>OY725176.1:3377500-6208831 GCA_963241965.1 Tortrix viridana
TTTAATGCAAGTACAATAAGAGATACTCTTGTTCTAATGATTTACCGTCGGCGAAGATTTCTATACAAACATACACTAGTGTTGTCTTTTGTGAATTATACTAAGTACAGTCACACCACGGGATTGTAAGGCCACTTGCTAACATTCTTAATTCGGTCGGGTTGTCAAATCGTCAAATTCCAATAGTAATATACCGTGTACGATTTGACAATCCGACCGAATTAAGAATGTTAGCAAGTGGCTCAACAATCCCGTGGTGTGACTGTACCTGGGAGACCGCGCGTCGTCGCTCGAGTCTAAATCGAATTTTCATCGATTTTATATTTAAAAAAAAAAATATCCGTAGCTGGGGTTCGAACCCGCAGATTTTTCATAGTAGCCCAACCCTCTAACCATCAGTCTATTCAGACGGCGGCAGCCGCCCCAAAATTACGAACCATATTGCGCGGGAAATCTTTTTGCGTGAAATTACGGAGAAAATGAATTTTCCCAGATATGAGACCTAGCTAGATTGAGTTTACGCCCCCATAAACACCCGTGTTGTACTTTTCATCGAAATCGTTAGAGCCGTTTTCGAGAACGTGAGTACAAATATATTTGTGACGTTCTCAATATAAAGGGACCTTATGGAGGAAGGCAGTTACGCTCTTCTTATTCTTGTAACTATACGAATACTATGGTAACAGTTCTAAAAACGGCGTAACCGCCTGCCTCCAAAAGGTCCATAAGATTTATTGTTAACCAGCTTTTGCCCGCGATTCCGTCTGCGTAGAGATCGATTATCGCGTTTCCCTGAGAAACTATCAAATTTCCCAGGATAAAAAGTATCCTATGTTCACATTAAGGTTCGCTAGTGGAGCAGACTGCCATACAAACGACGCTGGTCTTCCGTGGACCCAGGCGTTATGTTTCAACATCCAAACGCGTTCGCCTGGATTCACGGAACACCAGCGTCGTTTGTATGGCTGTCTGCTCCACTGGCGAACCTTAATGTTTATTCCATTATGTAGTATTCAGGAAACCTGCTTAATCCAACTTAAGCAGCTTCATTGTACATTACTATAATAGGAAATTTGCAGTGCATTTTGCACCTAGATAATTAGAGAAAATGTAAATTCTGATTAAGGACAGGTCAAGTTGCGTAGGCTTAAAATGGATTCTATGATAAAACTAAGACGGGGAAAAGGCAAAAGGCAAGCCGATTTCCCGCGTAAAAGTTTTAAAACAATATTTTAATGTTCTTCTACTTTGACGACGCAATTATTTAGTTGTTACCTACAAAGCCAGGGCTCCCGGGTTCGATTCGGGTTAGATCAAATAGTGAGTGTAAACAAAAAAATCGCAACTGACATTCAATATCATGACGCGGTTAGCCTAGTTGGTAGTGACCTTGCCTACGAATTTAGCGGTCCCGAGTTCAAATTCCGGTATGGACAAATATTTTTGTAATGAGCATGAATTTTTCTTCCTGAGTCATGAATGTTTTCTATGTATTTAAGCATGCATTTCTCGTTGCCTAGTAGCAATAGTGCAAGCCTAGAACTTAGTTTGGGACTAGGTCAATTTGTGTGAGTATGACCCCTATTTATTTCACACAAGCTCGGCAACGTGTGTACGCGAATTGTGTTCTGAGTCATTATTAGACTTCACTACATCCTAAACTAAATCCTCAAGAGATTCTCCTAAGTTTAAACACACAAATTATGAGCCAAGACAAGTTCCTCGCCGTTAACTGGGTTGTAAAACAATGGTCTTGTTGGAACAATGAGCCGCAACAGTGCAACTGTGCACAAAGCGGCCATTGCAGCCCAATAACCAATGAATTCCAATGCAACTTTAGACAATACAGCAATTCGACAAAATGATCCCGTTCCACGTCCATGCTTTTTGATGCCAATGTTTATAAGTTTTAATGGTCGTTCGAGTTTTGTTACGTCTTTGTAGAATTGGTTTGAAGTTAGATAAAAGTAATGCTCTAGTTTCCTTCGACTTATTATTTTATAGCGACCTGCACCGGCTTCGCACGGATAGCAGAGCATATATACGCACCTAAACCTTAATTAATTATAATCTAAACCTTCCTCATGAATCACTCCGTCCATTTTTGAAAACCGTATAAAAAATGACACCTAGCAATGTAGGTAAGTGGACACTGCCGCTGAGAACAATGCGCGGTGATACTGCAATACCGGGTAACAAGAAAGAGCAAAATTCACCTTACTAAGTAAGTCAGTAAGGTGCATTTAACAACCTATTAAATTTATTAATTACGCCCTTATTGCAGTATCACCGACGAATGGACATTTACGAGTACATTCATACCTAAGACGGCAAAACGACGCTAATTACCCTATGATATCCTCAAACCGGAATACAACAGTGCGAACACTATGTGCGCTTGGTAACGTTTAGCGGGGAAGATTTTGGTAGCTCGCATTCTGTGAAGAATTCCAATGTCACCATCCGGCCCCTCCATTATCAATATTAAATTATCTCTTGGTATTTTTTTACCTATTGCTTTGACGATGTCATTACTTAATAACTAATATAAATATAAAATGTTTGTGATATACAAGCGGAGGGTCATGACTCGTGACTTATTTATTCCGTTTACAAGACAAATATCATATTATATTAAATCTTTATATCTTAGAACCATAATAAAATAAAATAACATAAGTACTTATAATTAGTTAACAAAGATGGATAATCAAATCAAACACGCGAAACTTCTCACACCGTGTTGTAGCTAAAACACTTCCTCTCGCTTCAAATTCAGATCCGTACACGATCAATTAGCAATCCGCCGCTTATTAAAATTGGAAAATCGAATTTATTATTTGCCGATCGAAAAGGTTTTTACGTTTCGAAGAATGTATTAATTCATCGGCCTAGACCTAATCGGTCTACAGCCGGCGCGTAACGACCAGCGATCGGATATTCGTGCGCTTATTTACCTAAATGACAGCGGAACATCCGAGAGTGGGCTGGCATTGCCTCCGTTGAACAGCTGTTCCGGCTGGCTAGGATACAGACGAGTACAAGAAGCTGACGGCCAACCTTCGCGATTGAAGAGGCACTAGAAGAAGAAGAAGAAGAATTTACATAAAGTTTCGTGTTGCCGCTGCTATTGCATGTTATGGAGTGTTAGTGGAGTATGGTTGCAGTTTATAATTTAGCTGACGCAGATTCTTGCATGTTTTACCTAATATAAAAGGTCCAAGAAGCAATATTAAAAAACATGATGTATACTCGTCTAAGTAATAAAAATTACATTATTAGGTATTATTATTATTAACTGAAAAAAGTAATTGTCTTAAGTTAGTCTAAGTCCTTTTACGCCTGAGATACAGGAGCAATGAGCATCCTAGTTCAGGCATGTAATTTATAAGTGTCTTATGTTTTTGTTTAGTACATAGTTAAACTTTGTAAAAAAGTGCTTTGAATAAAGATTTTATTATTATTATTATTATGGAAGTGGACTATTTTTTATTTACTAAATCGATCGAGGAATTATCTGTATTAAATTCATATACTTACGGTATCATTTTAATTACGTGCTTGGTATAAATGTTTAATGTGATTACTCCTTTACTTTCACAATGATTTACTAGTACGGATCGGAAAAACCGTGCTAAAAATGATAATCGGTTAATCGGCCATGTTTAACATCATCGTGAATATTAAATAATAATATAATATCAGGGGCACTCTCACACAAATTTATCTAGTCCCAAACTAAGCTCTAGGCTTTACTATAGGTACCAGGCAACGATATACGTACTTATATAGAGAAATACATACAAAATACAAATGCAAATATATTTATCCCTAAAATGATACATATTTAAGATAAATATCCAGCGGATCCCAAACTAGGCGGGGCCTGTATCTAACTGTACATACTTAAATATATAGAAAACATCCATGACTCAGGAACAAATACTCACGCTCATCACACAAATATTTGCCCATACCGGGATTCGAACCCGAGACCGCTACCAACTAGGCTAACCACGTCGCTAATAAATCCAGACATATAAAATAAACTATTTTAAGAAGCCGCCTTTACATTAAGTTAGCTTTTATTGATACTACGTGAACTGTAGGTAAATAAGCGCGCGAATATCCGATGTCTAGTAATGACCCACTAAAATTAAGTGATTAAACGTAGTCTCTAATTTTGGTTAGGATTGTGCTGTGCATTGTTCCATTTAGCTATTTGTTCATGATTTAGCTCGATAATGGCCGCTCGTTCCGCCCGCCGAGTAAACTATTAGCTCCACTAGACGGGTATCGCTTTGTAACTAGATCTTGTTTCTGTTCAACCGTTTTTGTAGCTTTTGTTCAATTTAATCTCGGTGTTTGAACAAAGCAGTAATCTGGAAAAGACGAAGCGTTTCAGTGGTATTAAACGTCCCGAACGCCATTATTGTTAATAAAAATATTAACACAACACTGATTAATTTTCCTAATTCTTCTCTATTCAATTCGTCAAATGCCCAGTTGCACAAACTTTCATTAAAAAAGTCACCTTAAGTTACGCGCTGACAGCAGGTTTTCTATTGGGCCGTTATTGCTAATGAACATTTGTGCAATTGGGTGAAAGTGCATACTTAAATGGAACATTAAAAATCATCTTTATGGATTAAAGCTCTATAGCATACAGTTCGCAAACGCCACATTTATTATATTAAAACTCGATAAACTAAATTACGTTTAAAGAAACGTTACAGAAAACTTGGCTCAAAGCAATAACAATTCCATGGAACGGCGCAAATGACCTCAGACGTAGTAAAGTTACACAAAGCCTTTCATAATCCCGTTTCCTGATTCAGGATTAACTAAGAAAACCGGGAACATGGTGCAGTCGTCTCTTTCTTTCCACTAAGCGTGTGAAAGGGAGATATGCTTTATGTCCACGATAAACGCTAGTGTAGTACGACGATCGCGCTGGGCGCGATAGTGCTCTCAGCACTAACAGAAAGTCGTAACCGCCGTCTTTGTAAGAATTTACTGAATTAGAACACCGTATCTGCTAAGGCGAAGTGCTTTTAAACAGCAAGTTTACAACAAACGTAAACGTGAATTGCTTTAATGCAACGTTATTAGCTTGTTCACCTCCGAAGCGAATAGAACAGACCCGTACTTATGGTGAGAATATGAAAGAAAATGCGAATAAATTTACCGTGGCAAGAGTATTTGAAATGCAAAATCTTTTCTACACGAATACAAAATCGAATAATTTTAAAAAAATATTTTATTTTTATGAAAGCCACATCCCTATTTTTGGTCGTATTACTTCAACACTAAAACCTGCGAACGTATTTTGTCAAAAACATGAATGTTAAAAAGGCGCCAAGTTCGATTTAAGTAAAGTATAGGATTGTCAGTTAATTAGGTATTGAGTTATGGGGGGTCAAAGTTAGCTCCAAATGGTCCGTGTAAACACACACGGCCGCCGCGTGCCGGTGTATTGCGTTTTTCGATTTCCGAACTTACCTTTGACACGCCATTTGTTTATATAGTTGAATCAGTTCGGCCCAGAATTTGTATAAGCTTGTATAAATATTTCTGTGCGTTAGTAAAATTCTGATAGCAATTAAAACAACAGTATAATAATAACGGTTAGTTTCATTCATGTTTTTTCCTTAATAAAACTCCCGACTACTAGAATACAAGCAACGTACTGTAGCAACTTGGAAATAGCATACCATTTGTATCATTCAAACCAACGGTAAGATTTCACGGTTGACAGGTAAAATACAATAAATCTTCCAAATGTAACAGTATTTGAGGTATTGAAAAAAGTACATTAATATTTGGACAGTTAGTATTAAGATTGACAAAAGAAAACAGATTATTTGCAGTATTAATAAATCAACGAGTTATGTTTCATATTTATGGTTAATACACTATAGAACCAATATCATTATTTTTGGAAGAGCTACTAAGTACCAAAGAAGTCTTTGCAACTATAAATTTGAAAGGCCTATCTCATCATAACAAATATTGGATATTGTACACATCGAAATAATCCACAAAGACTCATGTCTTATTAACTAGAGAATACCTAAAAAAATAATCTAAGTAATAATCTAAGCTCTCTGAGAGTCCCTTGTAAAAAATATATCCAAAAGCTGGGTATTCTAGTCCCTAACTTAATTTAATGTACTAACATATTATATATATGACAATCTCAACATATAATACACACTAATAAACAAGACTCACAGTTGCTTACACGTATTAAAAATATTTAGCCTAGGTATAATAAATAACATAGCTGAGCCTTGTGCGAAGCGTCAGACTGTATTTTTTAATAAACTGCTTTCTCAGTTAGGGATAAATAATAACCTCAATAGAATGAAATTTGAAACGTCCCTGTTTCGCGACCTTGGCCTATATTTAGATATTGTTTAAGCCAGATCCAGAAAGAGACTGACAAAACAACGAGTTAGAATCTATCCACAAAGTCGTATCTCTTACTAACTTTTGCCCGCGACTTCGTCTGCGTAGAATTAGTAATTTGCCATTCCACGAGAATAGTAATATTTTTCAGTATAAAAGACAGCATAATTGTCAATTCAGGGTATAAACTATTTCAATCTCATCTCGCTTATTAGCGTCGAGGAGTGACAGTCATAATATGAACTGACACAGACACGCCACACTCGCAAATTATAATAGTAGTATGCAATGATATTTTATGTTTAAAAGCAGTAGATAGGCTATTATTTTTTCTTAAAAAAAACAACAAACAATAAGTAACTTTCTTGTCGACTTATGACAAACTAATGACATCCAACATCATCACCGTTATTTCGGCCTGTTGCGGCTTCGGTGAAATGCATAAATATGAAAACGTGTTTAATAAAAATGTTGGACACTGTTCTTTTAGATAAAGACCAAGGATTTTGAAAAATGAAACATCCTGTGTGTTAGCTGATAGATTGGTGGTTCATATGTCCGGGACGGGGTAGCTTTACTGTTCTTTGATGTGGCGTTTTCAAAGGACAGGAGCGTTTCGCGGCGAGTGACGAGGGATTAAGTTCGCCGGACTCCAAAATAATTCATAACAATGTTTGCGACATTTTACACTATATTACAAGCGTAACAAAGTCACCGATACGAGGGATAACTTAATTGAGAAAGGGAACTCTGCATAGGGAATTAATGATCCTTTTTCCAAGCTTTTATTTATTTCATCATCATCATATCAGCCGAAAGACGTCCACTGCTGGACATAGGCCTTCCCCAAGGATCTCCACAACGACCGGTTTTGTGCTACTCACATCCATCGGCTTCCCGCGATCTTCACCAGATCGTCGGTCCACCTTATGGAAGGCCTGCCAACACTTCGCTTTCCGGTCCGCGGCCGCCACTCTAGAACCTTTCCGCCCCAACGGCCATTTATTTATTTACTTGCAATGTTTGTTTGTTTAGGTCAAATCTTGCAAGCTGAATTACACTTCCCGATGTCCGATTGAGCTGAAATTTTCTATACCTTCGTAACTTTGGTGACAATGGAATAATATGGTATCATGGAGCTGGTATGATGATGCAGTTGGAAGGTGGTCATAGGAACTCCGCCACGAAACAAGACAGCCCCGTCGTGTTTCGGCTCGTTGGATTTGTCTTGATAAGCATCTGCTGATGCTGCTGCTGCATCATCCGATGACTGTGCAACAAAAGCTTGTCCCAAAAATGAAATTTTTGACATATTTTTTTTACTAGCTCCTGCTCGCGATTTCGTCCGCGTAGAATTAGTTGTTCGCTACACTTCCCATTTCGTCGATCATCACACGGGAACAGTGAATTTTTTGTACAAATGATGTGTGTGCAGAAGCGAGGCGGAAGCTGGCTCAACATTTTGCTGAAGTGTCCCACACCTACAGCGCTGATTTTCAGCTAGACGTATCGTCTGTGACTCACGGAACGCCATACCACATATCGCATTGTAAGTTATTTATAAAAGTGACACAAAAAGGAACATAATAAAAACGCGTATGTAAATAAAAGATAAATAATAAACGACGACGCGGTTAGCCTAGTTGGTAGTGACCCTGCCTACGAAGCTAGCGGTCCCGGGTGCGAATCCCGGTATGGGCAAATATTTGTGTGATGAGCGCGAGTCTTTTTTCCTGAGTCATGGATGTTTTCTATGTATTTAAGTATGTATTTCTCTATATAAGTATGTTTATCGTTGCCTAGTACCCATAGTACAAGCCTAGCTTAGTTTGGGACTAGGTCAATTTGTGTGAGATTGTCTCCTGTCTCCTGATATTTAAACGCTTACAAAACAGTTAAAAACTATATTTTTGGTTGAGTCTATCCAGCTTCAATAAACTAACAAGCTAGGTCAAATGATAAGCCACAGCAGCCTTAATTAGGTACTTAAATATACGTATATAACGAGCTTCTCACTCGGCATGTCGCAAAGTTGCCAATTAGCACAAGTGCTTATTAAATTATCCGTCCAACCGATTAGCATGTAAATATAACATTTAATTTTCAGTTTTAGTGCTGGTTTGATGAAATTAAGTAATAAGGCGTTTATGGCGGGACTCCCACAAATTCACTCGTCGTTTAAGGAAATTTCTTAACAAATTATGTTACGCGCAAGACGATTCATAAAGTGATTCAGCCGGGGTGCGTGCACGCCGCCATTATATATTCCGTTCCGCTACACGGCACAGATAGCTCGGATGAAATGGAGTGTCGAGGCATCGTAATTTGTAAAGAGCCGAATTAAATTACGTGCAGAATAATGCTCTCGTGTTAATAAGGCGGAACTGGTGGTTGCTCTTTTTTGATAAGTTTCATAAGCCTCGTTGATTCACAAAAACATTGGGCTTTCAATTGTTAAGCTTAAGGACGGCTGTTTTAGTTTAATTGGCGTCGTCCATTAACTGATTGGTCAGTAAACCCGATGAGTAACTGCATGGGGAAATGAAAATAAAAGAAGATTTGACTGTTCGACTGTACCTGTATAAAATTGTAATGGTGGTACAGTCAACGTCATAAATATGTGTACATTTTAGTACCTTGTCTATTTAATGTCATGTTTAAAATGCCATATATGAATGTCACAGCGATTAAAGTGACTAGTGTACACGTCAAATTTATGACGTTGACTGTACGACAGGCATTATCTACTATGGGAGTTAATGTTCTGTGGTAGCCACAAGTCAAACCTAACTTAACCTACGATATTAATTAATATATACGTTTTTTGTATTTTCCGAAACATCACTAGGTACAGTCGAGGACAGAAAGATGTTTACACTTTTGGACCTTATTACAACGGAAAACAGCCTTAGGTGAAATTTATACATTTTATGAAAGGGTCATCTGTAATTTAAAGCTCTTATGAAGTATAGCTTCTGCCCGCGACTCCGTCCGCGTAGAAGTCGTTTATCGCTGCTCCCTCAGGAACTTTTAAATTTTCCGGGATGAAAAGTAGCCTATGTACTCGTATTAATCGAGGGTTTAAGCTCCATTTCAAATTTCATCCAAATCCGTCCAAACACATACACACACACAAATTTCCGCATTTATAATATTAGTAAGGATCTTAGGGCGCTCTTTAAGGAAACAGTTAAATCAAGTTTTAACTCTTAAATCTAATTTTATTTTAAACTAAATCTCGATTCAAATTTTTCCTGCACATGGGTCAGTCACTTAAATTGATCTTCCACTACAGTAAAATAGTATCTAATTATAACGCTGTAACCTATTAATGTGCATAATATTATACTCCTCAGTGCCCAGCACAGGCTGCACTGACAGCCTATCACGGCTATGTGTCATCCGTTCTTCGTTACGGACTCATTCTGCGGGGAAATGTGGATGTGCATAGAGTCTTCAAGGTACAAAAGAAGTGTGTCCGAGTCATTTGTGGCGCCCGGGTTGATGAAACATGTGTTCCACTTTTTAGGAGACTCCATATTTTACCGTTGCCTTGTCTGTATGTACAGGAAATATGTGCTTTTGTTAAATCGCAACAATCTTTGTTTAAAAAGCGCGGGGAAGTGTTTCAACGGCATACCAGGGCCAAAATTATGAACCGCCTTTATAAGCCTCCTTGCCATAAAGCCATATATGCCAAAAACGTGTACAATATGTGCATACAAATCTATAATGCCATACCTGAAGGCATACGGCTGCTCCAGGGAAATAGGTTTAGGAACATGTTGTCAAACTGGCTCCTGGATAAATGTTTCTATAGTGTTAAGGACTTCCTCGAGCAATGTAATAATAATTTGTGATTGTTGACATTTAATATATATTGTTAATTTTATTAATTCTATTTGTTTCTATTTGTAATTGACATGTACTTTATGATTTATTAATTTTTATTGAAATACTTTATTTTATAATTTGACATACTATTATTGTACTGACAAATATTTGCATGCTTGCTTGCAAGCTGAATACACTGAACATTATTTATTTTTCAATTTGACTGTAACATCTTGTAAACTGTATTCTGCAAATAAATTATATTGATTGATTGATTGATTGACTGTTAACGCATCGTCGTTCAGTTCTACTCAGTCGATGAATAGCCGGCGAATTTACGTCGTCCGTCAAGGTGGGTAAATGACATTCAACTGTCTGCACATTCATTTAGTCACTGGTTTGACAGACGACCAGATCGTCCCTCAGATCGCCCGTGAAACTCTCGGTTTTCTGTTACATCACACGTGCATGGAACTCGTGCACGCTGCACGCAAGGATTGGAACCTACTTTGAGTACCTATTAACGTCACATTTAAAAAAAAAGGAAAATCTTTATGACCCATCTGCTGAGTTCAAAGAAAAATATCTTGAAAGTAGACCCAGTAAGACCTAATTTAGCTTATCCGTTCTTTATTATTCGGCTATATATTGAAAGCCCCCATAAAATTCATTATGGCCGTTAAAGAAATTAATCATTCTAAAAGAGGGTGTGAGCGTCGGAAAGTAGGTATACCATTATTTGGATGATGAAATTAATTTCATTCATTAAATTAACAAATTTCCTCGATTACTTTACTTAGCTATTAATGGCGTGAAGTTAATGCCGAAGGAATTATCGTATAATTGTACTCGAAGTTCTCGTTATCTCCAGATCGAGTTTTCAAACAAAAACTTATCTTGTTTTCGGTGCGTTCCTTGAACATATTGAAAGGACTCCAAATATCTGATAATGACATAATTTCGCCGCCGAACCCAAAACTTTTTCTTTGATATAAAACACCAGAGTTCAGATATCCCCAGAATAATTTGATGCGAGAAACCAAACCCTTAGGAGTTTCCTTTTCATTAGAGATTAAGAAACACGATAATACTTTCAACAACAAAACTCCTTTGAAGTCTTCTATTTAATTTTACACGATACACGCGCTGCTACGTTTAAAAGAAATCTCGGAATTTACACAGTGATTTCTATTCAATATTCGGGTTTTAGGTCTTATGTTTAGCACAGACTTCCACCTCATTTGCTTATATAGAAACCTTAAAGAAAGTGAATTTATCTGATAAACTTTGACTTCGAGTATAATAATAGGTAATTTTAAGCTCTGAAATATGCTTAATTCTTGTACGTTAGAATTAAATTATGTACTCGTATTGTACTTTATCAAGTGTGATTATGTGAAATAAAATAAAGTATCCCGCTTTTTAGGTCTGGTGTAGCCTAGGTATTCTCATTGGGACATACTCTATACTAATCTACTTAAAAATTCAATGTTTATTACCCGCGATAAAATCAATAAAGACGTTGTTGAATTCCCTTGGGGCCTCCGTGAGCGCTTTGTTGCGTCGTTTTTGGTCCGCACGTCTAGGGACTGACACTCTCTTTCGCGTCAAGTTAAAGTAGGAGCTACGTCAAGCCTGTCCCTTTCTCAGAAATGTGTAATAACTGCAATATTTTGTATATTAGAGCTATTATCCAGTCTTCCAGTAACTAGCGTGCTTTCGACATTTACAATCAGACAAGACTTGAGTCAAACGTCAGCTCAATCCAGATAAAAACGCGTGTTTATTATTGTAATAAAATTACAAGGGTTCAGTGTAAAATAACTTTGTAACTCCAAGCGTTCCTAATTTTCCTTGCCGTAGTACCGTTTACTTATTTGTAGCATCCCAATTTAACTGTAAATGTGATATATCGAAGTACCCAAATCTCTTACCTCTAACCTAACATTGATCAAAGCTTTGAGATAAACTGCAGGCAGCGCGAAGCTGAATTATGAATCTCCGCGTCGAAATAGATTCATTAGTTGCGAACAGTAATCTTATAAATCCGTCCGGCCGATACGGATACTAACTTTGCTAACAGGATTTCAGTTTGTAAGGCTGGTATTACATCTTCTGAGAAACGAAATTATTTTCAGCGTTATGAAAAAGTGGATTTAAAACTTGCAAATGACATTTAGAAGCATAAGCTCGGCTTGTATAAAGTCGGGAGACGAAAAATTTAAGGGTATTAGGAAGGGTCAGACAAATTTAATTTCACAAGTCATAATTTAACTCGCCTAATTCGTTTATCGCCGCGTAAAGTTTTCAACGAACTGGTAAATATTTGTTCACGCAAACATACGCGGCCGGCGGAAATTTACTTTGCGCTTCCTATCGAGTTTCACGGTAAATGTGGCCTGTAGCCTCGAGAGGTTTACAAACTCAAGACTGGATTACACCGACTAGAAAACTTCGTATCGAGGTCCGTCACGGAACTTCAGCAATCCGATAAAGGTCTTCGATTCAAGTTGGAGGCGCGAAATTGTGATTTTGATATTTTCCTAATCCCGTGTGTGCGGCCGCTAAAAGTGTTGGGATATGAAAAAAGTTGGACGTTTATTGCGGGATAGCGGCCATCTCGCTGTTAATGCGGCGCCGGCGCCTCCCGCGGGAGGCTGCCCGAGGCGAATAGGGAGCTCCAGATAACTCGGATTGGCAGCACCAAAGCCACATCAGCATTAGCGTAAACACCAAAATGCATCGTACCTCAGTATGCAGGTATTTTTGCCCTTCAAATCGTCGCCTTACTTTCTTAACCTCGTATCTGCATTTTTTTCTTGCGGTTGGTAAACTGATTACATCATAAATTATAATTAATGAAATGAAATTACCAACTGCAAAAAAAATTGCAGATACGAGGTTGAGAATGTAAGGCGACGAAATTGTGGAGTAAACAAAGTTTTAATTTATATTGCTTAAGTATCTGTAGGCTGTAGTAAGATGGCGGCTAACGTTCTCACCTCTCGAGGTCTAAAACTTGCATGAATCATTATTAGCCTATAATAATAATAATAAACTCTTTATTTCGGACCATATAAATATGTATATTACATATTATTACATCTTAAATTTACAGTAAATTGAGCTGTGCTTTTAATTTGCCCAACCCAATATTTAAGTATAGGGCAATCAAATCTGCCCGCCATCACTTGCAGAATGATGCTGCGACTCGACCTCACCCGTCCCGCCTAAACTTGAGCAATACAAATTAAAACATTTTCTACTCCATCTTTTATCGGGCAAAGCAGAAGGTTTTATTGGACAACAAAGAGTTTTTGTCCACACAGCGGGCTTAACATGCATGCACGAGATAAAATTTGACAGGTGCTAGGGAAATCAATACATCTGTAATACAGCGTTAAGTCTTACGCTAAAATATGGAATAGATGTATTCATTTCTCTAGCACCTGTCAAATTTTATCTCGTGCATGCATGCTATTGGATTGGATTATCGCTATTTTCACGTCGAATTTCAAAATCCTGCGAAATTCAACGATATTTTTGCTACAAACCGCTTTCTCAAGGTAAAAGCAGATCCATCATGAGTTTAAGTTAGAAGCTGGGAATTACAAAGTTGGCTGTTGTTATCTTGCGTGGAATAACAACAACAGCCGGAGCACTGAGGTTGATGCAGGAATAATATTCCGCGCGACGTCACCGGTGGGCGTTCAGTGGGCGTTTAGTTTGTGGGTACAAAGTTTCTAAGAATTTTAGAAGGTTTGATGAAATTCAACGTTTTTTTGCTTTTAATAAGGTAAACAAGAAGTATTTCAAGATATTGAATACAATAAATAATCAACAACTTGTGTAAGCGGAGTGCGGTAACATTAACGGTTTATATAAAGGGCATATGTACGGGAAATAAAGGACAAGTGGTGGCGAGACAAGGCCGCTCGCATGCAGTGACTTGCAGATACTAAACAGCTGGGTGCATTCTACGAAGAAGTCCGCAAACTTGTTGGTACAGCAGTTCGCAATCGAGTGCCCATGAAGTCACTCGATGCCACACAACTGCTAACCAGCAAACAGGATGTACTCAATCGTTGGGGTGAGCATTTTAACAACTTGCTCAATGTTGATCGAGCTGCGGACATGTTACACATAAGCTCGATGGCATCTCTCCCCGCGGTTAATGAGCTGGATGCTCCACTGTCATTGGAAGAGGTCGTACTTGTTGTTCAACAACAACAGAACAAGAAAGCGGTTGGCGTTGACAATATTCCTGGAGAATTGCTGAAGTATGGTGGCGGGGATTTGCATCAAGCCATATGGAAACTTTTTGTTCGGATGTGGGATGAAGAGCGGATACCTGATGACTTCCGGGTTTCACGTATCTGCTCCCTATATAAGAGCAAGGGTGATAGATCTGATTGTAACTCCTACCGAGGCATATCTTTGCTTACTTCTCCGGGAAAAGCCTTTGCCCGAATACTACTGAATCGCTTGATACCCTTGTCCGAAGACATCCTGCCAGAAACCCAGTTTGGCTTCCGTCCGAATCGAGGCACATGCGAGGCTATTTTCTCTGTTAAACAACTTCAAGAGAAAAGTCGAGAGCAGGGTCAGCCTTTGTACCTTTGTTTCGTTGACCTGGAAAAAGCTTTCGACAGCGTGCCCCGAGAAGCTCTGTGGGTGGTACTGACGAAGCTTGGATGCACAGACAAGTTTGTGAGGATGGTTCGTCTCCTGCATGATGACATGAAGTGTTGTGTCAGTGTGCAGGGCGAGGACTCGGAGTTCTTCTCGGTGAGCTGCGGCGTAAAGCAGGGCTGCGTGCTCGCCCCAACTCTCTTCGCTCTGTACTTTGCAGTTGTGGTTCGAGAGGCCCTGCAAACTCTGTCTGATGGCATTCGCATTCGTTTCCGTACCAGTGGTGGCGGGGTCTTCAACCTTGCTAGGCTAAAATCTCGCACCAAAGTGTCTCACGCGACTATAACGGAGATGATGTATGCAGACGATTTATGTTTTGTGGCGGAATCCCCAGAGGGTCTACAACGGCTTATGACGAGTCTTGATGAGTCGTGTCGCACATTTGGCCTTAAAATCAGTGTGAAAAAGACCGAGGTAATGGCCCTTGACACATTGAATGGGGCCCCAGTCGACATCAAGCTCGGTGGCGACTCGCTTAAGCAGGTAGACAAATTTAAGTATCTGGGGAGCACCATAACAACGCGGTGTATCCTTGACAACGAAGTCAACGGCAGAATTGGAGCAGCTGCCGCAGCCTTTGGCAGACTTCGTCTCAAGGTATTTCGCTCACACGACATAAAGCTCTCTACGAAAGTAGCTGTGTACATGGCAATCGTTCTGCCAAATCTCTTGTATGCCTCCGAAACGTGGTGCCTCTATCGCAAGCATATTCGCACATTAGATCGTTTCCACCTAAAATGCCTACGCGACATTATGAACATTCGCTGGTCCGACCGTGTTCGCAACACGGAAGTCCTGCGAAGGGCTAATGTCGGCGGAATCGAGGCCTATCTGATGCGGCGACAGCTGCGGTGGGCCGGCCATGTCTCCCGCAGGTCAGATGACAGGGTAGCTAAGCGCATCTTCTATTCGGAACTGCAGGATGGCAAGCGGAAACCAGGCGGCCAGTTCCTGCGGTACAAAGATGTGCTTAAGCGGCAGATGAAGCGCTGTGACCTCGACCCATTACAATGGGAGGCTATGGCAGAGGACCGGCCGTTTTGGAGGCATACAGTGAGCACTAAGGTGTTTGAGTTTGAAAGGAGAAGACGAGATGAGCTCGATGCTAAACGAGACGAGCTCAAGGCCCGACCACCTGCGGCCATCCACTATAACTATATCGGAGAGGTGCTGACCTGCACCAAATGTCAACGAACATTTCGTGCAAAAATCGGTTATGTCAGCCACCTGAGAGCACACGAGCGACGCTCTGAATAGTCGGATCCTAGTCGCTGTGGCCGAAATCGGTCGGGATCGTATTATTATTATTATTATTATTATTTATATAAATGACTTACCACCCATAGTAGATACACTTTGTGATATTGTACTATTTGCTGATGATACATCACTCATTTTCAAGGTAGACCGAAAATCCGTCGACTACAGTAGGATAAACGCCGCGCTTGTTAAAGTACTTAATTGGTTTACGAGTAACAACTTACTACTCAATGCTAAGAAAACTAAATGTGTTAGGTTCGTTTTGCCTAATGTTAAACCGGTAAATTCTAGTATTTTTCTTAATGGCGAGTGTTTAGAAATTGTAGATAAGGCACTTTTCTTAGGCATAACTATAGACAATAATTTGCAATGGAGTCCCCATATAGCAGTTCTAGCAGGCAAATTAAGTAAGGCCGCTTACGCCGTTAGGAAAATTAGACAACTTACCAATGTTGAGACAGCTCGCTTAGTTTATCATAGTTATTTTCATAGTGTTATGTCATACGGTATTCTGGTTTGGGGAAAAGCAGCTGACATACAAACTATATTTGTGTTACAAAAAAGGGCCATTCGCTCTATATATAACTTAAATTCCCGTGATTCATTAAGAGAACTTTTTAAACAAATTAATATTTTAACAGTAGCATCCCAATATATTTATGAAAATATTATGTATGTTATTAAGAACCTAGACTCTTTCGTTAAAAATTCTGATATACATAATATAAATACTAGGAATAAAAATAAAATTGCCATAAAAAAGTTTCGTGTCCGTAAAGTATATAAATCATTTGTAGGTGCATTCATTTCTATAATAAATTACCCGACGTAGTTTTAGAGTTACCCCTTCCAGCACTTAAAAATTACTTGAAAAAGTCGTTGATGTCAAAGGCGTACTATAGGGTCGAGGACTATCTAACGGACAAAAATGCTTGTCCTAAACCAGAAAATTAACTAATGTTTAATGTTCAATAGCTTACCTACTACTCGTACATACCTCATAAAAATCATGTAAACGCTGTATCTTGTCTAGGGGACACGGTTTATGTAGGAAGACATGTCAAAACTGTTTTGTGTGATATATATATATATATAAATTTTCTCGTAGTCATTCTGACATGTTTTCCTGCAAAACTACGCAGATATTTAATATTATTTTTACAGTTTTATATAATGCTAGAATACGTAGTGACATTGTTATATTTTTTATTAAAAAATGACTAACTGTTGAGTTTCTTGCGGCGCTTCTTATCAGCAGTGGTCTCCTCTTGGGAAGCGCTGGTAGATTTTGACGTGTAAAAGTGCCCGTGCGGCCTACTTACTGAATAAATATCTTTTATCTTTTTTTATCTTTTTTAACTCGTAACTAGTTTCCAAAAATAAATAGTGTTTAAATAAACGCTTGACAAATAATTCTAAATCGTGTTGATGACTCATTGTTATCTCGATCGACATTGTGCTTTTAGGATTTCATTTTCAAATACACTTTGCCAATGCCTTTTTTCGGAAGCCATATTTTGCGATTGTAAACAGCGTAATATTTGATTGGCTGGTTACTTATTGTAACATAACTTAAAATGCACAAAACCTACACAAAAAGACACGGTTATAAGATTTTAATTTTATTAGATGCGTCACACATTTTTTTTACATTAATGTCATTTTACGCTTCATTTTAAAAGTACTTCCTAACTCTCCTTCCAATAACACGTAACTACTTTACACGTAGCTCTTTAATTAAGTATCTACTTTAGTTAGAATATTTTATGATGCACTCGAAGTTAAATACCTTTTCCTTCAAAGATCTGACCTACTTATATATCTTGGGCACTAACCTTTTCAACGCCATTGACGGATATATCCGCACCACTGGTTCAACGCCAACGACGGATATATCCGTCACGGTTGACAGCGAAAAATAGACCTGAATGACTATGAAGTAAGGTTGAAATTAGCTCTGGTTTTCAGCTGTCATTGGCGTGAGAGTGACGACTTTTGTATTTGACATGGCGTTGAAAAGGTTAAAAAATAATCCGGTTCCGAACAAGGAATCAGATTTCGAACAAAAACATAACTACACTGGCGAGCAAAAATAGTGGGTCAGTACGTTACTTTTCTCGTGAGTATATTATTATGTGTATAAATAAAACAAAACAATTAACGTTAATTAATATCAACCAGTCGTACGCAGCAGTAATTGCTACGGTGAGGCACGACTAGGCTCGACAATCCAACGCAATTACTTACTATGTCAAATTATCAACGCACAGATATTAATTAAGTGTTACATGGAATATCCCGCAATCACGGCAGGGCTGGCAACTGACGAAAACTCAGACAGACATCTTTACCAGTATTATGCAATATTAATATATAAATGTGAACGTTTGTTCGTTTTTCACAGTTGGCCTTAACCGTTCAACGTGAAATTTGGTTTAAGGCACTTTTATCCCAGAAAATTATACAGTTCCCGACAAAATAACGCTGAATGACCTTTACGCGGATGGAGTCATTCTAAATAATACTTCGGAAACTGTCACTTAAAATTGTCGGAGTCCCATTTAAGCGTTGTTCAAAACTGGTATTAAGTAGATGCTCGCTCACTCATGATTTAAACATAAGCGCTTCTTAATATAGTAACACGTATTATAACTGCTTTGATTATGTGACGTTGCATGAACTAATATAAAATAAATTTCCTTTTTTCTAGTGTGATAAAAATATCTATCTGTAAGCGAGCTGCAGGCCTATAATTGTCGTGTTCATCAAGTGGAGGTGGATAAAACATCTGTCACTTTCTGACCAGTATGTATGTGCGAGAGTGACATGCTTTATCCACCGCCATAAAGGCGACCAAAAGGTCAGCCACACGAGCGTAATTTTGTGAGTTGTGAGTCGTGTAAATATCGAAATTCCATACAAAAGTCCGGTTCCAACAACAGTATCAACACGACGGTATACTGAATTTCGATATTTACGCGACTCACAACTCACAAAATTACGCTCGTGTGGCTTCACCCTAATGCGGGCACGTATATAATACTATACTACGGGTGCTGGCAACCCTAAATGCGGATGGATGAGTTATTACTAACAGATAAGTAACCTCTTACAGTACAATTTTCCAGCTGAGTCCCCACCCATGCAGTTAACGTTCTCCAATAACAGACTGCACATTCATTTTTAAATAGAACTTGGCTAAAGCTAATCCCGAAATATCTTGCAGTTTATTACGTTATATTCTGGATACTGGTCAATCGATAGTCTAGTGATATTGCAACCAGTATGTAACTAGTAATCACAAATAAGGTACGGATAGTTTCAGATTGATACATCAACAAATTAAATTAAAAATAGAATACTTTTATTTTATCACTCTTATATGAGCTTCACTTTAACTATCAAACTAACAATGTAATCCAAGTAAGAAGTTGATTTTAACCTACTTCTAATTATCGGATCGTATACAAATACATGCAGACTCTTAAAGACAAAGATATGAATAAATTCAGTTGCACGTTAGACTTTGATATTTTTTACCGCAATATCCTTTCGAAATAGCCATCAAATGCTCTTCGTGGTTAACTTATTCTAACTCGTTGGGTCTATGTTAATTAGGTACAGAAATCTTTTGACTACTTTAACTAGTCCAGTTAGCAATTTTCTCGCTTCTCGCCTCTTTGATAACAGCCTAGTTTCAATTCCAAATTCAAGGAGACGACCCAACGGCGTATTGTAAAATCAAATGGTATTTTTTTTCTACACATAAAAAATCATGTAAAAATAGCAAATTCTGCTCGTCCATGTTAAAATCGTACCTACTCTTTATTTAGTCATTCGACGCTTCAATTGGCCCGAAATATTTTATGTTCATTCTATAAAATTAAACAAAAGTTTGTTGCATTTTTTCAATTTTAATACGTATTGATTGAAATTCTCGTTGTTATGAGTTCCAAGTACCGCCTCCACACCGATGAAACTGCAATATCATTTTACAAAAATACATCGCATACCGCATAAATTTATTGAAATTCTTGTACCCAATGCACTAGGAAACTTCATTTTCATAACATAAATTCGCCAGATATTTCTCAGATACAAGCACAGCACATTCTCATTGTAATTCGTTTAATAAAACCAAATTAACGCAACGGCAAAGCTAACGGGATCAAGGTATTTGTATAGGACGCTAAGATTAATTCTAATCCTGTTGCGACGTTTATTCCCTCTAATATAAATTAAATTTCATGTTTGGGAACAATGATGTAAATACTGACTAACGAAAACGTGATTAAGTCAAAATGCAACAGTGCTATTTTGAACTCTAGATAAACAGCTAAGAAATGGTAATCGAACAGTGGCATTTTGGCTTTAGTGTTTTTTTTAATTGTTTTTGCCTTTGTTGTGGTGGCTTTTGTTGTGGTGGCTTTTATCACGGTGGATAAACGTGGATAAAGGCATCCGTCACTCTCGCACTTAGGTATGAAGCGGACTGTCACAGAGACTTGATGCTATAATTTATTTCGAAAAATCGCTTGTCTTGCATAAGCCAACCGAGTGTCTGAAGAATATTCTTATCAATAAGTTACTGTCACTAAATTTATTTTGGGACAAGCATTTGTTGACGATTATACTTTTTTTGCACAGTAATCAAGACAAATCCAAAGAGCCCAAACACGGCGGGGCTATCTTGTTTCGTGGCCGAATTCCTTTGGCCACCTTTCGAGTGCATCATCAGGTCAGCTCCATGGTACCATATTATTGCATTGTCACCAAAGTTACGTATGTATCTGTACTAAATTTCAGCTCAATCGGAATCCGGAAAGTGGTTCAAAATGCAGTTTACAAGATTTGATCTTTTCAGGGTTCCGTACCTCAAAAGGAAAAAAGGAACCCTTATAGGATCACTTTGTTGTCCGTCTGTCTGTTTGTCTGTGTGTCTGTCAAGACCCTTTTTCTCAGTAACGCGTGGAGGTATCAAGTTGAAATTCATATCAAATACTAAGGTCTGCAATCCCTTAGATCAGTGATAAAATCGAACATCTAAGTCAACGCAATCAAAAGATACGGCCGTTTATGCCGCATATTCAAGACGATCTCAATGGAATCAAAACCTATAGGGTACTTCCCGTTGACTTATAATCATGAAATTTAGCAAGATGCAATGTCTCAGAGCACAAGTAAAGGAAAACAACAGATAACCGTTAATTTGTAGTTAAATCACATAAAAAAATTAGTCCAGTATGAACTGACACGCACTAAGTATGCACACTCATATTTAGTTAGTGTTTCAAGTATGCAATTAACCGTTTCTAGGGCACTTAAGGTTATCGCTATAATGAAACGAGTCTGTCATTTTAACGTTCAATACGGTTTTACCCCGAAGTGCACTTACTGGTTTTTACGTCCACGCGAACTGTCGCTGGCGATATGACGGTTTTATTGTCTATGCTATCGCCGCCGTATAGAATTGTGATAAACTTAATCGTACAGTTTTTTCGATCGGAACGAAGACAACAACATACTTAGTTAAGTGCTTTCTTTTAGGGGTAATATAGTTTCTAAAGAACAAGTAAAATACAAAATCGGCTAAAAGGGACACCATTTAGCAAGGAAATTTAGCCTATAATTATTAATTATTATTTCCAATATGTATATTAATTAAAAACTTGCAGTAATACTTGCACTTACAGACATAAATTAACAAAAACAATTGCAGGCATAACTCTAGGTCAATTTACAAGAGCTTTCATAAATGGAACGAAACCTGTCCCGTTATGTCATCTATGATTGTGTGAGTGACTTTTGAAACGTAGTTCGAATTTCAAACCCAAAACCTGTTTTTATTTACACATACTCACAGTGTGTGTACACTTTCATTCGCCATTCGCTTCGCTCTTTTGAATCGAAATATAAAACCAGGTGCAGCCCATAAAAAATCTTTAACATTTGTTTCCCTACCCACAACCAAAACAAAACATTTTGTCACTTTTAAATTAAATTAATATTGACTAAAGGCACTTTTATTCAAATGTATGTATACTAACTGTGTTGGTGTTGCATATTTCCAATTAAAAATACTTTTTCTTTTCATTATATCACACAACAATAAACTTTCAGAATCGCATATTGCAGTGCTCCGGAGTGGATTCTATGCCTCCCCACTCACCAATAAAAACCGCCCCTGACTTCGTAAAAAATATAATAATAAATAATAATCATTTCAATCCACGAGTTTAATCCCGGAAGGGATACGAGGTAGATAGGGTAGGATTCGGTTACAATAAAAATAAAAATCCTGTAACTTTCCTTCTTAACCGACCACCGAAATTCGGTAGCATTAAATAAAAGGAAGTCAAGTGAAGTGGGACTACTTACCACCGGGGGAAGATGATCAGAGCCTTTAGCCAAGATGCCATCGCTAACTAGCGTTTCTATTCGTTTAGTTTTTAAACCAATCGCGTCACTGGTAGATCACGTGACTCTTCGTATCACGTGATCTACCAATGACGCGATTGGTTTAAAAACTAAACGAATAGAAACGCTAGTTAGCGATGAGCATCTTGGCTAAGGGCCCAGCTATCTAGTAGGAATTTTATTCTGATAAAGTACATTTTACACCTACTAATATTATAAATGCGAAAGTTTGTATGTGTGTGTTAGTTTGTTACTCTTTCACGCTGCAACGGCTGAACGGATTTAGGTGAAATTTGGAAAGGAGATAGCTTATACCCTGGATTAACATATAAGATAATTTTTATCCCGGAAAATTCGGTAGTTCTCAAGGGAAAACCGATAAACGACTTATACACTAATAAGGCGTGGCGGTATTTAATGAAAGCCGTATCTCCTCAGAAACTGTTGAACTACAGAAATGTGCGACGATGCTGGTTTTTAGTGGATCCAAAAATATCGCGATAAATACAAGTACCTATTTAGGGTTCCGTTTAAAATGTGCAAAACCCTTTAAAAATCTGTATTTATTATGCAGATAATCGTTTTGTCAAGCTGTTAGTTTAGTTTACCATATATGGTAAGTATACGTTTTCCTAACACTTTTGAATCACAGCGTTTGCCTGCGACTTCATCTGCTATGTAGTCATTGAAGCTACTCCCAGGGGTTAATCAAATTGTCCGGGATGAAAAGTGTTCTTTGTTTTAATCCAGGTCATGGACTACCTAAGTTGCAAATTTTATCTAAATACGTTCAGTCGTTTATAAGAAATTGAAACAAATATCCAGACAAATGTTCATCGTTATAACAGGATAACATCAGATTAAAAATCTGTTAAATACATCTATTTCATATTCTAACGTAAGACTTTACGCTTAAGGTTTAAAATTAAAGTGTCTCGTCCTGACTTTTTCTTTTATTACTAAGCGACTATAGCGATTTTCACTTTTTTATAGCGATTTTATCAAGACGGGACACTTTTATTTTAAACCTTAAACGTTAAGTCTTACGTTAGAATATGGAATAGATTGTATTATATTAATTTCCCTAGCACCTGTCAAATTTTATCTCATGCATGCATGCTAAACCCGCAGACATAGAGTGCACACACGTACTGGTTTAGTAAGTTAATGTTGTTTCTAAAATTTAATTCCACTAATTTTGTATTTCAGTTTATGTTAATCGGGGCAGCTAGTCGTATTGTCCTCTGATTTATAACAAACGCCGGACATTACTTAAAATGCTCGTAAAAAGTCTCTAGATTACACCAACTAGCGTTTTGTGTCACATAAAAGGCCAGTAATGGCCGTTGTAAATATCGTTACCATTTGTACGAGATTTGGGTCATTTCTGCTGAATTTGTGGCCGCATGAACGCGCCAGCAAAGAATTGTTTGTTAGCAAAGAAACAGATGGCTCATTTTCCGACCATTGTGCAGGATGAAATGGTGGATATAATGGAACCGGTGTTATATGTATTCCTATAGTGAAGGCTTTATAAGGTAAAACCTTCAGTGCTACGTACTACGTACAAAAACATACTTAAAAACAATAACAAAATCCGCAGTTTCTATTAAAAAATATTTAACTGAAATACAAATATTTTTTTTAAGAATTGGATATTGTTTTTGATTAGGTACATTTACTGAAGTCCATTCAGACAACAATAGGCGAGGGCAGATGTTTGACACACGGTAAAGTGAGAAGGTAAGATATATCATATAAAATGAAAAATACTCGTAAAATGAAAAAAGTACTTACTTAAAGGCATCGTGACGTATCACACAAAAAATAACCTATTCTGCGCTATATAACTAAACGCCTGTTTCACAATCAAATAAATCTCAAATCAATCAAAGCATATCTGTGAAATAAATTTAGCCCTTACCCTTACTTACACTTGAAACCAGACAAGGAGAGGGCTATCTTTATTTGACGAATTAACTTGTCGATTGTGAAACAGGCCCTAAAACTGTAATGGTAATCATAAAAACAGTTGAATTTTTTCCATCCCTTGCTTGTGTGCGTGACCAAGCCCGCATGCCACACCGCGGTCACCCCCATGTCACCCGAATAAAGATTCGTTAAACTTGTACGTCTAGAAACTTCACCACCAACCCTTTATTACAACTGAAATTCAGTCCCAAAGTTAAATCGAGCATCGAAAGGTTAAGAATAGACATGACTTCGCCAATAAACCTACTGGAAAGTTTCGCGTTTGTTTGCGGGAATATACTGGTAGCAAATGTGATTGATTTAGGTCTATAAAGTTATTTATTCTTTAAGCCTATAAGTTACCGGCAAGAACTTTTTTATTTTGTACCTATGATTTTCTTTCTGACAGAGTTGACGGAGTTGTTTTGCAACTCGGAACTAATGTCTCTGCTTCTGTTTCACTTTGTTTTAATTAAACCATATCTGTGAATCGTTTCCACACTGCGTCCGAGAGACATTTGTATAAGAGATTGCGCACTAGATTCGATTTCCGTCATCCGATTTCTCATACGACATTTCTCGGATTCGGATCGGATGCGGAGCCGGACCGCTCTTATCATTACGTTAAGAGTAGCTCTAATACTATATTAATAAATACTAATTAAATGTATAGTATAAAACTAAGTCGTCATTATGATAGAGAGCAATCAAATTCTTTACCATGAACACAGATCAATAGAGTGTAAAGATAAAAGGTTAACATCAAAAAAACGTTTATATGTGTAATTTGTATTTATTTTGGTGGTACTACAGAACCCGTAGTACGCGAGTCTAACTCATATTAAACCAATAATAAACTCCCGCGCCCAAAACTCGAAGCTCATCTGTTGCTACTCAAGTCAAGCTACAACACGGAGTACATTCCACCCGGTTTGAAGACATGGCGCTTTAACGAGTCGCCTTGTTAATTTTGTTCTCCAATTAGTAAGGATGTCATCTTTCGCGTCTCATTTGTCCAGATTAGCCTGGTCACGACGAGCCGGGATCCGGTTATGGCCGGTTATCGCCGGTAAAGCGAGTCTCGCCGGATAATGGAGGTAGTGCTGTTAATTGAAGCCGTCTTTAGCTAGTACAATATTCCTTCATTACACTCCAGTCCATTTTCTTGGATAGCGTCCAAGACGGGCTTTAGTGTCGTTCAGGTTGTGCATTGCCTTTTGTTTTGGTTTTTGTAGGGAGGTACATTTCTGCTAAAGCGTCGTCCAAAAAAGTATCCAGGTTTACGTCGTACATCTTGTATAAATAAAAAAAAAATAAAAAAAAACATGTCGTTCATCTTGTATTTGTTGGAAAATTTTGAAACCCTCTCGTAACTCACTTTTAACTGACTGAGCAAAGCCAAAATAAGGGTAATAATTTTAACAGTGTATGTGTGTATGTAACTATGTGTCCAAAAATCGTTCCATTCTAGCTCCTAAACTGGTAGGATTTATTTATTTATTTAATATGCCAACCAAACCAACCAAAACCAAAAATGTACATTCCATTTTGAATAATACGTTACATTCACAGAATTTTCAGTACATGGAAATCATTTAAGGTTAGCACGCCAACAATTTTACAAAATAAAACTAGGAAATGTCTCAAATGTTAATGACTACTTTCACGATGATGAGTTTAAGATGATATTCGTAATTTTAACAATGGATGCAAATTTAAGTGATTTCATTTTGGCAGTCACCACAACAGTATAAAATTGAGGTGAAATTTCCAAATTTAAAATATCATATCTGAAATTTTCACGGGCGCAGACACAAAGGCACCTGTTCAATGAACAATTTGGACAGTAATTAATTTACATAACCACGGTGATTGGATTAATCCGCGTATCGCTTTTAAACACGGATTTGTTGTGTATTATTTTATTTATAAACGTAATATACAGCCCCAGGGTTCTATTGATATAAGTACGTTAAAATAGGTGATATAAGTTTAACTTCTTTGGCTATTTTTGGCATCACAGCGCCAGAACGAATGATTAAACTTATCCAGTTTATATTGCTAGGTAGCTTTGTTTAAATTCTTGCTCTGTAAATTAGTTGAGGTGTTTAAAAGAAAATCCTGTTACAGTATAACCAGACCAGTAAAAAATCTTCGACCAAAGTTACATCATCGTGCGATTTGTAAGAGTGCGCGCCTTACACGTACGCGCCTCTTGCGGCCTTAGCATGTATACACGAGATAAAAATTGACAGGAGGTGCTAGAGATATTAATACATACATGGGTACCTAACTCTAGCTCTTAAAGGGCTGGAGATTATTTACTTGTCTATATACTTTGGTCCTGATTCATTCGTAATTAACAGACAAACATCTTTAAATCTCACATTTGCAATTATAAATATGTATAGGATAAGCATTTTTTATTTCTATTTTCAGGACGTCACAACTTGACACAGGAAACAGCTGTGCAGCACTACAGCTTACATCAATCCTATACAAATCGCTTGTTTTTTGCAATCGTTAACGATCGCAAAATACCACTTGTCTAGGCCCTCGCGAATTTATGTAAGTGGACTCGTAATAAGACTCCAAGAGGAATCAGAATGTTTTAATAACCAGAAAGAAAAGAACAAATCATATAATAATAATATTACGAGTATAAAGAGGTAAAAGTTTGTAAATTTGTTTTTTGTTTGGATGTAAGGGGTAATTGTCGGAACTACACGTCCGATTTAAAAAAAATTAAAATTTTTAATTTAGAATTTAGAACGGACTTTCAAGGTGGACGTAGGCTATAATTTAACTAACGAAAGTACTGACTGACTCTCCGCAGACGAAGACGTGGGCGGAAAGCTAGTAAAATATAATCAAGTTGTAACTGTAGTGTCGTAGCTGGTGCTACGCCGTAGCTCCGTAGCGGAGCGTACGTGCATTGAGTTTTGCACTGTACTTGACTTAAAAAGTCCTTCAGATTCGGGTAATGTCGGTAAGCCTCGCATAAGAACGTATGAGAGCGAGTGAGCGAGAAGTACAGCCCCGAGGGATGTTTAAAGAGCTATCGCACTGTAGTTAGTCTGGTCCTGATATGCAGAAGATGACTGTGCAAAAAAAAGTACACTCGGCAACAAAAGCTTGTCCCAAAAATTACTTTTTTGTCAGAAACTTATTTATTACTAGTAAATATTGTAGTTAAATGTACACTGTGCGGCTAAATACAATTATTATCTATTTAAAACAGTGTAATAACATAATTAATATTAAAATGATAAAGTGGCACCTGAAAATGTCGATTAATTTTATTAACTTCAGTTTTATTGCAGTACCAACCAATCTCATTGACTATTTAAACGCGATAATTTCCCGTATTGTTATTTTATTTTAAGCTAATTAATGAAAACCCCTGATATACAATATGTGTCTATATCCACTGTATATTGTAGCGCTAGTAAATTTTGTCGTGTAAAAGTGCCCATATGGCCTACTAACTGAATAAATATCTTTTATCTTTTTTTATTGTTTACACATACGCTCTCGTACCTAACCCTACATTTGTCTTTTCAAAAAAAAAACTTAATTGGCGAAATTAAAATCAAATTAGGTACGTGCGCCTGAAACAAAAACCATCGAACACCATTTTGTGAGGTACTTATCAAAATAAAGGAAATTAAACGAAGATTCCAAAAATATATAAAACATAATAATATTTTTTTTTATTTATCATGTCATATTTCTTTACAAATCCTCGTATAAAGCCCATGAGTTCTCAAGTTACGTTCTCACTTCCTCCAAAAACGATAGTTATCATTAACATGTACTCATAACATACATAAGCAGTGCGTGGTACCGTGGGAGCGTACGATATCCCTTAAGGGCCAATTTGCCGTACTCGTTCATAAATTAGAAGGCACATTTGAGCCTTATCTTTATTAGGGTCCGACACGCCGGGAACAAATTAACTCTCACTAGTTACATCTTTTAATTACAACTGAATTCGGCAAAAATACAGCTCTATGGCTAGTACAAGTTCTATTTTCTCTCAGTGCGTCTCTTTCGTTACAAACTAGGTAGAGAGAGATTACCGAGCGACAAAAATTGCGGGCAATGTGTTAGCCCAGATAGAACAGTATCGCGGAGAAAATCTGTCTTTTAGTCTCGCGTGTAATCGGGATGGACATTAAACTTATTAGATCTAATAAATCATTGTAAGAAACCAAAACGAACACTCAACGGATTATTCACGTTTTACTCAGGAACGTTTTAGCCAAGATGCATTACGCTAAGTAGCGTTTCTATTCGTTTCGTTTTTAAACCAATCGCATCACTGGTAGATCACGTGACTAGTCACGTTTGGTTTTAGTTGATAACGTTCGTAATGTAACGTTAATATTAACAATACTTTGCTTTTAACGTTACCTCAATTGACCGGTTAAAATAACGCTAAAGTATATTAACAAAATTTTAACGATATATTTTGCTAAGTGGGTAACGTTAGCAACTTTTAAACGTTAAATCAAGCCCTGCCTAACACATTGGAATACACAGCTTAGTCGACCAACAAGCGGCATAAAAAAAAAACAGTGCTGTACCTAGTTATCATTTAAGATGCGTAAGGATTTTTTTACTTGTTCGAATAGTGTCTTTAAAATAATACGAACTAATAAATAAACTGTTATATAAACTGTTGGTGCAGTTTGGTGAAGCGTTGTTTATGCACATGCCTGTTTTGGAAAAATAAATGATTTATTTATTATTTAAATATCAGCGGAACAATAAGCCAGGGCAAGACAAGGGTGGCTTGTTTAGATTTTACGGGTCGACGTTTTGAGATAACTTGTTTGTGTGATGTTCTTGTAGATATTGGTTTGACAGAGTAGCAGCCGTAGCTATTAACTTTGTCAAAGGTCAAACGTAGGACAAAGGCTGACTAGTTGAATGCTCGGCGTGGCGCACAAGGGATGACGTAAAGGGTTGTAATTACGTTCCGAAGCAGGTGATGCGGTGTCAGCATTCTAGCCGGGGAAGATTTGGAGTACACACAGTGTAAACCCGTGCTATGTTAACGACATTCATGCTACCTACGCTTTGTAGGTACATGATCGGCATCAAATAAGAGACTAGTGCAGGGTGGGTGGTGAAGTAATTAACGCTGGAGCAAAAGCAATTTCGGGTTAGAAATATTTAACAACATTCATCATCATCATCATCATCTCAGCCGAAAGACGTCCACTGCTGGACATAGGCCTCCCCCAAGGTTTGCCACAAGGACCGGTCCTGCGCCGCTTGCATCCATCGGTTTCCCGCAATCTTAACCACGTCGTCGGTCCACCTTGATGGAGGTCTGCCCACGCTGCGTCTTCCAGTACGCGGACGCCATTCGAGAACTCTTCGGCCCCAGCGGCCATCTGTTCTGCGAGCGATGTGTCCCGCCCACTGCCACTTAAGTCTAGCAATTCTTAGGGCTATGTCGGTGACTTTGGTTCTCGTGCGGATCTCCTCATTCCTGATTCGATCACGCAGAGATATTCCGAGCGTAGCCCTCGTCGAGAAAGAGGTCAATCGTCAAATCCGACTCGGTTGGGCAGCATTCGGGAAGCTACGCGATATCTTCTCGTCCAATATACCGCAATGTCTCAAGTCGAAAGTCTTCGACCAGTGTGTGTTGCCAGTGATGACTTACGGTACTGAGGCGTGGGCGCTGGCGATGGGCGTCATAAAAAAGCTCAAGGTCACCCAAAGGGCAATGGAACAACATTACTGTTGTGCATGAAACATGCGGGTACTTGTCCACTTTATTAAATAATAAGGTTGACTAAGTGAGGGTAGTTTCATATTCACTTATGTTTTTGGTTTTGTGTTTTGCTACCAAGCTCATTACACGTATTTACGAAAATATGGTGTTTTATTGGACATAATAATTACAAAATAATAATAATAATAAATAAATATCAGGGACAATCTCACACAAATTGACTTAGCCCCAAACTAAGCTCTAGGCTTGTATTATGGGTACCAGGCAACGATATACTATTTATATAGAGAAATACATACTTAAATATATTATAGAATCATCCCTGATTCAGGAACGAATACTCGCGCTCATCATACAAATATTTTGCCAATATTCGAACCCGGGACCGCTAGCTTCGTAGGCAGGGTCACTACCAACTAGGCTAACCGCGTAGCACCTATTGCAATTAAAATATTGGTAAGGTAGCCAAGTTTAAGTATTTTAACGTCAAAATTAAAATCGTATTATGCTGGGGCCACACTAACGGGAAACGCCGATAAAAATCAAAGTCAATCGCCTTATGCGTAATATGCATAAGGCGAAAGACTTTGATTTTTATCGGCGTTTCCCGTTAGTGTGGCCCCAGCATTAGCGAGCAACAACTTAACAAAGTCAATAGTTAAGTCTCCTTAAAGTGCAAAAATGAATAATCTAACTAAATTTATAGTTTTTTAAAACTTCCAAGATGCCAATTCACACTTCTTCAACATCAATATTAGACAGAGATAGAGATTAGGCCTTCCCCAAAGATCTACACCATAATCGGTTGTGCTACTCGCATGCACTGCCGCGACCCTTATCAGGTCGTTGGTCCACCTTCGTGGGAGCCTGGTAACATTGCGCCTTCAAGTGGGTATACGCACGTAGTCGCAATTCCAGAACCTTTATTTAATTTGGAATATGCATGAAATTTTTTATCGCATTTATTTTCAAAATATGAAAATTCCGTAAGAGATGGCAAAAAGTTACATTAAAAATTAAATCGGTCAAGAAATACAGATAATATAAGCATTTAAAACTACTAATTAGACAGAGAGATCCGACATGTGTACTGTGACGTCCGCGGGCACTACGGCCATATAAACTCTATATTAAATTTTGTTTTGCTAGAAAGAGATAAAAACAAATCTTTAATGGCTTATATCTAGATTATTTTTATATTTATTCGAAAAATATTTTTCAGTCATTCATGTAACAAAAAGTAGAGCTTTTTGTTACATGAATGACTTTATAATACCTAAAGCTAAAAAAAAACATGCATATTCCCTATTCCATGAACTGCCGCAGTTGCTGCGTCTTATTCTATTGCTATAGCAAAGAAAATGACAGCAGCAACTTTAATCAAACTTAAAAGTTAATTGACGTCTCTGAGTGCAGCCGTTAGTACAAAAATCTACGATTTTCACAAAGCGATAAATATTTGAGCTATAAGTAAATTGTTGACGTCCCAAATTTAGTCTGTAAACCTAGTAGGAGTTGTATCTAGATAACCAGAACACTAGTCTACCGCCTATCGCTTCGATGCAGTCAAATCTCTTAGCTCCTGAAGGAAGTGTCTTCCCGGCCGGCCACGATCCATTATCAAGCGTGTTTGTGCGAGCCAGTATGCGGGGCGGTCGCAAACATCTGACCCAACCGTGTTTGAGTTCTGCTACAACCTGCTTCCCCGTTCTGCCATCTTAGTACTTTGTCGGCATCTAATTGAAATGTCTTGTTGATCGTCTTGATGGAAATAAATTAAGTTCTCACCCAGCTAACTTGGAAAGTTTGAAAATAGTTGGCTGTAGCTTGTTGCGTAGCTTCATTTACATTGAAATACTTAGGCATATTTATTGCTTCAATAATTGTTGAGCCGTAAGTTGTCTAGACAGCTAGTAAGTATCAGGCGTTCGCAAAAGCGCTATTGAATTACAATACTAGTGTTTATATTATCAGGCAGGACAGCAGCGTTGCCAATTACTCCATACGTGTGAAATGTGTTCTGGTTGAGGTCGTATTAGAAAAAATCATCGTTAAGGTGCCTGAATAATAAGTAGGTACCAGTTAATGAATGTTCCAAAACATTGTTTCTATCATAATGCCCGGTTCCTATATCCAAACTGCGGATAGATAAGGACACCTCGAGTTAAGATTTTACATTTGCCACGTACAACATGTGTCAAATTTGAATTTGAAGTAACCTTATCTATCCGCGGTTTGAATATAGGAACCGGGCATTAGTAGTTGAAGCTGGGTTGCCTGTCAGACGGCGAAGGAAGTTTTATAAGTAAGTACTTATTTGTATCGGTAATAAATAAACTATCATATTTATCAGTCTACAACATTTTTTATATCTAACAAAGGTATCAAATGAAATAAAATAACACATTCGCCGCTCGTAAAACATTCATGGAGCGTACATTACGAAATTACTACAATAATAAACCGTTCGAAGTTACGATGTTATAATACTTATTTAGTGGAATTCTCATATAGAGTTATAAATATAAAACACGCTGGATTGACTGCGTAAAATGTTACTGTTTAACAGTGGACCTTAAAATTTACCGTTAGTATCGCGACGCACGTTTGCGCGTCGTAAACGGCCGATAACGATGCGGCGCATGATACGCGTTTACTGAGTTTTGTGGAATACTCCCAGTTTAATGGGGGAGGTAGATTGCAACATTGTTTTCAGCGCGCGGCCATTCGCGGCTCGTTCCTGATAGTCGTTTTAACACTCGATGTGACTCGGTTGTAGGAAACGTATTTGAGGCGACCGTTACTAGATTATTTCCCCAGGCCCCCTAGCATGCATGCACGAGATAAAATTTGACAGGTGCTAGGGAAATGAATATTCATCCATATTCTAACGTAAGACTTAACGCTTAAGGTTTAAAATAAAAGTGTCCCGTCTTAATAAAGTCGTAATACAATCGCTATAAAAATGTGAAAATCGCGATAGTCGCTAGTAATAAAAGGTAATAAAAGTCAGGACGAGACACTTTTATTTTAAATCTTAAGCGTTATGTCTTACGTTAGAACATGGAATAGATGTATTCATTTCCCTATCACCTGTCAAATTTTATCTCGTTCATGCATGTTACACCCGCGGATTGTAATAGACGATGAACATTCAATCACATAGTCATATAAATACCTAAGCCAAGACTATGAGAACACGTTATCTTTCTGTGTGTATTGTGTAGCGCAATTTTCGGAAGGAAATGTTTGTTTGTTTGTTTGTGCATTTTTCAAGGTTCATCGCCCCAACCGTTATACATTATAAGTATAGTTATTCATAGATTCGTCATCATAACACCAATATCTTCCATAACCGGGGACTAAACCTGGTACCGCTAGCTTCATAGACAAGTTCACTACCAACTAGACTAACTGTTTCATTAACAGCGTACTCATAGCTAAAATACAAACAGTAGTTACAAAGTATATCCATGCCACCCGCATCGTTACAACACCAAATAACTATTTGAGAGGCCATTTGAAAAATCGTGCATCTTGCGGGAGAGTTATTGGGGTCCTCCATAAGGTGTGGACCACAAATCCAGGTCCCCTGTCAATTTATCCGGTAGACCCCGGGTTATTTATGTGGGACTATCAGTGTCGAGTGATTTAGGGGCTTGTTATTAAAATGGGACCAATATTAGCGGCTCAATTAGTGAGAGCAGGTGTCGGTTGCACGACAAAAGTTTTGGGGTGCGTTGAGTTTCGGTCCGATAGAATCAGTTGTCTACTTTGAGACTGGAACGTTTTGTTTAACATAAATCTTGGACTTATCTTAAAGATTGTCTACAGTCAAGGTCATAAATATGTGTGCATTTTAGTACTGTGTCTATTTAATGTCATGTTTCAACTGCCACAGCGATTAAAGTGACAAGGCACTGAACGTGTACATATATTACAGTCTCTAGGATATCTTTTAACCTCTCAATATTCGTGCAAGAATTACTTAACGTTTTGTTTTTAATTTTATTTTACTAGAAATATGCTAGGTTATTAGGATTTGTAAATATAATTCAAACAAAAAGGTCGTAAAAAATATTAACTATACAATAACATAATTAAAGATTTTTTTTAGGTCAGCGGAAAGTACTCGTAGCTTTGATGATGGAGTTTGCGATGGTCAAAATATGAGACATATATACCTCATCGAAATATAATAAGTATATATTTCTATGATATACCTATGTACATATAAAATAATAGAAGTAATTGAGTATCAGGGGACTATCTCAGTGAGGTTCTCACTCAATTTGTCCTAGACTCAATAAGATCTAGGCTTTTGCTATGGATACTAGGCAACGATAAGCATACTTATTTGTAGGTATACAATAAATATAATTATACTTAAAAATACATAAAAAAAACATCCCAGATCAGTAACAAATACACGCTCTCATCACACAAATATACGGTACTGTAAAGCAACAAGTAGTTTTGTATGTAGAATTGTAGAACTTGTTGCTTTATGTATGTCAGTTTTATTCTTAATTCTTTTGAAATCGAATAAAGAAATTAAGAATGGAACAATAAAAAAACAATAGTAGTGGTGTGTAGAGTCGCCTCGCGGCATTCATGGTGCAAACACCTATTCTTGTACATTATTTCAAATAAATTAAACTCAAACAAATAACAGTCTATTGATATATGCGTCACCACCCTTACATGGTGGAGGTACCTGGAGAAGATTTACCCCACCTTCTCGCTGCCAAAGGAGATGAGCGAGGTGCCAACCGCAAGGAAGCGGAAGATGAAAAACTAAGCCTATCCTAGGGCATTTTCCGAAGAGGACATAAAGGTCGTAGATATATTTTTTTTTTTTTGAGAAGTGTGTGAATTTTTCGTATATAATTGTTAGCATGCTGAGAAAAATGGCAGCCACGACGTTCAATGGCCTGGAAGACATCAAGGGCTTGCGAAACCAGTCCGCGAATGTTGTTCCGTTGTGTATTCCGCGATTGAGAGTCATTATTTCGTTTAGAACACCGAGCACAGTTGCGACATCGAGGGAGGCGCTGTATGGGCAGCGAACATCGCAGCGACCTTGTAATTTGCGACCGCGTTCGTCGTTTTTATAAAATGTGTGTAGCTAGCAAGATGCGACGTCTTCATCTGTAAAGCAGCATCCAAGCTACAACATACGTCGATAATGCACCGGGATCGAACGTTGTAGAACTGGAGCATCAGCTGGAATCATTTTTTTTTTATGTCGTATATATTTTTTGTAGCTTATTCATTTTTGCCAAACAATTTTTATTTGTAAATTGATATTTGAAATATAATTTGACATCATTGACAATTAAATAATTGTTCAATTTATAATCAGCCAGTTATAATTACAATAGCCTCTTTGTTAATCGAAACGAAATGCCGTCGGGAAAAATGTTCACGTCAATTTACGTCAGTTTTGACTAATATTAATTGCAAATTTATTTTTATTCTCAACATCATAACATACGTATCAAATAGAATGGAAGATTAAATATGTGTGACCGTAAATGTGTGGGAAACGGGTGCTAAGGATGAAAACCCTAACGATTTCATGGAAATCAGGGGAAAGGTTGGTTGCCTTTCATCATCCGCAACGGCAAACGTTTCGCATGGGGATATTTTATATATACAATGGCATAGGTCGAACCCATATGAATCCATACGTAGATTCGGGCACTCGCCTATAGCCATGATAATTTTCTAGGGAACTGGGGTGTTAGGTTTTGTAATAATTAAGGTCATTGGTCATACATAGAGTGTAGTATACGAAACGCGAAGAGATGAGCGGGATTACGTGATTATAAATACTTGTGATGATGAGAAAAAACTAATTTTTATAGAGGTTAGCTGATGTGAAATTGATGTCTTAAGTTATATTTCAAATGGATTCAATGTGTTGATAGGATTTTAGGCTTTATTTTAAATGCTCTGATTAGCGTCGACGTGAAGACAGCACAGCAATATGATATATTTTGTAGCAATATTTTAATTCAATTGTGGCGGAGTGATAGCCAAGTTTGTAAAAAAAAAGGGTCCGACATATCTTACGGAACCCTATCAAATTGTTAATATTCTACCTAATAACAATTATAAAATAAAGAAATTGGGTAATATTGCTAAATATGTAATTGTTCACAGGAATAGATTGAAAAAATTTTATAGTAGGATTATAACTTAGTGTGTAATTCTAGGGTTAAGATTAGGATTTAGTTGTATATATTTATTTAATGGTAAATTTTATTTTACAGACTTGTACAGTTGAAGCAAGCATGAACAACCATGGAAAGAAGGGTGAATAGGTCAGGCTACATTTGTGGTGCAGGCATGTTTCCATGATGGCGCTTGTCTTTGTAGTGTGATGGTAATTCCCTTTAAGCCTATAAGGTGGGAAGAGACTTGGTTGGTCTCAGCCGTCATAGTGCATGGCATGTGTACTTCGTGGTTGACAAGTCGTGCGTTACGAATTTCGCCGTATAGTGGAGTTAAAGGAAGCGATATCGTATGAAAGCTTGTTCATACTTGCTACTTATAAAATATGTGTATAATTGTTTTAATGTGTTTATTTAGCTGTGTTTTATTTTTCATATATGCCGAGCTGAGAACTTGTGAAACCCTGATGACCATAAGCAGAGATGACTGATGTGAGACATGGGCGTGCATTCCTGCCACATGTATTCTGGAAGCAGTAGGAGGCTGCTACCTGGACTTGATGTCGTTGTATATAATATCATAATGAGATATTCCCTTTGATCACCATGATGAATTTTACAAGCCATGGTGCAGTGAAAATTGGTCATTAGTGGTTATTTAATAAAAAAATAAAGCTATTCTTATAATGAGGTATCTTATTGCTTGTGTTTTCGCTACTAGGTGTCTTTAACATTTGCATCGTTTCATGTACACTTCTGAACGAGAGCAACAAGCTGCGCAGGAGGATGGAGCTGCGAAGTCTGGTGCTGCAGTCACTTGGCTGCACCATCAGAAGAAATGCAGTTCACCATCACTCTGCGAAGATGCTGTGACCATATCTCAGGCCGAGATATGTGACACATGCATAGCAATTTATTGAAATGTATAAGTTATGAGTAGTTTAGTATTAAATATGAAATATAGCTAGAATAATAATGTTGCGTATTGGGGGGGGGTGAAAGTGCTTAGGTAATTTATTTCATACGAGTATTTTTTTTCCTTAGAACCTACTGAGGCCCATTTCGTTAATATAAAACGAGATAACTTATTAGTCAATAAGAATTGACACTTTGACAATTTGTCCCTTTTTTGATATATATTGGGTCTTAGGAGGTTATGGATGATAGATTGTTTGGTCAAAGTCGGACCCTTAACATATGCCTATGGGGCATGGACCCATATGTCACTTCTGTGACATGTTAAGGGAATGACGATGACTTGTCAATTCATTGTCAGATGTCTATGGACATAAAAATACCATCTCGCCTCTTTGTAAGCCTAGTACACACCACCATGAAACCTAGTTAGGGGTAATTATTTTTACATATGTCATATACTCTTAGTATAGCATGACTAGTTATCTGTGGTGCGTGAAAGGTACGAGATGGGTAGATAGGGAATCCACTGTGATTTTCGTTTTTCGGAGGTTTTTCCGAAAGTCGAAATTTCACTGTACAGTTAAGTGTTGTTCGCGTAAGAAAGTTCCGTTCTATGGTATTATTGACATAACTGTACAGGAAATTATTCCCTAGCTGGGAACAGTGTGGCTTTGTAAGACCTGCAACTCCTCCTTAGGTAGATATAAATTATTAGCTAGGCGTTGTTTTTTTCAAGAGGGGCGAGGGATGTAAAGCAACAAGTAGTTTTGTATGTAGAATTGTAGAACTTGTTGCTTTATGTATGTCAGTTTTATTCTTAATTCTTTTGAAATCGAATAAAGAAATTAAGAATGGAACAATAAAAAAACAATAGTAGTGGTGTGTAGAGTCGCCTCGCGGCATTCATGGTGCAAACACCTATTCTTGTACATTATTTCAAATAAATTAAACTCAAACAAATAACAGTCTATTGATATATGCGTCACCACCCTTACAGTACTTAATAATTTACAATATGTAACTCACCATATTAAATAACTAGCTTTTCCCCGCGACACCGTCCGCGTGGTAGTAATTTTTCGCTTATCCCACGGGAACCATCAAATTTTCCGGAGTAAAAAGTATTATTTATGTTAATCCAGGTAATAAACTATATGTGTGCCAAATTTCATGTAAATCGGTCGAGCCGTTCTTGAGTTATAAATGGTGTAACTAACCCGACTTTGTTTTATATGACTAGCTTTCCGCCCGCGACTTTGTCTGCGGTGAGTCAGTACTTATGTAAGTTAAAATATTACCACCCTGAAAGTCCATTCTCAATGTTGGTAAATGAAATCGGTCTAGTAGTTTTTGAGTTTATTTGTGTGTAAGTGTAGATTAGAGGTTTAATCAAAAAAGAAAAGTTACCGTTTCTTAATTTTAGTCCTTAACTATGTAAGTAGGTACACTTTTAAGAAAATATGCCCATCTACGAAGGTAGCGGTCCGGCGTTTGAATCCCGGTAGGGATTCGACATCTAATTATTTAATATGGCGAGTTACACATTGTAAATTATTGAGTTCGAGCGCGATCTTCAGATCTTCGAACGTTCAAGTTCTCAAACGGTCCCGAATTATGCAAATCTATCTAGAAATCTATTATCATTATTAACATTTCAAACTAATGATAATTTTATGCGAGGCGAAATGAGATCAAGCACGAAACTACACCTACATTACACACTAAACTAAACATCTGCCGAGTCGTACAAGTTTAGGATCATTAATATACATTAATAGCATAACTTGGGAACATTATCCAAATCAACATGTTAGACGCGACCAAAGTTAATAATTTGGAAATAGTTTCTTATTAGTTTATGGCGGGTAAACCATATTTTCATATTAGGAGCTTGGGGTTCAAGATACGGTTAAGTTGAGGAGTTCTCTGAACTCGCATTTAAAAGATTTAGAAGATGTCAATTCAACTGCAATTAAGTATAACATAGAATACTTACATACTTTTTTTTATTTTTATAGTCCGGTTTCTATGTTTTGTACTTATTCTCTGACTCAGCTATTTCTCAAAGTATGCTCCGCGGTACCCTGGGGCTCCGTGAGGCCCCTTCAGGGGCTCCGCCGAAAAATCGAAATTAAGAACAAAGCACGTCAAGGCTTGTCACATAATAGCCAACAAAAGGCGACACGCGGCTTTTTAAAATAATGCCATATAAGGCTGCTGAACCTGACATGCGTATTCAACTTTTTTCTATCAAGCGTGATATTACATAAACAGTTGGTCAACAAAAAACAACTGCACACCTCCCATTATCTACCATAGGTACCTACCTCTCGTATTTTTCATTAAAGAACAAGAATAGAATGTGCATGATTTTTTTTTGCTTTTATAAAAAATAATTCATGTTACTACCTACAAACTGGAGAAAAAATATTTTTCGAATAACTATAAAAATAACCAAGATATAAGCCATCAAGGACGAAGAAAGAGATAGAATCTCTTTCTAGCAAAACAGAATTTAAGATGGAGTTTCCATATGACCGTAGTGGACGCTGACGTCACATTGCATGTCGAATCTCTCTGTCTACTTAATTAGTAGTTTAAAATGCTTACCTATGTTATCCGTATCTTTTGGCTGATTTTAATTTCACTTTCTGTCATGTCTTTTACGGTATTTTCATATTTTATCGCATTATACCTACATATACGGTTTGTTCTATAATCATACCATACATGTTTTTACGATACAACAAAAATAAAAACACGTTGAAAAAAAAACGTTTCTTGTATGGGGAATTGGGGACCCCATTTATTACTTAATTATTTTTTTTTATTTGTTCGTAAATCCGCCGTAATAACACATATTTAAAAAAAATCAACCCGTTATCTATTACGGTTCAAACGACAGCTCTTTATAGTTAGGACAGACAGCAAATTATTTTTTGCTTATTTGCACTTATTATCTTTTGCCATAATTGAAAGTCATATTTATTATTATTTTTCCCAACAATTATTAAATAAAAATATCGGTTTTGGCGCTTTGTTGACCGCTAAGCGGCACGCTCGCTTCGCTCGCTCGGCTCGCGCGCTGTAGGATCGCAGTTCTTCCTAACACTCCCGCTTCGCTCGTCGTCGAACCTAACGGAGGCCTCCTTAGGGTAGAATTAAAAATTTTAAGATATTCAACATTATGGTTAAAGAGCACAAGGTAATGTAATATAAAGGCTTGTGATAACCATTAGGACACGAGAACATTAAATGGCAAATGAATAATATGTCAAAAAAGTTTAGAGCAAAAGTGTTACCTATGGATCGCGAACGAGCCCCTTTATTAGTTCTAAAGGATAATTTAATCCCCACGTTCATGTTCGCGTGCGTGGTCTTCGCGAATGTGTGACGAACATTAGTCCACGTCAGTATTTGATAGGGACATGAAGTAAGTTAGCGAGCACGATGTGTAAATACGGTTTAACATTATGATCTGGTATGCAGTCGGAAACCTTATAGGAAAATATGACTCACCAAGTTTAACTGGTTCAGTAAAACGCTATTTTTTATAAAATTATAAAAAAAGCTAGTCTGAAAAGTTAGTTTCAATCACACACCATGACCATGACTATTATAATTAGGTAACTTATAATATTAAGGACACATTAATGCACAAAGCATACATTTAAAACATTCCATATACCATCCTAGCCTAAATAAACACCGTTTCTAAAATTAAACAATAACGGTCTTATTATTACAAAAAACTTAGACACGCCTTAGACAAGTCTAAAACTACAGTTTTCTATGAATTAACATTTAACAAATGTTCAACGGTTGTAGTATGATTGTCGATTGTGAAAAAATCTTGTAAAACACTTTTAAATTAACCGCGCAACGCAGCGGCTATGCATGAAACGGAACGCTAAACGATATGGACTCAGTTTTCAATGTTTTCATTTAAAGCTTTTAAATGTTTAAAAAAAATAACAATTAAAATTGAATTATTCTTATTTAGTCATTTATAACTTAATTAGTTATGTATAATAAACTAATGTATAATTTGTATTTACCGAAAGCTGGCAACCCCTAACAAATATCTTGAAAAAAAAACAACATAAATAAAAAAATGTTGCGTGTATCTATTCACTCACTCACACACAGCATAATTGGCAGCAAAGCAAATCGGCAGCTATCAAAGAGAACATAAAACACTAGCCATCTCCCGTTGTTGATCTCGAAACTATGCTGTAGCTGAAATAGTTAACTTAAACCTAACGGCGTTAGCTATGCTGTGTTGAATTGTTTATCCAGTGCCTTAGTGTCAGTGCAACAAACATTAAAATAAACACATGATAATCTCGAGTGCTGTTCATTTGTTTTCATCATGACAAAACGCCGAAGAATACTGTACGCTGACAAAATAATACATAATGTAGTCAATGTGTTCTGTTTGTTGATGTTTTTGCAGTTAAAAGGTAATAACGATCAAGCATTGCTTTATATTTACCACAATATAAACAATATGAAGTCGACAAAACGAAAGCGACGTCCATATATCCAGTTTTAGTTGTTTTTAGCACATTTTAGTTGAAGTAGACATCTCGGTTTATTACGATTCATTGAATCTAATCATTTTCACAAACCTTTGTTGTTCAACATTAAGCTAAGTTTAAGCTTGATAATATTAAAACTTAATTGCAATTAACGCCTTTTCCTGACTTGTCTTGTTCATAACATCACAAATATGGCCCACATAACTCTTTCCCTTTCAGGTTTTCCATATTCCGTAGCCAGTAACCCAGTACTGTTATACACAACAAGTTCAGATATCAGAGTGGCAAATTTATCAAAACCCGGCAAAGTGACTCCCATCACTAAAGGACTGGAACAGGGTTCCGCTGTTGACTTCCTCTACAAAAGAAGTCTCATATGCTGGGCCGATCAAACTGCAGAGTTGATACAGTGTATGAGTTATAATGAGACTCATACAGGAGAAAAGGTTTTAATTTTTTGCAACAATCACTTGTTATTTATGTTTGTATTTTCCTTCTAGTGCTACAACTCTTGTTTTGGTTTTTGGGGTATTTTAATATTAGTCGCAGGTAAACTTGCCACTGCCTAAATAAGTAATCTTTGAACTGATTTACACTACTAATAATATCTATGACCTCTGAAGTTCGCCACATTATAGTGGGTGGTAATAAGCTTTTAGAGTCAAATGACAGATTACAAAATTATAATACTTTTAAAAACTGTTTGCTGACTAATTACAACTTATCCCTTTCTAGCTGACTCTGACCTATAAAATGATTTTTGTTTTGTCTTTTACTAAAAAATCTTTCAACAATCCTCAATCTCAATTTTTTCACTTAGCTAACAATATCACTCAAGTCAGATTTTGACACATTGAATAAGCTTTTAATTATTGTGCAGTCGAGGACAGAAAGATACACTTTTGGACCTTATTACAATGGAATAAGGTGAAAAAGTGTAAACATCTTTCTGTCCTCGACTGTACATCATAACATTGACTTAAGCAGTAATGTTAGCGAAGTGATGATATTCCAACATAAAGCATGATAATTAACCATCCAGTTTATTTAATTGCCTTGACTAACTTAGTATGTTTTGCAGATGAGAATGGTTTCCGAAGGCCTGATCACTCCAACAGGCATTGCCATAGACTGGTACACAGACAAAATCTATTGGACAGATGGCGAAACATCCAGGGTAGAAGTAATAAGCATAGATCAGAAACACAGGAAAGTGTTGTTCTGGTCAGATGTGGACCAGGCCAGAGCTATAGCTGTAGTTCCTAAAGAAGGGTTAGTATCTGTGTAACATCTATTCCCGTTGTTTTTACTGCAGTAATTATGATTCCAATCCAGCCATTTGCCTTTCTTGAGAATTCTTAATAGCATGTATCACCCAAGCAGCATGCAAGCTGTATAAGAGCTTATACAGCCATTATAACTCTAGTTTTAGCTGCATAAGGGCTGTATAAGCTCTTATACAGCTTGCGTGCTGCTTGGGCAATTCGTAATAAGGGGCCATCCATAAATTTCGTCACACAAATTTCATGATTTTTTGATCCCCCGGTCCTTGTCGCAGGTGGTCACATTTGATCAACTCTCCCCCTCGGGTGTGACGTCATATTTTGCAAATTTACATCTAAGAATTTTTAAATTAAAACAGCAGTTCCAGAATTTTCCATTTTGACATGTGATGTCAATTCAGTTAAATTTTTTGTTTAAATAAAATGACATGTCATGACGTCATGAAGCGTATGGCTCCTCCCACCCCTTGTTACACAATGTCATACTTCGTTGACCCCTCTCCCCTTATCGTGTGACGTTGGCCTCTAATAATTATAGGATTGGAGACTAATTTGTTATTAGAGTAGGTATTGTAATTAGAGAATTGTAAAGCTCACACCTAAATCTCAAAAGTTTTAAATTGATTTTCTTGCATATATCTAATTGATTGATGGATTTTATTCATCAGCTCAATTCCAAAAATCGAATTTTAAAGTTACGTTAGCCCTACCTATCCCTTTGTTAATTCAAGTGCATATTTAACAAAAATATTTATAAGCCTTGGGTGGAAAGGATGGTTTACGTAAACTCATACTTGTTTAGCAATTTTGTGGGTTTCCTGTCTGCAATATGTTGATAAAATTAATTGACATAAAAATACTTTGCTGCCTTTACAATCAATGGTATAATTATTAGCTGAGTTTATGTCACTAACATTCCTTTTATTGTCCAATTAAATACAAGCGTGTTTTATCATTATATTCCCCTTTACTTATCTTCTGTTGATTAATGCCATAGTTGATCAGAATCGAATGTGGTCAGTTGTATGTTTTGATTTATTTTTATTTGTTACAGGTTACTGTTCTGGACAGATTGGGGAGAAACCCCTAAAATTGAAAGGGCTGGTATGAATGGTGACCCCTCCACACGTAAAGTCATAGTAAAAGATAATATTTACTGGCCAAATGGCATTACGATAGACTACAACAACAATTTAATTTATTGGGTAGATGCAAAGCTACAGTTTGTAGATGTAATGGACTTCAATGGAGAGAATAGAAAGAAGATAATAAGAGGGGGATTAGAATATCCATATGCTTTAACGTTTTTTAATGAAAAGCTCTACTGGACTGACTGGAAAACTTGGTAAGAAAGGAAACTTATAAATTTACTGGAAACAAAAATTTATGCAATAAATTAATGTCATCTAAATAAGTTGATTAGGTTTTAATAAATAATGCTCTAATGCTTTTTTTGCTTTAATAGAAACCTGAACAAATTAAGAATAAAGTTAGAAAAAACATTGTTACTTGATTATATTTAAGGAACAAAGTAAGCTTCGGAGTAGGGTAACCCCTTCTTAGTTAATATAATCTTAAAATATTAAAGATAGTTTAGCGCAGCTTAGTATGCTAGGGAAATAACTATATTGGAGATAAGGTAAAGTAATCATAATTAACGTTTATTGTCAGTACAAACACTGTGACTTGGGCAAGGGACCACTGGCGAGTCCGCCGGCATCGCTAACGTATATAGCTGACGCCATATTGATAGCTATGTATCTGTGTCGCTACAATTGTAACAAGAAGTATTAAATCACAATTTTTATTTTAAAAAAAGTTTAAATTTTAACTTTTTTTTAAGTCAACAGCATACAAGTATGTACCTATAGTTAAGCAAGTAGAAGCTTCTAGCAGCTTTTAAAAAAATTGAAACATCCACCCACAAGTTAACATTGCTTGCACTTTCTTGTAGTGTAGATTCTATAGCATTAAATCTGTCAGATGCGTCCTGTCCATTTATTAAATCATATTCATATTCTTTTAGGAAAATCCACACATGGGACATATCAACAAATGGACCGATCAAAGATTTGATTACATCTGAGCCAGTGCCGGTAGATGTGAGGGTGTATGATAGCAGCAGACAAATCCCACCGGCAGAAGTTCACCCATGCCAAGTCAAGAATGGGGGGTGCTCGCATTTGTGTTTACTGGCTCCTACACCACCTGGTAAGATTTGAACTTGTCAGCTATATTCATCTACCCCCGTGGTTCCCAACTTTTTTTAGTACTTACGCCATCTCTCTTGCAGAAAAAAAATTAACTTACCTGATCCAATCATTTTGCTGAAATGTCGTTATATCGTTTGACCGGCAGGCCGATCGATTTTTAGATCGGTCCAGAGAACTTTGGGAATCAGTGGACGGCCAACACAAGTTGTCCATGACATGTTTGTCCCTTTCTTCCTGGTCTACATCGGTAGAGACGCACTGAGCGACAAGCGAGAAAATAAATGTGTTAGCCGCTTTGGTCTAATGTATCCACTTGTCTCACGATCACTCTTCACCAAATATGTGGAAAATGTACCCTAATAATAAGTATTCTTAATATGTTCAGGGTACGTGTGCTCTTGCCCGACTGGTGTCAAACTGAAAGATGGCAGCAACACCACATGTTTTGATGCACCGCAGTCCTTCATACTAGTGGCACAGCGCTCCATTATCTCCAAAATATCCTTGGATTCCCCTGACTTCACGCCGTATACGCTGCCGCTGAAGGAATTGAAGAGGGCGAATACAGTCGATTTTGACCCCAAAACCGAGTATATTTATTGGGCAGACAGTGTGGTAAGATATTTAAGAAAATAATAATGACTATTTAATTAAGGGCCGTAATAATAGACTAATATTGATCGAGATAGCTGTGTCAAGCAAGAAGCATCAGAGATGAAAAATGTCATAATGTCAATATTACCATGGTTATTAATTCAATAACCTTAAAATCTTATCAATAGTACAAAATAAAGACTGAAAAAATGAAGCCTAACGGAAAGCAAGTTTTAAAAATCCGATTGCGTGTTCTGATGTTGTCATCAATAAATGTTAACAACCATGTATACCTTTTCCATCTGCCATTTTGGCTTTTAAAGTACCTAGTTACACTCGTGACGCTAAGACGAATCACTTGCCAAAATCAGGTCATCCTATCCTCTAACCTCTACAAATAACTGGTATGTATGTACGGTTCAAAAACATAACCTTTCTTCTTCGACAATCGGTTAGGAAATGAAAAACCAAGAATATCTTGACATATTTAATGTTTTTAAGGCAAAAACCATATCTCGGGCACGTCTGGACGGGAGTGAGCAGTCCGTTGTAATCCACAACAGCGGAGTCTCGGACAGCATCGCGATCGACGCGCTGGCGAGGAACGTCTACTGGACTGACCCTGTCTCCGACACTATCAACGTGGCCAGGCTCGACGGCAGCGTCAGGAAGGTATGTCACCATCACCAATAATCGTCTGGCCGTACTAATGATGATGTGATGAGCTCAGTAGTTAATTATAATAATAATGCTAAACATTCAGGGGATGATCTCACACAAGTTGACCTAGTCCCAAACTAAGCTCTAGGCTTGTACTATGGGTACTAGGCAACAATATACATACTTATATATAGAAATACATACTTAAATATATAGAAAACATCCATGACTCAGACTGACAACAAATACTCGCGCTTATCACACAAATATTTGCCCATACCGGGATTCGAACCCGAGACCGCTAGCTTCGTAGGCAGGGTTACTACCAACTACCAACTAGGCTAACTAACTACTACCTATATTACCTTTTTTCCGTAGGAATAAAAATTCAGGTATAATTTATAACCTATCACATGCCTATCACAGATACAATTTGAAAACTCTCACAATAAAATTCTCAGGATCAATAAACTGATTGTGGCTGAGATGTCCGTCTCGGGACGACGTTTACTTTGAAGTATCTCGAGACGGGGGTGTTTAGAAACGTCCGGATAATGTTACAATGACTAACTCGCCCCTCAGGTGTTAATCCACGACGACCTATACGAGCCTCGAGCCATAGCGGTCCACTCGGCGGCCGGCTGGATGTTCTGGTCGGACTGGAACGAGCAGAAGCCCAAGATCGAGCGCAGCGACCTGGACGGCGGCGGCCGGCTGCTGCTGGTCTCGGAGAAGCTCACGTGGCCCAACGGCATCGCGCTCGACCTTGTTAACAACAAGCTGTATTGGGGTGATGCCAGGACGCATAAAATTGAGGTAACACTCATCATCATATTGGCCAAAAGACGTCCTCAGCTAGACCTAGATAAGGAATCCCCAAGGATGTCCACGACTGGCCCCCTAGCATGCATGCGCGAGATAAAATTTGACAGGTGCTAGGGAAATGAATACATCTATTCCATATTCTAACGTAAGACTTAACGCTTAAAGTTTAAAATAAAACTGTCTCGTCCTGACTTTTATTACTAAGCGACTATAGCGATTTTCACATTGATTTTATCAAGACGGGACAAAGTCTTACGTTAGAACATGGAATATTCATTTCCCTAGCACCTGTCGAATTATATCTCGTGTATGCATTAAGCCCGCAGGCGGTTTAGTGCTACTCGAGTCTATCGGTTTCCCGCGATCTTCACCAGATCGTCGGACTTCTTCATCAGATTAGGCTCTTTGACATCATAATATTACAGGATTTTGACATCATACTTATTTCTGTTTTATTTTGTATTTTAATTCGATCAATCTGAATGCTATTTTCCATCATACCATTTTTTTTAATGCAATCTTTTTATATTTGTGAAGGTTATGTACTCCTGTATTGTTGTATATATCAGACAAAGATATCTCATTCAACTGTGCTTGGTAACTGCATAATATATATGATGTGGATGTACTTAATAAATAAATAAATCATAATATTAAGGACATGTTTATAGTCACGAGTTTAATTTTACTACTTCTATGTAGGTCTGCAACATGGACGGCTCTAACAGAAACGAGCTTCACAACAGTGACATCTTACACATATTTGGACTTACTTTGCTCGGTGAACACCTGTACTGGACTGATATGCAAAGGCGGACTTTGGACAGAATCAATAAAAACACTGGTGAGAATATTTTTTATTGCATAGTACTTACTTATTACTTCCCTGTTTAACGCGCAGTTAAACGAATGCTTATAAAACTTTTTAAAATTTGGCACTAATCGAAAAAAGTCGCTGGAAAATAAAACATACGGAACAAACGTATGAGTCCAACTCCCACTTTTTTATATGTTGTCTCACTCCAATTATTAAGCTTCTCAATTGAATCCCCCAGGCCTGGAAAGAATATCGGTGCTGGAACAAATGGCGAACATGATGGGGGTGAAAGCGTTCCGGCTGGGCGAGCCTATGGGATGGAATCCGTGTGTGGAAAATAATGGCGGCTGTTCACATTTCTGCTTCAACCGACCACGCGACTGCGTGTGCAGGTGCCCTCTTGGTAAGTTTAGTGTTTTTATATTTTTTTCAGCATAATTATAAACTATAAGTAGCTTTTGTCCGCGATTCCGTCCGCGTAGAAGTGTTTGCCAATTGTTTTGTCATGTAATTCCCGCTAAGCCGTTTAGGCGTGTTTGAAACAGCATCCATACAAACTTTCATATATTTTCTTTCTTTATATTATACTGCACCTTATTTCAATGGGATAAGGTGCAAAAGTGTTTACATATCTTTGAACTCGATTGTACCTGGGAGACCGAGCTTCGTCGTCGTCGTCGATCGAAGTCGAAACCGAATTTTCATCGATTTTCTATTAAAAAAAACCGATCCATAGCTGGGGTTCGAACCCGTAGTCTCTGCGTAGTAGTCCAACGCTCTAACTATTAGTCTATTCAGACGGCGACGATCGCATCGAAATTACGAACCATATTACGCGGGAAATCTTTTTGCGTGAAAATACGGGGAAAACACTTTTTCCCAGATATGTGACCTAGCTAGATCGATTTTTCGCCCCCGTAAACCCACATACTTCAAACTTCATCGAAATCGTTAGAGCGGTTTTCGAGAACAACAACTTTTCTCGTTTAATACTCGTAAGTAGGATAAATGCAAAAGTGTGTTTTGTTCCGTATTCGCGGTTAAGCGTCTCAATCGGTCGTCTCGGCTAATCGGCTTAACGGATTTGGATCACAAGGCAATTGGCAAGCACTTCTACTACGCGGACGGAGTCGCGGGCAAAAGCTATGTTATAAATTGATAATATTAGTAAGATTTAAGTCTAGAAAATTATTACTTAATATTTTCATAAGCCATTATTTACACGTAAAACAAAAACAGTAGCGGCATTTCAACTTAATTAGCATGTCGAATTTCACCAACAATTTAACAAACTATTAGAGTGTTAACAACTGTCAAAATGTATGAACTAACAGTCGATTAACATTTAGCATCGTTTGGTGAAATTGGTACTAAAGCAGATTCGAATCTCGTTAGTATAGAGGTTAGAGGGTATATAATGGGAGATGCCTTTGGTTTAGCTGGGAGCGATAATCAAGAACATAAATATAACTTCCTAATAACTCCATCTACAGGTTTGGAGTTGATAGGTGACGGAAAAACTTGCGTAGAGCCAGAGGCGTTTCTAATTTACAGTCGCAAGAATGTCATCGGACGAATAAGCATTGAGTATGATAACAACAACAATGATGCCGTGTTACCTGTCAAAGACTTGAGAGAAGTCAGGTGAGTATTTTATTTATAGCATAAGAAAAGCATACTATTCATAATATGTATTGTATTAAACATACATAGTCAGATATTTATAGTTCTTAAGTAGTTCATTCTACAGTTTATATATGTTTATATGTCAATTTAAATTTTAAAAGATTTGCAGTATACAAGTCAATAAATAAAATTAAAAGTAAAATTTTGCAGTGAGGGCTAATAATTTAAACTAATTACATTATCTTAACTCTGTTTTAAAATTTAATTATGAAACACACACATGTACACAAGTTTTTTTTTTACTCGTCAAGGAACTCATTTACGGAGTAGTAGGCCTTTTGAAGGAGCATTTTCCTAACTCTGGAAATAAAAATTGTATCTGAGTTGGCGTCCTTGAACTCGTTTGGCAGTTTGTTGTAAATGCGCGGTGCCATGACTAACAGGGAGTTGCCAGTTTTATTTTTACTAGCCCACTGATTACCTAGTGAGCTGACCATGGACATTCGTATCTTAAGATTGCGTTGTCAACACCGAGGGCGAAGGTAAGGGCTATATTTATCCGACAGCGCGAATCAATAAAAGGGTAATGTGGTTAACAGTCTATGTATGTATGACCAAAAATCGGATGCTGGAGGTTCTAAACTATTGGATCGAGTTTAATAAATAGGGGGGGTGTCATAAGATTCATCAAAAACGTGCGAGTATCGTAGGGTATGCATATAAAAATTATAAAGGTGTGTCATACTAGTCGGTAGTCGGGTTTTAGTTTTTGAGGTTAGTTTAGATTATTATAAACTGATTTTGAAATGTCAGTTTTCTATGACTTTACTAACTTTGACGTATATTGAGACGGCAACTCAGCCAAGATAAGTTTATTAATACTGGTGAAATGAATAGCGTTGAGGAGGTGAGATGCCTGTCTCAAGACACGTCAGAAATGACAGTTTTCTATGGGCCGTATTAATAAACTCATCTTGACTGAGATGCTCGTTTCAAGTTGTGTGAAACATGACAGTTTTGTATGGCTTGACAATCACCTTGGCGTGTCTTGAGATGTGCATCTCAGTCAAGATACGTTTATTAATACGGCCCTATGACTTTACGTTCACTTTGACGTGTATCTTGAGACGGGGTCTCAGCCAAGATTTTCCAATAAACCATAAATAAATAAAGACTAGTTAATTACGACCCTAAGATAGAATGCCTCAATGCTTGTAATTTCACATCGTAACACTGCCTTACTCCCACACTGTAACACTTCTGCTTGGCAGCAGGTTATATGCCTACAATACAGCCTAGACTTGAGTTACAGCTTTGCAAAAATTTTTTTTGGGAAAAATGAAAGTGCTGTTTGGAGTGAAATTTGCAACATGATCCAATTTTTAACCGACTTCTAAATACACACGGTAAACACACTGTTTTGCGTCGGGAGTTAAAAACTGCTACTTACTGTTAAGATTGTCAATAGGGAGGATGACTGGGTAAAGAAAAAGGAAATTCTATTTAGTCCGTCAGTTACATTATCAGAAAATATTGGACACGTATTTTTTGTTTTGCCAATCAAACGAAAAAAGACAAAAGCGCGTCAAAATTCGGGAGTAGAGGCTCGTGACGTCACTTCTGTTTAAAAATTGTACCAAGACGTGACGTCATGCGAGATTTCAACTCAATATGTCTTCGTAATTTTTTGATCATGTGACAGAAAAAAAAAGTGTCCAATACTTTTATAGATGATCTACCTGGTCGACAAAAAAAAATTTGTCATCATCCCTATTGTTACCACATCAAATTCTTTTGCCAAGCTATGTATTTTCCTATGGATCATTCACTTATAAAATTGGTTGTAAAAGATTTGAAATTCAAGTTCAATTTAAATATTTTTACAGTGCATTAGCAGTCCACGTTTCCGGCTCCAAGATCTATTGGTCTGATAGTAAAACGAAGACGATCAACCGCTGCTCCATCAACGGATCCCGCATGGAGAAAATTTTGGAGTGGACGGGATTAGTTGAAGGTATGTTGGAATCTTACAGCCATGTGAAGCGTTTTGAGCCTGTGCCTCATATTTATGTCTCATTAAAAATTAAACGATGAACCGGCAGTTAATGATGCGGTCAGCCTAGTTAGTAGCGACCATGCCTTCGAAGCTAGCGGTCCCGGGTTCGTTTGTCGGTATGGGCGAACATTTGTGTGATGAGCAGTCCAATATTTCAGGACCTACAGTGTTACAGTCTATCATCCATTACATACATTAAATATGCAAGATGGAACCCTCACCACCATAAAACCGACACAGTCAAATCGTTAGAAGTGTCAATATAAAATAAGTATACACATGCTCGCTCGCTTGTTGCCGCCCGCGGACTGGTGTCTCCCTCTAAGGGAGCCGAGCGGATGGTGAGTACCGCGACGCGCCCCGCCCCCTGCAAGCCCTCTGATAATACAGCCGCTGTTCAATTAATCAATGTTGAACTACTTGTGTTTATCTATTATACATTGTGTTATTCTTAGCACGTGGCGTGATACGAGTTAGGGTAATTAATTACTTTCATGTAAATAACAGGAATGGTCTGCAAACAACTTGTTAAATAAAATGAAACTTACATAACGTTACTAAATAAATAACGTTACGACTAAAGTAAACAAATACAAATACTTTATTTATAACACCAAGTTCATCACTATCAACTAAGTAAATCATTAATCAAATCAATTATTATCAAGTAAATCATTAATAAAAACAATTTCACCCTTTACTTGGAAAAACATTAAGAAAAGACAAATTGTGTTATACTTCCTCAGAGCTACACGCTAGAAGCGGTCATGTCTTGTAAAGTTATATTGTTTTTGGTAATTTCCCAACTTTGCATTACACTGGTGCATTCAAGGCTAAACATTACGCTGGATGTTACACCCGAAGATGATATGGAAAACTGTGTCTTAGATATACTGGCGTCCAAGAGCCTATTCGGAGCAGAGACAACCATCGTCAACACAGGTGATTTAACGAACTACATGATCAGAAAGATTCATGAAACTAACAACGTCAAAGTATTTATAAAAGATTTTGACCATCCTATGACCATCCCACCCAGTATATATTTAATACATGCCGAAAACGTTTTTTACTTTGGAGAAATATTAGAGAAACTCGACCGAGACTGGAACCGAAAACCTGAAAATCTTTTTATCATAATACTAAATAAATACGAGACCGATCAAATTGATCTTCTTTTCCAACAGCTGTGGGCTTACCATATTATACATATACTTGCTATAACTGAGGAAAACGATAAAACTTTTCCAATATATACTTATTTACCATACGCGGAAGGTCAATGTGGCCAAGGCTTTAAAAAAAAGATCAAGCTGGGTGACTGTGAAGATGTTAAAGATATAGACTTCATTGAGAAGTTGTTCAGCGCCGACAAACCAACTTTAAAAAACTGCACTTTACGAGTTGGAGCTCTACAGTATGCGCCTATGGTTATGATACATCCTTATCAGGACAAATTTGCCATCGGCATTGAAAGATCATTGTTAGAAACGTTTGCCGAGACGGAGAATATAACTCTAAATTACACTTATTTTACCAAAATCGATGACTTTGGACAAATTTTGGACAATTTAAGTGTTACTGGCCTATTAAAAAATCTGTATGATGACGAGTTCGATTTAGTGTTTGGTGGATTTTTCTTAAACTACAGACGATCGGTTTTCTTTGACTTCGTAATTAGCCATTTAACTTATGAGGATTACACAGTTGCTGTCACATCTGCAACAAATTTTGTGGAAAAGTGGAAAATAGTTTATATTATGTTCGATGGCGAGGTTTGGTTCTTATTATTCGTAACATTGATTTTCTGTGCGGTAATACTGTCAGGTTTTAACATTATTTTTACATATAAAAACGAAACCAATAGTATATCAGAACTTTTGAATCTCATTGGGAATGCAACACATAACACGAGTTTGGGTCTCAGGAAAAATATTTACAAAAACATCATTATAATACACTGGATGTGGTTTATATTTCTAGTAGAATCTTTCTATCAGACTAGAATTACAAGTTATTCGACGTACCGAGAATATGAGGCGCAGATTAACGATATCAAAACTTTGGATGAAGGTAACTTTACTCCGTGTTTGAGCATGGATATTGTACTTTTCATGAACCAAACAGACGGACTTTCCATTGTCAATGAGAAATTGGCAGAGTTTCAAGGCTGTGAGACGTATATACGATCCCTAAACAAAGTTGCTGCGTCCACGAAGATGTACACGGTCACTCAATATCTTAATTATCTCTGGTGGATAACGAAACACCGAAAGCAGCAACACCGTGTTCATCTGATGAAAGAGAACGTTTACAACACATTTTACGCCTTGTATTTTAAACGTGGCTTTCCATTGATAGAACATTTTAGCACGACAATGATATACATGGTGGAACATGGATTTGTGCAATGTGTTAAGGGCCAACATCGGCTTCGGCACGAAATAAGATCAGCCAATGACGTTGCTGGGTCGTTTGACGTAAAAGTTGTAAAATTAGAAGACCTGACTGTACCATTTGGTATTTTTATAATCGGTTTGATGGTCGCATTCTTAGTATTCATTGTAGAAATTTTGCACCAAGACAACAGAAACAAGATAAAAGATGTTAAGTCGAGTACAGGATAAAATATGTAACCTTCTCGTTTAAAACAGAACATGTATTTCAAGTAAAAAGTATAATAATATGAATAAGCTCAATGCAAAGACCTGTATTGATTCCGATTATACGCATCAGATCGTAATTGGCAATCTGTACTTAAGTTTTAGATATTTTTTTTATTGTGTGATATCTTTTGCGTCAACCACTTTTTAATGCTTAATAAAACATTCCAGAGTGAACACTGTTTTTTATACATTTATAGTCGACAAGTTTTCTATAAATATATTCATCACATCGTACATCCTATCCTACTTATCCTACATAAATATAGCCCTTATTGACATATAAAATACTTAGAACCTGGAAAATTTGAATAATTTGAAATTCTAAGGGAAATACCATATTATACAACTTCTAAGCGGACAGACTCGCAGGCAAAAGCTAATATTTTTTAATTCATATTAGAAATAAATGCTACTTTAGCAGTGAAATAAACGCACCATTAACGTTATTTGAAACAATGAAAATATCTTAGGTTAATTTATTATTAGAAAAATCAAAGAAAGCAAAAGGTAAAATTAAACCTATGTTTTCTTTTGTATTTTACAATTTATGTTGTAGATAAAAGTTAGGCAACGGTAGGTACGAGTACATAATAAGTTCGTGTGATATTCGTGGTGCCTGTTATTAGGTCCCTTTCGCCTCGTGTCGGAACTTTGCCACTCGTATCTCAAAGCCTTCAAATGATGTTACAGTTTAAAAAGATATGTTACAATTGCATAAGAAACTTTTTCTACTCGCAGACTATAAACCGCTAATACTTATATACATCGTTAACAGTATCAGAATGCCACCCATAGTGTAACCAAAGCGTGAAAACTGTTCTATAATGAGCGTTGCCATAGTAATAACTGTTCTTTTATAACTATTATGTATCCCTGGAGTTACCTAGCAACCGCGCACCGAATAACTATCATAGAATATCATGACCGACTAATATGATAAATATGTATATTTCTTTTGCAATCACCCATGAACAGCTTAACGGATATTTATTAGATTCTCAAGGAATAAATAATCCATGTCCTGACTAACGATTTAGGATGCCTTTTATACCCGAAAATTTGAGTCTTGGAAAACAACAAACAAGTTAATCATAAATAAATGGACCATTAAGTAAATTTATTTAGGTTTTAGTTATTATTTGTGATTACCCAAACTAAGCTCGAGGCTTGTAATGGGTATTAGACAACAATAAACATACTCTTATAGAGAAATACATAGAACGGCACATAACTGGCACATAAATATCAAATATTAACGACCCGCCCTCGCTTCGCTTCTGTAAAATAAGTTAAAGTATAGCCTATGTTACTTCTGGATAATGCAGCTTTGTACTAGAAAGAATAATTAAAATCGGTTCAGTACTTTCAGAGCACCAGACAAATCTTTTCTCTTATAATATTAGCAGTGATTGGGGATTTGGATGCGACTCGGGGTGAATGACTTCAATCATTATGCTAGTATGGATATGCCGCCGGATTCCGGGCTTCGTGTGGTTTGATAAAGGACAGTTTTTTGTCATATTATCACAGTGATCGGAATTCCCAGCGCAATCTGGGGTGATTGACCTTAAACATTATGCTAATAATGGATTTGTCCGGGATCTCGGGATTTGTATTGATGTTGGAGGATAGTTATTCTATTTTATTTTACATGATATCAATCGAAATTACAGGTCAATTTGAAATAAATGTTTTATTATTGAAAAAACAGATTTTTTTATACAGACGCGGTCGCGGGATTATAGTCACATCCATACTATGATTACGACTTGAAATCCCGCGAATTGCATCCAAAACCCCGATCACTGAATATTAGTATAGAATATCTTCAATTCCCTGTGAATTGCAGGTCTTACGATAGACTGGTCGGGTCAGAACATTTACTGGACGGACTCGGCCACGCAGCGCATCGAGGTCGCGCGGCTCGACGGCTCCAGCCGCCGCACGCTCATCTGGCAGGGGCTCAAGAAACCCAAGAGCATCGCCTTGGACCCGAAGAAAGGGTAAGAAATTTTATTGAATCAGTCTATTTGTCTTTAATCTTAAAATTTCAAGTTTTAGGCGATATTTCCGGACTGCTACAACTTGAAATCTATTATACTCTTTTAAAGGCTGGCAACGCATCTGCGATGCCTTTTCTGGTTTTGCAGGCGTTCATCGCGTTCATGACGCCGTGTGTGACGCGCTGGCACGTTTGCCTCCTCTAGTATTTGCCACAATATGACAAGACTTGCGCTGGCCGCGTCCGTAGTACGCCCACGATCCCTTGGTCCTAGTAAAAGCAAGGTCACACTTCACTAATTTTGTAAAGGACTAACTCTGAGTCAAAGTTCAAGGAGAATCTAGTTGAATTTGTCTGTTAGTAGATATATCTTTTAGAGGCCTAGGTTAACATACGGGATATTTACGGGTCATGAAATCTGAAAATGCAGCAGGGTTAGTTTTTATAACATACACGGAAAATACTACTTTCAATGCCCTATCACACTAACAACACCAATATATTCCAGCTACATGTACTGGTCCGAGCTCGGTTCAAAGACCATCAAGCGGGCTGCAATGGACGGCTCTTCCCCCACCGTACTCATCGACCAAGTAGGCAAAGTCCACGCCATAGCCATAGACTACGAAAAGAGGACCATCTATTGGGCCGCGCTAGAACCGCCGGCCATAGAGTTTGCGTTCCTAAATGGAACCGGCAGAAAAATACTGGCCGATGATATATCTATGCCTTACGCACTGGCGGTCTATGGAGAAAGAGTGTTTTGGGGAGATTGGAACACAGGTATGTGATTTTAAAATGTATGTCATATTGTCCGTACAGAGCTCATTTATTGTTTTTTTGTTCCCTCTCGCTCGTATATTATTCGATGATCGAACTATGTTTATTCCAAATCCGTTGGAATTAGCGGTTTAGCCGTGAAGGTGTAATAAACAGATGGACAGCCCAACTCACATTCGCATTTATTTTAATAGTAGTTTGCAACCGCTCCCTTTTACTTAGTACTTTTTAATTTCGCGTCTACCTTTGTATATAATCCAAATAATGTAAAGCATAATAATAATAGTTTATGGTTATATTATGTTGTGTATAGGAGTACTTTGTGACATTGATATGCTATCATGCAATATTAAAAATGTGGAAAAGATCAGCTGTATAAAGTTCATTGCCAAAAAAATCCTATGTTACTCTCAAGGACGGCAGACCAGACGTTGCCAACGTAAAGAAAACGTCCCTAAACGACAACCCTCAAATCTAACTCTAACAACCCAACTCAATATCGGCGTTTTCCATCCTCAAGTCATCTTGCATTTACAACGCAGGCCTGATCGAATCAGCTACAAAAAACAACGGCTCCAACCGCAAATCCATCCACACCCAACTCGACTACATCTCGGACCTGACCGTGTACCGCCGCGCGCGCGCCGCCGCCAACCAGTGCGGCGTCGACAACGGCGGCTGCTCCCATCTCTGTCTGCCGCTACCGTCGGAAACGAGACCAGACTATCGATGCGCCTGTCCTACGCATTACAAGCTGAATAAGGACAACTTGACGTGCTCGGGTAAGATAGGCTTCTATTTCTGTCTGCTGTTACCAATGCCGCTACTGATTGAAAAGAGAGCGGAATATGCGAGAGCGCCTGCCCCACTCACCACAAGCTGCATAGAGACAACTTGAAGATGACGAAAGGCAGCGAAGTAAGGTAGGGTGTTTTAAATCCACAAAGGCAACGACGCGGTTAACCTACTCGTAGTTGGTAGTGACCCCGCAATGCCTACGAAGCTAGCGGATCCGGGTTCAAATCCCGGTATGGGTAAATATTTGTGTGATGAGTGGGAGTATTTGTTCCTGAGTCACGGATATTTAAGTATGTATTTCTCTATATAAGTATGTATATCGTTGCCTGGTACCCATAGTACAAGCCTAGAGCTTAGTTTGGGACTAGGTCAATTTGTGTGAGGTTGTCCCTGATATTTATTTATTTAAAAACACGCTCCAATTATCTTCTGACCAACGTAATCCTTGTGACATAGTGACCTTGATTCAGTTATCAGTGAGGGTTCCCTCGATATATTTTTTTTCATACCGTGAAAAGTGTGTACAATCCAATTGAATAAATCAGGGTAATTAATGTGCATTTAATTTCAGAGCCGGAGGAATTCCTGTTGTTCGCCCAAAAGAACGCGATCGGCCGCCTTTTGATCGTGAACGGGGAATGCAACGACGCCTACATCCCGGTAACGGGGCTCAGAAACATCAGAGCCATCGAGTACGACTCTGAAAACAAGTAACTACACATTCATTATACCATAAATAATTTGTATTTTAATCAACACATCCCAAACTTTGAATATAAGGAAAAGATGAAGCAGTTAACAGAAGCAAAACCAAATCCTATAACCTAATCATAGTGACATTACCGTCTCATGACGTCACGCTTCAATAAAAATTACAGGGCCTTAACTCCTAAAACGTATTTTAGGGTCGGGTAAATTAGACTAGCATAAGAGCGTATGAGAGAGAGTGACAGAGAAATACAAACCCGAAGGTCCATTTAAGACATTATTATTACACTGTATAGTTTTCTATGACTTGACATTAATTTGTCGTGTCTGGGTAAGAGCGTCTAACTCAAGAACAGTTTAGTAATACGGCCCTTTGTTATTTAACCTTTTAGACGCCATTGACGGATATATCCGCACCACTGGTTCAACGCCAACGACGGTTATATACGTCACGGTTGACAGCGAAAAATAGACCTGAGTGTTTATGACGTAAGGTTGAGATTGGCTCTGGTTTTCAGCTGTCATTGGCGTGTGAGTGACGACTTTTGTATTTAACATGGTGTTGAAAAGCTTAATCGGAAGGAATAGTAGGAAGTCGAGTCTATATTGGCAAGAAGAACACATTTTTAATACATTAACTTGCTACTCTTTTAGATATTATCATATAATATCTCAGTTATCGCATTAAACAACTGATTGTATCGTAACCGAATAGACATCCAACATTTATTTCAGAATGCTTTATTGGATGGACGAAGACTCGCACGCGATCCGTCGCGTCCCCATCTCGTATTCCACAACGTCAGCCGTCACGGACTCTTCTCCCGTCGTCGTGGGTCTTTCTAGACCCTTCCACATGGTTCTCGACGTGCTGGGCCGCGCGCTCTACTGGACTTGCCTAGACACGGACTCTATCAACGCTACGTCTATAGACAACAACTCTTCTGTTGGTGTTATATTGAGAGGAGAGAACATGATGCCACGGCATTTGGCGTTTCATCAGACGAAACGGTTGGTTTATATTCAGGATGTATTAACCGATAAGTAAAACTTGATTTATTTGAAGTGGATTGATTTGCCCCAAGATTACTAACTATCTCCTAACTGGATCAATTGATTCGTTTCTTTTACTATTACGCCTCGTTCGTAAGATAACATTTACCCTATGAAAACCTACTGAGACTCTACTGTACATGAGAATCTACTGGTGGCCACTTAATCCGTGGGTTTTATCCAAAATAATGTCATATGGTTTCATCTCCTACAGGTTCCTAATTTGGAATGACTTGGGCCTAGGCGCCATAATGCGCGCATCGCCGGACGGCCGCGGTAGAATTGAGCTCGCGCGCGCCGCCAACGCGACCGCACTCACCGTCGACCAGGCCGGCGGCGCTGTCTACTGGGCCGTCGGCAAGCAGATACACGCCGTCGACCTCGATGCCACGAACAAGTACGTACCGTCGACACTATCGTACTCGCCGTCGACCAGGCCGGCGGCGCTGTCTACTGGGCCGTCGGCAAGCAGATACACGCCGTCGACCTCGACGCCACGAACAAGTACGTACCGTCAACACTATCGTACTCGCCGTCGACCAGGCCGGCGGCGCTGTCTACTGGGCCGTCGGCAAGCAGATACACGCCGTCGACCTCGGCGCCACGAACAAGTACGTACCGTCGACACTATCGTACTCGCCGTCGACCAGGCCGGCGGCGCTGTCTACTGGGCCGTCGGCAAGCAGATACACGCCGTCGACCTCGACGCCACGAACAAGTACGTACCGTCGACGCGACCGTACTCGCCGTCGACCAGGCCGGCGAAAATTCGGGATATTAGCGATGACTAACGAACTACTACATACTACTTTACTACCATTATTTTGTAAGCAGAAATTTAGATGTCAAGTTTATTTGCAGGCGTATAATCTGGCAAGGCGGCTGGGCGGGGTCCCTGGCGGCGTTCGGCGGCGCGCTGTACCTGGGCGGCGCGGAGCGGGCGCTGGTGCGCGTGGCGCTGGCCCGGCGCGACGCGCCCGCCGCCGCCGTGCCGCACCTGGCGCGTCTGCCGCACGCGCTCGCCGTGCACACCGTGAGCCGCCCGTCACACATACACATACACACATCTTATCTGTACCTGGGCGGCGCGGAGCGGGCGCTGGCCCGGCGCGACGCGCCCGCCGCCGCCGTGCCGCACCTGGCGCGTCTGCCGCACGCGCTCGCCGTGCACACCGTGAGCCGCCCGTCACACATACACATACACACATCTTATCTGTACCTGGGCGGCGCGGAGCGGGCGCTGGCCCGGCGCGACGCGCCCGCCGCCGCCGTGCCGCACCTGGCGCGTCTGCCGCACGCGCTCGCCGTGCACACCGTGAGCCGCCCGTCACACATACACATACACACATCTTATCTGTACCTGGGCGGCGCGGAGCGGGCGCTGGCCCGGCGCGACGCGCCCGCCGCCGCCGTGCCGCACCTGGCGCGTCTGCCGCACGCGCTCGCCGTGCACACCGTGAGCCGCCCGTCACACATACACATACACACATCTTATCTGTACCTGGGCGGCGCGGAGCGGGCGCTGGCCCGGCGCGACGCGCCCGCCGCCGCCGTGCCGCACCTGGCGCGTCTGCCGCACGCGCTCGCCGTGCACACCGTGAGCCGCCCGTCACACATACACATACACACATCTTATCTGTACCTGGGCGGCGCGGAGCGGGCGCTGGCCCGGCGCGACGCGCCCGCCGCCGCCGTGCCGCACCTGGCGCGTCTGCCGCACGCGCTCGCCGTGCACACCGTGAGCCGCCCGTCACACATACACATACACACATCTTATCTGTACCTGGGCGGCGCGGAGCGGGCGCTGGCCCGGCGCGACGCGCCCGCCGCCGCCGTGCCGCACCTGGCGCGTCTGCCGCACGCGCTCGCCGTGCACACCGTGAGCCGCCCGTCACACATACACATACACACATCTTATCTGTACCTGGGCGGCGCGGAGCGGGCGCTGGCCCGGCGCGACGCGCCCGCCGCCGCCGTGCCGCACCTGGCGCGTCTGCCGCACGCGCTCGCCGTGCACACCGTGAGCCGCCCGTCACACATACACATACACACATCTTATCTGTACCTGGGCGGCGCGGAGCGGGCGCTGGCCCGGCGCGACGCGCCCGCCGCCGCCGTGCCGCACCTGGCGCGTCTGCCGCACGCGCTCGCCGTGCACACCGTGAGCCGCCCGTCACACATACACATACACACATCTTATCTGTACCTGGGCGGCGCGGAGCGGGCGCTGGCCCGGCGCGACGCGCCCGCCGCCGCCGTGCCGCACCTGGCGCGTCTGCCGCACGCGCTCGCCGTGCACACCGTGAGCCGCCCGTCACACATACACATACACACATCTTATCTGTACCTGGGCGGCGCGGAGCGGGCGCTGGCCCGGCGCGACGCGCCCGCCGCCGCCGTGCCGCACCTGGCGCGTCTGCCGCACGCGCTCGCCGTGCACACCGTGAGCCGCCCGTCACACATACACATACACACATCTTATCTGTACCTGGGCGGCGCGGAGCGGGCGCTGGCCCGGCGCGACGCGCCCGCCGCCGCCGTGCCGCACCTGGCGCGTCTGCCGCACGCGCTCGCCGTGCACACCGTGAGCCGCCCGTCACACATACACATACACACATCTTATCTGTACCTGGGCGGCGCGGAGCGGGCGCTGGCCCGGCGCGACGCGCCCGCCGCCGCCGTGCCGCACCTGGCGCGTCTGCCGCACGCGCTCGCCGTGCACACCGTGAGCCGCCCGTCACACATACACATACACACATCTTATCTGTACCTGGGCGGCGCGGAGCGGGCGCTGGCCCGGCGCGACGCGCCCGCCGCCGCCGTGCCGCACCTGGCGCGTCTGCCGCACGCGCTCGCCGAGCACACCGTGAGCCGCCCGTCACACATACACATACACACATCTTATCTGTACCTGGGCGGCGCGGAGCGGGCGCTGGCCCGGCGCGACGCGCCCGCCGCCGCCGTGCCGCACCTGGCGCGTCTGCCGCACGCGCTCGCCGTGCACACCGTGAGCCGCCCGTCACACATACACATACACACATCTTATCTGTACCTGGGCGGCGCGGAGCGGGCGCTGGCCCGGCGCGACGCGCCCGCCGCCGCCGTGCCGCACCTGGCGCGTCTGCCGCACGCGCTCGCCGTGCACACCGTGAGCCGCCCGTCACACATACACATACACACATCTTATCTGTACCTGGGCGGCGCGGAGCGGGCGCTGGCCCGGCGCGACGCGCCCGCCGCCGCCGTGCCGCACCTGGCGCGTCTGCCGCACGCGCTCGCCGTGCACACCGTGAGCCGCCCGTCACACATACACATACACACATCTTATCCACTACCTACTACACCACATTTTTAGATTCCCTTTTTTTAAGTTTAGTACTCTGTCTTATTTCTAGATATAACATCATCGGTTAAAAACAAACTGTTGCAACTTGTACGATGACGTATAAATATCTCACACGTTAAAAGCTGATGGAAAGCGTGTTCTCATGTTACGGTTTAATTTAACCGAGAAACATCGCCACTTTGAATTTACCGTCGAAATATCCGCTACGCGGGTCCACACGCGTCGAGTTGAATTAGCGAGAACTTGGAATGGGAAATGTAATGGTGTACCGTTGGCATAACATTAAGCTTGTTAAGTACAATGAAAATGAAATTTTAAATTTGGAATTCCTTAGACAAATAACGAGCACTCGGGCCATGGTACCGAAACCCATACATGTTTGCAAAAAGAGTAGTTAATAATGTGAGATGTCGGTTTAGGTTCCCCGCGAGCACCCGTGCTACGGCGGGCGCGCGTGCGGCGGCGCGCCGGGCGCGTGCGGCGCGGGCGGCGCGTGCGGCTGCGGCCCGGCCTGCCGCGCCTGCGCGCCCGGCCGCGTCGCCTGCCGCGCGCCGCGCGCGCCGCCGCACTGCATCCCCGCCGAGTGGAAGTAAGTGCTCCACGGACGGTTCTTGTTGCTCCGCTTGATTTTACATGGCTCCCGTGACCTTGACGAAATTTAAATATTTTGCGAAGATATTGCGTGACAAACACAAAAAAAAATACAACTATGAAGTAACAGTCGATTGACATTTAACATCGTATGGTGAAATTGGTACACTTATGTTCGGATTTCACCAACCATTTAACAGACGATTAGAGCGTTAACAGCTGTCAAAATGTATGAACTAACAGTCGAAACATTTAACATCGTGTGGTGATATTGGTATTTAGTCTGCTTTGATTCGTTTGTTTACATAGTATATAAGTATTACAGTGGCACTTCATTTGGCAGTATATTATAATAGTGATCTTACGTCTCTCTCGTTTGACATACCGAAAAAAAGAGAAAAAACGAAAATGTTTAACTAATAACCAAGTGAAAAGCCACCATTAAATATTAGGTATTTGAAGATAAATCCGTCCCCCCAGATGCGACGGGCAGGCGGACTGCCCGGACGGCTCGGACGAGGAGGCGTGCGGCTGCGCGGCGGGGCTGCGCTGCGCGGACGGCGCCTGCGCCGCGTCGCTCGGCGAGTGCGCCGCCGGCGCCTACTGCGCGCCGCACGACCCGCCGCTGCCTGACGCTTTCCGGTAATACACTTAGGCCCGATTCACACGAGCGCTTTTTTAACGCTCAACACCTGTGTTCTGCGATCCCATTCGTTGACCTTGAGAATCCCACCAATAGGATCGCGGAACGCAGGCGTTGAGCGTTAAAAAACGCGCATTAATAAAGCGTTGAAATTACACAAATTGATAACCATGTATTTATTCACTTGAAGGCGTTTTTAAAGCGCGGCGCTTTTTTATCGAGCACTGTTCGATTTTCGACGTTGGGCGTTGGACGTTAAATCGAATTGATCTTACGGAACTCCGTGTTTCTGTTCTGACGGGAGTTAAAAAAGCGCCGGCGCTTCAGTCAGTTGGCTGTGCGCTCGCATAGCGTTCGCAGGTGTTTACTGTAGTCGTAGTGTGTGCCATTTGCAATGACGACGTGGGTACTCGATCCCGAGCTGTTGATTTTGGAGGTCGAATCTCGGCCTATACTTTATGTGAAGTCACTGCCTGAGTACGCGAATAGGCCTCTTAAAAATGATGCTTGGGAGGAGATAGCAAGAAAATTGTCTTATGACTGGGAGTCACTTGCCAATGGAGAAAAAAATAAATATCTTTTGTCCTTTTTAATATCGTTGATCATTAAGGGGATGTACCCAATAAGATTTTATTTTCCTTTTCTGCCTTCTCGCAACACAAATGGCAATTGCCAATAATTTTGCTCTTGAATTCATAGTTTACTATACGTGCACACCACAGCGGGTACGATTTCATAATGATTTTTAAGCGTTCATATGAATACAAATAGTCGCGATTTTCGGTCTTTGCAACCGTTGAAGCATCGTTTCAGTCTGTTTCAGAGGTAAGTAGCTCTATCACTTACCAGATTATCAAAACTTCGACCAAGATGCTATTGTTTTCAGGCGCCTGAAACATATTTTCAGTCCGTTTCAGGCCACCTTCTACCAGATTAGGCCATAACCTGAAGAGCCGTTTTCAGGCGTTTAGTGAATGTAATCGTTGCAGATGCGACGAGCGCCTGTGCCTGAGCGCGCGGCTGCTGTGCGACGGGCGCGCGCACTGCGCCGACGGCGCCGACGAGGCGCCCGCCGCCTGCGGGTTCGCGCGCGAGCCCGCCAACGTAAATATACCTTACTTACGAGGCTCAACGCGTGCCGCCACCACGCCGCCATTCACTTCATCAAGGGTACTGAATGGGATCCATTACTAAACCTACGCAGTCCGTTCGTCCGTCTGTCCTGACTTAAAACAATTGTATCTTTTGAATTGTAATAGATAGCCGGTTGCTTTTTTTTACAGAATATGTGTGTTATAACTGTGGATTTCTTAGCAAATAATAAAAAGAACAAAAATTACAATAATAAAGGGGGTCCCGATACAAGAAAACAACAAACCGGGCAAGTGTGAGCCGAGCGGAACAGAACCCTCGGTGCTTAGGTCTCATACGAAGCATTTGTTGTATTTGTTCGGTCCGTAGTATAACGGTAGTGTTGCGTTTCCAGACGACCGGCGGACGGTCGTCGCGCGCGTTCGCCGTGTGCGGCGGGCTGGCGGGCGCGCTGGGCGGCGCGGCGGCGGCGTGGGCGGCGCTGCGCGGCTGGCGGCGGCGCCGCGCGCCCCGCGCCCCGCCCGCGCCCGCGCTGCTGCCGCTCAAGCCCGCGCCGCCGCGCGCGCGCCCGCTCGGCGCCAGCGCCTCCGTGTAAGCCTCGACCCACCACCAACCGTGCCACCGGTCAACCATCCAACCGACCGATCATTTTGTGTTTGGCCTGTTGGTTGGCTGGTAGAGATTGGCTTAAAGCATTATGTCCGCCGTGTGTACTTTTTTATTGTGCAAAAAAGTTTAAATAAATAAATAGAATCTTAGTGCTACGCCCATCTATAAAGCTGGGGCCGTACTAACGGGAAACGCCGTTAAAAATCAACGTCGATCGCCTTATGCAAAGGACATTCACGTTGCAACGGTCGTACGGACCACCTCAACTTCGGTCGGAAAAACAGCGCTATTACATTTGGACAAAATTATTTTATTATAATAAATAAATAAATACCTAGACCCAAACTAAGCTGGCTTGTACTATGGGTATACAACGATAACATGCTTATATAGAGAAATATATACTTAAATACATAGAAAACACCCACGACTCAGGAACAAATACTCGCGCTCATCACACAAATATTTGCCTATACCGGGATTTGAACCCGGGACCGCTAGCTTCCTAGGCAGGGTCACTACCAAATAAGCTCACCGCGTCGTCAAATTATTGGTTACAAAACATCGGTCAGGCAATCAAAAGAGATTAAAAACCACCATTAAAATTTATTATATCAACAGATCTACTACAGTAGAGTTTATAAGCTGACACTCACTAAGTACGAATGTGTATACTTAGTGCGTATCAGTTTATACTGGACACATTTTTTATGTGATGGAACTACAAATCAAGTTTTTGGATTTTTTCCTTTACTTGTGCTCTGAGACGTTGCTTCTTGCTAAATTTCATGATTCTAAGTCAACGGGAAGTACCCTATAGGTTTTGATTTCCTTGAGATTCCCTTGAATATGCGGCATAAACGGCCGTATCTTTTGATTGCGTTGACTTAGATGTTTGATTTTTTCACTGATCCAAGGGATTGTAGACTTAAGTATTTTATATTAATTTCAACTTGATACCTCCACGCATTCCTGAGAAAAAGGGTCTTGACAGACACACAGACAGACAGACGGACAACAAAGTGATCCTATAAGGGTTCCTTTTTTCCTTTTGAAGTACGGAACCCTAAAAATAGCTTGGTATTATGAGAGTGTTGGTGTTTGCAGGTCGTCGGACAGCCTTGGACGCTACCCGCGGCCGACGGCCAACCCGCCGCCGTCGCCGGCCACGGCGGCGGGCGCGGCGCCGGCGCGGCGGCGCGCCTACCGCCACTACCGCGCCATGAACCGCCCGCCGCCGCCCACGCCCGCCTCCACCGACGCCGCCGAGTCCGAGCCCGAGCCCGCCGCGCGCGCGCCGCCGCCCTCGCCCATCGCCTCCTACTGACGCCATCATGTAACATTTTTCGCCATTTTTAACCAATGCCAAAAGAGCGGTGTTGTAACTATGACGCTTATGTCCTTAAATCTGTCTGGGGCTACGTAGTTCCCGGACGGATCGACCGGTTCGGACGCGGTTTAAGGCCGAAACCCACCGGATGCGTATGCAGCACGCGCATGCGTACCACCCGACATACCGCGGCACGTATGTGTATGGACACATACGTGCCGCATACGCAACACGACCGATCCGTGCAGCACCTAAAACTTATACGTATTATTGTTATAGTATATCCCTCTTATTTATAATCGCACAACAACTAAAGTATGCTTGAAGTATGCTGTGCCCTTATCTTTCATTATGACATTTGAATATGACAGAAAATGACAAAGCATACTTTTACTAAAATAGGTTTGTTGTGCGTTTATGAATAAGGGGGTCAGTGTTTTAATATCGTACAAACATTCATTTTTTGTGACTATTTCTATAAGTTTTTTTATCGTTCATTGTGCCACCATAAATACCACGCGAGCCGGTATATTTTGTAAAGAAATACAAACAGGGACGCGCGTAGTCACGCGCAGCAAGGAGCCGTGCGTGCTCAAACTTGTTCGGTATCCCGTCCAATAGGGAAAGCCCTCGAACACAACGTCATCACTTCACGCGCGTATGCAACTTGCCATTCCGCTCGACGCAGGCACGCAGCCGGTTTGTCTCATGAGTGCTGCAATGCGTAGCGGTACGCATTACGCGTACGTGCACGTGCACGTCACGCATCAGGTTGGCCCTATTTCATACAAATCCATACGTTACAATTCAGTGAAACGTATACGTGCACGCATACGCTTACGGACCCGGTGGGTTTTGGCCTTTAAATCGATAACTAGTTTAACTGTACGGCTAACACGAGTTGTCCGCGATTTGTTTATCGCTCGGATATCCCTTTCTAATTAGTTTCTAACGATAGAGACACCCTGAGCGACAAGCGACAAAATACAAGATGTGCTCCGGGGTGATTCTTAGCTAAGTACGGCCGAATCGGTTTCGGGACCGTTTAAGAGTTATCAGTTCTGAAAGTAGAGGGCGCAATTATGTTGGAGGTTTTTATCTATTTAAACATTAAAATTGTAAACTTTTTCACTGTCAGTCGATCTCTTGCTAACAAATCACCACGCGACCCCCTTTTCGTGTGTACATTTCATGTTAACGTGTTACCTACTTGAAAAACTCATGACCTACAAGAACCGAGCTTCAGCTTCGTGCCTTATCACGCCCACAGACAACAAAACAGATTGAAATCATTTCGATGCTGAAACTAAGATAAACAGTTCAAACAAAACTTACGATTACCTCGCTGGCTATCGTGTCACAGAAGTGAATTGACGATCTGACAGAGCTGGACATCGCGTCGAACCGGCGTCGCGTGCCTACGAGTATCTTATGCTTAATGCTCATCACTAAACAAGGTGATGATTTAAGTGAGTTTCCGCTCAAGTGCCCAAGTGGTGAAGAGCAACAATGACCCATAAGTTCAATCAATCCGCATGTGTTGCTATGTTTAGATTGTACTGATCTGATTATTCGTTTTCGCTCCATTTTAGTACAAACACACCCTTATACTCCTTCTATACGGTCGGGTGGTTGGGCCAACCGAGAGGGATGCAGTTATTTGTAGGAACGAGATGTAAATATTACTATCTCATTCTGACAGATAGCTGCGTCCTTCTCGGTTGGCCCAACCGCCCGACCGTATAGAAGGGGTATTAACGTAGGCTGAAATGACAAGCGTTAACCTTTTCAACGCCTTTAACGGATAATAAGAAATCCGTCAAGGTTGATAGCGCAAAATATACCTTCGTAAGTGGCCCTAAAGTTGTGTTATGTTGTTCACGTTTTTTTTAGCGGTTATCGCCGTGTATTTGACATGGGTTGAAAAGGTTAAGCGCACATCTTAGATCACTATTCGCGCAAATTTCGTAGGTGCCATGGAACTATAAAAAGGGATACAAAAATAAAAATGCACAAATTTATGGAATCGCAAAACAGTACCAGTGAGAACACTGAACTGTTTTATCAAGAATTCGCGCTGTAAAAAATCATATTTGTGTGAAAATCACATTTAAATCATTTTTGTGTCACCGAAAATAATGAATTATAATGTAATAACCTGTAGCTTTTATAATTTCTGTAGGCGATCACGCACTACACACAACCTCGATAGCACAGCTGTTCACAGTTCGGAGGTCGGACTAAACTAAAACGTTAACAACACGATTGTTAAAGTTCACGCGTTCACTTTTAACTACGCCAGCCACACGGAGCTGCAGCGACACTACCGACGGAGCTACAACAGGACTAACTATAGAGATGACTAAAAAACACTATGAACTTTGACGACGCGGTTAGCCTAGTTGGTAGTGACCCTGCCTACGAAGCTAGCGGTCCCGGGTTCGAATCCCGGTATGGGCAAATATTTGTGTGATGAGTGCGAGTATTTGTTCCTGAGTCATGGATGTTTTCTATATATTTAAGTATGTATTTCTTTATATAAGTAAGTATATCGTTGCCTGGTACCCATAGTACAAGCCTAGAGCTTAGTTTGGGACTAGGTCAATTTGTGTGAGATTGTCCCTGATATTTATTTATTTATTTATTTATTTAATTGTATAATTGACGAATAATAAACACAATATTACATTAACACTATAAACAACTATAAAACAATGGCTCAGTTCGGGTTCGCTAGCTCGCTCTTCGGTAATAGGGCGTTTTTCAAAAAAAGTGTACATCGTTAAAGAAAAATTAAGAAATTTTAACTTTTTCCAGTGCGTCACGAAAATTAGTCATACATTTAGTATCGTTAATTTTCGTGACGAACCGGAAAAAGTAAACATTTCTTAAGTTTTCCTTAACCGTGTACACTTTTTTTGAAAAACGCCCAATTACATTTAACAACACTATAAACAATTGATCAAATTAGGTTCGCTCTTCGGTAATAACATGTAACAACACTATAAACAATTGATCAAATTAGGTTCGCTCTTCGATAGTAACATTTAACAACACTATAAATAATTGATCAAATTAGGTTCGCTCTTCGGTAATAACATTTAACAACACTATAAACAATTGATCAAATTAGGTTCGCTCTTCGATAGTAACAATTAACAACACTATAAACAATTGATCAAATTAGGTTCGCTCTTCGATAGTAACAATTAACAACACTATAAACAATTGATCAAATTAGGTTCGCTCTTCGATAGTAACTGGCTCGAAATGGCCCTGCATGTCCTTTTATTCATCGCTTCCTGGCCGATGTGGGCGCTAAATGCCCAAATAAGGAGCGAAATCAACGCGCATCAAATATGCCGCGGAAAACTACAGATTGGTAGCGCGTGCAAATCACGGAAAGCATGCCCTCTCCACAGGCGTCTCTTTCTGATCGCGTGTCTTTGATCTTCGCGCTAGGCGCTAACTAATAGGTTTAATCCACTGTTTGCACGGGCTACCATCTTCGCTAATTATGGGTTTACAATGTACCTTAATAGTACCTTAAATATTTCAACTTAATTAATAATTACTAACTAAACCATGTTACATTTCAACTTAATTCCTAACTTATTATATAAAAATCGAGGCCATTGTCTTGGTCTGCGGGCAGCTCATCTGGGCTCGTCCGGTCGCAGATTAACCTGCTACTTTCGTTTCGTTCGCTCTAAGTTCGTGAGGTAGTCTGTAACAATTTTCTTAATGGCCTGTCCGGCAGTGCCCAGTGTGTCACCTTGATAATTAGTGAACGATGGATGCAAGTAGGATCGCACCGCATGGGCAGCGTCTGTTAGAAGTACAAAACGATCCCGCTGCAATGCTTTGGTTTTCTGCGGCCCATATAATAATTTAGCATAGGGACGCTCTATCTCGTCTAAACTTCCCAAATACTCCCATGCTGTTTTCAGGACACTGATGCTTGGTCCCTGCAATTGCTTCATGGCAAGCAATTCGGGAAAGCGGTTGAAAATGTAATCTTGGATCATTTTAATGTGGTTCATCTCGGACCAAGCAAGCAGGTTGAGCATCGCTCCGGACAATGATGACACCAATGTACCGGTTCCTGTTGTTCCAAACAAGAGACGCACCATCTTTTCCCTCAACGGAACTAGCATACTTAGTTTTTGGTACACTCTGACTGCCGCCTGCACATTAAATGGGGATACACTTGTTATTCCCACAGTACCCATGCTGGCTGCAAGCCCTCTCACGCTTCGGGATGTCCATGCATTTACCGATGCTTCTCCTTGCTTTCCCTTGCTTTCCTTTCCCGCTAACAGCAAAATGGCTCCACAATATGCCATTAATACCACGTGAGGATTTGGTAGGTTCGGGACTCCTAGTTTTGCCATACATGCCACAGTCTCAGTATCTTCTAGCAGTTCTCTTATGGAGTCTTCATTATCCGGATCGATTTCATCCATTTCCAACTCTAGTCCTGCCGTTTCTAGCAGTTGACCTGCACGAATAGCCGTGAGGACCCCTTTGCCAAAAATCAAGACGAGAGCCTGTACAAACAGTCTTGCAGCATCTGAATCCGATGTACTTTCACCAACAAAAATTTCATGGATCGAGTTGCACATTAGTAATGTGTGGGCGGTCTGACTGTACCTGGTGGTAGAGAAGCAGCGAATAAGTATTCGCTCTGGTATTATTTTGTCAAGAACAGTCGTAATTTTCCCCTCAGGTCGTATTTGCTGCGGGTCCCATAACGTGGCATTGATCAGCATGGTCATGTTTGACGATCTCAGTTCCTCCCGTAAATGGGAAGGCAGAAGGTCCGCAATCCCAGGAGCTGACTCTCTAGATGAGGACGCCCGCTCACCCAGCTGATCTCTCCGAGATGATTGAGCCATTTTGAAGGTGGTCTATAATTTTAAATTTGAACCAGTTGTGTTTATGATTCTATTGTCAAAATAGCCCTTCTTCTTGCTGTAGGTGAAGTAAGGATACAATATTACCTGCAATAAGAGATGTTCTTATTTTTTATACTTTGTTGCGAATAATATATTGAGAAGCCCTATTGAAAAAAAAAATTCGTGCGGCTTATCGCGGCAGCTATTTAGTTTAAATTTTAATTTAAGATATGGAACATGCAACCTTGTTTACTTGTTGCAAAACTGATGCAACTAGGTATTTGACAAATCATCGGGAATACTGCATTACCGCGTTACTACCAAAACAATTAAGATGCAATACTGTGTAATTTAACTTACTGCTGCACTCAGAGACGTCAATTAGTTTTTAAGTTTCATTAAAGTTGCTGCGTCTTATTCTATTGCTATAGCAAAGAAAGTGACAGCAGCTACTTTAATGAAACTTAAAACTTAATTGACGTCTCTGAGTGCGGTCGTTAGAAAAGTTCTTAATTTTGCACCTTATTGACTTTGCTAGTTACCCGGGACCCGAGCCAAGATGCATTACGCTGAGTTAACGAGTTTCTAAAACCGACGCAATGTATGGAATTGACGTAAGCGGCTGACGCGACTGATTGTCGACTGTCAAAATGTAAGCCAACGGGCTTACATTTTAACACTTACATTTTAACAGTATTTTCGAAAAGCGCTTACGTTTGCATCTTGGCTAGGCCACCAGGTATTCCACCATCTCCGACGAAAATATACTAAGTAGTCTCTAACACTCCCTTTTTGAGACTAAAAATATACATGAATAGCTGTATACAGTGTATACAATGATTTTTAAGCGCCTTACTACTTAACATTAAGCACAAAGTTCAATTGTAATTTTGCATGCTTTTGTAACTCTAGTGACAATGCAATAGTAACTCTACAATGGATAATAATTATGTTCCTGAAAAGGTAAGTCTTTCGTTTAATATCAAAAAGTGAATGCTAGAACTAGTAAATAAATAAAGGATCAAAAACAGAAATCAGTGGGTGTTGCGATTTGCTGTTTTCAGATGTTTTACCGGAACCAGTCAGTTGAAATATGTAACCGTACATCGTGTTCAGTCACTCATTATTTAGAACATTTGTAGTACACGTAGTTTACAAAGCGGAAGACAATGTTTTACTACAAACGTGTTTTGTTCGAAAATCCAAATTAGGTTATATTTATTTCAGTTGAGTTGCACCGGCAAAATATCTATGATAATCGTGAACTATTTGGTGCTATTACACTGTTTGTGCCTCAGTAATTTTAAGATAGTAACTGTTTTGATCCGCGATATGATGTAAATTAAGACTAACAAACTAGAGTTAAGTGTAAATAATAAATTTAATTTCACTACTTTTAATGATGGAGGATGTCTTGAGCAATTTAGGATTGTAAGCGGACTGTAGTTAAATTGCAACTATACGACCTATAGGAATTGTTTCATACCGATTCAGTTACATTGGTTGTTTAGATTCTTAAAATTATTCTGCGATGTGTTCTAATGGTTAAATTAAAAGACCTAATCGAATTTAATATCAGATGTTGGTTAAAATGAGCCCAAGAACTCTCAGTTAAGCAAAAATAAACCTTATAATTAGACAGTGGGATATTGTCGTTGGAAGGGTTTCAATTCCCCATTATAGCTACTTTTACTATTTAAAGTTTTAAGCTAAGGAAGGGTGTGACAGACTTGTTTCTTGCCAAATTATTCATTCAATAAGTATTTGTTGCTTACGTTATTTCTTGAATTTAATTACAATTTATACGCAAAAATAAATGTCTGACTTGGCATGTGTCTTACACTTCGACTCAAGAATACACTGTACACTCTATGTATCTCTCTGTAATTTACGCAGCCCTAACTCTTCCAAGTGAAAGTTTCTTGATGACAGACATGCGTATTTTAAACCGCTTTATTTGAGGTTTTGGGGTTTATATTGCTCCGTAAATTGAATTAAATAATAACCCGGTAGTAATTCGAAACTTGATGTTTAAAATGTGTTAAACAAGTATAATGCAGTGAAAAAATATTGGAATAAAATTTGAAGGCTATTTATAGGTATAAATTACGTTGTGAGAGGGCTGTCATCGAGTAACGAATTGTTATCTTTATGTATCTATTAAAAATCTAATAAATGTGACTGATCATTGAGATTTTAAATTAAACTTTTGTACCTGTTGTAAAACTGTGTTTTCTTTCTCATTATTCTGATTTTATTTATGATATCATTAAAGTAACCAATAACTTCTGATACTCTAATATCGAATACGTTTTTGAAAACTTTTTACAGGAGATGGAAAAGTGAACAATCGTTCACTGGCGTAATGAAGCTGACCACGTCACGTCACAGCTTTGTGTGATTTTAAGTCCAATTAAAGAGTCGCCAGGACGCATTTAAATGCGGACTTGAACCTAATTTAAGAAGACTTTTTTACTAAATGTAAGAACGTTAGTTATTACAAGAACTGTAATTGTATTTGATACAAATAGCCCTGGGGCTACATCTGATAGTGTTGGAGCTTACAAAACCCAACTCTACCAATAACGCCCACTTTTGGAGGCTGCCCATTTGATAAATGCACAATTACAAATAATTTAGTTTCCAACAAATCGTTTCTCAAAACTAAAAGCTTTATCTTATCTTAATGTAGAATATAAAAAAACTGCCAAGTGCGAGTCGAACTCGCGGACCGAAAATAGACTTCTTTATGGTAAATTTAAAAAAAAATTAGCTCTAGCCATCCTACAGCCAAAAAATATTTAATTTCTGATGCAATTATTTGGGTTGATATTCTACGCCCATTTCCAAATTTTGAACCTGTGACTTACTAATTTATGTACAGATAGACAAAGATACCAAAGTGACAACAATTGAGCTCTGTTTTGCTCCATGAATACGGAACTCTAAAAAGTTCATTCAATGTTTAATGTGTCACTAGTATCAATAAAATACCACATGGCCAAGTGAATCATAAAGGGGAGGATAGGCGATACGCGATAGCCTGAAAGAAACAGGTGGCGTACGCCCCCTACACCGAATAGCCGCGCGCGCAGCCAGGCCGGCAGTCACAGCGCGGCGGGCGCGACCGGTGCACCATGTCCACCAAACTCATACAGTGTCTCTTCCTCACCGTGTGGTTCGTGCACCTCGACTGTGAAGTGTATCAAGACCGACCGAAGATCAAAACCTCAGATGGCGATTTAATACTCGAAGCTGCTCAAGACAAAAACATATATCTACTCCCCAATGGACCCAAGTCGAGGGTGTTCATCGGATCGATGGATCTGCTCGCCATCAACGCGAGCAGCAGTGCAGCTGAGCAGCACTGGAACCCCGCTGGCAACGAAGTCGACAAATACATCAACGGACCGAGTGGCATATTACGCAGGTTAGAAAATTTAGAAAGTCGTGATAATGTCTCACCTAGTATCGTTCAGGCAAACGTTACAACACTCTGGAGAAAAATTAACAGAATTAACAATAGACTTTTAAGCATGGAAAGTCAAATTAGCTCTATGACGAGAGATGCGTGCCAATCAAACCCATGCAAACACGGAAGTACATGTCTTACATTGGTTAATGGCTATCACTGCCTATGCCCGTCGAATTGGGAGGGTACCGATTGTGATGTGGATGTCAACGAATGCCGAAACTTCGCTGGAACTGACTTGGGGTGCCAGAACGGAGCTTCTTGCATTAATAAACCTGGAACGTACGAATGCCAATGCAAGTTTGGATGGTTCGGCCTCCACTGTACTAGAAAGCTTAAAGATTGCTCTGGTGGCAACTTTGAGATGTGTGGCCACGGCACTTGTATTCCTGTGACGAATGGAGAAGGTATTACATGCATTTGCAATCAAGGCTGGACGAACAACGTTACCGGACTCACGTGTTTAACTGATATAAACGAATGTGACTCAAGTCAAGGTTTGCATTGCTCAGTCAATCCTAGAGTGGAGTGTATTAACACCCCAGGCTCGTTCAGGTGTGGTCACTGCCCTCCTGGATACGAGGGCGATGGCTTCATTTGCTCCGATATTGACGAATGTTTGACTATTCCTAACGGTGGCTGCAGTCCAATGGTCACATGCCATAACACGATCGGCTCGCGTATTTGCGGAAGTTGTCCACCTGGATATCAAGGAGACGGTGTTACCTGCACTTGGCGAGGCACGTGTAGTATCAACCGAGGCGGATGCCACCCAGCGGCTCAATGCATAGAAAACCTGGCTCTCGGCGGCCAAACCAGTCAGTGTGTGTGCCCCAATGACATGGCCGGCGACGGCGTAGGACTCCACGGCTGTTATGTTTCGACGGGTGGCAATACGACGCAGCGCTGTGAAAATAACCCATGTGTTCACGGACAATGCCATGCCCTACATCTAGGATATACTTGCATCTGCTCCATCGGTTACAGCGGCGCACATTGTGACCGGCCCGCTGACTACTGCGCCAACAACCCATGCCTCAATGGAGGGATCTGCAGACCGGATCGCATTTTACAAAAAGGTTATAGGTGCGAGTGCACCGCACTATACACTGGCGAAATGTGCGACACACCAGTCAAAAGTTGCGGCGGAATTTTGGACAGTGAGGAGGGTAGCCTGTACTACCCCTTGCACAATTCTAGTTACACACATGATTCGAAGTGCGCTTGGGTGATTCGCACCGTCCCCGAAAAAGTGATAAACGTGACATTTAGTAAATTTAATTTAGAATATCAACCGGAATGTAGCTACGACTTTCTACAAATCCACGACGGGCGCAGTTCCGCCAGCCAGCTTATAGATAGGTTTTGTGGAAATATATTTCCAAAAGGAGGTAACATTATATCGAGTCATAACTATTTATATTTTTGGTTCCGATCTGACAGTTCTGTAGCTAAGGATGGGTTTGCTCTTCATTGGAATAGTATACCCCCGGTTTGTGGAGGTGAAGTAGACGCAACTGTCCATGGACGAATAAGTTCCCCGGGCTCGCCCGGTAAGTATCCGCCAAATAGAGACTGTTATTGGAATTTGCAAACGAACTTAGGTAAAAAAATACAACTGCATTTCTTTGAACTCGATATTGAGTCACATTCAAATTGTAGTTATGATTATATTAGTATCTTCGACGGGGAACACGATATCGACCCGCTTATTAACCAGTATTGTAATTCAACCCTGCCGGCGCCCGTTCTTTCAGTAGGTTCGCATATGTTAATTCACTTTCATTCTGACGCATACGGTTCAGGTAACGGTTTTCAAATCTCATACGCTCCGATTCAAGGAATACCAGGATGTGGGGGCTTCTATACAACGGACAGAGGAGAAATCTTTTCACCGTCATTTAATGGAAAATCTTTACATAATTTGCTATGTGACTACAAAATTCAAACTAGCAAAGATACAAAAATTCGCATCACTTTCGTATCTTTTGCGCTAGAACGTTCATTACAATGCAAATTCGACTACCTCAAAGTATACGACGGTCCTTCAGCTGACTCACCAGTCTATGGGCCATTTTGTGGTACTCGATATCCGAAATCCCCTTTCTTGTCTTCGTCTAACAGTATCTTCATAAAATTCCATACAGATTATAATATAGCGTCGGAAGGTTTTAAAATAACGTACGAAGCCGTTTGTCAGCACACGATAATGGGTGACAGCGGTGTCATTAAATCTCCAGGATATCCCTTTCAATACCCACCAAACCAAGTGTGTGAGTATATTATCGTCACAGCCCCAGGGAAATCAATCCAACTCACTTTTCAAGATTTTGATATTGAAGATAATAGATATTACGATTGTCGCTACGACAACGTTGAAATCAGAGATGGGCCAGACATCAACTCCACTTTGATGGGGGGGAGATTTTGCGGAGGCTCTGCGCACATGCCTCCCACTAAAATATCGACACATAATTACATGTACGTACGCTTTAAATCAGATTTGAGCGTCAGTGGCACTGGATTCTACGCAAATTATACGACCATTAACACGGAATGTGGAGGTATATACAGACAGACCAGCGGACTCATCAATCACCCGGGTATTGGTTCTGCTAATACGTACAAAAATAATCAGGATTGCAACTGGATACTGACTGCCCCGGTGGGATTTGTTATAAAGCTAACTTGGAATAGGTTTGATCTTGAAAGTATGTCTTCATGTGAGAGCGATTATCTGGAACTAGTAGAGATTGATGACAACAATCAACACAGTGTCCTACGGCGTTACTGCGGATCGACTCTACCTCCTGCAATGACTATCTCTACGAATCGTTTAATGATGCGGTTTCATTCTGATAGCAGCATACGTTCAACCGGATTTTCAGTACTTTATTCTTTCTTGGATGCGAAATTACATTGCGGTGCCACATTTGTCAAAACTCATGGATTTATTTACTCCCCCGGATGGCCTGAACTTTACGATAGAAATCGTGATTGCGTCTGGACGATTTCAGTTCCCGTTGGGCAACAAATTGCCTTGAACATTTCCCAGTTTGATTTAGAGCGACCCACGCGTGGGAGTTGCGATCACGGGGATTACTTGGAAATAAAAAATGGTGCAACCGAAAACTCACCGTTAATTGGAAAATACTGCGGAAATTTCAAATCTAGACTTATAAAATCTCTAGGTAACAGTATTTACGTTCACTTTCATTCTGACATGTATTTATCTGGAAGAGGATTCAAGATAGAATGGGATGGTACTATATCAGGCTGTGGTGGCACATTGACCAGCGCCTCTGGATCAATATCTTCGCCCAACTATCCACAAATCTATCATGATAACGCAGAATGTTTTTACAAAATCGTTACTAGTAGTGGTTCGCGAATTCAGATCACTTTTACAGATCTAGATCTAGAACGAACACGAAATTGTCAGGACGATTACGTAGAGATATTCGACGGTCGCACACAAAACGATCATAGTTTTGACCGATATTGTGCAATGTCGCCAGCCCTTACTCGAATAATGTCCACCTCCAATTACGTGTTAATTAAATTTCGTTCAGATATATTCATTGGCGCGAAAGGCTTTCACCTAAATTACCAAACCGTTTGTAACAATAACTTAACCGGTAGTTACGGAATCATCGAAAGTCCAAGTTTCCCTGATAGTTATCCAGGTCATCTAAACTGTCTATGGACTATTAATGTGCCCAAGGGGCACAAAATAAATGTTACTTATACGCATTTTGACATTTACAGGACAGAAATTAGAAGGTATGCTAGTCGCCCTCCAGGACTCCTTAACAATTACAGCGGCTTCTTTTCATCAGGTTGGAGAGTTGTAACAACTACTACTAACTGTGACCAAGATTTTTTGCAAACGAGACAAATACCTGATATTAATTTCTCACCAAAAATTTGTGGAACTACAAAACCAGCTGCTTTCAGCTCTAAAAGTAATTCTTTACAAATTAAATTTATTGCGTCCTCAGCCATGCCACACACTGGGTTCAGATTAGAATGGGTAAGACACGGCTGCGGTGGAACAATCCAAAAAAGATATGGCTCTTTGTCAGTGGTTGGCAGTGACGATGAAATGGAATGCGAATGGGTTATTGAAGCACCTGTCGGAAAAAGCATTTTTATTACATTTACAGAAATATATTTGACAGAGACCAAGAATTGCACTTCAGATGTTATAGAAATTTACAGCGGACCAACTACGAACTTCCCGTTAATCACAAAGCTATGCCTTAGACAATCTTCTTCTCTGCATTCGAACGCTAACATCATGTTAGTTCGATACGTGAAAAAATCTAATCTCAGGGGAGCTTACTTTAGATCAAACTTTGATTCCTACCGGACAGGATGTGGCGGCAGAATGGATGCGTTGACTGGATTAATACACTCTAAAAATTATCCTCAAAATTATGATAGTAACATGGATTGCATATGGTACATTACTGTCCCTAAATATCATCGAATCGAAGTAAATTTTTTGGATGTCGATCTATATTCGTCAAACGAAGGTAGAGATGAAGATTGCCATGACTTTATCAAAATTTTTGAAACCAGTATTGGCTTTGTATTGGGCAAAAATTACTCGCAATTGATATGCCCCAGGTCAACCATATCTCAATTTGTATCTAAGTCCAACAGAATAGCCCTACAATTTGTATCCGACGCCTCCGGGGCGGCTAAAGGCTTCAAGGCTAATTTCACGATAACATGCGGGGCTGTAATAATGGCGGATGCTGACGGAATTATTACTAATGACAAATTCCCAAGTCACTCAAACCAAAGCTGCACGTGGACTTTACTGGCACCAAATCTAGACCAGAAGATTACGCTTACTATAACACATATTTCGATTCCCAAAAATAACGATATTGTTACTAATAGAAACTGTCCATCCTCTTACCTACGAGTTCTAGAAGGTAATGATGAAAATGGACCTCAAATTGGAGAATATTGCGGAAATAAAGTGCCCCCTATGATCGTCAGCCAGGGAAGTGCGCTTACAATTCAGCTTGGAACATACACTAACAATATAACTGGTCAATTCTCGGCCCATTACACTACTATGTCTAACGCCTGCGGAGGTACTTTTACTTCAGAAGAGGGTTCAATAGCTTCACCTAACTATCCGCTACCATACCCCGTCAATTCTGATTGTGAATGGACGCTCAGTACTTCACCAGGTAACAGGGTCTATGTTTTGTTTGAAACACTTGACTTGGCGGAATCCCAAGGTTGCAACGAAGACTATATTGAATTACGAGAAAATAACGGAGCCGGGCCTCTTCTGAATGTTTACTGCAACAACATAATACCTAAAAATACTACCAGAGCTTCAAAAATATACATAAAATTTCACAGTGACAACAAAAATGCTGGGAAAGGATTTTTACTACATTATGGTTTTCTTCATGGAAATGAAATTACTGGTTTGGAGGAAGGTGAAATTTCTTCGCCCTTGTACCCTTCATCGTATAGTGGTACCGGTGAGTACACATGGAGAGTTATGACAACTGGAACAAAACCTATATCCTTGGTAGTAGACAAATTAGTAATACATACATATGGATCGGAATGCTCAAATCATTTGGCAATTTACGACGGATATGATGATACTGCTCCGCTCTTGCAAGAACTATGCGGCATATTAAATGCAGGTCCAAAGGTATTTCGAACTTCTGTAAATGTTGTATTTATAAAACTCAAATTAGATAGTTCGAACACTGGTTCTCTGTTTCATATAAGGTGGTCCAAATTTAATGTTATTGAAGAGGCGACTGACGAATCTGGTCAAATTAATTGTGGTTCAAATCGGACACAACTTGTGCTACCCGGTGAAAAGAGTGAAGCCACGTCGCCTAACTATCCTAGTATGTACATAGATGATCTAAATTGTGAATGGGTATTTAAAACTTTACCTGGTCGCCATTTAAGCATTGACTTCCCAGATTTTCATCTTGAAGAGAGGAAAAATTGTTTTGCCGACTATATTTCAATATATTCTTCCGAAACTGGTTTGCAATGGAAACCATTAAGAGAGTATATTTGTAAGTCTGAATCAGTTCGAAATATTCAAGTGGACACTGCTTTTATGAAACTTTATTTTAAAACTGATTACTCAGTGGTTGAAAAAGGTTTTCGTGCCCAAATCACTTCAAAATGTGGTGGTTTATTTACGGACTCTTCAGGTAAAGTTGAATTCAAGTGGCAAGATGAGCAAGATCGCGACTATGGAGTCTCACTAAATAGTTGTAAATGGACTATCAAGGTCCGACCCGGTCGGGTTATAAAATTAAAGTTTGAGCAGTTTAACATTACCAATAAAGCGGATGAATGCAACAAATACGTCACTATCCGCAATGGAGGTTCTGCAGAAGCACCATTTTTAGGAAATGGTAAATATTGTGGCTACGGTCATGAAAACCGTAATGACGAAATGGAAACGTCGAGTAACCTTTTGTTTGTAACTTATGAGAGGACCAGGTACCAAACTGAATTCCAAAACTTTAGATTGCGATACGAAGAGAAAAATATAGAATGTGGTGTGACATCTAAACTAGATTCCGCTCATAGCTGGGAAATCATCAGCACTCCGAACTACCCCTCTATTCCAATGCCATATTCTGAGTGCATTTGGGTATTCAGCGGTCCAGTTGGAGAAATACTTAGAGTGGATTTCGAAAGGTTTGACTTAAAATACGATTTCGATTGTAAGCGAGAGATCCTCGAGATCAGAGATGGTCAGTCTAGCTTATCTCCTCTTAAAGGACAATACTGCAATGAGAGACCAGGGTCAATTAAATCCACTAGCAATGGGCTTTATTTTAAATATGTTACTCAAATTGAAATACCAAATGTCGGCTTTAAAGCTAATGTATCCATCGACGTGTGTGGTGGGACAATATTCAGCAATAATGGAGAACTAACATCTCCCGGATATCCGAGATTACCGATGCTTAGTCCAGGCACAGTATGCGAATGGCGCATAACTGGATACCCTGGTCATATCTTCCTACTGAAACCACAAGACATCGAATTACCTGAATCCGAATCGCCTTGCGCAACTAAAATCACCATTGAAGATCTCAAAGGAGTGAACAAGACATTGAAAACGTATTGTAACGAGAATATAGGAGACTTATCCGCTCCCATTGAAACTTCCTCCAATGAAGTGGTAATTAAATTATACGTTGGTAAACGATCGGACTGGACGCATTTTTCAGAGAAGAAAGGATTTAGGTTTACGTTCAATTCCTCAAGACCAATGTGCGGAGGTAGTCTTTCTACTCCAGAAGGATACTTAATGACTCCTGGATATCCAAGAACAACCACGCTACACTACTGTTACTGGATTATAACTGTACCAAATACTTCTAGAAGAGTACGTTTAGAAATTGAAGACTCTGATCTCGGTACAGATACCCATCGAATAGGCATTTATAATGATAATACTTTTCAGACTGTCATCCAAACCATGTCGAACAAAGATTACAATCCAGCCAATAAAATTTTCGAATCATCTGGTAATAAACTTGGAATTTATTTATGGCTATCACCAACATCTTCCCAGCACAAATTTAAAGCTAAATTCAGCTCCAACGAGCCGGCGTTGTGTGGTGGCACTCTGAATGGTTTAAGTGGCGAGCTCACATCTCCAGCTCTCGATCAGTCGTATAATTGTGAGTGGAGTTATCGTGGAATGAATGACAACAGTGATCAAAATGATGATGATTACAATATTGTATACAATTCTATATTCATCAACGCAAAGGTCAACTCCTCCTTAAATCGGACACGATGCCGTTATGCCGATCCCAAACTTGAAATTAATGGTGTGTTAAAAGATAAAGGTATTGCATTTGGCAGAGAGCTATGTGGTAATACCGAAGTAAAAATCAGAATACCATCTAATGGAATGAACTTGAAAGCGATTCAAAATAAAGCTACGTCATTGTATTTTCATCTGAATTGGAAATTGCAGCCATGCGGTGGAATAGTACGCGTAGGAGAAGGATCTATTAACGTACTAGACGTCCCAGACAATTACACCGATACGTTAGACTGCGCATGGATAATTAAAACACCCCCAGGGAATAGAATAAATATAACACTGGACGGAACATTTAAGTTGGGCTGTTCCGATGAATTTATACAAATAAGCCACGGGTCAAGCCAAAATTATCCTGTTATTGGTGACTACTGTACAGATAAAAAGCAAGATAAATCGTTAATTTTATCATTCGGTGAAATTTATGTACAGTATCATTCTAACATGAAAAATAAAACCTCGGTCAAACTAATAGCGGAAATTGTTAATCATCAATGCGGCGGATATCTCAGCCGGTTTGACAGAACATTTACATCGCCCAACTACCCAAAAACATATGTTGAGAATCAAGAATGTCAGTGGGAAATAGAAGCAGACTTAGGCAATAGAGTATCGCTGGAGTTCGTAGACAGATTTGTAATCGAAGACACTCGTAGTTGTACTAAAGATGCTTTATTTATTTATGATTGGGTTGATGAGGAATACACACAATTAGCTCGACTGTGCGGCCGCAGTCCACCGCAACCTTTAAACTCGACGTACAATAAGATGAAAGTCGTTTTACGGACAGATAGTAACACTAATTTAGAGGGTTTTAAAGCTAATTGGAGACCAATATGTGGAGGAAAGTTTATAGCGAAAGAAAACGCACAATTATTGTACAGTCCAGGATATCCAGGTGTGTACATGCCGTCCTCGGATTGCATTTATGAAATTACTGCTCCAGGTCAAAAGATAGCGTTGAAATTTTTAGAGTTTGAGCTTGAAGGGACATATCCAGAATGTTCTTACGATAACATTTCTATGTATGTTGGCAGATATGATTACGGCTCAAATGTCTTTTGTGGTTCTGAATTACCATCTCCGGTACGTTTCAGTGATAGTGTTAGTATTCGTTTTAGAACTGACAGATACATACAAAAAAAAGGTTTCAAATTATCTTACTCTATCAACCTCTGCGGCGGTAAGGTGAATACCCCTACAGTGATAACTTCAGGTGAAGGTTCGCGTTATGACCGGGATATGAATTGCACCTGGCAAATAGAAGCACCCATTAATAAAATAGTGGTTGTTAAATTCATCTCGATGCGTATCGAAGGGCGCTCTTGTAGCTACGATTACGTAGAACTTTTTAATGGAGATTTACTTAACAATGACAACCGTATAGTAAAAACATGTGGTTTCCTGGGGTCAGATAATCCCGTATTCAGGAGCACTGGCAACAAAATGTTGATGCACTTTGTAACCGATTCAAGTGTTAGTTACGAAGGGTTTCAAGCGGGAGTATTTTTCAGTTATTCAGAATCTGTTGGTTGTGGGGGACATTTGGAGTTGACAGAGACTTCTTCCATCAATATAAATTCTCCATTAATAGGTAACAGTACTGTTTACGAAAATTACTTGGATTGCCATTGGACCATTCGTGCGCCAAGTGATCGGGCTATTAAAATAGAATTTATCAATTTCCATATTGCATCTTGCCAGGACGTAAACCAAACTTCTATAGGGTACACCAAATGTGATTGTGATTATGTTGAAATAAAAGACGGTATAAACCCAGATAGCCCTCGAATTGATAGTTATTGTGGTCATACTATGCCACCCCCTCTAACATCATCTGGTAATTTGATCAGCATCAGGCTATCGACGGATGGTGAAATTAACAGTTCAGGATTCAAAGCTAAATTAAGTACACTTGCTGCACCATGTGGCCAGACGACTTACACAATCTCTGATACAAAACAGGTGGTCCGGTCTCCGGGGTATCTTGCAGGATCCATCCCTCGGGGGCTACATTGTGTTTATGAATTGATCCAGCAAAGTAATTCTTACATGATACACGTAAGGATGAATCATTTGGACGTCCAGCCTGGCGACACCGACAAGAATCTATGTACGTCAGATATACTTACTATATCTGGACTTACTATGCCACGAAACCAAACTCTTGGACGAAATTACGTTCACAATCATGGTGACAACGCCCTTTTTGAGACACCTTATATTTTTGAGGACGCTTTAAATTTACCAAAACGTGTACAACTGTGCGGTATTCAAAGTTCGCACGATTATTTCTTATATGGAAGTACAACATTAGAATTAGTTACTTCCCCCAATACCGATTCAAAACAACACAAAGGCTTTGAAATAGAAGTTGTTAATGTCGGAGCGTGTGGAAGGAATTACACTGAGCCACAGGCACGCATACAAACCAGTCGATACAGTTCTGAAGATGAGGGCGGAGATAAAACTTGCTTTACTCTTATAACTGCTCCTGCAAATTACACAATATCGTTATACTTCATTACTGTGTCCCCAGATTATTGGAATGAACAAGTTTACTTGGAGGTATTTGATGGCAATAAAACAAGTGCAACGAGCTTGATTAAAATTAACGTAGATCATGAGGATTACGCACCAGTATTTTCAACTGGTAGGTATCTGCTGTTGCATAATCATCAAATTGCAGGAGACATGGTAACATATGACCTAAATTATCTAATAACTAACAGAGGGCGCGGCTGCGGCGGTAAACTACAGAACGAGTACGGGCTGGTGACGAGCCCCATGTACCCGAGCACCTACCGCCAAGTGAACACCTGTGAATGGGAACTGGAAACGCCAATGGGCACAAAACTGCGATTGCACTTTTCTACTTTTGATTTAGGTGCAGCCTGCAGCGAGAATTACGTTAAACTTGTTAAAAGAAACGGCAATCCTATATCGACATTCTGTGACGAAGTCCCAGCTGATTTCACTAGTGAGGACAATTATGTAAAAATTGTGTTTGCAACTAATTTCAACAACGGAGGCACTGGATGGGTTGCACACTTTATTGGTGTTATTTAAGCGAAAAATGTACCCATATAATAATTGTATGATAAAAATCATATACTATATTATAGATAGGTACCTAGTTATAATAAGGCGAAGACAATACAATAGTTTTCGTGGTATTTTTAATCTACGAAAACTCACCCTAATTGCTACTTACTTAATTTTACGAGTAACGCAACGGTGTGCATTGCAACGTCAATTTGAATGTTGTTTTTATTTTAGTATTTTATTATATAATTCGTAAAATAATAATACAGTGCAAAATAATAATAATAATTGTACAGTTATACAGAAATTGTGTAGATAGTTACATTACATTAAGGCAAGTTTTGTATATTTTGTCACAGTGAATTGATTCGATCACCAGTGGCTTGATTCGATTGACCACTAAACTACGTAAAACCTGTGAACTAACTTTGTAACTTTCAGGCTTCAAGCTTTGCTTTTTTGTATTTTTAATTGTTAAAAATGTGTTTATATTTATAAATTGGTTAATTAATTATTTCCAATTTTACAACAAAGACGTTAATTTGTATCAGTAAAAACAACTAGAATACTTATCTCTATTCATTTAAAACATTTGACATCTGAACTCTCGATGATTTTGTTATACGTACCTAGATCGATAATATTATTTTTGTTTATAGGTAATTATTACTTATAACTTTTTGAAAACCGAAAAGGACATTCGCTTGATGGTAATTAGGAGACATGTCCCGTTTTAACTAAAATCAAATTGACGTTCGTAACTAGATATTAAGTAAAAAATATTATTATATCGGAGTATAGAGTGGAGTATTTTTGTCATTTATTAAATGCATTGATTGTAGCTTGCCTTTGTCTTTGACAATACGAGTCTTAGGCCAAAAAGATATATTTAACCGTTTACACTAACTTGTTTAGTTTTAAGTGATAGGTACTTAATACCTAACAGAAAAATGGTTTGAATGATACGAATTTAATTACTTAGTTAAGATTACAATGTTTTGATAAAATAAAAGGTATTTTGTTTTCCCGCCTCACCATATCCTGATTTCTCGTTCTCGTCATTCGTGATACCTGTCGTGAAACTACCATATCTCGAACCATGGTGTGGAAGTAGCCATGCTCATAAGTAGGTAGCAGTCTACCATATCAGGACATCCATTATATAATGTAGGAATGGCTAGGTATATATGGGGATTAGCCAATACATGGATAGTTGGATAGTAGCTTCACGGCGTAACAACTTATTTTTCACATACCTGGATTCTACTCGGTCATTGACTGTATGTTAATCTGCTTCGCATATATTAATGGGTTGTAGTCTCCTTCTATATTCTAACTATATTTGTGTTACAAAAAAGGGCCATTCGCTCTATATATAACTTAAATTCCCGTGATTCATTAAGAGAACTTTTTAAACAAATTAATATTTTAACAGTAGCATCCCAATATATTTATGAAAATATTATGTATGTTATTAAGAACCTAGACTCTTTCGTTAAAAATTCTGATATACATAATATAAATACTAGGAATAAAAATAAAATTGCCATAAAAAAGTTTCGTGTCCGTAAAGTATATAAATCATTTGTAGGTCAATGCATTCATTCAAATTACCCGACGTAGTTTTAGAGTTACCCCTTCCAGCACTTAAAAATTACTTGAAAAAGTCGTTGATGTCAAAGGCGAACTATAGGGTCGAGGACTAAACGGACAAAAATGCTTGGCCTAAACCAGAAAATTAACTAATGTTTAATGTTCAATAGCTTACCTACTACTCGTACATACCTTATAAAAATCATGTAAACGCTGTATCTTGTTAGGGGACACGGTTTATGTAGGAAGACATGTCAAAACTGTTTTGTGTGATATATACAGGGTGTTAGGTAATGAGTGGATAAACCGTGATCTGCTGATAGGGGGCACTTAGGTCGTTCTAATAATGAGAAATAAGGTTTAGTAAAAGTGCCACCGTTTTCGAGATATTTGGACTCTTTAAATTTTTTTGAAAATTGACACCCCTACTCGATTTTTTGGTCGTGGTTAGTGTACTAAGATGTTTTTTTTTATTTTCTTTTTAGCTTATTATTGTTTAATAGTTGTGTTATCCGATAAACATTACCATTTTGGCGTAACTACCGCGGTTTAATTTAAAAAAAATCGCGAACTTTAATTTTGCATCTTCGATCGAACATTTACCAAATTTTGAGCTCTTGCGGTGAAAAAAAAAACTACTATCACATGGTAGCCAATGAGCTAAAAAACATGCCCATTTAATAGAGATTTTAAAACAGTAAACATATTTTTATTTAAATATTAGAATAAAAAACAACATCAGTTTTCCGCAATCGATTCGATTATTTCCTGTGATTATTTCATATTAAATTTGTGCTCCACAATTCCAAAGCGTACCTAATTATGACAAACTTTTCATTGCGAAAATAAAAATACTGGCCACTAATTTTGTGAAACTTTTTATTGAAAAAAGTAAAGATTTGTGATCCGAGCGAAGCTTTACAACCTTTTTGTTGTAATAATAACGATACCGGGCACTAACTACTTTTTTAATGCCATTTATTCGAAATTTAAAAAAAATCCCGACAGCTTTTTATTCTTTTAATAAGCTTAATAACATGCCTATTTAATAGAGATTTTATAACAGTAAACATTTATTGGTTTTGATAAATAAAACTTAAAAAAGTAGGTATTGGAGTAGCAAGGAAGCCGGTTTTTCTAATGAATGATTTAACTAATGCTATCTGTGAAATAAAAAAACATAAAAAGGAAATGTTTTAATAAAGTTAAGTTAAATAATGTGCTCAAATTGACGTCCACCAGCCCTAATGCAAGCTCTACATCGTCGGATAAAGGAACGCCTGACGAATCTGGTGTATCCAGAGTTCCCTATTTCTTGAGCAGCAATTCTTATTCGCTCTCGTAACCCAGAAAGACTCGTAATTGGACGGCTGTACACTTTCTCTTTGAGACAACCCCAATAAAAAAAATCTAAGGGGTTCAAATCCGGTGAACGCGGAGGCCATAGTATTGGGCCTAACCGGCCAATCCATCGTTCTGGGAATACGGCAGTTAAGTACTGTCGCACTCGTGCTGCGTAATGTGCGGGACAACCGTCTTGTTGTAACCACATTACTTGCCTTAGTGCAAGCGGCACATCTTCCAGAAGGATAGGTAGATCATTTTGAAGAAACTCCAAGTAATTATCTCCATTTAGAGTAGATGGCAGCTCGAAGGGGCCGATCACTTCGCCATTCAAGATACCGGTCCACAAATTTACCTAAAATTAATATTTGTAATAGATAGGGGATTCATCGCGGTAAAAAGCATAATTAATTAAACCTTGACGTTTTTATCGTATTACAACAACCGTGAATACCGTGATCATGAGAAGACTTACCTTAAATTGGTACTGAGATCTATCCTATCTCATTAAGTGAGGATTATCTAACTGCCAACTGTGCAGATTGTGTAGATTCATGTAGCCATCTTGACGGCAAGATGATTCGTCCGACCACAGTATCTTGTTAAAAAAGTCTGGGTCTTCACGCATCCGACGCAGCATCACTCGACAAAAAGTTACTCTTAAGGGATAATCTCTAGGCAATAAAACTTGCACACGTTGGACGTGAAATGGGTGTAATTGGTGTACTTTTAATGTAGTATGCACTTTTCATACAGATAAACCCAGGTAATTTGCCATATCACGCACGGATAGAGAAGGATCTGCTTCAACTAGGTCCAAAACATTCTCGTCATCTCCTCGGGTGGGTCTTCCTCCACTTGTTCCACCCACACCCTGACCAAGAATTCTGCCTTCAGTGAACGCATTATGTACTCGATTAAAAATCCGGTAGTCTGGATGGCTAAATTTCGAATAAATGGCATTAAAAAAAGTACTGCCCAGTATTGTTATTATTGCAACAAAAGGGTGTAATGCTTCGCTCGGATCACAAATCGTTACTTTTTTTCAATAAAAGGTTTCACAAAATTAGTGGCCAGTATTTTTATTTTCGCAAGGAAAAGTTTGTCATAATTAGGTACGCTTTGGAATTGTGGAGCACAAATTTAATATGAAATAATCACAGGAAATAATCGAATCGATTGCGGAAAACTGATGTTGTTTTTTATTCTAATATTTAAATAAAAATATGTTTACTGTTTTAAAATCTCTATTAAATGGGCATGTTTTTTAGCTCATTGGCTACCATGTGATAGTAATTTTTTTTTTCACCGCAAGAGCTCAAAATTTGGTAAATGTTCGATCGAAGATGCAAAATTAAAGTTTGCGATTTTTTTTAAATTAAACCACGGTAGTTACGCCAAAATGGTAATGTTTATCGGATAACACAACTATTAAACAATAATAAGCTAAAAATAAAATTAAAAAAAAACATTTTAGTACACTAACCACGACCAAAAAATCGACTAATGGTGTCAATTTCCTAAAAAATTAAAAAAGTCCAAATATCTCGAAAACCGTGGCACTTTTACTAAACCTCATTTATCATTATTAGAACGACCTAAGTGCCCCCTATCAGCAGTTCACGGTTTATCCACTCATTACCTAACACCCTGTATGTCCTATTTATTTTAGACTTACCTTTGCCCGCAACTCTTGCTAGAATTTGTTCTGCGGTGAAAAGTATTCTAGCCCCGGGAAAGGGCCTCCCGCTGTTTCTACTCCTAAACCTCGCTGAAATCGGTTCAGTGGTTTGGACGCGAAATCGTCGACAGACAAACACGAAACTTACATTTGCCTTTTTAATATTACTAGGGCTAGAGTACCTATACAGACAAAATCAACTCTCATTAAAATACGTGACCTATTTAATTTTGAACACGTGTGAACAGGGGCCGTATGCAGAAGCATACTGCAGAAGCAAAAAAGCAAATTTATATTCCCTAAACCATAAACCGTTCACGTAACACGTTCACAATGGGACAATGGGACAATGGGACGGTTACACATACACATGTATAACAGAACAGTAGGCGGGCGTTAATTACCTTTTGTGTACCCGAACAATGTAAAGATGCTAATCAGAATTCGATACCGAATGAATATGTAAGGGCGTAAGTCCATATGTATGGTAACGTAATGGCGCATGCACGCTATTGTGAGGGCTGGTCCTTCTGATTAGCCGGTCCATTAGTGCTGTCGAGGACAAATAAAAGCGGCGTTATGAGTGGCGCCCGAACTGCCACTGTTAATGTGATTGCCATCCCTGGCCGGCGACGGATCAAATCAGATGGAAATGGTGAAGTGGCTGAAGTGCAAAGGCGGGTGTTAGTTTGTATGAGGGCATGTTCCATAGCGCTACTTACCTTATCTAGAATTGAATTCACTGGCCAATGACCAGTTTTATTTAGATAATTTGAAAGGGAGTGTGATGCATGAAGGATAATTGAATCAAAGATTACAGCAATAAACTTAAAATATAAATATATTACACGGCGTAGCTACCTGTATAACAGGGGCAAAGATGTGGGCGGGGGGATACTTACTTATTATGTAGACTAGGGGGTTTCATTTTCCAAACTTTGAATTTTCTAATGACTACTTATCTATTATAAAAGACTATTGTTCAAAATTTAAATCAAATCGGTTAGTAAATACTTAGAGGTAGTACATTTTAACAACTTATTTAATCCGTTTTCATATTTATGCAATTCTCCGAAGCCTTAACATACCGAAAAACCGGTGATGATGGTCGGAAGCATTAGCGTGTTGCCGAGACAGCGCTGCTGCGACACCTACCTACTTCACCGTATTCAGTATTCACGGTACTCTATTACAGAGTAATGGCAGCATGACAACAAGTTGCGGAGCTGGCGGAATTTTGTTGCTCAACAAAAGTTTATCGCTATGTGGCGTAAAGTTTTCAGCTGACGGGAACGGAATCTTTGTTTTGGAATGTCTGCTTTATTATAGTCAACGTCAACAATTACATTTTTATTGCTTGACATTATCTTGGCGATTTTGTGGCCAGAACGTGTTTATATATTTGTTAGCAATTAAATATTAAAGGTGGGTCTAGGTCGATCGTAATAGGTAATGGTTTCTTTTTGTACAAAGTAAAGTGATTTAAAACCAGTCCTCTATGGAATTGACATAAGAGGCCTACACGATAGACCGTCAGGTCAGGTCAAGTCAATCTTATACAGATTGTCACATTTCGAAAATCGTTGATCTAGGCCCCAACAGACACCCCGGAGGAATGAATTATCATACAACATATCTGAATAAATAAACCTCTCAGACAGATGCAATGGTAGGTGGATATGCAAACATACTTAAGATGAAACTATTCACGAAAAAATGTCAACGTTGTTGTTGCATTTGTACCATAAATATTTGGATACGGTTCAAAGTAATTCCATGGACGCTCTATACTTAGTGTTGCCACATAAACTTTATTAAATGTCTCACTCACCTAGTGATTCGCGCCTGCCGTGCCAATACCCTAAGATAAAAAAGCCGGTCAAGAGCGAGTCGGACTCGCGCACTCAGTTCCGTAAACATTTGGCCGGTTTTTAGTATTTGTCGTTTTTCTATAACCATACCTTTGACGAGACTCAATACATTTTACTTTCGTGGCCTCTGTAACATATTCTATTGAGTCAACACTATTATAGATCTATAGATCATAGTCCAATTATAACAAAGAGATAATAATATTAATAATAAAGGAAGAGGCCGCGACAACATGTACGAAGCGAAGTTTGTACGAAGCGAAGACCTTGGTACATGTACCAAGGTGGTACAGTCTGTAACGTAAATATAGACGCAATCGTTTTTTCTTTATTTTATTTAATAATATATACTGTTTACACAGCGTAACAAGACAAAACTAATCATTGCTGGGTATTTAAGCATTAGAAAGGAATAAATTTGTACTTGAAAAAAAAAACAGCAAAATATTGAAAATCTTTGTATTAAACATGTAACTTAATTATAGACGCACTAAGAGAAACGCCAATCTATTTTTTAGTTTAATAGTCGATTGACTTGCCATGCTTCATAATGAGTTTGAATACTCGATGTGGCATCGAATCTACAAGAGCTCGAAGTTCCTTTTGAGGTACAGCATTCCAAACATCGACTAAAGCTGATTTCAGTTCTGCAACACTGTAAAACTGACGATTATTTTCATATAATCTGCGTGTTAAGTAACCCCATAAATTTTCCATGGGATTTAAATCTGCGCTTAAAGCTGGCCAATCTAATAAATTAACCTGATTGATCTGAAACCACTCCTTCATATCTTTGGAAGTGTGAACACTCGCATTATCTTGCTGAAATTTCCAGTTATTACCACCGATTTTTGATGCTTGTGGCAAAAGATAATTCTGAAGGATATCACGATACTTCTTGGAGTTTATTGAACCAGAAATTAAAGCTATATCTGTTTTTCCACTATATCCGAAACCTGCCCAGACCATTACACTACCCCCACCGTAAGCACGTTTTGATAAAATTGTAGCCTCTTTACGTAAATCATGCCAATAATAGTTGTAACCATCCGGTCCATCTAAATTAAATTTCTTTTCATCACTGAACACTACATCTCTCCATTCCCGTTTCCAGTGCATGTATTTTTTCGCCCAATCCAATCGAACTTATGTTTGTTTGTGTAACTTATATGTTGTTTTTTTAATAAAGGTTTACTTTTGAGTTTTTGTCTCTTCAAGTGTGATGCTCCTCTTATCACTCTCCAAATAGTTTGTCTATGCACGTTTAAACCTAAATCTCGTTTTATTTTTTCAGCGGATTGATTTGTTGCCGATACAAGTCTTAAAATATTTATTTTCTCTCTCGCTGTCAATTTTGATTTTCTACCACGTGACTTTTTTGTACCATAGTTTTCTTTATTTATAGCATAATTACGCACAACGTAATCTGATCTTCCAATCAATCGAGAAATGTCACGGTAACTTCTATTTTCAGAGAGTAATACATCGATTTTACCCCTCTCATAATCTATTAGCTTTCGACCTCGCGGCATTTTAAAAATGAGAATACTGCACTATCAAAAAATACTATGTTCTACAAATTGTCTTACTTTAATCAATATAAAGTTACTTTTCAAGTTAAAAAACACTGATGCGTCTATTATTATGTTACGTATTAAGTACACTCGTTGCCAAACTAGTTGCTCAATATTTTGTAAGTGATAACGTCTAACTTTTTTTGTATGCTACCTATATGAGATTTGTAATGCGCGACATTTAAAATAAATTAATTGGAGTTCGAAAATATTTATTTAAAAAAAAGTAATGCATATAATTCATAGTGCGTCCATGATTATGTTACAGACTGTACATGCGTTTGCGCAACAGACAATCGTACATGTCCACGCACAACCATCGGACAAGTAAATAATGTAAGGTCGTGGTTCCTAGTATTAGAATAGGCCTTCCTTATGAATCTCCACGTCGTTCAGTTTTGTGCTACTCGAACTCTCATCGCACTACTCCATTAGATCATCGTCCCATCTTGTGGGAAGCCTACCAACACTTAGTTTTTCTGGCACATTTCTACGCCAATGGCCATCAGTTCTAAGAGAAATATGCCCCGCCCACTTTCTTTCATGTGCTCGCTACAGATGGGTCAATCTAAACAAACCTGTTTTAACAATGGCACTTAAAATTTCACCGGAGAGGCAACCGGATGGTGAGTGGTAATCTGGGTCTTGAAGTGATACACCGAACCGAAGAAACGTTTTTTTTTTCAACGAGTTTTGCATTTTTTTTATCGTAAAAACGGTAATAGTTACATACAAGCGTCAAAGGTATGATTATAGAAAAACGACAAATACTAAAAACCGGCCAAATGTTTACGGAACTGAGTGCGCGAGTCCGACTCGCTCTTGACCGGGTTTTTTATCTTAGGGTATTGTCGCGGCAGGCGCGAATTACTAGGTGAGTAAGACATTTAATAAAGTTTATGTGGCAACACTAAGCATAGGGCTTCCATGGTGACAGCGGTGCTAAAATAAATTTATAATTGCAATTGCAGTGTTTATGTTACGCTAATTTGACATTATGATAGTCTATGGTGTTTAAATCATTTTAGAACAAAGCATGGACGCCATCCGAATTCTGAATTAACTTTAGAAGGAGGTCCGGTGAATCGCACAGATGCGTAGCGGAAATTAATGGCTTCAACAATTCAAAGTGTTCTTAAAAGCATCAGAGGTGTCCAAAGAATCCATTAACACACAAGCCAGTTTGTTAATATATTACTAGGTCAGAAATTTACGACGCGTTTACTTCACTTAAATGTGACAGCAAAAGAATAGTGACGATGTTACAAAATTAATAGGAAAACTTTATAACCACTTCGGAACCAAAACAAATAAGTACTAAATATGTCCACGTATTTGGTTTGGTTTCTACATGAAAAGAGCATTAGCAGAATCGTAATAAAGTTGAACGACTCATCAAAGTATTTGTGTGTTCCTGACTAATTCTGACGGTGGCTGTAGGTACCATACAGTACACAGGTTTACAAAGTATGATGTTACAATTCAAAGAAAATGCGTGACGCGTAACACAGTTTGTAATGTACCTAATGTAAGTAAATAGGTTTATAAGATCATTTTCACAAACGCATTTTTTCTTAGTAGGTACCTAGCGAATTTTCATATCGCGATCTTTCATGATCACTAATTTTATAATTTGTGTTTTTTTCTTAATTTTGGGATTTTTTATTAATGTTCGTGATTTTTACTATTCGCATTTTTTCCGTTCCCTATTTTTTCCATTAAAAAAATTACATCGTAATACGTAGGTATAGGTTAGGTAGTATGTTAGGTTAGGTTCGATCTTATATCAGGCCCGGAGGGCTAAAACATCCCAGAAATTGGAGCTCCGTCGACCCTGTCAAATTAGATTTTTGTAATGGGAAAAAATGCGAGTGCTGTGGATCCTGCGACACTTGCAACTCTTTTTTTTTGGATCCACCGTCTGCTACACTAGTGGATCGAACAGCACTCGGGGAGTTTAGGAAATAGTCACACCAACACACCCTTGACCCAATACGTTACGTATACGTTTTGTCATTTTATGACCTTGACCCCCATTTTATGACCTTGACCGCCACTTTTTGACTTTTCTCCGAACTTGATCACTATTTTTCCGCGTTGTTTTTTCTAATACTCCCACATCCCACCGGGACCCGAATGTTTGTTATGGCGTACTATCTTTTTTTCCAGGCTTTTCCGCAATTTCCTCGTTTTCGAAAATGCATTATCTAGACACTACTTATTCCATATCCAAAAAAAAATAGTAGGTACATCTAGTCAATGTCAGATATTGTACAGTCCTTCCACACGCGCTATAAAGTTGCATATTTTAGCATCCCATATTAACACGCCTAAAACATTTAAATCTCTTTGGTGTCACCGAAAATAATGAATCGTAACTTGTGTGTAATAAATATATTGAGAAGCCCTATTGAACAAATTTTTCGTGCGGCTTATCGCGCCAGCTATTTAATTTTAATTTTAATTTAAGATATGGAACATGCAACCTTGTTACTTGTTGCAAAACAGATGCAACTAGGTGTTTGAAAAATCGTCGGGAATACTGCATTACCGCGTTACCACCAAAACTGTAAAGTATATAGTTACACTCGTGTGGCAACACTCGGCTAACAATGTTACACCCCCTCGCGGGAAACGCTGGAACCAGGTGGCTCATGGGAGGCGTGTGCACGGGTGTTGGTGATCTCGTGGAATTAAATAATCAATACTGTTAACGGTGTTTTCACTCATTCGACGAACCACTACAAAAACAATTAAAAAAAATTGTTTATTTACCAACTTAAAAAAATTTTACATTAAGAATTACCTACTTGTGACCACCACACTAGGCAAAGCCTGTCTCGTGGGGCCAGAACAGTTTCCAATTTCAAAATGTCGTTGTGCTTGAGCTGGTTAAGATAGCTAACAATTACGATGCAATACTGTGTAATTTAACTTAGAAAAGCTCTTAATTTTGCACCTTATTGACTTAGCTATTTACCCGGGACCCGAGCCAAGATGCATTTTGAGTTTCGAAAATCGACGCAATGTATGGAATTGACGTAACCGGCTGACGCGACTGATTGTTGACTGTCAAAATGTAAGCCCGTTGGCTTACATTTTGACAGTATTTTCGAAAAGCGCTTACGTTTGCATCTTGGCTAGGCCACCAGGTATTCCACTATCCCCGACGAAAATATACTAAGTAGCCTCTAGCACTCCCTTTTTGAGACTAAAAATATACATGAATAGCTGTATACAGTGTATACAATGATTTTTAAGCGCCTTACTACTTAACTTTAAGCATAAAGTTCAATTGTAATTTTGCATGCTTTTGTAACTCTAGTGACAATGCAATAGTAACTCTACAATGGATAATAATTATGTTCCTGAAAAGGTAAGTTTTTCATTTAATATCAAAAAGTGAATGCTAGAACTAGTAAATAAATAAAGGATCAAAAATAGAAATCAGTGGGAGTTGCGATGTTTTACCGGAACCAGTCAATTGAAAAATGTATGTAACCGTACATCGTGTTCTGTCACTCTTTACTTAGAACATTTGTAGTACACGTATATAGTTTACAAAGCGGAAGACAATGTTTTACTACAAACGTGTTTTGTTCGAAAATCCTAATAAAGTATATATTTGAGTAGAGTTGCACTGGCAAAATATCTATGATAATCTCGAACTATTTGGTGCTATTACACTGTTTGTGCCTCAGTAATTTTAAGATACTTAGTAACTGTTTTGATCCGCGATATGATGTAAATTAAGACTAACAAACTAGAGTTAAGTGTAAATAATAAATTTAATTTCACTACTTTTAATGATGGAGGATGTCTTTAAGCAATTTAGGATTGTAAGCGGACTGTAGTTAAATTGCAACTATACGACCCATAGGAATTGTTTCAAACCGATTCAGTTGCATTGGTTGTTTTGATTCTTAAAATTATTCTGCGATGTGTTCTAAAGTTTAAATCACGCTAATGGTTAAATTAATATCCAAGCCGGTGTCAAGTAGGTATACACAATAGCAATGACACCATGATTCTTGCCACCGAATTCGATATATTTTATGTACCTATCAGGCACTAAATAGGCAATTCCTAGGACTCCTAGGAGGCTGGTCTTTATTTAGCCCTTTTTAGTGGGTATTTGAAGACGGTTATATTTTTTTGTTAAAATTTTTTTTTCGCTTTTTGGTGATGCACCTAATATTATTATGTGATAAAGCACATAGACATAAGAAACAATAGCCTAATACCAATTTCTCATCACCCTTAACAAAATGTCGCTGTCCAAGATGTAGAGCCGTTAAGCATTGAGGAGTTCTCCCGGTACTTCACCATCAGTTGCACTTTACCACATGCATTATAAAAGCAATGCATGCAATATAAAAGTAGGTTCATGTTCTTAATAAAGAAATGTCATTGCTGGCGTCAATCACTTACGACTAAGGAGTTCCGGTGGTCATCTCTGGTCTTCATCATCAGTTCCTCTTCACCAAGAGGCGCTTTTGTAATGCAATTTCTTAAGGTAATAACAAAATCGCTGTACGGTGCCTATAACTTTTGAGGAGTTCCCTTGATTCCTCATGGATCTCATCGTCAGATTCTGATTTCGTGACAATGGGACTACATGGAAAGTATAACCTTTCAAACAAAAGGAGAATTTTCAAAATCGGTTCACAATTGACGGAGTAATCGTGTAACAAACATAAAAAAAAAAAAACATACAGACGAATTGAGAACCTTTTTTTTGAAGTCGGTTAAAAATCTAATACATGTGACTGATCATTAAGATTTTAAATAAAACTTTTGTACATGTTGTAAAACTATGTTTTCTTTCTCATTATTCCAATTTTATTTATGATATCATTATCGTAACTAATAACTTCTGATACTCTAATAACAAATACGTTTTTGAAAACTTTTTGCAGGAGATGTAAAAGAGAAGAATGATTCACTGACGTAATGAAGCTGACCACGTCACGTCACAGCTTTGTGTCGCCAGGATGCATTTAAATGCGGACTTTAACCTAATTTAACAAGACTTTTTTACTAAATGTATGAACGTCAGGTATTACAAGAACTGTAATTGTATTTGATGCAAATAGACCTGGGGCTACATATGATAGTGTTGGAGCTTACAAAACCCAACTCTACGAATAACGCCCACTTTTAGAGTGGGCGTTACAAATAAGTCGTTTTTCAACAAGTTTTAGTTTCCAACAAGTCGTTTCTCGAAACTAAAAGCTTTATCTTATCTTAATTAAGAATCTAAAAAACCACCAAGTGCGAGTCGAACTCGCGGACCGAAGACCTTAAAATGGACTTTTAATGGTAAATTAAAAAAATATATATTAGCTCCAGACATCCTACAGCCAAAAAATATTTAATTTCTGATGCAATGATTTGGGTTGATGTCCTACGCTCATTTCCAAATGTTGAACCTGTGACTCACTAATTTATGTACAGATAGACAGAGAAATACCAAAGTGACAACAATTTAGCTCTGTTTTGCTCCATGAATACGGAACTCTAAAAAGTTCATTCAATGTTTAATATGTCACTAGTATCAATAAACACACACCATCGTGTGTGTTCACACGATTTGAAACTACTTAGTTACTAAGATCTCAGTATATTTGGCAGTCGTGCTGCCTAACATCTTATACTCAGCCGAAACCTGGACCTTGTACCGCCGACATATCCGCATGTTAGACCGATTCCACCTCAAATGTCTACGTAAAATACTTAAGATCCGATGTTCAGATCGTGTGCGGAACACTGAAGTGCTGCGCAGAGCCAATGTTGGTGGCATTGAGGCGTATAATATGCGGCGTCAATTTCGGTGGTGTGGTCATGTGTCCAGGATGCCGGAGCAGAGAGTGGCGAAGCGCATCTTCTATTCTGAACTCAGGGAAGGCAAGCGAAAGCATGGCGGACAACTCCTTAGGTACAAAGATGTGCTTAAACGGCATATGAAAAGATGCGACATTGAGCCGTCTCGCTGGGAGAAGCAGGCTGCCAAAAGACCCGAGTGGAGGACTCTGGTGCAAGCCAAAGTCCACGATTTTGAAAAGCTACGGCGCTCTGAGCTTGACGCCAAGCGCGACGAACTGACGGCCCGTCCACCTGCGGCAATCTCTTACAATATTGTCAATGGTGAGTTCACATGCCCGCAATGCATGAGAACTTTCACAAAGAAAATTGGCTACATAAGCCACATGCGAGCTCACCAGCGACAGCAGAGTCTTCTTTAAAACGGTCGCCGTGACCGAGATCGGTCGGACCAATCATCATCATCATCATCATCATCATCATCATCATCATCATCAGTATCAATAAAATACCACATGGCCAATTGAATCATAAAGGGGAGGATAGGCGATACGCGATAGCCTGAAAGAAGCAGGTGGCGTACGCCCCCTACACCGAATAGCCGCGCGCGCAGCCAGGCCGGCAGTCACAGCGCGGCGGGCGCGACCGGTGCACCATGTCCGCCAAACTCATACAGTGTCTCCTCCTCACCGTGTGGTTCGTGCACCTCAACTGTGAAGTGTATCAAGACCGACCGAAAATCAAAACCTCAGATGGCGATTTAATACTCGAACCTGCTCAAGACAAAAACATATATCTACTCCCCAATGGACCCAAGTCGAGGGTATTCATCGGATCGATCGATCTGCTCGCCATCAACGCGAGCAGCAGTGCAGCTGAGCAGCACTGGAACTCCGCTGGCAACGAAGTCGACAAATTAATAGCGGAAATTGTTAACCATCAATGCGGCGGATATCTCAGCCGGTTTGACAGAACATTTACTTCCCCCAACTACCCAAACGCATATGTTGAAAATCAAGAATGTCAGTGGGAAATAGAAGCAGACTTAGGCAATAGAGTATCGCTGGAGTTCGTAGACAGATTTGTAATCGAAAACTCGCGTAATTGTATTAAAGATGCCATATTTATTTATGATTGGGTTGATGACGAATACATACTAATAGCTCGACTGTGCGGCCGCAGTCCACCACAACATTTAAGCTCGACGTACAATAAGATGAAAGTCGTTTTACGGACAGATAGTAGCATTAACTTAGATGGTTTTAAAGCTAATTGGAGACCAATATGTGGAGGAAAGTTTATAGCGAAAGAAAACGCACAATTATTGTACAGTCCAGGATATCCAGGTGTCTACATGCCGTCCTCGGATTGCATTTATGAAATTACTGCTCCAGGTCAAAAGATAGCGTTGAAATTTTTAGAGTTTGAGCTTGAAGGGTCATATCCAGAATGTTCTTACGATAACATTTCTGTGTATTTTGGCAGATATGATTACGGCTCATATGTTTTTTGTGGTTCTGAATTACCATCTCCAGTAAGTTTCAGTAATAGTGTTAGTATTCGTTTTCGAACTGACAGATACATACAGAAAAAAGGTTTTAAATTGTCTTACTCTATCAACCTCTGCGGCGGTAAGGTGAATACCCCTACAGTGATAACTTCAGGTGAAGGTTCGCATTATGACCGGGATATGAATTGCACCTGGCAAATAGAAGCACCTGTTAATAAAATAGTGGTTGTTAAATTCACCTCGATGAGCATCGAAGGGCGTTCTTGTAGCTACGATTACGTAGAACTTTTTAATGGAGATTTACTTAACCTTGACAACCGTATCGTAAAAACATGTGGTTTCCTGGGGTCAGATAATTCCGTATTCAGGAGCACTGGCAACAAAATGTTGATGCACTTTGTAACCGATTCAAGAGTTAGTTTCGAAGGGTTTCAAGCGGGAGTATTTTTCAGTTATTCAGAATCTGTTGGCTGTGGGGGATATTTGGAGTTGACAGAGACTTCTTCCGTCAATATAAATTCTCCTTTAATAGGTAACAGTACTGTTTACGAAAATTACTTGGATTGCCATTGGACCATTCGTGCGCCAAGTGATCGGGCTATTAAAATAGAATTTATCAATTTCCATATTGCATCTTGCCAGGACGTAAACCAAACTTCTATAGGGTACACCAAATGTGATTGTGATTATGTTGAAATAAAAGACGGTATAAACCCAGATAGCCCTCGAATTGATAGTTATTGTGGTCATACTATGCCACCCCCTCTAACATCATCTGGTAATTTGATCAGCATCAGGCTATCGACGGATGGTGAAATTAACAGTTCAGGATTCAAAGCTAAATTAAGTACACTTGCTGCACCATGTGGCCAGACGACTTACACAATCTCTGATACAAAACAGGTGGTCCGGTCTCCGGGGTATCTTGCAGGATCCATCCCTCGGGGGCTACATTGTGTTTATGAATTAATCCAGCAAAGTAATTATTACAAGATGTATCATGTAAGGATTAATCATTTGGACGTCGAGCCTGGCGACACCGACAAGAATCAATGTACGTCAGATATACTTACTATATCTGGACTTACGATGCCACGAAACCAAACTCTTGGACGAAATTACGTTCACAATCATGGTGACAACACCATTGTTGAGACACCTTATATTTTTAAGGACTTTTTAAATTTACCAAAACGTGTACAACTGTGCGGTATTCAAAGTTCGCACGATTATTTCTTATATAGAAGTACAACATTAGAATTAGTTACTTCCCCCAATACCGATTCAAAACAACATAAAGGCTTCGAAATAGAAGTTGTCAATGTCGGAGCGTGTGGAAGGAATTACACTGAGCCACAGGCACGCATACAAACCAGTCGATACAGTTCTGAAGATGAGGGCGGAGATAAAACTTGCTTTACTCTTATAACTGCTCCTGCAAATTACACCATATCGTTGTACTTCATTACTGTGTCCTCGCATTATCGGAATGAACAAGTTTACTTGGAGGTATTTGATGGCAACAAAACAAGTGCAACGAGCTTGATTAAAATGAACGTAGATCATGAGGATTACGCACCAGTATTTTCAACTGGTAGGTATCTGCTGTTGCATAATCATCAAATTGCAGGAGACATGGTAACATATGACCTAAATTATCTAATAACTAACAGAGGGCGCGGCTGCGGCGGTAAACTACAGAACGAGTACGGGCTGGTGACGAGCCCCATGTACCCGAGCACCTACCGCCAAGTGAACACCTGTGAATGGGAACTGGAAACGCCAATGGGCACAAAACTGCGATTGCACTTTTCTACTTTTGATTTAGGTGCAGCCTGCAGCGAGAATTACGTTAAACTTGTTAAAAGAAACGGCAATCCTATATCGACATTCTGTGACGAAGTCCCAGCTGATTTCACTAGTGAGGACAATTATGTAAAAATTGTGTTTGCAACTAATTTCAACAACGGAGGCACTGGATGGGTTGCACACTTTATTGGTGTTATTTAAGCGAAAAATGTACCCATATAATAATTGTATGATAAAAATCATATACTATATTATAGATAGGTACCTAGTTATAATAAGGCGAAGACAATACAATAGTTTTCGTGCTATTTTTAATCTACGAAAACTCACCCTAATTGCTACTTACTTAATTTTACGAGTAACGCAACGGTGTGCATTGCAACGTCAATTTGAATGTTGTTTTTATTTTAGTATTTTATTATATAATTCATAAAATAATAATACAGTGCAAAATAATAATAATAATTGTACAGTTATACAGAAATTGTGTAGATAGTTACATTACATTAAGGCAAGTTTTGTATATTTTGTCACAGTGAATTGATTCGATCACCAGTGGCTTGATTCGATTGACCACTAAACTACGTAAAACCTGTGAACTAACTTTGTAACTTTCAGGCTTCAAGCTTTGCTTTTATGTATTTTTAATTGTTAAAAATGGGTTAATATTTATAAATTGGTTAATTAATTATTTCCAATTTTACAACAAAGACGTTAATTTGTATCAGTAAAAAAAATTAGAATACTTATCTCTATTCATTTAAAACATTTGACATCTGAACTCTCGATGATTTTGTTACACGTACCTAGATCGATAATATTATTTTTGTTTATAATTATTACCTATTAACTTTTTGAAAACCGAAAAGGACATTCGCTTGATGGTAATTAAAAGACATGTCCCGTTTTAACTAAAATCAAATCGACGTTCGTAACTAGATATTAAGTAAAAAATATTATTATATCGGAGTATAGAATGGATTATTTTTGTCATTTATTAAATGCATTGATTGTAGCTTGCCTTTGTCTTTGACAATACGAGTCTTAGGCCAAAAAGATATATTTAACCGTTTACACTAACTTGTTTAGTTTTAAGTGATAGGTACTTAATACCTAACAGAAAAATTGTTTGAATGATACGAATTTAATTACTTAGTTAAGATTACAATGTTTTGATAAAATAAAAGGTATTTTGTTTTCCCGCCTCACCATATCCTGATTTCTCGTTCTCGTCATTCGTGATACCTGTCGTGGAACTACCATATCTCGAACCATGGTGTGGAAGTATCCATGCTCATAAGTAGGTAGCAGTCTACCATATCAGGACATCCATTATATAATGTAGGAATGGCTAGGTATATATGGGGATTAGCCAATACATGGATAGTTAGATAGTAGCTTCACGACGTAACAACTTATATTTCACATACCTGGATTCTTCTCGGTCATTGACTGTATTAACTAATCTGCTTCCTTGCTCCTCCTGTATACATTAAAGCCCAAATGAGTAACGCTGATCACCCGGGTACACTACATAATCTCGAAATATTTTTTTCCGATTTTGATAATCACGAATTTCAAAATTCCAGCAAAACATCCGAATTATTTATATTCCGAAAAATATTTTTCCGAATTTCATAAACCCGACGAGATGAAAACCGAATTTTGTCATTTCCGAATATTCCTATTCCGAATTCCAATTTTATTATTCCGAAATTTCAGCAGCCCGAATTCTCAAGATTTTCTTATTCCAAACTAGTGAACCCGGTAGACGTTATCCTGCCCGGTCGTAGCGCCATCTATCGGGTTCAGTTGTGAGTCTACACCACCCCAGTATTGAGGCGAGCAAAAAAAAAAAGCCGGTCAAGTGCGAGTCGGACTCGCGCACCGAGGGTTCCGCACAAAAAGGAAAGTGATAACTTTTACAGCCAGATGCTTTTATTTGGAAATTAAAAAAATTAGCCCTTAAATCATTAGAACAAATTACAACTGCGAAATTGAATCGATATCGATATTATTGCCGACTCAGCAACAACACTGGCGCTGACAGATCCTTGTAAAAACACGACGGAAAACGAAAGAATACCTATAAGGACATCTCTTTCTAACTCGTTATGTAGCCTTAATAGAAAAACGTCAAATACGTATTTTGTTGTTTCTTATAGTCTGGTTTCTATGCAGGTACGTATTTTATGAAGTATGTAAATAGTTCGTACAGATGTACTGCAAAATGATTTTCCTTCGGGAAAACTCGGATCTCAATCGGATTACGATGGCACCCGAACTGTCAATCAATGATTGTATTAAATGAGTGACGTTTTCATATCCATTAATATGGAACTTTATTTTTTAGTGTCAAAATGAAAAATGACAGCATATTGCACTGTATAATATAGAGATGTTATTACCACCCTAAGAAACTTAGAAATACACTCATAGGTAAGTAGTACTTTATTGTCATTCTGAAACACTCTCCTTACGTTAAAATAAAAAGCAGCAAAATAACACATACGTATTTTTAAATATTGACGCTACGCACTTAAAACATTACCTACTTATTAAAATATTAATATTACCTATTGAATATTTGGATCAATATTTAGTTACACTCAGACGTGTCATCGTCAGTACTTTCATTGACGTGAATGACAATACTATCAATATGATCATCCATCGAGTGTACTTGTGAGCGATATTTATTTTCACATTTGCATTTTCTTCCATTCTTCCGGGCCAATCATATTATTTTTTTCTTCAATCAATTTCTGTACTGTAGTCATATAAGTCACAATCATGTCTATGTTTCTTTTTGATACGTAACCTTTTATCTGGGACCATATGTTTTCAATTGGGTTGAAGTCGGCATGGTATGGCGGTAACCTTAACACTGTGTGTCCATGTTGATGTAAAATCTTGTCTATTGAATATTCTACAGTCTTGTTTATGACGACAAATAATTTCATATAGTTGTACCTTGGTTAATGATAGATCGAAGGGAATATTATATTTTTCTAACCAGTTTATCATTAGCGGCTTTGCTGTATTAGAGTTGGGTGGGTGTTCCACATATTTATTGTGATAAGCAGCAGTATCCACTACTAATATAGAATTTGGAGACAAGTTGGGAATAAGTTGATTTTGTAACCATTTTTCATAATTTACATTATTCATGACATCGTGATAATCACCGGGCTTATCAGTAGACTTGTACATAAGCAGAGCACCCGGAACAAATCCTTTGGCAATACAAACAATACAACAATATGTACAATAATAAGACGTTGGCCTTTTGAAATTAACTGTTTCACTCCTTTATCCGTGGAATCCGTCCAGCATTTTCCTGTTAAATGGGATGTATGAACATATGTTTCGTCCGTGTACACAATTTCTCTCCCTTCAGATCTATACTTTGTTATTAAGTCCAGATACTTTACTGTTTTTAGTCTTGTCATCCTTTTCCATCAGCATTCTTCTAATGTTTGTAATTTTCTTGAATCGAAAACCCATTTGGCGAAGTATCTTTCTTAATGTAAAATCACAGCCTTTAAAATTCATCGTTTCCATCAATTTAGACTTTAGGGCCTGGATCGTAGGAACTAGTTTATAAATCAGATGGATATTATAAACCATACGTCGTATTACTGCGTAATCAAAGTCATCAAGATCTAGACAGAAAATTTTAGCGTGGTCTACCTAAGTTAACATTATTTGGATTTGAATTTTTATTTTTCTTGTTATCTTCTTTCTTGTTTATTAGTTTTCTTATTGTTGGCCGAGAAATGCCCGTTGCGTCTGAAATTCGTTGTTGAACTTTACCAAAATATTGAGAATCATTGCTATTTCCGAATTTGCTATTTTCTGATAAAAATACAGCTATATGTTAAATATAATTTCCTGGACTGGAGTACCTAAGCGTTTTCTTCTATTTTGTAGTTTCGGCATGATAATACAAATGTTATATATGTAAACCGTAAATAATACCAAAACTATAGCGAATATTTGAATTGCGTAATAGCCACTCTCTATATATATTATATTGGCTGCTGAATGCGACCTACCCCTACGGTGGTATGATGGGTAGTGAAGCTAATTGAGAGAGCATGATAATTACGAACTTTTCCGATAAAGTACGAAGAAAAATCATTTTGCACTACATCTGTAAATCACGGGAATTTCATGCAATATAAAACAAGTCCAGTATAAACTGACACGCAATAAGTATGCACTTTCGTACTTAGTGAATGTCAGTTTATATTGGACTTTGTTTTTATGTGATTTAACTACAAATTAACGGTTTTCGGATTTTTTCCTTTACTTGTGCTATGAGATATTGCTTCTTGCCAAATTTCATGATTCTAAGTCAACGGGAAGTACCCTATAGGTTTTGATTCCCTTGAGATTTCCTTCAATATGTGACATAAACAGCCGTATCTTTTGATTGCGTTGACTTAGATGTTTGATTTTTTCAGTGATCCAAGGGATTGCAGACTTAAGTATTAGATATTAATTTCAACTTGATACCTCTACGCGTTCCTGAGAAAAAGGGTCTTGACAGACACACAGACAGACAGACAGACAGACAGACGGACAACAAAGTGATCCTATAGGGGTTCCGTTTTTTTCTTTGAGGTACGGAACCCTAAAAAACATGTATTCAAATCGGTCGAGCCATAACATAATCTGTATCTGTAGTGGCATTATAAACAAATAATATAATAGTCACCTCGTATAAAGTTTTACATGCATAACATACAATTGGTATAAGCACGGAGAGCATTAGCTTAATAAATATAAGAATTGTGCGTATTCCGCGTAGTTAAGGCACAGGCAAAGTGCTGCTGTGAAACCAGTTTGAGCGCATGCGTTATTGCATGTGCTGTGGTTGCAGAGGCGTGCGTCAGAGGAAAACGCAAGGTGAACGTGAAAGCGCACTGGTGTAGACATAGCTTATGATTGATACCATGTGAAAAAAACCTTTGTTGTTACTGTCAAACAAACGTCACTCACGTCACACCTCACGTCAGTCAGTGTTTGGTTGGTTTTAGGTTCGCCGGAATATTATAATATAAACGATGTAAAGTCTTGTAAATTTAACTGAACTAGAACAAATTTAATCAGATTTTAAGCACATGATAGGTGACTTAATTGTCTTATTATTTTATCGCAGTTTTATCCCACTAAACCATAAAAAACAATGGATCTCCTTTCTGTACTATGGCTTTTTATCTTTTACGGCACTTTGATTGCTGTAACACTTTTAATAATGGTAAGTAATGCGATTTGCTGAATATAAGGAATACATTTAAACGCGAAGTAGTAAAACAGGTTTTTTTAAATATCCCACCTCGTATTTCTATAAGTATGACAGTTAAAAGTTTCAAATTGCCTTGTTGGCACTGTAACTGAAAAAAGTCGTGTAAGAGAAGATTTGGAAAAGGTTATCCTTTATTATAAATCCTTTTTTTTATTATAAAAGTGTAGTTTTTGTCAACACTACAATAAATTATAGTAAACAAGCAGTTCTACTAAGACCTAGCTGCTCTGTGCATTCATAGTTACTAATAGTAAATCACCAAGCTAATAAAGCACAATAAATAAGCACTTAAACTTGCACTGATTGAGATGTTCATCTTCATCAAACTTATTATTTTATGTAACTATAACTAATACATTACATTATTTCAGCTTTCAATTATAATATATGCCATTACAAATCCATACCCAGAGGTAGTACACTACAAGAAGGAAGAAAGCTTTAATGACCCTAAGACTGGGACCCGGCTGCCATTTCCTAGCATAGAGGACCCACACAGTCTGCACTTGAGCGTTGTGGTGCCAGCGTATAACGAGGAGGAACGCTGTAAGTAACAACTTGACATTTACAATGGTAGACTTCAATTAAACAAGGAAAAATATGATGCTGCAACTGGGAATTGAAAAAGATTGTCCCTTCAACATATCACCATGAATGATATCAGCGAGATTATACATTCCTTATTTTAAGGGATAGGGTTTACCCTATCCCTTGGGGGAGGCCTATGTCTAGCAGTGGATGTCTTTCAGCTGAAATGATGATTAAACCCTAAACTTTGGCTTATGTTAAAAAGGAATCTAGATTTATCTTTTTTATTAATCATATTTTACATTAGTGCAGTCCTTAAACTGATGTGGAAATCCTATGAACCAACTTAAAATAAACTAAACTTAAATAATTTGGTGTTTCCTCAAAATCCCCTCTTCTAATATACAGTATATTGATTTTACATGTCAGTGCAGCCTTCTCACCCGTGGAAAGGTTAAGGTGACAAATCAACCGACAGTTGAAACTGCCGTACAGTTTTGACGGATTGTAACCAAATATAATAATAAATATGTGTGTGATCAGTCCGAGATGAAAATGTTTTCTGAATTATTATGTGTGGAAACCAATTAACACTTCTTAAACATTTTCAAATGTTTCTTCAACTTATTAGCCTTTGTTTGAATTGAATATTAACTCAATGAATAAAATAAAAGAAAAAAGAAGAAGTAAATTAATATAAACACAGCAATACAAGGATAAATTTATGAACAAAATAAAAGATAAAAACAATCAGGTGTTTAACAGTGTCAAATGGGGTTATTTTCAGTGTAATAATGATGTAATTATAAATTAAACAATATTTCCAGGTCTAATTTCATATCATGAATAGACTAAAGTGTTTTCTTTGTTTGAAGTACCACCTATGCTTGAGGAAGCCCTTGCACATCTGGAGAACAGAACAAAGGAGAACCCTTCTTACAAATATGAGATAATAGTAGTAAGTGACGGCAGCAAGGACCGCACTGTTCAAGTGGCCGAGTCCTACTCTCTCAAGTATGGGAGTAACAAAGTGCGATGTCTAGAACTGGTGAAAAATAGGGGCAAAGGAGGAGCTGTACGATTGGTATGTATCAAAAACAGGGGCCACCCAAAAATTCCTATTATTTTTTTATTTAGTAATTTATTTCAACCATCTATGGGTCATATGATGTTAGTAAAATACATTAAAACTTAAACCTACGGTTAGTAATGTTCTCAGAAACATAAATTACTTATCATTATAACAATTAGGACCTACTTAATTGGATCGGTTTGATATTATCTTCTGAATATTCATTATGCTGAATTTTGAATTTTCCAAAAGTGATGCTATGCTGGAGCTATTTTAATTTAAATGCAGGATTGCATTGCTTGACCTAGGTTTGGATAGGTATGAACTGTGAGCAAAATCTATAATGAAAGCATTCTTCATTACACATTACAATCAAATTATGATATTTGGGATTTCAACCTAACCTTGTTTGGCATTAGGACTTTTCGGAGTTATGTAGTAGTAGGTAGTACATTCTAGTGTCTCGGTATGCGTTTGACAAGCTGTGTGCTAAAAGCATAAAAATAAAGGAATAAAGATATTCATATTGATTCATTGGTCGTTTTTCCATTTGCCGGCACGGCGACGGCGTCGGCGCCGGCTCGGCTGCTGAAGAAGCAAAAACGTATGAAAGCCGTGCCGTCGCCGGCGCCGGTAAGTGGAACAACATGCCGTATAATTTCATACATTTTTGCATTCCCAGCAGTCGGGCCGGTGCCGGCGCGCCGTCGCCGTGCCGGCAAGTGGAAGAACGACCATTGCAACCATTGTATTTACATTTCTCAATGCGGCACACTCTTTTCAGGGAGTACAGCGGTCTAGAGGAGCGACAATCTTATTTGCAGATGCGGACGGTGCCACCAAGTTTGAAGACTTGAACAAGCTGGATCTGGCCCTGAAGGAACTCGTCAAAGCTGATGCAAGCAGCCAGCCTGAGCTCGTCTGCAACCGCGACGCCATCGTTATAGGCTCGAGAGCGCATTTGGAGAAGGAATCTCTGGCTACAAGAAGCATTTTTAGGTAAGGTTTGTAGTGTAGATACTGAAAGTCGACGTGGAAGCAGGGTTGAGGTTATGTGGAGCATAAAATGAAATACCACCGTCCTTGATATATCGCTGTATTGCATCAACAATGCAGGGAAATAAATCGCGTCACAATCCTTAAGCGTAGGAACCTAATATTACAGTAATTATAATTAATGAGAGAGCGATATAATTATTAGCGTGCCGGTCGTGGTGAGCTCCAAAAAGGGAAGAGGAAGAATAGACAAAATATAATGTTGTCATAGATAAAATTAAATTCATAATAAGGATGTAAAGGATGTTTCACACTAGTTTTAACAAGGTTATGGTATAGTTAGGTACATAAGCCCTTTTGGTGTATTATACGGTTTACGATACGTGGTAAGCCTAGTTGGTAGTAATGGTGCCTTTACCAGGATAAAGGCAAACATTTGTGTAATTAACTTATTTGTTCCTGAGCCCTGGATTTTACCTATTTAAATAAGTTTTTGTGTTAGTGTTGCTAACAGGAATAAAATGTCGGAATCGCGACTAACAAAGATGCTTATTAAAATACCAATATTAATGTTTTTTTACACATTGGCCCGTTTTTACTAAAATACACTACCGTAAGACCATAACCATAACAATCAAGACTGCCGCGTTCATAAAGGTAGTCGTGACCATTAAAATAATTAATATCGCCATTTCACATCAATCTAATCTAGAAGTTGACTCAATCGCGTGCATCTCCACCCAAGAAGTCGCGCCCCACCCGGATACGGACGACACAATTAATTTGGCGCGCGGATTAAACTATAACGGCCGCACTCAGAGACGTCAATTAAGTTATAAGTTTCATTAAAGTAGCTGCTGTCACTTTCTTTCCTATAGCTAGAAAAAGACGCAGCAACTTTAATGAAACTTGAAAATGAATTGACGTCTCTGAGTGCGGCAGTAAGTCTCTGGGCACAGTTTTACAATCCTTATAGGGAATAATATTGTGATAGGTACTGTGCTCTTGGTCAACGGCGTAAGCGCCTCGCGCACGGAATCGATTGTGTCCCGCAATACATACATTTATGTATCTGCATTGACACTACCGTACAACGTCAATTAAGTGGCGGGGCGCGACTTCGTAGATTGGAAACACTATAGCCAACGTTCTTGAAGATATGGTTATGTATGTTACTAGCTTTTGCCTACGACTCCGTTTGTGTAGAAGTCTGTTACCAATCTTTCCCTCGGGAACAATCACATTTTCCGGGATTGAAAGTATCCTGTGTCCATCAATCTAGAATAAGTGTGCCAAATTTCGCCGAAATCAGCAGTTTAGGCATGATCGAAAAAACATCAAACGTCCATACAAACTTTCACATCTATAGTTATATATACATCTACAAAGTTTGTAAATTTGTTTATTTTTTTTTTGGCTTTTTTGGACGTACGGGGTAATCTCCGGAAATACGCATCCGATTTCAAAAATTCTTTAACCAACATTTAGAATGGACTTTCATGGCTATATTTTAATTTACGAAAGTACTGACTCTCCGCAGACGAAGTCGCGGGCGCAATGCTAGTATATTATAAAGAGGAAAGATTTGTTTGTTTGTAATTAGGGTTTGCAATTCGAATATTCGAATATTCATATTATTCGAATATCCGCCAAAAATAAAACCCGAATTCACCAATATTACTTATTCGAATAAATCGGATATTTTGAATAGTACAAAAATAGGATTTAAATAGTTAAATGCCTTTAGTAAAACGCTAGAATAGCTTTTCTTCATACCTACTGACATGACATGAGGCTTTAAAACTAATTTCCTGTTTATTATACTCCCTGGCAAAAAAAACAGTTTAGATCCCTAAAACTTATAATCGAGCAAACCAGTGACAAAACGGGGTCGCTCGGTACCTAATTATTGTTAATTACAATAAATTGTGTTTTTCATATTATATTTAGGGTAATATCTGCATTTTTAAACATAATATCTTTGATGATATAACGTGAAATCATTATTTCGTTTTATTTCATAAAATATTCAATTTATCCGAAAAATCCGAATATTCGAATACAAGAAATCGAATTATTCATATTATTCGAATGTAAAAAGTGAACGGATATTGCAAACCCTATTTGTAATCCATAAACTCTGAAACTACTGAACCGATTTTAATAATTCTTTCACCATAGGGAAGCTTCATTATCCAGAAGTAACGTAGGCTATGTTTTATTTCATAGACTATATTTTGACTTATTTTACAGGACGCCGTTTATTAGTAGGATCTACATGTATTTACACGTTTCAGGAATGTCCTGATGTACGGCTTCCACTTCCTGGTGTGGGTGTTCACGGTTCGCGGCGTGCGCGACACGCAGTGCGGGTTCAAGCTGCTCTCGCGCCGCGCCGCGCGCGACTGCTTCCGCAGCCTGCACGTCAACCGGTGGTGAGCATCGAACCTGGTTTAACCTTAAGAGCCCACGTGGTCATGATGCCACGCCTTCACATCCCGCCCTGCACCCCGATCAAAGAAATCAAAAGGGATGGCTTAAAGGGGCCCATCATGGGACAATTTATCTTACTGATTTTTACTTGTATGAGAATATCGCATCCAATTCTGCATCGAAAAATGGATCGTTCTGTTCTCGAAAAACGTGAGATGGACATAGTTTGCGCACGCCACGATTGTAGCGTCGTAAGCGCGCCATATTCAAATATTTTATCGCTCTCTCGCTCGCAAGCTCCCGAAGTATTAACCACCATTAAAAGTGTTGGTGTAGTGTGAAAAACAGTTGTTACAAAATTATTGAATATGGGGTAAGTTCATATTCTCTACTTTCCAGGGCATTTGACGTGGAATTGCTGTACATAGCGCAAACACTGAACATTCCAATAGCAGAGGTTCCGGTGCGGTGGACCGAGATCGAGGGGTCCAAGGTCACCCCCGTGATCTCCTGGATCCAGATGGGCTGCGACCTTGGCCTCATCTGGCTGCGGTACAAAATGGGTGCCTGGAAGATCCGGGCTGACAAATCAGAATAAATTGTATATTTAATGACTTTTGTTAAAAATAAAATAAGCGCAAATTATTTTAAATAATATATTTCTTATATTTAGTTAACGAAATCTGTGTTTTTCTATTAGATTATTATATTATATGTAGCAGTCGGATCGTATAATCTGCCGTATTACATTACGGCTAGCCGTATTGTTAGATTAGGTTAGGTTAGGGTGTAGCCGTAATGTATTACTGCGGATTATACTATCCGGCTGCGACACGACATATACATTACCATCTCATTATCATGACGGACCTGGGTAGCCGCGAGTTTTTTTTTTTTTGTTAAGGGGTCGCGAAATCAGAGGTTGAAAAACACTTGTACAGTCTAGTTCAAAAATATGTGAACACTTGCGCCTTACCGCACTGAAGTAAAGTGCAAAATACACTTTACCTACCTACATATTTTTGAACTCGACTGTGCACAAATGAGTTATATTTTAATTTAAAATATTTTTCCAACAAATTACAATACGTGACCTACCAGCAAATACAAAAGGGAAATCATATTTTTTTAAATTATGGACAACTATGGACGTCAAACAAAAAGGAAACTGCAGTTTGCAAGATACTTATATTTATGCTTATATTTATTTGGAAAAGGTATAAAGGGCACAATTTGGGGTTACAAATAGAACAAAATATACTAACCAGTATTTTCCGAAAGATATAAATTATAATAATTATTAATTACAATTGAAATATAATATTATAATTAGTTAAAAGAAAAGGGAATTGTACAAACAATCATAAATTGTAACATAACCTACTACAAGTTTAATAGTTTCACCTGTTGTGTTCATACATATAGTTAGCATCAAATATTTTGAAGGTATTTGAAAAAAAGTTTAGTCGAGTGTAATTATTTTTAAGCACCTTGTTCACTTTTTTTGATGCTGGCTATACATATAGGAGGATACTAGCTAATAGTATAATTATCAGGTCAGTTTGTGTTATTGTCAGGATTTAAAGGAAATCTACCAAGTATAATTATTAGAACGTTAACAGTAATAATTGAGAAATTTATATTTCAATTACACAAATAGTATATTCGTCACAACATCGTACAACAAACATGCAGTAGGTGTAGAATATTTGTATAAGATTTCTATATAGAGATTCCAAAACCAACGGACGTTTATTCACCAGGTGTCCACTACTGTTTAAAAACAAGTTGCGTAAAACCGCAAAAAGAAACTAAGAATTCCTTTTTTATTCGTTAAAAAAACGTCCAAAAAGTTGCTAATGTGAGCAGTGTCCTTACTTTGGCCGTACAATGAATTATTTTTTAAAGTAGGTACATTACAGTTTGGCCAAGCGTCATTAAATACAAGACTAAGAAGGCGTAGGTAGCCTATTAATAAACACAAACAAAGTAGATTCTATTTTTCGAACGTTCGGATGCACCATCCCTTTCACTCGTCAATCGTGAGAACGGGAAAGACCTAACGTAACTTCGTACTTCGATTTTCAAAGTATCCTGCTTCGTCATAATTAAGTGTTGGTAATAAATTAAGCCAAGGGCTCACTAGCTGACTGTAACGGTCAACTGTCGCATATAAGGTTGACAGTAAAGTAGTACTGTAAGGTAATGGAAATGTATTCGCGGACCAACGTAGAACCCTATCGCAATGACAGGACACATTATCGTGTGACGAGGCGTTTAATACATTACACATTGCGAAAGGGTTCTACAGTGGTACGCGAACGATTCATAAGTCATAACACTCATAACAAACTAAATTAAAATACTAGTGTGCTAAGGACTCTGCACTCTACAAAAATTTGGCAAAGTGAGCGAAATTGGAAGAAATATATGTCACGTCAATAAATAGCTATGCCATTCGACAGTTTCATAATTTTTTGTGTAATATTTACACATAAAGCTAAGAACGCTACGGACGAGTGTACTGAATATAAGTAGTAAAGTTGTACTCGTACATATACATAAATGCATGCAGGGGCGCATCGTACAGATCAAATATACCAGATAAGAGTATTCGTAAATGAACACTTGTAAGGCTAAGGTTCAAAAAGTTGGACTCGATTATCAGATAGTTTACGCGTAGTTAGCCATACAAACAACGAAGGCGAAACGTTCCGCTGTGACACGAAAAGTACCCTTACAATTGTATGGCAATTTTTTTGTCGCACAACGGAAAGTCTCACAGAAAATTAAAATGCGTGAGTTAGCATGCCCAACTCTTTGAACCTTACCCGGGGATTCTTCTCTACATGAGCGTTTTCTAATTTGATTCTGTTTATCGTTTAATTATAAATTGCATCTACTAAAAAAACATGCGTTATTGACACCTCCCCTTTGTTATTAAATTATGCAGCAAGTTGCGCGTCAATACAAAGTGTAGATAGTAGACAAATCGGAAAGTGTGGATAGTGGAAAGTTTGCAGGCATTAAGATTTAGTTTTCCCGAACCTTCGTGGTGTGATATGGCAACCGTCGGGCGTCTACGGCCAGCACTGGACGGAAGAGAAATTACAGTTAGTGCACAGGTTATCGCGCTAGCCCACAAACAATTATATGCTAAACAATATGTGTTAATCAAACGTGACTTAACCTGCACGCTGGGGAGTTTAGGGCAAACGGTGAGAGCGGGCCGAGCGAACGAATATAACATCGTGGTGCGTGTTATCCCTTTCAGAGTCAGTCAAAGACAATAATAGTGGTTGAATGCACAAAAACAAATGTAAATTAAACATTTTAAAAATCGGTTAAGGGGTTGTAACCGACAGTGCGCGTTCTGTGACGAGGGCTCGGGGCGGCAGGTTCTTACTTTTTTAGGAAGGATAAAAACAAAAACTGACAACAGCTAGACTCGTACAATGATTATGAAATAAACACCTCATTTTGTAAAAATCACTTCATTAGGAACGACGCTAGATTGGAACATACATATTTACATACATACATAGAGTGTCAAAATCATTACCCTACCTCTGCTTCGCCGTAGTCGGGTAAAAACAAAAGTTATTTCAGGTTTTGACAATAGAAATATAATTGTGATGACCATATTTATTTTTTGGAGGCAACCAGGAAAGCCCAGCCCAGGTCTCTTTTGATTAAAACAAATATTTATGACTGGAAACTTAATGGATTACTTTGAAACAGGTGTTTCAAAGGTTAAGCGCGAACATTTACAGACAAACAATTACTCTATACATAGTATAATATAAATTGTGAGATGTCTGAAAGTAGGTATATGCAGCCTATGTGATTTGTTTTCTTTAGTTTGTTTTTGATATATTTTGTCATACCTAACATTTAGACAACAATATGTACCTATTCTATTTGAGTTAAATATATCTTACAACAAAAGCTCGATTAACATATTAATCATTTAACCTTCCTAACATTTACCTTAAATTAAATAAAACTCAATTATAAAAATATAAACGTCATTTTAACATGAAATAATTACTACTACCTATCTTGTGCATTGGTTGCCACAAAAAAAAACAATAATATTCCCAATCATAATGATACCTGACCACCCGAGAGTAAGGAATTATAATATGAATCATATATTTGGGACTCATATGAAAGCAGTTAGGAGCGGTTAGACTAGCATAATTAGAGCTATTTCTCTCTAATTTGACTTTTGTCAGCTTTTTTATATTGGCACAGCTCGGCCAAAAAAACTCTCCCCAATAAAAATACATACAGATACCCTAGACACTATAAATACTGCCAAAACAATTAAGCATCATAATATTCATAATCAAAAAAAAAAAAAATATTCCTTAAATTGTAGGATTCAAGCATAAAAACATCACAGAAATATGTAAATAATCAATTAATCAACCCCCATACTCATTGTATAAAATTCAATGATTGTCTTTTACAGCATACAAAGCCAATACTCGAGATACAAAAGGTCAGCAAAACCAGTCCCATCAGTTTATACCTTTAGGCCGAACACCATTTTCAAGAATTGTTCGTAGTGGATCGTGATGACGCCGTCTTGGTCCGTGTCGAATTGACGGAAAGCAGAAGTTAAAGTCTGAAAAAAAAATTGCACTTGAAAATTTACGAGTTTTGCGTTTCAGTTGCCTACATTCCTCTGGACGCAATCATGTCGAATTTTCTGTAGATTATTATAGCATTTTGTTATTTTATAGTAGTCAGGGCACTCTACAAGATAACCGAAAATAGCATCCAAAGCTACAGGAATTTCAACATTAATGCAACCAGAGGAATAAGGGCAGTGGAAACGCTTGAAGAATTACCCTTTTACATTTTGCAATGGATAATTGGCTTATAAGCATCTTTGCCCCTGGCAGATAAAATGTAAAAAAAAGCATCTTGTATTAAAAATAATGCTGAGAGTAGGAGTACATAAGCAGTAATTTCCTTAGCATTTGATCTGGATTTCAATGATCATATTATTATGTACAATTTATTGTGCACAGGTCCCTAAGAGAGGTAGTAGTCATAGTAGTCATTTGCGCAAGCTGTATAACAATCAAGACACTATGTATGTCAGCTTCATAAATAGTGACAAACTTTAGTTTATATAACTCATGTGGCAGTTCAAACATGACTTTAAAGAGACAAGGTACCAAAGTGTTTTAGTGTTATACTATGATGCTGACTGTGCATAAGGATCACAATAGCATGAAAGATCCCACTTAATAAAAGCAATCACCATTCAAGGTCATAACAACTGATTAAATGTATTCAAGCCTCTATTTTAGATAAAAATAACCTGTTCTAAGTATTCAAATGAGTAGTACCTATAGGTAGATAATAATATGATGTTTAGTTACCTTTTCCTTAAAATTATTTGTCTTTTAAGGATAATGTGATAGAAGTATAGTAAGATACTTACATATAGGGTAACACAGCATTGAATGAAATCATCAAAAAGTATTGTGCCCCGTCCAAACCTGTCGAACTTCTGCACCATTATGCCAACAACTTCATCAGACAATCTGTATCCAAATGCTGTAAGGGCATTCTTTAGTTCTTGCCTATCAATGTTACCAGAGTTGTCACGATCAAACGACCGGAAACAGTTTTGCCAGTCTGTTACATATTTCCATAATGCTCCAAAGTCTTCAAATGATATGACGCCTCTGTTCTGTTTGTCAAACATACCTAAAAAAAATGCAGTGCACTTATACCAAAAATAAATAATCCTGGTGTTGTTTTTTTGTTTATAAATGTACATTGCATAATGTAAGATAAGAGTAAATAATGAGGCATGAATTAAATTATTATGAAACTTCTCAGCATTAGCAGTTTTTTGCCAATGTGTTTTTAGTGCTGATCACTGTTGTTACTAAATAAAGTACAATAAAAATGTGTAACAGCATTAGGTCATTGTACTCATGGCTCATGCACTTAGACACTCTTATCTGCCTTATAACTTATTTACTAACAATACAGCTTAGTGACAGACAGATAAGCATTATCTCACCAATCATAAGACGTACAGTCTCCGGATTAAATGGGTTCCATGTACCATTGGATAGAGCTTGCTGTAACTCATCGGCAGATATGTAACCACTCCGGTCTTTGTCAACCCTGGCCATAAAAAAAATGGTTAATACAAAAATAATAAAAATAAATGAGTCACTTTTTGGTAACTAAATTAAAACCACAGACCCACCTTCTAAAGATATCCAAGAGGAATTCTCTGCTAGGCATTGTAGATTGGAATGACCTGAGGAGATCACAAAATATGATCACTTGTGTAACACGCGAGTATATAATATAACGACTACGAACTAAACACCTGCCTGTTGCACTGTTGCATTACAAATGTAACATACGAATCGTATGTTACATTACATATTTGAATATAAGGAAGTTTGCGACCTTATTATATCGTATGATACGATATAATAAGGTCGCAAACTTCCTTATATTCAAATATTAGACGGTAGAATGGTGAAGTGTTGATACAGGACAAATAACTTTAGATAATATAAGTAGAGTAACCGTTTATGACACATCATTCGTTTAGTACTTACATTTTATCAGACGAACGTTTTAAACACTAAATGCGGTTGAGAAAATACGAAATAGTTCGGTATTACTGTATTCTACTTTGCAGGTAAGTGTACTCCTTATGACAGTTGTTTGTGACGTACTTAGTCGTTTTCTTGTTGTTAGTGTTGTTACCACCTTTTTCTATTCTAATAGATAAAAAAACAACCAACCAAAAATGCTTTCCGCTTTAGCTACCAATAGCTATGTCTACACCTGAGCGCTTTCATGGTCAACTTGCGCTTTCCTGTGACGCATGCCTCTGCAACCACAGCGAATGCAATAACGAATGGGCTCAAACTGGTTTGATATCAGCGCATACCCGTAGCGCACGCTGATCCGTCACCGTTGGGTGGACGTGCAACATTTTGCAAATAATATAAAGTCAAAACATTGGATTTTATTGAAGATTCAGTGTCACCCTCGTATTACATGCGCTTGACGCAAGACGAATTGAAATCTTGAAAGCGCAGTTGATCATGAAAGCGCACAGGTGTAGACATAGCTAATAATAGCAAGCTGCCTTACGTCAACACGTCCACATCAACATGTCACCTTGACATAGAATAAGTACATAATAGAAACCGTACTATAAGAAAGAGCTAAAAACGTATATTTGACCTTTTTCTACTTATGATATTCATAACGAGTTAGAAAGAGATCTCCTTATAGGTATTCTTTCGTTTTCCTTCGTGTTGCCAAAAGCAAATTTGAATGGACCGCTATTCTCCCGCCATTTGGACCCCTCGCGAACCGCCAGTACTACCAAATTAAAAAGTCGATACACCAATAGTAGTAAATTTTGTGTCAGGGTGACTTTTACATTTAGTAGCTTTATTCGTTTGACGGTGTTGTGAATATATTATATCGATATTTTCAAATTTCCAAGAGATGAGAACTTGATAGCAGAATGGATTCGGCGAGTAGACAGGGAAAATTTGATACCGAAGAGATACAGCAAACTATGGCAAAGGAACAGACAGTCACGCGAGTGGTCCTGTCACCCCTTTTTTTTGGTTGGTTGCTATCGCCAATATTTTAATTAAAACATTGTTGAATTATTGAACTTATTGGAATATCATTGACCTGCTTTGAACAAAAAACTTCAAATACCTATAACTTTAAGCTGCTAAAGTGTAGCGTAACGTAATTATAATGTTTAAGGGCCGATTTTTTAAATCTCCATATAACAATTTCTGTAAGATAAATTTTAGCTCTCTTCTTTTCTTTCATATGACAAAAAGCTGATGTCAAAAATTTTATTTCGGGACAAGTTTTAATTGACGACTGTTTTTTTTTCACTGTCTTTATTAAATTATCAAGAGATGGGACTCTTTAGTTTGGCTAAAGAGTCCCATCTCGTTGGGTCTACGTTAAGTACAGCTGAGGATCCTGTTGCCACCTTCCGGTTCTATCATCAGATCTGTCCATTGACACAATAATATTACATTGTCTTCGGGTTTACATAAGTATTCCAAACTTCAGTTTAATTAAACACTGGGAAGTAGATCAAAAACGGTCTGCAAATTTTGAAATTGACAAGTTCCTTATTATTAAAGTTATACATTTCACTGCCACATGCTTTTATTTGGCAATTAGAAAAATCAGCCCTTAAATCATTAGAAGAAATACAACTACGAAATTGAATCGATATCGATATTATTGTCGACTCGGCAACAACACTCGCGTTCACAGATCCTAGTGGCAACACGAAGGAAAACGAAAGAATACCTATAAGGACATCTCTTTCTAACTCGTAATGAATACCATAAGTAGAAAAAGGTCAAATATACGTCTTTAGCTCTTTCTTATTACTATAAGGTTTCTATTATGTACTTATTCTATGCACTTTGATACCCCTTCTATACGGTCGGGTGGTTGGGCCAACCGAGAGGGATGCAGCTATTTGTAGGAACGAGATGTAAATATTACTATCTCATTCTGACAGATAACTGCGTCCTTCTCGGTTGGCCCAACCGCCCGACCGTATAGAAAAGGGTATGAATGACAGATACCTAATCTGAAGCAGATCTTGTATTTTTTCGCTTGTCGCTCGGTATGTCTCTATCTTTACAGACGAGTTAGAATGGGAGATCCGAGTGACAAACAAGTCACGGACCACTTGTGCTAGCCGTCTAGGAATGTTAAAAACTCTGAATTTTGGATTCTAAGGGAACTCTGAATTTTGGGTTCAGCGATTGAAAACATATTTATATTATTAAACGCATTAATAATAAATATTTAAGTACGATCTTGAAGACTTAAAATTAAAATGTATTTTTTCATACATATCACCGTTTCAATAATACTAGTAACAGACGATCGGACATGTACGAAGCGAAGTTGCTCCGAAATATGACCTTCGTACGTGCCACAGAATAAGTACTTGCATAAAAACCAGACTATAAGAAACAACAAAAGACGTATGTTTGATCGTTATCTGGCATTTTTGTGGCATGTTTGATTTATGGCATTCATACCGAGTTAGAATGAGAACGAGTCAAACAGTCAAAGAGTGAACTTAGAATGAATATTTGGCGTAAATGTTAAAAGCGGAAGCGATTAGTCGTTTCGCACCCTTCTGCAAAGAAACATTTCCGCAAGGACCACACTTGACTGACTGACATTGGACTGACACATGTTTGACAGTTGAAAATTTGTATTTTCAACCAAACTCCAGAGGTTGCTGTCGGCAATGAACATGAGAACCATTTTAAGTTTGCCCCTGGGTGTGATATAGCCGTATTTTTGTCTGTCTTTGATAAAATTTTGTCTATTCTTTTCTTTTTTTCTTTGTTATTATAGGCAGTGCTATGGTGTCGATAATAGCCACTAATAACGCGATTTTAGTTCGTTTTGAAAAAATCAGAGGCATGATGCGAGGCCTTTATACTCTCAGTCTAGAAACTCTTATTTAATCTGTGGCTCAATTTACATTACTTATTCTGTGGTACATATAGCCTGGCAAAAAAGAGTGCAATAAATGAGGGCGCTATTCGGAAAAAAATTGGTATCATGATCCACGGTTTACTCTAACCTAGTGCTGGTTGCTATTTGAAAATATTGCCAGCCACTCTTATTTGCCAGGCTATACAGGTACAGTCAACAAATAGATAGGAGCAGCGAAAGTGGCCAAATATATCGCAACAAATCTTTATTACTATAGTAATAAGGATATGTTGCGATATATTTGGCCATTTTGGCTGCTCCTATATATTTGACGCTGACTGTACACGGTGTTTCGTGTTCTGTGTTCCGTGAACTTCAGACGAACTTTTGAAAACGTCGTCGGCCTTACTGTGAAATTCGAAGTTCGAAGTTACGTTCTTCGTTTTCACCATTTGCTACTATGAACACCTTCGGGCCCGACTGCGGATCCGAAGTTCGTTGTTTGACGTTTGTTATTTCGATTGAGTTACCATGAAAATCGAACTTCGGGGTTGGTTTCGGATTTTGACGTAACTTTCTTCGTAGTGAAACGTCAAAATCTCACGACAACTAATGAGTTATCGTTTGACCTTCGTTTCATTGACCTCTTGTCAAAACCAGTCAAAACTCAGTAATCAGTATAATGGTCGCTCACTGACAACGTAAATAATCAAAGAAATTATTGGATTGAATTCATTTCATGTTTCATTGCTTTGACTGCGTGAGTATTATTGATATGAATATACTTTACTAAGTTTATTTTATCGAGATTTGTGTTAACGTGAAACTTTGGAACAAATTGAAGCCTAGTCATAATAGTCCTTTACAAAATAAAACAGCTTTAGGTACCGTTGTTTTGGAATGGAATCGCATTAGTTTTGTTTGTTCCTTGTTGTTTCTTTCCCTAAATTGGTTTTTGTTGCACTGTCTATAATGTACTTATTATATATAATAAAAGTGTAACAGATCGCTGTCTGTATATACATGGAAGATATTTGAGAAAAACCATTACTTATCGGAGGTCTTTATTAACGCAATAAAACCCAAAATAATTATTTTCAGAATTTTTGTCTTTTTGTTTATGTGTGCTAATCTGGAAAACAGCTTCATCGATTGGATGAAATTTGGCACACAGATAGTTTTATCTGGATTATCACATAGGATACTTTTTATCCCGGAAAATTTCGAATTTCCCGGAATAGTTCCCGAGGGTTACACGATAAACGACTTCGACGCGGACAGAGTCGTGGGCGAAAGCTAGTCTTTTAATAAAAAAACTAAGCCCATCTGTATGTCACAGATTTCTAGCTCGTAAATGGAATCAGAATTAAATTTGGATATTTTATATTATATCTGCATTATTTTCACCCCAACCCATGATGCCAAAAATGTAACCCATTGTTTATTTTTCAGATTTTATAAAAAAGTTTTGATACCAGGTGTTTGTGGGGCCATTGACTGTATAAGATTATTCAAGCCAAAGTACCTACATGAGGAGAGATTTTTCAACAGAATTAATTTTTCAAGTTATATCTAAGTTCCTAATTTTTCTTAAGATCTAGCTTTAAAACATTAAAATAGATGATATGTGCTACGCGCCGAGGTGGCAGGCAGGATCACCATTGCCTGCAGCGTGCTGCCTACCATCTGCGTGGCGGCGCGCCTGCAGCCTCTCGAGCCGCAGCCCGACGGCATCACGAGCGAGAACGACCCGAGCCCGGTGCCGGCGCCGACGCCCGCGTCGGCTGAGGCGTTGCGCCGTGGTCGGGAGGCGCGAGACCGATTAGTCTCTATTTTAACACGTTCACACCCGGCGCCGTTTCACTAGCAAGCAAGGGCTTAGTAAACCAGCGCGGCAGACATTATCGACATCACGCTAAGCGTGTCACCGGCATAGTAGTATGGATTTATTGCCGTCGCCGAATGTGTTAAGCAAAAAATTTTTAACGATGTTTATCCTTTGACAAAAGACACTCGTACACACTTACTTTCTTTAAAAACTGCTGGACTGATGTTTACGATTCACAATGATAAATAATCATCATCATGCATCTTGGCTTTCTGGATAGGGCTGTAGAGAAACTATTCCAATCTCCATCGATCGTGTAAGGTACGCTTTGCTTTCTAAATGACCAATAGGTATTTCGGATGAAAAATTGGATTGGAGTCCTTATTTAGTAATAATAGTAGCAAGGAAATTAAGTTCGGCAGCTTACGCCAACATACTGGCTTCTAAACATACCAAATTCCCAAAATTTCTTTATACTGTGTTCCTTTTTATACCAGATTTCCAAAACACCATATTGTCAAGGTACACCATGTTCTATTTAAAGCCTTCTATTATAGCCAGACTATTAGTTATTTGTTATGCAAGGCCGCAAAGTTGTTATTTGACGCGAGAGCCAGTATTGAATCTTGAGTCAGCAAAGGATTCTAAAATTGAACCACTCGCTAGGCTCGTGGTTCAAAAATAGAATCCTGAGCGTTACGCTCAAAGCCTCGAGACCCAAATAACTTTGCTGCCGTGCGAAACTCACAATTTTTCACCTCACCGTACCGTAGCAAGGAAAACACCTGGTGTTGGAAAAACAGTAACACGAGCGTCACATCAGTTGTGGGCGTCCTCGCGCAGCGCCCCCTCCGCGCACAGCACCAGCATTACTTTCCACGCTAGCGGTTAAAGTGGACTTTTGCACGCAGATTTTGTGCGCCAACGAAGGATTTTTCGAGCTGGTGAGGTGAAAACATTTTCACTTCAGCACAGGTATATTCAATGTCATAAATATGTGTACACGTTAAGTATCTTGTAACTTTCAAACGCTGTTACGTTCGCGGACAACTGGGAATAGCCCGCATAAACAGACAAGGTACTAAAATGTATACATATTTATAACATTGAATGTACCTTTCATTTGTAATTCCAGGAACTAGTGTTTTAATAAATACAATAACTATTGTGCTGAACGTTCTTTAATTATTTTTTTCTTTTAGCCGTTCGTATAAAAAATAAAAAGTATTAAAAAAAAGCCGGTCAAGTGCGAGTCGGTCTCGCGCACCGAGGGTTCCGCACAAACTTGTAGGTAGTGTTCCGAAGGACTCGAGCCTTTTAGCTCTTTTTTTACAACCTTAGAAAAGGCTTAAGCCTTTAAAAAAGCTAAAACCCTTCAAAAAACTCTATAGCCTTTTTTAAGACTTGGCCTTATTAGAATCACTAGCTCTTCGAAGCCCATTCCATTAAGCCAGCCCTAAAAAGAGCTCCGGAGCTTTAAAAATTCGGGCTAAAAAAGCTAGTCCTATGGAACACTACTTGTAGGCATGTAAATAGTTCGTAAATCACGGGAATACAATATAAACAAGTCCAGTATAAACTGACACGCAATAAGTATGCACTTAGTGTCAGTTTATAGTGGACTTCTTTTTTATGTGATGTAATTACAAATTAACGGTTTGCGGATTTTTTCCTTTACTTGTGCTATAAGACATTGCTTCTTACAAAATTTCATGATTCTAAGTCAACGGGAAGTACCCTATAGGTTTTGATTCCCTCGAGATTCCTTTCAATATGCGCCATAAACGGCCGTATCTTTTGATTGCGTTGACTTAGATATTTGATTTTTTCAACTTGATACCTCCACGCGTTTCTGAGAAAAATGGTCTTGACAGACACACAGACGGAGAACAAAGTGATCCTATAAGGGTTTCGGTTTTTTTATTTATTTGAGGTACGGAACCCTAACAATGGACCGACTCCAACAAAAGTTATAAATAACACCTTTTCAAATCATTCTAGGTCAGACTCTTGGTGTAGTACCAAGCTGTAACTCTAATTAGGCATATATATACACAAGCTTGCCGCCCTTGCTTCGCTTCCGTAAAATAAGTTATAATATATAATATAAGCCTATAGCTTTTGCCCTCGACTTTGTCCGCGTAGAATTAGTTTATCGCTGCTTCCTCAGGAACTCTAATTTTCCGGAATATAAAGTATCCTCTTCCCTGGGACTCGAACTATCTCCATACCAAATTTCATCTAAATCGGTTCAGCGGTTTAAGCGTGAAAAGGTAACAGACAGACAGACACGGACAGAGTTACTTTCGCATTTATAATATAAGTAGGGTTTTAAATTACGCCGACAAAGTTGTAAAATAAAATATAGCAAAAAAAAATATTAAAACATCGAGTGAGGTTTTTAGATTTTCGTAATTTGCAAAGTTATGTGCGGATGGCTGCTAAGTAGTTCCGCGATTTTTGAGTCTTCCATTTCTAGCAGCCGCCCTCGCAGATCGACCTGTTAGCGTTGGCGAGACCGCCGCCGTCTGGTGCCGCCTGTGAACAGATAATTACCTACAACATTATAATAAATACCGACCCGCCCCCGCTTCGAACGGATAGCAAATCAATAAATTACAGTCTATAACTTTCCTAGATAATCCTTTTTTCTATTGGTGAAAACCGTACGAAAATCCGTATAATAGTTTGAGATTCGCCCGAACAAACAAACTCGGCGTGGCGAGGGACTTAACTTTGCCGTTAGAAGACTGTTATCCCCGTACATCAACATAAAATTAATATTGTCAGGCATACCACAAAAGCGGGGATTCTCGCAGTTTGTGGAGCCCCAAACCCATCGCCCATAATGGCAAGCACCTTAAGCTCCATCTGTGAGGCGGGTGGCTCAGTGGATGGACCACCCCCTGTGCCAGTAAATAAATATCAGGGGACAATCTCACTCAAATTAACCTAGTCCCAAACTAAGCTAGCCTATACCTAGGCATGGGCCTATAGGCTTGTACTATGGGTAACGTGGTGGGTGGGCAACGATATACATACTTATATAGAGAAATACATACTGAAATATATAGAAAACATCTGTGACTCAGGAAATACTTGCGCACATCACACAAATATTTGCCCATACCGCGGCGGGATTCGAACCCGGGACCGCTAGCTTTGTAAGCAGGGTCACTACCAACTAGACTAGGGCCGTTAATCATCGAGGAGTTCACCCAGTAATTCAGCATCAGTAGCACTTCACCATATACATTATGTTCAGTAAAAGTAGATTCATATTCTTAATAAATAAATCTCATCGCGCTGCCCGTGAAACACTTACAACTAAAGATTTCCAGTGGTCATCTTTGGTCTTCATCATCAGTTACTTTTTACCAAGAGGTTCTTTTAGAATCCAATTCTTGAGGTCTTAAAGGAATTACCAAAATTGCTGTATGTGTTCCTATAATTTTTGAGGAGTTCCCTGGATTTCTCCAAGATACCTTCATCAGATCCTAACCTGTTGACAATGGAACAAAATAGAAAGTATACTCTTTCAAACAAAACAAGAATTTTTCAAATCGGTCCAGCCGTCTTCGAGTAATCAGGTACCCAACATACATAAAAAAATCCTGACGAATTGAGAACCTCCTCTTTTTTTTAAGTCTGTTAATGAAAAGGAAATAAATAACATAAGTTTATGTCAAAAATTTCATTTTTGGGACAATCTTTTCTTGCCGACTGTACCTACTTTTGACAAGTCCAACGAGAACAAAAAAGACGGGTTTATCACGAGTAGGTAGTTTAAGAGTTCCTGTGGTCAACCTTCTGGCTCCATCATCAGACCCTGGACACCCCAGAGTGGTGTGGTGCCTACCCCAGGATGTTGGATTACCGATTCGAAATTCTAGGGTGCTCACTGACTGTACATTGGGCATCGACTCAGCTTCATCGGCCATCGCATTTCATGGGGCCAGCCCCCCTCTGGAAAGTATCCCTAGATACCCCAATGAACACGACGGGTTTATCATGAGTAGTTTAAGAGTTCCTGAGGCCAACCTTTCGGCTCCATCATCAGACCCTGAACACCACCTACGTCTATAGTACTTGTCAAGACAAATCCAACGAGCCCAAACACGACAGGTTTATGATAAGTAGTTTAGGAGTACATGTGGCTAACCTTCCATCTCCATCATCAGACCAGCTTTATGGTACCATATTATTGCATCGTCACCGAAGTTACGTAAGTATACCAAATTGCAGCTCAATCGGACACCGGGAAGTGGGACAAATTTAACTTGTAAGATTACAGACAGGGACAGGTGAAACCACCTTCCGGCTCCATCATCAGATCAGCTCTATGATGCCATATTATTAACTACCACCACCAGGCGTCATTTTTGTTTTGCCATCGAAGTTACGTCGGTGCATACCAAATTTTAGCTCAATCGGACACCGGCATGTCGTCAAAATATGTAACTTGTAAGATTCCATTACAGACACCGGGACAGGTGAAAGTAAATAATTAAAAGATTGTAATAACTTACGTTTTGCATGGTTTGGTTTTATATGTATAATAATATAATATAATTATTAATACAATTTTCTGATTCAGTGAAGTCAGTTGTCAGAAAACCAATTCAAAAATTGAATTTCTTTTTTTGCACAGATTGTTAAAGTTGTGATATTTTGACACTTAATTGTACGTCAAAATATTCCTAAATATCTAAATTACAAGCATATTTAGATAAAATAATCTCTTAAACTATCCTAGTTATTTTCCTGGTTATTGTACAAGCAAAATGTATTTTTTTCTTGGCATTTCAGGACAAAATTACATTTACCGGTTTTTAAACGCTATGTATGTTACAGTCTTTAATATTCATTCGTTCTTTCCATTCACGTTGCTCAATTCGAAGATTGTCTATGGCTCCGAAACGAAAAGCAAGGGTCCGAAGTTGCTTCATGGTAGCAATCACCTTCGGCTTTCGTTCGATCTACGTTGCGGGCTTCGTTGCGAGCTTCGAATTTCACAGTAAGGCCCCTGTTACTAGTAAATAATAATAATAATAATGTCCTCGTCTACACGATCGAACACCCGTAACAGACGCTCGAACTTGGTCCGGGCCGGACAACGGATTTGGCTCCGAACCAGATCCGACCGTCTGTATAATCTGAATTTTAAATCTCACGGAAAAAATGTAAACAAAGGTGTTGCCGTTAACAAAAAAATTGAAGCATTCAAGGTATATAGACTTAGCACATTTTTAAGAAATCGACTTTGTTTCAATAAAATGTGTATTATAATCAGTGATCGGGATAGGTAGAGTATATTTACCTAAACTTGACGCATGTTCATTCATGCCTGAGTGAGACGGGAACACATTATTGAATGAACATGCATCAAGTTTAGGTAAATATACTCTACCTATTCCGATCACTGATTATAATCGAGATAAAATAATTTAATTTGTTGATGGCAAACTTTATTTTGACATAAACTCTTTGTTATATCAATTTAAAAAGAGAATACTGTTTTCGTATGCATAATTTATTTATTGCACTGGTATCACTGTCTTGATACACCCGGCCATAAAGTTGTGGGCCGCTTAACTTGAGACGTCACTCGCTTCACTTAACGTTCGAGATTGAATGCTCCCGTGATCGCTTTCCAGTGATTGTTCTGTTAAATTTTTATAATTATTACGTTTTCCGTTGTTTTTCGATCTCTGTTGTGTGGAAGGATGGACCCTGGCCTGGTCCAAGTACTTCTCGTTCAAAGGAAGACTATATGTTGTCTCCTGTGAAGAAACGACCACGGCTTTGCTCTTTATCGGAAGAAACCCATGTTAAACACGTTTATAATAATTGGCCAACCAATAATACAGCAACTTCTGATGCTAATAGAAACTACACCTACGGTTCTGCTTCTGTTTACATCATAAATTGCTGGCAGGTGTCATTAATGTCGTCAATATATTTAAAACACTAATGATGGCGGTTGAAACGCCCGGAAATTTACCAACCCATACTTTGAGATCCCCTGAAAGGTCACTTTGACAGTGACGTATCTTTGTTTACATTTTTTCCGTGAGATTAAAAATTCAGATATAGAGCAGTCTTCGGACCATATATCGGCCAATATGGTGGTTCGGAGCGAATCAAATCCGTTGTTTGGCGCGGACTAAATCCTATCGTCTGTTACGAGTAGAACATGGCACAGATCGTACCAAGGTTATGGTTCGGAGTAACTTCGGTTCGTACATGTCGGATCGTCTGTTACTAGTTTTAGCATCGTCTTGCGTTTTGTTATTTAATTTCAGCGAAGTAAAAAGTAATATTTTTAATATTTTATTATTTTAACCACCATTAGCGAATATAATATTGTATTTATTTTGTACTATAACTTTTTTTTGTGGCACTTATAACAAATACACATTGCATTGTATTTTTTTTAAGGATTTCACTTTTTTGTTTTGTTTCGCGGGGTTGTGGCTGTTACGATGATTTGGTTATGCGTATGTATCATGCTTCGATATTAAAATGGCGGATGTCTCAAGTAATGAGCGCAAAATAAAGCTTACTAAAAACGGAAAAATTGTCAAAAGACGCTCTCGAAATCCAGAAGGTACGTAGAAAGATTTAACGTATGATGTATTTTCTAAATGGATAACAGTGCTAAGTTGAACTGCCCTGTCGACCTCTTCGACATGAGACTCTCTGAATGTTCCATTTTTGACTCTTATTACTTTCTTGACACGTAAGTTAAAGACTTGTAATAATTCCTTCACAAAGTTTTTCCTTGCAAACGTTTATGTTGCGCGTTTAGATTTTATTATTCTACCCTAGAAGTGCACATACGCGCTTTACTGTTACTATTACAAATCTCTACGCAATTTTTACTCTTTTTATTTGCTGTTTGATTTTTACCGAATGTTGCCTTATTTTAGAATGGCACAAGCAAAAACAAAAACGGCTGAGAATAGCAGGGCTGGAGTACATCAACGCAAATGGCAAAATCGTTCCTCCCAAACAGCCTGGCCCTGACTGCAACTGCCGCCGGAAATGCTTCCAGAAAGTCCCAGAGGATATTAGATTGAAAACTTTTCATGGCTTCTATTCCATGAAAACTCATGACGAGCAAAACGCCTATCTGTTTGGTCTCATGAGACAAGTAGATGTCAAACGCAAAAGAGTTAAATCGAGCAGCCGACGCACATGCACCTTTGAATATTTTATCCGTGTAAAAGGTAGAGAGTCTCAGGTCTGCCAGACAGCATTTAAAAACATTCATGCCATCACTGAGAGAAAGGTCAGAGTTCTTTGTAAGAAGATGGATGATGGCGTGATGTTTCCCAGTGACAACCGTGGGAAGAACAGTCACCGACGCTCTGGGGAAATAAGGCTGCCAACAGGTGTTGTTGAACAGATCAAAAATCACATTTATTCAATTGTGCACACACATCGTCTGAAAGACTTCATTCGTTTGGACAAAATTGCTGGGTTAGAGATAAATATTTCAAAAATGTGGAAGGACTACATCAAGACCTATGACCCAGACAACATCACTGCTACAATGCCTAAATCTAAAAGAAGTTCTGAGGTGTCCCTGCCCAGTGAGATGCCTTCTCAGCCTCAGCAGACTCCAGTTCCGCAAGAAACATTTGCTCCGCTTACATATCCTGGTAGTGGCCACCTTGTCAACTTAGCTGAAAACTACTTCCAAAATCAGTATCAGACTGCTGCCCTAGCTACCACAGGAACGCAAACTAATTTCTATCAGGCCCAAAATGGAGCTCAGGGTATGGGCATCCTACTTCATTCCACTGCTGCTGCAAGACCATCTCAGCCTGCCACGGCTTACATTGTCCTGCAGACTAAGGCAGAACCATCTGCATCATCAAACCCTGCTATCACATACCCACAACATCCAGATACTGCTCAGGGACAAGGGAGTAATGTGAAAGAAAAGAAAGTGAAGAAAGAAAGAAAACGGGGTCCACTTGTGAAGCAATGGAGATATACCAACATATTCCATTACGAAATAAATGGTGCAGCACTTTCTGCTATTAAGACAAGATTGGGCATGTACTATGCAGAGAGTGATGCTGCTCGGAAGAAGGCCAAGCAAGCACGGCCCTCCGAGGGAACCCCATCCTCGCAAACACCTGTTGAACAGATAAGATCAACCCACACTGTTACTATTTACACTTGAGAGTTACATAAGGAGTATAATTATTAGTTGGCTAGTTGGTTTCAGTAGTAACAACTAGCTTGATACTTTGACTTATACATATGGGAAAATAACATGAGTAGCAATCAAAATGATTTGCCATAATATAGTATATTGAAACTAGGTGAATTGCAATTATTGCATTTCAGGTTCGCTGGTATTTACCTGTAAGCTTTCTTTTTATTCATGCTACAATTGTCATTTTAAGTTAGTGCTGCATAATCAAACCTGACATGGGATTCAAGTAAATGTACTGCCGTAGACTAGTTATAGATCTTCATAATCTAATAATAATGAATAATCTCGATAATGCTTTTAATATTTCACTTACATTGCTTGAACTTGTGCAACTAATTATAAAGATATTATTTATAAACACTGTTTTACTTATCACCATCTTATTATGTAGGAATTTACCTCTGCAAATCGTGTTAGTATTCAGGTACATAACATAATGACCTGGCCAAATATTGCCACTTATGACGCGGTGGGTGTATAGTGCCTTTGACTGTACCTACGATTTTTGAAGAGTTCCGTCGATTCCTCATGGATTTCATCATCAGTTTCTGTTTATCATTCTTAACCCTTTTCCAGGCCGCACCAATCTAGATGGTTTAACAAAGAATGCAATACATATCCTCATATTGGGAATTAGTTTCAGAGCCAGTAATTTTTCGCGTATATTCAATCAGATTTGAACCTTAATGTAAGGTACTAAGGTTGAAATTGTAACTTAACCTACATATGTGGTTAATATCCTCTGCCTCTGCCTGGAAAAGGGTTAAAAACTAAGTTTTCAAATCGGGTCATTAATGACGGGAGTTCTGTAAAAATATCGATATAATGTACCGAAAATTATTTATATAATTATGATACCTGGGTAAGGCCACGGAGCGTTCGAACCGCCTCGCTTTTGTCACGAAAAAATGACTTGTAACATTACAAACAGCTTTTACTTTCGAGGTATTATGTTAGAACCTAGGCACAATTACCTATTTTCATTGAAAGTAAACGCCGTTTACACGTAATTTTTTTCGTGACATTAACGCGGGGCGGTTCGAACGCTCCGCGGCCTTACCCACCTATGTCGATAAAAAGACACCTAAATATCGATATCCAAATTAAACCGGTATTAGGCGCGCGGTTGTTTTATGCGTTAAACGCTGCGCTCGGCAAACGCACTGCGTTGCGCCATACAGCTCAGGCTGCGTTCAACGCAAAAAACAATACATTCTATTCACTTTATGCGTAATAAAATAAAGAGCGTGCGTTTTGAGCAGCGTTTAACGCATATTAAAACAACCGCGCGCCTTACAGTCCCTGCCTAGCGGGCTGATCGCACTTGCTTGTCAGATGGTAAAGCGATAATATAGCCCGGCCCGGCCACCTTGAGCAATACTAGTTTCAGGTAGAGTTGTACTCTAACTGCCGCACTCAGAGACGTCAATTAATTTTCAAGTTTCATTAAAGTTATTATTATTATTTTATATTAGACAGGCAATTGCTGCGTCTTATTCTATTGCTATAGCAAAGAAAGTGACAGCAGCTACTTTAATGAAACTTAAAACTTAATTGACGTCTCTGAGTGCGGCAGTAAGCGTATTTATATGTTAATTGGTGGTAATGATAATTTAACAACACCAATAAAAAGCCAGTCAAGTGCGAGTCGGAGTCGCGCATTGAGGGTTCCGCACAAACTTGTAGGTAGGTGTGCAAATACTTCGTAAACCACGGGAATCGAGTCTCGAATTTTTTTTCCTATTTTTTCGAGTTTTCCCTTGGAACTGTGAAAAAATCAAACTTCTAAGCTAACGCAATCAAAAGATACGGCCGTTTATGCTGCATGTTCAAGGGAATCTCATGGGAATTAAAACCTGTGGGTACTTCCCGTTGACTTAGAATCATGAAATTTAGCAAGAAGCAATGTCTTAGGGCACAAGTAAAGGACAAAATCCGAAAACAGTTAATTTGTCGTTACATCACATTAAAAATAAAGTCCAGTATAAGCTGACACTCACTAAGTATGAGAGTGCATACTTAGTGACATAAGCGCGTGCTACACGGTTTCAAACCACCTGTTTTAAACCGTGTAGACCACGCAATAAACTAGTTAGAAAGGGAGATCCGAGCGACAAACAATAAGCCGCGGACCACTTGTGCTAGCTAGCACAGGTTGTGCGCGACTTGTTTGTCGCTCGGATATCCCCTTCCAACTTGCCTGTAACGATAGAGACGCACTGAGCGATAAGCGAGAAAATACAAGATGTGCCACCCGCTCTGATTTAGTAATTTCCTATTGCATGGGTGCCGTTGACGATCAACCGCTTCTTTGACAATAGAATTCCATCGCTACTCCTTCCAGGAACACTCCTTTAGAATCGTTGGCGATCGTGACGCGTTCGCGTTGTCACCAGAGCTACGCGGGGCAGGAAAGTGCTGCAAGAGGAAATAATCCTCCCATAGAATAGCTGCTTCGTGAATATCGGCGATTTATTCTCTTGCGCACCCTTAGCTGCATTGCACAGCTCTGGGGGAAACTTAGGTGTAGCAAACGCAATCTGGTTCCCACACTAGTGCGTTTTCATCGTCGTACGTATAAGCACAAAACCAATATGCAGTTATATACAAATTTGATCACATACGACTCATGAACGTATCAGACCAGGGACAAATCCGCGTTTATGAACCATATATGATTCATGGGTGGGATAGGGAACCTGTCAACATTTAGAATTTCTCTACAAAACTCTCGAGGGTAAATTTCCGGGCGTTTCAACCGCCGTCATTAGTGTCACCAATATATTGACGAAATCAATGACACCTACCAGCAACTCCTGATGTAAGCAGTAGCAGAACCGGAGATGTAGTTTCTATCAGCATCAGAAGTTGATTTCGTCAATATATTGGTGACACAATGACGGCGGTTGAAACGCCCGGAAATTTACCCAAGCACCAAATAACATAAGGAATAAACTTAATAAAACAGACTGGATTTTAAGGTTTTATTTTACACTTAAATTACGCAGACAGGACGCACACGCCGCCCACATCCTTGATCTTCTTCTCGGCTGTCTTTGAGAAGAACTTGGCTTTTACGATCACAGGCTGTTTGGGAAGCTTTCCTTTGCCAAGAAGCTTGTAGTAACCCTGGAATTAAAAACTCATTATAGTCTGGTGAATGTCTTCATAAATTTAAGGTTGGACTTTTAACATATTTGGGAAACCAGAGTGAAAAATATAAAATACTTAACTATTAGCAGTGTTTACTGTTTGCACCAGAAGTTAATATAACTTTAATGAGTAAGTAATTAATTAAAGATCTACCACTTAATTAAAAGACATACGTAGGTGGTACGTCACATTGACACCGGTGGTAGACCAGCCTAAGAAGGACCAAACTAGCCTTTTTTTGATGGAGTGAAAACGCGATACGCATCATCCTCACACCGAACCAGTCTTACATGACCTCAGTAAAAGCCGCATGGTTTTCAAGATATTTCCATTTAAAGCTTAAACTGGCAAAAATCTTGAAAACTCGAAATGCGTTTTATTGAGGTCATGTTAGGGTGGTTCGGTGCGTCTTAGGTTGGTCTTCCTCTGGTGTCAATGTGACGTACCATTTTTGGGACACCCTGTATAAGCTCATGCTAATTTGGATATTAGATAAAAATAGATTTTTTCAATACATAATTTAAACAAGAGTGTACCGCTTTAACACACTCAAGTCAATTCAGCTCCACTATCGCAAGGCCTGCTGTTATGAGGCTTTCCACAAAGGATCTCTAAGTATGGTCAGTTTTGTGCCACTTGTCTCCATTAGTTTGATCTTGCCCAGATGGTTTTTTATTATTCTTATTATAGCTTCCTTATATATATTATGACTTCCTATAAATATATGTTATCCTTAATTATTTCATGTTTGTTAAGTGCCCCCCCCCCCCCATTTAAAAGCCATGTAAAAGCCGCCTCTATACTTTTCCACCTTTCCCTGTCCTTGGCTGTGTGCAATGTGCATTTATTTTCCTGCCTTGTTTATAATGTCATCTCATCAGTCCATCTTTTCTTCTGCCTTCCTACGCTTCTTTTGCTTATCCTTGTGACTACCATCAACTATGGCAACTGCCTAACCGTGGTAATTCTCCCGTCGCAATAACTCGCAATTACATCGCAACCATGATATTATTGGGATTGGAAACACTTTGGATGGGTTTTGTTTTAAGTATCCAACGAGAATCAATGAATAATTTCGATACATGTGTGAGTAATTGCGACACAGACATTACCACGGTTAGGCTAAGTTGCCACAGCTGACAGTACATTTGTACTTTTCAAAGTACAAAACAAGTAATATAGAGCCTTATTATAAATGAATAGCATTGTAATTAAAATTTAATTTCTTAGATGTATGTAGGCACGAGGCTATTGGCCCGGCCATTTCGTTGTTTAGTGGGTCCATCTCTTACCTTTATATCTTGCTAAGTGCCCTGCCCAGTTCCACTTCTGTTTTAAACTAAAATGAAGAGCATCTGTTAATTTAGTTCTCATGCGGATGTCTGTGTTTCTCGTTATTTGCATTTTTCTTAGTTTCAAGATACTTCTTTCCATTGCATGTTGGTAAGATGAAATTTTGTTTCTTTTTTCTGTGAAAACCCATGTCTGGCTAGCATATGATAGGCTTGGGAGAATGCATGAATCCATTAGTCTTTTTTATATTAATTTATAGGTTATAGTTCCCTTTTAAAATTTATTTTTGTGCCCAGTATTTTTTCCATGTTATACTTATCCATCTACTTCGTTTTCATTGCTATTTGCATCAAAAGACACCAGTTTACATAGATTACACATTCATTTGCAAATGCTATCAGTTTTTCCTGTATTTTGATTGTTTTCTTGTGACTGTTTGTGATTTTTTTACTTTCATAGTTGAAACTTTTTAACATTTTTTTAAGTCTGTAGCAGATTCACTAAAAAGAACCATATCATCTGCAAACCTTAAGTGTGTCAGTTTATTATTAAGTTTCCATGTGCATTTATTCCAATCTATATTTTTGAAAATGTCTTCCAGTACAACTATGAATAACTTTGAAGACAGCGGGTCTCCCTGACGAACCCCTGTTCCAATTATGAACTCCTCTCCTTGTTATTCCAGTTTTACTCTGATTACACTTTTAGAATAGATGTTTTTTATGATATTTACATATTTTTTGTTTATATTACTATTTCTAAGAGCAGTCCATATATTATATGTGTATTATGCTGTCAAATGCTTTGGAATAGTCTACAAATGCTATATAAAGTGGTTTATTACATTTCTCTATTATTTGCTCTAGTGTGGATGTGGTGAATTATTGAGTAGGGTGGCCTGATCTAATAGTTGCTTCACCTTAATTAATTCCTGGCCTTAATACACCTAGGAGGCAAACTTATAACCATATTTTTTAAAATAGAATACTCACAGCCTTAACAATGTTGATGACGGGCACCTTGCCGTCGGTGGCGGACGCGTACTTGAGGCGCGCCTGCTCCGACACCAGCGTCCACAGCTTGTCGAGGTTCAGCACGGGGCAGAACTCTTTGTTCCGCCGCAAGTGGTAGTTCCTCATGCCCAACTGGAAACAGACATCACATAGAGTATTAGGAATTGTAGCATTATATAAGGCATGGTCAATTATCTGAACCAAATGAACTATTTTAAGGAAGCTGAAGTTTTGAATTGAAGAAAAGTGTAACAGTTATTAAACTAAACCATACAAGCAAGCGTCTAGTCGACACCACTGGTGACCAAAGAGCTGGCAACTCCCTTTCACAGCAAATATGCATTGCTATTCAGAGAGGAAATGCTGCCAATATCTTCAGCACAATGCCACGGGGGCCTTGTTTAGATTTTTCTTAGTATTTGTCTTAGTCTAAATATTTGATTTTTTTGTATAGAAAAGTTGGTATTATATTCCTTTAAACAACTCAACAGTTCACTAGAGGCCTAAATAAATGGTTGTTATCCAAGTGTTTTGTTTACCCTCCTATAACCTAGACAAACAGTCAATATTTTCAAGATCTTAAGTTATTATTGCTATGGTGTTGACTGAAAACTTATAAAAAAAATTAACAGATGTTTTTACAAATTACAACAAACTGTATCCGACCTTGCCGAAGTATCCAGGATGGTACTTGTCCATGTTGATTCTGTGGTGATGTTCACCACCGGCGTTACCGCGACCGCCGGGATGCTTGCGGTGCTTGCCTGGAACACGGAAACATCAACATGAAACCATCCCTTTCCCTGTGAACCTTAAGAGCATGCAATGAAGTAAAACAAAGCGGCGCTTTTAGGTTAGAGCTGTAAATAGTTAATACTTATTGGATACGTTTAGAAAGGATTACTCACCGATACGACCGTGTCCATGGCTCACGTGTCCTCTTAGCTTCCTAGTCTTCTTTTTAGAGGTGGCCTGTAGAAAAACGGAAGGTTATGGATAAACATCACTAACTTATTTCGGTACTTAAATAATCCTCCTGACACATTCGTTACCACTTTTCACATGAGTAACATCATCGAAAACTACAACAAATATCACGATTTAATAGATAAACTTAGATAAAACAGTTAGAAATAAACACCAACCATATTTTCGACTTCAACGTCAAATTCACCAAAGAAAAAGAAGGACCGATGGCCAAATTGACATATGTCACTATTTTGTTGCCAGCAAAGGAGTTTATTTTCTTAAGCTCGCTTATTTGCATTTATTTGCAGATATACATCGGCGTAATGATTTGTTTAAACCATTGAGTACATAGTTTAAACAAGATAATAAAATCGATTTGAATCATTATTAATTTAAATTACCTATTAAAATATAACGCATTTCCAGTAATAAAACGCGAATGGTTCAAGGGGTCCAAAATTATCACCATGCTGCCAGCATTATCACCTCTCATCTCCCGGTGACGCAATTTTAGGTCAATAATTTTGATTATATAATGACATATATAAATAGATATAAAATAGATATTTCAATTACAAAGGTATTATTATTATTATTATTAGGTATTAAAGTTAATCTTTATCTGTGTTGTAATTGCTGGTAACACTATTCAGTACGTTTCCAGAAAATGGCTCGGGTCGTGCGTCAAGTGATTTCTGACACGTATTTTGCTTAAAATCGTGGATGATTTGATAAAAGTTTATAATGATTTTGTTTTAATTACGTCAGTGCCTGAGAACTTTCAATAAATCTCACAAAATGGAGTTCCGAGAAACCTTGCTTGCTGCTCAACGAAATCAACAACAAAAGTCATCTGTGAGTTCATTTTCATAGTATCTTGAATACTTCTGTGCCCTATTTAAATACATTTAAAATAAGCAATTATATTCTGTATAATAACATATGCATATGAATAATATCAGTTCAAGCGCTTCATTATATTGGTAAACTTTTACTTTCGTGTTAATTACTTGCTTTGACAGATGAGATGATAAATATTAACTCGAGTGATTTGTTTTTAGCACAACTCTTACTACAGGGCTGGCTTCGATCCTCCCAAGAAGGAACAGAGACAAAAGGATAAATTGTCTGAAAATATTTTAAAGTTTTTGGCGAAAAAAGATGAAGAAGAAAGGCAGAAACAGCTGGAGACACAGAGAAAACGGGAGGAATTGCTTGCGATGCGCGACCCCAAAGCTTTACGGAAGATTCAAAAGACTCTAAAGACTATCAAATCTGCTAATAAATCTGTGATTGAGGATGCTGTGGACCACAACAACACAGCTGTGACCCGGGAGGGCCCGGAGCAGCCCGACCAGGATGACTATGGGTATGAGTCGCAGGAGGCGGCCGCGCTCTACGAGAAGATGATGCAGAAATACAGCAAGATCCCTGATGAACCAAAGTTTCCTGTGAGCAGTAAGTTAAATTTAAATATGCTACCTTATTTTACCTGTATAATAATATTACCTTCTAGAATATCTGATATTTCATATCTTTGAACTAACACCCTTGTGAATATGTCTAAAGATATTTGATTTCTATGAAATGATAAGATTGAAGGTTTGATAATACTTTAACCTCGCTTTGCCAGCAGTTCAAGGATTGTTGACTGAATATTGCATGAATGTATTTAGATATTCATGTGAGTGTGCCACAATACTGTGCTATTTTTAAGTGTTTCATTGTTGTTCTGGTGGTTGCTGCCTTCGGAGTACTCAGAGTTTTAAATAAATTATTGTCGCGTCCTTAGCCACATTAAACAAGGAAAATCCAATTCATATCTTCATCTCTAGTATTAACTGATAATGAATGTAATTGCCCTTTTTATTTGCAATGATTCAAATTATATCTTTGAAACCTTGTTTCAGAAAAAAGTGTCAAAAAAGATTTGAATGGCACCAGGGAGCGAGTCAAAAATGCTCTAGCACATGAGGATGACCCTGTTCCTCACAAGAGGAGGAGGAGGACTGATAATAGTGGTATGTGTAACTATAATTTGGTCAATGTAAAATGATGACAGTGACAGCCACCTTTTGTAATTTCAATCACTTAGTTCACTTACTATATGCGCAAACAATGCTTGTAAAAAAAGAGGTGATTAATCTGATTTGTGAGCATTGTTGCATGGTTTGTATCAATGTATTATTTATGAAAAGTCAAAGATAAAGTGTAATAAGTGTTTATATGAGCTGTCACAGGGGTCATCCTAGATTGACCCGACAAAAATAACAAGAAATAATAATAATTGTCTATTGCGAGCATATAATACTGTCACAGCTGTGTGGAACAGTTTGCCTGAGACTAATACAGTGCACCCTCAGTAAACTCTTTCAAAAATAGATTAGGCAAACATTTCAAACAATGCAATAACACAAGTAGATTAGCTTGGAGCTGAATGCAAGCATGCATTAGAAATAAATAATAAAAATACTTCTGTGTAGTTAAGCCTCAAAAACAATTTAGACTGGTCAACGCATTGATCATGCCAATGGTTTTGCAAATGTCCATAGGCAGCGGTGACCACTTCCCATCAGGTGGGCCATCAGCTTGTTGGTCTGGCGATGGCAATAAAAAAATGAATTGAGAGAAGTGTATTATGTAAGCTGTACAGTCGAGGACAGAAAGATGTTTACACTTTTTCACCTTATTCCATTGTAATAAGAACCAACAGTGTTAATCTTTCTGTCCTCAACTGTACAAGTGAGTGTCCAAATAAAAAACCCTGTGGTGGCTGGTATTTATAGTAGAAAATAAATTGTATAGTATTCTTTATAAGTATTTCAATTCTCTTATTCATCTTGGCTAAATCTAGAAATGAGTGGAGGAATGAGAGGGAGTCCTTCTCCCGGCAGAGGAACACCAGATAGACTATTTAGATTAAATTATATTCACTGATATGATTTAGCGGGCTATTCACATGGCAAATTAATTTGTCTTCTGGTCTTTTGTCAGATGAAATGTAAATAAATGTTTTTTCTTTTATTTAAATATTTAAAAAAAAAATGTAATTATAAATAAATAAATATCAGGGACAATCTCACACAAATTGACCTAGTCCCAAACTAAGCTTTAGGCTTGTACTTGTACTATAGGCAACGATATACATACGTATATAGAGAAATACATACTTAAATATATAGAAAACATCCATGACACAAATATTTGCCCATACCAGGATTCAAACCTGGGACCGCTAGCTTCATAGGCAGAGTCACTAGCAACCTAGGCTAACCATGTAAAATAATAAAATTTAGCTGTAGTATAGAAATATTTTTAGAAGACATGGGGATTCCATAAATAGTTATAGGTATACCAGGAATATAAAAAAAAATCTCTTTATGTAGAAAAGATATGTAATTATGAGTAGCATTTGAGGCTTTTCTATATTTTTTGGCCAAGCTATAACTGTGGTATATTTCTTATTCAACTCCAATACATCCATATGCTTCTTTGAGCTTTAAATAAATAGGTACTTTTTTTCCTACCAGTAGTGTCACTGGTTTTTCTACTAGTTAACAGTACGAACATCCTGGAAAAACTCGCACAAGGTCACAGTGGCAACATCATTTATCCTAAGGATATAAGAATTTTTTTCCATTAAATTCTAATTCCAGAGAGAGACTCCAGTCCGCCACAAAAGTACGAGCCAGAAAAGAAAAAAGATGAGAAGCCGGAGAAGCCAAAGTTTCGTAAGCCGGCGCCTCCGCCCATAGACTTCAATCAGCTGTTAAAGATAGCGGAGGAGAAGAAAAGCGCGCCCGTCGAGTTGGCGCCCAAGCCGGCGCCGAGCAAGGCCGAGGGCGCGCCCGAGCGCCTCATGACCAAGAAGCAGCGCCGCGAGTACGACGAGGAGCTGGAGCGCCGCCGCCGCCGCCAGGAGCGCCTCGACGCCGACAAGAACGCCGGGAGGAAACGTAAGATACACACGAGATTCTATTTCAGGTTATGCAGCAACATGTCACCTTATATACCTATGTTAATGAAATAAATTAATTATGAATTATAATCATCATTTCATGTTTGAACAGGTATCACATTGCTCAAAACAGCGTTCTTGGCCTAATCGAGATTCCCATAACAGAGAATTACAATAACGTTCATTTTTTAATTAATATTTATTAATAATAATAATCCAGCCTATATACGTCCCACTGCTAGGCACAGGCCTCCACTCACAATGAGAGGGTTTGGGCTATAGTTCCCACGCGGGCCCAGTGCGGAATGGGAACTTCGCATGCACCGTCAAATTGCTTTGCAGGTGTGTGCAGGTTTCCTCACGATGTTTTCCTTCACCGAAAAGCTCATGGTAAATTTACAAATTATATTTCGCACATAAATTCCGAAAAACTTAGAGGTGCGAGCCCGGGTTCGAACCCACGACCCTTGAATATTTATTATTACTAGTAATTATTACTTTATATCGTGTACGTGTCGATACGTATTTGTTCAGTACTGGTTCCTTTTATCCGACTGTATGTATGAGACCGAAAATCGGATGTTCCACTCTAGTTCCTAGACTATTGGACCGATTTTAATAAAAGGGTTGTCATGTGATTCGTCAAAGACGTGCAAGTGTCGGCTATATAATAATTATAAGGGTGCGTCATACTAGACGCCAGTCCGGTTTTAGTTTTTGGGGTTAGGTTAGGTTATCATCCAACATGTACTCTGTACTTTATTGTTTTCTTTGTGTCAGTTAAGGGCGGCCGCACATTGAGCCACTAGTGGCCGCCAACGCGACCACTAGTGGTTCGGCTAAGCAACTAGACGCAACCACTAATCGCGGCCACCGGTGGCTGAGAGGCGGTCACTATAGTGGCTGCCACTATTGGCTATTGTTTATTGGAGAAGCCGGTGACTGTGGCCGAGTGTGCGCGCGAGGCGAGCGACAAAACGCGGCCACTAGTAGCGAGCGCGGGCGACTACCGTAGCTTGTGGCTCAGACGCGGCCACTCGAACGCTCGGTATGCGCCGATGCTATACAAAATGTATGAAAAAACTCTTCCGCAGCTTGTGGCGGCCACTAGTGGCTACGCTGTGGCCGCGACTAGTGGCCCAATGTGCGGCAGCTCTAGCTTGATTATTTGTTTTGTGCTCAGATAATTTGTTTTTAGCCCAAAAAGATGATAAACCTGCCGACAAAGAAAGAAAACCAGTGCCTAGTGGTTTCGGGCGAATCCCAAAAATTGGCGAAAAAGCAACAAGCTCGTCGTCTCTACACAAAATGGACGCTTCAAAGATAAATGAAAGAAGTAAGGATAGGCCAGTTAGCGACAGAGACAGAACCGACAAACTTCAAAAAGAGAAAGCAAGACTAGACAAGGATAAGGCTGAAAAAGATAAGGAGAGGTTAATGTATGAAAAATTGAAAGCAGAGAGAGAACGGATAGACAGAGAAATGGAACGACTTAGTAGAGATAGGGAAAAGTTGGACAAAACAAAGATTAAACTGGAATCTAGCAAATCTTCAGATAGAACTAAAGATGTAGATAAAAAGAAGTCGAGCTCTATGGACCAGGGCAGGCAAGACGTCAAGAAGAGTATAGATTTAAAAAGTCAAAACACCTACAGGATAGATAAAAATTCCTATGATAAGAAATTTTCTGTACCAAGCAAGAATGGTGAAAGCAAGTACATGAATGGACACAGCTCCCAGAGCAAGTTACCGCCGAAAGGGAGAGAGCAGGAGGCGCAGAGGATTGATAAAGAGCGGGCTCTGCTAGCAGCTAAACATAAGGCCTTACAAGAGAAAGGTTCATCTAAACGACCTGATGAAAGGTCTTCTTCCGACAAGTCTCAAGCTGCGCCTAGTAAGCCCAAGATCTCGAATAGCTTTGACTTTGACAAGCATGTCAAGGGGCTCGGCAAAAATGGCATCAAGTCTGAGCAGAATGGAGGCAAGAGGCCCGAGGGACGGCAGTTCCCACCGGGCGATGTACGAAGGAAGATGCAATCTGATGATAACAGAAGGAAACAGACACGTATGTATACTTTTTGTAAACAAATATTATTTATGTTAGTTAAAATGGGTGATCTTTCAAGTAAATTTTGACCAATTTACAGATGCTCTATTCGGCTGCCATTTTGCTCAAGTGTAAACGTAACATGTCATAGAAAAATGTGGACAAAGATCAGAATAATCTCTAGACTGATGGTTGTCAGATGCAAAGTGTTTGTTAAATTATGTGCGATATTCTCTGAGCGGGGCGCTTACTATGATGATTCCTTTAACTTATAGGTCGCGCTATAGATTCGGAATCCGAATACGACTCGGAGATGGACGATTTCATCGACGACGGCGACGAAAACGAGGACTACTCTACACACATCAAGGCGATATTCGGATACGACAAATCTAAGTAAGTTAACTCTTTCCATCACTTGTAGTAACCACTTGTAGCGATTGACATACTGTAAACTTTATGTCTGTAGGTTTAAAGATTAACCCCCTTACTAATAAACGTTGAGTAACGGCTGAGTAGTTATACAATGCTTTGTCCTTATCTGTCATTGTGACATTTGAATTCGACAGATAAGGACAAAGCATTGTATAACTACTCAGCCGTTACTCAACGTTTATTAGTAAGGGGGTAACAATATACACACCACACGGGCGTTTTTTTATTTCTTTGCACCTAGCTAAAGACTAAAATTAAGTAACTGTAACTTTTCCGATGAGTTACGAAAATTAACTATAATGTTCTACAATAAATGGTGGTATCTCAGTCGAAACCCCCGTAGCAATTGCAACTAACGGCCGAGGATTGAATTTGCTTCGGTTATTGAAATTGATATACCGCCTATTGGCGTATGAGGGCAGTACCTATATAAATGTATGACTAATTTTCGTAACTTAATGGAAAAGTTACCGTTTCCTAATTGTAGTCGTAACTAGGTACATAGAAATAAAAAAACGCCCACAGGATCATTGAACATTGAAGCGTTAACATTGTCACTCGACATGAATTACGTTTATAGCGCGTCATTATTTCATGAACTAAGGAAGGAAATTGGAATCTGTCTTGTTTGTATGCGCGATAATTTCCCCGGCTGCCCAGGTACCGGTACATAGACGACGACGACGACCCGGAGATGGAGTCCAGCTTCGCGCGCCAGCAGCGGGAGGAGTACATCAGCAAAAAGATCGGTAAGTGACAATTTACCGTCACACGGTGAAGCGCAATCACAACGAGGGGATTACGTCAATGAATAAAAAGCTTTCTGCACACCAAACGCGTGTCAGGCGCGTCGCGCTTTGAACGCGGGCCCGCGCATGTTGTAATGCAACAAAGCAAATTGAACCCGTCACACCAAAAAGTAACGCGTGCCGGCGGCGGGCACGCGTTCGAACTGCTTCGCGTACGCGACGCGTCGCGGTCGCCGCAGACAACTCGGGCAGCGCGGCGTCAATGCGGCTACTAGTCGTATTTTTTTACAAACGCGTGGGGGATGTACGCGCGCGCCGCGCAGCATTCACACCTGCCGCAGCCGCTCGGCGTGCGCAGCGCTGGCACGCGTTCGAAACGCGTTGAAGCTGCCGCCTGCCTGCGGTGTGCCGGGTGCCGCGTCGGTCACGCCACGCGACGCGCCTGACACGCGTTTGGTGTGCCGAAAGCTTTATTATAAGTTTCCTGCTGCCGTATTACAACGCCGCTCGTTATTATTTCTTGTTTATACACTTGATTAAAAAGAATAATCCGCACAAAGGTGCAAAAATTATACATCAACTTTATAAATCTTTTTGTGACTTTTTGGTGTATACATTTTTGTTTTGCTTGCTCTTGTTCGTGATTTGTTAGACTCAATTGGTCTTAAAACAATTAAATTTCAAGCAATTTTTAACAAACTTAATTTGACGTTAACAGGTCATTATAAAAATTGTCACATGATTCAGTTTTATCCTTGCGTAGTATAAAATAAAGTCGCTTTCCGCGTCTGTCTGTTTATCCGGTAACTCCCCGTAAACCACGCAACGGATTTTGATGCGGTTTTAACCATCAGTTAGATAATTCTTCATGGAATGTTTATGTTGTAATAGTATAGTCTATATTTTTTAAACTGATCTTACCCAGTTAACGGAATAGATAAAGCCATTGTATCTGCTTTGTTCTGGTAACCGCAATCCAAGTACTTACGCGTGAAGCGATTTCATTATTGTAAAGCATTTTAAATCTTGTGAAAAGGCCATAGAGTCTATAATCCATTGAAAAAAAGTATTCCGTGGGTCATTATTAAATTTTGCGCAGAACACTTATTATTTGTATGGAGCTACCACTCTGTTACCATGCATTAATACAATTATTACATAAATACTAAGCATATTTTTTCGATTCCGATAATCAACAATTATCTGTGGTATATAGCTGACTGCAAACCATTCATCATTTCACTCAAATAACCGCAGAAAATGGATAGTGTAATCAGAAACCACTTTTTTTAGGTTGGGACAAGTTTACCTGCACAAAATTTGATAATGAAACCCGTAGTCCTTCTACGAAGTGCGTTCCCGTTGAGAGTCGGGCGGTAGTGAAATGTATAACGAGTTATGAATGCTATTCTTTTAGTGTATTTTTAATCTACTGTCCGAGGAAGTAGAGTCGATAATCTTTTAACCTTATAATCCTTTTAATCTGCTTTTACTACATACTCGTTATTATAATTTGCGGTTAACCACTCAATGGTATTGTCTTCATTAAGTGGATAAGCTCTTCGGGTCGCTAGTAGTATATATAACATTAGTTTACATTACTGTAAAGGTGCATCTACACCAAAGTTACATTTTGTGGAGCAACATTTTCCTTCTCATTTTTTTATTCCGATTTTTTTATTGCTATCTATCAAATAAACATATTATCAGTAAAAAAATATTTTTCCGTAGGAATAATGGAGGACTTGGAAGACATGCGAATGGAAGCCATGGAGAAGAAGAAAGCCTCCAAGAAGAAGCGCCGCATCAGCGACGACTGACCCTCATCAAAAATAAAAGAATTTAAAAATACCAGACGCACTCTACTAGATTCCCAAAACACCATTCACCATATTGGGTAAAAATATTAAACATTATTTTTAATGTTTCAAGTTTTGGAATTCGAGTATATTAAATAATCTGGTATTTTGAAATTCTGATTTTATCCCCCATCCCGCGAACCGGACCTTGAGACGACTCTCGAAACTTCCCTTGCGCTCTGTCTCTTCACTATTCTGCCCTGCTAAGGTAAAAGGCAGTTTTTTACACGAAACTACTCTAATAATTGCAACCTCATTACTGGGTTATAAGGTTGCAATTGCTACAGTAGTTTTGTGTAAATAACTGCCTTTTACCTTAGCAGGGCAGTATTGTGACAAGCGATGCAAATGTCTTGATACAACCTAACGCTGCGCAGAAGCCCAACGAAGATTCGAATCTCCTATTTTGAATTAATCCATTTGTATTCGTGCTTTTGTGTTGTAGCTGTTGTTCACAATGTTGCATTTTTTATTATTGGTTGCCCGTTGAGCACTAAAAAGATTAAAAGGTACCTGTTTAAATGTGCTCGGGTTTTGTTATTTGGGTAATTCTCATATCGTTTCAACCGCCCGTCACAGCCGTGGCTACAATATTGGCGATTTTCTAAGGAAAAGCTTTTGATAAGAATTGTTAGCGGCGGCTCTGAATTGCACAGAATAGCCGCAAATGACATTCGAATCTACAGGGAAGTCCTAAGCCTTCAATAATGCGACCACGGTTGTGACGGCGGCTAAAACGCTCGTGAGAATGACCCATTTGAGTATAGCCAATTGAATCGAGTTGCGGGTTAACTTGCCATTTTTGGGAATGTTAAATCTTCAACTTGACTCACTAATTTACTACATATGTGTAGATTGGGTTTATTACAATGATACCGTTTTTAACTTGTCAGCTCTGTTGAAGTTTATCAATCTATAGTGGTATGTAATGGAATAATATATGTATATTTAGTTTAGGCTTAATTTTATCGATTTTTGTAATTGTAATGGCATAATGATTTTCATTGTTGTTAATTTGCTAATATATGATAAGAATTTTCATAAGATCAGTTGGCACATTTAAATGAAAAATGAATCAGTGAATAATATTTATTATTTGTTCTCAATCGTCAGAATTATAAAGAGAACTTAGTGAAGTTTAAATTAGTATTAGGTTTTATTTTTGGCTTTGTTTTTTTTTATTGTTTCAAAGCGTGTTGTTTCTTTTAATTTTATTTACGTGTAATTAATTACACTGAATATACTTGTCGGGGAGATCTTCGACAAGTATCAACCAACCAGAAACGACTAGGGAAGATCTAGTTGTTTTGGTTGGTTTTTGTAGTTCGTATTTTGTCCAAGGATCGGTTGGAAATGATGACTCCTGCAAAATTTCTCCAATTTCTGAACCAACCACTTAACAGACGATTAGAGTGTTAACAGCTGTCAAAATGTATGAACTAACAGTCGATTAACATTTAAGATCGTATGTGCGATTAGTACTTAACCTTTTCAAAGCCATGTCAAATACAAAGTCATCACTCACTCGCCAATAGCTATGTCCACACCAGTGCGATTTCACGTTCATGTTGCGTTTTCCTCTGACGCATGCCTTTGTAACCACAGCGCATGCAATAACGCGTACGCTCAATCTGGTTTGACAGCAGCGCATGTCCGTAGCGAACGTTGATCCGTCACCGTTGGGTTGACGTGCAACATTTTGCAAATAAAATGGCGGAAGATAAAGTCAAAACATTGGATTTTATTGAAGATTCAGTGTCACCCTCGTATTGCAAATTGAAAGTTGAAAGCGCATGATGAACATGAAAGCGAACTGGTGTGGACATAGCTATTGACAGCTTGAAACAAGCTATACTCTGGTTTTTTTTAGATTACAATACATTACCGTTATTTTGCACACGTTTTCGCCTTTTGTATCTGCTGTACGTAACAAGAATTAGAACATACATACATAGAATTAGAAAAAGAAACGGGCGAATTTGACCGTTATTATTCTAATGTGTAAAAAAAAAACAAAGCATAAGAGAACATACATACATAGAATTAGAAAAAGAAACGGGCGAATTTGACCGTTATTATTCTAATGTGTAAAAAAAAAACAAAGCATAAGTCAACCTTATCTCATAGACAACCAGGTCTATTTTACGCCGCCAACAATGACGAATATATCCGTCGTTGGCGTTGACCCAGTGGTGCGGATATATCCGTCGATGGCGTTGACCCAGTGGTGCGGATATGTCCGTTGATTGCGTTTAAAACGTTAGTATAACCATTTGTATTCAGGCACTGTTGAAATTGCTGCGGAGGGAAATCACAGTGGAACCGTGTCGCAGTGAGCTGCGGATTAAACGCCACCTCGCTCAGGTTTTAGTGATGAGGTCTGTCACTGTGACAGGGTTTTACTTCGTCGGTGATTAATGCATTACCGCATAACTATCAACTCGATAGGTTGTAAAATGCACCTTACTGGCTTATTGTTTATGGTGCATTTTGCTCTTTTTTTAATTGAACACTACACAGTAACCAGTAAGCCTTTCAAACAAAATGAACTAAACTGGAGAAATCAATCGATCTCTCTTAAGCCATCTTAACACGTACATGCCAGCAATGAAAATGTATTAATAATAAATAAATCAAAAGCTGATTGATTACCACTAAATAATATTGTAGATCTGTAGGTATATAGATAATCGTGTAAAATTTACCTGCTTTATAAATCAATATTTTTATTCTATCACAAGATGAGGGACCATGGGGTAACACTATGACTGCCATTGCTAGTATCGTAGTATCAGAGTGCCAGATTAAAATCAAGATTAAAGCAATAGTGGCTCTCTGACTTATATTACGCTTTAATTTGATAACCTTTAATATACCAAGGGCCTTATTCCAGAAATCGCAGTTCGGCCTTAAATTAACGATTCGGTCTCGAAAAAAGAGAATTGACCAGGGTGCTCCAAGGCACTAAATCTGAAACTTTGGAATTTTGTATACGAGGATCTTTACATGTGTGATTAACATAGGAGAAAAGGACAGAGCTTATTTAACTTCGAACCTCGATTTTTATAATAGGGCCCCTGAACGGAATTAAATCATTGGACGCAACTTTCGGTTGAAATTTGTATTTATTTTGTGTTTACATGATCGAGATCTAAGATCAAATGTCAAAACGTTTTTGTTTGTGTTAATTAGCTTGTTAGTTATATTATTTTAGATATTTTCCCTTAGTAACCATTGTCTATGTAAATTAAAATATGTTGTTACATATTATATTATAGATGTATTGTAAGCTTCATGACAAGTGAGAAAATTATAAAAAAAAATATTGTTAAATTTATATATATTCTGCAATTACGCATTGGTTTTCTTTGGGTATACTCATTGTCATCGCAAATCATAGGCTACACAGAACTAACCCATTCAGCTCCCTAAATTGAAGTTTATGTGTGTGACACCACATAGGTGTCATACTCACCATAGTGTTCTTAATCTGCTAATGCCTCCAGGGTTAAGCCGGGAATACACGTGCCTGTAGCTGGTATACTTGCATAACAGCTCCTTGTACGTGCCACCTATTGTCATGTGTATTACATACACTAACTGGCATGCCTGTATGTGGCAAGCAAGTAGATCGCAGTAATTTGTTTTACTGGCATGCAATATGAGGGAGCGGGTAGCGGGGGGCTGCAAAACCGGCACGTGTGAAAGCACGCGATAGCTACAGGCATGCCAGTAGCAGACGAGTTGTCTCTCTCTCTCTCTCTATTCTCTTATTAATTTAGCGACACATTCTATTGATAGTAGCAATACGATAGGTACTATTTAATTAAATTCGAATGTTTTCCATTGCAAGAAAGCGTGAAACCGACACGTGAACTAGAATACAAGTGTGCCAGCTACAGTCATGGTGTATACGTCTTGGAAATAGAGGTATGCAAGGACAAATTGCATACAAGTCTTGCAAATGTATTCACTGTGTGCCAGTCACTTCTATATGCCGTTAACTAGCTTTCGGCACACCAAACGCGTGATGTAACGCGCATGTTGTAAATGTTGTAATACAACAAAGCAAATTGAACCCGGCACACCAAAAAGTAACGCGTGCAAGGCACAGTTCGAACTGCTTCGCATACGCGACGCGCCGCAGTCGCCGCAGACAACTCGGGCAGCGCGACGCGAAGTTGTATTAAATATGGCCGCCATGTTTACCGGCACACCGGGGCGGGGCGAACGCGTCGACGCGGCTACTAGTCGTTGTATTTTTTTACAAACGCGTGGTGGATGTACGCGCGCGCCGCGCAGCATTCACACCTGCCGCAGCCGCTCGGCGTGCGCAGCGCTGGCACGCGTTCGAAACGCGTTGAAGCTGCCGCCTGCCTGCGGTGTGCCGGGTGCCGCGTCGCTCACGCGACGCGACGCGCCTGATGCTGGGGCCACACTAACGGGAAACGCCGATAAAAATCAACGTCTATCGCCTTACGCATACTACGCATAAGGCGACGAACGTTGATTTTTAACGGCGTTTCTCGTTAGTGTGGCCCCAGCATTACGCATACTACGTATAAGGCGATCGACGTTGATTTTTAACGGCGTTTCCCGTTAGTGTGGCCCCAGCATGACACGCGTTTGGTGTGCCGAAAGATTAAGTTACAAATTACTTGGCATCTCTAATGACACTACCAACTTCAGGCAATATTTTTTTTTGAAATGGGTCCCAAATGAACGTCCGTGACTGTACTACAAAGATGTTAGTACATCAAGTTTATAAACATGGATACGTCCAAAGCCACAAAAATATGTAACCACGATCCTATGTCGCCGTAATAACGTCGTGGTTACATATTTTTGACACTCTGAACGTATTTATAACCTTGACTGGACAATACGAGTAATGTTTGGCCACCGCAGTGCTGCTGCACTACACTAGGCACTTATCCCCAGCGGATGTAGTTGTATTTAATTAACTACACAAGTTTACCAAAGATAAGTATAATAATATAAAGTTATTTGAAAGAATAGCGTGGCCGCCGGGGACTAGGGGTCTGGGCCGATTCTTTTAACCGACTACAAAAAAGGAGGAGGTTCTCAATTCGACTTTATACTTATTGCTTTTTTTTTGTATGTTTGTTACGCGATTACTCCGTCAATTGTGGACCGACTTTAATTATTTTTTTTGTTTGGAAGGGTATATTTCCGAGGTGGTCCCATTGTCACTAAGTCAGAATCTGATGGTGGGATCCATGAGGAATCGAGGGAACTCCTCAAAAGTTATAGGCACACATACAGCGATTTTGGTATTACCTGCAAGACCTTAAGAAATTGCATTACAAAAGCACCTCTTGGTGAAGAGGAAATGATTATGTAGACCAGAGATGACCACCAGAACTCTTTTAGTCGTAAGTGATTGACGCCAGCAATGATATTTCTTTATTAAGAACATGAAGCTATTTTTATACTCATTATAATGCATGTGGTAAGTGCAACTGATGGTAAAGTACCGGAAGAAATCGTCAATGATTAACGGCCCTGCATCTTGGACAGCGACATTTTGTTAAGGGTGATGAGAAATTGGTATTAGGCTATTATTGTTTCTTAATGTGATTTTTATGTGCTTTATCACCTAATAAAGGTGCATCACTAAAAAGCGAATAAATAAAAATAAAACCGTCTTCAAAAACCCACTAAAAAGGATTAAATAAAGACCGGCCTGCTAGGAGTCCTAGGAATTGCCTATTTAGTGCCTAATGGTACATGAAATACTCGTATATCGAAGTCGGTGGCAAGAATTATGGTGTCATTGCTATTGTGTAAACCTACTTGACACTGGCTTTAGGCACTAAATAGGCAATTCCTAGGACTCCTAGCAGGTCGGTCTTTATTTCATCCTTTATAGTGGGTTTAAGTTCATTATTGTTTTCCCCTTGGGGAGGATTTGCCACAGTCGCCACGCTTAGTACTCTTAGGCTTAGGCTTGTACTCGGGGGGACGCTGCTGCCCGTCCCTCGATTTATCCCTCTGTCGCCTCGAAGGGAAGACACGGGGTGATGTATTCTTAGCCGGGGCACATCGCTCGCAGAACAGATGGCCGTTGGGGCCCGAAGAGTTCTCGAGTGGGGTCCGCGTACCGAAAGACACAGCGAGGGCAGACCTTCGACAAGGTGGACCGACGACGTGGTTAAGAGTGCGAGAAGCCGATGGATGCAAGCGGCGCAGGACCGGTCCTTGTGGCAAACCTTGGGTGAGGCATGTCCAGCAGTGGACGTCTTTTGGCTGAAATGATGATGATGAAGATTTGGAAGAATATAAACAGTTTAGAAAATACTAAAAGAAAAAGTTATACACAACAGTTGTGTGTGTGCTTGTGTGTGTATGTGTGTGTGTGTGGGTGGTGTGTGTATATTTACATGTGATAGTAAGAAGTTCTTCAGTTTCCTCATAGTTGAGTTTCAAACAAACAAGCCTTTGATAAACGGGCCCCTGGTTCAGAGAGAAAAGAGTTCGGAAAAACTTACGGCACTGTTCGAAAAGAAATTGGCAACATGATCCTCATGGTCATGGTGGTTTCCACTTGAGAATATTGAAATTTCCCTTGTCACCACATCAAACAGTTTTTTGATAACGTATAATTTTATTATGGCTCAACGACTATTAATTAACAACGATTAATCGTCTAACTATTTTATATAGTACATAACTTTGTTGATCATCATTCCCTTATACCTGGCAACCCAAAAGTTGACTTTGGTTGGAGTTGGAGTTTGTGTTTCTGTCAAAGTTCTGTCAGTCTGGTTGATGTGGTGACAGCCGTACGCTCGATTCAGCAAATTTCATTTATTTCGTCTTCTTCATTTTAAAAGAAAGTATTTCACTGTCGTAACAATTAAACGAAATCTTACGCGAAACGTTTTAAGTGCTTTTAATAGCATTTTCCAGGTAACATAGCTTGCCAGAGACCTTGAATATTGGGACTAACATTTTGTTACAAGATTGAGTTTGTGAGTAAAAACATTTGTTAGATAATCTAATCAATTATAACCGGAACCTTAGGATATTGTCTTAGATACTGCACTTATTAAGCTTATTTCTTTTCATCAGAATAAAATTACTGATTTCATAATTTAGAACTCTTGGCACAAGTTTTTTGACACTAAAGCGGTTTATAATTAACGCGAACTATTCATCAAATTGGCTGATGATAGCATTTTAACGTATTATGTTAATATAACCTTTGAAATAAATATTTGCCTCAATTTACATATTCAAATTTATTGCCAATGGGTATTCTTTGAAAAGGCCCATCCATTTTATTAGCAAACTCATTCATTAAATGCTAATTTAGTATAACAAATTTAGTTAATATATATGTATTAGTCCCACTGGTACTCGCAACTTTTTAATTACTTTATAATTTCATGTTTTTACCTGACTACCTACTCAAAAAGGAGGGCAATGTTTTTCAGATGTATGTATGTATCCATGTTTCTTTGTGACTTCCTGTAGGCTTAACGCCTAACGGAAGTGCGGGGTGTCGTTAGATTGGTATCCAACCAAGGAGGGTCATAGGCTATATTAGGCACCTCCTCAGTCCTGATGCTGCAGGGGTAATCGGGTTTTAAAAGCTTTGTTTTTCTTAAACTATTATTGTTTATATATTTCAATATGCTTAAAATTATCATCACCTAAACAATTGCAACTCTAAGGGTACTACAAAAACGGATGAATCTATTGTAACAATTTTTTGGTTTTGGTGTTTTAAAATGATTAAAATTTTACATGATGAAAAATAATAGTTAAAATAGAATACTCATTCAAATTTTATGTCTGCTTTGTTCAGAATTCAACCATGAAGCTAATGGATTTGTCAGACATCCCCGAAATGAACAAAGAAAACGTCTACATTGCAAACAAGGCCGTGCTCCTAGACAAGATCAACAAGATAATCAGCGGAGGGCCGGACAAGCTGCAGATAGTGACGGACTTCGACCACACCCTCACCCGCCACAAGATGGACAATGGGAAAGTTGTGCTGACTAGCTTTGGTAAAGTCTGCACATTGATGAATCTTTTTTGTACAATTCTAATTTCATTTACAATTTTTCAGTCCCTTTTATAATTAAGATTAACTTTCCAGTATATTATGCAATTAACGGCCACACAATTAACTTACTTTGATTAATAGTGATCGGAATAGGTAGAGTATATTTACCTAAACTTGACGCTTGTTTATTCATGTGTGAGTGAGATGGGAACACATTATTGAATGAACATGCATCAAGTTTAGGTAAATATACTCTACCTATTCCAATCACTGTTGATTAAAGTTGCTGCTGTCACTTTCTTTGCTATAGCAATAGAATAATATGTAGCAACTTTAATCAAACTTAAAAATTAATTGACGTCTGAGTGCGGCAGTAAGGCCTCCAATCAATATTACTCAACTAGATAATCGGTCACAGAACAAAAAACGGCCAAGCAAATAAGACCTTCTCAAAATGGGATCTTATTTTAATTAAGTAAAATAAAGCCATGCATTTATGAATTAGGATTAAAATTAAAATGTTTTAGTTTGACAATGACTGACAAGTAGATATGAGCGCGGCGCCGCCGCCGCGAAAAGGTAACGGCAACGTCTTACGGCAACAAGGAACACGTTCATACTGACGAGTGACCGATTCAATGTAGTGATTTTGTATTGAACCTGGCGTCTATTCGTTGGTACGTCAATTAATGAATTAATTATGGCCCAATTTATCTAATCCACAGATAAACATCTGTCAGTTAAAGTTATCACTCTCTTTTTCTTGGGGAAGAAAAGAATAGTTGCAGGTTATACTAATGAAATATGTATATAAAAAAAAAAGGCGGTTTCGTCACCGTTTTACTTAACAATTTTATTTGTGATGGTTCCCAGGCATGTTCCGCGAGTGCCCGTCGATCCCGCAGAGGTACAAGGACGAGGACGTGCGGCTGGCCGCCATCTACAAGCCCATCGAGGCCAGCCCCGACATGCCCACTCAAGAGAAGATCAAGCACATGATCGACTGGTACACCGCGGCGCACGCACTGCTCAAGTAAACATCTTTTTCTACACACATATCATAAGTCCTCTATAATGCGTTCAGAATCCGTTGGCAATGACCAGCGTTACAACAATCAATTTTACTATGATAATTTTCTTATCTGTAGCAGTAACATAATGTTCTTATAACGATATAAAATTTGATAAAGTTATGAGTTTCAAATTTCGAACATCTTTGAAAAACAAAACAATTTTATTTGACCTCAATTCTAATATCATTCGAGATGACATTTAATTCGAAATGAAATGCCAATTGCATACAATTTTGACAAATCTCGTATGTTACTTGATAATTTGATATCGAACGATATGATAGTAGAGGCCGACTCTAGATTGTCTCTGAATTAAAAAAAAACTACGGTTGCCGCCATTTTTGACGTTCTAATAAATTGATCAATGCCGACTATGCCGGTCGTAACATGCGGTTCCTGAACACATCATAGAGAGCTTATAATATGTATGTAGATAAAATAGTGTATGTAACTGTGCATAATTAGGCATTATGCACCAGTCACATAAACTACTATTATGGAATTGAATGGCCAATGAGCTCACATGTCAACTTAGGCCCTGCTATTAACTATTAAAGCCTGACAAGTTATAGGCATGGAAAGGGACAGAGTTATATGACTTACTATCTCTTTCACTGATTGGAACTTGGCATTAATCATTTGTAATTCGCTTTTTGGTCTCAAGAGACCTGGAGGATAAGGTTGAATACCTTGATGTTAGTCAATTCATTATGTTTTTAACGCCTGACGCAAAAAGGCTTTAAGTGCGCCACTTGTATATTTTATTGTTGACCAATAAAGTTTAATTAAATAATAAATATGGAATAATATGAACAATTCAATGTAAAAGTTTAATTTCTTTGTTTCAGAGGCATTAAGTTTCCAAGAGAAGAGCTGATGGAAAGTTGCTCCAAGATGGTAGAATGTTTTAGGTTAGGATATTCGATATCTTTTATCACCTACATAGATTAATCCTGCTTGTTTGAATATTTTATATTCCTATTTTCGTTTTTCTAATTGGCGAATACCCCACTTAGTTTATTTACACTTTTATTAATAAATAAAATTTTGAGCAAGCTGACGACGAAGTTGCTTCCGAGTTACGACTGACGACGTTTATTCAAGTTTTTTTAATACCTCATTGATAATATGAGAACGTTTTTAATTTTAATTGTAGGACGTTCAATAACGAGGTCCTATTACACAAGTGAAACTAAATAGATATCTTGAATTCAGTTTAGGTGATCTTGCTTTCACAATTCCTTTTTTAGTCGTATAAATTTCTGCGGTGAAGCTACGCTATCAAGGTTATTGCGGTAGCGAAAATGTTTCGCTTTCACAGTTCGCTCGACTAGTCTAGGTAATAAAAAACTGATATGCCACTGGCACTGCGCAATAGCTAGGTTGCATTTTAAATGGCCTGGATTTTGTAAATTGACTCACCCTAAGGACTTCTACTCCCTTGTAGTCTCTCTTCATTGGGAATTGCGGGCATAAGGAAGTATAAAATATTTTTTAGTACAGTCAAGGTCATAAACATGTGTACACGTTTAGTATCTTGTCACTTTAATCGCTGTGACATTCATATATGGCAGTTTAAACATTACATTAAATAGACAAGGTACTAAAATGTACACATATTTATGACCTTGACTGTTCAACGTTGTTTTCAATGTTGTAAGAAATATAATGTTGGTGGACCGTAACATCGTTAACGCGTGATATTTGGTTGCAGGATAGGCGTGCAGGAGATGATGTCGTGGAGCGCGGCGCGCGGCGTGCCCGTGCTGGTGCTGTCCGCGGGGCTGGGCCAGGCCGTGACGAGCGCGCTGCGCGCCGCGCGCCTGCTGCGGCCGCACGTCAAGGTGCGGGGCTGATGCTGGCGTGGGAACATCTTTCTTGGATGACGATCTTTTTTTTATTGGGAGTGCCATTTGTGCTATCTCTAGTTGAGTCTGGGTGGTACTAGCGGGGGTGGTAGCGAGGAGGGTTAAGGCTAAGCTCACATGAACGCGCGGTTGGAACAAGATTTTAACGAAGTAGTGTTATCGTATACATGACCGCGCGTTGACGTCAATGCGCGTTTATGTCGCCTCGGGTTGGGTCTGGAAGGCGCTGTTAGCGAGGCGTGGGGTATGTGCTGTCTGGGTAACATTGTCAGCGAACGAGGGGGTTTGTACTGCCTCTGGTTGGATCTGGGCGGTGTTGACAGCGAGCGAGGGGGTTTGTACCGCCTCTGGGTGGATCTGGGCGGTGCTGACAGCGAGCGAGGGGGTTTGTACCGCCTCTGGTTGGATCTGGGCGGTGCTGACAGCGAGCGAGGGGGTTTGTACTGCCTCTGGTTGGATCTGGGCGGTGCTGACAGCGAGCGAGGGGGTTTGTACCGCCTCTGGGTGGATCTGGACGGTGCTGACAGCGAGCGAGGGGGTTTGTACTGCCTCTGGTTGGATCTGGACGGTGCTGACAGCGAGCGAGGGGGTTTGTACTGCCTCTGGTTGGATCTGGACGGTGCTGACAGCGAGCGAGGGGGTTTGTACTGCCTCTGGTTGGATCTGGACGGTGCTGACAGCGAGCGAGGGGGTTTGTACCGCCTCTGGGTGGATCTGGACGGTGCTGACAGCGAGCGAGGGGGTTTGTACCGCCTCTGGGTGGATCTGGACGGTGCTGACAGCGAGCGAGGGGGTTTGTACTGCCTCTGGTTGGATCTGGGCGGTGCTGACAGCGAGCGAGAGGGTTTGTACCGCCTCTGGGTGGATCTGGACGGTGCTGACAGCGAGCGAGGGGGTTTGTAGCGTCTCTGGGTGGATCTGGGTGGTGCTGACAGCGGGACGAGAAAGTTTCTGCCGAGTAGGGTCGGGTTTAGGTGTAAGCTACGTGCGGTGTTATTAATGGCGGCGGTTTAACTTCAGGTAGTGTCAAACTTCCTGGCGATGGACGCCGACGACACGATCGTGGGCATCAAGGGCGAGGTGATCCACACGTACAACAAGAACGAGACGGCGCTGGCGGGCAGCGAGCACGCGGCGCTGGCGGCGCGCGCGCACGTGCTGCTCCTGGGCGACAACGTGGGCGACGCGGGCATGGCCGCGGGGCTGCCGGCCGCCGCCGTGCTGCGCGTTGCCTTCCTGTCGCACGGCCGCGAGAACCTGCCCGAGTACCTCACCAAGTTCGACCTCGTGCTGCTCGACGAGCACTCCTTCGACATTGTCAACGCTATACTGAAACTAGTGCTGTGATCTTATTAAATATAGCGCGGTTGTTAATATATTTTTATTAATTTTGTTGGTTAAATTGTTAAGTTCTGAGATTTGCAATTGATAAACGTTGAAATGGAGCGGATTTTCGGGTTTTTGTGTAAAAACTTGCATGGTCAGAATTAAAGGCTGCGAACTAGGAGATGGGCGTGGCCAGAAAAATATGTAAAACGTTGAAATTTGGTTTTAATCGAACAAAAAATCCGAAAATTAGTCTTATTTCAATAAATTCAAAATAGTTAATTTTTTTGTTTACAAAGCTTCCGTCGTAGTCGGGGCCGGCGGGCGGCTATAAGCCCGTGGAGCGGATACGGTAGTGTTTCGGATTACCGTAAAAAAGTGGTTAAATTATTATGTACTTACATTATTCTTTAATTCGTTAATATTTTTTTAGTTTAAGCACTGAAAATATTGTTACCGTTTGCGGTTGTCCGAATCGATATTGATAATTTGTTATCTTTAGTAGAACTAGTACGAGTATACCTAAGTTTTTGGAATGTATATATGAAATTTTCGTAATTAAAAGTTACCAATAGAAGTTTCGAGAAGACAAAGATTGCGGAACTCCCTGGACTTTTAATCTCACAGTAACGCGAAGCGCAAAGTGGCGAGCGGAGAACATAAAAAGGAATACCTCTACGCATTTGTACTTGGCGCTCGCCGCTCATCGCTGCCGCTATCGCTCAGAGTCGTGGCCAGGCCGTACGCTTTAATCTCGTTAATGATCTCGCGGAGTACAGTCGAGGTCGCAAATGTATCTCTACAGCATTTGTATTAACAAATATTTAGTGTTAGTGGTAGAGATCGTGTTCCCTTGTTTTGCAGACACTCATTTTATCGAATGTGTCGTTTCACCGAATTTAATTTCATCGAAAGCTAATTCTGCTGAACCTTATTGTTTTCAGGTTATTTTAAGCATGGGTTACGTAGGTTAGGTTAGACCTGTGACCACCAAAAAATTATAACTCGTGTACGTGTCGATTAAATAAAAATTCGGCGAAGTAAAAAATTATATGAAATGAGTGTCGGTGATTCAAGGGTAAGCCGGCAGAGATGCACGCAGTGCAAGCTACTGTCATGCCAGTAGCTTGTGAACTGAATTTATTCGTGTTGCACTTTTCCCGTCGATCATCATCAGCCCGTGTTCACTTCCCCAACCACCTTTACAACGCCATTGACGGATATATCCGTCACGGTAGACAGCGAAAAATAGACCCGAGTATCTGTGATGTAAGGTTGAAATTAGCTGTGGTTTTATTTTATTTTATTTTAGCTGTGATTGGCGTGTGAATGACGACTTTTGTATTTGACATGGCGTTGAATAGGTTAATGTAATACATTATCTCGATATTCAATTGGTGTAGCTATGTACAGGTTGTAACAAAAAATCCGTTCAATAAAAAAAAATTGTTGGGTCGCAGACCGCTAAAACGAGACAAAAGAACTACGAAATTCGAAAAAAATCATTAGTAGGGTTTACAAGAATCAAGTAGAAAAATCTACAAACAAAACAATTTTTTTTACGATTTTCATAGATTTTCCAGCTACTTTTTTTTATTGACAGGGAAATCCCTTCCCTACGCCCTGTAAAATGACCTTGACCGTACTAAAATTCGGGTACTATAAACAATATATTACTGTTGGCGTAGTTCAGAGTATAAGATACGTACTTTCTTCATAAGTCTTGTCTTATTCTCTATAACAACCACTCACATGCTTTATGCAACTATACTCGTCAGTGACAACCCTTACTTGCTCATCAATAAGGTCGATACAATTTGCACGAGCAATTGAGTGGATAAGACATTTCTCTTGTAGTAGTACAACATTATGACTACTTATAGCTTGGCAGAAACTAGTTCGGCTGCTCACCAACAAATCTGTAGTCCAAATAAAAAAAAGTCAGTTAAAAATACTTTAAGACTTGCGATGATTATGAATAAAGATACATTCGGACTACAAATTACTATGTGAACTTTGGCGCGCCGGATATCGGTGCACACGGGACAGTAATTGGCTTGAGCGAGCTCGATGTACTTCTATCTTACTCATTTTATCGTCTGATAAAAATACTGTTACACTAAGCAAATACAGCAAAACCTTGTAAGGTTTTGCTGTATTGGTAAGGGAAGTGGAATGAAGCTTTGAAGTATAATCATAGATTATACATTTTATTTATACAGTATTTGTATAAATGATAAATTAAATAAATGATAATTGATGAGTCTTATAGATTAATCTCCGAGTAACGGTTGAGATTGCCATTGATCCATGAGATTTGGTAGGGAGAGAATTTTAGTTTTCATAAACGTGAACCGCTCTTCATCACTCATGTCGGGATATTTATCGAACTGCTCCCTCTCTTTGTGAAGAACCTCTATAAGGTTTTTAAGATTTTTGTTCAAAATATGTTATAGAGCTCTGGGTGAACCCAATCTACGACTTTTCCAATCTGAATTCCATCGGCACTAGAGGCGGAAAAGCTTATATTACCCTCGGATAAATAACTCAGTTGTCCATACATGCTCATGTACCGGTTACCTACCTCGAGTTTTAGAGATTGTCCACTGATGGCGTCAGATGTGCCTTTGGAATCTATCGAGGGACAGGGACCAGGGAATCTTGACGAAACGAGCTGGGGCTGAAGATTGTAAGTTCCTTTGATCGATCGAGGCCATATAGTTAGACATGCTGGAGGCGACCGAGTTCCAAGAAAGAGTAAGGTGTTTCAGAGACTCCTGATAATAATCGTGCTGCTTATATGTCACCTCCAGCATGGACGACATATCAGTTGCAGTCTTCATAATGTCAAGCAGTGCAGGATTCGATGACCGGGCTTTAGCTGCAGAATATGTCAACAGACCGAACCCAATCATGTCTTTTAATAAGACTGGTCCGTGGACGGTCGCATTCATGAGTCCGTCTATTATTGAGTGAGAGTCTCCCCCGCTAATTGCAGACTTTTATATTTATTGATAAGGTCCTGTCTGGAGTCATTTATTTGAGTTGATATCTCTGTCAGAAGATTTAAGATTCGTTCGTCGAGAGGGTCGGAGAGTTGCTTCCATAGACTCTTTATTCGTCCTATGTTGAGTTGTTGGTCAGATTGGGAGATCACTCTCTTTGTCTGTGCGACTGGAGGCACCGTTATGGGTCCTTGGCCTGTCATGACATCGCTTAACTTATCTAGATCCCAGGACTTCTCCGAAACTTCTTTAACTATGCCACTTAACATGATGGATTGTTCGATGTCTCTAGATACTGTAAAGTTTAACCTCGTAATAATGTCTAAGATACTAATATTTTGAATTTTGAAATAGTTTACAAATTTTGATTTAAGTTCAACAAAGAGTTCCGATACGTAATGTAGCATTATTTTATAGACTTTAATATTTGTCGCACACGTAGCTCTTGTAATGTATCGAATTAAATATAGATAACTTTTTCATAACAAATGAAGCGCCGATGTAAAACATAATGGAAATAAAAAATATATATATATATTTGTTATTTTTATTTAAAAAACAACACAATTATGTATTTTCTAGTCATCGCAGTGCTTGTTCTGCAGCAAGCAATGCACCTCAAACAACAATTTCGTTTACACAATTATCACAATACGTAAATGCAATTAAATGAGATAATAAGAAAAAAATATAACAATAAAATAAAACAGTCTTCAAAAACCCACTGAAAAGGGTTATACAAGGTGGGCCAAAAGAAATCACCCTATTGGAAGATGCTCTCATTTTTGCAAAGTCGCCAATGTCAAATCTGTTTTGACATTTGTGGACTTGACAGATGCAAAATACAAGTGAACAAGCCATGGAGCGATACACTCCCCAAGAACGCGGAATAATCGTGTCTATTTTTTTGCGTAACAATTCAAAAAAAGAGAGAAACAACTTCGGATGACTTCTTTTGGCCCAACTTGTATAAAGACCGGCCTCCTAGGAGTCCTAGTAATTGCCTATTTAGTGCCTAATAGGTACATGAAATATATCCAAGCCGGTGTCGAGTAGGTATACCTACACTATTGTGTAGTGCATTGACACATGATTCTTGCCACCGAGTTGGATATATTTTATGTACAATTCCTAGGACTCCTAGGTTTTTGAAGACGGTTTTATTTTTTGTTAAACATTTTATTTTCACTTTTCAGTGATGCACCTAATATTATTATGTGATAAACTAAAGCAAACACATCACGTAAAAAAACAATAGCCTAATACCAATTTCTCATCACCCTTAACAAAATGTCGCTGTCCAAGATGTAGGGCCGAGTTCTCCCGGTACTTCACCATCAGTTGCACTTCACCACATGCATTATAATGAGTATAAAAGTAGCTTCATATTTTTAATAAAGAAATCTCATTGCTGGCGTCAATCACTTACGATTAAGGAGTTCCGGTGGTCATCTCTGGTCTTCATCATCAGGTCACCAAGAGATGCTTTTAGAATGCAAATTCTCAAGGTCTTACAGGAAATGCCAAAATTGTTGTATGTGTGGCTATAACTTTTGAGGAGTTCCCTCGATTCCTCATGGATCCCATCATCGGATTCTGACTTGGTGACAATGGGACCACATCGGGAATATACGATTTCAAACAAAAAAAATAATTCAATATCGGTCCACAACTGACGGAGAAATCGGTGAACATACATAAAAAAAAAACATACATAGCTACAGCCAAACATAGAACCTCCTCCTTTTTTGAAGTCTGTTAAAAAGGCTAGGAGCGCAAGGAAAGATAATAATTACATTTTAATACGAGAAATGCTTGTAAATACTATTTTTCGTTGACAAAAGACTAGTTATTCGTAATAAATTAAAGAATAGCTTAAATAATATCTAGCCTGAGTTATACCCGCAATCTTAGGCTGCACTGGCGGCCGGCAGCACGCGACTGGACATCCAATTAAAATTAAAAAAGCGGGTCGATTTTGAGGAATCGAACGCACGAAACAACAGGCGAGCGGTAGAAAATCGCACGCGAACATCTTTCTATACATTTTGCTATCGATCACATTTCAAAAAGAATGATTTCCCGTTTTACATTCATTATCGAATGAATATTCCGTCGCTCGATTTCTCAGGACTCGGGCTCGGGGCCGATCTCGAGCGCAGGCGAGACGCGGCTTTCAGACACGTCACGGGCCCTTTTGTAATTTACCGTGGGATCACTTTCATCTTTTCAATCAGGCCGTTCTGCCCTGCTAAGGTAAAAGGCAGTATTTTACACAAAACTACTGTAATAATTGCAACCTCATTACTGGGTAATGAGGTTGCAATTGCTACAGTAGTTTTGTGTAAAATACTGCCTTTTACCTTAGCAGGGCAGCGTTGGACGGCGACGGTGGCGTAGTCGTTAAACTAAAAGCGTCTATACAATTCCATACATTCCGGCCCCCTGCTTCGCCGTGACGGCGAAACCGTGCCTAGCCGTGCCGTCCAACGGCAAATTGTAAAAGCGCCCAATTAGTTAAGTTAAGGTATACTTTGGGGGCAGTTTTAAGCAGACTGACAACTGAATTAGTGACCGTAACTACATTTATGGTCACAGTCGCGATTCCAAGGATGCAGACAGATATCCACAGATAAGTTTCATTCGTCTTATTTGTACTAAATAATTGGTTAAACTAAAGTTCCGATTCGTATGGCAAGAAATTCAAAGTATTCGAGAAACTCCGCGTCGTCCAAGGACTCACAAAATGACTGGAAAATACATGATTTATCATAATACCCTATTAGTAATTTAACTGAACAAATTAGAAGCTCTAAAATAAACAACAGTCTTAGTACATACAAGTTATTTACACAAAGATTTTATACAAAAATATCCTACTGTACATATAACAATAATTATCAGTGTAGAAATATAACTTGTCTCTATGTATGTACATAACTAGAAACAGTCCTAAAAATAGTCAAATCTTCTAGGAATCATGAAGTTACGAAGAGGGCAGGGAACGCGACCGAGGGGCGCGCGGCAACGACCGTCGCGGGCGCAAGAAACATGCCGCGCGCGGCGGCGACCGTCGTGGGCGCATGGAACGTGTCGCGCGCGGCGACGACCGTCGCGGGCGCAGGGAACGTGTCGCGCGCGGCGGCGACCGTCGCGGGCGCATGGATCTGTCGCGCGCGGCGGCGACCGTCGCGGGCGCATGGAACGTGTCGCGCGCGGCGGCGACCGTCGCGGGTGCATGGAATGTGTCGCGCGCGGCGGCGACCGTCGCGGGCGCAGTGACGAGGCGCGAGCGAGCTCCAGGCTCCGCGCTGGCGGCTTGCTCGAGGCCTACGTCGTCTTACTTAACTTATCGCCCCAATACGGGGGCAGTCTCGGGCAAGGCAGCGGTTCTCGCAGACAGGCGAAGAATCGACAGGAAGCCAAACATCACACGCTACTCCTACCAACCATCTATATCACGAGTATAAATCGACCAAGCGAACGCTCGAAGCCGAGGAATTTGCTACCTACGATGAACACAAAACGATAGCTATCCATATAAATTCGTGGATTCCACTAAATATTATATATAATTCTAGAAAATACTTTGCCATCATATAAGCAGAATCCAATACTGTGGGTACCGAGAACATTAGGTAACACGATTAAACGATACTCTGAAACTATTATAAATATAACTAAGAAGCTGAGATATTTAATATTTGCTATGATGAGGTGAAATCTACTTTTAAACTAAATCGGTCGTCATAAGTACACGCATGTAAGCTTGGATGAAAACCTTAGAAAGGTAACGCTTCTCGTGCTTGAAATGTAAAATGAACAAAAGTGACCTTTCTTAAGTTTTCAATGACCTAAATCGTACCTTACACCGTTAACGCCGCTCATCGCGACTAGAGATCTCGACCTAGCGACAAACGACACGTCGGCAGATCTATCGACATATCGCACGTGGTCGCGCTAAACAAGTCCGACGAATCGCCTCATCTACGATTTAATCGCAGCGGGACTTCAATTGTAAGCTTCGCCATCGGTTCCTAACACTAGGGCATAAGACACATGTCGTAGAAAGAAAATCTATTATAGAGTTCGTATCAAAAGTATTTGGAATCAGTGTAAGGCTCGGCCGAGGGCGCGTTGGTCCCGGAGCTACAACTAGTTAATCAAATCACAGCCTAGGGCGCGGCGCGGGTCACGTGGCCGGCGGCGGCCTGGGTGACGTGACCGACGGCGGCGCGGGTGACGTGACCTGCTGCGGCGCGAGTGACGTGACCGACGACGGCGCGGGTGACGTGACCGGCTGCGGCGCGGGTGACATGACCGGCTTCGGCGCCGGCTTGCGCAGGCCCTCCTCGTCCGTCGGCCTGTGGGCACACACTACTCGTTAAACTCTTCGACAAGTTAGTACAAAACGCCAGTGGACTCCAAAAATGAAAGTCTAAGTAGTAATATCGGTAAAGGCCCCTCTAAAGGTAAAAGATGTGGGCGCGCGTGCGATCATCGACCACGGGCAATCACGGGCGAATAGAGACGAATATGCCCTCCACACGTGCGTGATCGTCTGTATTTGCCTATCATGGCCCATCGTAAAGCCATAAAAAAGTTAATATCCGCATATTTGCATTGGTATAGCGGCGTCGTGTAGAGCAGCTGCGTGTGCGCGTGTACTCTCGGCGCGAGCATCGGTGACGGGCGCGGCTACCTGTAGCCGAGCGGGCGGGCGCGCGCGGGGTGGGGGTGCGCGGCGAGGGAGAGGCGCGCGCGGCCGCGGCGGCGCGCGAGCACGGCGCGCCCGACCACGTCCGGCCGGGTCGAGTTGTGCGCCGCCTCCCACACCATCCTACGATACATACATTTATATTATGTTCTTTAAATTAATCTCTATAGCGACATTTATTGTACATTTGATGGGAAGTTGCCTCAAAATTAAAAGACCACTTATAGTTATGGCCGACTCTCGTAACTAACTTAGAAAATTCAACTTCTGTCTGATTGTATTTATTGAGATCAGTTAAATACAAATAGAACATCTACCGACGTATAAAATAATCTTCCAGCCCTGTAATAAAAAAATGTGTTTCACCTGGGAATCAGCGCGATGGCAGTAGTGAGTATCACCAGCAGCCAGTAGCAGGGGTCGAACACCATGTTCCTCATCACGTGGTTCGTGGAGGGCAGGTGCAGGAACGACGCCGGCAGGGACTGGAAAATCAGCGTGACCACGAAGAACGAGGCCAGCGAGCCCAGCAGTGCTATCGCGTGGATTACCGTCTGCAACACACAACACCATCGTCACTGATTAAGTTCCTATCTGATAGCAAATGTCAGTGACCAGAATAGGGAGAGCTAATGCTAAAGTTCGCGAGAGGACGTCACCCGGCCGGTTTACTAATGATTCGCAACCGCACGTTTCGCAAACTGTTTCATTTGGCCAAACGCTTTTTTTTCTGAAACTGTAAATATTTCAGGATTTTTATAAAACTAACCTAACCTAACCTATAGGGTTCTACGCGATGGTTCTGAAATATTTACAGTTTCGAAAAAAAAGCGTTGGTCAAATGAAACAGTTTGCCAAACGTTTTTCGCCCAAATGGAAGCCACACGAAAAGGGAGGACTTAATTTAATTTGGAAAAGTACAGTGCTCTCACTCTTTAGCTCTCTTACGCTCTTATGCGAGTCTATGGGCCTGACACACGATCGAGCAAGTTCGCGTACTTCGTGACGTTCTGCGTCTACGTCTCCATTGGTTGGATTGTCTAGGGTCAACCAATCGGGCCGACTGCCCTACTCGTCATAGTAGAGCAGTCGTCAAATTTCCGCAAAAAACGACACCTTTTTAAGTTTTACAACTTCTAATGGTCACAATTTACGAGTTTTATGTATCACACCTACTATAATGACGTGAGCTCTGTCAAACGCAGCCACTCCTGTTCGAATCGATCAATGTACTGCTGAGTAATTACTAAATAAACACAGCGCGCGATGGTAAATTTAGTTCATAATATAATGCGTCGTACTGTGCGCGATTACAGCGCCATTTACGCCAGCGATTTATGCGCTACCGTGCCGAGTAATGCGTTCTTATCTCTAAATAATGGTAATACAATATTGTCGGCAAGTGCCACACTTGTAAAGTTATAAGCGATATTGCGTTCGTTACATCGGGTTACTGCCGGTGACCCCCATGACCGAAACGAAAGACGTTTCACGTAAAATCAACTTACCGTAGCATAACAACGTAGTTTTTAATTCTTTCGATTCATACACTGAATTTATTACGTTAATTTCATGTTCGATCTTATTTTGGGTACTGTTAAGCGGCTACCACACGCGCAAGCTTCACCACAGTTTTGCCTGCGCAGGCCGGTTTGTACACGGAACACGGAGCGTGTGGTTGGTAAAACTGTATCACGCGCCAATCCCACAGCGCGGCACTTTTCGACTTGCTTGCAATTTTGCCTGCGCAAGCCCGGCCTGCGCGTACTTGTCTGTGTGTGTGGTTGGGCGTTCAGTGTTCAGTGTACAGTCGAAGCTCACTCGTCGTTCGATGGGGTCGTTCGCCACTCAAAAATGGCAGATTTGCGTAGGACGTACAATCGCGAATTCACGTCTGAATTAATTAGTTTATATATAAATCTCTACCAGCAATCTGGAAAATTAAATCTAAAGATTATTCCGACCGAAATAAAAAAAACGATGCCCTTTATATGAGTATGAATTTTTCTATTCAACAGCCATTTTTTTAATCCACTGCATTGTCTTTTTTTTTTAATATCAAACACTTGAAAAATAATAGCATAAAAATATTTCTTCATTGGGAAACATTGTTTCCACGCCAAGGATTTTGAAAAGAATGTGGCTTGCGCGTACTTAACTGTGCCGTGTGGTAAGACACGAAGTGTTCAGTTTTTTCGAGCGAGAAACTTGCGCAGGCAAAACTGTGGTGAAGCTTGCGCGTGAGGTAGCCGCTTTATGTTAGTATAATCTACTGGAATATGTATTGTTAACTATTTTTGCTGTGTATTTTTGCACCAAAACAAAGTGAGATAAGATATATAGGTTATGATCAAGTTGTAAATCTGTTTCTGCTTGCTTAGTGAGGCTAAGGGACTCTTGCCCATACTGCCAAATAAGGCGGGGCATGAAAGGTTGCGTGTGATTTTAAATTTAAATTTTATTTTGATTTCCCTTTCTTATTGTTTCTTTTTCCCCCTTCTTGTTTTGTAATTTATGTTTTATGTATCTGTCAAAATTATGTGTGTGTAACCTTCCGTGGTTTCACCTGATGGTTCCAACGGCATTACGCTGAGTTGGGACCATTTCGTGACTACATTCTTTCTGTGTGTATTTTTTCTGTCCTTTGTTGATATTTGTCACGAATAAATGTTTTTCTTTCTTTCTTTCTAAAAAAAAAGTAAAACTATATTCAATTTTTTTTATTGCATACCGGAATCACAGACTTGAAGTAATCCTTAAATGAGAAAAACCTCGGCTGTAACCACTCTTTACTATGTCCTCTCGCAAACTTTGGGTAAACTCTTTATTCCGGTCACTGCTTATTCATATTTAACCAAAAGCACACAATATTTTTTTGTATGCATTTGCTACAGGCCTCGTGCTGGCTCAATACGACTAATATTTCCTATATGGTTCATGGTATAATTGACAAGCTAAGGGCTTTCTCGCCATTTTGACATGTTAAATTATACGAAAATAAATATCATGACGACATAAACGAAAACGCGTTCGGAGAAGCGACTAAACATGCAATTGGTCGTTTTAACTGCCACAAACTTTTATAGAAATTGCTATCTTAAAACGTTACGTTATACAAGTGGTGACATTATTTCTAGATTATTTTTATATTAGCGGTACCCTGCATCGAAGGTGTAAATCTCATTTCTAGAATGAAACTCAGCTGCAGTGTCTTTTCGCGACTTTTAATATATCGAGCCTTTGTTATTCCCTCAGGAGTACCACAGGGATCGTACCTAGGTCTTCTGCCCTATTTTACCTATATTGACGACGGTCTCCCAAAATTAATCTGTATTTAAATTATAATGCAGCAGTTAAGTCGCTGTTATTATTGACGACGCGGTTAGCCTAGTTGGTAGTGACCCTGTCTACGAAGCTAGCGGTCCCGGGTTCGAATCTAGTATGGGCAAACATTTGTGTGACGAGCGCGAGTATTTGTTCCTGAGTCATGGATATGGATGTTTTCTATATATTTAAGCATGTATTTCTCTATATAAGTATTTATCGTTGCCTAGTATCCATACTACAAGTCTAGGGCTTAGTTTGGGACTTGGTGTTTTTAATTGCAACTAAAAGCATATAGTGTAACAGTGGTATAAAATGGGTGAACATCAAAATCACACAAACACGGTGTTCATGACGAAGTGAAAGACGCACACGACACGTTTAACAGGTATCTTCTTAACGTTAACTTGACACACGCTACCCACTTACAAGTTTAAAATAGAAACGCTGCAAGGAAACATTTATCAGTTGAAAAAACATCAATAAAACAATTGAAGATGTGGGTGGATGAAGGGGTTATGTATTCAAGACGTTGTGAGTTAAATTGTGACTTAACACCTTCACTTATGCCTTAAAAATGTAAATCGAATAAAAGTGACATACCCCCTTCATCCACTCACGTCTTCAATTATTCTAAACATCCGGTATACAATTAAACAACCAGTCGTGCGTAACATTGTGGTACCAGAGCCCACGACCAAAACCATGTATCATCGTTTTACGGCCGAAACCGTATAAAGTGGTTGGATTAGATGATTCTGACCCCTACTAAGTGGAGGGTAGCGGTCAGAAATGTCAGAACTGCGTGGGATGCCATTCCTGCTATGTCAAAAAAATAGGCAGACGGTATTATCGTAATAAGTCAGATATTGAAAAAGTACATAGATTTTGTCATTTTATGACGAAAATGTTTGCTTTCAGGCGATTTGCGTGTAGCGCATGGCATGGGCGCATTTTTGAAAATGTCAAAAAATTTAGCCGAACTGTATTATAGCAACCTAGTTAAGTTTTTTTTTTTTACTTTTTGTATGGCTGCCGGAATGACCAAAATACTGTTTTCAGACATTGTCGATGTCGTCTATAATCCCAAAAACGAAAAGAACGTTCCGGAACCGCCCGAAAAACGCCCCAACTGAAGATCTTGATCGTGATCTAGAAAGCGATTTCGATGACGACGACGATGATAATGAGTCCGACAGCGACTAAAAAGACGCATTAATCAGACCTTGTACTTCCTTGTAGAGTACATACTTAATCAAGTATCGAAATCGAAAAGTTGTCTGATTAGTTAGGTGCTACACTGAATTTGTCTGATATATTTTTTTTCTACATCTAGTCAACTTATTTTATCTTGCTTATTCTAAGTTATTTATTTTCAGACGAATGTTACCGGCCGGTAAAATTGTTTAACGTTTTCAAAACGGTCTCAAAATTTAATGTGCTCACATTTTCTTCTGTAAAGTGATTCTTTCGCATCAACTGACCGCTTTCGTGAAGAAGATTTTCAGACGTATTGCTATGATACTTTTTATTTGTCTCATTTTAAATTTTTTCACGTGGTCTCCCGGGTACGCGCTACGGTGCTGGCGTCTGAAAAATGTGTTTTCGGTATCTTATAGCTATCATTCAACTACATTCTGAAAATCAGACGGGTTGCTATGATACAGATCGGTAAAATTTGTTGCCATTTTTGAAAATTTGGTCTGGTGAGACGCTACACGGAAAATGTCTGATATTGCGATTTTCGGGTTCAGGATAACACATTCTATCAATTTGATGCGGTTTTAGTCGCGTTGCTATGAGACGAAAATTTTGGTCGTGGGCTCTGGTACTATTCCCGTCCTAAGCTAAAAGGCGATATCTCAAATTCAATAGCCAAAGCAGATTCAGTCCTCTCCCGTTAGTAATTAGGTAGCAATTGCTACAGCAGTTTTGTGTGACATATCGCAGTTTAGCTTAGCAGGGCAGTATTGGGGTTCGTAGATAAACACGACTGACGAATGATTTGCACAAGCTCGTGTCCAGGGCCGTCTCTAGCCCAAGTAGCGCCCGTGTGCAATCCAGTGCAACCAATACCCCCTGGCGCCCCCTAGTAGCCGCGCGGGCGACACAGCCGCGGCGCCCGGCGCCCCCCGCACCCTGCGCCCGGTCTGCACTGTAGGTAAAGACGGCCCTGCTCGTTCAATCAAGTAAATGACTCGCACTCGACTCAACTAACAATCCATCGACACTTAAGAGTTGTACCTGGGTTGATATATGATGATCCTTGTGACAGCTCATAAAAACACGTATAACGGCCGCACTGAGAGACGTCAATGCAAAAGTGTGGAATGCGCTTCCGGCGTCTGTATTTCCGAGTGCATGCAATCTGAACCTATTTAAAGCTAGGGTGAATAGGCATCTTCTGGGTGAGCTCGCTACATCGTAGACTGAATCTTCGTCCTCCAAGAGCAAGAGTTAGTCAAGAGCAAACCCATTATCAATAAAAAAATAAAATAAAATTAGATTTCTTTGCTATAGCAATAGAATAAGACGCAGCAACTTTAATCAAATTTAAAAATTGACGTCTCCGAGTTCGGCAGTTAAACTTGTTTCTTTGACTTTTCACAAATAGTGCATTGACACAAACCTCGCAACGACGTACTGTAATTTAAATGGATTTTTTCTTATTTTTACTGCTTGGCCGTACAATAAAAATGTTTGGAGTCCAGAAACACAGCTGTCACAGGGATGATCCCAAACCGACCGAGCTATAAGTAAGTTATGTACGACTTACCCAGCTCCTGGTCTCGACGGCGACGTAGGCGAGCATGCTGACGAGGCAGCAGGTCATGTTGCAGAGGCCGAAGGACCAGCAGTCCACGGGCGTGTCCCAGTAGGTGCCCACGGCCGTGAAGAAGATCGCCACGCTGATGTAGATGGACTCGGCGAGCATGGCCCAGTACGAGTGCGCGCGGTAGGCCAGCCCGCGCCGCGACACGCTGTACAGGCCCGGCCGCCCGATCAGCAGGGACGCGGGCGCCACGCGGTCGTACGCTCCTGTCCAAACAATCAATGTCATGGGAAAATCTCACGTTTTTAGGGTTCCGTACTTCAAAGGAAAAAAAAAAACGGAACCCTTATAGGATCACTTTGTTGTCCTTCTGTCTGTGTGTCTGTCAAGACCCTTTTTCTTAGGAACGCGTTCAGGTATCAAGTTGAAATTAATATCAAATACTTAGGTTTGCAATCCCTTAAATCAGTGAAAAAAATCAAGCTTCTAAGTCCGTTGACCAAAAGATACGGCCGTTTATGCCGCATATTCAAGGGAATCTCAAGGGAATCAAAACCTATAGGGTACTTCCCGTTGACTTGACTGACACCCACTAAGTATGCACTCTCGTACTTGGCGATTGTCAGCTTATACTGGACTATATTTTTTATATGATTTAACTACAAATTAACTATTTTCGAATTTTTTCCTCTACTCGTGCTACAAGACATTACTTCTTGCCAAATTTCATGATTCTAAGTCAACGGGAATACTCTATAGGTTTTGATTCCCTTGAGATTCTCTTGAACAAATATGTGCGGCCGCATAGGTACCGTACCTTTTACCGTAACTCGGAAAAAGAGAGAAAAATCTTCGAGACTCGATTCCCGTGATTTACAAACTATTTACATACACAAGTTTGTGCGGAACCCTCGGTGCGCGAGTCCGACTCACACTTGACCGGCTTTTTTTTTATTGACCGAGTCGGCGAAATATGTGGTTTGCTAACCTAAGGTTGAATTCTGTTCGCACGTCATAAAACCAAAGTCGATAATATCTTCACCGGCAGTGTTTGCATTATATTATTTCATGTGGGGATAGACCAGTTAATTGACTAGCATAGAGACATTTCATTTTAGGACCGGAGCAATGGATCTTGAAGGAGCTTTGTCTGCCTGCGCTGTGACAAAAGAAATTGTATGGGGTAGTGTATGTTACCTATGACGAGCGGCGGGATGGCAGTGAATATGAGGTTGTACGTCATCATGTGCATCTGGTCAACCACCACGGTCGACGAGAAGCCGCAGTACAGCTGGTACCAGAACACAATGAACACGAACGTCTGGAAGACACCAAGATCCATATCAGCATCGTAGCGTATCAAGAAAAGCTTAACTTAAACGATCAACTTCTCTCGGCAATTTGTAACCAGCAACTATTGCCGTCTTACTCTCACTTAGTATGTTAGAGCAAGTTGCTGGTTCCGCGTTTCCGTGTAGATTTTGCGCGTTTAGAAGCCCCTTAAAGGATCCAAAAGGGGACAAGTCTCTGTGAGCAGCATTAGAACCTTCTATGACGCCTCCAACGTTAAGCTGCAATGGCATGTTATACCACAGACGGATTTAAAAATAATAATTGATTACGATGATGAAATAAGAATTCAAGTTAATTTTTTAAAAGTTTTCCGGGTAGAAGCCTCTTCTAAGCTGTAGTTGAGGCCCTACGCTCCTCCAAGAGTTAAAGGATCCAAGAAGAAGAAGAATCCGGGTAGTATAAGGTAACTCACGGCGTTCTTGAGGAAGAAGTACAGGATCATGCGCGCGAGGCGGTCGTAGCACCAGTGCCCGTGCACGAGCAGCAGGCGCTCCACGTACTTGAACCGCGAGAGCTCGAAGTCCGACGCCATCACCGCCTGCCGGCCCTCCTGGCCCGATAACCCTGGAACCAGGCAAGCGGACGACATTGACACACATAAATTAATGTGGTTGTCCAAATCGAAAGGGCCCTTATGGCGGCGGGCGCTTACGCTGTTATAGTTTTCATTGCCTTGTCATTAATATGACAGTCGTGTGAAAAAAGGCGTAACCGCCTGCCGCGGTACGGTCCCTTTCGATTTGGACGACCACATATTAGGGGGAGCTTACACAAATTGACGTAGCTCCAAACTAAGCTTTAAACTTGTAATATGGGTACAAGGCAGCGATAAACATACTATAGAGAAATACACAATTAAATCATTTGTTAGTAGGTATACTTTACCTTACAAGCATTAACCCCTTGTAGCAATGCACCGATTCGTATTTTACCTCGATCGCGTATTTTGTTTTAGCTTTGTCTCGATCGTCTAAGTCTTATATTATTCGTCATTGCATTTGCTATATATTTTTATCGCATTTTAATTATTTTTCTTGTTTATAGATACAGGTATAAATGACAGAGTATTATCTATTATTAATCACAAAGATAATATTTCAATGAATGATATATAGTCAATATATATATTATAGTCTCTGAACCTGCCCCAAGCCACCAGTGCCCTGATAAAACCCTACAGGCTATTACAAAACCTGATCATCGTGGTATCGTAGCTACGCTATAAAGTTGTAGGCACAGCTCCTAAATGAGACCCTGTTCCACTGTGATCGCAGTACGTACCGACGCCGACGTCAGCTGTCTGTATCATGGACACGTCGTTGGCGCCGTCGCCGATGGCCAGCGTCGTCACACCCAGCTCGTCCTTTACCGCCTGCATCATGATCATAAAGCATAAAGTAACCGAGCACACAGACCACCTAATGATAAAAGTAAGCTCTAATGCTCATACTGCCGCACTCAGAGACGTAAATTCATTTTTAAGTTTAAAGTTGCAGCATCTTATTCTATTGCTATAGTAAAGAAAGTGACAGCAGCAATTTTAATCAAACTTAAAAGTTAATTTACGTTTATGAGTGCGGCCGATAGACATTAAACCCTGAGGAAAGTTACGGAACTGTCAAAGTGACATTTCAGGGGATCTCAAAGTATGGGCCAGCAAGAAATATAATATAAAGTTCCGCTCGAACCGTGATATTCAAAATAAATTTGAGAAATAATTTCAAAATCGCATAAATGAAATGAAACAGTATTATGTATTTTTTACCAATAATAATAATGTTTAGCATTATTATTATCACTAACCAATGAAGTGAGTGACGTCACATGTTAACAACTTAATGACCCGGGTGTATCGAGACAGTGATATCAGTTCAATAAATAAATTATGCATACGAAAACAGTATTCTCCCTTTAAATTAATATAGCATAGAGTTTATGTCAAAATAAAGTTTGCCATCAATAAATTATATTATTTTACTCGTATCTTGATTATAATATACAGTTTATTTATAGAAAGTCGATTTCTTATAAATATCTTGAATACTTCAAATGTTTTTTGTTAACGGCAACACCTTTGTTTACATTCTTTCCGTGGGAATAAAAATTCAGGTATAATAATATGTCCAGAAGTGGAAGTTTTTGTGGCGTGATTATAAGAAATCCTGACCTTCTCTGAGCGTCCAGGATAACTATCGCGGTATTCACATATACCAAATGCGGGTAGACGCCCGCCTTTTCGAGGTAAACGACGAGGCATTAATAGTGATGTTTATTTTATGCGATTAAGGCCGAATTCGACCAAACTTCTTATACTGGGTATAACGCTTACTCTGAGATGAAAATGAGAGATTCATGACAGATTACTATGGCATTTTGACATTTAAACCCCAGAGTAAGCGTTACCCCCGTGTAAAAAGTTTGGTCGGACCGGGCCTAAGTGGCTATAAAGTACAAATACCTTCACGATGTAAGCCTTCTGCAGCGGCGTGGCGCGGCAGCACAGGACGGCGGAGCAGCGGCGCGCCAGCGACAGGAAGGGCACCACGAGCCCGGAGCGCCGGTCCAGGATGTAGGTCAGCGTGCGCCCGTCCACCACCAGCGCGCGCTCGCCGCCGTCGCCGGCCGCCGACGCCAGGTAGCTCTTGATCGTCAACTCCGCGTGGTTCTGCAATTACAACCACAGTTCATTATAGGGCTTCCATGCTCATGTAGTCGAATTTCCATCAGTTCGGACGAAGCGGTTTGCTGCGTCATTTCTTATTCGCACAGCCAAGGAGTGGAATGTTCTACCTGCGTCTGTATTCCCGGAATCCTTATAGCCTTGGTGTTTTCAAGGCAAGAGTGAATAGGCATTTTCTGGGTAAGCGTGTACCATCTTCGACCTCGTAGTCACTTAACATCAGGTGAGACTGAGGTCAAACGCAAACCCATTTCTGATAAAAAAAAAAATGCCGAACGAAACTTGACTTAACCACTTAATAGTCCAGAGATATCATAGAAACAGTATCTTTTTGACAGTATCCATTGTTAGAGGTTGCAAACTTTTAACATTCATATCAACTAAATCTTGTCTGTTGCCTATGTTACTCTTTCATGAAGATCTATTTGAATGTGTCAACGAGGGCGATAAGAAAGATAAACCAGAATGCGAAGGCAAGAAGAAACAGGAGAAAGCGCTAGCACGAATCTGCCTCAGTGTTCAGCCATCTGTTTACTCCGTTGTCAGGAATTGCAATACTGCATTTATTGCCTGGAAGAATCTGCAACCCAAGTAGCACAAGCTGTATGAGAGCTTATGTTGATGGCGGTCTCCGGCTTGTCGCCCGTCGACACCACGGTGTGTGTGTGTGTGTGTGCGTGTGTGTGTGCGTGTGTGTGTGCGTGTGTGTGTGCGTGTGTGTGTGCGTGTGTGTGTGTGTGTGCGTGTGTGTGTGCGTGTGTGTGTGTGTGTGTGTGTGTGCGTGTGTGTGTGTGCGTGTGTGTGTGCGTGTGTGTGTGCGAGTGTGTGCGTGTGTGTGTGCGTGTGTGTGTGTGTGTGTGTGCGCGTGTGTGTGCGCGTGTGTGTGCGCGTGTGTGCGCGCGTGTGTGTGCGCGTGTGCGTGCGCGTGTGCGTGCGTGTGCGTGTGCGTGTGCGTGTGCGCGTGTGCGCGTGTGCGCGTGTGTGCGCGTGTGTGCGCGTGTGTGCGCGTGTGTGCGCGTGTGTGCGCGTGTGTGCGCGTGTGTGCGCGTGTGTGCGCGTGTGTGTGTGTGCGTGTGTGCGTGTGTGTGTGTGTGTGTGTGTGTGTGTGTGTGTGTGTGTGTGTGTGTGTATGTGTGTTTGGCACCGACCTTGTCGCGCGACATGAGGTGCAGCAGGCGGTCGCGCTGCGAGAAGAGCGCGGCGGAGTAGGCGATGTTGATGGCGGTCTCCGGCTTGTCGCCCGTCAGCACCCAGACCACGATGCCGGCGTCGAGCAGCGCGCGCACGGTGCGCGGCACGTCTTCCTGCAACCGATCCTCCACTCCCGTAGCCCCTACCAGCGATAAAGCGCTCTCTAGCCGCGCCAGAGAGTCCCGCATGCGACGTTCGCGACCTAAAAAAACAAATCACAAGCTATTCAAGACCGGATTATAACAGTTATTTGGTCCTATTTTTGCCAACGAACCACGCGAAACTCTGTGCTAACCATATTAATAGAGACTGGCTGGCTGGTAACTAGAATATCCCAAAGGGTGGATGTACCTAAAGCAGTTATACCACGGCCAACTAGATCCCCAGACTTACTCTACAAACAACCATGTAATGAATGAATTTACTAATTTATTTGATGGCTTTATGTATGAATAACGTACCTTCCCCAATTTCAGAAGCCCTGTTGTGTCCCGCTAGCCACTCTTCCCAAAGCGTCGGCGCCATAACCCGCTTGGCCATGACCAGCGTCCGCAGGCCGGCGCGCGAGTAGTCCGACAACAGTGCGCGGGTCTTCTCTATGGTCTCGGCGTCGGGAGAGCCGGCGCGCACCGGGGACAGCGCGTTCAGGACCGTGCTGTCGGCGCCTTTCACGTATAATATCACCTGATGGAACAAAATTGGTGTTTATAGTAAAGGACTGACTACTAGGGGTGTCATCTCTTAATGTGCTACAGGATTAAGTCCTCCGAACCTAAGGGCATTCAAGTATAACCAGGTATTTTCTTTAAGAAGTGCAATTGCGCCTGAAATGGTCGCTATAGATAGAGAGAGGCAGCGAAAAACGCGATGTGGCTAGATTCGTAAACGACCCACCTATCATAGTGATTGACTAAATCGCAACTATCTAATCCTGATCCGAACGCATAAGTACACGGGTTTACCGAGACGTGTTTGAGAAACCCCGTCCGGATGTTCCCGGTTGCCCTCTCCAAACTAGGACCAATAAAATACATATATTTATAAACTTAACAATATCTTAAATTATTTTGGCGAGTAAAAAGCATGGCTCTGTTGAATCGCAGCGTTGGAAGTATTGCCCGCTGGCAGGCCGCCCCGGAACCGCTGGAACACGACATGTTTCGGGCGACATGTTCCGTTTCACCATACTAGCGTCCGTAAATTTCCTGGAGTATGTGTGCGTGTGCGTGTACCTGTCCCTGCGGCCCCTTGATCGCGATGGACATGCACTTGCGCACGGCGTCGAAGGCCTGCACGCGCAGCACGCGTGTCAGTATCAGCTCGCCGCGCACGCCCAGCTCCACCTCCACCGGCGAGCGCGCGCGCAGCTCATAGCCGTACGCCAGCGCCGCCTCCGCGAGCGCCAGCTCGTCGGGGCTCTCCGCCTCGTAACGCGCTAACATCTGTAAAATAAATTAGAATACTTAATTAGTGCCCTAAATTAAAAGCTTACGGCCGCACTCAGAGACGTCAATTAAGTTTTAAGTTTCATTAAAGTAGTTGCTTTCACTTTGTTTGCTATAGCAAATGAAAAAGACGCGGCAACTTTAATGAAACTTAAAAAATAATTGACGTCTCTGAGTGCGGCAGTTAATTATTCGGTGATAGCAAGTAATATTATATCGTAATCTCTGTAAATGGGAACTGGAACATTGGCGAGTTTCTACTGCTAAAGTAGACTTATCGCTAAAGTAGGGATAAAGATAATATTGACATAAAAAACGATGAATATGCTAAATTTATCTTGTCTTGAATTTCATAACCTACGTTTAACGAGTTCGAGGGCGAATGTACAGGTTGACCGCGGGTTGACAAACGTTGGGGAAGGCGAGTCGGCAGATACTACCTCCCCGCTACACAAGCCGAGGACCTAGCCGAGATATGCATTGCGCTAACTTAACGATTTTCGAAATCAAAGGAAATGTATACGATTGACGTAAATAACGATCAGTCGCTCATGAAAATTCCATACATTTTGTTGAATTTCGAAAATCGTTAAGTTAGCGTAATCAGGTGCAGCTCACTCCGCGACTACGTTCTCCGCTACAAGTACGTATCGCATTCGTTTATTATTATTATTATTTTAAAGCGTTATTTTATTACGTATAAAATGTTTAAAAATAAAGCAAAAAGATTTTGCATTACAGCGGGTTGCAGCAACGCTAATAAAATGTTGTATTAGGTACCTCTACATTCAATTCGTCAACATTGTGAGATTTATTGTTTTTTAGATACCTAAATAATTAAATACAAAATATGAATATACTGCTCTCTATAGCGAATGCAAGAAATAAATATAGGCGATTATTTTATTTCTACTCGTTAACAACCCTTGCTATCTTCGACGCGGCGAGTGAACCAATGTATTTTCACCGTTGGCACACATCCTTAAGGTTCCGTTTGGATTGCGCTGGAGTCAACGACGTTGGAGGGGCCATAAATCATTATGCTTAGGCGAATAAAAAGGCGGCTTTCGTAAAAATCAAAGGCCCCTTGCTCCTAAAACCTAGATGCTTCATACATCTTCGTCTGGCACCCCGCGGGACGGAGGCGCATGAACTTGAACTATAATACTGCCCTGCTAAGCCAAATGGTGGCATCTCCAACAAGACGTGTAGCAGGTGTAACCTTATTTCTAACGGGAGATTATTAACTATTGAATTGGAGATACCATTTTTTGGCTTAGGAGGGCAGAATAACTATTTGAACTGACCGTCTGCTCGGCGCTGTGCAGGCTGGCGCTGTCTTCGCTACCCGGCCCGGTGGGCAGGCGGCTGAGCTGGATCCGCTGCGGCGAGGTCGACGACGGCTGCGACGACGGCGACGACGGCGTCGGCGACGGCGTCGTCGACCGCGACTCCGTCAGTCGCGCATACCTAAGTTAACAAACAACTTACTGCCGCACTCAGAGACGTCAATTAATTTTCAAGTTTGATTAAAGTTGCTGCGTCTCGTCCTATTGCTATAGCAAAGAAAGTGACAGCAGCAACTTTGATCACACTTAAATGTTAATTGACGTCTCTGAGTGCGGCCGTTAGTTTGGAAACAAGTGTCACAAAAAAAGGAAAAGCTATTCAGCATCAGGACTGAGGAGTTAGAACTTAAACATTGGCGGAAAAGTCTTGAACGAAATGAAAATTAAGCATATGACCCACAGCGCACACGGGATTGGCCTAAGACCGTCTTTTTATTTAAGGAAAAATGCAAACTCTTAATATTCAGATGCGCCTTTCTAGCATAGGGTAGCAATGTGCAGATTTTCTTCTCCCGTTTCGTCCAGCGCAAATGAGAGCGGGATGCAGTGAGTAGAGTATCTATTATTGTTATTATTATTTATTTATTTATTATTAAACATTTTTATATTCTTATAGATAAATGTTGTCCCACAAAATCGTATCAACAGTTTTAGTAAGCTATATTTCAATACGTCGATCGTTGCGCTCGGATGTTGTCCCATCGCGTTGTGCCGCATCATTTTAAAATCTCGCGTAAGGTGACGTTAGGTATATCAAATTGCTCGCTGTTTAAAAGGCATGATACGTACATATGTATCAACTTGCTATAGTCACGACCCGCCCGCTATTTGGACAGAGCTTAATTAAAATACTGTCAAACTTTATATTCCGTCTAATGTTAGGCATCTTACCACACGTTCTTGTATGTCTGGCATACGTTTAAAAAAACTACACGTGCCAAGTTTTTAGTATCTAATCAATCTATTTAAAAGCAATATACATAAAATTACCGGCAACCAAGACAAACATGAGGGTCCCTTCCCACTTAGCGTCTTCCATCCACAATCATTCCTTGCCAGGACTATAAGGCACACGCATCGACAAGTAATACTTAAGTAGGTATAAGTACTTAAGTGCTTTTAGTAAGTATAGTGTTTTCAACCCATGAAGACGTACAGTCAAAGGCATAAATATCTATACAGTCATCGCGTTCAAATATATGTATACACTACCATATTGTTAGTAGCATAGAGGTGTATAGTTATTTATGGCATCTTGGGAATGTATGTATATTTATGACTTTGACTGTATATCCTACTACTTTATTTTACGTTCATTGGCGCAATCAATGGTTTGGGTGCATTTATATATACATATAAATAGAAAAAGCAATTAAATCATAAAAACAAAATAGTAGAAAAACAGCATATAAAAGAAAGCTTATTAGTTGGTGACTGATTATTGTGGAGTGTAATATTTACAAGTTAGTAAAGGCGCTGTGGAGGACCAAGGCGAAGGTGGCGGGATGACTTAGATGCGTTTCGAGGTGACTGGACAGAGATTGCCAAGGACAGACAGAATTGGGGATCCAAGGGAGAGGCCTTTGCCCAGCAGTGGGACACTACAGGCTATTAAAAAAAAAGAGTATTGAGAAAAAAGGGGAAAAGGAACAACTGTAGACGCTTGATGCCGAAAATTTCAAATCTTTGTTAAGCTCCGTGTTAGTAGTAATTCGGACAATAAATAGCCTTTCATTTAAACACTTATAATAAATAATTATTATGTTAATTAAGCTTTTTCTTAATTTAACAAATAATACCGTCCAGAACTCTCTCCTTAACCACGCGAATAACTTAGGTATAAGAAAGTATTGGACCACTAAAAGCTGCCTCACTACACTCTTAATGCAAATCAGAAAGCCTTTCCAAATAAATAAATAACCATTGCGAAACTACCCAAAAATACACCCTTTATGACTTACAAATCATACACAAAAACTATACACACACACAGACACCGACTACACAGCCTGGCGTTAAATTATCTTCAACAGCCAGTGACACTGCCGAAGATTCTGTGATATTTAAACAGGTCAAGTGTGAGTCCGTGAGGGTGAGGGTTCCGTACACATTTTTCCGGTTTTTAGTATTTGTTGTTTTTTCTATAGGGTTTGTTCTATAATCATACCATGACGCTTGTATGTATTACCGTTTTTACTAAAGAACAAATACAAAAAAACGTCGAAAAAAAAAACGTTTCTTGCATTGGTACTCCCCCTATTATTTCACTTTATTATTATTTGTTAGGAAATTTGCCGATATATCACATATTCTGCAAAAAAATCAACGGGCTATCGTTTACGGTTTAAAAGATACAGAGCTCTTTAAAATTACGATGGACGGACGGACAGCGTAGGCTTAGTCAGAGGGTCAGGAACCCTAAAACGTATCTTCAGTTGGTATTACAAGTAGATACACGAATCAGACCCATGTAAGAAGTGAGAATGCAGTACACTCCCAATTCCTCTTGGACAATTTGGCAATCTAAACAGTACGGAACCCTAACGCCAGTCTGTAAAAGCCCAATTCCGCAAGCACCCCAAAAATTTCACTTAAATAAAACCCGAAACCAGCCAGCCAAAAAAGGTAAAAGAAGCGAGTTAAAATCAGCGTGATTACAGGGCTAGACCTTACCTAGCCCTCAGCATTACCACCCAGCGGGGTAATGCCGTCAGCTTTTTGGACACCCCGCCGGCACGCTGCGATCTGAGACAAGTTTTTTTTTTTTAATTTTAGAAGTCTAGAGTCACTGGTTCCGTAAGCATCAAAGAGCCAATTGCTGCAATATTTAGAAACAAATATATTAAAAAGTCGAAGTCGCGGAACAGCTGAAGCCCGGTAAAATGAGAAAGGATGAAAGAAGATTACTTATATGAACTTCTAATATTAAATGTTATAGTATTTCTGTTTTCGTTTGGCCGCATTCTAAAGAAGATGCGACCAACCAAAAATATATTGATATACTACTGTCTATTATACTGTAACTTCGTCCGTGTTGAATTTGTTTGTTGCTATAAAACTTAGATAGATAATTTTCCCGATATATGAGAATCCTTTAATCAATTCAAACCATGGGTGCCAATCCGTTCAACTGTTATAAGCGACTGATATTTATAATTTTTGTTATAAAAACAATTTCATTTTCGACCTAACCGTACAATTCATAATATAATAAAAAAAATATGGTTTTGTTATAATAATCCAAAAATGTTTAAAATTCAATAAAAAGCGGAAAATCGTATGTATGAAGAAGGATGTCATAGTATTATTATTTTAATATATATTTTTGTACACAACTGGCTCTCCACGCTTTGTGGTTGAAATAATACAATGTACTGGATTCAGACTTAGTTAGCCAATAAGCGTTGTCGCTACACGTTGATTAGTTTGAGGTGCCCTTGACTTAATGCATTTGACATTCTTGATCAGCATTCGCGCAAGCACAGGGTTACATATACAGCTATAAGACTATATTTGAGAATTACACTCAATTTAACTTCCTTAGTTATTTATTATAATGTTAAACGTTTCTTTAGTAACAGTAATTTATTGAAATTATTTAGGGTAACGGTTGGTAAACAGCCATTAGTCAGTAATATTTGATTGGTTTGATTTTTGATTATTGAGACCGGGCATTAGTAACCCAATAAAACTTTGCGGTCACGACTAGAAAATGCAAAATGAAAAACCGGTTACACGGTTTACCGATAAACCGGCCCTATACGATCGGTAATAACCGGTACCGTATTTATCAAATACTAAATGGGTCAAAAATTCGTCAAAATATATCGAGTTTAAGAACACGTTATCATATTACGAACACTCCCAAAACTGTTTTGATTTCTGAAAAGTGATAGGTTATTTTTTATTTGGTCCAAATTGATTTAAATTTAACATTTGTGGTTTATTAAATCAAAACATTAGTAATTGTACAGGCTTACCGATTCTACCCGACCTAGATGGGTGGAGTACAAAAAGGTGGGCCTGCTAACTCACGCAATTAAATTTTCTATGAAACTTTCCGTTATGCGACCAAAATTAGCCGTAAGGACACTTTTCGTTGCACAATGGAACTTTTTTCGTCTTCGTTGTTTGTATGGTTAACTACGATTTGATAATTGGTTCCAACTTTTTGAACCTTACCCAGATCGGAAATGCACCGGTTTACAAATTCGGTTGTTAATTGCATTCCCTATTTAGTCACGACGTTAGTTTATAGAATTAATTTATAAACATGGAATAATTTGTCAACAACCTCCTCAACAAGCGCAAGAGATGCATCAGTACACTACACAGGCAGTGGTATGTTGCATCAATCCCACTTTAGATTATAACCGTATCTGTCGCATCGCATGAGCCATTGCTTATGAAATCAATAATATTAAATGAATCTTTTGACCGCCACTGTCCAATTAAGCGTTGTCGAAAATATCGGCCTCATGACATATTCGCGTAAGCTACAATCTTGCTTAACATTTTAGTTGTGATTGCCAGTCAAAACATAATGAGCCTTAGATAATACTTAGTATGGAGTAATAGGTACTGAGAGTGTAACTGATAAGAAAAGTAAGGTAAATGGAGGCTGACCGTTGAAAATCAAGGGCAAGGGAAGAACTGGGGGATAGCGACTAGCGGGCGCGAGCTGTGTAGCAGGATAAAAGGGCGTGCCTCGTACATCAATAGCCTCGCCTCCCCCTCCGTCTGTCTCCCCGCGGGACGGTCGCGCACGAACTTGTCTGACTATAGTGAGTGGATTTATGCACCGTCGGTGTATTTTCAGTACCGTTAAGGGGGATCCTTACCCCTCTATGAATACATTAAGTGGTTATCGCTATAGAAACGCGATCGTGTAAGCGAGTGAGACTAATTTGTTTTTGGGCCGAGTTTTAGCTCCAGTCGGGTGAATATTTGGATACCCCTCTGTGAAAAAGACAGGGTTACTTTATAACCGCGGTGGTGTGAGCGAGTGAGACTGACTTGTCGTTGGGGCGCTGCGTGGCTTTGGATTGGCGGTCGTTCTTGTCGGAGCCGGTCATGCGCATAGTGTCCACGTGCGGCTGGCTCACCACCACCGTGTTGCACACCGCCAGGATCAGCAGGAACTCGCGCACCTGACACAATAACAAGTGATATACAATACAGCTCGAAAAAATTTCGCCATAGATGGTCTGAGTCGCGTTATATATCTATGTTAACACACCGTTTCAACCTCTACATGACTCGTCCATTTATTGCTTACTTTCCAACTCTTGCAACAACTACCCAAAAAACACAGCGCACGCTTAGTAATAAACCGGCTCAAGTCGATATTAACCTATATTCTATTTTCAAGCGTTGTTAGAAGCGCTTGAGATTAAAAAAATCAAACTGCCTTGTTTCGACTTGAGCCGGGTTATTACTAAGCGTGCGACAGATTGAACGACACGGGCGTAAAACAGGTCGCCTTATTATTATTATTTATTTAAGTATGGCCCCTGTAACTGATTCCCAGCACAATTTTCCCAATTTCAAGTATTCTAAAGAACCATTGTTTTATAGAAACACAAGTATGGTGGTCAGAAGTCCATCAAATATTATCAGGTCGCCTTATGTTCGAGCGAATACAGATACAGGTCTCAGATAAACGGGTTTTATTTATATTGGACGCATATAATTTTCTTTTCGATTTCGTGGAGATGAAACAGTGAAATCCCTACTAATATTATAAATGTGAAAGTAACCCTGTCTGTCTGTCTGTTACCTCATCACGCTTAAACCGCTGAACCGATTTAGATGAAATTTGGTATGGAGTTAGTTCGAGTCCCGAGGAAGAACATAGGATAGTTTTTATCGCGGAATTTTTTATAGTTCCTATGGGATACACGATAAACGACTTCTACGCGGACGGAGTCGCGGACAAAAGCTAGTTATAAATAAATGTCAATTTCATCCAACTGCAATCCATGTAAATAACTTGACAACATTTTACTTCCAGTAATAACAATAGCACGACTTTTAAATAATAAAACAAATTAAATACTTCCTAACACAAACTACAATAGATCGTTTGAAAGGAGATACACACCATTTGTGCATGTTGATCTTCGCTTTTATCCAGCACATGATCGAGTAGCCTTCTGTTCGGCGACACTTCCGTGACGGGAGTCACGAGGGGCGGCAGTTCCTCAGAAGGCTCCGCCGGCGGCCCGTTCGGGTGGTCGTAGTCCACGCCTCCCACGGTACACCGCCGGAACACCATCTTGTTCTCAGTCAGCGTGCCGGTCTTGTCACTGAACAGGTAGTTGATCTGCCCCAGATCCTCGGTTATATTCAGCGCTCGACACTGCACCCGCGTGTTCGTTTTATCGTCGAACATTTGCACGTCCTGGTGGATGTGATACACTTGCAGAAGCTTAGTCATCTCAATGGTCACGTATAGCGACACGGGTATCATCACTTGGAGGACGATGATAAATGTCCAGAAGACGATTAGGCCTTCGTACGCGGGAGTGCCGGCGTAGGGGAGGTAAGGCGGGCAGCGCGGGTCGAGCCCGCAGCCTTGCTGCATGCTGTAGTACTGCAGCCAGATTTTGTAGCCAATGGCGCCGACGCAGCACAGGAAGAGAAGCACTAGGACGCACCAGATGACGTCAGTGTTCATTTTTCGTTCTAACTGGGAGCACTTGTAGCGCGGGCCGCCGTTGTTCAGCATGGCCTTGGACTCGTGGCCGGCGTACACCACGATGCCCTCGACGAAGTCTGTGTTCTTGATGGTGCACTCCCGTAGCAGCAGGTGGTCCGACATGAGCGGCACGCGAGCCTGGTTCGGGTGCGAGATGGTGCCCGTGAACCGGTATATCTTCGTGGAAGGACGTTCCACTTCTACTGAACTTTTGAATTTTGATGGACTGAAAGTCTCACCCTGAAAGGAGAAATACAAATTGTGATAAAAACGCCATTCGTGCCGCCTGTTATAAATTAGAATAACCTATTCAGGTTACAAAAAGAAAGGTTTGAAGATTTGACGAGTGATTTATCAAAATCGCTCTATGTCATTGATAACTGTTTTTCATTGAAGTACAAGAGGTCACTGCAAATCTGGGAACGATCTCCGAAATGGATCATTCTAGGCTGACAGGATAGAGGGCAACTCCCTAATGTGGTTGCGTTATCTATTGTCAAATATGCAAAAACTGACCAAAATTTTGTTGTACCATATTTATTTATTTATTTATTTATTTTCAGGCTACTAGGCCCATAGATAAATACGCTAGCGTAGCTACGACCTTTCAAAGATGGTTTATTGTTACCAAAAAAAAAAAACGATAATTAACGATAAAAATGATGGCTGAATGTTGTACATAAAGTACTACTTTTTTTTGGGAACGATAACACGTTTTTAAGATATTTGACATCAGGGAGTTGCCCTCTATCACGTCACCCTAGAATAATCCATTTCGGAGATTGTTCCCAGATTTGACCTCCCAGTCTGTTATAAGGGCACGTGCGTGTCGCTTGTTGTTAACCTTATTTTAATTTGCTATAGCTTTAATAGTACATAATTGACGTAGATGCAACTCGCTCGACTCACAGTCCCATTTCCGATTTAGCTTTGTGCAGGTACGTAATATCAGAGAAAGTGTTCCCACGCTTCGCTTCGCTTCTTAGCAGCGCTCAGGTATAATAGTGAGTCAAAATCGAGAAAAACCGTCATTATCATGCCCGGCGTGTTATGAAAGCGACGTTAATGTCAGCCCGCAATGAGGTTAAATGTGGAGCTCGGTGGAGTGGAACGGCGGTGACACAGTTTGAACGTCGCCTAATGCGCGTAGCGAGAGACAATGTGCAGGCTACCGGCGAGGGAAATGATTGATGGTCGCTCTGGAGGACTTTCAATATCAAATCAAAGCAACAAACTTACAAGTACCTATATATTACATTTAATAAACTCTAAGCTCAAAAACTCGCTTCGCTTGGGCCAAATCTTGGATTTGTATTTAACTCGTTACTTTTGAATAGTGCAGGGGTTCTTGAACTTTTTCAGTTTACGCCCAACTGGGGCGTGAACAGAAAAAGTTCAAGGGCCCCTGCACTACAATATTTATTAGGGATATGAATTAATGTATAATAAAAATCCGATTATATAAGTTTAGCCAGTACTTTCATTTTAACTAGTAATCATTTGTTAAAATGAAAGTACTGGCTAAGAATTAGCTTTAGAATTAATCTTAATTGCATTTGTGCTTTCTTAAGTAGGTACAAATAGGGAAAAAACGCGGAACTCCGAAGCGCTATATTATCCCAGATGAAAAACACAATAAATAACCCTGACCTGACCCCGCTGCAAGAAATGTCGTCTTTACACAAATTTAGAACAGAGTTGTACAAAATCTAATAGTTTGTTGCATTGCTTAATCCCATATAATGTTCTGCTGGACACAAATCATGATAATTTGGACCCCTGAAAGCCAATCAGTCTTATGCAGTTCTAAGTAATTTTATGATTATATTTTTTTAAACTTATACCTTTTCAAATTAGGGAAAAACTTGAACATATGGATCACTTGTTAAATGAACCGTCCAGAATGCATATCTGCACTGGCTATAAGCATTGAAATTGTCAGTACTGGTCCCCATCGTCATTAAAAGGTAGAATACGCAAGATATGTAACATTTTTTTCTGTTTTTACTATATTTTTTTTATTTACCAGTACTTATCCGTACAAAAGGAGGCCAATTCAAATCTTGCGTAAATTTTAGAACAGAAAGTTTTGAAGTGCGATGGGCGGTTATAACACTTATAGCAGAGACTGGTTGAGGAGTAGGTAGGTACCTTTTCTAAAAAACCCGGCGCGACAATTCGTTGCTTCAGGTTGGTCTCGCCGTCCAGGTTGCAGGTGTCCAAGTAGCACATGCCCAGCGAGTTGGAAGAGTGCAGCAGCACCATGTCGGCCGGCACCGCCTCGTTGTTGGAGAGGTGCACCAGGTCGCCCACCCGCACGTCGCTCCACTTCACTCGCACGTACCGGTTTTCCGCTCTGTGGAAACGAGAGGGATTTTTTATTCGGGACAATCGTGACCCACACCGGGATGCCGGCCGAAACGATACGGCCCGGCCCTGCCGAGGCTAGTTAGATACAGTGCCCACCCAATATCCTCTCTTCGAGGAGACTATGACAATCTATACTTATAAAACTGTTTTGTTATTGACTGACAGACAGCGCACAACATAAATAAATAATTATTAATAAATATATAAAAACCTCCGACAAAATTGGGACCCCACTTTCAGAGCTCATAACTCTTAGATGGCCTAACGGATTTCCACCAACTCAGCTAAGAACACTCTCGATAAAGTCACCTATTAAACAAAAAAAAAAACAAAATCAAAATCGTTTGGGAGCTACGATGCCACAGACAGATACATACGTTAACTTATAACACCCCTCTAGTTTTGCGTCTGAACTGAAAATAGTAAGATAAAAATTTACATGTATACTCCTAACGTATGAATGTACGTATGTAACGTAGAGGTGCATCAATGGATTTATTGAAATTCAACTTTTAAAAGGTATGAAAAAAAGTACTTTCTACCTCATTGTAAAATGGTTCTCCGCGATACAGGCGACGCCTAGTGCGGGGACCCCTGGATTTTTTTTTTAACCTTTCTTTGAGTAATAAACGAATTTTATTTTATTTTATTTATTTATTATTTATTATGAATGGGAATAACGAAATACGAATTCAACGCGCACAAAGTTGCGTGGGCATCGTCCAGTGAAATCTAATAAGGTCAATGCTATTGGGAACTATTTAGAAGAAAGGTCACGCCTTGAATTGAACAATGAAAAACACTAGTGCTTTATCTTCTAAGTTTCAGCTTGTTTCTACTTGTCACACTAATCAAATTAGGTAATTTGAATTTACATGTGTAATTACTTTACCAACACAGCGACTGCTAAGACGCAAGTCATGAAATATTAGGGGAATGAGGTGGCTTAATCTTAATTACTTTGGACCGACAACATCAAACGTGTAAACCAAGTTTGTCGGTGAAGTTACCTGCGATTTAAGATTAGCATTTAAAAGGACTCAATATAATCAATCATGACGATGACTACCGTAGAAAAGAATGTGGTTTATGGTGACTACAGACACAGTACAGTTACTCTCTCTCTCTCTCGTTATTTATCCACGTTCTTGCTGGTGGAACAAACGGGTTTTCTCCGATGCACTAAATACGAAACTTCGGAAGCTCTGTCTCTCTCACTCTAAAGTTATTTTATTACGCAATCACAAGAAAGGAACAGAGGTAAGGTAAGTTATGGAGTATATTTGTTATGGAGTTCTCCATATTTGTTAATAAAAAACAGTCCAATAGCTTTAGCCGTGAGAACCTTATAAAAACAGTTGCCTTCGCATTTATTACAAGTCCATTTATAGGTTTAACGGTTTAAAAGCAGCTTTATTTCAAGTAGTTATAAGTATTTTGTTTTATTAAATTAATGTATAAGGAGGCGGTAAACTCGTAAAGAACGGGTAACAAAGAAATAATAATTACTGCATGCTATATTTACTTTAGCCGCAGCATCCAGCCGTACCTATATAGATATTATTCCTATTTGTAATTACAAATAAACGTTACTGGCTGGAATGTTACAATTGCAACATTATGTTGCAATGCAACACATAAACAAACGCACAATCGCACTTAGTCACTACGGGGACCGTTGTTCCAATAATGTTTTTTCTCAGGAGACAATAGGTAGTCGTGGTCGTGACTAGAATGGTTCTATATTCATAATATAAAATCTACTATAAGTATATTTTTTAACGCACGTTCGATAGATAAATGCATCGAATGTCACGACGGGTTGATAGAAGGCAATGGTGAGAGATTAGATATAACACGGTATTTTTTTACATAAACAATAGTTTGCCTCCTTCTGTAATACCTATATCAATTTCGCAGAATTTTCGTATCAAATGACAAGTACAGGACGACAGGAGGTTTGCAAGCTAATTTTTACCCGACTGCGCGTAGCAAAAAGAAGGGTAATGTGGTTAACAGTCTATGTAGTATGTATGTGACCGAAAATCGGATGTCCCACTCTTGCTCCTGGTATTTCATCACTTTATCGAAACAACTTTCATCGAACGTATAATTTCATCGAATTTCATTTCGTCGAAAGCTAATTTCTGCTGAAACCTTATTGTTTTCAGGTTATCTTAAGCATGGTTTACGTAGGTTAGGTTAGGTTAGACCCGAGACCACCAAAAAATTAAAACTCCTATTCGTGGAAATTAGCTTCCGATGAAATGAAATTCGATGAAATGATACGTTCGATGAAAGAAGTTTCGATAAAGTGATAGCTACCCCTTGCTCCTAAACTGTGGGTGTCATATTCGTCAAAAACGTGCGAATGTCATAGGCTATATAAAATATATAAGGGTGCGTCATACTAGTCGCCAGTCGGGTTTTAGTTTTTGAGTTTAGGTTAGGTTATGTGAAAGTAGCAAGTGGAGTTAAAAAAGTTGATCATGCTAACTCGCGCAATTAAATTTTGTATGAATCTTTCCGTTGTGCGACGGAACTTTTTTTCGCCTTCGTTGTTTGTATGGTTAACTACGCTTAACTATTTGCTAATTGGGTCCAACTCTTTGAACCTCACCCGAGTCTAGACTAAATAACATTTAATCAACTAATGTTTAATATAACATCACGGCTAAAGAATAAACAAACTTTTGTTGAAACGCAACTCGGTGAAATAATACAGCTCTATGAAACGCTTCTCTGAATTGTGGGGGGTGTCGTTGGTCAAACGAATACCTACTAAGTGAAAAGGAGTTGAAATAATTATTGTTTTGTTTCAGCAGCGTCGGAAAGTGACAGCGTTGCAACATTTGTTATCGCCCCCGCTCGATAGCCGTACGCGTACGTATGCGGGCTGGTACACTGTACAGTCGAGGACTGAAAGATGTTTTACACTTTTGGACCTTATTACAATGGAATAAGGTGAAAAAGTGTAAACATCTTTCTGTCCTCGACTGTACTGTCAGCATCACATAGATAGGAGCAGCGAAAGTGGCCAAATATATCACAACACATCTTAATTACTATAGGAACAAGAATGTGTTGCGATATATATATTTGGCCATGTTGACTGCTCCGATCTATTTGATGCTGACTGTACTACTTGTATTCCAGGACACAAGTTGTTCATGACTTGTTTGCCGCTCAGATCTCCCTTTCTGAATAGTATATAACGATAGAGACGCACTGAGCGACAAGCGTGAAAATACAAGATGTTCTAGCCGCTCAGAGGCCTATTTGAACTGTTAAAACTTTCAGTGAAAGGGATAGTGGCAGTCGTAGCCTTGAGAAGTAAGAGAGATAAGTATGTTTATCGCTGCCTACTAGGTAGTACTAGGTACTATACATACTACAAGTACACCAGCGTTGCCGCTACAATTAATTCTTTGAACGACTGATAATGATATTTGCCGTACCTTATATTGCCTAGACCTTAGTTTGGGCCTATGTCTAAATGGCCTCTACATATATATACCGGATTATTTGTTGCAAATTCAAGTCTACTTTACCTTGACCGTTATCTTAGGTGGAACCCAAGCTACACTTTGTCGTTTTGTCTCCCGACCTAAAACAGGGTAGAGTTGTCTTTGTCCCTGTCTGTCATCGCATACGCTTATGCATCGCAATGCGGCTTCTTTCTTTTTCTTATTAGAATTGTTTTATTTTGACAGTGAGTTTTAGCTACATTTTATAAATATCGGTGTATCAGTCCTAAAAAGAGTTATTGTGAGCTCTCGGGAGGTTTCAAAATATTAAATTATCTCGGGAAATTATTTGGAGAAAATAAATAGGAAATACAAAAAAAATGTTTTTAACAAGACCTGATTGCCGATTTACACCACAAATTTAAGTCACGATTATAGGTGAAATAAAATGTATCGACGATATTTTGATTCACATTTAAAACAGTTGGTCGGTGAAATCAGAAAACCGCTTTCAACCGAGACATCAAAAAATTGGCAATTAAATAACTTTCCATTGTAGCGATTCGAAAACAATTTTCATTGGTAATTACAATTAAAGCTAAAAAACAATGCAAGTTTGGCTCACTAGTTTCTTGTTAAAATATTAATAAATTAAACTTATCACTAACGTGACGGCGAAGCCAAAAAATAAAAATTCTCTGCAATAGAAATTCACCCAAAAAATAAATTTAATAATCGGTCTTGGCTCAAACGGTTAATCGGGTGCCGGTTTTACACTTAAACCGGATTCGCGCCCGCATGATTCTAGCTCGATTTATTTATACAACCTCGAACTCCAAAAAGTAAATTTTATATAAAATAAGTTGGCTATTCTATCAGCATACTGACTTTACAGATTGCGCCCACTAGATGAATCAACCCAATATTTTAAATACTTTTCAAGTTAAACGAGAAGTCTTCTAAATAGGCACAGAATTGAAAGTGCATTCAGCCGAGTTAGCTACTCTGACGTAACTCCCACTCGCCTCGCCGCGCAAATCACCGCGCGCTCTTATCACCGGCCGGCTACCACCGCGAATGTCATTACCTTATCAAACCGACTTAACCGACTGCAGTTACCAGGTTACCACGCACAACAGCTCATTGTATAATTAAAACAATAATCTCATGGTTTACGATAATAGGCCAGTGTCGTGAAAAATTATAAATATTTAGGCCGTCATTTACATTATCAAAAAATATTGAATACGTATTTTTTCTTTTGTCAATTAAACAAAAATGACAAAGATATAACGCGTTGAAGTTCCGCGTGACGTGACGCCGCCACCGTGGTACACTTTTTACCACGATGTGACGTCACGAGCCCCCACTCCCGAACTTTCATTTTTATTTATTTATTTTTATATTTATATCAGGGGACAATCTCACACAAATTGACCTAGTCCCAAACTAAGCTCTAGGCTTGTACTATGGGTACTAGACAACGATAAACATACTTATATAGAGAAATACATACTTAAATATATAGAAAACATCCATGACTCAGGAACAAATACTCGCGCTCATCACAGAAATATTTGTCCATACCGGGATTCGAACCCAGGACCGCTAGCTTCGTAGGCAGGGTCACTACCAACTAGGCTAACTGCGTCGTCAAAACACGCGTCTTGGCGCGTTATGTTTGTCAATTTTGATTGATTTGATAAAGCAAAAAAATACGTGTTCAATATTTTTTGATATTCTAACTGAAGGACTAAATAGATTTTTTTTTACTCGGGACGCATCCCTATTGAGATTAAACACAGTTTGCCCAGCTACCTGAATTTCATGGAAAATGGGCTCGATTTAGGGTTGTGGGCACTTATCGGTTTGGAACCAACCATAAAGGTCGGCGTACTCGCGTTTCGACTTTCGTTCTCCGGTAAACAAATGGATTGGCGGCAAAAGCAACAGGTGACGTAACGAGCTATTAAAATTAACCGCGTATCAAGCCTCTACTGGGACAGGGATTCCGTACATTATGATTGTTCGCCGCCAGGGCAACGGCACGCTTAATACTGATAAACGATGTATTGTTTTAAATCTTACGATTATCTGTGAAGGAGACTAAACATATTAGCTAATGATTTCCCAACAGAAGCAACACACACTACAAAGAGTTGTTTTATGTATTGTTAAAGTCAAACCAAAGTACTCAAATTACTCAAAATATTCGCTATAGCAATGCAATCAGTGTATATGAACAGTTACTTCAGGCACGCGAGAGACAAAGGAAAAATAACGGCGACGCACGCGGTGGGAACAGCATTGACCCAGAAGGGTTCGCGGCGATACGCGCGTATCGCAGAACCTAGCGCGCGACTCGCGCGAGGCAGACAATGGGCCCGCGACCATTCAGCGCGTACAACGAAAGTGATTTGACAGCTGATAACCTCGATGTTTGCCGACTCTCTATAATGTTTTATCTTTTAGGACTACGACGTCTTTTTTAATGTGGTGCTTGAGCGAAGCATAATACAACCGTTTACAGCAATATATTAATTTCAAAACCACAAGAAAAACACCGCAGTTGAAGTTAAAAATGTTGATCAAAGGTATCTCTGTACCTCCTTTATGTAAAAATATTTTATTATTATTACATTTCATCTAGGTATAGTAAGAAATGGACTCCCAAAAGACATACAAAAAAACTATATTCTTTATCTCATCCATCTCAAATCATTTAAATTACGCTTCGAAATCACCATGCGCATAAACTACGTAACGTAACTGTATAAACTGGTTTTCGTAGCCTTTAAAGATGGAACTCTACTGTTTAAAATTTTATGCCGGCTGTACACACTCGTCGAGCTTCTCGCAGAGTCTCGCTAAAAACCGACCGCGATCGGAGACACGACAAAACGAGATGAGAAAGAGCGAGACGAGACAAAAGTAGTATGTAGCTACGCACTCGCTCTCGGCCTGTCTCGGGGTGTCTCGACGAGTGTGTACAGCCGGAATTAGAGTTGATCTTTATTAATGAATGAATGATACGTAAATGAATAAACGCGTTTTCTTATCGTTCTATTTCGGTCGCAGCTGCAGCCCTAATGACGTAAGTCGGGAGTCCCCGCGTGAATCTCGGTCGCTTACGGAGGTGTCGGTCGCCTCAATTCGCGATTGCGAATTGATGGTTGAAAGCAGGATGCGTAAATTAAGGTGTCCCCTTGTTTTGCAGAGAATGTGTCGTTTCTCCGAATTTAATTTCATCGAAAGTTCATTTCTGCTGAAACCTTATTGTTTTCAGGTTATCTTTTAAGCAAGGGTTACACAGGTGAGGTTAGGTTAGACCTGTGACCACCAAACAATTATAACCCCTGCACGTGGCAATGCCTGTCGACGAAATGAAAATTCGGCGAAGTAAAACATTCCATGAAATGAGTCTCGGAGATTCAAGGGTAAACCGTAAATTAAGCCTCACATGCAAGATCAAAATGATACGTAGTATCGTAATATTTATTTATTTATTAGGACCTTCAACAATTTATCATTAATAAAAATATATGTATCTTATATGGTATGATTTGTTTCATTCAGCGCTTAAACAAATGAGTTTATGATTGTATTTACTAAGAACTGACCGCGGCGCGTGAAGAAATATTGGAAAGCGTGTCAAGAGTGAGACGTGACCGAAGGATGGGTAATGAGACAAAGCAAGGCGGCATCCTCGGCCAAATCTTAGATGGCGCAATTAAACAGCAATTCACAATGCGTGACCGAAACCAACCTCCAAGCGATTTGAATTGATGTCGCGTAATCATAATTGTAGGACAAAGCATTTCTATAAAACGAGATTGTGCAGACTGTTCTAGATTAAGTTATTGGAATCGACTCCACCTTCGTGGGTCGTGAGACAAACAAAGATATGTCGTGTGTCTAGACCGAACGTGGTCTCACTCTCAGCCATTTATGTCATCGACCGAACAGACACCATTTGCGTACTTATTGGATTTCTGTATACATTTAGCCAGTGAACTGAATAAAGTTGTTGGAGACTAGCATCAGTCACAGTGCTTATCGCTTAAAAGATTTTATATCGGTTATTTCGTTACACGAGCGAAAAATTTCTACCAGTTTTGTGTCACTTATTTATTTAATAAACATGTTTATTTATTTGTTACCGCGTGTATTTGCGGCATCGCTTTAATAATTTGTTTTATCAAAAGCTTAGAACTACACTTAATAATCTTTAGTGCATTGGGGTAATTCCGTCTGCGGGGCAATTCCGTAAACAGGCGTTTGTGCCCATTCTAGAACGACACACCGTTGTTTACTCTGTCGATAAAACAGGGGAACTTTTTAGTTTTATGTTTTTAAAAGAGATGGCAGCGTGATGCCACTGTGAATGGGCACAAACGCATATTTACAGAATTGCCCCGCAGCAAACGGAATTGCCCTGCAGACGGAATTATCCCAATGCACTATATCAGTTTTATTAAAGAAAGTATATTACGGCCGCCAGATTAAGGACTCTGCACGAATAAAACGAATTATTTAGCTTACCTACTTGAGTGTAGAAAAGGCTACAGTCCTGTATAAACATTTTAGTATTATGAGCCCAAGTCAGACCTTTAAAATCAAGATGTGTCATGTTGTCCTTGCAGACCCACCACACTAGAAGTCTTCTCCATAAACGTATTCGACTGTATTTTTGTTTGTCTAAGGTAAAAACAAAATAGTGAAAGAACATTAGGCCTGTGACACACGGATTTTAACCTTTTCAACGCCATGTCTAATACAAAAGTCGTCACTCACACGCCAATGACAGCTGAAAACCAGAGCTAATTTCAACCTTACGTCATAGACACTCAGGTATATTTTTAGCTGTCAACCGTGACGGATATTGTATATCCGTCGTTGGCGTTGAACCAGTGGTGCGGATATATCCGTCAATAGCGTTGATAAGGTTAATCAGCTGTTAGATCAATATAAATATGATTAAAGTAATACTTATAATTTAATGCTGTGATATGACGTGTCGGCCATAAACATAAAACAATCTGCTAAAAATACAACCTACAAACCCAAAAAGCATTTAAGTATAGCCGTATTTTATGCGATAATACTGATAATGAAAGCTTTGAATTTGGATCAAATTACAATAAACTAATTATCAGGGTATTAATTGAAGTGATAGGTTGTCATACATTTGTCCTACGTCATTTCAATCGATTTTGCTCGCATTTTACGATCCCTGCTAATTATGCTGAAATGTCTAAGACTAAAATTGGAAATTGGAATCGGAGACCCAGTTTACTTATTATAAACTTGTTATGGTAATTTGCTATCGTGTTCGTGGATTTTAATAATATTTTATCATTATAGTTAACACACACATTCACACATAGCATATGGAAATTTCAAATGTCGTAAGGGACAAAGGCTTACCTGTCCCTTACGACATTTGAAATTTCCACCGTCGATATTACCCTCAAATGCCATGTTATGCAACATCTTTGGAATCTTCAAAATGATATAAACTCCAGGAACTAACCTTGTGCCGAGCTATTATGATTAATGCCCCATCAATACTGTGTCAATACCAACAATTAGTTAGGTGACGTATTGTCTGTGATCGATGATGTAAGCCGGTCATCAAACGGCGTTAACTAGCAAAAGGTAAATACGTGACTCACACCCTTAAACGACCCACTAATCATGGAAAAGCACTAGCGGCTTTTGGAGGGCGAAGCTTAGCATTTACAGACGAAAATTTCCGCACAAGACAAGTGTTAATCATAATTATGGCACCAGGTCGGTATCCTCGGGCAAATTTGATGTTTGATGATTCGGTGATAGAATCCTAAAAAAAACGTCTAGCGAACCTGCTTAACAGTTTACCAGAGAAAAGCCGACAAGAGCCAATTATACGTAGGTTTAAAATATTGGTTAAAACATCTCTTAAGAAACAGTCCCTTATTATTAGCCAGCTATTGTAGAATGTTCATACGAGTAAATCTGTAGCGTAGATTAAGTACTGAAATTTTATTGAAACACAGTTTTTCAGGGCTTTTAATAAATATTGTATCGTGTTGTTCGTTTGAATAAAAAATTAACATTTGAGGGTTTGTTTGAGTGTAGCGGGAAAGCCAACACGATGGTTCAGAACCAAATTGACGCATACCACGATTACCACGCACGTCACGGTGCTTGTGTTTGATTGTCAGTTGCTTTTTGTGTTTGTACATTCTTGCACAGATTTATGCAAGCGCAAGGCCGCGTTTAATTTCAGCTGTGGTTTCAGTAATCACGGAACCACCAGACCAGTTAAACAGGGATATCAGGACGGCTAGTACAAGTGGTGCGCGACTTGTTTGTCGCTCGGATCTCCCTTTCTAATTTGTCTTCAACGATAGAGACGCACTGAGCGACAAGCGAGAAAATACAACATGTGCTAACCGCTCAGATCGACAAACGAGTCGCGGGCAACTTGTGCTACCCGTCCTGGTAGCTATCGGAGAGCGAAGACACCGCACAGAGACGAACATTTCCTTGACGCGTAGGTAATATTTATTGGGCACCATTAACCTAATAAAATAGTGGGGATTGGGAAGGTGGAAAGATTTGACACTTTTAAGTTGAAACGCTAAATTACTACACCGGTAAGGAATTAAATTACCCAGTTAAAATTTTTATGGACGGCAGAATCTGTTACCATTTTAATTATCGCTCGTGTTGCGGCATAAAGTTTTATGGTGTATTGGTTTGCTTTGCTCGGTGCTTGGTATGCTGCTATATACAATTACGCAACGCTGAAGTAGGTATGTTTCTACGCAAGACACTACGGCGACAGATGATTTGTTTATGTAATCAAATGTAAATGTATGCATGACCTATGTCAGTTTTTGGAGTAAAACAACTTAATAATACAAACGTTACAAATCATTTACATAATATAATAACTAAGGAGTAAAAAAACGGTAAGCAAAGTTTATTTTGATAATGAACTAATGAAAATACTGAAAACTAATGAAAATAGTTGGGTATTAGTAGAAAATAAAACTATAAAATATCTACGGCTAGGCCAAAGAAGCGATAGAACGATTGTGTGGAATAGAATCTGTTTAATATGATGAGGAAGACTGGAGGAGTTCGACAACCGAAGGAAATTGCGGCGGTGGCGAAGATCAACAAAAGACTATACCGCCAACGGAAGTAAGCACTTGAGTTTATAAATTAGCCAAATAATTGAAAATAACATAACTCTGCAGATGACAATAAAGCACTTAACCATTCACAGTAGCAGTTACTGAACTTTATTTTACTTAGCTAATTCTCTATGACAAATGAATGCCTAATTATACTGGTAGACGGAGGCCAATTTACGTGAATCAATACTTAAAAAAAATAGAAATGTAAACCTTATACGGTATATTGATGATGCATGTTAAAATGTTAAATCATTAACATGGCCTAACGCCATTCAAAAATCAACATACATTGCTTGACATATAATGGTCTTGAGTTAAACCAGTATTAACATTTAACTTGACATCTGTATACTAATGGAAAGATAAAGATTACTTTAAAAACACCATTACCGATTGCGAAGCGGTTACGCTAGATTGCACGAGCAACGGCGGAGTCGACGCGAATCGACTCTGCGATTTCAATCATTATTAAAGCAAATGAAGAATAACTTTATCTTTTTTCCGTGTATTTCCTGAGCACGTTGATATCATAGCGATTATGATAACGATTGTAAAATAATACAATATTTTAACAGGTGTGTTGTGTATTCTTCAGATAAACATTGCGAATTCCGACTGAACGTGACGGCTGAAATCTTAGTTGGGTCATTTGAGGGAAGATGCTGAAGAAGTGTTCTACTGTACAGGCGAATCATTATGAAACATGATTATGCTTTTATCGCGGTTACCTTCAATTAAGAAGATTGGAAATGTGAACTTGGCATTTTGATAAAAAGAGCAAATCGTGCAAATCAGTAAAATACAATTTCATTTGTTGCGGGAAACGCGCACGCCCTTGGTAAAATAATAATTTAGATAAAGAGTCGTGTATATGGTTATTTCAGAGGCCAACAGGCCCAAACAATTACGATTATATGTAGCTATTAAAAAACCTGGGTCGAGGACTACCGCTTACTTCAAAATCAAAACACTGCACTGTCTGCACTGGATACTCCAAAAACGGGCAGAGTGCGTAACACGGTATAATGTGGAATGCCTTACTGGCTCGCACTGTGTCACTTTCTCCGCTGGTTGTGAGTGAGGCGTGAGGCGAATCTGCCGAAGTGTACCTACATCAGCAAAGCCAGCAACGTGGAGGCGGATCTCGCCGGGGCAGGCAATGTGAAGGTCGGGACATTCTCCGACGACCTCCGCGCGGGTCCGGCCTGCTTTGACAATGAGACCACTTCTAGTCATTTTCACGCTTAGTGCGTTGTCGCTTTAACGTCTAGTTTAAACTGCCATACGAAATTATCAAAGGGGTTAAAACTAAGGTACTTAATAGAGTCTCAAGCTAACGACTATAGGTACACATTGTGCCACAGTGTCTACTAGTTCTATACAGCCCGAGTAAGGACAACAAGTTAGCGAAAAATAAAGCTAGACCGGCTTATCCAAGTTAAAAATAGTATGTTATTGCAACCGCTTACTCCGCAGAGAAGGGGTATAAGAATGTAATACAAAGCGATATCTCATCAAGATGCTTTTGCAATTTGTTACGAGTGCATCATGGGTAGTTTTAAACCTATAAAAGAACAGCATATAGTTGCACTTCGTGCACTGCTTCGGAGGTTATCTGAATTGAACATTACGGTCCGGCAGATCGTGCTCTATTTATGTCTGTGGATTAATGGGAAGATCTATCGTTTATGGTGCATCAATAAGCCACGATCGGAGATGCGCGTGCGGCCCCGCGGGCAACTCGTTACGTATCGCGAGCCGCAAGACCAGACCAGCATTGATTATTTATAATTATAAAAATAAACTTGAGTAACAAGACCTCTTTTTAAACTTGATAAAGCAATAATCATTTGAGATATTTTATGGTAGGACAGATCATATTATATGTATGAGGAGATTAAGGAGAGCTCTCTGATTGTGTCGGTGTTTGACATTCCCGCTCAAACGTTTACATACACAAGCAAAAGATAAGATTTAATTTACTTACCATAAGGTAAAGAAATCAAACGTTATTTACTGTTATAATCACAAACGCTTGGACAGAGTTGCGTTACATTTCGGTCATAATAACAATAAGGTATTAAAATCTACCTACGTTTAGTGTATATTTCTACAGAACATGACCACATATCGTTTTATTTTAGGGTTATGCGCAAGTTTGTGTCATATTATGATACTTATGAAGAATAACGACGCTTTGCATATGAATGCATGACCATTTGGAATAAGTACCGTTTTGAAGTAGTCTGTAACAAATATATGATTTATGAGTTTTCTTGCGTTAAGACAAACAAAGGGAGCGAATCAATGGCGACGGCCGTGGGGCATTACTGGAGATGACGCAGGTTACGATATTATGTCGGAGAACACTCCTGACAGGTGACCATTATACTTAGCAACTTAAACTAACGCAGTATTTATTTACTTTTTAAAATATACTACGAAAACGCGAAATAAATCCCATGTCTGCCAACCCAAATAATAGTTACCAACTTTTTAATCAATACGACACATCAGAAGAATAGCATGTTGTTTGTTTGTATTCTTTAACAGTATTAGATTAATCGTCTAACGTCTCGTTTATTAATTCGAGACGCCATAAAAGTGCACCGTGTGTCGTTAACGTTTTACCACGAACTTGGGAATTTCCAACAGTCGGTCGAAAAGGAAACCGGAGAGAAATGATGTACCTACTGTAACTGGGAAAAGGGAGACAACCTTTTAGACAAAGGAGGTGGTATGAGACTTGTATCCTTTATAACTTGATAAGGTTTAATTGTGGAGTGGAAGCAGTTTTTTTTTAAAATTTTATTTTTTTACTAAGTGTTCATATCTAAGCCACTAGTTAAGCGGTATAATTTAATCAGCCAGTGGTCAACAATGAAGTACAAACGAAGGGGCGGGGCACTCATCGTGCCGTATGGCTGATACCGATTTAATGAGTCTTTAACGACGCCGCCAAAGTTAATTTCCTATGCAACCTTGTATAAGTGTATACGTTCACCTGCGGCGTTCGTCCGCAGACTAATATAAATCAATATTTTTAAAGCTCAGCTCATAAAGTGGCAGCTTGATGGTGCACTCCAATAAATCCCATTTGGGTCGGGTTCCATTAGCTCTGTTATTCAACGCTCAAACGAATACCACGTATCTATGTAGACTAACCCTATGATATAATTTAACCAATAATTATTGCGATTGACATGGAAAATCACACAATTAAATGGTTACTACAATCAAGTCCAGCGCCGATATTCGCTGAGGGATTGACTTACTTATTACAACGGCTATTGGTTTTAAAAGTCCAAAGTATCTACACTAATCGTTTACCTAAATTACATCATGGACATACTACGTTATTACGTGCGTCATACGTCACACAGGATAGGGCCGGAATTTAAGGCGAATAAACGTTTTGCGCGTTGCCGTTACCGTAGTGTACCGTTAGTATAGCTTTCTTTTTCTGCGCGTGCGCGGAGAAATTCGCTCTTGGCGCGTATACGCATGCGAATGAGTCGCGGGGCGCGGAAGGCGAATACGGAGCTAGTTCATGACATTGATGTCGGTAGTAAAACTAATATTATTAAAATTTAAAACGATTAACGTACAATAATATCGACTCAACCTCGTATATGAAAATGTATGAAATTGGAATATCTAATTTAGGACGTGTACCTAAAGTGGATATTTGGATTACGTAAAATTTCATATACGAGGTTGAGTCAGAGACTCGTCGATATGTGCTATATAATTAGTAGTTTCGTTTAGTATAATTAATGTTTCCTGCCGGAAAAACATATTTAAAACAAGGCATTGAATAAATATAATATTGTTTAATATTTATTTCGTTAATAAAATCGCACTACAAGTTCATATAGCAAATAGTAGTAATACTTTTCATAACAGGAAAACTTCGTCAGTGGTCTTGAAAAAAAAAACATTTGCAAAGGAATTGTTCAGCGGTTGTCATGCATGTCTCAAACGATCTTGGTTCGGCGGGTGCGCCGGAGGTCGCCCGCTTCCGGTCGGCGTGATCCAATTCCGGTTAACACAGATCAAGGCAAGGCAGCGCCTTAGGAACATACAGACCGACTGACGGTTTCAATCCTTGAAACCCTCCATATATGTATGTATGTGTCGCAACAGCTGATAATATTGTCCCCAATATCGTATCGTCGCGAGTGTCGTGACAATATTATAGAAGGCGACTAAATATTTTATTTAACTTTAAAAAATATTGAACATTATTGCCATGGAAATGTCTTACGGCCGCACTAAGAGACATCAATTAACTTTTAAGTTTCATTAAAGTTGCTGCTGTCACTTTCTTTGCTATAGCAATAGAATAAGACGCAGCAACTTTAATGAAGCTTAAAAAATAATTGACGTCTCTGAGAGCGGCAGTTAATACCTATAATGCATTAAGTTCATTAATACATATGAAGTGGCTGCACGGACGGGGTTCACGCATAAAAACCACTTCAAAACCAAACACTACGCTGTATAATTTAATATATTCCCCACATTGACGTCACAGGAGTCAAGACGCTTCAGCCAAGTTCAGTTCACTGACCTTGGGAGTGATTCGTGATAATCATGATTCCACGATCTAAGGACACTACCGTTTGATAAGTCCGCGATAATGCCCGCCAATGGCGTCACAAGCACTTATCTTTTCAGGCAACTCGCGTAAATGGGTAAGGCCGCGGAGCGTTCGAACCGCCCCTCCTCTATGCTACCAAAAATGACGTGTAACATAATATTTGACTTTGACTTTGACTAACGAAAACTAACTTACAGCTAACACTCACAGGTAGTTCCGTGATGCGCCAGACTGGAAGTCAATGGCTGGGCCGATTATCTATTGTTTGCCCGAAATTCATATGCTATAATTTTCACTTGCCCGAATTTCTTTTGCCCGAATTTTATATGCCCGAATGTTACATTTCCCGGAAAAGTTATCTAACATACTCTTATTTTCCCGAAAGTTAGATGCCATAATGATACTGATGCCATACGTAATGTTTTCCATATTATTAAGTGCAATAATTTTATTTAATAGAATATTTAAACGCCATACTAAAAAGTATATTTTCGAATCCATCCTGCCTACAGTCAAGTCAGTATATATTTGTTATGTAACATTTGGTTATATTGTAATAAATACATTGATTGAATAACATTTTTATTTAATATTATATTACTAATGTAATTAAACCTAACATATTTGTGTTCATTCACGACTGATATGGACATAAATATTAAACGAGAAACATATATATATACTAACGCTATATAATATAGGCATGAAAGAACCGGAGAACTAATAGGATGTCTATGCGATGATTGGCTGTTATCGACTAAGAATGTAAGAGTGTACGGCTGAATTGAAAAGAGAGGTGAAAGGTGAGGCGAATGACGGATTGCTCGGTGCTAAGACATACAAATTTATCGCTTTCTGTAATTTTAAAAATTATTGGTTTTGGGTGGAAATAAACAAGATTTCAACGAGGAAACTGGATTTATAGTTTTGTTCAGGGACTGTAATACCAGTATAATTTGGATATCGATGTCGGATCGGATAAATATCGATAATTAGGTATATTTTTATCGATATAGGTATTGATAAATAATTTCGGTACAATACGAGTATTATCTATATTTTTACAGAACTCTGTCATTTATGAATCGATTTGAAATTATTTTCTTTATTCAGTCAGGTATATAACTACATACCCGAGAAACAATCCGGTTCAGATTGGTCTCATTTCTATAAGAGTCCATGGTGAATCCATGGAATCCATGATGATGGAATCCATGAGGAATCGACGGAACTCCTCAAAAACCGTAGGTACAGTCAAAGGCACTAATATCTATACACCCATCGCGACATAAGTGGCAATATTTGGCCAGGTGATTACGTACCTGATTACCAACACGATTTGCTAAAAAATATGTACCTATTAGTATCCGTACCAAATATTCATAAAAGTATCGATATCTGTTTACCGATATTTAAGTTTAAGCGTGAGCTACACGGTTTTAAACCGACCGGTTTAGACATTTACCGTACTAAAAATACTAAAATGAACAATTATTTATTTTAACATATAAAGTTTATCCACGTTCGAAAGAAAATGCGTGTCGGGAAAATACTCATATGAAAATTTAAGTTTTCTTTAAGTAAAAAAAATTCATTGGCACATATTTGGGTCATTCTCACCTCACGAGCGTTTCAGCCGCCGTCACAACCGTGGTCGCATTATTGACGGCTTCGCGCTTCCCTGTAGATTCGAATGTCATTTGCGGATATTCTGTAGAATTTAGAGCCGCCGCCACTTACAATTCTTATCAATAGCTTTTCTTTAGAAAATCGTCAATTTTGTAGCCACGACTGTGACGGACGGTTGAAACGATATAAGAATTACCCATTTAACAGCGTTCGTTCTTTCCAACTTGTATAAAAAGTCATAGTAGCGAAACCACAGGTTCACTGCAGTAACATTTATAGATCGTCTAAACTAATTAAAGCCCGGCACATTAAACCGCAGCGTCCCGTCTCCTTTCCTCGATTTTGTCACGAACGTCGAGCGAGGGAGATAAAGCTAAGTGTTTTGGTTTAACCTGCATTTTTCAAAGTAGGAAGTGAGAGGACGGTGTCGTGGATATCGAGTGGCCTCGGCGAGACGCGTCCGGCGCAAAAACTGCAGGCTGCCCTGCGAGACGCATTGTGATTGTGAGCCTAGACTGTATATAGACCGGACGCCGCGCGACCTTCGTGCGCTCTAGGGATCTCACTCAAAAGAATCGCACAAGGCGAAGGTCGGCTTATATTTTACACTCACGGTCAGTTAAACTAACGTACATCCAAAAGCTGACCGTGATTCACACTCACGTAAGTTGAAATTATACGAACTCAAAGTCAGCTTTTGGATGTACCTATACGTCAGTTAACTGATCAGTTTAACTGACCGTGAGTGTCTAGAATAAGCAGACGTTTTGAATACGCGACCTTTTTACAGGTTGAAAAATTCTGGGCCATAGACCAATAAAAAGTTACTAATTTAAAATACTACGTTTAAGATTTTCTCTATTTTGTAGAGTAGAACCTTGCCTTTTTCCTTTTGCCGACGACCCCCCGAGTAAGGGTCGCGACCCACAGATTGAAAAACACTGAGTTAACTGATCAGTTTAACTTTACTGACCGTGTGTCCAGCTTAATACTAGTTATTATACCAAAGACGTCCGTTAAGCGCATTCGTTAGGAATAGATTGCTCATTAGTAAAGTCAAAAAAATCTAACCTGCGATAATATTATAGTCGGTTTGCATAGTGCATATTACGTCCGTCGAATGCATAATTTAAACTTTAGGCAAACAACACATTTAATATATTGATATTAAGGAGGATGTCGTCGACAAGTCCGTCGTGAGCGCAGTGAAGTAAATATCGTGCTCGTAAGTTACGATTCCCAAAACAGAATTTAATGTGACCGGCCGGCGCCGGCGACGAGTGGCGCATGCTAAGCTAACTCCGCGGTCGTGAGAGTTCACATACACACTAGTTTATTGCACAAACGTGAGAACGGCGCTGTTCTGTGTGGCTACTGCATTCGCAAAAGGCCAAAGACAATAAATCAAACAAGTTGTTATGTACCGAGACGGTTATTTACTTACATCGCGTTTGATATTTTGTCACTCTCTAGGTTTTAGCCCCAACACTGTCCGCGCGGATGATATCTATCGCCATTGCCCCTCGGTTACTTTAATTTTTTCCGGAATAATGCCCTATGCCCGTCTCCGGCCTAAATCTCTGTTCCAAATTTCACAACGAAAGGTTGAGGCATGAGCCGTGAAAAGGAACTAGCAACCAATTGGTATAGTATAATATTAAATAGCAGGTAAGTACTCCTTATTTTTCCCAGAGGAATTCCATCTGTTCCAACTAATTTGTACTATGTGCCCTGATAAAAGCTGCTGTTGACTTCAAAACAATACCTATAAATGTATGAGGTTTTTGCACTTGTCTGTTGTCATTGCAGTTTCATAAGGTCTGCTCCAGTATCACCCGCATTGGAGTGTAGCCAACAATTTTTTCCTATTTATTCCACACATGCATTTCATTTCGTTATCTATTCTGAAAACAGTACGTACTATTTCAAGGTTGAGCGACATTGCAGAGAAGCGAATTACAGGGAACAGGCAGTTTGGGAGGTCGTAAATAAAGTCCAATATAATTTTTATTAGTTCGCCGTCGTCACACACCCGGCTGCCCTTCAGCTGGGCGTTTTTCTACTTGCCGGCATGGCACCGGCACGGCGACGGCGCCGGCACCAGGCCGGCTGCTGAAGAAGCAAAAATATATGAAAGCCGTGCTGTCGCCGGCGCCCGTAAGTGGAAAACATGCCACATGCATGCAGCATTTCATATATTTTTGCTTCCCCGGCAGCCGGGCCGACATCGTGCCGGTGCAGTGGAAAAATAGAGTCCTCGCGCGCTAGACGACCACGACACGACCAGTGCAATGGCCGCAGCGACCAAGTTTACTAAAGAAACCATACGAACGTCGCGTACTTGGCCGCGATGGACAGTCTGGTCGTGGCCGTGGTCGTCTAGTGTGCGAGGACACTATCTTGTTAAAATCGCCTTCGTCCAGATGAACACATCAATTACCAACCACTCCGTGGTGACAACTCCATTTAGTGGATGTGAAATCTTAGACGCGCTTTTTAGACATGTGAATTGTTTGGTGCTACGTCTTAATGCTGAAAGATAGTGGTTTTATTAAGAAAAAACTGTTGCTTAAAACACAGCACTCCGGTCCAGCTTGTTCGCAGGTTTCGATTAAGAGCGGAAATTCCCGTTGTTTTACCTACAACTTTAATTATTCTCCTTATCAAAATTAAGTATGTTTTTCTAGTATAATTTAAAACGCAATATTACGGATAACTTAACTACAAAAAATTTTGGAATAGGTACATAATAGAACCCTGCGCCTTATCTAATCAACTCCTAAGAATATCCGGTCAGTTATTCACAATCATCACAACACCAAACTAAAAACGTAGGTACGGTTGTAAACATTAGCTAATTATAATAATTACCTAATGAAATGAATAGCGTATAAGTTCTGCTAATCATAATAAATTACTCGATTGGTCCAAATTAATAAGGATTTTCTATTTTCTCCAATATACCTACTTACCTACGTCAGCTCAGCGATAGTGAAAAGCTTTTTACATGCCATGTTAGCTGATGTACTTACGAGTAATAAATAGTAGGTGGTAGTAAACAGATGCAACAAGTCAACTTTCGTCCACTCACAAAAATAACGAATATTTTCAAGTCGATACTTGAAAATATTTTTATGTAGATCAGGTGATAACACAAAAGTAAAGCCACAGAATTCTTAATATTCCAAAGAAAGCCTAAATAGGTATCTCAATTGATATTTTCTTCAAAACATTACAATGTTAAGTCCTCACGTTTGATTATGCAACACTATCATGCATGCATACTTATACAGAAACGTAGAGCCAATTTGCGAGGTCAACTGTATTGTTAACCCGAATCTCATTCGCCAGTGATTACAAATCAGCACACGCGAGTTTCAAGATCACGGTTATCAACTAACAATCGCTTTCAATAGAATTCGAGTAAATTTTGTATGATTAGGTGATGCTTGGCCCTGGGCGAATACATTACAAATCTAAAGACTAACTGAAGGGTTAACTTTAGACGACCGTCTCCCGTTACCCACGTTGAAAGTCACAAGACTTGCTGGTGCATTTTGTATGAGAGAGAGAATTTTAATAAGATTGACCTGACGTAAGCCTATTACCCGTAATAGACGCTCGAACTTGGTCCGGTCCAGACCACGGATTTGGTTCGCTCCGAACCAGATCCGGCCGTGTGTAGAGCAGTCTGCGGACTACGTCGGCGGATATGGTCCGCAGACTGCTCTACACACGGCCGGATCTGGTTCGGAGCGAACCAAATCCGTTGTCCGGTCCGGACCAAGTTCGAGCGTCTGTTACTAGTTTATGCCCGAACTCGATGAATTGGAAAATAAAGGAGTGTTTCCTTATTTAGTCTGGGTATTTCCCAAACACATTTCAGGCAGCTGTTTGCTGTTTTATCGCACGTGGGGTATTCCTAGCGACGTCATAACAAAGTAAGGCCTCTACGACGCGTAGCTTATCCACGTATACGAACAGTTAACTTTAGCGAAGATAAATAATGTTACAAATTAAGCAGGATACATATGTATGCACATACGTGCCCATAAAATCAAAACCTCCGTAAACAGTCGTGTATAAAAAAACCTCACCGCCATAGAACGTGTACCATATTTCGTCTACGTGCCGTGTAGTTGTGCGCTTGCTGTAAATATTACGGTGAGGTCTGGATTTCAATTAATGTATAGTACGTTATGGTACTGGCCGTTAGTTGTAGAGTGCTGGGAACGCGGCACCTGGCGGTCAATAACGGCTTTATGCAGCGTTCAAGCCATTTGTGAGTCTGGAGGGTTCCACCACCACTATTAGGAAAGTACAAGTACCTCTATAGGTAGTAATTATTTTTTGCTGAGCTATATCAGCAAAAAAATAATTTGGAAAAGTGAGAGCGCTGTTCCGAGTAAAATTGGTAATATGATCCAATTTTTACCCAAAACCTTTTAATTTTAATACAAAACAATACAATAACTCTTTATTGAACACTACATACAGCATGAACAGGGAAATACGACAATGTAGTGGTTGTCATTAGAGATTTTTGTAGTATGTTCTGTCACCACTACAAACGTTTCCTAGAGGAGCGTTTTGTCAGCGTGAATACTAAGTAAGTCTATAGGTAATATCTTCAGTCATTTATTAATTGTGTTACATTACATGGTTAAAGACTTTAAACCTCTTCTAGACGGTCGGGACAACCACACAACTCAACCAAGGTCAAGAGTGTCCTTGATCGGGTTGAACAAAAAATTTATCGTGTAGACGTCTGTTGGACAACCAGCGTCCCAACGGCCTTGGTTGGAAGTGCTGCGCTTGCGACCAAAGTCAAACAGAGGGCGTTGAGTCGGCCGCCCGATCGTTTGGAAGCTTGTCACCCAACCGCGCGTAGTCAGTCAGTTTTAGACGATCCAAGCGAGAGGACGTATGCGTCATGGAGAACGAGCGCGAAGTTTTGACGGAGTTCTAAGAATTATATAAAGATCTTTAAGAACAGAGATTAGAGTATCTTTTTCTATTAATGGTCTGATCATTTCTAATAATTTATAGAGTCTCTTGGTCCATTCTAAGATAGGTAATTATGAAAATCTTCTGTAGGTATAGATAAAACGTTTAAATGACTTCAGTCTTTTTCTGTTCTTTAACCAGTTTCAGCCATTTTCTTTTTTTCTTTTTAGGGTTCCGTACCAAAATGGTAAAAAAGGAACCCTTAGGTGAGTCTTCGTTGTCTGTCTGTCTGTATGTCACAGCAGTTTTTCTCAACAACTACACACGCTATCAACTTGAAATTTGGCATAGTTGTACAACTTGCTTGCCCGCATCTGTTTTTAGTAAAAATATATAAAATTTATGAAATTAATTTTATAAATAATTGAAAAGGGGTCCAGACTGGGGGGTTGAAAACGAGAAAGTGCTTTGATTATAGCTAGTGGGGTATCATATAAAAGGGCGCAATCTGCACATTTCAAAACAATTTTTTTTATAATTTTCCGTGACGTACTTTTTGATTTATAACCAAAAAACGTCAAAAAATTACTGTTCCTAAACTTCGGAGATAAAGGTATCTCCGAAGTTTATGAACCAAAAAAACTGACAAATTCCTTACCTATAGATAATTACTTATATTATACGGGAAAAATAAAACGAAGTGTTCAAAATTTATAGTTTTAAAGACAATAAACTTTAAAGATCTGTACTAAACTTTAGGCAAGTCAAAATGGACCTTATTACATACTCGTACTGTAAAGTACACAAAAAGGTATATTTTTGAAGTACGGACTTAAATGTGGAACCCTCGGTGCGTGAGTCCAACTCGTTTTTTTCCTCACTAGCAGATAGAAGGGCTATGGCATGGCTACTCCGACTTTTTGGTATTTTGAGTGACATAGCGAACGGATAGCAGTGACGTGTTCACTGCTAGCCGTTCGCAGTTGAACTGAAATTGCTTCCAACCACACGACCGTGTAGAACAAACTGCAAATTCGGTTGACTCAACCAAGGTCACGGTGGTTGGGTGGTTGTCCCGACCGTCTAGAAGGGGCATTAGGCGCACGTCGGTTCTAACCGTTCTATTTTCGTAAGTACAACAAAAACAAAAATGCTATATTTTAAATACGTGCTGGTATATTCTCAGAAGCCGTTTGTTTTGCTCTCAATCACGAGTCCAGCCTTAAGTGAGAAACACAGAGTCACGTAATCGATCCTTATCCATTGACGACAAGAACAGTACTGTTTCACTTTAGACTTACTAACTGCTAGTTCCTTTTCCCGACACTTTCCAAGAATTGTCTTATCATTACGGGCCTTTTACGGGGTATTTTTATCAGACTGCCTGCTAACCTTGCGGTATGGAAATCGTCAGGGGTCCAGTTTATATAAAAGCTAATACTACCAAAACCTCAAAACAATTTCCTTGAAATTAAGGACAAGGTTTGCGACTTTACAATTGTTTAGATACCTACGCGAGCTACGTATTAAAAACAGTTTGATGACATTTTTTTCTGTAGCTTGAATGATTAGTCATCAAGTCTGCATAATGAAATTTAAAGTCATTCCACAAATGGAAACAGGTGAAAGTCGACAAGCCAAATTTCTCCAAACATAGTAAGCTTACTAAGTAACACACACAGTAAGTTAAAATAAAAACCTACATTTGTAAGTTATAGCTTTATAAAACTTGAAGCTGTTACGCAAAAATGAGTCAACCCACAATTATTTAGCAATAAAATGTCAACCTACAGTATCTATCATTGTGGGTTAATATTTTATTACTAAATGATTATGGGTTAACACACTTTTGCATAACAACGTCCATACTGGCCTACATTTGTGTTATATTATATTATAGTTATTTAATATTTACCAGCATTACCGCTGCAAATATTAATAAATATCTTTCATGTTCATTCTTATTCTGATTTGGTCTCCTTTTGGTTTTGAACTCTTCGGACTTTTTTACGTCTGATTTTTAATTTACTATTTTTTATATTTTTTTCTATTCTGACGGGTCGTTCCCTATCGAGATAATTATTCATTGTTCTGCAGGCCCCCTAGCATGCAAGCACGAGACAATTTGACAGGTGCTACACAGGTTTAAAATAAAAGTGTCCCGTCTTGGTAAAATCGCTATAAAAATGTGAAAATCGCAATAGTCGGTTAGTAATAAAAGGTAATAAAAGTCAGGATGAAAAACCAGTCTTACGTTAGAATATGGAAATAGATGAATTCATTTCCCTAGCACCTGTCAAATTTTACCTTGTATATGCATGTTAAGCTGTCAAACTGGAACGTAATTGTTTCCGAAATTATACGCAATTATAGCATGAACCTGAGCTTAAAATAAGCTGAAGCTCTGTTATATTCTACAGTTTGTCGTGTAAACAAGTTTGTTGTTGTGAGTTATTCAACGGAAATGTCGAATCTGCAAAAATCCACTTGATAAAAACTTCCGGATCGAGATTTGTACCAAGCCGATGTTCTCGAGTGCGAGTTGGTCGTTTTCCCAGCCATTGTTCTTTTTCGTTCCCTGTCTTTTCGCGAATCGTCGTCTTATTCCCATTTTTAATCCCCGACCCAAAAAAAGAGGGGTGTTATAAGACGTGTGTATCTGTGTATCTGTCTGTGGCATCGTAGCTTCTAAACGGATGGACCTATTTTGACTAATATTCTCTAAATTCACTACAGGCAAAATTCGCCACCGTTTTATTTGATTTTGGCATCGTATATGGACCATTTATAATAAATAACAGTACATTTTTAGGACCATATTTTAAATTATTTGTATACGTTTTTGATACCAGAATATCAATCAGTTTAAATGTTATTTTATACATTACATTGAGTGGAGTTTAACATTTAGAAATAAATGTTATTCTTGGTATTTACGTCAATAATGGATATTTTCCTTTTAGTTTAAATTGCGTTTATCCTACTCGTATCATCGCAAAACAAATCGTGTATACGTACATAATGGTTTTTAAAATATACTTTATTTTTAACGTGTTTCGCTTTTATTTTTATTAGTGTGAAATAAGACGTATAGCACTATCTGGAGGAGTGCTAAATACAATACAATACAAGTTGATTGTTTTATTTAAAGCTTATAAACTGACACAAAGCTTACTCTTTAAATAATATAATGAACGAGAAAGTTTAGAAACATGATGGATGAATGTTAAAAAAATTTGTATGAAATGTGTCACATCTTGATTTTTCCGAAACAGTAAAGGAATTAACGAAAATAGGCAGCCTAAGTCACGGTCACCCGCCAGTTCTAAATTTAAATTCCACTTATAGATCAGTGTTACAAACGGTGTATACACAAGAGCGTTGTAAACGGGTCCCGGCGTACGTAAATCCATAGGTACAGTGACCCGATTTCGTTGGTCTCTAGTGTATTGCTTGAACGGGGCGTCATTGCCAAACTCTCGTATTGCATGGAGTGATTGTTTCCCTCAATTCGCGCGCGACGTCTATTTCTGGGCACTTGCAGGCGGTTCCGGCGCGAAGTGGACCACGCTCTAGTTACGTCAACGCGCCGTGAAGTTACGGCCCAATACCAGATCTCGTGCTTTATCGAACGTGTAATGAATTGGAACTCATGGCTCTTCTAACATATTTATCTATCGCTTTTTCAACACACACTCGCGAAGAAAAAAATAGACCTATTCATAATATCTTGAAAAAAAACGGTATTAAACGAAAACTGATAATGTAAAGATTAAAAAAATGAAATTTCAGTTTCAGCAACTGATTGGAGCCAAGTATTGCAAAGATGCATTAAAATAGCTTTGAAAAATTAAAAGGGAAATCATAAACTAAAATGCATTTTCTGAAAAATAAGGCTTTGTTTACAAATCACACAGAGCGCGGGCGCGGGTCGGGCGCCGAGCGGGTCAGAAGTTGGGCGGGTGTTTCAACATGGAGTAATATGGACGCCTTCACACACGCGGCAGGCACGGCTCCCGCGCATGTCTCTGCCTGCTCCCCGCCACTACAAACAGCGCGCGCGTGGCGCGGGTCGGGTGCCGAGCGGGTCAAAAGTTGGGCGGGTGTTTTAACATGGAGTGATATGGACGCCTGCCGCCCGCCACTACAAAGAGCGCGCGGGTGGGGCTGGTCTGGCGCGGGCGTCAGGGATCCGCGTTGCAGGCGCGCCGGCCTGCGATCACCCGCGTTCACCCGCGCGTGGCCCGCCGCGGTTCGGCGCGCGCGCACGCCCGCGCGTGGCCCGCGCGTGTCCCGCGGCGTTTCGGCGCTGTGTGTGAATACAACGACCAGCGCGGCTCACGCGATGAAAACGACATGCTCGGCGCCCGACTCGCACCCGCGCTCTGTGTGATTTGAGCTATAATATTTTTTATTTCCACTCCTAGCCTTTATTACAGCTTTTTGATAAGTTCCTGTGGGATGGCATCTCACACCTCCTGCAGAGCTGTCTTCACCTCCGTAACATCTGAAGGAACTGGATCCCTCTTCCGAACGTGCATTTTCAGGTAGTCCCAGATATGTTCAATGGGATTCAGGTCCGGGCTGAGGGCTGGCCAGTCCATGGTGAGAATGCCGACCTCGGCAAGGTAGGCCTGAGTGATCCTTGCGGCATGACAAGGGGCATTATCCTGCATCAGGATGAACCCCTCGTCATAAAAATCTGCGTAAGGAACAACATGCTCCTCAAGGATGTCGGTGATGTACCTGGCAGCAGTCAAATCACCGCCACGGCCTCCACCAGGGACGAAAACGAGCTCGGTGCGCCCTTCAATGGAAATGCCCGCCCATACCATGACGGAACCTCCGCCAAAGGCGACTGTTTTCTTGAAACAGTGTTGTGAGTACCGTTATCCTGGCCTTCGGTAGACTCTTCCTTGTCTGTCACAGCCATTCAAGCACACCCTGGTCTCATCACAAAAAATAACTGGGGTCCATTGCTCAATGTTCCAATTTTCGTGTTGATGAGCAAATTTCAGGCGTGCTTGGCGGTGACGTGGGAGGTGCCTGGGGCCCGTGGCGGGCCGTTTTAGGGTCAAGTTAGCTTCCTTGAGCCTTCGTCTTACTGTCCACTCGCTGGCAGTCACCCCTCGTACAGTCCGAAGATGCTGCTGGACAGTAACGCCGGTCTGGTATCTGAGAGAGGAAGTGACGATAAAGCGGTCATCCTTCTCAGATGTGCACCTCCGGCGGCCAGAACCTGGTCTGCGAGTGTATTCGTTCGTATACGAGGCTTATCGTTATTATACGTATATAGCCTTTAGAACTTTTAACGAGCAAAATACTTTTGGGGAAGGCCCGTTTTTATTTTCTTTACCCGCCTTTAACGAGACATATTGTTGACGAACACAATGTTTAGTCATCCGCTCGTTAACAGCGGTATTGTAAACGTACAAGCAGCTACCGTGGAAGATATTAAGAGAATGCGAAGTGATTAGCAGAAGTCAGCGAGTTGCCAACAATTAGCGCTTTAGTCGGTGCTCAATTAACAATACATACGAATCGCACGCCATTATACTCCGTATGAGGAAATGGCAGTAGTTCTCTAACAAACCTGTTTGTTTCGGACCGATACATTTTTGTGCGATTAGGCCCGAAGTTCTTGTTTGTATGACACTTCCTTAATAGCCCAAGGGCAATAGTGCCAATATTGAGAGGTGCAATACTGCGGTCCAACAGGAAAAAACTGGCCAAGTGCGAGTCGGACTCGCGCACCGAGGGTTGCATACAAACTTGTAGTTGCTAAGATTATAGTCGCATTTTTGTGTGATGTAACTACAAATTTAAGGTTTTCGGATTTTTCCCTTTACTTGTGCTCTGTCTAAGACTGTGCTTCTTGCCAAAATCATTCTAGGTCAACGGAAAATACCCTATAGGTTTTGATTCCCTTGCGAGGAGTGTTAAAACATGAGGCATAAACAGCTGTAGGTATGCCGTATCTTTTGATTGCGTTGTTGACTTAGAAGTTTGATGTTTTCACAGCTCTAATACCCCTTCTATACGATCGGGCGGTTGGGCCAACCGAGAGGGGCGCAGCTATCTGTAGGAACAAGACGTAAATATTATATCCCTCTCGGTTTGCCCAACCGCCCGATCGTGTGGAAGTGGTTTAAGGGATTGCAGACTTGAGTATTTGATATTATTATTATTTTTTTCCTGAGAAAAAGGGTCTTGACAGACAGACAACGAAGTGATCCTATAAGGATTCCTTTTTTCCTTTATCCTTACGGAACCCTAAAAACAGTAAAAGAGTATGAAATCATAAAGCGCATACTGCCTTTTGCTTTGGCTAGCAGAAAATAAATTGATACCGCAGCGTGACGAGCACCAAATAAAACGACGCGAATATGCACCGAAGATAAGCAATCGAATTACTGCACTACTGCTACAGCCCAAGGCCTGCACAACAGTTGATTGGGAATTTTATTGTGAGTCCATCATTATAACCTTGATTAATGGAGGCAACGACATTGTTCAAGTCTTTCAATATGCTGTTTAAAATAAACCTTTCAATATGCTGTTTAAAATAAACGATCGACTAAAGGTAACTAGTCTAAAGTAAACCGGTGACAAAGGGACAGTGGGAGATTGGGAGCTGTTACAGGTTAGTGGTATAAAATACACAACACGAAAGTAACAATTTAGTAATGAATTGAATCTACTGAAGTTAACTCCAATCTTAACAAACATTTTTATAGATGCCAACGTCCTTCGAACAGTTAGCCGCAAAAGGTCATTCTTCCAAGGCCAATGTGAAATACGTAATTAGGAGTTTCATTAGTGGGGCTTCATACAAACACGAATCACCTGGCGTCCACAATAGCCCGCTTTGTATCCACAACTTTCTGCGAGTCACCTCATCGCTCAGCGAACGAGGAGCATCGCTATTTGAGACTGGATCGTATTGATCGCCAAGATAATAAGCAAGCTTATTAAAAATGGTGACTTTGATAGTTTTCATTGACGATGCAAAAATCAGTGCACGGCAAATCAGTTGCAACGGGATACCTCATGTGAAAAAATTGTTTAATATAAAAAGAGACTGGAAGCTTATGTCGCATTTAGGAAGAGGAATCTGCGAAGTTTCTTTTAACATTTGTCATTGGGCATAACTATTCAGCAAACGATTCATTATGCTCATTGAGAACCCGAAAATAATAACGAATTTATAAAAGATAAAGTTTGCACAAGTGCCACCGCGTTACCTCGTCGAGGACGTGGTGACGCAGTGATATAGCGCCTACGTACTTTACACTATTTTTATAGCGAAAAACTTTATAAACAGAAACGTTTCAACACTTAAATACCACTGCCATTTTAGCCTTAAATACACGTTGTTTTTAATAGCTTATGCTTGTGTAGGTGCACTGATCAGAACGTATAAGGAAACTAGTCGGTCATCAGGAGTTGTTTTATTTTCAAGCTACTTGAGATTCCCTTGGCTCTACCATCAGTAATGTCTTATGTACCTAACATATACTTTACTGTTGTTTCGTGCAATTAAAACATACGGTTGGTAGTTAAACAATAAATAGTTTCCATATCTTTCTGTTTCAGATATCCAATTCCATTACCTTATAGATTAAGCCGCATTGCAGCCGCATATTTTTTTATTTATAATGATACAGTTAAAATACTCGTACCTATTTCAATCGAAATCGTTTTTTTTTCGTTAATGTTTGAAATATCAACCGATGGAACACGCTGCTACTCGTAGGTAATTCCATTTTTAAAGAATTAAGTATCTGGCGGAGATAAGATCATCCGAGTGCTCAATCTCTTTTAATCCTCAAGGCTGAGCGTCATCATTTTGCCATTGTCTTCCGCTGGTTATTGCCATGATTAACCTAATCATTTAATTGATCACAATTCTAACGTGATAACTGATAATGAATAAATAAAGTAAGTAGCATGTGTTAATGTGTGGTAAGGGCAAAAATGATTTGACATCCATTAGAAAAATTGACTAGAATTGTTGAAGGGCAACGTATCCGGACTGCATGGTTAACCGCTAACCGTTAAAATATCGATATTTTTCCATGGCATGATTTAGTCATAGCGATGGATAAACAATATGTCCTTTGTATTCATTAATTAGCTATATTAACAATACCAGGTCTTTGGGATGATTCGAAAATACTAGAGTAAATAATTAATTAGTGACTTTTAAACAATTCTGTACCAAAAGCGCATTGCAACACTTACCTACTTGCATTATTTATTATAAAATGTGCATTTATATATATCCTCATTTATTTCGTATTCATCTTTTAAGAGCTAAAGTCGTAAAGACGGTTTAGACTTATCACAGTTCAGGGTATTTGTTCTGAGCATAAATGAGTTTTGAAAGAGCAGAAAGCGACAATAACACCTAGAAGATGGATTGGATATTAATGTCAATATATGTAGTATCAGCCTATTAAATTTAAATACGTACAACACCACGCATCATCTTAATAATATTTAAATTTGCGGTTAGGAATTTGAGATTATGATCCGCTCTCAGTCAACTTCTATAGGGTAACTTTAATTTTATAGGTTCACCAAACCGGCTTACGACCATCACGTACACGGCGACGGGCCTCGCGTGGCTAAATAGAACTCTGAACCATCACAAGATTAGGTATAATTTTGAAAAACACGTAAACGCTATGCTAATATAAATTTCTCAACGCTCATGAAATATTATACTAAAGACAACACAAAGTTGTGATAAGCATTTATTTCCTCATGTAAAGATATTTGATTTTAGCGATAAGGTACATGAATAATCCGCGTTTCTAAATAGTCTAGAATCTCATTACGTTAGTTACGTGTTATGATAGTAGGTCGTGCTTCTGGCTGTACGACTCTACGTGGTAAAGTTGATGACGTCGGTTGGTATTTAGGTTACAAAATGTACAGAAACCGCACTACTAATAAGTGAAACGCTGCCGAGATAACACGATTTAGCGAAGCTGGATGGACTATAAAAATTAAATTAGTTATACATGTAACTTCCGTCCCTCTCGATTTTATTATGAACGAATAGAGTATACTAACGAAGTTGGAAGTATAGTAACGAAGGTTCGTCCTGTAAATAGGGGAGTCTTTGTTCAGCTCTAGCGTTGTACGAATGTAAAACAAACTACTGTTTTATAATAATAAAATAGTTATACGAACAAATAAGCTAGCAGTTACAGTGTCAATACCAGAAGTGAGTCAAGTCTCAGCATAATTTACACCGCTGATGGCAAAGCGGACCCACTCGTTCCGCCGACTGATTTACAGCTCCGCTGCGAACACGCTTCACGACTAGGAATATTTACGATGATTAATAACTTGTTGCAACTACTTAACATTTACACGATCTTTATGGATGTCACTAAGGTCTGGCGATATTCTAAGTAATGGTAGTGAGGAGCCAAAGTCAAGTCTAGTTTCAGCAAATTCTCGTTAACAGAGGACGTAAATGTGTCAATAACATGATCGATAAACGATAACATTTTATACGGAACTCGAAACCGTTCTCATTTATAACAATTATTTAAAATGTATCACTAAGCTCTTATTTTTCTAAAAAAAAAAGGTTATCGTGTATACATGCATGCCAGACCTGTATCAGGTTCAGATTTGAATTTTTATAAACCTGATAAAGATTGCACAAATGTTTTATTTCCACGTTACTAGAAATAGGTACGTAATGAGTTAGTCGGCGTTGCAAAACAAGAAATAAATCTTGAAAACTCCAGCACTTACAAATTAGAAACTCTTTAGGCTCATTGCCAACTGACTCCGCCTTCGGGTCTGGGGATCCCGTTTGTCCTAGTTTTTAGGGGTTTTTAATTGGAGTAACATGGTTACATGTAACCATATACCTAGCTCTCGGCGTCACACACACAAGTCAGTAAGGTGTATTTAATGGTGTGCAAAGGTTTATGATTTTACGGTAATGACCGTGTTTAACTTCACTTTCCAATAATGCCGGTGTCCGGTTCGTTCCGGGACGCGCCAGACCTTGACCGGTTGACCGTTGACCCACTTCCACCCCCTACCACCACCGACACCATCATTCAGTATTCATGACCCCCATAATCACCGCTCACGGTAATGGATTTTATGAATGACTAGCTTTCGTTGTAATCAACGGTTATTAATAAAACAGTTGGGAATCAAGAACGTTGAGGATTGAAAATGAATGTTTGACGAACGAATGCCCTTCACAAAAATGTCTCAATAAATGTCGCTCTAATCACAGTATATTTATTTTGCGTTGTTTGGAACCTTAAAATACCAGTACTATTAATTTGAAATATTTTTTTTGTGAAACAAGCATATAAAATTAACGGATAATAATTACGGGTTTTGCACAGAAGATATTTGGAGGGCTCTTCGGCAAATTGGACGGCGGATAGTCAAAAACAAATCGCATGAAGACAAAGTCATGGCCAAAATGTAGTTAAATTTAAGTTTAGGCTTTGCAAAAATGGCCAGCGAAAAATTTGTAAAAAATGAATGAGATACTAGTACAATGGTAGGCATGGTAGCCTCTGTAAGTTAGCCAGGAGTCGATCGACTTAAATCGGTTACTAAAGAATTATGACTAGTCGACGGTGACTCAGACAAAACAGTACATTCCCTTGACATTTCCAAGCATTCAATCTTGTAAATTTCAATTATTGACCTGTAACTGGAACTCTTCATTAAGTGACTTTTATGGCAAATTGAAAGGTGTCGATCAATCGACATGGCATGGCATGGCATGGTTGTTTGTTGTCTACTCCACGGCAATCGAAGGCTGTGTATACACGAGCCGAGTGAGAAATATTTGATGCGCATCGATCGCTCTCACTTGCATCAGTTCAAATAACACAACAAACCTCAGCTAGAGTCAGTTTTCAAGGATTCACATATTTAACCGACTTCAAAAAAAGGAGGAGGTTCTCAATTCGTCTGTGTTTTTTTTTATAACGTAAGAAGTGTAATGTAATGTAACTTTTAACGTTATTTGTGACGTGAATCCAGCAAGGAATAAAGATACACGCATTTTTTTTAAAACGACGCTTACAGCAGTTTTTTTATTAATGTCTAAAAAATTCTCTTGGCACGATCGTAGCCATTCTCTAGATATTGTGACCATTGTATAAAACTAAGAACCATGGCGTGTGTTAAGAATATACAAATAATGTTTTTATAAAATTAAAACTAGTCACACTCGGTTTTATGCTAACCTAGATCTGAATAGTAATTACAGGACAGTGCAGCAGGCAGCAGTGGTAATGATAATGATAACTTACAATCTGAATCGACTGCTTCAGTATGATCATTAATGGCATGATACCCATACATAGGTAGATAGAGCTATAGATACACAAAAGCCTCTTGAATAAATACCTACCGCCGGGATCGGGATTTATCACTGCATTAACTGGATTTAGCAGCAATTACGTGGTACGCAATACGTGAGACGCCAAGATGACAAAGGTAAAGGTTTTATACTGATACCGACGTGTTCTCTCATCGGTCAAATAATATTGTGGCTCAATTTTCAACCATTCATAATTTTAAACGCGTCCTGGTCCTGATTTAACAGCTCATATTGTACTTCATTCGCATGAATAAATTGCAAAGCCTCTACGCACGCACATAACGCGATTAAGGTTCCCACGTGGCTTACAAGCTGAAAGGTTGTCAGAACAAACAGCATAAGATATTCAACGACGTTCTCGATAACAGCCCGGGTCACTTCATAATTCATCGAGTATTGTTTATAGGGCTGCGAGGATGGCGTGTGGCTGCAGTCAGGTCGAGAAAATAACCTTCGTGACAAACGCTTGTCCGCGTCATTGCTAGGTATACCTCTAGTAATAGCAGAGGGAGGGCTTAGTATGAGCTGTACGAGCCTGCAACGGAAGCCTTGTCGAATCTGCACCGCCATTGGTATAATTATTGCCGCATTGTAATAACCGTACACGACAGGTTGTTCATTTGAGGTGTTTTATTTTGCAAGGCAAATTAAAAACTCTTTTAGGGACATACTTAGGTATAATGAGTGTGTCATTTTTTCATTTTATTTAAACGAAGCTTTGCACATGGTCGAAATATTAAAAAATATTTCAAAATTAAAGGGCTCGATGATGACGCGCCTGTAACTTTAATTGACTAAGGGATATGTCTCCAAAAGACCCACTTCACTTATACGTTTTTGTTGTTTTATTCGAACTTAATATTAGACTATCAAAAACTAGTCTTTTCGTTTATTTAAGCCATAGAAAAATTGCGGATGCATTTCATGTAAGAATTTTATTTCTTAAGTCAAAGGACTTTCGACTGTACTTTCGTCCTGCATAAATTCATCAACTGCTCATCGTGACTCTACGTTGACTATAGCGGATATACTGGGGCACCTCCTAACTGTTTCATCTGATTAGTAATTTCAGATGAACTGAACCAGTATTATCAAACCCTGTCGCTAGGTAAAATTAATCACATATTTATACCAATTTAACTATTTCTAGAATACCTATTATAATTTATTATTCCTTATACGAGGGCTGCACTGAAAGTTTCGGGAATCGATATACATATTTTTAATTTCACTTTATATCTTTTTCTATTCCCGAAACTTTCAGTTTGACCCTCGTTCGTAATATGTTTCACAAGGCCTGAGAGGCAAATTTGTTAATGCCTCTTTTGACTACAATAAATAACATGTAACATAATCGGGCCCCATTACATAAATCTTCGTTACATTTATGCTTTTACTTAACTTATACTTATCTAGCGGTTAAAAAGAAATCTTGTGGTTAGAGATTGCTATTTGACTAGATTATTGCCTCGTATTGTATACCTACGCAATTTATAAGATAACAGATGAACACACAACTTGTTACGACAAAATTTGTTTAATCTTGATGAGTTTGATGACTAGATGATATTTTCATGATTTATGTAAATTACTTTAGTCATGCATGAGGCTTGCAGACTTAACAATTCTCTCTGTACTATATATATTTGGGCTCTAACTATTTCGATGAATGTGTGTGTGCGTGCGTGCGTGCGTGCGTGCGTGTGTGAGTGTGTTAGTTTGTTACTCTTTCACGCTGCAACGGCTGGCCGGATTTGAATGAAATTTGGAATGGAGATAGCTTATATCCTGGATTAACATATAGAATACTTTTTATCCCGGAAAATTTGGTAGTGAAAGGGAAAACCGATAAAACACTTCTACGCGGACGAAGTCGCGGGCAAAAGCTAGTATTATCATATTTGGTAAGTAAAGGTCACTTGATCGCATCAAATGTAATGTTTTAAAGGTAACCTGATACCTACTAAAACAGAATTCGATCATGAAAATTTTGGTTTACTGCCTATCTCGAAATTCCATTTACGCGGTAGCGTAACGTCAATATTTATGGAGCATTGGTATTTTACTTTTGTTCAACATAATAAAACAACCTTATCGAAGTGTGGGCAGACTGAACTTGCGACTGTATATCTCTATTTGCAAGAATCGTAGCGACAATGCGGTATAATTATGTTCTGTATCACTCGCTCGGCCTGTGTCAGAAACTTGAAAGTAACATGGGTACCATCCAACGTTACCCCGATTACGAAATAGCTACTTGAGTAAGATACTTTAGTAGCTCTGTAAGCTGTAGATCGCGACAAACTTAACTTTGCCGTTGGATAACTGTTGTCCCCATTCATCGATATAGGTCGCGGTCAGTTAACCAACACCGCAAATAAGTTGGTAAATCGCAAAAACCCCCATATATCCGCCATTTTGATTTTTTTTTTTAAAACTGAATCGACAAAAAAAATCCATCTAATTATCGAACCTGCTCACAAAATTTCACGGGAATCGGTGGAGAAATGCGACCTGTGGAGGAGAACAGCCGGACATACGAAAGCATTTTTTGCCTAAGCTGAAACGGAGACGCTTCGCTCGCTCCGTTTCAGATTTTTAGATTAATTAATAGAGCAGCAGTGAAGCCTGTGAAAGAGAGAAACATCGTGGCGTGCCACATGGTTCTGTTCTTGGGTACCCTGCTGTACATAATATACATTTTTGAATGACTTAATTCTATGAAATATAACATCAACCATTTTGTAGCTGTACCATAGCTATTTGCTAACTGACTAAATAGGTAGGTACTGTACAGTTGTTCAATACATAAATCAATAGGTATTGAACATAAATTGTTTGACCGTGAATGTTTAGAAGAAGAAAGAAGAAGAAGAAAAACATTTATTCGTGACAAATACCAGAAAAGGACAGAAAAATACACACAGAAAGAATGTAGTCACGAAATGGTCCCAACTCAGCGTAATGCCGGCAACAAATTCAGCGCTGGTCTTCCGTTGGAACCATTACGTGAACCAGGGAACCATGAGGTTTAGTTTTTTTTTTCTTGAACTTGATTATTTTACTAAACCAATATTTTTTACACAAAAAGTGTTGTGCTCGCGTCGTGAGCTTGGGAGAAGAGAGCGGTGTTGCCAGATGACCGTGCCTGGTTGAAAAAATAAAACTAAACATTCACGGTCAAACAATTTATGTTCAATATTGATTTATGTCAAGGACAGAAAGATGTTACCTGAAAGTCTGATAGAACTTCTGTAGGATAGATAGTTGCGCGCCTAGACTGGATCAGATGTCGGACAGAAACACAATGGAGTATTTTACAGGTTGTGACCTATTTCCGTAAGAAGGTTAAACAATAATTTATCTATATCCATATTATATAAAAATAAGTTGGTACTGTTTTATTTACTCGTATTATCACAAAAATTTACATTTTATGTAGTTGTCCCAATTAATACTAATACCACCCACCTAGTTAATATTAATTTGATCATTACAACCTCCATCGGTCAGCACACGATGTCGTTGCTCAAGGACATTAAAGTCAGTATGGCACATGGAGATTACGTGGGCGTGATTCTAGTTGTTTGCATTAAAAGGTTCACTGTCCTGAATGAGGTAAATGAAGCCCACAGAAGTTTAAAACAAGTATTACACAAGGATGTGAACAAACATTATGTCAAGCTTCGACATAGGCACCAGAAATACCTTGAATTATAAAATACAGTACAGTCACCATCAGAAAATTCAAAAATATAACAATTTTTGCACATAAAAATATCTAACACGCTGTCATGCCCCATATATCGCACGTTTGAAAGTAGGTATAACGCAATAACTTTAACTATCAGACAATTCAACATTGAAACCTAAAGTTAAATGCATAGTCAAAGTGCGTTGTAAATTTAACTTCAAATGACGTTGGTTTACTTTTTCTTGTAAACATGCGATATATAGAGAGTGTCACACGTTTTTGTGCCAAATGTTGGATATTATTACTGGGGCCTATAACTATGTGAATGGAACTTAATTGGTTTTATTAAGACCTAAAAGAGAGAGAATCGGATAACGTTATAATATTTTTATGGCATGAAGAACAGGGCCGGCTTTACCATACGCCGGTAGCACACCTCCGCCGCGAAACTGCGAAACTGTGGCGGAATCGTGATATTTAATACGAAATTGAACTTTATTTCGTTGCCAGAGTTTCGCAGTTTGGCGATAGTTCAGGGTGTGCAGCGCACACGCACGGGCGCAGGCTCTTGGGGGCGCTGAGCGCCGCCGCTATTTTGTTCGCGCGCCTACTAGAGGGCGCCAGGGTATTAATTGCACTAGATTGCACACGGGCGCTACTTGGGCTAGAGACGGCCCTGATGAAGAGGACAATCATGCATGCCACCTGTTGGTAAGAGGGGTGAGGCTCTTGGACATTAGAAATCTAAAGATGACAAATGCATAGCTAACCCTCAGGAGACGCAATGCTCCTACAATAGTAATTTTTAGTTTAGACTTAGTTTAGTAATTAGGTGGCAATACGTTTATGATACTACTAATACTGTATATTATTTATAGGCATAATATTGTACCTTCTTTTTTCCTAATAAATATTCTTGTTATTATAATTCTTATTCAGGCATATCATATTACAGGCTGTCATACATGCGCCGGAACAACAGTGCGAATGCGAACAATTTGACATTGATATTTATCTGGCAAATTTTGTTTTAGCTTCAGTTGTAGTGTGTGCATAAGGAAAAGGAAAAAAATTAATTTGATTAATCATTAAATTGGAATGAGATCAATTGCAGTGTCCTACCAGTGTTTTTTTTTATTTGGAGCTAAACCTTGTAAAGAAAGGATTTTTTTTTTTATTACCGGTAGGTATTCAAAAGTTCAAAACAAGTTGAATTTAAACTAAGTAGATATTTGGAAAATCTTTTATATAAATCATAAATCCAACTAATATTATAAATGTGAATGTTTGGATGGATGGATGGTTGGACAAACGACTTCTACGCGGACAGAGTCATTGGCAAATTTGGCACAGAGATAGATTTTAGTATGGAATAGCACATAGGCTACTTTTTATCCTGAAAAAAATTACAGTGTCCGAGGGAGCAGTAATAAATGACTTCTACATGGATGGAGTTGCAGGCAAATGTTAGTTATAAATAAACCTTGAGTAGTAGCGAAACACTGGCAACAAAATAAAGTTCAATTTCGTATTAAATATCACGATTCCGCCACAGTTTCGCGGTTTCGCGGCGGAGGTGTGCTACCGGCATAATGTATTATATGAGAGTGATGTGAAATTGAACATAGTAAAGAGTACTTTTTTTCTGCCTACTTCATTTTGAATTCAATTTGTTTGTTTTGTTTCCATAAGAATTTTTTCCTCTTTTAGACATAGATTAATTTCTAAATCTATGTTTTCTATACATTTTGTATCTTATTCCTTAAATGCTTTTATCCTTGTCCTGATGGGTTAATTAACTGTTTACTAAGACTTCATCCTCCCATCGGTGATGGAAAATGGGGGGATGACATTGAAATGGTTGCAGGACCAACCTGGACACAAACATTAAACAGGGAAAATTTGAGGATCCTTGAGGGGGCCTGTGCTGTGAGGCAAGTCGACCATACTGTTGTTACTGATGTTAGTGATTGTGATCAATAGCTTAAATACTCTTTGTAAATGTAAGGTTGGAATAAATGACTATTTAATTTTATTTTGTGAATACTAAGATTTAAGAAGATTGAGTTGTGAGAACTTTAGGAAAATTAGATGAGAACAAAATATTTATGAATCATCCCAGATGTACAATACACCAAGTTTGCTTCATAGACATTAACTCATACTAGAATATTAGAGCATACTGATAAACTACTGTTACATTTAACTTAAAGCTATTGTACTCACTTTTTGTAGATTCTGCAGTATGAATTGTTGATTTTTTTGTCAGAGTAGTGTCTTCTTCTGTCTTCAAACAGGTCCTTGACGGCAGTGACGGTGAGCACAAACATCACAGGAAACATAGCCACTTCTTTACCAAACGCATTCAGTTGGGGCACCCAATTTAATAACACTATGAAAATGAAGTACACATTGGCAACCCTATGGAACTGTTCAAATAAGTTTTTGGGTAGAAACGATAACAGAGTATATTTAGTAGTCGTTATTTGATTGGTGCAACGGTGGCCGTTAGGGTGTTCATTTGGGGGTGTTTTATCGGGCACCAAATGGTTGGGCACAACAACGAGGTGGCGCGTGTCTGTGGTGGCGGCGCCGCGCCGCAGCACCCAGTCGACCGCGCGGCGAAATGGGGTCACCTCCGACGGGCGCCGCAGCGTGTAGACGGAGTCGGAGCGCGAGGCCTGCCGCGAGTGTTGGCGCACCGAGGTGGCGCGCGCCACGGGCGCCCGATGGCCCGCCGGTAGAATGAAGTCGGTGCGGCTGGTGGCGCGGCTGTGCCCCTGGCCCGCCGCGCCGTCGGCGCCCGCGGTGCCCGCGCGTCCGTCGCCGATCTGCCCCTGCGAGAACGCACGCTGGTGCCCGCGTAGCGCCGACTTGAGCGGGCGAGGTGCGGGCGCACCGCCCAGCATCGGCGTACCTCCATGGCTGACCGACCGTGAGTGACCCTTCGCTTTCGGAAACAGGTAGGTCTGCTCCGGTGCCCCCGGTAGGGTCAGGGCGCTCGGTGGAGTCTCTCCGCTTCCTTCTGTTGACATTTTTATTCATCTGAAATGAGGTCAATCTGCTCTTTCCTCTTATTAAAATTGAGGCTCCAAGGCGCTCCGCCAGGCGTTCCACCTCCCTTGACACACTCGAAGTGATTCAGCAGCAAGTATCGAAACATATGGTTTGATCGGAGTCATCTGTTTACAATTTCACACACCACTTCAGTCTCCATTCAATGAACGAAAGAAACACTTAACACTGTAATCGAATTATAAATCCACTGAGATTTCTCCATATCTCGGTCACAATATTCGGGACGAAATCATACTCGCCACGGTGGACTGATATGTTCAAGAGAAACAAAACTCGAAAACAAGCAAAAGTTGAACCAACCGACCAAATGACAGGGCAAGCAACTGTCGACGACAGCGAGTTGCGAGTAGCGGGCGCCTGCGCGCAAATGACAGTACTAGTGCGGTGACATCAATATCGACACTTATCGTTATATAGTATTTAATAATAAATTCACATATTATCACACATATAATCATATACTAAAATTTTATTAAAATTGTAATACCCCCAGACTAGTATTTCTCAAATATTTTTAATGTACAGATTTTTGCTCTCTACTGTTATACAATATGTAATATTTATATAGATTCCAAACCTGATTATTTTCCTTTTTCCAAATTCCGTATTAAATCCGTATCTGTATATTACGACTTTCCATTTCCTCATTTTGGTTGGCATTCGGGCTAAAAGCACATTATGTATTAAATTAATAATAAATAAATATCAGGGACAATCGATACCTATTAAAACTTTTATGGAGCCGCGCTATTTCCATAGTGTCAAATTGTAGTACCAACATACAGATCTATCGTATTTCTTAAGGGGCATCCACACGATACAATTTAATTAGCCAATTGAATTGGCTTTGCTACAATCTGATTGTCCGTCCACACGTACATTGAAGATCGCCAAGTTTAGTTTTATTTCGAGTTGAGCAGATGACCTTCAATTTCATATTGTATCTACACTACACAATTCAATCGCCAGTCTAGTCAAATTGGTCGAAAAATTGTATCGTGTGGATGCCATATTAGGGCGTTTTTCATTTTTTTCAAATAACTATAAACAAAAAAACAGTTAATAAACTTAGCATTATTTTTAATTATGCAATATGAACAGTATTTTAAGAGTTATAACAGTATATATTATAACAGTATTTTGAGAGTTTATAGAAGAAGATGAATGAATAATTAGACGTTTTAATTTAAACGGCTGTGAGGTTTTGGTTGGGAATGCTACGTTAGTTCATATGTTGGGGTTGGTAACTAAATCGTCGACGTCATCATTCATTGGCAGACATTTTCATTCCGACATTTTGACGTTTATTGTCTCCCGGCCAGTGATTTTCTAAAGAAGAGTTTTATTTCGCCTTCTATTCATCATGGATGAAGAATATGACGCGATCGTGCTCGGCACCGGCCTCAAGGAATGCATCCTTAGTGGAATGCTCTCAGTGGCCGGCAAGAAAGTATTGCACATTGATCGAAACAAGTACTACGGCGGTGAATCTGCGTCAATTACCCCGTTAGATGAATTGTTCTCGAAGTTCAACGCACCAGCGCCGGATGAGACCTACGGGCGAGGGCGCGACTGGAACGTTGACTTAATCCCCAAGTTCTTGATGGCAAACGGCCTTTTGGTGAAGCTGCTGATACACACGGGCGTCACCCGCTACTTGGAGTTCAAGTCCGTGGAGGGAAGCTACGTCTACAAAGGCGGTAAGATCTCCAAAGTGCCCGTGGACCAGAAAGAGGCACTGGCGTCCGATCTTATGGGCATGTTCGAGAAGCGCCGCTTCCGCAACTTCCTCATCTATGTGCAAGATTTCCAGGAGGAAGATGCAAAGACGTGGAAGGACTTCGACCCCAGCACTGCCAACATGCAGTCTCTCTATGATAAGTTTGGGCTTGATAGAAACACTCAAGACTTCACTGGACATGCTCTTGCCTTGTATTTAGATGACAACTATCTCCAACAACCAGCCATTCAAACGATTCGCCGCATTAAGCTTTATTCTGACTCGCTTGCACGGTATGGCAAGTCCCCCTACCTGTACCCAATGTATGGCTTGGGTGAGCTACCTCAGGGATTTGCCCGTCTCTCTGCTATTTATGGAGGCACATACATGCTGGACAAACCTATTGATGAGATTGTACTTGGTGAAGGAGGAAAGGTAGTGGGTGTGCGCTCTGGGAATGAGATTGCCAAGTGCAAGCAGGTGTACTGCGATCCCAGTTATGTTCTAGACAGAGTGCGCAAGAAGTGTCAGGTGATTCGCTGCATCTGCCTGCTAGATCACCCCATAGCAAATACTAAGGATGCTCTGTCTACTCAGATTATTATTCCTCAGAAGCAGGTAGGTAGGAATTCAGACATCTATGTCTCCCTCGTGTCCTACACTCACCAGGTGGCAGCCAAGGGGTGGTTTGTTGCTATGGTGTCTGCCACTGTGGAAACCAATGACCCTGAGTCAGAAATTAAGCCCGGTCTTGACCTCCTTGGACCTATCCGGCAAAAGTTTGTCTCTGTGACAGACTACTTTGAGCCTACAGATGATGGCAGCCAAAGTCAGATCTTCATATCAGAGTCGTATGACGCTACTTCTCACTTTGAGACAACCTGCTTAGATGTGCTCAAGATTTACAAGCGGGGCACGGATGAGGACTTTGACTTCTCCAAAGTAAAGGTGGAGCTTGGTGAGGAGGAGCAGTGAGCGTGCTGCCCTTGTAAGTGTACATTGCTTGTTATAATTATCATATTTGTTTATGAACTGCTCTGGTAGCAATATAATGTTCATTAGGGTTTTTTGGGTAAAGATTTATGAGAGCTTGATTTATTTGCAGTAGATTAAAGTAAATGTGCAAATTGTCCTTGTAAGCGGTTTCTGATCTTCATTATTTAATTTACCAAAAATATTTCAAAAAAATATAAGATTGTTATATGAAGCATTTTATTCATTTTTAAGATGGCTTTTATTATTTAAGTATACAATGCAAGTGATCTGCACAAGTAAAGTGATAATTATTTCAAATAAAGGAATGCATTCCATTGTGGTACATTATGTTGATCCTGTAACCATATTATCATATTGTAATGTCAAAATTATGAATGCTCACATACCTGTATGTTCTGTGTAAGATCAATAAAGTTGAATTATATGTATTTGTGTTATTATTTATTTACATTAATAATTATCAGTTTACTCAGGTACTTGAAGACTTCTGGTTAACAACATATCACAAGTCAAGGGTATATTTGAGACAGTACAAGTGGTCATTCCTGCATCCGATGAATATATAATCTCCGTAAACAGCTGGGGAAGAGAATGTTTCTCCTGGAAGCGCGTATTCTGCTAACTGGATGCCATTTTCGACATCTATGACAGCTATCTTGCCGTTGTTGGAAGCCGCCAGCAGCAGCTTTTCGCCCAGGCCGCACGGCGTTGAGTACACCGGCGAAGTCATCTCGCACTTCCAGTTTAAACTCGGCTGGAAATTCTTGACACAGATGCTGTAAACATTTTGGTCGTGACATCCAAACACTATTTGCCACTTCACTTTATTTTCTTTCTTAATATAGAGTGACGAGAATATATTTCCTTTTGCGCCTTGGTACCTCCATATCTGGAATTGAAAACAGTAATTTAATTATTTCGCATTCATGTTTAAATATGCAAGTTATGATAATGTGTTGTTTAATTTAAAGTTCCGCTTTAAGTTAAAGCGTTTGTTTGCAAGCCTTTAACACACGGTAGGTTACTGAGACCTAGCTAGATGTATTTTTCGCCCCCGTAAACTCTTTCGTGAGTACAAATATATAATTATAAAAATAAATTGTGAGCCATCAAAAGCTTGAAAAAAAAAAATGTGGTAAACAAATTTACTTTCGGAAAACAAAAAAAAAACAAAAAAAAACCGTGTGAGTGGTAAGTGTTAATTAGGGCAAACTATATGTTGCATATGGCTAGGGCCACCCTAGTCTTTTGGCACACGATCTGCCATAAAAATCGATCTAGCTAGGTCTCATATCTGGTAAAATTAGTTTTCCCCGTATTTTCACGCAAAAAGATTTCCCGTGCAATATGGTTCGTAATTTCGATGCTATCAACGCCGTCTGAATAGACTGATGGTTAGTGTTGACTACGCAAAGACTTTTTGTTTTATATTTTTGTATGGAATTCGATGAAAATTCGGTTTCGACCCGAGCGACGACGCTCGGTCTCCCAGGTACTGGCTGGTTAACGCCGGTAGCACACCTCCGCCGCGGAACTGTAGTAGCGAAACTCTGGCAACGAAATAAAGTTCAATTTCGTATTAAATATCACAGATTCGCGGTTTCGCGGCGGAGGTGTGCTACCGGCATAAGTGCCGTATATTTGCCGCCAGTCTATTGGAATATTTGATCAGTATAGCCATTCTGGATGATTAAATTGTACCTAACATATTGGTTTACTAATATTATAAAGAGGTAAAGTTTGTTTTGTTTTTTTGTTTGTATGTAGGTAAGAGGAACTAGATATCCGATTTCAAAAAACACTTTCACCAATATTTAGAATGGACTTTCAGGGTGGACGTAAGCTATATTTTAACTTACCGCAGACGAAGTCGCGGGCGGAAAGCTAGTTGGTTTATAAATTCGAAACAGATGGTCACAGGCGAGGTGAATAATCACAGGTGGTTCAATTATATCACGTGGCGTCACGCAGCTTAGCAAGTCGGTACATAACGGAACAGTTTCATCTACCTACAACCGGATTTTTATTTGTCTGATAACGTGTCGTGTCGTCACATCAGAACGGTACAAGTAATTTTCATACATAAATGACCCAAGTCGTCATCACTACACATGGCGGCACACTATTTTAAATAAATCATACCATACCAAATGTATGTATGTATGTATGTAAACTCTTTATTGCACAAAAAGTATAAGTAAATAATACATTGACATCGTAAATGTAGTGAAACGATACCGTTCGGTTCTGACACGACACCACGTCAGACAAATATAAATCGCCTTCCTATGTATGTAGATTATTTTTATTTGATTGACATTTGTACATTGAGTAAGGGACCCTGAGGGATTAGATAAAAAATATTTATTCAGTAAGTAGGCCTCAAGGGCACTTACACGTCAAAATCTACCCGCGCTCTCCAAGTGGAGACCACTGCCGAGAAGAAGCGCCGCAAGAAACAACAGTTAGTCATTTTTTAAATAAAGCTTATGAGTCTTATGACAATAATACTACTTATTCTAGTATTATATAAAACTATAATAATAATGTAAAATATCTTCGTAGTTCAGCGGGAAAATATGTCAAAATTACTATGAGAGAAAAAATATATACACATATTTATACATGTAACCACATAAAAGTTTCGACGTGTCTTCCGACATAAACCTTGTCCCCTAGACAAGATACAACGTTTACATGATTTTTGTGAATTATTTATAAGGTAGTAAGCTATTAGTTAATTTTCGGGTTTATGCCAAGCATTTTTGTCCGTTAGATAGTCCTTGACCCTATAGTAAGTTTTAGACAACAACGACTTTTTCAAGTAATTTTTAAGTTCTGGAAAGGGTAACTCTAAAACTACGTCGGGTAATTTATTATAAAAATGAATGCATTGACCTACAAATGATTTTCTTTTTGCAATTTTATTTTTAACCCCCGACGCAAAAAGAGAGGGGTGTTATAAGTTTAACGTGTCTGTCTGTGTATCTGTCTGTGGTATCGTCGAAAAATTTTAAAATCAATTTTTTTATATTGCAATCACTTTGATATAACATGAGATAACGATTTTTCGTCGATTCTGAAAACATGAAATATTTTGACTTAGTGCAGTGTTGTACTGGGGGTGCGATAAGTCCTATCGATTCGAAATTTGGTACCGTGTTACTTCAATGATATTGAAAGTAACTCATCACTATAAATACCTTCCTAATATTTATATACCTACTTTAAAAAGGACAAAATAAAAGTAAAATTTAAAATTTGTTAGTTTTTAGAGTTTATTTTTTGTCGGGGGGGTTTTTTAAATTTTAAATTTTACTTTTCTATTTCTAGTATTGATATTATATATATCAGAATTCTTAATGAAAGAGTCTAGGTTCTTAAAAACATACATAATATTTTCATAGATATATTGGGACGCTACCGTTAAAATATTAATTTGTTTAAAAAGTTCTCTTAAGGAATCACGGGAATTTAAGTTATATATAGAGCGAATGGCCCTTGGATTGGCAGGTGGGTCATGTTTCCAGGGGCAAAAAAAAATCCCAGTTATCCAGTGTGGACAAAGGGGTGCGGAAAACTGGGAATAGCCGGTTCCCAGATGGGTCCAGGTCAACTTAAAGCTAGATTATCCCTAAATAATAGGAACATGCCCTGACCTTAGGGTTGGTCTGGGACGGAAAACAATAGCCTTGCTAAAATCTGCTTCTGCTTGTTATAATATTTACATAGGAACCTATTTGTATTGTTTTTTAATTTATAATCGCAACATGGCAAAAAACCTTTCTCAGGCTTCTCGACAATTCCCTATCCAGCAGTGAACTTAAGATTTTAAAATGTACAGTTCGTCGAAATGCAATAATAAATAATAAATCTTGCAATAATAAATCTCTATGCAAAGCACTTTTTTACAATGTAGGTACTAAACAAAAACAAAAGATAAGATACTTATAAATTACATGCCTGAACTAGGATCCTGTATCTCAGGCGTAAAAAGACATAGACTAACTGAAAACAATTATCAAAATGTAGTTAGTTATAGGTAGGTATTTTTAGAATATATAATTGTTTAAACCATCTATATAGGTTATTGAAATTAATAGCAAAATCATTAATATGTACAATATTAATGTACAATATGTACAATAATAACAGAAATATAAAATAACGCTTATACTAGTGTACCTTCGTATCGTATTATCGTATTTTGCAAACTAGCTTGTTGGACATAATGCAAATGTCTGCGTCATCAAAATTATAAACTAGGTTAAAGTCAATGTTGCATAAAATTAAAATATTTTTCATGATTACTTATTACTGATTTGTTTTAGAAATATTTTTGTGCTTGCTAAATTATGTAAATTGCGGTTTAAGGTCAGTAGGGCAACACTGAGATCGGCAATTGGCAAAGTAGTAACTAATGAGTAATGATGACACTAATGACTCATAAAGGAATAAAAAGTTCTAACAAAAAACAGGGCAAGAGCATGTCGGGCCATGCTCAGTGTAGGGTTCCGTCAATATTACTACAAATACAAATAAAGTGCACCAGCAAAAGAGCGTATCTTCATGGCACTTACGTCCTTTTGTTGAGAAGAGCCGTTTTTCGGCAATAACTAAAAAACGATATATCCGATCATGTTGAAAATAATTTTGGTTGAAAGTATTTATTAAGTGTTACCTTTGTAATTTTTTCATATTTCAACATAAACACAATTTATGCAAATTTCGGAGCGAATATTTCCGAAAATATTCACATAATCAAAAAAAATGCTTAGAAACCTTAAAGTGTTTTAAAAGAACTGTCGAAATATGAGCCACACGTTGATGTTTGCTGAAAAAAAATTCAGCTTCTGTTACATGTATGGAGTGCCTAAGTAGCGGCTTATACAAGATACCTATACTCCAAACTGCATCAATATACATCTTGTAGTTTTTGCGTAAAATGCCTGTGACACACGGTAGGACGGACGGACGGATATGACGAAACTATAAGGGTTCCGTTTTTGACATTTTGGCAACGGAACCCTAAAAATAGTTTAAAGGGGCGGCGCGGTTTTAGCCGCCTCATACAAGTGGCGCTCTTAGGCGCCTTCTTAGTCTACAGAGTTAATGTACAGTTTTTCTGCCATTATTCTAGCAGGGCACTCGGCATCGCCTATCTTGTGACTGCACGGTTTCTTGAAGTCCAGGCTATCGGCTTTCTTTACGCAATCCTTTAGTATGTGCCCTGTCTCTCCGCAGTGTCCGCGGGTGGTCGCTTCCTCTCGGCACGTCTTGGCGGCATGGCCGTACTGCTGGCACTTAAAGCACCTCGTTACAAGGGTAAAGTATCTAACTGGACATGATGACCAATTAGCAAAAATTATCTCCTTCGCTAAGGCCTTACGAATATGTGCCTGAACTTCAATTACAAAGTTACAGCTCTCAGCATCCTTCTTTCCTGTCTTGTTGCTTAATTTAATTGAGGTCAAAAACGTCTCGAGTTACTCCTTCAAGTTTCTCGGCTAGATTTTGCTGATAGATGCAGTTAAAAACCTCGGTGTCTTGCATAGACGCGGGCACTCCGACTACCACAATTCTCGGCTTGCGCTTGTGCGGCTCGTCCACGCTGAGCCCCCAGCTCGACAACAGCATCGACTGCTTCTCGACATCAGCCTTAGTGTCAGTGCTTATAAGTAAAGACACCACCATTCTTCGTTTGTTCATCATCACCATCATCATCGTCATCATCAGCCTATAATAGTCCACTGCTGGACATAGGCCTCCCCCAATGAGCGCCATAGCGCCCTGTCTTCAGCTTGCCGCATCCAGCATCTGCCTGCAGTCTTTCGCAGATCGTCATCCCACCTGGCCCGAGGGCGTCCTACACTACGTTTGCCGAGTCGCGGTCTCCACTCAAGAACACGTTTACCCCAGCGGTTGTCGGTTCTTCGCGAGATATGGCCGGCCCACTGCCACTTCAGCTTGCTGATTCTTTGAGCTATGTCGATAACTTTGGTTCTCTGTCGGATGTATTCGTTACGAATCCTATCCTTCAGAGAAACTCCAAGGATAGCTCTTTCCATGGCTCGCTGAGAGACTTTGAAATGGTGGACCAGCCCTACCGTGAGTGTCCACGTCTCAGCTCCGTAGGTCATAACGGGTAGGACGCACTGATTGAAAACCTTCTCCGGTCCGGTCCGGGGTCCGGTCTGTTCACGTCTGCAAGGACTTGTTCAGTTAATTATTCCAGTTATGGCTTTTGACGAAGAGACCACGTCGTGTTGTTCTCCTAGTCATTATATTTAGTTTAATGTATTTGACCTTACATTTGTAATGTTTTTATTTGTGCTAGTTCTAATAATTAATATTTGTTACTTTATTACCTTGTAATGTAACTTACTTTTAAGTATTGTTGTATTTTATGATTGAAAAAATGACCTTCTGCTGGAGTTTCTTGCGGCGCTTCTTCTCCGCAATGATGGTCTTGTCCGACGCTCGGAAGATTCACTCTATATTACCGACGTGTAAAAGAGCCCGTATGTGGCCAATTTACTGAATAAATATTTTGATTTTGATATGTAGCTGAACAGTTTTCTGCTTCAAGGACTGATATTGCACTGCCAATTGTGATGTTCCATGTCCTGCTTTTCGACAAAGGTTACGCTTCTCAGTTTTTGTTCGGAATTCAGTTTTCCTTCCGTGGATATAGTGTCGCAATTTTGCAAGCAATTGTTTACTCTAATGATAATAATGATGATAATTAATCGACACGTCCGATCGCTACGGCGGGTAACACTTATTATTATATTAATATTGAATAAACTGACTGAACTCATTGGCTTTTTACGGACGTTTTATATTTAAAAATGTTTTCTTAAAATCCGCTTTTGAAGTTGACGTCAAATTATTCCTACAGGCTACAACAAACCTAAAACATAAAAATGGCTGGTTCGATCCGTCTTAGTCTGGTCTACCTCCTGTGTCACCGTGTCACTGTCACTCCTGGTGTCACTGTGACGTGCGACTTGTGGGACACCGTATATGATGTCGTTTAATTATTGACTATATCTGTACACGCTCGGCAGCGTACTGAGGAAATATATCATTAATAGCTTTGATAACTTGAGGCTTCGGCACACCAGATTTGAAATGGTGGACTAGATTTTTGACGTGTAAAAGTGCCCGTGCGGCCTACTTACTGAATAAATATCTTTTATCTTTTTTTTTATCCAAACGCGTGTCGTCAGCATCATGTCGCGTGGCGTGAGCGACGCGGTACCCGGCACACCGCAGGCGGGCGGCAGCTTCAACGCGTTTCGAACGCGTGCCTGCGTTGCTCACGCCTCGCGGCCGCGTTCGGTGTGACAAGTTGCGCGGCGCGCGCGTACATCTATCACGCGTTTGTAAAAAATACAACGACTAGTAGCCGCACCGACGCCGCACTGACGCGACGCAAACGCGACGCGTTCGCCTCGCCCCGGTATGCCGCTAAATATGGCGGCCATGCTTAATATAACTTCGCGTGCTAGCGCACGCGACGCGTTGCCCAAGTTGTCCGCGGCGACTGAGGCGCGTCGTGCGCGCGAAGCAGTTCGAACGCGTGCCCGTCGCGGGCACGCGTTACTTTTTAGTGTGCCGGGTTCATTTTGCTTTGTTGTATTACAACTCACGCGGACCCGCGTTCGGAGCGCGTCGCGCCTGACACGCGCGTTTGGCATGCCGGAGCCTTTATTCTCACCTTGATACCCTTCTCCACGGTGCGACAGTGTATCTCGCCGGTGACCTCCGCGAACACCGCGTACTTGTCGTTGTCGTAGAGCGCGGGGCTGGCGAACACGGGGCTGCCCAGCATGCCGCGCCACGCCACGCTGTCGGTCTCCGTGTGGACACAGGCGCACACGCCGGACAGAGTGCCGAGTAGCACGAACTGGTTCTTGGCGAGCACTAAGTCAGCGGAGATGGCTTGGTCGGAGACCGTGATTGTTTGCTTGATGTTACCATTCTGTGAAGAAAGAATGCGACAGTCACGCCGATATATTTCAAACCAAACAATGATATGCGAACGACAATTAGGTCTAGGTACAGTCAAGGTCATAAATATGTGTACACGTTTAGTACCTTGTCACTTTATTCGCTGTGACATTATATAGCAGTTTAAACATGACATTAAATAGACAAGGTACTAAAATGTACACTTAATTATGACCTTGACTGTACATTGCCAACTCCACAAGTATCTATTGGACCTCTAAGTTGCTAATGTTGCTATAGGCATAATGGATGCCGAATTGTCATCTGTCATGTCCTGATCTCGTTTGCAAAATAGGGGCCTGGTTATCCCGATAACACAGAATTGGAAACTTCGGGTATTCTATGGTCTCGGTTCTCACTTATTATTTTTCATAAAAACGAGAGAAACGTCAGAGCTAACGTAATTGTGAACTTTGATTTTGGGAGCCAAGTTTTTGGGCCTCAAATAAAAGTTTAATCTCAAAATGAAAGTCAAAACGTAGCAAGGACTAACAATACAGCCTGGCAAAAAAGTCGAGCAAAAAAAAAAGGGCGCTGTTCGAAATGAAATTGGCAACATGATCCAAGGTTTACTCTAACCTGTGCTGGTTGCCATTTGAAAATGTTGTAGATCCAGCTTCACCACACGCTCGACTTTTTTGCCAGGCTATAGGTACCGTTTTAAAATACTGAATAAGGTATATACCGTTATTCACTACTATTTCAATTTCAATTTCAAAATCATTTATTGCCACAATTACACATTAGTACAACACAAAATAAAATAAAAAATTAAACTAAAAATTACACCATACAAGCATCTCACATCCACCCATCTCACAATCAGGCATTCCAGACATTCAAAAAAGACGATACAGCACAGATACAGACAAAACAAACATTGAGGCGGCAAAAGGCTCAGGCTCAGCCTGTGCCACGATTTTACAATCGCAGCGCTGATTTTCAGCCTGCACCTACTATCTACTATGCACTAATTACTATCATCTTTACAAATCAGCTAATGATGACTAAATTAAGTCACACACTTAAGTTTTAAGACAATGGTAAGTAACGTTTTTTAATATCGGTAGGTCGAACTCGGAAGTAACCGCACATTTTAGTGCCTTGTCACAGCTAGTGATATACTAAATTCAAATCACTCTCACTTAACACCTTGCGTACTAAAATGTACAGCTTCTTCAGAGTTCGATTGTACAATACTAGATCGGTTTCGTTGCCGAGTCCCGTGTAAATGATTCCAAACAACTAAAAATACCGTACTCGCTTGGAACTACGGCTTTTTAAACTTAAAGATAAAATATGCAGTTTCTAAATTTATTCATATTTATAGATAGTCTGTGGAACGAACAAACAGATATACAAGACGAAAATATGTGATTTGGTGTCGTGACCTAAATGCTTTTTAACCACCAAATCGAAACAGAAGGGTGTTATATTTTAAACGTGTGCATCTGTGTATCTGTCGTAGCTCTAAAACGGATGAACCGATTTTGATTTAGTTTTGTTAGAAAGTGAGATTGAGATTGTTCTTAGCTGACAGTAGTTTCAATCCGTTAAGCCATTACAGAGTTACGAGCTCTGAAAGTAGAGGTCCCAGTTTTGTCGCGGGTTTTTATCTATTTTTTCACTTCTCATGCTCTAAAAGTTCGTCTTTATGTCGTGCGTAGGCGACATAAAGTCGCTTCTTATGCTCAAATGCATAAAGTAAAAATCTTCGTCGAAGACCTAGGCAATCGTTCCAACAGCCACACGAACAACTTTAACTTCATAGAATAACCTCTTTATTTTATTTCGTTTCGTTAGTATTCTAAGACCAAGGCAAGGATACCAACAGCCAAAGTACACAATAAAGCTTCATGAAATAAACTTATAATTTTTATTTCGTCGCATTTATTATTATTATTATTTTTATCATGTTGCTGTTTCATTTCCTCGCAATCGAAGTGAAAAGTAGAGTGTACAACTCCTCCATAAAACCCATTTAACACTCGACTTTATATCCATCCTCGCTCGCAAGCTCGCTTGGATGGATAAACGTCTCGCGGAAAATGGTGCGTTTTATGCACTTGTTGTACAATCTACTATAATAGTTATTTATAAATATTTTCAATGAACATACAGGTAACATACACTTCTGTTACAGTTTTACAATAGTGTACTCGTAGAATAATCTTGTTTTGATAACTAAGCTTTTCTCTTCAATATAAAAATCAAACCTAGAGCTTTATACTCGTATCGACGGTTTTATTCCACTTAAAATTCAAAGCAGCGAATAAGTCACTCGCCGCTTGGATACATATTTGCTAGATCGGCCTTCATTGTAAATTTTTACCATCAATGTTGCAGTGCTACAGATAACAGTGATAAAAATAATTTGTCCATGGTATTGTCCACTCTATTATACTGCATGTTTAGTTGAATTTTCATTACGTCGTAGTCACAGTTTGCTGTTATTTTTGTACGCGACGTATTACTCATAACATAATCATGTGATTATTTTTATCGCTTCATTGTGCAAATTGAGTTTGAGGATGAAATATATGCATCCGCTCATGTCCATCGTCGTGGTCGAATGTTTTGTTTGGTCAAGGGTAAACGTACGGAGGGCAAATAAAATATGTGAGTTCTTCGTTTTGTTGACCCTTCTATCGATTCTACGATGGTTTGTATTAAGTGTTTCAGAATAAATAACCCACTACAAGCGATGGTGGTCTAGAGACAGTGTTAAACTTGCGATTTATAAATAAATATCGTGGGATAATCCCACATGATTGTGAGAGTCGCAGACTTAGCTTTAGGCTGGTCTTACTTATACAATAAAGTGGGTATAAAATAATAAAAACTCTGTAACAAATATTGTTACAAACTACACAGATACCGGGGATCGAGCCCGGGACCGCTAGCTTCGCAGGCAGGGCCATTGTCAACTAGGCCTAACGATTTGGAAGTATTGAGTTTAAAATCGTATAAGACAGGCTTTCTATTTATATTTAATCTTTCTTTTGCTTAGACCTGCTAAAGATATAATTAATGAGATAACTTTTGATTCCCCTCAAGTATGACGAGAATACGTTTAAGTATACCTTTACCTGTAGATAGAAGATATATATTGAATAGTGCAAATCATCATGTTTAATGAGTTATTCTAACTTCATTTAAGATAAAGAAATTAATAAAAAAAAATAAAAAAATGGGATAGCACCTGCACAGTTAGACTGATTGATTGATTGATTTACCCTGTCCACCCTATGAAAATCTTGGGTGGTCAGGGTATAAGATTGGAATCACCTGAATGATAAACTAATAGTGAGAATTGAACTGGCTCACCTGCCAGAAGAGTTACGGAAGTAAGAAGTCGCTCTATTCCCTTTGTAATAATTAGTTAGATCATAATTAAAGCGGTCCCCAAACACCGATAAACAGAGCCAAAGATAAGATTTCCCCCTAAAGTGTGTGGACCTAATTGAATGAAAACGCTACCTAATTACCTAAGTAGGTACATACTAAGAAAAAAATTAAAATTAAAGGTAACTCCGAAAGGTACAATATTTTTTCTAGATTTACCTTATTCTATTACCTAGAATAATTAGGAAATCAATACACATTTAAAATGAATTTATAGCGTTTTCAATCCATGAAGACGCGCCCCTCTATCTGAAACCCCCAGAAATTGTGCACCTTTTTCGCGGATTAAAAACACTATATGATGCTATTCCTTGCTAACAACGTAACTAACGCTAAATTTTTGGGTCACTGTGCTATTAAAGCGTATCAAAACTGAACGCCTGCAATATCATAAAGGCAAAAAATCGCATACCCGGGTGTCGATGCTTCTGATCTGTCCGTCGTACGACGCGATGTACAGGAGCCCGTTGCAGCAAATCCCCTTGCTCTTGATCATCGAGCCGACGTTGATCTTCCATAGCACTTGGCAGTCGTCCAACCGGAAGCACACGACGGTGCCGTCGTGGGCGCCCACCACGCCGACCGGCTGCGAGTCGCGCGAGTAGCACAGCACGGTCGCTTCCACGCGGGACTTCAGCGCTATATTCCCCTTCAGCAGGCCCGTTATAGCGTCCGCCACCATTATCTTCCCGGAGTGACTCCCTACCGTCACATAAAGGTTGCTGCAACATTAATAATAATAACAATAAATAAAACTGTTTATATACATGTCGTTTTGAGTTTATCAGATAGGGATAATTCAAAGCTTACAATCCACAGAGGAATAACGACGGCGAAGAATCGACACACTTGCCGGTGTCATACGCCCAGAGAACGATGAACTCCAATGGGTTGACGGAGCTCATGCTCGCCGCCCTCTTACACGCGAGGCTGTTTCTGCTGGACTTGGATCGCTTCAGTTTCGTTTTAGGCTTATTATTATTATCCTCGAGACAAACCTCTTTTTTGGCTAATTCCATTACATAGTTGATTGTATTTTTTTGGGATATCAAATGAGGAAGGATGAATTTACTAAAACGTGGGCAGACCAGTGACATTTTATTGCAAATCGAAACCGCGAGGAACGATGTCCCGCCGATCGAAAAGAAGTCGTTATCTTTGATCTCGTCATAAGAGAAGGTTTTGCTCAGTGAAGATTTCAGCTCATTCATGAATAATAATTTTAGGGAGGTATATGTTTGTGGTTCGAATGAAACACTTTCAAACATTTTAGAAAGAATAAGCTTGGATATTTTTCCATGTGGGTTAACTGGCAGGTTGTCCACTCTTATAATCTTGTCTGGCCAATATTTTTCATCTAGCTTGCATTTTAGGAAGTCGGACAGCTCCCGGCTGCTTAATGTTTCAGAGGAGAAATACACCACCAGGAGCATCGGTTTCGGCAGCCACACGCAGGAACACGTCTTCACCCTCGGACATAACATGGTGGTTGCCTCGATCGAATGTAAATATACCTTGTGTCCAAATCTTTTAATCACGTCATCTGTGCGACCCCTATAGTATATTGTTCCATTTTTCACTTCAGCTAAATCACCAGTGTCAATAAATTTCAAGGAATTTTCTTCAACATTAGTTTTTTTATTATTCAGTATGATGCACTCCCGTGTTTTACTCACTGCAAATAAATAATATGATGGTTAAATTTAAAACTTTACTTTACAAAATTTGACCAATACCATGTTATAACTTTATAAATAATCCAGCCTATATACGTCCCACTGCTGGGCACAGGCCTCCACTCACAACGAGAGGGTTTGAGCTATAGTTCCCACACGGGCCCAGTGCGGATTGGGAACTTCGCACACACCGTCAAATTGCTTTGCAGGTGTGTGCAGGTTTTCTCACGATGTTTTCCTTCACCGAAAAGCTCATAGCTCAATTTTACAAATTATATTTCGCACATAAATTCCGAAAAACTTAGAGATTCGAGCCCGGGTTCGAACCCACGACCCTCTGCTTAAGAGTCAGCAGGTCAAACCAATACTACGCTATTATTACTATTAGGCTACCACGGCTTTTTTTACGTTTTTTTCATGTTATATTATAACTCATAATAAACAAAATATATGTTTTAAAATTCTTAATAATTACTTACCTAAGATAATTTTGCCAGTGTTTTTATTCTTATTAGAATGTTCCACTAGCACTTCTGTTTCTGAGAGGCAACTCCCGAGGGGGACCTCGTGGTCATTCAGCATTCTATTGAGGTCTAGCTCAGCGACACAGGCCCAACACGACATTTCAGTAACTCCATACAATGTAAATATCCTAGTTTTGTTGTCCAAATCTTTCAGTTCTTTCAATCTCTTGATTCCGTTAAGTGGTTCACCTCCCAAGGCGAGTACTTTAAGTGTAGACTTTGCACTAAGAATTGTGTTTCTTATATCTGCATTAGAATATAGGAAAAATTTTGATGGAGTTGTTTGCCAGAAAGTTATTGAGTTTAAATTATTTTCTGGGAATAAAATTCTTGCTTTTTCTGGGGCTATGAGGAGAGAAGCACCATTCATACAGGCAAGGAGTATCTCAATTAAAGATGGATCAAATGTGAGAGGAGTAGAGAAGTATATGATGTCGTCTGGACCAATGTTAAACATTTTGGTAAGGTCATCAACATTTGGTTGAATGCACTGAATAGGAACTTGTATATGTTTAGGACTGCCTGTGCTCCCTGAGGTCTGTGCAATAAAGGAGTGCACATGCTTAACTTTGTGTTGAGCTGGTTCCAAGCTGAAGAAATCTAGCACTAAATCAAATATTCCCACTGTCTTGTCTGGCTTTTTACCAAATAGTTCAGAATTATGAGCATCTTCAGCATTAGTAATAGTAATGATGATATTGAATTCAATCTCATCAGTCACACTCTGTATGTCCTGTGAAGGATCCAAAAACATGAATGTTGTACAGCATTTGTGTGCCCTGTAATAACAAAGAAATTAAAGGATTAATAATAAAATAATAAAAATGATTTATTTAAATGTGTACACCGTTTTAGTTACAGGTTATTTGGTAATCTAACTTAAAAAGTACACACACATAGTTTGACTTACAGAGAAAATAAACAGAGGCCCCCAAACTAGGCGAAGCCTGTATCTTGGGGAGACTGACACAGAGTAACATATATATATTTAAAGTTTTAGGAACTACTTAATGATTAATGATTAAAGGATATGTGTTAGCTTCTGCTGTAATGATAGGTACACTAAAACATGCATTTTTTTTTCCTTCGGTTATAATATAATAATACAACTGCTCACTTCTCAAAAACTGAGCACATGCCAAGATAAACAATTTGCAAGGTAAAAAAGAATGTTGCAGGGTGGCCACTTTTTACAACATTTGAATTCCCCTGACTTCCCAGTTTTCCAGACACTTTTTCGGTTTTTTGCCTGATCATCCAAGCAAAAATAAAAAAAATGTCACATAACTTTTTATATTCAATATAAAAGTACACTACATGGAAAGTATGGAATTTATTTCTCCATACATTTTTCTATGGTAACGAAATCTAGAGATTTTTTACATAATATATTTTATTTCTATATCGGATTTGATGCCCTTTGAGGATTTTTACATTTTAATCAAGACTTTTTAATCAAGACAACATATATTTTTTATTAAAATTCACCAAATTTTTTTATTTCTAATTTAGTAAATTTATTGAAATTAATTTATAGTTTTTTGTATTTAGAATTAGTAGATGTTACAACAATAACTAATTTCATGGTTGTTATTACACCGATTTCTGATTTTTGTATGGGAGGAACCACAGTGCAGTAAACAAATGTATTTTTTTAATAAAGTGTACTTAGTGACTTTTTCCTCTCAATAGACGAAATGCAAGTTATAGTTTTAGTAAGTAATGTATTTTTTCCTGACCTTTTGCAAATTTCCCTGACATTTCCCTGAATTTTCCCTGACCAACGAATTTCCCTGACTTTTCCCGGTTTTCCAGAAAGTGGCCACCCTGGTTGGTAACAAGAAACATAGCCAGCATTTAACAGCCTACCTTCAGAATTTAGGGTTCGATTCTCAGCTAATGCATTTACATTTTAGCTTAATTATAAATCATAATATTAAATATGCTAGTAAGTTTAATTATAACACTGAAATGTTAAATAATATAGACTTGCTATGTTATTCGGGTTGGACTGGTAGGCAAGGGGGGGCTGTATGTTAGGTTAGGTTAGTTATTTTCTAAGTTCTATAATCGGCCCCCCCTTTGCTATAGTCTGACCGTTATTCGAACTATCGATGCATTATCAACTACGAAAATTAGTATTTACATTTTATCCCAGGATTTACTTCCTTAAACGGCAACAGTACGATGGGACATTTTGGCAATGTCAAGTGAATAAGGGAGAAATAACTTACGCGGCTATGACGCACGGGATGATGATGTTCCTCTCGGAAATGAGCCCGATCACGCCTTTGTTGCTCTTCAGCTGCTGAATGTTTTGCGAGATGTACTCGCAGGCTCCGTACAGTTCAGAGTACGTGTATTTTTTATACTCCCCATCGTCGTACAGGCGTACGGCCACGCGAGACGGGTCACGGGCACACGTTCGCATAAAAACATCGTAGTAACCACGCTTAAATTTCATTACTTTACCTATTAAATACAAGGGAATTTGAAATAGGTACTGCCGTAAAGGTCTCTTTCACAAAATAATAACATTGCCCTTAATAAGACTCAACATAGTTTACTAGAAGTTTTAATTACAGATTATAAGGGTATGTATGTTTTATTTTCGTTTTGGCTGTGAGTGAAAATGATAAACAAATAAACTACGCGAGGACCGGCTGTGGATATCTTTAGCTGTCACTTCACTTGTCAGAGTTGTCAGTTCAGCCATGAGAACTAGTCATACTTTTTTAAGAGTATTGTAGCCCGGATACCCGTCTTTTGAGCTACCGCGCTTGTTACAGGGCTTGTTAATGTTACTAGATGATATAATGTAACATTACTTAACGGTAACTTCATAAAAATACTTTGGTAACGGTATAAATTTTAATGTTATTTGGTATAGTAATTTTATTATAATGTTAACTTACTAACGTTAATTTTACTGCTATTTTTAACAATAGTCCGAGGCTTATTAATTACTAGATGATAACATTATAAATAACGTTACTTAACAGTAATTTAATAAAAATACCCTTAACTACCGATAAATTAAATTTAAATACTGTTAAAAATAAGCTGATGACGGATGCGGATAACATTAATAAAATAACGATAATAGTAACAGAAGAAGAAAACATTTATTCACAACAACGAACACAGTAAGAAATAACAATAACATAAAGATACACAGCAAAATTGTTGCGAAACGGTCCCAACTCAGCTTGTGCTGGCTGTAAAGCCAACGCTGGTCTTCCGTTGAGACCGCTCGGTGAGAACACGGAAGGCGACACAAAAAATACATTTACATTTCAAGTGACAGACAAAACACGAAACAGCAATAGCAAAAAAAGGAAAAGAAAAGAAAACAACAAAACATTAATAATACTTTGCTTTTAACGTTACCTCAATATACCGGTAAAATACCTAACACAAAAATATACAACAAACTTCTGTTGACGACTATGTACACCTAGGACAAAGAATCCAGTTAGGTAAGTCCCTTCGAGAAAGAGGTCAATCGTCGAATCCAACTCGGCTGGGCAGCGTTCGGTAAGCTCGCACTATCTTCTCATCTCAAATACCACAGTGCCTCAAAACAAAAGTCTTTGATCAGTGTGTGTTGCCAGTGATGACATACGGATCTGAGACATGGTCGCTTACAATGGGCCTCATAAGAAGGCTCAAGGTCACTCAAAGGGCGATGGAAAGAGCTATGCTAGGCGTCTCCTTGCGAGATCGAATCAGGAATATGGAGATCAGCAGGAGAACTAAAGTAACTGATATAGCTCACCGAATAGCAAACCTTAAGTGGCAGTGGGCGGGGCACATTGCTCGTAGAACCGATGGCCGTTGGAGCTAGAGTTCTAGAGAGGCGAAATCGACGGAACTTCTGAGGCAGCATTTGATAAAGTGGAACTGATGCTTAAATACCAGATAAGGATAAGTATTTCATAAGTGGAGATTTATTTAAGCTGATTTTACTCATCAATTGCATATGGAAACTGATGGTACGGTCGAACTTAGATGTAGCTGTACATTTTAGTATCTTGTCACAGCTAATGAAATACTAAATTCAAATCACTCTCACTTAACGCCTTACTGCGACAAGGTACTAAATTGTACAGCTATTTCTGAGTTCGACTGTACCTGCAGAACTCTTCATTCCTCTACATTAGAATAACGTAGTTTCACACAACATGATTTTGCTAAGCTATACAAACTTACAAACAATTCTACCTCTATAAAATATTAGTAAGAAATCATTGTCTTACTAAGGGTGAGGTACGAATGCTGCTACAATATTGAACCTTTTTGGTGGCCTCACCCTGTATTATGGTATATTGACAGATTTTATTTATTTATATATGATTTTTTCGACACGTTATTTATGTTTTCGATTTTGACATTTATTTAAACTTTATTTTTTTATACAAAACATATCAACGCGCCCGAACCATGCGAGATATTTACTAGAAATGACAATAAAGACTTCACTGAAATGCAAAATTAGTAAAATTAGTTTCTTAGAATGGACTAATTTTAAATAAACACTGGGTATATTTTTCAAGGTTTATCCCTATTAATACTTAAGTAGGTAGCAATTCTAAATGATAGAATATGTTTATCCTGGAAGATATTCCGTTCGGGAGCGGCTATATTTTTTACCTAACTAGCTTTCCGCTCGCGACTTCGTCTGCGGAGAGTCAGTACTTTCGTAAGTTAAAATATCGCCTATGTCCATCCTGAAAGTCCATTCTCAATGGTGGTGAAAGAATTTTTGAAATCGGATGTGTAGTTCCGTAGATTACGCCTTACATACAAACAAAAAAACAAATTTAAACTTTACCTCTTTATTATTGTACTAAACCTAATAAAAAATGTTGCAAATTTAAACCCGACTAGCGACTAGTAGGTATATATGTTACACCCTTACGATTTTTATAATAATATGGCCTATATTACACTCGCACGTTTTGACGAATCATTATGACACCCCATTTATTAAAACCGGTACAACAGAAGCATGAATGAAATATTTGATTTTTAGTCACATACATACCTACATACATTACATAAATAAATACATATGTATGTACATACTTACATACATACGTAGATTATTAAGATTTTGTCTTCACTCAGTCGGGTAAAAATGTTCGTAGTAAAACCTTTCCTTAGGCCGCAAATTATAATAATTACTGTTCCATGATTGATCAATTTTGAGACTAGGTAGGTACCAACCTTTGTCGTCTAAACGAGTTTAAACTTCTTAGTGGCCGATATCTACTTAGTGGCTGAAAACTTGTACCCATCTCAATTCGAATTTCAAATGAAAATAAAACAAAAGACAGCTTTTTTTTCATAAACTAAGGACCGTCAAGTTCAATAACTTAACTTGTTAACTATTTCAATGTTAGTGGGTGAAACTTTCCTCGATTAACGACCTCGATTTTGACGACGCGGTTAGCCTAGTTGGTAGTGACCCTGCCTACGAAGCTAGCGGTCCTGGGTTCGAATCCCGGTATGGACAAATATTTGTGTGATGAGCGCGAGTATTTGTTCCTGAGTCATGGATGTTTTCTATGTATTTAAGTATGTATTTCTCTATATAAGTATGTTTATCGTTGTCTAGTACCCATAGTACAAGCCTAGAGCTTAGTTTGGGACTAGGTCAATTTGTGTGAGATTGTCCGCTGATATTTATTATTTATTTATTTATTTTAAAACTAAAATATTGGTAAGTTGTTATTTAACTCTTAATTTTACCTATAGCTCTATTTAAGTTTAAATTAACCAAAAGTAACAGTAACAGTGACCGACGACAACGGCAATATGGTTCACAAAGAGATTGATTGATTGATTAGTTGATGAATCGATTAGTTTCACTTATTTTGAACCTTCTATCGAATAAGTTAGCATTATTCGATGCGAAGTACTTATGCTGTATTTCTTTTATGACGCTGCGGCGAGATTTAGAGATTTTTTGGTCAGAGGCGATTCCAATAATCTCTGAGCAGGAAAAAGTATGGATTTGACATAAGCGGCTGGCGGTCAATCTGGCCGGTTACGTCAATCCTATATTTTGACAGTTTTCGAACATCGAAATCTTTAGCGTTAGAAACTTGTCTAGGGCCGCTGTAATATTGGATGCCGATCATCGAAATATAATAAGTATGGAAGGGTAATCTCAAACAAAAACGACTGTAAAATCCGCTCCAAAATACCCACGTTTTGAAATGAAAAGATCGTATGTATCGAGTGGTTTCGATAATCAACTAAATATTAATTGAGTTAAGGTTTGAAGTTTGAAGACAGTAATTTCAGTAAGGTTTTATACCGTTTGAAAGACAAAAATCTGCAATAGTTTACAAGCTCTCTGACACAAGAATTTTATTCGACAATATTTTTTTTCACAAGGTTTACTTGAACGCGGCCAAGTATTTCAACATTTGACGTGGATGGTTTAATTCAAAAATAACACAGAAATTGAATAATGAATTAAATTAATACTTTTTAATATAGTAGTGTTTTGACAAACTTACTGATTATTCCCCTTCATCATTTAACATTCTTATGTTACACTATTATAAAGTTGTAAAAGAGTATATTATCTTAACAGTCAGCATTAAATCATAAATTATACTTATACGCGATTAAACGCGGTTGTTTTGTTGTGATAATAGCCTAATTACAAAGATTATCATAGTTAATTAAGTCTCCTTGCGAGATCGAATCAGGAATGACGAGATCCGCAGGAGAACTAAAGTAACTGATATAGCTCGCGAATTGCAAACCTTAGGTAAGTGGCAGTGGGCGGGGCACATTGCTCGTAGAACCGATGGCTGTTGGAGCGGAAAGGTTCTAGAGTGGCGACAGCGAATCGGGAGACGAAGTGTTGGCAGGCCTTCCACCGACCGACGATCTGATAAAGGTCGCGGGAAACCGCTGGATGACAGCAACAGAGGACCGATCGTTGTGGAAAACCTTGGGGAAGGCCTTTGTCCATCAGTGGACGTCTTGCGGCTGGTGATGATGATGATGATGATGAATTCAGTTTTTGCGAGAATAGGTAGGTAGGCATTTATTTCATATTGAAAATTACATTATTCTATGTCGCATAATAACAATGAATTCACAATAAGATCGTCAGTATAAAAAAAAAATAATAATAACACAAATAAAATAAAATAATAGAAAAATTGGCAATGTCAAAATGTAAAAAGTCTATGTCAAAAATAGTAATAATAATTAAACAAAGAAACATTAAAAATAAAATGAAAATATAGCTCGATAGCTACAGTCACAATGTCAACAACAAAAATAAAATTTAATATTGCCAATGTCAAATAATAATTCAGAAGAATAAAAACACAAATACTTTACTCAGTTATCACTATATTCTTTTACAGAATATAGTGATTGCGTCAATAAGAGATCTTTAAGTCGGCGACCAAAGTTTTAATCCGAAGATTCATTTTTTAGGTCGGTGGGTAGACGCTCATAGAAAGCGGGCCCTAAGCGGGCCATAACATTATACCTAAGCATGCATATGCATGACGATCATAAGTTAAGCAGGCTCAGGTACCTAATAGATGTGTGATAAACCACTCGACGTCTGATATTCATTAAAATATTTTTAATATTATTGTAAATAAATGTTGACAATGTACTGTATAATTTGGGACTGCTGTGACTTTGTCTTCCAGTTTTTGAGATGACATAATCCGATTCATCAAAATGAATGCTGCAAATCCTGCAATGTTTTCGCTACTCAATTCGCGACAAACTGCATCCACCCAAGCGTTCTTAATTTTTTTTGGAAAACATAAAAAGATCATATTATGTAAACTAACGATAGAGTAACTTAAAGATAACATAAAATTTAATTTCCTATTCATTCGAAGTAGTTGCTTGTATTTAATTCACATTTTTCAACGATAAATTGCATAACATCGGCCATGACATTTTAGTATGGGAATAATGGGAAATGGGAATATCGACTGATAGACGGTTCGGCACTAAGTACTAGCTCCACCCCCGCTGGCACTTATTATATTTCGATGATGCCGATAGTATGGTGTTTTACCCTACCTTAGCTTTATTAGGACGCCGTTATGCAGTAACGAATCAACCGACAATTATTAAACGGTAAAATGTCAACATTCAGTATCAATAGTTGAAATTTAATTTTATTGCTAAATAAATTGTCGGTTGATTCGTTATTGCATAACGGCGTCCTTAGTGACCGACAAACAAAAAAAGAAGGTTGTTTGTCTGTGTGCTTGGTCCGACGATTGTTTTGGGCCCGAGCTTCCCGTTTCCACTAGTGCTAAGTTAAGTTTAGCTGTAAAAATAAACGATTCTAATAATGGGTGCTTGCAATAGTTGCTGGCTGCGGGGCGTGACGTGATTCTATACAAGCCGCTAATGATGTAGCATCACATGTATCGTGAATGTAGCGTTATTAATGTTGCGAATGCATTTGTTTTCCTCGCCAAATGTCGTGTCCATCTTGATTGTATTGTATGTAACGATGGGAGGGCCATTAGGGCGCTACTATGTTTCTCGCTTGGCCATTCATTAATATTGTTCATAAAACCTTAGGCCATTCGAAATATTTGAAGTTGTATTCAATTAACAGGTTTTTAGTGAGTAATAAAAAAAAACAGTCGACTTCGGCTTGACTACGGCACAATTTTAAGAAATAAAATTATCCTATGTGCTAAGTAGTTTAGGACTACCTGTGTGTGAAATTTCAAGAAGACTTTATGTTGAGCAAATTAAAATAAATGTAAAATATATTATTAAAATTTCGAGTGGGGCGCGCTTTACCGCGAGCGTACGGAGCAGCGTATGATGAAGGTAACGATTTGATATTTTTGTACCCTTGTGCATCCAGAATATTAAATCAAAATAATTTAGTACGCCCAACTGTTTTAGTAAAGTTATTATGCTCTAACCGTTAGAGTCTAACGTGATAGCGTCCAGATCTACATTACTGCATGCATAGAAACGCGTCGGAAAACTTGACGTCCGGCTCGAGCGCAGCGCTCTTTCGGGTTGGCTAGCTAGGGAATGACACCACAAGATTTTAAACTGCTGTTCTTTCCGTTACTTTCAAAGTTGACGAGTTTTTATTACAGCGAGGAGGCTTTCCAGGATCATGATGTATGCAGGACCTCAGAATATTGCGCAGAGCCTCTGCGGAACTGGCCTTAAAATGCGTTCGGCGAATGTGCGGGCCAATCAATTAGGGGCGGTCAGCGATCTGCCGGAAAAGAGGGCAGCGCGCGCGCTCTCGAGGAAACTCGGGAAATGGCGGCGCGGGGCGGGGCGGGGGGTTCGAGGGTGCGTGGAGGCGCTTGCATCGATCGCGCGGGGCGAGTGGGGCGGCCGGCAGTGGCGCGCAGTCCGCCGGGACGGCCGGCGAGAGCGCACGTGTGATGCGCCACCGCTGAGATGGCCGGCGCTCGGGCGCTCGCGGCCGCCTGCTGCTGGTGGTGGCTCACGATTGTGGCCGGTAAGTACACACTTTTCCTACCTACCGAGCGTTCTGTGCCAGTGTTACAGCCGCTCATGACTTATCCTAAGAGGATTACCATGGTGTAGCGTAGCCCAAGAGTTACGCAGCGTGTGGCTTAGAGGTCAGCTCCGAGCGTGACCCGATCAGCTGATACGGCTTTCCGGCGACATTTCACCGGCCGGTTTTTCAGCTTTTCTCAAAGTTTTACTTCGCCGCGTGTGTTACCCACGATCACTCCTAGTCTTAAAGGTGTCGTACAGTTTGAGGGTTAGTTTTAATTACTTAAACCGCCGCATGTTTTTTTTTTTAATTTCGGTTTTTAATATTATCGTTGCGTTCGGTTAAAAGTTGTGCAAAGTTTATTGGACAAGTGTAACGTATTGCATAGTAAGTGCATTGTTGGGGATCCCGACCGGGTCCCGACGTGCCCGCGTGGTCTCGTCCTCGGCTGGTATTACGTAAGGCAGGCGGAGCCGGCGGGCTGGCCCGACACATCTGCGTAAATATTGATCATAGTCACGCCACGGCAGGAGGAGCCCAGGGTAGCACCTGTCAGCCTGCGACAGCTTTACCTAAGTTAATCCTCGCACTTATTGTTAGGTAGCGGATCTCTGCTTACGAGCTCATATTGGCTGTTCTACTTCCTACTGAAAGCTTTGAGTTGGCTGATTCATCCTGAAAAAATCCGGTTTTAAGGTTTCAGCCATATTCGTTTATATTACACATTTTTAATTGAACGAGTTAAAAAATGTAACTCACGGACGCTCTGTAAATTAATGAAATTTAAGCGACTACGAAAACAGTCGCGGCGTTGGGTTTTTCATTTTCTAAAATTACAATTTAAAATAATTTATTTGTGACGTTCTCAATATAAAGGGACCTTATGGAGGAAGGAGTCACGCTCTTCTTGTTCTGATAACTATACGAATACTATGGTAACAGTTCTAAAAACGGCGTAACCGCCTTCCTCCATAAGGTCCCTTTATATTGAGAACGTCACATTTAATTCATAACTATATAAAGTAAGTACATGTTTTGCGATTGTCCAAAAGGTGTAAAGATTGTTCGGGTTAGGGTTAGTATTAGAGAAACTTAACATTTTTAGCGCAGTTGCCCTTAAAAAGACTTCAACGCGTCGAGTTTCGAGGTTGAGACTGCTGAGAGGTACATTAATGTATTTAAGTCCATTTATTGGTTTGATTTTTAACACAGATATATAAGATTATTAAATTATACTGACAACACGTTCGATTTGACACATTAAGTACCAATTTCACCATACGATGTTAAATGTTAATCGACTGTTAGTTCATACATTTTGACAGCTGTTAACGCTCTAATCGTCTGTTAAGTGGTTGGTGAAATCCGACATTAGTCTGGGGCTTTAGAATTTTAACCTTGCATTAAATCTAAACACCGGATTTTTTCTTGAATAATTTATTTGAGCGTAGCTCTCCAAATAATAACAAAAAAATTATGTCACTATGCATGTTATGTCACTACCTAGGTAAAAAATGTAGCTTATTCATTTCAATGAAAAAAAAATCGGAAATAGATCAATAGTTGTTGTCGCTGTACCTTATTCAATAAATAAATAAATAGTTCCAGAGATTACCTTCTATGACCAAACTTACAAACTATTTTACCTCTTTATAATATTAGCATAAAAGTATAAATAAGTATAGACAACGTTGCCTGACATGCTTATAAATATGTATTTTCTGAACATATCGATGTTTTACGAAAACTTATAAAGTCCAAAGCCAATAAGCATGATTATTACACGGTGATAAAAGTTAAACAACAAGTATTCAAATAGCTCTACCAGCCCTTCTCATCATAAGAGAAGAGGCCTGTGTCTAGCTCTAGGACTAAAACAACTGACGTTGATATGTCTTTTTTTAAAGGAGCGTGTCCTAATAAAAACTGTCCTAAACACCGGCAGCTCAAGAATGGAAGGCCTTTTAGGGAAACGAATACGTTTTTCCCTCAGTTATACGACTAGCCCACATGCCATAACTGTTCGAAAAACCGTAGAAATTGGTTCCACAGTTTCACAAAAGTGCGGAGTGAAAATTCCAGTAAATACCGTCCATATTGATACATATTATATTTATACCATGTTACAAATTAGGTATCTTTTAAAGTATTCAAACTTTTTGATTGCGTTTGAATTATTTCATAATTCATCCAGCCATCCAGCGGATTCTCGCAACCTTCGCTAAGTCGTTGGTTCTCCTTTCAGATGGTTTACTGAATACAATACGTATAAGATGAGTTCTAATATACTTAAAGACCTCGAAGGAATATTCGGGACCGTGAAGAATCGGCTAAAACTGAACGAGTACTTAAGAGAAGAGTAGAAAGTTGTGCAAACCTGAAAAAGCTTTTAAAGATCTTGCAGAGTGTGCATCGTAATTATTCATTAAGACATTGTGTTAAAAGGCACGAGTACTTGGACGAGGCCTGCGTCAGGCAGTGGAGTGGCAGGAGAATTGTAAATAAGTTTCTGAGAAAAAAAAATATTGAGACAAGTTTTGATTACTGACTGTAATTTTTTCACAGCTGTAAAATACTTATCGAGACCAATTTAACGAGTTCGAACTCGATGGGTCTACGATAAGTTCAGAAAAAGTCCTGTTGCCATCTTCCACTGCATTATCAAATCATGTCTCAGACCTTTTGTTTTTTCATCAGGTGAAACATTTATTTAAAATGTTAGCCTATTCTAATAACGAAAAGTGGTTCTAAATCATGTCACGAATGAAGTATCTTATACTTAATTGCAAGTGCAAGACTTTCAGTCGACCGTAAAATGGTACTCCTCAAATTTACTTCAATAAAACTGCCTTCCAATTTCCCCTCAAACGGTACGCAACTTAAACTGAACCATACCAAATAGTATAACAGCATTTACTGGCTTAGCTCCAGCTTATAAAGTTGTAAATGAAAGGGCCCAGTAAGCTGGCGAATAACGTCTCGTGCCGCCCCTTACGTAAGGCTGGGGCATTGAATTTTCATTGCGGTTAATGTATTCAATTGCCTGCCTTATTGGATTTCACTGTTTCAGGAACGTTTTTGGGATGAATGAAATAGGTACTTTTTTAACGGAGCTTAATCTCAAGTTTAATCTTAAGAAATATCTTAAAAGCTGGTTATGCTAGAAAGGCCCAACCGATTCCGAAAATTCGGATTAAACTAGGTATTAATTAAAAAAAAAGGTTTTAAAAACGGACCTTCCGTTTAGGAGCTAGGTACAACGCTACTGACAGACTAATATAGGCGTCAAAATGAAAACAACCGCTTACTTTTGATCGGGAGTATTATATTGCAGTAAGTATATTGGATTTAATTACTGCATGATGTACGAAACTAGGTACATTTGCAATTGTCTCCTGGCCCCGAGATATTGTAATGTTTTCGTATCTTATCAGAAATCTGTTTAGAGAGGATAATCTAAAGCGATAGCGGCATGCTACATTCATTTTGATATCATTATTTACGTTTGTGTACGCTTGTAAACAGCTAGTTGGGCGTGATAAACAGTTAGTTGCAAATTCCTTTCAATACTTTTAATGCAGAATAATTAAAATAAAATAAGTTGATTGCTTGACATATATAATTCAAATTCAAATTCAAAGGATTTATTTCGGAGTTGTCCATATCGTGTTAGTAACAATTTATCTTAAATCTATGTTAGTTATACAATTATTACTACATCTAACTAAACCTAGGTGTAAGATGGAGGAGATTCCAGGCTTGCCAGAAGGCGCCATCTACTCTGTCCGCAACTGTGGCTAGGAGGCTGTTTAAATACTGGTTGTATAGTTTTAAAATACCGGATATACAGGGTGGTTGGAAAGTTGAGATGGCTCAGTAAAGCCAGCTTCTTACTACAGCGACCCTAGTCGCTTACACTTAAACTTAAACCAAATCTTCGTAAAATAAAATTAAAGTGGATTAGTCAAATTCGAAAGGAGCCCTGATGTAGCCTATTTACTGGGGAGATAATTTGAATTTTAACTTTAATTCGACATAGGATCCGATCAAAAACAGAGTTTTTAAGGACAATATAAGTAGGTACAATTAACGTGCGTATAGTGTTAAATTGATCATAAACTCGGGTTTTTTTAAAGGGAGGATTTATCGAACTATCAGAGAACGTTCCGGCACCGGTATAGAAATTCCCCTTAAAATTTACTTAAAGATGTAGGACAGGTACGCTTTTATTGGGACCTTGTATTTGTAATTGACGTAAAAATACCTTTATGTACCGCTTAATTTTAAAATCATGCGGAATGATTTGACATTATTACCATTAAAACATTTTTCCAATGACGAAAGTAAAGAAAGAAATGCGCAGAGGTGACACGATTGATATTTTTTCCAGTTAAACATTTTCTCGGAACGGGCCCGGCGTGAGAACGCTGGGTTGTCGAAACAAAATAAATACAAACACAATATTACCGCCTCAGCTCTCCGCTATCGAACTATTGACTCTAGAGCGGGAAGGATCACGCGGACGGGCTCGCAATAAAATAAAATCCACTGCACTCCGATATTACAATATTTACGCAGCAAAATAAAGACAAGTGAATAGGACATGCGGCAAACCTTATTATATGTGCCAGCCAGAAGAAAGGACGAGCCTAACTTTACCTTACAATTTTATTACCGATTCTTGAACTAACTAAGCCTAAAAGTAAGAGTTTTTTTTGTTTAAATATGAAGTTTATTTTAAAATTGAAGACATGGTTCAAGACAAATAGAAAAACAATTACGAATACAAATGTATTTTAGCTGTTCTAGTTTCGGTCTTCCCCGTACTGTATTGTTTGGATTGCTTGTACCTTTTATAATATAAAGTACGAGTATGTCGGCGTAATATCGTGTTAAACGTTTTTACCTTTCCATTTCCATCAACGTATTATAAAATAATATTGCCATAACAGAATAAACATAGGTGAGTGGGTTTATCATGAAATTAATATACACATTGTAGGCAGGTACTAAATAATGGAATAACGGAATTGGTAATTTGATTTTCGAATTCGATATATATATATACCAAATCGGTTCGTATTTGTGGGTATGAATGATGGACAGTCAAAAGAAAAACAAAGAGAAAAAGAACGAAATCAATAGGTACATAGTATAAAACGAAGACGCCCTCCGCGTCTGTCTGTCCCTATGTATGCTTAGATCTTTAAAACTACGCTACGGATTTTGATGCGGTTTCACCATCAGTTAGACAATTCTTCACGGAAGGTTTATGTATATAATAGAACCCGGAGCAAATCGAGGGCGGGTTGCTATAGGCTATATTTTAACTTATGTAACCGAAGCGAAGCGAGGGCGGGTCGCTAGTACATTATAAATGAAATATTTAAGTTTTTAAGTTGGGTCAACTCTACTTCAGAACTAAGTAGTGCTGTATTAATTTAACGTCTAAGTACTATTATTATGCATGAACGCGATGTTAGCTAACACCTTAAAACTTCAAGTAGGTACCTAAGCAGATACGCTAAACGTGTAACAAAATTGACGGCATGCGGTGAGACTTTAATGACTCAAGATTAGGTCTCGATACCAAAATAGTAACATCGTTTTGTTTTGTTTTAACACATTGCATAAATAAAGAAACAGTTTAGTAGTGATATAGGGGGTAATAAAATAAAGGTGATTCACGTAAATATGGAACGTCTCTTTTATTGCTACCATAAAAAAAACGGCAATGTAATCATTCAATGCGTAATAGGCCCAATGTTTGCATGATACAAGTACGGACGTTTATCGTTTATCAATAATTTGAATAATATCTTACATTATTCTAGCCAAAATTTTGATTGCCGTTTCTCTTACTGCTTATTTTAAACACGTTCAAATTGCGTGTTTGATTATCATAACATTGAAATATACTTAAAGATTAGATTTGTCAACTTTGTCTCACGCTAGTTTAGATCTATAAATATGATTTGGGTTTCCATTTCTGTGAAAATGTAATTGTATTAGCATATTTATTATGTCATCACAGAACTGTTTTATCCAGCAATATCTTGAAGACTTGACAAGTTCATCGACCGACAGTTTTAAAAACAGTGGAAAAAGTAAAGGAACGGGTCGCGTGTCGCGCGCCCTCGCCCGACGACTGGTGCCTTTACTTTCGATAATAAATTATTGCTTTCGTTGAACCAACAACTCCGAAATCATCATAAAAGGTGACCGTAGTATAAACGTAGGTGGCTTGTGAAAGTTAAAGAGCTTTTGTAAATTTAAAAATTCAACTGAGTTCACATGGTGGGATTTCCCTGGTACCTACCTACATAAAGAATGAAATTAATATTTTGAGAATCTTGTCAAGTGATCTCAGTGGATGTCGAGAAATTTAATTTACGATCCGATTTGATGCGATTAACTGATCAATCACTGCAATCCCCATAGATTTCTACCAAATGTTCAGTTGGATGATCTCCAAATTCGAGATGCACGAAACTTACATAAAAAAGTCTGCTGCACTTTGAACAAAAACATGAGTTACGTAAATTGCATATAAATGCCCTTAATCTTGCATAGTTGTAAGGGGAACGTTCGGTTGCATGAGCCGCCCTTTTCGTTCCCCCTTGCAAACCCTTTTGAATTTGTTGCTGTTAAAACGCCATGCGGTATTTATGCCCGCTATGAAAAGATTTCGTATTCCCTGCTGAAATACGTGCAAAGTTATGAATCATTTGAAACGTTCACCTAAACGATATACAAGACGCAATTTTTCAGAAGCACCCGCTCTTTTATCAATAATTTATTTGCCTTTTCGTATATAATACATATAACAGATATAAAGCACTGCCACGGGTAATAGCATAAATAAGCATAATGGCAAAAGATAAGTTTTTGTTAGAGCTTTAGTGAACAGCGAATATTATTTTGCTGTTTTATTTTTAGAGTTCTTTCTTAACAAAATAGATTTGTTATAAACTGTGACGTTACATCATTTTTAGTATCTGTTTATGTAGCTTTTGAAGATAATTAGCTAGTCCAGGTAATTAAGCACCCTCTATAAAATACTAAAAATGTAGAGTAAAAGAGTAGCAAAGCTAAAAGCTTCTTGTTTTCCTATTTTCATAACACGATGACGATATATTCCTTAGTTACTCATACGGATAAAAATTTAACGGATTAAGAGAATTACGAGTAAGTAATAGCGTGTCTTGTAAGGTATTTAGTTAGGTAATATTATACTTCTTTTTATATAAACTCGTAAGTAGAGAAGAAATTGTTGAAGAAAATAATATTCTGAAATTTCTACATGCAACAGCGTATCAATATGTAGGGCTAAAATAGGAATTTGTCATATGTAGTATCGTTTTATCGTCTTGTGTATACGATAAAAGTTTGGTCAAAACCCCCCTTTTTTGTGGGAGGGAGTCACGCAAATATTAAACGTAAGGATATGGATTATTCCTATTCCTTGTGTAGTAGGACCTCAGCAATACTATATTCCTTGTTTTTTTTTCTTTATAACCATACACTTTTGGCTGTACCGGTACCACGTCTTAAAATTGTGTGATAGGTACTTAATTGTCATGTCATGCCAATTAGGGAGACAATCAAGACAAATCTGGTGTCGACAGTTATTCGAGGCCCTGATCATTTAAAACCTTGGCATTACACCGTAAACAAATGATATACTGATAACAAATAACAATGATAGGTGACTTGTAGTTGGTATCAACATTTAAATCAATTCAAAGACGTCCTTCAAACTACGTATTTCTGTCCCAACCTTGGCATTGACAGTGATTGGTTTAGCGAACTTGCCTATAAATAATACAGCGCTCCGATTTACATTCGATTTCAATGAAAACGTTTAGAATAGCCCCACCGTCGAAGCGCTAAAGCTAGCGATTACGTAGTTAGGTGATCTAAAATTCATTCTCGATTGCCAGACGTCTGCAAGCAGGTGGTCTGCTGGGCCTTGGTTAGTGGCAGCACAACTGTTACCAACGGCTGGACAAGCGTCGTTTGCATATTGAACGGTTCTCTGGACTCCGCTAAATGGACAAGTTCCAACTATAGTGGGGCGTTACTAATGCCTATTCGCACGGCTACATGCGGCTTGTTTACATTGATTTTCACTTTCTTATGAAGCAAGTGCATCTTTTTTAGTGTAGTAGGTAGCTAATAAAAATAAGTAGAATAATTCGAAATGTTCTCCGTCATTTAGGTACAAGATTTCCAAATTAAATCGACCAGCTAAAGGTAATTTCAAAGGTCATCTATAATCAAAACCACCATAGTAACACACATCTCTATGTGACACCCCTATTGCATTTAGTCTAAGAAACGATAATAACATCCTAAAATGTTGAATAAATTTCGTGACAACTGTGATAATGAAATAAAAGCAATCATACATCCTATTCTTGTGCAAATATCAATTAAATGAAATCCCTCGGAAGCAGAGATATAAAACTGGAGCGATTGATATCGAGTGATCTGGAGATGGAGTCGGCTGCAGGCGAGTGTCGCAGCGAGCGCAATGCGGCGCCCACACTAAATCCAGCCGACCTCGATCCACGGCCACGGCTACTCACTTCACAACTAATATAACAACACCTATTTTGTCTATATAGTAGGTATGCTACACTTATGGGGATTACCCAATTATGTTCAAACTAGAGGCTTCCGGCGACTTTATGGGCGTTCCAGTCAGGAGTTGAATTTCAAAAAATCCCCTTCCTTAATGCACAATACTATGACAAAATAATATTCCAGATTGAATTTTTGGCCGTTTATTAGTTGAGGCTGTGGGTAGAAAGAGATAAGTGAGAGAGTAAAGATGGACTTTAATTAAAGGACATCTTTAAAACTGTAAATCCTTGTGGTGACAGAACTTACTCGTACGTGTAGTCATACTTCATGTCGATTTTTAACCCCCGTCTGTGTATTTGTGTGTTTGTGTATTTGTGTATCTGTCTGTGGCATTGTAGCTCCTAAATGGATGGACCGATTTTGATTTAGTTTTCTTTGTCAGAAAGGTGACTTAATCGAGAGTGTTCTTAGCTTGGTTTGATGAAAATCCCTTATACCATTTAAGAGGTATTAGCTCTGAAAGTAGGGAGTCATGATTTCGTCGGGTTTTTTTTTACTCGGTTAGGTTATTTTCACTAAAACGTTCCGCTGTGTGATTTTCTTCTCTCCGTGATCCAACTTCTTGCGTAGGTATATCAAACTTATATTTCCGAACGAAATTACGAAACGCAATAAATTACGGCTGTTTATTCCAGAGAGTTGCCGCGCGACCGCGTGCCTATCGCTAGCCGAAATAACGGTATTGATTAGCCACCATAGTCACATAACGTACGTGGTAGCACTGGTGGCCCGTGTAACATGAATTGTACAACAGGCCTGTAAATTATGGACGCCTACGACCCGCAATTAGGTCGTCTTAGCACCCGCGCCGCCCTCGCTCAGCCCCTCCTGTATTAATAGGCTCGATGGCACTTTACACCTTAATGATGTGTTCGGCCCGTCAAACTCTTCATTCATTCTGACACTGTTATCATTTGGAAACAATCTAGATAAAGGTTTAAGGTATCTGATGATGATATTAATGTGCGACAATAATTTTGCTAGGAAAAGGATTCAACTTATTAGGTAAATGTCCTCAGGTATTTCATAAAAGCCGGTCGGTAAGCAGTAGGCGCGTGCCCGCCTAACATTAGGTATTCGTCCCCAAGGGCCTCAAGGTCTAATTTCCTATTCCCTGTGGTCTCTGTGTCTAGTTCAGCGTTCAATATACATCGTTATGGTAAGCGCTAACTGTCGCATTCATTTAACGTCACCTTCCCCCGGTTACATTTCCATATACCTAAGTCTGAATATAATATTTCCAGAACCTGTCTGAATAATGTTACCTAATGGGATGAATGGTAATACCCATGGCGAGATATTCCACAAGTTTTTTTATTGTCTCGCAATTCAACATGTATAAATGATAAGTCTTTTCCATGACACGTCCTTTTATGTTAATGCAATTACAGTAAATAACTCTTCAGGATCAGGTACAGTCGAACTCATAAGTAGCTGTACAGTACCTTGTCGCAGTATTGACATACTAAATTCAAACTATTGACACTTATATTATAACTCATAATACGTAACTGCGACATGGTACTAAAATGTAAAGCTACTTTATGAGTTCGACTATACTCTTCATTTGGTGACAAGTTTACTGTATCAACTTGGTGATCGAATTTACCCTTCATACGCTGCAGTATAGTCAATTAACTGGATGGTTTCATGATGTTGAATTTAAAAATATTAATTTAGGTAATTTGCCAGGGGTTGGGGTTCGCGAAGGGTGTCTGATAGTGATAGAGACAGGTTGTTACGGTGTTATCGGCGTACCGGCGTAGCGCCAAACCGCAATTTGCTGTGTAGTAAGCTGAGTCATTGTTTGAACACAATCATCCTTGCCTTATTTTTTTTGAAATCTTCGCTTTGTACCACTCAGGTTCTTTTGACATCGATTGGTGCCAGTGGCTAAAAGAGTTAGTTCTTTGGTGTAGAATGGAATGCAAGCACATGTTCTCACAATGCTACGCACACACGTGCGAAGATAACGTGGCTTATCTCGCGTGCTGTTTGCTGAGCGCGCCCGCGCCGTCCGAATGTCAAGTTCAAAGTGTCAACAACTGAAAAAGGCTTGTGTCGCCGACGCCGGCGTCCGGACTCTGGACACCGCTACTCGGCCGCTGCTCGGTAACTGAACGGACCAAGATTTTTTACATTTCGATTCCACATTTTATCGATATGTTTAAGATCACCTACTAGATTTTTATCATTGTTCTAAGGTTCATTACCTTGTTTTCCCTCAATTGCAATTTTTTTTAATGCTCTAAGCATTAAAAAAATCAGGAGAATTTTTTATTTAGATAGGAGAAAGAATATGACCCTAATTTTTCCATTCCATTTTGTTACTTTGCATACAAAATTGATCGCCGTTACAAAACCCGACGGTTATTAAATAGAACAGAAAACATATGTGTTAAAAGAATGGGATATGATTCTTCTGCTATTAAGATCAATGTAGGTACTCCTGCCATGTGATTATGTTAAACGTCTCGCCATTCACATCGACCGAGACGAAGGATAACCGGCGAATTTACGTCTTCCGTCAAGGTGTGTAAATGACAATCAACTGCCTGCACTTTCATTTAGTCGCCGGTTACACGGTCGAGACGTTTAACACGATCACACTGCTAATGTCGTGGAACGGCTGAAACATTTAGTAATTTAATAGTTATGCCAATAAACAAATTTATCTCCTCGTTGTGTTTACTTATGTAATAAAATAACAATGACCGATTTCTAGATTATTAAAGCAAAGTGATATAATCATAGAAATCATAACACGGGAGCTTACTGTTTCGATACGCACACCTGCTGATGCGTCATACGTGTTCTTTATTTAAAATCGTTCGTAAGTAGGAAGATGTGTTCAGTTTTCAAATGGACAGCTTTACAACAGGTTGAAATGCCGACTACCCCTCCCTGCAGCATCAGGACTGAGGTTAGGTGGTTCTAATATTACCTGTGACACTCGTTGGTCAATTACCAATTCAACGATACCCCGCACTTTTAAATCCGTCAAGGCGTTTAGCCTAAAGGAGGTCACAAAGAAACATGGATACACACATACACATCCGTAAAAATTACCCTCCTTTTTGGATACTTGGGTAAACATGTACGAAAACGCAGACAGAACATTAATCCTGTTCAGAAACCCATAATACTCGGGGCATTATAATGGTATTATGTTTACACATGACACGTTACGACTCCTGCAATAAATAATCCACGGGATGTTTGCGGACGGAGGTAAACGGCAAAGGGTACGCGAAGGACAAAACCTTATCGGAATTTCAAATCGGGCGTTAGAATCGCTTTGGCGCGCAAACATGGGTGAAGCAGTTGCAACTTTTTTCACCTAATTTTATCGAAAATGCGACAGCTACACTTTATTGGTAATAGGTAACATAAAAGTTGATATCGGTAACAGCTATTGGCAAAAGATTTGACATTATTTTTTAAATAAGTTTGAAATTGTATACGTTGTTTAAATTATAGAACGCTTGAAGGCATAAAACTGAGAACATTTAATATTGCTCTAAATTAGTTGTAAGTTTCTAATATTATTCGAAGCCGCACGCGCGGGCCCGACACGATATAGCACGGCGCGGGTGCGCACCGTCCCGTGACCACCACCTGTCGGGACACCGGTTCGATTCCCAACCCCACCCTTACCGCTTGTGCCTTATTAACGAACTTCATTATTCCAAAATCCGGCACGTATAATATACTCTAAATTAGCTCACAATTTCATAATCTTATATTTGTCTAAGTGATTACATTTACATATTATTATGTATTTCTAAGAATTATATTATATCTTCGGCACAATGCCACGGGGGCCTTTTTTAAATTATCATAATTAGTTTTATTTAGTTTTAGTTTTATTTTTCTCAATATTTAATTAGCTTTAAGTGTTAGATTAATTATAGGTTTTTTACTTACTGTATGTATATTATTTGTTGATTATTAAATAAAAATCGATTCATAAATAATAACTTCAAATTGTATTTGATATATCCCACATAGTCTAAACCTAATGCAATGTTTGGGTGGCAATTGCGCATGAACGGCTTCAATGAAATTCGTTACACAGATTACATATTACATATGTCCTGGATTAGACAATTCTATTTTTTATCACGAAAAATATAATGATTACGAGGGAATAACGTTAATGGAGTTTAACGCGGAAAAAGTGGCGGCAAAGGCTAGTACACTAAACAGATTCACCAATAAAAATAAGTCAGTCAGCCTGTCAGAACCAATGACACTCGGTACACAGTGAGTCACACCTGGCGTGTTGCTCGTGCGATGCTTCTGCTGATTGAGCCGTCTCCAAAATTTCGATTGTTTCGCAACATCGCGTGATTGTCACTGGACACCCTTTATCAATTGCCTTTGCAAAATTTACCAGTATTTACCTTTTATTGTTTCTATATTTAATAGTTCACATGGGTTTTGTGTTTCTTTTGATCGTTAATAATACTTTAAACAGGTTGTATTCATTTGTTAAAATTTGTAAGTGTAGATAAATTATAACCAATATTTTAGTGGCGATTCGCTGTCATAATGATCTTATCTGCGGAACTACACATTCGATTTCAAAAATTCTTTCACCAACATTTAGAATGGACTTTCGCGCGGGCGGCAAGCTAGTCTAATATAAAGGGAAAAGTTTGCTATTATAATTTTATTTACTATAATTGTGTAATAATTATGCTGTTGTGCTATAAGTTTACATAAATATTCACAACGTTAACCCCTTATCAAGGTTCTTCTCGGTCTTTGGCAGGTATTACGCAATGAAGATGATGCCAAGCTAACTGCACGTATGAACGGCTGTGGCTTACAGTTAGAATTATCGCGTGTTCACATTAGCTATAGGAACTTGTAAGCAGTAGTTGGGCATAAAAAATGGCCACGGGGCGCGGGGACGCGCGGGACATATGTCACGAGCCGGCCCTTCTGGCTATTAGCTTTCGATTAGGTTTTTGTGCGTGTTCCGAGCGAGTGGCTCAAGTAATTCTTGGTTGGTATCGTTAAGAAACCGCTGACGTGTCGACATGTTTAGTAATTTATTATATGTTATTTTCGGTGGATGTTTGCCGTTATTTGCAAATGTGAGAAGCATGCGTGGGTCTGATACGAAAGCGTAGGCAATACTTTAATTAAGATAGATTAAATTGTAAATTAAAAAATGTCAACCTCTACTTTTAGGACAAGAATTTAGTGTAAGAAACGTAAGACTTTTTTTTTCATATATTAAATAAGAGAGTCTAGTTTTGAATAAAACCAAAAATGTTCATGGCAATCTAGGTCTTTGAAATAATACTTAGGGCCTTTTTAATAAGTTGGATTTACTCACTCACACGTGCTTAAGAACTGCTTTACCTGATCATGATGAGCAAGCCCTTGACTTACCTATTTCATTTGCGTGGGCGTCTTTGGCTTTCACAAGGGACGTACTGGAAGACGCAAACAATCATGTTTGATGAACACCAGAACATCACAAAACGACAGTCTGACAATTTTTTTACATCGACTTCGACAGTCAACCTTTATGAAGATAGAAACCTAAAATGAAAAATAATTTCAATTTCTCATACATATACAAATTATGACCTAATTTTGATTAGATACGCGTATTCCCGCTGCCTTCAAAGGCTATCTACTTCAAACAAATCTCACGCCACTACCGGTGCGGCGCGAGTTATCGCGGTGTGTGCGAAATCCTTATCACGCGGCGCTAGCACCTGACCGGGCATTGCCGGCAAAGGACGAAGGTACACAGTACACACGTACACCATGAGTCTATGACGGCTAGTCTCCCATTGAGTCGTACCAACCTCGCGGACCCAAAAAAGGGGGGTGTATTTTCAAACCGTATTTCGAAAAATATCGATTAAGCCCTGCAGCGTGTTTTAGTTTTATTTAAAAGCTTAGAAAACAGGGCCTGCTAGCCTTGTCGGTAGTTAAACTATCTACAAAGAAAAGAGCACATTATAAAAATTGCTTCTGAGTTTTGATGTCTTCTAGGAATAAATAAAAAAATCTATAAATAAAAAAATGCAGATCACAATTCTCTCAAAATTGACTTAATTCTAAATTGCTCTAGGCTTATACTGTGGGTACTGGGCAGCGATAAATATAACCAGAGATAGAAATACATACGTATTTCTTAACTATAAAAAAATATCCAATGTTACGACTCAATATTCAGGGAGTATTGAGTAACAAATAGTCGCGGTCATCACACGTGGGATCTTACCGGAGATCGCACAGCCGGGGACCTTCGTAGGCAGAGCAAAAATGTGTTTAAGTATTTGATTATCTATATCGTATTTGTACCGTTGTCTAACTAGTTTGGGACAAGGTCAGTTTGTCTAAAATTGGCCTTAGGCTACCTTTCCATAGAGGCGGAGACGAGCGGAGATGAGTGGAGCGGAGCTGTGAAACGAGGTATCTATGTGATTCGTCACCGCTTGACTGTTTCCTTTGAAGCGGAGCGGAGACGAGATGCGGATTACAAGCAATGTGATTGGTCGATTCCTACACGGCTCCTCTCCCCTCCGCTCGTCTCAGCCTCAATGAAAAGGCAGCCTTAATGTATATTATTTTATATAGGGTCTGTAGTGTGGTAATGGTAACAGGTGGAGGGCCCGTATGGGCTCCGTGGTCATCCAAGTGGGTTTCAGGCGCGTGGCGGCTCGGGTGTCGCGGGACTTCAGTTAATTGATATTGCCCTTGCGACGCGATTGCGTTCCGATCGAGTGCCTGCGGGTATCATGTCAACGGTGCACTTAAACACTTAATTGGTTGAATCAAGCTTCAAACGCGCAAAAAAACAAACAGGTTTGTGCATAATTAGTATGTGTTTACGTTATTGTGACACTTTTAGCTACTTATCAAAAATTATGTAATCGGGTGTATAAAAAATATATTGATGACATAAAAAACTAGTACATTATTTTATTTATTTATTACGTTTGGGCATTCAATTATTTTAAACACACCCTGTGTTTGAAATAGTTATGGATAAAATGCAAATGTATTTTCCCTTAAAAGTTGAGACGTATCAAGTTCCCCTTGATGTTTGCAGTGTGAAATGGAAGCTTTCCTTGGTAGAGCTTTTTGCATCAACCCCGGTGATGGTGGTATTCGATATTCGGTGATATCGATACCGATACCGGTAGGTACCGATTTTATCTTTAGTGAGTTTAATGGGCTTTCCTAGTAAACATGTATTATTCTACTTTTTTCTTATAGCCAAATTGTTATTGTTGTGAATTAATTAAAGCTATGCAACGTATAAGCACTCTGTAAAAGTAGCTAATGTTTTATATTTTAATAATTAATATATTTATCGAAATGTTGAGCATAATGCTTTACGCTTAAAAATTCAATTTGCACTATGTTTTACAATTGTTGTAATTTTGCTGATATGATAACTTAATGATGTCGAGTTAATTGCGAGTTTTATGGTGTAGTTATTCATTCATATTCATAATTAATTTATTGGTTTACATGGGTAGTACAGGGAGTTCTTAACCTAAAAGTTCAGCCATGTAACCCTGCAGGACATCGCAGTATTACTAACTTACTTAATTAAAATTAAAATGTCTAACCGCACTCAGAGAAGTCAATTAATTTTTAAGTGTCATTAAAGTTGCTGCTGTCACTTTCTTTGCTATAGCAATAGAATAAGACGCGACTTGACTGGTTTTTTTTTTAGTTTTATTCTTTACAGTCTAAACTAAGCTAAAGAAATATTATAATTTGGATTATTTAAGTGAAATGGGGGAAATTTCTATCAGCATATAAGACGGTTAAGCTCATTAGCTGCTAATCAGCGGTTATCGGAGTCGGCGTGTAGCTGTAAGCTAGGAGCGAGTTAATTAATCACACGGGATCGCTCGACGGGCGGTTTACCGAATGTTCCGCCTCCGAAGAGCCTCATCATCAAAGGAACCGCTAATTACGCGCCTTTCAGCCCGCGTTGATAAATTACCCGCGCCATTACTTCCCTCTAATAAAACCTTTAACGGTTTCATGCAACACATTGCGTGCCTAAGGCGTCGTAAACTGAAGGGGCTGATTCGAGGCCTTAACACCCTTAATTTTAGCAATTCTAAGAACTGTAGGTAAATACCAAAACACATTTATATAATTAAAAATAGTGAGTCGACGAAACTGTAACAAATTAGAGCCGTATTTAATGCCCATCGTAATTTCCGTGCACGCTTTCCTAGCAATAAACTGCATTAATGCAACACAGTAGGAAAATGCATTGCGTTTCCCTAGCCTCATAAACATGTTTTTGTTACGGAAACAGATCTTAAAGCCACAGTGCAAAGCTTTGAATTCCTTGATTTAATAAATAGAAGCCTAGACTGGAAATCCTTTCAGTTGTATACGTACTTTGTAGTGGAGCTAGGCATTATTATCTATCCAGAACGTAGCCAAAAGTGTTTACGATCGCAAAGATAACCCTTTTAACGACCCCATTCTGTATTAGTAGCCGTATTCTAACATGATGGGCTGTCAAGAAAGCTATAAAGTCGTCTTGATGCGTATCGGATTTCAGTTGAAATAGTAACTAAATAATCAAATGTGTTCTCGGATAGAGTGACGTCAGCTATGAACTTTAGAGGTGAATATTCCGGGTCAATGAAACATGACAGATACTATTTTAATTAATAATACATTATAATTTATTTTAATAGCAATAACTTAATAATTTATAATTTACTACGGGTGCTTATAATACCTGGAATAAATGATATTTAATTTTAATTTAATTTTGATACAACTTTGGGCATAACATGTTTCTAAAATGTGTGTTATATGCTATATCGTAAAGTTCGTGTTGTTTTAGCAGACATCGCGTAATAAATTAATATGAAAGTCAATCAACTTTTACTATTACTTAACCCAATCTAATGGCCTTGTATTTATTTGTTCTTAAATATAAAATAATATGATATAAGCCTGCTCCCGTTCTAGACATACGGTAGTGCGTGCGGGCAAGTTAGAAGAAAAGGCCGGGCGACACTGCATATTTACTCGAACCCATTCAGGCCATTTTCCCACCCTCATAACTTTTTTCCAGTGCAGCTAAGATCCTGATAACGTATTGACATGAAACATTAACATACATTGTCAGCATCAAAGTTTATGCTGTATATATATTGTACCTAATCTATCGCATATCTTTATCGGCGCCTCGGCGGGCTGTCTCTTGTTTTGTTCCCCTTCTTCACAAAATATAAAATCACGCTATATAATGCCGAAGGGCTATTCGCTAACGTTAACGACTTAAATCAAATAATTTATATAGGATTTACGACTATACCTAATTACCTACGCTATCGTGCATTTACCTGTGTTATTCTATACTTTTTGACAGATTTATCCAATCTTTCGTATAATGCAATTTGGTACAATACAAGAGGCTCTTAAGAATTAGATAAGGTTCATCAAGGAAAATATACATGTTTGAATTGGCTTAATGATGACATTCTGGGCGAGTGAGCCTGCAGATTGTCTGCAGAGAGGGAATGGTTACGAGATCTGGCGATTTTACGCGCTGGAGGCTGGGGAGGCAGACGAACCGGCGTCGCGCCCGCCGCGCCGCCCGGCCGCCGGCAGGGTTCGTGACATACATTTCACTTCTGGCGGTTTTACTTTAGATTCAGTTCAAAATGCATTAAATTAAATTAAAATATGAGAGGAGTACTTACAATGATCAACGGCATAAATACATGATTGATGACTTCTTATCGTTGCTCTTTCACCCATAAGTAAACTTTGGACACTCACAACATATAATTTTCTTTGCGGCGAAATCGCAAAAAAAAATCGACCCTCCCATACATTTTGGCTAGTCAGCTGACGATGTTTTGTATGGGAGGGTCGATTTTTCTTTCGTGATTTCGGGGTTGGTCCCATAGTAAAAATTGGTCAGTATGTCTTACTGATTTAACCCCCAAAATTTGCGCACTGAATAACAAATAACCCTGTATATGTCTAGGTATTTGTGAAGAGGCAGCCCTAGCTGGCTAAATTGGAGCTTCACTTCCCTCGGCAAAGAGCCCTGGCCGGAGTCTGTGACACTTCCGCGAGAGACATTAAGAGCGAGCTTTATACGAACTTCATCACTTACTAACGCTTGACAAACGCTTGACAACGCTTGACAAAAAGTAGTCCACAGCTTTCTTTAAGCTTTTTACAAAGCAAAGGGATTTGATGGAACGTCGCGTTTCAGGTTACTTTGTTTTTGGATATTTCATGTGCTCGATTGATCAATAAAAGGGGCATTCTAATAAGCTAGTGCGTTGTGTTGTACAAACTATGGAACTTACCGAAGGGAGCGTTGACGTATGGGAGGGACGAAAGACGAATAACAAAATGTGTTGGCGTTAAATTCGTTTGTAACTTTCCATATTTAAGACTGATGCTAGCTTAGTTTTTATTTTATTTGGACATTAATTCTTATTCTTCACCATGAAATAATAAAACAAACACAAGATATGGTCGTATTTTAAAAACAGTTCTAACTTGTTGTTTCTGTTTGAAGCGAAAGATGGCAATCACACTTGCTTATCGTATTGGTTATTGCCACATTTTTTTATATATTATAAGTTAAAATCCGTTTTATGAATATTTGAACTAACGTAGGATACATTAAGCTAACCTGGTTTTAATGCCAGTTTATCTTAACTCGTATTATTTTTGATACGTTAATTGTACTGTCAAGGTATAATAATAAGAGCTACTTTAATGTTAATAAATAATATGATAACGATTAGTTCAAGACAAAACTAATAGAGGCCTATGTTTGACATCGGAAACTATATTGATTAGGTTCGTCAAATTTAGACCCATATGGCTCGCACACAGCATCTCGCGAGTCTCGTAGCAGATGCTACGCGTCGGCAGAGGCCGCTACGAATCGCTACGTAGCAACGTCGTGGCAAGTTGGCAACACCCCATATCGCGATGTCGGGTTCTGTTCTCACAACAATTATGGATTTAAGGACAAACCCTTCATTTTTTAGATTTCCACAAGGATTGTTTTAACTACTGGTAGTTATCACTGCATATTTAAGGTAGCCCCCACCGTGTGTGCCTGTACACACATATATGTATGTCCGCTCTAATCTCAGTTCACTACTATTAAGATTTTAACTGCAATACATCAATATTTCACCCTTGCAAAGCGAGTCCTAGTATCACACTAAAACTAGCTTCGACCTCATTAATATGTTTGACTACGTCGGTTCCAGACTTTGTACAAGGTACTCGTAGTAATTAACAAATAAATGTACTTTATGCAACAGGTGTATGCATAATGTTGACCCTAAACAAGATCTTATGAGAACGTCTGATAGTGTAAAATAAACGCTATGTGCTTTAACTTTTACTTATTTGTCTTGAATTTTCTATTCCCGCAATGCACGATAGGATAAACACGAGAAGTTAATATTTCGATCGTGCAACATGCGATTCTATTTTCTCCGCTGACAAAGGTCAATGAAATGGTAAGCAACAATCTAATTTCGGCGTCGTCTTATTTTTCCACACAATTGGCTATTTGACTAATGTTAAAATAAATTATTTTTACTCTACTACTAAATCAAGCCTTCGAAAATAACACGGAAAAACCTAGATATCGTTTATTTTTGGAATTTAAATGATTTTAAATTCAACAATAACACTGAAAATTGTGACGTCACATTTTACTATTTTCATACTAATTTCATACTACCGGATCGTTTTGATGTTTCAATAAATGTAGCTGATTTGATTTGATTTGTCAAATAGCCAATTTATTTGAGATGTTATCTCCTGAGTAATTTGGGTAAATTTTCTCATGTTCTCAAAATAAAGGTGAAAAATTTTGTAGAGCGATACGTGTGTAAGAAACAGTTGTTTCGAGCCCGGATCAATACGAGGCCGAGTCTGCGACTTCTCCGTTTTTCGGACTCTCCGCCTCATATTGATTGTTCGAATGTAGGCCACCACGTCTTCAGCTCGTTAATGCTTGTAACATAAGAGGTGTTACTGAATTGTTACACACGGTAAAACACGCGTGAAGAGCTTGATTAATGCGAACGTGACGGTTGTAATTGGCGGGCGGGGAAGCCGAATTTAGAAAGGTTGCTTTACAAATTGAGTTGCGCGTGTTCTCATGCGGCCAGTTTGTTTACAATAATTAGCCATCCTGTCATAATTTAGAAAAAAGTTCTTACATTAAGTCGAATTCCTATTCAAGATGAGACGGTGTATTACACAAGTTTAGTCCCTTTGAACTGGGTAGTAGAGATAGTAAGCGCATCGGTGTGAAATATATAATGTTTCCAAGCTTTTTTGGTATAGTGTTTTCTAACCACGAAGTACCTACCTTACTTAATTTTTCGAACAAAGACGCAACGATGTAATGTAAATTTGAATGGCGAGGCGTGCCTTAGCGGACTGAAAACACCACGGAGTATTTTTTTTGTGAATTATTCTTATTATATTTACTCCCGATTGTACTGGAACGTATTATTGAAATTGTTGATAATCATATTATAGTCGCTTTATAGTAAAATGTGTGTTTCGTTTGTTTCAGCCACCGAACTAGATCTGCTGGCCGCTCTGTCGCTGCACAACACGACGCGCGCCGGCGTCAGCGCCGCACCGGGCATGCAGCCGCAGCGCGCCGCCTACACCCTACAAGGTGACGTTACTGTAGCTCATCCCGAGCTAGCCCTGCTGCCACTCAGTCGTTCACAACACGACGCATATCGGCGTCAGCGCCGCGCCGGGCGTGCAGCCGCAGCGCGTCGCCTACACCCTACAAGGTGACGTTACTGTAGCTCATCCCGAGCTAGCCCTGCTGCCGCTCAGTCGTTCACAACACGACGCATATCGGCGTCAGCGCCGCGCCGGGCGTGCAGCCGCAGCGCGTCGCCTACACCCTACAAGGTGACGTTACTGTAGCTCATCCCGAGCTAGCCCTGCTGCCGCTCAGTCGTTCACAACACGACGCATATCGGCGTCAGCGCCACGCCGGGCGTGCAGCCGCAGCGCGTCGCCTACACCCTACAAGGTGACGTTACTGTAGCTCAAGCCGAGCTAGCCCTGCTGCCACTCTGTCGTTCACAACACGACGCATATCGGCGTCAGCGCCGCGCCGGGCGTGCAGCCGCAGCGCGCCGCCTACACCCTACAAGGTGACGTTACTGTAGCTCATCCCGAGCTAGCCCTGCTGCCGCTCAGTCGTTCACAACACGACGCATATCGGCGTCAGCGCCACGCCGGGCGTGCAGCCGCAGCGCGTCGCCTACACCCTACAAGGTGACGTTACTGTAGCTCTTGCCGAGCTAGCCCTGCTGCCACTTTGCCGTTCACAACACGACGCATATCGGCGTCAGCGCCGCGCCGGGCGTGCAGCCGCAGCGCGCCGCCTACACCCTACAAGGTGACGTTACTGTAGCTCAAGCCGAGCTAGCCCTGCTGCCACTCTGTCGTTCACACAACACGACGCATATTGGCGTCAGCGCCGCGCCGGGCGTGCAGCCGCAGCGCGCCGCCTAGACCCTACAAGGTGACGTTACTGTAGCTCAAGCCGAGCTAGCCCTGCTGCCGCTCTGTCGTTCACAGCACAACATATGCCGGCGTCAGCGCAGCCGCAGCGCGCCGCCTACATCCTACTAATTGCCCTCACTGTAGCTCAAGCTGAGCCAGCCTGGCTGCCTCTTTGCCGCTATGTAGAACATGACGATTGACTTTTTTTTTTAAAGTAAAAAGGTTTTAGAGCGTTTTACTTTACTCTCGCAAGCTACTGAAACTACTCCGTTGTCTACCGCAAGTTCAAAGACCTAGTTTGTTTTCCCTATCGAGATTGAGCCGACGTTCATAACCGACATCCATTACATCAAGTACGTTTCTGGTTTCCAGCCTGCTTTGATGTTTTGAATGGAGGTTCTATCTAGTTCAACAACTACTTACACTAGACTAGTGGCTCTGTGAGCTGTAGACCTCGCGACAAACTTAACTTTGCCGTCGGGCAACTGTTATCCCCATACATCGACGTAGGTCGCGGTCAGTTCACCAACACCGCAAGTAAGATGGTAATCGCGAAAAACACCATTTTGATAAAATTCGGAAAACAAAAAAAAACCATATGATTGGTATCGAACCTGCTCACAAAATTTTACGAGAATCGGTTGAGAAATGCGACCTGTAGAGAACAGCTGGACATCCGGACATTATATGAAAGCATTTTTGCCCGAGCTGAAACAGAGACGCTTCGCTCGCTCGGTCAATAATACTGCCGCCGTTTCATGTGTGAGAACGACCTTTATGCCAAAATTATTAATTATATAAAGGACGGATGTATTTGGTAGTGATCTTGCTTGTATTTATGTTAGTAAACATATAAAAGTAATAGGTATACTTACTAAATGCTTTTAAAAATTATTTGTATACTTACGGCTAACTTTATTTTTTCAAAAAATAATATGAATTAAAATCTAGCATCGTCAGTAACTATTTTTCATAGGAAACTAATAAAGTGCAGTGTTATCGTATCGTATCGCATCGCATCATACTGCCGTAATGGATCGTAAACACGGTCGTATGGTGCAGCAATCCATTTCAGGTGCAATCCCATTGCACTACGGGCGAACACGGGCGGTGCCCATTAGTGTGAGCCTAGGCGCACCTTTTTGCCTGTTTGTTATACGTCTCCTACATAGACCATGACACACGCCGTCCCTAAAAATCATGCTGGAATAGCAAAATTAAATAAGTTAATTTGCTAAAACATCTTTGAGATACGATGTTTGTAATACTTGCTTAATTTATTGTTAGTCACTAATGTCACTTTTGTTGACATTCAACAACTTTAATTGTTGACGTTTAGTTGTTGTCGCAGATAGCCAATGATTAATTTTGACGTAATTTCTTTCTCGTGACTTAACACTGCCCAATGACAGGTTCTGCGGTGCCTCAACAATTAAATCCGTTGACCGTACTCGTTAATGTTTTGTCACGGGACAAGTTAAATAAAAGCTTTTGCTTTTGTACATCATTTAATAATTGCAGCATACGTCACTTCGTCCTTTGAATGGCTCGCTTCCTAATAATACAAATTACACGCGCGAATAAAACAGAAAGCAGACGTTATGGCGCGTTTGAATTTTGAATTTGCATTTTAGCGTGTCCGAATCTTTGGCTCCAGCCGACTCGGAGGGTCGCCCGAGGGGGCCCATTGTATTTTCCCTTTCGCTCTGACATTTGCAATTCGACGTTGAAAAGACGATGGAGATGTTGTGGTGGAGGAAATTGGTCGGTGCGGTTCACTCGCGAGGGGCCTTTGTAGCGGGGAGCAAAAAAACAATATTTATTGTTGTGTTTTATTATACGCACAAACATATTTGGGGCGTTAAAAACAATCGCAGTCTCATAAAAAAATAAGGAGCCCAAGTACTTCATGTATCCGAGATAATCTGAATACGTTTTTTGCATTACTTTAGTAAAGAGTATATAAAGTATTCGCTTCATACCTAACTGATTCCAATCTGTAACTACAGGGGGCTCGTTCAATTCTCAATACGCTGGTTAGATTTAATCCATTCGATTTGTCGCGGGAACACGTAAATGAATGGTAATCCCCCGGGCGGGAGCCGGCCGGCTCTAAGCGCCCGCAAATATCCGCCATCCCTTATTGCGCCGGGCGGTGATTAACTCGCCTATAATTGGCACTGTCACATAGGGCTGCCCCTTAAATCTATTCGTACACTTTATTCATCACATTAACGTAAGCTTTATTAACATTATGTCAGCTATTTTAGTGTCACCAAACTTGGTTAATTACCAAATGAAATTGTTTTCGCCAGAACTCCATAAAAGATAGCTATAAAGTTCATTTCTTTTCTACGAAAACTTATATTCTGTCCATGGACGACACGTGTATCCAATAATAGACGCTATTGTTTTACAGGTATCAAGGCTATCGAGTTTCTTTTTATGACAGCCCTATCGATTAAACGGACCTGCATTTGCCTCGTTTCACTTGCGCGTAACGTAATCCGCACCATTAGGCGAGTTGCGCGCACTCGCGTAATTGTTGAAGGGTGGTGTGTTGCCGCTAATTTGAGGGGATCTGTCTGGGCCATATTGTCTCGCCTACGAGTATCAAATGTCAAAAGCAGAGCGCCGTTGTCTAGTGCAGAAAATAGGGCATCGCTGAACGCTCGCTTCGGAGACATTTGGGGCGGAAGTTTAATTTTAAGGAGCGGAATTTATTTAATGTCAAGCTGTGCAGAATGTCATTGGATTGGACATTCTTCGCAATTCAGTTCCAACTCGTGCTGCGAATATTTACATACATGTAGGTACCTAAATGAAAAATAAATTTGATGTTGTTTTAAGTCAGAACTCTGACTTATCTACCTATTATGTAAACTAAAGGGCAGTTTTTGTCGGTCCTTGACAAAGTTAAAGGCTAACATTTGTGTCGGGCGGAACCCATACAATGACAGACTAAGAAACACTGTTGCTATAGCTAACTTAAGCCTAGATCATACATAAAGTGCCCAAAGACATCTAAATCGTACAAGAAATATCGTGATTCTTCAAATACGCTAAAATTTTACGCGATTCTACCCGAGTGGTCCTGCCATGCATCGTTGAGAAATTGATTTCTTGCTAATCACCGGGAGACTACGCCAATTTTTATAGCGTTGACGTTCCGCCTTCCGACTGCGATATTTCTGCCTATAGCAGTTCCACGACGTTAAATAAGGTTGTTAAACAAACGACTGTCGATATATCAATACCACGATAAGGTCCGGGCTTATCGTGGAATAGCCGCCCATTTCCCACCCATTCAACTGTCGTTTTGTTTATCGCCGCGAACAAAAGATGAGCGAGCAGTGCCATAGGTACTCGTAACATAGAATCGTGCTAGTGACGTGCTGGAGCGTCAATATTAATGTTTACAAGGAGTCTCGGCATTGTACGCCTTGTCAGTGTCCGGGGCAGATTACGGGCGGAACATTGCCGCGCCGCCGCGGCAGGCGTGACGCGTGACAAGCTGGCGGCCGCTTTGTGAACGCCAGCAACGTGTTTGGATTCCAACATGAAAATATATCAAGTGTCAGGCGCGGTAGGCAAGCATTTAGGATTAGGATTTGCAACTTAATAAAACAGACTTTATTTTGACATGTTTAAAAGCAAACAAAGACGCAGGAAGTGCAGATACTTGGTACACTGAAGTGTGTATACATACACTATGTGCCAATAGATCTATCAAATTTGGATCCTACATAAACGACCAGCCAGGCTAAATTGATTTCTCTTTTTGTGACAATTAAGCCGTTTGCTTTGAATTCCGGCACACATTATTAAATTGTTTTAATGAATTACTTTCTTAACAAGTCTTGGCTACGACACCTACCAATACCCATATCAGTATTTCTGTACATTTTGATCATCACAGCTAATTTTATCTTAGTATGAATTGCAAACTCATAAGTATTAGTTGTGGAAAATTAGAGTTACACATATTATATTCCCACGAACGCAAAAACGAATCTGGGTGATAGGTACGTAACATCACAAAACAACTACTACTAATTTAATTTCTAGGCTATATAGTAAACCGTCTATGGCTATTGTTTAACGAGCTAACAGTTCTACTCGCGATGTTTACGCGAGTCACTGGGCTGCAGTGATCTCCTCTGGCCCGTCGCTCCCTGCTGTGAAATCAACCTGACGACCCACTCTCGGTTAAATTGCCGCATAAATGAACCGCATAACAACGTAATTCCATTCAATTTTCAATTGAAACGTTCATGCACCTATGTTAGTATAATGCATTTAAGATTTTCAGTTTTCTTTTGGACGAGAGCCAACGAGGGGAGCGCGAACAAGTCGAAGTGAATGTTGAAAACGAGTTTACAGATTTGCTGTAGATTTGGTGAATCATAAAAACTTTTAGAAAATTTATAGTGTAATCTCAAGTTTTATTTTATGGATGGACATTTTTCGGATTAACGAACAAGTTTTTTTCGTGCTACTGTGAAGTTTTCTGCAACGAGTTTATAGTTTAGTAATAATCTACAAGACGTTTAGGTAAATTAAATCGTGTTCAAAAAAAATATGCATGTTTATGTTTGCAAGGAGTGCATTACCTATTTAGTTTTAACAAACGTTCACATAGATAATTTTGCTAAAATTCAACAAAATAACTGTTCACCTGCAACCTGAAAACAGGTACGTATACAGGTACGTTTATAATTATCCGTATTGTCATTTAATTTTATTGAATCCTCCCTATCACACCGAACACCGAACCCCGAACCCCGAAAATGTGAACTGTGTGCACAACTCATAAACGATTGGCAATAAATATATTCGCCGCGGGAACTCGCGTCGCGTTGACACAAGCTGCGCAAATATTTGTGGCGATTGATATCGGGGTGCTTTAATTAAACCAAAACACGGTGGGGTCCGATAAGCCGTAAAGATTTTAATGTGCCGTTTTATTGCCCTAGTGTCAAATATGGGTAATTTACGTCAATCTACTTTGATTTAGGTTTTCAATTGTATAGGTAAGAGTGTGCGAGGGCGATCGATTCTAAAGTGAGGTTAAGTAAAAATGATGGTGTGTAGGAGGGGGTCGTGAAAGAGGACCTTTACTCAAAGTTTATGGAATGCAAAAGATGCTTGTACAGTAGGTAATCGGTAATCGTTGCCGTGGTGATTCTTAACGTAGGCCTACTCGCACATCCAGCAGCTGGATATATGTTTTGCCTAATACGATGACGCCTTTTAGCAAACGAGTCATTTCTTTTTACTGACCGGAAATGTATTTTCAAATCCGTAAGAATTAAAATTACTTAAGGCTCCAGGAAATTGATTGTAAAAAATCACACTTGCTTTCCACCAGAAGTTTTCCCCACCTGCATTAAAAGATAAATATTTTCACAACTTTTAATAATGTTTGCTAACCTATTGTTATTCAAATGGCCAAGATGATGCACGCGCTGGTATTTTAAAAACCCCCTAAAGCTATACTGCAATAATATTATTCCATCAACAGTCAAGTGAAATATGAAACAATTTTTAGAATCTCTTACCCCTCGACACGTCATCGGAGGGTGCTTTACGCCATTCTTTTGTGATCCTCCTGCCCTTCGTGAAATTAACAATAGCCATAGAACTGGGAGGTCTTCTTATAATTGTAGCCTCGGCTTTATTCTCGCACCGCCCGCGCAAACTAATTGATATTAAATAATAATTTGGCAAAGAGGAGATACGGAAAAATTCAAGAGAAAAGATTCTTTGCATGATCATCATCCCCCCGGACACAGGTTTGAGTAAAGTCTTAACTATGTTGTTGTTGTCGGCTTTTATTAACATTTCAATAGAGACACGAGACAGAAGTTAAATAAAATCGTTTTAAATTATATTTAATACGTTTTATCCGGTAGAATTGCTATGTCTGGGCTGTTGATTTACCCAGATATCCTTTGTGATATATGCTTGATAATATTTGTATTATTTGATATTGATACTGATAACGATGTTCGAGATATCCTGTTATATTCTTGATGGTGCTGCACAGCTGGTGGCACTGAGGTCCACTGATATTGTGATAGTAGATTGGTATGATATTTAACTGATATTGATAACTGATACACCGATCGGTAAAGTAAAACGTTTATTTTAACAAACACAAGTGTGTCGCTTAATAGCTATATTCGAAGTGAAGTAAGTAAGGTAAAACTGCAATAATAACATAAAATACAAACTGCTGCGTTTGCGACTGTACGGTCGGTAATACAAAGACTGTACATGCTATATTTAAATCTATTTATTATGTAATGCTAAGTAAGATGTTATCATTCTAATTAACAGCAAAGTGTTTTCCAACAATATTCACCCTTTTAGCGCTGAATCCACTCAGAGACTTTTATAATAACACTAGATATTCGTATACAACGGATTGACGCAACGTTTTATCTGCTCTTCTCGGTATTTTCTCCTATTTTCCTCAAATCTCGTTTAGTAGCGATGTATTAGGTATCTGCGTCTCGGGGCTGTCGGAGTCATCGAACTCTAGCCGGGGAAGTTGGGAACTATGTCGTCATCCACGGCGGAATCGTCCTGTACCCTATTTTATAGAACTAGGTACCTCGCTATAGGTAGTTAAATATTTGCCTGCTATGGAGCTATGGTTGCTCCGCGGCTCTGTACCGTAGGCCGGTTTAAGTTGCTACGACTGCTACGCCGCGTCGTAGCACCTTTAATCAAAAACTTGAGAAGTAACTAAGAGGGCACCTGCATAATTAAACAATAAAATGTTGTCGAAGCTAGTAGGTATATGGAGTAACTACATATGAATTGAATGTATAGTATTTTATAGCGGGTTTAAATATAAATAAATATCAGCGGACAATTTCACACAAATTGACCTAGTCCCAAACTAAGCTCTAGGCTTGTACTATGGGTACTAGACAACGATAAACATACTTATATAGAGAAATACATACTTAAATACATAGAAAACATCCATGACTCAGGAACAAATACTCGCGCTCATCACACAAATATTTGTCCATACCGGGATTCGAACCCAGGACCGCTAGCTTCGTAGGCAGGGTCACTACCAACTAGGCTAACCGCGTCGTCAAAATATATATATTTTTTATATTTTCCACAATTCTACATTATACGCTTATTTTGCGTGCGTCAATCATGCCATCCCAACTTCTCATGGAAATCCACCAAACTTTATTCGGATTGAATGTATTGCGTAGTTTAATTATTGATTGTAAGTTCTTAACTATTATTATTAATTTCGTAAAATTTATTGGTGAAATCAACGTAAAATAATTTATACAACGTAAAACAAGTAACACTTTAAATTTACGCAATAACATCATCTACATAACAACTAAACACTAAACTAATAAGAAATAAATTATTTTTTTCATTTCCAAAACCTGTTCTTATCATGCAAAGATCGCCTCATACAAATATATCAGATAGATAACACTATAAGCGCAAATAAGCTTTAACAGAGACAAATTGAATAATCCTTGCACCGCAGTTAGCGGGAAGTAGCATAAGTGAAATTTTTAAGTCGTGAAATCAGGTGTAAAAAGTGACCGCGTTCGGTGCGTGTCCCTTCCGCCCCGTTACCCTCCGAGCGTTACCCTCTGGAACAATCCCTCACAGATTTGGGACCAGCTCACTACATCGCGGACTTTATTACTTACTCGTTTGGACTGTCACTAGCCGCGTGCCGCAAGTAAATATGCGAGATTATATGAATCATGAAATTGCAGTACCCGAGAGAATAGGTACCTATTGGAATGGACAATGGGGATGAGAGTGCCCCAATCTAAAATTGCATAACGCATGACGTATTGATTTTGTTAGATGAAATGCTATTTCAAAGTTTGTTTGAGTTCGAGGCGAGTATACGTTTGTCGTTTTGGTTCCATTTACTTATTTTACCAGTAATTGAAATACCATTAAATATCCACAATTATATTATATCCACATTTGGGCTGAAGCCGGCGCAGTGCGCATTGCAGATGTTGTTTACGGTCACTGCAATGAGATAGGTGCCGTAATTTGGATTTGGCACAGATTTTATTCTGTTCAAATGCTAACGTCAAATTTTCCTTTTCAGTAAAAGTTTGAAAAAGTTTAGTTATTTTGCAAGTGGATGAAATAAAAGAAAATTTTCTTGTTGTAAATGGTACGCACTTAACTGTATATTATAATGAAAATGAATTTACGCCAAATGATAATCTATGCCTATGCGCCACTAGTATGCATGCAATTCTGTTTAATTCTCGTAGAATTAATTCGTTAATCGTTGTGCCCTAGTGTTGGTCCATCTTTCCAGAATAAAAAAAAAAGACTTCGCTTTTCGATTATAAAAACTACTTACCTATGTACATCTTAGCAACAGATTGCGCCGTCACGACGTTAAAGAAGGAAATACAAACAATCATGCATTCCGTATTTGTAATTAAAATCTGTGTACCTACCTAACGAATACTTTTTAAGTCATCAATAAAAATAAAAAAAAATAAAAAATAAAAATTGTTTATTTAAATGTGTACACCGTTTTGGTTACATGTTATTTGGTAATCTAACTTAAAAAGTACACACACATAGTTTGACTTACAGAGAAAACAAACAGAGGAAATCAATCGAACTCAAGTATCCATAATATTGCCAGATGAACATCACAATCCTAATTAAGCCGAAAATTACAGTGGGCCTAATCAAGACATCAATTAGCGCAGCTTTAGGAACAGGTCATGGGAACGAAGACGAGTCGCAAAGGAATCGGCGCTGGCGGCGCGCCAATAGTGCGCGATCGTTAGAGCCAAGGACTAACAATCACGCGCCGCGGCGTGCCCGATCGTATCTCAATTTATTGCACCGCAAAACAGTGCACACCGTGAAAACTCGCCGCATACGTTGCAACATACAAAAGGGTTTTGTTTTGAATTATTTGAATTATTCCTTTGAACTGAGTCTTAATGGGCGGACAGACCGATATTCATTAATAATAAATAATAAATTTATTTATTGAAACAAATCACATGGTTACAAACACAGGCATTACCCGGTGGATACCAAACTAGGCTGAGCCTGATTCTTGGGATCCACTGTCGGTTGACATATTTCCGAGAGATATTATCACAGTTTGACAACACATTCTGTGTAGTAAAGATTTTCCTGTGCCACCTACACTAGGCTAGGCCGGTCTCATAGAGTGGCACTGCACATAGTTGCCATGAAATGTTTATCTGAGGTCAAAGAAATCTACAATATATTATCAATTAGATAATAATTGGTAATTTACATAGTTTGGAGAAAGATATGAATGTAATGTAATCATTGAAACCAAAATCTGTTTTTTTTTTTTATATATATTGTTATTTAATTTATTATAATTTTGTCGCCAACTCTCTGCCACTTGATAAGTAAGAGTATGAGTTGCAGGAATGGTTTAAACGAAGACATTTTTGTCTTGTGAGTGAGTACTGGATTTTGTGTTCATTTTAGCAATAAGTATGTAGTTCGACTATTAATTCAATGGGACAGGCGAGTAAGTTTTGTTATCGTCTTAATCTACTATCGCGAGAAGCAAAAGGACCAGCTCAATCGGGTAAGTAGTGATTCGTCTCTCCCTCTTACTAATTTTTCTAATTTTGTCCTGTCGGGCCACGCGCTTGCGATCTTCCCAGGGCCCTTAGCCAAGATGCATTACGCAAACTAGCGTTTCTATTCGTTTCGTTTTTAAACCAATCGCGTCACTGGTAGATCATGTGACTCTTCGTTTAACGTCTTGGTAATGCATCTAGGCTAAGGGCCCTGGTTTCGCAAGAACTCACGAGCGGCAGTAATTGCATACCTTTGCTCTCTTCACACAAAAATAATAATTGCAACCCTCATAGCTGTCTACGGGCATACTCGTTACAGCTTTTCCAATAATGTTGGTATGTTTGTGCTTTGCAGGGGAGTCACGGTCGCTGCAGGTGGAGGGCGCGGCGTTCGAGCGCGCCGCCGAGCTGCTGCGGCGCTCGCCTGAGTTCACGCTGCTGGCCTCGCTGCGCCAGGAGCCTGCCAACTCAGGCACCATCCTCTCCTTCTCGCACGGGTACAACAGGTGAGACAACACTACCCACTCGTCTCTGAGTAGCACAGTCGTTGGAGCGCGCCACCGAGCTACTTGAGCGAGTGCGCCCGAGTTCACGCTTTACACACTTATGTACATACGAGTATCTTGCATCTGAGTCAGAAAGCCTCCCCGTCCGGCAGTAGGACGCACGATATTCGAGATATACCAAGCTTTATTGTGTAAAGCATATCGAATACCATCTTAATAGAATAGGTACTTATCAAATATGACGTATTCAAAAATTAAAAGTACGATTAACGGTAAATGTTGAAAATTTATACCTACCCTTATACTGTTCGCCAAATTTCCATGTTGGCATGGAAACTCCTTGAATCATAGCTAATTAGTTATTTAACACGACTCCGTACCATGAAACCCCGATGAAGCCGATGTTAAATACATTTTTGAGTGTCGTGCCCGTGCCTAATACTTCATTTCATTCAATTTGTTTGACAGGTGAAACGAGTTCAGACAATTTTGCAAAGCAATGTAGTGAATGGTTTTACTATTATTTCTTTTACCCAATAGCTGTACTATATGTTGTATTATGTTGTATTTTATATATAATGCAAAACATTAGAAATAACTCTAAGATAAGTTTATAAATGGAATGGGAATTAATTCCAAGTGACGCGACAACCTTATTATATCTATCATCCTTCAACGAACCCCGTTATTCAGTACGAGTAGAGTAGAATTGAATGTCTCTTGCCCGCAGTTTTCGTGTTTACTTGTGTTGATGCGTATATAATATTTGTACTACGATACTAAGATAAATTTGTCGTCAGGAATCTTACCATTTTATTTGATTTTAATACCAATGTCGCAGATAAACGAGTTATAATTATTAAAATTGGATATCTAATGTGGTTTACCCGCGGGGAGGTTTTCAAATAAGTTGTACTTTAGGTGGTATTTTAAGTGTAACTTTCTTGTACAATAAAATAATTTGATTCTTAGGCCTCTGCGGGCTTAGCATGCATAGACGAGATAAAATTTGACAGGTGCTAGGAAAATGAATACATCTATTCCATATTCTAACGTAAGATTTAACGCATAAGGTTTAAAATAATAGTGTCCCGTCTGGATAAAATCGCTATAAGAAAAGTGAAAATCGCTATAGTCGCTTAGTAATAAAAGGCAGGACGAGAAACTTTAATTTTAAATTTTAAGCGTTAAGCGTCTTACGTTAGAATGAATATGGGATATTTCCCTAGCACCTGTCAAATTTTATTTCGTCCATGCATGATAAGCCCGCTGTGGAACTATTTTAAAGGGACGTTATAGGCAAATCAATCTCTTAAGATTGATTGAAGTCACCCACGATTTGATTCACTAACTACGTCACTCTGAGATACTCCCGTAATGGCTTTGGAATCAGATTGTTTAACTGTACGTCCAAATTGTATGCATTTGAAAGCTTGTTTTAACTTCTAATTACCATCGATCTCCTTTAAGTAAAACTTTTTGATTAACGCCCACTTGTTGTTTAAACAAAATATTAAATTTTTGGATATAAATAAAAGCATCGTTATTTACAAATGATATAATCATAATTACTACAAATCACGAAATACATCAGTAAATCCTTTTAATGAATCTGCGCCCGCGTAGCGCGCCCGCCGGTGGCACGTGCGACGGGCGGGCCGCGCAGTCGCGCGCCTCTCACGAGACCCCCGCTGTCTTACATGTGCGTGATAGATTGCTGTGATTAATGAGGCAGTCGTTTGATGTCGGGTAGAGTGCCACGAAGCGCCAGCGCGGGAGGGCGCCGCGCGCCGCGAGCAGCCGCCGGACCGGACCCTAATGGTGAGTTCTAGATCTCAACATCGCTGCGCGCGCACGCATCCCGCGCCCGGCGGCATCCGTGCGCGCGCATAGGGGAGTATCATGTATCTTGGAATGTCCTGTGCCTCGGAATGTCCTCCTCGATCCATCCGTTGACCCCATTGCGTTCACTGTGACCTCTGCATGGCCGTATGCGTGCGCGGGCGGGCCGGCTTGCATGCGCCCGCCCGCGTGTCGCGCCCCCGCCGACCGTCTTGTGTTCTGTGTCTTGACGTGCTGTGTTCTGTATCTGTCTAACCTCCTCACGCCCGACTCTGCTCACTGGCTGTTGATGTTTGTCGTGCCGCGCTCGCGCCGAGGGGACACCGCCGGGCTCGGCCGCACTTGCATTCCAAGCGACATGGGAATCCGTATTGTGCTTCTCGTACTGTGTCCGACGGTTACCGTCACCATTCGGAGCGCCGCGGACGGGCTGCCCGAGGTGCTTCACAACCGACCGGTGAAGCTATACTAACCGGCGGACACATCGCGAGAGTTCTGTTTCTTCATAGCGGTGCTGTGACACACGTTAGCTAGTCGACACGATCGCGATTAGTTCCGAGGTACATGGTCCCCTCTCCTGGCCGAGCGATATTGAGATGTAGAGCGAGCCGAGGTCCGCTCGCGTTCGTGCGCCCTCACGCTGTCCGAATATTTTTGTTGTTTGCTTTGTTTATGTGTACCTCGGAACAGTTCGCGAGGGAGCGGCGGAGACATTCCGAGCGCGCAATGCGTCGCGAAGACTGTCCCCGCGCGTTCGGTGAAGCGCGCGACACGTCTCGCGGGCGCGGCGCTCGCGAGGCGCGTCGCGGGGAGCGTGTAGTGACGCGGGTGGGCGCAGGTACCTGGAGGTGCAGTCCAGCGGGCGGCGCGATGAGGTGCGCCTGCACTACGTGGCGGCGGGCGAGGCGGGCGCGGCGCGCGTCGAGTCCTTCCCCTTCCGCCTGGCAGACGGCGCCTGGCACCGCGTGGCGCTGGCCGTGTCGGGCGCGCAGGCCACGCTGCTCGTGGACTGCCACCCGCTGTACCGGCGCCTTATCCCGCCGCCCGACCGCAACTTCACGCAACCCCAGCTAGCGCTCTGGGTCGGCCAGAGGAATAGCAAACATTCATTATTTAAGGTGACTCCTCTACATACATACTTTGATCTTGATCTTTTTATCTGAACGTGAATAACCGTTCGCCTCGTTAAAGGGTACGCTGCAAGACGTACGACTAGTGAGCGGGCCGCACGGTTACCTGACGCAGTGCCCGGGGCTGGACTCGGAGTGTCCCACCTGCGGGCAGTTCGCGCTGCTGCAGGCCACCGTGCAGGAGCTCACTACACATATCCATGACCTTTCACTTAAGGTAATCTGACTTCAACCGAAACATGGCATGAAACCAACGATGCTGTCAATAGTAGATTGTGTCACAAGGGAGCAAAATTTGCTCCCGTCGATGGCGGTATATTAAATCCAGTGCGTAGTAAAAAGATGTGAATGAAGCAGACATCATTTTGCTATCTAGTGACACGTTCTACGTCTCATTTTGATTATGCGGAAATTCTGCAGCGCCCCCAGCTCCGGCACCGATCGATGAAGCTGGAGGCGTAATACAAAATATATAACGAATATTGACTAAATTGATTCGTCTTTCGAGAAATTAAAATAAATCAATTAGTAGGCGAAGTGAAACATTATTTGATTTGGGTTCCTACTCTCGGACTGGAGATAAAGATTACAAACTGTGGCATTTTTCCTATGGAAAAACTATATAACTAACACGTAACAGTTGGTGGGCGCGGAGGCGCGGCTCGCGCGGCTGGAGCAGTGCGACTGCCAGAAGTCGTGCTTCTCCAACGGCTCCGTGCACGCCGACGGCGCCACCTGGCAACGGGACTGCAACCGCTGCTCCTGCGTGGTAAGTTACTTCTGTCGTATTCTCCTTGTTGTCAAAACGTGTTTTTCCTTTATAAGTTTTAATTTTATTGTTCTGATTAGTGTTCGCGGTTGTCCGCCTCATAACAATGTGTTCGACGCGTAGGTACCGGCATATTGATATTTGTCTTTGTATTGTCATGCAAGGGAAGGTTAGGCATATTATTTTTGCAAAACTAAACTTGGGAACTTTCATGACCACGTCTCTGGTGTTAATGTGGTTCATATAAGTTTCATCACATTCCAGCACGGCGAGATAACGTGCAGGCCAGTTGAGTGCGATAGAGCAGAGTGCAAGAATCCAGTAATACATCCAGGGGAATGCTGTCCTACATGTTTGAGTAAGTTTTTTTTTTTTAATTTTACGTAGGAATCCTAGTGACCTCGAAATTCTGACGAGTACTTTATTTATTAGCGTTTCAGTTTGAAATCTTCTATGACATAAATTACTTTATATGTATACTACATCCACTACCACAATTCATCTCAATACGAGTACATTTTGAAACCGGAAAGAAACACGTAATTCTTGTATATTCATCAGTCACTTCCATACTTGTCAGAAAGTGACTGATGTTTTGTCCACATAATAGGGAATATGCATGATTTTGCTTTAATAAAAAGTCAATCATGTAACAATTAGTAGAGAAAAAATATTTTTTCAAATAAAAAGAAAGAAAGAAAGAAAAGAAAGATAAAAATAACCAAGATATAGCCATTAAAGATTTGTTTCTCTCTCTTTATAGCAAAACAAAATTTAACATGGAGTTTATATGGTCGTAGTGCACGCTGACGTCAGTGTTCATATCTGGTCTATCTGTCTAATTAGTAGTTGTTAAATGCTTATATCAGGTATCCGTATTTTTGGCCGGTTTCAATTTTAAATTCACATTTTTCCCGTTAGATAATAAGATCCGCCTTAGTTACCCGGTATAGCAGCAGCCATGTTGTTTCCAGAGCACTGCCTGCTGAAAGGCGAGCTGTACGAGCATGGCGACCGGTTCGCGCCGAAGGAGTGCGCGGAGTGCGTGTGCCACGACGGCAACATGCAGTGTGCGCGCGTCGACCCCGACACGGCCTGCCCGCCGCTGCCCTGCGACCCGCCCGACCAGTTCACCGTGCCTGGCGAGTGCTGCAAGTTCTGTCCAGGTCTGTACACACACGCACGTATCGACTACAACTCTAAAGCCATTCAATTTGCCTATGTTGCTGTCAAACCCGCAAATCTTTTTAGGCTTCTGTAACCTAAAGGTGCCAACAGGACCCTATTACTCAGAGTTAGAGCTGTATCTTTTTAACAGTAATAGAGAGCCCATTTTTATTTTAAAGAAAATGTGTTACGAGTATAATGGCTGATTTATTAAAAAATTATTAAAAATCAAAAAGTAAGGGGGTCCCCATATAAGAACCATTTCTTCAACGATTTTTGTTTTTGATCTATATATATGTATACCCACTTCAACTCTTCTGAATGCATAAGAAATCTTCACTGCTTATCATCCTCTTCTAACGCTCGAGAGAAACTGTCAGGAATGACCTAAGTCAACACGTTTTGGTGAATTTGAATTATGTTGCAATTACGAATGATAATAAACTTCCAGGAGTAGACTACTGCAGCATGGGGCACACGTGTGACGAAAACGCGACCTGCATGAATCTCAACACCAAATACACCTGCAAGTGCAACCAGGGCTTCCAGGGCGACGGGCTCACTTGCGAAGGTAACGTCGAAATTACAATTTATTTTGACTCTACTCTTTGACGTTCACAGTGGGAAACTTTGAAATCGATGTCATCGCCATAACAGGAGCTTAAGACTGTCTTAACTTTGATGATTAATATTTCGATTATATCCCGGGCCCACACAATAAAAACTATACCTCTACTATTACTTAACAATTTTAAAATATTAACTTTAATTTGAGTAATGCATTCTGACGTCCATACGTGAGCAAATTCAGAGGGGAGTGGAAGCAGGGAGCCAGCTGGAAGGGGCGCATCGCATCAAACCTAGGATAACCCTAAATAAAGGAAAAGAGACTGGCTTTGAAGATCATAGCCTTCCCCTATATAGAAATCCTGGATCCGCTCCTAATCCCATGGATGTTTGAAATCTCAACTATACGCAATTTCAAGTCATTTTGTCCGTAAAAGACGACAGTAGAACTCAACTCAAACTCATAAATCTTCTGTTCCCTAGTTTTAGAGCTTAAAATGTAGAGTGTATCGTTCCAGACGTGGACGAGTGTTCGGAGGCGGGCGGGCTGTTCGGGCACCACTGCCACTCCAACACGCGCTGCGTGAACCTGGTGGGCGGCTACGTGTGCCAGTGCCTGCCCGGCTACGCGCGCAAGGACAAGTTCAACTGCGTCGAGGTACTTCCCCGCTACCAATTACGTCTCATTGGATTAAACGGGGTGACTAACGAATACGTGGTTTGATGACAACTTCGTCGTCGAATTTGAGGACCAGCAAGACGTCGCAAGGTCATCGACGAAGTCTTACGTTTTGGCTCAATTATATTGTCCTGCCGATTACCGTCGTATTTGATACACTAATAATAATAAGCTCGGTAATATAGCTAATGATTAGCGATCTTCTTATTCCCATGCGAATTATCGTCTCATCGTCAACTGTATTCGTGTTCATATCACATTGTTAACCATTGGGTTACCAAACGAATCTGGCTGACTGCCGTTTCCTTGACATTTAACTCTGGAGGGCTGTAATTCCCATGCCATAAGAGAATATAACAAGAAAGCACGAGCTAAATTCCAAGTGTTTCAGAGTAGGTAATGAGTAACTAAATGTAGGTAGCGAGTAACGTTATTTATTACACTTTTATAATACGAAATCGCTATCACACCGGCCTGAGCCCTTAGCCAAGATGCCCATCGCTAACTAGCGTTTCTATTCGTTTAGTTTTTAAACCAATCGCGTCATTGGTAGATCACGTCATACGGAGAGTCACGTGATCTACCAGTGACGCGATTGGTTTAAAAACGAAACGAATAGAAACGCTAGTTAGCGATGGGCATCTTGGCTAAGGGCTCAGAATACTTTTATGACATTACTTGTTGATAACATTTGTAATGCGCAGGTGGACGAGTGCGCAGGCGCGGCGCACGGCTGCCACGCGGCGGCGCGCTGCAGCAACACGCCCGGCTCCTACTCGTGCCGCTGCCTCGACGGGTACGCCGGCGACGGGAAGGACTGCGAACGTGAGTGAACTTCTCATCCCGTTACTCGCCACAGATCAGCTTTTAGTCAGATCTGACACTACCAGGAATGCCCCTTCTATTGATGCTTTTTTACACGCGTCCAAGCTTTTTTACTTGTTTAGTTTAATTCTAAGGCGTGGGCCAGTGAAAGCTAGCTTACACAGCGTCGTAGCTAGCGTCTTGAGTGCCCTCGCCCGAATTTTGTACCCCAGTAAACCGTCGAACAAGCTTGTATGAGGACAAAGAAACAAGTGCTATTGTATATCTGGTAGAAGATTTTAGAGCCAAAGAATGTTGGAGTTACAGCTTCAGACATTGCGTCCTGTGATGCTATTTTGTTATTGCATTAGCAATCTGCACGGGCGGCTGCTTGAACGGCGGCGCGTGCGTGGCGCCGGAGCGCTGCGCGTGCGCGGCGGGGTTCGGCGGCGCGCGCTGCGAGCGCGACGTGGACGAGTGCGCGGCGGCGCCGGCGCCCGGCCCGGCCGCGCCCTGCGCGCCGCGCGCGCTCTGCGTCAACACGCCCGGCTCCTACTACTGCGTGTGCCGCGACGGGTACCGCCGGGACCCTCTGCGGGACCACTGCGAAGGTACGAACTCTTACTTATAATGGTTATTATAAATAAATTGTCGTATGAGCTGTAATTAATGGTACTAACGGAACTAATGTCACCTGTGATAGTGTGAGTGCCGTCCTTAAAAACGTAATTTCAAACCTAAAAACTGTATTTATTTCACACTTATTTCTACTTTTCGATCCATTCGTGGCAGCTCTTGTGAAATGACCTATAATTTAATAAGACTTTCAAATTCATAAATTCATAAATCTTTATTGCTTGAAATAATGTTTCACAATAAGGATAAAGATTGTTATAATATTGTTATACATATATTATATTATGTATGATGGTATTATATTTTTATATGTATGATCGTAACAGTATATTCTCAACATGAAACCGTGACTTGAATCGTTTATAAAGACGTACTTAATTAAAAAACGGTTTGATATTGTTTTTCAGATGTAGACGAATGCGAGCAAGGCGAGCACACGTGTCCGCCGAATGCGCGATGTGTCAATATCGACGGCGGCTTCAGCTGTGAATGCGAAGAACCGGATTGTGAATTAGGTCTGTGGCTAGGAGTACAGATGAGGCAGAGTTAAAATAAGTTTTATTTTGATCATAAAGTATTAAACTATAAAAAGGGCCTCGGCTGCTATAGTCTGGCACCCACACCTACTACCGATGCGTCGGACTGGAACCTCATTGTTGTACTAGATGCACCAGTGTAGGTGCCGCATTTAAGTGAAAGTCTATAATAAGATAATTTTATTCGTTATTAGCCGTAACTTAATAAATGCACGATTACGTATTTCATTTCCCAAGCGATATTGCAAACTGTCCATTTCTCAATCTTTTTTTGGCAATAACTGTAAGAGAACATGGAGACAACGCAGAGCTTGCTTCAAATGTTGATTAATGATTATAGTGAAGGTAGATTAGGTATTTCACTACGAAATAAAGCTCTCGTAAATAGGTATACTAAAAACCTAAGATCGGGGGCTTCTAGCGATCTTTGCGATTTTTAAATAAACAGACACTATACTTAAATACTTAATAGGGAATCCATCAGTAGCCTATTACACCGGCCGTTAATGGTAAGCTTGGACAATGTAGAAAGTATAGTTAGTTATAACAGTGGGGTGTCGACAGGCTGCGTGTGGCAGGGCGCGGCGCGGCGCGACGGCGCGCGCTGGGGCGAGGCGGGCGGCTGCCGCGAGTGCGCGTGCGCGCGCGGCGTGGCCTCCTGCCGCCGCGCGCGCTGCGCCTGCGACCACGAGTACAACCAGACGCACACGGTACGTACTGCGCGGAGACACACGACTCGTCACGCGAAGTAAGTCTCCTAAAGCTTGAAACGTCTGAATTAAAACTAAAAACTCTCTTATTGACATTTATATCACTTAAGCTTTTAACCTTTTATTTAACTTCAAATTACTACTCTGTCAAGAAAGTACCGGGAAAAGATCAATAATACACAAACTGTTTGTTAATCATCCATATTTATTTTATCACCTTCAAAGTATGCTCCTTCAGAAACGATACACTTACGCCAACGAATAATCCAATCATCAAAACATTTTTTAAACGCTGTTTCCGGAATTGAATTCAGTTCTCGGCGCGAATTCTCCTTTATGTCTTCTTCGTTTCGGTTTCGGTTCAGTTGGAAGGCGCCACTCCGAAGCTTGTTGACTAGTTTGCATGTCAAACTCGTAAACCCACGTCTCGTCACCAGTAACAATGCGTTTCATGAATGTTGGGTCGGAATTGACTCGTTCTAGCATGTCCTCAGCGACTCTCATGCGATTGAGTTTTTGGAGAAAATTCAGGTCTTTTGGGACTAGCCGAGCGGTAACATGTTTCATACCCAAATGATTAGTTAAAATAGTACGGATCGACTCGTGAGATACAGAAAGTTCGGCGGCTATCTCTCTCAAAGTTGAATGAGGATTTTCAGTCACTATTTCCTTCACTTTTGCGATGTTAACTTCAGTTGCAGACGTTGATGGCCTACCAGAGCGAGGCAAATCTTCCATCACATCTCGACCGCTTTTGAACGCTTTGTACCACTCATAAACACGTGTTTTTGATAAAGTCGAATCACCGTAAGCCTTCTGTAACATTTTCAGTGACTCCGAACACGAAATTCCATTGGCGATGCAAAATTTAAGACAAACTCTTTGTTCAATGTTTTTGTCCATTATGAAATTCGCAATACACACTAGATATGATATAACTAAAAACAGCACTGTATTTAATATAAATAACAGATGCAACTCAAACTCCGCGCCAAAATAGAAAACAGTTGTGCCAATCTAACAACAACAAAAAAAACAAAAATTTGAATTTGGAACCATAAACAAATCATCCATTCCCGATACTTTGTTGACTGAAGGTATTATTATTTTTATTTTTTATTTATTTATGTCACTATACATACAAACATGTTTGTTTAGTTCAAATTGGGCTTACCGAATTTAAACTGGTTTATGTTATTGTTATCCCGGGCCGAAATTTGAAATACTACATTCAGGGTGGAAAGTTGAGATGGGTCGGTAAGGGCAGTTCCCGGAACCCTTGCCGCGATGCAAAAATTACCTAAGAAGACCATCGCGAACTTTTTAATTTATCACAATCAACATTCATATATATCATTTAAAATAATATGGTCATTGGCATGCCATTCGATCTCATTTCTATCCAAGATCAAAAGAATCTCAGAGAACAAACGATCCAAGGTACTAGAAAAGTCACAGGCGAGTTTATAGTGCTACATAAAGTTGACAAATCCACTCGTAGTTCCAGATGGAGAGTACAGCGCTGGCGGACGCGGCGCCGGCGGCGTGCTGCCCGCACTGCGAGCCGCGCTTCCACTGCCGCCACCAGGAGATGCACCACGTCACCTTCCGCAGCGGCGAGCGCTGGCTCTACCAGTGCCAGATCTGCGAGTGCCTCGTCAGTGCAAACACACACACACAACACGTCACATCACGTCACGTTACGTCACGTCACGTCACGTTACGTCACGTCACGTTACGTCACGTTACATTACATCACTTCACATCACATTACAATAACAATACACACGGTCAACAACTGCCGCAGAGAACCATTGAGTAAATTTGACGTAATTTATTTTACATGTTTTGACGCTGTCATTATGCATTAGTATTAATTAATAATACTGCATTCAGATGTCGTCCTGCTGCTGTGCTACCAAGTCAAGGCTTCTTATTTGACTCGATCATCCATTATTATCACAAGTTTAAGGTGTGCTTCACACACACATATCGTTACTTTTTCAGCGAGGCGAAGTAGACTGTTGGGAGCCGCAGTGTGAAGAGAGCGGCGAGTGCTGCGCGGGCGGCGCGGGGGGCGCGGGCGGCGCGGGGGGCGCGGGGGGCGTGGGGGGCGCGTGGCGCGCGCACCGCCTCGAGCTCGCGGGCTGCGCGCCGCCGCACTGCCCCGGCTGCCAGGTACCCAGCCACACTGCAACCAACTACGCACACCATTGAAGCAGACCCACATGACACTAGCAGCCCATATACATCCATATGGCACAGGCCTCCTCTCATAGCGAGAGTAGAAGCCCACGTGCCGGCCGATAGCTCATTTGAAAATAATACTGACGTAAAGTACGCACCTGCTGCCACACGGCTCTGCCGTCTACTACGAGGCACGGTGCATGAGGCTGGGCGTATGCTGAGACGCAGGCGACGACGCAGCGCAGGGCAGAACAGATTTTGTAATGCATGAACTTCCTTGAAGCTGCGTACGCTGCGGCAAAGGCACGTGCAACGCAGGCATCTGTCTTTCCTTCTCTGCGCCTCATTGTAGAAAGAGGTAAGATTTCTGCTCTGCCCTGCGCTGCGTGGAACTGCGTCATTTGCGTCTCAGAACACGCCCAGCCTGAGGGATGGATGCACAGGCGCTGTTATTTATGCGCATTGTGTCTGATTTTAGAGCCGCAAAGATATTCCATGCGTTTTGTATAATAATTTGACTGACCTACGGTTGGAAGCGGCATCATACGCGTTTACGACTGAAGTAAAAGCACATGCATAGGCATTACGTGAAAGAAACATTTTAGACAATATTTTACGAACTGGGTCCGCTTCAATGGTATCTCTGTGCTTATTGTTAAACTTCCGCATCTACCAAATTGTTCAATCTAGGCGCTTTTAAACAGAGAACCGCCAAATAAATGTTCCTACCAAACATATTGGTAGGATTTTGATCTGCAAATCAAACAAAAAAATTTACCTTTGTACGAGTACAACCTCAATCAGGTAAACAAAAACTAAAGTGTGTAGGGACACATTTGAGATTGACATGCTACAATGCTAATTTAAAAGCCAAAAAATAATAATTTTACCATTTACATTATAGGAATAAAATAGAGTGCGTGTAAACTTAAACACTGCGTTAGGGGCTAAAAATGGGGGCTTGAGTTCAATCCATTGTTACCTTTCTATCTATTTAGTACCTATTTCTACCAGTATTTCTAAGCTTCGTCCTTTTTGTATATCCGCTTGATGTTAACTAGCTTGATGTGTGTAACCCTGACCTGTGTTGACTAGTGACGACCAAGCTTCGGCTGACTAACCGCGAGTCGCTTGAGAGTCGTGTGTGAACGCGTCGTTTCCGCTTGTTGCAGGGCGGGCAGTGTGCTACTTTGGTGAGCAATCTCGCGTGTTGTGTGCATCGGTAACCACCCCCACTCTTTTATTCATTCATTACATTTGCTATATTAACACGTGTTTATTTGTCGCTCATGTTTTCGATTGCGTTTGTTATTTGGCGCCCAACGTGGGGCTGTACTAGAATCATGCCGGGAGTTTTGGAAAAGTCAAACAAAAACCACACTAATTGTTAAAAAAAACGAGGCGGAGTTAATTTAACATTGTTGATAGGCCTATTTCTTTTTGGTTTACTTAAGCGTAAAGAGGGTTTTTTACGGTTCGTATGACGAGAATAGAGGATAATGGACTTACCAAACCAATGTCTAAGAATGCTAATGTAAAGCAAATAACAATCGAAAACATAGTTCATTTCAGGTATCATTAAGTTGCATGTCTTTTCATTTTACCCATTATCGAGCATGGTGACATGGTATCGACGTTTGCGATACAAACCCAGCAATTTGTCCGAGCATGCTTCGAGAACGAACATCTGAATCATAGCGCATCCAAAATCTTATTTTAATTTTTAATCACTACCTCCTACTAGTCTAGTCTAGAGAAAGTACCTACCTTATCAATTCATAGACGATCACATCGATCACTCCTTAGATTCAATTTCAGTAGACATAGATTTTTACAAATTCCCGTTTAATTTTGGTGTCCAACGCGGGGTCGGCTGCAATTTTAAGCAGTAATTAATTTTGTAACTATTTATGTACTTAGTGCAAAGTGATTGCGATTCACCGAAGACGTCGTACGAGATATAAAAGTCATAGCACCTATGATAAGAACTACTTAACGATCGTGGGTTCGTATTCGGGTCTGAGAGGTATCGCAGTGACTTCGCGCAGTTTACGTGTGCGCCATATCGCTCGGGCGGGCAGCGACGGTCATAACGGGTGTGTCGCAGGGCGCCGCGCGGCGTGGCGGCGGCGCTGGCGCTGGCGGCGCTGTGGTGGGGCGGCGGCCCGGCGCACCGCAAGCACCGCGGCGCGCGAGTCTAGAGCCGCCCTGAAACACACACACACACACCTATTTATTCTAGATAGACCTAATCTTAACCAATTGCGGCGGGCGCGCGACTCACTCGACGGCCTTAACTTAGCGCCCGGAACCGCCATGTGATACTGTATTATAACGGGGGGTTGCGATAGTGTCGATTATATCAAAGTATTTTATCTTCGTTATAGCAATATTATAGTGTTATCGAGTAGTTAGGTTATAGAACGGTGTGCCGCAATCTTGATCGAATGCCTTTATTATAATTAGTGCAGTGCGAGGGCCGCGCGCCCGCGGCGCAGGCGCAGCGCGGGGCGCGGCGGCGCCTGCCCCCACGTGACCTCGCGCGCTCTCCGGTCCGTCGGACTGGGAGATCGCCACTCTCCTTTGTTGTCTCTAGAGAACGTGACTCCAGTGTTACGAGACACTTTTCATCATCACGAGAAGTTCGTTTATCAATTAGTAGAGGTACTTAAATATAGTGAATTCTTGCTTGTAGAAAACTTTTCAATGAACTTAGTCGAAGTGCGCGGTGCGATGTGACGTGGGCGGCGCGCCGCGGGGGACGCGGGGCGCGCGCGGCGGCCTCGACCCGGCGCGTTCTCACCGCTACAACTAGGTCCTCTTCGAATTCTAAATTTAAACAATACGTCGATCGCTTCAAATTATTGTACTAGACTTATAATAACGGTACTATTTAGCTATTGTTGTGAATATTGTATAGTGTCGCTACATTTGCTGTGAACGCGCCGCGTCGGGAGCGCGTCTTTAGTGTAGTAAGAGGCGCTGCAGGCGGCGGCGGAGCGCAGGCCCGATCGGCCGCCGACACTCGGCCCCGCGTGCGGCCGGGAGCGGGGGCGGGGCGCGGGCCGGGGGCTCCGCCGGCGGCCGCGCGCCGCGTCTGCGGGCGGACAATAACTGCGAATGTCAAATCGTGATCGCGCTCGCGACTCCGGACCAACCCGATGGCGATTCCGATCGCGATCAATTTGAGATACCCATTTAGGCCGCTGTTGTACGAAATTTTTCATAATATATTATAGTTTTTGTTTGTCTTTATATAGAAATCGTTTAATTTGAAAATAACCAAAAATAGGTACCAAATATAGAAAAGACATTATTGTTTCTAAATTTTCATAAATAAAGCATATTGATGCTTGCATGTTGTATTGTGTTCAAAAAATTACGATTAAAAAGATATCCTCAATTTTGTGTTTTAATACTTCCTTTTAAACCTATAAACTTCTTGCATCGTTGGTTTTTAAAAATCAGGTAAGTACAACTCTACACCGAGTATATATACTTAGGTTTATAGATTATTTTTTCTTTCTTTAATCCTTTCTTCCTTAACAAATTCTGAAGGACCTACTGCGACTTATTTTCGTATTACTTGCTTCATGCACAAAATCAGAAGGAACTACTGCGACTTCTTTCTTTACAAGAACTTTTCCCATTAGTCAGTTCCTATACAAAAACTGAAAGAACTCTGCTACTTTTTGCATTAGTTCCTTCACGATTATTTTATTCATTATTTGATTTTAGCGTGGTCGGTATTATGCAAAGGGTTACCCCACGTTCACACGGCGATCTTTTTCCAGTATACCTCACGTTACTTCCATGTAAATCGTACCGTATTCGATTAGTGTACGGTAATATTTATTTATGGATGTGGCGTGCGGTATACGGGAAAAAGATCGCCGTGTAAACGTGGGGTTAAAGGCCAAGTACTTAAATTTTAGCACTAGTTCCTTTCCTTCTCAGGTATTTTGAAATAACCAGTGTGAAAAGAAAAGTCTTGACTCGAAGTTCCTTCGAAGGAACTGCCAAAAGAACTACTGCAAATAATTCTAATTCTAATGAACGAAAGCAACTTAATAAAAAAAAACAATCGAATGATTATAAAAGAGAAGCTTGAGAAGATAAAAGCTAAATTTCTAAAAATGGTTTGTTTATTATATTGTAGCACTGTAGGTACAATTATGTTCAGAAATAAATCTAATAATTATAAGTATAGGGGGTCTATCAGATTTATTTCTGGAATGGGGAAATTTATGGACAGGACAGGATGGATGGATCGACAGGAAGAAATGGGAAAACGACTGATAACTTTATGGATCGACCACACCGGTGCTTAAAAGACGTTGACTCAACGACTTTTGAGCACCGGTGTGGCCGTTCCTTTATTTGTAAAACCACGAATATTTAATTTCTGCTAGGTACTAACAAATAACGCATTTCAAAAATTGAGATAACAAATCCAAAATCAAGAGTAAAAGTCCAAAAATTTTCTAAATTCACATAATTTTTTATTTCATTGTTTACATATGAGTTTACATGTCTTTGTTTATGGTGGAATGTAGGTAAGTAGATACACGTAAAAAGAAAAAGGTTATATTCGTGGAACTTACACGAAATGTCTTAAAGTAGCCGATGTAGAATTAAGAATATTATCAAATCCTGACATGAGATAGTTGTCAAAGAAAGAAAACACAATACTACATTTTTAAACAGATAGTTAAAGGTTTTTTCATGCACAAGAAGAAGTAAACAGATTATGCATTTTTAAGACAGTAATCCAATAAATTCACAAGTGTGCCTTCATCTTCTTCGTCATCTTTCATCTTACCCACTACAGAGAAGGTCCTCATTGGGTAAGTCTGTGGAAGGAAAGACATTTTTAACTATTAGTAAGATTTTTTGATTAAATCTGTATGTAATAAATAAATAGGAGTTCTGTGACAAGAGTGTTGGTTGCTGCACGTGTCGTTTGTTTTGTCGAGTTTTTTATTTTAGTGCCTGAGTGGTGTTGAAGAGCGCGGTGGAGTGGTCGGCGCGTGCGGCGGCCGACACTCTTGCCGCTGATCTCAGATAATATAACACTCTCTCAAATGTTTGAATAAGTAACATTTTCAAGTACCGATCACATGTAACCTCAAACTTTGACATGGGCAGAATTTTCCTCATTGACAGAAGCCATTCCAATAGTTTATTTATCATACTTACCTACCTACTAAAAAGATACCTAGGCGTCCACAAGTCTACATTTTCATCACCAGACTGAAGCATGGAATGGATTTATAAACTTGGCGTGATGCTATTCTAATGGTTCGAATTAGAGAACGCAACTATTGGACTAACTAGGTATACAAAGAATTCTAAATCCATTTGATTCAATCCATCCGATGAGCAAGACGCATACCTAGATAACCTTAAAAGAGTGGCCAGTAGCCCCCTACTGGCCAAACCCTTTTAACATAATTCCGAAATGATCGAAATACCGAATTTTCATACTTTCGATTACAACTTTATTTTTCAATTAAAGGCTTTATTAATTTACTTTATTTTTTGATATCGCTCATAAATCAACCCTAACCTAGGTTTAGCAATTAAATTATGTATGTAATTTCAAATTACCCCAGCTCTAGTATAACATAGCTTTCGGAAAAATGGAAATTCAGACAAATGTTTATATATTGCAATTATAAGGTGTACTTTTTCCGGCCAGTAAGTACCAATTCTCCGCTCCGATCCTATCTACTAACCTTATCGCTACGACTACGAAAAACTACGATTCTAAAAAAACAACTTTGTATAGTAGGACACAATTAAAATGGCGCGCCGATTAAGCAATAATAGAACCTGGGTCAACGGCGTAAAGCGCTTTATCACGCGCCATGTTCAGCGGCGGCTCAACCTTTGATCAGGGTACAGCGAGATTGCCTTTTTTGGTCGACAAAAAAGGCCGACTTTCACACCACATAGGTACCTAGATACCTAATTAATATGTATTTCGTTTAAAATTGTTCTTCGCTTTGACATTTTGGCGACCCTTACCACCTGGCACCTAGAGCAACTGCTGCTCCTCTCAATCTACTTTGCGTTACGTTTACGTTTATTGGCTGTGTTGTAGTGTAGCTGCAGCGGAGACTAGTCGAGTACTGAAGGATGCACCCGCTGCGCGAGCGCAAGTGCGATGCTCTGCTCAACGACCCGGCGCTGGAGTCGCCGCCGCCCGAGCCCGAGCGCCCCCGCCCGCCGCGAGTCCGCCGCCCCCGGGAGTGGAAACTAGTACCTAACCACCGCTCTATCTTGCTTAAATTAGCGTATTCAAGCCATGAAGTCGCGCTCCACTAACCCTTACTATACTTAAATACTGCATACTTCGTGCGTGTCAGTTTATACTAGACTTTATTTTTTATGTGATGTAACTACAAATTAACGGTTTTCGGATTTTTTCCTTTACTTGTGCTCTAAGACATTGCTTCTTGCTAAATTTCATGATTCTAAGTCAACGGTAAGTATACCCTATAGGTTTTGATTCCCTTGAGATTCCCTTGAATATGCGACATAAACGGTCGTATCTTTTGATTGCGTTAACTTAGGGGTTCGATTTTTCCACTGATCCAAGGGGTTGCAGACCTAATTTGTTATTAATTTCAACTCGATACCTCCACGCGTTTCTGAGAAAAAGGGTCTTGACAAACACACAAACGGACAACAAAGTGATCCTATAAGAGTTCCGTTTTGTTTTCATTTGATGTGCGGAACCCTAAAAAAACAATAAAAACCGATAAAAATACAAAAAAAATAGAATTAATTACCATACCATTAGCGACATTTGTGGTTATTTAAGTACTTATACAGATTTTTTAAATATATTATTTTATCTCAATACAACAAGCGTGACATAATAGCACCAATATTGGTCGTGTTTTACGTGAATAATATTGTTAATTGTACGGATAAACAATTGTACGGTTCAACAGTGTACGGATAAACTTGTACCATTAGTCAACAGTGTACGGATAAACTTGTACCATTAGTTTTTGTATACTGTTTTTGTAAGATATTTATTGTAAATTGTTAACAAATAAATTATTACAATTAGTTACGAGTATATTCGTATTTAAGGGGCTTCTTTAGGAGCAAAATTTTGGTGTGTCGTTTCTTCGCAGTAGGTAGTTTCCCTGTACTAATGGGCATCCACATGATACAATTTTACGACAAATTTGACTAGATTGGCAATCGAATTGTGTAGTGTGGATAGAATATGAAATTGAAACAAACTAAATTGGCGATCTTCAATGTATGTACGTGTGGACAGACAATCAGATTATAGCCAATTCAATTGGCCAATCAAATTGTGTCGCGGTGTGGATCCCCCTTGGCTTAAGGGCCGCACTCAGAGACGTCAATTAAATTGAATGCTTGTCAAAGTGACGGTACATGTTGTCTTATTCTATTGCTATAGCAAAGATAGTGGCAGCAACTTAAGTCTCTTAAAACTGAAAAATTAATTGACGTTACTGAGTGAGGCCGTAAGTGAGATAGCTTAGCTATGACATGACTTATGATTTAATCCTTTTCTTTTCAGCCTCCGAGATTTCCACTGCTAACTGTAGACTTTTATGAGAAATGGTGCAACCATCAAAAACTGGTACGTATATGTCTGTCGTACAGGATTAAAACTTGTAGGTTACCTATCCAATTTTCGACTTCCTTAGCGATTTAGCAGAAATTTTGCAAACGTATGTAAGTCGGATGTCGGATAGTGTCGGGTGTTCAGGAGCCGATCTGTTGATGGATTCTTAATGTGGCCACACAATCTCCGTTGTACTAAAGGCTTCGTTAAACAGCCGGCTTGGCGCGGCGCGACAGTAGCGCGGGTGGCGCGTTCTTAGCGTGGAAATGAACAAGGAGTTGCATGCAGGCCGTCACACATAGTTACTGTCAGATTATGGGATCGGGGTGCGTGAGTGAAACACCAGCGCTGGGCCAAGATTGCTTTTACTATCGTTTTTACCTGCTACCCTCACATACAATAATTAAAATATAGACACACCTACTGTCACCCAAGCCGAGCGCGGCGCAGCGGGATTTTCACGTTGTATTTGTTAACAATTTTTAGTGTATTTGTGACTATGGATGTAGTAAAATTTATAGATTGTGTTAGAAAACGTCCACGTCTATATGACTCTTGCGCAAAGTCACGTTTCTTGCATGGGGGCCCGCTCCCTTTAATTTTTAATTTAATTACATTTTTACTATTTGTTGTTATTGCGGCAATAGAAATACCCACCCTGTGAAAAGTTCAACTGTATGAGATACAGCCCGTTGACAGACAGACGGACGGACGGACAGCAGAGGCTTAGTAATAGGTTTCCGTTGTCACGGATCGTTGTCCGTTGTAACGTTCCGTTGTGTTCGGAACCATAAAAAGCAGCCGTTACAAAAGCTTGCCTTAAAAATATTTCTTGTTTAATTATTAAAGGAAGCTTGACATATTGCAGCTGCAAATGAGCGAGCACAAGGTGGACGACCACCCACCGGAGTTGTTCCCGGAGCTGTACCTCAAGCCGCGCCGCCTGAACTACTTCGCGCGCCAGCTCGAGGAGAACATGAACGTCAACAAGGAGCTGCTTAAGAAGATCAACCTCATCCAGAGGACGGGGGTGCTGTACTATATTACTAACTAGCTCACCTGACCTGCGGGAATTTACAACTTTTTATATCTAGCTCCCATTATCGTAGACTAGACAATTTCAATTTTTATTAAGTACATTTGTGTCGAAGTTGTTGAGCCGCCTCGAAGTTCAATAAAATTGCACTTGGAAGCGGCTTCTTCCCAAATGTGATGGATGTGTTATCATAATGTCATAACATAACAAGGAAAGTTAAACTGTCATCGGTACGGTTATAACAATGGTCGCTAGGTTACGGTTTCTAGACCTGTAATTGGTTGACTTTGGGTAAAGTCACTCTGTTGTCAGGTTGGTAGACCTGGCTCTCAGGTTAGCCAACCGTCAATATTGCATGCAATTTTGGAAGACGTGTGACTTTCCTTGTCTGGATATACGAGTATAACCGACCAAACCCGATTTGCTTTACACGGCTAAGTCAGTCAAGTAACCCGTATTCCCCGTATTACCCGTACATTATAAATGACTTTAACTATTTGAATGACATGTCACTTGGTTTTCAAGTTTCGAAATGATGTGATCACTTTGATATGACACATTAGGAGTTAATTTACTAATGCTAAACTACAATAGTCAGTGACATCTGACATTTTTTTTTGTATATTTTGAGACCCTATTCATCCGTTTCTTTTGCTGTTGACTGTACAACGCCTTCATTGGCATCTCGCGTTTAAAAAAGGTAACTCGATCAAACGGGGAGTCGAGTTGCCCATAGGCAACAACGAGAAGCCTCATTTAACTGTTTCTTTTTAGATTAAAAGTTAGAGTAAGACAGAAATCAACTTCTGCAATTTTTATTGCTAGTCTTATCCTCGCTTAATACGAAATTTTCTATGATGTACCGTCAACTTCTGTTATAGCTAGGTACAGTCAATGTCATAAATGTGTATGTTTTAGTACCTTGTCTATTTAATGTCATGTTTAAACTGCCATTATATGAATGTCACATAGCTATTAATATCCCTTCTACACGGTCGGAATAACCACGCAACTCAACCAAGGTCAACCCAAGTAGCGCGCAAGCTGTATAAGAGCTTATACAGCCATTATAACTCTAGTTTTAGCTGCATAAGGGCTGTATAAGCTCTTATACAGCTTGCGTGCTGCTTGGGAAGTAGTTGAACAAAAAATTGATCATGTAGTAGATGTCAGTTGGCCAACCAAAGTACTTGGTTGGTTGGTTGGAAGGACAACTTGACCTCGGTTGAGTTGCGTGGTTGTTCCGACTGTGTATAAGGGGTTTAAAGTGACAATGTACTAAACATGCACACATATTTACGACCTATATAGACTGTACGTCGTTATGTGCCCAATCTTCGCCTATATTTATTTAGGAAAATATATCGTGCACTTCAAAACGACTGTTTTTTAGTAAAGATTGGCCACACGGGGAGGTTCCCGGTGTTGACGGTAGGTGGCGTGCAGGGTTTCGTGGACTGCTGGACGCGGCCGGAGCCCACCAACACGTACAACCAGCTGCTGTGCAAGCAGCGGCAGCGCGACTTCAACGCCATCCGGAAATCCAATCTCTACTTCTACTTCAGGCTGCTTGTTGCTGTCAGTTTCGCACGCTTTTCTTAGAGGATTGGGAGGTGACGGCTTTCCATACAAACGGCGATAACGTTTTCCACCCCCTGAATGTTAACCGATTTCGACCAATTTTTGATACGGTGTCAGTCGGAACAAAAACTATGTCCGTACGTTTCGTTTTTTTTTCAATATTATTGATAAATTTCGATTTATTCCCGTTTTATTGTTTTCACACAAAAGTAATTTCGGCCATAATCTCTTTATAACTAATCATTATTTAAAAAAACGAATCGTAGTACGGACATAGTGTTTGTTCCGACTGACCACATATCAAAAATTGGTCGAATTCGGTTAACGTTTAGGGGGTGGAAAACGTTATCGCCGCTTGTATGAAAAGGCTAGATTTTGCAGTTGGTTCACAGTCCTCTTAAACTTACCGCATTTACCGTTGTTCCTTTGCCCAGGTCTTTCCCCTGGCATATTTTGTTGTGTACAAACCTCGCATGCTACACGTACAGTCGTGGCCAGATAATTAGGAGCGCTTGTTTTTTTCCCATAAAATTGCCTTGCGTTATGTATAACGCGTACGTACTTATATCAGCTAACGATAAGTGGTTGAAGATTGGTGGTCAATTTCGTTATGTCATATTTGAAGGCAATTTTATGGGAAAAAAACAAGCGCTCCTAATTATCTGGCCACGACTGTACGTGTAGCATGCGAGGTTTGTACACAACAAAATATGCCAGGGGAAAGACTGTTGAAGTACTGCTATTAATTTCTATTGAAAACGGACCTTTTATTTTATAGGGATTTAAATACAGGGTGCTGACGTATCCATACAATATTTCTCAACTTTGTATGAGCGCTGAAGATTTTTTTTTAAATCCTTGTAAAATTAATGTTTCGTTTTCAACAGGCATTAATTATACATGTATAATTAATGCCTGTTTTGGATACGTCAGCACCCTGTATTTAAATCCCTATAAAATAAAAGGTCCGTTTTCAATAGAAATTAATAGCAGTACTTCAATATAAACCCCAGTTAATGGTCCATAAGTAGTAAATCGTAAAAAACAATAAAATTGGTCAAGTTGTTACTTTTTGATTGATATTCAATTTCGGTAAGTCATATTTGAAGGCAAAAACAGCAAAGGTATGGGAAAAACACAAGCGTTCCTAATGAGCATTGAGCATTTCTCGAAATTTTGGCCACGGTGAGTGACACCTCCAAATTTTAACATTTTTGTGCCAGAGGTTAGAGTACTTGATACTATGCAATAATTAAATAATATCCTAATGTGTCCCAAAATATTTGTATGGGAAATTCCTTTTTTGTTAGGTACCAAAATTCATACATTTTGGTAACAAAAATCCCTCGCCGCGTCTGTCTGTCTGGGCTGAGTGCGATAAACTCGAAAACTACTGAACGGATTTTCAGAGGTTTTCACCAAAGGACGGAGTGATTCATTGGGAATGTTTTGGTGTAGGTATGTATATTCATTTTTATTAAGCCGGGACGAGTCGCTAGTTGGATAATAAAACAAAAAATTGCATTCGGCCTGCGCGTTCACGCGCCTCCAACACACGTCCGCACGGTTGGCAATCTTGAGACTGCATATGTTCATAGGCCCGACCATCACGTGGCCTGTGGGCCCTTTAACTTCCTTGTGCCATAAAAAGATTCTAATTTAATCTATTAATTATGAAAACGATTAGCTTGAAATCATATTGCAGAGATCGGAGCAGCCGCTAACAAGCGAGTTAAATAAGTTTTGGAACGACACGAAGCACAAACTGATTTTGGGCGCAACGTAAGTTGAAATTTACAAACTCCACGATGTTGTTCCGTTCCTACCAACCAGGCATGTAAGGTAGGGTCCATATTGGCTCATATAAAATTCTTATTCCTATTTTTTTTTACTAACGATTTGTTTTCATAATAATCACTCTTCATAATTTTTTTCCTCATACTTTTTTTGCTCATAATTTTTTATTACTACCAACGGAACTCATAACAGACAGTTATCATTTTTTTTTTATTAATACTCATTTGTATTCATAATAATCACTCTTCATAATTGTTTTCATCATACGTTTTTTATTCATACATTTATTACTACCAACGGAGCAGGGACTTAGAAATAGAAAGGTGTTTCTTCGCTCGTCGTCTACTATATGTAAGTATTAGTTAAAAATATGTTCATTTCTGGCGCTTCGCCGGCCGCTACCGCGGCACGCTCGCTTCGCTCGCTCGGCTCGCGCGCTTAGGGTCGCAGTTCTACCTAACACTCCTTCTCGCTTCGCTCGTCGTCGTACCTAACGGAGTCCTTCGTTATGAATTAGAATGATTAGGAGTTTCGATCGTTAGTATAAGAAAATAAATGAAAACAAATATTAGTATAAACAAGGTGTATAATTATTGATATTATGAAATCTGATGATTATGAGTTTCGATCGTTAGTATTAAAAATTTAAATGTTCAATGATCATTAGGTTGTAAAATTGTATGAGATACATTTTCGGAGTTCCAATAATCTAATTTGCAATTTTATATGAACTTTGGCGCACCCGTAAGGTATTTATGATATTTTCAGGTTGCCGTTTATATTGTTTAAGACTGGAAAAATCGACCGTGACGTCCACGACCCAGCATTCGATAAGCCTTTGAACGTGTACCGGAGCAAGCAAGTATTTCGTTAATAACGCGGCAAATAACATAAAAAGAGCATATTTAGTAATATAGCATACCTAACCGTAAAATATTTTTGCGGCTGACGTGTAGGAATCTCAAATTATAATTTGGTTTCAGTACTTAGTCCTACCTAATTTTTTGTCAGGACAAAGGTATGTATGAAAAAAAAAAACTTTTGGGAAATTGCCAACATGCGAAGCCGGGGCGGATCGCTAGTTAAAAATAAATGATTTATAAATTTTAAATGAATAAATTTGGATTGGAATTAAAATTTTATCAATGTGGTTATATCACTATTTTGACGTGCTCCCAAATTGTCACGTCACTTGCTCGGCTTGCTCCCAAAGTGAACGCGAGATAACGGGGGTCTAGGTATAGTTACTCGTATTACTTCATTAATGCTCAATGGCGAAATATTTTTTGTAAAACAACGACCTGTTATTTCCGTTGTTTTGTTTTGGACAGAGTATCCATGGAGGTGTGGATACTGGGCGGCTCCAAGATCGGCAAGGTGACGATCGAGCTGTTCAACGACGTCGTGCCGCAGACCTGCGCGTTCTTCCTAAGCCTCGTTCGCGGAGACCCCAGGGGATACGCATACATGGGCACTAGGATTTTCAGGTAAAAAATATTGGACCATAAAGTTCCGAATATGAACTAATATCAACGTTGTCTACGAGAGAAGTCTTTAGGCGTGGATCGAGTTCCACGCACACAAGCACACAAGCAAGAACCGGTGAATACTTATTATAATATTATTATCTTCTCTTCCCCTTGTCGGTGTAGCGTTAATGTATAATGTTCTCTTGGTTAACACATACAATATTATAAACGACAACACTCGGATGACACCAGCCTTAAAGAACAGATCAACAGCGTCCGCTCGCGGTTTATCAGTTACTTTAATTTGGTGAGCTACTAAAAGCCAGAGAGCCTGTTGCAGAAAGCCAACATGATTCATTATTTTGACGTTATTTCTCGTGACCTAAAGCTGTCATTATGACAGAGCTCTAAAGGTGGCTCAATTAAAGTTGTTGATTGTTTACCTCTAAGTAGAAGCGTTCAAAATGTTTTATCCTCGGTTTCTTGGTGACTGTCATTGGAAGTATTCAGGGTTGTGCCGAATCTGTACTGCCGCTGTGGCGACGTGGTCAAGGATAACGGGTTCGGCTGCTACATGGCCGAGGGCGATGAAGAACCCGCCCAGCCCGAGAACTTCACACTCAGACACACGGTGCCAGGTCTGCCATCATCATCTCCTCATAACTAGGGCTAGGACTTTTGGTAGCATACCGTGGTTCGACAATCCATATGGAGTCGTTATTTAATGAAAATATTTTTCTAAGTAAATTTATTTATTTATTGTAATTCAAGAGGGATGCCTATGCCCAGCAGTGGGACACACAGTATAAGAGAGTTTGTGACTCGGTGGCTCATTCATGGCTTGAAGAGGGTGGCTTGGAGGAGTTGATACAACGTTGAGGTCCTTTTTGAGGGTGTGCATGAGGCGTAGGTAGGTAGGTCATAGTCCTTTGTCAACCTGGTGGTTGAGATGTCCCTTCTGATTTGCTTGATAAGGATTGAACGAGGCAATACCAGAGTGACACTTTGAGTCCTTTGTGGTGTTGCCTAGACTTGAATCATCTTAGTTCTTTGCGGAAGGACTCCGGGCTAGGCTATTGACTTCGTAGAAAAGCTGAAGTCATTTCTCAATTATTGTACATGGATGACCTCAAACTGTTTGCATCAAAGATCTGGACGATCTCGCAAGATTTCAGTTTGTGTTTATAATGTGATTCTTTAAACGTTTTTCCGCGAAGGAGTTTTGTCCATGGTGGTCACCCAAGACAACGAATTAAACGGCCAATTCAACATCATCTTCAAGCCGCTTCCGCAACTCGATAACCAGCATGTGGTCTTCGGAAGGGTAAGCAAAGCCCAGAGTCATTAGTAATTAATTACAAACATGTTTTCTTGTCATACTTAATTACTCTTATGTGATGCAGGAACAAGCTCCCTGAATTATTGTTACTGAATGCGTTTTAAACTAGGTAAATAGCTAGCAGATAGTCATGAAATATACTTCATTTAGTTTGGAATTTTGGTTTATGTTCTGCCGCATCCACTTTTAAGGAGAATTATATATTGTAAATATTTAAAGAAAGCTATTGTTTTGCGGTACGCGCCATTTAACAGGACTGTACTACGTAAAAATGCTACACAATTAAATAGCATGAAATTTCAATAAATATCGACCCTACCACACCATACACTGTATCTTACCTAAGGGCGGTATTCCACTTGTCCAATATCTTTGTCCAATTTCTAAATATATCCAATATTTGAACAAATTTCTTTGAAGGAGGCCCATTCCACTTATCAAATACCTTGATTCAAGTTTTTATACTATTTGCGTAGCCATTTTGAATTAAATTTCATTCGTAATATTTGATCAAATGTCGGAGTTTCTAGTAAATTTCATGAAGTCACCCAATTTCTTTGATCAAATGCACATTGGACAAAGATATTGGACAGGTGGAATAGGTACCACCCTTATTTACAAATGCACTAAAAGAAAAATGGCGTTCGCAACGTGTTCGGCATCATACTCGTACCACTCGTTTTTGTTTGTGACGACCTTTTTCTTTAATCTTTTCAACGCCATTGAAGGATATATCCGCACCGCTGATTCAACGCCAACGACGGATATTTCCGTCATTGCTGCCAGCGAAATATTACCCGAGTGTACGAGACAAGGTTGATAATAAGGGCTGGTTTTTAGTAGTCACTGGCGTGTGAGCAACGTCGTTCGTATTTGACATGGCGTTGAAAAGGTTAAAGCATTTCTAATCTAATTGCTAAAAGTTGATAATCCATTGAGAATTAAATAAATAAATAAATATCAGGGGACAATCTCACACAAATTGACCTAGTCCCAAACTAAGCTCTAGGCTTGTACTATGGGTACTAGACAACGATAAACATACTTATATAGAGAAATACATACTTAAATATATAGAAAACATCCATGACTCAGGAACAAATACTCGCGCTCATCACACAAATATTTGTCCATACCGGGATTCGAACCCAGGACCAGGAATTAAAGGTATTTGCAGTCTTTTGTTACAAAGTTGCTGACCGTTCTGTCCTCAGATAATTGCGGGACCGTATCAGTTCCTGGAGCGCATCAGCGCGACGGGGCTGCCGCTGGGCAACACCGCCTTCGACTGCGTCATCAGCAACATCGGCGCCTACACGCGCGGCGGCACCTTAAAACCCGGACACCCGAGCAGCATAATGTTCCCGCCCCGCCGCAAAGTAGGCTAACCTTAAAACCCGGACACCCGAGCAGCATAATGTTCCCGCCCCGCCGCAAAGTAGGCTAACATTAAAACCCGGACACCCGAGCAGCATCATGTTCCCGCCCCGCCGCAAAGTAGGCTAACCTTAAAACCCGGACACCCGAGCAGCATAATGTTCCCGCCCCGCCGCAAAGTAGGCTAAACTTAAAACCCGGACACCCGAGCAGCATAATGTTCCCGCCCCTCCGCAAAGTAGGCTAACCTTAAAACCCGGACAACCCAGCAGCATAATGTTCCCGCCCTGCCGCAAAGTAGGCTAACCTTAAAACCCGGACACCCGAGCAGCATAATGTTCCCGCCCCGCCGCAAAGTAGGCTAACCTTAAAACCCGGACACCCGAGCAGCATAATGTTCCCGCCCCGCCGCAAAGTAGGCTAAACTTAAAACCCGGACACCCGAGCAGCATAATGTTCCCGCCCCGCCGCAAAGTAGGCTAACCTTAAAACCCGGACACCCGAGCAGCATAATGTTCCCGCCCCGCCGCAAAGTAGGCTAAACTTAAAACCCGGACACCCGAGCAGCATGATGTTCCCGCCCCGCCGCAAAGTAGGCTAAACTTAAAACCCGGACACCCGAGCAGCATAATGTTCCCGCCCTGCCGCAAAGTAGGCTAACCTTAAAACCCGGACACCCGAGCAGCATAATGTTCCCGCCCCGCCGCAAAGTAGGCTAACCTTAAAACCCGGACACCCGAGCAGCATAATGTTCCCGCCCCGCCGCAAAGTAGGCTAACCTTAAAACCCGGACACCCGAGCAGCATAATGTTCCCGCCCCGCCGCAAAGTAGGCTAATCTTAAAACCCGGACATCCGAGCAGCATAATGTTCCCGCCCCGCCGCAAAGTAGGCTAACCTTAAAACCCGGACACCGGAGCAGCATAATGTTCCCGCCCCGCCGCAAAGTAGGCTAGAGGAATCGAGAGCTTGAGCTTGGAGGTCAAGTTCAAGCCCCCCTAATAGAAATCCTGGATCCTTCCCTCATAAGACCTCATAGTGCGCAGACAGATTGACTGCACTCATTGCACTCCGCGTGCGTCGTGCGTGAACCTTTATGTGAATGTCTTTACATTCTAACTGCCGCACTCAGAGACGTCCATTAATGTTTAAGTTTCATTAAAGTTGCTGCGTCTTATTCTATTGCTATAGCAAAGAAAGTGACAGCAGCTACTTTAATGAAATTTAAAAGTTAATTAACGTCTCTGAGTGCGGCAGTTAGACGTTAGAGCGAGAAACAGTGTTCTTGTTCTCACTCTGACGCATTACTTCGTCCCTTGCGCTGGCCCATCGTGGGCCATCGTGTACTGGGCCTCTAGATCTGCGAGCCGTCTCGACACCATAATACACTGTGAGTCATCCCCTTCCCTGTTTCTGTTGTCTGATGATTAATAATATACCATGTCTAAATTGTTTTACGGTTGGAACATGTTCATGTCTTTAATGTCAGGAATATAAGTACAGCCACCACACGGGATTGTTGAGCCACCATAGAACCCTGTCATAATGACAACGTCAAGTCACTCGAAGGAAATTACGTCAAAATTTTCCGTCGACTTTCTGTGAGAGGGTTCTATAGTGGCTCAACAATCCCGTGTGGTGACTGTACCTTTTCTTTTTTTGGATTATCTATATTTTTTTTAATAAAAATACTGAATAACTACTTGCTGTGTACCTAACTATGGTTTCCGTGATTAACCGCCGACGAATACGGCTGCTTTATAAATATAAGGCGACTATTTTCCCAGTAGTTCCCAATCCGTAGGGCACAGCTGCGAAAAACTACAAAATGGTATAATCTATTTGGAAGAACTGGTGGGTTAATCCCAACCGCGGGCTTAACATGCATGCACGAGATAAAATTTGACAGGTGCCAGGGAAATGAATACATCTATTCTATATTCTATTTAAGATTTAACGCTTAAAGTTTAAAATAAGTGTCTCGTGCTGACATTTATGACCTTTTATTACTAAGCCACTATTGCGATTTTCACATTTTTATAGCGATTTTATCAATACGGGACACTTTTATTTTAAACCTTAAGCGTAGTTTTAGATAGAATATGGAATAGATGTAGGTATTCATTTCCCTAGCATCTGTCAAATTTTATCTCGTGCATGCATTAGGTACATATTGTGATTAACCCACCAGCTCTTTCAAATAGATTATAATATACGTATGACATATTGTAGTTTTTTTAGTACGTACTTAAATACGGAACCCTCGGTGCTCGAGTCCGACTCTCACTTGACCGATTTTTTTTGGTAGCATAGAGAAGACGCGGTTAAAACGCTCCGCGGCCTTACCCAATTTCGATCTCAATCTTTAGGAATAGGCGTTCCCTAAGCACCTGCAGGAGCTTTTCTAGCTGCTGCACCTCATCAGTTTATTTGAGTTTGGGATTAAAAGACAAACCATTTGAGAATTTTTCATATTTTTATTGTACAAAATAAAAAAATACAAATAAATGGAGGAAATGTAACACTAGATCAATTAGACGGTAAGCTAAGCTAAGTAACCTGCTCTCGCCGAACAAGTTCGACGCCTGCAGACTGCACTCGTATAATTAATAACACTAACACTTCGCTAAGTAATATTGTACTGCTGAGGTCGTCAACAAATTATCCTAATTCGGAAAAGTTGGATAGAGAAAAGACGATTTTTAAGAGCTATAAATAGAACAATAGAAATATAAAGTAAGAAAATATGTCACGTAATTAGGACTTAATTTTCCTAACTCAGTTAATGACTGACGATCCCTGACAAACCTCACCATCCTCACCATCCATTCACGAAAGCGACAGTGCGCGGTTGTGTCAATATACCTGCGTAAAATGAATTAGTGGGTCGCGATGCCGTGGATTGATTGAAGGCAAGGGTAATAAAAGAGAATCCGGTGGTTTAGTTAGGAAAAATAAGTCTTATCAATCTTATCATATCTTATTGGATAATTCGCTCCACTTTAGAAAGACAGTAAAATCTAAGTTTTATTCATAAAAAATTTAGAAAAAAGTTGCAAAAGTACACAAATACGCTTCTACACAAACTCTATAAAACATTGTCGACCTTGTTCGAAACCGGCGATCATTTTATCTTCACAAACAATCCGCAGGATAATATCAAACCCAGCATCTGCAAAAAATAGTGCCTTTAAACACCTAGTACTTATGTATGTGCACTCAACAACATAATGGGGTAAATTAAAAAAAATACTCAATTACAGCCTGGCAAAAAAGTGTAGAAACGGAACTACAAATATTTTTACCGGCAACACTTAATTATTATATACAAAGGTACTTAAGAGTTGCCACGTGAAATCAAGTTTGACATAGACAGTGGCGCCCCCATTATTTTCTACTCTTTTTTGTCACACTGTAAGTAACACGTGACTAGGAAAAAGTTGCTGTGCAATTTTTTTATGGTAATGGAGAAGGCAAATTAGTGCAGCGGGCGGTAGGGTCGCGTTTATCGTGTGGATAGACGCGGATAAAACATCTGTCACTTTCTGACCAGCATGTTAGTGCGAGGGTGACGGATGCTTTATCCGCGTTTATCACCGCGATAAAAGCGACATAAAGGGGCCAGGCCGCTTTGTTGTCAGTAATCCCAAGACCAAGGACTGCCAACGCGCTGCCACTTTGAGGACTAAAATGACCTTTACGCTAGTTTCAAGGGCTGTCTCATCCCCACCACAGAAACACAGCAATGCGAACACGCTGTTTGTTTGGCGGAAAGTATATTTTCAGCCCAGGAAAGACACGATTTCGCTGTATGGAGACAGAACCATAATATCTGTAACAGTAATTTTTACGTCAAATACTTAACGGGGTGGTTTATAATTATATGCCTTAATAATCCACCAAAATTAATTACAGCGACGGTTAAAAAATTTATACCTTTAAAATTCCGTAAAAAAGGGCGAAAATGGTTATATCTTGACAATCAACTGTATTTATTTATTTTATTTCGTATATACATGAATTCTTCCTAATTTTATTCATGTAACACAATTATGCCAGAAGAAATGTTTCATGTAATATTCAACGATTTGAAAAAGATTGCGTAAGTAATCAGTGCGAAAACCATTTCAAATCAAAAGCTTTTATTTCCTGTAATTTTGATTTAGATCCTTTATCCATAAATATAACAAAAAAATTTCACCGGAAAAATAGTTATAGCATGCTGCAAATATTTATAATTTTCGGGCATAACTTTTTTTTTAAAGTACGGATACGGTACGCCAATTCAGTGGATTCAAAAATATAGCCTCTTAAAATTACAGTTAAAGGCCGTAAAAAAAGTTGACTGATATTGAGTTTTTTCTGAGGAGGGTAATCTTTCCTGGGCTACTTATCCTTTCACCTGTCATTGGCATGTAAAGTGTTGATTGCATTTGAAGTTTTAAAAAGTTCAAGTGTGTGTTGTGGTCACCATGACGAGGGCGAGGATGACGGCGACCACGCCCACGTACACGGCGTTCTCGCGCAGGAAGGCCTGCGTCTGCGGCAGGCACCCGTCCATGTACATCGTCGCCGGGTTGCCGGAGTACTTGCAGTCCATGCGCTGGGAACACACGGGTTTAGTCAACGTCGCATAGCCGTCATCCACGGCCTGGCCACGGCTTTATGCCTGGGCCACACCAGATGCGTTGCGTAGACGTGCACGTGCGCGTTCGCGTTCCACTGCGTTGTATAGTATGAATCCTCACATGAGAACGCAGCCATACAACGCAGTGGAACGCGAACGCGCACGTGCATGTCTACGCAACGCATCCGGTGTGGCCCAGGCTTTACGGAGCGGCGGCGCCGCGGTAGCGACGAGCGAAAACGAACAAATGCAGAAATAGAATGTAAAGCTGGCATTTGAAGTTGACAGTAAGTAGTAAAGATTCGTGAGTTCAAAATTTTATGTAATGTTCCGATACCCATTTCAACATAACTTGTCATAAACGAGATTTTAATTGACAATTTATGATATAGGGGGTCCCCTCCACAGTATCTCTGTGTATTTTATTTACTGGTCTGTTTGGTCTAAAATATCGTTATAAAACTAGGTAACTTGAAACGTGACCTGAAACAGATCAAACAGTTAAAGCTGTTTGGCGAGGTACTGAAACTGTCAGGTGAGGTAAAATATTCAGGTATCACACTAGATAAATATCTCACTTGGAAAAAACACGTTGACAACGCCATAACAAGAGCGCTGAGAGTGTTTGGAATGTGCGGATCAACATATGGCAAGGCGTGGGGCCTGAACCCTAAAGTACTGCATGGGTCTATACCATGATGGTAAGGCCTATAATTATGTACGGCTGCTTGGCCTAGTGGCCAAGAACAACACTGCGGACGTGCAGGGACTCTCTAACCAAGGTACAGAGGGTGGCCTGTATGTCTATAACAGAGGCAGGGGGGACGCCGACGGTGGCAATGAAGGTCCTACTTAACCTCCCACCACTGCATATCGCCATACAGTCTGAGGCGCGCAAGTCACTGCAAAGGCTGAGGGAGACGGGCCTGTGGAGCGATACAGCGCTAAAACTAGACACACGAAGATGGCACGCAATGTTATTCTAAAGAGAATACCGATGGTGGGCCACGATAAAATGAGTATGTATGCCCAAGAATGTATGTAGACAGTTTGTGGATCAAGAGTTTAGATCAATTAACTTATCTTTAGACATAGGTAGCATCACAGGAGTTTCTAACCTTTCCGGGGTAGACTTCTTTACAGCAACTCTCAGGCACGTTGTCGTTCCAATCCTTGTAGTTCTTGACGCCGCAGCACTGCAGGTACGTCTGTGTCTCGTCCCAGGCTTTGGTGTACTCATGCTTCACCCCATAGTAGGGGATGGCGGCGTACATCTCACGGTTCAGGGTGTCCACCACCTTCTCACGGAACACGAACTGCAGGATGCCACCCACCAGCATCAGGACGAAGATGATGAACACCAGGATGTAGTACTGCAATGGATATGAGGTGTGGTTAGATGTACAGCCGACGGTCGTGTATCGACGGTCCTGAGATATTTTGAATTGTTTACAGAACGGAAAATCTGGTCGTCGTTGTTAGAAATATAAAGGGGCTGGCTGGGCTGTAATATTTACGTCAAGTTTTGGAACACCCTGTATATACACTATGGCGTCCTTACCATTATTAAAATGTATCTCTCCCTAGACGTCAGTAATTAAATCATGAAGGGCAGCAAACAAATTGTCTAAATAGACGGTTTAACAAAGAATGCAATACGTATCCATCCAAGTTATTTACATATTGGGAATTAATTTCAGAGCCAGTAACTTTTCGCGTATATTCAATCAGATTTGAAACTTAATTTAAGGTACTAAGGTTGAAATTGTAACTAAACCTATGTGGTTAATATAGAGCCGCTGCCTGGAAAGGGGTTAAAGGTATACTGTTGGTGAAGTAATGGTAATTACCCACCTTCCTACTTGACACGGAAATGCACCTTGCTTTCAGCGCCCAAAGCTCCATATAGGGTCAATTGCGTATGAATAAGGGCAGTCAGTCAGTGTTATTCGTATTCATTACCCATTGTATCGTTGGCTCACGTGTACCTCAGGTTATCGGGCACGCGGTCGACCTCAGTAAACTTACTACCAAGCTATTTGAATACTTTCTGTTGTTACGACTTTCTATGTTAAGTACGAGTACATTTAGTTTGCATTGTGTGATTAAACATGGACTGGAAAAAGTGAAAATGAATTTTCTCAAAGTCACAAACTTAGATGAGTGATATATGGTATATGGTACATTACAACTATGTAAAAACAAACGCAACAAAATTAAATAACAATTCCACACAACATAGTAGCTGATCATTTAATTTGACATATTTTATAAGTCTTCATTCATGTGGCACAGTAATTCTGCCCTGCTAAGGTAAAGGGCAGTATTTTGCACAAAAGTACTGTAGTAATTGCAATCTCATTACTGGGTAATAAGGTTGCAATTGCTACAGTAGTTTTGTGCAAAATACTGCATTTTACCTTAGCAGGGCAGAATTGAAGTATACCTGTGCGACGACATACCGTCAGCAGCATGCACTTGACCTCCCGGGCGGCGCCGCAGCAGCCCAGCACCGCGAGCAGCGCGGCGGCGGCGCCCGTGGCCACCACCACGCCCACCGTCGCGATGAACATGTTGTTGCTCATCAGCGGGCTGGAGAAGGAGCGCGTCGACCACACCCACGCGCCCAGCGCCATCGCCAGCACGCCGCCCACCTGTTACACACATGGTGACACACATCTCATCTTGTATAGAGCCTTCGATCCTGTAGGATTTTTTGTGCTCACTCTTCTTACAAACCAGCTGTTCAAATATGCAGGTTTCCTCACGATGTTTTCCATCACCGTAAGAGCATCGGGTAATGGGTCATCATTAGTGTCACCAAATATATTGACGAAATCAATGACACTACAGCAACCTCTGATGCTGATAGAAATTACATCCTCGGTTCTGCTTCTGTTTACATCAGGAGTTGCTGGTAGGTGTCATAGATTTCGTCAATATATTTGGTGACACTAATGACGGCGGTTGAAACACCCTTGAAATTCACCCTAATATACTTAAGTTAGAAAAACTCATTGGTACATGGCAACCGCTGGGATTCGAACGTGGTACCTTGCGATCACGAGTCGACACCCTAATCCACAAGACCACCGACGCTTAAGATGTATAGTTTAATGTACCTACTACCCGTATCCCGTATACCAGTTCCTTAGTAGTCACACTCTCACCCGTATCTGACAGTATACATATCTGTCAAGTCAATGAGACAAAACACTCATCGTCGAGCTAACTGCGAGAAAGCAAAATAAATACGAACTTATCTCTTACAAAACACAATACAATGACACAAGTGGATAATGATATGCACGCATCAGCTCTATGCTGCTTGAGCATTACAAATGACTAAATTAAATACATAATAACCCTCGATGCAACATGTTTATGAGGCATATTCAATGTCTGGTAACAGTAGTAGCAAAAAAAGGACATAACCATATCAAATAAGTATGTTGACAGCGATTAAGTACATGAGGTGAAATCACCTATTATGGACAAGGCTCCAGTGATGAACAATAACATTTTTTTATAGAAAACTTGGCAATACCGAAATATTTCATTCTAATTTCAATGTAATCTAATTTTAACGCTAACATAACTAATTTTAACAATAACATACATCTCAGAAGCTTATATTTATTGGATTGTTCATAACTGGAGCACTGTCCATAATAAAAGAAGAAGAAGAAGAAAACCATTTATTCGTGACAAATATCAGCAAAGGACAGAAAAATACACACAGAAAGAATGTAGTCACGAAATGGTCCCAACTCAGCGTAATGCCGGCATTAAAGTCAGCGCTGGTCTTCCGTTGGAACCATCAGGTGAAACCACAAACCAACCAACCAACCAAACCAAACCATAATAGTTGCTTTTACCTCAACTTAATAAGCCAGCAGCGCCTACAGTTCATACGTAAGTATTAATTAGTGTAAATTGTTTCGCTACTAAGGAACGTGCAGCATACGTAGGACTTCCTAATCGGCCGATTTTCTCAGAAGCAGCATAGCTTGTATTTTCTCGCTTGTCGCTCAGCGGGCTTGACATGTATGCACGAGATAAAATTTGACAAGTGCTAGGGAAATTAATACTTATATTTCATATTCTAACGTAAGAATTAACGCTTAAAGTTTAAAATAAGTGTCTCGTCCTGACTTTTATTACTTTTTAAGCGACTAAGCGACTACTGCGATTTTCACATTTTTATAGCGATTTTATCAAGACTGGACATTTTAATAGATGTTTTCATTTACCTGTCAAAGTTTTTCTCGTGCTTGCATGCTAGGGGGCCAGTGCCTGTCTATAGCAGAAGTTTAAACCGGCCGACCTTTAAGATATAAAGATGCAGAAGAGTAAAAATACATTAATGGTCACTTTGGTATGTATCCCGGATACTATAATAATCATAACCTAGTTTATATTCATACGGTTTACGAGGCATGCAGACGGTCAAACGTACAACATATCCGTTCGTATCACTATCTGATATGCATCATGCGCGTTCACAACCTTGTCCTTGGTTGGTAACACATTTGCAATTACAAGTTACAACTCATGTCCTCGAGTCCGTCCGCATCGTTTATAACTTTTCCTTTGGGAACTATAAAATTTTCTGGGATAAAAAGTATGTGTCACTAGGATAAGGACTATGTGTGCTAAATTTAAACTAAATCCGTTTAGCCGTTTAGGCCTGATTGACACACAAACATCTAAACATCCTTACAAACTTTCACATTTATAATTTTAATAGCGACCCGCCCACGGCTTTGCACGGGTAGCAGAGTATAGTAGATTTTGGGTTTATCGCGTTCAGCAGACAGACAGACGCGGCGGAGGGACTTAAGAGGACTGTGAACCAGCTGCAAAATCTAGCCTTTTCATACAAACGGCGATAACGTTTTCCACCCCCTAAACTTTAACCGAATTCGCCCAATTTTTGATATGTGAATGTGATCAGTCGGAACAAAAACTATGTCGGTACGTTTCGTTTTTTAAAATATTGATTCGTTATAAAGAGATTACGGCCGAAATTATTTTTGTATGAAAACAATAAAATGGGAATAAATCGAAATTTATTAATATATATATATATATATATATATATATATATATATATCAATTTATGTTATTTCGGGCTTAAATTAAAAAAAAGAAAACACAATTTCAAATATTCAAGTTTAATACAAATTATTTTTTCTACATTAATTTAAATTAAGTTCGTCGTCAGAAGATAACTCGTTCTCGGAGTCTTCTGTTGAATCCTCTGATAGGTTGGTGTCCAAGGTATGAGTGTCAGGGTCGGGCCCAGCAGGAACCATCATTTCTAAAACTTCTTTGCTAAAAGCACTAGAGGTTTTTTTTGGTTTCGGCCTCATGCTGGATATGAGAGGGTCAGAACTTAATAATAGTCGATTTAAAACGTCCATGTTACATGCTTCCCTCGAAAATTTTCGGGCAAAGTTTTGCCGATATAGTCGGAAATGTTTGTTTCGGGCTTCTGCCGCTTCTTCTGACAGAAGACCGATAGGTAGTAGTGCCTCTTGGATCACAGTTGCTCCATGAATAAGTATTTTATGAAGTGTTGGTGTCATAGGATGCCACGAATATAGTGTCACGTATAGTTTTGCGGTTTCAAAACCATACATGGCGAATTTTTGCAAATCAAGCTTCTGTCAACTAGATATTGCCTCTAAAATCACTTTGAGGCGATATATTAACTGAAAATCAACACCTGTGATCTCAGCTGCTTTTTCAGGATCGGCGAAAAACCTCCTACTCGTGTTCCCGTCATTTGTGTTGCCAAATCCAGCCTTTGGCACGTCAACAATAAGTCCGGTTTCATCTCGAAATTTAGTTTGAATTTCTTCTTTTTTCATTTGTACAATTTTTTAATCACTGGCTGATCATATTTGCCACTTTTTTACGGGTATCTTGTACGATAAATGCAAAATGCTCTCAAAAAAACGTATTCTAGCGTGCAATATCGACAAACCAAACGTCAATGATTCAACATCCACATTATTCATTGTAGTTAAATCATTGAATTGTTTCGTCGTTGCACCACAAATATAACACTTCATGGTCGAAGAAGTTGATGTGACAGCGTTGCATACCTTGGCGTCAACCATAGTAAACATCATAGTATGTTTCACAGTATTTTTTTTGTTTCCCTGAATAACATCACTATATTTTAACAAATTAATAAACTCTTCTATGTATTTTACTTCAGAGTTGGTTATGTCAACACTTTCTTTGACAAATCTTATCCTGATTGGGCGACAATATCTTGGTGAAGAAGGCGTTGGATTCTGCCAAATTACTTTCTTTTTGTTTATCTCACAAACTAATTGGAGCGGAATGAAGCTACTCTGAAATATGTTCTTGTCAGAGGCATCACTTTCCATTCTCTGCTTAAACTGGTCTTGTTGCGACCCATCGGAACCCCATTTAGATATCAATTTAAATGATTTGCACTCTTCTTCATTAAAATCTACCAGAACATCTTCTAAATATATTAGCAAGCGTTTCACAGTGTGGTCTAACAAATCCTGTAAATTAACCTCAGCACATGTTTCGGTAACTCGATATGATGCCTTAGCTGGATAACAGTCACGTTTAGCTCGTTGTATCACTTTATAATTTGGATAACATTTCTTATCAACACTCCTGAAGATTTCATACTGTCGTCTTGATGCATTGGCTTCCACGAATATTGAAAGGGCTTGCAATGGCGTTAGTTTTGTCCGATTAGCTTGTTCCTGTAATTTTGTGTATCCTTGCTGAAATTTTTTTGCTCGTTTTGGAGACTGCATCATATTTTCAAGAATCTTGGAGGCAGTTCTCTTTCCAGAACTGTACAGAGATGTTTGAGCTGCGTGTATCAATACGGTCGATTCTACTTCACTACGGAGTCTTTGAGTCTTACTACGTTTGCTTCTTTCGCTGCTATCGTGAAAAGATTTCGTTGGCCGACCCGAAGAACTTTGCGAAACTTTTGGAACTTCAAATGTTCCTTGTAGCCATATCTCATTTCTCTTTAGGAACAATTCTGTTTTCCTGTTAGATTTCGTCCATTTTCTTTTCAAAAGTTTCTTCAAAATCGATAATTTGTGTTTTAAATCTTTAATTTGAAGATCGGAATAATTATCAGATGACAAGATAAAATTATCTAAAAATTTCAATTTAGTGTTAAAATCAGACGGATTTTGCTCCTGCATCTTATCGAAAAGAAATTTTCGCGTCAGTACTCTGTATCCCGAGCCTTCTCCCCGACCTAAAATAAAAAAAAACGAAATTAACTAAATTTATGATTTTTATAACTAATCACCCCTCGTCATTGAAATACGTCTAAAATTAATTTTCGCAAATACTCGCAGCCAAAATTGATGATTTTGTATAGTGAAGACCTGTTTTAACAATGTTATTTAAGAATCACCACGGCGAAATGTGGCGAAATATAACTAAAACCTTTTTAAACAAAAAACAGATTTACTATTTGCAAAACATTAATATTGGCTCTCAACACGAAAATTAAATACGTTAAAATGACGAAATAATAATTAAAATGGATAGGTTCGTACCTGGGCTACTGGAATCCATGACGTGTTTATTAAAAATCCTACGCGCACTAGTAATAATCACTTTCAACGAACAACAAAACGCCGCGAATCGATACATGCACTGAGAGCGATGATCAAGTTCCGACTGACATTATGGTTGTCATACGGTCATTAAGGGGTGGGGATGGATTTCATTTTGTTCTCTGCCTATTCAACATTCTCAGGTAGCATGTTTTTTATCTCAGGGCCGAGTTTTGTGAAATCGATTTATTGCCAGCTAAATCGTAATTTTTCCCCTATGTGCGCCGTTTGTATGGAAAGCCGTCACCTCACAATCCTCTTAACGTTTTATAATATGTAGTGATAGGAAATAGGATAGAGTTTACGAGTACAAATCCAATCTCCAAGCCCACTACCATTATCATGTGGCCAGTGAGAAAGTATGCCTTCTTCGTCACCACAAAAATAACTTTCCTTGCGTGACTGAATGTGTTAATGACAAAGGGAGTTGATTTATTCACTAGTCCTAGTTTGACCCCCCACAAACCACTCCGGAAGTTAAGATAAGGATCAAACGACGGTGACCCAGTTGGGTGGTATGTGCTGCTTAAAGGAACATTGAGTGCTTCAACTTATAGGTAGGCGTTCATTCTCAAGCCTTGGTTAGCGAGAGAGTTTAGGTATATAATATAAAACGTTGAATTATAAATGTGAACGTTTGGATGGGTGGATGGATGTTTGTTACTCAATCACGCCAGAACGGCTGAACGGATCTGGATGGTTAGCACATAGGCTACTTTTAATCCCGAAAAAATGGACAGTTCCCGAGGGAGCAGCGATAAACGACTTCTACGCGGACGGAGTCGCGGGCAAAATAATATTTTTAAACTTGCCAAAAAGCAAGCTTTTTATATACATACAACTCATTAAGCGCGAGTACTTACATATTTGTTCCTTAGTCTTCTCTATGTTGTCTAGTTCTAGGTACATAGTATAATAGTACCAATAGTATTTTGTAGGTAAGGTCGGTCTTATAAGTAGCTGTACACGCTAGTACTTTGTCACTTTAACGTCATGTTTGAACTGCTGCACTAATCTGTCAAAGGCGTTAAAGCGACAAGGTACAAAAGTGTGCAGCTACTTATAACGCTGACTGTACTACATATATTATACGAGTTTTTGAGCTGTCATCCTAAACCGACTCATGTATAATCTTGACATAGATCCTATTATAAATACCTACTTACAAAGGTGATCACGTTGATGATGATTAGTGCGATCTTCATGCAGCGCCCGCACCCGTCCATGGTGCCGCCCGCGCCCATGCTCTCGGCCTCCGCTCTGGACACAAATAAATAAACACGTTGAGACACTATAGTCGGCGAGCAGCGTGACCATCAATGCGAAGAAGTCAAAGTGTTCGATGCGTTTTCACCTTGGATGTACGTCGATCATTGTGAAGCGCAGTAAGTTGGTTTATTTTAAGATGTATGAGATGTACGTTACATTCTATGAAAGTTAAATCGAAATTATATGAATACAATTGCAATAGTAAGCTGTCGAAATGTATGTAATGGCATAGGTTAGCAGAGCTTATTGTCAATCCCATTCGTATTCTTGGTTTTTTTGCAGCCATTATAACGAACGCAAAATGCAACTTCTTTAGGCCCGCAGCTCTGTCAAGATCGCAGGTACCTAACACTGCATTAACCTACGAGCGCACAGGTCAAGTTATATATTTATATATATAGATTGTATGTTACGACAATAATATAGCAGCAGCGCTGGGGTCACGCGTTCTTGTTCAAATTGTATACAATCGCAGCTTTGATGACGTTAAAATATACTTAATAAAAAGACGAATAAAACACATACCCCGCCATTTAGGTAGTTAATCTTACTTTATTTTAATTAACTATAGAAGAAGACTTTTATTTATATTTTTGATTTATTTATTCCCTTGAGTAGACATTATCCAGTGAAATATTTGTGAGTGAAATCTATATGGCTCATGCGCTTACGTCAACCGGAGTCAAAGTTCAAAATGCATCTCCTAGTTAAAAACTTACTGCCGCACTCAGAGACGTCAATTAATTTTTAAGTTTGATTAAAGTGGCTGCGTCTTTCTATTACTTTAATCAAACTTAAAAGTTAATTGACGTCTATAAGTGCGGCCGTATCTTCTATATATATATAAATGAATTGCAGTTAAGTTAAAAAGTTAAAAAGCGGTATCTCAAATTCAATAGCAAAAGCAGATTCAGTCCTCCCCTATTAGTAATGAGGTTGTAATTGCTACAGTTTTGTCTGAGATAGCGCCATTTTGCTTAGCAGGTCAGTGTGCATGAATGGAGCATCTCTAGTGATAAGAAAACTGTATTTTAAAACTGTGTTTTCTTATCACTAGAGATGCTCCATTCATGCACACTGACCTGCTAAGCAAAATGGCGCTATCTCAGACAAAACTGTAGCAATTACAACCTCATTACTAATAGGGGAGGACTGAATCTGCTTTTGCTATTGAATTTGAGATACCGCTTTTTAACTTAAGAGGCAGCACAGTTTTGATGGAATAGCAGGGTGGTAAAGGCACATATAAGTGCCAGAGAAAACAGTGAAATACACTTCAGTAGTCCGTACCGTAATTAAATGCTATGTGGATTTTGCAACAATTAAAACAGAAGGGCAACCTTTAAACAATAATTGTTAACGGTTGTCAAATGTACCGTCAGCATCATTAATAGCTAAACATCGAGTACCCTGTAGCTTTGTGTATTTATTGAACCTTTAACAAAGTCGTGTAACAGTTCAAACGACAAGGTAAATGTTTGTAAAGCTACCTATTTATGATTCTGACTGTACCAGTAAACTATACATTAAAAATAAAACTAATGTTGGCCCTAAACCATTGAAAATTAAGCGTTTAAGCGTAAAACAGTGGTGCCGGTACGCGATGGGTTAAATATGAAACCACTGTTGTTTCTAGTCAACTCCGCACTCGCGTCTCGTACCGTGGGAATATACCTAATAGGCTGACGGACTGGTCAAATCAGCAAATTTTATTGAAACGTCAAAACGATCCGGTTGTTGTATGAAGTTAGTATGAAAATAGTGACCTATGACGTCACAATTTTCGGTGTCCCTTTATTTAGTTTTTGTTGAATTAAAAATCGTCTAAGTTCCAAAAATAAGCGATAGCTTGGTTTTCCTGTTTGTTTCATTTATTCAGGAAACAACCAGCCTTAACTAAATTACAAGATTAGGTATACATAGTGACAAATTTCTTATTAAATATTTTAAAAAAATCTCATAATGTTATCGATCGCTCATGCGTAGGTAAATATATGGCACACTACTCCTACCTAACTGCCTTCCTAGTTACAGATAATATCTTGAGATACCGCTCACAAAAAAATGAGTGATTGATTGCAACAATGTCCGACCCACACATCAATTAGCACGAGGTTCTGTCATTCGAACAGGTAGATCGGGTAGATGCATCGGTGTCATGCGCACGCTGCAGCTGCACGTTCCACACGAGACTCGGCTGCTAATAGCGTTAGCTAAGTATTGCATGCGACGCAGCGCGCACGCACGTCCAAGGTGATCACAGCACAAAACAAGGTCCATCTGATCGCTAATCCCTTCTCTAACTTATGATAATTGTTACCAAGTGAAAGTTGATTGTGCCATTGAAGACTATCAAGTTAAGGCACCGCGAAATTACAAGGCACAAAGAAATACTCGGAGTGCATACCCAATATACCAGTTGCTATGGCAACTAAATGCATCATAACTAGAAATAGGTTCAAGTGTCTTGTACTTTCACGACGCAACTTGTTGAATTTGGCATCCGTGTGTGTGTCATGTAAATTAACATAATGGTACTACACTTTACAAAAAACCCATGAACTCGTATGTGAATCCATAAGAAACGCTAGTCTTGGATAAAACAGGAACATAACTGAATGTAACAAAACTCGTTTGATACCTTTAACTTGTGGCGTGTCGCTTTTGGCGGGAAATCCAACACTCGTTAGTTGTTAACAAAACTTTCACTTTATCATCACTTTTACTGTTTACGTCACGTCGCGATTTACTACGGGTGAAGTAGTACAGTTCATTCAATTTGTTCCGGGGCAGGTGTGTCGCGGTCGGTGGGAGGTACGCGACTGGTATGTTGGTTGTGCCGCGGCCCGCGCCCCGCCGCAAGGGACTAACCTTCGAAGGCATTCCAAGTGCATTCGGCGGGAAAAAATATGCCATAGTCAACTGGGCCACATCACAGGCCATATTCAGAGTAAATTAGGTAGGTACGTTGGAGTGAGACGCTTTAACTCCCCTCCCTCATTTAGGACGACTAAATTTAGGACAGTGTAATAAGCACTTTAGGAAGGCTCATATTTCGATATAATACCTACCTAGTCATAAATTATATTACACGTGAAGGGGGACATGGGTGATCGCAGACTCGCGTCAGTAGGTCAGCTAGCGTGTGCAGCTGTTAAGGTTTTATTCATGTTTAACTTGCATAGGTAACATAGGAATAATTAAATTGTTTGAATTTACTTAGGCCCGGGGTTCTCTGAACCACCCGCCGCGTGCGACGGGCGACGGACACGAGCGTAAATTGCCGTTACATTTGCCGTAATACACGCATTCTCCGATATGCCTTCTCACAGAGCGCGCAATGTAACGGCAACGCGCCCGCGTCCGTCGGTCGCCCGTCGTATGCGGCGGGTGGGTCAAAGAACCCTGCGCCTTACCAAATAAAAATAATGACTAAACTAAATCAAATATTATTGGCAAATTAATCAATATTTGGTAAGCTTAAATATTGTGTCCACTAAATAAATAATCGCGATACAAAATTTGATCCTCAAAATGATTAATTGGTCAGCAATATTACACAACCGTTAAGCAATAAAATTTAAGTGGTCAGCAGAAATATCGAATTTGCTAAATTAGGTCAATTTCAGCTTGATACGAGTAGGTTAGGCTATAGGTTAGAGGTGTGTCATGGCGCGAAGCGCATTAACTACGCAGACTTTGTCGTATATTTCTTATAATTATTAAGCATTAAAATGCTCTCCGTGCTTTAGCTAACCGAAATTTTATTAAATGGGTCTCACAAAAACCAGCAAATATATTTAAATGGCTTGCCAATCGATTCGTTTAGATCATACCCGTTAACTAAATAACAGTAACTTTCGTAGAATTCAACTTGTCTAGCCCCGCTGTCAAAGTGAAAACGGTATAAATATCAAACATAGGCGGAATGTTTCTATCGGCCGCACTCAGAGACGTCAATTAACTTTTAAGTTTGATTAAACTTGCTGCTGTCACTTTCTTTACTATATCGATAGAATAAGACGCAGCAATTTTAATGAAACTTGAAAATTAATTGACGTCTCTGAGTGCGGCAGTTATTCTTCTAAATTGCGGTAAATAAGTTTCAAGATGAAAGAGCATTTACAGGTAAATATTCAAGCATATTAACCTAACACCGTGTATATTGATAATTATCGGTAAGGACGTAGGTAAGAGCCTACGCTAACATGCGCTGGCGCAGAGCCGGCGTCCGCTCCGGACGTTTAAGGGCCTGCGCAAACCGGCGGAGCGCAGCGCAGATCACTTTAAATTTATCAATGTATATTCTTCCCTATTTTAATTACAATAAGGTATAATTTTGATTGCTCTGAGACCGACCTCGGAGCATCACGGGGGATTTCTACTCTGCGGCTGCGGCTCTAAATTTATACCTTATTGTAATTAAAATAGAAAAGAATATACATTGATAAATTTAAAGTGATCTGCGCTGCGCTCCGCCGGTTTGCGCAGGCCCTAACGCAGTTACGACGCCCTAGTGTAGGTATTCAGATATTATGTAACTATACACTTTCAATTAAATACGGTGCAAAAGTATATCAAGTTTATACAGGGTGTCTCGCAATAAAGTGCACAAACGAATAAGGGTGAAACTACATGTGATTTTATCACGGAAAAAAATTAAAAATAAATTAAATATTTTATTGTTTTTATTTTTGTATGGCGGTTTACAATAATAATTATTGTAAACTATGCAAAATTAAAAAACCTATATTTAATTTTTTTCCGTGATAGTAACTAGTGATTAGTAGTTAGTGATCGGTTTTATCGCGGGACACCCTGTATGTTAGTTCCACCACAGGTTCCACCGTACCACCGCGCCGTAGAATCCTGTCGCAGTGACCGACTACAGCACTAACTTGAGTGATATGGCTTTTATGTTTTTAATCCTGATATTAAATAATAAATATCAGGGGACAATCTCACACAAATTGACCTAGTCCCAGACTAAGCTCTAAGCTTGTACTATGGGTACTAGGTAACGATATACATACATACTAAAATAGAGAAATACATACTAAAATATTAAGAAAACATCCATGACTCAGGAACAAATACTCGCGCTCATCACACAACTATTACGGTCAAGTTAATATTGAATTATTGCTTTCTAAACTATTTCAGTAATTTATGAGCCAATTGATAATTAATTTTCTATAGCATCTTAGCTTACCTTATCTTGTCCAGGTCGGCTCTTTCAGACACACTTCGACCTTGTACAATCTCGTGCAATGATCCTTCTATACACCTAGCTGTTCAAACGAGCAGATTTCCTCACGATGTGTTGCTTAAGTTAGTTATAAACTCTTTGGTATATGGCCACCGCTGGGGCTTGAACTTACTAACGCTCTAAAGGGTTCTATGGTGCCTCAACGATTAAACTTGTTGACTGCGCTAATGAGTCGATCGAATCGAATGCACGAAAACAAATAAAACAACTGCATAGTACACTTTCTTTTAATAGCGTTTTGTTAATAAACTGTTACCTTAACAGAAAATTGGTATCTACCTATACAAAACGTACCCAATGACTCGAAAACTCCGTTGAATGTTGAAAAAACTACACTGTCATATATCAAAGTGGAATAAAATTGAGCTTTTGGTTACAAATTAGGTCTATTAAATGAGACAATGTTGTATATGACAAGTTTCTAAAACCCACTATCCACGTACCGTCGACAAAAAGAGACGCAGCAATGCGTTAGAGCGGGGTGCAATTTTGCCGCACTCTTGACGCACAACCGGGTCGTCGCCGCGTGGTGGTAAATGGTGATTTTGCAACAACGTATCGAGTGTTAGCTATTGCCGCTGATTGCATCACTAATGGATCGCAAGTTAAATAAATTAAAATTAAAAATTATGCAAATAAAACTTTATTATCCGACGATCTAACTGCAAAGTTTAAAACATCATTTATACACTGGTTTATGTAAATAAAAATACTTTTCAAATATTCCGATTTCCAACTGCGTTAATTAATATATTACATTGCTTTCACTAAAATATAACAAAATACACTTATACAAGCTACTTGCTACGATTGGTTACATACAGTTGATAAATTACCGCGAGACAGTTACATCCTTCAACACTAAAACCGTAGACAATAATCTACGAACATTGCCTACGCCTCCCGGAGTGCACCCAACGCCAAAATTAAATGATCACTATTGTAAATTTTTGCCTTCTATTATCTACGTACGCTCTTTTGCACCTTATTTCAATGGGATAAGGCGCAAATGTGTTTACACATTTTTAAACTCGACTGTACCATGGTAGGTTGAACCGAGTTAGAGCGACGAGGTACTAAAGTGATCACTTACGACGTTGAGTGTACCCCACGCGCCAGCCGCTAGCGGGCACCAGCGCGCCAGCTGCTAGCCAGCCCGGGTCACCGAAGCGAAACAACAGTGCAGAACGACGGGCAGAACCGGGATCATACAATGGCAAATAACGATAGAGAAGAGACACTGATTAGCAACCGTTTAGTACATACAGATAGAATAAAACAAAACACTTGGTTCAACCAAGTAGAGTATAGGTCGACCTCCTTAAGGCCGGCCCTCGTCTAGTGGGACGCGGGGGGGACCGCGCTCGACCAATCAGACTGTGCCACGTCAGTGTGCTGTCGCTCGCTGATTTAATGGAAGTGCCGGCCTTATTGCGATCAACCTATAGTAGCCACGCATTGTGTATTCCTCCAGTAAATGTTATCCCCGAGTCGCTTTCATTTCCACTTATGATTATTGTATTATCCAATGTTTTTTGTCAGTATTTCATTAGTTTTAACTTGAAAAAGGGCGCTTCCCACGGTACACTAGACGGATGCTTTAGCGGATGAGCTCTTTTAAGAGCTCATCTAATCTGCCGCTTCACCGGAAACTTCAGAGACATGTATGTAAATCGTGGTGGAGGGGCGCGTCATTTTTACCAAGAGGAACTCTAATATGAGGTAAATACATGCATCCGACAAGCCACTAAAAGTATAAAGTGACCAAATTCAATCGTTTTGTTCTTCACGTCTTGGTCGTATTTTAGGCCGTTTCATATTTTGTGACTGGTCATATGGTTCACATTATTTATTTTCCTATATTGAAATATTATAAAAAGCGGTAACAAAATGCTATAGTAAATCATGGCCGAACCCTTATAGTCAACATGTTTTGTAATATAATACTGCTCAAGACGGCTCGGCGAAGTCAGCGACGGGTCGAAGAGAAGTGAAGTCCTTGGCAGTATTGAACTCGACACTTAGAAAATAGAATAACAACTTAGATTTCTACTAGATTATCTACGCATGAAAATATTCACTTTCGTGCCGCTTGGAATGCCAGACACTGTTCCAGACTGTAATACCACAAATCATCCATTCGAAATCGTCGCTCGTTGACGGAAGAGACATTTATGTACCATCCATATACCATGACTTTCAATGACTTAGCGGTAATGTGTTTAGCCGCCGTTGCAAGAGGATCAATCCAAAGTTGGTGAACGACCTGTTACACTCGCACAGCGCAGATAATAGCGACGTTATACGTTTCAAATCATCCTGAACTGTTCATGTTGTAACGTAGCCCGCAAAGGGCTACGGGGCGAGGGTTGCAATTATATTTTAGCCTGAATTACCGCTAATACTGGAGACGCGTACCTAGCCACTGAAGAACAATATCATTTCCGTCTGTTGTCATTTATTCACACCAATATTGCTGATGTAAGTTTAGAGAAACAGTTATTTATTAGTATATTGCCGATGAAATTGTCAAATTTTGCTGAACATTGCACATCAACAACAGTTTTCACAAAAACATATAAAATTGTCCAAACGAGGAACTCAACCACATAGAAGTTCGAAACCTAGAGCTTAACCTTTTTAGCGCCATATCACGTACATAAGTCACTCCGCATCGCTAGCTGAAGGCGACCTTGCAATAGTAGGTTCTTCTCACGCAGTCGGATCAATCCAGCGACCGTCTCCTAACCGTTGTCGGCATCAAAAAGGTCCCGGCCCGGCTCCGGGTCGGCGCGGCGCGGGGGCGGCGCGCGGCGAGAACAAGTGCATGCGACTCTATGCATCAGTTTGTTGCCGCCGGCCGGTCACCGCCGCCGCGCCGTCTTCGCGCAAACCCGGAGCCAGAGCGGCTAGCACATCTTGTATTATCTCGCTTGTCGCTCAGTGCGTCTCTATCGTTACAGACAAGTTAGAAACGGAGATCCGAGCGACAAACAAGTCGCGGGCCGCTCGTGCTAACCGTCGGCGGACAGGCATCGACAGGTTATTGCGACATCTAACGTTTAAAACATTTACAAGCCTAGACCGCTCGGGTAGATATCGGAGCAGTCGCGGGGGGGGTCAGCTGCGCGGGGGTGGCGGGCGGCGCGGGGGGCGCGGGGGGCGCGGGGGGCGCGGGGCGCGCGGGGGGCGCGCGGGCGCCGCGGCGCGGGCCTAGGGCCGGCGCGCCGGGAACGCGCCCGCGCGGCCCGGGTACCCGCCAGGCGGCGCTGCAACAATACACTGCCTTTACACACCGTACCTCCGAGACCGATTGATTCTCTGCGAGAACGAATCAAAGATGAGGAACTATAGATCCGACAAAGCATTAAGAGTTCTTGGTTGAATGGCTCCATCGATACACACTACATAGGAAGTACATAGGTCCTATTATGTGAAATGAAAATTTGAAAATGATATCTGATATATAAATAAAAAAATAAAAATAAAAAATATCTAATGATATTATGATTTGTTTTCTTTCTTTCTTTCTTTCTTAAATGATGTGTTTAACAATTATTATTTATTGCTAAACAATTAAAATTAAAAAAATCAGAAAGCTCACCTTGGTTAGGGAACGGCAAGCAGTTGGACTTGAGAACTTCCTCGTGGTTGCCGTATGCGCAGAACTTTACCACAACCGTGTTAGCGGAAATACCAGTGATCTCCGCTTCATAGAACTAAAAGTGGAAAAAGGTTTAAGTTAAATAACAACAGTTATAAATGTAATAATTGTGTAAATTGACGTTGTACGGTTGCGCTACTGAACGTAAAATGAAGTCGTAGGGCGCGATGTCGTGATTTGAAAATACTATTAGTAATAAACATTAATCATCAATCATCATCATTTTATCATCACCTATACGTGGTTACAGTATACTGGCCAGTCCAGTATAAATAGCCTGTCCACCAAGGCACCAATATTTTTACCTATATGTAGTTATTTAGAACAAATAGGGTATAAGTAGTACTTAAGAGATGCTATCGCGCATGCCTTCTCAACGTGAAGACTAAGTTTAGCGTAAAATGTTTAATGTTCGGCAAACTTACATTATTGTCCTCCCAGTAGAGCGCGAGGCAGCGGTCGCCGACCTTCCAGTGTATGTCGGCGACGCCGAGCATGGCGCGCGCCTGCTCGTTGACGGCGGCGTTCTGGAAGCCCAGCAGCGAGCCGGGCAGGAAGGGCCCGCGCAGCTCGCGCCCGAAGCCGAACACCTGGCGCGCGCCGAAGCCCGCGCCGCCGCCGTACCCCGCGCCCCCGTACACGCCCTGCTGCTGCCCGTCCATGTACCCGTTCGCCGGCCGCCGCTGGTACCCCTGCTGCTCCTGGTACTTCGGCAGTTCGCTGTTCCTCCTGAACGGAGGGATATCCTGCACCTGATTCTGTATGTATTGCTTCTGCTGATACTGCAGATCCTGGTAGCGCGCTTCCTCACTCCGCGAGTGTTCAGAGAGGAGATTCAAATTGGAAGTGGCCTCCGCGAGACTGTCCATATGATTGTTGCTGCTCCCGTACTGTGGTTGATGCGACTTGTCTGGCATGGTCCTATCGTTCCGCATGTTTCTATCCCCATACTGCGGTTGATTGTGATACGAGCTGCCATATGATAGGTTGACGTTGGCCTGCATCTGTTGCTGCAGTTGTTGTTGCTGCAGTTGTTGTTGCTGATGTTGTTGTTGCTGATGTTGTTGTTGTTGTTGTTGTTGTTGCTGTTGTTGCTGCTGTTGTTGTTGCTGTTGTTTATTTCTCTCTTCCAGCTTCTTCTGGAATCGCGGTGGCTTCTCGTTCTGCGTCTGGTACTTCCTGTCATCCCGGTGCGACGAATGCGGCCCGTCGTAGTGCCCTCTGTTGTCAGAGCGGTGTCTGCTAGGTCCGTCGAACCTCGACCCCGGGGGCCGCGGATTATTTCTGGTGCCATTTCTATCTCTGGTATCCCTGTAATTTCTATTATCCCGATCCCTATCCTCAGTATTTGTATTGTATTGGCGGTTACTTTTGTCCCTCTCCGGGACGTTAGGCAGTTTGTCTTCTAAAAAGTCAAAAAGAGATACCTTTCCCGAAGGTTTGACGGCTATGTTTTCTTCGTCGTTAGCATCCTTGTTACGGCCCTTGCGCTTGGGTGGTTCCGGTTCCTTTTGTTGCCTTTCTCTTCTATTTTCGGAGTTGTCTCTTTTCTGTAACATTCTTAATGCTCTGTCCACATTATTTTTCGTGTATTTCAGAGCATTTTCAGCTTGTTCTTCTGAAAAACCTGCATCAATTATCTTCTGAACATTTGCATCCAATAAGGGTTTAGTGCCTCCACCAAAGACCTGAAAAATTATCAATATATTACTGGTTCTAATCCTCATCTGAACTGTCCTCTAAGATAAAAGCTTAGGAGAACATTGCTGAAGTTAATTATAAAAGCCGATAAAATTGTATTATTATTATTGTTCTTATTCTATTTTAGACAGGCAGCTGACACTGATATGTCTAAATCACTGTTCACTAAAGAAAAAGCTTTGCTTCTTCCTTAAACTTTAATATAACACCTCATTTCAAATGCCACATTGAACTTAATAAGATCAAGGATGATATTTACCAAGAAAAACACACGGAACTAAATCTGCTAATCATAAATGGCTTTCACTGGTTTTTAGTTATTTTTCTAGCTCCCTGCCCATCTTTCTCTCAAATCTCATTGGTTTAAAACCCAGTTATAAGAACTATTATAACTGGTCAATTAAGAAAAAATTGCCTGTGTTTTCAGTATATAAAAGAATTACCTTCTTGACCCCAGAGAGCCTCTGAGCCTCAGCAATGGCACCTTTCCTCTGGGCTTCAAACTCCGCATTGTCCTGCTTAGCAGCCTCCTGGATGCTCTTGAACTGCTTGTCCACAGTAACTGCCTCTAGCTGCTGCCCAAATGGAATCCATGGTGGGGGCCCACCATCAGCCCCTATACCTCCTGAATAATTCAAAAGTTTATGTAGTTGATGGTAGCCAGTAGGTTTTTATTGGGTTTCCTTATGGGAAATTAAACTGCTAAATTTCAACTCTAGTGAGGTTAACTGGCAGCATTCAATTTTCAAATAAAATTTTAATTAGCTGGTTATGATAAAATATATTTCTATTATGAATTATTTTCTCTTAATAATAATCAAAAATAAAAATGAAAAATAATAAATTTAGATAAGAACCATTCTTTCTACAACAAATACTATTCTGCAGCCAGTGACAGAACAGAATGAATAAACACCAATAGGAAATAACTGTTATTGGCACAGTCCTCGTAAAGATGTGTTCAATCTCAATATTATCATAATATCTAAAAATTATATCTGGGAGATACAGGGCTGTCCACCAATGTACAACACCATGTAAATTTCTTTAAATAGTGAAATACCTATTGTATAGATGTATCACTTTAAAAATGCAGCAATAGAAATTCCATTATGATTCTCAAAATAAAACACTCACCCCTTGTATGTTTTGCAAGACTCCGGACTAGCTCCCACTTCTCAATCATGTGGGTCACTTTCCCTCCAAGCACAGTGACTATTGCTGGAGTCAGCCAGATTACTCCGTGGCACATCTCCAACCCCTCATTCTTGAGAAGCAACTTCGTTCCCGGGGGCGTGTTTATACTAATACTGGGTATTGGACTCGTCTCTAAGCCTGTACAAGAACTTTTGCCATCATTTAAAATAAATTTTAACATCCGGGGTGCATAATTGGATTCTTCATTTGCTTTAGGTGCAGATACATTTCTAATCTTCTGGATTTGAACGACAATGGGCTTTTCCAGCTTCGTCGGGTCCTTGGTGAAGTCCTCGGGGAACGCAGCATCGCCGACGTCCCGCAAATCATGCTGCAATACAAGTCACGCTCGATAAGCAGTCGTTCATAACAAATGTAACAAATGGGTCACAATACCGAGTACTTACGTCTAAAGCGCGTTTACTTAGAACATTTACATCCTGTATTTGGCCATTTTCACTTATAGTATCAAAACCTTCTGGACTAATGTGCCTGGAAGAATCACACGGTATTAGTTAAATTGGATTGTGCGTACAAACATAGAACACTGAAGGATTTAGTGATTTAATTACCAGCCCAGTTCTATAAGATTTTCTCTAAGTGACATGTTTTCATTTGCGGCTCATGTCTTTGCTAGAAATTATACACAGAAATCTCACGCGAATCGTCGAGGACATACGGTACCATTTGTCAAACAATGTCAAAAAGAAATTACATAGACAATATAAAATAAAGCTATTCTGGCTAACGGTAAAAACTACAAAATTGGTTAAGGCGCAGATTTAACCTTACCTCAAACTTTCTTATTCTGGCAGCAATCTCACTCGTCCTTGTTACGTTAAGGCTTCGTCAAACAGCCAGCGTCGCGCAAATCTTTGGACGTTGTGTAACACAATCTATAATTTTTTCTACATTTGTGACCATGGTCACAAATACATTGTAAATTTGTAACCAAACACAACGTGAAAATAGCGCCGTGCCGTGCTGGGCTTGACGCGATCACGCCGCGTAACTCCTTGTTAATTTCCACGCTAAGAACGCGCCACGCTACTGTCGCGCCGCACCTAGCCGGCAAGTAAAGTAAAGAAGGTAAAATCATATAGCTCTAAATAAAATAAATAAATAAATGAAACTTTATTTCAGACTATAAATGGTGTCCATAATAGTGTTAGTTTGTCTTATCCTATGTTAGTATTTCTTAAGCTACTTAAATCTAAATTGCGCTACCCCCTTCGTTTGACTGGCCCAATATGCTAGTATGGGGCAGTCAAATCTGCCAGCAATGACACACAGGATGCTGTTGGGACTCGCTCTAAGCCTGTTCATTAAAGAGACGATTTTCTTACGCATAAGCGCTTGAAAACCGTCCGTTCGGGCTTGCGCGAACATGAGCGAAGCGCTACACCACCTTGGCAGTCCCAAAAGCATCCTGAATGCATTGTTGTATTGAACACGCAGGGCGTTATATGCTCTTTTGGTATACTTTACCCACAGGCTGCTCGTGTAAAACGACTGGCAATATGCTCTGATCGCGATCACGGATTACGGGATCGCGCCACAACATTACACATTCAATATTGATTTCATCAGTCCGTGTATCGTATCCGCCGCGTTAACACCTTGTCGTGAATTTATATAAAGCTGTAGTATCCCTTGTTTTGGCCCTAACTTTGAAGAAAAGGATTCAAAAAGGCGCTGGGTTAAATAGCGGTTACTCAAGAGAGAGTTGTACACTCATTTAAATCTACTAAAAGAAATTCAACTAACTGCTGAAGCTGACGAATATAAAAACTATTTCAGGATGGGAGAAAATGTTTCGATGAGTTATTTTATTACAAATGATAACTCCATAGAAGCGAACAGCGAGACTGATGCGATCCTGCGTTTACACGTTCAATAAAAATCACGATCAGCGGATCGCGATCTTGATTTCAAAGTATTTTGAGATTCGATGCATCAAGCCGTCAATCTATAGCCTGCAAAAAAGACGAGCGTGCGTTGACAGGTGGTACTACAATATTTTCAAATGGCAACCAGCACAGTTTAAAGTAAACTTTGGATAATCATAATTTTTTCATTTTTTGCTCGACTTTTTTTGCTAGGCTATACTTCGTACATTATCAATCTGGATGGCCATCATTGATTTTAAACAGATTGCGATCGACATTGACTGTGTACGGGCTGCCTAGATGACCGATTGACAACAAACTTGCATGTATGACAAGTGCTGTCACCTAGAGAGCTGTGGTTGAACTAAAGCTGTACTATATATATATATATATATATATATATATATATATAGTTTACCACCGAAACATTATATTGCGACTCCATTTTATGCCTCTCAGTATGTCACTTTATTATGACGCGGTTCTATGGTGTCACAATAAAAAAGTATTCAGCGAATGTGAGAACTCAGAGAAACGCATTTCCGCATAGACAACGCTTGACTGACTGACATTGGACTGACACATGTTTGACAGTTGACGTTTTGTATTTTCATCAACACTCCAGAGGTCACTGCCGTCAGTGATAATGGGAACCATTATAAGTGTGCCCCCCCTGGCCAGGCTATAGATGACGTCTGCTCTTAGAATCTTCACGTCTACATAAGGGGGGGCACACTATTGTTGCTGAATACTTTGTTATTGTGACACCATAGAACCGCGTCATAATAAAGTGACATACCTACTGAGGCACAAAATGGATGTCACTATATTATGAAACGGTTTTATGGAGAGTCTCAATATAATGTTTCGGTGGTAAACTGTATAGCTTTAGTACAACCACATCTCTCTAGGTGGCAGCACTGGTCATACATGCAAGTTTGACCATAGAGTTGCCACTCTTTTCCTCTATAGTTACTTTACTCTTTGGTCTACATCGACGTAGACAAGTTTTGATAAATTAATTTCCTAAATCCCAGCGTAATAACCAAGCTAGCCAAAATTAGCCGACGGACGTGTTTCATAGCAAATAATTATACATACATATTAAAAGGAAACAAAATGTCTTCGGTAAGTTTACTACACTTGCTTACTTACAATCAATTTGCATTATAATTATTCGAAGATAAACGACTTTTATTCTATCCATTTATATATTTATTTCTAAACTCGCATCACCTCTATACGATATATAATAGTAAAGCATGTCAACACAATGTTTTGCCTTGTGAAGCTGTTCACATTTCTAATGCTTGTTGTTTGATTTGTTACAGACTCACATTTTCAACGTGGAAATGACTTGCGAGGGATGCTCTGGTGCAGTGGAGAGGGTACTCAACCGGCTCAAGGGCCAGGGCGTGGACACTGTAAACATCAGCCTGCCCGAACAGAAAGTGTCCGTGACATCGACTCTCAGTGCTGAGAAATTATTAGAAGTCATCAAAAAAACCGGCAAGCAAACTACATATGTTGGAACTCAGTAAAGGTTTCAAGATAATCTTAAGCAAATGTATTGACAAAACAAAGGGGTTTAGGTAAATTGGCATCTTTTTAAAGTGAAAGTGAAGATACAAAACATATACATGGTCCACTGGTAGAGAATGCCATTAGACATTAAGTCCGCCATTTGTACTCGTTTTTGTGCAATAAAGATTAAATTAATAATAAATATATTCTGCAAGACCAGCTTAAACAGAAACTTCTATAACATATTAAGCTTTACTTTTGTTTTGAATTTTAAGTTGGTATCATTAACTAGTGTAAGCTCCAATTCTTTATGGTTATGGATACATTTCAAATATATATTATAAAATTGTTGAATAAGGTTTTCAAGATGACTAAATCTTAAGCCTAAACACAAACAACACATAAGACACACTGTTATTGAAAAACCCAGTCCAAGAATTCAATAAGGTACCTACCCTCAATTTAAACCACAACAAAAAAAATTATAGCATTTCTGCCTGAGGTTATTGTATAAAAAAATAAGTCTTTGTTCCATACAAATTCACAAACCCCTTTGCGAGACAAAAAATGCATGTCTGGCTGCTAGATGACATGCAGATGGGTTATATGAAGTACAGATACATCTATTCTTAAATGATTACTATTTAATGAAACATGGCCCAGTTTTGTAGTGAAATGTACATAAACTATATTTTATTTTGTATTTTATTCCGAGGATGTTTTTACAATTAAATGTATATTAATATTATTTAACCTTTTACACCCATGCTGATATGATTGTGAGGCTTGATCACAATTTATTGTGAACCATTTTACTTGACTGAGAAAATAAACATGCCTTAACAAAACAATATAAAAAAGAGAGTTTACTATTACATAAGAAATAAGAACTAATTTAAATACTCTCTTCACACCAAGCTTGGGTAGGCTTAAGTATGATTACATCATAATTAGAAATTGTTATCTGTTAAGATAGCCTTTGGACAGGACATTGTCTGAAATATTTTGAATTAAATTAGCTTTGAATTTTGTATGTATAGAGTTATTTAGTTTTTACAGTATTTTTAATAAAGATATTTTTGAAATATTTTGTTTCTATGTTATTTACAAAAACAGTCTATATACTTAATAAAGACAAATTATACATGAATAACACAACTTTAATATCCTGAAACAAATCTAACTACTATCTCCAGACAGTGCATCTTCCAGTGTGGTCACTCTCAGGTCAACAAGGTCCACTGCCTCATGCAGGGCATTCAAGTGATCCACAATGGCATTAACAGTAGGCAGAACATCTACACAATTACATTCATCCATATTATTACTCCTATTGCGAGTATAAGTCTTATCCAATTGTTTAACCTTCTTTGACAGTGGTTCATGACTGTGTTTATTATCATTTATTAATTTAAATCCACTATTGATAGGGTAACTTCTTTTCTTTCCGACCCATTCTATTGTACCACTAGTATAGCATACATCATTCTCTTTTAGCTTGATCATGCCAAATAAGTCTTCCTCTTGGTCACACATAGTCGCAACAGTGGTATTGTCACGGTTAATGCAAGGCACCCTGTACGTGGCGGGGGTGGGCGGGGTGCGCGGAATGTGGCTGATGTGGCCGACACTGTAGGTGCCTTCAGCAGACTGGCCCTCTGAATGAACTATAGAATTCTCGAAAGTAGTGTATCTGTCACTCACATTCCGAGGATTAGAAGAGTTCCTGGAATAGTGGCCCAAGTGACTATTCTCTAGCAGGGTACTGTTGCCCCTTGGTTGCTCTCGAAAGCTGTGCGGTCTCTCAGATTCAGGTTGGTCGAAGTGGACAAAGGATGTCACAGGATACTTGGAGCTGTGATAGCATAGGTACCAAACCCTTGCAGCCTGATTTGTACATGATTGAATGGATTAATACTTTTCAATACCATCTAGTGAGATGATGAGCGTTTGACATGCCTAATATAATTGCAACTTTCTCGGAACTCTAGTTTCTGGATAGCTATAGAGTATTTTGATGAAATACTTGTCATAGACCAATCCTGAATAAGGGTACAAATATATTTTTATTTTAGTAAACTACATAACATAGACATAGGTATATTTTCTCTACCAACAATACATCTAAGCTAATAATTAAATACTTAACTAATGGAAGTATTTACACTATCCAACTCAAAATCTAAAAGGCTTTTTGACAACCTGTTTTTTTCCTTTCACTGATGTAGCAGATCTAGAATTAAGTGATCTTGGTGATCTTTGCTCAACATTCTCTTTCATATCATTTGCCATTTCCGTAAAATTTGTTTTCCAGACAAACACCTGCAAAGAGAGAATAAAACAGTTCAATTAAACCCAAATAAAATAACCTATACAGATACAGTTCACATTTCGCAACAAATCAAACCTGTTTGTCTTCTCCAGCTGAAGCAAATGAGTCTCCACTAGGGGAGAAATTAACAGCATTGACAGCCCCATTGTGCCCTGTCATTGTGAATATGGGATGACCCTCTAACAAGTCCAATATCTGCAAAACAGTTAAAATGCTATTACATATGCAACTGTGAAATTATACTTTCACCAGATTTCTTATGAATTTTATGATCCAAGTTTTGCACCTACCTTCATTTTTCCATCTTTACTGGCTGTGATAACATAACTGCCACTAGGGTGAAATGCTAATTGGGTAACTGCATCACTGTGTATACTGTAAAAGCAAAATTAACATATAAACTACTTATAAGGAGTTAATAACAGTGCAATTAACTAATAAAAGTAAAAAATTGTTGTGATTTACCTATAATACTGAACAAGACTATGAGTCCTAACATCATACAGCTTGATATTTCCTTGTGATGTTCCCACAGCTATGTAACAGCCAGATGGATGCCATGCCAAGCACATCCCATGGCCTTTATTGTCCTTGTATGTGTGAACACACTCTCCAGAATCAGGGTTCCAGAGCCTCGCAGTCTTATCATCGGAGCAGGAAGCTATGACGGAGCCATCATTGGAGATACGGGCACACCTCACCCAGTTGGTGTGACCAGCAAAAGACGATATGAACTTGAACTTGTTACTTGACCATAGCTTTATGAATTTGTCATCTGATGCCGTTAGTATCTGTAAAGAAAGTCGATTAATTAGAAATATTGTTATGAAGATATGATTAATATACTACTTAATGTGGAAGTGTATGATTTAAACAACTGTTAGTGTCCTGTATGTTAGAGGTTAAACATCCCTTTATTGTGATTAAAACTTCTAAACTGCCATGTCGTAGAAAAGTGCCTAAGGCTAAATATTAGCTATTAACTTCTACTCCAAACTAAACTCACTGAGAAGTCTGTAATAATTACATAATTAGGTATAAAATACCTTGGCCTCATCTGGTGTGAACTGAACAGAGCGCACCGTCTGTGAATGTGCCTTGAACACTCCCGTGCTGCCCGTGACAGTGGGCACCCATAGCCGCACGCTACGGTCGCGAGAAGCCGACGCCATGTGCCGGCCCGACGGCGAGAACGTCACATCCATCACCGCCTCGTCGTGGCCTTGGAACCTGTAGCTCTTCATGCAGCCCCGTAGTTCCCATAACTACAACCGAAACATTCGTTATAATGTGTTTTCATACGTACAATGTACTTAAAACTCTTTAAGACTTACTAAAATACTGTTATCCAAGGAACCTGTCGCTATTTGATGCTCGTTTGGACTGTAAAAGAGCGAAGTGATCGCATTTTTGTGACCTTTTAATTGTTTCTCCAGCGACGGCTCTAAAAGCGTATTATCTTCTTCCATACTATTTCACTTAACTCTTAATTGTTTTTACGTAGAAACGTTGCTACGAGCACAATAAAATGAAATCGTAAATGAATTTAAGATCATTCGATGAACACACAAGATTCCCAAATTTCAAATTGAACCGACTGACAGTAATCAACAATAACCATCGACAAATTTGTTGTTTTTTAGTGTTGTACTATGATTTTAACGGTTTTTCGCTTGTTCAGAAAGTATAGCCTGGCAAAAAAATCAAGCGTGCGGTGACAGCTGGAACTACAATATTTTCAAATGGCAACCAGCACAGTTTAGAGTAAACCTTAGATCATGTTGCCAATACCATTCCGAACAGCGCCCTCATTTTTTTGCTCGTCTTTTTTGCCAGGTATATAAATACAACCAGCCAGTAACGTATGAATTAAAAAAAGTTACAGTTTTGTTTATGGAAAATTCTGTGTATTCTTCACACGAGGTGTTTCTTGTGTTTTGAATTTAATTTGTGCCTTGTTCTTGTGAATCATACTCGTCAACTCAGTTAATTTATAAAAAAGTAACTGAGCTCCACTTTGCAACACCTATAATGTGTAAGTCTCGATAAAAAATATAAAGAATGCATTTAATTGTATGGGTTTACGATCACACCGGGCAGGTGTCATCGTATTTTATTTTACATGAAATTCTAGTACGTATTTATTTTTTATATTTTCAGTGTCGTGAAAAACAAAATATGAAGTAAAGAGAATAGTGTTCTATGGCGATAGAGTTTTGGACAGCTCGTAAGTTGATAATAAAAGTATTGCACCATAGTATTATTTATCTCGCACGTTATTCATAATGCTTATAATATTTAAAAAATCATCATGTTTTCAGTGTTCAAAAAATTATTCAAATTTGAATCTTTAGTAACTTTATAATTTATTTTTACTGCTCAATTCAAACACTTTGATAGTAAAGTTGTGATGAAGTTTTGTGTGTAGGATCAGGCTGCAATGAACGTCGGAGGCATGGCCGAAATGGGCGGCGAGGTGGCTCTCATCGCGGATGAGCTCGGCCGTGCGGTGGAGCTCACCCTCAACCCAGCAGTGGCTCATGAGGCTCGCAACCAAGCCTATAATGCATGTGAAAGGTATTATGACAAGTGCAGCAGGATATAATTATTAAGACAATGATGCAATTGTTGCATGTTGAATCATGCAACCCTACAAATTGTTTAAAATCATTGTTTAAAAAATAGCAACAAATGTAGGACATAATGAGTATGCTTGCCAAGAACTATACCGATGAGTCTATGAGTGTTATGCCTTTTTTCACTAAATATTCTTTGCTACAAATCAAATTTGACAATCCTTGTCAAAATTCAGATTAAATTTCTATCAGATCAATGACTTTGCGTTTTGAGTTGCTCAATTTTTAAACAATTAAAAATATTTTTAATTGTATGTATCTCGGAACATTTCAACACATGTGCATCAGATCAAAGGCGACCAATATAAGTATGGTTAATTACCAGGGATCAGAAATTCGGTAAGATATTTACCTAAAGTTGACAACAACCCGTCAAAAGTTTGGCAAATATTGGCGGCTTCTTAATTAAATTATTGTAATAATATATGTTCCACGATTCCGGAATTCCATAAAATGATACGAGAAGGTAAAAATACACAAATTATAATAAAAATGATAATGATATACTTCATTAGTTGAATGAATCACAGGTAAATTAAATTCAATACTTTCTGAATAATTATAAATAAAATAACTATATTATTGACTTATTGATTAAATATATTTTTACTAATTAATTAATTAAATGTCGACATGATAATTATTATTATGCTGTGGTTTATTACTGTCAAGTTATAATTTAAATAAATAAATTATGAATTATTATGGAAAATAAATTCAAATAAATAAGCAATAAGTTAAATATACTTAAATATGCATTGTGGAGGCCTAGTTACTAAAATTAGAAATTCCATGAGTTTTATTTGAAAAATAAATTGGGTCCGTCTCCCGTTCGCGCCGCCAAACTTTAGGTTAATATCTTACCGAATTTCCGATCCCTGTTAATTAGTTTAATGTTTGCTGCAGTAAAGGTGTTAAATACACAAACCTGGTGGGATTATTTGTGCAAACACCCTCTTCTTAGACAAAAGTACCTACATGTTATATTTTTTGCTTGTAGTTGAAAAAACATTTCGTTAATGAGTATGTTTGGGGTAATGAGGGGTATGCAAACTTATACCTACATTAAGATAAACATTGTGTTCTAATTTGCTCTGCTTAAATTAATGATCTTAAAACCATTGTCTTATTTTTAGCTTTAAAGAGAGCTCACCTTGGTGTGCACAAGCAGGGTTACTGCTGGCCAGTGGGCAGTATTCCGCTGTTGTCAAACACTTCGGCTTGCAATTGATGGAACACACCGTCAAATACAGGTGGACACAAATCACGCAGGCTGAGAAGATTTTTATTAAGGTATACATAGTTTTCATTGTACAAATTAATTCTGTATCTTTTAAATGATTAATTACGGTCAGTGGCCTTGTTTAATGAGACAACTGCTTAAACAAAGACAATTACGCTGTTACTGCCTATTGTTTCAATAAAATGGTTTTGGCATACTGTATAGTCACCAGCAATAATATCCTAGTCAACAATAATATCCTAGGCTCAGAATTACCTGGTGTCTCTATTACAAAATAGATCAAACCGGAGCAGATATTATTGAGTGCATTGTTGGTGGTGACTATCAGAGAATCTTATTCTTATTGAATCTTATTAAAGTTGTATGGAAAACTTTTTTTGTGACTTTTCGTTTTAGAATCGGACCTGACGTTGGTTAGTGTTAAAAAATGTAGTAATCGGCAAAGTTCGTCCCTTAGGAGAACGCCATGAAACTCCTGTACATGGGCGGGTGGGAGACGGGGCACCTGAACGACGCGCTGGCGCGCGTGATCGTGGAGATGATCAAGCGCGAGTGGCCGCAGCAGTGGCCCGCGCTGCTGGCCGAGCTCAGCGACGCCTGCGCGCGCGGGCACGCGCACACGCAGATCGTGCTGCACGTCTTCCTGCGCCTCGTCGAGGACGTCGCCACCTTGCAGGTCAGCTGCTGCTCGTCTAGCGCCGGTACCCGTCCTGTAGCGCACACGCGCACGGTTCATTACGCCTACTAGAGGGCGCCAGGGTAGATTACTAAAGATCGGCTGACGGGAGCAATTTATGTCACTTTCACATCAAACGTAATAACTAGTATGGATATGTTAGGTATGGTTTCAATTAAAGTATAAGTAAACAATATAAAATTAAAACTAAAACTCGACTACGAAAACCACCAACGACATCACGGTGCCTCTTATGCTATTTTTTTTACTTGTATCACAAAATAATGGTACATTTCTTATAGAACAATAAGTTCTATAAGAAATGTATGTGTTTTCTTTTTGAGATTTATACATTAAAACCTCACATTTGATAAGATACTAGGTAATTTTTATACATTATGCCTTGAAAGTTAAAAATGCGTACATTTATAATTCAAAAATCGTACTCAAAATTTGATTAGAATCATATCTATAATATTCTTTAGTCTGAAAGTTGCTACCTGTCGCCGACCATTAATAAAAAGACTCGATAAAAAAAATCATACATTTTTAATGGGTATATAAATTGTGCACGAAATTAAATAGAGTCATATCCATGTCATACTTTCGTCATAAAATGCTACCGGTGGCCGATCACTATAGATTACACCCGGGCGCTACATGGGCTAGAGCTGACCCTGTTAGGTACCCTATCCATAGGATGACATGAGAACCCGATTACTAAGCCTACGCTTCCTTCAAATAACCAGTTGCAAATGCATTGCTGACCCTGAGACACAACAGCGCAAACATTACTTTCAATTTGAACTATGCTCTTTGTTCTACGTACAAAGATTTATTTATTATTTATTGACTGCGCGAGCGCGAAGCGTCTCCGGTTCATCTTCGGAAAAAATGCTTTCGTATGTCCGGCTGTTCTCCTCTACAGGTCGCATTTCTCCACCGATTCTCGTGAAATTTTGTGAGCAGGTCTGATAATTATATAGATTTGGTTTGTCGATTCAGTTTTACGAATTTTTTCAAAATTGCGGAGTTATGGAGGTTTGTAATCGCAAAAACCCCCGTATCTCTATATCATATAACCTATTTCCGGTGTTAGTAAACTGACCGCGACCTATGTCGATGTATGGGGATTACAGTTTTCCAACGGCAAAGTTAAGTTTGTCGCGAGGTCACAGAGCCTCTAGTTTATCTAATCTTTACTGCACAAAAACAAGTACAAATGGCGCACTTAATGCTTCATGGCATTCTCTACCATTTATTTGACCAAAACATCAATCAGGAATTCCCAAACGATTACTAATTGAGATACTTGCAAGCATAGATTGTAACGGCGATCTTCTATCCTGGATGTTAGATAATATTTAAACAATTTCGCTTGCAAAAACTGGCCAGAAAAAATGATTTGATAATGAGTTCTAGGCGTGTAATCGTGTTCGTGGTATACCACGAACACGATAACACGCCTAATTTTGTATACAAAATTAAAATAAAATGTAATGTTTTCATATATACTTTTGTATAAATAAACTATTTGCTACGAGTAATTTCAATGCAATTTGCCGTAAGAAGGTAGGTAAAGCATATCTGTCAAATAAATTCAGCCCTTTCCCTCTCTTACACTTGAAAATAGACAAGGAGAATACTATCTTTAACTGGCAGGTGAATTTACTTGTCGATTGTGAAACAGGCCTTAGAGGTTAAGGATTGGGTTTGCAGTTAGTGTATTGTTAGATAAGAGCTATGTTGTTAATGTGCATTTCACGATCTCCAATCTCACGTTAACGTTGCAAATTTGTTGTGAAATGGTCTTGAAATTTGATACCAAATTGTGTAATTATTTCAGGTTGTTTAATTCTCAAAATTATACCTATTTGTGTTGACTTATTCATTCATATTTTCTTATCAGAATTGACGCAACCACAATTTTAATTCAAATAATCATGTTGTGTCAAATTCTATTCTTAGATTTTATTGTTGATATATATTGACAAAGTAATAATTTTTATATTGCTGACAAAAATTTTCCGAAAATCTTAAATACATAACGTGGGGATAAATATAGGTTAGGTTTGTTATACATACATAACAATCCTATCAATAACTAGCGATAATTATGAATTCAAACATTTTATGGCTAAAAATAATTATGGCTGACAGTATAGACCTAAGTACGATTCCTGCCAAGTTATTTATTATTTGTATTTGTGTATATTAGACCTTTTTAGGGTTCCGTACCAAAAAGATAAAAAGAAATGCTTGTTGTGCGAATGTTTGAAATAAGATCGTTAAACGGAGAGTGGTTATAGCCGCCTAAGGACATTAGCAGCTCCAAGCGCTAATCATGCGTTGCGGATCTCAGTAACAGCAACGAGTATGTCTCATTTGTTCCATGGAACTACGTGTTTTATATTAACGGCCGCACTCGGAGACGTCAACTAAGTTTTAAGTTTCATTAAAGTAGCTGCTGTCACTTTCTTTGCTATAGCAATAAAATAAGACGCAGCAACTTTAATGAAACTTAAAAATTAATTGACGTCTCTGAGTGCGGCAGTAAGATATCACATATTGTTCTATACAAATGGGACGTGCCCGTTCCCACGCGGGCCTACTCTAGTTTGGGAAAAATTGTTAAAAAATACATGAAGGGAGTCTTGAGAAGTGGTGTCGTGTATCCAGACTCGATGGATTACCTACAGCGTGTACAAAATTCCCCATCCGCTCGACCGCGTGGCGCAGCACCGCCGCGGACTTGACAGTCCAGTCCTGTCCCCTATTTCATCAACAAGACAGTGAGAGACGACAATGCGGTTTGGTATACGTTGCAAAGTCGACGAGCTCCTTCACCAGTCTCTGGGCTTCATGTGACACTGAATTGTCACTTGTCATTTATATGATTTATTTATAGGAGGAAGAGTGTAGTTAGAAAATGATTTACTTCTTAACCTTATGGCCACTGTCAATAAGATAATCAAGTTATTACAACAACCTCATTACTTTCATACTATCCAAAAGGTGTCTAGCGATTATTGTGTAGTTACTGATTGTTTCTCGTTTGTGTTAGACCCTGGAGCAGCACCAGCGGCGCAAGGACATCTACCAGGCGCTGACGAGCAACATGGCGGAGATCTTCGCGTTCTTCATGCGGCTCATCGAGCTGCACGTGCAGCAGTTCCGCGAGCACACCGCCGCCGGCGACGCCGCCGCCGCCGGCAGCCATGGCCGCGTCGTGCAGGTCACCTCTCACACTGACAGCGCGTCGTCGCGAATAGCCCAACTTTCCGGGATAACAAGTACCGGATGTCCGTGTCCGGGCTAAAAACTATATCTGTACTAAATTTGACGTTGTTTGGTTTAGGGGTTAAACCGTCAAGAAGGAAATATGTTTCTGACAAAAATAAGCTTTTCTTGCTGACTGTATTTTTCACAACCATCGTCAAGGCGAATCCAACGAAACCAAATACGGCGTGGCTATCTTGTTTCGTTGCGGAGTTCCTATGACCATATTCCGACTGCATCATCAGGTCAGCTCGATGGTACCGTAGTATTGTATTGGCAACCATTTCCACCGAAGTTACGTCGGTATACCTAATTTTAGCTCAATCGGTCACCGGACAGTGGTATCTTGCTTGCAAGATTTGACCTAAACAAACTTACATACAAGATTTGACCTAAACAAACTTACATACAAGATTTGACCTAAACAAACTTACATACAAGATTTGACCTAAACAAACTTACATACAAGATTTGACCTAAACAAACTTACATACAAGATTTGACCTAAACAAACTTACATACAAGATTTGACCTAAACAAACTTACATACAAGATTTGACCTAAACAAACTGCATGTTAATAAAAAGCTTGTAAAAAAACGCACTTTTCGCATTTATAATATGAATTTTATCAAACAAATGCAAGAATGCTTCTTTTTCTTCAATCCGATGACCCATGATGCCGTATTGAGTGTACTAAAATATATTTAATACAAAATTATGTATTAACACTCGAATAAAACTATTGTTTTATGCGTTATAAAGTCATGACCCCATTTCTTACGATTTACGAGCAGCGTGATAATTCGTTGGCAACGGCTGTAAAAATTTACGAAACTGTTATATTACAAACTCACGAGGCATTTAAACCTTTACTAAAGTTGTAAAAGTAAAGGTTATTTTTCAAAATGAAAATAACCGCATTTACAGTTTTTATAAACTTACCTGAGCCGGGATTCAAACCAACTAAAAATGCAGAACTTAAGTATGTTTTAGGTTATTATTAGATTTCAGCATCTAATTTAATTTTAAGAGATAATGTTAATTATCGAGATTATATTATCCCTATCATTGACCCTGTACAGATACTTTGGAATCTGTAACAAAAAAGAATGTCTCTTTTGAGTAAAATAAGCTATCATAAGAATTGTTTGTAGTTCACATCCATGCCCCATTATTTATTTTTTTGTCATCCCTGTATAATCAGTCTGAAAAACTAGGCCACCCTTAAAGTACGCATTTGGAAACCTTTTTTTTTAAGAAAAAAGGTCGTGGAAAGTTGAAGATGGTACTCCCCAGGTGGTGCTGCTAACCCTGACCGGGTTCGTGGAGTGGGTGTCGACGAACCACGTGGTCATGAACAACGGGCGCCTGCTGCAGATCCTCTGCGTGCTGCTGCAGGACGAGGCCTTCCAGCTGCCCGCCGCCGACTGCTTGCTGCAGGTCGTCCACAGGAAGGGATCGGTGAGCTTCCTCTTACGTCGCTAACATGATATGTGACGTTCTCAATATAAAGGGACCTTATGGAGGCAGGCGGTTACGGCGTTTTTAGAACTGTTACCATAGTGTTCGTATAGTTACAAGAATAAGAAGAGCGTAACTGCCTTCCTCCATAAGGTCCCTTTATATTGAGAACGTCACATATCACCTTGACGGTAGTTACAGCAGCTTTGTGACAGCTCGTCAACAGGGTGTGGTTTCTTTTATGTGTGAAAATCCACATGTCAGCTTCCTGATGGTAACTGTATGGTTACTGTGGCAGTGAAATATGAATGGGTGATGGAAAGAAAGAAAAGGGAAATTTGAGTCTTGCTTATAAAATTCCATGTGGAAGGACTATCCTATAGTACGATCGTGTTAAGAATGCAGTGAATCATCGTTGTCCGCCGGCTTAACCACGCCCCCTAACCAATCAGGTCGTTTAAAATTAAAAAGTCAAGTGCACAGTGACTAGTTGAAGGCAGACTTTTGAACGAAACGGTTGTGTCCTTTACGCGCTACTTACATAACATTTTATTAAAAATGATTACCTCACCTATTTGTTAGAGTAAAAGAGGCTCGATAATTCATAGCGGGGAAAGAAAAATTTATAATATTTTTAAGTACTTTAAACAGTGTGAATTTGGATGACGTCATGGAACTCGCAGTAGAAAATTCTTTTATAATAAATATGAGCGAAGATTCTGCTGATAATTATTGAAATATATTATTAATTACTTTGTTTTAAGACAATTAAGTACTTAATGTTTTAAAATATAACTCCTCTGTGAATACACCTTTACCCTGCAGCTGCGCTGATGATTCACTGCATTCTTAACGCGAACGAACTATAATGAGTTAATTCTTAATCAGATAGGCATGTTCTAGGTAACTATGAATTAACGGTAAATTCTTGTATTGGTACGCACCAACGAGAATTCCACTGATTTTTTTTAAGCGCAAAAAATATAACCGTTTTTTGTGACTATAGACTAAGGAGCGGAAGCCCCTGATGATCCTGTTCAGTGAAGACGCGATCTCGTGCATCCACCGCGCGGCCGTCGCCAGCATCAACGCGGTCGACGAGAAGAGTTATCTGTTCCTAAAGAAGCTCTCTCAGGTAATATCAATACAACCATCACTAATTTGGTGTTATTTTGGTCCAAATAATTGTTTCATCGTTGTAAAAGACCTTTTTCAGGCGATAGTGCTTTTTTTGTTTACCCATCAACTGTTCTTCACCAATTTAAGGAGTATAATGGTTTAAGTTTATCACAGTGAAGATTCACATAATATTGATATAAATTGACGCAAGATTTTTAATGTCCAACAAAGCAAGTTAATTGTAAAAGAATTATTACGGGGCCGTATTTTGTAAATAAATCTAATCCCTTTATGTCAAAATGACACCGGGTCTTTGCAAATTTGCAGGTGTTAGTGGGTCTAGGCCAGCAGCTAACAACCCTGTGGAACTTCGCCACCGGCGTGGAGTTCTGGATGCCGGTCTTCTTGGAGACCCTGCTGGCGCTGACGGCGCACCCGTCGCTGACGCTGGCGCACGCCGCCGCCGGCGTGTGGCTGGCGCTGTTCCGCCACGACCACGTCTCCAAGCTGCCGCCCGTGCTGCTCGTCGTGCCGCGCTGGCTGCACGCCGCCGCACCCAAGCTGCTCAAGGTCACCAGATATACTCCATACATTAGCTTACTCAAATACTATACATGAGACCAAACAGTTCCCTCCCCGCTACAACAAGCCCCCGTATTGGGAAGATAGACGACTCGGAGAAGGTCGCGGGAATCGCTCCTGGGGGAACTTAGGTCCTTAGGTAGATATGATTGATGATAAGCAGCTGCTGGAGAAACACATAAAGCGACAAGGTTTCATCACATTTATCTATTTCAGTAGTTTTCAAAGTTATGGACCGTAAAGCGTCTAAAACAAAAGTTTGTGACGCACTCGTTACTGTTGGGAGGGTCACGACCCAAACTGAATTGTCAGAATCGCATTCATTCATTCGTCATCTCCTTGTCATAAAAAAGTAACTATCCTTTTTAGAATATGTGATTCCATGCATCAATGCAAGTTTTTAAATGAAAACTTCAAATGAATCTCAATAATCAGGTGACGTACCCCGCCGGCGCGGCGGGCGCGTTCGCGCGCATGGACTACGACAGCGAGCAGGAGTTCGCCGTCTTCTTCAGCCGCTGCCGCACAGAGATACTCGACTGCTTCAGGTCAGTTCTACTTTTACTCCATAATAATATGTTTGGCTAATTAACAATACAAAAATACTTCGTCAGCCGATTGGAGCTTCTCTGGCGAAGAAGCATCTTTATAGTTTGGCTAAAGAATTTGACGTGGTGACAATATTCTCAAGCGACAACCACGACTTATGCCACTTTTACTCCGAACAGCGCCCTCATTATAATAAAAACTGGCTATTGTGAGTCGAGAGGTTAGCCTAGTTGGTAGTGACCCTGCCTACGAAGCTAGCGGTCCCGGGTTCGAATCCCGGTATGGACAAATAGTTGTGTGATGAGCGCGAGTATTTGTTCCTGAGTTATGGATGTTTTCTATATATTTAAGTATGTATTTCTCTATATAAGTATGTATATCGTTGCCTAGTACCCATAGTACAAGCTTAGAGCTTAGTTTGGGACTAGGTCAATTTGTGTGAGATTGTCCCTGATATTTATTTATTATTTATTGAATGTTCAGCAGTGGAGCTCTGTAGGCTGTGTGTTGAGATGATGATGTTTCCAGGCACTGCATGTCGGCGGCGCCGCTGGTGACGTGGGGCTACGTGGAGCAGTGGGCGCGCGCCGCGCTCGGCAAGGTGGACGCGTGCCCGGACCAGCTGGACGCGGCGCACCCGCTCTACGTCGAGTGGGAGGCGCTGGCGCAGGTAACACGCGAGATCCAGAGATAAAGCGATCCTGAGTGAGAATAGTGAGAGAAGGCAGTGGTCGTGGAACAGGCCTGTGGAATATGCAAATTTTATCATTTTTTCAAATTTCCAGGTGTTGGACGTGGTGCTATCGCGGTTGTTGCAAGCGGAGCCGCGGCCGAGCGTCGCGGAGGGCCTGGCGCTGCTGCAGCGTTGCGTGGCGTGCAACCCGCCCGCCCCTCTCATCCTGTCTCTGTTGCTCTCGCTCATCTCCGCGCTCTTCGTGTTCCTTAGCTGCTCTTACAGCCAACTAGCGGGTGAGTGTGTCTCGGCAATACTGGCTTTGAACCGACACGCGTCTTGAAACTGCAGGTCGGTTATTTGTTGTCGGTGAAAGCCGACCAAGTGGAAGTCTCTTTTTATTTCACATTGTTGGAAAGAGACTTCCACTTGTAATACAAGTTACAAGCTTTTGATAAATGGGCCCCAGTCCGTAATTTGTAAACGAAAATATTTTATAGCTTCAAAGCGTCAGCTCTAAGTGGTCCGTTTCGCGCTTCTGGTCTAAAGTGAACTTTTCTTTTTGAATACACTTTGGTTTGGCACAGCGGGCTCGGCTTACGAAGACACTAATAAAAGCTCTGCGTGTTCAGGTCCGGGCGTCGGCGAGGCGGGCGCGGAGCTGCTCCCGCGCGTGCTGGACAAGATCTTCGCGGCGCTCGAGTACTGCGGCGCCTCGCCCGACGCGCGCCGCAGCCGCGCCGTCAAGAACGTGCGGCGCCACGCGGCCAGTCTGCTCGTCAAGCTCGCCTCTAAGGTGCGCGTACATCACTACCGTAGCGGACAGTCTACAAAGTAGCGTGGTGCGTTCTTAGCGTGGAAATTAACAAGGAGTTGTATGCAGGCCGTCACACATAGTCACGCCGCGCTGGGAACGCACTGCGCGATGCGGTGTGATTTTCACGTAGTATTTGTTTACAAATTTATAGTGTATTCGTGACCATGGATGTAGAAAAAATTATAGATTATGTTTGGGAACGTCCAGTTCTGTATGATTTGGGCCATAAGAGCTACAAAAATGTGTTGACTTGAATGGAGATTGCGAGAGAACGCGTCGCGCTGGGAACGCGCTGGGCGCCACACGCTACGCTAAGCGCGGCGTGTTCTTGGCGCGACGCGAAGTTTTCCTGCAGTGTGACTGCCGCGCCGCGCTGGCTGTTTGACTAAGCCTTTAGTTTGGAACTAGGTCAATTTGTGTGAGATATTATTGTCCTCTGATATTTATTTCTTAAAGGTGTGTGATAGAAGAAAAAAGAGAGGAAGAGGAAAGGGTAGTCGTAGTGTCTGACAGAACATTTAGTCATCATAGTACAGTCGAGGACAGAAAGATGTGTACAGTTTCGGGGCTTATTAGAATGGAAGAAGGTGAGAAAGTGTTATGATATGAGTGTGGTGGAGTGCACATGGTAGATAGCGCTTGTGTTATTATTATTTTTTTAATATTGTATTTATATTATATTATTAAAAAATATATATATTTGTGGTGGTGTGCGCAGTACCCGCTGCTCCTGCTGCCGGTATTCGGGCGGCTGCACGAGCGCTGCCGCGCGGCGCTGGCGCGGCCCGGCCTCAGCGCGCTCGAGAGCGTCACCATCCAGGAGGCGCTGCTGCTCGTCTCCAACCACTTCTGCTGCTACGAGCGCCAGGCCGCGCTCGTGCACCAGGTACCGCACATTGCTTCATCTCATCTCGTACCCCAACCACGAGAACACATACACTCCAAACTAAGCTGACTCTGTATCTTGTCTGTGGGAACCTATCTTAAACTTTATTTATATAAATCACCGATTTTACAAGTTAGAAGTCTCATCTGGCGATAAATGATGATAAGGGTCGACTAAACTGTTGTTTTGTTCGTATTACTAAAGTCGGTTTTTAACTTGTTACCAGAACTGAGGCGGTCTTATAGGGTGTCAAAACCGGTAAAGTTCCAACGGGCTGGAGCCTACATGCACTATCCCTCTCACTACCTAGATTTTGGCATATTTGAAAGATTAAACCATATTAACTTTATTTTTGTAAAGTTAGGCACTCTAATAGAAAGCCAGCCTAAGGCTAAACGAAGCGATATAGATACTATAGGTGGTTTTTGTTTAGTGCCGGTGAGTGGTGAGTTAATAGATGTATGTGATCAGGTCCTCGGCGACTGCAGCGCGCGCTGGGAGGCGCTGGCGCCGCACGTGTCGTCGGCGGCGGCGCTGGCGCGGCTGGTGGGGCTGGACGTGGCGCCCGCGCCGGCCGGCGCCGACGACGAGCACGGCGAGGCGCGCCGCACGCTGCTGCACGCGCTCACGCTGCTGCTCGGCGTCGTCAAGCGCACCACCGTGCCCGCCGACCCCGACAAGTGAGACTCGAGTCACTTAAAAAAATTGTATTGGTCTTCTCAGATCATTTTCGCGCGGCGGCTAGCGTTTCAGCAGCCCTTACTGACCCGTATACTTACACGAAATAAGTTAGACGTGGAGTGTACTTAAAGCTTAAACTTGACAGGGCCTCTCGCGGCGGGTTCAGCGCGGGCCTCACGCCCTCCGGCAACCCGATCTGGCGCAACCCGTGCGGCGCGCACGTGCTGCCGCTGTTCCCGCACGCGCTGGCGCTCGCGCGCGCGCTGCACGAGCTGCACCTGCCGGCGGCGCGCGCGCTCGTGCACGCGGCGCACGCGCGCGCGCTCTGCCCGCCGCCCGCCGAGCGCCGCAACCTGCTCGGCCTGTGCGAGGCCGACGCGCCGCCGCCGCAGCCGCAGGACAGGATGCAGACCTTCTTGCACACGCTGCACGATAATGTAACTATTACACTTTTAATACTCCTTGATTAACTCATTTTCAAGAATTGTATCTATAGCCATTATGCCAATGATCTAATAAAAATTAAAGTAGATTTAAGCTTGAGACACATAGCAAGCGCGACGCAATCAGTGTGCGAAATTTCGCGTCATACTACAAGCATAATTAGTGTGAGCGGTCACACAGATTGCGCTCCACTCAAGCGCTTCGCTCGCGTCGAATTTAATTTTATTAAAGAAGAAGTTATATTTAGACGCAACTAACAGTAACATATGCTCGGCGACGTCCTAAACGGACGATATTTAGCTTCGCATTGACGGTCGGAGCGACACCGGCGGCGGCGCGTGCGCCGTCCGTGTGACCGCCGCGCCGCGGTGACGTGGAGCTGGCTCACAGTGAGCAACGTTAGAGTCCGTGTGCAGGTGTGCCACCTGGTGGGCGCGGCGGCGACGACGCTGGGCCGCGAGCTGTTCGCGGCGCCCGGGCTGGCGCGCGCGCTGAGCGGCTCGCTGCTGCACGCGCTGCCCGCGCTGCCCGAGCACTGGCTGCGGCCCGTGGCGCGCCACGCGCTCAAGCCGCTGCTGCTGCACTGCCCGCCCGCGCACCACGCCGACGTGGCGCTGCCGCTGCTCGACGTGCTGGCGCCCTTCAGTGAGGACACTCTTTTATTTCTTATAAATACTAACTGAATTTATTCACTGGTTTGAGGCTTCTTGCGAACGTTCTACGACTGTTTTTTTTACAAACAACTGCATGGACATTCTAATCTCTATTTGAATTCAAACATCGCTGATTTACATCCATTACAGCCAGCACGCTTCATGTACATTTCTATTTAGAACTTCCTCACACTTTCAATACTCACCTGCTCTGGTAATTACTTAACTATCTGTTTCATTCCTACATTTTGACATTTGAAGTTCAAAGAGGTGTAATACCTTAGTTAAGTATGTTTTACATGTTAAATCAATCAATAAGGAATTGTTAAATATACATTGGGAGGAGGAATTCTCTCAACGTACTTTGGATCAATCGGTTGATTTCTTTTATGAAACCTTTAAAACTCTCAGAGGCAAATATATACCCTGCAGGAAGCTGGTTACAGACACTTATCCTGTGTGGTACTCGCATTCACTGAAAAGAGCTCAGAAAGAAAAATATAAATACTTTAAAAAATATAAAATGTATAATAATAAATCAGATTTAGTTTCCTATAACGTCTTGAGAGACAGAGTGCGTAAATTAGAGCGGGAGTTTTTTGATAAGTATATGGAACGTGTTGAGGGTAACATTGTGGAGAATCCAAAGCACTTCTGGTCATTTATCAAGTCACGGTCTACCTCCCATGGAATACCTAGTAGCTTAAAATATGATAATAGGTTGGTCAATACTGGTTCTGACATTTGTAACGCTTTTTCGGACTATTTTTCTTCGACGTTCTCGGGGCCAAATGGTGCTGTTACTAATTCTCTTCATGATGTTGCTGTCAACTCAGCGGTTGATTTAAACAGCATTGTAGTTGATCCGGAAGCTGTGACTACTATTTTGCGTAGACTGGACCCGTCCAAATCAGCCGGACCCGATGAACTTCCGGCCCTGTTCTTGATCAACTGTGCTAAGACCGTGGTGACGCCTTTAGTTCTATTGTTTAGACGCTCTTTATCTGAATGCTTAGTGCCATCTGTTTGGAAGTCGGCCTTTATTACTCCAGTCTACAAAAAGGGATCTAGGTCAGACATAACGAATTATAGGCCAATTTCTAAATTATGTATTATAGCTAAAGTTTTTGAAAAATTAGTTTATAACCAAGTTTACAATGTTCTTAAAAATTCCTTCATTCCTAATCAACATGGTTTTCTGCAGCGTAGATCCACTGTTTCCAATCTTGTGCTGTTTAATGAGTATGTCACTGGGGCAATGGATAATGGCTTTCAGGTGGATGTGATTTATACTGATTATAGCAAAGCTTTTGACAGGATTGATCACAGCATATTAGTGTCTAAGCTTTATGATATCGGAATAAATGGAGATCTGTTAAGATGGTTCTCGTCTTATATTGATAATAGATCCCAGGCTGTTGTTGTCAACAATTATGTGTCGGGTTGGGTAACGGTCCCAAGTGGTGTTCCTCAAGGATCTATACTTGGGCCTCTGCTGTTCAACATATTTGTTAACGACATTGGTAAATGTTTTGTCAATTCTAAACTTCTTTGTTTTGCTGATGACATGAAAATTTTTATAAAAGTTCGATCCGACCGTGACTCAGTATTGCTACAGTCCGATTTGGAGCGGCTCGGCGAATATTGCCAAACAAATGGGTTAGATTTAAATCCGACTAAGTGCTTTTCCATTACCTTTTCACGCCAACATAAATTAATCTCAACTTCTTATTTGCTAAAGGGCCAACCTCTACTTAGAGTTTCACATATAAAAGATTTGGGTGTCGTTCATGATTCTAAGCTTCTCTTTGATAAACATGTTGACAGTATTGTTGCTAGTGCGTGTAAAGCTTTAGGTTTTATAATGCGTAATTCTGCCCATTTTACTCAAGCTAAAACATTAAAAGTGCTTTTTTGCTCGTATGTTAGAAGTAAGCTTGAGTATGCTTCTCAAATTTGGAATCCGTGCTACGGCACGTATGTTGGTCGAATCGAGCGCGTTCAACATAAATTTATGAAATATTTATGTTTCAAACTTAAATGTCCCTACAGTTCGATAGACTACACTCGCATTTGTAAGAATCATCATCTTATACCACTATACAAGCGTCGGGAAATAGCTGATATTACTTATTTTCTAAATATTACCAGTGGCGTCGTTGATTGCCCTGAGTTACTTTCTTGCGTTTCGTTTAATACGCCCACACGTCCTAAAAGGTATTACCCCCCTATATCACTTCGGTTAGCATCATCCAGATACAGACAAAACAGCTTCTTGGCGCGTGCTGGTAAGGGCTTGAATAATTTGGTCAATGATAATGATATGGATGTAGACATATTTAATTGTAGAATCCCTTCTGTGAGGCGAAGTCTGACGTCAAAATATTTTAGTTGAGCAGCATTATTTGTTTGTCTATTGCAAGTAGGCTATTGTTATTTTAGTATAATTTTATTTTGTTATGTTTATTCTTTGATATCTTTTTTGCGTAGGTGTGTAGTGCAAGTGCGTGGCACTTAAGAGTTTAATTTAACTTGATATTCTTACTTTGTTGTTATACGTGAAATCCTATAATTGGTTTTATGTTTCATATACTTTTTTTACGTTGATGTTATAACTGTTGGGTTTCCTAAATATAATAAATATAATAAATAATAAATGTTTATTTTGTTATTTTTACAGTGTTAGTACACTTATCACAACGATGGGACTACGTTATGTCTCTATACGAATCTGGAAAGCTCGAAGAGGAGGGAAGCAACGAGTCGCAAGAGGTTTTAGAAGACATGCTGGTTAGGCATCTGACGAGAGAACACTTAGAAGTACTCAAAGTAAGTCAATTTAATGGAGTTCAGCCGCAACAGTCCTGCTCGACACGACGGGCGACTGGCTGGATATCAGGGACCTCTTTCCGTTTACACAGTCCGACCAGCCCGTCCTCGCTTATTCCTCCTAGTCTAAGGGCCGTATTAATAAACTAATCTCAACTCTGATCCCCGTTACAAGTTGCGTCAAAAATGACAGTTCGCTATGGTTTGACGTTTACTTTGACGTATCTTGAGACGGGATCACAGTTGAGATGAGTTTATTAATACGGCCCTAAGAGTACGGACCGTTTTAATAAACTGATCTTGGCATTGATCCCCGTCTCAAGATACGTCAAAGTAGACGTTTATTTTGTCGTGTCTCGAGACGGGGATCACAGTTGAGATGAATTTATTATTACGGCCCCTAGATACTTCGTCCCCGTCTGTCTGTGACCCCGCTTGGCGGTCGAGCGGTACAGTTTAACGATTGTATCTTTCGTTTCGACTATATTGTTCATTCGGTTTAAAAGATGTTCTCCCGATTTCTGCTGTCGTAAATCTTATGATTGAAATGTCCTAGGGCCGTATTTATAAATTGATCTTAGTGAGATGCCTGTCTTACGACACGTCAGAATTTACTGTTTTCTCTATGACTACGTTTATTTTGGCGTGACTCGAGACGGGTAACTTACTCAAGATCAGTTATTGAATACGGCTCTCAGCATCGCTTGTCTGTTACTGTTATATGAATGAACATGTTTTGTTGTATCAGGTGTCTCTAGTGGAAGGCGGCGTGAGCGGCGAGGGCGCCGGCGGCGCGGGCGACATGGAGGAGGACACGCCGCCGCCGAGCGGCGCGCGCGCGCCCGAGCACGTCTCCGAGCTCGGCGCGCTCGTGCTGGCGCGCGACGCTACCGGGCCCGCCGTGCTGCACACGGTGCGGACAATACACACAGATATAATATCATCCCCTGTCATTTTTAGTTGAACATGTTATTATTTATTTGAATATGTCAGGTGCTGCGCGCGCTGACGTGGCCGGACTCTACGTCGTCGCTGCGCGCGACGGCGCTGGCGCTGCCGGCTCTGCGCGCGGCGCTGGGCGCGGGGCTCGTGCGCGACGCCGAGGCGGCCGGCGCGCTGGCCGCCGTGCTGCAGGCGCTGCGCGCGCACGGCCAGCACGACGCCAACCAGGCCGCGCTGCTCGCGCTCGCCGTGCAGGTACTAGTGCTGTGTCCGGCGCGGGCGCGGGGCTCGTGCGCGACGCCGAGGCGGCCGGCGCGCTGGCCAGCACGACGCCAACCAGGCCGCGCTGCTCGCGCTCGCCGTGCAGGTACTAGTGCTGTGTCCGGCGCGGGCGCGGGGCTCGTGCGCGACGCCGAGGCGGCCGGCGCGCTGGCCAGCACGACGCCAACCAGGCCGCGCTGCTCGCGCTCGCCGTGCAGGTACTAGTGCTGTGTCCGGCGCGGGCGCGGGGCTCGTGCGCGACGCCGAGGCGGCCGGCGCGCTGGCCAGCACGACGCCAACCAGGCCGCGCTGCTCGCGCTCGCCGTGCAGGTACTAGTGCTGTGTCCGGCGCGGGCGCGGGGCTCGTGCGCGACGCCGAGGCGGCCGGCGCGCTGGCCAGCACGACGCCAACCAGGCCGCGCTGCTCGCGCTCGCCGTGCAGGTACTAGTGCTGTGTCCGGCGCGGGCGCGGGGCTCGTGCGCGACGCCGAGGCGGCCGGCGCGCTGGCCAGCACGACGCCAACCAGGCCGCGCTGCTCGCGCTCGCCGTGCAGGTACTAGTGCTGTGTCCGGCGCGGGCGCGGGGCTCGTGCGCGACGCCGAGGCGGCCGGCGCGCTGGCCAGCACGACGCCAACCAGGCCGCGCTGCTCGCGCTCGCCGTGCAGGTACTAGTGCTGTGTCCGGCGCGGGCGCGGGGCTCGTGCGCGACGCCGAGGCGGCCGGCGCGCTGGCCAGCACGACGCCAACCAGGCCGCGCTGCTCGCGCTCGCCGTGCAGGTACTAGTGCTGTGTCCGGCGCGGGCGCGGGGCTCGTGCGCGACGCCGAGGCGGCCGGCGCGCTGGCCAGCACGACGCCAACCAGGCCGCGCTGCTCGCGCTCGCCGTGCAGGTACTAGTGCTGTGTCCGGCGCGGGCGCGGGGCTCGTCCGCGACGCCGAGGCGGCCGGCTATTACCTGCCAGACCACGTCAGCCCTTCCGACCCTTATGGTAGGCAAGCGACAGCGGGTTGACGGGACACCGACTCATTAGTCGAGCGAGTCGAGAGCTTTTGCTCCTTCAATACAATTGCAATTAATTTGATATTGCGCGTATTTCTTAATAGTGATGATCATTTCACTATCTAGTTTGTCAGTCGTGCAACCCTATCCAAGCCTCTTTTTTATATTATATGGGTTTACTCTTGACCGTAGTCGAAACCTAAGAAGAGTCACGACTAGGTCGACGATGGGGTGAGCTTACCCAGAAGGCACCTATTAATCCCATGTAGGGCACCGGGTCATAAGCATTCGGAAATACGGACGCCGGCAAACCCCTCGTCCTCCCGCCACAAACCAAGTCGTGTAGCAAGTGTATATCGGCAGGCGTACGAGACACTCCGGCCGCGGTTCCCGCACGTGGCGAGCGTGCTGCGCGCCATCCCCGACGTGGACGCGCACGACCTGCGCCGCCTCGACGAGAAGCTGGCGCCCGCCGCGCACAAGCAGAACAAGATCGACAAGACCAAGCGGGACCTCTTCAAGAAGATCACCGCCCGGGTCAGTACAATCAACTTCTGTTGTCAACACAAGTTAGGGCGAGTTTATGGAGATGTAGGGCTCTTCATGGACGCTCTTTCACATCGCCATATTAGGCTGGAATTTACTGCGTTTCGCGGCGCACAACGCGCAATGCCACTATAAATGAGCCCTTATGCACGCTGCAGCTCATGCCAATCTTTGTTGGTCGCCTCAATTGTCGTGAAGCAGTGCGGCTAGCATATCTTGTCGCTTGGTAATCCCTTTCTAGCCAGTCGATAATTAAAGGAAGCAACAAGGGAGAAATACAAGTTGTACTAGCCCTACTATTTGCCGCTCGATATGGAAGTTGTATGCAATTTTAATTTGTATATACAGCTGATCGGGCGCAACGTGGGCCAGCTGTTCAAGAAAGAAGTGTACATCCTGGACCTGCCGACGATGCCGGCGCCGCCCAAGGCGCAGCGCAGCGCGCTCGACGACCCGGCCGGCGCCGGGCTGCCCGGGCTGTTCGCGCCGCACGCCGCGCCCACGTAGCGCCCGCGCCGGCCCCGCCCACTGCTCGCCGGCGTGACACCGCGGCTTAGGACCCTATTCATAAACTGATCTTAAATACGATTATCGTCTCAACACAGGTTAAAGAAAACGTCTAACAGAAAACTGTTCATTGTGACGTGTCTTGAAACAGGCAATTAACTTGAAATCAGTTCATTAATACGGCTCTAAGGCCTTCAGCACATGGCGAGTTCGACTTAAATGTGACGTAAACATTTGCGTCGTGCTATAGGAAAGTATAGCGTATGGCGTGAATGAGTTGAATTAACGAATGAAAGTATGTGATAAATTAAAGTTTAGGGTTTGAAATTTGAACTATTAATTTACCTTACTTGTCTTAATGTGGAAATGTATTTCTAACAACGTTAAAAAAAAACAATTACGTCTTTTATATAAAGCAACATGAGGCAAGCATTAGAAATTCTTCCAACCATACCGTAGTGGGAAAAGTTAGATACGTCATGCTGCGCTTGCGTCGAACCCGCCATGTGCCGAAGGCTCAACGTTATTCAATAGCTCTCATGCCAGTAGCAATATATTGTCAAGTCCGGATGCAAGGTTTCCTTTTTATACTACTGCAACGCAATGTACTACTACTAGTGTGAGGGCTATCGATTAGGCCCCGCGCAGACTGCAGACTATTTAGTCGGCCGATTATGTTTTGTCTCCACAAACTTAGTAAGAATGCATAAGGACAACCGTATAATCGGCCGATAGAAAGTCGGCAGTGTGCGGTGAGGGCAGTGTTATTAGTGTAACGCTGCACATGCCACTTTAAATATACGGGAAACTGTCTAACAGGGTAAATGGCTATCAACGGAAATAAAAACCAGTGTGAGTGGTCTTCGAATGCAGTCTTTTATTCACGTCGATATCTACAACAATAAATAAATCTAAATGTGAGAGACGCTGTGAGGCCGTTAGGTTGTGAGATTATACTGGTAATACTCGTGATGTTTTATATATATTTAAGTATGTATTTCTCTATATAAGTATGTATATCGTTGCCTGGTACAAGTCTAGAGCTTAGTTTGGGACTAGGTCAATTTGTGTGCGATTGTCACCTGATATTTATTTATTTATATATTTATATACTGCTGCTCACAATAATTTTGACTGACTACGCACGTTGAAGCGTGTAGGGAGTTTGTTCTTGTATGTTTCTCATACGTTGATTGTTATTTACCTTGTTTGTCAGTCAGAGGTCTCATTCGTACGGACGGTTTTTTCAACGCGCATTAAAAAAACGTTGGTCTAAAACACATTTGTGTGTCTATAATTACAGTCACACCTCAGCACATTTTTAACGCTAAAATTGCTCATTTGTTTTTTATCGCGAGTTGATGTTTTATCGCGCGTTTTGAAAACGTCCCTGCTTACGAGGCCTAATATTGTGTATAGAGGTTACAGCTCCTGACGTTACTATTCTACAAGTATGGCAACAGTGCTCAAATGCCATACTGTTCTGACTGATGTTGCCTCTTTAGAATTGTGGGTTCAGCTTAGTGAATAAGGAGTCCTGTTTACCAAAAGATAGCTTTGTATATAGAGTTTGAGGAATCACAACTGTACCATTAGTCAGGTATCTTGATGAAAGTTATAACGTTTTACCTTTGAATTGTTGTATTTCGCGGAGCGAACGTTGACATGCAAATGTTTTGGTAAACAGCCCGCTCGCCGCGCAAAAGGATCGTAGATAAAGGGGCGTAAGTTCACCGGTGTCAATATTACGGGCGTTGGTGAGGAATCGGCTAAATATTCGCCTATTTGGCAACTTTAACAATATTTTGCACGTACATGTTACGTAGCTGTACAAATTTGTTTTTGCAGAGCACTGATTTGTCCAAACGTATAAGTGCTCTGCTTCTATTGGCTGAAAAACTATATCACGTGGTTTGTTTCTTTATATTTAGTTAATTACCTAAACAAATGAAGTTTAGAGTGAGTGTTGCTAGTAACTCTAGAATGAATTGTACCACAGACTGCCCTAATGAGAAATGTGCAGACCACATTTTGCTTGTAAATACTTTGTGGTAGTACATACTTAATATGGTTATATTAATAATAATTTTAATATATTATGAAATATCGATGCTCATAACGCATTTAATGTAGACCCAAACTTACATTCCCATTGCTATGGGTGCTTGATAACGATACGAATATTTAGATAAATAGATTTGCTCAGTTTTGTATGAATAAAATTTGCATTTCATAATAAAGGCCCTAAACTATTTTAACATTTATGCTCATCACATAGATTGCCCGTACCAGGATTTGAACTTCGAACGTCGGCACAGTAGACATATTGTACTACTATAATTTTATAAAATTTTAAGATATTCGGACTACGGTGTCATCATTAATTGAAAGGATTTCTTGAAAATATCGGATAAAATGTGAGTCTGACTCGCGTCCTATTAGATATAAGGGTGCGATAAGCGTACGTTTTGTTTTAATTTTTATTCACGTATTGTGTTGTGTTGTATCAATTGAAAGAATGTTTGTTTCATATTTTTATATCATATAACATATTATGATGAACTCGGCAGCGTAACGCTACTCGTAAACATAACAAATGTTATTTCGTTCCTGTGCGACAAGTAGTATAGCAGTTTATACAAATACAGTTGGACTTTGACGGCCAAAAGGCATCCTAAGTTTTGATTTATATTGTTACAAAAAACTGGTACACTTGGTGTTTGGGATAATTCGAGTCCTTTATTCCACTAAGTTTCTATAGGGTGCATTGGGGTTATTCCGTGTGCGGGCCAAGTCCGTAAAACGGGCGTTTATGCCCATTCATAATGGCGTCACGCCACCATCTCTTAAAAACATAGAACTAAAAAGTTCCCCTGCTTTATCGAACGGCGTGCCGTTCTAGAATGGGCATAAACACCTGTCTTACGGAATTGCCCCGCACACGGAATAACCCCAATGCACTATATCGCAATCGTATTATTGGCGGTAATGCTAGCTCTTATTTGACAGAAAGAGCAAAGTCTGCTATATCGTTTATACGCTTGAAAGGAGAAATGGGATAAGCGACACGAAGCAAACTACAGGAGAGCCAAAAAACCCGCGAACATTTTCAAAGTCTTAATAATTTTTCAATAACACCAATTTTTTTTAATAAAACTTCAGAACTCCCTGTGGTGTGAGGGCTGTGTAGTGTTGACACCGGGCCGCCCCGCAGGTAGCCCTACGGGCGTGGCCACGACTTTGCGCGACCAGCGGCGCGGCGAGCGTTTCATAACACATTGCGTGTAATGACAGTTAACCGTTGTGTATAGTGTCTCGACCGCGCAATGAAGTTAGAATTCGCTCTCCGCGGCCGCCGCCGCTCAAAGTCGTGGCCGCACGCCGTGCTCTGACCGAACTCTGCTCCTACTCGTAATCGTACTCGCAATGTTAAACATTCTAATGTGAATAACCATTTATATGTTATTAATTAAATTATGTTATGAAGTGACTTGTTACTGTTTATTCATTATTTGATCTGGGGACACGGCAGTGCCCCCGCCAAGTCAGCAAAAAAAAGGCACGGCCGTACCATCCTTTTCCCGAAGCCATTCGGGCCATTTTCAACCGTAAAGAGTAATCTTTACCCGTTAAACGTCCAGGCGACATTTGTTCGTAAATTGATATAAATTACAGGAATATGTATGATTTTCTTTTTGCTTTATTAAAAAGTCATTCATGTAACAAACGGTAGAGAAAATTATTCGAATAACTATAAAAATAATCAAGTAAGCCATTTCTATCTCTAGCAAAACAATTTGATATGGAGTTTGTATGGCCGTAGTGCCCGCTGTCGTCATAGTACATGTCGGATCTCTGTCTAATTAGTAGTTTTAAATGCTTATACAGTGTGTAAATGGTATACGGGCGTTTATTAAAAATGGACATAGATTAAGACTCTTACTAATCATAAACAGAAATAATTATTTTGATTACGCTAACGTATACACCGTTATTCATTTTTGAACATACTATCGACCCGCATTGTATATACATCTAAGTCCATCTGTCAGGTAAGTACGTAATGTTTACTTGTTAAAATGTGTTTTTCAGCACCTCACCTCAGGTATTCATAGTTAAAGGCTCTTTCTCACAAAACAAATTAGTTTAAGAATTCTAGTTTAGCATTGGAGATTGGGATGGTATTATTGCATTTGATTAATTTAGAGATGTTACTTACCGCACTTACGTTCACGGTCTAGTGTGTCAACTATCCATTTAACATTGTTATCGCTCACACTCACTCATCACAGGTATTATCACACGTATCACTGTTGACAGCAAGTGTTTTAAGTGTATTTATTTGTAATGAAATCACGTATTTACAACAAGCATTATGGTGCTTATCAATTTGACTGAAACTGTCAAATGGCAGTACACTTTTTTAATTAATTCATTGGATCCTTTTTAGAACGCGGTACTGAATATCAACTTCAAATAAGTAGCTCACCTACATAAAGTGTGAGTCAGACAGAAATACTTTTTTGATCTGAACACCAAACAGGTTTTTTTAACTAAGTAAATCAAACTTCTTGGTATGTAAAAAAATTACTTTTCTCACAAAAATTTGTGGTAAAGATGTCATGTATGTCTTGTCTATTAGATTCATTTTGATTTTAAAAATGCGTTTTTAAATCAAAATGAAATTACAGTTCTCAAGAATTGAGCGATATAATTGAGTAAATATTAAAGTGCACCGTGCATGAAAGAGTTAGTTCTTATTAGAAATTAAGTAATCTCAGCTTTAATAATATTTAACTTTGAAACATCATTAATTGAGTTTTTAATTAATTGCATTGTTTGTTATACATTGCGTGTTAAATTATTTTGTATGTTTTTTTTTATTTTATTTAATTTTAACAAAAGCTGCATAAATGTGCTCATTAGGGGCTATACTAACCACAGTTAAAAGGAACGCCCATATACCATTTACGCACTGTATTATCCATATTTTTTGGCCGATTTAGATTTTAATTTTGCTTTTTGCCATCTCTTTTACGGTGATATATTGTCAAGAAATGCGATTAAAAAATTCATTCATATTCCCAATTAGTCACAACAATCCAATTGTATTGGATTCCAGCTTTGGGTCGATATACTGGATCAATGCAACTCTGCCGGCCGTTCCTCGATCTGTCTTTATTTTCTACTCTCAGCCTAGTCGGGGAGGAATCATTGAATAGACGGTCGGTAAAGAATCTATACCGAATCGATAGTATTTGATGCGTACCGCCGCACCGCATGAGGACGGAATATAAATCCATACTAACATTATAAATGCGAAAGTAACTCTGTCTGTCTGTCTGTCTGGCAGGCTGCCTGTCCGCTGGAACGGAGCGAGGCAGCGGAGCGGTGAGCGAGATGTAAATCCACCAATAGTTACTAGTTTACTAGCCTCAGACGGCTGCCTCGCTCCGCTCCAGTGGACAGGCAGCCTAAGTCGCTTTCACGGCTAAACCGCTGAACCGATTACGATGAAATTTGGTATGGAGATAGCCTGAGCTCCGGAAAAGGACATAGACAACTTTATATCCCGGAAAATTGGACAGTTCCCGAGGGAGCAGCGATAAACGACTTCTACGCGGACCGAGTCGCGGGCAAAAGCTAGTATTCAAATAATGTTCAATAAAAGGCAACGTGTGGTAATAAATAATGTATTTAGACTTAATACTATTTATCATAAGTATAGAGCAGCTGGCAGCCCAGCGGCACGCGGGCGCCGTCGTGCAGCAGCGCGGCGCGGCGCGCGGCCGCGTCCACGCTCAGCACCGCCGCGTCCGGCAGCTCCGCGCAGCGCGCCGCGTGGTCGCCGGGGACCGGGATCTTGCGAGCTCCCAGCACCGCGTCCGTGTAGCGCCACAGTTTCAGAGAGCTCACATCTGGAAAGTACAGGGGACATTTTACCGAACGCACACTTCTTGTTTTCTTGAAGTACTCGTACAGTACTCTTGAAGGTTCTAAATTAAAATTTACAAAAGGTATTTTCCTAAATATATTTTTTTCTGCAATTTTTTTTCGCATTTTGTCAAGATTTTAATTTTCTTCAGTCGCAAAATTTTCGATTTCTCCCAATCGTAGATTTCCCATTTGTTATTTGTAATTAGATCGAAAAAGCCAAAGCACTTAAAAACAGATTCCTCGGATGGGAAAAAACTTAAGAAGACAAATTCTGCTACTAAGCAACAACGATTTTGGCAAATTGATCTGTCAAATCTTAAGGACTTACCTTTAATCGCCTTGACCTCCTTCACGATCTTGGCCTTGACCTTCTCCACCGTGTCTCCATCGGCTAGGTCCAGGTGGACAGTGAACAGCCCGCTCATGGCGGTGGGGTTGACGACGGCCACCGGCAGGCCGGGCGCGGCCGCGAACGAGATGTGCGGCAGCCCCGGCGCGCAGTCCTCTCGCGTCTTCTCGGGCGCGTCGGGACTGTCCGTGTAGTTTATTTCTAGGGAATCCAGCTGAAGACAAAACGGTAATGCTATTGAAGAATTGTATGGTGTATAGGTCTGTATTCTACCTATACTGCAATTGTTTAGGTAATTAACTAAATGTAAACAAAACAATCACGTGATATATTTCGTCAGCCAATAGGAGCAGAGCGCTGACACGTCAAAGCTCAGCAAAACCGTTTTGATTGGCTATTTAACGCAGTCACGTGGTTTGGTTTGTTCACATTTAGTTAATTACCTAAACAATTGCAGTATAGTTTAAAAAAAATGTTAATTCAAAAAAATATAGATTCTTTCAAGAAAAAATCCGTGAACTCTTAAAATAAGTTCAAAAAATCTTTTGTAATACCGAAAAAAACACCGATTTGTGGCTGAGTTGTCCCAACTTCCTGAGCTTAAATGTCCTTACCTACATAGTGTGTTACGATAATCGATACACAAGTGCGGTATAATACCGTCGATATCGTGTTTTATATCAAAATAGTTAGTGTGTTTATCATATAAATGTTTGCAGCATTTAATAATAAATATCAGCGGACAATCTCACACAAATTGACCTAGTCCCAAACTAAGCTCTAGGCTTGTACTATGGGTACTAGACAACGATAAACATACTTATATAGAGAAATACATACTTAAATACATAGAAACAAGAGAGTAAACAAGTAAAAGGCAAGAGGCCGGTGTCATAAGCGGCAATCTTTCTCTTATCCTCAAAAGAGTCACATCACATGATAGCACGGTTTAAACTCACATCCAAGGTGTTAAGCAGGTACTGCTTGTTGTCGCTCAACACGGCCCGCTCGTCGAAGGGCAGCCCCGCGGACAGCGCGTCCAGCCCGACGCTCGCGACGCGCTCGCGCGTGGCCTGCACGAACGGCATCGCGCGCTTCATGTACTTCTGGAGCTCTGGGATGGCGGCGAGCTTGCTCGAGATCACTTTGTTATCGGGTAGGCCGGAGGGCTGGAACAATAAAAAAACTATTATTAAAAGTTTTGGGTTGGCGGCGGATAAAAAAATGCTATTGACGGATATATTCCACTGGTTCAACGCTGACGAGTGATAAGGGCGTTTTTCAAAAAAAGTGTACATGGTTAAGGAAAACTTAAGAAATGTTTACTTTTTCCGGTTCGTCACGAAAATTAACGATACTAAATGTATGACAAATTTTCGTGACGCACTGGAAAAAGTTAAAATATCTTAATTTTTCCTTAACGATGTACACTTTTTTTTTAAGAACGCCCATAAATTCGCGGTTGAGAGCGCAAAAAGACTCTAGTAGCTATGATCTTCTAAGGTTGAAATTAACTCTGGTTTTAGAAGTCACTGGCGAGTCACTATTTTTGAATTCGACAAATCGTTGATTAATAGCATCTCGGGTATATTATTAGTGTTATCACACGGATTCGATAACTGTGTTAATTTATTGTATAACTTGACAAAAACCGGTCAAGTGGAGTCGGACTCGCGCACTGAGTGTTCCGTACACATTTGGCCGGTTTTTAGTATTTGTTATTATTCTATAGGGTTTGTTCTATAATCATACCAGATTTGACGCTTGTATTACCGTTTTTATGATAGAACAAATTTTACTAAAAAAATCAAGACAATCTTGTACGATTCAAAAGATACAGCTATTTAAAGTTAGAACGGACGGACGGACAGCCGTGAGCTTAGTAATAGGGTCCCATTCGGGTACGGAACCCTGAAATAAGTGTTTGCAAAAAATGAGGACGCTGTTCGAAGTGAAATAAATTAACAACATGATCCATTTTAAACCCAAAAATTCCTGTATGGTAGTTGCCGCTGGAGAATATTGTAGCTCCACTTACCACGTCAAACTGCGTCAAACTCTTTTATCAAGCTATTGGTACTTAATAATAATAACTTACGCCATTAAGTTCCTTTAGCGTGGTGAGTATAATGTGCTGCCACCGCGGGTACTCCTTCGCGACCCAGATGACGGCCTTGTTCGGTTTCTTCTCCGGCTTGGGCGTCTCCCCCTTCTTGGGCTTCCTGGCGGCGCAGTGGTTCTTCAGGTAAATGCGGAAGGAGTGCGTGGCGTCCATGAAGTAGTTGCTCGCCTTCACGGCCGCCTCGTCGACCTCGCCCGCCTCGGGCCATCTCGCGTGCAAGATGCTGGTTTTCTGTTAATAAAGGAATATTATCCTCTTTGCGAATAAAATGGGCATTTGCGATATGTTTTGAGTTTATAGCGTAAGGAATTATGTCACGCAATGGAATAATATATTGTGTAGATATTAAAAATATTAAGTAAATAATATTTAATTCATTTTGTAGTGTAAAATCACATTTCCTTACACTACATGAAAAAATCCTATGTGCCCGTTTCGCCAAGGGAAGTAAGAAAGGAAAGAAAATATTCTTTTCACCTCACCAGCTCAAAAAGGCTTCTTTGGCGCACAAAATATTGCAACAAAACACAGCGTGAAAAAGTCCACTTTAACTGCCGCTGCGCGAGGACGGCCACAACTGTTATGGCGCTCGTGTAATTGTTTTTCCAACACCAAGTGTTTTCTTCGTTATGGTGAGGTGAAAAAAGGCTTTGAATCCCTCGTTAGGCGTACGCTGCGCTCGTGGTTCAATTTTAGAATCCTTCGCTGACTCGGGAATCAATACTGGCCCTCGCGCCAAATAACTATTTTGCAGCCTTGCATAACAAATAACTATTTCTTTGTTATATGGATTGAATAACAATGTTTTATCAATTTATATTAAGCTTTTATTTGCCCATAACTGAAGCCGATAAAAACTAACCATAACACCTATTGTTTAAATATTACTTTACTTCCTGTATGGTATTAAAAATGGACGAAACCATAATACTTATTATTCAGTTCGCTAAAGCCGAACCGAAATTTAATTAAATTATCGATAACACATTTGGACATACTCTGATAACCGCTGAAACTTAGAAAACACCTAATCCGAACGAACTTTAAGGTAAATGGTTTTATTAATGTGTTAATTTCCTGTTAAAATTACTAACTTGCATATAGAGTTCACATATCGATCTAAAGCTTAGATCAAACATATCTAAGATCCCCAAAGGAAAAATAGTTTATTTTCAGACTGGTAAGATCAATATATGGTTAGTTACGGAATAACTTAAGGCGTAAGATTATACTGGGTGTTTTTTTATTCGTTTACAAATTTTTGGGGGTTAAATCAGTAAGTCATACTGATCAACTTTCACTATGGGACCAACCCCGAAATCGCGAAAAAAAAATTGACCATCCCATACATTTTGGCTAGTCAGCTGACGATGTTTTGTATGGGAGGGTCAAATTTTTTTTCGCTACTTCGGGGTTGGTCCCATAGTGAAAGTTGGTCAGTATGAGTTACAGATTTAAGCCCCAAAATGTTGTAGACGAATAAAAAAACACCTAGTATTTAGAATAGGCATCACAACTCACGTTCCCCAGCAACTCCCAGACGTGCTCGGCCACGTGCGGGCACACGGGCGCTAGCAGGCGCGCCTGCGCGTCGACGTAGCGCGCGACCAGGTCGGCGTGCGCGCCTGCCTCCGAGCACAGCTCGCGGTACTTGTCGCGCGCCGCCTGCAGCTCGAACACGCCCGACTTCAGCGCTTCCTTGAACAACATCTTGCTGTAGTTCTCGTCCGTCTGCTTTATCTTCGTGTTCATCTCGCTTATGAACACTTTGTCGTGGAAGTTGTACGGTCCTGTGGAACGTCGATGTTAGTTGCCAACTTGGTACAGTATTTTTAAAGTTACTTTAGATTATATCGTGGTTGCCAAATCTTGAATTTTTCTCTGAAATGGCAAATAAAAAAAAAAGCGGTCACATTTAATAATCCAGGCACTCGCTACGCAATATTTAAACTTTAAACAGAATACCGGGCCTACAATGAAGCATACTCGCCTGTTCTCAGCGTCGACTTCGCAGCTATCATCTCCTTGACCCATTCAATAAACGTGTACAGCCTCAGAATAGCAGCATCGGCCGTGCTCTCAACGAAGTTCGCGTCTTCGACCGAATCCCCAGAGTCTGCCAGCGTCAGCCTCATGCCGTCCGCACTGAACTTCTCAATACTCTCCGATAGGGTCAGGAAGTTCCCGTCACTCTTGGACATCTTGGCAGAGTTCAGCATGAGATGCCCGTTCGCACGGATGCCTTTCGGCCACTTGTCCTCCTCATTCGGCCAAATAGCGCAGTGGTTGTAAATGTAGTATGTTAAATGATTTTGAATCAGATCTTTGCCCGATACCCTTACGTCAACTGGATACCTAAAAAGCACGATATAAACTTAGCAAAGGAAACCTTAATTAAATAATAAGAAGAGACTTGCCTATCATTTACTTACCAAAATTCAAATGACTTCTTCATCAAATCCAAAGATTTCTTTGGTATTTTCGTATGCTTGGGGAATGTTGCGTCTTTGAAAAAGATGTAGTCCCAAACTTCGAGCGTCATCTGTTCCGGCTTTATGTTGAGAGCGTTTTCCTTGTCACCCTTGAAGGTGCCACCCTGAATGTAATGGGCTATGGTGTAGTAGGCGTTGTATATAGTGGAGTCGGAGAGAGACTCAATGAGCCATTGCTGATCCCAAGGTAATTTAGTGCCTACGAAATAACTACTTTATTAATAATGTATCCAAATGCAAATCATTTCAAAAATCATTAATCAATCCACTTACCAAGACCGTAAGTTCTCGAGCACGCGTACTCGTGAAGCCAGTTCAAAGTGGCTTGGAAATTCTTTCGGACCTCGTCGTGATAGGTGTTGATGGCTGCAAGCGACTTCTCCGCCTGAGCCCTCCACTCTTCAGTTCCATAATCCAAGTACCATTGGTTACACAGGGCCACCACACACTCATCCCCAGACCTCGAAATGATGGTCTTCTCCGGCTCGTAATATATTACGGCACCTTTCTCATTGATAAGCTTGGTCTGCAGAAGCTTCTTCACATCCTGAATTTTCTGGCCTTTGTACTCGCCGACCAGCAACACGCCGTCATAGAAGCCTTTAAGATAGACCAGCTCCTTGGCTTCCGTGAGCTTGTCTTTACCATTTTGACTCTGAATCTTGAGCTTCTCACATACGTACACCGCCGACAGGTTGCCGAGCTCCGGGATTTCGAGAATGGGGACTGGCTTAAAGGGGAGAACCATTTCGTCTTTAATGCCGTATTTCTCGCGGAAGGCCGGCTTCTTTTGCAAGTCGACGAGGGCGGCGTAGTCGTCCGGCGAGTCCGAGGGGACGCTGGTGACTATGCCGGTGCCTTTGTCTTCCTTTATCGTCAGCATGGGCAGCGCGTATATCTTCGGATAACTCGTCAGAGGCGATGTCAGAGCTACACCGAACAGATCCTGTCCTAATAATTCGAGGAGAATTTTAAACTCTCCATCTTTCTGCGTGAAGCCTTGATAGCACATGTTCCTAGCTGCGCGCCTGGTGCATACAAATACACCGTCGTTGACGGTTTCGAACGCTATGTATTTGATGTCCGGGTGAACCCAGCAGTTTGTTTGGCCGTACATTGTCTCTGGTCTCAAAGTTGCGGCTACTAAGCTTACTTTCTTTCCTTTGAAAGATCTAAAATCGAAATGTAATATGATGAATGTAGTACTCTAATAATATTTGTTTAAGAATGTTCGTAGACATTGATAAATGGAAAAATGATATTAAAGTCACAATGTCTTGCGAGTTTGTTGACATTTTTCTTATATCCCGACTCAAGACTATAGGGTCAGCAGTATGGTTAGGCGTACTGTCCACTTAGCCGGTCCACTCGTTAAATAGGACAGTCGCGAATGTGTTGAGGCTTACTTTAGGATATCCGGCAGCGGTTCTAGCACCGCCATCTTTACAAGCGTGTACTCCTGGGGCCCGGCGCCCTCGCCGCTGCTGCGGTCGTGGTCCATGCAGGGCTGCTTGTCCAGGGGAGAGAATATCGTGTGCCGCTTGCCGTACTTAATCTTATTCCGATCTCGTAAGTGATGGAACTGCCATTGCACGAACGAGTCGAAAAACGGATTCGCGTCGGTTGTGATGAATTTGCGACGCCAGTCCACCTAACAAATAACAAAGTTATTAGATTGGATGTTTTAGTTAACAGATATCTCACAACAGATAACAATCAAACTGAGCATGTCTATTCAATTGTTGGTGAAGAGTTCACTCATTCAATAAATCATTCAATGATATAAAATATTTCTAAGCCAAGTTCATTCAATTATCGCGATTTAAATAATGATAAATTGTACTAATGTCATCAAAATAATATTATAATATATTCAATATAATATATATAATATATTTTACTAATGTCTACATGACATGTCGTGTCTTGTCGTCATGTGTGTTGGCGAATAACACATACAAAGCTCCGAAAACATAAGCAACTGAAATTGTAACACTCACATGTATCCCCATCCTCTGTAGATCGCTGACAGCTCGCGGCGGGAAATAATCCAGCCAATAATGTTCATCGGCAAACTCCTTAATCTCTTCCTCGGGAACGCCTAAGCTCTGCATAATCTGCCACTGGTACTTAGCAGCACCAGTCTTAGCCACAGCCTTACTTTTCTTCCCTTTGCTCTTGTCTTTAGGGATCAGGTCACCTTCCTCTTTAACCACCACGTCATCTTCCTCAGGGAAGACAGGAGGGCATCCAAACTGCTCCATTTCCCTTTTCAACTTGTCAGCACAAGCTTTGATGGGCATTCCAGTGCAGTGGAAGCCAAACGGGAATAGAACCATCTTTCCCTTTAGTCTGTAGTATCTTGTTGCAAACTACACAAAAAATGACACAAAATTGGTTTGGAGAGCTATCAAAGAAGTGTCTTTAACATCTTACAGATATTGCAATTAATCATCTGCCATAGATGTTTTAGGCCAATAATGATAAAAGCTAATTGTAATAAAAATAATTAAACAAATATTGAGACATTTTAGGCAATTGTTACTTACCTCACACTTAGACAATGAAAATGTGTGTCCTAAATGGAGGCGGCCATTCATGTATGGGAAGGGGAAGGTACACATGAACTTCTCGTGGGGCTTGCCATCTGTGGGTGCCTCCACCTCGAAAATCTTTTCTGCATCCCATTTTGCTTGTACCTTCTTCTCAATTTCTTGTAAGTATTCCACCTTGAAAGTTCCCTTGCGGTCTAGTGTTGCCTTAAAATATAATAATGTTATAATTTTTTATACAGTTGTCAGCGACAAGTGTGTCAAGTAACCCGGGCAGGGTATGCAATCAAATTATAATGTTGTGATTTTGAGCAATAAAGTTTGTTTAATTGGTATACCAGTTATATTATGTTACAATAATATAACAAAAACAAATAAAAATAATAATAATAATAAAGTTTTAAATGTTTCCCTAGCCTGCCTGCCTCATGGGTAAATGAATAGACACTCATCCTCAAGAAAAAAATTGAATGCTGCAATAATAATTTTTTTTATAACTGCCATAAAACTTAGGCACTGATTAACTGAATAAGAAACAAAACTTTTTAATATTTTATGATAAAATATTACTTAGATAACCACCTAAAATGCAGTAAACGAAATTTTACCCCCTTGTGCAAACAGTCAGTTAGGCATTGAACAAACGGCACCACTATTACCATGAGGACACGCAGATCGCTCGACCGCGCGGTTTAAAAATTTGTACGATGACTATTGTAGGTAAGCCGCCAAGACTGTTTACATGGTACCACGCCTCCTCGCCGTGGAGCGGCGCTGTGTGTTAAACGTCTGACTGTTTGCACAGGAAGGTAACGTTTTTTTACTGCATTTTAGGTGGCCATCTAAGCAATATTTTATCATAAAATATTCAAAAGTTTTGTTTCTGCATGACATTAAAATATTAATCTCGATTTTAATTATTATTTTATTGCAAGCAATTTATGTATTCTAACAAGTACTATGGACGTAATTTCTGAAATAAAGAGTTTTATTATTATTATTAATACAGATGCTTAAGGTATGCCAGGTACAAAGAAAAATAACTAGGATTTTGTGTCATACTGTGTCCAGTTTCGTCTTATTTTCGGCTTACGTCCGATTCCGATACATATCATATTTCAGAGGGGGGTCGGGGTTAAATGCAACCGATAATCATTTTTATTGCAAACTATATCCTATAAATGTATTTTTACAGATACTATTGAACAAAATTGCCGTAATTTTAGAGAAATTCATAGAGGAAGCGCGATAATACCATTTGACATAACCTCTGGATATATTGTACTTATATTCAATTCCAACAGTGTTAGAGGATAGGAAATTATAACTTTACCGCATAACCTTACCATTTTGACCTCCTAAAACCATGTAACAATAAGAAATTATGTATTTTAAGTCACTAAAACACGTTGTAGTTGTACTACTTCGTATCTGTCAAGTCAACGTCACCGGTCACGTCACGTCACACACGTCAGACGTCACTGCGACAGGACTCATTAATTCCTGATAATTACACTATCAATATTATCACGCGATACTCGCTACCCTGCTAAGGCAGCAATTGTTACAGTAGTTTCGTGTTTGTAAAAAATTGCCTTTTTACCTTAGCGCTGTAACGAGTATCACGTGATAATATTGATAATATAATATAATATCCCTCTTTCGACATAATGTTACGTTTGAATCACTTCGTAAACTGCTCATACCGCGGGCGTTCTTTGATACGTCTTAGGGTTCAATGATAACACAATTATAAATATAAAGATGTAAAAGTTTGGATTATATCTAAAATAAAAATATTTAAAACACAAATCACAAATTGAATTCAATAAATCGCACAAATCACAGATAATTATTAACCGATAATCTTAAAGCCGGATTTTCACAGCTAGAACGCACAACGCTAGTCACACTGCTGCTGTCATTTTTCACCGGATACTTTTGCCCGCCACCCGCCGCCGCCCGCCTGCCATTCTTATTACAAAAGACGCGCAAGTCCCGCCGTTAACCTTTTCAATACCCAAAAACGGGCTAGATTAGTGTTTTTGGATCTTAAATTAAACAGCAACATGGCACCCCGGACAGCTAAAGCTAAGGTATCGTAATATCACAAATATTTAGCTGCAAATTTGTTGGATTCCATTTTTGCAAACTGGTTTGCTTTGTTACTTATTCGTTAAAATGCTTCTTTTCTATAGTGGTTATTAGTGGTAGCAGAGTAACGCTGTATTAGTCGTTACTATTCAGTCAACGAAATAATAGATAACATGTAAATTTTTTGAATCAAAATGCCGCGTGTTGGTGTTGTAAACACCCTTGGCGCCTCTTTATCTTTATCGTACCTATTTAAATTTTGCTCTCAACTGTCAATTGTTGCACTGACTCATTCGTAATTCTGCACAACGTTTTTCTCGCATCGTATCGTGAGAATTTGATGATTATTGTGTATTTGAGTAGTAACTATTCTGGCTCTGGAAACATTTACTTCTTCCGAATATTTACTGTTTTTATGATTACTGTGGACAATCCGATTATAAAATGATTACTTGTGTGCCTAATGGTTTTCTTTGTGTAATTTTCGTGGCTTCTTCCTACCACCTCACTCTTTGAAGGACACTACATTAACCAACAAAGCTGGATGCTAATCATGTTTACCATTCATTAGTTAATGTTCATATTGTAACTAGCTCACAAGTTTATTTCTAACCAGCATAGGGGTACTCATACTCCAAAGTATGTGATACCACTACTTATTATACAATTAAGCCTTGCTGAGTAAATTTGATGTGTTTCAATTAATGGCATTTTTATTACACATAATTAAATAAAACACATTATGAATTCCAGAAGCCTTCAAACACAAAAGTAGCAGAAAATGAAGCTCCAAAAAAAGGCCGGGGTAAAGCAAAAACTGTTGAAGAACCAGAAATTGATACAGCCGAGTCTGAGGTGGGTGATGAGGCTCCAGTGATAGAAAAGAAAACCAAACGTGGCAGGAAGGCAGAAGGTGATACTAATGGACAGGAAGAAACAAATGGTGATTCTGAAGCACCACCACCCAAAAAAGGTAGAAAGAACAAACCAGCAGAAAAAAAAGAAACATTAAATGGAGATAATGCTGCTGACGATGAAAATTCAAACCCTAATGAAGGTGAAGAGGTTGAAAGCAATGGTCATTCTGAAGAAGTTCCAGTTAGTGCTAATAGTAAAGGTAAAAAGGCCAAAAAGGAACCAACTGCTAGCAAAGCCTCAAAAACTTTAAGCAAAGGTAAAAAAACCTCAAAGCAAGAGGTAGAAAGTGTGGTAACTGAGAAAGATGATGCCCCTGAAGAGAAACTCAAATCAGCAGGCAAGGGTAGAACTCGTAAAGCTCCTCAGAAAGTAGACAAAGAAGTAGAACAAGAGGACAAAAATGATTCTGACGAGGATGAGTTGAAACCTGCATCTGCCAAGGGGAGAAAGCGAGGACAGCCTAAAACTGTGAAAGAAAAAACACCTGAAAGTGAACCAGAGGAGCAAGATGCAGAACCACAACCGCCTGCTGAGGAACCTAAGAAAAAAGAAACTAAAGGCAAGAAGCAACAAGGCAAGAAAGCTGCAGCCAAGAATACACAAATAGAAGAAGAAGAGGAAGCAGAAAAACAAGAGCCCGCAACTAAAAAAAGGAAAGTTGCTAAAAAAGATGTAAAAGGTAACAATTATAAATTTGAAATCATCACTTATTCTGCTCTGCTTATGGTTAATACTTTTTTGTAATTAATTTACATTTTTGTTTTAGATGATGTAAAAGATGAAGAGTCTGTTGAGGCAGTCTCTGAACTAAAGCCAGCTAAAGGTAAGCGGGGGCAGAAGAAAATAGTGGAAGCCCTGCCAGAGACTGAGGAGCCCCAAGACAGTGGTGATGCAACCAACAAGCGCCGGCGCAAAGCCACAGATGAAAAGGGTAACTAGTACTGTTATTTGTTTAGTAGGCCCTAAATCATTATGTTATTAATTTCGTGGACTATGTTTATAAATAAATGGTTTAAAATATTTATATGCTGAATGCTTTTATTTATCTATTACTAGACCCTTTAGTGAATTGCATTATGCTATGTTTACCTAAAAAGTTATATGCTAAATACCATATTGCTGCAAAAGCCTACTAATCTAGTAAACTATACTAGTTTATTTCAGCACTTGTAGTTAAAACTAACAAAAAGAGGTGTCAGTAATCTATAATACTTATTCATGAAATTACTAGCCTATGAGGGAAGTAAAAGATACTATCATAGACTTGGTTTCTAAGTTATCAAAGTCCAGCTTCACCCTGGTGTGCACATTATTATGGGAAATATCTTGGTAAAGATCTACACCCATATCGTAAAACCTCTACAACGCATTCAGAAAACTAGGTTATAACTAGCTTTACATCAGTCAGTGGTGTTGCTGTCGAGTCAAATCTTATCTAGTGGTTGCAATGTAAAGTTCACTTTATGTGTTCGCTGATGATACTGTAATGGTTTTCGAATTTCGAAATTGGGCCATTTTCGCGAGAAGAGGTGCAATACCTTGTTTTCTTTCACAATTGGAAAATTTTAGATGATATCTGCTCATAATCAGGAGTACTATTCGTCTAAATAGTAGAAGAGACATGTCCTATATATTTTTATACATATTTTCTGTTCCATTTTGTAACCATCCTGTTTTGTAACGGTGATCCATTATGTATGCAATGTAACAAATTGGAATAGAAAATTATGGACATATGATTTCTCCCATTTTAACCAAAAGTATCTACTTCTAATTCTGAGCAGATATCACCTAAAATTTCCCAATAGGGTAAGAATATTTTTTTTGCTTTAATAAAAAGTCATTCAGGTAACAAACATTAGAGATATATTATTTTTCGAATAACTATAAAAATAACCAAGATTTATGCCATTAAAGATTTATTTCTATCTCTTTCTAGCAAAACAGAATTTAACATGGAGTTTATAATTATACGGCCGTAGTGCACGCTGACGACACAGTTCTAGTTTTTAAATGCTTATATTGTCCGTACTTTTTGGCCAATTTTAATTTCACTTTTTGCCATCTCATTTACGGTATTTTCATGTTTTGCTAAAATTTCATGCATATTCCCTATTGTGAGAAAGCAATGTAATGCATGTCTTCTCGGAAAATCATTTATTCTAATCACGATACAATCTTGATACAATTTGATTCGGCGACAATTTCTCACGTCACTCGAGATGAAGCATCAACCAAGATGAAATGTCAACAACATAATTACCTATATATGTATATATACGTGTATATATATATTCTTTTATCATAGAGGATTTACAATATGTGTGTAGATAAAGTATTGTATGCGACTCTGCATAATTGGCATTACGCTGCCTTCATGTAAACTACTATTACATGGTGACACCAGCAGCTGTTTTTGGGTAAAAATTAGATCATTTTGATGATTTCAAAATAGAACCCTCATTTATCTGACTATGCTATGCTAGTAATTATCTCAGCTTGACTGAGATATTGACTTAAATAAGTAGACCAAGTTTATTATCTTTTCTGATATGAAGACAGGGCAAGTAACAAAACTTTGGGACTGAATTCTCAGTTGTCAGAGATTAGTCGAGTATGTATGATGTTAAATGATAGGTGAACTTTGGATTCAAAAACGTGATTTGAATACGATTTGCTTATCCTTAGTTAGAATATTCTGGCTTTTTATCTTGTACAGATATGTATGACCCTATGGAAACACCCCTTCTTACACAATTAGCTGTGAAAGAAAGTGCAAGTTTCCTCACGATGTTTTCCTTCACCATAAGAGTACTTGTCAGGGCCGGATTTAGGGCAAGGCAACTAGGCCTACAACCCCGGGTCCTCCACACGTGAGAGGCCCCCCACAATGGGAATTAAAAAAAATATGTTGTTTAATCTATTTGTAAAATAATTACGGGCCTCTTCTAAATCCGGTCCTGGCACTTGTACTTAATTTAAAAAACACATTGGTGTATGCTTCGACTTGATACCTTATGATCGCCAGTCGAACTTAACCACCAACAGACGCTCTATTCACAGGCGTTCCATTTCACTCTAGATCCTCAAAAAAAAAATTAACTTGTTATACTTACGAGGACATAATATTACGATGTGGGTAAGTATAAAAAATGGTCATAAGTATTACCACATTTCACTTGTTTTGCACCAAGTAATACAGGTTTTTACAAAAATGAAACCGGGAAACGGGGTCACTTCAGCATGAAGGTTGTAATAATAAGGTCATTAAAGGAATAATCAAACATTACAAGTATTTAAAGTTACCCCGTATCCATGATAAAATTTAAATCAAACTATATAAAAAAAAGCCGTGGTAGCCTGATGGTTTGTCCTGCCGACTCTTAAGCAGAGTGTCGTGGGTTCGAACCCGGGCTCGCACCTCTGTTTTTCGGAATTTATGTGCGAAATATGATTTGTAAATTTACCATGAGCTTTTCGGTGAAGGAAGACATCGTGAGGAAACCTGCACACACCTGCAAATCAATTTGACGGTGTGTGCGAAGTTCCCAATTCGCACAGGGCCCACGTGGGAATGGGAACTATAGCCCAAACCCTCTCATTGTGAGTTGAGGCCTGTGCCCAGCAGTGGGACGTATATATAGGCTGGATTATATTATTTATATAAAAAAAAATTAACATCTAACCCGAGACTACTCTTAAATGGGTCTAACATTAATTTTACAGTATCATCAGAAGATACAAAAAAGAAAGCACCACCTAAAAACAAATCCACAACCAACTATGACGAGATAGATTTCTCAAATTCATCAAAGACCATGCAAGGTAAAGAATGGAATTTAAAAATAGCCAGTTGGAACGTCGACGGCATACGAGCTTGTACAACCAAAGGGTTTCTCGATTATATAAAATATGAGAAACCTGATATATTATGTCTTCAAGAAACGAAATGTGCCAAAGATAAGCTTCCGGAAGAGGTAGCAAACTTGCCAGGGTACCACGCTTATTGGCAGGGCAGCCACAAAGACGGCTACGCGGGGGTCGGCATTTACACCACCAAGCTGGCCATGAACGTACAGTATGGACTACATAACGAAGATTTGGACAACGAAGGACGCATCATCACGGCGGAGTATGAGCAATTCTACCTGATTTGCACCTACGTGCCCAATGCCGGGCGGAAACTAGTCACACTACCGAGAAGACTGCAGTGGAACGAAGAATTCCGCAAATATGTTAAGTCGCTTAATGAGAAGAAACCTGTGATAATTTGCGGCGACATGAATGTTGCACATAATGAGATTGGTAAGTACCTTCGAAATTTAACTTGAGTACCTATTTAAATGTATACTTATTTTACTTCGCCAAATGTTAAGTTGGCAAATGTCCAAAATGTTAGCGACTTTGGAGGTCACACAATTCCTTATTCCAGATCTCTCGAACCCCAAGTCTAACAAGAAGAACGCTGGGTTTACGGAGGAAGAACGAGCTGGCATGACCGATCTGTTGAGCGACGGGTTTGTGGACACGTACCGTCATCTCAAGCCGGACAAGACCGGCGCTTACACCTTCTGGACCTATATGATGAACAGCAGGGCAAAGAATGTTGGATGGTGAGTTATATTCTGTGTGAATTTAAGGCTGCGAATCACGAGCGGATCAGGCCGCGGAGTGTGGATTTTACCACGTATTAACTAAAAAAATTGTATGGCAATCACGTCTGTAATCATCATTACCGAGGCATTACCTGTTCATTCATTGTCGGTCATCTATACACTCTGTTCACTCCTATATGTATATACAGCCCGTGAGCACATAGAATAAGATTCGGATAAAGTCGGCTAGACTCGCATAAGAGCGTATTGGAGCGAGTGAGAGGAAAGTACAAACCCGAATCCTATTCTAAGTGCTCATACGGGCCCAAAAAGTTTTCGGAAATACAGAGTTTTATAGTTAAATCGAGTGAAAGGGCTTTCATATTTATTAATTAACTTATTGTTGCCCTTATTCCCTGGCTACTGAGTCGTAAAACGCCAATTATTGGCATCCAAAATACTAGCTACCGGCACCTAGTGATTGTTGAATTATCACCTCTATCAGCTTGAATTAAAATTCATAGTACCAATCGGCAGGGTGGTAATACTTGAACTGTTTGCCCTAAATAAAAACCGGTCAAGTGCGAGTCGAATTCGCGCGCCGAGGGTTCCGTATTTAATATGGTTCACATCAAAACTATTTCCCAGTTTTGAGTATTTCGTCATTTATAAGTATTATTAATATTCCGACGCAACGATTCGGGGCCTTTAAAAAATAAATAGTAAAAATAAGGTTATTTAGGTCATTAGGTAGCCTAAATTTTAACAGTAATTTTGAAAGAATTTTGTTAATATTTCAAAAACAATTTTTTTATAACTTATTTTTATTGTTTTTATAAAATATAAGTAAACGTCTATAAGCCTGAGTTATTTCAGATTTTTCGGCCCGTAAACTTCAGAGATAAGGAGGGGACAGGTCATTATTCGTACATTTTTGGTCATAAATCTGAAACTAAAAGAATAAAAATTAAAAAAATATATAGTTTTCACATATGCAAATCAAGCCCTTTCATCATATGATACCCCAATTGCTATAATATAGCTTTACTTCAATTTGTAAACCCCTCTTTTACAACCCATTTCCAATAAAGATTTTTATTAATTCTAATAATGAGGACTTGTGCGGACCATTGCACTAAATACTACATCTGTTCCAAATTTCAGCTAGATTGCTTCAGCCATTTCTGAGAAAAAGGGTCTTGACAGACTGACAGACAGACGAACTGATGGAGAGACGGACCACAAAGTCATAAGGGTTCCGTTTTTAGTATTTGGTAAGGAACCCTAAAAATCGACTGTAAATTACTTTCTACTTAGGTGTGTTCGTTTTGTATGACCATTATTATATACTGACCATGGACACCGTTTGCTTCAGGCGGCTGGACTACTTCCTGATGTCAGAGCGGCTGATGCCGGCGCTGTGCGACAGCGTCATCAGGAGCGAGGTCTACGGCAGCGACCACTGTCCCATAACTCTCTTCCTGCACGTGACAAGTGCCGACAAACCTAAAGAATAGACTTACTTTTACAAAATAACCCCCTGACTGCCCCAGACGATAAATCTACGTGCCCTAGACCCCACTGCGTCAGCTGTTGCAAAACTTTGTAAAACTAAAGCCCGCTCCACATTCTCGACAAAACTACACGAGACTTGCCGAATACGAGAGTGTGGAGAGAGTATACGTCTATGTTCGTATTGTCTCGCGTATATCCGTGTTGTCTCCATTTCGTGGCGGTAAAAAGGCAAAACATCAAAGGGCTCTCGTGAAGTCTCGTGTTTGCGCGAAACTACCCCTCCACACTCCCGCGCTCCCGCCAGTCGGCCGACGGCAACCGCAGGAAGCGCGCGTGCGGTCTTTGGATGTGTGTCACAATGGCGGCCAAATGGAATCACGATTTAGAATTATCGTTTTTCACGGATATGTAAGTAATTGTAATATGCTACAGCGCATAATACTTACTGTAGCGACAGAAGTTTCGAGGAGGTCCATCTTGGATGAAAGTCCAATTACAACTGCGCAAGGCGAGAATGTGGTGGGCCGCTCTCGGTTTCGCCCGATCTCGGCAAATATCTCTACAAAACAATCTCGTGTAGTTTTGTCGAGAATGTGGAGCGGGCTTAAGGATAGTATCCACAGACGTGTCTGTGGCGTAACGCCAACAACAGAGTCTGTTTTTGACATATTTAGTATTTGGTTTTTGTTATGTAGAGGATTTTGTGAACGAAATAAAAATGTTCTATTATTATCAAAATTGTATTTTTAACACTTAATCTATAAAAAAACAGTAAAAGGAGAATAGTTAAAAATATTACACAAAATCTAAGTTTTTATCAAATTTTTGTAACAATACTTGTGTGACTACACACTACTTATTGGAAACAACACGCAGTCTAGTCCCAAACCAGGATGTGCGCGCTGCTATGGGTCCAGATGACGATTTAAATGGATCAAATATATTGAAACTTTAAAACCGTAAATCTTTTGCACGTGGTTTGAGCCATTGAGTGTATAACATCATTTTCCAAAATTATAAGCGGACATCGAGGATCCTTTCCGCCGACACTTGAGGTGAGCCTGTAAACAAATAAAATGTATTGGTTATATTTTAAATTTCATATTGAATTTATTGACCCATAACCTACTCCTGAATCAGGATTTCCTGTATAATGCGAATATCGCACTCGGAGCGGTGCGGCACCCCTTACCGCGGCGGTACGCCAGTCACACGGCAAAATTTTGTATCATGCGGTGGAATTCAAATATTCTCAAGTGGCAACCGCCACACTGCGTCGGTGTTTGGTTAAAAATTAGATCATGTTGCCAATATCATCCCGAACAGCGCCCTGTGTTATAAAGGTTGATTCACAAGAGCTGGCACAAATGAATCGAACAACAGAATGAAAGTTTACATGTGTGTAAAATAAATACAGGCTATCAGTTTGAAATTCGAACAACATTCAAAGGGACAGGCACTCACACAATCTTAGATGACATTAGTTTCGTTTGTTCTATTCGTGCCAGCTCTTGTGAATTGACCTTTAGTTGTCTAAACGAATACACAGGCTGTTCTGCAGAAGTTCTACCCAATTCCAAAGCTGAATTCTACCTTTTCTGGACAGTATTCTAGGAAAAAAGGAGCAGTGTCAATATTGAAACATGTTTTTCTAAAAGCAAAGCACCTACCTGAATTATCATTCCAAACTCAGCCCTGTTAAGAAGAGAGTACACGGAGCACAAGCTGTTCAAAGCAGGAGCCTCCAGCTGCTTCAAACCTGAAGAGAACATGTCTATACCGGCTTCGAGCCCTGTTCCGAAATCACATTCGTCCACAGCTATATTGGCGTAAGTTATAACTGGCTGCAAGTCTGACAGAATGAGATCCTTCTCTTTTTCAGACTTTGCTTCTCTTAATTTTTGAAAGATTGTTTTGAGATTTGCTGTAACAAGGAAATAATAAGTAGAGAGCATTTAAGGACTGTTGCGCCTCGGACGCGGAAAAAGAGCGGAAAGCGCGCGCCCGATGCTCTTGTGTGGCTTGAATAAAGACATTTTGGTAGGTAGAAGACTTTGATCTGTCAACGTGTTAAGATTATCCACAATTATAATTTTTATTTTATCACCAGGCGTCCCAAGCGCATTAGGGGCGCGTGGCGGGCGCGCCCCATTCGCGGCAGCGGATTGAACGCTTGCTATGTTACGCCACAAATAACTTCGTGCAAATTGAAAGCGCGCCAGCTATGGTTAGTCCCTTAATGTTGAAATGCTCAAGAGCAATTTTGTAGTATCTGATATATAGCATATAGAGTGATTTAATTTACATGAATACATCACATTAGACCTAGCGCTTTGTATATCAGAAGAAAATAAAACATATTTTTACCATCAGTTTCTACCAAACGTCTGTAACCCAGCTGTGTCTTCTTGTCATAAGGCACCACAATGCCAGCACCATGGAGCGTTTTAGCTGTACAGTCTTTATATCTCCTGCTAGGATTCATTTTTTCTATTGAATAATTATGTGTCTCTGCCCAACTCTTAACTTTGTCAGTCATCTTTTTATAAGCCAATGCAGTGAATGGAGACTTCTTTTGCATTTCAAGGTACAAACTGTATAAAAAAAAAATATTTTTATCCCTGCTCTTAAAATATGCCCAAAAGTACATTTGCAGTATAACACAAAATAATACAGGTGCAAAGGTTACTTTTTTTTAACCCACAATGCAAAAAGAGGGTGTAATAAGTTTAACATGTGTATCTGTCTGTGGCATCATAGCTCCTAACTGGATGGACCGATTTTGAATTAGTTCTTTTGTTAAAACAGTGACTTAATCAAGAGTGTTCTTGTTGTTGTTGTGTTGCCACCAACACAAGTTCAACTTTTTAAGTGACGTTTAATGGCATCACTCTCTCTCTCTACCTTTCTCGTTTTTATAAAAAAATATTGTGTGTAAAGTTGCAAGAGTCTAACCAACCCTAGAGAACATACAGTCCACGCACGCGACTTTATTAGCTTGGTTTGATGAAAGCCAATTGTAAAGCCAATTGAAACCATTTAACAGTTATGAGCCCTGAAAGTAAAGGTCTCGATTTTATCAGGGGTTTTTTAACTTAGTAAGGTTATAGTTTACACACTCAAATAAATTCTACACTAAATGAAGGTAATACTCTCCCAGGCTGTCTAACAAACTACTGCAAAAATACCATGTGTGTTTGATTGCATTTGTGTTTTGCAAACCTTTGTTGCAGGACAGTGGAAGAAGAATGTCGCTTAGCGTGTGCACCAAGCAACAGTAAAGAGCAGGTTAACCTCTTGACCGCCACACTACAAATGAAGTGTCGTGCTCTGTATGGCACGGAACAAACTGTCTAGTGGATAAATGGGACTTTAATTCCATCATAGAAGGATTAATTTCAAGTTGAATATTGGTCACATATAGATGGCAATGGCGTGTGAGCCTTGTCATTGCCCATCATGACTAGATGACTGTGGCAGTGAAGAGGTTAACAAAATATTAATGATAGCTTACACATTAGTATTTGGACTTTAACTTAGCTCAACAGAAAACTTACTATACAGCTCCAAATATATTATTTGCAAAGGGACTGAGGGTACATCCCTTTGAGGAGTCATTGTAAGCCATGAATGTGGGTAGTGCTTTAGGGTCATCTCGATAGTAACCAATGTGAAATTCACTTGTGTCCTTTGATTTTAGAACAGCCTGTAACATAAAAATAATACATGTGGCATGGGCATAGTGTAATCCTGGCATAAGAGATATTCAGTAGAGTTCCACATTTTGGATTTTTCTATATGTAAAGGTAAATAGGTAGAATAGAATACATGGTAGGCATCTAAAAAAGCATTAGTATTTAGTAGTTACCTGTAATTCTGGAGGGTCATAAAAAAATCTCCAATGAATCAAGTATGATTCCTTGTTCTCTAACACAGGCAATTTTCCCCTCAGCAAGTCATATGGTCCAATGAGTTGTAAGTTAACACTTGATAACAATTTGTCCATGTTTGGTTCCTCTTGTAAACATTCATAGAATTTGAAGAAATCAGGTGGCATCTCCACTAGAAAAAGTTCTTTATATTCCTCATTGAGGGTTGTGCTGTCATGATATGTGGGGTCGATTGGGAGCTGAATTATCATGTCGGTATTGCTCTCATCAACTTCGTTCTGCTGGTCACTAGTCTCTGGCTCCTTATCATTGGTAACCTGATTACAACTAACTGATGATTCACCGCTATCCCGCGTCTGAGTGTCAGGTGGTCCTGGATCACTTTGAACATCCTTATTGGGATCAGCACCATTGTTCTTTTTTAAGTATGGACTAAAGCGACCTTTCCTACCTCGCCGAGGCTCAACTTTACGTTTATTAATTACGGGTGGATGTTTATAGGTTTCGTGATGCTGTGGATTCTTTTGATAACACTTTTCACCGAATTTACATACTTTTCTAGTATCTTGCACGTACGATTGCCACTCATCAGACATATTAAGTGAAAGTACCCAATGCAAAATTATAGATCAATCTGCAAAATTATAGAAATTCTATTCTAACCGAATATTCTGTGTAAACAAACACGAAATAGATAGGTATATACAACTCGAGACGTGTGTAAAACCGCAACCTTGTATGTAAATAACAGCAAGTGACAGACAGTGAATGACAGTAATGTAATCGTTAGGCTGTTTGTGCAACGTCGCGAATAAAAAACGAGCGATCGCTTGTGCACCTGACGGTAAAACGCCGACCAGCACAAATACAGTGTATATAGCTATGTCTACACCAGTGCGCTTTCATGTTCAACCAGCAATTTCCACTTTCAATTCGTCTTGCGTCAAGCGCATGCAATACGAGGGTGACACTGAATCTTCAATAAAATCCAATGTTTTGACTTTATCTTCCGCCATTTTATTTGCAAAATGTTGCACGTCACCGCAACGGTGACGGATCAGCGTGCGCTACGGGTATGCGCTGCTATCAAACCGGTTTGAGCGCATGCGTTATTGTATGCGCAGTGGTTGCAGAGGAATGCGTCAGAGGAAAGCGCAAGATGAACATGACAGCGCACAGGTGTAGACATAGCTTATTCGTTCTTTGACATCACAACAAAGTTATTGTATAAGGCTTAAAACACCTTCCTAAATTAGTCACTAACGAGAGGGACACCGCAATACATTGAATGAGGTGGAGATATCTCCATACGTTTAATATGCCCCATTACAGTGGTCGGAATAGGTAGATAGAGCTAATTTACCTAAACTTGATGCATGTTCATTCAATAATGTGTTCCCGTCTCACTCACACAGTTTAGGAAAATAAGATCTACCTATTCCGACCACTGCCCATCAAGTTCTAACACTCCTTCCACACGATACAATTTTACGACCAATTTGACTAGATTGGCATTCGAATTGTGTAGCGTGGATAGAAAATTAAATTAAAGGTCATCGGTTGGTCGAGACAGCTCGCCTCGAAATAAAACTAAAATTGGCGATCTTCAATATACGTGTGGACGGACAATCAGATTGTAGCCAATTGAACGGGTTAATCTGATTATCAATCAAATTGTACCGGGTTTAAGGGGTTTGCGCGATTGTTACATGGAAATGAAGAGCCCGTAGCGCAAAAAATTCGAGATTCTTTGAAAATTACTGTTTAAATTTAGGCAACCTAAATTGACCTTAAACACAGTAAATTAAACGAATCTTTACTATTTATTATATTAAAGGCCCCGTCTCGTTGTGTCGGAATAGTGATACTTATATATTACTTAATACTCAAAATTGGAAAATAGTTTTGATGCGAACCGTAAATACGGAACCCTAGGTGCGCGAGTCTGACTTGCATATGACCATTTTATTTTGTCTATTCTGTGGCCTACGTTCACCGGGAGCACTATTATTTAAATAATTATTTCGTTACAAATATTCTCAACAAAGCATTCCAAAAAAAATAATCGGCCTGTATTTGCCCAGAAAATTACAAATTGCGGACGATAGTGCACAAGTGCACATACGCACACCAGACTTATCTCGAAACAAGGCAGTTTGATTTTAAATCTTCAATGCTTACGTTCGAAAATGGAATACAGGTTTACTTCGACTTGAGCCGTCTTATTACTAAGCATGCAATTGTTTTGCGTTGCCGCTATCTCGGGACAGAAAAAACGGTCTAGAATAACAAAATACGAAATTACGGTCGGTAAAAACGCGAGCAGTGTACAAACGGACATACAATGACTTGGTCCGCTAGAGCGGAAAAGAAAAAATCGAGCCTCCGAATCGGAAAAACGCGCACTGGCACAAACAGCCTTAACTTAACTGTAGCGTAGGTTACCTTGCCTACCGTTGACCGACTGTAACTAACTGGTAAAAGTGGTAACACAGAAGCGTTTGAAATCACTTCTCAAACCGTCTCATATTATAATGTTGCCAGTTTTGACCATAGACATCCAGCTCTCCGTGAAAAATATTTTCCCATTATTTTCCTTACGTCTCTTCACTATTGACAGGCATTCATTCGTTCATTTCACAATTTTCAGTAGGTACCGAGATTTTTGTCAGTGTCACTTAGGGCTCGCAATTTCCTCTAGACTTTTGAAGAGCCTGCCTTGAATAAAATTTGTTTTTAGCATTGCCTATTTTTTTTATACTGCGTTGATTAAGGGAATTTAATTCGAAGCAACAGTTAAATCATTTCTAAAAATGGCTATAAAGTGTACAAAATACATCTCATGGGTTTCTGCCATAAATTTTCGTTTTAATGATTAATTCAGTGCAGATTGTGCGAAAAAAATGTGCATAATGTAGTTAATCCCTGGAAGTTTTCACTGAATGGGTGCCTGACATTTACTACAATTTACCAAGGACATGTACATAATAAATCATCGTCACTCACGCCATTCGTTAATATCTGCGAGCTCCCGAACATGCTCTCCTGCTGGTAAATATTTTCATAATAGGAATGCCTTTTAGTTGTTACTTCCGCATAAGTAGTTGCCTCCCAGTGTTTATTTGCTTGAACGACGCATGGCTTCAATTTAATATGAATTTAGGGATGTGTCAAATACCTACGTAGGTAGGTACATACATTGTCTTTTGTTAAATATTGTCGATGTAATAAAGTTAACCTGATTGGTGTTGGCTTATTTTTATTTATAGATACTTAATTTGTGTGTTGAGTAAACTTATCTAGTTAGAAAACCTAATAAAATAATAAGTAATTGAAAAAATAAAATTGTAAAATGTAAAAAATTAAATAACCAAATATACACAGGTATAAAATCATAATAAATATCAGAGACATTCTCACACAAAATTACCTAGTCCCAAACTAAGCTCGATATGCACCTATACCTATAGTAAGTTTCCGTCCTTCTGTCCAACTAACTTCTCTAAAGCCTTGTTTGGACTAGGTACTTTAGTAATTTAGTCGAGTAGCGAGTACATTGACGAGTTTGGTTTTCACGTTTGAGGCGTCTCTCTACTCGTCAACGTACTCGCTACTCGAATAAAATACTAACTAGTCCGAACTAGCCTTCAGATTAATCTGTCCTACCTTACAGAGGCTGTAGGGATAAATAATTACAACTGTGATTTTATATTATAATCTTGGTCCTGTAACACGGGGCATCCTCGCTCAAAGCCCAGTGTGTGATTGAGTTTTAGTAATTGGATTATGGTACGGAACCTTCAGGTATTTCTTAGTAGCCTACGAGAAACTAATTTGGCTTTTACCTGGAAAAAATCAAAAGCATTGTAGGTATTTAATAATGTAAATCAGCAACTATGTGTTAGGGCGGACACACATAAACACGTTACGACGTCAACATCGTGTCACGATGCGTGTTGCGGAAATCTACGATGTACAGTGGCGGCGTGGCTATCGGGGAGGCCATCGGAGTCCGACGGCACCCCGAGGGTCCGAGGCTCAGACCCTGACTAGCGAACCTCAACCTCAAAGTGATCTAGATAGGGTCCCAATATTTTTTTTATTTTTTTTTTTCACTAGGGCCTTTGGTTACCTAGCTACGCCACTGTGTAAGTACTAAGTACATCGTAGAAATAGACGATACGACGACGTCGTATCGTATCGCGCTACGGTGCACGGCACGACGTCGTCGATGTGATGTTAAACAAATTATGTCCCCATTTACACTACAATTAGGTGTTGATTGCGACAATCCTCCCGTCACAACGTCGTGCCGTGCATCGTGGGACGTTGCGACACGTCGTGGCGTAAATTTTTATTAAATACAAATATGTATTATTGTAGAAGGCTTTTGCCATACTCTACCTGCCCTCGTATGGTACGAGATGAAACTTAGGGCCGTATTAATAAACTCATCTCAACTCTGATCCTCGTCTCGAGATACGTCAAAGTAAACGTCAAACCATAGAAAACTGACATTTTTGACGCATCTTGTGACGGGGATCAGAGTTGAGATGAGTTTATTAATACGGCCCTTAGAATTAAGTACCTTATAAGTTAATAAAAGCAAGTAAATAACTAGAATTCGAATTTTACGATGCGGGACGTAGATTTCCACGCCGCGCAACATGCCACGTCACGTCGTCAAAACTTGTTTATGTGTGGCCCCTAATGTAATTTCTTTGGGTACCTACCTAATCAAGTATTCATGTGTGGCAAAATCAAAACCTTGTTATCAGCATTCTCAAAAGAATGAAACGTGTCGTGGGTTGATTAGAAATCTATTTTTAATATAGATCATGAGTTATAAATTATTTGTTTCCCTTTAACTTAGTAATCAATGCAGTTATAATGACAAAACAGATTAAGGTCGGATTTCACTAACCACTTTAATAAAGACGATTAGAGCAATAACAGCTGTCAAAATGTATGAACTAACAGTTGATTAACATTTAACACCGTATGGTCTGAAATTGGTACTTACTCAATCTTTTATTTAAGAACTCGAAATTCAAATAAAAATTTGTCACATTTTCCCAATTTTTTCTTCATTGTGTCCAATACCCATGTGGCCGACCCCCAAATATTATCAGGATTTCCTTCTTCTTCTCGTGTCGATGGATTTCCTCATAAATATTGTTATTTTTCTAGTTTTAGTACTTAACTGTTTGTTATTTATTTACGAAACATGCATACAGTATTGAGGAAGGAGTCGTGTGTTGATTATTTTGGTCTTGATATTGCATTATGTGTAAGACGCATGTATGTTCAATGTTATACGCTGCCTTCGAGGCGTCCGTTTTCTCCAAAAGAGAGCGTTCAAAACTCGACCGGAAGTTCATTGGCGAATCATACTGAGGTCTGAATCGTTATTTTTTAGAGTCCCCTACACTCTAAATTCAAAGTGACACAAGTTAAATAAAACTCGTAGATAGGGTTTCATTGCGAAGTTATCAGAATTTAATAATGTATTGAATTGCTCAGTAAATCACTAATCCAGCTTACGATTCAATTTAGATTGGCCCGTCGTAGAACTTAAAATTTTGAACTTAAAGTTTGCCCAAAACAATTTACGATAATTAAATTACATCTTATCCATTCCATGTTTAATCCAACTGAATACTTTCCTTTGTTTGACTTAAGCTTGTTTCTTCTTGTTTTTTAGGTCTTCGATGTAGGCACGCGTTGTATGTATCTATAGCGGTGTATATAAATAGGGTAGGTATACAAATGCAACTTATGTGTAAAAAAATTAAATATCTGACGTCATAGATATCTGATCTCAACAACGCGTTACAGCTTAAAATCATGTAAGTCTCAAGTCAATTTATTCAATTTTTAATTTGAGTATCTATAATTGATAAATATTTACCTCAACGCTTCCTCAATTCTTATAATCGATTATTTAATTATACAGTACAAATGCGCTCTCACAACAGTAGCGAACACGAACAAAAGCACACAAAGTTGAACGGTCTTAAACAGTAACAAGAAAGTACTTAAGTAGAGAATTCTCAGAAAAGCATCTTCTCATTCAGTATTTATATGTATAAGTATATTAATAGTCTTACTCAATGGCTTAGCACACGACTTAACCCTTCTGAATCATACCCTGGAGTAAATTTGAAGACAGTATCATAAAAGCTTTAAGCAAAACACGGTGTTTTGCATTTACGTTTTTCTTCGTTGTGTGTGGTAGGTATTACGTTTAGTTATTTTACCTAAGTACATTTTGTATTATTATCTTGGATTGTTTTGTGTAATTCTATTGAAATTAAAAATAATGTATTTATCCATTATCAGAAAAGGAATAAATAGTAGCCCCATGCATTCGGCATTATAAGCTCTAATAAACTGCCGAACTGTTTTGTTCCCTCGACAGAGATCGAGTACTTCACCTGCCCCGCTATATTTAGTCTCATTGTGTTATGCGATAAATATCAATCAGCTGCAAAACTACAAGCAACGCTGAGAACTTTATTATACCGAATAGAACTATACGCGGATAGTAGCCAAAACAGTTCCAGCTTGCTATTAAACAACTCTTATAATAAAACACCATGGACATAGTTGCCCTTGTAATGAAATATGGGATTCTTGAAATATTTTTTGGAATATTCACCCATACACACACAACAGTAGATTCAGCTCAGATATTTTTAGAACCACTTGTCCCATATAAAAATAGTTTATGCTTTTGTAAACGAATTTGTTGTAACCTAAACACAAAACACCACCTATTAACAAAGGCACTCACTGCCTCGTGTCGATATTTAGGTATATACTTATGTCAGAAGAGTTTTATGACAATTATGAAAAACAAATCTATAATGAAGTCTCTGCGGAATTTCGAAAAGAAAACCATTTTGGTTAAATAAAATCACTCAAAATTAGTAGGCACTGAATAGCATTATGTAATGGTAATTGGAAATTGACAATAATTGCAGGAATATTAAGTAAATGGAGTGTACATTTGGAAACATTTGGCACGGAACCCTCAAAACGAATTGCCGTAATTAGCCATTTAGAGCCGTTTATTATGTGTAAGTGCTATTACATAATGTTATAGGTCCACCTAGGGGAACCCAAAATATAGCTTTATATTTCGGGTTCTCCTAGGTAGATATATACCTGGCTACAAGCAATACACATATATACATAGATCAAGCACCCAGCACCCGTAATACCTTAATACATATTTGAATTAATTGTGGCGAGTGTTGCGACAGCTTTTTACTTAAGTATAGTTTTTCACGGCCTTATTTCAAGGCACCTTATTTTTACTCGGTCAAATAAATTACTAGAGAATTAAAGATGTAACGTGTTTAAAGAAAATGGTACTAGACATACTCTTACTTCGCCACTCATGTTCTATACCCATGTTGTCGACTATTGCAAATGTATGTAAAATTTAAATCAAAATATGATCGGGATATGAAATAAAGTGAGAGTAGCGAGCAGCCTGTTGCGGTACGATACGTGGCCGCGGCCCAGATACGTCGAGCTGCGCTCTAACTGCTAAGCGGAAATGGCCTAGTGACAACATTGTTGTTCGATCTCACTACTAAGGCGCATTAGAAACCATGCCCTTTTTACACAAAAATCACGAAAACTTCCACATTAAAAGCCCTGTAGTCATAATGTACTTGCTCTTTTATCTTAAAAGCGCTTTCAAATATGAAAACAAAATTATGTAGATGTGTATTATCAGATAAGGTATTTAGTTCAGCCCCGAAAAAGTTTACTTTAGTACTTGAACTCATTCATCTACGTAAATATCTAGCATATAGCTGACGCTGGCTTTCATGGAAATGTACTACCTACGAAAAAGTTTTTTCATCAACGCTGAAATTATTTTATTGAGCACAAGTTTTTAGATTATGCGTTGTATTATTTCAAATTATACTATTTATTATATTTAAAAAAAAAATCTTTAATATTCTAAAGTATTTCTCTTTTTTGGCAGGCGATGAATGCTTGACTAAACAATGGAGACTCGAAGTGGATGGGGTGACGGCGCGTCGGGTGCTGCTGAAAATGCAACCGACAGCTCGCAGGCAGATCGCGATCGCGTACGAATCGAATTTTATGCCACATATGACGTCATGACGGGAGTGCGCATAGCCGCCACGCTTGGCGGCTTCTTCGCATTAATGGTGTTCTTGATCGTGTACAAAAGCCGAAGTAAATCAGTAAAGGCATTGAATGATCCAAAACTAGTCGAGCTAGCAGAGGCAGTTGTAGCCGAGGAGCAAGCGGTAGAAGAAGAACGGCAACTCACAGCTGCTATTGAAGAGGCTCTCTCAGAGCGGGCGCGATCACGTCCTTCGATTGGCGAGGAACCGCCTTGGCCTCGAACCTCCCGCTTTGCCTCATACGGAGGTGGCTACGGTAGTCTACTGACGCCACCACGACGGCTATCGACTGTTCGCGGAGAATCTCTGCCCGGATCCGCGTTACGGTTTGCCGAACGTAGAGCTTCAGGAGGGCCCCGTGACCGCCGGCTAAGCTCGGCTACTTGTTCCAGTTCTGGAAGTTCTTACCTAGAGCGACGAGGCTCATCAGTGGTTTGTGCGCTGGCTGAACGGCGATTGTCGCCTTGTCCGAGTGAGCGTCTAGCGCCACTAGCCTCCGTAGGGAGCGTAGGACCGTCCTACGCTGTGGAATGTGAATTAGTGTCAGTTGGAGCAGACTCTGTGTTCGCTGAGGACGATGACTCCACTGATGATGAAGTGGAGCAGTTTTCAACCGACAGCGGCGGGGGTGAGCAGGGTGCGGTTAGCGAAAGCACTGAGCTCGCCTGCCGGCCCGCACCGCGTCGGATGCGGATGGACCGCGTGTCGCATTCGCGCGAAACGTTATTCTAGTCACCGTCGTAATCGTAATACGTTGGCCGTTGATGTTACTCGCACATTAAAATATCGACTTTTCCTATATATATATTCTGTAAACGTAGGTTAAACATATCATTCAGACCTTTGTAAATTTGACATATCATTTGAATTTGACCAAATTGAGATGGTTATAATTATGTATACCGAAGATTTATAATTATTACATAGATTGAATTATACCTAATAGGTCTGAAATTATTAAAATTAAAAGCTATTTAAGTACGTTTTATTTTAGATGCACCCTTTTCCAAATTATTTATATTAATTGATTCGACATAAGATCGTACTGAATAAAGAAATCGTCGATATTTTAATATGTATAAAATAGATTGTATATAGTAATGTTTTTGTTAATAAATTGATGTTTCACGTTGATGTTTTCAGACCACAGTAAGATACGAATTTTAACTACTTACAATGTAGCTTAGGTGACCGAAAAAACGTTTACACATGCATTGATTTGCTACCTATCAGAGTACCGGGATCTGTTCCCGATCAAGTAAAACTGACCTGCCTGCATAACTAAATAAAGAGTAACGAAGCTGACTTAGTCACCATTTAGTGTTCTCTGTAAATGTACGTTGCTTACTAATTAGGAAAAGATCTGCCGAATTAGTCGTTTATAGGCACTTTAATGTACTTATTTACTTACCATGAATAGTCATTAGTTTTTGAAGATTTATCTGATATTGGCCATTCTATTAAAAATATTTTATATTCTCAGTTGGGTTAACTAACAGCCTCTATGGGTCACGGATCAAAGGTACAACTAAATACTTATTATGTACAGCTATGTGTGCCAATTGTGATTGCTATTTATAAGTACCCATTTCCGTAGCTTTAAAAGATGATCAACTAACTGAATAACAAAACAATTAAATACGTAGGAAAAATATACTGACCTATAAGTAATCCAAAATGCAGCTCTCACTCTAGCAGCGTCCTTTTTTACATTTGGCACATATGGATCAAAATGTCTAATGAAATAAAATGTAGATAGATACTAACTTGTTAGGGTAGTTGTCAGTGAAAAGTCAATTTGAAGTGTGTATTGTATTATATTTAGTATTGTTCGTACTACCCTTAATTAAACTAACAAAAGGGCACATAAGACCAATTCGTCCTTTGAACAATAAATAACGCTGGAAACGGCCTAAAACTTGCTCGAACCAATCGCACTTTTCCAAGGAAACTGCCACTATTCTTGTTTAATAACAAATGTTACACACGGTGACTGGAATTTTATTGATTCCAGTGTACCTATCAGTGTATCGATCGCAGCACGCGGATCGATGCGACGTAGATTGACTACACACAAAGTCGTTTTTATTACAATTTAGATTTACGTGTTAGTTTATGTAACTGTTCGTTGCTCGAATTAAAAAGAGCTCCCGGTAGCCTGTAAAATGTTAAAATGTATGTAAAAAAAATGTAAATATAAAACGCAACTCATCTGTTGTTTCATTTTCACGATCACATTGTTGGTTACCCGAGTAAACATTGGCTGGTTTATTAGTGCCTCATAAAACTAAAATACAGATTAATAGGCAACATACCTACGTATTATGGTTTCCGAAGCTTCGAGCCGAGCGTCATATTATTACTTTTCTGCAAAAGTAATTAAGTGACGTTCGAGCAGGATGGTTCCATATATCGCGGTTCGAACCTATGGTTATTTGTTTTGTGTCGGAATGGGTAATAAGTATTAACCAAAAAGGACAAGGAAAAAATCAGCATCTGGATTCTAGATTGATATTATATACGTTACATTGAATATAAGTGTCAATTATTAGTTTATCGCATGTTTGTTACTCATTCAACTATCACTTATGAATCGCGTTTCGAATTCGGAAGTCCTAGGTTAACACATTGGACTTTTCACCCCGGAATATTCGATAAGTTAGAAGGAGTAAGTCGAAGTAAGTTGCTTGAACAAATAATACGAGTAATATAATAACATTCATTTATAACCTAACTGAATTACACCCCTCTTTTTGCTCCGGGGATTAAAAAATAAAAGTTACACATCGAAAATAATACCACTGTGCAACTATGTTTAGCAGGCGAAATACTTATTTATACCACAATTATAAGTATATTATATATACAAGCTATCAACTTGGAATTTGGCGTAGTTATATAACTTGTTTGTTTTTAGTAAAAAAAAAATGAAATATTTTTATAAATAATTGAAAAGAGATCTAGAATGGGGGGTTGAAAAATGAAAGCGATTTGGTTATAGCAAATGGGGTGTCATATGAAAGGGCTTAATCTGCATATTTCAAAACAATTTTTTTTACAATGTTCCGTGACGTACTTTTTGATTTATAAGTTTTTTTAACCAAAAATAATCATAAAATGACCGATCTCCCTTCGTGTCTCCGAAGTTTATGAACCGAAAAATCTGGAAAATTCCTAACTTATAGATAATTACTTATATATTACGGGAAAAATAAAACAAAGTGTTCAAAATTTATAGTTTTATAGAAATTGACAAAAAGCTTTAAAGATCTGTACTAAAGTTTAGGCAAGTCATAATGGATCTTATTTAATACAATTAAAATACATAAAAAGGAATATTTTTGAAGTACGGACTTAAATACGGAACCCTCGGTGCGCGAGGCTGACTTGTATTTGACCGTTTTTTTATTTACCACAATTATAATATGATTCTGAAACCTATCTCCAACAGTCGTTTTTCCGTTGGATTGATCGCCGACAGTACGATTCTTTCATGTGTAATTCAACGATGAACGGTTAGTCGACAGTTTTTTTCATCTACGCCCGCTTCCACGACGAAACATTACAACGCCGTAACGTTTCGTCGTGAAATGAAACGGTTGAAATTTGGAAAAGGTAGATATTATATGTAGGTAGATATTATGTAAACCCGCTGACCATACTGATTAAGTCTGAAGGTGGCATCAAGATACTAGTTTAAGATAGTACTTTACTTTATTTTATTTTACCTGTGTTCGCGCGTGCGTCTAGTACAACTCATGTACTATTCCAAATATGCTTTAAATACTATAATCCTAAAACATTAGATCAAAATTATAAGCAAACATATTTGCTTTCGAAAATCTACATGTTTAACATTTTTAACATAACATATTTAAATAAAACAAAAGTACCAGACACAAATCACAACAACAACAAACAAAAGTAACATTCAAATTTTTACTATTCTTATTAAATCCAATCCAAATGAGGCATGAGGTTCCGATTCTGCGCTATTTTAGCATCCATATCCTTGTGTAATGTTGCCATTAAAATAAACTTGAAAGCTAGGCATGCCATTCACGTGTACAAAATTATTAACATAAGAGCGTTTTAATCAAGGCCCGGAACTTACTTTGCTTGCATGTCATGTCATCTTTCAGATTTTCCTTTCCGTCTGTCAGTCAAGCAAGACATCGCGGAAGGCGATTTTTTGAGTGATCGTGTTCAGCCTTTGATTTCAAAGTTTTATTATTTAATCACTGATAGCAAACGAAAATAAGTAATAAAAATGGACGACGATTTACCGACCGACTTCCAGGTCATCGTTGTGGGAACTGGTATGCACTATATTTTTTATAAAACGACGCCGGGCGTGACAGTCACAGCGGCCTACTTATCGATCTGAATTTTTTAGACGGCTTACTTAGCATATTTTATCTCTTGTGATGTTCCAATAATCATTTAATGGAGATAAGAAGCATAGTATTGATGTTGGTAGATTGATATGGATACGAGTCGTGCTTGCCTTACAGTCTTACATTCCTTAATTAAATATTTGCAGAGTTGGCTCGGCTTAGTTCAACTGTCTACGTGTTTCGACTGCGGGCAAACTATTTTTTTTTACACATGAGGATAAAGAATGCTAAGTAATGTAAACATATTTGACATTAAATTAAATACATGATCATTAGACCCGTTATCTTCCATTCAGTTTGGGTGCACGTCAAAATAGTGCTGTAGCCACATTGGTAAAATTTAAACAACAAAATTTATTAATTTAAAATGTTTAAATTATTTATTTAAAACTAGCAACCCGCCCCGGCTTCGCTGGGTGCAATTTTCCGAATTTTTATATTATTGTTTTTTAAAGCTAAACAAAGCAATAACAATTCTTTACATAAAACACTTTATCAGTAAGGCTCGGACTATATGCATCCGGAATCGGTCCATTTCCTTAGCCTTAGCCCCGGATCTTATGTAGTAAATGCAGGAAAGTATCAAGTGATTGTTCGAGTGGCGGATTGAATCCGAGCTTATCTGGCAAACTATACTATGCTATTGTTTTTTTTTTTTCGTTTCCGGATGCATATAGTCTGAGCCTTAATCCAATTTGATTTGTAGAACGAACAAGAAATGAATATGGCACTTGCTCTTGGTTTTGTATTACCTATACCAAATAAGAGAAAAACCAACTACAATTTAAAGCACACCTCAAAAAATGTATATTGTTTCTTTAAACCTATGTTTTTGTAACAAAAAACTGAAACAAAATGTTTTATTTTTGACAACACCCAGCTTAAACTTATTCATGTTTATTTATTTGAAACATAATATACACAAATAAAATCACTTACCACATTAAAAATATATTTCTTAGTATTAGTTATCTAATAGGATTAGCACAATATTTTTCCATTTTTAACCTTTATAATCTTTTTATAGATGAAACATATTGACGGTGGAAATTTCAAATGTCGTAAGGGACAAACGCCTGCCTGTCCCTTACGACATTTGAAATTTCCACCGTTGAATGTCTACATTTCAGGCCTGTAGTGGTAAACCTGTAGTAGTGAAACTCCAGTAATACTATAGAGTTTAAATTCATATTTAATTTCTAAAAACTACAGCAGTGTGCTATATTACCAGCCCCAGTGGTGTCATCATTTGACTTATTCATATTCTAACAAGAAACACCCTTGATTTGGATTACTTATTTGTTTTAATTAAAATGAATTAAATATTTGTATTCCAGTATGTTTTTCTAAGCATGTAAATTTGTGTTGTGTTTTTGTTTTCAACCTTTATTTTAAGGGATTTCATTAATTGATTTTGTGTCTTTAATAAATGTTATTAATGACAATTTATATTCTCAAAATCAAGGGTAGGTAGTCACATAGAAATCCTTCTTTGTTTCCATCAAAGATTAGTATTAAAAGAATCACTAATTGTCATCTAGGTATGGTGGAGTCAATTGTAGCTGCAGCTTGCAGTCGAATAGGAAAGAATGTCCTTCACCTGGACTCCAGTGACCACTACGGAGGGCTGTGGGCCTCCTACAATTTTGAAGGACTCCAGAAATTCATTAAGGAAGTCAACTCTGATCCAAATCGTCAGCTACAGGTCTACAATTTGTCTGAAAATTGGTATATTGAAAAGTAAGTATTTTCACCCTAAGATTCTTTTCTGGACAATGCTTTGGAATTTTTTTATAACTGAAATTATTACTGTTTATTTATTTGTGTAGGGAATCTCCACCAGAGGAAGAAAAGAAAGAAGGAGAAGAATCAAAGGCTGATCCTGCTAAAAAAGTGTGGAGTCAGGCTAGCTTCCTAGCTGAATACAGGAAATTCAACATTGACATGACTCCTAAGGTAAAGTCATGGTTGAATATTGTTAATGATTATCATAATGATACAATGCATCAGTTTTTATTAATAACTGATGGTTATTGACTAATTCTTATCCCATACATTTATTTAAACATATCAGTGTATAAATCACAATTATTTATATTATATTTTACTGATACATGTAGCCAGCCACTGCTGCTGCTACCCGCGCTGCCGGCAATAGTTCTTCTGAGGGCAAAGGGTATTTACATGTTGCTACTAGCTCACTGCGCGTTCGACAGCTGGCGATGGGTTCCTTTGACTTCCTCACCAAAAAACCTCCAATTTGGGGAGCGCCGGGCAGCGAGTAGCAGCGGCATCGCGGCAAGGGCACGAGGAGTGACCCGTTTACATACTCTATAGCTACCCTTCCTACTTCCCTGCTCACTGCGGCTGCATGTAAACGACGCATTAGAATGACCGTAGCCTGTACCCTCAGCTACTTTTCTCCCGCGGGCCGCTGGTAGAGCTGCTGATCTCCTCCAACATCGCGCGCTACGCGGAGTTCCGCTGTGTGACGCGGGTGCTTACGTGGCTGGACGGCCGGCTGTCCCCCGTGCCCTGCTCCAGGGCCGACGTGTTCGCGACCGAAGCCGTCAGCATCATAGAGAAAAGAATGCTCATGAAGATGCTCACGTCCATCGTGGGTTATAATGAGGAGGAGATGAATAATGAGTTCAAGGGTGAGTCATATTGAATTGTGTGTTTAGTGGCTATTTTAGGTGGATGACTTGATTACTTGCATTACGTTTAGTATGTCAGAAAACGGTAAATTAAGGTCAAAGTAATTTCCGGGTCCATAACCTATGTATGAGTCATGTAACCCGAGAAAAGTGTTTGGCAATTTGAATTCGTTTTTGTTTCTTCATCTTATGCAAACTGTATAATCAAATGAAATAGATGAGGAACTCACGATACTGACATCATGGTATCCTAAAACTCCAAATTGATTAACTCATCCTTTCAGACTGGAACGACAAGACCTTCGAAGAGTACCTGACCCATAAGGGTCTGACGCCGAACCTGATCCACTACGTGCTCTTCGCGATCGCGGGCGGAGACCACGAGATGCCGTGCCTCGAGGGTGTGCGCGAGTGCAAGAAGTTCCTCATGAGTCTGGGGCGGTACGGGAACACCCCGTTCCTCTGGCCCATGTATGGCAGTGGGGAGCTGCCGCAATGCTTTTGCAGGTAAGTTGGCTCAGAAGATCTTGATGCAATGAAAATTGTAAGTAAATAGGAGACATTTGAGTTGGTAGATACACCAACGTGGAATAGAAGCCGTGATCAAACATCTTGACAGCTTTCACAGTCAAAGTAGCTCGACTAAAATATAAATAAAAACGGTAGGTACATATTTATTTTTTGCGGCAATAAGGTTGGTTTTGTAACAATGAAAATAACATAGGACATGAGTCATCAACACAACAAAGAAAACTAATAATCGACTGAACGCATTCGTAAGGAAAGACATACCTAAATATATTTTTTGTTCTTGTTGTTTTTGAATTTTGGAAGATTTATGCAGTGTAAAGTAAATTTGATGAGCATCGCTTTAGAAAAGTGCTATCAAGATCGCTATCTCTGCTAACGGCTCTTAAATAGCTGTTAATTGCATTCTAGGCCAAGTTACTTATTTCGGTCAGGAAATATTTTATTTTCTTTGCAGTCATCTTTTGTACACTTCAAAGAGTATGACGCGGAAGGATATTTTTTTTCTTTGAAGTATTTTGCAAAATGCACCATTAAAGCGTTGGCGCGGGCGATGACCCAAATGTGCATTAACTTGACGGACGCTCGAAATTGAGGCGACTTTCTAATATTGCATGCCACACGATTGTGTAATACATCTGAATGCTCGATAACACTGAAATTTGACGTATTTCAGTTTAAAAATGTACTCGGACTTTTGACTACGAAAGCACCTATTGGGAATAAGGTTACCTCGGTTCGGGTTGCCCTGAATTTTGAATGCTTGGAAATTTACCAAATGACCAATCATTAAGTACAATTTACTCGAGGTAGTCCCATTGTGCTTAATTGTAGGCACTAGTTATGTCGTCTCTATAAACTATTTTTGACAGTTACTACCCTATAAACTAGGTTTAAAGCTTTGTGATTATTTGGGTAGTCAAGTTCTGTATACTATTCTTTAGTCATTTCAAATTGTTGTTTAATTATACAGCTATTCATTTTGAATGCTTGTAATTCGAAATGACTCATATTTGCCCCGTAGTAAAAAAAACAGTAATTATTTATGTATCATGCATGACTAATAATATACAGAGTTTAATGGTTATTGCATCCATTCCCGTAAAGAGGTTATAGTAGAGGTAATTTGCAATAATTTTGACCCTATAATGCATTACGCAAATGTGAACCATTTTCGAGAACGTTCTCTTTTAAGTGTTACTTTTAAGCTTATCTAATTTAAAAGAAAATTATCGCGAAAATGTTTCATTATATGTAGTGTCAAAATCGGTCGTTTTCAAAAAAAATGTACATAGTTAAAGGCATATGTTAATGAAAACAAATCACGAACGCTTCCTTTGTGTAACGAAAGTTAGTCATACAAACTATATGGGTAACTTTCGTTACACAAAGGAATTAATTACGTTTTGTTTTAATTTAAAGCCCTTAACTATGTTTTTTTTTTGAAAATGACCCAATCCAAATGACCTCTACTTTGACCTCTTATCGGGAATTGATGCAATAACCAATTACACATTTCTCCACTGCGCCTGTATGTCTGTTCCCAGTTACGACATTACTACAGTACGGATTTTATTACGGTTTTTTCACTTACTACCTACCTCCCAGATTATGACTCCCTTCTGGCACACTTCACTTCTGGTTGTCGTGTCGCACATAAACATATCGACAATCTGGAACATATTTTGGTCGATAAATTAAATCAAACACAATTCGTAATTTGTAGCAACTAAGTAGAATTCTTGGCCGAACATACCTACCTATATGGCATTGCAAAAAAGAGTCTGAGAAAAAAACATTGAGCATTCGTTGGTTCGAAGTGACATTGGTAACTTGGTCCAATGTTTGCCCAAAAACTGGTTATGGTTATGGACTTAAAACTAGTTGTTCAACCACATCAAGCTCTTTTTGCCAACCCAATTATTTTTCAACACCAGGTTATGCGCCGTATTCGGCGGCGTGTACTGCCTGAACCGGCCCATCGACAAGGTGGAGACGAAGACGGTGGAGGAGGGCAAGACGGTGGTGTCGGTGGTCAGCAAGTCCAAGACCCTGAACTGCGAGCACCTCGTCATCGGCATCAACGACTGCCCCGAGCATCTCGTCGTGCCCGAGCCTGCGGAGCGCCGCGACATTTCCAAGGCAAGCGTTCTGTTACTGTAGGGAATGAGTGGAATTGATGTGTGCAAGAAACAGATTTTCTTATTTAGTTTTGTTTAAAATAGAGGTTTTTGGTCATTCTTGTTAACAGGATTCAAGTACCTAACAGGAGATAGACTTATATAAACTGAAACACCATTATTTCTTGGCGGTAGTGCTTTATTTTCTTTTTGTTTCGATGGGTTTGCCTGTGGGTTTATGGGCTTATAATTGTAGTTTTCCTAAATAAAACGTCATAATTACTAATATTATAAGGCCTAGGAGCACACTTACTCCCAAGTGGCTTGTGTCTATGCTGTTTATCCATGTCAGAAATAGTTGTACTTGCTTCATTCCCAAATTGCGCACCACCGGTTGGGCTTTTGACACTGACATACACTCGGCGGTATAAATATCGTCTTTTGCTCATACAAGTCTTAATAAATGTTACTTTAAAACCAGACAGTAACGTCAAGAATACTTAACCAATATGAATGAGGTTTGTAGTGTTTTGCAGCTAATTACGTTAGGTCCAAAATTGCGTATAAAAAATTCTTTCAAAGACCGTAACTTCTCCTAAAGAAGCCCAAAATATGTATCTGTAAATCACCTGTGTAGTAAATTATTGCATTTGGCGCGATATTAATTTAAAGTGTCATTTTGAAAAATGTTGCGACTCTTAGGATTATTATTTGTAAACCATTCTGGACCTATGGTAATTAGCTGCAAAACACTATAAACCGCATTTAAATTGGTTAAGTATTCTTGACGTTACTGTCTGGTTTAAGAATTAACGTTTGTTAACACTTATATGAGCAAACGACGGGTGGGCGTATATTTTTGCCGCTGAGTGTATAATATACACATTATAATATACTACTCTGTCAAGAAAGTACCGGGAAAAGATCAATAATACACAAACTGTTTGTTAATCATCCAAATTTATTTTATCACCTTCAAAGTATGCTCCTTCAGAAACGATACACTTACGCCAACGAATAATCCAATCATCAAAACATTTTTTAAACGCTGTTTCCGGAATTGAATTCAGTTCTCGGCGCGAATTCTCCTTTATGTCTTCTACCGATTGAAAACGGGTGCCACGAAGTGGTAATTTGAGTTTAGGAAAAAGAAAGAAGTCGGCAGGAGCCATATCTGGTGAATATGGTGGTTGCTCGATGGTATTTGTTGAGTGTTTGGTCAAAAATTCTTTCACAATGATGGCCTTGTGCGAAGGCGCATTATCGTGGTGCAAAATCCAAGAATTTTCATTCCACAAATCTGGCCTTTTTCGTCGAATTTGCTCTCTTAAATGCCGCATAACGCTCAAATAATATTCTTTATTTACCGTTTGACCTTCCGGCAAGAATTCCGAGTGCACAACACCGCGATAGTCAAAGAAAACAGTCAACATGACTTTGACTTTTGATCGACTTTGGCGTGGTTTCTTCGGTTTCGGTTCAGTTGGAAGGCGCCACTCCGAAGCTTGTTGACTAGTTTGCATGTCAAACTCGTAAACCCACGTCTCGTCACCAGTAACAATGCGTTTCATGAATGTTGGGTCGGAATTGACTCGTTCTAGCATGTCCTCAGCGACTCTCATGCGATTGAGTTTTTGGAGAAAATTCAGGTCTTTTGGGACTAGCCGAGCGGTAACATGTTTCATACCCAAATGATTAGTTAAAATAGTACGGATCGACTCGTGAGATACAGAAAGTTCGGCGGCTATCTCTCTCAAAGTTGAATGAGGATTTTCAGTCACTATTTCCTTCACTTTTGCGATGTTAACTTCAGTTGCAGACGTTGATGGCCTACCAGAGCGAGGCAAATCTTCCATCACATCTCGACCGCTTTTGAACGCTTTGTACCACTCATAAACACGTGTTTTTGATAAAGTCGAATCACCGTAAGCCTTCTGTAACATTTTCAGTGACTCCGAACACGAAATTCCATTGGCGATGCAAAATTTAAGACAAACTCTTTGTTCAATGTTTTTGTCCATTATGAAATTCGCAATACACACTAGATATGATATAACTAAAAACAGCACTGTATTTAATATAAATAACAGATGCAACTCAAACTCCGCGCCAAAATAGAAAACAGTTGTGCCAATCTAACAACAACAAAAAAAACAAAAATTTGAATTTGGAACCATAAACAAATCATCCATTCCCGATACTTTGTTGACTGAATGTATAATGTATAATATATACATTTTTATGAGTCGGGCCTTATTTCAGACTTATCGATTCAACCCTTCATTAGAACAGCTCTATCGTTGACACCCTACCAATTATTGGCACCATGAACTTTATTAACCTTCTCTTTTATTTGCTCAAATTAATTTCTCCTTGGTCTTCCCCTGCCTCTTCTTCCTTCTAAAATAAAAGAGAAGGTTAAAGTCGTGTCGTACCAGAAAGTCAAGCAGTTGACAGGAGACCGGAACGGTTGGCGATTACTCCACCGACAAGAGCTTGGCTCTTAAATAAAGAGAGAGAGAGAGAGAGAACTTTATTTTCAGATAACAGAGGCGTTAATTTTAAAATCACCAGGTGCCAATAACTGGTATATTGGATGCCAGAATTGTGGGTGTACCTATTTAAGTTTGAATGAGAATAGTGTTTTTGACGTGGTCCGTGTCCTCAAACCCCGTTACCTGGCGGCAGGCGGTGTTCATCACGAGCGCGTCGATGCTGGCGAGCGAGAAGGAGCCGCTGACGCTGCTGCGCTTCCCGCCGCTGGACGCGCGGCGCCGCGCCGTCACCGTGCTCGAGGTGGGGCCCGCCACCGGGTCCTGCCCCAAGGGACTCTGTGAGTCACTACAAGCTTTTATTTTACTTGCAACGTTCCTATAATGTAACTTGTCTTTGGAAACCATTTTTGAACCTCTTCCCGATGTCCGATTGAGCTGTTTGGTTTATCTACGTAACTTCAGTGACAGTGCAATAATATAGTACACCCACACGCAAAATAGGCGCTAGACGTCTAGTTGCGGAAACCAGCCCGCCCTCAAAATACAAAAAATAATATAGTACAGTCAAGGTCATAAATATGTATACACTTTAGTGCCTTGTCACTTTAATCGCTGTGACATTCATATGTGGCAGTTTAAACACGACATTAAATAGACAAGGTACTAAAGTGTATACATATTTATGACATTGACTGTACCATGGAGCTGGTCTGATGATGCAGTCGGAAGGTGGTCATAGGAACTCCGCAACGAAACAAGATATCCCGGTCGTGTTTGGGCTCGTTGGATTTGTCTTGATAAGTGGATGATGATGGTGGTGAATTTGTAAGAAAAGTACAGTCGGCAACGAAAGCTTGTTCCAAAAATTAATTTTTTGACAGAAACTTTTATTTTAAATAATTTTTAGGGTTCCGTACCCGAAGGGTCCAAGCGGAGCCCTATTGCTGTCACTCTGTCCGTCGTCTGTCATACAGGTTTTAGAGCTAAACGGTTGAAGATACAGTCTTCAAATGTTTACAGTATAAACATCTTGTTGACCCAAAGCAAATTGTCAAAAAAGTTGGGCGGGAAAAAAATGGTTGGCCTATCCTGCCGAGTGGGGTATCTTTATTTAGAGCTCGTTGAGTAGATAAATACTGTATTTTGGTTTTAAAAATATTGGAAAACAAATGAGAAGCCACCAAAATAGTTTTTTTTTTTAATAAAATTTGTTCCGAAGAAGTTATTAACTTCCCGTTGACCTATGAACTTGAAATTTGATCATGTTTATTATTACGTACATTTTACTAACAAATACCATTATATTGATAATTTGGTACGGAACCCTAAATGTGCGAAGTCCGACACGCACTTGGCCGGTTTTTATGGCATGGGGAAGGCTAATGAGCGCACAGACCACCTGATCCCAAGTGGGATTTGATGCCCTTAAACATTTGCAATCTGAACACTACAACGTCTAGAACCAGGAAATCAAGAGCACAAGTTATTCAGTGACAGAAAGCCAAGGCAACCGAACCTCGGAATACACCAATATTCTAGAACACATTACCAGTAGGCACTTTTTACGTAATTTTTTGTGAACCCGGCCGTTTTTATGGCGACCCGTTTTTATTCTCGCGCGAGTCGTTGACTGGCGATTGTCTGGTTTTAATAGGTAAATTATAGGATCGACCGGTCGGGCGTTTACTACTTTGCTACGATACGGAAGACATTATTGCCGAGGAATAAGGGTCAAACTTTTAAGAAAATCTTAACTGGATTTTTTCAAATCTTGATGGGTAGGTGTTATTGGTTTAGACTAGCGGTAAATACTAATGAGCGCTGGCAGGAGGTTCTTTCGGTGGTTGAAGAAATAAGTGAGTTTATTTGGCCGTTGACCTTTTGATTTAGTATAGGGGGCTCGTAGTGTTCCGCCCACAAGGTTGGCACATTATTAAGAGGGATATGTCCAGCAGCTTAGAGGATGTCTTTTTCGGTTTGTTTGTGATTGGAATTGTGAAAAATTATAAATATTAATATGACAGTTATTAGTTATTACCGACGTTGTTGTGATCTTTATCAAATCATGTCGAAATGAACGCTATATCGATAAAAAAATGATTGTTCTAGCGGTGCTACTTCCTAACTCAACTCCAACCTCTCAGTTATGTAAATTCCTCGGTTTACCGCGATAAAATAACACAAAAAGTGTGACTATCAATAACACAATCGTAGAGGCCGGTGTAACAAAATTCGATACACCTCTAACATTATAATAGCTAACATTTTAGAATGGGTTAGTTGTATTTTTTACCCGACTGCGCGAAGCAAAAGAAGGGTAATGTGGTTAACAGTTGTATGTAATGTACATATGTATGTATGTATATAAGTATGTAAGTATATATCTAGCTTCTAAACTATTGGACTGATTTTAATAATGGGGTGCAATATGATTCGTCAAAGCCGTGCGAGTGTCGTAGGCTATATAAAAACTATAAGGGTGCGTCATACTGTCGCCAGTCCGGTTTTAGTTTTTGAGGTTAGGTTAGGTTATTGCTAAAATTGAATACTTATATCGAAAGAATAAAATACGTGTAACTTAAAAATGCCTTGTTTCTAACTATAATAAAACAGATTTAATAGTTATAAGACTATCAGTCTTATAACTATTAAAAAAGCTTCCGACATCATTGCGACACCTACTTTCAGGGCTGATAATTTCTAAACGGCCCAACCGACCATCAAACCTAGCTAAGAACAGGCCTAGTTAACGTTCTATTTAAAAAAAAAACTGCGTCCTAATCTGTCTATCCGTATAGTAACTACGACGCCACAGACAGGCGTCAAACTTAAAAAAAAAAAACGCTTTGCGTTGTGGTTAAAAAATATCAATGTTGCCAATTGTCATTCGTGGCAACATTACCTAACGGAGTGTTCCTGTGTTCCAGTCGTGGTGTACTTCATCACGAACAAGGTGGAGGACGCGGAGAGCGACCTGCTGCCGTACGCGCAGCGCGTCTTCCACATGGGCGCCGGGGACCCCGCCGACGACAAACCCAAGGTAAACGCTATATTTCTCCTTAGGGCCCGTAGTTTAACAATACAAACGGACAGAGTTATTTTCGGACCTGTTGTTGCGTTTATCGCAGTAGATAAGTGTGGATAAAACGGTCAAGTCATAGAACATTTCTCCACGGTTGTTTGCAGCGATTAACGTGACCATAATAGGGAATATGCATGATTTTTTTTTTGCTTTATGTAGCAAACAGTAGAGAAAAAATATTTTTCGAATAACTATAAAAATAACCAAGATATAAGTCATTAAAGATTTGTTTCTATCTTTTTCTAGCAAAACCTAATTTAATATGGAGTTTATATGGCCGTGGTGCCCGCTGACGTCACAGTACATGTCGGATCTCATCTCTCTGTCTATATAATTAGTAGTTTTAAATACTTATATTATCCGTATTTTTTGGCCGATTTTAATTTTAATTTCACTTTTTGCCACCTCTTTTACGGTACGTTCATATTTTGTATAAGAAATGCTATACATTTTTTTCATGCATATTCCCAATTCGTCTGTTGATGATTTTTCCATCATACCATATTTGACGCAGATCTTATATTAACATTCGCAAATATAAAGTGAATGTTATGTACTCCTATGTATTGTTGTATATGTCAGACAAATATATCTCTTTCAAATGTGCTTGGTAACTGCATAATATATTTAGTTTAATAAATAAATCAGTAAGTAACGCTGTTGGTGTGCCGGCAGTGCCTGTGGTCGCTGTTCTACAACGTGGCGGACGCGGGCGCGGCGCGCGGCGCGGAGCCCGCCGTGCACGTGTGCGCCGGGCCCGACGCCGGCCTGGACTTCGACCGCGCCGTGCACCAGGTCAGGCCGCGCGAACACTCTGCCCTCCAACAAAAACCGGTCAAGTGCGAGTCGGACTCGCGCACTGACCGCTCCGTACATATTTGGCTGGGTTTTCATATTTGTTGTTCTATATATAATAATAATAATCCAGCCTATATACGTCGCACTGCTGGGCACAGGCCTCCACTCACAATGAGAGGGTTTGGGCTATAGTTCCCACGCGGGCCCAGTGCGGATTGGGAACTTCGCACACACCGTCAAATTGCTTTGCAGGTGTGTGCAGGTTTCCTCACGATGTTTTCCTTCACCGAAAAGCTCATGGCAAATTTACAAATTGTATTTCGCACATAAATTCCGAAAAACTGAGAGGTGCGAGCCCGGGTTCGAACCCACGACCCTTTGCTTAAGAGTCGGCAGGTCAAATAATTAGACTACCACGGCTTTTTTTTTTGTTCTATAATCATACTTTTGTCGCTACAACAAACATAAAAATACATTGAAAAACAACGTTTCTTGTATGGCGACCCCTTTATTATTTATCTTTTTTTTTTTTTGTTAGGAAATCTGCCTTAATACAAATACAAATTAATTTAGTTTCAGCCTACTACTACTGACTAAAATACATATATTTATAAACTTAACAGTATCTGAAATTATTTTGGCGACAAAACAGCGCAGCTCTGTTGAATCGCAGCGTAACAACACATAACACATATTCTGAAAAATAAAATCAACCCGCTATGTATTACGGTTCAAAACACAGTTCAATTCTTTATAGTTAGGACAGACCTACTCGTAGACGGGCGGACAGAAAGCGTAGGCTTAGTAATAACGTCCCGTCCCGTTGACACCCTTTTGGCACGGAACCATAAAAAGGCAATATAACCGCTGTCACTTTTAATTTGTGTGAGGGAAGAAGAACGTTCCGTACTCTTGCCCTTATCCCAACTAATATTATAAATGCGAATGTGTGTTTGTTTGTTCCGTCTTCATAGTTGAATGCCTCAACCGATCTTTGTAAAATTTTGTGCATAGATAATAAATTATAAACAGAATTTTTCAGGTCACGGGAAAATAGTAGGCAAAGCGTAGATATTCACACGCCAAAATGAGTACCTCATAAGGTTACTTAATTTCCATATTCATATTTATTTATTGCAATCACATAAACAAGTTATGAAGTTATGTAAAGGCATTTTTGGAAATAAAAATATAGAATACAACAGATTAATGAGCCACATTGAGCCAGATTGCATAATGCTGAGCCAGTGTCCGTTTCACTGCCGCGAGGACACACCGCGTTTATTTTTTTCCTGTTTTGTTGCTTTATTTTATCTTTGTATATCTGTGTCTTCTGTGTAGTGAATAAATGTCTTTCTTTCTTTCTTTCTTCTTAGATTGGTTGAAAAAAAATAAAATTATATTAAATGATGCCAATTGCTGTTAGTTTTATAATTATATTATATTAAAAAAACCAACCACATTTTCCCCAGGCGGAGCAGATCTTCAAGCAGATCTGCCCGGGCGAGGAGTTCCTGCCGCGCGCGCCCGACCCAGAGGAGATCGTGTTCGAAGACGACGTCACGCACGGCCCGGAGTTTAGCGCCGAGGACGGCGACGTCAAGCAGTAGACACGTCTAGACATGCCCAGGCACGCTAAGACATGCCTGGACACGCCTGGACATGCCTAGACACGCTTATATTCTACTAAACAGATCAAGACATGGCTAGACAAGTTTAGACACGCCTAGACATGTCTAGACACGTATAGTCACATCTAGACATGACTAGACACGTCGAGACGTCAAGCGCGGCGCCCTGCTGCCATGTTTGCGCTACAACACATTATACATCGAGATTGTTAACCTTTTGAGTGCCAATGACGGCCAAAAATGACGTGAAATTCGGGAGTGAGCGTTCGCCCCCGAGCTAATCGAAAATGAATCTTATTATGACAGTGATAGCGATGTTGACAGGAGCTTTGCACTCATTCTACTATTGTAGATATAAGAATGTACACGTGTGTAATTTGCACTATTTTTCTGCTGTCATTGGTGTGTGCTTGCGTTGTAAAGGTAGCACATTTAGATTATAAGGCTAAGCACACATTGGTTGGTCAGAAGAACACAACCGCTTGAATCACTGTACCCATACAGTGCTATAATAAAATGTGGTCTAAATAAAATTGTATTGCACTGCGGAGGTAAACTAGGTTATCTTAGCTTAATTACGTCGATAGATCAAATATAATAATTATTACGATCAATGATGAAGAAACGCTGACATGACGGACTGAGTTAGACAGAACGAAGGTTTATAATCATTGGAAAGTATTAAATATGCGAGCTTTGTTGATTGGTACCAACAGCAACATTCTTAACGGACGACTAGCGATTTATTGATAGGTGACCAGGTTTACATTAGTTCATATACATGTTGCTTTCGGTAGTCACTGACAAGTTTCTATAATTTTTGATTATTAACTTATTAATCTTCAATGAACTGATTTTTATTTGTCGGTTTTATACTAAATCAAGTATTTCTTACAATATGAGGAAGTATAAAGCTGGATTCACGTTACACCGTGTCGGCGCCGAGGCACCGTCAATCATGAATTAATTCATTCAAAAATATACTATAGATATTTGTACCGTGTCCCGGCCTGGCTCCAACACGTTGCAACGCGAATTCAGCTTTAGATCGATTGTATCGGGGTGTTAGAACAGAAATTGTGATTGGTGCAAACAATAGCAGCAGGCAGCCTCCCGTACGTTTAAGCGTGGCCGGTTCTGTTCTAATTTTAGTGGTTTTCATTCCACGCTCAAGGGTCCTGGTTATTACTAAGATGTCAGTAAGATTTTTATGCCTTGAACGCTTGTTTTGTTGCATTCCGACTGGTGCGTTTAATGGCGCGATGTACGATAGGGCGTGACTTAGGTTCACCTGCCAAGTTTACACACGAAAAACGAAAACTTTATTAACAATTTGTTAATAAGCAGTGGTAAATTAAACACAAACATATAAAAATGCTGATCGACTTGAGCATTTACGCGAGCATTCACTGATTGGTTCTTTGAACTGAATCGCACATTTCGTCGATCATTGTCGCGATTTGATTTGATTGCTCAGGACTTATAACAGTTAACACGTTTGCAGTCCCCAAATGAAACTATCCATCACTTTAACATTCCACATTCAAAGATTTCTAATCAAATTTCGGTTCTGTTCCTACATTTCGGCGTGGTACTTATGTGTGCCACTGGACCGCGAACGTGTTAAATATAATTTTCGTGGAATTTTTGCGGAGTGGAGGGTCTGGAGTAGGCTAGGTTATCTTGACACCCAATAGCAAGATCAACACGTAGCAGTAACAGAGGCTATTTTATATTATTTGACGGATCGTATTCGTTTGGGTAAATCGCAATATACACGTGTCGACGAAATATAATTTCTGACGATAACAACGCATGTATAGTAGAATTAAGTATTATTTATTTTCATCACAAGGTTGCTGATATGCTCTCTAATGTTAATCAATAGTTTTTTTAGGTTTATCAGTGTTGCAAGTTCAAGGATGACTTTAATAATCAGACTTATAAGGTGGTCTTCATGTAATTGGAAGTAAGGTTTGGAATATCGGTGACATTTTGGACGCACCAGTCTTTGGCATAGATAATAGCACCTTTTGTTTTTATAATTAATTATGAAGCACGTTTCATCGATATTTATTGTCTAATGAGCATAATAATGCCTTTGCTGCTTGTGCATTTATAATTCCAATAAATTGTGATTATTAGTAATGGTTTTTGTAATTTTCCCCGGTTATACGTTTTAAGCAATAAAACTTGTACGATGCAGTAATCATAAAAACCATGGCACAAGTAGGTAGAATTTAATAGACTTGAGAAGCCAGACATTGCCAGTCACTCGGCGAACTAACAAGATATTGACAAATCCAATTAGGTTTAGTTAGAGTTAATAATAAAAAAACAAGTTTATTAACAGCTTCATACAAATTGTTTCCTCACTATTACTTCAGTATATTGACGGGCCGTCATAGTGGAAACCAGTATAGCTAGCCCCCTGGCCACATTTTTATTATAGTACTAGCGACCCGCCCTCGCTTCGCTCCGAGTACTATTATATGCAGTATATGTCCTTTCCCGGAACTCAAGCTATGTCCATACCAAATTTCATCTAAATCTGTTCAGCCGTTTTCACGGCGTTTTTCGCGCGTTCAAATAAACATATTTACGGCCGCACTCAGAGACGTCAATTAACTTTTAAGTTTCATTAAAGCAGCTGTTGTCACCTTCTTTGCTATAGCAATAGAGTAACACAACAACAACTTTAATGAAACTTGAGATAGATGGTCACATATGGTGTAGTGGAAATGTTTTTGCTAATTATTATGATAATGACGAAACCCTACTTCATACTTTTTATCTTGACGGGAAACAAAAAGAACTGGTTAGTTTGACCTTTACATGCGAGTGATTAAGAAATAATAGTTTGTTTACACTTTAGGAGAACTGGATAAAATCTTGTGAACAGTAGATACGTCCAAAGCCTCAAATATATGTATGTAACCACGGTCTATGTCGCCGTAAAAATACTTATTGAAACTTCAACAAAGACAAACATTATATAATGCTAGGTTGTTTAGGAGCTACCTACTTTTATGCTTATTTGGTTTGGGAAATAACATAGGCAAACATATTTTTCACACACTTTAATCTTAAAATATTTCATCGCATCTGGTCCATTACAATATTAGCCACAAAGCTTATTATAATTTTCGGTACAACACTTAACAAAATATACAAGAAACTGTGTGAATAGCTGTAAATATTATATCTTATAGGAGCTTTAAAAATTTCCAACATAACTAAATATACAAATAAAACATTTTTTACTGTATTCTGACAAAAAATAAGCTTAACATTTCACATGACCATCTTAAGATTACTCTTCACTTGCACGAGAAATACATTATCATATCACAAAGGTATAAAAGAGCCAGTTATTGGTTTTGTAATTTTTGGCATTTTAGAATAACCTTTTTTCATAAGAGAACAAACCATGTACATTGCCTTCTAGCTGTGCCGAGTATGTTCTCTGCATGAACCGGAGTTCTCCAGTCACGCTCATCTGACGTAGCTTAGCAACAGATCGTGCACCAATGTCTTGACAGCTGTGCTGCAGCCCTGTCTGTAAGTAAGGCAGGAAGCGTAGTACAGAGCCCTTGTCCACAATGCTGCCGCTCACACCCTGAGCCACTCTATGTTTATCAGTCTCTTTGTGAAAATAACGACTCATAGCAGATCCTTTGCCTTCCTTGTTTTCCATAGCTTCTAAACTACCCATCCCTCTATATTTCTTTAGCCTGACGCCATCAGAAAAGAAATACTCTCCTGGAGCTTCAGAGGTTCCCGCTAGCAGGGAACCCATCATAACAGTAGAGGCTCCTAAAGCCAAAGATTTCACAATATGGCCAACTGATTGAATTCCACCATCAGCAATTACAGGAACATTAAATTGGTTAGCATAAGATGCAACTTGGTAAACAGCAGTGGCTTGTGGACAGCCGCACGCCATGACTTCCTGGGTGATGCAGATAGAGCCACTGCCCATGCCCACTCTCAGAGCATCCACACCCGCATCAATGAGATTCTTGGCTTGCATTCTTGTAACCACATTTCCTCCGATGACCTGAATATCTGGATAAGTTTTTTTGATATATTTAACCATTTCTATCTGATAGACAGAATTTCCCTGTGAGGAGTCTAAAACCACAACATCTACTCCATTGTTGATAAGTAATTTAAGTCGTTCCCTGTCCACTTCATGAGTACCAATGGCGGCACCCACCAGCAGTTGCTTGTTGGAATCTTTAGAGGCATTTGGATAGCTTCGGGCTTTCTTTAAATCAGTTCTAGCAATAAGAGCTACCAACTCACCTGCTCCGTTGATGATTGGCAGTTTACCTTTCTTACTTTTTTCCAGAATACAATTAGCATCTAACAAAGTAACACCAGACTGAGCCGTTATCATCTCTCCAATGGGTGTCATCACTTCCTTAAGGCTCAGTTGCGGGTCTCCTTCCCTGAAATCTATGTCTCTGGATGTCACTATTCCAATAAGACGGCCACCTAGTTTGCCATTCTCAGTAATAGGGTATCCTGTGAAACCATTCTGTTTCTTGGCATTAATAACGTCAGCAACAGTATGTTCAGGACCCATGCATACAGGGTCTCTGATGAACCCGTGTTTGTATTTCTTGACTTTGTGAACTTCGTTGGCTTGGTACTCAGGGGTGCAATTGTGATGGATAATGCCGATACCGCCGCAAAGGGCCATGGCAATCGCCATGTCGGCCTCCGTCACAGTGTCCATGGGGGTGGACACGAGAGGCGCTTTCAGGTTGATTTTCTTGGTGAGCGGGGACGTGAGGTCAACTTCTTCGGCCGTGAAGTCGATGTAACCCGGCAGCAGTAGGAAGTCATTGTAGGTGAGGCCTGCGCTGTGCTTGAACAGCTCCTGCGCAGAGAGTCCGTCGTGCAGGTCGCCCTCTGCCCTCACGGACATGGTAACCGACCGAAGGGTTTCCGTAAAGTAAAACAGTGGAATTACTACAGTTTTTAAGGTTAACTGATATTTCGAATTGAAAACAATGGCACGAAAATGTGTGTACACGTGGTAAGTATGGCACGCTGTCGATAAAGTTGCCGGAACAAGTCTTAATTCTTCAAATATTCGTACTTTCTTAACGTATGGGAATTGTGTGTTTCAGTAAACTTCGATTTACAAAAATATTTTTCGAAATTTTTAAATATCCGTCTAGTATGAAACAGACGCAGCACACCCGACCGGCTTCTTTTGACAAAATGACAGAGGAAAGAGGAGAGGAGGAATGAGGACATTGAAGTGTTGCCAGTTGATAGTTAAATTACTATGTTTGAGCTATATTTTTTAACGCCAAGAAGTTTATTGACCGTCCGTGACGGATAAGCCTTTATTCACAAAGACGTTTTCTGGCAGAAAAGTCGGGCAAAAAAATGAGGGCGCTGTTCGGAATGAAATTGGCAACATAATCCAAGGTTTACTCTAAATGGTTCTGGTTGCCATTTTAAAATATTGTAGTTCCCGCTGTCCCGCCTTACGGGACCCATTACTAAGCCTTCGCTGTCCGTCCGTCCGTCGTAAAAGATAAAATACTCATACTCATACACATTTATTTATAATATCAAAATATTACATGTCAAATTATTATTATTATTATTAATTATTATTTTTATTATTGTTATTATTATTATTGTTTTTTTAATACAATGTCTGGTAATCTACTTACACTAACAATAAACAAGGTTAGTGGGGAGGTTTATTATTATTACAGTAAAACTCATTCATGTCGTAGAACGCCATCAGCCATTTTTTAGGTTGACTGCAAAAATAATGTGTAGACAGGTACCTACCCTGCAATTGTTTTATGAAACTGGGGATACCATTGTATAGACTTCAAGACCCAAGTTATAGATCGCTTTGGTTAATTTGGTCAGTTTATCTATTTTAATAATATCGGTCGTAACTTAAAAGAGCTGTATCTTTTGAACCGTAACAGATAGCCCGTTGATTTTTATGCAGAATATGTGATATAACGGCGGATTTCCTAACAAATAATAAAAAAGTCAAAAGTAAAATAATAATATATAGTCGCCGTAGAATTTTCATTTCTTTGCGGGAATTAAAATTTTATGGTCGTCAACAGTCTAACCTAGAAGGTATCGAAACTTTATGTGGTTATCTTACATAGGTAATGTAATGTAATGTATTCATGTTACATAACCATGTAGTATTATGCAAGTGCTAACGACTAGAAGTTGTCAAATGTATGGAGTTAACATGGGCGACTGACGCGACCTACGGCAGCTTAAGGTCGGGCGATGGGGCGACGCGACGGCGATTTCAATACAACTGCGCGACAGTCGAGCGATCGCGCGACCAGTGCGGCCCCGGCCTAAATAATTCTTTGAGTTCGGTCGTCGTAGGTACTCGCGTTAACGTTCGCAGAATGCAACTTGTCTAGACTCACTGATGATTACTTATTCGAAGCTACTGACTCACCTTGACAGTGGGCTCTGCGAAATATTAGCTCACTTCAACGAATCAGAATCAATGTTCAAACTCATTGATCATTTATATCCGTTTAAACCGCTACGAATGTATTTGTTTTAAATTATTGAGTTACTAGTCCCTTTCTTATCTTTATACGTACCTACTTTTCTAGATGATTATTTATTTATGCGGTTATTTTCAATAATACTTGATTTTTGATTTCTTTATTTCGTTCCTTCGTTAAGTATCTCACAAGTATAAAGTACATTTGTAGGAAAAAATCAACGACGTAAATAAAACGTATTTTTTATTAAATGCGAATAACACGACTCCTTCCTCAATTTATGAGGTTATTGGAATGCACAATTATAAAATACCTGCGTGAATAGTCTTTAACCACATATCACGATAATGATTTCTCCGCTTTCTTGATCTGCTCCGGTTCTTCCGGTCGAACACATTCACCCGTCTCCTTGATTCTGACCCAGCCAGAAGCGCACTGATCGGCCGCAAAGGAGGCTCGGTCGACCAGCTCCAGGGTGACTTCCGCGACATTTTCCGGCGTTACTGGTTTACTCGCAGGTTCCTCGCTCGCGCCAAGCACCGGTGAAGGCTGCCCAGTCACGTTTTGCGACATGATACCGTTGTAACCCACGCTATTCACTTCTGTAGGGGGATCCTCGATAAATATCACTCTGTCATACACGTCTGAGTCATTTTGAGTACTCGTCGCATTGGTTGTATTTGCCTTCGCTACTCGCGAATTCACAAACGGCTGTTGGCGATGCATTCTCTCCGGTATAACACGGGAAATAAACACTCTTCGATTTTCTTGAATCACTCTCGCCGGCTGTTGCAAACGTGTGTCCGTGTTACTTCTGTTGTAATACAATTCTGCCTGAATTCTCTCAGTTGTGCGGTACAGGAGCGGTCGGGGCGTCGGGTCTTGCCGAGGCTGATTGAAACCCCTGGGTGAAAACCCACGACCGATCGCCACAGGTGACGCCGAAGATGTAAACGGATGATTTGCACGTTCTTGGCACAGTATTTTTCCTAAAGCCAGTATCTGTACAGTTGTGAGTAATAGGAACATATCCGAAATGACCAACACTTTTCCTGTCAAACGAACTGTTTCACTAGAATTTTATCGAGATAGGGAGTTGTTTGTCGAGAAGCTGTTCGCGTAATAAGGGAGTGGAGTATCGCGAGTCGCCGCGATCACGCTTCTGCGTTAAGGTCAACGTCAATTTAATGATGCCCCGTAAACAATGGAATAAACGGGCTAGTGGACGTTGCTAATATCGTCGCGGCGGCTGTTAGGCGTTTTATTCGCATAAATAATACCTTGAGAACGCGCTAACTGAGCCGTGACGCCGAGGATGTACGTACCGTACCGTACGCACTACGATTACAAACTTGGCCCCTATTGCGGTTTCTTATGCATTTGCTATAAAATAACAGGTTCCGGAGGCTTGGCGGTAGAGGTTACATATTTTATACTTTTATCAGTGGTCATTTTACTACTTTCGTAACTAATTTAAACCTATCACAAGTTGCTTCATTAGGTACGAGGCTTCAATCAGACGGTACTTTACTGTGGTTGTAGTTATAACGAATTAATTGCCGAAGTATCAAATAACCCAGTTAGGTATCTATACATATAACAAAATCGTTAAGACCAAAAAGTCATTGAAGATTAAAAAAAAATCGATCAGGGCGAGTTATAATAAGTAACTGAACATATTAAAACCATTTTTAAAATTTTTGTTTGTTTGTTTGTCTGTTTGTTTGACTGAGCATCACGTAAAAACTACTGAACAGATAATGATGAAATTTTCATAAATCTATTTATTTAATATCAGAATAACATTTGGGCTATAGAAATTTTGGAAAATATTAGAAGAAGGGGGTAAAAAGAGGGGGTAAAGTTTGTATGGAAAAACAAATTTAGATTGTTCTAGGATCATGAAACTCAGGATGAATACTTATTAATAAAAACAAAGAAATACCTGTTTCATAGTTTTTTTTTAAACTCATCCAAAAACGCAAAAAAGAGGGTTTTATGTTTCAAATTACTGGAATTCATACAACTCTAAAAAAAAAACCAATGAAGTTTGACCTTTGAAACTTGCTACATATACTTAAAATCACAAATTCAAAAAACTACTTTCGGCGATTTTGGATAAACTACCCCTAAGTGGGTGAAATGAGGGGTGAAAATTTGTATGGGAGTTAAGTCCATTTTAAAGTAAGAAACGTGGAAATTGGTATAAAGGCTCCTGTTAACAAATAACTTTCAGTGATTTTGGATAAACTACCCCTAAGGTAATGAAATGGGGGCTAATATTTTTATGGGAGTTTGGTCATTCTTGAAGTTAGAAACGTGGATTTTGGTATACTTATAGGTTAACAAAAAAAAACAATTTTTGGCGATTTTGGATAAACTACCCCTAAGAAGATGAAATGGGGGGTTAAAGTTTATAATGGAGTTTGGTTGCTTTTAAAGTTAGAAACGTGAAAATTGGTATTTAGGCTACTGTATACAAATAAAAAATACCACTTTCGACTATTTTGGATTAACTACCCCTAAAGGGATGAAATGGGAGGTGGTAATTTGTATGAGAGTTTTGTCAATTTTGAAGTGAGAAACGTGGAAATTTGTATAAAGGTTACTGTCAACAAATAAAAAATATTACTTTTGGCGTGTTTGGAAACATCTTCCCCCTAAAAAGGTGAAATAGGGGGTAGAAATTTGTATAGGAGTTCGGTCAATTTTGTAGTTAGAAAAGTGGAAATTGGTATATTCGCTACTATTAAGAAATAATAAAAAAACACTTTCAGTTATTTTGGATTAACTTCCCCTAAGGGGCTGAAATGGGGGGTTAAAATTGTATGGGGGTTTGGTCATTCTTGAAGTAAGAAACGTGGAAAATGGTATAAAAGGCACTGTTAACAAATAAAAAATAAAACTTTTGGTGATTTCCGAAAAACTATCGCTAAGTGGGTGAAATGGGAGGTGAAAGTTTCAATGGGAATGAAGACATTTTTGAAGTTAATGAAGTTAGTGTTAAAGCTACTGCTTACAAACCAAGAGTGCTTTCGGTGATTTTGGAAACACTACCCCTAAGGGGGTGAAAATGGGGGTGGCAATTTGTAAGAGAGTTTTGTTATTTTTGAAGTTGGATATATGAAAATTGGTTTCTAGACTACTAAATATAAAATACGAGTTTTCTTATAATGGAAACCCAGGTAAATTGACGGCACCCTTAAAACATTTAAAGGACTCATACAGCGATTTTCAAACTTCTGTAAGAACATTTACATTCCAAAAGCACCATTTGGTAAAGTGAAATTAATGACCAGACATGACCATCGGAACTCCTTAATAATAAGTATTTCACAACACGCTACTTTTGCCCATCATTTGTAAGGGGCTGTTTATTTATTACTACGTAAGACGATTTGGGGGGAGGGGGGTCTGAACAAGTCTTATTTTTTCTTACATGGGGGTAGGATGTTTTTACGTAAGATCACAAAAGCAAGCACAAATTAAAGCGTTTATATATTTTTGCTACTTTTTCTTTGCAATTTTGGTAGAGACTGATCTTACGTAAGATTAAAAAGGAGGGAGGGGGTTAATCCAAGTCTTATTTTTTCTTACGTAGGGGAGGGGGGTCAGAAATTGGTTAAAATTGTCTTACGTAATAAATTAATAGCCCCTAATGAATGTGGTGAAATGGAAGTGTCGCCAAGTACTAGGAGAGTTCTTCAACGATTAATGTCCCTGCATATTATATTGGATAGCCCCATTTTGTCAAGAGTGATGAAGAATTGGCAATAAGCATTAATGGCATGAATGTAGTGTATATGTGCTGCATGTAATACATAATCACATGTCATAATAATTAAACAAACACTAAAAAGCGAACAAATGTTAGGAAACATTACTATTTTTTTGGAAAGTCTGTCCCTTTATGATACGTACTTAATTAAAATTTTATTAGTACCTACCTACTTTTTAACGAAATTACTGACTCTCCGCAGACGAAGTCGCGGGCGGACAGCTAGTATCAAATAATCCCGTTGAGTGAGGTTGTGGTGACCGGAGATGGTAAGTAACTATATATTCACGTTGCAAAAGGACAGATAATAACGCAAGTTAATTTTAGAATTGTAGTAGGTAGGTACCTATGTTTACCTACAAGTACAGAAATAATAATCCAAAAGTAAAACGATTTAAATAAAATTTGGTTGAAGATAGCTTGAGCCCTAGGGCAGGACAAAAGATACTTTCATCACAGAAAATATTACAGCGTAGGTATTTCCCAAGGAAAGAAACGATCAATAAAGTTATACCTATGTGAACAAAGTCGTAGGTAAAAACTAGTATATCTACAAATATCTAACATTGAGCTACATATTTTCTCCCAAATATCACAATCACTTATTTGAAATACAATCATAAATATTTAGTTAAAAGTAGTCTCGCCTAAATGATAAAAGAAAATCGGTTAAATTTTCGCAATGATCCAAAAGGTGCTAAAAACTCGCTTTAATTAGATATAGATGGAAGCTTAGGCATGAGTCATAATTTTAAGCAGGTGACTCGGAACGGATAATTGTGATTCTCGCCGCAATTTAGCAGGTATTTCCATCATCATCGCGCAATAGAATACTAATATAGATTTCTCGTGACACCAGTTTCCCAACATTGTAAATACCTATTCTTGATTTGTTTTGTGGATCGTTGAGACTCGGTAATTTATAAATTATGAAGATACTTAACATTAACTTGAACATGTTATTCTAAGAGGATAGCGTCATGCGTATCCATCTCTGAGAATCAAAATTCCGCGTGAGGATGTAACACAAATTAATAAAGACGTATGTTTGTAAAAGAATTATAATTCTGAGAGTAGGTACTTACATTTTTTATAATTATCAATTTCATTCCTCTTTGAACCTTATGTCTATTGGGAATTCTTCATCAGAGTCTTCAGCCGGTGTGCCAGTTTTATCGGTTTCTCTTTTCGGCGCGTTATTGCTAATTTTGTCACCTTGATATGTGTAGTCGTTAAGGGGCACTAACAGCGGTTCATCGTTCGCAGGTTTTTTTGTTGTTTTATCATTAGTTTCTTTTTGGGCATTTTCCGTATTATGAGCGTCGTTCTGCTGGCCATCATTCGTCTCCGTCGGTTTATAATTATCATTTAAATTGGGCTTGTTTTGTTCCGGGCGTGTGGAATCATTATCGTTTGGATTAGGTTTATTATTGTTGTATCCGATATTGATTTGACCGTCGTTATTGTTGGGATTCCCGCCATTCCCGTATCCGCCTTGCATGTTGTTGTTTCCGTAGTCATTTTGGCTGTTGCCGTGACCACCTTGGTTTTGGTATCCGAGTTCATTTTGATGTTGATTTCCAGGGAAATTTTGAACCGGGCCGTTGTTTCCATGGCCATAATTATGCGCATCATTTTGTCCATTTTGATGGTGTGTCTGTACATAGTTTCCTTGATGGTGTGGAAAGTGATTTAATCCCTGGTTGGGATTGTATCCATAGTTAGGAGGTGTTCCTTGTCCATGACCGCCTTGATTAGTTTCTTCGACGACTACGATGACTGTCTCCTGTTCTCCGTGGGTCGGTCCCTGCTGGACGGGTCTGCGGCTGAAGCCTCCCAAGACCGAGCCGGCCACATCGTGCACCCTGTCGTGTATCTGCTGATGTGCTCCCGCGATGATGTCGAATATTTTCAAGTGGCCATCACAAAGACAACTCACTGATAGCAAAATTAATAATTTGAAATGACTATCCATAATGTGTACCGTATTAGATTTAATGCGGTCTCGTCCTCGCTTGTCAGTAGTGCGACTGCGCGGTTGCGAGCTTCGTCGTCGATTATCCTCTTGTAAAAACCTGTTTTTAAAATCGGTAGTTCACCGAAGAATTGTTATTCTTCCTTATGATTGTTTGAAGAATTATTCGGTACTAAAACGCTTTAAGTTTGAACACCGTTTCCACCGGAACACGATACGAGAACGAGAGGCGCTGTTTTCATAGTTAGAAAGAAACTTACTTCTATTAGCTTATTTACTTCTATGCGATTTCCTTATCTAAAGGCTTCGTCAAACAGCCGGCTTTGTGCGGCGCGAGAGTGGCGTGGCGCGTTCAGCGTGGAAATTAACAAGGAGGTTGTATGCAGGCCGTCACACCTAGTCCCGCTGCGCTTGGCACAATCGGGCCAAGCCGAACGCGGCGCGGCGTGATTTTCACGTTGTATTTGTTTGTGTATTCGTGACCATGGATGTAGAAAAATTCATAGATAGTGTTAGAGAACGTCAAGTTCTATATGATTTGGGCCATAAAAGCTACAAAAATGTGTTAACTTGGATCAAGTTTGGCCTTAAGTAGGTATTGTAGGTAGTCCAAACGCTTGCATATCTACGTGCTCATTAGCTGTCTCATAGCAATGTGCAAGGGTAGAATATTTAATAAATAAATATTATAATAAACTTTGTTCGTCGCTAGTTACCGCCTAGATAAAAAAAAAGCCAGTCAAGTGCGAGTCGGACTCGCGCACCGAGGGTTCCACACAAACTTGTAGGCATGGTAAATAGTTCGTAAATCACGGGAATACAATAGAAACAAAGTCCAGTATAAACTGACACGCAATAAGTATGCACTTTCGTACTTAGTGAGTGTCAGTTTATACTGGGCTAATTTTTTATGTGATGTAAGTACAAATTAACGGTTTTCGGATTTTTCCCTTTACTTGTGCTATAAGACATTGCTTCTTGCCAAATTTCATGATTCTAAGTCAACGGGAAGTACCCTATAGGTTTTGATTCCCTTGAGATTCCCTTCAATATGCGGCATAAACGGCCGTATATTTTGATTGCGTTGACTTAGATGTCTGATTTTTTCACTGATCCAAGGGATTGCAGACCTAAGTATTTGATATGAATTTCAACTTGATACCTTCACGCGTTCCTGAGAAAAAGGGTCTTGACAGACACACAGACACACAGACAGACAGACAGACAGACAGACAGACAGACAGACAGACAGACAGACAGACCGACAGACAGACAGACGGACAACAAAGTGATCCTATAAGGGTTCCGTTTTTTTCTTTTGAGGTAGGTACGGAACCCTAAAAACAAACGAAAATGATCCCCAGACTTACGAGTATCAATATTTTTTGTCATCAACTGATCAATGTAGGTACAAAATAAAACAAAATTAATGATGAAGCTATTCATAGTATTCATATCAATTATACTTATTTCTTGCTGTTAGTTAACAAGTCAAGGGGATTGTGAGTTGACGGCTTTCCACACAAACGGCGATAACGTTTTCCACCCCCTAAATGTTTACCAATTTCGACCAATTTTTGATAAAATAATAATTATTATATTATTCCCGTTTTGTTGTTTTCATACAAAAATATTTTAGGCCTTATGGCCTCTTTATAATTAATAAATAAATAATTAAATACATAAATATTGCCACAACTTTAACATTTATATACAAATGCAGTAAAAAGAAACAAAAAAGGGGTGTTGTATGTGTCACTGAATAAATGCTTTTTCTTTCTTTCTTTCAAAAACAGTTAAAGTTACACTTTGTATGGAAAGCCGTCAACTAACAATTCTCAAACCACATAAATACGGTAAAAATGTAGTTACTCATAAATAAGTATATTTGCGCAGAACTTTATACGTCTATAGATACCTCTACGCTATACGTATGTCGATTTCATATTCGCCGTATTCATATTCCGCGTCCTCGATCTCTGGTTTCCTAGTCGTGGTTTGTCTATTGGGCACAGCGGTGTTAGGTAATTTTGTAGAGCTAGTTGTAGGATGGAACGGTCTGTTGCGTCCAGACGAGGGGAAATCACCTTGACGTAGCGGAGGTCGTGCGAGCGCATCGACAGGTCGAGTCGGCCCTGAGTTTACTTCTTGATTTGGTTGAACCGGGTTAAACAATTTGCTCAACAGCCGCAATGGTGAATTAAAGTCGAAATGCAATTTGTAACTGTGCTGCGGGTTACTGTAGTCGTGTAACGGGCGCTGTTTGATTCCATTTAGCCCTGTTATGGCATTGTTGAAGTCCTGTATGTTGTCTATCGCGTGGAGACGTCTAGGTCGGTTCGTGGACGAGTTAATTGAACTCCACGGAATGCCGCCGCCATTGCCAACCGGTATTTGCGTAGAAAACTCCACCCTTACTAGCGAGTAAAGCAACACAACACTAGTTATTTTTGAATACATTTTGCGACACAAGTGTAGTCGTGAGGCAATATAATAAGCGACTAAACTCACGACCGGAAATATTTAGGAACCATCAATGATCGATTAAGCGGTTGTTAAACTAATTATCCTATCAATAAATTACTCAATACAATGCGTTACAAATTATTGCGTATTTTACCTACCAGCTTTTCGCCCGCGACTTCGTCTGCGGAGAGTCAGTAGGTACTTTCGTTAAAAGTAGGTAGGTGCAAATAAAGTTTTCATTATCATAAAGGGATAGACTTTCCAAAAAATAGTATTGTTGCCTTACATTTGTTCGCTTTTTACTGCCGCACTCAGAGACATCAATTAAGTTTTAAGTTTAATTAAAGTAGCTGCTGTCACTGTCTTTGATGTAGCAATAGAATAAGACGCAGCAACTTTAATGAAAATTAAAACTTAATTGACGTCTCTGAGTGCGGCAGTTAGTGTTTGTTTAATTATTATGTGATTAAGTACCTATGTATTACATGCAGCACACCACACTAAATTATACCCCTTCTATACGGTCGGGTGGTTGGGCCAACCGAGAGGGATGCAGCTATACAGCAGAATGAGATAGTAATATTTACATCTCGTTCCTACAAATAACTGCATCCCTCTCGGTTGGCCCAACCACCCGACCGTATAGAAGGGGTATTAATGCCATTAATGCTTATTGTCAATTCTTCATCACTCTTGACAAAATGGGGCTATCCAATATGCAGGGACATTATCGTTGAAGAGTTCTCCTGGTAGGTATTTGGCGAAACTTCAATTTCACCACATTCATTATTATGATGGGTAAAAGTAACGTGTTGTGAAATAAATACTTATTTTTAAGGAGTTCCGATGGTCATGTCTGGTCATTAATTTCACTTTACCAAATGGTGCTCTTGGACTGTAAATGTTCTTACAGAAGTTTGGAGATCGCTGTATGTGTCCCTTACATTTTTTAAGGGTTCCGTCAATTTCCCTGGGAATTCCATTATCAGATCCTCAAAGATTATCCACAAACGCCAAAACTCGTAATTTATATTTAGTACTTACCTAGTCTAGAAACCAATTTTCAAATCTCTAACTTCAAAAATAACCAAACTCTTACAAATGCCCACCCCAATTTCACTATATAAATACTACCCTTAAGGGGTTAAGGGTAGTATTTCCAAAATCACCGAAAGTAGTAAGTACTCTTAGTTTGTAAGAACGAGACGTATACCTATATTACATTCTCATTCTGACAGATAGCTGCGTTCCTCTCGGTTGGCCCGACCGCCCGATCGTGTTGAAGTGGTTTAACTTAACGATTTTCTAAAAGGGCCAGTAAGTATGGAATTACATAAGCGTCTGACGCGATGCCGATGGATCACTCGCGTCATATTATCCCATAGGTACATTTCGGCAGTTTTAGAAAAAGTCAGCGTACCTAATGAATCCCGTTTTCGCCCCCCTGGCTAGTTCAAATTGCATGTAAGAAATCGCTATTTGGTGGCAGTGAAAGCATAGATGTCTCGCCATGTTATACCCCTTCTATACGATCGGATGGTTGGGTCAACCGAGAGGGACGCTGCTATCTGTCAGAATGAGATAGTAATATTTGCGTCTCGTTCTTACAGATAGCTGCGTCCCTCTCTGTTGGCCCAACCGCCCGATCGTGTAGAAGGGGTATTATTCTTTTGGTCAGTACATAGTTTTCCAACGAGTTCTTAGTCGTATCTACTTAACTCGCGCAGCGACATCATAGGTACGATGTCGCTGATAATTAGGTAATATAATATGTATATTTACTTATGTAATTTAATGAAGTATTAATTAGACTTGTAAATTGGAAGACGCGGTTAGCCTAGTTAATAGTTGGTTGTGACCCTGCCTACGAAGGTAGTACTAAGTATTTGTTCCAAGGATGTTTTCTATGTACCTATTGAAGTATGTATTTATATATATAAGTATGTATATCGTTGCCTGGTACCCATGACTAGAACATTTGTGGAAGATTGTCCCTGGTATTTATTTTAATTAATGCTTAACAAAAGAGGAATCTCTACGTACCTACGGCATTAAGTATGACACATAAAAACAGCAAAATTACCTTCAACTCGCAGAACAATAATTTATAATTCGAGGTTTCTTCCGGACACGGATGAATCAGTAATTAATTATATATAACTACCTAGTGGCTCTGAGCTGTAGACCTCGCGACAAACTTGACTTTACCGTTGGATAACTGTTATCCCCATACATTTTGTTCTTGCAAATAAATAATTTTAATTTCATCGAACAGTCGCGGTCGGTTCACCAACACCGCAAATAAGTTGGAAAATCTCAAAAACCCCCTATATGTCCGCCATTTTGAAAAATTTCGATAAACTTAATTCACAAAATTTCCATATTAATTATCAAACCTGTTCACAAAATTTCACGAGAATCGGTTGAGAAATGCGACCCTGTAGAGGACAGCCGGACATAAGAAGAAAGAAAGAAAGCATTTTTGCCCAAGCTGAAACGGAGACGCTTCGCTCGCTCAATTACCTTTCAACTTGATTATAATATAAGATAAGAGATGATTAACAAAATAAAAGTCACAGGATTCATTGTTAATATTGTATTAACACAACAATAACTTGTGCGATGGAAATTAATTAATGTTCATAAGTTAATATAATAACGTGATCGTTTGCAGGCAGACCGAGTTAAAACAGTGGTTTAACCTAACTTACTTAGCATAGCATACGACAACATACATTATTGCATTACAGGATGTATTTCTGTTTATTCAAGCCTCATGCGAACATAATAATTATGAGTAGGTATAGTCGCGGGGGAAAAGCTAGTAAAGTATATAACAGATAGGTAGTATAGTTTAGCTTCAAATATATGCGTAATTATTATATATTATACTAGCGACCCGCCCTTGCTTCGCACTGGGTACATATAATATGCATAAACCTTGCGTGAAAAATTATCTAACTGATGGTGAAAACCGCATTAAAATCTGTTGCGGAGTTTGAAAGTTCTAAGCGTACATACAAAGGGACAGACGGCGGGACGACTTTATGTTGTGATGTCACTTTTTCCCATTGTTGTTGATTTGGTAATCCCCGAGATATTTTGTAAGCTTCCAAGTTTAGAAGAAATAATGTATAATCACGTGACTAGTAGAGAGAGAGAGAGAGAAACATTTATTCGGCTATAACTAAACACATACAATTATACAATTAGAAAAATCAAATACTTAACTTCTAAAATTTACTAAAACTATGGACTCAACAACAAAAAACATACACAAAAACAATAAGAAAACTATAGCCGAAAAGGCTGACCAGCTCAGCTTGTTGCTGGGCAGAGAGTCTCAGCGCTGATTTTCAGCTGGAGCCTGAGATGAAGGTAGATGGCTGTGAGTGCTGTAATAACTAGGTATAAAAAGACTCCGAAAGGAAGTGGATTCCGACATTTTAAATAAATTCTGCTATAACCTATTGCACGGCGGCGCTAGAAACGTACCTACAGCGATGTTTTTTTCCGCTTCGCTTGCCGTTTAGTGACTTCGCAGAATGGTCGGAAAGTTTTTTTAGTTGATTCTCATTTATTTACTCATTCGGAGACTTAAAGTTTTTGTACCATTAATATTTTCCGTTCGTTTAATAAGCATTCTAGTGAACAAAAAACGTGAATTACTCGGTTCCACAGACCAAGGAAATACTATGATCTGTGCTCGGTTCCAACTCCACGTAAAATGAAGTGACGCAAGTTTCAACCTTATGGCTGTACGTAGTAGGTAAACCCAAAGGAAATTGAGCATTTTAGTCAAAATAAACTTTAAACTGAACTGCGAGAAGCATGATTGCTTTAATTAGATTAAAAGTACCCTTTGTTTGTCAATATTTTAGTAACCGATTGTGCGTTTAATTTAGGACATCTGATTTTTTAAGGCCGGCTATTCACAAGCGAACTGTTACTGTAACCATTTCAGACACGCAGAGAGCGTATTAGTGAAAAATAGGCTCACGTTTACCTCGCATACCTCGGAAACAGTGTTTAAGAGACACATCAATAACCGATATAAGTAGTAGGGAGGGAGTGTATTTAAATTATAAAATGTCAATGTGTTAAATAGTTAATTCTAAGGTAATGTTGTCGTATGCGTAAACTAAATGATAAACTTAACTTAACTGTGTAGTTAACTACTGACTGGTTAGAATTTTTGGTTTCACATAATGATGAATAAAATATAAAATACAATAATTTATACTTTTATACATGTTCATAAACTCATACCATAATCTAAACAACGTCTACAACCTTAATTCTACTAAGGCACTGGTATCTTAGGTGTATTTGGGTATCATGCGGATATTTAGACGTAGAACGTTCAAACTTAGAAAGAGATGTTGCCACACAGCAAAATATCATTGTCACTTAATTAATATAAAACATTTATTTGGTGCAACTTTACAGTTAAATTGTACAAAATTACACGAAAATCAGGTAATTATTTTATAAAACATTAAATAAATTATAATTTTTAAATATAATTAAGTATCACGGTGATTAGTTACTTAAATTTAGTTTGTGATGGGACCTATGTGAAGTCAACAAAATGGATTTCTGTATTTGCGTAGAATCCTGTCGCAATGACAGACCACATCACTTATCATTTGAGTGTTGGGGCGCTTGATATGTCACCACATAACGACAAGGTTCTACAGTGATACACGAACATAAATATTATTTCGGTGTCTGCACTTTTATAAAACACAAATCTTGAAAGCTTTCACTTACAAAACGTACATAATTATATGTACAGTCGAACATAGAAGTTCCTCCTTTTTTAAAGTCAGTTTAAAAAAGATTTTTGCAGTTTAATGGAACATAATTAAAATAATATCTTGCACGTCCATAGAAATGAAACACTTCTCCTATTTACTATTCATTGATTGCGAGCAAATGACACGCGGTGGTAGAAAATGGAACTAATTTTCCATGGAACTTTTACGTAGACGTTGGCGCCACTGTAATGAGTCTTCCATTCGCAGTAACGGAAGTTACTCGTGGAGCCACCATGGAACTTTGTCACAAAACAAAACAACGTCACAAGGTTAGTCATTTGTTTCTGGTGAGTTGACATTACTTCATTAAGACGGTTGTATGGTGGAACGTTTTAAAATTATTGCTGTCTATACATATAATAAAATCGTTAAGACCAAAAAGTCTGTACATGGAAGATTTAAAAAAAAAAAACCGATCAGGGCGATTTATAATAAGTAACTGAACATATTAAAACCATTTTTAAAATTCTTGTTTGTTTGTTTGTTTGTTTGTTTGTTTGTTTGTTTGTTTGACTGAGCATCACGTAAAAACTACTGAACGGATATTGATAAAATTTTCATAAATCTATTTAAATAACATCAGAATAACATTTAGGCTATAAAATTTTTGGAAAATGTTAGAAGAAGGGGGTAAAAAGAGGGGGTAAAGTTTGTATGGAAAAACCAATTTAGATTGTTCTAGGATCATGAAACTCAGAATAAACACTTATTATTAAAAATAAAGAAATACCTGTTTCATAGTTTTTTTTTAATCTCATCCAAAAATGCAAAAAAGAGGGTTTTATGTTTAAAATTACTGGAATTCATACAACTATAAAATGAAAACCAATTAAGTTTGACCTTCGAAACATGCTACATATACGTAAAATAACAAATAAAAAAAACTACTTTCGGCGATTTTGGATAAACTACCCCTTAGGGGTAGAAATGGGGGATTAATGTTCGTACGGGAGTTTGGTCGTTTTTCAAATTAGAAACGTGGAAATTGCTATAGAGATTACTGTTAGCAAATAAAAAACACTACTTTCAGTGATTTTGGATATACTACCCCTAAGGGGATGAAATGGGGGGTTAAAGTTTGTATAGGAGTTTGGTCGTTTTTCAAGTTAGAAACGCGGAAATTGGTATACTTATAGGCTACTGTTAACAAATGAAAAAATAACGTTCGGCGATTTTGGATAAACTACCCCTGAGAGGATGAAATGGAGGGTGGTAATTTGTATGGGAGTTTGGTCAATTTTGAAGTTAGAAACGTGGAAATTAGTATATGGGCTACTGTTAAATAACAAAAAATACAACTTCTGGTGATTTTGGAAAACAACCCCTAAGTGGGTGAAATGGGGGACGGAAATTTGTATGGGAGTTAAGTCAATTTTAAAGTAAGACACGTGGGAATTGGTATATAGGCTACTGTTAACAAATAACTTTCAGTGATTTTGGATTAACTTCCCCTAAGGGGCTGAAATGGGGGGTTAAAATTTGTATGGGGGTTTGGTCATTCTTGAAGTTAGAAACGTGGAAACTGCTATAGAAACTACTGTTATCAAATAAAAAACACTACTTTCGGTGATTTTGGATAAATTACCCCTAAGGGGACGAAATAGGGGGTTAAAGTTCATGATGGAGTTTGGTCGTTTTTCAAGTTAAAAACGTGAAAGTTGGTATTTAGGCTACTTAACTGTGTACAAATAAAACATACTACTTTTGACTATTTTAGATTAACTACCCCTAAAGAGATGAAATGGGAGGTGGTAATTTGTATGAGAGTTTGGTCAATTTTGAAGTAAGAAACGTGGTAATTGGTATAAAGGCTATTGTTAACAAATAAAAATATAACTTCTGGCGGTTTTGGAAACAACTACCCATAAGTTGGTGATATGGGAGGTAGAAATTTGTATAGGAGTTCGGTCAATTTTCAAGTTAGATACGTGGAACTATTAGGAAAAAAAAAAAAAACACTTTCAGTGATTTTGGATTAACTTCCCCTAAGAGGCTGAAATGGGGGGTTAAAATTTGTATGGGGGTTCGGTCATTCTTGAAGTTAAAAACATGGAAATTGGTATAAAAGGCACTGTTAACAAATAAAATATAAAACATTTGGTGATTTCCGAAAAACTATCCCTAAGTGGGTGAAATGGAAGGTGAAAGTTTTAATGGGAATGAAGTCATTCTTGAAGTTAATGAAATTGGTATTTAAGCTACTGCTTACAAACCAAGAGTACTTTCGGTGATTTTGGAAACACGACCCCTAAGTTTGGTTATTTTTGAAGTTAGATATATGAAAATTGGTTTCTAATCTACTAAATATAAAATAAGAGTTTTCTGATAATGGAATCCCAGGTAAATTGATGGAACCCTTCAAAAATTTAAAGGGCTTATACAGCGGTTTTCAAACTTCTGTAAGAACATTTACTTACATTCCAAAAGCACCATTTGGTAAAGTGAAATTAATGACCAGACATGACCATCGGAACTCCTTAATAATAAGTATTTCACAACACGCTACTTTTGCCCATCATTTGTAAGGGGCTGTTTATTTATTACGTAAGACGATTTAGGGGGAAAGGGGTCTGATCAAGTCTTATTTTTTCTAACATGGGGGTAGGATGTTTTTACGTAAGATCACAAAAGCAAGCAAATATTAAAGCGTTTTTATTTTTTTGCTACTTTTTCTTTGCAATTTTGGTAGATACTGATCTTACGTAAGATTAAAAAGGAGGGAGGGTTCATCCATGTCTTATTTTTTCTTACGTAGGGGGAGGGGGGGTCAGAAATTGGTTAACATTGTCTTACGTAATAAATGAACAGCCCCTAATGAATGTGGTGAAATGGAAGTTTCGCCAAGTAATAGGAGAGTTCTTCAACGATTAATGTCCCTGAATATTGGATAGCCCCATTTTGTCAAGAGTGACGAAGTATTGGCAATAAGCATTAATGCCATGAATGTAGTGTATATGTGCTGCATGTAATACATAATCACATAATAATTAAACAAACACTAAAAAGCGAACAAATGTTAGAAAACATTACTATTTTTTTGCAAAGTCTGTCCCTTTATGATACGTACTTAATGAAAATTTTATTTGTACCTACCTACTTTTTAACGAAATTACTGACACTCCGCAGACGGAGTCGCGGGCAGACAGCTAGTTTATAATAAAGTCAAACGAAACGACGCGACGTGGACAAGCTGGACTTTAGGATCGGATGAAGTTCTTCTTTGCGGGTTCCCCGTAGATCCGCAGCTGAATAACGATAGGGGCCGTTCAAGTACTAAGGTACGTCAGCAGTTTTAGTAACTTTAAACCCCCCCCCCCCCCCCCCTTGTCAGCGAAAGTAACCAAAGCCACAGCAGTAAAAAAACTACGAACAAACGTTCGAAACTTCGCACTGACAGACGCACGTCTCCACAATTCGTCTTCAAGTTTATTCGTAGTTTCTTTACTGCTTTAGCTATATTTATACTGCGGCAAAACTCTCACCCAACTCCTATGCATTGGTATAATATTTGCAAAGTCTGTTCAAGTTTCTTTGATATAGTTATTCATGAGCCTATCGTAGTTATTACTTATTAATTAAAATATTGCCGACGTAATCGCCATTCAACTTCCCCCCGCAAATAAATAAGCAAAGCAAATACCCCCTCCGGAGCTCACCAAATACTTCAACGGCCCCTTATTTGACTGATCGTAAATCTGGTCTTTTTAACTTGCATCTCTATAGTGAGACAAATTTCTAACCCCCTTACTAATAAACGTTGAGTAACGGCTGAGTAGTTATACAATGCTTTGTCCTTATCTATCATTGTGACATTTGAATTCGACAGATAAGGACAAAGCATTGTATAACTACTCAGCCGTTACTCAACGTTTATTAGTAAGGGGGTAAGTAATTTTGAGCTCTAACTGAATGACAAAAGGGTTTATATTAACATTTATCTTTGTGCTGGAGCTCAGGACATTATGAATTTAGAAACAGCGTTTTCTATCTAGTTTCATTTAAAATGGTAAACCCGATATAATTGCAATCGATGTTTTTATATTATAATTAAGTACAGTGACAAACATTTAGTGATAACAAAATATAGCACCATCTTACAAATATTAAACATCTCTAGTTATCTAATACACTTTATTGGGGTGTTATTCGATACACGTAGATTAAATTCGGCCATGTGTTCTATCTAAGTGTTATCTACTATATAAATATTACAGTATGAACATATTTTCTCAGTTTTTATGCCACGACGCGATCAAGATATTCAAATAATTTTTTTTTATAGGTCCTATACCTATAAAGCAGTAAAAATGGTACAGTCAAAGGCAAAAATATATTTGTCCTTGTTTGAAAGTTTTATAATGATGTTTACGAATAAATTTGATGAGTACTCATGGTTTTATTTTCATCCTCGACTGTACCACTACGAACTTTGATTGTTGAACCGGCGTAGAACCCGAAATACGTATAACAAGAGGCGTATACGAAGTTCCATCAAATTATTGCTTTGATAGGGTTCTATAGTGGCTTAACTTAAAGTCCGTGACCATACTTGAGATTCTAGTCATTGTGATTATTGTGGTGAAGCAAAAAAATCTTGAGATTTGGTGTAATTATACGATAATAAATAATTAAGTAGTTTAAATATAATAAATTATGGCTATACTAACATAAAATGTACAGGAAAATCAGAAAAACAATTTGTCATCAATTGCGACAACGATAAATCATAACATTTGGGTCCTTTTGGAAAGCCGTAAATAAATAAATAAATCACTGGTAAAATAATAATAATAAAATTAATACATAAAAAAATTGCATTGCCCCACAATCCCTACCTATATACTGACATTACTAACACTGCCGCTTATCGTCGCTATACGCGGCAACTCCTTGCCATCGGGGTGCAGAGGGCAGGGCGGTCTGACGCTGCGTCTCGTTCGGCTGCGCTCGGGTAACTTCGGTGGTGTTCGGCGCGACCCCCGCCCGAGGGGCTTCGACAAGTCCCCAGCTGAGGCTGACTTGTCGAAGACCTTCCGGTTGGACGGGGGCTTGGGCCGAGGTCAGTCGATCACGTGCTTGATCTTCGCGTAGAGGATCCAAGAGAAGAGGAAGCCGAAGATCGGTATGACGGACATGCCCACGCCGACGGCGGCGAGGATGATCAGATGGTCCCGTATGTGGTTTATGAAGTGGCGGGCGCAACCCTGGAATTGGAAGAGGTTTTGGTATGAGATTGGTATTTAGATTTTCTACTGCTACAAATAGGAATGCTAATTAACAGGGGTCTAGCCGAGATGCATAACATTAACACGATTGTCCGCTTATGTCAATTTCATACATGTATGTATGTAAACTCTTTATTGCACAGATAATAGATTTACAATGAATACTCATAAAATAAAATGTATAAAGGCGAGCTTATCCCTATAAGGGATCTCTTCCAGCTACATTTTGTCAGCTAAAATTGTTAAGTTTTGCGCCTTGTCTAGGCCCCAGGTCACATCAGCTACAGCTTTTCAAAACTTTAGCTTGTAAAGATATTTATATTCAGTACTACTTTGTTACGTCACAAGTATCTTTGGCCAAGTACAGTCGAGTACGAAGAAATGTAAACACTCTTCCACCTTATTTCAATCTAAATATATAAAACAAAGTCGGGTTAGGTACACCATTTATAACTCAAGAACGGCTCGACCGATTTTTATGAAATTTGGCACACAGATAGTTTATTATCTGGATTAATTTAAAAAATACTTTTTATCCCGGAAATTTTGATAGTTCCCGAGGGATAAGCGAAAAATGACTACTACGCGGACGGAGTCGCGGGGAAAAGCTAGTAAAAGGATAAAGGATAAGTGTTCTGATCTTTTCCATTTGTATTCGACTGTACCAGACTATTTATTGTTTTCGATGATCCAAAAATGATAGAAAACACGGAAATGAATCCAATCTAATTTTCGTGCACTTGGAAGATCTTACTTAACAAACTACAGTCAGCAAACAATACTAGTACTACTAATCCTACTTATGTTGATGGTAGAGTTTGCGAAGTGCTCGGACATTGACTTACGCCGTAGTAGATGTTGGAGGGGTGGTCGCGCGCGCCGCAGCCGGGCGCGGGCGAGCGGCAGCACGACGCGGGCACCAGCTGCGCCGGGTCGTGCTCGTGCCACGCGCTGCGCCGCCAGTCCGCGTGCCCGCGCGCGCCGCAGCACCTGAACTGCGAGCCGCGCACGCGGCGTCGTCATACGAGTAGTAAATCAGGGGGACAATAGCTACCACACTAATACGCAAGCATTTATTGCATTCCATAATATCACAGATAACTGGTAGGTGTTACTAAATTGACATAATAATAATCCAGCCTATATACGTCCCACTGCTGGGCACAGGCCTCCACTCACAATGAGAGTTTGGGCTATAGCGGGCCCAATGCGGATTGGGAACTTCGCACACTCCGTCAAATTGCTTTGCAGGTGTGTGCAGGTTTCCTCACGATGTTTTCTATCACCGAAAAGCTCATGGTAAATTTACAAATTATATTTCGCACATAAATTCCGAAAAACAGAGGTGCGAGTCCGGTTTCGAACCCACGACCCTCAGATTAAGAGTCGGCAGGTCAAACCATTAGGCTACCATAGTCCGAAATTATGCTCTAATCTAAAGAACGTCGGTGGTCTAGTGGCTTATGGTGTCGACTCGTGATTCTAAAAGTTTGATGCCGATGTTAGCGATTGCGGCCGGCGACCACGCGATTGTTCAATATAAATTTATATGGAACCCAAGCGACCACGACGTCGCGCGACCTCTGTCTGCATGCGGTCGACGGCGTCAGTGATGACGGTATCGAGTGCGTAGTTGGAGATGAAGGTGGAGTTGAGCTGGCTCTGGAGTTCGTGCTCGACTCCAGCTCGTAGAACTATGCCAGTAGGAAGTATGAACACAACGTACCTCTGTCTGCATGCGGTCGACGGCGTCAGTGATGACGGTATCAAGTGCGTAGTTGGAGATGAAGGTGGAGTTGAGCTGGCTCTTGAGTTCGTGCTCGACCTCCACCTGGTAGTAGTAGGCCAGCCCGCCCGCGCCCGCCTCCAGGATAAACGTTATCAGCAGGAAATATGTGTACTGGAAATCCAAATAATTAATCTAGTTTTATTAAACAAAGTTTAGTTTTAACAATTTGTATGCCTAGTTTTCTATAAATATATAAATAAATTTCAATCAGGGACCGGTCCGCAATCCCCTTGCAAGGGGTTTTGATAAAAGGCTTTATTAACCAAACCCGTTCAGCGTTAAAAGCTGTTGAATTTGCTTTTTAAGCGCTATCCCAATAACCCATTCATTGGGTTTGAAGGTCCTTACTTATGATAGCGTTCCAAAGGCTTAATTCAAACCCTTTCGTATAGGTAAGCCTTATTGAAGGGGATTTCAGCTTTCAAGCTAGTGTTATCTCTCTCTCTTTTCGTTCATTAGCTCGCGGCCGCTTTGACGTATCCGCGCCGCCGCCAATGCTTACGATATATTGCGGGCTAATTAATACCATAACATAAACTCATAAGGTTAAAAATTATATGGAATGGGTTCGAGAGTGGTGGCGGGCGCTTACAAGAATACATGTATAATTATGTTTACACTGTGCGCGTGCGATTCGCAAGAAAGAGTTAGTAAAATAAACGGGAAATCAGTTGAAAGGGAAGTCCATATAGGCGAAGCGTTTTAAAAGCTGGTTAGTATGTAAAAAATAATATTTGAAGAATATTTCCATGGGACCTTTTGTCGGTGTTATTTGTGTACGGTTGCTTAACCCAGATTTTTGACAGGTTACACAACGTTATGCCAGTAAACTTATAATTATAAAGAGAACCTAATGATTTCGAACATCTACCTACTATTAATCTACCTTTAGTTCGGTTACGGAAACTTGTTAGAACACTCTCAAACCACCAAATCTTAAGATGATGTACTCCTTGACGTATCCGTCAACGGCGAACCTTGCTAACTCCGGAGGTGAGAGCGAAGATGGCTGGCAGAGCCAAATTTGTTTTTAAAGGTGCGGTTGCCAGGCGTACAATACGACTGACCTAGGGAATTATACGTGTAGGTACATATAGGAGGGTTTTGGTCGGTTATTTTTAATAAGGCGTTTGACTTCGAGCTGTTTCTTAAGATACCTAGTAAGGTTTCAGTAATTAAACTTCTAGTAACTGTAAAAATAGACATATTTATAATTCTACACTTTCTATAATTGAAATACCAAAATATAACATGAAATGTTTGTAAGTTTATGCCAACATTAAAATGTGTCGAAATACCGTCAGAATTGCAGTTTGCTAATATTATGAATTCCTTATCTGCGAACCGCAATAACATTGCTGCTTATAGCACTTTGCATTATAGTAGTTTGTGACTGCTGCATAATGAGAGGCATTAAAACACGAGTGTGTGTTTATGAAACGAGCCGACAGGCGAGTTTCATAATAGCATCACACGAGTGTTTTAATGTTTCATACAATATTTTATCTACATACATATTATAAGCTCTCTATGATGTGTTCAGGACAGGAACCGCATGTTACGACTGGCATAGCCGGCATTGATCAATTATTAGAACGTCAAAAATGGCGGCAACCGTAGTTTTTTTTTTTAATTCAGAGACAATCTAGAGTCGGCGTCTACTATCATATCGTTCGAAATCAAATTATCAAGTAACATACGAGATTTGTCAAAATTGTATGCAATTGACATTTCATTTCGAATTAAATGTCATCTCGAGTGATATTAGAATTGAGGTCAAATAAAATTGTTTTGTTTTTCAAAGATGTTCGAAATTTGAAACTCATAACTTTATCAAATCTTATATCGTTATAAGAACATTATGTTACTGCTACAGATAAGAAAATTATCATAGTAAAATTGATTGTTGTAATGCTGGTCATTGCCTACGGATTCTGAACGCATTATAGAGGACTTATGATATGTGTGTAGATAAAATACATATACCTACACGTACATATACCTACGGAAACACGTGTATTCTGTCATGGCTAAGACTTGTTACAAATCTGAAGCATTAGTCGCCTTCACTTGTAAGACATTTTACAACTTATCCCCCTGAGATCCAAACTGGAAGAGGTCAGAAGCACAACCGATTGTACTAATATTAGAACAAAATTTATCATATAGACCCATAACTAAAGCGTCAATTACTCCAAAATGAACCCAATTTCGTCTGCTGCAAAACAGGTTTTTAAAACATTGAGTCTAGTAGGTACTAGAACGTCAGGGCATAGTTATATGCAGCTTATTGAAATGCGGGTCTACGTGAGTCAGTAATTTTTGTCCTAGTATTAGTACGCGGCGTCTCAGGCAGGGTGTTATAGCATTTCAAACTTGACATAAAACTGACAGGGTCTAAGTTATTTTACTTGTTAACTGAACTCTTCTACCATATTTTATTTGTTAAACAGACTCGTAAAACAGTGAGTCCTTGTTGAAGACGTTGCGTATGATATTAATACATTCGGCGCCAGTGACCCACACCTCGTGTGTCATTATGACATATACAATACATACATACATTACATACATTTGGAAGTAGCGGCGGCTAATGTGTTAATCTTACTTCCTATGCTTATTTCTATTACTCGACTTCCACACGATCGGGCGATTGGGCCAACCGAGAGGGACGCAGCTATCTGTCAGAATGAGATAGTAATATATACGACTCGTTCTTACAGATAGCTGCGTCCCTCTCGGTTGGCCCAACCGCCCGATCGTGTAGAAGGGGTATTACTGTTCCTGAACGCACACACACATAGCACATGTGTTCCGCGACTTGTTTATCGCTCGGATCGTCGGATCTCCCTTTCTAACTATCATCTACAGAAAACGACGCACTGAGCGACAAGCGAGAAGATACAAGAAGGTCCGCTTTGAATTGAATCAATCTTCAGGCTGATTTACATTGGTCAGGGACAGTGACAGTAGCGAGTCAACTTGGCTTTCAAGTTGCCTTGCCAGTGGATCCAAATAGAATTGCTTTCTATTTTTTGTGGCAAGTGCACCCCCCGCGCGCCCGCTCTACCCTTCGCACGACCCTTGACTCGCTACTGGCCTAGTGTAAATAGTCTTTAGGACAGTGTATAAGTGGCCGGCAACAGGACCAAGCGCATGTACCTATACTGTTTATTACCTAAACAGTCACTGTCTGAAATTTGTCTGGTGCACTGTACTTGCCCTTGACCAATGTATATCAGCTTCCAGACGACCCAGTTGTCTGTCTGTCTGTGTGTCTGTCAAGACCCTTTTTCTCAGGAACGCGTGGAGGTATCAAGTTGAAATTAATATCAAATATAGGTACTTAGATATGCAATCCCTTGGATCAGTGAAAAAATCAAACATCTAAGTCAACGCAATCAAAAGATACGGCCGTTTATGCCGCATATTTAAGGGAATCTCAAGGGAATCAAAACCTATAGGGTACTTCCCGTTGACCTAGAATCATGAAATTTGGCAAGAAGCTATGTCTTATAGCACAAGTAAAGGAAAAAATCCGACAACCGTTAATTTGTAGTTACATCACATAAAAAATAAGTCCAGTATAAACTGACACTATTGGGTGTCTGTTTATACTGGACTTCGTTTATGTTGTATTCCCGTGATTTACGAACTATTTACATACCTACAAGTTTGTGCCAGCTTTTTTTTTATTAAAACATTTTCTGAAGACACTAGGTTTTATTTTTTTCATCGCCCGCGCATGAGCGTTAAATCTACGTATACGTAAACATTGCTATTTATCATTATTCACATACCGTCAAAAGTGTGATGTTCTCATCGTATGCTTTGGTGTGTTATAATGAAATTGATGAAGGTCAATTGATTGATAAGTGAGTCAGAGATCAGGGTCAAGACCTTTGTGTCAGACTGTTTGTTCTGACTCACCTCAGTACGAGGCAAACGGACGCAACTGTTATTGATAGTGAAAGCAGACTCAACCTTCTTTAACAGTTATAAAGTTAATAATTCTATAGCAGTTGTTGTAACAGATTCGTCCTTTTTCCTTCAACAGAACGTATGAAGACACGTTGTTAATGGAATTGAATTCGATTGTATAGTAAACACAATGAGTCAGTTCTTAATCACATTTCGGTTTGTTAGGGAAAATTTAATTAATATGGTAGTTCAGGGAATGAGTCTTACTTCAGGACAAATTAATAATACTCAAAGAGGAATGGTCAAAGTCGATGTAACGACGTAATAACGCGAGAGGAAAACTCAACTACGACGGAGTACTTACGCTAGTATGTAGGTGAAATTTAGTTTGGATTTGGCTGATAGTGTAATATTATATTAGAACTGCGGGCTTAACATGCATGCACGAGATAAAATTTGACAGGTGCTAGGAAAGAATACATCTAATACATATTCTAACGTAAGATAACGCTTAAGGTTTAAAATAAGTGTCCCGTCTTGATAAAATCGCTATAAAAATGTGAAAATCACTATAGTTGCTTAGCAATAAAAGGTAATAAAAGTCAGGACGAAACACTTTTATGTTAAACCTTAAGCATTAAGTCTTAGGTTAGAATATAAATAAATAAATATCAGGGGACAATCTCACACAAATTGACCTAATCCCAAACTAAGCTCTAGGCTTGTACTATGGGTACTAGACAACGATAAACATACTTATATAGAGAAATACATACTTAAATATATAGAAAACATCCATGACTCAGGAACAAATACTCGCGCTCATCACACAAATATTTGTCCATACCGGGATTCGAACCCAGGACCGCTAGCTTCGTAGGCATGGTCACTACCAACTAGGCTAACTATGTATTAGATGTATTCGTTTCCTTACCCCTGTAAAAAGCCCGCTGGTGTTTTTGCTGCTATGCAGCAGTGTTCACATTTCTGTGCGGGGGTTAGACAACCGATGGAATGAAATGTCTGTTTGTTCGCGATAAACTCAAAAACTACTGAACGGATTTTAAAACTTTTTTCACCGATTGACGGAGTGATTCATGAGGAAGGTTTAGGTGTATAATTCATTAAGATATAGGTGTGTATATGCTCTGCTACCCGTGCGAAGTCGAGGCGGGTCGCTAGTACTCAATAAATTTAAAAATATATTTTTAGTAACCCACTTTAATGGCGACTGTACTTTTAACACTGATAGTAAACTCGCTATACAAATACAAGTCTAACGATATTAGCTATGAGGAGATCCTATAACCATCTTCCGTCTCTATCATCATACCAGCTGGTACCAAATTAAGCGCGTCACACACGGAGCTGTAATATAAATTATAGGTCGGTATATTACGATATATTTTCCGTACTAGTTGACAGACTCCACACACAGCTGCGTGTAATGTAATATATAATAAATTATAGCTGCGCGTGTGGACTCTGACAACTGGTACGGAAAATATACCTAAAATATACGAAAATATATCGTAAGATGCCTTGCTATAATATATATTAATATACCAAAATATATATTATGGCTCCGTGTGTGACGCGCTTTATTGTATTCTTCAGAATTACGTAAGTAAGCAAAATTTCAAGTTAATCTGACATTTAGACGTTTAAAATCGACTTCAAAGATTTTATTTCATTGTTTGTTTGTTAATTACAAGTTAATATAAGGGCCTGTTTCACAATCGACAAGTAAATTAATCTGTGAAATAAAGATAGCCCTCTCCTTGTGTATTTGCAAGTGTAAGAAAGGGAAAGGGCTTAATTTATTTGATAGATGAATTTACTTGTCGATTGTGAAACAGGCCCTTATATTAACTTGTAACTAACAAACAAACAATAAAATAAAATCTTGGAAGTCGATTTTGAACTTCTAATTGTCAGATTACCTTGAAATTTTGGATACTTACGTAATTTCGAAGAATATAATAATTTGGTACCAGCGGTGGTTGGTAATAAGGCGGTAAGTGTGTTATGTTATGTTAGATAACAAAAGTGATCTGCTGATATGCCATTAAAAACGTACACAAAGCAAGGTGGTCCGGTTTTCAGTCTTGAGGCCGCAGCAGCCGAGCGCGCAGAGCGGCACGCCGGCCGCGCCCGCCGCCGCCAGCAGGTACGCGATGGCGGGGTACGTCGGCGTCGGCAGCAGCGGCACGAACCGGTGCCGCGTCGACACCGTCCACGCGCCCACGCAGAGCACCCCGAGCCCTGCAAACTGTGTTCGATTGCCATTATTCTCTGTGACATAAGGTTGATAATGATAAACTACATCTTTTCAGCGCCATGTTAAATGCAAAAGTCACTCACACGCCAGCTGAAAACTAGAGCTAATTTCAACCTTACGTCATAGACACTCGGGTCTATTATTCACTGTAAACCGTGACGGATATATCGTTGTTGGCGTTGAACCAGTGGTGCGGATATATCCGTCAATAGCGTTGGAAAGGCTAAATACGTACAGGGACCCTTTCAGATCTCTAACTCTTAAATAGCCCAATGGATTTGTATCAGATCAGAACTTCGATCAATTCACCTTTGAAACGAAGAAAACTAGATCAAAATAGGTTCATCCGTTTGGGAGCTACTCTGCCATAGACAGACACATAAATTGACACATCCTAAGTTAAAGTGTCTATATGCCCGGTACACAGTTATACTACTATGACATTTTCGTAATCTACGGTATCGACTTTATTATTTACATTAAGAAAAAGGTGACCAGAACATATTTTTTTCCAAACGTGCAACTGACAATGCTAAAAAAACTCCATAGAAAATAATAACTTTAAACTGCTCTCCTGTAAAATTTGGTTTTTGTAGATACACACTTTATCTTAGGATGTGTCGAAATACAGGGTTCTAAGGTTCCGAGGGGCGCCTAACGGGAGTCCATTACTAAGCCTACGCTGTAGGTCCGTCAGAGCAAGATTATAATATAACATTCGTAACGGACATATCTACTACATAATTCCAAACTATAAGGCGAATACGGCAAAAGCCGAAGGGAGGGGTCCCTTCTCGGCTTTCGCAGTACTCGGGTAAACATTACTACGTCTGTACCTGCATCCGATCTAAACGTGCCGGCGTCATACACGGTTTTGTTCGCGATAAGAATAGAAAACGCAATACACAAATTCTCATTGAACCCAGCATTAAAATTAGCAGTACTAGTGGCTAGCACAAGTTGCCCGCTACATGTTTGTCGCTCGGTAATCCCTCTCTATCTAGGCTGTACCGAAAGAGACGCACTGAGCGTTTAGCGAGAAAATACAGATTTGAAAGATTTGTGTGGTCAGCATCATAAATAAAATAGCTTGTGGGCTATATAATATAGTGACCACGCGGTTAGGGTTAGCTTAGTTGGTACTGTTGGTAGTGACCCTGTCTGCGAAGCTAGCGATCCCCGGTTTGAATCCCGCTATGAGTAAATATTTGTTACCAAGTCTTTGATGTTTTCTATGTAGGTACTTATTAACTTCTCTATTTAAGTATGTGTTTTTGTCTAGTACCCATAGTACAAGCCTAGGGTTTAGTTCGGGACTACGACTTGGACAATTTATGTGAAAATGTCCACCTTTACTTTTATATAGTGTATGATGCTGCCTGCACCCCCTATCTGTCGTCAGCAGAATTGAGGCCAAGAGAGCACGATGTTAATTCTGCTTTTATTAGGTAAGGCGCTTTTCTAAAGAAATCCTTTACTACATACGACATTTTTGTCTCAGGGGTAGTTAATTTAATTTAGGGCGAATTAATGGAGCAGATACAACTAGTATAATTTCGTTCGTAATGTGTAGTCGTATTTCCTATAATTATTCGCAATACGTCATTCGATTAACGAAGATTGTTGCTCGACTTATTAGTAGGTCCTTGACTGGTCTATACTAATGATAATTTAGCTTGTTATTTGTTAGATAGGTATGATGAGATAAATCTGGAACACTTAAACTTTTAGTATTGAGAGTGTTCATGGCAAGAAATGTCCACCAATAGTAATAAATAATAATTGATTTGTTTACGTGTCGATCAACTTTTTCTTGTTTGTTATTCTGTCCCGTTGTACAAGAGACAACGACCGAGTTTCTTGAAAAAAACTGTAGCATATATGCTACTAATGTGCTTAGGAAATAGTCCATAAAATAATGGGCTCATAACTACGACAAAAATGTACGTTTGATGAATTTTAACCAAAGAAAACTTATAGAAAATCATGGTTTTAAAGAGTTGTCCATCGGACGTAACCATGACAACGAGGTACAAGAAAAAGTTGATCAACCCTTAAACACTTCCAAAGTACGTGACACGTGACATAGTAGGTACATATATATTTTGCATAACTACTTACATTATAATAATAATCAATTCTCAATTCGCTTTGCGTCCAAGTGTATAGTGAATATGTTATGTGAAAGTAGTAAACTTACCAAAAATACCACATTGAATATGTGTAGTACACATTTGAGGAAATTTACACTACAGCAGTCTGCGTCTCTCGACCTCCGCGGCTTGACTTTCTTCTTTTTGCTTAAAAGTGCACTTCCATCCTTCTTCTTTTCTTCTGCCATGGCTCCCGGATGTTGCTTCTTTCACCTCCAGTTGCACATCTTTTGGTCCTTGTCTATCCTGGAAAGAAAACAAAGGTTATAGCAACATTCTATGATATTACACCTACACTGATAATTTAAAAGTTTAAAAAATACTTACTAGTTAGTGCGGCATTATGAACTAATGTCGTGGCTTAGAGGTATTAGGGGGATATACTTGAGGTAAACGTGGCTCAGCATATGGCTTCTCCGCTAGCCTTGAGGTGGGATACATTTAAACTCCAAAAATAAATTTAATTTCATTATTTATTACAAGCCTAGGTTACCTTAAAAAATGGAATATAATACATGGAATACAACACTAAACCTAATTTAGATATATCTTAAAAATGTCTCAAAATAATTGATACCATATACAAGTAGTATGAAATGAGTATATATATTGTATAAAAAAATATGATTTCACAAATAATTGGAAGTCCACATAATACTTATATTCTCAAAATTTTCATTACCGAAGCAAATGCTTAATGATTAGTACATTCAGTCCATATTTTATCACATAATAGATTCATCCATCATTACACAAACCGCGCACAAATCCTTTGGATTAAAACAAATGCAACTAACTTTTATACTGTAGATTAAATTACGTCTAGCTACACCATGAGTCCTCAGAACGTTCTATATAGCTACTCATCGTCAAAATGATGTAGGGTGCTTTCTAGCTTTTCCACTATTTTCTTGTAAAAAGTGATCTGTTGTGTCAAAAATTTTTGCATAGTTGCTTTCAAGTCTACCGTTCTCTCAGCTTTGAAGTGATTGATTTCGGCAAGGAGTGCATATGATATAACGTCTGTCCTTCTCAAAACCTCATTGAGCTGGGCTACTTCCATTTTGTGCTCTGCAGTAAGTTTCTCACATTCACGTTTCTTCTGGACCCCGCTCTTGTGACTGGCCAACACGTCAGGGAAGCTGCCAACGATTCCTTTGTAAAGGTGGAATTTGTCACCTAGTGGTTCCCAGTCATATTTAGGCTGTTCCTCATACATTCTACCAATCTCTATGTATGCTCCTCCTGTCATCTTAATGGCTGATGTCAGCTTGGATGTGGACACAAGTGATCCTTCATCTAAGCTTAAAGAATTGCCCAAACTGTAAAATGCTTCCCCAGTCTTCTGGCAGTCTAGCTTATAAGGACCCTGGAATTTCTTAGCTTGTGCAACACACATACTGGTGAGGTATTTCACAGATGTATCCATACTACCAATGAATGTGTGGGACTGTTCAGTGATCTGATCAACTTGAGACTGTAACAAAGCCTTTTCTGGAACAACTAAAGATATACAATAATTGAGGTTTATCAAGATATCTTTCTCAGCTTGTCTTTTGCCAGCTTTCCATCGTTTTTCATCAGTGCATGTGAGGAAGTGTTGCCAAACTTCACATTTCGACAGCACAGGATGCTTGCACATCCAATCAACAAATTCTTGAAGTTGTACTCTTCTGCGCTCAATAACTTGCTCGTCATACCTACCCGAGATCTGTTTGTCAGGCAGTGGCGGGATTGGGATAAGAGAGAATTTCTCCTGCAACCTTTCATGAAGCCAATCAAAATGCTTGTATCTTCTGGAAACCTGAATGTTGTTAAATGATGGTGTCAACTGATAAGCAATGAAGCTCTTAATTCCTTTGAATTTGGACTCTTTCTTTGGAGAAGCAATAGTCACATAATAAGGCTGACTGATAGGAGACCACACATAGCCTTCTTCATTTTGAACTATGTACACCTTTTCTGATTCAGGCACATCCACATTCAAGGTCGCAAGCAAATAGCTCTCTCCACTCACTTTGGAAGAAGGTGCAAATTTTTTCCTTACTGTGCCAACTGAAGAGCTAAAGGTAGAAGCGGTGTCATCAATATTCTGGTGGTACTCACTGATGGGCATCCCTGGGAGGGGAGCCAAGGGAGTCTGGTTGTTGTACTGTGTTTTGTGTGGGTTTGCACCCGGACCTATCTCTGAGTAGGTGTCATCATCCCAGTCATCATCCCAACCATCTTCCTGGGATGGGTTGCGCTGATAGTTACTGTCTCCTGCACTATAGTTCTGGTCACCCCAGTCATCATTTGCTTGGTCATATCTCGGTGCAGCTGGGGCAGTTTTGGTCTGTACAGATTCCTCTGGAGTCAGTTTCTTGACATATGCAGCAGGAAAAAGGCCTGTCTGACCTTGAGCATTCCTGCCTTCCCACCAACCTTCACCAATTTCCGTGTTGAGCAATGTCAGCACTTCTCCGCTGCTGATGGACATCTCTGTAGTGCCCTGCTCACCAGAAAAGTCATATAATGCTTGCACTTGTGCCATGTTGGTTCTCCTGTACCTACAACAATTTCAAAACATATTATTGTAGTAAGACCTAAGTACGTTAAAGTTCTGTGACACATAATGCATAGTTAGGTACATAAAAGTATTATCTTATCAGTGTTATCTAGAACAGGGAGTATGCTCATTCAGTGATAAACATAATCTTCACATGGAAATACTTGTGGGAGCGCTAGCTAGTGTAAGCCGGGGCGTTAGCCCGCCGAGGACTGACCTGACACATATTCTTAATAGCCCCAATTAAGCACGCTTTACAAATACCAATTGACGAAAACTAAAACTCCTATTGTATTATGGTTTCCTAATAACGGAGGAAAGTGGACTAATGACATTCCGAAACACTTTCTTTTATGCAAAAGTAACAATAACAGAGGAAACTAGCCAAGAATAGCGTTAAATTCTACCTTATTGTGACCGCCAATGCGTACCATAAGTCGTAACTATTTCAACTACGCCAATGCTTCAAACGCTGTCAAAGGGTGTATTTATCAGAACAGTACAGAAATTTCTTGTGAAAAGAATTACAACAAAGCAAGATAATGTCGTTTTAATACAAAATTCAATGACGTCAGTTTGAGCAGCAGCTGAGATGGAACCAGTAACTGGCAATGTAAAAGTTCAACAGTCGAGTTAACACATGACAAGATATACTTAAAGAAAATGCTGTTACTTACTTTTATTTAATAAAATAAAACCATCGATTTTAACGGATACACTGATTGTACAGTCATCTGAATGACAGATTCTCGAGAACTTGTTTTTGACACAGCTTGTTCTCGGTTACGAGCCGTGTACAGAAAGGAAACCATTTTCTATTGGTTGTTCGATAATCAAAGTTTCAAGAACCAATCGGTACGACGTATCACAATGCAATTGTTATACTGAAAATTAAACAAGTTTTTTTGTTTTTACAGTTTTATTTTATTTTAAATGATAATCTGAACTTCAGCGAGTACAGTGAGAACCGACTGTCCTAGTGCGTCATAGTTCGTAAAGTTCCTACTAGATGGCGCCCATGTTAAAGGACGCTTGTTACAGGACAAGATAACAGATGTCGCCATAATAAAACGAATTGTGAAACGTATATAAATATAACACTATTTATAATAAAATAATAAATAATTAAATAATTATAACACATTAGTCATCATACTTTTAAAACTATAATCGCAGTTCGGTGAGCAACGAAGCACTAAAGCGAATAATAGATTTGATTTGTCTTCAAACCGCGAAGTCCCTCTCGGGTCCCTTGGCAAGTTGGCAAGGTTGATCCGGGCTTTCTGGGGTGCTTGAAGGATCTCTGGCTGGCCTCACTTGGCTAATTTTTCACGGGTAAGTTCTATTGGTATCTAAGCCGGTCAGGCGGGCGGGCTCAGCGCGGCTTTGCACGGGATTACTCGCGTGCTGCGCATCCGTGGGGAGCGTTAGCGGAGATTCAATTTGTTATTCCCATATTACCTCGTACATGTTTGTGTGGGAGGTTCAATTACCCGTTATAAACTTGTATTAATTTTCAGTTACATGTGCCTATGTGAGGTCACAGGCTCAAATTGTTAAGCCACTCATCATCATTGCATCAGTGAGATTAAAAAATCGACGTCCTGGCGGCAGCGTATTTTTACCCACTATCTAGATGGGCGTTTTTTTATTTCTATGTACCCTAGTTAGGACTAAAATTAAGAAACGGTAACTTTTCCACTGAGCGACGGAAATTAGTCATACATTTAGTATCGTTAATTTTCGTAACTCAGTGGAAAAGTTACCATTTCTTAATTTTAGTCTTAACTAGGTACAAAGAAATAAAAAAATGCCCAGATAAAGACGACACGAGGACAAATTTGGTAGTTAGTCCTTGGTAGGGACCTTGCCTACGTAGCTAGCCATCCCGAGTTCGATTTCGGGAAAGTAAATACTTGTGTGATAAACGCGAGTAGGTATTTGTTTCTGAGGCTTGGATTTGTTCTATGTAAGTATATGTAATAGGTACCTAATAATTTACTTATCTATATTTTTACAAAAAATAGAGATATTATAAGATTTTACCGCGAAGCAATTACTTACTCAATTATGATGAAGATGAAACTGATTCAATTCCCTCCTATTTGTATCTAAAGGTCGGTTTGCACATTTTGCTATAAATCAAAAAGCGGCCTCTACTACGAATAAGGCCCCGCGCATACTATCGACTATTTAGTCGGCCGATTGTGTTTTGTCTCCACAAACTTTGTAGAAATGGATAAGGACAACCGTATAATCGGCCGATAGAAAGTCGATAGTATGCGCGGGGCCTAAACTGTATGATATATGATAATATTTGTTACTTGGTTTAAAAACAGAGCATCAGTGACCACACGCAGCTATCGCCTTAAAGGATAAGTACCTGACAGTCGAAATAGCTTTATTCGTGTCGAATATCTTGCTCTACCCTCAACCCTTTTATCCCAAAATAAGTAAGCCAGCCTAACCAACTGTAACGGCACTACTGGAATGTTTTCCCTCCAACAAAATACCGGCCAAGTGCTTTCGAACTTCACACATTTAGGGTTCCGTACCAAATTATCAATATATTGGTATTCTTTAGTAAAATGTACGTAATAATAAACATTATCACCAAATTTCAAGTTCATAGGTCAATGGGAAGTTAAAAAAATCTTCGGAACAAAATTTTGTAAAAAAAAGCCTTTGCTTTCTGATATTTTTAAAAACAAACAATACATTATTTATCTACTTAATGAGTTCTAAACAACGATACCCCACTCGATGGGGTAGGTCAAACATTTCGCGCCCCGCTTTATATATTATGTATGGGAGCCCCTTAAAAACATTTAAAAATACTTTTTGATAATTTGTATGGATTTGGGTTAACAAGATTGAAAATTTTGTAGCTTCAACCGTTTGGCTGTAAATACTGTGTGACAGACGACGGACAGACGAACATGTGAGTGACAACAATAGGGCTCCGTTTGGACCCTTCGGGCACGGAACCCTAAAAACCTAAAAGGCCTTGTTTCTAGGAAGCAACGAAATATAACCCGAAGCGAATTGAAACTTCAAAGAATATCCATCTCCTCAAAAGATAAAAACCGGTCAAGTGCGAGTCGGAGTCACGCACCGCGGGTTCCGTATTTAAGTCCGTACTTCAAAAATATACCCTCTTACCCCCTTACTAATAAACGTTGAGTAACGGCTGAGTAGTTATACAATGCTTTGTCCTTATCTGTCATTGTGACATTTGAATTCGACAGATAAGGACAAAGCATTGTATAACTACTCAGCCGTTACTCAACGTTTATTAGTAAGGGGGTTAATGTACTTTAATTGTATACATACGGTCCATTTTGACTTGCCTAAATTTTAGTACAGATCTGCAAAGTTTTTTGTCAATTTCTCGAAAACTATAAATTTTGAACACTTTGTTTTATTTTTCCCGTAAAATATAAGTAATTATCTATACGTAAGGAATTTTTCAGATTTTTCGGTTCATAAACTTCGGAGGGGGAACGGTAATTTTTTGAATATTTTTGGTTATAAATCAAAAAGTATGTCACGGAAAATTATAAAAAAATTAGTTTTGAAATGTGCAGATTGAGCCCTTTTATTTATCACCCAACTTGCTATAATCAAATCGCTTTCATTTTTCATCCCCCTCTGGTGACCCCGACGTTTGGACAATTTACGCATACCGGAAAATTGAATAGCAAGATGCCAAACCACGAACCAACGGCGCCCGTGCCGGCTACGTCAGCAACAAACGAAGTGCCGTCAAATGTATGTAAAGTGGGCATACGAGTGCCGCCATTTTGGCCCGAGGAACCCGAATTATGGTTCGCGCAGATGGAAGGGCAATTTTTAATTTCTGGAATAACGGCTGATACCACAAAGTTTTACTATGTCATTAGTCAGCTAGAACATAAATACATAGTGGAAGTAAAGGACATTATTAATAAGCCGCCAACAGAAAATAAGTATATGAAATTAAAAACTGAGCTTATATCTCGCCTGTCTGCTTCGCAAGAAAAGAAACACCGGGAATTGTTGATGCATGAAGAATTAGGCGACAGGAAACCATCACAGTACTGGAGACGTTTGAAAACGCTAGCCGGCGGTTACGTAACAGACGAATTTTTAAAAACTGTTTGGTCTTCGCGTCTGCCACCTAACTTGCAGACAGTTATAGCCTCGCAGCCGAGTTTAAGTGTAGATACGCTAGCAGATTTAGCGGACAAGGTGTACGATATTGCACCTACGGCAACGCAAGTTTTGGCCGTCGGAGAACATTCTAGTCAAAGTAATAAGTCGACTCAACCAAATGCTGGAACGAGTAGCAGTAGTGATGTGATGAGTGATTTGGCCTTTCAAATGTCAGAACTACGCAAAGAAGTGGCATCATTAAAAAGTAAAATTAATGAGCAGTCACACGTCCCACGTAATCGCTTACGCTACAATTCGCAGAATAGAGACAGATCAAAACCAAGGAACCGCCAACGTTCATCCTCGAGGCCTAGAAATGACTCGTACTGTTTTTATCACAACAGGTTTGGTCAAAGAGCAAATAGATGCACGACACCGTGCAATTATGGGTCGGAAAACACCAACGGCAGCCGGAAGTAGCGGCCAGCGACTGCCGAACCATACCGGGCCGCCTTTTTGTCATGGATCGGACTTCGAAAAAACACTTCCTGATTGATACTGGATCTGATCTATGCGTGTACCCCCGCTCAGCAGTTAAGGAACAGCGTATGAAATCTAGTTACCAGCTTTTTGCCGCTAACGGTACAGTCATCCCCACCTACGGCACGGTGCAACTTTCACTGAACCTAGGATTGCGTCGTGCGTTCACGTGGAAATTTGTGGTGGCAGACGTGGCTAAACCAATAATTGGTGTCGACTTCCTGTCTTTTTATAATTTGATGGTAGATTGCAGGAATCACCGCTTGATAGACAGCCTGACGTCACTCACCATCAACGTGCCGGTTCGGAATCCTTCCGAGGCAATCACGTCCATTAAGGCGGTATCAGGGAAGTCCACGTACCACCAGGCCTTGCGGGAGTTTCCAGAGATCACACGCCCCGCTGGAACACACAAGGTACCAAAACATAATACGGTGCACCACATCCGTACCACACCCGGCCCACCTGTTACCAGCCGACCGCGTCGTCTTCCGCCGGATCGCATGAAGATAGCACAGCGAGAGTTCGAGGAAATGCTGAGGAATGGAACAGCCCGCAGGTCAGAGAGCTCATGGTCGTCTGCGCTCCATTTAGCACCTAAAAAAGATGAAGGCTGGCGACCATGTGGCGACTACCGAGCCTTAAATGCCCGCACGATTCCTGACAACTATCCCATCAGACATATTCAGGACTTCGCACACCAGCTGAGTGGAAGCACGGTATTCTCCAAGCTAGATCTAGTCAAAGCATACAACCAGATTCCGGTGTTCGTGGAGGATATACCAAAGACAGCAATCACAACGCCATTCGGCCTGTTCGAGTTTACGAATATGACGTTTGGTTTAAGGAACGCAGCACAAACGTTTCAGCGCTTTATTGATGAGGTCCTGGTGGATCTTCCGTTCTGTTATGGATACTTGGATGATTTACTAGTCTTCTCGGCAAATGAGAACCAGCATCACGAGCACCTTCGTCAGCTGTTCCAGAAACTGTCAGAATACGGCATGCTCATCAATACAGCAAAGTGCGAGTTTGGTGTGTCAACAATAACGTTCCTAGGTCATGAGGTGAACGCGAAAGGTATACAGCCACTGCCAAGTAAAGTCCAGGCTATACAAGACTACCCGGCACCCAAGACGGTAAAGGAGTTACGAAGATTTTTAGGAATGTACAACTTCTACCGCCGATTCATTCCTGGGGCTTCAGCAATACAAGCACCTTTAAACACTGTCTTATCAGGTACTAAGAAAAGAGGATCAGAAGCCATCGTAATGACAACTGTGATGTTAGACGCGTTCAGTGCTTGCAAGGCAAGTCTGTCAGAAGCGGCATTGTTAGCTCATCCAAGTCAGGATGCAGAGCTGGCATTACAGACCGATGCATCAGACTTAGCTATTGGAGCAGTCCTCCAGCAGCGGGTACGGGACAGTTGGGAACCACTCGCATTTTTCTCCAGACGCCTGAAGCCGGCACAGAAGAATTACAGCCCATATGATCGTGAGCTACTTGCAATATACGACGCCATAAGGCACTTCCGACACATGCTCGAAGCAAGGCCATTTGTCATTTTCACAGATCACAAGCCCTTGACTTTTGCTTTTTCGTCACGCCGTGACAAATGTTCACCAAGGCAATTCCGTTATCTGGATCTGATATCACAATTCAGCACAGATATACGGTTCATCGCTGGAAAGGAAAATGTGGTCGCTGATGCTCTCTCAAGGATCGAGGCAGTTACAGTACCCATCAACTATGAGGCTCTTGCACATTCCCAAGATTCAGATCCTGAGCTGCAAGATTTACTCCATAATGGTACATCACTGGAACTGCAACGAGTCAAGACATCAGGCGCAAACACAAAAGTGTACTGTGATGTCTCCACTGCCAATCCTCGACCATATATAACTCCCGCATTTCGGAGACCAGTATTTGATGCAATGCACAACCTGAGCCATCCTGGCGCAAAGGCAACATCATCTTTAGTATCACAGAGATTCGTTTGGCCGGGCGTGAAACGAGATTGCCGATCATGGGTTCGAGAATGCAATGATTGCCAAAGGAGTAAGATTTCTCGCCACACTACCTCTCCACTAACTCCTATTCCTACCCCCAGCAACCGCTTCTCCCATGTCCATATGGACATCGTAGGGCCTTTACCATATTCTTCTGGTTTCAGATACTGCCTCACGGCCGTCGACCGCTTTACACGATGGCCTGAGGCGTATCCCATCGCCGACATCACTGCAGAGACCTGTGCCCGGGCATTTATTGCCGGCTGGGTCGCGCGTTTCGGGTGCCCGGAGAAGATAACCACCGACAGAGGCAGACAGTTCGAGTGCGAGCTATTTCAACACATCGCACGCATCCTAGGCGCAGAGCACCGGCCTACTACTGCATATCACCCTGCCAGCAATGGTATGGTGGAGCGTCTCCATCGTCAGCTAAAGGCGGCAATAATGTGTCACACGAGCATCCACTGGGTGGAGGTGATACCACTTGTTCTGCTGGGCATCCGCAGTTCGTGGAAAGAGGATATTAAGGCATCGGCAGCAGAACTAGTATATGGAGAACCCTTACGTCTGCCTGGTGAGTTCTTCGTCCCATCCAAAAACGACACTCTAGATGTTACAAACTTCGCAGCACGTTTACGACACCACATCGCGAATCTCACACCAGAACCTACGAGTTGGCACTCGCAAAAGACGTTTTACGTGCCCAAGAGTCTGTCCACAGCTGAATACGTTTTTCTTCGACAAGGGGCCGCCAGAAGATCGCTCGAGCCACCGTACACTGGCCCATACAAGGTTTTGGAGCGAGGGACAAAAACCATGAAGCTGGACATCCAAGGTAGACACTCCACAGTATCAATAGACAGAGTGAAACCGGCGCACATGGCTAGAGCAAGCTCAACCACGGTGTCCACGGTGCCCGAAAGGAAAACACGCAGTGGCCGACTTGTTCGTTTTCCAGACTACTATCGACCGTAGCAAGCAACGGTCTCGGCGGGGGAGTAGTGTAGCGACCATTTGTCCATACTTAAACGCATCAACCTCCTCTGCCGAAGCCGGCTAAAATCAAACTTGCGCGCAGAGGTGTACGCATGGCGAGTTACCGGTTGTACGCGCCGCGGGCTGCGCCCGCGCCGGGGCAGCAGGAGCCAGTTCGATCTCGACCGCGACGGCGAATCCACGTCACTCGAGCTTACCAGCTAAACCACGCGAGTTGTTTGTCGCTTGTACTACGCTTTTTATATTTATTAGCTATATCTATCCTATGACTCTTCTTCTGATGTTGTGACTTTCCTTTCGTGTGCGCGTGTGATCTTCTTCTTGTGCTATCGTGTTCGCTTTAAACTATCCTAATTTATGGAACATTGTGGGACCCTTATTAAAAACGTGTTTGTTAATTTTGGACTTGTCAATTTTACTCACCGTTAGGGATCCTATACCCCTATTGTAGACCCCTTTTCAATTATTTATAAAATTTTTTTTTTTTTTTTTTACTAGAAACAGATGCGGGTAAGCAAGTTATAAAACTATACCCAATTTCAAGTTGATAGCTTGTGTAGTTGCTGAGAAAAATTGCTGTGACATACAGACAGACAACGAAGTCTCACCATAAGGATTCCTTTTTTACCATTTTGGTACGGAACCATAAAAATGGAAAATGACAAATTCTGCCCGTCGCAAAAGTTTAAAAGAATTCGCAGATTTTTGCGGTTTGCAACAAAACCTGAGGTGAGGGAGAGCTTTGGGAGAAACTAATTAAAGTGTCCGTGGATTTTCTCTTTCGGAATGAAAGCGATAAATTGGGGAGTTTATCTGTAACCATTTCGCGTGCAGCGTCCGCTGGCAAGATTCAACTTTAGCATGAAAAACATCGCTAAACGTAGCAAGTTATCAGCTTGCGTCGATATAAGGCTCAGCCGTTGCCAAATGCAGACGTTCCCGACCTAATGGTCCATTAAACCAGTCCAATTTGAAGCCAACGCTTTGGGCTAATGTTAAAAACTTCCCCCGTCGACACCCCCAAATCACTTGTGAAAATATTTATGACCGCCGAGGGAGATTTTGCCGCAAATCTCAGGATTAGGGAGACTGAATGAAAAATTCGATTTTTATACTCGATTAAACCGCCGACGCGTTAGGTCTGGCGTTTATTACATTAAACGCACTTTGTTTCGAAAGTGTAATAAATATAAAGTTGGTCAGAATCTAATTTCAGTTTCGCCTATAAAGGAAACTAATTAAAGTCTGGGTTTTGTGTGTATTTTAAATGAGGAGGGTTTAGTGCGCGGCGTAAGGGCCCTATTTCACCGGGAGACCATGGTCGCGCCACCCGGTCGCCACCAACAAAATGTATACAGGGCTATGAAGGGTATCTCACCTGGTGTCCACTTGGTTGCAACCAAGTGGTCAATATTATTAATAAATTGCGATTTATTCCCGTTTTATTGTTTTCATACAAAAGTAATTTCGGCCATAATCTCTTTATAACTAATCAATATTTTAAAAAACGAAACGTACGGACATAGTTTTTGTTCCGATTGACCACATATCAAAAATTGGTCGAATTCAGTTAATGTATAAAAAGGCTAGATTTTGCAGTTGGTTCACATTCCTCTTAATGCACGCGTCGCTCGGCTCCAGACATCTCGCGGTACGGCTGAAACGGCTTCACCGAGGGTCCTTTCACGGCTAGAGGCCACTTGTTTATGGTCACCGAACATTGAACGCGTTGTTGGGGATCAAGAGGAATCTCGCGCGCGGGGATAAGGCTGTGTTTCCACGTGAGCTGTGCGAGGAAAATATCCACCATAGGGTATTATTAGGGTTCCGTACCCGAAGGGTGCCCAACGGGACCCTATTAATATGCTTACGCTGTCCGTCCGTCCGTCCGTCTGTCTCTCTGTCTGTCTGTCTGTCTGTCTGTCTGTCTGTATGTCTGTCTGTCTGTCCTAATTATAAAGAGCTGTATCTTTTGAACCGTAATAGATAGCGGGTTGATTTTTTTTTCAGAATATATATATATGTGTTATTACGGCGGATTTTCTAACAAATAAAAAAATAAATAAAGTGAAATAATATTTATAAGGGGTCCCCTATACAAGAAACATTTTTTTTCAACGTATTTTTATTTTTGTCTTATAGTAAAAAACAGTGTTGTGTAGTGTATACAAGCGTCAAATTTGGTATGATTATAGAATAAACCCTATAGTTAGAATAACAATAAACACTAAAAACCAGCCAAATGTGTACGGACACCCTCAGTGCGCGAGTCCGACTCGCACTTGCCTGGTTTTATTTTCCTAGCAGCTACCGTGACGCACTTACCTGGTAGAAACGCAGGTTTATGCTCCGTAGACAACGAAATTCTGCGATTACACATTCATGCGGCTTGTGCTTGTGTGTGATTCTCTAAAGCAAAAAGTGAGGTTGTTGGCGAGTTATATTTTTTTTAGGACAAGCGTTGAACCCTTTTCTTCTGATCTAAACCACTCTAAGCTACTCTTAGAGATGCATCTACTCGTATAAAGTTCGGCCAGTGAAACTGACACGAGTTGCCACGTAGCATAGCGGTCTCAAGAGTCAAGTCAGGGGGATGGTAAATATGTAACTTCATCTATTTTTAATTTAAAAACAATTCTATTAAAGATAAACGTGGTTAAAATGACAGAATCGTATGAATTAACAGTTCGTTGGATTTCATCACCGTATTACTATTTCTGTGTAAATCTTGAAGGCCAATTCATCGTCGAAACTGTTTCGAATTCTTAGCAAAATGAAATGATTGTAGCTAATCGCTTTAGCGATGCATTTGCATTTGTGTGTGAACAGAACTACGTCCTTAGGTACCAAGAAAGTTTTGAATAATTGGGCTGGCTAACTATACCGCGTTCCCCACGTGACTCAGCTATAATGACTAGCAACTTCCGAGAATTCATATGCCGAGTAAACAAACAATATGATTAAATACGGAGAGCTGAGAATCATTAGCATTACAATACATTACAATCATTTATTGCAGCGGTCTTCCAAATATTGCAATACATTATTCATTCACTTATTACGCTTCTCGTTAGGTATTCGTTCGTTAGTGCACTTGGAATTAGGTAAATGGGGAGATGACGTTGGCAATGGCTACAAATTGTTTTAAGTTTGTATTTACTTGTAAAGTTTTTATCATGCTTGTATTAAAGAAGAATAAAGTTCCCACAAAATTTTCAAGCTCCTTAACTCCTCCGTCAAAAATAGTGTATCACTTTTTTCTTGTGAATGGGCATTTTTGCGACATATACAATACCATATCTTGACGTCATCCGTCAAGCTAAATACTAATCGATTCGTAACTACCAGTTTTCAAATAAATCCTTTCAACTGTTTAGCTTTGTAACCAAATTGAAAATTTACAAACATAATTATTCAGGTTAACAGCATTGTTAGGAACATTTGGAGCAGATCAAACACTCTAAAATGACATGATTCGTTGGCAGGCAAAGCTAAATATTTAAAAAAACATTGCCAAATTCTCGGTCACTTAATCTAAATCTTCTGAAACACCAAAACAATAAATGCTATAAATTCAGTACCAAGTTTCCATTAGGAACGTTATGACTTGCCTTATAAAAAGAAGTTTCTAGATTTTTGGCGAGGCTCAATATCGCGAGCAAAAACGCGAAGGCTGACCCTTGCCCAAGCGTCCAACTATGATTAATGAATTCCTGCCTTCCACAGGTCACTATTGTCCCCAACGCGGCTGTGCTCGATTTATAGAAAATATTTTTTGTTTCAGATTCAGCATTCCGACTATTTCCGACTGAGAACAGACCGCCATCCGCTATAATTAGAGACTTATACTACCTATAATATATCGCAGGCCGTATTGAGTTCATTTGCTGTTAGCAGACTTTCAGCAGTATCAGTCGATTTTTATATTAACAGATTTTGTTTGAGCGGAATGTTTTAAGGGAATGTTATCAAACTAAAGCTGATTAAGCTGTTTATATTGTTTATTCAGCGGTAGTCTTTTCTCTGCGACTCCGTTTGCATTTAATAAAATTTATCGTTACGAAGTAGTAGAACAGAGAAAAAAGAGATTACAAGACATTTACTCAGCAGTAAAAATCTAACTGGCATTATTTAGATTAAGCCGTCAGCGATTTTTCGACTCCCAATGGCGAATTGGCCGCCGTCAAATTTCTCGGAATGAAAGGCCAAGATTCCCTTTGAGACGTTTAATTTACATAAGTAGCCTAATCAACAAAAGTCATTTTACGGCAAATACCTACATAGATGCTGCTTTCCACGCCGACCGAATGAATTGAGCTTTTCATTTTTGTGTGAGCGCGAGTATTTGTTCCTGAGTCATGAATGTTGTATTTAAGTATGTATTTCTCTATATAAGTAATACTATATAAGTACAAGCCAAGAGTTTAGTTTGGGACTAGGTCAATTGGTGTAAGATGGTCTTCTGATATTTATATTAATTTATTTTATTTATTTTTCATCTAGTTTATTGAGTATTTATATTATATTATATTGAGTATTTTGTATTAAGCAATTTGATGGTGTGTGCGAAGTTCACAATCCGCACTGGGCCCGCGTGGGAACTATAGCCCAAACCCTCTCATTGTGAGTGGAGGCCTGTGCCCAGCAGTGGGACGTATATAGGCTGGATTATTATATATTATTGAGTATTAAGTACCTACCCTGAAAGAAGGAAATAGCTTATTTAAAAATTAATAGGAATAAATTAAATTAATATTCAGTCAGATCATCGCACGAGGTCTAAAATAAAATTATCTCGCAAAACAATGTTCTTTCCCTGCATAATTCAACACAAAAGCGTGAATTCCCATCCACACTTTGTAAGCTGTCATTTACCTTTGTGCTCACACAAGAACAAAAACGCGTGCAGTGCTTTATAGGAAAACGAAAATGCTAAATTATACTTGCTAAGTCATTGTTAGTCCGTCGGGCACAGGTACTCGTGAGTTACAGTTAGTATAAGAATCGAGTAGCGCGGATCTGAATGTCAAAGCATTTCAACGAGCGAGGCGCTCGTGATGCCACTCACTAAATCAACAAAGGCTAGTTCATTGACGAGCTCTATGACCAATACCAATCACACTGGAGGCTCTATAATTTGTCGATTGTTTGGTTTTCCTTAGGAGTAATGTTCCCTGCATTGTGGACCGGACTTAATTTGCGACGAGATGCGCATCTTGCTCGCTCAATACATCTTGTATTTTCTCGCTTGTCGCTCAGTGCGTCTCTGTCGTTACAGACTAGTTAAAAAGGGAGATCCGAGCGGTAAACAAATCGCGACCACTGCTAATTGTGCTATCCTTCGGTAGTGACTCGCCTAGGTACGAAGCAGCGGTGATTCAGATCATATATTTATTTGTATGACGAGCACTAATATTTGTCCTGAGTCTTGCGTGTTTTTTATGTATTTCATAATTTATTTTTCTATACGTAGTAATCGTTGTTCAGTACAGTCACCTTCAAATATTATAGCTTCGTTTCGATTTAGCTCAATTTGTGTGAGATTAATTAATTTGTTTAGGTCCCTTATTGTTTTTTTTCTGCCTGTCCTTCTGGAGCCGTCTCATACCAGCCTAATTTGATTTCTATTGTGCTCTTTGGCTTATCGGGATTAATTACTGCCAATATTGTATCCAGCGAGATTTAAAAGGCTAATACAGTGTGACGTTCATTTCCATTTTGTTTTTGACAGCTTGAGTCGGAATGCTAATCGGAAGGATTTTATGAATTATTCAATAACGAATCCCATCCCTCCCATTCATTTACTTGTTTACTTTTTGGCGTTATTTTCAATTTTGTGACACATTTTAAAAAGGAGTTTTTACTGGTGTTCCGTGTTTTGGATGGGAGATCGTCGTTTAAGAAAGAAATAGAAATAGAAACATATTTATTCAACGCACACAGAAGAATAACAATAACGGGAAAAAAATATTAAAAACAGAAGATATTACGTCCCGATATTTATTTATTTATACCTTACGTTTACGTTACATCTGACCTATACTTTGTCCTTACTTGAACATGGAGTAAAGCGGGTATCTTACGACGTATTTTAATATTTTTTTTCATAATTGTGCATAACCATATTCGCATAGGCATACCAACTTGATTTTCCCCGATAGTAACTCTTCAACTCGATCAGTATGAGTTACCGACGGTTCCTTCTGGCCCCCTAGCATGCATGCAGGAAACAAAATTTGACAAGTGCTAGGAAAATGAATACCTACATATATTCCATATTCTAACTTAAGACTAAACGCGTACTAACGTACGCATGTCAAGCCCGCTGGGTCGCGATAATACGGTTTACTTTTGCTACATCGTAGCGGATATCATGTGATGTGACCACCGCTCATCAAATCAAACTATCAAAAAAAACTATAATTATCTTATTATTACGGTTGTAAAGTTTGTAGGACTTGAGAAGTTAATTATCATTGTGCGAAATAACACTATTTTAATTAATGACTTTAAAAAATACTATACTTGACGTAGGGCCTGTTTCACAATCGGCAAGTAAATTCATCTGTCAAATAAAGATAGCCCTCTCCTTGTCTATGTTCAAGTGTAAGAAAGGGATGGGGCTTCATTTATTTGATAGATATGCTTTACTTGACGATTCTGAAACAGGCGGTTAATATACTATACTATATACTTGTTTATTATAACTCTTCCACAAAGGGTACAGTTTAGTTGCAGACTCCATACCCGAAGTTTAAATTGGCGAAGTACAAAGTTCAACACTACTGTTGTTGCATTGCTGCTGTACGAAACTCAAATACTCGCATTGTCTAAAGGCTTGTGTTATTATGTGTACGCGACTTGGTCTTGATTTACGTAAAATATTCTTTTTAATCAAGTATGCTATGAATTATAATTGCGTAAACACTTAAAAACATTCAAAATACAAACAGGGCATTTCCTATGGGTATTTAATTGAATATTTCTCTAAAAAACTACTAGTTAAAGAACAGTGTTAGTGATCGTCACGAAACTAAAGATTTGAGTGTCCATTGAATAATACTTTCGTAGTTTCGTAAATGGTTGGTTACACATCAATCAAAATGATACTTAATTGCCGAACTGTATATACACTTTTTTTGAGAAAACTAATTACTTTAAGTAGATGATCGTTGCGATTACACCACCCTAAATTAGGCACTTTCGAGAGGGACGCCACAAACGTTGGAATGAGATGGAGATATCTCATTACGTATCTAACGTATTGCGGCGTCCCTCTCGAAAGTGCCTAATTTAGGGTGGTGTAATCGCAACGTTATAACAGTACTAGGCACACATTTCATGGATGTCTTTCATATATGCATATTGCGTAGTCATTAAGTTAAGGTTCCGTTCAGGTTATACGGTATTTTATACTACTACTTGCGCCACAATTCGTCCGTTTTTATTTTTATAGCTGGAAACAATGGCGCCGGCTCCATGTGATGGACTCAAAAGTGCCACAATAAAAAACCCTTTTGATACGCGGATAGATTCTCTACGAATTGAATTTTATCTCTTTTTTACCACCTACCTAGGGAAAAGCGGTCTCATTATACAAGTAAGTACTAAGAATCTCGAATACTTGGTACATTTTATTATTGCTTGCCCTAATGTGGTGGTTAAAGCAATTTTCAGCTAAGTTAGTCAACTTTTTAGGTTAGGTCAGGTTAGAGTGATTTTACTACACTGAACAGTTAAACAATTCAGGATATCGCTACAGGATAAAAAGGATTTATATATTTACAACTTGCTTACTTGATTGTATGTGTAAGCGAGATGCCAAGTCATAGCTTAATCGCGTGCAATCCGAAGTCGTTTGCGAAGTTTACAAGTTTAGAATTCCGGCCGACTCGCTCTCGTTGCTTCCTATTATACCAAGTTTCCATATGACTAAGCCGTATAAACTTGAAATGGCATTCGAAGCGAAATAACGACAGATGTAACTTATTCCTGCTTATTCAAACCCACAGTACATACTCGTACTATTTGAGAAAGATTTTGTTCACACGCAACGAAACAGATAAGAAAAATGCCAATGTCATCGTCAAGTGAACTTCTAAGAGTTACTACTAGAGATTAGCTAGCGAGAGAGACTATATATGTGACGTTCTCAATATAAAGGGACCTTATGGAGGCAGGCGGTTACGCCGTTTTTAGAACTGTTACCATAGTATTTGTATAGTTATAAGAATAAGAAGAGTGTAACTGCCTTCCTCCATAAGGTCCCTTTATATTGAGAACGTCACATATGGCTACTAGAGATTAACCCGCATTTAATTGTTAACACCGTAGGTACAAAATAACATACTTATTTATTGGCTACTACCGTATGCCCACGACTCCGTCTGCGCAAAAAATATCAACCGCTATTCCCCCGGGAACGGTCCGATTTTCCAGGATAATCTATCTCTATAATCTGTACAGTAGACGTTTCAGCATGGCACAGGAGACACAATTAATTTGTTCGCAACGTTATTCCTCAGCGGGCTTAATATGCATGAACGAGATAAAATTAAATTTGACAGGTGCTAGGGAGATGAATACATTTATTCCATATCCTAACGTAATTAATTAACGCTTAAGGTTTAAAATAAAATTGATCTCGCTCTGATTATTATTACCTTTTACTACTAAGCGACTACAGCGATTTTCACCTTTTTATAGCGATTTTATCACGACGGGACACTTTTATTTTAAACCTCAAGGAATGGAATAGATACATTTCCCTAGCACCTGTCAAATTTTATCTCGCGCATGCATGCTAAGCCCGCTCGAAATGTTCTCTGGGTCGATTAGTAATTTAATTAGAGTTATTGATGGCATCGAGTATTATGCAACGATTCCCAGGAACAATATCAAAGCGCTGGTCTGTTATTGCCGTTTTATTAGTAACTTCGCAGTCGTAAAAAGTCGCAAATGAAACACGGATTCCCGATAGCGCCGGTGGAAGTAAATTGCTATAAATTGTAGAGCAATTGCTACAATTTGCAACTGTATGTGTATAAAGTCTTACAGCGCACTTTCAAAGCTTCAAAACGTTTTCTTTGTACCATTTTATCTACAGCGAGAATCGCCGTCGATTCAATACCTTTTCTCAAGGAAGTAGTTTTTAATTAGTTAATTAGTCGAAGGTATCAAGGAAATATATTTCACAAAGCAAAGGTATTACGTTTTAAAAATAATAGAAAATGAACATAAGGCATTAATGTATTTTGCTTACCACTATTTGTCACGAAACTTGTATTAAATAAAACTTCATGCCAAATTCAGATCTGCCCGATAGTCGATCAATTTGATAATAAATGCTTAGACATAATGTTTCAATCGTCACATAAAAGTATATGCCTATAAAATTAGCCCTCTCCCTTTCTTTTGTTATGTAAAAGAAACGGAGCTAACGGTCAAATAATATTATGCTCTAAATAAAAAAATGGCCCTAAATAAAGATGAATTTTATTACCTTAAAATTCCCTGCAGTCATTTCACCAGAATCATTACGATGGACAAGAACTTTCATTTACTTATCTACAGCTACACGAGCGCAAAACACGGCGTCTTTTCGCGCATTCAGATAAAAAGCGCTTTATTCAATTTCGCAAAGTACTGGCTGAATATAAACGCTGCTCATCAACTCGCCATTTAAATAGAAGAACGAAATCGAGGATAAAATCTTCCCGGTCAACTCATTGTTCTGAAGAAAACTTCGAATTAATTTAAAGAATGCTCGAATGGGCTTCTTATGTCTGGTTATAAGGGTTCTTATAACCGGATAAGAGCTCTCAAAGCAGAGATTGATGGGAAAAGTACAATTTCGTGATTGGCTTATTATAATGCGGAGTTTGATGAGCCTGCGCTAATTGATTTTATTTAAAGCGCTAAAAACCGTTCAAACTTGATCGACAGCGTAATTTATGGAAGGTATACCCTTAATTTTATTAAAGATGTTATTGCTACTTTCATTAATCATTACTGATGTAAGATTTCTCATTTCAATGTTTTTCTATTTTAGTTATCCTCATATTCTTTTAGGGCCGTATTAATAAACTCATCTCAACTGTGATCCCCGTCACAAGATGCGTCAAAAATGACAGTTTTCTATGGACTGACGTTAACTTTGACGTATCTTGGGACGGGGATCACAGTCGAGATAAGTTTACCAAGTCTAGAAATCATTTAAGGAGTCTCCTTTCACGACACATACATTTGACACGCAAACGTCAATAGTCATGACTCATGAGAAATGTCAATCACCGAAACGTACGTGTACATTTTTGTCTATAAATCAAAAAGTACATCATGGAAAATTATAAGAAAAAAAACATTTCAAATCTCGTTTATTGTCTAACCCCCCATTCTAGACCCCTTTTTAATAATTTATAATTTTTTTTTCTTTCGAAAAACAGATGACAACTATGCCACATTTCAAGTTCATCTGTAGTTGCTGAGAAAAACTGCTGTGGCATACAGACGGACGGACGGATGGACAGACATACGACGAAGTTACCATACGCATTAATTTTTTACCAGTTTGGCACGGAACCCTAAAAACGTCAAATCATTACGTAACGAAAAAACAATTTGAATATATTTTTCTTTACGCAATGGAAATTAAACCTTTACTACAATATTTTTGGGATCTATCCTACCCACGCAAAGGGTAACAAATAGTAAAAAGAGGATCGGATAAAAGGAGAAATATGTCAGTTCTTGTGCGAGTGGATCCGACATCCGCCGACCTCCGCCGACAGCGCCCGAGGAGGCAAAGCATTCGGAGCGGCTGAGAGGCTTATCCGGGAAACGTAGTCATCTCATTAAAAGCACGACCTTTTGAGAGACTTTCCATGTAAGCCTTACACTACAAACAACGCTTTAGGGGGTTAGTACCTAGTTAATAGTGGTTTAAGTGCTTTGGATAATTAAAATAGTACTAAATTAAGTTTTTGGGCAGTAAAAAATAACAAAGGACAATCAAGGATGAATGATGATGATGATAATCTCACTCAAATTAACTAAGTTCTAGGCTTGTACTATGGGTACTATACGTACTATATAAGCAACGATATACATACTTGTGTAGAGAAATACATACTTAAATATACATATAGAAAACATCCATGACTCAAGAACAAAGTAGATACTCTCGCTTATCACACAAATATTTGCCCATACCGGGATTCAAACCCGGGATAGCTAGCTAAAATAAAAACTGAATTGCTTTATTTAGAGATTTCTCTGCCTCAAGGCAGTGAAAAGGCAGTACTCAGGAACAAATACTTGCGCTCATCAGTCTCATTACACATTGCATATACGGGTATCGAATCCGGGACTGCTATAGCTGCTAGAACATTTTGCATGTGGCAAATCTATTTTAATTGAAAGTAACCTTATCTCTCCACGGTTTGGTAATGAAACAGTGTGACTTGAAGAACAGAAATTAAGTGGTCAAAATATCAATACCTACTTACTATAGATAGAAATTGATGATTTTCTTTTTTCAAAAAATTAGTGTAACTAGGATAGGAACAGTTCTTTAGGACCACTTGCACACATTCACGCGTTAACATTAACGCGCGTATTGTTTATTTTCGGTTAGTAACTACGCTTACAAAACTTTTCCAATTTTATCCACAGGTTTTACGTTTTAAAAACAAAAGATCGCAACTAAAAATCTCTGCCTTTTAGTCCCCGAATCTGAATTACGAATCGTATTATCGGTGAAGGCGAAAGATTCTTGGAAACGTAATGGCATTCTTAAGTCAGTCAGCGTTAATTTATGAAAAAGTCGCTTTCTCCGGGCGCGTGAAATAGAAATACACCGCCGTTTTGCGACGTAATCTTTATAGGTTCCATTTCTTTCACATGACTTTGTACCAGTGCGAGAAGGATAGAGATGGCGGTAGTAAAGCTTAGAATTTGCGTAAAGATTACACAGTTTATTTATACGCGAGCGGTGGCCCGTATACATAAACCGCCACTTTTTCCAAGCTTTAGATTCAAGGTATTTTGTATCGGGCAAAGGATGACCTAATTCTTCGTTTGTTGAAGGGACTGGTACTGACCTGGGGCAGAGCACTCCGCGTCGTAAATCTGAAAAGAAAATACAAATACTTAAGTAAAAGTAGCGCAAGCTCAAGTAAATCCTATTGAATTTCTCACAATAAATATTTAGTCGTTACATTTCTGTCGTCAAGATCTTGGAATATTAACGTGAAAGCTAAAGCCAAAGATGTAAATGGAATTTTGTAATGGATACCTTTCAGAAATCCATTTATGAAGTTCCATAAAACCTTTTTACCACTAATTAATACCAAAAAATTCAGCTGAAATATTCGCAACAAAATGATGTTCTCTTTTTGAAATTGTCAAAGCAACGCTTTCAAAGCCATAAGCTACGAGGCTTCGTAGCAGTGTCACTCGGCTTGATGTAGTCGTAGCACTATCGTAGCGCTACATCATTGAAACTATGCTACGACTACAATGTGAGAATTTTCTTTATACAGTGTTGCCGCTATTTTAAGTAAGTGATAGTTGAAGAAATCTCACATGGTTATATCCACTTAGCACGTTATCTCCTAGGAACAAAGATAACTTTAACTTGTCTCCGTTCGACGCAGTGATAGCTGGTAGGGAATGCTTAAAAGCATTTTAAGGCTTAACTACAGGATGTATTCCGGCGGTAAAGAGTTCGAAAATGAGAGTGATACTTATATTAGTGGAGGTAGATATGTAATGTTTTATGTAATTATTGTACATATAATGCTGTTTCAATTTATTGTATGTATGTTCAGAAGTATCACATACTGTATATACCGTATACTGGATTATGTGTACTTATAACATAAAAGAGTTTTTATAGTCCCATTTACACTTTTAACTGTATTAAGCAAGTGACAAGATTCAGTGAATCTGTCGCGGAGGCGGTTCTAACCGCGGGTTGCGGTTATCGGGCCCGACCTGTATCTGCCTTGGTTCCTATTTATTGGCGGTCCGGTAGCGCGGTAATTTATACAAAAACAAAAGAGCGTCGGCGGCCTTGCGGTTTCCGAACTCGTTAATGGCAACATTCGATCACCGCGGTCGTCATGCACCGAATAGTTAATCGTTTAACATACAGTATCTACAGTCAAGAAAATGTATTTATGTAGCTCTGGTGGAGGCAAAGCTGCAGAGCCTTGAACATCGTCGAAAGGTCGCCTGCTTGTCGGTGTTTTATAGGATACACTTTGGGGAGTGTGCGTTAGGGCTGCATGGCCTAATTCCGCCAGCTCCATTCTTGGCTTCGTGCGAATAGCTGGCATATCGACGCCGTATGGGTGGAACCCTAGTCCGCGCCTAGTCCCACGATAGCGGGATCTACTCAAGACCTATCCGATATTAGCGATTTATTGCCGGTTCAATGAGTTTGAATTAATCAAGTAGTCTACAAATAGTTCTGAAACGTTAATTGAATAAATTAAATCACCGCAGCAACGATTCAATTCTCCATTTCAACTGTCTCTTATTCCACATTCATGGGTTTTCTTTTCATCCCGCGCCCCCGTAATCATATTCACTCGTATGTTTTTTTCACACGTACCAAAATAAAATTACATAACATTAAACCTAAAAGCATTTCAAATTGGATCTTTTGTAAGCGACAACAAAGTTTAAAATAATGCGAATCTTACGTTTGGTTATTTCTTTTTATATTTTTGATATGACTTTTGTACTCTCTCCCCGGGGGGCAAATATTTACAGCTTTCTTATAAAGCAGTGTATAATATAATAACAAGGTAATTTATTTGGAGCTTCAGGAGCGAACAGATATTGCGGGGGAAGAAACGTATTTATTTCACTCTGATTATTTCGTTTGATGCCTATCTGACGTGTTTTATCCCGGAATAGGAGGCATGTCGTTATCATGCTTCATTGCGAAAACCTGATGATGAAATATCCTTTTTGTGTTGAATCTTTGTTGGAAAAGTATTACAAATAATCTAAATATATATAAAACCAAGTCGGGTTAGTTACATAGGTATCCTCGACATTTGGCCTTGACTTCACTCGGGGAGTTAAGAGCAAACTTATAGTTAAGTCCGCACCTGTGCGCTTTCATGTTCATCTTGCGTCTTCCTCTAAGTAAAATAACGCATGATGCGCTGTTTTACTTAGGGGAAGACACAAGATGAACATGAAAGCGCACAGGTGTGGAGTTAGCTATATAATTAATATAAAAAAAGAATTGTACCAAAGGTAAAAGCACACATCACAATATGTCATGTATTACTAATGTTTTTCCCAATTATAAAGCGGTGTCTCGGCTTAAACAAACCGTAATTCATTAATTATACAAACAAATTACAAGTTAATAATTACACAGGCTAACCACACCCGAATGTCTCGCTGTTTGAGTTACCGTTTGGGTTAATCTAATACTAAGCCTTCGTATTATATCTCTGCGGGTTACTGAAAATTGCTAATTTAGTTTTGGTTTCGGTGTTGGTAGGAGTAGCTTTAGCCTATGCTTATACCTACCGCTGAGTGTAGGCTCCGTCATTTGTACATCGTTAAAATATGGTCAAGGACATAAATATGTGTACATTTTAGTACCTTGTCTATTTAATGTCATGTTTAAACTGCTATATATGAATGTCACAGCTATTAAAGCAACAAAGGTTCGAAACGTGTATATTTATCACCTTGACTCTACACCTAAACTAAGTAGTATATAACAAAATAAAGGGAAGATCACGTACGCGAGTATATTCCCACAACGCTAATCTGTGACAAGGCGGGAATTAAAACAGCAAAGCGACAGGCTGTCTGTGGTTTATGTTACGAACACGAGATGGAGCTACGTGTACTAACCAACACGTGTAAGCTCTTCCTGTCACAAATAATTATATAATTTTACAGCGTTATGCAGAAAACAGCCAAGCTGCTATGAAGTTCAAAGGCAGATGGCTGTTTTCTGCATAACGCTATCCAATTTATGTTAAGAAAGTTAAAGTGTTTTCTCTTTTATTCAGACAATGTGAAATATTTGATTATGTAAAAAAGAAATACTATATCTGAATATTATGCTGTCAGTGGACATGTTGGAAGGAGTTTTCTTTTTAAAATCATATTTCTATATTCATATTATTATTTAGATTGCTTGTTTGCTTTTTTTCATTCATCTTAGAAAGTCAATAAAAGATAATCTGAAACAAGGTTACGTTCAATTTAAAAATGTTTACCACTATTTTATCGACTTGCCCTGTTTTCTGTCACAAACCAAAAGTTTGTCTGTTCGGTTCGAAACTTGCCGATGAGCTAGAGACCGACCTTCAGTAACGTTTCTATCCAGTAACCTCCGAGGTAGTACACCCTACATTGTAATTCCGTGGATGGCGTGAATAAGTTGATAAGTCGACATGTAAACTTAAGGAAATTTGTGTTTAGAACAGATTGCATAAGGTTTAAATTATTTGTTACTTTTTTGACGAGTTATCAACTTATTCACGCCATCCACGGGTATATCAGCTTTAATTTAGGTCTCTTGTGCCGCGGAGTCGCGTCCATTTCTAACTTAGCTGACAGAGGCCCAGAAGCATCAAAGTACAGTGCACTACGACTACATTAACAAATACCTGGTCCTGATAGCACGTTTCGCTTGCCAACTTATCTCCCGCTGCACAGTGGTGCCTTTGCCTATAATTATCCGCGCAGCGGTCAAAGGCTGCCAGCCCACTCGCCCGCCGGTTCAGTTCGTAGATTAAAGCGGAACAAAGAAGCTCAAACAGGTTAGAAGGAAGAAAGAGGGGCCAGGGAAGACGAAAGGGGAAAGTCTACTTTCAAAATTAAGACAGATGGTCTGCCTACTTAACTGCCTGCCCTCTGCAGATAAAACTTTTTTACTTACTTTTAGTAATTAAAGATTTTCCTCCGCGTGGCATAGCTCGTGGTTTATGGCATGGGGTGGCATAGTGGTTTGTGACGCCCTGTATTTATAAAAAAACGATTTAATTTGGTCTATTAACCCCCACTAAGAACTGGACGGGAATAGTAGAGCATCCAGCATTCATTACCCTGTACTGAACCCTGTCGTTAGGGGTCATTAGGGTCCCGCGGCCGGAAAACCCGGCCCGACAGCTTCCGCTGCTTTGTTTAACTTTATCTTGGACTAAATTAAATTAGTTTTAACGTTTGTGTAAACGGTTGAAATGAAAACACTCAATTATTCTGGAGCGTTGACTGGAGGACTTAATTTGTACGCCGGGTTAAAGGAATTTGGTATTTTTGAAAAACGAATAAAGGATTCCTTTGAAATACCTAGACGAAGGGGGAAATGTGACAAGTTGAATAGAAATAAAGAAATGTTAAGATATGCTGGGCCTTTATTTAAGTAACATTTTATTTTGATAAGGTTTCTATTTCTGACCCCAGAATGACCACTCGAAGAAAATAATAAGACCGAGAGTTTTGTGTCTCTTCAACCTACCGTTGTGTACCGTCTTTTATACTGATGTCCCTTAATGACATTAATGCCCTTTTGTCACTTTCTATTTTGCCAAGGTACAATGTGACACCACGCGATTTATGGCGACGTTAAACTTAATGGACGTTTGTGCAACTGGGTAATGGGTATCAGCTAATAATCTCAGAAACAGATGAGCGTATTAAATATAGGAATTTTACTTAGTGAAGTATTACTTCTAGGTCTACGCCCAAATTAAAGACAATTGCAATATTGGAATATTTGTGAAAGTCTTTCATGTTTATTAAACTATCGTAATGAGGTGATTAGTTGTAAAAAAAATATAAGAATATTCATCATCATCATCATTAGCGGAAAGACGTCCACTGCTGGACAAAGGCCTTCCCCAAGGTTAAGAATAAGGATAATAAGAATAAGAATATTATTATATATATTTTTTTACATAAGTATAATTATGTATATGTTAAGGAGAATTGAATATTTTTAAATAATAATTACCTTACCTTACCTAATAACTACTTTGTTATTTCGTTTGAATTGAAGTAGTTTTTAACAAACATCCTGTAGAATCGATTGTACAAAACAATTACATGTAAAACTTAAATTCCAGCTAACAAGTGAACTTTGAGTCTGAGAACTTTCATCGCTGCGCCGCCTCATGTTGCTCGGCTCGAGTTATCGGCAGAACGAGTAAAAGCTTTTTGAAGTTTGCTTAGGTAGTACGTACCCTGAAAATTAATCATTGAGTCAGAGCTAAAATGATAGAGAAGCCTTGAAAAGCGAAGAAAAGCATTTCCGAACTGATCGTGTTTCCGAATTTTCATAATTACGAATATAGGTAGACAGTTCTCTGTCGAAGACATTATGTTTTGGTAAAATGCCCTAACCTCAGTCAGCATCAAATAGATAGCAGCGAAAGTGGCCAAATATATCGCAACACTTCTTTATTACTATAGGAATAAGGATGTGTTACGATATATTTGGCCATTTTGGCTGCTCGTGTCTATTTGACGCTGACTGTACAAATAACAATTAATTCGTAGATTAAAAAAAACCAGCTCCAGACCGACAAGACGATGACGATCATTATACCGACAACGAATACCGACATTGAATCCGAAAATGGCGAAAGCACTTAAAAGCGCTACTGGGTCATACACAGATTCAGGTTCAACATTGTCCCTTCTGTTCCTAACAGTTTACCGCGCCCGCGATAACACAACGCTCCCCTGATGAAGGACTCCTAACAATCATGGCGAGCCGTTTCCTGACTAACATGTGAGTAAGCCGTATGAGTGTATATTGTTAGGGTTCCGTACAAAAATGATAAAAAAGGAATAAGGATGAGACATCGCTGTCTGTCTGTCTGAATGTCACAGCAGTTTTTCTCAGCAACTACACAAGCTATCAAATTGAAATCGGGTATAGTTGTATAACTTGCTTGCCCGCATCTTTAATAAAAAAAATATTAAATTATTTTTTTAAATAATAGAAAAGGGGTCCAGAATGGGGGGTTGAAAAATGAATGTGATTTGATTACAGCAAATGGGGTGTCATATAAAAGAACTCAATCTGCACATTTCAAAACTTTTTTTATAATTTTCCGTGACGTACTTTTTGATCTATAACCAAAAATGTTAAAAAAATTACCGTTCCCCTTTATCTCCGAAGTTTATGAACCGTAAAATCTGATAAATTCATAGCTTATACATAATTACTTATATTTTACAGAAATAATAAAACAAAGTGGTCAAAATCTATAGTTTTCGAGAAATTGACCAAAAACTTTAAAGATCTGTACTAAAATTTAGTCAAGTCAAAATTGACCTATTGCATACAATTAAAGTACATAAAAAGGTATATTTTTGAAGTACGGAATTAAATACGGAACCCTCGGTGTGCGAGTCCGACTCACACTTGACCGGTTTTTTTGAATAATGTAATAAAAATAAATAATAAAACTTTACAAAACTTAATGATATTGTTTACATACAGCTTATGTTTACACAGAACTAATATTATTTATTACACATTGTAATGACTCACGCTAGTTAATTGTGTAATTAGATGCGTTGTCAACCCAGAGGAATATGTTGAATTCTTATACGAGTTCTGCTGTGTTATCCCACACCGGAACACAGCAGCGAACACTGCTGACACTGTTTGAAAGACTATAAAATATGCCTTCAACAGGAAAATAACCCCAAATGCGCCAGCGTCTCTAAAGGGTTGTGACTTCACAAATCAATAAAACCTTACGTACATTAAAAGCGAGTCCGTCGTTTATAGCTGCTACTGGACATCTCGTTATTCCAATTTATTGCACCCCAGTGGACAGATTTGCTCCACACACCGATCACTTTGAATTCCTCAGACACCTATATCTTAAAGCGAGCGTGTCGAATATTCTATCCGATATAGTCAGAAATCCGACTAGGATAGACAAGAAAGGAACGAGGTATCTGTGACTGAAAGCCATTGTCTGACTTTCTAAGTCCCCTATCTGATATTGGTTTGAATCCAGAGACACCGTAGAGCAACTGCCATTGACAACGCTCAACGACATACGTAATAACCTATGTTCAAACGAAGAAATAATTGTATAGTCTAAGGTAGGTTAATACTATTTGTATTTTAACTACAAGTTTCTTGAGCATTTTTGAAAAAACACTAGTGTAGGGCAAGAGGTCTTTAAAGTCTTTCGAGTTCGCGTAAAGTCGGTCAGATTAGCTTAAAAGCTGAGAGCGAGTGAGAAAGAAGTACACACTCGAATACCTCCTTGGGGCCTAGGCCAGATTTATAGGGCTAAGTAAGTAGCATATGGCCCCACCTCTTCGCTGTTTTTGTTTGTCCAACCATGTGCCAAATATCCTGCATAGGCCATGTCCGAGTAATATTGTTAGGTTTATACGCCAACCTTTAAAAACTTTTTAACCTTAAGATGTGGGTTCTCATTAAACTCGCATAGGGGTTGGCGGCGCGTGTGTTTGAACCTTTATCCACTTACCAAGGTGTAATATTCGTTTCCCGGAGCCCCTATCAAAAGCCTTTTAACCTTAACTAAAAGCGTGTTAGTAGTTTTTGTAGGATCATGTGAACTATCCTCGAGCCTGTAACCACAGAATAAAATATAGCTAAAGCAGTAAAGAAACTACGAACAAACGTTCGAAACGTCGCACTCACACAGACGCACGTCTCAAGGAGACCCCTAAGCGAACATGGCAGTGCTGTCAATGGCGGGTGTCGCGTCGAGATGAATGGTTGAACGTGCGTCCGTGTGAGTGCGACGTTTTGAACGTTTGTTCTTTGCTTCTTTACTGCTTTAGCTATATTTATACTGTGCTGTAACCCTGAAAATAGAACGATTTAATGGTCAGTTGATGGCTTACGATAAAAAAGGGCGAAACATTAAATTATATTAGGGCGAGACTGCTTTGGTTATGGCTGGGAGATATTATTTTAGACGTTCAGGTTTTCATCGTTATGAAAGCTATTACCTTTCTGTCATTTTTTTTTTATCGTTTTTATGGTTAATAAAATAACCAAGCATCAGCACCAAAATCTGGAACACTAGAGGATTTGCATGTGCGTTGCCAGCCTTTATTATTTTCGGCTAATGAGCCGTTCAATTTGACCGTTTGCTGGAGTAGATTTCAAATTGTAATTTTCCTTGTTTTTGCAACCAAACAAGCGTGCTTGGCAAATACTACCTTATTTCTACCTTAAGAAATACACGTATTTAGGTTTTTTTAACAGTTTTGACCAGTCCTGTAAAACCATTAACAGTTGTTTTGCTTTTGTGTCGTTCAATGTGTACAGTCGAGGACAGAAAGTTGTTTACACTTTTTCACCTTATTCCATTGTAATAAGGTCCAAAAGTGTAAACATCTTTCTGTCCTCGACTGTACATTAAAGACTTTTTGTATTGTGTTGCCACCAAGGTACGTCAGTGGTTCCCGATGGATTAATTGGTTGACGAAAACGGGAACCGCTAAGAAGCATTAAAATTTACTCATCATAATGTTGAGGATGGAAGTGAAGTGTGGAGTTAATAATTATAGTGTCATCTCCGTATTGTCTATAAAAGTTAAAGTTCTTTGCTCCAAGCTGGCTCCGAGTTACATAATACATATATTTCTATTATTACGAGGTACAAAATGACGGAGGTACGGTGAAGTGGTAGGTAACAGTAGTTTCTTGTACAAATTGCTTCCTAGTGATGCCAGAGATGCGAGTGGTCCGAATCTCGCAGATTACTCAGCTTCAGTAATTTATATTGCCGGCTCAAGGATGTCTAGAGTGGAAGCAAACAAAAAGATTTTCCTCTTTTTAAAGAACTTACTGGAGAATCTTAAGTATTCCGTCGCATAAATATTGCTGTTTGAAAACTCTCGCAATGATTGTGCTACCTGCTTTTATTCGTAGAAATAATATTCAATTCTTATATTTTACAGAGTAATTTTATCCTAGCAAGATTGACTCGTAAATAAGGACTGCTGAAAATTCCAGGCTACGTCGACTTTATGAAAAACTAAGACCTACGTATAAGTTAGTAAGTAATGTCTGGTCCCTATTTTGAAACCGAGGATATATTAGGATACCTAGAGTACAATTTTTACATTTGCCGTATACAACATACGTACATTTTTTTTTCGTAGTAACCTTATTTTATCCGCTGTTTGAATATAAGTAGCTGGACCGGAAATTAGTGGGCAACTTACCTAACTATTATACTATTTTTGCACTCGGAAAACCATTTGCCCCACTGAAAAAACACAAGAAAGGTTCATCCATCGATAATCGTTTTTACGTATGTCGGCCTTTGTATTGAGTTGTAATAAAAGATCAGCTTCACTCCCTTGTCCCCTGGTATTCAAAACGTATTCCCTATCCGAAGCCGTAGGTAAAAGTCATTTATCTTCTTCAGAGGTCATACAAAGGGTCGGCTTATGTGTTTATCTAAATAAACAAACATAGGCACTCATGTTCAGGGGTGTTATTCTGTTATTAAATCGCTTATGATTTCGCTGTCGGAGTAATTACTAGCGAACTACAGTTGCCCTGCGCAGTTCACGATACGACCGCAGAAGTTAAAATTGACTTTAAACTTTTAAAGATTTGAACTTAACATACTGAACATGTGAAGTTAAATTAAAGTTTGTAACATTCTGAATACATACTAACCAATGAACCAACCATCAATTATATTATATGGTTCTTCTGTTTCCCGCGCAAATGTAATCACATCGGTTTATCTTCAGCCAGCGACAAAGGAGGTCGGGAACGAATTAAAGTGGTCAATTTATTCGGAGGTTCTAAGCGGGGAGTGTCGGGGATCCGACAGACTGCTCGCGCTTGACTTATGGTCCTTGTCCCGGAACCCTATTAAAGAGGCTTTGTTTTTTAAAGAAGGTACAGACAGGCTAAGGTTGTAAAAACCGGTCAAGTTTGAGTTGGATTCGCACATGTAAGTTTTGTACCATCGAACAACATTTACTCGTAAAATAGTCAACGTCCAAAGTAGGTACTCACTGCTACTCGTAATTGATCACCAGGATCGGATGGCATTTTTTTACTACATATGGTGGTACTGATAAATAAGGTCGCTAAATTTTGGACTCGCCAACTTCAAAGCAACCGACAAAAAAAATTACGTTTTAGGGGAGACCGGGTATGGTTGTCTCACGGGTTGGTTGTCTCAGCAGCCATAAAAGAATACTAAACGAAGGATTAAGTAAATCAATTGTTGAAGTACGGAAAGATATAGCTGTTACGTTTTTTTAACACTGATCGGTTCAATTATTTCTTCGTTCAGTACCTATTCTTAATTGGCCGCTGTGACAACCAACCCGTGAGACAACCATACCCGGTCTCTCCTACCCTAAAAAAGCTAAAAGAAACTTCTAGAAAAAGGACAGAAATACAACATGCTCATAAAAAGAATCATCAAAAATATAATAGTAAAAAATATCACAGTGCACCTTAACACAATTTGACCTAGTAACAAACTAAGCTCTAGGCATGTACTATGGGTGTCAGACAACGTTATATCCATAGATAAATAAATAATTAAATACTTAAAATACTTGCAAGAATAATGAACAAATACTCGAGCTAATCACAAAAATATTTCACTGGGAATCGTCCCCTGGAATGCTCGCTTCGCAGGGAAATTCACTACTTAGGCTAAACGCGTCGTCATGCCATAAAAAGTTTGCTTCTATTTTGATTCGATTTACTCCGTGATCAAGCGACATCCCGACATCCCGCTCCACCGCGAAGCTATTGGCCGCCTCGTTTGTCAGCGATACGTACGACTCTTAAAATATTACGTATTGTTCTTAGAAGGATATTTATGTGGCTCTGGCTGTGACAGTGAGGAATGACAATGAGCGCCGGGACCGACGTACGCCCTGTCTGTTTCCGTTTCCGGAGCGAGCGGTTCAACGAGCAGCGTTGTTGTCACCACATTTGATCTACTATTTATAAGGATGCTGTGAGTTAAGAGGTCAAAATTTAATTAATGATCAACAGTTGACAATTTAAAACACATTGTTTCCAAAATAACGTTTCTATACACAAAGGACTTTAGTTACGTGTCTAGACTTTATTACTTTATCACGCTATCTTCTCGGCCTAGGCATCGCAGGCCGAGGCGATAAAGACCCGAGCCATAACTTACCTACTTTGCAAAATTCCCCGAGGACCGGATGAGAACCTTCTGAAGCTTTTGTTCTAACGCAACCTTATTTATGCGTAGGTATACAGATTTACTGGTTCCACGTACCCCTTTGTGCTTCGGCTTTATATTTCGCGGATAGATCATTAAAATTTAATTCTGTAATTAAATTCTATTTCATGGTGTATCTTTTTATAAATTGTAGGCTAAAAGGTAAATTAAATAGGTTTGTAAAAAAAGTGTAGAAAATTCAGCGAAGAAAACTTTCGATTTTAACGTCAAAGGAAATGAAAGTATCATTAAAATAATTACAGGTTGTGACAAATTTCAGTGCCTTTTAAGTTTTACTAATAGCGCTGTAAAACGTGTGACCGCAACAGATTTATTTGGGTATTTAATTTTGCCGCAAATTCTCATTTGGCGCGTTTCCAGCGAGGCGCGGGTTTCGACAATTCCCATTGGACTGCGCTGTGAAATAAAATCGCCCTCTGACTTTAGCGAACATTCCTTTTCAATGAAGCCTTCTGGGTGTTCAAATTTTAAACCTGTTAATATATTTACAACAACGTAAATTACTGTTGGTAAAAAATGTAATGTAGGTACTTTATGTCGTTGAATTCGTTGATGTTTATTTTTGAGGTGCAAAAGACCCGTGCGGCATACTGAATAAATATATTTTATATTTACTTTTTGTGGTGAGGTATGCACTGTAATACAAGACTACCTCTGTTTTAATTCGTATATAAATAAACTAAAAACACAATTTGTGTACACATCCACCATAATCACTTCAGGACAACGTAATCAACCTGTACCTACCTTGTAACTCAGAAAGCCACTAGACCCAAAACGTCCCAACGCTCCCTAAAATTCAACTTCATTACGCCATTACGTTTTAATTTGCACGACGCGAAATCGCTCGGAGGGTTCCGTAGGTGTCGAGTCATGTCTAATACAATGACGGTGGCCTTTGCGGGGCTTAATTGAAAAATTCCTCCGTCGATTCCCCGAATACTTGCATGATCGCGCACGCGGCCCCGCCGACAAATACCCGTACCCATACTGAATATTCCGATGCGCATGATTGATTTGAAATACTAATAGACAGCTATTCCGCTTGCGGTTGCGACGGGTATTGTCTGGGAGTGTCGCACGCTTTCTATTACAGTTATGGAGCAGAGTGTGTTAAAAAACTTTAGTTATTTGTTTTTTTTGCAAGAAAGAGACCAACAAGCAGTGTAACTCAACCAACCAAAACAAAGCAATAAAGCAGGAAGGTGGAAATGGAGTTAGTAGTAGCTGGTGAAACCTGAGCCTTCGATATTCTAAATTATAGACATTATATGAATAAAACAGAATGATACAGACACAGTCAGCTCGTGTTTATTTAATAACAAGACAGCGTTTTCATGTTACATTCTTCGAGAGTCATTAAAATTATCATCAGCCTGTAATAGGGATTAATTGTTTATTTATAACAGTTTTCTGTAGTAATAGCGTCTTTTTTTTCTTAGATAAAAACACTCATGACATAAACAAATGCATGTTTTTTTTAAACCAATTAGATAGTTACATTATTTGAAATCAATATACTCGTACAAATATGTTAATGTGAAATAGAAACTTAAACTCAGCGAAGATTAAATTAAAGCTCATTTGGATGCTTTGTTCCATTACCGCCGGTTAGATTGAGCTTTGAGCGTATTTAGTGCTAGTCGGGAGCTTAGTCGGAGCTTCCTTTCTCTCGGGGATATAGTAATGTGATTAAACAAAGGCTATAACAGCTCGTTAATTGGCAATAATTATTTATTCAATTGTATCGGAAACGTTACTATACTAACATACAGTAATATGCGCTAACATTGTCGAATGTTCTGTGTTTGAACGATTTTCAAACTCCAGCGGCCTTATCATGCATGGACTAGATACAATTTGACAGGTGCTAGGTAACTGAATACACCTATTCCATATTCTAACGTAAGACCTAAAGCTTAAGGTTTAAAATAAAATTGTGTCTTCCTGTCTTTTACTACCTTTTATTACTAAGCGACTATAGCGATTTTCACTTTTTTATAGCGATTTTATCAAGATGAGAAACTTTTATTTTAAACCTTAAGCGTTAAGTCTTACGTTAGAATATGGAATAGATAATGAGATTCCGTTAAACGTCTCGCCCTTCACATCGTCCGATGAGACTAAATTAAAATGCAGGCAGCCAAATGTCATTGGCACCCTTTGGGTACGGAACCCTAAAAACTAAGTAGGTACGTTGATTTATGTGGAGATGCCAAATTTTCATTACAGTTCACTCTCCTTACCCTGTGCAACATCATTCAACAGAAATTAATAAACTAGCCGATCGAAGTCGAACCCCAAACAACTCGCCCAAAGCCACGAAGGTTATAAATACGAACCACATGGCCAGCGGGCTCCGGCCCTTTTGCGTCCACCAGGAATTCTTACGGGAGAGTTCAAAGGAGTGATGTTTTACGGTGAATTACCCCTTTTAAAAAAGAACGTTGTGTTAGTCTGTTAATTATTTTCAGAGCTGCTTTTAGGGAACAATACAATTTATGATGTAAATTTATAATATAATTTGCTGTTGGACATTAATTTCGCTATTTGTAGTTTATTGTGTACGTATTAGTACAGTCAAGGTCATAAATATGTATACACTTTAGTACCTTGTCACTTTAATCGCTGTGACATTCATATATGGCAGATTAAACATGACATTAAATAGACAAGGTACTAAAGTGTATACATATTTATGACCTTGACCGTACAATGCAAATAATAATATATTTGGGTGTATCATAATGTATGATACAGCAAAACTTTTTTATTTAATATCTCGCCGAGCGCTCGCTATATAGTTAATTCGTTTATGACCTTTTTAACCAATGGTGTAGGTCATAGTCATAGTCATAGCATTTATTGTAAACCATAGTTGTACAGGTCTCAAAGTTCAGTACATTTAGATCCATATGGGCCCTGGTAGGGCGTAACAATTCTAATTTCAACTGAGGAATTACATTATATTGTGACAATATTTGCGATCATGTTATAATTTAAATTTAAATTTCTTTTTTCTTTTTACTCTAGTCACAAATGGAACTATACATACATATGTATATGTACCTATACTAAGTTTAACCAATGGTGTTTGAATGGTTTAGATCTTAATCTTAAGATAAGTATCAATCGAAACCTCATTTGCAATTTAAATATTAAAAATAATTTTGTAAGCTTCTTCCCCTCACTGTCTTGGCAATGATTTATTGTGGTCAAGATTGATGAGTACTTAATTATCTATCCGACAGCGACAGATGTCAATGTCGCCTCAGCTTCATTTAAGTAGAACATTTTAGTAACAGCATTTTTAATATTATTGTTCCGGTATGGGGATAAGACACCTCCGAGCCTAACATGCATCACAAGAATAAAGTAACAGCACGAATAAAAAGTTGCTAGAGTAATTAAATATCATGCTTAGCTCAGAGCCTGTGCGTTTTTAACACTCAGACCTCCGGTCAAAAACGCTAGTGTGCACAGGCTCTTAATAGCTTTGAACGATTTTATTTCATTACTCTAGCAATTACCGGATAAAATCGCTTAGTAATAAAAGAACGCAAGTCAGGATGAGACACTTATTTTAAACCTTAAGCGTTCAGTCTTACGTTAGAATATGGAATAGATATATTAATTTCCCTGGCACACTTCAAATTGTATCTCGTGCATGCATGCTAAGCCCGCTGGAGGCCTAGCCGAGATGCATTACGCTAACGTAACAATTTCCGAAAACTGACAAAATGTATGGAATTGATATTTAGCGGCTGTTGCGACAGATTAACTTACGTCAATTCTATACATGTTCATTGATTTAGAAAATCGCTAAATTAGGCCCCCAGGTGAGTGACTAGCACTGATGGTCGGGGCTGGCAACGGCAAATTTGCAGTCTTACGGCCGTATAAATCCCGCCCGTCACAAAATGCGTCATTTCATAGAAAACTGTAATTTGTGACGGGCGTCTCAGCCAAGATCATTCAGTTTGTTAAATAATACGGTCCTTAGTATTGCAGTCTTGAGTTTGTAGTCTTAGTAGAGTAGATTGCAAACATCTGTGTTTCAGATCCCACTTACCACCAGGTGCCTTGTGTGCTTGTTTGCCATTTCCTTTATAAAAAAGTACTAAATTGAAAAAGAAATGAGACGACGTCATTTTCACAATGCGCACAATACAATAAATAAAATACAATACTTTACCGTTGTCAAATATTTCCTTACATTCATACAAACTACAAACTGTACTATACAAACACGGCTGAATACGAGAATAATCGATCAAACACCAAATAAAATGTTTGAAGGAAAAAATATTTTCCGACAAACATCACTGAAGCATCCCGGCAACTGAGCGACGTTTAGCGTAGGGACGGGACATTTTGTTGGTTGACATAACAGTTTTCGTTGTTTACAGACAATAGAGGAAAACCACCACCAGACTTTATGCCGCCAACTGACGCCGTTGTCACTTTTTTTGATCACTCGTAACATTTTGCGGATAGCCGTGGCAAAGGAATTCGTTTCTGTTTTTTGGGGCGACGCTTTCAGTGTTCTGTGTGCGATTTTCCACCTGAATAACGCTGTACACATCTGTTTCGAGCTCGAGTATTCAAGCATGAGCACGTAGAGCAGTGTTAATATTAAAATACTCTAACAGAGGTCGGGATTTTATCTAAACTTGATGTATGTTCATTCAATAATGTCTTCCCGGTTTACCCTTGAATCACGGACACTAATTTCATAGAATATATACAAATATATTTATTTCCTAAAATGATACATGTCTGAAAGCTAAATATCCAGTGGACCCCAAACTAGGCTGGGCCTGAATCTTGGGGGTCCAGCGCGGGTGCAGTTGGGATCAAAATTATTAACAGTAATATGACTTAGGACTATGACAGTATTGCAATATGATAGCAGAAACAAGATGGGCTAAAGAAACAGGAATAGACGGTCTGACATACTTTTTAACAGTTACCAGTAAGAATAGTAAAATTAGAATAGGGATTCTTAAGTTTGCTTATCTTATTCATTACGCTCAGTGTCTCTTGTATCTTCCTTTCGAATATACAGGAAGCCATATCATATGATGCATTTCTACCGAATATTTGTAAAAGTCTCAATAACCAAATTATATAAAAACATAAAAATACCGGTTTGTACATAATTTTTCCTTTTTTTTAATAACCAAGTACCAGCGAAATGCCTAATCTTCTTCGGCATCGGCGCAGAGCTAAGCTGAAGTCACGATTTAAGTAGTGATATGACCTAATTGGCTTCCGAGACTCGGTTATTGGAGAAAAAGCTGAAACAATGGGAACTTCTTAACAAGTTATCGGTCCAAGGCTGCCTCTGACAGCCAAGTATAATCTTAATAGATATCTCCGGAATTAATCATTCTTATCGCTAATTGCGTAGAATCAAGGCGAATATTGCACACAGTCCATGAAATCTTCTTAAACGTTATTAATCTTTAGATATTGTTCGACGACTTTATAAATAAAGTTCTTAATTAAAAACGTAAGAACGAGCAGAGATTATTTATGTAGCAAATAAACAACAAAAGCGACAGATATTGATAATGAATTCAATTAAAGACATTAATATAAAAACTCTAAGCAACACTTAATGCTTAATTAAAACGGTTACACGACAACCGAAACATCAATTATATTTGATGTTGACAATTGAGTGGCAATACTCGTAATAAGGGAACTTCGTAACAAAGCCAAAGGCGATGTTGATGAAATTTTCAACTCTTCGAACTTGACTGCTGAACTCTGAAATTCCATTAAACAGCCGGCGGAGACGAACAATCGCCGATACGCCCAACTCGGATGACTAGGTAGTTTATTTTTTCTACAAGACCTGCTTTCGTTGAACATTTCCTGCAAATTTTCCACAAAGTTGCTTGTTTACATTGCTTCTTCGTGTACCTACATGCTTCGAGAAAATTAAACAGGTATTTAAACGAGTAAGAGCTTTCTGTAGAAAACTATTTTATTACAAGGCATTGATTACGTTTTTACCACGATTTTATTCGCTCGGTTTCTTGTCTGTCTATTTATTTGTTTCACTGTTCGCTACAAGTTTTACAATCGATTGTAAACTAACTACTCGATGTGCTAGAGACTTGCATATAGCCCAGAACTGGATAACAATGCAATAATATGGCCAATACATACAATAATTTATTTAACCTATTTTAAAAACGTGGTAAACGTAGTTTTTTTAATTGTAACTTAATACTTATTATACTTACATAGGTATAAGTTTGATAAGCATGAGAAAAAGAAGAAGTAATGACGGTGAACTTGCCATCTTATAATATAATATTGCGACGTTTCGTTTTTCAAGGGATCAGTTTTTAAGTTTCATGATTCGTCAAATTAGAACCAGATTTAAGACAGTTCCTGATTGATCCCGTCTAAGAGGCGTGTGAGCAGACAGCGTCGGCATTGAAGCAGGAGCCATCTTACGCCGTGTGCAGCCGAGGAGAACTAATCGCATGCAAGTGTGCCAGGCGCTAGGCGGCCCATTGCTCTACAAACTTCAGCATCATAGCGCAAAGTTAATTGGATTTGGTGAAGTATCCACAGATTGAAATTTATTTCTCTCAGTGATATTTTAATTTAAATAATAACTAAATATAAAATAGTAGTCTAATAAAGAAAGTTACACATTTGTGCCGATTTCAGTACATGGCACTAGTTCTATCTTTTCACACGACTGCCTACAAAAGGTGTGGAATATTTTTCAATATATTGATATTGTGAGTAAAGTGAGAGCTGATATACTTTTATTAAGGTACTTAATAAAAATACTCGACGTTATACGATCTACCAAATGACGTCCCAAAAACCTTTATTAAGACACTAAATCTGGTTTAGTAGTAAATGGAGGGAAAATAGATACAGACATAGCTTGAAAAGAGTGACATGAGACTATAATATTTTATAGTGGGTACCACAACATTTTAGTAGATGATTGGGTTGATGACTGGATAGGCCTTTGAGCAGAGCGCTTTCATTTTTTCAAATTACTTCTTTGCTTTATACTCGTCTAATAACAAACAAACTTGCGTCTAATAACATCTTGCCTGAGATACGTCTCAAGATACGTCAAAGTGAACGTCATGTGTTGTAATACTGTGTATATTTTTTCTGTGACAATAAATCATTATTTATTTATTTATGTCATAGAAAAGAAATTGGCATCTAAGACTACACTTGTACTTGTATGAGACATACGTGTAGCTTGAGTACGTGTTATAATTATATGTAAAATTTTAATTACCTACCCACAAAACTAAAATTTATTTATATTTTACAAATAGGTCGTAACTATATGCTGATCTTAACAGGACAATATCTGAAATCGAGTGTGCGTTATTGCATATGCACTGTTTTACATCACATATCACAATTTTGTTCGCAGAGCAGAGTAAAATCCTTCCTTAATCCGTCGTTATTTATTTACGACCACACGCGCTGGCGTTTAATGGGTACTCGATCAATCAATTTCTCTGCTCCAGTATGTTCGGGATCGTTAGAGCTAGAGTTACTTAACGCTACATGTTATAGTTCCTATTTCTTATATACTAGACTACAGACACTCGCTATAAAAATCCTATGTGAATATATCCATATCCTTACTGAATCAGGCGTAAAAAAAGATCTGAGTCGTCCATAGGTAACGCTGACCGTTTCATATTTTAGGATCCAGTTTTGGTAATGACCTAGTGGCTCGTAAAGTTCAGTGGGTCCGGTTCGGGGGTGTTAGAGGTTGCTAGATTAGTTTGCTCTTATTTTTCATTACCTGCTTGTACTTTTCCAAGTTTATTTTAAAGTAATAACGAAACGATTATGTGTCACATCACCTTTAGTGGGTTAGGTACTTCAATAAAATCTTTGCCACGCGCGATGAATACAAACTGTCTCTATAGTGTCTACTTTTCTCGTTCGGTTCAACACGATTCAATCGAAGTAAATAAAGTCCTGTATTCGTTTAGACGGGCGTGTATTTTTAGATGTCTTATTTACTGAACCAGTATAAATAAAACTTTATGACTACGGTTGGCTGTGTATGCAATATTCGAACGTTGAACCCTCTCGTATGGCAATGGGCAAGTTTCTCGAGTAATTTACGACTTGCGTGTCGTTTTGGCTCAAGTTAACTAATAATAATAACATTCCTGAAATAGTTGAGGCATACAATTATAAGTCTTACTACAAGGTTGGATAAGTTTAAATGCCCTCATACGAATTCTGTAGCGTATAAGCTTAGTGACTTAACGAATAGTAGCCCTAATATAGAAGAAAGAGGAGCCCCATCATCGTATTCCTCCAGTGACACGAAATATTCGGTATTTTTTAAATATTTTTTAACCTAAACCATTTTTAATAAATCAAAAGTAGGTATATGTCCTATGGGCACGTGAACGCGCTAGCAACTAAAATTCAACTTAATATTTTCATCCCCTGGAACAACGCACTCATTAATCAGTACAAATGACACTGTCTAGCTATGTTTTTTGGGCAATACACAACACTTGATTGATCGTAAATAGATATTATTGTTATGTCTACCATTATTCTTACATAACTGCGGGCAAAATACCGCCTATATCGAAGTAAGCCCCGTTCTAATGAATGACTCGCGCGGTCAAGAGTTGCTCTCGATGTGTTCGGGTTTTTACCGAAGAAAAGGAGGCCCGATTGCTCCCCAGGCGCTCCCTTTGTTTGGTGCCTCCAATTTTCTTGTAGCGTTCGTACTTTACTTTGTTTTCTAGATACCAGAGGAATTTTTTCGAATATAATATCGCTGATGTTAGCCATCGCCGGCATTTGACAACAATGAAGCGGAACGAGAAGTCGGGGCTGAAATGGTTATTGTGCATTTCTTTTAGCTGATTTTGGAAGACTCTTTATAAATTTATTCTGGATTGGACCCATTGCGTACCCAGATCACTTCATACTTCTTATAAAAATCAGATTTAAGTTCCGTATTTTGCGTCATTCGCAAACACTAGAATTCAATTAAGGCTCTCAGCGACGCCGCCGGCTTCGTTCGGAGTCAATTAATTTGGCTAAGGACCTGAAGCTGCCGGCCGATTAAGCCATGTTAATTAGTAGGACACACCTCGTCCGCCACATCGCGGCTTGAATTACATTCAGTCAACAAAGTATCGGGAATGGATGATTTGTTTATGGTTCCAAATTCAAATTTTTGTTTTTTTTGTTGTTGTTAGATTGGCACAACTGTTTTCTATTTTGGCGCGGAGTTTGAGTTGCATCTGTTATTTATATTAAATACAGTGCTGTTTTTAGTTATATCATATCTAGTGTGTATTGCGAATTTCATAATGGACAAAAACATTGAACAAAGAGTTTGTCTTAAATTTTGCATCGCCAATGGAATTTCGTGTTCGGAGTCACTGAAAATGTTACAGAAGGCTTACGGTGATTCGACTTTATCAAAAACACGTGTTTATGAGTGGTACAAAGCGTTCAAAAGCGGTCGAGATGTGATGGAAGATTTGCCTCGCTCTGGTAGGCCATCAACGTCTGCAACTGAAGTTAACATCGCAAAAGTGAAGGAAATAGTGACTGAAAATCCTCATTCAACTTTGAGAGAGATAGCCGCCGAACTTTCTGTATCTCACGAGTCGATCCGTACTATTTTAACTAATCATTTGGGTATGAAACATGTTACCGCTCGGCTAGTCCCAAAAGACCTGAATTTTCTCCAAAAACTCAATCGCATGAGAGTCGCTGAGGACATGCTAGAACGAGTCAATTCCGACCCAACATTCATGAAACGCATTGTTACTGGTGACGAGACGTGGGTTTACGAGTTTGACATGCAAACTAGTCAACAAGCTTCGGAGTGGCGCTTCGTGGCACCCGTTTTCAATCGGTAGAAGACATAAAGGAGAATTCGCGCCGAGAACTGAATTCAATTCCGGAAACAGCGTTTAAAAAATGTTTTGATGCTTGGATTATTCGTTGGCGTAAGTGTATCGTTTCTGAAGGAGCATACTTTGAAGGTGATAAAATAAATTTGGATGATTAACAAACAGTTTGTGTATTATTGATCTTTTCCCGGTACTTTCTTGACAGAGTAGTATACCTACCCTGACGGCCTGACCACGACGACGTAGACGTTGATGTTACACGAAATGTGTTAGGAAATTCGCTCGCCGCTCAGCCCGTCGCGCAAAGTTGTGGCCAGCTGACATTTTACGAAACAGCTGGAAGCGAGGAGTACATGACCGATCACGGTAGATATCTTTGGGAAAGGCCTATTTCCTTCGAACTATACGTATTTTTAAATTGTAGTTTAATCAGAAACTTGTGGTTAATAAGTCAATAGGGAACTCTTACTGGATTAATTGAAGCAAAACACAAAAAACATAGGAAGTTATAAAAAGCTTAAAAACAGTCTGTGTCAGTGTGGGTATGTGTGTTAGTATGTTTGTTACTCTTGATAAAATTTTGAATGGAGATTATAACTCTAGATCATTTAGGCTATCTTTTATCCCGAAAAAAATACTATTCCCGTAGAATGGCCAAATTACCTACTAATTCTATGCAGATGAAGTCGTGGGAAGAAGCTAAGTACTATTAAAATCAATATTTTTAACAGTAAAATAAAACAGCATCTATCTAGAAGGAAAACAAGGGACAAGGAAATATACACAAGTCTAATCAACGAGTCGTCTTTTCCGACATTCCGATTCGTCTTTCCCTCATTACTTACTCAAAACTTTCGTTTCATTCACCCCAAGGTTATTTTGTGAGAGGTTCCGGCATATCGACTGTTAGTCGACGGGGGTTATTCGGAATAAGGTCGGCGGAGAAGGGCGAAGTCACTTCGCATCACATGGAGTGCAACCCCGACGTTGACAAATTGCCGCGCTGATGTCGAGGGAAATTATTTAAAACACTCGCAGCCTCCCGGAGACGTAGGCTTATTGCCTCCGGACGTTTTTGGGAGGCATTTTGTTAATAGATTTTCGAAATTTCGTGAGCGTTGAATGAAGGCTTTTTAGGAATGTTTTTCCATTCACTCTGTACTTATTTGAAAGTAATCTCCAATGCACGCTCGCATCGGGTTTTAAGATAATGAATATAATAGGCATCGAATCTGTAAAGTGTACCGGTAGAGGGAGGAGAAGAAGGAAATATTTTGGATGAAAAACAATGAGACTATTATCATGGTCTGTATGATGAGATTTGAGGGTGTTATAAAAAAAAAAAAATATCAGGGACAATCTCACACAACTTGACCTAGTCCCAAACTAAGCTCTAGGCTTGTACTATGGGTACCAGGCAACGATATACTTACTTATATAAAGAAATATATACTTAAATATATAGAAAACATCCATGACTCAGGAACAAATACTCGCGCTCATCACACAAATATTTGCCCATACCGGGATTCGAACCCGGGACCGCTAGCTTCGTAGGCAGGGTCACTACCAACTAGGCTAACCGCGTCGTCCTACCATTGTCTATTATTGGTTATTTACCTAGCATTGGTCAGTCGAGGACAGAAAGATGTTTACACTTTTGGACCTTATTACAATGGAATAAGGTGAAAAAGTGTAAACATCTAGAGGACAGAAGTCCTCGACTGGTCATTCGATGCCCGGTTTGATTTTTTTCAATAAATGTGCAGCTGCCTCTCTACCGTACTTTTCGCAACCACTGTCTTTTCTTTTCCCACTGGAAACTATTAACTACTTTTTACACTTTTATCAATATATAGAAGTCTAATTAGAGTTTGAATATTGACATTTTTACCACACGCAACAGTTTTATGGAGTAAGCTTATTGCGGCGATATTTCTGGATAGCTACGATTAGGGTTTGCAATATTCGTCCAATTTTAGTATTCGAATAATACGAATACTTAGATTTCCAATATTCGAATATTCGAATATTTCGAATAATTCGAATACTTTTGAAAATAAAACAAAATAATGATTCTAAGTTGTGTAATTGTAAAATACGTAATGTAAAATTAAAATGTAATGACCTTACAACTAAAAAAAAACATTTATGGTATATTCTTCAAATTAAATAATATTCATTTGGATGATAACAACTTTTGAAATAAAGTAAACAATTTAATAAACCAATCACAGCACACAGTTACAATATAAATTTACTTTATTTATGATAAGTTACAATAAAAACAAATCAATAACGAGCACTCGTTCCGTATGTATATAAAGAAATGACTAACTGTCAACTTTTTGGCAATCAACAAATTCAAACTATACTCAGCGGCAAATCTAACCGCCCACTCTACATACATGTTTGTAAGGTGAGGTAAAAGAGAGTGAGAGGGCAACTTGGATTTGCCGCTGATTAGTAGTTTATATTAAAATTATAATTTGGTTTACTTACATCTTTTCATGTCAGTCAGCAATTCAACATCATCACAGCACAGCACAGACAATTTATTAACACGTGACGTAAACTTGCACTTAACCGTGTACGAGGAATCACCATCACCACACCAAAAAAACATGAACTAATCTTTAAGCTCGCTCTCGCTATCGCTACGCTACCCCTTTTACCAACTACGGTACGGCATTTAGTTCGTTTTAGAAAGATTTTGGCAAGGATAAAGAAAAATACGTAATTTATTGTTTGTCTTGGATTTGAAGTTATTTTTAATGTTTAAATCTATTTCCACGGAGTTGTTAATGTGGAGGATAATTAATCCTGGCATTTAGTTAGTGTTTTGCTAAGGTAAATAATTACAGACATATTTCTTCACTATTCGAAATATTCGTTTTATTCGAATAATTAATATTGTCGAATTCGAATAATATTAATGGCGAATAATTCGAATATTCGAATATTCGAATTGCAAACCCTAGCTACGATTTAGTGACCTTCAATAATCGAGCAATGTTTTTTAAATACCGGAACGGAATTTAGGAGTGTGGGGGCCCGCTGGTTCGTTTGCCTCCTCAGCTCTACCTATTAACGCTGTGTAAGGTTTTCGGATTGACGGGTCAAGTTAAAATTGCTAGACGTTGAACAATCGAGTTATTGAAGAACACCCTAGCACAGTCGTGTGTCAACCCATTCTGGAACCTAAAACTGGCCACAGCTTGGTTCTATTTGAATTCGGAACTAGCAGGAATTCCACGTTCTTCTCGGATCCGTAAGACGTGCTTCTATTATCTATGCGAGGTTCAGATTGGGCGCGGGCTGCATCGCCGGACAGCCAACACACGATACTGAATTATGAATATGCTCCGCTCTTACGGCTCCTAAACCTCCCCAACGTATGAATAATAACCTGAAATTTCAATTTCACTTTCACGTAAACTTGAGCGAAATTTCGTGTATTCTAACTCCTTTTAGCGAGCTGAATTATAATTATTTATTATGCAGGAACAAGTTAAGATCGGCAATAAAAAGTTTGTGCTCTTTAATTTTCTGAATAACTTGAGGGTTGTTGGGATTCTTTTTGTGTTCCATTAGGAAGGAGCTCATTAAGAATCAATTAACTGTCTTTGCTTATCTTCTTAACAGATTTTTTTCAAGCTTATACCTTATACATACCTTTAGGGGTATTCTTTTTCTCGCTTATTCGACCAGTGAGTTCGTCAGCAATATGTTACTTAAATTAAGTCAAGGGAAAATCTTACACTAACACCCGTATTTATAGACAAGAAAAGTAATTACTTGAGTAATAGTGATGTCAAAAGTCGTATAAAAAACTGTTACTTAAGTAACAAGTAATTACTTTTCTTGTCTATAAATACGGGTGTAACTCACTTAGTCCCAAATTAAGCACTAAGCTTTTACTTAGGTACTATGAGTACTAGAAGACTTCCAAGACTCAGGAACCACTACTGCTTGTCTCTCAAAATGTTAGCCCTTACCGGGATCAAACCAGGGCCGCTAGCATCGTAGGCAGGGATACCAACTGGGTTAGCCACGTTGTATTATACTTATAACGTGGTTAACGCAGTTGGTGACCTGTTGGTGGTAATTATATTTGTTGTATGTTGTTCGTTCCCCGTGGTGAGGAAGTTGCAGTGGAGTTATGGCTCGTCAGCTGTTTGTGCAAGGGCTCAGTGAGTTTGCTCGTTGCAAGCTTGTTAATTGAAAGCTGTTGAACAAATAAACCGCAGCGACAAAACTGTTTGGTATAATTTAACTTTGCATGTTAATTTTGAATCCGTTAAATAATTCACTTGTAATTTGACGTTTACATTTTTTCAAAGTGTTGCTATATAATGTTTGATCATAGGTATTATTATTAACAATATATGAGAAAGCATGCTAGTTGTTTTTATGTTTTTGTTAGTTACCTAAACTATCTTATTATGTTACATTTTGAGATATGAGAACTCTGTCGAAGATGCGTCTTTCTCCGAACCTATAACTTTGTCATTATTACCAGCCCCGAGGCTTATTCCACGTTCATTCAATTTGTCGTAACAGGCTTCTAACTAAGAACGGCTTTACTAAGGCCAAAACGAATTTAGGTATCTAATATTATTTATACTGCTACTTTATTTCTACTAAATTTCTCGCGACTTCGACTAAGTATAACCTAACCGAGTTAAAAACCCCCGACAAAATCGGGAGCTCTACTTTCAGATCTTTCAAAGTTATCTCTGCGAAACGGAATTTCATCAAACCAAGCTAAGAACACTTTCGATTAAGTCACCTTTAAAAAACAAAATGAAAATCGGTTTATCCGTTTAGGAGCTACGATGCCACAGACAGATACACTGATGCAAAAATACACACGTTAAACTTAACACCCCTGTATCGGGGGTTAAAAGTAGCCTTTACTGTAACCGCACAGCGGGGTGGGTGGGGGATGAGAAATATTAAGTTACAGGATTGTACTAACACATTCCTAAATTAATAAGACCACATTCATTTACAATACACTAGCGACCCGCCCTCGCTTCGCTCTGGGTACTATTCTATACGTAAACCTTCCGTGAAAAATTATCCAACTATGTCGTAATAATTCCAAACTCGGCCAATAAAGTGTTGCAGCACAGTCTTGACGCGTTTTCTTAGTAAAACCTGTCACATCATTTTGTGATATTACTTTTAAATCTGAACGGTCCCATATCTTTTTAATTACTCAGCGAAGACACGTTTCCCGCACGCGTGGCGATAGGCGTCGGTTAATGAAGCCATTTTGGTGTAATGCGAGTCATTTGCAAGCTAAAGGAACTCCGCTGGGAGATAAATCCGAGCTGCGAGGCAGCGGAGACCGGGACAGTGTGTCTACTGCTTAAGAATGAAGTTATTCGTTGCCGTGGATAAGTTAGTAGTTGGTAAGTCATCATCGTTTATCTACAATTTGTGGCCGGCAACTATTGCTGTCTAAATCTTTCTTCGTATGTTAGAGTAGTTGCAGGAGTTAATCCTCTTTAGATAATACAATTTCGCAAAAATACGTTTGTGTCAATATAAAATGATATGCAAACTTAGTTGACGGTAAATCATATTCTTCGTAAAGATTCTACTGAGGTACGGTGCTCTGTGTAGGAGGGTGATAACGACGGATCGAGAGCAATCTCCCACGCGAGCAACGCCGCCGGCACGCCTTCGCCTTCAGCTTTATACTGGAAAATCTGACTAAACACCCATTAATTTGCAGTAGACGACTAGACGTAAATGCGACTGCATTATTAAGTTTTAAACGCATAAAGGCTACGAGCCTTTTTGGGACAACATCAACAAACTATATAATACCACGCATATACGCATATACTCAATAATGAGCATTGACGGAAAAGAGGGGGCCCTTTGCCCAGGAGTGGGACACTCAGTCTTAAAACTATATCATACCTACCTTTAGAATGTACTTGGTAATGTAAACATATCAGTTTTTGTTGATCAAATATTACATCGATTGTAATAAATTTAATGAACTCGCCATGTTTAAGACAGACAAATGTCATGACATTGAGACAATTTTAATGATTAAGAGAAAACTACGAATTATGTTGGTAAAATACACAGTCCACTAATGTAATGTAAATAACAAAGACCTTAGGGTAAAAAATACTTGTTAACGTTGTAGGTTCTCAAGGGAATTTTATTTCTAATTAGGCCATATCCACCTTCCACCTCCACCTTCGTTATTGAAACTGCAGTGCATAACATGAGCAGTCGAAAATAAAATTCAAAAATAAGTACAGTCGAGGACAGAAATATGTATACAGTTTTTCACCTTGTTCCTTTGTAATAAGGTCCAAAAGTGTATACATATTTCTGTCCTCGACTGTACACACTTTTGCTCCTTATTTCAATGGGATAAGGCGCAAAAGTGTTTACATATCTTTGAACTCGACTTGTAAATCATAATCGAACATGCATGGAATAAGAACAAGACAGCTTTATTCGTACTTAGTCAAAAAGTATGTACAAGTTTTTAGTTGCCTGTCTAAGTAACAACAGTTTTTAAAACTTAATTTCACAACAGTTGCCATAAATGGAAGACATTATGTCTAAACTAATTGAAAACAGTATTAAAAGCAGCCCAACATAGGGTAGTCTCGGAGCGTTCGAACCGCCCCGCTTCTATGTAAGCAAAAAAATAATGTATAATAAACGGCATTTACTTTCAATTAAAATAGGCAGTCATGCTTAGGTTCTAACATGAAACCTATCTCGAAAGTATCTTAATGCTATGTATAGGTAATCTTACACAATTTTTTTTTGGTAACACAGAAGCGGGGCGGTTCGAACGCTCCGCGGCTTTACCCAAAAACGTCGAGAGCACACCAGCACATCTAACGGCTTTATTTTTTATCAAATTTAACGAAATACAATTAAATTTTGGTGGAGATATTTTGGTCAGATTGCGCTGATGCGGCCTTGAGTTCCGTCAATATTTCAGTGTAGATTGAATTGAGAATTTGCATAATGTTTACAATAGGAGTTCCAAGTAGGGTCAGGTCTGTTACAACTCTGCCCAACTTTGTGTATCAGGCTGAGATCGATTACTTGGCTGAATCAGACCCGATTCAGTCTCATGGCAATTGACTATGAAATGTTATCATTGGAATTCAACGCTGTGGTTTCAACTGGAGCTAATAGGTTTTGCACACTTCGTTTAGATAGATAGTAGTAACCAATACTTTAGTAATTCAATGACAAATATCTAAATCCAATACGTACATTTCATGGTAACAAAACGGACAATTCTATACATCTTTTTGGGGACATATCAGGAATTCTATTTTTCTTGTTCAGGAAATGCTTTATTAAGGGCCCCCTCGCGTCTTTTGAGCGTCGGCGACCCGCCACGCCTGCGGTAGGGATAAAAATCCTGAAATATTTACAGTTTCGAAAAAAAAAACAGTTGGCAAAATAATACGTTTTGGGTAAATGAATCAGTTTGGGAAACGTTTGTCGCAAACGAAAGTATAACCTAAATTAAAAATAAATGTTTTCCACCATAATAAAAAAAAATATAATCAAAGTTACTAAAAAGGCGTTACCCTACCCACGTAACACTTTAACTCACGTTCGTAAAGATGTATTTTAATTTGATAATTTGGTTTTCTCTAGGTCAGTCGTATTAATCTTACATAATTTTCTTGCTCCCTAAGTAAAGTAAATCGAGGGAAACATTTCAATAATTTAAAAAAGCTTCATTTAAAATCACCATTTTAATTAAACAAAATTAAAGTCTACTAGCAAGAAACTAGCAAGTAACTTCCAACTGGTAACAAAAACCAAGTCGCGTCGGCCGTCGGTAAAACTGCACTAATGGCCCTAGTTCCTTCATTAAATTGGGAAATTTCCTGGTCATTACAGAACTTTGCAGAGAACCGGTTGCGAAGTTGCGATCTTATGGTAATTAGGTAACAATTTATTGTTATTGGAGCTAGGGACGGGCTAGGCGGTGGATTAATCACGCCACTGTTGGGCGAGTCTCATTTACATGACAACGGCCTGAACAGAACATGGGTCAGCTAGATAAAACGTAGCTTTGATCACATCATGGTTGACGTGCCTTTTGGTGAAAGCGTATTCTACGACTGACCAGAGCTAACTGTGATTATAACAAAGACCTGTTAAAACAAGTCAGAATTTATTTGTATTTATGTATTTTATTTACTCGAGCAATACTACGCCATGACCTTTTTGTACTGTTGCGACCACGTGTGTCTGGAGCATCAAATAAACGCAAATAAGCTTTAATAAGCTTTAGTTATAATAGTAGTATAGTATAATGTGTATATATATACTATATTTTTTTTTCTCGTAGTCATTCTGATATGTTTTCCTGCAAAACTACGCAGATATTTAATATTATTTTTACAGTTTTATATAATGCTAGAATAAGTAGTATCATTGTTATATTTTTATTTAAAAAATGACTAACTGTTGAGTTTCTTGCGGCGCTTCTTCTCAGCAGTGGTCTCCTCTTGGGAAGCGCTGGTAGATTTTGACGTGTAAAAGTGCCCGTGCGGCCTACTTACTGAATAAATATCTTTTATCTTTTTATCTTTTATAAGTTAATAACCATGTTATGTATGAGTATATTTTGGCATTTTTTTCGAATCAAGTCGAATCTGAATCGACACCTAGTTTGTCGAAATCGATCCATCGTTTCAACGTCAAGGGAACAAAGAGAAATAAATACCTACCCACAATCCACATCACATACATACACCAATGACATCGCCCTCCTGCTTTTGGAATCGGGCAAAAACATTGTTGCCTAAAATAATAAATAGGTTGACATTGTTTCTAACTCCCATTTATTGTTATTATACATACCTAACCATACTCTTTTATAGATATTTCCTTCCTTTCTCTGACGGTTTTCCACACAAGCATCATTTGAAAGATCCTTTTGTTATCAAGTTCTAATATGGGAAAAGTTCGAGCTAAAAAAAGTTATAAAGCCATTCCACACAGTGAAGATATTCCAGTCACAGTAAGTACTGGAGCAGTTTCAACGTCTTAACTTGAGCAAAAGTTGCACAATAAAAGTGCGGGGCAGGCTAGTTGTCTGCTTACGATTCTGGGCACGCGCATAAAGAAAGGAGGCTGGATTACAGCTTGCATGTTCGACAACTTTATATCGAATTACATACGCCTAAAAGTTAACGATATTCTTTTGATTAGGGACGATTCTTTGAATCTTACAAGGCAGTTTATCTTTGCGAATAAATATCGTTTCTTTCTCATAAATAAATAAATAGCAAAATGCTATCTTACCAAAATAGAACTCTGGCTCTAAACCCAAACTAAGCTTGAGGCCTGCATTATGATAATGACGACGATATACATACGTGTATTTAAATATACATATATGTATAGAAGCATCGAAGAACTGGATAAACTGCATTAGTACAGTGTAGTTCGTGGATGACAGAATAAGTCATCCATAATACCACGTACTCATATTATAACACAAATATTTGCCTTACCGGGCATCGAACCCCAATCCGCTGGCTTCGTAGGCAGTCACTAACAACCCAGCTAGCCTGCATCGTCGTCCTTTGTTTTTATTATTAAGGTTAGCTTAAACTAGCATTTCATTCTCATTAGCAAAGCATATTTTTAACCGGCAGCTGTGGTAATGCGCTCTTAATAAGGGTATAAAGACGGCTGTTTCGCGGCTTGCCGGTGACAAACGAGGTGGCGAGGTGGACGGAGCTGGCACAGCCGTGGCATAATGGTCCATTAACTGGCACAGCAAAGCCGCTAAAGGACTTTGGGGACGACTGTACTAACCTCGTAAGCATAAAGACACATCTGCAACCTAGCTGGAGCGTATTTAACCCTCTAGGGTTATACTTAAAGATGTAAATGTGGCGCGGTTTCTATAATGATGTGACTTTGTTGCTAAAGATGGCGGCGTGCCAGTCGTGCCACGCGAACAAATCTAGCTGTTACCAGTGAATTTACCAACATTAAATAAAAAGCAACTATGATAAAAATAAAAGCGATTTCTTAGTATCTCTAATTGACATTAGGTTCTTTAACCCAGCTTGCTTGTTCTGTTTTCGGGTGTATACCTATCTATATGTATGTATTTGTCTGTTTCTTTGTAACCAGACAAATACATACACAAACGTGTTTCTTTGTAGACAAAACGGTTTGTAGACGTGAATTTTATAGTATTGGGGTTAAATATAAGTAGGTTTTAGGAGTGGCAGGAGGGAGTTACTATTTAACATGAGTTGACTAGGAAATGTCCAAAAAGAGCCAACTTCCAACTTTTTGTTGGACTGGTTGAGGATAGTAAACGTATGCTAAAAATATAAAATTAATACGATAACAACTGTATTTTATCCCCAGAATCTAATTATTCTTGTCAGAGTGGTATATTCAGAAGACAAGCAGACTTATACTAGCAATATAATTATTTATATAAATATACCCGATTTAGTAAACAATTACTAAATCGGGTAAACAAGACTATTGAGTACATAATTCAATATTAAAATACCTGCAAAAACACACAAAATCTTTCTAACTCGTACAGTCACTAACGTTAATTTGGGACCCATTTCAAAAAAATATTGCTTGAAGTTGTCAATGTCATTAGAGATGCCAAGACATTTGTAACTTACAGGAAACTCCACCTTATTGCTGTAGAATGTCAGATTGACTTTGGACCTAAAGTGGGACCCAAATTAAAGTTCGTGACTATACGTCAAGGGCATAAATATATATACGTTCCCAAGATCTCAAAAATATCTATACACCTTTATGCCACTTGCAATAAGGTATACATATATTTGACGCGATGGCTGTATAGATATTAATGCCCTTGACTGTACATGCGAATCTTTGACTACTAATTACGAACATATCTATCACCGGACCCACTAATTCCCAGCGAAATTGCGAAATCCCTCAGCCAACTAAGCGGCGAGGAGGTTAGCAATGCGTTACAATGCCATCCATCATGTAGCCGTCGACAACTGCTCGTTAACACATCATGTTTGTTTTCGTCGTGTGCCGAATGACATAGGTCGACTATGGTCGACATTATTTACTGATTTCGTAACCAGTTGTACATCAATATCGATTTACTTTTCCAGCACACACAATGAGACAAAATCTCATTGTGTGTGCACTGGATTCAAAGGACACTGCTAAAGGCGTGGACGTGTATCAAACTCATTAGTTAAATGATTCAATAAAAAAAACTGGTCAAGTGCGAGTTGGACTCGCGCACCGAGGGTTTCGGATTTAAGATATGGTTGGTAAATATAAATTTGAGTTTTCTTAATTCTTACGCAATAAGGTCTATTTTGAGTTGCCTAAATTTAACACAAAATTAGTTATTTCTCAAAGACTGTAAATTTTTTACACTTCATTTTATTTTTCCCGTAAAATATAAATAATAAGCCATATGTCAGGAATTTTACAGATTTTATGGTTCATAAACTTCGGAGAAACCACTAAACACGAGAAAATTTAATTTACTTAATTTGGTTGATTTGGTGAATCTTCAAACATGGTACGATGTCATCAAATTAAATATTGCTTCCAACTTTCCTGAAATATCGATAAGAAAAACAGAAACCTTCTTTGCATTTTATTATTACACTCTAAAGCAAATGTCACATAATATCTGATGTGAGCAAGCTTAAAACCATTTGAAGCTCTCACCGACGCTCGCTTTGATAACCTTTGATATTTTATACGAGTGAGATTCAATTTTCAGTGATGCGAATGACAGTCTTATCTACATATGAAGTTGAGTAATGGGCTACTTTCATATTTTGTCAAAGAACTTGTTTAGCTGTAGACTGTTTTTTTTTTAAATATGATGACCCCGCTGCGCAGTCCTAATACAATAATGAATGATTTCAAAGCAAACCTTGCCTACCAGCAGAGACGCAATTTATTCCGACATAGTAAGGACATGAAATATGGTATTCAACAAAATGTAGCCTGCACAGTGTTAAGGTTGCGGCACACGTACACAGTTTTAAAGTTGCGGCTGCGTCGCGCTCCGGCACTGTTGTGGTCGCACAGTAAAGTTTCGTAAGAGCCTCGGTACAGTGTAGAGTTGCAATGCATGAATTTATTAAACGCGGGTGATAATTTTCACCGAAAATGAATTGTTCGACTAGAGTAGTATATTATTATATTCAAATAAATTCAAGAATATGTGAGTTGTAGCAGCGATGATGAAACGAGACACTTTATGTATATTTCATTATTTTCAATTCCCGACCAAAAACGATAAATTGTTGCCAGTATCGATGCCCGAGTGAATTTAAACTATGAACACTGTCAGTCCGTCTGTGTCAAACGGGTGGACCGTTTGATGTGTTTTTTTTTAATTCAAATTACGTATTCCGGAGGCAGTTCTTCGTTAATATTATGAACATTTGTCAACTAAACACGAGTTATTAGTTCCAAAACGAGCTCTATTGGGAGTCAGTCGGGGCTTTTTTTTATCAATAAGCCACCCTCTAGATACTGTCTATTTTATAACAAAATAAAGGACCAATTATTAAACATTTCGCAAACATCTGAAACTTTAGCTCGTTCCTCAACTGTAGACACTAGAGATTGCATCTAAAGCGGAGCTACTTTATACTTTTATAATAAAAGTAAAATATAAAATCTAGTGAAAAAGCTAGAGACATATTTTAACTTGTCCCTGTCTCGGTGAACATAATAGCTTTTTTACAACCGTGCATTCAGAACAAGTGCTTTGAAGTATTTCATGTGAAAAATCCTTTATAACCGAGTCCATGTATCACGTACAGTGACAGTAGAACAATGTTCCAGCATTCTTTCCGTTGCCATTTTATGACTAGTTCTCACATCAACTTGACTATGGTGCAGTAATTTAGGGGTGGTCTAGATTACACTATATCTTTACAGTAGATACTGTCCAGTCTGAACACTATAGTCACAATACTGAAGTTTAAGTTTGTGTAGTTGTCAACAAAACCTCGTAATGCTATTTAGATAAATATATTTATTCCTCATCATCGTCATACCAGCCGAAATACGGGCACCACTGATGAACATTTCCTTCATGACCTTCTCTAAGGATCTCCGCATCCTTACCAGATCGTCGGCCCACCTTGTGGGACCCCTACGAACACTTTATAAAGGGACCTATTTAAAGGCAGGTGGTTACACCGTTTTTAGAACTGTTACCATAGTATTCGTATAGTTACAAGAATAAGAGAAGCCTAACTGCCTTCGTCCATAAGACCTTATATTGAGAACGTCACATATTCATTAAACGTAACTAATTAACGGAAGCTAGATAAGTTTCCAGACAGTGACTGTTGGACCATAACTTGTTTCTGTTTGTAATAATATTTAAACTAACGTGAGAAGACGTTTCTAAGAGAAATCATAAAATCCTTTCCCATTTACAATAACAATAGTAGAAAAGTACAAACAATATGTAGATAAATATTGCTATTAATTTATCGCATCAAACAAAAAAGTTATTATATGGTAATAGGTACTCATAAAACGAGATTGTTTATAGCTCGCTGAACAAATTGTTTTATCATGTTATTAGTGATATTACTCATGAAAGTAGATTGATGCGGATATACTCGTCGATATATCTTCCGAAAGGCATTAATTAACAGGAAATGTCTGAAAGAATCTTCTCAGACCACGTTCTACGCCAGGCTTCTTAATATCCATCGAAAATGGAGACAAATTCATTGTTGTTGCAAATTATTTTAAAAGTAAACATTTTATTCAAAGCGAGATGTAACTCATCAGACATCAGCCAACATTGTTATGTTAATTTCATTTTGTTTGCATTCGCTAAAGTTTTAAAGCAGTTTTACTAAAAGTAAATACATACCTACCTACAATATTCAGCTAACATAGCAGCTGGTTTAAGTGAATTATTCATATTCATTCGCGAGTAATTCACTTCGCTTTATCGGTATAAGCTACAACCCACACAATTTCGTCGCCAAAAGCCAATCAGTGCAAATTGCGATGTCAAATCAGAACCAATTTATTCAGTACAGTTTATTATTGAAGTAAAATTAATGAATCAAATCAATCGAATAGTGTTGATTCACTCTAAAGAGCGGGTTGATTGGAGCAGAACTAATACAGAATAAGTAATGCTTATGCGATTATCCATACAGATCACTGGGGAGGACATATTAGTATGTTTTATTGCTAAATTCAGGTTGAATCTTTATCTATAAACATCACACTCCCTGTTAAGTTTGAGTTATACTTGAAGTACCTTTAGCGCGAACTTTTCCTTCTATCGAGTAAGTAACGTTAACGTATCGACATCGAGAAAATATGTATGGCGATTGGAACAGCGCCCCCGTGTCCGTATTTAGTACTAAAATTTGAAAAGTTGACATTTTGTATTGTCATCGAGTAGTAAAGGTGAAGTATGCGTAACGTAATGCCCTGATCACACGTATCGAGTACAGTGGCGAGAGAGTGCCCTCGGCCGAGTGCTCGGTTTGTGTGTACTTCGTGACGAGTACTCGGCCTAGTACTCGGCCCAGCAAAATGACGAGCGAGTCACTCGGACCTTGTTTTGTTTACTAAGCCGAGCGCACTCCTCTCAGCATACCCCGTGCCGACTCGCTCGCCACTCGACAGTTATGAACACGACCACTCGCCACTCGCCAGTAGCGAGCGGCGGCGCGCACTGGCAATGCAATTTTTGCTATTCATGTTGACGCACTGACGAATCTCTCGAGAGTGAACTGACTCGTCAGGAAAAGCAAAGTACGTGTAAACACCTACTCACCCCCCTTCTCTCTCGGCCGAGTACCAAATCGCTGGCTCGCCACTGTACTCGGTACGTGTGATCAGGGCATAAGTCCCTTTAGGGGTTCGTGCTACGCGTTCGTCATAAGAATAAGAATAAGAATAAGAAAATATTTATTGTGAACATACATACAGTGCGTTGTCGAATACTACAAGGTATTAAGTACCTAAAAGGGATTCGAAAACGTGACGTATTGATTGAAATGATCGTGCTCAAGCTATTGAATGTCTTTACCATCGGAAACGTCAGATTATATATTATGTAAAGAAAAATATAATTTTCTTTGATTTAAATATTCCCGCGCATCAAGTGTCATCGTGACAGAACGCGACATACGGATGGATATTTATTTTATAATCTATGGTGAATTATAACCTATTTATAAGTGCTCTCCTGAGAAATCAATTTATTAAAATGATTTTGTTAATAGAAAGCTAAGAATAACAAGCTAATTGTGATTTAGAAATCGACATTGTGATTAATAACATTAAATGTCGTTTCTTTTCTTACAGGTAAAGTTTGTTTTTGTAACTGTTCATTTATGTGAATCTTTCATTTAAATGAATACAATAAATCTTTTCTTATAGAGAAACTCAGTTGTGTTTTGATTCTGTGCCGTCTAAATCACTACGAGTAGAAACTCATACATTTATTTATACAGACATTTATTGTCAGAAAATGGAAAAGTTGAAATTTACAATTCAAGTAAAATCAACAATAGACGGAAAATAAATTACAGTGACGAAGCGAAAATATATTTGGTATCCTAAGTCGTAAACTTTTTTAAATATCGATAGAACCTGCATGTATGCATTTGAATTGTCATACTCTGATATTGTTTTAGTTATAATTAACACACTCAAACGTGTTGGTCAAACTGATCCGTCGACTTATGAGCATACTGCCTTAGTGTCTATGGGCGGCGATCTTTTGTTTTCAACAGGTGGCGTGCTGGCTCGTTTGCCACATCAAATATAAAAAAACCCCATATACAGTAAGTAGTTAAACGGTGATAGTTTTTGGCCAGCCAGCTACTAATTGTACAGTATCTAGCCCGAGTTCTATAGCAAAACACGAAAGACAGTCACAGCCTCACAGCAGTCCACCTGTCCTATGAAATATACAACAACTTGAAATTTTTTGACGACAAATCATGCTTTGCAATAGTAAGCCAATAGAGGCAGCTTATTCCTATCTTTGCATACGTCATTTGTTTTTTACACGGTCGTTGCTTCCATGTTCCATTACTTGCTATCATTTAACTATAAGATGTATGCAAAAGCAAGAATATGTTGAATATTCCGTGGTTTTAGAAAAGGGGTGAAAATGTTAAAATATTTTCCAGCATAACACATTAAACGCGACGAGATAAGCTACCATTTTACTAAACGGGCGAGGTAAGTCCCGAAAATTCAACGGCATTGAATGCATTTCAACATTATTTTATTTCCGTTTCGTGCTTTGTGCATAGTAAAATAGGTACTGTTTAATTGCTCGGTGTAAAGAAAAACCAATTCCATACCAAAAATGTATCGTTCACATTTTTAATAACTCCTATCTTAATTTGTTTTAACCTAACATGCGAATGCCGTAATGAGATCAGGGGGGTTACCATGATATACCTACTAAAGAAATTCAGTTTAGGTTGAGAGAAAAGGACAGAGCCGTACAACTGCTATAGCTCTGTCCCTTTCTCTCAACCTAAACAGAACTGCTTTATTATGTCAAATAGTAACCCCTCAGATTCTCGCAATGTTAGAAGAATTTTTGTATTTAATTTAATTTAATTTTAATTTCTGCAACGTAGGCATTCTTTTTTGCTGCCTTGTTCAGAACTACCGGCAATGTCCGCAGGCGGCGCTCTGCCCGACTTCACGGAATATAGCTGGAACGGCTAGCACACATTTTATTTTCTCTTTTGTTGCTCAGGGCGGCTAGCACAAGTTGTCCGCGACTCGTTTGTCACTAGGTAATCCCTCTCTATCTAGTCTGTAACGAAAGAGAAAATACAACTTGTGCTACCCGTGCAATATTATGCGTCTCTATCGTTATACCCCTTCTATACGGTCGGGTGGTTGGGCCAACCGAGAGGGATGCAGCTATTTGTAGGAACGAGATGTAAATATTACTATCTCATTCTGACAGATAGCTGCGTCCTTCTCGGTTGGCCCAACCGCCCGACCGTATAGAAGGGGTTTTACATTACAAGTACCTACTGGGGATTACCGAGCGACAAACAAGTCGCGGGCAAGATCTGCTAGCTGCCCTGCAATTAGCTTGTTTTTATTAACCGCGGCAGGACCCGGACATATGTTCTATGTGAATCTAGTGCAATTTAATAACAAATGTATATCATATGGTTCAATATTTATTTAATTTACACTTACCTCTTGTTCCGAAAAAACTGCAATTGTTTTAGTATTCTCGGCTTACCTGAAAAAAAATAACCATTCATTCATATTTGACATAATATTAACGGGATATAGACTGCGATTATCTTTAATAATGCGTAGACAAAACGCTGTCTACACAAATAAAATACCCATCTGCAATTTCTCCAGTCTACCCGTGATCATGCATGGCGCATGTATTCACAATATTCAAGGTTTTAGACTGTTAAAAAGATATATATGAGCATCAACAAAAACAAGAAAATTTAAGCCACGACAAGCTGTGTATAATTTATTCTATACTTATGTTTTTATTTATTAATTAATCCTCATAATTGTGTCTTTTATTACTTGCTTTCATATGTACATTAAATTTGTCATATCATTTTTATTTTTCAAATTTTTTGCTACAATCCGTTGCTTTAACACTTGTTATGTAACCTGAGGGCTTATTGCCTAACGCACTCGCGATCGCGATCGACTTGAAAGTGACACAATTGCTTTCATTTTGTAGGCAGATTTGACTTCAACTGTCAAATATGAAAGCGATCGCGATCGCGAGTGCGTTAGGCAACAAGCCCTCTGCTCTACTCACTCGATGGGTCCAGTGGAAGACCAGCGCTGGCTTCTATGTCACCAATAGTCAGCATTATGCTGAAATGGAACCATATCGTGACATAAGGCCTTTTATTCTATCTTTTTGTTTCATGTCTTTCTTTTTGTATTGTCTTTATACTCGTATGTAAGTCATGAATGAATGTTTTTCTTTCTTTCTTTCTTTATGTAATTGCGTTGAAATATCGAGAGCTCATTTAAGGTACTTAAATTACGGTCTATATCCCGTTGATATTATGTCGAGTTAAATAATATTGCACGGTGATTTTTGAATTTTGTGGATCATAAATACAAAATTACAAATGAATCTGAAAACCCCATCACCATATTTCTTCGCGCGGATGAAGTAGGATTAATATAAAATTCGATTTAAAGCTTAGATGGGAAATGCAAATATTTGCTTATTGCTTTGGAAAATGCAGATAAGTAGAGTAGGTATTGCTTTTTGCGTGAAATATCTAACTAACCCTGTAGAATATTATATTATACATTAACAGTATTTTTTTGTACTGTTTAAAATGTGATATGCAATTATCAAAACCCAGAAATAAAAAAATAACTACGAAAATAATGCATTTTGTACTACTACGTTAAATCAAAGTTTTTACGTTAGATATATACAGTCAAAAATTACGATATTATAACTGAGAATAGAGTTTTCAGGATACAGTAGAGACGTACGAGTAGAAGTAGTCCTTACTGCTGTCAGGATTGTTGTTCTTCGTGGTTACACCACTACGCCTACAGTTGCAGGTGCTGTTCAAAGGGATTTAGAATCTCATCTGAATATAACTATCACTAATATAAACGGTTTAACGTTAAATTTAGTCCGTTTCGTGCAGTTGTCTCGTGCGCCTTGGAGCGCGCCCAACTGCAACCAATTAGTGTCCGAGCCATCTTGAGCTGTCCGTGCGATTTGGCAACATTATGCTGGGTTAGTTCTTGATTTAGATATTCAATTTAAATTAATACTAAATTATATGATATTAAATTAATACGTGGAGGAAATAAGATATGAGACAGAACTCAAACGAAAAAATGATTAATCTAATTGCAGGTCTTAAATCTACATTTGAGACTGACAGCTCCACACATTTCGACACAGATGAAGTATACTGACTTAAACTAGCCTTTTGCTTCAAGTGGCCATAAAACATGTCGATTAAGGAAGAAAAACGTGCAGGTCCTTTCATTAATCAAATAAAATAAAATTCGATTGTCTCTCTTCCCACCGACTGGATTCGAACCAGAGACACGGTGACATTACACATAAAACTGTTATATAGAGATTGCACTTACTTAACAATCCTGGCAGGGTCGCCATGTAATAATGTAAATAGTTTGGGGGTGAGGGATGGTCCTTTTGGTCAGGAGGCAGAGTAAGACCACTAGTATAGGTGTGGTAAAAGACATTTATTACTATGATGTTAGGTTATTTATACATTGGGATTGTCGCTGAGACAAGCAATATGCGTTTATGTAGCAGTAAACTATTGTGTTACTGCTAAACACTGAAAGTGGCCAATCGCCATACTATACCCTAATGCTTGACCCAAGGAAAAAAAACAACATTCAGTCGAATTTAGAACCTCCTCCTTTTTTGGAGTCAGTGGTCGGAATAGGTAGAGTTAGTTTACCTAAACTTAACGCATGTTCATTCATGCGTGAGTGAGATGAGAACACAATTATTGAATGAACATGCATCAAGTTTAGGTAAATTAGCTCTACCTATTCCGACCACTGGTTAATACTTACTTACTATAAAATACAATATAACTCTTCATTGATAGCTATCAATGAAGAGTTATATTGTATTTTATAGTGTGAGTGTAATATGGCCCGTAACCGGATAGTACACTTATTGACTAGGAATATTATTTAAACACGGTACCTATTACATGTCCTGTACCTTAAACAAAAATGTTATATTTTTTTGACCAAATAAATTTTTTTATTTGTTTTTTTTTCTGTTTGGCCTAGTGGGTTAATGGTAGAAAACCGAAAACTACCTCTAACTACAATGCTGTACAATAGCTCAATCTTTTGTAACAATGCCAATTCCTTATAAAATTAAGACACAAACTTACATAAAGAACTTATTTATTAGTCTGTACTACAACAACTAATTTGAAGCTGTCGTTCCCCGGGATGGATCCTATCTCTCCAGTAGATCTTCTGAAAGATTACCGCCATAAAACTATTTGGTTAATTAAAACAAAGCGGAGTAATATGGAAATCTCTTTGGTAACTTTAATAATGAAGCAACGGCAGGAATAGCGTTGAATAAGAACTGTAACGTCTTGAGTTGCTGATTATTAATTAAAAACCTTAATTCAATTACAGTACTCCCAGTTTCTTAATCTTCGGCAATGTTCGTTTTTCTGACACACGAGAGACAAATATACTGTCAGTTGCGAGTGCGAGTGTGATAGCGACAGCCAGCCGAACGCTATTAAGAAGCTGGAAGTACTGTACGCCCGCGCCCTCTTTAATCCCCGACGGAAGGCTTAAATGTATCTTAATTTAAACACTTTATCTCTTTCAGTTGGTCTGTTACGTTTAATTTTTGAAATATAGAACCAATTTTGATTAAATATATGGAAAGGAGATAGAATAATTTCTTTATAGAAAAATGATAGTTAGTGATAGTGATAAAGGTAAACTTGTCTGCATAAACGATATAGCGGGCAAATGTCTGTTTTTAAGGTTCCGTACCTCAAAGAAAAAAACGGAACCCTTATAGGATCACTTTGTTGTCCGTCTGTTTGTCTGTGTGTCTGTCAAGACCTTTTTTCTCAGGAACGCGTAGAGGTATCAAGTTGAAATTAATATCAAATACATAAGTCTACAGTCCCTTGGATCAGTGAAAAAATCAAACATCTAAGTCAACGCAATTAAAAGATACGGCCGTTTATGCAGCATATTGAAGGGAATCTCAAGGGAATCAAAACCTATAGGGTACTTCCCGTTGACTTAGAATCCTGAAATTTTGCAAGAAGCTATGTCTTATAGCACAAGTAAATGAAAAAATCCGAAAACCGTTAATTTGTAGTTACATCACATAAAAAAAAAGCCCAGTATAAGCTGACACTCACTAAGTACTAAAGTGCATACTTATTGCGTGTCAGTTTATACTGGACTTTGTTTATATGGTATTCCCATGATTTATGAACTATTTACATGCCTACAATTTTGTGCGGAACCCTCGGTGCGCGAGTCCGACTCGCACTTGACCGGCTTTTTTATAACACAATACCTCTCTTATGATGTTTCCGAACAAAAAAGGTGGTGGTGGTGTTTATTTTGTTTTAAAAATAGGTGGATAAAAAAAAAGATAACTTTCAGGGGCCCGTAAAAATATCCTCTTTGCCCGTAAAGACACACAAATACACAAATAGATTACACCTCCATTAATACGCAGTCAACCTGCAAATCAATTTATTTGACGTATTCCATGATTTATTTATTACATTCCCTTCAAGGTCTCATTAAATTCCATTCTCAAGGTCACATTGAAACAAAAGAATATCATGTAAGAAATAATAATAAATCGAGACCCTCATAAAACCCGACTCGTGTTTTCGCAGTCAGGCCAACTTTTCACAAAGTTTTAAAAATGTTATGTCATGTTATCATACACACAGGCGGGTCTTGTAGAGCAAGGTCAGTGTTTTATGATGAGAGTCAACAGGCACGTTCGTCGCATGGGCTGGACTTGGGCGCGACCGTGAACGATTAGATTATTCAATCTAATAACATTAAGCACAAAATTATGTTGTTGGCAAAACCAACACTATATACCCGTTCACAAAATGAGCTCCGGAATTTGCGCGGAATCCCGTGATGTAAGAATACATTTTCTGCGCGATTGTCTGGGGCGGAGGGGTAGTATAGTAACTCGGAACATTTGCGGTCGCCCGCTTTTCCTCCAATATACTCAAGAGCAGTGAAAACGGAGCACTACATACAAAAAATTTGTTCAACCCTTTACCATAGTGTAAACAACAATAACTATTTTGTTGAATACCTTGAATTTATTAAATTTGTTACTTAAGAACTTAACTTAGGTAATAATAGGTTATTTTTATATAATCTGATAGAAATTCTGCAGACGTTTTGAATTAAAATGCGTTCACTCAAAGATTAACGTGAAGAGAGATCTTGAAGTTAACCATTCCTTTGTATCATACTCTACTTACATATAATAACATCGAAATTTAATTACCGAGCGATTAACAAATACTCGTTCCTACTTCTAAAGGTGGGTTTAGACCAGACGAGCGAATGCTCATTCTACCCCCACTCTGCCAAATTTGTTGTGTGTAAACAGAGACAGAGCATTCTTTTGTTGTTCTATGTGTGTTCGCTAGTGTTCGCCAAAATAGTGTAATCGTGTTATCGTTTACACTAAAAGAATACGAAAGAACGCTCTTGTTCCAGTTCTCGCTCTATGTTCTTTTGGTTCAACTAAACCCACCTTTAAACAAGCCATCGGCAAAGTATGTTATCTTGTGGTGTTTTACCAAAACATTACCAACACAACACGCAATTATATAGCTTAAATTAAACCTTAGTACACATACAGATTACCCAGAACTCGGAATTCACAACATTCTAAGGGCCTGTTTCACAATTGACAAGTAAATTCATCTGTCAAATAAAGATCCCCCTTGTTTATTTTCAAGTGTAAGAAAGTGAAAGAGCTTAATAAAATGTATTTGACAGATATGCTTTACTTGACGATTGTGAAACAGGCGGTAAATATAAAAATTCGAAACACAAATATAGAGGGTGTTCAAAAACTTCAAAGAGCAGCCACTGGCGTAAGCCTCCGTGAAACACCGTTGACTGTGCACGTCTATATTCCTGCACAGTGCAGCACTTTGGTTATTCGCGCTCAAGTTCCGTCCGCGTTTGCCGTCAGCGATTCCGGAACACGGGTGTGTTTGTATTGGTATTGGGAACAAATCTTTGTGACTGCTTATTGTGCAGATCGTTTATGAGTTCTAAAGGATTTTTAAAGGTTATTTATTGTCAACGTACAGTTGTTATCGGATATAAAGAATTGATGGACGTTAATAGGCTAGTTTATTGGAGTCTTGGATTAGTAAATAAAAAATGTTTTGTTCAACGTATTATAGGCTTTGAAACAAGTAAGAAGGCTAATTCTAACTTATGCCTTGAATTTTATATGACTTTTTATATGGCTTTGAATTCATGTCAGTATAAAAAGTCTCTATCTGTGCCGAGCTGCCGTGAGCATACATGATTAAAAAATAAACAATGTTTTTTGTTATTTAGGGCAATCATAATGTCATGCTACCGAGCCATTACTCTTCGTGAACGCCCTTGCGCGATGAGCTACTCTATTAATTAGTTTTTGCCTTCAAAATGAAAGTAAAATAGGCCGAGTTAAAATATCGCCTACGCGTATTATTTTCCGTCCTAAACTAACATAAGGAAAGATAGGTAGGTGCAGACCAATCCAATGACACCTGGCGGCACTATTATAAACTGAGACGTTTGAACGACTATTGCTAAACTATTGTACCACATTTACGTCAAATTATTCAACAAACCTTTTCGTCATGCATGGATGAAATCAGTTGAAGCTGAGTCAAACGGTATAGTATAATAATAAGGAAGTATAAGCTTGTGCTGATATTTGATGTGCCTGTTATCCGTAATTGATATCGTGCCTCTTTTAGCTAAGAGTATTAACGATTTTAGTTGCTTAAACTGGGCATCCGTAAGCCTTAAGCGACAAACGTAAACAAGATACGTATAGATATACTTTGATGACTATAAACAGCGAATTTACTGGCCGAACAAAAATTCTTATTCTCTGTACTTTAATTGCCAAAGATATACAGAGCGGCAAATCAGAGAACATGGCATACTGACCCTGCGGGGTGTGTCAGCGTGTCAATTTCGTCACAGCTTCCGATACGAAATCAATGTAAATAGGATCTATCAGGCTTTATTTGGGGTTCGGAGGTTTCCAGACGTCCGTCCGTTCCCCGGCCCGGGTAACCGCGATCTGAATACAAACCAAGCCCTTTATGAATAATTCAATAATCCTGCAGACATCGATATTCATGTGGAATTAATGTGATTTTCAAGTTTCCTAAAACTTCCGACGCCACATTACGTGGGCCGTTGTTCGGGCATGGGCGGCAGTTTACCCAATCTATGTGGAGTTCGTGGAGCAGAGGCTAATCACTACATAGTATAAAACAAAGTCGCTTTCCGCCGTCTGTCCCTCTGGATGTACGCTTAGATCTTTCAAATTAAGCAACGGATTTTAATGCGGTTTTCGCCATCACTTAGATCATTTTTTACGGAAGGTTTATGTATATAATAGTACCCGGAGCGAAGCGAGGGCGGGTCGCTAGTAAGTATAAACACTGCATAAGCTGCTACCGCTCCGTGTAAGCAAGCATATCCATGTATTCCGCTCTGTCCGCTACTTTTTAGCTGCCTCACTATACTTACCGTAAATATGTAAGTAACTTACGTACTTCAATACTATTTAAAGGTTACCGCAAGTTTATTTGCTTCTATATAGCAGTTATTACCGTAATTGTGTCGTAAAAATGCATTTTAGCGATATCCTTTAGTCAATATAAAATATTTATATATCATTGCGCTACTGATTAAAATTGCAAATAAATAAATATTTTAAAATAAAGGACGTTCGTTTTGATCGAGCTTCTTGTCTCGTCACAAAAGTAGACCTGAAATTAATATTGTGATGCCATAAAAATGCTCAGCAATTTTATTCCACTAGCAATTAATAGCGTAGTAGAAACTGTAAAATGTTTAACAAAAAAATAAAACCGTCTTCAAAAACCCACTGAAAAGGGTTAAATAAAGACCAGCCTCCTAGGAGTCCTAGGAATTACCTATTTATTGTCTAATAGGTACATTAAATATATCCAAGCCGGTGTCAAGTTAGGTATACACAATAACAACACATGATTCTTGCCACCGACTTCGATATATTTCATGTACCTATTAAACAATTAATAGGTAATTCCTAGAACCTTATTTAACCGCCGGTCTCTACATAACCCTTTTTAGTGTGTTTTTGAAGACGGTTTTACTTTTTTGTTAAAATTTTTTTTTCACTTTTCGCACATTAAGATACAATAGTATAATATCAATTTCTCATCATCCTTAAAAAAATGTCGCTGTCCAAGATGCAGGGCCGTTAATTATTGAAGAGTTCTCTCGGTACTTCACCATTGGTTGCACTTTACCACATGCATTATAATGAGTATAAAAGTAGCTTCATATTCTTAATAAAGAAACTTTATTGCTGGCGTCAATCAATTACGACTAAGGAGTTCCGGTGGTCATCTCTGGTCTTCATCATCAGTTCCTCTTCACCAAGAGGTGCTTTTGGAATGCAAATTCTTAAGATCTTACAGGAAATACTAAAATCGCTGTATGTGTGCCTATAACTTTTGTTGAGGTTCCTCGATTCCTCATGGATTTCATCATCAGATTCTGATTTCGTGACAATGGGACCACCTCGAGAATATATCCTTTCAAACAAAAAAGTAATTTTTAAAATCGGTCCACAATTTACAGAGAAATCGGTAAACATACATAAAAAAAAAAAATATGAACAGTGGAACATAGAACCTCCTCCTTTTTTGAAATTGGTTAAAAATAGCGTGGTATATTTACTTGGAACTGCGGTTAGCCAATAAAAGTTAGTCCGAATAAGTCTGCAGCCGACCTGAGGCGTGCAGGAGCGGTGAGGAACTTTAACGGAAAAAGTGCTGGGTCTATCTTAACTGACGGCTGATAAGAGCTGTTCTTTGAGACCTTATTTTAGTTTCTCTGGCCTCTTTACTTAAGTTTAAAATTTTTATTAAGTTGTTAAGATAAATTCCTAGTTTTGCTCGCTGTCGAGTGTGTACTTTTCAATGGTGAATTAAATAAATACAAAAAATACTAGTGAATATAGGGTATAAACAAATCAGCTGTGGATATTTTAAACTTCGCTTTGTCCAATAAAAATACAACGCGAAATTAATTGAAAATTCGAAAAATAATTTTTTTTTAGTTCAAAATTTCTGCGGGGAATAAATGATTTTTGACCTTTTATGATGATGAGTCCTTCTATAAAATCCCGTTAATTAACGTTATTACATCAAATATTAAAATTATAATGAAGTAAATAAAATATCCGCAACCTAATTTTGTTACACCCTTTATTTTTTTGCGCTGAGCTCCCCTCAGGAGCCCTTGCCCTCTCTCCGGTGAAGTAGTCAAAGCCGTCAGAGGCTAACTAAGTAGGTCCTTTAAAAAAATATATATTTTCTTTATTTTAATTATAAGCAATACAAAAACAAACCTCTTTATATCACAATCTGTCATGTACTTAAATATAACGACCAAGCAAGTCTGCCATTTTAATTAATAAAAGCTAAAAGCAATGTTGCTAAGTGGACGACTGAGGGGCTAATGTGATCTTTTAAATTTTTAATTAGAAGTTAATTGCATTTCCGTGTTTCAGGGAACCGCTGTGCTATCGGACCAAAATGGCGGATGGCGGGCAGGCCCGTCCAGTTTCTGATTTAACGAGGAATTAATTCAGCATTCTAAATTTGTTTGGTTAATATGGAATCAAATTACGGGTTTTCCATTCCAGTACTGTCCATTTGGACGGTACTGGCAGGAATGCGCCGAAAGTTTAGAATAACAGAGACGTGTTCCGTGAAAAGACGTACCTGGACTACCTGGGTCATACACAGTCACAGAAACAAAAGTTGTCTCTCCTGTTCCAGAAAGTTAAGGACTTTAATACCAAATTTTTCGGGTTAGGATATATCCGCGTATTGGGAGTCTGGTGTACCTATAGTTTTGGCCTGTATCGAAATTATATGAGTTAAGAACTCCCACGTCGTTAACTTTTAGGAACAGAAGGGACAATGTTGAACCTAAATCTGTGTATGACTCACCTTAGTATGTATCGTGAACTCATACGCATTTGGTATTAAAACTATTGAACGAGTGAAGCGGAACGAGCACCGTGTCTGTATAAATACAATATATCCTTTATTTTGGACGGTAGTAGCTTTACTATGGTATAAAACATGTTATTTAACGATAAAACAAATTTCCCAAACGATAAAATGTTATCTTTGTTCACAATTTATAGACGTTTACATCGATAATAATATCACCTGAAACACTGGATTTCTAAATACTGCATACGCCACACATTTAGTGCTCTGCGTCCGGAATACATTACATAAACCATCAAAATAAGCAGGCCGTTCGAAAATTACTATTTCGATATCAGTAATGACTCTCCTGGGGATTGTTGGTAGTGTTTTGTGGAATAATATACGCGTAAATGATCTAATCAACTTTAAATTAATGAAGCTCCAATAATTTGCTAAACGTAATTATAAACTCTGAACGCGCAAAATGTATTAGCACATAACGATAAATGAACAAGTTAAATTCGAATTTCACCATACAATGTTAGATGTTAACCGTCTGTTACTTCATACGTTTTGACAGCTGTTAACCCTCTAATCGTCTGTTAAGTGGTTGGTGAAATCCGATATAAATGTAAATAATTGGTATATTTTTGATCGTGCGATTTTATTAAAATATACCGCTTAGTGAGATTCCCTCCTCTCGTCTGTGCACACATACCTGCCTCCACTAATCTTCTCAGAAAGCGTCAAGCTGATCCCTCCATCTACTCCTTACATGTGGTTTCTGTATGTAATTTGTTCTGTATTAAGAGTTTATTTCAATTCATTTTATTTAAGGGCCACTTACAGAGAAAGGATAAATCTAGATTAAGCCCTAAGGTCAGTTTAGTTGTGTAAAAATATATGGAGTTGTCAGTCTTACGAGTAAATCTAGATTTATAACCTAACCTGCAAGTGGCCCTAAAATCAAATAGATTGCAATTTTCAAGGATACAATCCTTTTGTCTAGACTTACTAGGCAAGGCTCAGATAAAAATTTCCAGCAACGTTTTTAGAGAAAAAGGAACGTATTGGTTGTTTGCCTGTCTTTGTTATGCGTTCAGTATTATGCAGCTGTTGCTATTCGAGAGCCAGGTGCCACGGTTACCATACGAAATTTTAATATTAAACCATATGTTAAGCTGCGTCTGGAATTTCGACGTGTTTGCCAGCCATTGCTTATGAAATATTGTTTTCTAGCATAGTGGTGTACTTTAGATTTCCAGGGTAGCTTGCTTGCTAACTTATATAAGCCCTTTTTATAAACGACTTAAAAGTATATGACATTTGATCAAGTGCGACGAATTTTGTTTCGTAGGAACATGACAAAAGTAAAATAACGTGCGTAAAAAGTATGTGCGTTTGTTGGTTTGTGATTTTTGTGGGATTTTGTGGGATTTTTCGGCAATTGTCTATTTCCGAAAAAAAGCGATACGAACGACGTAAACGTAATATGATTTAGTTCTTGAGCTTGCAAAATGCTTTTTCGTTGCGCAAAATTCATTAACTATGTGTTTCGGTTTTATCAAGAATTCAATTTCAATGTCCGGGTAGAATCCGGATTTGACCTAAAAAATTCGGATATTTCCTGACAAATCCAACGAATCGGAAATGCTGCTCGCGTCCGGTTTCACTGACAAATCTATAGGAAGTTTTAGAGCACCCTGTGTTGATAAATAATTATTTTGGCGAAGCACTGCGGGTAATGGAAAAACAACATTGCGCGGTTCGCAGAGATCGTCATTTGAATTTTAGTAAGCTCATCAGGCTTTTATGGGCTTAAAATTACATTATAATTAATTAATTTGGTATATTAGTGGGCCTTATTACCGGTATGTTAATAATGCATGTTATAGATCGTTTTACGTGAAGAACATGTAAGTAAGTATAAATATATGTACCTAAGTAAATGCAGGTTTTGTGATTGGTTGAAAAGGATGACACAGGATGGGAGGTGACTTTTATATTTTTATATTATGTATGTAAATTAACCCGAAAATAATAGTTCTTATAACAAGGTAAGATTTAACATGTTTTCTTTAAGATTTAATATTCGATTATGTCACTCACATGTGAAGTGAATGAAAAATCCATAAATTTTCCGCATTTGCAATGTGTTTGAATTTATAACCTACAAAAATTATTACCGAACACAACTGTTTTCAACATATCTAGGGGTCCTGCGACTGCAGAACACTCGTTGTCTCTTCGATCCCGAAAGACTTGAATCCATTTTTTTTTCTGATGAAATTTGAATGAATTAAAAACTCCCTAATGAATTATATAAAACATTAGGAACAAAAGGGATATTAATATTGAATCTAAATGTGTGTGACTCTAAAATCATTGCCCTTTGTTCAAAAATTCTAATACGATTGGGGTATTTTTTTAATTACAAAATACACATCAGCCACTAAAAATGTTCTCTCAATTTATTCCTTTGGATAGGTACGTTAACGCCTTCCAAAGCAGCGCCATAATGAATCAATGACTTTAAAATTTATTATCAAGTCGGAAATCGAAAATGGAAAGTGTATTCGGCGGGAAATTGGATTTACTCTCGGTACAGTCGGCCGCGTGATCGTGTGGCAATACTGCACGGCGCGCACGCGTCGATGACCCGCCGGCGGAATTCCCGGAGGAGCACCGCGACGCAAAAGAGACTTGCTTGTACAGATTGTATACACCCTGTATATATTCCACACAGGTTTTAGGGTTGTCATATAATTGTTTTATTTTGACAGTTCGATAATGGTACTCGTATTAGCATTGTAGTTTTATGTTGCCATAGGTTTAACGATTTTCATCATCTATCTGGCCATCCTTTATCGGGTGAATATTGAACACGGTAATGAAGCGGTTGAAACGACCGAATATTCACTCTTTCCTCACAGTAACTGCGGAGCAGGCCTTCAACTCTGTGCAAAATTACACTTTTTGTCGTTGCTCCGTTTTGTTTATTAACGTTAATTCAAAAATAGTTAAAATTTGCGTGATTTGATGCAAAAGAATTAAACGTATCTATCAAAGTCCTGAGCGGCTAGCACATCTTTATTTTAATTCATTTCTTCAGTACGGCTGGCTGGCTGGCTGTCTCTTTCGTTGTAGACTAGGTAGAGAGAGATACCCAACCGAGAAACAAGTCGCAGACAACTTGCTATAGGACAGACAGACAGTCATACATATTTTTGCTTGTACAGGTTCATCATATTTCCTCTATCGTGTGTACACTCAGCAAGGCACTCGAGCCGCACACCGCCTGCGGGCTTAGCATTCATGCGCGAGATAAAATTTGACAGGTGCTAGGGAAATAAATACATCTATTCCATATTTTAACGTAACACTTAACGCTTAAGGTTAAAAATTAAAGTGTCCCGTCTTGATAAAATCGCTATAAAAATGTGAAAATGTAAAAGTAGCTTAGTAATAAAAGGTAATGAATGTCAGGACGAGACACTTTTATTTTAAACCTTAAGTGTTAGGTTTTACGTTAGAAAATGGAATAGATGTATTCATTTCCCTAGCACCTGTCAAATTTTATTTCGTTCATGCATGCATTTTCACGCGACTCGACGCTGGGGCTAAACACGACGTTGCAATAAACTTATCGAATGTTCTCGATTTGGTACCGAGTGACATTTTTTAATCAATAGAAGAAAATGTAAGTGAAGAAGAAAGAAAGAAAGAAACTTTTTGATAAACCATAGCATAGAGTTATAAAAATCCCAACGTATGATAACAATAGTAGTAGTAGTAGAATATTTATTTTATATAGCCTAGCGCCCCGCCCGGCTTCGCACGGGTTAATGTTCATAAAGTTATAGCCTATAACCTTCCTAGATAGTCCCTCTTTCTATTGGTGAACCGTATGAAAATCCGTACAGTACTTCCTGAGTAGTATAATAATGTGGTGAAGACATCGGTTCAGTCAGGAGCTAGAATGAACATCCGATTTTCAGTACATGGATATACAGACTGTTAAATAAAACCCGTTTTTCTTCGCGCATTCGGGTGAAAAAGAATTTACTCAGACGCCGAAGATAAATACGACGTTGCAGCTCCGAGTCCCGCGCGGCGCGAGACGCTCTCGACATTATCACAGTATAAATATAGCTAAAGCAGTAAAGAAACTATGAAGAAACGTTCGAAACGTCGCACTCATAGAGACGCACGTCTCAACGAGACCCCTAAGCGGACATGGCACTGATGTCACTGGTGGGTGTCGCGTCGAGACGAATCGTTTAGACGTGCGTCTGTGTGAGTGCGAGATTTTTCGAACATTTTGTTCGTAACTTGGGATATTTGACAAAAAATTCAATAAATTTATCAATATGTAGTGTTTACATACCAAAACTTTTCTTTGAAACTTAAGTTTTAGGTACATTTTTAATTTGGCTAGTATGAGCTGCCGTGCGAAACACATTTTTTCACCCCCCCGTAGCGAGGAAAACACGAGGGCCATATCAGTTGTCGTGGCGTGCCTACAGTGCCGACAGCTGTAACAATATTTTAATAAATAATAATAATAATAAATCTTTATTCAGAATACTTATTTTACAATATATATAACTCTAGGCTAGCATAACACAAGAGACAAATAACTTTTATTCCTGAACTAGGCTGATCCTCCTTAGCTATGTTTATTCTGTGACATTATACCGCGCGATATTGTAGCCAACACCGAAGACTGTACATAGGTAGCTAGAGACAGAGTGGCAAAGTAGAGGTTTTATTACACAGTATCCAATTGGGGCTTGAACATACAATTTTGCATCCGAAGTGGCCTCCATTTCGGTCTGATACCTTGATACAGAAGTCTCGGACCCTATATTCTATGGGCACTAGCTTTTGCCCGCGTTTAATTTTCTTAGGATCTGTAAATTGTAGGTAGGTACCTACATTATACCACCACATGCATTTTGTACAATTATATTACAAAATGTATGAGCAAGTACTGAAATCTAATCCTACTAATGTTATAAATGCGAAACGTGTGTGTGTGTGTATGCGTGCGTGCGTGCGTGCGTGCGTGCGTGCGTGCGTGCGTGCGTGTGTGTGTGTGTGTGTGTGCCAATTTTGCACGAATAACAAAAATACTAATTAACAACACAACAGAATATTCAGCTACAACGGTAACAAAAGTGGAAAAGAAAATTAAGAGCCTTCGAAACGTTACTTTTAATCTTACTAAGTGGCCCCCACGAATCACAAAATGGACAAAACATTTACCCATTAAATTTGTTTACTTGTCAATTACGCAAATTAATTGGGTCAAATTCGATTATTTTCGAGCCTTTGTTGCTGATGAATAAAAGTTGATTGGATTTTTAACGATAGGTTAAGATTGCCGAGGAATGAAAAATTACCTCTCCCTTATAATTAACGGGGTAGTAATAGGGGGAAGGGTAGTAGCCCAGTAGTAAAACCGTTTACTGTATTCTTATTATCTTTTAACTAATATTATTGTTAAGTTATGTTAAATTTTAATTGTAAGTAACTACTTAAACATAAGGTAAATTTGTTGCTACACCCTAGTAGGGTCCATGTCTTGTACTGACTTAGAAAAACAACATCTTGTAAATACCATGGTTGCACGGAATAAATGATTGAATATGAATGAATGAATAATAAGAGCTATAACACTCTAACGTTCACAACATGAAAACGATACGGTCTAAGTTGAAGTATCCCTGTTATAAAAGTGAAGTCAAGTATAGCATTACTTACCAGGCGATTTACATGGATTATTTAACTAATCTTTCCAGCTTACACGAATCCCGCCATTAACTACGGGTATCTCTGCCGCCGCGTCAACAGATCACCCCGGTCCGCCAGTCATCTGTTTACTGATTAAAGTCTTAAGGCCATATTAATAACCTGGCAAGTTCCAGGCAGTGAAAGAGACAGACATTACCGACTGCTATAGCTATATAGGAGTGTATAGTGAAAAGGATAGTTCACTGATTGGAACGTGGCATGTTTTATTAGTTCACTAGCTTTTGCGCGCGACTTCGTCCGCGTAGATGTCATTTATCGCTGCTTCATCGGAAACTATCTTTTCCAGGATAAAAAGTGTCCTTCCCCTGGACTCAGACTATTTCCATTCCAAATTTCATGGAAATCGGTTGAGTGGTTTAGCCGTGAAAGCATACCAAACAAACAAATGAACAAACTCACTTTCGCATTTTATAATATCAAGTACTGCACAAACTAGGTTGCGGGGGGGGGGGTCGGGTTCATTCGCAAATTCAACAACTTTGCGATAGTTAACATCATCTTAGCCATTAACCTTTTAACCGCCGTAGTCTGATATATAAGACACTACACCATAACTAATGTCAACCTTCCTCAAATACACTTAGGTCTATTTTACGCTGTCAACCATGATGCCTATAGCCGTCAATGACGGTTAAAAGGTTAATCTGCCGCCAAGTAGGAGTGATCGGATTCTTCTTTTGGTCTAGGGAAATGACTTGCATAGTGGTATTCCATCTAAATCCTCAGAGTTGGCAACACTTTTGCAGTGCAGATGGTAATCATCCATTGGCGCCCATCAAAGCCCACCTACTTCATCGGCGTTTGCCTCTCTCAATACTATCTTGCATTAAATAAAACAGAACGTTATTTGCAACATCGAAGCAACTAATAAACTAGGTACCTATGTATGTAAGAAAGAACACTGTCACGGTTTAAACACTAAACCAATTTCTAAATTGGTAGAGATACATTCACACCCAAACAATCTCCCGAGTGGCGGTTAGAAGTCTGGCAAGTATCCCAACCACTACCCACAACATAACCTTGCATGAAGAAAAAGAAAGTCTCCTTATACGTGTTTGCTTTGGAAGTTTATTCAAACCGAGATTGGAGCAAATTGAGTGTCAAGCGGAGACACCACAGCAATTTGCTGTGACGTGTCGTCGATGCGGGCCCTGTGCGATACTGTGCAATCTGCTCTGAATATTGCATTTTATATGGCAATATCTCGATGTTAAATATATATAATATCCCGTTGATTAAAAAATGGAGAGTGTTTAAGCCAACAGAAAACAGAATATTTTACAGTTAAAATGTGTTTAATTCAATTTATTTTTATGATCATGTTCCACCTAAGTTCAGTCTTACAAGACGATATAACCATCAAGTTTAGTTTTTCAAGTATTATTAGGATGAGTTTAATTTGCGAATCTTGCAAAGCGCTGTTACAGATCGCTTACTTTTTAAATTATCGTGAAAATTACAGTAAAATCCATGCTTAGAGTGCGGAAATTCGCGTCATATATATAGTAAATTTAACTCTTTCGATATGTTACAATAGATGACTACATTTGATAACAATGTAAAAAAGTCACGGTTTACGTAAAATTTTACGTACGTGACCTGATTTCATTGTTTTGAGTTAAGTAAATATAAACCAACCAAAACATCTCGGGACCCGAACGAACTATACCGTAATGGATTCTGCAGCGAGCAATGACCCATTAAATTGACAATGGGAACGGTTAGGAACAAATCTGCCATTAGGGAGAAAGAAAGTAGTTTCCAGCCTTATTGGCTCGGCGCAATCAAAAACATCTTACGCCGACAAAACTCGTTTCCTGGATTTTATTGGAAAGCAAGTTTGACTTTGCAGTAGCAGTGTTCTGCTACCGCTGTATGCAAGAGCCCAGAAAATGTCGTTTTCGTCGTATTTTAGTGGTTGTATTTATTACTTTTAATATCCCTATTTAAATAAATTAAGAATAAGAATAAAAATGTTTATTGCCTTAACAGCTTTACATTTGTGTAGGTATATGAAACATAATAACATTATCATGTTTATAGCTGTGGCAAAAGGGTCAGACTCAGCGTAAGCTGTAAGCTGGCCACGCTGGCGCAGAAAGACACAGCGCCAGTTTTCAGTTTAACCCTTTAAATTAGACTTTATTGTTGTAACTTATTTTTTTAATACAAAAGTGCGGCTTTAAAACATGCGTTATAATTATCACGTCAAAAATGTATGAGTAGGTTAAGTATCATTAATAAAAATCATCTGTAAGAAACAGATTTTTCAAGATTAATTAGTTAAATTAAAAAAAAAACGCCAATGAGAAGCTACGATGAAACTAAAAGATTAGTATTCAATATTTTTAGGGCCGATTTATCCAACTAAATAACAGCATCAGACAGATAAAAGTCCTTCTTATGACAGATTACCTTGGAACAAATTGGTACAATATACTACAATTTTAAGGTCGGGGAGACCAAAACGTAAATTTACAAAACTGTTCAAAATAAAACAAAAATATATTTAATCGAATAAAAAATTCCCGAATTTGGAAATAATTTGGGTATAGCTAAGCTAGGAAAACTGCTATAAATTATCTCTTAGTTGTGCGTACGCATTAGAGTAAAGTACGAGTAGGTATGACATTGATCACGACTGTTGGTAATTTTAATAGGAATAAGGAAAGCTTTGTTACCACGTATCAAGAAAATTTACAGAAAGAAAAAATTATGCTAAAATTAACTTGGGCGTGTGACAAAGGTCATTTATCAAATAAACAAATAGAAAGCAATATTACGCTTGACGTTTTTGTTTATTAATAAAATAACATTAATTAATGTTAAGGTCGCGGCTGTCGCTAATGTGAAGCTTTAAAACAAGAGTAAAACGATAGAGGAGCAATTTGCCGTCCAAAGCGCCAGTTTGGCAACTAATTCAATTTGTGTCCAGTAACTTCGCTGTGGCTTTTAGTATTACAGTGCCGAGCTCATCAATTTTCATATAAAGTGGGCTCCTTATCGAGTCTTTAGGCACGGAATGTGTTAATTGTCCTCTGGCGGGAACATTGCATCAAGCCGCAGGCAGCGAGCAGGACCTTTGCTCAGAAAATCGAAGTTACTTAAGTCTCTTTCTGTGTGTGAAAACCGGGTATGGGTGACTAAGATCATTATTCTGAGATGAAAAATATAATTTTCATGTATTTTTTTATTTAAAACAATAGATTATATCTTATCATATTATGTAATAAAGGCTTTGAAAATAGTGATTCACTGAAAACAAGCAATAATACCTTAAAGCTGTGCAGTGGGGTTTACTAATGATTCGCAACCGCACGTTTCGCAAATTGCTTCATTTCGCAACTGTTTCATTTGCCCAACGCTTTTTTTTTCTGAAGCTGTAAATATTTCAGGATTGTTATAAAACTAACCTAACCTAACCTATAGGGTTCTATAGGTTAGGTTAGATTAGGTTAGTTTTAGTCCTAGGGGACACGATGGTCCTGAAATAAATCCTGAAATATTTACAGTTTCGGAAAAAAAAGCGTTTGGCCAAATGAAACAGTTGCGAAATGAAGCAGTTGCGAAATGAAGCAGTTGCGAAATGAAGCAGTTGCGAAATGAAGCAGTTTGCCAAACGTTTTTCGCCCAAATGGAAGGACACCGATGACCGTGCAGTGGTATTACGTTATACATTGCGCGGCGTAAATAATTTCTAAAAACAACTTTTCAACCTTGCGTTTCTGAGAGTTAAATCTACTAAGATTCAGTCCTGGAGAACAGTCTGAAACTATAGTTTCAGTTCTCTGAAGACCACCTCTTACACTCCGTATAAATACTGAGTAAAATGCACAGCTTCCGAAGTTTTAGTATTCTATCTACTTTAGTTTTCAGTTCGAAGTATACATTGACCCTTCTAATGGCGCAATGGGAACATTAAATAAACATTACGTATATTTTCTTTCACTCTAAAAGACTTCTGGTTTCTATTAAGCATAAAAGAGTCTGTATAATGTTGTGATAATAGAGACGTAGTCGGCGTATTTCCATAACATTATTAAATGTTTGATCAAATTTACATTCATATCTCGTATTCAATTGGTTAAGAATATTACTAGTATAAATTTCGATTGCTTTTGTGAATTTCATGCACAGGTCCCACTTACGGCAAGATTCATTGAACGAGGGGTCAAGAAAGATCAAAATGCGCCTTACAAAGCAAGTCAATGCACCTTGAATTTTACCACCTTCTGAATTTGTTAGTGACGCGACTGACGCGGTGTTGCAGTATCACCGACGATTTGCAGCAAAAAGATAAATCTAGATTTACTTTAAGCTCAGTTAATTCAGTTAATCGAGTTTTAAATAAGACTTAAATTAGATTTATCGTATCGTGCAAGTTGTGACCCTAAACGATTTATCTCGCAGCATAAGATAATACTCACAAGTAAAAATAACAAGAGTTCTTTAAAAAAGTAAGTATGACAAGTTTTCTCCTGCTAGATATAACCGACCAGCTAGCGATAAACTTTATCAAAAAGCATGTCTTTCCTTTACTAAAAATTAAATTAAATGCCATTCCCTATCTCCTCGAGCGCGTACGATTGATTTTTCAACCGTAAAGTTTTGTATCTGTTGCCGAACCTTAAATTAATAAATATTCTCTGTTCATCAGCTACTTATATTACTATTCAACTATGACATGAAATAACGTATAGGTAATCTATGTAGATGTAAAAGGCCAGTTTTTTAGCTCGTACTTTCTACAAAGTGAGCCGTCGTTATTTTCGGCTATCCCATCCAAAAACAACTAAAGATGTCAACTTACCCCGCTACTTAGTTAGATAAGTTTCAACTTATTGTCGACTCCGATAACGGGTGATAACATTCACCACGTTTGGGACGGGGATGGGAGATTAATGGTTGTCGCACACTTATCGTCCCGGCGTCGTCTCGGTTCAAGATAAAATGTGTAGCTATTTAAGCTCCTGTGCACAGCATACCTTATATTATAGAAAGAGGAAATATTCTATCATTTATTTTTGGTAATGAAATAAATGAATTCAGGAGAGATTTTTGCTCATTGCACAAATTGACTTAGTCCTAAATTAAGTTCTTTGTGATTTCAGTACTAGACAACAATATACATACATATATAATAGATAAATAAATGCTTGATTAAATATTTGCTCTTAGCAAGGATTGAACTTAAGACACAACGAACACAGTATGAAATTAAAATAACAACATAAAGGTAAGGTAGGTAGTTACGAGAACCGAGCGCCCACGCGTAGCTTTTGTGCAAGCTCATGTCTAGGAGCGATAACCGTGTGCCTCGGGTCGCTTCAGTAACGAGTAATTAATATTAAGATTTTAGTCTTAAGCAAAACTCCATGTGGAGAACACTTCTTTCTTATTAAAATAAAAGTAGTTCTTTAAACTTTAACTTCTACTTTTTTTGAAGAGCGCCCCTCACCCCTCGGTGTTTAACTGGCGCAGCGTACCGGTAGAATATTCACGTAGGCCGAGTTTGAGGGCCATAACTTCGGTTTTCGAACTTAAAGTGCTGTGAATATACACGGACCTAAGAAATGTATTTCGCCGACTGGGAGTGAGTGGACTGAAGTCAAAATTGTCTTCAAGTGGAGTGTTTCGACTACGATTCTGGAGTTAAGCGAGCAACTATAGCGTGGAGAATAATATGAGATTCAGCGGCTTGTGAGTAGATCTATTTGCATTCCTTTACCATCCTTATCTATTCCTGCTGGTTGCGGACTCAAAATTAGTTACGTGTATAGTTTTAAAGGAATATTTCAGACTCAATCGCTGAAATTAAATAAGATTATTTGATTTTCACTAATTGCACTGCATAGGCAATAAGTGTTCTTTTTAGATAGTGTTAAATTTATAAGATAATTAGTTCTCTTTTGCGAATTTAATTACTGATTTTGTGAAAATGGCTGAGCAAGTGACTTTAGTTCCAAAAGAAATGTTATGTTTAGTACCCAAATTTGGTGGCCAACCAGAGCAATTAAATTTATTCATTTCTAAAGCTGAATATATTCAACGCAGCTACACAGTGGCAGGAAATGCTGCGCAAACCACATACTTATTTCATACAATAACGAGTAGGCTTGTAGATAAGGCAGCTGCTCTGCTTAGTGAGAGACAGGATGTAACAACTTGGCAGGTGCTTAAGGAGTTATTGCTCCAACATTTTGGTGACCCGCGTTATGAAGAATGCATAGCAATCGAACTTGAAACGATGAAAATAAAATCCGGAGAGTCTTTTCATGGTTTCTGTAACCGTATCCAACAAGTGCGTAGCGCCTTATTTTCCAAAGTGAACCGCATCGAAGATGAGGGAGTCAAGGCGGCTAAAATGATTATTTACAACAATAGTGCCCTTAACGTTTTTATGTATAATTTGCCGGAAAACTTGATAAGAATGGTGCGTCTTAAAGGTTGCAGTACTCTTGAAAATGCTTTAAGTGTAGGTAGTAACCGAGGAAGTAAATTTTCAAAACCAATACTCTTCGAAGCACAGGCAAACTTCTACAGCGACACAAAACTCTTTTGCTTCTAACAATAAGTTCGGCTCTCCTCAATTTAATTCTGCTTTTCGCCCAAATACGCAACAACAATTTCGTATGCTATCACCTGCGTTTACACAGTTTAAATTTGGTATTCCGCCGCAAACACAACAAGGGTACAGACCAAACTTAAATCAGAGGTATAACGGATTCGGAAATCAAAATTCGAACTTCAGATTCGGAATTCCTCAAGCACAAGGCTACAGACCTTCCCTGAATAATCAACATGGTTTTAAATTCGGTATTCAACCACAACCCCAAGGATATCGCCCCCCTTTCAGGCCACAAAACGCTAACCCGCAGCCAGATGCTGATGTTTCCATGAGGACCGCAAGACAATATATGCTAGAGACTCCTGAAAATGATAATATATTTTATAACTATGAACTTACTCCAGAAGAATCATATTATGCGGAACAATATGACACACCGATGTACACAGAACCCACAGGGCTGCCTGAGATTACAGATGCGCCCTATGAACAGACGACTGCTTATGAGAACAAATCAATTCCTGCAGAAGAAAATTTTCAGATACTGGCCTCGCCGAACAATCGCCTGAAATAGTAAATATTAATTGCGACCGCCTGTTAAGTTTACCTCACATTGAACTACCTGAGATAGGCGCGCGATTTATGATTGACACAGGTAGCACCCGCTCATTTATTAGTCCCCGAAAGGTTGATGAATTCTTTACAAATTATAAATTTAGCGAACCATTTGAGGTTGTAAGTACACATGCCCGCAGTAAGCACAATGACGTCATCATTATTCCTCTCTTAAAGACCTTTAAGAGCACTCTACAGCACAAATTTTACGTTTATGATGTCGATAACCGTTACGATGGTTTGATTGGCTCCGACCTCCTAAAACAACTTGAAGCGACCGTTGATATGAAACACCAAGTTCTTCGCACACAGGATACAGAAATACCTATAATATATAATCCACCTTATGAAGTGCATTTGACACCGCGTACAGAGACACGTGTAAAAATTCCAACAGACTTAAAAGACGGAGAAGCAATAGTTAATTTCGTGGATTTTGGTAAAGGCGTTCGCATGCCAAGTACGATCGCAATGTGTAAAAATTTCTATGCAACGACTGTAATTCAAAATGCCTCAAATGATAGGGTGACTCTAACATTCACACAACCTCTAAAGGTTGAAAAATTTGAACATAACGACTGTGAACTTAATATGACAACCAGTAACATTGAGATTGATGAATTGCTGAAAGAAAATCTGAAACGTTTACGTCTAGAACACATGAATGAAGAAGAGCGTAGTAGTATATACAAACTTTGTCACGAATTTCGCGATATATTTTACTGTGAAGAACTCCCCCTTTCATTCACAAACGAGGTGAAGCATCATATTCGCACAAAAAATGAAGACCCAATATACATTAAACCATTCAGACAACCACCAGCGCAGTATGCTGAAATAGAAAAACAAGTTAATAAAATGCTGAAAGACAATGTGATACAGGAATCATTTTCACCTTGGAGCGCTCCAGTACACCTGATCCCCAAAAAACCAGATGCGTCAGGAGAAGTCAAGTACAGAATGGTCATAGATTATAGGCGCCTAAATGAAATCACTACTGATGACAAGTACCCACTCCCCAATATTAACGACTTATTCGACAAACTGGGAAAGTGCACATATTTCAGCACAATCGACCTTGCTAGTGGGTATCACCAAATAGAGGTCGCAGAGGAAGACAGACCCAAAACAGCATTTACTACGCAATCAGGACACTACGAGTTTACCCGAATGCCATTTGGGCTCAAGACGGCACCGGCAACTTTCCAGCGGGCCATGGATAATGTATTGCGAGGGCTACAAGGGTTACACTGCCTGGTTTACCTCGACGATATAATCGTGTACTCCTGCAGCTTGCAAGAACACCTAGAAAAGCTAAGAAAAGTATTTGAACGGCTTAGAGCAACAAACCTGAAAGTGACCCTGGACAAGAGCGAATTTCTTAGGAAAGAAGTTCTCTACTTGGGCCATGTTATAACAAAAGAGGGACTCAGACCAAATAACGACAAAATAAAAGCTGTATTAAGCTTTCCGCTTCCTAAAACGACAACCGAGATCAAGAGCTTTCTCGGCTTAGTCGGATATTACCGAAAATTCATTAAGGACTTCGCTAAGATCACGCGGCCTTTAACTGTTTGCCTGAAAAAGAAACATAAAGTGGAAATAACAGAAGAATTCAAGACGGCATTTGAAAGATGTAAGGAACTTCTAATTAGCGCTCCGTTACTGCAGTTCCCCGATTTCAACAAACCATTTGTTCTTACCACGGATGCGTCCAACTATGCTTTGGGTGCAGTTCTCTCGCAAGGGCCCATCGGAAATGATAGGCCAATAGCGTACGCTAGCAGAACTCTAAATGATGCAGAAACCAGATATAGCACAGTGGAAAAGGAACTGTTGGCAATTGTGTGGGCGGTGAAACACTTCCGTCCCTACCTATATGGACGAAGATTTACTATATTTACGGACCATCGACCACTTGCGTGGTTAAACTCTATGAAAGACCCGAACAGCAAATTGACGAGATGGAAGCTGCGATTAGCCGAATTCGATTTTGATATCGTTTACAAGAATGGGAAACAAAACAGCAACGCCGACGCTCTATCCCGTATAAAATTAAATGTAACAGGAAATGAAGATAGTGAATCCATGTTTGTTAACGTAGACGAATCTGAAAAACGATTAAAATCCTATCTCGAAGATGTCGAAGCTGAAAATAAAAGACTACAAAAGACCAAACAAAGCAAGAAACAGAAAAACGTTGAAGAGACACCTGAAAAATTAGAATATGAAACCGAAATGATAGAAGATAGAAAAGAAATAGAGACCCAATATCCAATGATTTCGCCGTCTTCAAGTACTATAACGATTCCGGAAGAAGGTGCAAGAGAAGAAAACCAAACAGCTCATTCAGCGCGTGACATAGACACGGATGGGATCCCCATACTCAGCGAAGCAATCGATACAAAGCCCAACCAAATTTTAATATTTTCCTGGAACAAAGACGCAATAACCGTGAAGGACCTTTCAAGAAAGAAACAGAAAATTTTAGAAGTACACTTACCTGTTAATAGACCTGAATTGGTGAAACAGTTCCTGAAAGAATATGTTAATCAAAAAACAAGACACTTTTTTTATTTCGAAGAAGAAGCACACCGAAAACAGTTTGTACAAGCAGCTATAGAACTTTTCAGAAAAGGTACGGTGAAATTATATGAATGTACGAAACGAGTGATGTGCATTGAAGATGAAGAAGAACAGAGACAGATTGTATTAAGATACCATAACAGCAACACATGTCACAGAGGAATGAACGAAACCTTACTAAAATTAAAACGAGTATATTATTGGAACAATATGGATCTTACCGTGGCCAGCGTTATCAATTCATGCGAAACGTGCAAACAAATGAAATACGACCGAAAGCCCCACAAACCTGGAATACAATTAACGCAAACGCAAACAAAACCCTTTCAAGAAATCTTTATTGATTTATTTTCTATAGAAAGCCAATACTTTTTAACTATCATAGATGCCTTCAGCAAACTAGGCCAGGCCTTTGCCATTCCCAACCGCTCTACCCCTGAAGTCGTAAGAGCCTTAATAAAATATTTCTCTCTTTATGGAATACCTGAAAAGATAAGTTCGGACCCGGGTTCGGAATTTAACAACACTCTAATGAAAGAGACTTTGAGCTTTTATAAGATTGAATTGCATATCGGCACACCACATAATCCTAGCTCTATGGGCCTGATCGAAAGGTTCCATTCCACCATACTAGAAATATATCGTCTTGCTAAATACGAACAAAAATTAACTGATGCGGCATCCATAATGACCTATGCCATTATGGCCTATAACCATACTATACATTCGGCTACTGGCCTTACGCCGTTTGAGGTCGTTTTTGGTCACACCGACTCTAATATCGCCTTCAATGTAAATTTTGATAAATCCTACACTCAAAAGTTAGTAAATGATCACGCTAGACGGACCAAGCACTTATATCAGTACTTGACGGAAAAAATGTTAGAAAGAAAAGAAAAGGTTAAAGAAAAGCGTGCTGGGGAAAGAGAGTTCAATATTGCAGAAGGAGATACGGTTTTTATGAAGGGAGTAAATACAAGACGCAGTAAAGACAAACCGCGGTTTGAAAGAGCTGAAATAACTGGGGAAATTGTTAGGAACGTGGTCCCTGTAAAAGTTAAGAATCGTGAGACAAGAATACCCATTAAGGATATTAAACGTCCTTCACAGATTCGTGCTCCTGCTGGTCGTCCAGTTGAGCCGGAGCCAGGGCCTTCCACTTCAAAGGATTGAGCGAAATCCCGGAATACTGCCTGTGAAGAAAGGAAATAGCATTATTAGTTACGATAAGTGGACTATTATTAAAACCCTAGATATAAGATTAGTTTACGAAGAAGTAGATTTTAATGTTAATCGCTACACAAATCTCAACAAACATATCATGAACCGCTATCATAAAAGTGTATTCAGTTACGAACTTGCTGACGTTAGGATTCAATCGGATCACCTGAAAGATTTGTTACTGGACAAAATAAGGCAATTAGTTCCATCAAAGCGTCAAAAACGAGGTCTTTTGAATCCCTTGGGATCTCTCATCAAAGCTCTGACCGGTAATTTGGATAATGAGGATGCAGTAAAATATGATAAACTTATTAATGACATAAAAACTCACCAGGTTACAGATTCCAAGAAAACAAGTTTAATTACCGAAATTATAGGGTCTTTTATTAATAATACAAATTCAACTAAAAACAATTTCATGCAATTAGATAAAGAGATTTGGGAAATCAGAAAGCTGTTAAATGAAACCTTAACTAACCAGACTAGTAATAGATTAATTCATATTTACAATTTATTTTTACATAACTTTCAGATGCTCTATATAAGATTGGATGAAATTGAAACTGCTATAGCGTTTGGCAAATTGAAAATGTTACACCAATCAATTTTAGATATAGATGAATTCGTGGCTATTTTGAAGAAAATTGAGCAAAGAGAAACTTTAGCGTATGTTGTAAATTATAAAAACCTAATTAAAATTGAGCAGTGTTTAGAGCTAAAAGCGTATTCTAAAGAAAATCAGATAATCTTCATCATTGAAATACCTTTGGTGAGAAACGAAATTTACAGCTACTACAGAATCCTCCCTCTACCTGTAACCAATACTTTTAATCAAACTGTCCTTATCATTCCTAAACAGCCCTATCTTTTAGCAAATGGATCGAAAACATTTCCGCTCTCTGAACCCTGTAAAGAACTAGAAAAGGGTTTCTATATGTGCTTTGAAGAAGCCATTGTTCAAAAATCTATGGAAGATACATGTGTGGCAGATCTGATGAAGTTTTCGGCAAATATCACTTCCTGCTCTCCTGTTCCTGTAAAGGTAAAGAAACTTAAGATAGAACCCATACATCCCAACAGATGGATACTCTACTGCAAAACGAATACCGTGCTTACAACCCGTTGTGGAAACGAGATAACCAGAGCTTATGTACAAGGAACCTATATCATTACAGTTCAAGACACCTGCGAGGTGGAGATAGACGATGTGACGCTAAGATACCACAGCGTGAACGCTTCCAAGATCCTGTACTCTACATTACCTGAGATACATTTTCCTGAAATTTTTAACTCATCCACCCCATCTCCTTGGAAACCCGTTGATCTAGACGAAATCGATTTACGTAATCTTCAAACTCTATCGTACATCCTGAAAAGAAGTGATAGTGATACAGTGAACCAAATGAGCAATAGTGAGAGTGCGGTTAACGTAAGAAGTATTAGTTTAGGAACTCTAATCTTATACATTATTTCCTTCTGCGTCATAGCATACCTTACGATAATTTTATATCGCCGAAATCATCAGCCGGAGAATGTACCCCCTGATGATTCCGTCGAACTTAGAGAGGGAGGAGTTACGAGAACCGAGCGCCCACGCGTAGCTTTTGTGCAAGCTCATGTCTAGGAGCGATAACCGTGTGCCTCGGGTCGCTTCAGTAACGAGTAATTAATATTAAGATTTTAGTCTTAAGCAAAACTCCATGTGGAGAACACTTCTTTCTTATTAAAATAAAAGTAGTTCTTTAAACTTTAACTTCTACTTTTTTTGAAGAGCGCCCCTCACCCCTCGGTGTTTAACTAGGTATGGGTTTGTACTTCTCTTATTGACTTTACTTAAATACTTTTTAAAGAGCTCTTGCACTACAGTGTGTAGTGCATAGGTACCTACTGACAAATTGACAAATGTAAAATGCCAAGTTGGCAGTGGCCCAGATGGATTTTATTTATTAGCTACCACTGCCAACCTACAATCGATTCGACCAAACAAGTAGTTCTTCAATTTTGAAAACGAAAATGTTGCGGCATTCATAATGATTGTCTCACGATGAGCAAACGAAATCTTAAGGTGGCACACATTTTGGCCGACTATACCTTTCATGATTTCTGTAGCACTACCTACATTTACATCAATGGCTTCCGAGGGAAGTCTCCGTAATCGGCGTGATTGGGTCGTTGGTTCGCCGAATAATTAGCAGGGCGACTGGACGGGCCACGCATTGTGCGTAGATCATCGTTATCTCCCGCGCAGATAATCGGCATCAAAGCGAATCACATAGCTGATATAGCTTGAGGATATACATCACAAAGACAAGGATCGAGATAACAGAAGATAACTCAAAATTAATGTCTGAAAAGGCGGGGCCATTTTTTTAACGCATTCACTGTCGGCAACGCATATAAGCGTTCTCGAGAATTACACACAGTGCCTTGAACGCATATGTGCGTTTTTACAGTAGGTATGCGTGTTTCATACAAAACAAAAGATGCGGCACCTGGCGAAAGTTCGAAAATCAATGCCGACAGTGAATGCGTTAAGAAACATCCTTAAGAGGTAATGTTATTATTGGGTCCAATTTTAATTAGGATTCCAAATAAATTTGCAATGAACCAGTCAATCAACTTGTTTCCAAGGCCACCATGAACTGTATATACAGTTAATGGTCAAAATGACTTTCATACAGTAGGTATTGAATCGTATTTCGACGGGTCTCTGACTCAACCTCTCAAATCTGAATATCCACTTTAGATACACGTCCAGATATTCCAATATCCAGATATTCGTAGAGATATTCCAATTTCATAAATTTTCATATGCGAGGTTGAGTCAGAGACCCGTCGATTTCTTCGAAACCCAAAGATCGCCGATGACTAAACATAAGCTAAGATATCCGTACTCGTGTCTCATTCCAAGGTTTCAGGCGTTTATTAAATGCTGACTATTAGTTTCAACACCGCGGGCGGCTTTAATGCAGCCCTGCGTGCCTATAAACAACTCCAGGGGGTATGTTCTGTTGATAATTTGGCGGAATAACTGACATAAAACGCTATGGGGTGCTACGATAAAACGCCTAAGGGGGTGTAATAGAGGACGTTGCTGCGTGACGTCTATAAAGCAAGGGTCGTTGGGTTCGATACACCTTAACACTGCCTTTTGTTGACAGAGCATCTGTGTGCATTTACTTTGTGTGTATACCTATTAAAGGAGGGTCACGCAAGCAATTTGTAATATTTTGTAGCTTACTAGAAGTCGGTGGTTGAGTAATGGTAGGTAATCTACCTACAGTGTGCTTATACGGGTTGTTATACAATGTAAAACAAGTCGTCATACTTAATATAAATAATACGTACCTATATAACAATTAAATTATTAGAAATGTTCTAGTAGAGATGTAAGTGTGATTTTTAAAGGGCTTTAAGAGTCCACTGACACGGAAACGCAGGAATATCCCAGTTAATAGCATTAAAATCATTATTTTAGGAAGTAATCTCTATTTTCAAAAAGTGACGAAGGATTTTGTACTGGGAATGTACCTAAACAAATAGATTATCATTGTTTTTTATACTTAGCTCTAGAAAACTGCACCCAACGATGCTAAATGTTAATCGACTGTTAGTTCATACATTTTGACAGTTGTTAACACTCTAATCGTCTGTTAGGTTGTTGGTGAAGTTCGACATAAATATAACGGATAAATGGTTAAAACTCAGGATTATAAGCCGGAACGATCCGACATGTTCCGGACTCGTTAGGAGTCCTTCATCAGGGGGTGAAGGACCGTTTATCCGTTATATTTAATCATGAATCACGTTAGTTGTGATATTATTACTTCACAGATTCTTTGAATGACATTACGAATACCTTATTCTCTCTCGCCAAAGGTTAAAAGTAGCAAGCTTGATGCATGTTTGTAGGGTGATGGTACCAGTGTTGGACACTTTAAGCTGACAGGCACCAATAATGGACACTTAAACCTTGATTCAAAGATCATACGGTTATAAATTGATTGTTGCAAAATATATGAATAACCCTTATCTTCTTCAAAATAAGAATCATGTGTCCATCATTGGTCCTTATCCATTACTGGTGCCACCACCCTAGGTCTGTAAATAGTCTGCATAGGTTCGCAAAATGAGTCAGTAAGTCTTGTCGAACCCCTCTCAGTCCAATAACCCAAAAAGAATACCTTGGTATAAAAATAGTCGTAAAAAATATTTAGTAGCGAAAAAACATCGTTGTTAAGTGAAATACGACTGAGGGCTTCCCGCGCTGACCTGCCGTAGATAACCTTAATAAACTTTAACGTATTTCATAAAATTGTGTGGAGGGCATGCTAGGTTACATGTGCGCACGTTTAAAGTTTATGTTTGAAACATCTGTTTTTAGAGTTCCGTACCGTAAAAGTTAAAAAGGCACCATCAATTTAAGGTGCGACTCTATCCATCCGTCTGTCTGTCTGCCACAGGGGCATATTTCTGCAACTAGATTCGTTTAAGAATAGTTTTAGTTATTGCTTACCCAGCCTTTATGCAAATGCAATTATGGAAATCTAGATATTTTATTTGTAAAAAGGGCCGAAACGAGGAGACGGAGGAGGAGGAGGAGGAAATTTAAAAGTGAGGCCCCTATAGTGAAAGTGAAGCTTTTTATTTTTAAACGACGTAGTTTCAGAATTATCATGAACAATATAAAGAAAAACACATTTCCCCTTATCTCCGCAAGTCCGAGTATATAAGACTATTAATATTATAGGTTATTATTTTAATCAAACTAACAATTCATTACGCATTAATATAGTGTCTTGCTATATTTAATTTTAGTGGAAAAAAAAATAGAATAAAGCTATTTAAACTTCAATGTTTTTCGAGAAATGAAACAATAAAAAAACTAAAATTAATATTAAAGTATGGAACTCCTGGGAACTACAGTTTGAATCGCACTTTACCTTTTTTTATTTGGATATTTTAAAGGTTTACCTATACCAGTCAGAGGACTGACTCAGCAGATAAAAAAGCGCTTATGAATCTGCAATGTGCAAGCTGGCATTTTTTTTGTCGCTCTTTTCTAATTTGATTGTATAGTTAAATGTCCCTCGCATGAAGTCAAGTATTTCATTACATTCTTTCGGTTCCACTATATTCTTAAACGGGCCTAGGTGTATCAATACAGATCTCATATATCTTATACTAGCGGCCCGCCTCGGCTTTGCTCGGGTGCAATAATCCAAAAAAATCCTTCATACAAACCTTGTCCTGACAATTACGAACACAACTCACCCAAATCGGTCGAGCCGTTCACAACTGATGCGCTTACATACATTCGGCAATCGACTTTTATTTATATAGATTTAACAAAGTGACTGTTTCGTAATCGCCTCAACCGATTCACGTGAAATTTGGTATTTTTATTTTTATCCGTAAAATTAGGTAGTTGACGAGGGAATAGCGATAAGCGATTTCTACGCGGACGGCAACAGCTAGTAACCAATAAAACGCTAACGCATATATTTCTAATAAATTCAATTTATGAGTACTTATGAGTACAACTTTGCAATATTCTAACTTCTGCTCGTTAAGCAAGTTAATTAAACTGCAATCACTATGACCACAACCACGGTATTTTATTATAAAATTATATCAAAGAAGGATAAATAAACCGATAAACACACCTTTCCATATAGTATTAGTAAGTACTCATAACATTGTATGATTATACCCCAGTTTGCGATATTTTTACGCCCTGTCAGGCTATATTTCAACGCCCGGCGAGACAAACTTATGACCCCATTTCTCCGTCCGGAGTAAAAGGAGATTACTCAAAGGGTTAGTTGCAAAAGCTAGTTTTACAGTTGCGTTGAGGGATTAAGCTGTACGTGTAACATTTAATATTTACAAAGATAAAACAGGAGTCTCGGGTAGTTCGCAGTTAAAAGTTAATAAATCCTTCATAGTCTACGTATATTTACTAATTTGTTTATGGTTAGATTGTAAACCTTAAAAGGTAAACGAGGCAAAAGATTCCTCCATAAAAAATGTCTATTGTGTAATTTTTATTACGTATTTTCTTAGAAGAGTTGCCAAATTTGTCGACTTTTATACTTATAAAGTTAGGTGGGGTAGAGCCCGAAGGAATCGCAAGTTTGCCGGTCTTTATCTTCTAAATACTTACTTACTAAAATATTTTAATGTTTTGGTTAACTTTTGCCATATTGCTCCCATCATACTATACGAAAAATAGATTCAGGTACAAATTTATAGCTAAGATTAATAGCTTATATCAGCAGTGGCTACCCACTAAATTGGTATTGGTTAAGATGCTTGCAGGTAACGCAGGCAATCTAGGCTATCTACACGGCTGTTTAATTGGAAGCTGGTATCCGTAAGGCAACGATGTCAACTCGTGTTTAAAGCTATACATAGCCACTTGACAGTCCAGCTCGCAAAGGAGTGCAGAAGTGTATTAACTGTGAACCTTATGGACACTGTCAATAAAACATTTTGTTTTTATTTTTATAGACAATGGTTTTATTGACAGAGTCCATAAGGTTCATCAGTAAATACACTTCTGAACTACTTTGAGAGCTGGACTGTCGAGTGCGGGCTCTTTTACACGCCGATAATATGGAGTGAATCTACTAGCACTTTGGACAAGAGCATCATTGCAGAGAAGCGCCACACGAAACTCTAGCAGAAGGTCATTTTTTCAAACATAAAATACAATAATTCTTAAAAGTAAATAGCATCACAAGGTAAGTAAATTATTTTAAAATCTGCATTGCTTTGGTTACTACGGCATCCCTAAACTGCCAAACTATTCCGTTAGGTAGTCAATGACTGACTGCCTGACTGAAAATGCTCCGCCTAAACTACTACATTTGGACTATACATATAGTACACTTATGTCTTATATAATATAATATATAATGTAAGGCAAGTTGAAAATCAACCACCGACAGGAGCCAGGCAAAAGGCTCTACGCCTACCTATATTAATAATTAATAAAATTCTGGCATACGGGTTATATTAGCGCTATATATAAAGTAACTTATATGTCTACTGTACTCACGAGTGTTTATGCTAATAGGTATTTTGTTGTTCTGTAATTCCAGACTTCCACAACTATAGTTTAGTGTTGTTCCAGCTGTTTTTCCTTTTTTTTCCGCTTACTTACCTGAAACCAGAAAGAAATTGTAAATATTTAAGTTCAGAAACCAAAACGTCATTCAAAGAAACATCGAACAATGTTTCTGACCATTACATAATGTTACCGTCGGACCCTTACGTATTTGGTTTTCAAAATTCCAGCGGACAAAAGTATTTTGAAGGTTAGACCTTAGTTTAGACTGTTATTAATCACAAAACGACAGCTGAGCAAATTCAGCCTTAATACTTCTTTCACTACATACATCATCAAATACATTTTAAACAAAATACAAAGTAATAACCTAATAACTTAAGCATCGCCTGTCTTGAGAAGCTCCGAATCCGGATATAAACTTTTCTCACACTTGCCAGTTCAGCAACTGAACACGGGTTACTAAAGCCTGGTTTAAATGAGGCGAGTAATTAAGTAACTTGTCACGTTTGTATTACGACACTGGCAGAAATAAATTAAGTATATTTTTTTGTGTTATTGGTATTTCGTGAACGTTTTAATTTTACAGTACCAATAACTGTGGCTTGCCGCGCCGTTCAACGGTAAATTTTAAAAGTTTCATCAAATATGACTATTTTTATTACGTTACATAATATGAACAATAACCCGTAAGTATGTAGTTATCCGATGTTTGCGCTTTACTATACTCGTGTAAACACTAGTAAAATCCAGCTGTCTAAACCAGCTTTAACTCGGGAACTCGACTTCAGTGCTTATGTTCTTGGCACTGGGTACTTGGAGAAATTTCGACGAAAGCGGTAAGAACAAGTAAGTTCGTCGACTTTAGGAAAGATTACATTGTTTGGCAACAATGACTGTTTGAGAATAGCGTCTTGTAGCAAATAACTGAGCTCTTGTTGATGATATGGTAAGACATCCTTGTAACATGGTCTCAACGTTACACGTAGGACTTTACAGTCGAGTTCAAAAATATGTACACACTTTTGCACCTTATTTCAATGGGATAAGGCGCAAAAGTGTTACATATCTTTAAACTCGACTGTACAAGCGTTATTTTTATGCATAATTATACAAGTAATTTCCGAAAGTTTAAATATATTCATTTAAATTGTAAATATTAGGTACGTTTGTTGGTTTTGTTTGCGTGAGTAAAGGTGTGAAATAATCATCTACAAAATATACCCGTCAACTTTTTCTGGCTCAGTAGTTTTCTTTATTCAACGTGTACTAGATTATTTAAAAGTCAATGATATAAACTGCTAAGCATACTTTATATGTTACAAGCAAGATGGCAAGCGGATGTTCCTATCAGAAAAAAGAACTTGGTAAATGCAAAGGATTTATTACAAGAGGTTCATGCTTTTTGTAAGAACAATAACTCTCTAATTAATCCAGGAAGAAACGCTTTGCCCAAGCGCTGGTATTGTTTTATATTTTAATTTCAATGGTCAGTAATAGGTATAAGAAATGGGTCTCTGTCGTTTGGGCGAAAGATTTTTGGTCAAAAATATCGTTTCCCAAATTTACCGACCGAAAAAATACTTGTTTTTAATGGACCGAAAAAAAACGTGTTTTATAATATTGGGTAGAGGTACGAGTATAATTAGTGTCAAAATTAAAGAAATGCTAATAACTCGATATTTAATTTCAGGTTATTTCAGCAAGGAAAACTAACCTAATGCAATGCGTGTATCTAAGCCGCCTCTGCTTATTCTGCAATTGACACCGTCTACGGAATATACACTAGTACAACTAAATAGGGCCGCCGTGCGTAGAAATTTACATAAACCGTGACCCGATTTAATATATCTCTATTATCATAAATCACGCGATATAACAAAATGGGACAGCCAGTGCTCATAAATCAAGCTTTGGGTGCAATATGCACTTCAGTAACACTCGAGGCTTGAACGATAAAATACAATAACTATTTGGAATTATTCCAGAAGTTAACTTCAATAAATTAGTGAGTGGAAAAGCCACACATAGCTAAATTTTTTTAAAATATATTAATACTTATGTAGTAATACTTGTTCCACTACCTACAACACTGATTCATCTCTATTCTTTCACAATAAGCCCAGTTCTGGGATAAAAAGCAGCCAATCACTGCCGAACTAATCACCACCGCAAAAAAGAAAAAATACCACGCAACAAAGCACCGCCAGCCTGGCGGAGGACGGGCGAACAAATTAATCTGTGTGGTTTAATATTACTCTGGATTTTGAATAACGAGAAACAATACCTACACATGATTGAGTCACATCTTCTGACTTGATCAGGCTTAGATTAGTTTTACACATACATATGCTCATTGTTAAACATATTAAAAAAAACTTGGTACTTAACTATAACTATAAGGTATATAAGGCTATGATGTGCGAGGAAAGCTCCACCAATAACATAGCTGCCGTGTGTGAGGCTAGTGAAATAAAGTAGTCCTATTGGTGGAATTTACCTCGCACACCGCTTAGCTGCCTCGCACAGCTCTGGTGGATACGCAGCCTAATACATAATTTACGAGTAAACCAGCTAAGCGCGACTTACATAGCTTGTGGCATCCCTTCGCACCTTTAGGATAAAAGTAACAGTAACAAAATGTTAGGTTTTCTACTTCGAGTCATAATAATATTGTTATAGAGACCTAATTCAAAATCTAAACATTTTGGATTTCATTCTAAAGGTGCGATTTGTTATCTGCTTAAATGTATATTGAATCCTTTTACGACATACTCTGTATGACTTGCACTCTAACCGTCTCATTTTGATCTCTCACTGTGTCACTCATGTCTACGCTCAGACAACACTTTAATATGTATTGCACTTCTGAAAACTCAGCTAGGTTCCCCTGTAAAATGCACTAAAAGGCTTTGAAAGTCAATTTAAAGGTAAGTTAAAAGCATCCCGCCGTACTGTTCGCATGAAAAAGTGGTATGAACGCAAAGTGTGCAGCGTAGATTCTCTCCAACTCGCTTTTCAATTTTTCAGAGCATTCTTAACGATTTCGTGCGTGTATTTTAAATTGACGAAGCTTGGCCAAAGCGGTGTTTACAACTTTAGTTTACCGATTAATACTTTATCAACAAATTAAAAAGTGACTTGTTAAAAGAGAATCACTCCTGGTAAATACGATGCGACAACTTCTCCTCACCCGAGGCTAAAGCAAAAAGTGAAGGTTTCTGTGAAATTGTTTCCAGGAGAAATTATTGAAGATTTTAATTTGAGAGTTTTGTTGCATTATTTAATTATTACCTTTTATGTGTAAGTTATTCCAGAAGCAGCCCGAGTTTCTCAAAAACCCCTTTAAAACTATTTGTTTTTCCGAGACCGTTATTTACTTTTCAAAGAGAAATTAATACAGCCGACGAAAACTACAACAAACCCTGTAATTTAATTTACTCATCGGCGCTTGCGGAACAGACGACGAACTTGCTAGTTGTTGACAAGTTTGATTGTAGACGCGACTTCGCTCCGCGGGACCAGCTCGTAAATAATACATTATGAAACGCTGAGAAATTTTGGAGAACGATCGAGTTAACCCCGTAAATAATATTTTTATTGTTGTCTTCAATAACTAAGCCCGTTAAACTGTCGTGGTGTCTTCGTCAAGGAATCTGCAGTTTAGATGGATTATTTGTTTTTAGCCAAATGTATAATTTTACATATTTTCATTTAAGTAAGAACCACAAAGTTACTTGTGTTCTATTTTTTGTCAGGAATATCGATATTAGAAATATCACGTTAGTTAGGTTAGGTTAGACTTGGGGACCGATGGGGGTTAGATCGGGGGATCCGTCGCTTGCACAAAGGGGTTCTGAGCTGAAAGTGATTGCGCCGATAGCAGAGAAGGGCTTAATGCCCAGCAGGGCGTCTCCAGTAGGAGATGTTAGTAGGTATAGCGGAGGTGACAGAAGAAACACCCCAAGGGTTTTAGTCGGTGCGAGTCCGACAACCACTCGAACTTAGCTATATGCTCAACATTTTGATAAACTTAAGTCAGTATTATTTAGCTAATTATACAGAAGCGCTGAAAATAGGTCACAACATCAGTACTGCCGACATTATTATCCCCGAATAATGAGATAATCCGTGATAATCTCGAGCTTAATTATTCTGCTTGAGCTCGCCGGGTTTGCAGGAGCTTGCTCTTGAAATTCCTTACCTATTGTTTTTAATGGTAGTCAAGAAAAAAGTATTCTTTCACTATGCTAATTATTTTTAACAAACCCTCTAAAAATGTTAATTACAGGAGCAATTACCTTAAGGCAGTTTATTTTAAGTTTTAATATTGTACTTAGCTAAACTTTTTCAATTTCACATGGAATTTTTCAACCGTATTTTTCACTAACATGCTGAACCAACACCAACTTTTAACAACCATTTCTTTTAACGAGTTAGCTGTTTTATATGAATTGGGAATTTGTTTCCCACTCTTTTCTTATTTCTTCCTGTTAGGCGTTAAGTTCAAAAATCCATGGTTCATGGCTATTTACATATATTGAATACTTACTGTCTTGCTTAGGCCAGTCTGCTGAACTCATGTGAGTTAGTGGTTAGTTTCTGCGAAAATACTTACAAACGTGAAGTGGATTAGGGTGCCCTAACTCCATACGCCATGAGCATAATTAAAGTTTATAACAAGGTTTCAAAAAATATTCGAAATGAGATCAACAATAACACCTTCTATAAAAAGTTAACAGCTCAACTTGGTCCGTAAAAGCTTCTATAAGTACGTTGCAAGAATTTTTTGAAAGCGACGACGAATTGTTTTAAAATATTTTTATAACATTTCATTTTATTTCTAAATTATAATTCTGTTGCAGAAATTTTTATTAGGTTAGGAACTCCCTGAACTGTAATAACCCATGTAAAGCAATGAATAAATATTAATATGAACTACTTATACTTTCTATTTGTTAACGTGTACCTAACTGTATTAGAACGTACCTACGCAAGTACTGTCTAAACTTTAATTACAACGGCTTTGTGCATATACATATAACAAATAATATACCAATCTTAGTAATGTTGAAGTTAGTAAATTACGAAGTAGTAGGTAAATAATTCAGTCAGAAATGAATATCATTGACATCTTTGGGGAATTCATGATTCTCTGCCACATAAAAGTAGATGCCTCTTTTTGCTTTAATAGGGCGTCGTAAACCAAAGGTCTGGGTTTAAAGTAGATTATTTAATTGGTGGAATATGGTTGCAGTATTGAGATTAATAAGCAAACATCGCACATAGTTTAATGTACAGCACTTACATACAAAACTAAACACAATGCAAGTAAATATAATGATCCTTGACGCACGAATATAATGAAGAACATATAGAAAATAGAGCTCTATAGATAATTATAAAAAGTACCTTAATAACCTAACCTAACCTCAAAAACTAAAACCCTACTAGAGACTAGTAGTTCTACTAGGGTGCGTTCGTGCTTACAGTAGATAACGTATCAATATCTGATAGCCGAGAATTATTATTTATTTTGTTCGCCCCGTGAAAAGAACAGTAAATGAAGGTATAGGTTCCCTTGAAATTAAATAACAACGCCCTCAAGGAAATCTTATTACGGCGAGGATGGGCAGCCCTTTCAGGATAAACAACGTCTATCAAAAGGGATTTTCTCGCAAAAATGTTTTATCTGTATCCGTATAAATGGTTTATAATAAAATTCAAACTATGTGTTTTACGCCGCGGCGACCGTTTGTAGGAAAATGTTGGTTACCCCTTCCTCAAGTATTGACGAGAACCGGATAATAAACGATTTAAATGAGTTCAAGCCATCATACGTATGTATTTCTTTATGTATGTTTCTTGTTGCCTAGTATTCGCAGTAGGTACAAGTCTAGAGCTTATTTTAGACTAGGTCAATGTTTTGTTTGCCCCTGATATTTATGTATTGAATCGACTGTACATGCTTACAGCTTACACGTATGCAAACGCAGCGCCAAAACAATTTGCCTATACCTATATTTGTGATTAGAACTGATTTAGTTTAGGTGCTAAATCGAACTACCCTTTGTTAGGATATTACCAATTTAATAACTTAGTTACCGCGGGAAGTATTTAAAATTAAAATGAGCCTCGGTAAGTTAGTGGCTAGGGACGTCGACTCGCAATTACCATGTTCGATTCTCAGAATTTGCAAAGTTCTAATGAGTTTTATTAACTTTCGGTGAGTTTACTGCACTGCAGGTGCCAATGTTCTTGCGGTAGGTACCACAACTATTTTAGCACTTACTAGAAAGTGTCACTTCACACACCGAGTCAATTTACCTACGAGTATTGTTTGTACTCGTACGTGTGAGAACGATAGCAGTTGTTTTAATAAGTGCCATAAATAGGGATAGGGCATTTTACAAAGCGTTTTTAACCTACATACATTTTAAGCGGCGGAAAGAAGAACTTTTTGGATGGATATTGGAATAGTACATTATTGCCTAGGCGCGGAAAGTAAGGGACTGCCTGACGAGGTTCCTAAAATACGAGTCAGGCAATCCCCCCGTTTCCGCCGAGGCATATATAATGCTTTTCTCAAACATGTGAGGAAATGATACAAATATATTTGTAAAAAGTAAAATTAATATTAAAAGTGATGTTAGTCATATTAGGACAATTTGTCAACGAAATTGTTATGGGTTTTCCAGGAACATTTATGTTTAACTGTTGAATTTGAGATGTTGATATTTCAGGGCATGTGGTAGACAAATGGACGTAACTTAAGGAAAAGGATCTAATTCAACCATTTCACACTTGTAGAATTTGACATAATATTGACAGCAATAGAATTCAAATTTAATACAGTGAAGTGCCGAGGACTTGATGTTTGTAGTTTTTACACAACAACAGTAAGTTCTACGTTTAAATTTCAATAAGTTTTTTTTTTTTTTTTTTCTAACCATAGACAATTTTAAAGAAAATTAAAAAAAAAAACACACGCACTGTGCTACGAAATCGAGCAGTTGCCTTGGCTGTATGATATTTATTTCTTGGTCCTTTCTAGTCTGTATGAATTGGACAGCACTTTAAAAAAAATATCGCAGCGGACAAAAATGGGTTTTCATACGTTTATTTTACTCCTAGGAAAAAAATGAGACCCTTCGCGTCTTCGTTTTTCAAAAGAAATGCCATCCTTTCTGAGCATGTTTGAGAAAAGGAATTTTATTTATACGCACCTTAAACTGCGGAAAGTAATATGGAGTTGTATACGTAATACCAACTGCGATTAAGTGATATACAAATACTAAACTACAAAGCAAATTAAAGCTGCTCAAAGTTTCCAGAATATTTTTTGTTAAGTTTATCTCAAGTCCTCAGAAACTTATTTACTCATCCCCCAGAAATCGCGGGGCTCCGGAATTCAAAGAATAAGCGAGGTATTTTCTACGCCGTTTAATTTGTTGCTTTTCAGTGAGCTCCAAATACTTTGTAGATATTTCTTTTACAGACTTATGAAAATATACTTTATAATAATCCTGCGCTTATTACTTGTTTGAGAGTAACTCTACCGTGTTATTGAATTGTTAAACAGAATAACGCGGCTGAAACGTGAAGTTGAACAAAGGCTTATACATTGATGACATACTCGTTACGTCTAAATAGATCATTTACTTCTGTAAATCAACGATCAATAAGTCAACGATTAATTTTGACGTACCTAATCTCTTTCTTGATAAATGATATTACATTTTTATGGTAATAGTCCACGATAACACAAATATACCCCACCTACGAGGTTTTTCTCATTTTTATGGGTTTGCTTTTGACCCTAGCCGAGACAAAAGAGTCAATAACAAAGAACGATGGAGTTAACTATACTATAAGTAAGAGAAAAATAGTTTTTAAAATATACGCAAATTAAACAATCTCTTTTCAAAAGTTCTTGTGAAAATTGAATTAAGTATAAAATAAATTTAACGCAGGTTAAGACGATTCAACATCAAATTGCAATTCCAGACGACGGAGTTATTCTGTCGTTAACGATCTAGTGTCCAATAAAGCAAACAATTACTCCCAAGATTGGGCAATTAAATGAAACTGATGTAAAACACAGCTGCTCCTTAATATAACCACGTGCTAGTACTACTTAAACGCCTAAAATAACATAAAAGCAGTTAGTCCTATGAGTTGACTATAATGACGTTAACTGGGATAAATGAATACCTAACTCCTAAATTCAGTTTTAAAACTTAGCTTAGTACCTACATACATTTTTATTACATAGGATTAACCTTACGTACTCTTCAAATGATAAAGAAAGATTTAGAAATTTCCTATATAAGTAGATCTTACGAACTCTTAAAATTATTTATCGAAGAAAATATTCTCCAACTATCAAATGTCAAAGAAGACTATTATATTTCCAAAGTTTAATAAGGTGTCTTAAATACTCTATAATATTTATCTTTCATTTGTTTTGCATTCTTTAGTTTTGATTTCATAGTACACCTGGCGAGCATTAGAAACGGGTCACTTTGAATAGGGTTTTAGTAGAACGAGGCCACGTTATTTTGATCGTTACCACCTTCGGTTCAACTGGTAACTGTTTTGCGTAGCTGGAGGCTGTCATTTAGGGGTGAAGAGGCTTAATCAAAGCAGTCGTGGATCACAAATAAGTAGTGATTGCTTTTCTTAATTACGGAGTGCGTGCATTTGATAGAATAGTAAGTTTCTAAGATCTTATTTGTAAAATGGATTATCGGGAAAGCAACATAGTCAAGGTGTTTACTTTAACAAACTTAAGTAGGTACGTGACCGATAAATGAATGAATCCCAGCATTTTTGCTTAAATAATTCTCGAATCTAAAATAGTACCTACTTACTCTAACTTATAACAGCGCACGTAGGTACCTAATGCTTTTTTCTTGTAACGGACATACCAATGTGAAAAAGATCATTTTTACATTATGATTAACCACGCTAGCGCAGTATTTAATTAGAAGTCTGTCTATTCTTTTTTAATTTTTTTGTTACCGCCGTCAACTAGTTAATAGTTCCAATTAGTACTGTTTCTATAATTATTAGCTATGGGATCTTGCTATACAGAGACACATTTATCAAAAACTATTTAAATATTATCTAAATTTTAAGGCAAACGTTATTTAGAACGCATTCCTATTACTAGTATTTCCCAGGCTCAGCTCGTTACGTACCTGGTTCTACAAAACGCGACCCCTCGAAAGTTTTTCCATGTTGCCGTCTAAGCGCCGCAAATCGGCTGAAATATTAGAATTCCGTTCCTAATACTTTTCTCGTTTTCAATTTAAATTCAAAGTAAGAGTCAGGGGATTCGAACGAATTAAATTCCATTGTTTTTGACATCTTTGAAGATTGGTGGAGTAAAATTAAAATGGGTTGATATTGCCAATGGGAAAAATTGGGGATATATAATGGATTTGATATTTGAAGATGCAAGCTTGGGGATCCAAATTTAAGAGATTTAATTGGATATGAGGTTTATTCTCCATTAAAATAAAAATATGTTTTTGTAAATGCTTGTCAGCGGTGGCTCGGTGAATTTTAAAAGTAAATACTTAACTAAATATTTAAGAATAACACACACATTCTTATTAGTTTGATTTATTTTTTTCAATAAATCATTGCGCTGGAATTACGTTATACTTTTTATACTATGGACAAAAAGCGAAAAGAATCACCCGAAAAGCCGCAGCAAGATCGTTCCTTTACATTCCAGCATTTAAAATATCTCCGACGTGCAATGTGTCCCATGTCCTCAGGATTTATGGAAGCCACCGCGGCCGTCATAAAGGAAATCCAGCGCATTTACCCTGCACCTACCTACAGGGAATAAAAACACAATAAAACGTGCACAGCGTGATAATATACCCTTAGGTTGGTACACAATTGTTTATTTCGCAATTCGTTTTTAGGGTCAACAGTAACGCGGTGCGATACGCGGCAAGATGGCGGGAATGTACAATAGGAAGTGTTTTACGCGCTTTTGAGTGTCGTAAGCATAAATAAGTGAAAACTGAGGCAAGTTTCTAGCGATTTTTTGAAATAGTGGAAGTTAGGTGATTATAGTTGAACAGTTTGAATAGGAATAAACACATTTTTTAACCCCCGACTCAAAAAGAGGGGTGTTATAAGTTTGACGTGTGTATCTGTGTATTGGTGTATCTGTCTATGGCGTCATAGCTCAATGAATGTACCGACTTTGATTTAATTTTTGTTTGTTATAAAGGTGACTTAATCGAATGTTCTTAGCTTGGTTTGATGAAAATCTGTTAAGTCATTTAGGAGTAATGAGCTCTAAAAGTAGAGGTCCCGATTTTGTTGAGTTTTTTTTTAACTTGGTTACATTACCTATTAAAAAACGAATTGTTTTATTACAATGTTAATCAAGACAAATATAAAACGTTCTACTTCAACAAAAAGAACCCATAAAGATATTTTTATAAAGTATAGTCGTGGAATGAAAAGGTTCATCACTTTTGGTCCTTAATACTTAGCATTGAAATACAGTTGAAAAATAACAATAATTTTCATTCGGCGACTCTACATCTAACTACTTTTATGTTATATCATCATCGAACCATTATATCAGCTTGAGGTACGAATTAAACATATTGGAATAACGCTGTCTTAAATATAAACAGTACTTCTAATAATATTTCAATCAAAATTTCATATTTTTAAGCACATTTTCACAAGTGTTCTAAAAGTTTTATACAATTGCGTTAACGAGGGATCGGTTATATTGACGACGCGCCAGAGTTCATCGTCGGAGATCGTTTGAGCCGATTAGTCCGACAGGGTTTACCCTTGAATCACCGATACTCATTCCATAGAATGTTTTACATCGCCGAATTATCATTTAATCGACAGGCATTTCCACGTGCAGGAGTTATAATTTTTTGGTGGTCACAGGTGTAACCTAATTTAACCTATGTACCCATGCTTAAGATAAAACAATAAATACGAGTAAGGTTTCAGCAGAAATTAGCTTTCGACGAAATGAAATTCGGTGAAACGACACATTAAATGAAATGAGTGTCTGCAAAACAAGGGGACACCGCCCGACAGCGATAAGCCCTCACTCAAGTTGTAGCCGCAATAATCGGCAGATACGTTCACGACACAAACCTGAAGCAGACGCTTTCAATCATGTGGTATAAATACGTCTAGGGCTTGAAGGCCTGGCATTTTCGGTACTGATTTTATATGGGCTAGCCCCGAAACTCCCATAAATCCCGACTCTGGCTGGGTACCGGGACTGCAAACCCTACACACGATCTACAATAATAAATTTCCTTACTTGTAAAACTCGTTTTATAGTACGTTTCATACAATAATAGGTAATATTATAAAATAGGTTTGTAAAGATATTTTAATGCTAATCTAAAAGGTAACGCTGGTAATCTACGTGATTACAGCAGAACACAGTCACCATGGGAAGTAAGACAAAAATCCTTAAATAAAATTTAGTCTGCATTTAAGAAACTTGCTAAGCCTTGTGCGGACCACTAGGTATATACTACATCTGTTCCACAGCCAGATTGCTTCAGCCATTCCAGAGAAAAAGGGTCTTGACAGACCGACGAACAGAGTCGGATAACAAAGTCATCTTATAAAAGATCCGTTTTTCAGTACATAGAACAAATCCTTAAATAGCCAATATAGGTACTTGTTTTTCTTTCGAATTCTTTCCTCAAACATCGCAAACATGTCAAGCCCCGCAAATCCAGATCCATGGCAACGGGCTCAGGCTACCCTTCCGCAGTATCAAATTTTAACTCCAATTTTGTACCTGGGGCGCTTTGCGAAGGTACTGTACGAACCCCGTGAATTCATTTTAAAATTTAACAACAACATAAATCTGAACAAATGTATGAGAAAAGTTAATATCGGCTCGCTGTCACCTCGGAATGATCAACTACCCCCGACTTTGTTGTTTAAAATAAAGGTTGAGGGTCGCTGTATGGTGAAACTTCTGACAGAGGGCTTCGCTAGCTTTCTATACTTTATTGCTTGTTAGGAATTCAGACTGATTGAAATTTAACGGTTTTGTAGAAACAATTGTACCTATATGGAAACCCGTTGTTGTAACATTTTTTGTATAATAATAAATAAATAAATAAATAAATAAATAAATATCAGGGGACAATCTCACACAAATTGACCTAGTCCCAAACTAAGCTCTAGGCTTGTACTATGGGTACTAGACAACGATAAACATACTTATATAGAGAAATACATACTTAAATACATAGAAAACATCCATGACTCAGAAACAAATACTCGCGCTCATCACACAAATATTTGTCCATACCGGGATTCGAACCCGGGAACCTCGCTCAACTAATAATGCTGAAAATGGTAAGTTTGTATATATTTTTTGAAATGAAATGAATGAATGATTGGTAGCTATTAAACGTAAATACTTTCGGTTTGGGAGGGTACGAAATTCTTTACGAATTATATGTGATCGTGACCGTATATAAGAAGCTTATTCTACGTAGAAACAGGCTTTCAGGATTTAAGAACAAACAAAACACTTTCTCATTTAAATTAAGGATTAGCATCTCCTTAAAGTGTTGGTGTTACAGCGGCGTTGCGGCTTACCACTGTGATTTAATATAATGAAGAAAACCATTTCCATGAATGAAGGCGTGACGGTATAATTCCCAGAAATATATAACACGGGCGTGCTGCGAGCCCGAGTGAGGGATATTCCGTTAGGCTGCCTTTCCATTGAGGCGGAGACGAGCGGAGCGGAGCTCTGAAAAGAGGTAAGTGATTCCACTGAGTCGGAGACGAGCGGAGATGAGTGGCGTACTATACAAATTTGATACAGTCGTCTCCGCTTGACTGTTTCCATTGAAGCGGAGCGGAGACGGGATGTGGATTACAACCAATGTGATTGGTCGATTCCTACACGGCTCCTCTCCGCTCCGCTCGTCTCGACCTCAATGGAAAGGCAGCCTTATGGGCCTTATGAATGGCTGCGGGGTCAACAATAATTGCCTCCATTGTACGCCCTTGGGCGTTTGCATCAATATTTCAATTTTGTTTCAATCTCGCCACGCTTTTGTTTTGATGAATCGCGCCGGGACACCGACAGGCTGATCAACAACAACATAAGTAAGCGATTAATTCTCGAACACTTCCACAACTCGTTACGGCTTTATTTAATTTCTTTCTGAGCGTTTATTTTTTTTATTTATGATAAATAAGGTCAAAAGAAGTCTAAAAGTACTTTTTCATTCGGTAAAGAGACAATAGAAAATCTTTTGTCAACTTGAGCAAGAGTTTTGATAAAAACAGCCGTTTTTTACAAAGTTGTGCGTAAGTTTCACGAGGCAGATGCTACTTGGGGGATTCGTTGCTTGTGTACTGCGTACATTTATCATATAGGTGACTACAAGCTTTACGCCAGGGTTACACTGTGACGGCTAAATGTATGAAACCAGCGCGTAGCGACACGCGGCGTGGGCATAGTGTAACCCTGGCATTATGGAAACATAATCCACGTTACGGTACCGATGTCATATGCTTGGTATTCGAGTTTCTCGTAGAATGCCGCAGCGTCTTATTTCATATGACTGACGGTTGAAGTTAACGCAGAGGTAAAATTTAACAAGCTGACATACACATGTTCGCGTTAAGAACATTTTAAACAATCAATTAATCAAATCCCTTATTTACCTGCCACTTCATGTTCATGTTACACCTTCCGGCACAATGCCAATCTTATCCTCCAATTTCCACCCCTCTGCCAACGGTCATAACATGAAGAAGCAGCCTGCCAACCTGATCTTTCTGTAACGTAAGTATTTAATCATATTCACCACGTCACTTAGTCTTTGACTACCTATAGGGTTTCCGCCTAGTCTCCATTTCCTATACAATACAGTTACCATTATATTATAATGAACAGCGGGCTTAACATGCATGCACGAGATATAATTTGACAGGTGCTAGGGAACTGAATACATCGATTCCATATTCTAACGTAAGACTTAACCTTAAGGTTTAAAATAGAACTGTCTCGTCCAGACTTAATAATTTTTATTACTAAGCAACTATAGCGATTTTATCAAGACATTAGTATTCCTTTCTCTAGCACCTGTCAAATTTTATCTCGTGCATGCATGCTCTAAGCCCGCAGGTAAGATCTTTCGTGCACGCACGCCGCACGTGTCCCTAACATTTACTGGGTCCGTAAGGAGGCAATCCCACAGGACGAACACGGTGCGTTAGCGGACCGCTCCGCCCGGTTTATGGCCCGTCTCGACCCTAACAAGATTCCCGCCGCTCGTTACACCAATTTATTAGGCCCTTACAAGGGATTTATACTTTTTTGTGGCAGTTTCGCCCACTAGCGTCCGTCCGCACTCGCCTGGAGGACACTACTTACGCATACACGAGAGTGGCTCATTTCGCCAGTCCCAGATGGGCAGTACTGCCCCAAATGACGTAATGAGAAAACGCTACGATCGTATACTGCTCTCTTTAACTTGGATTAATCTCGAGTTACGTACGGATTTGTCTTATCGAGACTTGAAAATTAATCTGGGATCTGAGCTGTGGAGCATAACTTATGTGCTGTGTATTAAATATTATGTATTAAGATAGTTGTAATGTTCTGTTTCCTGTTCTAATACGCGCCACCGAAACCTTTATAGAGGTTTATGTGTTGCGCGAATGTTTCGCATCGCTCACGCAAACATTACATATTGTGACAATTATTTACTTATTATTATTATTACCGCTCCCATCATCAGTAATCACAACTGGCGAGAAATTCTACCCACAGAGGGCCTAGTGTAAGTTTTGCAACGTATTTTACAAGTGTGACAGCGCCCCTTGCGGCGCGTATTCGAAACATTTGACAGTTGCATACAAAGTGACACTTTTATCCACACGCGATCGAGACGTAAAAAACGTTGCAAATACACTAGGTCCTCATGACGGAGCGGACACGCTCCTATGCATCTTCCAGTTTTGTTTAGAGTGTTAGGCAGCATGTACTTACCATGTTCTCTTACCATATATTATACATTTATATATTTAGGGCATACATATCTAGGTTGGTTAATTAGCTTACGTAATTGTTTATTGTCTAAATTTAGCTACCAATAGTTTTATTTGATATAAATATCTGTACCTATTTGAACTAATAAATTGAGTCTGCTTGTTTATTACGAAATCGGTGCTGTACGTATACACTTTGATCAGATTAACAGACGAAAAATACGAAATTAAGGGAAGGATTGGTTTCAGTTTAACCTTCAGGCGTTTGGGGAATTCCCTTTGTGTACAGCAGTTAATTTAACATTTCCAGATCAGAGGTTTCCTTCCGTAAGTAACAAAGTATTAAACGTATTTTTTTTGTTTTATTACTTGCAGGTCCTGCCTTGATTCTGTGCAAAATTGTAAAGGTCAAATTATTTGAGGGCTGCGGCTTTTGTGTATAGGTAGTGGTTAAAGGTAACACAGCAATAATTCCGAACAAAACTGACGTGTCGAGACCGAATTTTCATCGATTTTTATTCAAAAATAAAAAAAACAATAACAAAAGATTACAAAAAAAGGTCGGTCCATAGCTGGTATTCGAACCCGCAGTCTTGGCGCAGTAGGCTAACGCTCTAACCATTAGTCTAATCAGATGGCGGCGGCCGCTTCGAAATTACGAACCATATTGCGCAGGCAATCTTTTTGCGTAATACTTACATATCATTTAGGTATTTCATTTTTTTCCATTGACATAATAATTAATTTGTGTAACTGGCACCCGACAAAACAACAAGACATAAATAGTTCGTGTACAACTCGTTAGATGTCGGTGTTGGCGCCAGATCATGTAGACTAGCCGCCATGTTGTTGAGCTAGCCAGGGATATACTCGATTATGACATCGACTGCCTCACGTTAGTCCGAGAACTAGGTGGGTGGCGCGGGGAGGGGAGTGAGCTATATATACCACAGAGAATAATATATAATAGTATGAGTACAGAAGGGTGAATTAAAAAAGAAACGATTACGTAATTAAGGACTTAATTAAAAAACCGTTATGTTTTCCCTGTGTAACGAAAATTAGTCATAAAAACATATGGTTAATTATCGTTAAACAAAGGAAAGATTTAACGGTGTTTTAATTGAGTCCTTAACTACCCGACAGATAGAAGGCTTGTTAACAAGAAGTCGGTTAAGCTCGTTTAGGTGGCTTTAGTTTGCTTCCCTTTATATCTCATAATTCGTTTTCATTCGCATGCAACCCAGCCCGTACTGTAATTACACCCGTGATGCAAGTTGATATACTTTGTAGCTTCGCGCCTAAATTGCGGAGTGCGCTGGGCCTGGGTATAAATATACTCGTACTGAAAAATTATAATGTGCGTGTGTAATAATTACTCAGTATTGATAAAATATTAAATATTGACCTGCTTTTAATCGCTAGACTTTATTAATATCTATAAAATGCGGACATGTATTTATTTTTATTTCTGATTTAGAAAATATATTTTATACAAGATTTATTTCCGCTTTACCCATCTAAAACATATGCAACCTCCTAAATTAGCATATACTGAAGTTATCTTAATAATTAATGTAATTGTTAAAGGTTTTATCAACTAGGTCAATGATAAACCTATGTAACTTAATTGTGTTTAACACACGTTTAACATGTCCGTATGTTATGCTACTCGTAAATATGAAACAGTTATTGCATTAATAAACTGTAAAAGAAATAAAGACTAGCGTTAACAAAAGTATAACTACATGGTTTAAAACAAAGTCACATAGTAGATCTGTTATCTTATTTCAGGCAACGCATCTTTTTCACAAAATGTACAGTGAAGTCATAAAATTCCCTAGCGCTTTCTTCCGTGTACACAACACGGAACATAAAAGTCGGCGACGTAAAAATTACGTGCGACGTAGTTTTAAGTAAGTACCTGCTGTCAGCGGGAAGTTAATAAAATTACAAAATTCATTTCCAAGCTTAAGCGATGTTCCTTTCAGTAGCTCTTTAAGCTATTTCTATTCCTAGGGATTGCTTTAGCTTTTGCGCGGCAAATTGAAAACGAGAACTTTTGAGGATTCCTTTTAGCAGGATTCAAGTTTTTAAGATATTGCAGTGATAGGAAAGGAAGGGGTTTAAAATCATAGGTACTGCCGGTATCAGGAGTTGCATGTATTGCCAACGGTGTGTAAAAATATTTCTAGAATTATATGTAGTGTACAATAAATGTCGGACATCACAACCTAACTGCTGAAGATACACAAGAAGAAACATGAAGCGTGAAATTTTGATTTCTTTTAACTGTTGCGTTAAATCAGTTTTTGATTTTTCATGGTTAGTGATATATCAAAAACCGTGTCCCCTTGTTTTACAGACACTAATTTTATATAATGTGTCGTTTCACCGAATTTCATTTCATCGAAAGCTAATTTCTGCTGAAACCTTATCGTTTTCAGGTTATTTTAAGGATGGGTTACGTAGGTTAGGTTAGGCTAGACCTGTGATCACCAAAAAATTACAACTCCTGTACGTAGAAAAGCCTACCGATGAAATGAAAATTAGGCGAAGTAAAACATTCTATGAAAGGTTTGTCGATATTTCAAGGGTAAACCAAATAAACCTCTACCAGCCGTCTAATGGTCAATTGAATTACGCTCCGTTGCAATAAACGCAATGCAATTAGCGCAATACCGGCTAACAACAAGCGTAGTTTATCTCATTACAAATAACGTGATTTTGGAATCGCTCACCACCAAATTACCGCCACAATTTCCTTATTTGGGAATCCATCTCCATTCATAAGCCGCGGAAGTATTAGCCCACGGAATTTCTCTCATTCACTCGAATAACGCCCAATTTCACGAATAAGCCGTAATTCCACAGAGAACGCCCGGATTATGTGCATCCAAATATTTTATTTATGGAAAAGATTAGGTTTGAACTGAAAATTTCTTTTTCATGTGCGGATAGGCTTTGTGAATTTGCAGGTTTAAGCCGCAGAGTAAACACGCCCGGCTCGACCTAATTTGGAATTTAACCCTTCCGTGCGATCAAGAGCGCTATATACGCATCTTGAGAGCGTAAGCGTAAGCTGTCTTCAACATTCTAAATTGAGTTACTTAAGACAAATCACACTTGTTTGTATAATATAATTACAATATGCTTTCGAGGTTCATCTTAGTTGTTGAAGGGGAGTGACATTTGAGTTAACGATGTTAGTTGATTAATGTATGAGCATTAAATAATAACCTAGTTTAAAAACAATGGAAATACGAGTAGAAGATAATCAGCAAATTGCTGAAAATCTGAAGCATTTATTTTGCCAGGCACCCCAAATATTTGAAGGATGGTATCATCGCCCTTTGGAAATATGAATCCAAATTTGTTCAAGGATACGCAAGAGGTCAACAGTCAACACAAAATAAGTGGCTGGAACGCAAAATGCGTTCATAAATCCGTAATTCGTATTCGAGATCGCGCGCGAGCCGCGGCCGGCGTGGCGCGATGCCAACGTCCTAAACTACAAACTTTTCCTACTTTATAAACGGATTTTTATACTGGAATCGTTTTTATTGCTGTTCTGATTCGGAACTTGAGACAGTGATGTAAATGCTACAAGGGCTGATAGGTTGTAAACCTTCGCGGTGCGGTGACAACGATCGCGTTTTCAGATCTTGTTTTTATCTTCACGCGTATACATATGTACTTTGGGTACGACGTATTGATATCTTTAGGTTTTTGGGAGATAAATTAGGATAATGTATTGACACGTTATTATGTTGTTTCCCCAGAAAACCCTTAAATGTAGCTTGATGGATAGGTTATAGCGGGCTAGTTTTCCGCAACTCGACGACTAAGCGCCTATTTTTTTTTTAGCTTGATGGATATTATGCTTTGTTTTACCTTATTTCGAAAACATAAAATGGCATTATAAACGTTTACTCGTTTCTATCGTATGTCGAAAAATGTTGTATGTGTGGTGTTGCAATAATAATAATATGTCCACAGGCGGCGGTGACCACTTCCCATCAGGGTGGGCCGTCTGCCTGTTTGTCTGTCTAAATAAGGCAACAATAAAAAAATTACAAAATAAATTTGTAGTTTTAACAGTTTAATCTTTAGTGTTTGATTTGCAAACTGCTGCGAGTAGCAAATGGACGTTATCACTGTCGTTCTTTATTTAAAACGTAAAAACTAAATCAAAATCAGTTTTTCGCGTGAACATAACTCAACGTTCACGAGAAAAACTGATTTTGATTTAGTTTTTACGTTTGCAAAAATCGCGAGCATCTATTTTTTCGAATAAGGATTCGGAATCGTATTTCCACGTTGTATTAGCCCATATTGCTTCGATATCGTAAACTTTTGTTGGTAGTCGTATTATGACTGCTTTTATCCCTGGGCAGTAAGAGAGAGGCATAACGTCAACAGTGTGATTACGATAAGGAGGCAAGATGGGCTAAACCAAACTAGAACAAATACCCAGCGGGCTTAACATGCATAGATGAGATAAAATTTGACAGGTGCTATGGAATTAAATACTTACATCGATTCCATATTTTAAAGTCAGACTTAACGCTTAAGATTTAAAGTAAAAGTGTATCTGTCCTGACTTTTATTATCTTTTATTACTAAGCGATTTTATCAGGTATTGTTAGAGTAATGAAATAAATCGTTCAAATCTATTAAGAGCCTGTGAATACGTTTTTGACCGGGGGTCTAAGGGCTAAAAATGCTAGTGTGCACAGGCTCTAAGCTAAGCATGATATTTAATTACTCTAGCAACTTTTTCGTGCTGTCACTTTATTCTTGTGATACATGTTAGGCTCGCAGGTGGCCTAGCCAAGATGCAAGATTACGTTAACTTGACGATTTTTGAAAATCGATAAAATGTATGGAATTGACCAGCGGCTGACGCGACTGATCGTCAGCTTGACACCAATCCTATACATTTTCTTTGATTTTGAAAATCCTTATGTTAGCGTAATGCATCTTGTATGATAGCTAGGCTCCCTGAATTTTAACCTCCGACGCAAAAAGAGGGGTGTTATAAGTTTGACGTGTGTATCTGTGTATCTGTCTGTAGCATCGTAGCTGCTAAACGGATGGACCGATTTTGATTTAGGTATTTTTGTAAGAAAGGTGACTTAATCGAGAGTATTCTTAGCTTGGTTTGATGAAAATCCGTTAAGCCGTTTAAAAGTTATGAGCTCTGAAAGCGGTTTTTTCGGGAGTTTTTGATGTATTTCTTGAAGTTAACACTACATCTAAACCTGACCCGCATGATATTTTATTTACCTAAACTCAAATATCTCATTTGCTATTTTTATTTCTCCCATAGTCCTCGTATTTTGCTTCATTTTATTATTTTTTGCGTAAAACGTCTGTATGGTAACCCGTCTATCATAAGAGATAAAAGGTTTTTCATAAAACAGGATCTCACAAAGTTGGGATGTTGAGTTTCGTTTACCGGAAATTAGGGGTTTGCAGAGTAGATTGCTCAAAGTGATAACGAGGAAGGCCGGGATAACTTTCAAAACGAACGGCGAAATAATTTCGCGAAAGATTTTTTTATAAAAAAATACTTTTATATTACTTCCTTCCTGATTTTGCATTCGGGCAAAGTTTTTTGAAATTAAGGTTTGAAAGTTGAATGAAAATGGGTTCTGCCTAAATGGATACGTTAATACGCGTATACGCTCAATAGTATTTTCTCTCAATATTTTTTTTCTTTTGGTGTCAAATAAATCCTTTTTTCTTCTTTGATTATTGGCATCTATCATAAGCTGTGCCTGGGGTTCTATTTCTCTTCTACCCATCATGATATATATGTATATCATTTACCATTAAGCCAAGTGCAGGTACTGTCCAGTGAATTACATCTACCAAAACACTGATGATCGGTGCGTCTTAGGCTGGTCTTCCTCCGGTATCAATATAACGACCGACTTACAGGACACCCTGTATAATAATGATATGCTTTAAGATAAAATTAAACTCGATGGCCTGAAAACTAAAACCGGGTTAAACTGGCTAAGAGCTACTAGAAGTTGTGCGGTAGTTTCCAAGAATCTCCAGTGTCTTCCCACGAGTACTGAAACTTCAGAACATTCAAGTCTAGTTCCAGGGGTGTAATTCTATTAAGATCAGCTTTAACAGGATATATTTTGATATGTAAAAATGTTTAGGCTACGATAGATTTTTAGGGTTTCGTACCCAAAGAGTGCTGACGGAACCCTATTAATAAGCCTCCGCTATCCGTCCGTCCGTCTGCCTGTCAGCGGGCTGTATGTCGTGAATCGTAATAGGTAGACACTTGACATTTTTACAAAATTGTGTGATTCTATTGCAGCTTAAATAACAATAATAAAATATAATTAAAAATTAAAGGGGGTTAAGGAACGTTTTTTATCAACGTTATTTTGTTCTATTCTAAAAACGGTAATAGGTACAATACGAGTACAGGCGTCAAAATTGGATGTGATTAGTGCAACCCCTAAAGAAAAACCACAAGTAATAAAAACCGGCCACTTGCGAGTTGCGCGGTAAGGTACCTTCTGTGCGCGAGTCCGACTCGCGCTTGACCGGTTTTTTCCATCACATTTCCATCAAGTTTTTTTCAATCTGAACCTATTTAAAGCTAGGGTGAATAGGCATCTTCTGGGTGAGCTCGCTACATCGTAGACTGAATCTTCGTCCTCCAAGGGCGGGAGATGGTCAAGAGCAAACCCATTATCAATAAAAAAAAAAAAAAAAAAAAAGTCCAAGTTTCAAAAAACTGGTGTAGTTTATTGAAAATTGTGATAAACATCTCATAGTGCAACAAATCGACTAGTTAACCTAGGTAGGTAAAATAAATAAACTAAATCTTGAAGTTATGGAAATGGCATGAAAAAAAACTGACGCAATATGCGAAAGATTGAAATTTTAATAAGTAAGTATCACGAAAACCGTAAGAATTTACTAGACTTATGAATGTTAGGTTGTTTAGATAGAACAAAGGCTCGTTTATTGACCGAGCGAGCGAGCGTCTCCGTTTCAGCTCGGGCATAAATGCTTTCGTATGTCCGGCTGGTCGGCTATTCTCCTCTACAGGTCACATTTCTCAACCGATTCTCGTGAAATTTTGTGAACAGGTTCGATAATTATATGGAACTATTTTGTCGATTCAGTTTTTCAAAAAAATTTAAAGTGGCGGAGATATGGGGGTATTTGCGATTTACCAACTTATTTGCGGTGTTGGTGAACTGACCGCGACCTATGTCGATGTATGGGGATAACAGTTGTCCAACGGCAAAGTTAAGTATGTCACGAAGTCTACAGACTACAGCTCACAGAGCCACTAGTACATATACATATATAGACACAAGTTGGTTGTGGACCTCTTAATAGAGGACGTTCTAGAAACAGGTCAGAAAACGTTACCCACTTCTTGAGCAATCGGTTAAAACCCAACCACAATGAAGGCTCTCATCGGACAATAATGAATGTTTTCCCTCCTCATTGTTATAAAAGAACACTCCATAGGTTAATTAATTAAGGTGCCTAATTGTTTCGGGGCCTATTACAGAGGCTCCCATAATATGATTCCGCTGAAATGTGAAGGTTCACAAAATTGGCTCGTCTTAATTGACTCCCCAAAACGTGGGCCACGGCTCGCCGGCTACGCCCCATACACCGCGGTTACTTAATTTTATTCAGATTTAGTTTTACCGCTTACTTTCGAATTTCCTGTGATAAACTGCGAGAGATCTTAAGACCGTAGTAATAAATTCACCTTAGCTGAGATGCCCATCTCAAAATACGTCAAAAATGATAGTTTTCTATGAATTGACGTTTGGTTTGACGTGTCTTGATTAGGCACTTAGTCTTTGCTTTGCTTTGCTTTCAAGATTTAATAAGCGTTGTGGATGGAAAGGCTTTAATTTAACTAGGTGAAAAGAGGTATAAAGGTTTAATTTAAGTAGGTGAAAATAGGTTGTTGAGATGGGAATCTTACTCAGGATAAGAAGCATCGTTTACAACTTAGATAGGCTGGTCCCGCATAGAGTTCTGCGTAAGTACCTACCGAACTAACTTTGCAAAGTAAACCCACATCTAAGACATTGTTTATTGTACCCGCCATTTAAATCAAGCATAACTTTCTTTTCAACACACTGAAGAAATAAAATTACATTAATGCCAAAAATACCTGTTATATCCGTTGTTCCGAACTTTACTCCACTTTACTTTTATCACCAACTAGTCCAAAACAATTACCTGAAATAGAAAACATTTATTATAAAGAGCGTCGGAACGTGTTGGTCGAAATATGGGTCAGCTGTTGGCTTGAAATTGTGCCAAAAACGATTACGGGCCACCGCAAAAGAATGCCTGATTCCAGGCAATTTGTCCAACGGGCTCCAGTAAAACTGACTATCTGCATAATAAAATATTTTTCTTTACTTTGCATTTAAAGTTTTGGCTGCTGTAGCTGCATAAGTTTCGGGGGAAACGCTTTTCTCGCGAACAGTGGACCTAGACAAGTTGTACACACTACGAACGATAACGGCTGCTGAAATTTAATTTATAATTTTGCTCCCTCGTAAAATTATCTACTTTTTCACTTATCATGCTGTAAAACGACGAGCTATGTATAGGCGGACTGAAGTGATACATTTAATCACTAGAGACTAAAGTGACACTTTACTCCATAAGAACTTAAGTACTTATTTTTTCTTTTTAATTTCCTTATAAAATCCTTGGAAAACCACAAACAGCCAGATACATGTTGCCATTTGATGATCGCTTTGCTCGGGTGGATAAACGTCTTGTGTCATAATGGCTTACTTTAGTCCATTTTGCACAATCTACCTACTATTATAACGTTGCACGCGTTAAATGCTTAAATTGGATGAAATAGAAAGTATCGTTTCACAGAATTTCATTTCATTGAAAGCTAATTTCTGTTGAAACCTTAATGTTTTCAGGTTAACTTAAGCATGACATCACATTTCATGCAATGTATATGTAAATTTACTTTAAGAAATAAATATCATTCATTCATTCACGGGTTATGTAGGTTAGGTTAGGTTAGACCAGTGACCACCAAAAAATTATAACTCCTGCAAATGGAAATTCCTGTCGATGAAATGAAAATTCAGCGAAGAAAAACATTCTATGAAATGAGTGTCGGTGATTCAAGGGTTAACCAGGAAGTATACACGTAAGGAAATCTAAATATCAAATCTAAATATCTAACAAATAAACAGAGTTACTTCCGATTTTTAACCGACTTCAAAAAAGGACTCAATTCGTCTGTATGTTGCTTTTTGTATGTTTGTTACGCGATTACTCCGTCAATTGTGGACTGATTTTGAAAATTATTTTTTTGTTTGAAAGAGTATACTTCCGAGGTGGTCCCATTGTCACGAAATCAGAATCTGATGATGGGATCCATGAGAAATCGAGGGAACTCTTCAAAAGTTATAGGCACACATACAGCGATTTTGGTATTACCTGCAAGACCTTAAGAAATTGCATTACAAAAGCACCTCTTGGTGACGAGGAACTGATGATGAAGACCAGAGGTGACCACTGGAACTGGCTTAGTCGTGAGTGATTGACGCTAGCAATGAGATTTCTTTATTAAGACTATGAAGCTAGTTTTATACTCATTATAACACATATGGTGAAGTGCAACTGATGGTGAAGTACCGGGAGAGAACTCCTCAATGAGTAACGGCCCTGCATCTTGGGCAGCGACATTTTGTTAAGGGCGATGAGAGATTGGTATTAGGCTATTGTTTCTTAATGTGATGTTTATGTGCTTTAGTTTATCGCATCACTAAAAAGCGAAAAAAAAAAAATTTTTACAAAAAATAAAACCGTCTTCAAAAACCTACTAAAAAGCGTTAAATAAAAATACCAGCCTTATAGGAGTCCTAGGAGTAGCCTATTTAGTGCCGAATAGGTACATTATATCGAAGTCGGTGGCAAGAATCATGGTGTCATTGCTACTATGTATACCTACTTGACACCGGCTTGGATATATTCTATGTACCTATTCGGCACTAAATAGGCTACTCCTAGGACTCCTATGAGGCTGGTTTTTTTATTTAACGCTTTTTAGTAGGTTTTTGAAGACGGTTTTATTTTTTGTAAAAATATTTTTTACATTAGTATTAGCTATTACGGTACAGATTTATATTGTGTTCGCCTACTCGTCGTCGATATTCTGGGATAGGGTTGAGGGGGAGACTGCGTAAGTGAGTGGTAAGGCCCGGGGCGCCGGCATTCCCGTGTTTAACAATACGCTTGCGTGCTTCATCGCACTTTGCGCTACTTACTACCTATGTGCTAAAATGTAAAATGGCGTAACAGAGAAGAATATTAATATCAAAATAATCTAATCTAATTTAATCTAATCCCACTAATTTCATTTATGTGAAAGTTTGTACGGATGTTTGTATGTTTGTGTCGTGTAAACGGCTAAATGGATTTGGACGAAATTTGGCACACAGATAGTCCTTATCCTAGTTGCCGAGGGAAAATCAAATAAACGACTTCAACGCAGACGCAGTCGCGGGGAAGAGCGAGTATGTAATAAATTTTAATTTCAAGAATATTTTAAAATTATTTTTTGGACCTTTACAATCTTCAATGATGGGCCTCACAGTAAATTTTTGCTTACATTTTAGTAAGCAAACGTACACCGTCAAATGCATACCAATAAGATTTTCTAATAAGAATCCAAATTACCTCACCATTGTAGTATAAAAATCAAAACCTTTTCTGCGTATGCTGCTGCATCTACATTTGCGGCATTCGGAGAATGCATGATGACGTCTTTTTCATAAACGTTAAGTAAAACAGAGACGTCAACACCATGAGATGCGGCGTGATATAAACACGAATGACACAGAAATCGGAGATATTTGGCCTGGCGCGACGCCAGAGTAACAATATACGTGCTTTTCTATAAGGTTACTTATTTAACCGTGTGTTTGGACGGACTGACAGATTGGCTTAAGCTACGTGTAGGAGATAATTTGGGCTTAGGGGATACTGGACTGATGAGAAATACTCATCTAAGTACATAATTTCGTAAATATGATCATGATGTTATTTTGTACGCGCTTATGAGTATACTAACCTCCTAAGGCCCACCATACAACGAAATTTGCCAATGGAATATGAACCTATTCTGATTAGAATATAGTCTATTTTCTAATTTAATTGTCAGTCATAAAAAGAAAAGAAATTCTACTCTATCTCCTTTGCTATGGATCTTTATTCCAATGGCCGTATTTTGTACATTCTATTGTACAAGGGGCCTTAAGGAAGTATGCATACGGACATATTTATTACCCGACTGCGCAAAGCAAAAATAAGGGTAATGGGTTTAACAGACTATGTATGTGACAAAAATCGGATGTTCCACTCTAGCTCCTAAAGCATTGGACCGATTTTACGGGATTTTGGAACGATTTTAATAAACGGGGTGTCATATTATACGTAAAAAGTGCGAGTGTCAGGTGGTGTCATAGGCTATACTATAAACATTATAAGGGTGCGTCATACTAGTCGCCAGACAGGTTTTAGTTTTTGAGGTTAGGTTGTTTCTCTATCTTTATTTTTTATGAGTTCGTGATGTACAGTCACACCACGTTATTGTTGAGCCACTTGCTAACATTCTTAATTCGGTCGGGTTGTCAAATCGTCAAATTTCAATAGTAACTACCGTGTACTATTTGACAACCCGACCAAATTAAGAATGTTAGCAAGTGGCTCAACAATCCCGTGGTGTGACTGTGCTTAACTGACTACATAAATACTACATAATTTGTTGCTTCGTTGTGATGTCACAATAATTAGTATAATTTATTATAAAAAAAATATTAGTACCAGGTTTTCCGAAGATATGATACCATTACCTGGGATAAGCATTTGATATCCGTAAAGTTTGATCTTTTTCCGTGGTGTAAATATAGCCTTTATCTTCACTAGATACGTAATATCACAAGTTGACGGTAATGTCACCTTCAAATATCAAAAAGCGAAATTGAATTAGCGTCGGGTCGCCTATCAGACACGAAATCCGATCCGCTTCCGTTTCCGACTGTACTTTGATCCTTCATCTTTGATACATTATCTGTAGTACAAAGAAAGGCTTTTTGCAATCGCGCCGGATTTACAGCAAAAAAACTGGTCAAGTGCGAGCCGGAGTCGAGCACCGAGGTTTCCGCACCAATACGTTTTATTTGTAAGAAGTATTAAAAATATAATGTCATTAACTTTATCTAATCTTTTAGAAGCCACGCCACAAGGGACATACGATTTACCTTTCCTTTAAGTAAACAGAAGCTGTTGTTTCAGTTTGTGTAATTTTTACTTCTTTGCGGATTTTACTATTTTACTAACATAATACAAAGTATGCCTTCTGGTTTTTTTTATTTTATCTGATTTCTTAAAAGTAACTTGTCTTTTTGTGCAAGATAGGTTTTATCAAGTGCGGGTTTTTTTTAATCGTTTCTGAAAAAAATAGGGTTGATTTTCTTTGAATTTTATATTAATTACTCAAATATCACAAAGTTATTAATTAAAAAATCTAATAAAAATATAGTTAGCCTACAAAACTTGTGGGGATTCAAGTGATGAATGAACACAACAGGTTTGTTTTGATAACTTATTTCTTTTAACGATGCTTTATTTAATCATTTTAAAGATAGGTACATTGATAAGACTTTTGTCCGAACTACAAATATTTCAATTGGCTTTAGAGCCATTTCAACGAAAATCATCTTGACAGGCCGGCGGACAGACGGACAAAAAAGTCATCATACAAGGGTTCCGTTTTCAAATTTTTGTTACGGAACCCTAAAAATGGAGATGGTTCGATCTAGCCCCGGGGACTGTTTTGTAAGTTTCGTAGAATTTCTCTCACGAAGGTCGTTTTGAGCCCCAGGGAACTGGTCTGGGCTTTGTTTAATAATCCTGGTTTTGCCGTCGTTTTGGGATAACGCTTAAAGCCTAAATCCCGGTCTCAGGAGCGCTTGGTTCAGGAGCTGTACACATAACAGACTCATTAAAATTTGATAGCTTTTTGTCAAAGACTAGCGACCTGCCCTGGCTTCGTACGGGTAGCAGAACATATGTGCACCTATATCTTAATAAATTATACACTTAAACCTTTCTTATTAATCACTTCGTTTATTGATGAAAACCGTATGAAAATCCGTTCAGTAGTTTTTGAGTTTATCGCGTTTAGACAGACAGACAGACGCGGCGGGGACTTTGTTTTGTTTGAAACTAATATTGAGAACATTAATTACTTTATGTGTTGTTTCAAATTCCACGTCACAGCTCTCCGTTAATATGCTGAGAACAATGTCCTGTTGGATCGCAGTCGAACAAACGCTGTTCAGCAACGACCGATATTTCGTGCTTGAGCGACTCCATTCGTGAAACGTATTGGGAACCATCGATTGGTGTAATCGACGCACACAGCTACATGCAACAAAGCTAGTGAATGAACGAAGGAGTGAATGTGAACAAAATTCAGCTGCCAATACATGACATGATGTTGTGTGCGTGACCTCAACTCTGGTGCCGATACTATAACATGCATTTTACATAACGGAACCCTGCTGCTCCGTTGTTAGGGTTTTTATTCAGTTACAGTTCGATCGCAAACTGTAACAACAGTTTGCAGGATTGGAGACTCGATCGTATGTTTATTTGTGTTGAGCAAATTAAACTGTTGATTAAAATTCATCCAGTGCCATAATTTAAGTGAACATAGCAGATTAAATACTCAAAATTAATTATTCAGAATAGAAATTTCTTTTATCTTGATTAACCTACCAGAAGATTTTGCTGATAAAGGAATCGGTTTAAACTGAGTTTCACAGGCGATAGAATAAAATCGACTGAAACGTCTATAAACCGACATCAGTGCTGGCTCAGCGATAGCGCTGGATATTATGTTATTCTTCAATGTTACAGCACTGAACTTAATATTCACTTAATATATTTTGCCTCCTGGATTTGAAGCAGTTGTTGGAAATTGGATCTCACATAATGCTGGTCTTTAGTTTCTGTTGAACTTTATTCAAATAATACTACCAAGTTTTTGCAGTTGGTAGGATCCTGTACAGAACAGGGTCAGTCCGGATCTCTATCGCCATCTTAACCAGAAACTTACCATCAAGCTGCACTGTTTGCAGTGTTGTATTTTGATGTAGAGCGAGACAGCCAGTGAAATTACAAGCATAGAGACATTTCTTCTGTCCTTGAGGTAGGTAACCTAGTAATCTTGAGACAGAAAATTTCTATAGGCGTCAGAGCACTCTTACCATCAGGTGGCGTGTGTGCCCGCTTACCTCTTCGATGCCATAAAAACGGTGATTTTAAGTAAAAATAAATATTAACCCAACGCGTTAAGGTGCTTTTCCATCAAAGATGTGCGAGGTAGCTTAACGGCGAGAGAACCTACCCGTTTGACCCGTTTCCACTAGTCCTAAGCAGAAAATAAATGATCCTATAATTGGTGTATATCAACACATCCTTAGCTACGTAGCGTAACACGTCTCTGGTGGAAGAGCAGCCATCTCATTTACGGTGGGGGCACTCATATTTGAGAATTTCAGACACCGATACAGCGGTGAGATTAAATAATGGGAACGTCTATAAATTAGTGAAATTCGACCTTTTGATGAGCTTCGGTGACCGGATGAGATTAAAAAACGGACCCTCACTATCGAAGGGCCGCTTTAGAGAATGTAAAGCAAGTGTGTTTGTAGAAAACGTCCTAGTAGTCACGTTCGCTGCATATCGGCCGCTGGTTCCGCGCGGCCACCCAACTAGGTTATCAGTGGCAAACAAAACTTCGCCGTGACCGAGTGATAAACTATACAATGCTGTTTATTTTTAAATAGAACTGAAAATGTTTAAATAAGTGTTAGTATTTAAATTTTTACGGCTACAAGTGGAACAGGATTATTTTCTTCTTGTTCTTCTTCTGTAAGTGAATGAAGTGTGGATCTACTCAACCAAGTATCTTTTGGTTAACCTACATTGTCAACATTCAAATCGTGTCACGCAAATAGTAAACCTATAATGGTTTTTTTGACATCAGTCTTGGTGATATAGAGTAAAAGAGTAAGAAAATTTTACAGTGAAATTATCACAAACAGAACACGTTGATTTATTAACGTAACTGAAAATAGTTCAAAAGATGTTGAACCAGACAAATAATTAGGAATATGCATGAAAACTTTTTATCGCATTTCTTAACAAAATATGAGAGTACCGTAAAAGAGATGGCAAAAAGTGAAATTAAAATTTAAATCGGCCAAAAAATATGGATAATATAAGCATTTAAAACTACTAATTAGACAGAGAGATGAGATCCGACATGTACTGTGACGTCAGCGGGCACTACGGCCATATAAACTTCATATTAAATTCTGTTTTGCTAGAAAGAGATAGAAACAAATCTTTAATGGCTTATGTCTTGGTTATTTTTATAGTTATTCGAAAAATATTTTTTCTCTACTGTTTGTTACATGAATGACTTTTTAATAAAGCAAAAAAAATCATGCATATTTCCTATTGAGTACCGAAGTTCCAATGAGCGTTGAATCAACATTGATGGCGGTGCTAAATGTCCCAGTTCAATAATTTACATTCAATAGCTGCTTAACCTGATTAAACCAAACGTAACTTCTGGCTGTTTGAATAGATGTTCCGTATTTATTTAGGGAGAGTCACCAATATTATTATATTATTAGGTCGAATTCCTATTCTGCATTTCAGTTTTAATGCGGATCAGTGGGTAGTGGTGTTTTTAGGGTTCCGTACCCAAAGGGTGTCAAACGGGACCCTATTACTAAGCCTATGCTGTCCGTCCGTCCATCCGTCTGTCCTAACTATAAAGATATCTTTTGAACCGTAATACATAACGGGTTGGTATTTTTATATTGATTATAGAACAAACCCTATAGAATAACAACAAATAAGTATTAAAAACCAGCCTAATATGTATGAAGCCCTCAGTGCGCGAGTCCGACTTGCACTTGACCGTTTTTTTAAAAGAAATCATCTCAACCACTATTGCGTTAACAGAATAGCATAGCAGCTTCTTGCCTTCTTTTTATCTCGCAATCTATTTTATACATATAAAAATCAATTGCCGTGCGTTAGTCTCGCAAAAGCTTGAGAATGGCTCGACCGATTTGAATTTAGTTCGCCCCAGTATTGGGGTGGTACAGAAAGAAAATTAGGAAAAATCCAAAGGAACCGCCGAAAAATCTAAAACAGCCGAGAGCAAAACAAAAAAAAATCCTGAATAAAATATTGAGTTTAACAATCAACACATAATACTTAATTAAAATCCGCCGCGATAAACCTAGACTAAAAAGGTCAGTGTTATCAACACACCCATTAATTCTTAAACTTGATCCCACAATGACTTTCCTCATAACAATTACTCGTAACCCTTTACCAATCCCCACCGTAAGTTGACCTCCCGCCCCCCTTGTACTTGCAAATGAATGAGAAATGAGGGGCGAATTAATGCGGCGTTAGAGGTTTTGCTTGGCTGGTCGTTGATGTTTTCAGAAGCTGTTATCGAGAAGCCAAGGTCGTTTAGTTCGTGCTCGGAATGAAACTACGTCTCTGCTTACTTTTGATGTATGGGGATTTGTTAACGGCCGATCCAGTAAAAGTAATTAAAGTGTACGAGAACAGCCCGGTCTTTCATTAGAACGTCGTAACAACAAACAACACGAGTGCTTATTAAAGAAACAAATCGGTACATGCTCTGAGCGTCTATTCCGCTTTGTTTTGATTGGAACGACCCATCTTGCTTTATGACGATATGGCCGCCTTTATTGAAAAGTTAATAAGAGCTACCATAACGTTAACTACATGGTACTCGTTAATCAAAATAGAGGTTCTACTCTAGGTTTTGGTTATACTTTTAGACAATATTAAGTATAATGTAGCGTCAATAAATTATACACTTTGTTTATGTTTATTTGAAGGCTTGTTTGGCTATCGTCAAAGATTTTTTTATGTGAAAAAAGAAATCTTATGAAACAAATAAACAGACAAACACACTAGGTTATATGTTCGGCTCTATTTGTTTTTTTTTTTTAAATGTATTTCCACCGATTTATCCGTCAATTGTTTTAATAAACCAGTTGTGACATGGGGGCCTTCAAGAAAAGAGCGTTCATCTCCCTAAAAGGCCGGCAACGTACCGACAACAAATCTTGAGTTGTCGGTATTCATGGGCGGTGGTGATTACTTCCCATCAGGTAACCCGCATGCTCGTTTGCCTCCCTCTCTTATAAAAAAAAATAAAAAATAAATAGTTAGCATAAATCAAGCTAGACCAAACGGCATTAGCAAAGTAAGCAAAAAATTCACTGTCACTTGGAACCTCTCAAAACAATTTAAGGAATGTTGATAGCGTCATACTCTTACCATTTCCAAGTGGTGCTTACCTCGCGGCCTCTCGAATGGAGTTTGTTACGATACATCTCAACAAGTCTACTAAAAGCAAGCTTTAATGATCCGCATGCATGTCTTTATATTGTCATCTATATACCTACCTACATATATAACCATAAATATAAATTCTTTAATTATTATAGTACCCTCGCTACGCCAAGACGGAGTGTTTGAACTGTATGGACTTCTTTAGAGGTGTGGGGTATTTTTAAATAGAAATTTATCTCAGGAGTGTCATAGGCTATATTTTTCTGTATGAACATAAATAGTTAGTGCTAGTAAATAAGTAAATATTAAAAAAAATGGCTGTAAGGAATTTAACGCGTAGTTTTTGTAAGACTTTAATTTGTCAACCTGTTTTTGTGCAATAAAGAGTTTACATACATACTTTATTTTCATAAATTGTTACTGTTGTATCTTTCTCCAAGGACAAGAGTAAGTTATACTAGCCAGCGGCGGCCTTTTAATTCTGTATGAGGGTTTTATTATTTATAACTCTGTTATCTGTAACCTTCTCTAGCAAATTGCCTCGTAATTGTACGACATGACATCTGATTCGGGAAACGGTAATCTTCCGTAGGCCGTTCCAATAATCATGAGGAAGCCAAAGGTTTGGGAATTTCAAACTTGTTGAACAAGATTACCAATAGTTAATTAATTAGGCGCAATAGTTAATTAAATATCCTAATCTAATACATTGATTTAGAGCGTTTAACTATCACAATAAGTCTGTTGCATGTGGGATACATGACATGAACTTTGGATCAGCTCTTTCAAACTTGCCTATTCATACGTATTTCAGAGCAAATTAAAGCTTATTCAGACAAATAAGTTTAGGTAACATCTTAAATTGTTTGTGTTAAACAATTAAGGACTACGTTGAAGAAGAGCAAGGTCTCCAATCAACATTAATTATTAATTGCCACATAACATGAGCATATAGTACTTACATAACATTGCAATTTTAACACAACTTTTAGCACAACACAAATAAAATAATAATTATTTAACTTAATTATACCATACAGGCATTTCACATCCACCCATCTCACAATCAGGCATTTCAAACATTCAACACGAAAACAATACAGAGACAATACAAAACACAAAACACAAAACATTGAGGTGGCAAAACGCTCAGCTTGTGCCACGATTTTATATCGCAAGTCTTGTGGTTGGGCCCTTGTAATTAATAGACGTATCAGCAGCTCTATTCCAATTTAAATAAATCGAATTTTTTTACTCTTAGCAAGTTTTATGCAGAATTTTTGTAGAGTCAAAAAACGTAGGTACCAAAAATATTTAAAGTGCCGTAACATACTTGTTGTTGCATATCAAGATGACTGCAAAAAATATCTTATATTGTATGGTATATATAAATATCTTAAGTTGTGTTGAAATTTGTAGACAGTTCTAAATATTAGTTTCAGATTAATGTAAGTGCTCCATCAAACTCGCCCCAGCACTAAACCACAAGTACTCGAACGAGCATTACTCGTCGATTGATTGCCAATCAAGTTGTACTTACTGACTCATAGTTGCTATACCTTTCCTCTCAATAGCAAGTAAATATCGGATACATTTTGATGATATGCCATGCTGGATGATTTACTTATGTGAACCTGTTGATTCTGTTCTGTTTATTATTTTGCTGTATATATCTGTGTAATATAATTTATCCTGATAAAATTACTAAGGGTATGCATAAATTATACAATGGAGTCCCGTTCCCATGGATTGTAACGAGTCGGTGTTTACTTTCCCTTCCCTTTACAAATTGGATGCCCATTAAAATGCTGCCCACGCGCCGCTTCAGTTGTCTCATGGTTAAGGGATAACTTAAAGGTAAATTGCTTCAGTTTACCTGCATGTGTGTGAGCATCAAATCGATGACGATCGCAAGTGTAACCAGTGCCTCGAGCACTTTACCTTCTATCGAGTAAGCAACGTTGACTTATTGTCATCGTGAAAATATGTATGGCGATTGGAACAGGCAGCGCCTCCGTGTCCGTATTTAGTACTAAAATTGCCTAGCAAGCACTTTGAAGTTGACATTTTGTATCGTCATCGAGGGCCCTATTAGACTACGCGATATTCAGACAAAATGGAAATTTTAGAATGGAGTTAAAGCCTCTTAGCTCTCACTCCGAAGTGAGAGGCATTAACTCCCCTCTCCATTTACACTGTCTGAATACCGCGGAGTCTAATAGGGCCCTTAGCGATACACAGAAGACAGCCTAGAATGCTCAACTTGGTTTACTATACTTATTGCCGTTTAATGTTTAACGTTGCGAATTGCCATTTGCTTAGTACTTAATATAATTTTTACTTATGCCTACGACACGCCCAAAAATATTGTCACGTTTCTCCGTTTTATTGCACGACTTTTCACGTTTTTCCCTCTGCGGGCCTATTACGGTCGTGTTTATCATGTGGATAAAATTTCTGTCACTTTCTGACTAGTGAGTAAGTGCGAGAGTGACAGATGCTTTATCCAACCTTATCCACCGCGATAAAGGCGACCAAGGCCATAATACGGGTCTAGGTTAGCTATAAAACTGAAATGTTTGCTAGGCGAGGTAAAAATGCCTTTAGATCATGGCAAGGAATTCCTCCAATCATAGCGCTTCATTGAATTTTTGCGAACGCTCCCGGCTCTTCCGTTACCCGGAACGTGTGTAGGGGCTAGAACGACATCTGCGGGCTTAACATGCAGGCATGAGATAAAATTTGACAGGTGCTAGGGAAATGAATACATCTATTCCATATTCTAACGTAACACCGAACGCTTGATATTCTAAGATGACACAGTTAAGACAAGTTGCTTTCTGCGAATGTATTCGTTGTAATTAATGTATGATTGACAACCCTGCTATGTCTTTTGCACCCAACAGCAAAGGACAGTTATAAAATTATCCTACCCTCTTATTCATAATCGCACAATAACTAAAGTACCTATGCTTGAAGTATTATGTGGCTTTCATTGTGACATTTGAATCTGACAGAAAGTGACAAAGCATAAAGCAGTAAATAGGTTTGTTGTGCGTTTATGGATAGTGGGGCTAGACTACAGCTATATGCTAAGCTATACGCTACTACAGCTATATGCTAAGTTTAGACTAGAGTGAGTGTACGGTGAAGTGTTGTAGTCTAAACTTGCAATTGTACTACTTGTAAATTTTTTTTTGGCAGAATATGAGTACAGGGAAATGTTAAAAAGTCATCTACTACTTCTCTATGACTCTCTATCTCTACGACTAGCAAAAGAGCATACAAGAGAGAGTGAGAGAGGAGTACAAACCCGAAGATCATTTTAAGAGCTATTGCACTATATGTTAGCTATATTAGTCGCCTAATGACCCCATTGACATAGGGTCATTTGGAGGGTCAGATTTCTACCCGTTCCGACCCTCTCGGCTCAACCTTTTTCGGTTCATTAACAATGCAATCAGTATACCTTACATAGTTATCCCCTTTTGAGCTGTAGTAATTGTTGTTCTACTCATTATAAGGGTTAGTTTCACCGAAGTTCAATTCGCAGAAACATTTGTTACGTACGCTGTATTATTAATTTCACAGAACGCAATTTTCTCTAAAGCTGTTTTGGTTTCAGGACGCTTACGACTTGCGCTTACGACGTTACGTCAAGTTAAACTTATGACCATAAAAAACTGAAACCATAACGGTTAGAAGTGTCTAGTAATATTCCAACATGAAAAAAATGGTAATTATGGTTTAGAGAAGCGAAGATGAAAAATATATCTGCTGATTGCAAAATAGCGAACGAAATTCTTCACATAAATACCTCATAATAACTAACACGACTACCAAGAGCCTAAAAATGTACCGCCTATTTATCACAGTACAACCTCTGAGGAGAGCCTGAATAATAAGTTTTAATTTAAAAAAAGCGTTCTTCATCTTTCGGAATCCCAACCTCATTACACATTTAGCAAACTCTTGCAACTAAGGGTATTTGTGTTTTGACCCGCTCTTAAAATATTGCGTTAAGTAGGTTGTAACTTTACGCAAAACAAATATAAAGTCAATTAATTGGGCGCTCCAGGCTGTTCGCAGGTGTCACCCACTAATGGGTTGGGTTTCCCGATAAGCGTACAAGTATGCTAGAAAATGATTGCTTCCGTGATGCGAATGCGGTCGTAGTCTGTTTGTTCAGTAGTCGCAAATTTTCGCTTACTCGCTACGCTACGCTACTTACCTAAATCACTTTATGATTAATATCTGTTACTTTATTAACTTGTAATGTAACTTGCTTTTAAGTATTATTGTATTTTATGTTTGAAAAAATGACCTGCTGGAGTTTCTTGCGGCGCTTCTTCTCCGAAATGGTGGTCTTTTCCGAAGCGCTGGTAGATTCACTCAATATACCGATGTGTAAAGAGCCCGTATGTGGCCAATTTACTGAATAAATATTTAGATTTTGATTTTTAGATTAAATTAGGCTTACCCAGTATTTGTCAAGTTAGACTGCACCTGTATTGCGGTCGCCTTTATCCCGGTGGATAAGTGTGGATAAAGCATCCGTCACTCTCGCACTTAGGTACATAATGGTCAGAAAGAGGCAGATGTTTATATGTGACGTTCTCAGTATAAAGGGACCTTATGGAGGAAGGCAGTTACGCTCTTCTTGTTCTTGTAACTATACGAATACTATGGTGACAGTTCTAAAAACGGCGTAACCGCCTGCCTCCATAAATAATTAATGACAAATAAAAATGTATTCGTTCCTATCCTACCTCGTTGAATTCTGATTTACCTAATTGAGATTCTCATAAAAAATCTTGCTTGAGTATTTTTATTGAAAACTTGAAATATAATAGTAGCTTTTCTAGCAGGGTTCGGGTTTCTACAGAAGCGCTTCGTTTCAATGTATAATAAAAATCGTTTAAATGTATGGGCAATTTTCTGCTTGCCCAAAGGTCAACTGGTAGAGAATGCCATTAGGCATTAAGTTCACCTTTTGTACTCAAATTTGTATTTTTGTGCAATAAAGATTAAATAAATAAATAAATAATGCTTTCTGAGAATCTTGAGCATGTAACATTTATCATATTGTGTACACTTAGTACTTTATAGCAAGTATTTTATTCAATGCGATTCATGCAGTCTTAATAAACGTAAAAAAAAATTTTTAGAGCTCAATAGTCAAAAGCGAATAATCTAATTTTTCGTTCAAAAAGGTTTGTTTAGCACCAATTTTGTCGGTTCATGCAGTACAGATACTTTGATTGAGAACAGTGTGGACGTTAAAAGACCCGTTGATGCATTGCAAAAAACTGCTGACAGAGTGGATAGACGGGGCGTCAGGCTGTAATGGAACCTGACGCGAATGTAAATCTAGGGAGATAAAATGGTCTGAAAATGCTCCTACGGACTCAGGGGCTAACACTTTCCAATAGAATTTGCGCCATGAAAAAGACTTCAAAAGAATAAATAAAATGTACGTGACTACATTCGTTGTGGAAAATATTGGGGAAGGCCTTTGTCCAGCAGTGGACGTCTTGCGGCTGATAATGATTATGATGATGATGACTACATTTTACGTACTTTCAGTGCTGTTTGAGATGAAAGTCAACTGTGGAGGCAGATCCTAATTAATTTGTTTAATTTAACAAATGCTGCTGTTACAACTTCAAATACGCCAACCATCTCAAATATGTGTACGAAAATATTTGAAACTTTAAGAGTGTAAATGTAAAGTTGTGCTGAATATTGCGCTTTCATTTTGTGTGTTTTATCCGTTTGAAAACACGCGGGACCATCGGTCTTGATCGCCAAGTACTCGAGCGTGAATTATTCCGTGCTGAGTACTTTAACCGTCTTCCCTGTATTCAGTGTGTGCGAACAAATGATGCCGGCGAGGAACACTTGTGGAGCCGGAGCCAGAGCGACACTCACACGATGAAATATCTAATTAACTAATGTGCTTCTACGTTCGTCGGGAAAGGTTTAACTGCGAACTACGCGTAGGCTTAACTATATTTCAAGCCCGTGTGCATTAAATAAAGCTGTTTAGTTAAGTAAACTTTTCTATCTTATGCTGCATTGAAATTTTCAGAAGCTAATTGATTGGAAACGATGCTTAAATTTACATTCTTCAGTTTTATATTGTATGATTTTAATTGAAGTTATTTTCACCAATGAATTAATGAATTAACCAAAATATAGAGTAAAGTATTTAGAATATAAAACTGGCCACAATAAAATAACTTCCAATCCAATTGGCGGCTTGACGTGAAATAAGAAAAATTAACAACACTTTTATATCATTACCTGTGATTAGATTAATCTACATGCAGGATTCACCTTATATTTCACGTTTAAAAGCAACAATTTAATATTTAGCGCTACCTAGTACTATAGTTAAACAGAAAAACCCGTATCTAGCATTAAATTAACCAGCTCAAAGTCGTTCAAAGCTCCGTTCCAGTTTAATATTAAGAAGTCTATTTCTCGGACGCAAAATACAAAGGGCCTTCTCAACTAAATAAGGATTTCCATATTATGCAAACCATCTTGTTGTTGGTCTCCACGATACGCGCTCTGTAAACATCCTCGGGAACCATAACATGTGAATTTTATACACTATAGTTTATTCCAGACCCAGCGTTGCCCCGAACGTGCTCTCTGAACGTTAGATAAGTTCCGTATTAAAATTGTACGGCTATGGTTGTGGTAAACTATCTGGAACGCCCTGTTCCCAGTTTGGTGTTTGCACTCGCGAAATAATTTCCGTTTCAATTCCATTTCATACCATATTAACAATAATATACTTTAATGGTTACCATTTGCTTTGGTTATCATCTCGTTACCGGTGCACGGGAATTTGAATATCGAATCGAAGCTGAAATAGCGAAAGCAACTTTGTTCACAATTAAATTAACTAACGGATATTTTAATTAGGCAAGAATATTGACATTAAAATAAACTTGGGATGTTTCTTACTTGTGATTTTTTATACCAAATGAAAATCAGTTTCCACGTAAGCAAAATGCTAGTACAACTCATGTTTGCGATTTTGCACGCGCGTTCTTATACAATAACTTACGCAATCTATCACACTCGGAACATCATTAACCGAACGCTTCACGGTAAAAACATCGATACCTACCATACCGACTAACACCCGCCATTACTCCAACCTCCATAAAAGCTAAGCACTAGTGTTGTACCAATACATAACATATGACGAGGAAAGTAGGGACTCGCAGTCGTATATCTTCCGGGGAAGTGTCAAATGGGAGCCATTTGCGACTTTCTCACTTCTTTTGACCTTGTAGCTTACTACGAAAAAGTAAATACAAAACTTCGAAGCTCTATCTCTTTCGTTCTTTCGTAATTAAGCAGTCGTAAGGAAAGGGCAAGGCTAACGTAAGTTCAAACTGTGAGTTTCTCGGCTGATATATAAAGCATTTTCACATAAGTTCGAGGCTTTATATTTTTAAGTTTTAGTGCACCTTATTAATAGTTATTGGTGTGGTTTTTTCTAATCGAGGATGTTTACTTATTTCAAGCCATATCAGAAACGAGACACGAACAATTCTTATATTAATTTCCGGGGTTGCCGTCATCGAACTCAACGAGGAGGACTATACTTAGGAATTACGCATTTAGACAACGTGCTTAACGTTGTATAGAAGTAATAGTTGATCTCGCATTTGTTGGGTTTAAGATTACAGTACCTGGGAGCCCAAGCGTCGTCGCTCGGGTCGAAACCGAATTTTCATCGATTTCTATACAAAAAAAAAAAAAAAATAACGAAAGATTTACCCAAAAAAATAACAAAAACAAAACAAAAACAAAACCGGTCCATTGCTAGGGTTCGAACGCGCAGTCTTGGCGTAGTAGGCCAACGCTCTAACCATCAGTCTAATCAGACGGCGGCGGCCGCAACGAAATTACGAACCATATTTCGCGGGCAAATCTTTTTGCGTGAAAATACGGGGAAAACGAATTTTCCCAGATATGAGACCTAGCTAGATCGATTCTTCGCCCCCGTAAACTCCTATATTGCAAATGTCATCGAAATCGTTGAAGCCGTTTTCTAGAATGTGAGTACAAATATATACACAAATGTTTCTCGTTTAATAAGTAGGATACTTACGCTGCGTCTTTGTACTCGGCCTTATCCTTGCCTTCAACACATTCTATGCCGACAAGTGGCAAAAGTATGTAATTTGAACATAGAAGCGTGTCACTGGTTCTGAATGTATTAAGTAGGAGTAAACCCGAATTGTTTCTAGCCCAAATTACCGAGAAAGCTCTCATATGCGCACGCGGGGAATAAAGTTTAAGCCGGGAGTGATTTAGACTTTATGGCCGGCGCTAGAGTGTTTTAAATGAGTGGTGCTAGAAACGGAAGAAATACTGGCAGTGCCGCCACATTTGGGATAAGAGTGTGAAAATGTGGATAATGGCGTGCTGTTGCAATTTTCATAAATGTTTCATAAAAATCAATTACAATTTTAAATTTGGAACTATAACCTAACTCGTGCTAACTGCAACGACAAGATGAGAATCATTTCTTTTTATGACTTGGTCCGCGGAGTATCTGGAACCTCCCGGGAAATTCGCAATTTCGCTCTAATATTTTTTTTAGTTTTCAACCAAAGTGGTATTATAGCCGCGAATGCAAAACAAAGATCTCAGAGTAATTACTAGGAAAGTAAAGAATTGTCTAGACCTATTTATATTAAAAATAAAATCTTGTGCATTTAGCCCGTAATATTCAAAGTTTCGTCTTGTTTTTATTTTAGATCCTCGCGCGAATCGCCTACATGTGCAATAGCAGCTGCTAAATACTCCACCTTGCCATAGAATCATTAGTAGTCTCGATTGCGCTATTTATAACACAAAAAAGCAATATGTTTGCAACTGACAAATGTAAACTATACGAGTAAACCCGAGCCGAGTTTGTTCAACATTATTTCCAACTAGTTTATTTGATGTCACTAAACTTTCTTCGCGATGTCACACGAGGTGAAAGGGTAAGGAATGTTTCTAAGGACTCGATCGATCAACTGCATGAATAGCCTTTAGAGAGAGGCAAATGACATCGCAATAAGGCTCAAAATCCTTTCACATGACATTTTGTATTAGGGAGGGTTCCATGCTCGTTCATCGGTGGTATCTTTTGTGATGTATGTACGAACTTTTAACGCTGGTATATTCGTTTCAAAGCATAAGTTTATAAATGTTATCCTTTTTCGTAAAGAGCAAAGTTGCGAAGTTGAGTAAACCCCTCGAGAAGGAATTGTTACAGATTGGAGTTAAAAAGTGTTTAAAGTACGTATTGTATCTAGAATTATGGGTTTAGAAGTATATTTGTTAATGTTTATTTTAACTTTACCTCTATATACACATAACCTAAAACAGAGATTTTTTTTTCCGTTTGAGGCATGTTCAGCCAGTCAGACTACAGGTCGAAGATAAATCAATTAAGGTTATTTCATTTCCGTGGGAGGCTTCGTAATCTCCATACAAAATGGATCCTTACATCTTTGGCATTATTATGCCTTTTTTAAGGAAATCTCCCCCGAAATCTGTGGCCCTTGTATCGTATTCGTAAAGTTGACGTTATGGTAGCTTTAGTTATATAGTAAGTAACAAGCTGGGCTAAAACAAATTGAAATAAGTAGAACTGTTGCCTTAAAGAATAACGCGGCACTATCGATAGTTGTTCGTCACGTATCAGCGCGACGCGGCGCATCGGGCCGGAAAATCCGATCAATTAACCGCGTTGTATGCCCTCGACCGTAAATTCGGCCGAGCCCACTCAGAACTAGACGAAAAAAAAACGTTTTGTGGGAGAGGAGCGATGATGAGGAACGACTTTTTATCATTTGAGGGTCATTCTCACGTCCGCAATGTGATATATAATTTTTAATTTTTTTTAAAGTTTCTATATTTAAGTCATTGAGCTATTGCATAATATGATAACGGCTTTCAAATACTTCGTATACATCATACTAATATTATAAAGAGGAAAGATTTGTATTTTTGTATGTTTGTTACGAATAAACTCAAAAACTACTCGACCGATTTCAAAACATTCTTTCACCAAAAGTTAGAATGGACTTTCGGGTGGACATATGCTATATTTTAACTTACGAAAGTACTGACTCTCTACAGACGAAGTCGCGGGTGGAGAGCTATTAGACATCAAATTGCGGACGTGAGAATGACCCTTGAGAGTTAAGTTATCGAGGACCAAGTTTCGAGTTACAATCGAAAGCGACGTTTGAAAACCGTTTATGTTTCTATATTCCAGCGATTTCTTATTTTTATTTATTTACTCAAATTTATGAAATATAGTTCCAACCGTTACTTTTTATCACAGACGCCGTAAAAATGTCGAATAGGGGTCAAGGTGAATGTTTGTAGCGATTGTCATTTGCTTTTACAAACTGGTTTAAGGATTGCACGTATATCTATGAATGTACGAGTACCTACGTGCAATCCATACTTACATATATCGACTTTGCCATCGATGGATGGCAGTCTACCACTGTTAATTTTCCGAAGGCATACTTATTCTTTTCTCAAAGACCGGAACGCATCTGTGATTCCTCTCCTCTAGCATAGAAAAAAACTAATGCCGGGTGTCCTGCCATTTGGGCGAAAATGTTTGGCAAACTGTTTCATTTGGCCAAAGGCTTTTTTCTCCGAAACTGTAAATATTTCAGGATTTATTTTAGGACCATCGTGTAGAACCCTATAGGTTAGGTTAGGTTAGTTTTATAAAAATCCTGAAATATATACAGTTTCAGAAAAAAAAGCGTTTTGCTAAATGAAATGGTTGCGAAATGAAACAGTTTGCGAAACGTGCGGTTGCGAATCATTAGTAAACCCTAATGCCGATATTTTACACGACTGACTTTTATACTCGTACGATGGAAGGATCGAGAATGGATTCAGTTGGTTTGGGAACATTTCGCTGGCCGATTACGCCTCTATCTTACACACCGAGCCACTGAGCCGATTTAGATACGTTTTCGCCTGTTTTTAGTTTTACGGGCCATAAATTACTTTTAGTTACCTTCGTTTTTTCCAAAATGACTGAACGGTCGCAGATAAATTCAAAATGGCGTGATTTACACAGGGGTTTATGGTACTTTCAATATATTGTATCGGAAATGTGGGATTTTATGCGAACGGACAAACCTATGCTAGTTTTTGTGGTTATTACTATCGGACATGCTTACTCAAAATGTTTATATATTGGCAATGATTTAGATGGCTATTTCCAAGTTTAAATTACACTATAGAACTTAATAGACATACTGATTTTTTTATTTCATGTTTTTTTTTATTGATAAATGGGTTTGCTTTTGACTAACTCTTGCCCTTGGAGGACGAAGATTCAGTCTACGATGTAGCGAGCTCAGAAGATGCCTATTCACCCTAGCTTTAAATATGTTCAGATTGTATGGTCGCCTTTTCGAACTGTTTGCCTTTAATATGGTATTCTACCAACCAAATAAAAGTTATAGTTTTGTAGAAACACATCACGTCTACCGAAAAATTCAAATTACAATGTGTGTAAACAGTAGTTTCAAACAATGTCGCTACCATATACAAAACCTTCATTACCTTACAAAGTAGATAATGCCGTTTTATCACGATCCAGCTTTAAACAATATAACATTACATACAAATATAGTGGGAGCTCTGGAAACTGCAACTAAAGCTGCATATATCCCGGGTCTGCGACAAGCCTTCACGTGTGCACGACGCTTTATCCACCATCTCCGACTTTAGCTCGCTGCAACTAGCAACCCGGACACAATGAAGAATTTATGGAGTTCTGAAGTTAATATTGTTTTTACATACTGTTATATTATAAACGTTGAGGTAAATATAATATGCAATTCAGTTCCGTTTTCAAATTAGAAACGTACGTACATGTCACCATTTTATTGTATTCACTTACCCTTTATTTCAAACCGGTAGGTACAGTAGTTTGTCATGTACTTACGTTATTTTATAAGTACTTAGTGTTTAAAACAAATTGGCAAAATTGGGAATTAATATTTTTTTTATTTAATAACTAAACGACAAAAATATCTTTACTCGGTCCTGACTCTCTATCAAGCTTAAAAATAAAATTTCAAAGTAAATAATCATTAGTTTCAGATCATTATTGTTATGCTTCCAGATAATTTCCCGTTTCTGGCTTAGCATTATTTTCCAATAAAACCTTTATATTATTAGGGTCCCGCGATCCCTTACGTTTCGTCCCTCGGCTATCAGAGGGACGTTTAGTGGCGGATGCTCCTAACAGTCGTAATGACAGACGTAAAGGGAATATATTGAAAAAGTTCAGTAGTAACAACGGGAACTTTAATAATTTCCCAGGGATCAGTTGGAAACAGATGGGGACGTTTATAGGTGTTTCGTGAAGTGGATTATCGGAACTATTCGCAGTAGTTAGGATATACAGTTGGAACAAGTGCTACCATTGCTAGAAGGATTTTCATATCCATATTCATTTATTGTGATTAAGTTCGTTTCAGCAGAAAGATGATAGTAAATGGATTATGTATATATGAGTAGCTGTAATCGTATGTGCTATTCTGTCAGAGCAAAGTCAAAAACTTAAGCTGTAAAATATTTAAGAAGAAACAATTGAATTGGAAAACTAAATATATAGTTAAGTCCACACCTGTGCGCTTTCATGTTCATCTCGCGTCTTCCTCTAAGTAAAATAGCGCGTCTTGCACTTTTACTTAGGGGAGGGCGCAAGATGAACATGAAAGCGCAGAGGTGTGGACTTAGCCTATAAACGTTTCGCTTTTTGTTTTTAATTTCAGGGAGCATAGAGAAGTGAAATTTGGCCCCACGAGAAACAATACCTTCTTAAGTTAAACAGCTCGCAAAGTCCACAGCAAACTAGGTACATATAAATAAATTCAGCGAGTAGTAGGTAGAAAGTCATTCTATATTAGTTCAGTTATTTATAAACATTGTTGTTTTCAATTTCAGGAATATTTTTTAACCTCATGAGAAGCAAATTAACTCCTTGAGCTCATAAATTCCAGAGCAAAACAGAGAGCAAACAAGTCCTTTACAATACACCCACATAACCTAGAGTTAAATATCACTACATAGTACAAAACAAAGTAGCTTCCCACCGTCTGTCCCTTTGCACGCTTCAATCTTTCAAACTACGCAAATTTTAATGTGGTTTTCACCTTCAGTTACATAATTTTTCATGGAAGTTTATGTAGATAATAGAACCCGGAGCGAAGTGAGGGCGGGTCGCTAGTGTAGTATCAGGTTGAAAGTACTTCTAAATTAAAATGGAATCTTTGTAACCGTTGACGCAGCGATATTGACTTTCATCATCTTTTTGTATCCAAGCACTAGCGCAAATAATGTTTGCCGCGTGGCAGCACTGCAGCTCCGTGGAGTATCATAGAAAAGAGAATGGTGTCGGCGTGAATCCGGGATCCATTTGTGCAGAGCGGTATTGTGATAGAATTCAATGGATTATACGCTTCACATCTATAGTGGGAGTACTGGTTCAATAGCGATTTTTAATCGTGATTGAACTGAATCTGGTAAATGCATTCGCGTTTGAAACTTTCATCGAAATATTTTTTGTTGAGCATTGAATATTGATCCAAATGAATGAAAGTTCACATTTTAGATACCTAACACTGCACTTTAATGATTCTCTTTAAAACTTTATTTGCCACTAGCTTTTGTCCACGACTCCGTCCGCGTAGAAGTCGTTTACGCTGCTCCCTCGGAAACTGTCAAATTTTCCGGGGGATAAATAGTAGCCTATGTCTTTCCCCGGAACTCAGGCTATCACGGTTCTGCGGTTTAGCGATGAAAGCGTTATAGACAGACAAAGTTACTTTCGAATTAATAATATTAGTATAGATGGATAATGGTCGCTGTAATGCAACAGTTCAGGGGGCCTAATCAAGATGCACGTTAACTTTACAATTTTATAAATCAAAGAAATTGTGTAGGATTGACGTAAGCTGACGATTTAACTATTCACCCGGGTAATTCTTCGAGCGTTTCAACTGCCCTTATTCCTCTGGAGACGCGTTAATGTCGAATTTCCTGTAGATTAGGTTAGCGTTTTCAGTTATTTAGAAGTCAGGGCACTCTACAAGATAACCGAAAATAGCATCCATCAAAGCTACAGACATTTCGATATTAATGCGACCAGAGGAATAAGGGCGGTTGAAACGCTCGAAGAATTACCCAGCCATTCAATCGTCAGTTTTTAAAAATCCTTAAGTTAGAGAAATGCATCTTGCCTAGACCATCAGGACCTCTATTCTACTTTGTCTTAAACGTTTTGTTAACGTTATGGTAGATCTTATTCAGTTGATAGTAAAAGCGCCCGTATCGTAAAAAAATATGGTTTTGAATACAAAATATAAAAACTAAGTGGCATAGATGGCCCGAAAGAAGAAGAAGAAGAAAAACATTTATTCGTGACAAATATCAGCAAAGGACAGAAAGCTAGCCAAGTTACATTTTGAAGCACTATGAGAATGTATAAAGCGCCGCTTCCGTGGGCAGCGGCCGACGACTGAGTCTGACCACGGAAACGGCACCAGCAGAAAATAAGATGAGGTATGAAAAAACATTATTAACACTGGTGAGTGTAAGTAGATATAGGTCCTTTATTTTGCATATACCCAATTTTATTTACATTATTTACATTTTGTGTTGCTATTTTCAAATAAGTGACCATTTATTAAAGAAAAACTCTTTAAATTTCTCTATTTTACGGTTTTGATTATTTTTATCGTTGCCCAGAATGCGAAAAGTATTTTAATACAAAACAGAGTTGGTAACTCGTTTAAAAAATACCTTTTCCAAGCAACGTATGTTTGACGTCACTCATATGTCGGGAGCAGTGTAGGTATCCAAGTTGAACTGTCCGAGTACCAATGAATATTCTGTTTAAATTAAAAGGTTGTTAAAAAGTTTACAGCAAACTACAAGTCCCTTTCGACCTGTTATTTCACCGACGTCAATATTAAACAACCAAACTTTGAGCATAAAGGATTCTGCTAGGAATTCAATACCAATGCCTGTAAGTGGGTGGCACGAATTTCGCTGTTCAGCAAAACTCTTTGATCCCAGCTAACAATCACGAATACCTACCAATATAAAAAAAAACGCTGCTGCTAGCAAAAAAATAAAAAGTCTAGTTTTCGATAACGGGGATTGAAAAAAACTGGCAGCTTACACAGCCATCGATATACTCGTAACGGTCTACATTTTTCGGCAGGCTTCATTAATTTTGATACTTTGGGTTAAGATCGGTGGTCGGTGTTTAAGTATTTTTTCTTTCAATATAGGTAAGCTAGACATTATTTACCTGGCATGTGCTTTTGCCTTTTCCGCCTGTGTGGTCTAGTAATTACCCCTTGAGTGTCAGTAGGGCTAGACAAGTTGCATTCGGTAAACGTTACCGTTTACGTTACGTTAGATTTTTTTTTTGGAATTGACATCAGCGGTGAGCCGACGGCTTTCCATACAAACGGCGATAAAGTTTTCCACCGTTGGTCAGTTGGAATAAAAACTATGTCCGTATGTTTCGTTTCTTTAAATATATATTAATTATAAAGAGATTATGGCCAAAACTAATTTTGTATGAAAACAATATTTGAAATTTATTGATAAGCAATATTGGATAAAACGAAAGGTACGGACATAGTTTTTGTTCCGACTGACCACATATCAAAAATTGTTCGAAATCGGTTAACATTAGGGGGCGGAAAAGGTTATCGCCGTTTGTATGGAAAGCCGTCGACTCACAATCGTCTTAAGGGCTGCTGTCAAGTGGATAAGTACTCACTTACCGACTGCTTCTATTATAAACGGGCTCGACTGGGGCCCTTGAAATCTAAAGTACAAATCGTCGGTGGAACTGCAATACCGCGTAACTAACAAATTTAATAGGTTGTAAAATGCACCTTACTGACTTACTTTGTAAGGTGCATTTTGCCCTTTCTTGAATTTGTTAGTTACAGTTGCAGTTTCACCGACGAATCCTTCCTTCTCCCTATGCAGTTCCTTACCTTACCATCATATGAACCGCTTGCTCTCTCTTTACATAAAAAGGCTCGAAATCTTACCCGTAACGAAGAAAAAAAATATTGCGATAGGCTACGTTATAATTATCTGTGGTGAAGGTATATGTGCATGCCTAGTGTTCCAGCGGCAAAATGTAGGCGAAGTCGAAGTCGCAGACGCTCACTACCTACCGCTATTTGTTTTCAGCAATTTCAGCTCCGCGGCGTGTCACGGTTGTTTGTCTGTTTGCACGGCAAACACGACCCGGCTCGTTATTTCGAAGCAACAAACAAACGTGGATTTTAAGGGGAAAGTTGCAAGTGGCTTTAGTAACGCATGTAGCTGTAATGTTCATGTTCAGACGTTTTTCGATAACATTTGAAACTGACTACGGAAAAGCACTATCTTCCAAATACCACAATGCCTAAAGACAAAAGTCTTTGATCAGTTTGGGTTGCCAGTGATGACATATGGATCTGAGACATGGTCGCTTACAACACCTCATAAAAAGGCTCAAGGTAACTCAAAGGGCGATGGAAAGAGCTATGCTGGGTGTCTCCTTGCGAGATCGAATCAGGAATGAGGAGATCCGCAGGAGAACTAAAGTAACTGACATAGCTCAGCGAGTAGCAAACCTTAAGTGGCCGTGGGCGGGGCACATTTCTCGTAGGGCCGATGACCGTTGGAGCGGAAAGGTCCTAGAGTGGCGACCGCGAACCGGGAGACGAAGTGTCGGCAGGTCTTCCACTAGGTGGACCGACGATCTGATAAAGGTCGCGGGAAACCGCTGGATGACAGCAGCAGAGGACCGATCGTTGTGAAAAACCTAGGGGAAGGCCTTTGTCCAGCAGTGGACGTCTTGCGGCTAATGATGATGATTATGACGGAAAAGCAAGTGGGATTATGATGTTAGCTGTGTTCAGACTACTTCCGACATTGGATGTGTACATACTAATGACAAAAGTCTGAAAATAACTGTCATACTCTGAAATAAATAAAACCAATCTATTCATGGCACTCGAGAGAAAAGCCAGCGAGGCATGTGGAGTTTGACAGGTGGCGAGCGTGCGGCGTGCCGGCTAATTCACACAACGGCGATAACCCGACGACCGATTCAAGGCCCAGGCCTCATACAACTGTTACGTTTTGAATAGAAATTGGAGAGTCTGGCAACGAACGTGATGTCGAGGCGTGATCCCAACAAAGGCCACACATAAATCTTTTGTAAAACCAACTTCAGCATGTCATTATATTCTTCGTTATATTCCCAACTTCAAAGTTCATAACTCACATGATATCATTGTAAGCCGCGCGTTACATAACCCAAAGCTGTTAAAAATAACCCTTCGTTCTTCGTTATAATGTTCACACGGACACGTCATATGAAGGTGTTACTTTATTTATTACTGTCGGCGACAAAATGATTACACCCACATAATTATTCGGCCTAGTTACACCTTACCAATTAGCGGGAGTGGCGTCCTGCGATGCCAAAGGGCAATTATTCACGGCGTCATTCTGCAAATAATTACGTTAACGTAAATTTTCGACGTGCAAATATTTTGGGTGACGTAAATTTGCGACGCGAAGCATTAAGCGTGACATGAATTTACGCACTAATACGGCGAATTAACCGGTAGATGAACTATTTGTAGGCGGGTTTACGGACCTGAGTACTTGAACCTATAAAGTGCACGTAAATGGAAACGCTATAAAATCTTTATTAGTATGCAGTTCCCAATAGCTACCGTTAAACGATTAAATGACGTCATTGCATATGCCTAATTGTATAATAACGGTTTTGCATCGACACTCGGGATACTGCGACTTCAATATGCGTCACTGTCTTAGTTACGTTTGTTTGTGAATACAAAATGTTGTGTTTTGTTTTTCAATATTGACAATGAGTGGATTTTCATTTTATATCTCTTAATAAGTAGGCTGAAATAGCGCAGTTCCTCCAGCGTATAAATATAGTTTAAGCAGTAGTTCGGCACTCACACAGACGCACGTCTCGACACCCGCCACCGCCCCGCCACCTGACAGCACTGCCATGTCCGCTTAGAGGTCTCGTTGAGGCGTGAATCTGTGTGAGTGCGACGTGCATTTGTGCGAACGTTTGTTCGTAGTTTCTTTACTGCTTAAGCTATATTTATTCTGTGGTTCCGCTATGTAGTCATCTCTCTTCCAAGAACATACATTAATACTGATTCAACTATATTTTCTCGGTGTTCTCAGGTGCGTGAACGATGACTCATTGGTTTATATTAATCCCAAAAGCGCGGGTTATCATCGATGGATATTTTAGTTAACTTTGTACTAGCTAGCTAAATTTAGCTATCTAGCTAGATAAATTTAGCTAGCTAGCTAAATTTTGTACTTTTATGCTATTTAAGGCACTTGAACTATATGCTAAAGCAACATTTTTATTGATTTATTATATTATTTATTATTAATATTATATTTTTATTGCAAAGGCATTTATAATAAATTAACGTCATTTAACTTTGTATATTGACCGATTATATTTTAAAGAAGAGGTTTTGTAACTCCAACTTTTGTAAGTCCAACTCGAAATCCAAATCGTCCAAATTTTGATCGAACATGCAATATCTAATGAACTAATAGTGTCTAATATTAATTGCAATGTTAACTACACACGATAATACCCGAATCCTGGGATTAACGTTAATTATTGCTCACAATGTACGTACCGGATTATCTCACTCGAATGCACGAGGTCGTTAATAATATATTAGTAAATCATAGCTTAAGGGAATAACGCGAATCAATTCATAATTTCCGGTGCATTTCGTAAAACTTGGGAGAACAAAAGTCTGGCAATAAATGTTGAGCGCGGGCGGCGGTTGGATTACGTCATACTTGTTACCCTCAAGTGGGAACAGTTGTTCCGCTTTTGAAAATATATGCATCACGAAAGAGTTTCAGGTAATCTGTATTAGAGTGATTGTTATTTTCAAAACATGAGCCAAGTTTAACGCAATATCTCGTGTGTAGGTATAGTCAACGTCAAAAGTTCATCCCTCGTGGGTTAATAGTAATTATTAAATAACTAAGGTACTTTTTATTATATAAGCGTATGCGAAATAAAAGTAGGTTGTATTATATAAATATTTCCAACAAACGCTTAAGCTTGTTAAAAACCGCATAAGTTATGATTTATTTCAGTCCGTACAAGTTTTAATTTCACTGGCACAACAATACAGAATTTTCCTGAGAACTATTAAATAAGTTCCTTCTAGAGCCAATTTCAGTAGAACAATTAAGTTTTTATGTTCTTTGTCGCTTGTATAAATCGTTATGGCTTCACGAGAAGTACAGAATTATATGCATTTCTTTTTCTCTGATAAAATTTATCGGTGTCGGGAACGGTGCAGGATCCCTAGGGACGTCTTAGCGCCTCGGCGTTAAGTGCCACTTAAGGTTTACTTTCGATCCAGACTGAACTGAGACAGAATTACGTACTTATATGGACAAGTGGACAAGTCTCTCAAAAACTATTTGAAAACGAACAGAGCCCTTAGCCAAGATGCCTATCGCTAACTAGCGTTTCTATTCGTTTAGTTTTTAAACCAATCGCGTCATTGATAGATCACGTCATACGGAGAGTCACGTGATCTACCAGTGACGCGATTGGTGCTTCGGCTATCTACAAACGTAAAGCATCATAATATTAAAACAAAAGCAACTCAACTTTTGAATTAAACCGCAACGCAAACGCAAGCCCATTTACAAGTGTTGAGTGAATCCGTCCTTCAATTATTCCGGCGCAAAAAACAGTTGTTTAGCGAGGCACAGTAAAGTGTGCTAGCGATGAAAATTCAGGCTCGCGTAAGAGTGGCTTTCCAGAAGAGCTGGGGTGTATTCTTTTCTTTCGACGCCGCACAACTCCACCGGCAATCAGTACTTTACTCGCGCGCTCGTACACAATATACCGCTGTAGGTATCTACGATGTCCGCAGAGCTACTACCAAGTGTTGTGACCAATGTGTACCTATAAATTTGAACGCAGCAAATAAGACCCGTTGGTGAGATTGTCGACGATTTTACTCAAGAGTGCGATGAACAATAAGCAAAAGCAAGGAAAATCCTCCTATTGGTTGATTCTTTAATATTTCTAGCCTCGCATAGCGCCACTCTGTGGAAGGCTAATTCTTCGAGCGTTTCAACCACCGTCATTCCCGTGGCCGCAGTAATGTCGAAATTCCTATAGCTTTGGATGCTATTTTCAAGATATGTATAATTAATTGTCCTGGAGGTTCTATGTACCTTCACTATTGTTTCTTGTTTATTGGCTCTATGTACCTTCACTAGTAAATTTTACTCAGTTTTACGCAGTAACTGTCATTCCCATCGTAACACATATTCAAACGGAAACAATCTTTACGGTCCAATCCTTGCCTATCTTCTCAATAGGGCATTTTCTATTCCACCAGGTATAACAAATACTTATCTCGCGTTGCTATTATATAGCTATGTCCACACCTGTGCGCTTTCATGTTCAAATTGCGCTTTCAAGAATTCAATTCGTCTTGCGTCAAGCGCCTGTAATACGAGGGTGACACTGAATCTTCAATAAAATCCAATGTTTTGACTTTATCTTCCGCCATTTTATTTGCAAAATGTTGCACGTCGACCCAACGGTGACGGATCAGCGTGCGCCACGGGTATGCGCTGATATCAAACCAGTTTGAGCGCATGCGTTATTACATGCGCTGTGGGTGCAGAGTCTGCGTCATAGGAAAGCGCAAGTTGAACATGAAAGCGACAAGGTGTAGACATAGCTTATCACAACCATGTTGCTGACATTATGGTAACTCTTATTTACTTCTCAGTAAGAGCTACTATAACCTAAATGATATCTATCATAATATGTCAGTATTTTAACCCATGATAGCTTCGGATCTCTAATAGCCTGCACATAGTACTTGCAAAATTGCTCTTAAAAAAACTAACACAATTTGAACTTAAGTAAAGCATAAAAAAGACTGTTACTACATAGATGTGCATGACAAAATAAATTATTTATGAGATACGAGTTGCTCATCTTTAATAAGCTTAAACCCTGTATACATGGTGTCTTTAAATTAGATACGTTGTTAACTCGATATCTACAAGATTATCGGTATAATATTGATCCAAGCCAAACGCGCCTGTATCTCGATATAAGCACGTATTCGTGAGATCAAACCGATCTTGAGTCACCCGGAAATTTCGACACGATGAAGCCATTAAAACGGCGCAATCAAAAGATCGCGGATTTTCGGTTCGTTCTCAATATTTGGGTACGCAGAAAGTAATAAAGTACTAGAGTAATAGTAAAATTAGCATTTAGCACCTAGCAATATAGCATTTAGCAATTAGCACCGGTTAAGTAATGTAATATTAGAGTTGCCATATAACTATTTCCTTTGAATTTATTTTGCGATTCCAACAGGAATTTAAGTAAAGAAAATTGAGTAAGCACAAAGCTGTTTTAACAATAATTATTCGTATCTTATAAATATTGGGTTGGAAATACTCCATCCACCGAACTCTTAAAATCACTCTGTATATCCTTTCTTTTTAAAATATTCGAAACCGGTAAATTAAAAAGATTCATAAAAAATATTTTACGACTGCTTCCTTATCGTTCAAGAGCGGCCCTCCGGCCCTCCTACGGCCGCCAGTTATTTTTACAATGCCACGTGCCTCTGCCAGATGGAACCGACATACCTACAGCTGGGGCTGTACAAATACTACACACGTGGCGAACGGTGACGGCTATGCATCAATGAAGAAACAAAACGTACGCATTTGTTTATTTTGTTAACAGGGTGTTAGATAAATAAGATTAGAAATCGTGAGAATTGTAATTAAACATCCTGTATTTAAAAATAATTAATTGTGTATATATAGATAAAAATAAATATTTATCTGTTTATTACGAAAAATAAACCGTAAAGTCTGTGGCGATTAGAATTACATTATATATCGAATAACGAGCAATTTTAGACCTCTTTTTTTAAGTTTTGTGGGTACTTTGCCATAATTGGCTAACAATTGAGTTTGTGTCTATTATTGTATTCACCCCGAAAACTGAATTGGAAGAAGATCTAATATATGGCTCGTTGCCAGATTGGCTCAATTGTAATGACATTTCGGACACTAAATAAGTAATATTGGTTTGGTATTGGACTAGGAATTTTTATACTCTATGATCTAGATGTCGGTACAATACTGTATCTATACATACATCCAATCAGCCTTAGTCCGCCCACTGTTGGGCCCTGTGCTAAACGTATCCATCGTCTCCCGCCGCTTTACGGATGTCATCCACCCATCGAACAAGTCGTCCACCCGCAGATCGATCTGAGTTCCTTAGCCACCAAGTAACCTACTTCATCCATCTGCCATCATATCATCATCACGATACGTAACACTTAACTAATTTAAAACAATTATAAATAATTTGCAGCAGTCTTTTACGAGTGCCAATGCACTAGCACCTTACCTTACATATATATATATAGAAGTTTTATTTACGTAAGTAACTTACAATAAGTTACTCACAAAGACAAGTTACAATAAGTTACTCACAAATAGTGTTTACATTTACAAATTTATCGTAAGTTAATGATTTACGTGAGTAAAACTTACAAGTGTAATTCCAGCCTTACGAGTATAACTAATGTCATTTGCTTGGCCCCGCGCCGTCTGGTTATAGGTACCTATTGTGTATTATTTTATTAGTAATATGTAGACATTCGTGACGTGGTACTGCTAGACACTGTATATACGTACGTTTATTTACATCACATGAATATATTAATTGAAAACAAGTAAACAACAGTCAAAAGGCGAACAAATCTGTTGATAAAAAGCAATATTGCTACTGATTTCGAACAGGTTAATATTTTTAATGAAAATTATTTTGTTACTGGACTATATGTACCTACATTTGATCTATATTGTGTAATATTGCAAGTTTAATATGTTTGTGTATGATTAAAGTCAATTAGTAAATTAAATTCATCACACAGTTATTTATGTACGTATGTCAATTAGAAATGTAGGTGCCGTGGCATTTTCAATTTCAATGAGTTAATGACATTAATTAATTAAAAGCTATTGAATAAACATACTTGTAAAAATAACGTGCGGTAAGTTACTTCGACTAAAAAAAGAGAATGCCACTGCAAGTACCGATTGTTGTATAAAACAGCTATTTATTAGTTACATAAAACCACAAAAATATAACTATCCTCCTGAATAAGAGCTCCAAAGGTGGAAAAAATAAATTTCGCTTCGACAATACATTTTATTTAAGTCAATCAACTACCAACACAGATGAAGAACAAAAGAAATCGTATGATGAAAAAAACATAGGTACGTGTATAGTGTATGTATGTATAGCCAGGGTCTCTATTTCACTTTGTTTTAAACCATCTCGCTTTCGAAATCATATTGTTTTTTTACGATACGCCCGTTTTACTGTCACGTTAATAAAAACTTACAATACCTTGAAAAGTATATATTCGTAGGTATCGATATTGTTCAAATTGTGGAATAGAGCGCGGGGCGTTGTTTTTTATGATTTTTCATTAAAACAAGTGACAATCGCGACATCAAAACAACCAAATGCGCTTTTTGCATTATTCATTCGTCGTCGCTGCTCCTTATGTAATGAGACGTGTGCGAGAATGCGCACTAATGTATGTACCTATTGAATAGTTTAATATGTTTAGGCGGCTCTTATAAGGTAACTTGGATCGAAGGCCAACTTTTAATGGAGCGTTAACATCGCGGCAGTAGCGGCTGGATCACTTACAGCCTTAATAAAGGCTTTTGGCATCCTTGTAATTAAATTTCCGATTTTGAGGCAGCGCTTTGGTAGATACAAGCTTTGAACCACTAATTTAGTAATTAACACTATAAAGTAAGTAAAACATTTATTACGAGCTAATCTGACATTTCAGTAGTGTAACCTAACTATTGAACAGATATTCGTAGATTGAAATCCCGCTTCGTTTGAGTTTAGATCAATGTTCCCAAAATATTATATAATATTTTAAAAATGTGTATTGTGTAATAACAAGGTTTATCCTAGTCGTTTCGCAAGAAAAAACAAGATACCATCAAAGTTGTCTGTAGAAAGTTTGTTTGCGCTCGAACTAGTCCGAGATTTCATGGAACTTTTATTATGCGTACAAAGTATGGAAGAGAATTATATTGTACTTTCTAACTACGAGGAAATAGTGAAAGTTTCATGTATAAATATAGCTTTCTGTTTGTTTTGTAGGAATCATCTTTCGGTATTCAGATTGTGTAAAGTACCAATAAAACCATTTTATGTGTTAGGCTGCCTTTCCATAGAAGCGGAGACGAGCTGTGCGGAGAGGAACTGTGTAGGAATCGACCAATCACATTGGTTGTAAATGTTGTAATCCACATCTTGTCTCCGCTTGACTGTTTCCATTGAAGCGGAGCGGAGACGAGATGTGGAATACAACCAATGTGATTGGTCGATTCCTACACAGCTCCTCTCCGCACCGCTCGTCTCCGCTTCTATGGAAAGGCAGCCTTATACTTCTGTGTGTGATGTCTCTTCTGAAATTCATTTGTTATAGTTAAAATACATACATATGAATTTGCATATTTAACTATATCAGTGTTTGCAACGCGCTTTTACTGGCTTAACAATATACCTACTCATCCAGGAAAATACGTAAAAACTTAGGCAACTTAGGTACCTCAGTATATTGATAGTTGCATTGAAACGCTTACCAAGCATCGAATCACTAGTAGAACTAATGCAGTTAATTAGTGGAATCGCAATCGAGTCGGCGCGTGCGCTGCCTGGATTACGCGCAGTTATCGCGCAGCTGTTCAGCTCATGAGATCATGATGCGGCCTTGGCCTGCTGCCGGCCAGCGCAGTTAGAATACGATATGCATACAGACGGATAATTACGAGTTAATTTTGGGCCCGATTGGGCTCTTAGGGCTTCTGTTTGATCTGTAGTTAACTCAACTAATTGTTAAAATTCGAAAAAAGAATCGAAAATTTGACACATTTCATTCAGATTTAACCATTAGTTATGATTTTTAACAGTTAGTTAGTTTAACTACTGATCAAACAACAGGGCCTTAGTCCGTTCTAACTATTCAAAACGCGGATAAGGTACTTCGGGTTGAAATCTGACATTGTCACATACAAAATGCGTCAAATTTTAAATTGAAGTAACGTCTGTCGGTTATTGGTAGTTTCCCAGTGCTAGTGTAAACCTGGCTATTGTACTGAAGAACGAACCACGATTGTATCACAGCGTAAAAAGTTCTACCAGTGGAACAACGCACAAGCGAGTGCTATGCACTCTCTCCTTGCGAACGTGTTCGTTGGACGACTGCAAGGAAGGGTTTATATAGACTGTGGTTGTATAGTAGGAATAGAGACACATTTATGAGACGAGCACAAAACAAGAATAAAACATAATTATATAAGTGTAGAAATTAATTGCATGAAATATTTATAGTTTATTCGAGGGGTGTTTGTTAAGTACCCGTTTATGGAAAAAAAATCAGTTAAGCAGAGTACAAGACAAGCAAAACCTGATTATAAATAGTACTCGGATATTTATTCTTGTCACACTCTGGCATAACAAATATACTGATAGATATGCCATAGAGAGTGTGAAAGCGATACACAGTCGAGTACTATTATATCCCCACGTAATTCGTCAATTAGGATCCGGTAATCTACGTGCTCCATATCGATTGTCATCCCGATCGGTAATGAGATGTCACTGGGCACTGCACCGATGCAACATCGTTTGTCAATGACGAGTTGCATACTGCATAGTGCATCGCCAGCGTTGCATCATTAGTGCGCACATGTAGCGCGTTGAAACATGTATGAGTTGATGGGTTTGACAGCCTCGCAGAGATTCGAGTGATATGATTTCGAATTCCAAACGAAACGGAAATGTGAGATAATGTATTTATTGGACTCCTCTAGTTCTTTCAATTTCTTTAAATTACGAACACAGCTGGACCTAACCTATAAACCAATAATGAAAGTTGGTACTTTGTACTGAAACAGTATAGTCGTATTACAAAGAGTATTATACAGACACACGGGCAAGATCTAGTATTAGGTATATTCACTAGTTAGAATCGCACTCAACCTAACCAATTTCTCACAATCGTCCAGTAAAGCATATCTGACACACAAATTAAGCTCTTTCCCTTTCGTACACTTGAAAGTAGACAAGGAGAGGGCTAACTTGAAGTGGCAAATAAATTTACTTATCGATTGTGAGACATGCCTGTTTGGTCGAGGTAACGGCAAAATGAAACCCAACCATAGAACCGTGTCACAGTGATGTTATAAATCAAATTGTTGGAAGTGTCAAACGAATTATTTTATAATTTCATTGTGACACAGTTCTATGGTGGGTCAGGGTTACATTCTGCCGGTAGTACAGAACATCTTAAATGTATACACGGTTCTGTATAGTTTGATTTAGTCATTATATGTATACTTAAAAGTATTTGACACCATAGCTGTAGAGATATTATTGACCTAAAGTGTTCCTACGAGTATTTAAAACTTAATTTTAATGAATAACCTTTTACAGAATACACTTTACCGGCAAAATGGCAGCGGCGGCGGCGCCTGTTATTTTATTTTCACTGACAATCTCATTAAAATAATACATTTGAAGAGCAGCACTTCTTCGCTTAAATCGCGAGAGACAATTTTAATAAAAAGTAAGGTCAAGTCATCAGACTCATCTAAAAACGTTTCATCGAATTAAACATCGTATTTATTAAGTTCAATATGTTATCTTTGCTATAATTAACTCGAGGAATATTATGGGGTCACCCAAATAGATATTATAGTCCGACCTTTTTAATATGTAATTATTTAATGAATAGTTACTATTGCGTTGAAACTTCAAAGAGACGCGAGATTTTGAGCTGGGAAGAACAAAACATAATATTAACCAAGAAAAACCGGGCAAGAGCGTGTCGGGCCATGCCCAGTGTAGGGTTCCGTCGCCATAACTACAAATACAAATAAAGTGCACCAGCAAAACAGCGTATCTTCATGGTAGTTACGTCCTTTTGTTGAGAAGCGCAGTTTTTCGGCAGTAACTCAAAAACGGTATATCCGATCATGTTAAAAATAATTTCGGTTGAAAGTATTTATTAAGCGTTTTTGTTATTGTTATTTAACTACCAAATTTGTTTTTGTCATTTAACTACCAAACTAGGTAAGTAGCGGCTTATACAAGACACGTATACTCCAAATTTCATCAATATACATCTAATTGTTTTTTTGAAATGCCTACCTATTTAGATTTAGATTGCTCAGTGCTCACCCTGTATATATTTTTACTACCCTTATATAATAACAGGCAGTCTTACCACGTACGTAATCTCTAACTAAAACAAAACAAAATAAACTTCTTCAAAGAATTCACGTTCATTTTCCATTCAAGAAAAGTACAAAGCAAAACATGGATGCAGGGTAAATGTAATAACTGGATGAGGCCCTGTCGTTAAGAATGACTAAAGCGCGATCAAAGTACGCTTAGTCAGTACAAAGTAATGATAACACGCTACACTCGATTTCGGTGTATAGTTTTGATTATTACACTTTTACCACTTAAATGAAGTTGTAGATGACGGCAGTAAAAGCACCACATCCTTAAACATTATTGAATTAGCCGATTTAATTATAAATGTAAAAAGTATTGACGTTATGTTAACTAAGTCCCGTCGCTAGAAATATTAATATCCGCCGACTTGCAAAGCAGGCGAGCGCGCCTATAAAAATGTGTCAAGTATTGATTCGGGAATTTTTGTTGCTGACTGAAAACGACGCAACAAAGCATTTTTAACTTACAAAACCGCCATTTACATTATTACGGTCAACTGAGAAGTCTTTACAAAGAACACAAAATGACATTGTTTTGTGGCATGCTAACACAGTGTTAGGGAGGTTTTCTATCGTTTCAAATTCTTTGCCACACCGTGCAGTCTTTGGGTGCGCCGGCTTTTACAGTGTCTGTTTAGCTCCGGTTGGGCCCTTTTGTTAACTAATATATACATACACATAATTACACATATTGCACTATCTCTAAGATACTTTTACTATCGCTAAGGTATACCCTTGACTGTACTATATTGGACGTCATCAAAGTAGATTGTCTTATAATTGCTTTGTCAAAAAACCGGCCTAAATAAAGGCATTTCCTAGGAAATGTCTTCATTAAGACCGGCTTTTATTTAACCCTTTTCAGTGGATTTTTTGAAGACGGTTTTATTTTTTGTTAAAAAAAATATTTCGCTTTTTAATGTTGCACCTAATATTATTATGTGATAGATAAACTAAAGCACATAAACATCACATTAAGAAACAATACCCTATTACCAATTTCTCATCACCCTAACAAATATCGCTGTGCAAGATGCAGGGCCGTTAATCATTGAGGAGTTCTCCCGGTACTTCACCATCAGTTGCACTTCAAAGAGGTGTTTTTAGAATGCAAATTATTTTGGTCTTAAAGGAAATACCAAAATCGCTGTATGTGTGCCTATAACTTCTGAGGAGTTCCCTCGATTTCTTATAGATTCCATAATCAGATCCTGACTTGTTGACGACAATGGGACCACCTCGGGAATATACCGTTTCAAACAAAAAAATAATTTTTAAAATCGGTCCACAACTGACAGAGAAATCGGTGAACATACATTAAAAAAAATACGAACAGTGGAACATAGAACCTCCTCCTTTTTTGAAGTTGATTAAAAGAGGGCTCAAATGGGAAGGCGGTCATTGTCGATAACCCAGTCACTATGCGGAGATTTACTTTATACCGACAGAGTATTTGTCTTTCTCTGATAACGACAGAGCTCTGCTGATACTCGGTTAATTTGGGCTACCGAAAGGGCCGAAACATAGCGATATAAACAGATGGTTTACCTGATAATTACGATGATGTCAAATAGGTAATACTTCCAGCTAATTTGAGCTACGTCCTTGTCTCGAGCGGCTCCCAGCGGGGGCCAACAAAATAACACTCCGGAAGCTGGACGAACGAGCCCGCTCCCAACTTTTTAGTTATTCTCTATCACATTAAGCGCCTTGTTGAATTAAAAAACCATTATATTCTGACCGCGTAGCCGTACCAAATGCTTTAAGTCCAAACTACAAGTGTTCTGGTATTAGGGCAAACTAACCAATATACTTTGATTTCAGTTTTGTAGCTATTGCTACGAGTGTACAAGTCAGATTAAAATGGTAATTAAGTGAATTCTACAATTACGCTCTTGTGTACACTTGTGGAGGCAGATGTCTCCACTCTTACATGCTCCTTACTATGTAAATGGCCGACGCGCCATTCCCACTCGGGAGTGGAACTTTCGCGAATAAAAATTCTAATCCAATTCAGTTTAAAGTGTCCACTCGTCCAGACTCTTGAGTCAGCATCAGCCAGTATTTTTCCACTTAGATGCGGTCTGCGACTTTAATTGTTGAGCCATTATTGAACTTTGTCGCAGGTTATAAACAAAATGTCTACAACAAAATGTTAATACTATTTGTTATTTGTAAACTTGAAAGAGTGTGATATCGGAAGTAGTTTTAGCTACCTTCTCAATCGACTTAAAAAAATAAGTTCTCAATTCGACTATTGCCAATTGTGGACCGGTTTTAATAATTATTTTTCTGTTGGATAGGTTATACTCAACCGTGGTCCTATTTCAATTACGTTAAGATCTGGTCAGGGGTTCTATGGAAAATCAACTAGTAATCGAGTTCGATTCTCAATGGCCACCGTGTAGGTACTGTGATATAATAATAACTTCTTCTTTGTTGCTGTGAATCTAAACTTTATTCAATTCGTTATAGTATAAGTACAATGTGAGATGGTCGCACCTCGAATGCCAAACGGCGACTCCTACTTATTGCATTACAGTCCCAATGTATTTTTCGTATTCAAAAGGGATGACGACTGGGTAAAGAAAACGAAATTATAATATTTAGTCCGTCAGGTAGATTATCAAAAAATATTGAACATGTATTTTTTTTTTTTGTCAATCAAACAAAAAATTACAAAAATAAAGCGCGTCAAAGTTCGGGAAGGCTCGTAGCGTCACTTCTGTGTAAAATTTGTACCAAGACGTGACGTCATGCGACATTTCAACTCGATACATCTCCGTAATTTTTTGATTATATGAAAAAAGAAAAAATACGTATCAAATACTTTTTGATAATCTACCTGATCAGCAAAGAGAAAAAAACGTATCATTATCCCTATTGTCAAGTTCGAAATTTTGATTGAACGATACGTAATTAAGTAAAATGACATTGGGTTTGTCCTTTCTTATAAACATAGTACATAAACCGTTTTTTTTAATTCAAATGCTGTTATTATCACACCATTTATTTTAATTATTTACTTTTTCTTAACGATATCCGATATCCGCAGAAATTAATGCGAAAGAATGCATGCACTGGCATTATTTTCTGCGGCCAATTTAATGTTTTTTGCGATAAAATAAATGCGAAATAGGCACGAAGACTAATAAAATACATATCTTAAATGAAAAAGTGTTTCCTGTTTTCAATTTATACAAAAAACCTACTGGTAATTTAATAAAATAAACTACTTTAAGAATATCAGGGTTGTAAGGTTAATGATCACTGATAACTTCCGAGCCAAACCCGGGAATCCCAAGAGCCAGTGCGACTACTGACCCGTGAACACGTTGATTACATTAAGGGTACAGCCACAGTCTAAATATAGCTAAAGCAGTAAAGAAACTACGAACAAACGTTCGAAACGTCGCACTCACACAGACGCACGTCTCAACCATTCGTTTCCATGCGACACCTGCCACTGACAGCACTGCCATGTCCGCTTAGGGGTCTCGTTGAGCTGTGTGGGTGCGACGTTTCGAACGTTTCTTCGTAGTTTCTTTACTGTTTTAGCTATATTTATACTGTGGTACAGCCAAGACCTAGCCAGTCGAGTGGATGAGTCGTCAGCTTAAGACACTGTGCGGGTCGGCAATTCGATTACTTGAGTTTAGGTACATGGCACCAACTCCCGGATGTCTGCGGCAACAGCGTCCTTGCCGCAGGTTTAGTTTTTGCTAAGTACGTCACTTTTTTAGGGTTCGGTACCAAAATGGTAAAAAAGGAACCCTTATGGTGAGACTTCGTTGTCTGTCTGTCTGTCTGCCTGTATGTCACAGCAGTTTTTCTCAGCAACTACTCAAGCTATCAACTTGAAATTTGGCATAGTTGTATAACTTGCTGGCCCGCATCAGTTTTAAGTAAAAAAATGAACTTAATTTTATAAATAATTGAAGAGGGGTCTAGAAATGTCATATCTTAATCTGCACATTTCAAAACAATTTTTTTTTTAATTTTCCGTGACGTACTTCTTGATTTACTTATAACCAAAAAGTTTAAATAATGACCGTCAATTATCTAAAAATAAAACGAAGTGTTCAAAATGCGTGTGTGTGTGTGTGTGTGTGTGTGTGTGTGTGTGTGTGTGTGTGTGTGTGTGTGTGTGTGTGTGTGTGTGTGTGTGTGTGTGTGTGTGTTTTCGAGAAATTGACAAAAAACTTTAAAAAACTTACATTTAGGCAAGTCAAAATGGACCTTATTGCATACAATTAAACACATACATAAAAAGGTATATTTTTGAAGTACGGACTTAAATACGGAACCCTCGGTGCGCGGGTCCGACTCGTTCTTGACCGGTTTTTTTCACATAACAAAGAAAAGCGATAACTATACAACTGTCAGGTAATTTAATATTAGGTCGGTAGGTAAAGTATTTTCGTATTTTTCGTACAAAGGAAAAACAATTTTTTAAGTTATATTTTTTTATTTATTTATAATATGTACATGCCGTTTTGATCGATGACTTGTTGCCATCTTGTGGGTAGTGCCATGTTTCCATTGCTGTAGAAGTTCTGAGATTTTTGAGTAAAAAAATCTGACAGGTAGTTTTGACAGTGTTCTCTTGATATTAACTTTATGCTTCCTCAAGAATTCTGAAGTGACCGAAACAGGTGGAAATCCGATGGAGCAAGGTCGGGGCTATACGGTGGATGCATCAACACATCCCAGCCAAGCTCTCTCAATTTTTGCTGGGTGGCTATAGATGAGTGCGGTCTGGCGTTATCATGATGAAAGACTACGCCCTTTCTGTTTATTAACTCCGGCCGGTTTTTCTCAACGGCTTCTTTTAATCTCATGAGTTGCTGGCAGTAGAGGTCAGAATCGATAGTTTTACCCGGCGGCAAAAGCTCATAGTGGACAATTCCTTTCCAATCCCACCATACACACAGCATCACTTTGTTCCGAGTTTAGCCGGGCTTTGCCACTGTCTGTGGAGCTTGTCCATGCTTCGACCACGATCTTTTTCGGACGTTCTTATCGTAAGTAATCCATTTTTCATCACCCGTAATCAACCGTTTTAGAAATGGTTCGGATTTATTTCGTTTTAACAATAAATCTCAAATTGAAACACGTTGCATTAGGTTTCTTTCAGTGAGATCGTGTGGCACCCAAAAATCGAGCTTTTTCTTGTACCCAGACTTTTGTAAATGACGTAACACTGTTTTGTGATCAATATCCAGTTCTTCAGCAATGTCGTAACTACTAATATGTCGATATTGCTCCACTTTTTCATAGATGACATTGATTTTATCAGTAATAGGGCGTCCAGAGCGAACCTCATATTTCACACTAAAATTTCCAGACTAATACGCTTAAACCACAATTGTGCTACTCTTATTGATACCGCATTAGGTCCATAAACCGCACAAATTTTATTCGCGGCATTAGTCGCATTTTTGCCTTTTTTGTAATAAAACTTTAAAATGTACCGAATTTATTCGTCACACACGTCCATTTTGATAGCTCAAAAACAATTGAAAAATGCCGAGAACCCGTTTTTTTTTTAATTTTATTGTATTTCAGAATGTTGACTTTTAATGGTGTTAAAACCAGCCAGGTACATTTAGTATAGACGAAGAGGTTTGATTACAACTTATACGGTCCAAATACGAAAATACTTTTGCCCCGACCTATTATATTGACATGGAATATGGAATGGCTAAATATATGGGACGCCAAAAACCACCTCATAATGAGGTATTTGGATAAATTAACGTTCAAGGTATAATCGCCGGCACGTAAGTAGAACCAACATGGCCGCTTTTGCGCAGATGGAACCTGCTGTAAATATAAGTAAATATTAAATAAATACTTAGTCTATTAACTAACCTAAAGTGAACTAAGATAATAGGTTATTTGACTGCTGGTCAAATCAGCAACTTTTATTTAAACGTCAAACGATCCTGTAGTATGAAGTTAGTATGAAAATACTGACCCTGAGCCCTTAGCCAAGATGCCCATCGCTAACTAGCATTTCTATTCGTTTCATTTTTAAACCAATCGCGTTACTGGTACGTACGTACGTACGTACGTGAATCTTCATATGACGTGATCTACCAGTGACGCGATTGGTTTAAAAACGAAACGGATAGAAACGCTAGTTAGCGATGGGCATCTTGGCTAAGGGCCCTGTGACGTCACAGTTTTAAGTGTTCTTTCAAAAAGATTTTGTTGAATTAAAAATCGTTAAAATTCCAAAAATAAGTGATAGCTAGGTTTTTTCGTGTTATTTTCGAAAGCTTGATTTAGTGGTAGTGTAAAAATAATTTATTTTGACATTAGTCAAAATAGCCTATTGCATTACGTCAATAAACATTGGTTAATGTAGAGATCTGATCGGAGTTCACCAACAGTTAAACGGGCGATTAGAGGTCTGACGGCTGTCAAAATGTATTGACTAACAGCCGATTAGGATTTAACAGTCCGTTAAATTGTTGGTGAACTCCGACATAAAGATCTTCAACCATTTCTTGAAAGAGGTCCTCTTTCTGTAAGTATTCTTAACGCTATCAACTTTTGTTTAAAAGGGTAAGAAATCGAACCTCGGCCCCGATTTAAATAAAACGGCCTTCAATTTGTGTCGTTGTTTTATTAATGAGAGAATTCGCTTAAGCTGAAGTAGGTGCACTTGACGGTTTAACAATTTTATCTGACTTCAAAAAAAAGAAAGGTTATTTTTTAATCCCTATGTTTTTTGTGAAATTGTTATTGAAGATTATATTATAAGTCGCTGACGCCATTTATTACAAATGCTTTTGATATAATAACGCATATGTAATTAAATAAAGAAGACAATGGTATTTGTGTCGATATCTAAACTGTTCTAGCACCATTCCACTACGATACAAGTCATAAGAAAGCCTAGTAAAAGAATGTTAGGGGGCCTTGATATGATTTTGTGAACGTTAACGACTCGAGAAATGGAAAATTAAAATATCTGGGGAAACTCTCACACAAATTACCTACTTCTAAAATTAAATACTCGTGTTCCTCAGTTAAATATTTACCCATACCTGGGAATCAAACTCGGGACCACTAACTTAAAAAAAAAAGTATAAGATTACGTCAAGATTAGTTTACGGCAAATATGATCGAGCGAGCCTACGTCAATTTTAAATATTTTGACATGTATTATATACTACACTACTACATACTTACTACACTACTAGGTACTTACTTACTTTTATACTATACCTAATATTATATTACGTTTTATATTTTTATATTTTACAGTAATTAGCGTTCATAGGATGCAACTTGTTTAGTCTTGCAGTTGCACTCTAGTCATATCCTTCATGCTACGAGTAGATTAAACAAAGCAACATAGACATAACCATGTGCCTAGGTGACATAGTCCACAGTGACGTATTAGCGCCTACATAGCCACTAAGTCGCGGTAGGTGACCATATGTAGGCACACTGAGTCACTTTGCATCCGAGTGACACAATACACAACCGGCACCTTGAACCATCACCAAACACGAATGTTGTCTTATGTAATTTCACGTCTTAACTGTATGTTTACTTATCAATATTTGAATTTGAAAACTTAAAAAGTTATAGTACCTACGCAATAAAATAACAAGATATTATTTCTTCGTCGGGTGCCATTCCCTCGTAAATTTCAATTATTTTAACGCTTCTTCTGTAACAATAGTTAAATAACTTTTTATCGGCGTCCCCTCTTTAATGTTTAATAAATTGCGGTCGACGCCGCCGAAATGGCTTAAGGGCTTTTTAAATATTTCAGCGCTTTGTCTTGCTCATTCATGAATTTCAGACGTGTCCAATCGTATGTAAAGACCCCTCAAGGCGTGCGAATAATCTATGGAAAACATACCTTTTCAAATGAAGAATGTATACATACAGCAATGGCTTGACCGTCTGTAATCACTACAACTAACACTATTGTATTATGTAATATTACTCCACTCAAAGCACTATTAACTTTTCTAATATCAGTGCATCAAAACCAACTGGAGCACATTAAAAAATATCGCACATCGGGTATCAGACGTCGAATTGCGCGCGAAAATCGCGTAACATCGGCCTGGGACCGCGTCGGGACTCTACAACACGTTATTCGTATCACAGCGTTACCGCCGAACTGGCTTACGTATTTCCACTTCTGCCTCGCTACTACGAAACCTTGGAAATTTCACGCCTGCAATCAGTTACGAGAATATATTCAACACATCTTCCATTACTCCTGGCGCTTCTGACGTTAGAATGCTTAGTTTAACAAAGGCAGCAATGGATTAGCTTTGAGGAAAATGTTAGTGTAGAAGCGAGTATTTTCTATGAGCACAGTAAAGGTTTCCTGTTAATAGTATGAAAATGCGTCCCGTCTTGTCGATGTCGGTTGTGCCGGCCGGTCTCTCGCCATTTGGTTCACTAATTCAGTATTATTCTAAAAAGCTGAAGTGGTTCACTTTGAGCTTACTCCGTGGTTTATTTCAGTCTCTCCTGGATTTCCTGATAACTAAAACAGGAAGTTAAGGATTACACACGGCCGGCAAATAAAGTGTATCTAGGGAAAATTGTATTCAAGTACAAGTTGTAGTAAGTTTGTTGGGGTTCGAGAAAATAATAAGAAAATAATAAGTCTTCATAAACATTATAAACCATTTTACGTTTTAAATGTAATCTAGTATTAATTTGAATTATCTTTTAAAAATTTTGTTTTATACTTAAAAACTTTAAAAGGACGCCGTGCATTTAAAACGAAGTCATTTAAATTACTACCTGAACATTGAAAAAATCGTGCTGAAAAATTATTCAACTGAACATTTGTGTCCTACGGGTACCATTGCTAAAATAACACCGATCTCCCCTTTCGGTCACGAAAACGAAAGTAACAGATTGAGATGCTGCGAACAAACTTTGATAAATCTCCACTCTTCACGTGCAAAAATATTTGAGATGCGTAAAGAATACGTTATCTGGGAGTATAATTTGTCACCGGCGTCTAGTAGGTACGAAAAGGTAAACGCATTCAAGGCCACTGTCTCAGATTTAGATACAATATGGAGCCTGTAAATAGTTTTTGGTACTGAATGAGGTGTTAACCCAAAGCGGCTCGCTTTATTACTTTCAGAACCCAATGTCTCAAGCCTAAGCCACTTAAAATATATTTAAACAAATTGTCACACCTAAACGGCAGCCACTTAACACTTTTAACACCTACTCAAAAACCTCAAGAATCGAGACATGTTACTTTTTTAGAGTTCCATTACTCGCCATTTAAAAAAGTAATCTATTTACGACTATTCCGCTACGTCCATTCAGTAAACAGATCGTTGTAAACATAACGGACGTATATCTGAATATTCTGCTATTCAGTCTCATAAAGTACTTAGATAATATTTGTATCAGTCATTTATCGGAATCGTTCCCGAACACTAGTAGATTATACCTACGCTATTCTGTTGTGGACTACCATAACGGTGTCTAATGGACTTGCTCTGACGAAACTGCGTGGGCGACATTATACGTATTATGCAACCGAAAACTGATGCTATTATCCATTGTAACTTGACCCGTAGCACTCCTAATAAACCACAGAAAAAGAACAACTTGAAAATGTATCAAGAGATCTTGTGCCACTTGTTTTTAAATACAATGCTACAAATGATACTTTGTCAGAAGGTAAACATAAAAATCCAAACCATTGACATTTATATTACCTAGGTATACCCATTATAAAAGCTGTATTGATAGAGTTGTTTCAAACTTCATTATTGGAATCATCAAATGGAACTGTAGCCAAATTTAAGTAATGTTTCAATAACAGTTCGTGTATAGTTAACTAACTTTAAACGACCAAAAGTTTTGTAAACTTTGGAGTTTCCGTCAGAAATTGTGGTTTATTTGCGTCCCACTTTGCGGATTAATTTAAATATAATAAAATATAATAATCACGTTTCCAATTTTAATTAGCTTTTCTTAGGGATTAATTGAGGTAGTTTATGATTTATTTAAGCATCAGAACTAAGGGACCTATCTACGGTAGGTCCGTAGGTACCTACCGTTCGAGTATAGTCGCTTTATTCATTATTTCTATACCACCATTATAACTCTCATCTTTTGTAGAACCTTTTCACATCGCCTTTTGATACGGCACAGTAGTAAATTAACGTTATAAGGCTAGGTCAAAGCCATGGGTCAAAGTTTATTATGAGGTGTCCAAACCTGTAAAAGCTGGGAGATTGTGGTCTTGACTTAATGCAACGGCAACACTTTGCTTATCGCGCTACTTAAGTCACTGCCATAAACTGCGCTGCGCTCAGAAAGGTTTAAATAGAGCATCTATTTCTGCTTTAATGTTTGAAATAGACTAAGGACATAACAATATATATACATATTTGATTCTGCAGTCGTTAACGATCGCAAAATGCAACGTGTCGAGGACCACTAGTGGTGAAGATCGCGGGAACTCGATGGGTGTGGGAAGCGCTGAACCGTTCGTTGTGAAGACATCTAAGGGAAATTATTTTACGACGGTTTGTTCAGCTCCACGGCTCAAGGCCATTTAGGCAGTTAAATAGTTGACACTAACCATAAATATCCCGCTTAATCCGCTAAAAGCATTGCCTGTTCATTACTTGGACCACATTCCCATTACAATCGTAATAAATAAGTTCACATCACATACTTATTCTGTCACGGTTCGTCGAGTGCAGTTTATAAGGAAATCAGGTATTATTCGTGAACGGAAAAGCAATTCGATCGATGAAACTAGATTGGGTGCCGATTCGTGTCCCTAGCATTGATTTGTTAAGTCAGGCTTCGAATTAGCGATCTAGCTTTTTCTTCGAAAGATAATAACCCCGCTAGACTAAGTTTTGCACTTTGTAACACTCTGTATCCAGCACGCGCAATCTCTCAGTTTCTTACAGCTGTTCAGTGTTGCCAACGTTCTAGAAAATGCAGCGTCATGTTGCAATTAAAATTCTTTGTCTAAAACTTGGTTAATTGATACGGTTAATTAGTAGTAAGTGACCGTGAATGTGGAATTTAAGTGGAATCATGTTTACTTTTTTGGAGCAAGGAGTGATTTTCTAAAGCCGCAAACGTACAGAGAGTTGTTTTTAGTAGACAGATTTAAATATTTTTATATAATTTGATAAAGGAGAGATGAATAAAGGATACTTTTTATAGCGGAATATTGGACTTTCCTATAGGGAAAAGCTACACTACAAACGATGTCTGTATTTGTACGCGGATGAAGTTGCGGGCATACCCAAGCTAGCATGATTCTATAATTTAATGCCGTGTACTCAAGCAAATAGACATGCCGATCCTAAAGGGCCATATTGATAAACTGACCTTGGCTGAGATGCTTGTCACAAGATGCGTCAAAAATTACCGTTTTCTATGGATTGACGTTTATTTTGACGTGTCTTGAGACGGGGAACACTGTCGAGATGAGTTTATTAATACGGCAGACTGATGACTCACCCACTGGACTGACTAGGGGCCGTATTAATAAACTCATCTCAACTCTGATCCCCGTCTCACGATACGTCAAAGTAAACGTCAATCCATAGAGAACTGTCATTTTGACGCATCTTGGGACGGGGATCACAGTTGAGATGAGTTTATTAATACGGCCCTAGGTCTTGGCTATGCTTGTAATGTCATGTTCACGGTTCAGTAAGTCGCTCTGCCTCTTTAAATTTTCGGGTTTTTGCTGATGAGGTTATCAGTTGAACATTAACCTTATAACCGCGCCATACCAGTCAGTTACAAAGATATTTGTTACTAAATAATTCTAGAAAGTTAATCGTGATAATGTTAAATTATCCGGCGAAGACGGAGCGAGTATTTGCGCCCGAGTGCTTAGTGTTTGATGAATGGGTGTGTAAATAAACTCGGAACAGTTCTATTCCTACTTTAACAGGCTACATTCTGCTGCGGCTTTGCTCATAAATTGTGGAAATTCAGCTTAGTTACTTTTCATTTAATCGTTGGGTAGGTTATATTACGAATGAAATAATGATCGGCGTTTATTTATTATTGGGAACACGATATCGCAAATTACTTCGTTACAGCGGCCGTGTCGTATGAAAATTAAAACAACACGATTTTAGACGCAGTACTACTACTTCTGTTAAGGACGCAATATTAAATCCAATTGTGTTATTAATTAATTAATGCTAATGTAGTTCAATTGCTAGAATTTGGTTTTACGTCACTGTAATTATAGAGTAGGGACATAAAATATTTTTTACTTTCATTACAAACGTTAAAATCCATTGACCTATCGAAACTTCGTAGATTTTTTTATTCTCCCATATCTTAGAAATTTCTAATGCATGGCAGAAAAGATATATTGGAAAAATACAATAAAAACTGGTCAAGTGCGAGTCGGACATTTTTTGAACATTTTTGGTTATAAATCAAAAAGTACCTACGACACGAAAAAAACTGGTACAAGTGCGAGTCGGGCTCGCGCACCGAGGGTTCCGCACAAACTTGTAGGCATGTAAATAGTTCGTAAATCACGGGAATACAATATAAACAAGTCCAGTATAAACTGATACGCAATAAGTATGCACTTTCGTACTTAGTGAGTGTCAGTTTATACTGGGCTCTTTTTTTATGTGATGTAAGTACAAATTAACGGTTTTCGGATTTTTTCCTTTACTTGTGCTATAAGACATCGCTTCTTGCCAAATTTCATGATTCTAGGTCAACGGGAAGTACCCTATAGGTTTTGATTCCCTTGAGATTCCCTTCAATATGCAGCATAAACGGCCGTATCTTTTGATTGCGTTGATTTAGATGTCTGATTTTTTCACTGATCCAAGGGATTGCAGACTTAAGTATTTGATAATATATGAATTTCAACTTGATACCTTCCCTCGTTCCTGAGAAAAAGGGTCTTGACAGATACACAGACAGACCGACAGACAGTCGGACAACAAAGTGATCCTATAAGGGTTCCGTTTTTTCTTTTGAGGTACGGAACCCTAAAAATTATAAAAAAAATGGTTTTGAAATGTGCAGATTGAACCCTTCTTTCATATGACATCCCATTTGCTATAATCAAATCACTTTCATTTTTCAACCCCCCATTCTAGACCCCTTTTAAATTATTTATAAAAAAAATCATATTTTTTTACTAAAACAGATGCGGGCAAACAAGTTATACAACTATGCCAAATTTCAAGTTGATAGCTTGTGTAGTTGCTGATAAAATCTGCTGTGACATACAGACAGGCAGACAGACAGACAACGAAGTCTCACCATAAGGGTTCCTTTTTTACCATTTTGGCCCTAAAACCATATTTTAAAATAATTGTACGAGTAGCCGAGCTTTTCAAGAAACTGTGGTTTTCTGGTAATGCAAGTTTAACTGCTTTAGTCTCGCTTTTCGCGTCGGCACTTGGCATTGACTAACCGTAACAAAACATAACTTTCAAAGCCAAAATTAGCGGAAACCGAACCCCCTGTTTTTACAGCCACCACTCCTAGTGTAATGGATTGTCAATAAGTTTTACAGGCTTGATTGATGGTGACGTCATTCGCATGAACCCTATTAAACAAACCGCGGAAACCTTAATAGCGCTCCCGCAAAAAGTGGTTTTGTGTCGAGCGCACAGGCAGCGGAAAACTTAACTGTTAAAAGTTTTCAATTTGCTTTAGCTGTAGTTTAACGTTGGATATGGAAATTTTTATACGTATCCGTTCCGTTGAATAAATGCTTTGAGATTTTCGGTAAAGTAGCGTAGTTTCATAATTTAAATTTTTGTGTGAGTTCCGAGTTCTCTAGTTATTTATTTTGAGAAGCTCCTTGATGATCATGGCATGCTTTTTTTAACACAATGTACTAGTACAGATAGTTCGCCCTGAACATAAGCGTCCCTAACTCCGTAACCTCCTGATTAGTCCTGACGAATCCTGCTCATGTTCGAATTTCAAAATTGTATTCGTCTCAACTACCTTCGCGAAAATTGGATCAACATACAAACATATCGTCAAACAAACAAACATACGAAAGCCGTCTTAGTTGACTTTTATACTTTGTTCGGTGGTAATGCCATTATCGTTTTAAATATTTTACAAAAAACAACATGCTATCTAGAATGCTATTCATTGTCGTGCATGAACATGTCGGTCTTTCACGACATTTTCTATGAATAATTTTACGGTCGCGCGTGTCTAGATTACTTGTCTAACGCGTTAGATTAAACATAGTAAGTCCTTTGCAAAATTGGTGATTAATTTTGCAAAGGACTTACTAGGTTCTACGTCTCGTAATCCTACTTATTAAACGAGAAATATTTGTATATATGTATATTTATATTTGTACTCACGTTCTCGAAAACGGCTCTAACGATTTCGATGAAATTTGCAATAGTTTTGTTATGTTTCGAATGAACGATTTTCAGTTTGCGAGCTAATTAAGCGAACCGGTGGGTCGGGCATGTTATGTTATGAATGTCTATGGTTATTTTAAGTTCTTTTGGGTTCTTGACATGTGTGCGTTTTTGTGGTGTTTGTGGCGCTGTTGTGCGCGTCACTAAAGTTTATATTTCTTAAACTATATCTATTTGTGAGTTCCTTTAATTGGCTCGTACCTTTATTTAAGTTACTATCTAAACTGTTGCAGCTGTTTGTTCTCCTAAATAAATAAATATAGGGCAATGTAATTTCAATGCGGCCGCCGCCGTCTGATTAGACTAATGGCTAGAGCTTTGACCTACTACACCAAGACTGCAGGTTCGAACCCTAGCTATGGACCGGTTTTTTTTTGTTCTTTTTGTGGGTAAATCTTTTGTAGTTTTTTTTTTGTTTTTGTATAGAAATTGATGAAAATTCGGTTTCGATCCGAACGACGACGCTCGGTCTCCCAAGTGCTTTTATCTTATTATGACTGATTATTCTGTTTAAAGCTGATTTGATTAAAGAATAAGAAAATTTGCTAATATTTGTGTTTTTTGGAGATTGTTGTTTGTGCTTGTAGAATGGCGACAGAACGCTACATTGAGCATGGTCCAACATGCTCTTGCCCGGATTTTCTCCCGTTTTTTCGGAACTGCCTCTGCCACTATACAAATACTATCATAAAATAATCATCGTCGTCTTCTGAACTAAACAACAATGATAGTTCTAAATGATTGTTCTAAATTCATAATAAATGCGTGCAATCAGATCCGCATTGTAGAGTAAAATGATCTCTGGCTCGGCGAGTCGGCGAGTACTGTCTGACCCGTGTCTGACCGCCAAGCGAGCATCGCAGGGCGAGCATCGCTGGGCGAGTAATCTTTGATAGCTCTTGTCGCCGAGCGGCGAGCGAGTTCTCGAGTTCGCGAGTTGCCGCGGCAGTGTGAACAGCCAGCGAGCAACTATTAATATTGTGTCTCTTTACATCAAGGCATTATAAATTTACATAGGTATAAAAACATTAACTACAAATCGTGTCTCAATATAAATATAAAGACATTTTTTAATCATAGATTATATTCATAACAAAGGCAAAACAGTAGTTTTTTAATAACACCTGCATGCCTGGTTTTATCCTTGATTAATTACAAAACATTTTATTATTTATTATTACTTATTTATGGAACTATTATAATTACGTCGTTTATTTATCATTATTTTATCACATCTATGCTATACGCCGCATAGTAAAAGATACAAATACATTTATAAATCCATGCACAAAAAGTCTGGTGTATATACGGGTAATGATTATGTTTATGTAAAAATATTTGGTGGCCACCTTATTTGGAGGCACCAAAGCATGAAATTGATCGGCATCCGTGTTGACTGACATGGAATCAAAGAGGGTAAAATTGGGCTCGACAGGGTCGATGACGGATTCACTAATGAGGTTGTACTGATGTTGGATTTGTTTTTGTCCCAGGCTGTGGTTTTTTTCTATAGTAGATGTATGTAATTACTAATTAGGGTTTGGAATCTAGGTACAAAAATTATATCGGGTGATATATGAACATTAAATCGAATTTGGGCCCGTTCGATTTGTCTTGACAAGCAATCTGATCAGATAACAACTTAGCAGATTTGCATAACAAATAAATATTAATCTGCTGGATGGCTAGCAAAAGTTGTTATATATATTCACAATATTGAAAAATGTCCTTTTAAAGTTCGGTTTACAAGTGAGAACGAGAAGCTATGCACACGCCGACACAAAGCGTGATACGTGCCGGCCTGCCGGGTGGTGAAGCGACTACATCGTAATTTCCATTCGTCCGGGTAGACAGCGCGGCTATCCTCATTGTGATCGACTTTTTTCGACCAAATTTAAGTAGCGTTAAATTTTTTGGTCCATTTAATGAAATATAATAATCCTTAATTATCCCTTATACTGTCCTGAAGATCGCGGGAAGACGATGGATGAATCTCAACACCGACCGTTATAGAGGTACTTGGAGAAGGCCTATGTCCAGCAGTGGACGTCCTTCGACTGATATGATGATGATATAATGATCCTGTAGGTTCAGTTTTCGACGCGTAGTTGTTTATTTGGCTGTGTTATACTTAATGTTATATTTATAGATTTTGTCATTTAGAAAAACCTTTTTATAGCATTAAGAAAGCACACAAGCAAGGGCCGTCGGGGGCCTAGTGGCTTACTCATAAAGGTATAGTCAAGGGCATTAATGAGTTCTGTGACAAGAGTGTTGGTTGCTGCACGTGTCGATTATTTTGTCGCGTTTTTTAGTGCCTCAGTGGTGTTGAAGAGCTCGGTGGAGTGGTCAGCGCGAGCGGCGGCGGCCGACACTCTTGCCTCTGATCTCGGAGAATATAACACTCTAAATGTTTTAATAACATTTTCAAGAACCGATCACATAAAATCTCAAACTTTGACATTGGCAGAATTGTCCTCATGGACAGACGCCATTTTAACAAAAAAATTGAATTGAATTAAAGGGCATTAATATCTATACAGCCATCGCGTCAAATATATGTATACATGGACCTTATTGCCAGTGCCATAAAGGCGTATATATATTTTTGAGATCTTGGGAACGTATATATATTTATGCCCTTGACTGTACCCAGTTCGGACACCTGTGTTACTGTCGACCAATAAGTTTTAATTACATTAACAATATTAACATCACATAGAAACCTGCATATTTGAGTAGCTGAAGGTGGAAGAGGTGAACAAAAGATCTTACAGGCTTGAAGTGTATCAGAAATGGCTCATCTGTCCTAAGATATAGGAGTTACAAATGGGTCACCAACTTGTAAGTATTAAGTAGTATTAGATATTAGCTGAAATTTAATTTTCATTGCGCTTGTCCCGGAACATAAGAATAGCCCCCCAGGCTGCTGACATCAGGTCTCATTTGTTCAATTTGCTGAGGCCCGCGTCCACTAGTACTATGACCACTAGTATAGTTCACTTATCTATAACACTACCTTTATGTACACATTGTACACGAATACATACCCGAACGAAGAACCCGTAAACCGTGAACTCGTAAAATGCACTGAAGAAGGAACAGGTTTCTAGATATGCACAACAGTTTTCACAATATGTTTCGGTCGGAGAAGTCGGAGGTCGGAGAAAAGACCACCCTTGATCTGCCTCTCTCTGCTCTGACTGCACTGAGGCCCAAGGACATAGGCAACCTCAAGGTTGCAAATGTGTTACAAATTCTGAGAACCCCTCTAATCCCCTCACCAATATACTCTAACGGCCGCACTCAGCAATTAACTTTTAAGTTTCATTAAAGTAGCTGCTGTAACTATCTTAGCTATAGCAATAGAATAAGACGCAGCAACTTCAATTAAGCTTAAAAATTAATTGACGTGTCTGAGTGCGGCAGTAATTGCTGTAATATCATCATTATGCAATTAATAATCAACGTCGAAAGCACATCCTTTACGTGTATCGGAAAGTAAATATCTATATGGCGTGTAATAATTCGTTTTAGAAATGAAACGAGTCAGCTCAATTGCGAGTAATAATGTTAACATTGGCTTAGATCTCGAAACGTCAGAAGTCAAACACAAAGAGGGGGATGCTGCGTCTGCGCTCGACAAGTTCATGACGTCTCAAGCACTTTTGTGAGGACGAAAAGATTTACAGGAAAAATTTGAAATAAATACGCTTCACTGAATAATTGCAGTGTATTTTAACTATTCTTTAAGTTTATTGTTTTTAGAAATATGTTATACTAGCTTTTCCCCGCGACTTGTCTGTGTGAAAGTCTTTTATCGCTTTTTAATCGGGAGCAATCAAATTCTACGGGATTAAAAGATATACATTCAGTCAACAAAGTATCGGGAATGGATGATTTGTTTATGGTTCCAAATTCAAATTTTTGTTTTTTTTGTTGTTGTTAGATTGGCACAACTGTTTTCTATTTTGGCGCGGAGTTTGAGTTGCATCTGTTATTTATATTAAATACAGTGCTGTTTTTAGTTATATCATATCTAGTGTGTATTGCGAATTTCATAATGGACAAAAACATTGAACAAAGAGTTTGTCTTAAATTTTGCATCGCCAATGGAATTTCGTGTTCGGAGTCACTGAAAATGTTACAGAAGGCTTACGGTGATTCGACTTTATCAAAAACACGTGTTTATGAGTGGTACAAAGCGTTCAAAAGCGGTCGAGATGTGATGGAAGATTTGCCTCGCTCTGGTAGGCCATCAACGTCTGCAACTGAAGTTAACATCGCAAAAGTGAAGGAAATAGTGACTGAAAATCCTCATTCAACTTTGAGAGAGATAGCCGCCGAACTTTCTGTATCTCACGAGTCGATCCGTACTATTTTAACTAATCATTTGGGTATGAAACATGTTACCGCTCGGCTAGTCCCAAAAGACCTGAATTTTCTCCAAAAACTCAATCGCATGAGAGTCGCTGAGGACATGCTAGAACGAGTCAATTCCGACCCAACATTCATGAAACGCATTGTTACTGGTGACGAGACGTGGGTTTACGAGTTTGACATGCAAACTAGTCAACAAGCTTCGGAGTGGCGCCTTCCAACTGAACCGAAACCGAAGAAACCACGCCAAAGTCGATCAAAAGTCAAAGTCATGTTGACTGTTTTCTTTGACTATCGCGGTGTTGTGCACTCGGAATTCTTGCCGGAAGGTCAAACGGTAAATAAAGAATATTATTTGAGCGTTATGCGGCATTTAAGAGAGCAAATTCGACGAAAAAGGCCAGATTTGTGGAATGAAAATTCTTGGATTTTGCACCACGATAATGCGCCTTCGCACAAGGCCATCATTGTGAAAGAATTTTTGACCAAACACTCAACAAATACCATCGAGCAACCACCATATTCACCAGATATGGCTCCTGCCGACTTCTTTCTTTTTCCTAAACTCAAATTACCACTTCGTGGCACCCGTTTTCAATCGGTAGAAGACATAAAGGAGAATTCGCGCCGAGAACTGAATTCAATTCCGGAAACAGCGTTTAAAAAATGTTTTGATGATTGGATTATTCGTTGGCGTAAGTGTATCGTTTCTGAAGGAGCATACTTTGAAGGTGATAAAATAAATTTGGATGATTAACAAACAGTTTGTGTATTATTGATCTTTTCCCGGTACTTTCTTGACAGAGTAGTATATCAATATAGGACTAAATATGTGCGAAATTTTATTCAAATCCATTTGGCTGTTCAGACATGATTAAAACACGAACATACAAACATGCATACACATTTTCGCAATAATAATATTATTAGAATATGAACCTGCAAAAATTATTGTATTGTTTGAATTAAAAACGCTGAAGTTTCATCGGAACTCATTTCATAGAATATTTTACTTCGCCGAATTATCATTTCATCAACAGGCATTTCCACGTGGAGAAATTTTATTTTTTTGGTGGTTACAAGTCTAACCTAACCTAACATAGCTACGTAGCCAATGTTTAAAAGATAATCTGAAAATGATAAGGTTTCAGTAGAAATCAGCTTTCGATAAAATGAAATTAGGTAAACGACACATTCGATGAAAAGTTTGTCGGAGAATCAAGGGGGATCGGTGAATTAAGTTTATTTTATTCCGATGTTCCGTAGATATTACGTTACAGTCATATTGATAATACTTACAAAACGCATAGGTATGCGAAAGAAATAAGAAAACCTTTCGCTTTTGAACAAAACTTTCTGATATTCTTTCAGAAGATCTTCAGTCTTAGTCATAGTTCTTCCTGCCTCTAGCTTGTCCGATGAGGTCCGTACTTAAAACAAAGTAAATCATGTTTTTATTTCCGTCCAATTGGGACATTTTCTTAATATCTGAAATTTTAAAACTGTAAGAATTGAAATCTCTCAAAGTTAAACGTTCTCAAAATAATCTCAGCATTGCTCAAGTAAGATCCGAGATAAATTTATTTCTTTACAAATTTCTGTAAAATTACTGAATTAATAACTCAAATGGACGGAATGTTTGGTAGAAGTTGGTAAGCACCTGTGCTTGCCGAGTCGCCAGTAACGCTTTACAATGACGCCGCACACTCTTGTTGTTTGTTGAGGAAAGTTTAAATGGAACGCTTAGGATTATTACGCAGTGCTCTGTTATTCGTTATCGTGTTTTTAATGCCTTTAAAATGTATATAAGTTGATATAAACTCTTCCTTTCTCCTTATGGGTACATCTCCATCTTACAGAAAATATACCTATAATGCAGCAGTTGCTCTGTCGGTAAATGAGAAAGAGACTAAATCAGATTTTTGGTACAAATTGTTAAGTAATCATAATCCAATTAGCATGCTTCTCCTGTTACCAAAGGTCATCTAGGGATCAGGATATCTATGATCGAACAGTGTAATAAAAATATTGGGATCAAGCAAAAACTATACTTACTTCAAGACGGGATATTGCACAAGAATGGTACCCATACAGGCGAAAGTAACTTATCTAACTATTTCTGATTAAGTAACCAAATAAAATAATCACGAGAGCTTGGCGTAACTTCCATTTATTTAAATCTAACTTTAGTTAATCTAACTTAGATTGATGTACTAAGATCAATATCAGCAGTCTAGCCAAATTGCGAAACAAACAGTCCTCCTATGTCTGAGGGTTTAAAATAAATACTATTCTAATGTAAGTGACGAAAACAAAACGACAGATACGAAAATCAACATAGCGACGCGACAAGAGTATCTATCTAATTATTTTAGAGATTTGGAACAGTTTTACTAAAGTGGATACCTGCTACATTGATAATTATAAAGATACGATATATTGAATTCCTGGAACTTTAGTAGAACATGTTGTACAATTAGGAATGCCATTAGTGTTCAAAAGCAAGTCAAGTTCCGAGCGGCTATACGACCCGAAATGTGCTGCTAGTAGCTAGTCTAAATTTACTCTTAGGGGAAAACTACATAAACTGCTAATAGTGCACATTGATTACTTCTCCCTTCAGATGGACAAATTGTGGATTGTAAATTTACCAATGTAGGTCAGTTGCAAACATGATAACGTCGCAAGTCCCAAAAATATGTAAACCAACGCGCCCTAACGTCTTGACAATAGAGTCGTGTGAGGATATTTTTGGAACTATGGATTCTATCATATTTGACATTTTTAAAAGTTGACTTAATGAAAATAGTGAAGTTTTTTTTTATATAATAGTTAACATTTCAAGTTTTGTTCGGTGCTTCGTTCGAGAAAAGTGTTATAGATATTAATTGGATGAAAAAATATCCTAATATATAATGGAATATTTGCAGCTGTGCCTAAGCTTATACGTACGTGATGGAGTGACTAGACTCAACATCCTCAAAAAAACTTATAAGTATAGTATAATAATAGTTAGGTACAAATCTAATCCAATTCCTAAAAAAGTGTGCTCTAAAACAGTGATTCAAACATAGCATGCTGACGTTTGCCGAAACTCAATCGATCCACATAACGACCCTCAACCCCGCTTTACGAGTATCCAAATCCATTTCAATAAAGTGGCCGAGCAAATTTTTTCAATCAAACAAATGTTTTACAGCTTTGAAATATGTTGGTTTTTGTTTACAAAATCCATTAAAAATCATGTTTGTCGAATCGGGTGTCGGCAGGCAGCGCTTGCGTTGAGCGCTCTCGCATTCTCATAAATAATGCACCATACTTTATAAATTGTATATTGTAATCACGGCCTTCTTGCCAATAGAAGAGGGTTTAATTTAGATTACCAATTTAGTTGCAGATAAGTCCTTTTTTCCCTCAAAGGCAGCGCTCCTAAACCAAAATATTTTTTTCACGGCATCCTCTCTTGACGGAGATTAATAGCCTACGTGGGTACCTATTTCCTCGTAATTGGCTAATGGGTTTACAGACAGAAATACAACGTTAAAGTTTAATTTGCAGTTAATGTCACTATTATAAAGTTATAGAAACTTTATCCCAGCTTTTTTAAAGGTGTTTTAATGATGTTTTGTAAAATCGTTGATTACAGCAGCTCGTTAAGAATTGTCTCACTGGGTCATATTTACGTAGAAGTTTAAAATAAGTGTTTGTTGTGGTTTCAATATTTTTAAAATAGGTATTAACTTGACCTACCTACGTATGTAACTAAGAGTTTAGGATAATCCATTAATATGACTTCATTGTTGGGTAATTCTTCGAGCGTTTCAACCGTCCTTATTCCTCTGGACACAATTATCTAGGCTACAGGAAACTGTAGCCTTATGATATTTTCGGTTATATTCTAGCAAATTGCTAGAAAATAACTGAAAAACATTAATGCGTCCAGAGGAATAAAGGCGGTTGAAACTACTTGAAACGCTCGAAGAATTACCCTGTTCTTTTTACAAAACACGACTAATTTTAGTATTCTCCTAAAGTAGTATGAAACATATTTAGACTTTAGACGTAGTTTCAATCTTGTTCCATCGCAGCGAGAACCGCTGGAGTTTCGAGTTTTAAGTCTAATCCGAATTTCCAGCAAAGTTCAGAAATGCTGAAACCTAAAACTCCAACGCTAGCAAAAGTCGGACTTAGTCGCTCAAAGCAAAATTGTTATCCTCAAAAGCATAAGCTTGAGACAGCTTATTATACTTTGAAGCTTTGATGTTTATTTGAAGTTGGCGGAGGTAGAATTCCAGTGCCAATATTTTAAGAACTTTAAGCAGCCAAAATATGGGTAAGTTTCTTCTTTATGGTTACGACTAGCTTTTGCCCGCGAATCCGTCCGCGTAGAAGTCGTTTATCGTGTATCCCACGGGAACTATCAAAATTTCCAGGATAAAACACTACCATATGTCCTCTGGACTCAAACTATCTCCATACCATCTCAATTCAATTTATCTTCATCTAAATTGGTTCAACGGTTTAAGCGTGAAGAGGTAACAGACAGACAGACAGAGTTACTTACGCATTTATAATATTAGTATGGATGGATATGGATTTAGTTTATAACTAACAATAGTCGTAGCACTAGGTGCCTGTCTGTTACAAGCTTTCATTTAACTCTCAATGTTTGTCTTAGTTTGTTACTTAGGGCCTGTTTCACAATCGACAGGTAAATTCATCTGTCAAATAAAGATAGCCCTCTCCTTGTCTATTTCCAAGTGTAAGAAAGGGAAAGGGCTTAATTTATTTGACAGATATGCTTTACTTGACGATAGTGAAACGTGTTTAGGCTCGTTGGATTTGTCTTGATAAGCAGATGATGACTGTGCAAAAAAGTACAGTCGGCAAGAAAAGATTGTCCCAAAAATGTCTTTATAAAGAAACTTTTTTACAAAGAAGCCACAAGTGTTTTTCACGACGGGGTAGTAAAAACAGTGACTGCCATTAATGTTATTGACCGTACTGAACTCAAAAGCAAAGAACGGATCAGTATTCGTACACTTATACGTAAATTGTTCCGTATAATTAATTGTTAAAGAGTTCAAGAGCGAATTATAATGAATAATTATCATAATGTTAACGGGCACCGCGCAGGTCACGGGCGGCGCTGCGTGTTGACATTTCATACACGTTTTATCATTATTATTTTCCATATTCAGCCCAACATGACCCTCATTACACGCAAGTTTCATGAACAATGCTTGTTAAAAACGGGTCAAGCGTGAGCGGCACTGGGAGTTCCGTCCGAGTGGCTTTATATAAATAACAGGCTTTCATTTTCCGTCTTTTGCCATGTTTTATGGAATTATTAAGTATAATTATGTGTTGAATAGCTTACAGACATTCTCAATAATTATGATACAACTTGACTCATCATTACGTGTCTCGATCTTGATCGTATTTCGAGCCAGTTTTGTCAAGTTTATAGGAACTCCGCATATCATTGCAAACAGTCATCGTAATTATTGATATTTTTCTAGTATTCAAGTCCTACTAATGTAATAAATAAATACGTAGTTGTCTGTATCTATAATCATTCGCCTCACCTCTCGTTCCAATACCTATACTACGTGAACGAAGCAAAGGCTAGTGTTTGTGTAAGGCTGCCTTTCCACTGAGGCGGAGATGAACGGAGATGAGTGGCATACTATACAAAGATACAGTCGTCTCCGCTTGACTGTTTCCATTGAAGCGGAGCGGAGACGAGATGTGGATTTACAACCAATGTGATTGGTCGATTCCTACACGTCTCCTCTCCGCTCCGCTCGTCTCCGCCTCAGTGGAAAGGCAGCTTATACGTATAGGCCGGAAAAAAGACCGTGTAGGACAAAAGGACCCCTGAAAGCCGGCCCCTAATTTCTGACGCTCCTGTAATTAACATGAAAACGTGACGTGCCGTCTAACGACGTCAGCGCACTTGCGTATTCCTCCGGCTCTTCCGCGATTGCCGGGACTTGACGTTCACGATACAAGCTTGACTTCATTATTACCTACCTAATTTAATTTATTAATTTTTGATTACAGATTCTAACCAAAACCTAACCAGGTTGCATTTTACGAAGGCTGTCGAAATCTGTCAAACTATATTATAAAATTGGGTTTACCCTTGAATCACCGACATTCATTTCATTGAATGTTTTACTTTGTCGAATTTTCATTTCATCGACAGGCATTTCCACGTGCAGCGGGCTTAACATGCATGGACGAGATACAATTTGGCAGGTGCTAGGGAAACGAATTCATCTATTCCATATTACTAAACGCTTAAGGATTAAAATAAAAGTGTCTCGTCCTGACTTTTATCACTAAGCGACTATAGCCATTTTCACTTTTTTGTAGCGATTTTATCAAGACGGGACACTTTTAGTTTAAACCTTAAGTCTCACGTTAGAATATAGAAAAGGTGTATTCACTTCCCCAGCACCTGACAAATTTTATCTCGTGTGTGCATGCTAAGCCCACAGGAGTTGTAATTTTTTGGTGGTCACAGGTCTAACCTAACCTAACCTACGTAAACCCATGCTTAAGATAACCTGAAAACAATAAGTTTTCAGTAAAAATTAGCTTTCGATGAAATAAAATTCGGTGAAACGGCACATTCTAGAAAAGTCTAGAAAGCTGAAATTTGGTATATAAATAAATAAATAAATATCTGGGGACAATCTCCACAATATGACCTAGTCCCAATCTAAGCTTGTACTATGGGTACTAGATAACGATAAACATACTTTGATATATATATAGAAATACATATTTAAATACATAGAAAGCATCTATGACTCAGGAAAAAATTCTCGCTTTCATCACACAATTTGCCCATACCGGGTCTTGTACCCGGGACCGCTAGCTTCCTAGGCTGCAGGGTCACTACCAACTAGTAGCCTAGTTTGCGCTGCAAAATTCAATTTTATCATCGGAAGGTAACAATTAAGTAAGCCTTTGTATCTCGTTCCCTACAAACTTAATTTGAATATGGTACCGATTTTTTGCTGATACGAAATTAGATTTGGCGTTTCTCCTAACGTCGTCGACCTAATTTTCCGCCTCTTTGAGCGTCTACGTTTTTAGTTAAACAACTGACGGGTTTTAACATTTTATATTGTGATTCACTTCGCAAGCAATTGCGAAGGATATTAATATTCATCAGTATTTTATTCAGATGAATATTTTTTTTACTCCCTTGCTGACTGCCTCTTTTTCGCGGAAAGGGGTTTTGTCTTCGACTTTTTCCTTATTGACATTATTACTTATTGCCTTTGACTAAATAAATATCTATTTTAAGTACGGTCCGGTTATAGGTTTAGGTACTTAAATGTTAAAAGTTGAAGCCCAAATGAAGTCGCCATCTAAACTCAACAACCCAAACTGACCGTAATTAAAATCTTTAATCCATTATTACTAACAGAATACATTAACCCTTAATCTAGATTAGTTGCATTAACAAAATACCCGTGAGGTCAACTGGTGAGTTTGGGTACCTAATCCAGAGGGCTTATTGCCTAACGCACTCGCGATCGCGATCGACTTGAAAGTGGAACAATTGTTTTCATTTTGTGGCAGACTTGCCTTCAACTGTCAAAAATGAAAGCGATCGCGATCGCGAGTGCGTTAGGCAATAAACTATCTGGCGTCAATCAACTACTTCATTAGTTCGCGGAATATGGACGGACGAATAAACAAATATGTATATAACACTAGCGATGGCCTGTGACTATGGAGTCACCATGTAAATAGAAGACGTTTAAGGTTATTCCCACGGGAACTAAACATTTTCCCGGGATATAAAGTATCCTGTTTCAATCCAAAACAGAAACTACCTGTGTAAAAAATGTTCTGATTTATAACGTGATTGGAAAGCAAACGTTCAAATATTCTTTCAAACTGTCGGAGTGTATTGAAATTAATAAATGAAAGGAATGGATTTAATGATATAAAACTTAATATTAGGTCATTCATTAGGTAGTTGGATTTTAACTACAATGTTTAACCACAACACCAAGCTAACGAATAAACCCACACGTCAACTTACAACAGTCCAATGTCTGTATGCCAATAAAACATTTAACTATATGAGGCTTAGGACCAATCAAGTGTTAGTTCATACATTTTGACAGCTGTTAACACCCTAATCGCCTGTTAAGTGGTTGGTGAAATTCGACATTACAGTAACTGTTAACGCGTTAACTTCTCGCCACCTGTTGATACACACCTACCGTAACACAATTTAGCCTTCGGCCAGAATTCCTTCATCGTAAAGTCCGGATCTCAGTCGGCAAAATGCTCCCACTTCAAAGGACTTTGAATTGCACCTTATGAGGTGAATACCCGTTCAAGGGTCCGAATTATTTCGTTTCTTGCTGAAACGGGCAAGTATTTAAATCTTATAAGTACGAGTTAAATAAACTTGGCAATATGGGAAAGAAGAAAAATGGCTTCCAAGTCATTAGTAAAGCATTTGTGGCAATTGACCCATCGATCTTCAGCTTAATGAGCTATCGGAATTCGTTCGTTCGTTTTAAAGTGTGTGATGTGACTCATTATGGATAAAATTGGCAGGATCACCGTTTGAAGAAAGATCATGGGGCATTCTAAGCATGTCGGGTTCAACATGTTCCGCTAATTGTGTTTCATAATTAATTATTTGTAAAAATCAATCGTTCCCCTGAACATTTCAACAAATGACACGGTAATTAGTACAATTAACTTTATAACTGAACCGTTTTCACATGTGTTTTAATAAATGCAGCCCAAAACAGAGTTCAGCGTCATAAAATCATGTTACAAAGCATTTACTTTATTTACCTGCTGTATTACTGTAGTGTAAGCTCTCAAACCTGCCAAGTGTCAGTGAAAGGGATAAAGCTATAAGAGTCACATAACTGTGTCTTTTTCACTACCTGGAATTTGTCAGGGGACAGTTCATAATCCCCGTGATCTCCCTTTTTGGGAAGTAAACTCCTACCCTTTTTGATTCCGGTGATTACCCTGTAATCTTATTTGCATTTTGGTCATTTGTTGAACTTTCAGTGCCAGGTGACTATATTTTCATATAAAATTGGAACTGAAATCAAGTTTGGTAGGTACTGAAAGAAAGAAAAATATTTTATAGGAATCAAAAGAGCACATCCACCTACTTAATTAGCTTAAACATAACAAACTTAACATAAGTATTGGTTATACTCAGCATGTGTTGCGGCACTTGAGCTGAGGGACGATCTGGTCGTCTGTGAAACCAGCGACTAAATGAATGTGCAGGCAATTGAAAGTCATTTACCTACCTTGACGGACGACGTAAATTCGCCGGCTATTCATCGACTCAGTAGAACTGAACGACGATGCGTTAACAGAATAACACAGCTGGTGGAAGTGGATCCGTTTGGAGTTTATTGTCTGAATACTGAACAAGTGAACTGAGAAGCAGACATGTATGAAGTCAGCTCGCGTGGTGTCGGTTTCGGGTCATTTATTTTACACTCATAATATGCGACATCGGACTTTCTTGTTTGTTTGGAAACGTAAAGCTATTCTATTACAGTTATCTATGGTACGATACGAGTATGGAACATGTTAATGCTTAGACCAAATGACATTGTGGTAATTTCCATTTTTGGGAACATTTTTTAAGAAGAGGACTATTACTTATTAATGTACTTATTAAAAAATGTAAAGTGTTTGAGATTGAAATAAGAAATATGTGACTTATCCGACGGCCGAAGAAGGAGGGAAATGTTTTTAACGTTTTTGTTGTTATTTACCAACCAATTTGTTTTACGGTAATAACATGACACTGTTTTGAAATTTGCTTCATTCTACGTTCTAAATTTAAATGTGTTTTATTTCTTTCAAAACAATAAAACGTCCCACCAAAAGCTCCGTATAACTGTTTACTTTGTTTTCAGCGCGCATAAAGCGGAACGACTCACATTTCTAAGTAAAATCTCCGGGGTGCAGTGACCCCCACAATCATCCCTTATCTAGTTTATCTCAACCCCATAGCCCGGCTAATAAACGAGCCGCATTCGATTTAATTAAAACGATGCATTAAAGGTCCCTCGAAAGGGAATTTCATAGAACTGAAGAATTTATCTGGGGGCACGGTAGTGCTCCGCCAAGTCGAGCAAAAAAAAGCACGGCCGTACCATCCTTTTCCCGAAGCCATTCGGGCCATTTTCGACCCCCCTGTAACTTCGTTATGGAAAAAACTAGAAGCGTAAATGTTCATTGACCAAGAGGGCATTACATAGCTAGTTATATTTCCAATTTATATTTAATTTCAACCAGTACTTTAAGAATTATTCCAAGTTAAAGTTCCTTAATTTTGTCACTGACTGACGCACTGACTCACCGATCATCAAAATTCTAAGGTACTTCTAGCAGACACACAAACTTCAAATTTTTCATTCAGGTAGTGATTAGCCCACATAGTAAGGAAAAACTGAAGAATCCTGAAATTTCAGTCCCGTTTTCGTTGCGGTTGGTTGGTAAATTTACGTCTCCATATAAACTATATGACAAATATTTACGAACTGTACAAGTTTGTAAGACTAAGTAGTGGATATAGGTAGGTACAGTCAGTCACACACCTACAAAAAGAAATGAGATCCCATCAAAAACATAAAATGTACAAAAATGTCAAGTCTCGCAATGCTTCCCCAAGTAGCACACAAGCTGTATAAGAGATACAGCCCTTAAAAACTAGAGTTATAATGGCTGTATAAGCTCTTATACAGCTTTTGTGCTACTTGGGTCGTGCCGTGCGATTGCCAATGTCTAATATTAATACATTTTTGTACATTTTATGTTTTTGATGAGATAAACTTATCACGCTACGTGTGTTTTGTTTACTTTTAATGCAGTGCACGTATCAAGTTGAGTATTGCGCTCTTTTACACGTAAAAAAACGTTATTATAATTAAATTACTATGGTAGAATAAACACATTTTACCTTTTATTTTAATAAGTACTTTTACGAGTAATTATTACTAGTACACTATACTGCATAATATAAACTAATATTACAAAGAGGTAAAGTTTGTAAATTTGCCTTTTTTGTTTGTATGTAATCTCCGGAGCTACACATCCGATTTCAAAAATTCATTCACGAACATTTAGAATGGACTTTCTAAAGTACTGACTCTCCGCAAACAAAGTCGCGGGGGAAAGCTAGTTAATAATACTACCTAAGAATAATCTAGATATTCATAAACACATGTATTATTTTGACTATATAACTGTTCATATAATTTAAATTACTTTTACTTATAGATTAATGATGTGAGGTACATATTAGGTACCGAATAATACCTATTACGTCCTAATTTTAAAATTTAGTATATCATTGTCATTTTTTGTTTGATTGGCAAAAGAAAAAATACGTGTGCAATATAATAATAATAAGTATAATCTACTGTAATATGTATTGTTAACTATTTTTTCTGTGTATTTTTGCACCAAAACATTAGATAAGATAGGTTATGATCAAGTTGTGACGTCTGTTTTTGCTTGTTTTTTCTTGCTTAGGGAGGCTAAGGGACTCTTGCCCATACTGCCAAATAAGGCGGGGCATGAAAGATAGCGTGTGATTTTTAATTTTTAATTTTTTTATGTTCGTTTCCCTTTCTTATTGTTTCGTTTTCCTCCTTCTTGTTTTGTAATTTATGTTTTATGTATCTGTCAAAATTATGTGTGTGTAACCTTCCGTGGTTTCACCTGATGGTTCCAACGGAAGACCAGCGCCGACTTTAATGCCGGCATTACGCTGAGTTGGGACCATTTCGTGACTATATTCTTACTGTGTGTATTTTTTTGTCCTTTGCTGATATTGGTCACGAATAAATGTTTTTCTTTCTTTCTTTCTTTCTTTCTTTCAATATTTTTTGATAATCGAACTGACGGACTAAATATAATTCAATTTTCTTTACCCAGTCATCAACCCTATTCCATACATTGTGTCGATTTTCGAAAATCATTAAGGTAACGTACCTAATGCATCTTGGCTAGGCCACCTGGAAATTACGCACAATGATAATTTAGCCCAATTCAGTCAAAGGGCTTCCGCTTTCTAATAATCATCATCATACAATTCAAACCGCAAACTTTTGACTTACAACAGCCGCGAAAAGTTCCAAATTAAACATAACTTCCTCAAACTCATATCAAACTCTGTGAAATTAATCCAAAACCCACCTTACTTGCTCAACATACGGTTAAAATTTACATCCATTGTAAATTGGCTTACAAGAAAGAGGGCCAAATTGGTTCGAATAATTTCCCTGCTTGGGATTCCACCCATGTAATAAGGCCTGAGATAATGGGGTCAGTTCTTAGGGACCCAACTAAGGTCCTCTAATTTATAAACGATCCAGCCATGACCTCCCAATAATAGAATAATCCTAGTAAGCTTTTTTCGATAATTGAACGGCAATCGATACGTTGATTTGCCTCATTATTCTGTCTCTGCTTAGATAACTCGAGGGACGGAATTTTAAGGAAAAAATCAGCAGCAAAACAGAGACACTTAAACAAAACTGGAACGATGAGAAAATGTTTCTGAAGAGCTACGTTATTTTATTAAACTATCATTTTAATATAAATTAAATAATACAGTCGCTCGTCCCTGAGTTTACGACTATGTTGACTTTAATGTATTACAAAAGCTCTTATATTATTTTAATAAGGTTGTGATTGTTACTTGCTCTAAATTAGGTTATTGCGAGGAGTTTGTATGGCAGAGATGACAAAATATAAAGTAATGTGATGGTTTGTAATCTTGCTGTTTGGTCTAAGAAAAGGTAAGTGCACAGTAGAGAAAAACTACTTCAATTAATTATATTTTTTATTTAACGATACAAAATGTATTTACAAATCATGAATGATTGGCACAAAAGATACCTTTTAAATATGCATTTGAACATAGTCATGGTGCAAGTCAGCTGACGCGTGGTTGGTTTAGGCGGAAGCTGGAACAAAACAACCAGTGTTGTAACTGAGCGGAACTGTACAAGCATAGTGTAGAAGCCGAACCCTTGCCAAGCCACGCAGACGGTAAACAAGGACTTGGCTCGGCTATCAGCTGATTGAAAAATAAATAAAATAAATTCAAGCGCCTCTTTAAATTCTCCCGTATTCTATATTTTAGACTAACTCTTATGCTGTCTAGTCAAGTAGCACAATCTGGCAAACAATTGTGTGAAACAATCAGCATTTATATCTGTATATATGTAAATATTTATAATATACGTATTAGTATCGTCTATAGGTCCGCGATAAGGCAGCAGCACTCCTATGCTCTATGGTGTGGGACGCGGGAGGGGAATGTGCTCGACCAATCACTTCAATGTGGTATCGCCTGCCAACGAACAACGTATATTATACCCAAAATATTATTTTTACTTAAAAAACGACTGCGTAATTTTATACCTAAAACCTTAGCAACATGCTTGTAATGTTGACACTGCCAATATTTCAGAGAATAAACAGTTTCAGGAGCTTTATTAATAAAACATCAGTGTTTGTGCACGTGCCGGTTTATCAAAGAATGAATCCAGATTAGAATCAAATATATATATATATATAAAGATCTTGCCATGTGCGTAATAAATTTTCTAGATGGATCTATTGAATAAGAGTTAAACGAATTAAGATGTTTCGTTGAAAATTAATCAATAGGTATAGTGGATCTATTGAATCCTGAGTATTTTGATGAGTGCAAAATTTAATACTACTCTGTCAAGAAAGTACCGGGAAAAGATCAATAATACACAAACTGTTTGTTAATCATCCAAATTTATTTTATCACCTTCAAAGTATGCTCCTTCAGAAACGATGCACTTACGCCAACGAATAATCCAATCATCAAAACATTTTTTAAACGCTGTTTCCGGAATTGAATTCAGTTCTCGGCGCGAATTCTCCTTTATGTCTTCTACCGATTGAAAACGGGTGCCACGAAGTGGTAATTTGAGTTTAGGAAAAAGAAAGAAGTCGGCAGGAGCCATATCTGGTGAATATGGTGGTTGCTCGATGGTATTTGTTGAGTGTTTGGTCAAAAATTCTTTCACAATGATGGCCTTGTGCGAAGGCGCATTATCGTGGTGCAAAATCCAAGAATTTTCATTCCACAAATCTGGCCTTTTTCGTCGAATTTGCTCTCTTAAATGCCGCATAACGCTCAAATAATATTCTTTATTTACCGTTTGACGTTTATTTATCTCTCTCAAAGTTGAATGAGGATTTTCAGTCACTATTTCCTTCACTTTTGCGATGTTAACTTCAGTTGCAGACGTTGATGGCCTACCAGAGCGAGGCAAATCTTCCATCACATCTCGACCGCTTTTGAACGCTTTGTACCACTCATAAACACGTGTTTTTGATAAAGTCGAATCACCGTAAGCCTTCTGTAACATTTTCAGTGACTCCGAACACGAAATTCCATTGGCGATGCAAAATTTAAGACAAACTCTTTGTTCAATGTTTTTGTCCATTATGAAATTCGCAATACACACTAGATATGATATAACTAAAAACAGCACTGTATTTAATATAAATAACAGATGCAACTCAAACTCCGCGCCAAAATAGAAAACAGTTGTGCCAATCTAACAACAACAAAAAAAACAAAAATTTGAATTTGGAACCATAAACAAATCATCCATTCCCGATACTTTGTTGACTGAAGGTATATCGATATGACAGAGTTCCATTTGCTTAACATATTTAATGCTAGGTTAATTTATTTCCTTTCAAAACGGACGCGATGTCGAATTGAAGGCACTGTGACTTACCTGCCACTGGGGCCGGCGCTGGCGCAGCCGCTGGTTCTGGAGCGGGAGCGGGAGCGGGAGCGGGCGCGGGGGCGGCTAGTAAAAGTAAAATAGTATAGAATAAGTAAAATATAATAAGGTAATATATCATTTAATATATCAGGACTGCTGCCGCGCGGCTTATTAAGTCATGTAATGTAAAAGCGCACTTAGACAAATTTTCTTACTGTCTATGACTAAAAATAATAATGTCAGAAGCGGTGAACTCAGAAAGTTCAATAAGGGTATGCAGAACCGGTACCTTACCTTTCGGGCACAAATAATATGGCACGCGGCGATTATTAAACTCTTGGTCAAGTGGGAAGCATGAGTGGTATGTATGACGCTATACTTACCGGCCCTAAACTTTTAATCATCTATGTGCAACTTAACGGCACCAAAATTCGATCCTTGAATTACCTTCGGCCGGCGCGGGCGCCGGTGCTGCTGCCGGGGCACCTACAAAACAAATCAAAATTATTAATTTAGTATTACTTCAAGTACCATTTCCTTAGTAAGTTGCTATCGACTTTCTTCGTATTTCTATTAAAATATACAAACATCATGTCAGATGCGCGTGGTAGTGTGATAGCGATAGACAGCCGATGACTATTTGAAGGAAATGGTAGACATGTAGATTGTAGACATGAGTACGAAAAACCTTTTCTTTTTTACAATTTTTTGACAAGTTCACGCATAACGTTCACCCCTTTAACACGTTCACTGCGTGAATCAAATTTGATGACTTTCAGTTGGTGCGGCATGGGGTCTTTTAGATCCGAAGCACGATTTGTCCCTGGTGCGTTGATGGGTCGAAAAGACCCGTTCGACTACCACCTGTTTAAGAGTGCTTATCTTTGTAGGTATATTGAAAAAAACATAATTCTTTATAGCAATATGTTGACAAATAAACACTCAATAAAAAGCTGAAATCGTAGGTAGATGCACTGAATGGTCTGTATATAAATAAAGGGATTGCCTGTCGGGTCTTTACGGCCCGCTATCCGCACTCGAAGTGTCGATACATTTTTAGTGTTGTGGATCATAAAAAAACATCGATAGCGATAAAAATTAAATACCTAGTATGATTTTTCTGGCAGAACCTTCGCTCACTTGGTCCCTCTTTTCACCCTTGAAAGGGTTTAAATAGTAATTTTCTAGATCGCTTCATGTTTGTCACTTTTCACTTTCTTTGTCATTAGCATTTAAACTCACCCAAACACACGGACATCACTATCTTAACTAACCTTTAATCTAGTGCGGCTATCGGGTCATCGGGCACCGGGTCCTTTAGACCCGATAAACACACTAGACGTTAATTTTTTTGCTTCAGTCGGCATCGGGTCATAACGACCCGATGCGATTTTTTTGTACCTATATTATCTATTTAAAGAGGCAATTCCAAAACACTAACTGTCTCTTTGATATTCAAAGGGAGACCAAATATATCTGTCCCGCACCAGCGGTAAGTACAGCAATTTTTACCCCGCACCGGAGGAAAGATGAGCATCGGATATGATCGACCCGATGCCGCACCGAACGTGTTAAGACTCAACTTGTTAATACTTGTTTTTTAAAGAAATGTGCTTAATGAGTCTGTATTAGTTCCGTGTTTACTGAATGTACCTTCTGCAGGCGGCGCGGGCGCAGCGCCTTCAGCTGCCGGGGCCGCCGGGGCCGCTGCGGGCGCTCCTACAACAAAATGAGAGAAAAACTTGCATTACTGTATTTTAAAAAACAAGTACCTACGTAAAATTTAATATGGATAGATACTTAGTTAAATTTCTTGGAGAAACCTTTTCTTTTCTCTTGAGAAAATAAAAATTGGGGTTTATAATAAGACTTATATAAATTATAACGATATTTTTATTTTCTTTGAAAAAGAAACTAACTTATATTGTAAATATCCAAGAAAAATATATCTCTATCTCTCTCTCTCTGAAGACGGATAATATGTATTTGTATTAATATTGTTGCTAAGTTCACAGTTTTTCGTAATAATACCAATTACCTTCTGCAGGTGCTGCGGGCGGCGCTCCTTCTGCAGGGGCGGCGGGGGCCCCTTCCGCGGGGGGCGCGGGGGCCCCCTCTGCCGGGGCCCCCTCCGCCGGAGCAGCTGGGGCCCCCTCCGCCGGGGGAGCTCCTTCTGCCGGCGGCGCCCCTTCACCGCCTTCCTATTTGTTACATTACTTTTAAAATCACTGTGAGAATTTATATATAAAGGCAATAAGCGTTTAGCTTGAAGCAATGAAATGATGATAGATGCTTTTTGAGCTATTACGGCACGGGGAAGACAAACGAGCTAACAGGCCACGTGACATTAAATAGAAATAATAATGGTAACAAATATATGCAAAATATACGCGTTTCATTGTTGTTGTTAATATTTAACAAAGAGTTTCAAAACATGTCGACATTCATTATTCTTGCTATAAAAACACATCTACTCATCGGAAAACCAAACGTGGCCCGCGCAAACCGTTACGCTCTTGACATATGACGCGCATAAACTGATTAATTTATATCGATAAAATTCCCCAAAATGAACAGACGAAATTTAATAAAGCACAATCAAGTGTCGTGGTGACGCTGCTTTTATGAAAATGTAAGAAGCAATTTCGGAAGCGTCAGCCTTTTTATGGTAAGCACAATGAGTAACGTAATTATTCTTTGAGTGATATTTTTTAAGCAATTTGTTGGTAAAATATGCATGAGGCTTGAAAAGTAATCGACGTAACAAGCTCGCTTTTGGTATGCCTAAAGGTACCATTCAAAAGTATTTTTCAACCACAATAAATTATACAAAATCGAAAAAACAATGTTCCAGTCGATTGGCCAGATTATAATTTTTTCGATCCACCCAATAATTCTCCAAAATATCCACTAGTGGCTACTAAATAGATAAAAGTTTTGCATTTCGTTTTTCGGAGTGGCGTGCGTGTTTTGCTTATTGGGTTGGAAACAGGAAACTATCAGAACTTTAACGTGAGTGTCTGTGAGCAAATTTATAATCAATCAATCAAAGTTAGACATATATGCGCATCTGATTGGCCATTTCACATAATATTCCGGACACTAACGTTAACGTTAAAGTGAGCCCATGACACATCGAAGTATAAGTTAACTAATAGAAAACTGTAATTACAACTGTATTAGCTGTATCTAACGTCTTGTCAGCCTCGAATGGAATCAAGACGCTTACACCAATCGCAATCTTGTTAGAAGTAACCAATTATTTTTTTCAGTGTACTATTTGTGTGAGAGGAGATCCGGATTCCGGTGCATCCGTCCGTCTGGTCATACAAATAATGCTACTGCTACTTCGGTCCGACATTTCTCAGATTCGGATCAAACGCAGTGCGGAACCGCTCTAAGGCTGCCTTTCCATAGAAGCGGAGACGAGCGGTGCGGAGAGGAGACGTGCCGAGCCTTCTATGGAAAGGCAGCCTAAACGATGCATACTGTGCTGCTTTACACAATCCCTTTGTTCCTCACATACACAACACGTTAACTTTCTTAAGTAACTTGATCTGTCATACGAACAATTTTGCTAGTTTCCAAGGAGTCAAACTTCAAACTTATCCAGACTTACCGTAACAACGTGTTCAGCTGAGACAACGGTGAACTACATGTACTCGCAACATGCAGGTTCTCGATTGCTGGTCGTAAGTATACGTCCCTTTCTTACTAGTCTAGTTAAAGGGGAACGCATCGTGCCTACCGTGCAATTTGTTGAGATGTTTTTGGAAAATTGGCATGAAATAATATTTTTCTTGATTACAGTTCACAATAACACCAATCAAGAAAAAGATAGATGAATAATAAATAATAAATATCAGGGACAATCTCACACAAATTGATAAAAATACTGGTTTATTTGGGCTCTGGTATTCGGAGTATTCTGATATGACATTTTATTTCAATTTTCCAAAAACATCTTTACAGCTTTTAAGTCATCATTGATTAAGAAAAAACACTACTCTAGTTTTTAGGCTTCCGTACCCAAAGGGGTTTGGGACCTATTCTGCCCTCGGAAGAAAAAAAGGCACATCTGCGAATTATTCACAGAAGCATATTAAACTCTGTGTAGGTTAATAAAGGTCGCATGTGCAACACCAATTCGTTTGCACATGTGCCTTTTCTTCTTATGAGGGCAATATTACTAAGCCTACGCTGTCCGTCCGTCCGGGTTGATATTTTTTTCACAATGTTCCGGCGGATTTCTTACCAAATATAAAAAAAAAATAAGAAAGTTACATAATAAAGGGGGGTCCCCATACAAGAAACGTTTTATTTTTCAACGTATTTTTATTTTTATTGTACCGTAAAACCGGTAAAACATTTGTATGTTTTACCGTTTTACGCTTGTGCGTCTTTGGTATAGAACAAATTCTATAGAATAACAACAAATACTAAAAACCAGCTAAATATGTACTTAACCCTCAGTGCGCGAGTCCGACTCGCACTTGCCCGGGTTTTTTTGCTTTTTATAAACAAAGTTCCGACTAATTTTGATTTATCGTGAGAGAACCAAGTAACATATATAATGTGGTCCTGTTAAAATCCACTAAAATAAATATCATGTATACTGAGCAGTCAAACGCAAAAGTGTAGGAACTTGAGTTATTTCACATATATAAATCATGTATATAATATTCTAGGCCCGTAGTTCTTCTTTTGTATTTCCTTGTCATGTTGTCGATGTATTACCCAATTAAACAACAAGCCACAGTAAAAAAACTGTGAATTATTCAGTTCCTTTACTTTGGTACTAACGTACAGCCATCGTTAAATTAAATTATTAATGATTAAATTCTTTCATTAATTCCAAATACACAAAAACAAAATCTTTAACAAGGATTCACTTCTTAGTAGTACAGATTTTTCTTACATAAATCATAGACGAACAAATAACAAACGAAAAAAAAAACTCTATCTACTATTTAATTCTAAATTCTACCTCACAAAGGATAGTGCAGGAACACAGGGAACAGAAAATAATGGGACGGGCAAAGACACAGACAACACATAACATAGTACAGAATATTAATTTTATTAAACGTATCAATATCTTATAAAAACATTATTTTAATAAATAAATAATTATAAAAATTACTTTGACATGTTCGAAATGGTAGACATGATTGGTATATAGACAATACATACAATAATAGAGGAACTATTGCCATCGGCTGAACTGGGGAGGTGGAGAGTCCCCATGGGTTGGACGAGCCTTACAATAAATAGGGGGGGGTGAATCACAATTACTTTGAGACAGTTATGGCAATAAGGTCGGCTGGAATACGACAAAGGTCACATATAGTTTTTGGTAGGTGAATTAACACTTCATGCCTCAACCTCTTCCTCTTTTACCTTCTGATCTCCGGGTTTGCCCTTGGACCAGTCTGGTTTTTTCTGGAAAATAAAAGAATAACATTACTACGTTATAAATACCAAATTTGCAGTAGCGCTACACTTTGATCAGCTCTTAAAAAGTGCCTGCTACCGAACTACACTCCCAAACCTACGAAGCCTGTACAATGTACATAAACAAATACATACAGTAGATATTTACACAAAAGCGTTCAGTATTGTACGATACATCAAGGAAACAAATGGTCTGATCAGTCAAGTCCCATACCGTCCGCCATCAAAGGAACTAGCTATTACTCCGATATACAGGATACTCAGAGCTACTAAAAGTACTCGATCAATTTTAGCTTTGCGACTCAATCAAGCGGAAAAGGTACAAATCGTGTGAACAAAGTGAAAAATAACTAGTCTACTCTCATTTTTCAGGAAGTATTTTCTACCGTTTGTTCCCTTGAAGGCTGCAATATCTATAATGCTCATGAAAAACGCTTCTCCGACCATAATTTAACCATCGTATGACCTCAAAGCATGTTGCACACGTTGAAGCGTAAAAAAATTCAGTGCCAGTGTACATAAAACCTTTCTAAAAAAAGCATGACGTGAAGCGCTTGCTAAATAAAATATTCAGTGATCTTCAGAAACATAGACGCCCTACTCGGCGTTTGGCAGATATCACTCAAAAAGCAGTAATTTCAAATCAGTCTACCACTCTATTCTCGACACTATCGCCTTGCAAAGAAGTGAAGTAAGAGAAAAGTGCAAAACAGATCCGTGTCAGTAGTATAGTTCTAAAATCGGCAAAGTTTGTGTGCCTACGCGAGAAAACTAATACTGCAGGCAGCTACCATTCTGAGAATGGTAATGATCTTACTGAAAGCCGCGGTAAAAATATCTACAGCATGCCACGTGTATCGTATGCCCAATAAAACGTGTCTACATCGTGGTGCTATTTGGCTTAAGTATTTACCTTGCCTCCGACGCCACCCTGCGAAACATGGTAACGTTATACACAGTCGAATCGTAACTTAATTATGGGTATTGTGTGCATGTGTGCCGGTCGATTCACTGTATACTGTGCCATGTATATCGTACCTAACCTAATAATTATGTAGATTACTAGAATCTGCCTGCATCGTAACCTAATGGAGGTGGTAATCAAGTCTGCAATACTCTCCCTTGGATTTTCCTAAATTAAATTTACTTCGAGAAATTGTACAGTGTTAGTCACAAAAGCTAAAGAAGAAAATTAGCTACGTTTATATTTTGCAATATTCTGTGTGAATATAAAATTTTCATACTGTGAGGAGTTGCGAAGCGGGGACGCGCTTGGTATTCGATGAAAAAGTAAAAAATCTTAAGAACACAAAGGCTTCAGCGTAAGCTCTTGATTCGAACGAGTTCATCCAAACTTTTCTCACCTTATTTGTGTTTAGATGGCATGGAAACGTTAAATAAGTTCCGGTTTTTTTATAGATAGCAAAATTTATTCTTATATAAATAGTTAATAAATAGTATCCATCTCAATTCAATTGCAGGTGATAAGTAGATGGGTTTAGTGAAGGGGTGTTGTTACGGTATTACTTCTTGCCGATAGCCCAGTCAGCTTTCTCCGCTTTCTTAGCCTGTAGAATATTAGTAGAGAAGAGTTATTCTTAGTAAAGTAGGTTGGTGTATAACCCAATGACTGGCCTAGATAAAGAACTCGTCAAATGCTTGAAGATGTTTTTTATGGAAGAGTTTTTTAAGAAGTTATTGTATTTGATGTTTTTGTCATGTGTTTGTCATTACAAAAAGTTTTAGAAATAATAAAGGTTTTGAGTAAAAATCTTCGTACACTTGTGTTAGATTAAAATGTTCATGGTATTAATTATATTTTTACTGACATATCTAAGTACCTAATCACATTTTTACTAAATAAATGTGTCATGTAACAAATTGAAAATATCGATTTACCAAAACAAAATAAAGTGGCCAAACTGAGAAAGTATATTTGAGTAATCAAATATAAAGTTAACCAATTAACTAGTATACCGGAATCTTCGAATATTTTTTACTTCTACAGACTGAATTGGTCAATTGGTTAATATTCACAAATTTATGATATTCGGACTCCCTCAACAATTGTCGCCTAAGCTCATACTTACATAGAACTATTAGTTCAAATATGAGAATGGAGAATCTCCATAGTTATAAAAACGACTTCGACCGATTCTATCCATTAACCGTAGAGACGCGGCTTCTATACTGGTGTACCTTTAATGATTTCGCTCATGACAACCTACAATACAACTCCTTGAACTCCGTTAAGTTACCGCGTCTATTGTTAAGAATTTGTAAAAGTAGTTTACCTCTTTGTCTTCTTCTTCGAGGGTGAACTCCTTCTTTTTGACCACCTTCAGCTGGTTACGGAAGTTGAATTCGGCAGCCTTCTTCTGGAGCTTGGCGAATTTGTTCTCGTATTTGGACACCTTCTTGAGTGTAGGTTTGACGCTGGGGAAGAAACATCAAAGTGAGTCAAAATTTACGCTTTTTTTTTTATTGTTATTTTTGTGTAGTTTTTTTGGTGGAATTGGAACGACAAACATTTGAATAGGATAGTTAATTATTTATCCATTTTAGTATAGTACGATTATTCAATAATTAAATTGAAAAATACAATATAAACGCAATATGGGAGTTTGAAAATAGCAGGAAAATTTAGTCTACAAAATTTTAAAAATGCTAATAAATTGCGAAATAATTGGTTCGGCAAGTAACTAAAAAAAAATAAAGGTTTTCCCATACTTTTTGGCTTAGAGCTAGATAACAACGATGCAATCCTAATAATACCCATTTGTACATCGATTTAACGAGTCCCAGCCGGCTAGAGCAGTCTCACTGTGAAACTATTATGAGAGCACGTCCCGGCTAGACCTGCTTCTAAGAACAACTAAACCCTTAAGGATGTATACTAAATAAAAAATGGATGGAAGGACAACCGTGCCGCCTTGCTACGTCAGACAGTTTTACAGACGTACAAATTCTAAACCCAAAGTATTTTTCAAATAAATTTTCATGTAGGTACATAGGGATAATTAAGATACGAGATTATTTTTTAAGTAAGAGTTTGAGATCGTTAAACTACTACTGATTTATGTATATCCATTTAATAAAAGTTTTCTAGATGTTTAGACGAAGTATGAATATGGGAATATCCTTACTGTTTTAAAATCAAAATTCAAACGTTACAATTACCAGTTGCGCCAGATTTAATCCCACACTTCTACTTCGCTACAGAACTTAAAGAAAAGTAGTCAACACAATCAGGCTAGCACAAGATGTCCGCGACTTGTTTATCGCTCGGATATCCCTTTCTAACTAGTCTGTAATGACAGAGACGCATTGAGCGACCAGCGACAAAAGACAAGATGTGCTAGCCGCTCAGACGTGCGTTGTTTACTCCGCTTGAGTTTGCGTGTGAAACTCACGCATAGCGACGACAAAGGCTGAGTGCAGACAAGAGCCCTCGAGCACTGACACTCCGCCGCGAATATCATTACAACGAATCGTATTCACAGCCACATCCAGTGTTGCCAACATCACAAGAGTTACAGGCTTTATGGCTGTTTGTAACTCTATCTGTAAAACCTTTCAGCTCGTTGTGCGGATTTAAAAAAAATGCAAATTTTTAAGATGTAAGATATTAACGAATCCTTTTTTGGTCAAAATTTGCTATGTGTAGCAGCCGCTTAGAAAATGAAAAGTAGAAATAAATCTGTGAAGCTATTAAAGTTAATTGATAGGTAATGGTACTTACAATTTGCCTCTGAGGTCATTGACTTGGGAGTTCAGGTCGGAGATCTGGCGGAATAAAAATATTTAGAACTGTTTCCAAGTATAGGGAAGTAAAACCAAAAATAATGATTAATTTTGAATCTTAATGTTGTAAAATAATTATTTTGTCAAGCTATTTTTCGTTAAGACAATGAAATCTAATTGAAGGACTTGAAGATGCATAGTATAATTTACAAGACATGAACATATAAGAATTAATGAATATACTACACAATGATATACAAAAAGTACTAAGATACCTACCACAAGTAAGATAATTTACAGTTGTACGGAAAAAGTAAAACATGCTTAAAAACATTCCACAAGTTTGCCATCTAAATGATAACTTACTTGGCACTACCATAGAAAAAAGGCGTTCATTATGAATTTGTACTTTCAAACTTGTAAAATGTAAACGTGTTGTTGAATAGTTTAGTACACGAATACAGAACCATGCAATCACATTAAAGAAGAATTCAGAAAGTCAAGCTCCACTCAACTCGTAAAGAGAGCACACGAAGCCGGTCGTTACGCTTGGACCGTTAATACAAGAAAGCACAGAACAAGATACAGCTGAGCGCGTATTAGGCAGTGTTATTTGCGAGCTGTATACAGTTGTCTGTAAGTAAGAAATCGGTATAGGTCAGTCCCATATCCTATTACACTATTGCCTCTATTTATATCTTTAGCCTGTGCTCTTTGTTCCTATGACATAATACCAAGTACACTATTCCACATTTTTATCTACTTTCGTGCAGCAAATCTACTTATCGTGCCTCGTCATCGGTAGCTGGTCACCAACAGCTCCTGTCTCCACATCTCATGTACATAACATCAAGTGCAAATATTTTACATGTGCAACAGCGCCAACAATATCGTACGTCTTCGACGCTGCGGTCTGTCTACATAAATCAGTGTACGTCTGTACAAGGTGTCAAAGCGAGCGGAGTGGTGCGCCCGCGTCCGGTGATCGAAGTGGTAGCATATTGAGCGCGCTGTATGTACAGTGAGTATTTCTACCCAACGGGAAACTTACGTGTCTCTACATCAAACATTATGTATGAGTACGACGTCGCAAAGGTTTGTGTATTATGGAGTGACGGTGCAAAATCGATCCTGACTTGCGAATGTGGATAGGTATTTCAGATATGTAATGTGTCTTTGGACTCGCAAGTGAGCATAGTATACACTACTCCGTGTCCGGGGTGAGTGCGAGCAGTGCTCGGTGTGGGGGGGGGACATTGACCACAGCATGGCACTTTCCGTTTAAACACAACCCGTGTCTAATAGTACAAAGGGTATGGCAAAGGTTTATGGGGAATCTTAGCATCCGAACACGCAAAACATTTCGCGCGGAAATGACGGCACATACATGAAAAGTTGGAGATTTGGAACAAGAAGTTTCACTTACACTATGCACTTGCGTGTGCCAATAAAGGAACCAGTCCAGCGTTCCAATCTATTTTCAACGTCAGCTATATTGGTTATCTTCAAAAAGAGAAAATTCAGTAAGGCCACTAAGTTGGCAGCACACACGAAGCTTCACACGGCGGCTGCAGCGACGAAGCCTAGTTGTTACTGTAGCTGTCACTCGGTTTAAGATATTATTAAAGTGCCATACTATATAGGGGTTTATTAATAAGGACTCGGATGCGTCGTTTGTTATAACATATTAAATAGATTTATGGCATGCAACAGGCAAAGCGTAGCAGATAGCGGGAAACTTGTGAAGAAGAAGCTACCTTGCGATGAGAACCCAGCTATCTCATTCAATCGTCTGATAGGTATGCGGAAGGAGACGGGATGAACATGACAGATGAGCGCATGAGTGAGATGAATGTTACGCGAGCATGCGGCGCGGCCCGGGGCCGCGCGGCGCGTGAGTGTGTTACTGTGGCGTCTCGCCGGTTATTGTCGTTAGTGTAGTTAGCGGTGTAAGCCCCATGTCGGATGACGCCGGAGATCGATTTTGCACCGCACTGCTGGCCGGCTGCGTCCGCGCCGACGACCCTCTACCATCACACCTGCTCTATACAGCACTACCGACCGGGTCTCGAGCTCGTCTATTATTTACAACTCAACAACAAACAACCGAAAACTTACAAAGCGTTAACAATGTACACGATTTGTCACACGCGCACGTTTGTTACATAATCGATGACTGTGATATTCACAATGGTTATAAAGTATTGGTCAATACCTCATAATCTCTTTTCCTGACTTCATGTTCCAAATCCCACTTCTGGCCCTCACACACATACATGCGGTCATAATACTCCTGTAGTATTCTCTTGAGCATTGCTAAAGAAAAAGGAAAGACAGATTATTGAGCCAGCAGAATGAGCTTGGGCATCGGTGTGAGTGACCAGCGTCTGTCGACGTGGAGCGACGTGTGCATGTGTGCGTCGAGCCGTACAACTATCATGTCAAGTCGTAACAACTAAATCAGTATCAACTCATATCATAATGCATTCCCAATCCTAATTTGCAATTTTACCTCCATTTTCCTAATTTGAATCGCTCGTTCTAGTTCATATTTATCCCCCTCAAGGTTGTATATTCTGTGCCAGTACATTTGACATATCGTCTGCAGTTCCGCTAAAGAAAAATACAATCACATTTTCAGGTGAACATAATAATAGACGTTGTGTTGTAGTGTGGGGCGCGACGGATGGACTGCGGCCTCAAGGGCAGAGGTTCAAGCGAAAGCGAAGCCACAGCTCGGCGTGGGCCACCGCCGCGGCCGGCCGCTAGCTCACTCTTAGCCTCGCCTGTAGCGGCTCCGGGTTATTTAGCATTTACAACTTATACGTGTTATCCACACTGTTAGGGATGTAGGTTTATATAACTTCCAACTCCGCAAGTGATCATTATGACTATTATGAGTGGACTGCGAAAACAAACAAGTTGATTATACTAGTCACATTATCGGCATGAACTACTCAATTAATTGCGTATTATGTACTGCGGTGAGCCCAAACCAGGTCAGACCTCGAACTGTTTGCGGGCTACTTCGATCTCAGCGTCGTACTTCTCCTCCTCGAGCTTGGTGATACGCTGATGGTATCCGGTAACGATGCTCGTGAGAGCCGCTATAAAACCAACAAGGATTACCAAATGTTCACCCACGACCATCTACGACTACGACCCTGCCCTAGCGACAATGCTTACACCTGTGATCTGTTAATTAGAATGTGAGACTCAAAGTGTAAATGAAAACATCGGAAAAATAGAAAGTAAGTACACGCACAACAATCAAATAGGTACTTCACATGGAGTTTATAGAGAAAGTAGAGACACTCGTTAGAATAGAGAGACAGGTCGGCCGAAACTAGTGTACGGCGACCGTCAGCGAGAGTGTTTAATCTGTTAACTAGACGAAGAGACCACACGCCACTTCGACATCACAAGTAACGTTAAACATGAAAGTGAAGAGATGTAAGTTTGTCAGTTTGTCATGAGGGAACCGGTCCAGTTCGCTCGTCTCTCTACCTCGTGATCTTTCCTTTTAACGACGTATTCCAAGTCGTACTTTTCGTCTTCAAGGCGATTGATGCGTTCGTGTTGTTCCCGGCAAATCCTCCTAATATCATCTATAAAGTGACATTCACATGTATGCTAATGGGTAACCGGCGGTATGTAGATACACAACACAGTGGTTTGGTGATGTGGTGTATGAAAACATAAATACAGTATTCGGGTGTTTAAACACACGGGGATAAAGTGTGGGCTAATGTTTTTTACTACTTTGATTGATAGATTTAATAAAGAATGCTGAAGCGGTATATGTACCTTCGTTTGCGTCTTCAATGTTCTTGGGTTTACCACACCTCTCCTCGATGATGCGCCTCCTCTCGGCCGCTTTGCGCTCCTGTTCCTTCTTCAGCTCCTCAGCGGCTTTCTTACGCAGCAGCAACTATTATAGGAAGCAAACCTGTAGCGTCGCTTCTAAATCTTGGGTATAAAATCAATGATAACCCGCGATACAAAAAAGAGTGGTCTCATCTTTCACACCTTGGCCGTCTATTCTGACGGGTCAACCATTTCGATAGGGTTTTTTTATTCGTAAGGAAGTGTTTTAGCTAAGTTTTTTAAATATAAGTATGGCCAATCAACAGTTATCAGCTCCAACGAGCTTATCCATTTTAATTTTTGTAATTGATTTTATAGTTAACCTAAAGATCTGGTGCTTACCCTAAGCTTCTTCTTCCTCTCCGGTGTCATGAAACCTTTCTTCGCCTTCTTGGCCTTGGAGGCTTCCTCCATGCGCTTGCGCACCTCGGCGCGCTTGCGGTCGATCTCGGCCTGTTTGGCCTTCTTCGCCTGGACAAGTCAATCAAATGGTAATGGTGCTGGAAATATGGCTTTAACAGGTGTAATTGTTGTGTCATTATGCGCGTGTTGTGTTTTAGTGTGTATGTTTTTTTTTTTTGGAAATGGCAAACGAGCACCATGTCTCCTGATGGTAAGTGAACTCAGGCCTCAGAGCTCACTTACCATCGTACTCCGCAATCAAAATGACAATCTCAAGATTGCAAATGCCAACCCTAAGGACTTGGGTGTTCGATTGTGTAAAAGTGATTATTACTGGCTTTGATTATAAAAATGACATAACATTGATGTCATCAATTTTGCATATTTTTCTTTAAAATCTATGTGAAAAGCTATAATAATTACTTTGTCGTTTATAAAACTTACGTGATATGTTTCTTTTAAAAAGTGTAATCTTTTGCCTTTTATTACGTAAAAGGAAACAAAGTAATGGCTTAAACAAATGTCAAAACATTGCATGTATAAGGACTGTGTGTAATGAGAGGGGTGAGAGAAAAAAAGGAAAATAGGTGTAAAAGAATAGTGTGTTTCTCGTCGTCCGCTGTTTCGTGTACATTACCTCCTCGAGACGCTTTTTCTGAAAAAGAAATAAAAGAAACTCTTACAATACGTTCACAAAAACAATTGGAATAAGTTAATGTCGACATTTATGAACGCACAGAAAATTAACCAGGATGGCTATACATTAAGTACAATAACATGGTATACTTTCTGTACTTCTTTTGTTATGACTGATTTACAACGATATAAATAGACACTTGGTGGGGGTTGACAAGTATGCTTTACATAAAACAGTTTTACAAACATATATAACAAATTGAAAAGGATTTGTCACAAGTGGAGAACACAAAAATACATTTTAACATAAGGGTACATTTAAACACGCAACGCCAATTTAAGAAATGTCTTCAAACTTGTTATTTTTTATAATTTCAGAATAGACAATAAGTTAATATAATTGTTCAGATAGATTATGCGTTAGTAAATTTTTATATTACAGCGGATTTTTATACACAAGTATTAAATAATTCCCTAATTCAAAATTATTTTAAAACAATCCCAAATTGGCGTTAAATTCTACACTCAATGTAGGTGTAAATCAGCCATAATTAAAATATTATTTACTAGACATTTTGGTGCAATTTATAGAAAAGTTATTGATAACAACATATTTGGTAATGTGTAAGTAGTGTGCAAGTGTGCATTCCGTGAAAACATGTGCATGTGCCATTGTGAGTAACATGATGTCATGATTGCAAAACTGTAGATTTATAGACATTTGCGCTGTTTATGGCTACAAATACAATCAACGTTTGATAAATCTTTATGAACTTGCTTATTTGCAACCGCCATCTCCTGTAAGGTCCCCTAAGAACCTACTCTATCATCGTCTGGATAACTTCTACAGCCTATCTTAATCACTGGCCGACCCCCTGCTGAGAAAAAAGCCTCTCGTTGCTTTGTCCCCATTTAGTACATACCCATTGGGGTATGGGGTATAGGATTGGCAATACCTCTCAATAGCTTCAGATTTATTTTAAAAAATAAGGCTTTTGGAGAGCCGATTTTAGAATGTCTGTCAAGACCTTCAAAATAGAAGATGGCAAGAGAGATTCGAGAGAAGTTACAGAAGATGACTGAAGCTGATTCTTAAAATTTTTTGCTTATATTCATGACATTATGTGTTAAAGGTGTACTTATATTAGAAACTGTGCGTTAGCATTGTTTACAAGGTGTTTGTTAATACGCGTTGTTACAAGTGTCCTCGGGATCAAACCGACATAACTTACTACCGCTTTTACATAAACATGAAACTAAAAATTGCTGTAACAGAAATTCATGTTTAAAATAAAATTCTTCCAAACCATGTGGTTCTTTTCAAACCGTTGTAGGATTTTTTTGAAGTTTACAAAATGGTAGAAAAAAGCTTTTCGAAATTTTATGTTTCAATTTATCTATCTATAAAGGTTTTATTCACTTATAAAAACCTTGTGTAGCTTCACTTTTTGTTCTTTTTTCATTTGTAATTTTATGTGTAGGGTCCAATGCAGGATCATCCGAAAAGGGTCTGCCTCTCAATAGTAAAAAATCTTTAATTAGGTTTGTCTGTTGTGAAGGTATGTAATGTGTTATTATGTTATCACAACAATAGATACCTGAGTCTCGAGGGGACGCGGACGGGTGTGTATTCAATACTGTATCGACGAGTGAAGAATAGAAGATCACGACGGAATTGTAGACCAGCCGCAACCACGGACAATGGAAAATAAAAGAAAAAAACATGTGTTAGCCAAGGAGCTAAAGTTCCCAAGCCATTTTCATACTTTATTCTGAGATATGTTTTGTATTTCAAAATACATATCGCATTTTTTAAATTTTGTTTCATAAGGGTCCAACTCCAAATGACTTTCAAAACTCAATTAATTCAAAATTACTACATGAAAATGATTTGGGTAGCTAAATTTCTTACTAGCCAACATATTTTTTCCGTATTATGACTTTTATTCACAACCTCATTGTGCAGAAGAAATTCAGTCGCACAAAATAATAAAGAACAACTCATTCATATTACTCGCGAGCTGTAATACCCAGGTTCGAGGAAAAATAATCCAAGGTAAATTAGAGAAAAGAGGGTTCCCACGAACAGTATTTACCATCAAATATATAAGTACGGGTATATAAACCACTATTAGAGAAAATGCTTTAACTATATAATGCAGTAAATATAAAAATTGTTCATTAAGCAAGATAACTTTCACATTTACTTAACGTCCACTATAATAAGTTATGTAATGAAGTCATGGACTCATTTGTCAAATTCAAGATCAATGTCGGTGACGTCATCACAGTTTCAAATTCCTGCTACTACACTTTCGTATGTACAGTCTGTAAAAAATAATAATAATTATTATAATCCTCGTAGCTCTTCGATAACTGTAACATACCTTACATCATCATCCGCCATTTTGTTTGTGTTGGATTAGGTGTCCTGCAATAAGAAAAATAATATAAAAAAAATGTTTATTAAATGCTTACAAATATAAGCAAAGATCACTAACCTAAGTTTAAGAATTGTTCTAGTATAAGGTCGGAGTTCACCAACCAATTTAACGGACTGTTAAATTCTAATCGGCTGTTAGTCAATACATTTTGACAACCGTCAGACCTCTAATCGCCTGTTTAACTGTTGGTGAACTCCGACCTTAAACGTTTAATTATTTTTAAATGCGAATGAATACTTTATATGCAGTTGTAAATTAAGACTAATAATGCGTATTATAATCTACGTATTTGGCAATATGTACGAGAAACGATCAATTTGACAATGATACATAATTGGCGTTGGCGGCGTGCCAGCTAATACTGACATTTGATCCGCGAAATACCAAGTTTACTATTTCAAGCGCAGTGAACGAATACTACTTAAACGAACTATTTCATATTAATTAAATTAAGCAAGAAATAATTAAAAAAATGTTCTTTGAAACTCTTCAATTACTTGTTAAAAAGTAAAGTTTTCATAGCAACACACGTTTAAAATTATTGTTTACTACTTAAAATGCAATATAATTATTGTAGATAAGTATCATGATCCCTTTGAACTAAATCGTCGATTGGTATTTGGGTCACGTGGTTCTATTCTGGTTCCCTATTTTCCTTATCATAAAGTGCTGTTGAAAGAAAATTCCATTATTAGGTTCGAGCGAGCTCGGGGGCGCTCGGCTTTTATCGGGTGGCGTAGGATCTCGGCCGGTGCGCGCGCGACGTAAATAGGTTGGCTCGCATTCCCGCCAATCCTAATTTGGTGGCGCGCGACTTCGGTTACGCGGTTTTCAAAATGTAATCAGATATGTTGAGCTATAAACTTTCGTGTGACGTGTACATGACATATCTGAACATGGAAGTGCATATATGTGCACAAGTAGGAATTTAATGTATGTCACTGCTTTACGACTAGCGTTTCGTCAAGTACAAAATAAAATCAAAGAAGTTTTAACACAGGGAGCTATTATGCAGAACATAACAACAGACCTATATGCATAACAATGCATCACAGGTGGATATTTAATATAAATTTCTTCCAGTTTCGACTAGAGCTAGATTTGGCATGGCTTTTCACATTTGTTATTTCCCACACAAAAGAGACCTGGAAAATTACTAAGCCTAGATACACACTGAAGAAGTTACGCTTCACAGGTTCGTTACACCTCGTTGGTATATCACTTCACTTTGATTATAGCACTTTCGTTAGTAGGTATTAAACGTCACAAACTCACCTAAAGTACGAAAAAGAGGATGGCCCTACGATGGTTCAGCCAACACGAGCCACAGCTGCTGACTGGCGCGAGGCGGGCGGCAAGGCGCGGCGGGTGTCGCGTGGGCGCCTCCCCCCTGCCCCCCGCTTTCAGTAGGCGCCCGCGCATCCTACCCCCCTCACCCCCGCTAGCTGCTTTCGTTACAGTCATTTTTAGATCAGTGTCGTTTTGACACCATCACCGAAATAACACCAGATCTATGCTATGGAACTACTCGTATTCCCCGCTTTTCGCTCCCAGAGGTAGGTATTACTTACAATATGCAGAAGGTTTAGGTCGATTGCCGATTAGCCAAAGCGACCCAGGTTCATTATATTATTAATTATTTCATTACATTAGATTAGTGAATTAAAGTTAAATTAGTGACGAGTAAAGAAACTAATGGGTAGCGAAGCCAGCGCTGACCTTTTTATTTTTAATTGCTCGGTAAATCCTGCAAACTAGAAACACTGAGCACAACGCTTGGACCTCGTTAACAATGGTGCTCTAATAAAAGCGATTAGAGCTTTAATTAAAGTTAGCGGACCTAGTTCTAGGGAACTTCCACGGCTTTCCTGAACGCCACGTGACGTATTTTGCAATATCCGCTCCGGTAATTTGCAGACACAACTTTGTGACAAATATGTTGTTGGAATTAGAATGCAGTTGTATCTCCTGCTAGGGATGAAACATGGTTTCACCGCATACATTGTTTGTAAGTGAATAGTTAGGTTTAGGTAACATTGAAGTTAAGCATTTGTGAATATTAAAGCAAACAAACAACAGAATGAATGTAATTTGTAATACAACTAATATTATAAATGGTGAACTCTGTTAGGCTGATGTGTTGAGTGAGGATATTATGTATTTTTATCACGTATGCTGATCGGGATTTGAATAAAATTTTGCACGCAATCGAGAAAAGTTGGCTAAGGACATAAGAAACTTTTTGACCCTAAAAAAAGTTTGACTCTGTTCGTGACTTCGTAGCTCCCAAACGATTGTTTAAGGCGGTTTTTTTTATAATTGTAATTTTTCATAGGAAGGTTCTAAGGTAGTTATAATGGAAATAGATTGGGGTCATTCAATACTTCTAAAATTAAAGGTTGCAAATACGTGCTGTCAGTAGTTTTTCTAAGTTAAAATTAAGTTTTTATTACATTTTAAATATCAGGAGATAATTTCAGCAAAATGTACCTAATCCCAAACTTAGCCCCAGGCTTGTACTGTAAGTGCTAGGCAACGATAAACATAATTTAATACATAGAAAACATCCAAGGCCCTAGAAATAATATTGCCCTTTTAATTTTACTCGGCATGTCTTATACAGCCCTGGCCAAAAGTTTTGAGCACCCCACTTTTTCCTCTGTAACTTACAAATAAAATATTATTTTTCAATTTCAAAAATACACAAAGATATAAAATATAATAAGTGTTTTAACATGTGCAAATCATAAGTGGATATCATTTCGAAGTAGCTATTTGCGTATGAAAACTGAAGCCAGAAAAAGTCGGGTTTTACAATAAGACGATTAATCCACGAAATTTCCCTTAACGTCAATAAATGGGTGAATTTCAGGGCGTTTCAACCGCCGTCATTAGTGTCACCAAATATATTGACGATATCAATGACACCTACCATTAACTCCTGGTGTAAACAGAAGCAGAACCGGGGATGTAGTTTCTATCAGCATCAGAAGTTGTTGTAGTGTCACTGATTTAGTCAATATATTTGGTGACACTAATGACGGCGGTTGAAACGCCCTGAAATTCACCCAAATACGACTAATTTTTCCGATTGATATACAACTTTCTGTAATAAAATATATAAATGCCCCTTTTAAAGTTTGACTTTTATATGAAAACTGCATGGGTGCCCGATAATCGTACTTTGGCCAAGGCTGTATTTAATATCAACAAGAGCCTTGTTAAATTGTATTTTAAGGAACGAATTCATCCATCCACCGTCGTATTAATAGGTAATAGAACGAAACTAAAGCTTTTTGTGCCGTAATGTATCAGCACCAAAATAGTTAGGTACTTATCATTTCTCGTCCTTTCCATTTAGAATAAGATTTATAAGTAATATTAACCGGCCAAACATTTGAACTTCGAACGATTGAACGATTGAAGATGTTTGAAGAATTCGAGTTTCTACTCGTACATCTTCAAAGAGACAAGCTCATTATTTGTCAACGATATCCCCAGGTATTTCCAGAAGGCCTCTTAATTTCACTTGCACTCGAACTTTTCGGATTTTAAATTTGTAATGAATGACTGCTGAAAAGCACGTATTACTGTTAAGTTAATTAACTACATGAAATCATTTAGTTAAACATTGCTTAGTATTATTTTAGTAATAAACTGTGTACAGATCAGTACAAACTTACGGAATTGACTACTGAACTAAAATTTTAATACTTAAAAACGGGGTAAAAATGAGGGCGCTGTTGGAAGTGAGTTGAAAATATTATAGTTCCAAGTATTACCAGGTTATACTCCATTTGACAAGCTATTTGTGACATCCAATGTTAAAAAAGGAAAAAATCATTTTAAAACAAATGCTACATGGGGTTTATATATCTTAAAGACTGATCTACACCTGGGATTATGTGGGAAATAAAATGACGCTCATTTTATTATTAGCTAATTGTGTAGCGTTCTTCAAACGACGTTCACAAATAAAGAGCTTGATCTTGAGTAGAGTTTGTTTTCCGTGCCCGGGTTTACGTGAAACAAATGCAACAGGAACGAGACCTGAACTTAAACAAAATCTTGAGCACTTCAGTGCCTTGTCGTTACGAATTTTAAGCAGAACAAAAAAATGGGAAGCAGTCGTTTAGTCGAAGAAATAAGGATCCAGGCTTACCAAGCGCACCTCTATGACTTTCGTATCACGATAGACGACGAGTAAAGATGTCTGCGGTCAAATGAAATGTTTTTTTAATAGTCTATGCCGTACCAGCCTAACTTGACCTTACGAGTTATGAAATTAATGCCACCATGCTAATTATTTCGCCGACTGTATTACACTGGAACACAGCAATGCAAACACTGTTGCTTGGCAGCTGGTTAGTGTTAGAGAATTGTTTCTTCTGCGGGCTTAGCATGCATGCGCGAGCTAAAATTTGACAGGTGCTAGGGAGATGAATACATCTATACCATATTCTGACTAGATCTGAATAGATGTATTCATTTCCCTAGCACCTGTCAAATTTTATCTCGTGCTTGCATGTTAAGCCCGCTTTCATGTTACTGAACAGTTGGCACTCTAAGAAGAGCTTTCATTTCCCTAAAAGGGTTTGCAACGGACCAACAACCCTTCTCTTGAGTTGCCGCTGAACCTGGGGGCTCTGGTTGGTGACAGGTGCCCCCATGCTCCTTTATCTCCCTCACATTAAAAAAAATCGTAAGCTTAAAACGCAGGATGTAAAAAAACCTTTTATGATTTATCACAAACATCGAATTGTTACGCAAAATGCCTCCTCTTTTACGGTCTTCCGATGCCTAAGTACGATACAAATATAATAATGTCTTTATCGAAAAGCTCGTAAAACTGCGACAACTTTGTGAGCGTCCCGAGAGCTTTTATATTTTTTTAAGTCCGTCGTTACTTGGATGTTATTGCGATAACTTGTGTTTTGTCGCCGGCTCCGCTTGTCATAATTTGAGTGCTTTCTGCTGTTCACAATTTTGATGGCACTGATGATAAAAATATCTTGATAGCGCACATTTCTACTGCGATAGTCGGAACACTCAAGTGCCATTATCAGGCTATTTACACACGAGAAAATAACTTTTGTTAGTTTTCCTCAAAGTTATATCTCCGCTGAACTTCGTCCGTATTTTGTTAAGTTTGCAAAAATACGACATTTTCTTTTGGCCTATTCATGTTTTTGGGATGAATCGTTTTTTTACTCAACTTTTACCTTATAAATACTGAAAATAAACAAACTGCACAAGGTTAAAAGGAAAACTGGGGAGTAAATATATATTTATTGATGAACGCCACGTAATGATCTTAGGGGTTACCATAACATTACCAATGCTGCTCAGTTCAGGTACTTACCTACTCTTCTGTGTACAATTAACTTGTATTTTGAAGGATCGTGAAAACTGAAATACAACGCAAATACCAACAGTAAGGCTAGACAAGTTGCACTCGGTGAATGTTACCGTTCATGTTACTTTAGGAAAATGTATGGAATTGACGTCAATCCTATACATTTGATATCATTATCGCTAGCGTTATGTATCTTGTCTAGGGCCGCAGGATCCTTATTTGACATTAAGGTCATACACAGATTTAGGTTCAACATTTTCCCTTCTATTCCTAATAGTTAACGACTTGGGAGTTTTTAACTCATATAATTTCGACACAGGCCAAAACTACACTGGGCTCCCATTGCGCGGCTATATCTTAAACCAAAAAAATTGTTTTCAAAGCCCTTAACTTTCTGGAACAGGAGAGACAACTTTTGTTTCTGCGGTTGTGTATGACCCATTATTGTTTGACTTGACATTGTTACCTACCAACGTTCAAGCTTGGTCAAGGAAGGATAATTGAGTAGCACTAAAGGAGCTGGCAACACTGTAGCATGCTCGTTTAACCTGAATGTCAAAAACCACGCCGATTGAATGCCGCCGCCGCCGCGCGTCGGCTATTTTTGGACGCACCAGAATATTTCACGACTACAGTGACTCTATTTCCGATAGATAACAGCTGACATTTTAAATTGGCTACTTGAACTATATGTATGTATCTAGATGAAATATTTTATTACAACTATAATATTGTAATGTGTTAAAATCTGTTAAACAACCTTTTTATTGACGTTGTGTGACGTAAATGTGTTTCGACGAATATACTAATTGTAAAATAAAATATATATTCTAATTAAATAAACCTTTTATAACTGCGCTCGATCCTACACACCTAGTTTATACATAGGCTTATAATAGACGTCCGTTATTTATATAGTTATTCGAAAAAATATTTTTCGAATAACTATAAAAATAACAGAGATATAAGCCTTTAAAGATTTGTTTATATCTCTTTCTAGCAAAATAGAATTTAACATGGAGTTTATAATGGCCGCAATGCACACTGACATCATAGTTATGAGTGGAGAGTTAGTCAAGAGCAAACCCATTGTCAATTAAAAAAAAAGATCTCTCTGTGTAATTAGTAGTTTTTAAATGCTTATATTATCCGTATTTTTTGGCCTATTTTAATTTTAATTTCATTATTTGCCATCTCGTTTACTGTATTTTCATATTTTGTTAATAAATGCGATAAAAAATATCATGCATATTCCCTGTTGTATCATTACAACTCTAGTTTCGGCATTGCCAGCGCGAATTTGCTAGCCTTGTGTTAACGCCGGATATACTTTGGTATATTTATAATATTATATAATATTTCTGAACCCTAAGCTTATAATATAAAGCTGGTCCGAAGGGAGTGAATGCGCCGGAATGCGTGATTTGCGACGCAATACTGGAATCCAAGTAATGGTATGCTCGCAAGCCTGTGGCGATAATTTTTTAATAGCCTTTACACGGGCCAGTTACTACTAAACTAGTACATATAACGTCACAATTATACTTAATACATATAACGGCACTAGTCCCTATATTTATTTATTTATTTATACCAAGAAATAAACGTATCAATTTTTCTACATCAACGTAAAGGCCCCCCGTCGCACTACGCGTATGTCACGTGGGCAGCGCAGCGTGTGGCAAATACGAGCGGCATCTGCAACGAGCTGGAACTAATCTGATTAGTGGTCTTTGGTGAAACTTTGTTTATTCGTTTACTTATTGCACACTAGCCTCCTTATTAGACATGTGCGCCCGCCGATCGGCGTAAAATCGGCGTATAAAAGATCTCCAATCTTTCACAGCAGATATTTATTCTTTCGTATGGTTGTTTGATTTTTAATAATTAAATATGTACTTTCTAAAAAGATTTTATATTTTTTGTTATTGCTTCACATAAAAAACTTTTTTTTTATATATTTATACCTCACGTCGATTTCACGCCGATCACGCCGCCGCCTCTCTTTTGACCATCGGCGCACATGTCTACTCCTTATTCATAAACGCATAACAAACCTATTTTAGTATGAGTATGCTTAGTCACTTTCTGTCAGATTCAAATGTCACAATGAAAGATAAGGACAAACCATACTTCAATCATACAATACAATAACTCTTTATTGAACACCACATACAGCAAGGACAGGAAACACAACAAGAAAAACAAGTGTTACATAGTTACTTTTGTAACAAAAGAGATCGTATGTCCTTTTCCGAGGCTCAAGCTATTTACATCCTAAATTTTATCAAAAATTAAGCCGTGAAGGCGTAACTAACATACAGACAGACACATTCGCATCCGCATTTTTAATTTTAGTTAGGATACTATTTAATCTATATGATATATGTTCTTGTCGCCATACAACGTCCGCTTTTTAGAAATTCTTGAAATAAATTAACTTAAAACAAGCAATAAAAATCAGATTCATTCTCGGATGTAAGGCACGAGCACTTTTAGCATTATAAGTACAAGGTTGTTTTCCGTCGGTGAGGTCCATCTAAATGAAGTAAAATAAACCAGTATTAGACACTTCCTAATTTAAATAAAACTTCGCAAATCTCTAGACGCTTAATCCGGTTCTTCTTGTTTACTTATAATGTTGAAACAATAATGTATACCAAAACAGCGCGTACAGTATAGTACCTATTTATGTTTTTGTTGGCTGCATCCATCTTTTGGTTAGGTTAGGTTAGAAATACTATACTGTGGTTATAAAATAACTACTAGTCATCATCTTTACTCAAAACGAGTTTGTCGTGGGTAGCAGTGGTATTTTTAAAAGACAACTTAATTAAGCAGCAGTGACAGGATGAAAATTAAATGATGTTATTAACTCACCCGTAACAGCCCTCATTTTTTCCGACTCTTTTTACAAAAGCAATATGTTTAAAACAAACGAATGAGTTTCTCGCCCATAACTCACACTTGCCCTTAATAAGGGCATTAGTCTTAGTACTTACTCAACATAGTGCCAAGAAATCTATTTTGGGCTTTGGAATGTTTCGTTCAAACCGGGCCAATTCCAGCACGATAATTGTTTAAAGTAAGTAATGGCTTTTCGGAATTGACTTCAGTCGGTTACATTTCCCCAGGGCGCGTTTCGCTGAAATACTGCGTTTGAAAACTAAGACCGATCGGATAATTGGAACAACACAAGAATCCCGGAAAGTGGACCCAGGCCGGGACTGATTTTTTAGCCGGGTAAATAATGAGGGAGCGAGTAATTGTGTTAAAGGTATCTTTCCCGGGAATCACGGAGAGTAATTAAATTTTCTAGTCGTAGTCAATTTATTAGTTCCGCTTTGGTAATGCAAACGTAATATATTAAAGGATCTAACTTGTAGCCCCGAGTATAAATAGTTAGTCGTTTATAAGTACCTATACTTCTAAAGAAATAAATCTTACGCAAAGGTATAATTGCAAAAAATATATAAAAACCGGGCAAGTGCGAGTCGGACTCGCGCATTGAGGGTTCCGTACATTTGTTATTCTGTAGGGTTTGTTCTATAATCATACTAAATTTGACGCGTGTGTGTTTTACCGTTTTACGATACAACAAAATTAAAAACACGTTGAAAAAAAAGTTTCTTGAATGGGGGCCCCTTTTTTTTTTTTTTTTTTTTTTAGAAAATTTGCCTTAATAAATAACACACGTTCTGAAAAAAAAAACCTGCTATGTATTACGGTTCAAAAGATACAGCTCTTTATAGTTAGGACAGACGGAGGGACGAACAGCGTATACAGGCTTAGCAATTAGGGTCCCATTTGACACCCGTTGGGCACGGAACCCAAAAAGGGGATCAAACTTTATCCAACAGTGGACGTCTTTCAGCTGATATGATCATGATGATGTTGATGAAGAGGGGAGCAAACGAGCGTGCGTTACGTAATTAGTAATTACTCCATTCGGTAAAGTGTAATAAATAACTGAGCGTCTCCCAGGGTCTGTAACTCATTTTACACACCAAACAATAAGTGACTCGTTTTAAAACCCCTTGTCCAACAATCTGTTATTGCGCATGTAAATCTTATTTCCCTTTCTATAGTAGTAGTAATATCGTAGTTTGTTTGACACGGCAGTTTGTAGGAAATTTTCGCCCTTATTGCGTATGAAAATACACTTACAAAGCTATTTTCGCAAACAGCCTTTAACGACCATCTCTAACGACGGTATCGCTTACCGCCGGCTATCTGCCCTAACCCTTCGATTTTGTGCCACTTTCACTTCATGAGAAAAATTGCTTTGGAGTTTTCAACCTTGATATTTCACACATAAGGTAGTAATTGTAGATATTTGATGGAAATAACAAGTCGCAAATCTGTCGATTTACTCGGTGGTTTAAAGTCACCGCCGATACGCACTGTCCCGGTACAAACGAAAATTCTTGGTAATTTTTAAAACGGCATATCCAAATAAAGTAAAACTTTGCACTCGTAGGCAATGGTACCCATTGTTAATAATCTAAACTATATTTCACCAAAAAAAAATTACAATGACTAAAAGTTTTTTATTAAGCTCTTCGGTCAACAATAGGTACAGTCAGCTGCAGAGAAAAGTAACCCCCCATGTTAAGTAAATTGTATGCAAAGGTAACCACTTTTCTCTGCAGTTACTAACTAGATAACCGGTCAGAGAACAAAAAACGATCGAGCGAATAAAGAACGCACTTCAAAATGGGTTCTTATTTTAATTAAGCAAAATTAAGCCTTAATTTTATGAGATTCGATTTAAATTAAAATGTTTTAGTTTGAACGACTCTGACAAGTATCTAAGTTTGTATAGGTTGCCCTAGGACACATTTCTAAGAGAGTTTTGTATCGAACCTGGCGTCTATTGGTTGGTACAGTCACACCGGGATTGTTGGGCTTGCTAACATTCTTAATTCGGTCGGGTTATGTTAGCAAGTGGCTCAACAATCCCGTGGTGTGACTGTACGTCAATGATTAAACTTGCAAAACCATACTTATATGCTTTACCAGCATTATAAATGGATTAATGTGGTGCGTTCCTAAATTTAAAAATAACGCGCCTTAATACTTTTTAAATGGTTTCTGAAAAATCACCACGACAATACATTGTTTAGAAAGCATTTAGAAAGCCCCTGGAGCACACTTGCGACAATATTTCTCTCAAGCCGACATTTTTATATTTGGGTTATTGTATGAAACAGCGAGTCTATTAATTTTCCCCTTCGGCGTGTCCTGTTCAAAGGATTACCCACATCCGTTCCTGAACCTTTACTTTATTTCATCTAAAGTGTACAACGTGCCTTATTTACGCAGGCGCATGCCGCTGTATAAACTGCATGAAAATAAAGAGTCGGTCTCAGCCGGCGTAGACGTGGGCCGAGCATTCCTCGTCCGCGAGCCAGTTTCATTACAGTTGCCGTGCTCAGAGGCGTCTCAACTATTCGCACGAATTACAACGAAAAACTGGCGTAAACTGGCTCACAAGTTTTTGATCTGCCTCGACGGACACAAGCACAACTTGCGAGTCAAATGCTCGAGCGAGGTGGAATGATGACAAGGCGAGTCTTGGCCAAGGCTTGGCTAATCACAAACAAATACTAAAATCTAGTTAATATTAGTCCTATGCAAAAATGTTTTTCCTTGTCCCTCTTTTATAAATAAAGCAACGGTTCGAAGCGATATTTTCAGATTGAGACGGTTAAATAAACTTTTTTAACCGACTTCTAAAAAAAAGGAGGTTCTCAGTTTGACCCGTATGTTTGTATGTCCACGATTATCTCGCGTTTGGCTGAATCGATTTAGATGCAGTTTTCAGAAAAGTATTTGTTACATTCTGGAGAAGGTTTTGGTATACAACAAATGGATACCCCGTGACGTCATCCGCATGCATCCGTTATTAAGCGATATATTAGTTCAACTCGATCGAATTTGTGTTGACGCGATTTTTTTTGTGGTAACTCGTATCACTAAGAAGCGAAAAAAAAATTAATAAAAAAGGCGAAAAAAAATTATTTTTATAAAAAATAAAACCGTCTTCAAAAAACCTAGGAATTGCCTACTTGATGGGTGCTTAATAGGTACATGGAATATATCGAAGTCGGTGGCATGAATCATGTGACATTGCTATTGTGTAAACCTACTTGACACCGGCTTAGATATATTCCATGTACCTATTAGGCACCCATCAAATAGGCGATTCCTAGGAAACCGGTCATTATTTAGTCTTGTTTAGTGGGTTTTTTGAAGACAGTTTTATTTTTTATATACCTAATACGTAATTTGAAAAAGTAACCGCTCTAAAAGATTACCTGTTAGGTACACAAATTCTACGCCATGGAATAAAAACTAGTCTAAAATAACTTAAATATAGTCGATCTAACTGAAAATAACATAATTCCCGCAAATGGAGTCGTCATCAATTTAGATTTGTGCTACGATTTTGACGGTAATGGATTGTCATTTGCGGCATGACGCAGACCTCGGTCGTTATTACAGTCTAAATGATTTGTTTCTTTATGCCTAGATGTATGCCTAATTAATGACGATTTTAATACTTACAAGCTAAAGAACATTATTTCACTTAGAAGACTCTGTAAATTAAATCATAATGACTGATGATGATGAAAGTATGTCGTTAAGAAATACCAAGAAAACGGATAATTGCTAATAGGTTCAAAGTAATATTTAGTACAAAGATTAATTATCTACTAAAACATCTTTTCACCTTATTTCACCGAAAAAAGGTGTATACTTACCTACATTATCTTTATTTCATGCCTTTCAGCTTTTTACCATAAATGCACGTCAATGGAAAATTCCCATCTTAAAGTCGTTATTAAGCACGAATTTCAGCCCCACGGCACACAATAAGCGTCAGACGAACACAAAGATCTCAAATGAGATGCTTGGAATTGAGTTCTCATCAACGGCAATACGAAACGGGATGACTTCAGCCGTTACGGGAATCACATTTGTTAGAAATGTTAAATAACATTCTCTGAAATTATGTGATATGCTTCTAAATAAATACAAGAACCGCTCAACGCGGAACTGTTCAAATTGACAATTAAATTTACCTAGCAAACGAATAAAGCAATAATATTAATGTGTTCTTATTGTGTGGATAGCGTGCCACTCCATTCCAAAAAAACCCGGCAAGTGCGAGTCAGACTCGCGCACTGAGGGTTCCGTACATATTTGGCTGGTTTTTATTAGTATTTGTTGTTATTCTATAGGGTTTGTTCTATAAATCTTACCAAATTTGACGCTTGTATGTTTTACCGTTTTTACGATCATCATCATCATCATCATCAACAGCCGCAAGACAACGAGTTTTTACGATACAACAAAATAAAATACGTTAAAAAATACGTTTCTTGTATGGGGACACCCTTTATTATTTAACTTTCTTTTTTTTTTTTGTTAGAAAATCCGCCGTAATAAAATGAAAAATCCAACCCGCTATGTATTACGGTTCAAAAGATACAGTTATTTATAGTTAGGGCAGACGGACGGACGGACGGACACTTGAAAATATTATAACTATAGTCATCACGTCTTTTGTTTTAAGCCGATCACAACTAACATTAATTTAATCTTAAGCGAGGATTAGACTAGCAATAAAAAATTAAGAAGTTTGATTGCTGTCTTACTCTAACTTCTATGCAAGAACGAGAAGCCTCATTTTGCTGTTTCTTTTTAGATTAAAAGTTAAAGTAATACAGCAATCAACTTCTGCTATTTTTATTGCTACTCTAATCCTCTCTACAAGCACCGTAATAATAGTTATGTGTGCGCCAATTCTGTATTCTGTTAATCATTGTTGTGTGCCATTACCACTACATACAAAACCATATATCTCAAATGAGTCACCTATACCTTGCCTACCAGATACAGGCTGTTCCAATCTTCAAAATGAAATAACTTCTAAGGGTGAATTTCAGGGCGTTTCAACCGCCGTCATTAGTGCCACCAAATATATTGACGAAATCAATGACACCTACCATCAACTCCTGATGTAAACAGAAGCAGAACCAGGGATGTAGTTTCTATCAGCATCAGAAGTTGCTGTAGTGTCACTGATTTCGTCGATATACTTGGTGACACTAATGACGGCGGTTGAAACGCCCTGAAATTCACCCCTAAACGAGCGATGATACGAGAAAAAGATTTCTTACTGTGATAGCATCATTACTCAGCCGGAAGATATGGGAACTGACAATCACAATTTTTGCCTCAATGCATTGTCTTTAGATACCTGTCTTCTTTTTCTTTACCTGAACGAGGATGACAAACAGTTTCTACATGACCGCCAAAGAAACAAAATTGACTTCATATTATTTAGGACGTGATAGTGTGAGAAACTAGGACAACAGCGTAAATGCAGTGACTAATACCTGAGGGCCTAGTGTACATTTTGCAACGTTTAGTATGGAAGTGTGACAGCGCCCCTTGCGGCGCGTATTCGAAACATTTGACAGTTCCATACAAATTGACACTTTTACGCAAACGCGATCGAGACGTAAAGAACGTTGCAAAACTTACACTAGGCCCTGTGACATATTAACTCGTTTGTGAGTGCGAGGGCCCGCTCGGAAACAGTACTAACTTTATATTGATCGTTGTAATAAAGGACGACAAAGTAAAGTGTCGAGAAGCGTCAGCGATCACGGCGGCGCTCATGCTCCCTCGTAGGTAGGTAATTCGCAAAGTTTCGCGGCCGCCGACTCGAAGTTAATTTGACACAAAACTTTAGCGACGTGTTTCATTTCATTCACGAGGGTAATTACATACGAACTTTTACCTAAACAAAAATGCCCTAATTTGTATTAATTAAGTAGTCAGTATGTTAATAATTATAATATCTACCACACTAAATCAAGTGAACGTCGATACGCGGCAAAGACAAGGCCCAAATACTCAAGAATCATTTATATTTTTGCATAAAAGAAAGGGCGGGAACTTTAACCGATTTCAAAGAAAGAGGAGGTTCTCAATTTGTAAGGTTTTTTATGTGTTCACACATTTTGTTTTTAGTTAAAATAGGCTTGACATCTTAACCTACATTTAATTGACCCATTTACTTACTAGAATAAGTCATTAGTTTACGTAGTTAAGGCCTTAATTAACAAACTTTAATTTTCCTCCTACAATTAATCAATCAATCAATTAATCATATGGTTAACAATAATTCTCTTATTATGTCAGCATTGTATTTTGTTGGTGTCCGTATTAAATAAATAAATAAATATGGTTAACTTTCGTCACACAATGGAAGAAAATTAACGTTTTTTAATTATGGCCTTAACTACGTACAACTTATTTGATAATCACCAGTTACGTAATCATACACTTTCAAAACCACTAGAACCTTCCATCGTTCTAATAAACGACATATTTAGTGGTAGTGCTATTTGCACCGGTTTTCTCGACACAATATTTCATATATGCATTCATAATTAAACCACATTAAGGCTTATAGGTTAGTAAATTCAAGTACGAACGAAATTTGCGGTTTTATAAAATTTTATCGTGAACGTGAAAATTAAACTTTAAAATAATTGTTTGAGACAAGTTTGAAAATTATTTGCGCTTAAAATATGCTGAGAATACTCGTAGTACAGTGTATTACAGTCCAAATCTCTAGTTTTAATTTGAAGGCGAAAATGGTATTGCTAATAAGTATTTTGTCCAAACAGAGCTACGGATGGACGATATTTTTAACACAGAGGTAGGAATAAATCTACTCCGCTTTTTACTAACCCCTGTTTCACAGTCGTCCTTTCCCTTTCTTACACTTTAAAATAGACAAGGAGAAGGCTATCAAATAAAGATTTGATAGATAAATTTACTTGTCGATCGTGAAACAGGCCCTTCGGGCCTGACACGATCGAGTAAGTTCGCGCTTCGTGACGTTCTGTATCCCGATTGGTTGACCAATGGAGACGCAGAACGTCACGAAGTACGCGAACTTACTCGATTGTGTGTCAGGCCCATGTTTTCTATACATGTATATGTTCTATCAAAATGAAACCCAACCATAGAATCCTGTCACAGTGACGTTATATCAAATCGCTAGAAGAGTCAACCAAATAGTGACATTGCGACACAGTTCTATGGTGAGTCAGGGTTCTATTTTGCCGATACTACAGTCAGCGTCAAATAGATATGAGCAGCAAAAGTGACCAAATATATCGCAACACATCGTTATTACTATAGGAATAAGGATGGGTTGCGATACCACTTAAGACGAGCACTCTCGCCACGCCACTCATGCCAAGCACATAACTTGGTAACAGGCATGTTGTTAGTGCAGAGCTAACTTGTGCGATCAGATGGAATCGAACCAACAAACTTCTCAAGTAAGGCCTAACCTCAACCGCCAAAGAGCAAACTTGCTTCAACTCCTAATCACTAATTTAACATCGATTAAACTTCTACAATACCTATTGTTCTTGTCTCAAAGGAGGTTGATAGCAACTTAGTTTAACGCTGGCAGGTCAAGAACTGACCTTACTTTACTGACCGGCAAGACGCAAAACTATGACACCATTCTGGTCTGAGAATTTGTAACCGTATCCGCTATTACTTTTGTGTTTTATAGTACCTAATATAAACATCTGGATATCATCTACATACTTTTTAAATGATAAGTGATAACTCATATCTTTAATCACTAATTGCCAACCACTTTCAACTAAAGAGGTCGTTATGATCTCTTAAATGTTGCCAAGTTCCATTCAGTGAAAAGGACAGAGCTATAGCCATGTAGTCATATATCCCTGTCCCTTCCAATACCTGAAACTTGTCAGATTTTGACAGCTTATATTACGGCCTCGGCGTTGAACAGTATTCAAGTCACGACGCAAAACTAATTCCATCTTCACAAACACCTGCACCGGAACCGCGTCTGTGTACAAGCAATACTCATAACAATAAAAAATAACGACTGCGACCCAAGGAGAGCAACTAATTGGAAAAAACAATTATACCGCCGTCCTTCTGTATAATAATGGAGCCTTACTAGATTTAGCAAAGTTATTTCTCAGTTTTGGTGGTTTTATTGATTGTTTGAGATCAAAATCTAGTATCAGCAATATAAATGCAAAAGAAAATTCGTTATTGCGTTTCCGTAAAAAGAAAAAAAAAGTAGGTTTCGCAAAAGAGGATTTTTTCAGTTTGCTTACTACTGCTTTGTGTCAAAAAAATATTGTCATAAATTGAGAACCTTTTTTAGGGTTCCGTACCCGAAGAGTGCCTAACGGGACCCTATTACTAAGCCTACGTCCGTCCGTCAGTCCGTTCGTCCGTCCGTCCGTCCGTTCGTCAGTGTATCCTAAATTTAAAGTGCTGTTTCTTTTGAACCGTAAAAGATAGCCCTTTGATTTTTTTGGCAGAATATGTAATATAATAGTGGATAAATATGTCTTATCGTAAAAACGGTAATACACACAAGCGTCTGGTATGATTATAAAACAAACGCTATAGAAAAACAACAAATACAAAAAACCGGCCAAATGTGTACGGAACCCTCAGTGCGCGAATATGACTCGCACTTGAACGGTTTTTTTTAATCAACACATATTACTTTAACTTATTCACTATATGTTGTTAAGATGTAATAAGTAGTGAAGACAATATATTATATTTACATCTAAGACACGTAGCGACATCTTCACACAATAGCTTAAAGCCTTTAATTTTCAGCTCGCGCTCCTGAAATATAAGATGCTCGAGACACCGCCATCTACCGAGGTAAGATGTAACTATATTTTCAACCGCAAAGGTGAGTCGTGGGGAACGAGGAACCTCGCAATGTGGACAGATGGCAACTAGTTATCTGGAGATACGACAGAGGGCACTTTCATTAATTTTTAATATCCATAGATCATATTAAAAAGAAATAAGTCTTATATAGTTCAACGTAATAATCACTCCCTTATCGCTTTCACTCCTTAAACTATTTCGGTTGGGATTTTAGAAATTATAGTTCACTTTAGTGTCATGATGATTCTGCCAATGTAAAGGAGACTGCAGAAATTTCACTCAGGGGCAACCGGTTCTAAAGAAGAAACAGCTTTAATTTAATTCTATAGTTTAATTAATTCAAAAGATTATTTTGTATCGTTAAAGTAAAATTAATTATTTCATAAAAACAAATGCCTACCTCTTTGAAGATGCTTTTTTTAATTACTAATGTCGATTTCTGTGATAATATTTGTTTGTTTATTTGCTTTACAATGTGCATTTTTCTGATTGTAACAAAAAAAAATTATAAAAACAGTTTATGTTTCTGTTTGCCCACAGGTCAACTGGTAGAGAATGCTATTCGGCATTAAGTTCACATTTTGTACTCAAATTGGTATTTTTGTGCAATAAAGATAAAATAAATAAATAAACTCAATTATTCCATAAAATCGCATATAATAAAACCAAGAAAAAAAATCTGATATTTCCCCCCTTTTGTCTAAATGGCCCCAGCCGTAATTAATATCTAACCTAAAAAATACCATAATAGTCTACTTGTTTTTGCGTACCCCTAAATTTGTCCCTGAGTGTATTTTAACAAATTTCTACAGTCGATGGCATTCGTAGAAAGCCAAATGCCACCATTTAGGCCCCGCGCAGACTGCAGACCATTTTAGTCGGCTGATTGTGTTTTGTCTTCACAACTTTGTATTAAAAACCCCCGTCAAAATCAGGACCCCGACTTTCAGAGCTCGTAACTCTTAAATGTCTAAACGGATTTACATAAAATCCACTCTAGATTAAGTCACCTTTCTAACAAAAAATACACAAATACACGTACACACGTGAAACTTATAACACCCCTCTTTTTGCGACGGCGGACGGAAAAATGGATAGGTAAGGACTATCGTATAATTAATCGGCCGAAAGAAAGTCGGCAGTGTGCGGGGAGGCTTAGAGTTAAGTTAAATACTTCATTACCATCCTGTATCTCTGGATAGGCCTTATGCAGTGATGACGTCACGCAGCCTGGAGCAACGCCTTCGTATGTGGGTCACCCGTTAGCGATGCACCGCGTCAATTGGGATGTGGCTGGAAATAGCCCGGGGTTGGGCTGGCGACGTCATCTTATATTAAAAAACGTCTCTTGATTGTCCCAACAGATTTCACAGACAGTTAAAATTGAACCGTAATACACCGTACTAAAACATAGACGGTGTTATTACAAAAAACTTAGACACGCCTAGACATGTCTAAAATTACAGTTTTCTATGAATTGACATTTACATAGGTACTACCAAGATATTTTTGACATTGTTTTAAAAATGAACCCCTCTTTTTCTTTGTGTTAAATTATAATTTACCGCGACTAAAGACTCAAGAAATAACCAGAGTTTTGAGTTAAACCTTGGGACGCGTATCCTACTTGTCTACTTGACTATTATTTTTTTTATAATATAAGAAATACTAGCTTAGATGTATAATAAACTCAAAAATACGATTGTAGCTTTCCTTGTAACCCATGGTTTTAACCAAACAAGAAATCTCTGTCTGTCTTTCATTTCATATTCTGTTTCAATTTCATATTCATCAAATATTTTCTATCTCATATAGACAGAATGTAATGTTTGAAATGTAATGAAATAGACCAAGCTTCTTTCCCTATATATAAATCTCTAATAAACTATTAGATGAGAGAACACACAGTACAGAGGATTCAAAGGATTCTGGGAAGTCGTATGAAAACCATTAGGACTTCTGTTTCATCGTTTAATATGCTTCTTATCATTTTTTCAGGACTGTAATAACAACATGAAAGTTATATACTTAATACAACTCTTAGTTGGGACATTCTCATGCTCAGTGCTTACTTACTTCTTTATTGTAAATGAAAAGAAAACATTTTTAGATACTTATGAATTATGATTTACCGAAAAAACTCAATCACAAAAATGATTAAAATTTATTAACTTTAATTTGGGAATTTGATTTTTAATCATCCTTTCTTTATGCAGTATATTTGAATTCAATTTATCGTCACAAATTTCAAGCTGTTCCAACAAAACAACCAAGCAACACCCTCGATTTATATTTCCTGAGCAGATTTTACTAAGCATCTATTTCCTGCGACATCTCGCATTTTCACCTGTTTTAGCGTATTTCCAGTGCAATTTCCTCGGCTATATTTAGCCATGGCCGTTATAAGTGGTGGATAGATTTGCCATCGAGCAAGGGCACCCCGCGCCCCGCACCCCGGACCCGGCCTGTTTCAGAATGAAACTGACCCAATTCCTGCGTTGCACCCCTCCCGCACCAACTGACGTCATAGGTAACACCATAGCACCACAACTGCACATCTTATGGCTAACCAGCAAGCAATTGAGCTCGGTCGCTGCTTTACATACAGGATGTTCTCGCGAAGCAATGGGACAGCAGTTACGTCGGTTCGGTTGTGCGTGCTGGAGGTACAAAGTCAAAAACTGGGTCACCCGGGTTGCAAGCCTCTATTCATGAATCGAACGCGGGGCTGACGCGCGCGGTTCATTCTTGCTCGGACCTGTTAATCGAGCTCCACCTGCGAAACGACGGGTTGACGCAGGACTTGTGCCATTTCATTCTAACTGGGCCTGCATGCTAGGTCACTGAAAATTAAATTTAAATCCCAGGAACCAAAATATAACAGATTATAAAAGCTAATCTATTAGAGATAGATACAGCTTTCATTTAGATTATATATTTCATTTAAATGAATACATCTATTTCATATTCTAACGTAAGACTTAATGCTTAAGGTTTAACCTTTTATTACTAAGTTTTACATTTTTTGTGATTTTATCAAGACGGGATACTTTTATTTTAAACGTTAAGCGTTTGGTCTTAGAATATGGAATAGATATATTCGTTTCCCTAGCGCCTGTCAAATTTTATCTCGTGCATGCATGTTAAACCCGCTGGTCTTCAGGAGATTGAAATCCATTCATAAACAAAAAGTACCTACCTTAATCAAGCGGGATATACTTTATTGGAACCTTTAGACATATCGCTTTTCATGGAAGAATGCGCCTTTGTCTGACCCTACATTCTAATACCATTAAATCATATTATTAAGAGATAGGTACCACGAAAATTTTTTATTTGTCTTGCGAGTAGCAACAGATTACGAACAATGATCAAAGCAGCTTTTAAAGCATTATATGTTTAAGAATGCTAAATATTTATGTATTATATTATAATCCGTTTTATCTACCCCTGTTACTCAAAGAGACGTTTAGTTTAGTGGATTAGGAGAAAGGAATTTTAACTTATTATTTTTTGCAGATGGTACGTTGTACTGGCGAAGAAAATCACTGAGCCTTAATGTAAATAAATAAAACTGTCGTACTTTTATAAAGAGCAGCGTCTCTTAAAAAATGCAAGCGTCATACATAAAGCTTAGAAAAATTTGAAAGATCAAATAATCTTCACGTATTAAAATAGCTGCATCTGATTTATAGGAGTTTGGTCACGCAACACTCGCTGGATTGCCTGAATAAGGTTTCATAGTAGTAGACTTAGCTAAACTCCAATCCTCTCGCCGAAGCTGGACGAGGTGGCTACGCTGTCCTTTTCTAACTTATTATATGTTTGAGAAGGATGGCAAGCCTGGCCTCACCTCGGCGAGAGTATAGAGCTATTATAATAATAACATTAAAGGCTTTAGTTTACAAAATCTACTTACGCATCGTCAACAAATGACTTTTACAGAATTAGAACTAACATAAGGTTACGTCACTTCAAACTAAGCTTTTTGTGATACCCATAATGAATTACATGAATGGCGACTTAACTTAAGGTGGACATTCACGGTCAGTTAAACTGATCAGTTGAACTGATGTACATCCAAAAACTAACCGTGAATGTGAAATCTTAAGTTGAAATTATACGAGCTCAAGGTCAGCTTCTGGATGTACGCCAGTTAACTGATCAGTTTAACTGACCGTGAATGTCCACCTTTATAAAGCCGTTGCAGATGAGCTGAAATACAGGGCGTCCAAATAGTGTCCTCGATTCAGTAGACAAGGCTGCGTCCTTCTGACGCACGGCGCTGCCTTGGGCGGAGCAGCTACACCCTGTACAAACCATGATGTGATACTGCGATGTAGGCAACGATATTTTTGTCAATGTCTATTTATAGTAACGACGATAGAGCGGTGATATCGTTATTATTTCCAACGTACTACATAGATTAAATACAAATTTGCGCCCTTAACACATTTTTATTCGAAAGAATAGGAAATTTTAAAATATGACTGCTTATTTCATTACAATATTTACATTTATTTCCAAACATTCTTCAATCAGTTTTTGTCTAACCTAAAAGGGACACCTAACTAGATATATAAGTTTGATTAGAATTAGGTACCTACGTGTGTTAGCAATATCAATCAAGAAAGTCTTCAATCCAAAAATTACATTCGGAATTATGAAAATTCAGATTCAGATCGAAATTATGCAGTGTACCCAAGTTTCTCCGAAATATTTTTCAATAAAAAAAAACAATATACAAATCCATTTAGGCCGTAGGCGATAACAATCAGACACACACAGACAAAGGCGTAAAAATTACAACACCTTTATTGGTCAAAGTTAAAAATATTTTTTCCAAAAAATGTTAACACCCCATACAGCCCAAAGTATTTCCAAAATCGCATCCAAGGTACACCCAGGTCCTAAATGTCAAACGGTTAAAGTCGATACCCACTTGTTGCATGACCGGGTCACGGGGGGGCGGCGCGGCGCGGGGCGGGGGCATGCAGCGGGCAATGACCGGTGCACCCGCTAGGCTGCAGTTAAAGTTCGAAGGTCAATTTATGGTGGACGTTTTTAGATTTTGGGGTATTTTGGTAACAGATAAATGTCTATTCGCTGAGGGCTTTGTGGTTTAAATGTTGAGCCATCGTAGAAACCTGTCCTAATAAAGGAAAGTAATTACGTCAAACTAAATTGCAGACAAAGTTCTATAGTGGCTAAATAAAGTGAGTGGTCTCCGCTTGGGTAGCATTGGTGGACTCTAACTAAAAAAGTGCCCGTGCAGGAAAAAATGCAAATTTGCCCCAAATGGGTTTCGATTCTTTGATGCTTAGGATAAGCAGGTTACTAATCCTCCAGAACCTCAAGTTCCGTTTGCCTAAAATACCTACCTAATACTGGTATAAACTTATTCCAATGCTTTCATGTTCAATCAAAATCGGTTCCATTATAAACAATGCAATCAATGCTAAATTTTCGAACGCCAGCAATCTTGTCTGTTGTTTAAACCTAATTTTAGTAATTCGTATCAAATTCATTATTTCAACCTTTTAGTCACACAAATATTTGTTATTTATCAGTCCAATAAATAATGTATAGCGGACTTGGAATTTCCGACAAGTTACCGGTAAACCCTAGGCCGAACGAAGCATGTTGCGTTGCGAAAAATGCTATCTATTATACTAGGGACTAGCGCCAGTAAGTCATTTAGTAAATGTAAAAAACCACCCCCAAATTTAGTACGCATAGGCTTCAGCGATACAGGTAAAACTTATCGGTTGCATAATGGCGGTGACGTCACGGAGGCGCGGCGCGGGCGCGGCGGGCCGCGACCCATTCATGGGCCGCACGCACACACGCGCATCGCGACCCCACACCATTGTGATTTTCGTAATGACGTCACGCTACCCTGACCAATCACAGCGCAGATCCATTCAAGCCTAACTCCTGAAGGGAATTTCGTCGCGCGGGAGATGCCAGTCGCCTGATGATCGCGTGGGAGGCGAGAGCCTGCACAGATATGTAAAAACATATACGTAGACATAGAATTTCGGGACCAAAATGTATGAATGTGAAATCAATTGGCATGTTTAGAGGATCAGCTGATACCGTCGCAGGGTGAGTTTTGACTGATATTAAAAAGCACTAAAAGTTCGCACGTGTAGGTCGTGTAGCTACGAGCTACGCGATGCCGTAGCACTGCCTACGCGTTGTCTGGCTCGTAGCTCCGTAGACTCGCCCACGCTTAGGACCTTCCTGACGAAACTTCTATTTACTTTTGCCGAGCTCGACACTGGTTTTTGTAGTTTGGTTTGCCTTGGTATCAGCTATAATGTCATCTGCTATAATGTCATCAAATCTCGATACAAAAACCTATAACAATCCAGGTCTTGGTTGTCTACTCCGTAATGCATCTATTAAAAACATAGTAATTGCTATGTATATTAAAATGAAACGTTTTTGATTTTTTACGCCTGGAATCTCGTTCATTTTATTTCTAATGGGCACGAGAAGACTTAAAATAATAGACTAATAATAATAATAATAATATAGTCAATAAGACCCAACTCTGGTAGTACATGCTCGGTCTTTTGTTTCGCTCCAACGGCCTTACGAAGTACGGAAGGACCTTCAATTCCGTATCTGTAGCGACCTCTACTGCCGTAAAATGAAACCAGAATCAAGGAATATATGGCAAAAAAATGTGTTGCAATTCGGTCTTATTTTTATACGCAATTATTTTATACTAAAATTAATGATATAAGATTCATATTCTTTTAAAATTTTAAACATATATTCATTAAATTTTTAAAGTCCCTTTATTTTGAACAATAATATACACTCATGATATTTGCAATATATTATAGCCACATTTTGATTAACGTAACGTAACTATATGAAGCAAATAATGTACTCTTAACACGTAGTTTTGGCAATGCGGAACATTTCTTGTTAAATGACTTCAACAGATATGCATTGCCCATAGACTTAGAAAAAAAATCAATTCAACTCTAAATAGGTAGTCCAATAAAAATACGGTGTTTATTTTTTTAAACTAATATCCCCTCATTCATAAACCTATTTTACTAAAAGTATGCTTTGTCACTTTCTCTCAGATTCAAATGTCACAATGAAAGATAAGGACAAATCATACTTCAAGCATACTTTAGTTATTGTGCGATTATGAATAAGAGGGTAGTGTCAAACCCGGTGACTGTCATATCCAATTTTGTCATGTTATACGCTTTGTAAAAGTAACTCGGGCACAGAACTTAAGAACTTGTACAGCACGACAAAATTAAGACTGTATGCAAGAAGCACAAAAATCTCTTATTACAGCCTGAAGGTATGTGGCGTGGATCACGTAGGCACATTGAAAAGATCGATAAGTAAAATTTTCGTTTTCTAATCATTGACGTGATATATGTACGACGCTATTGCCCTTTGAAGTTATTGTCTAAATGTTTCCCAATATTCAAACTGTGAATAGATTAGATCGCTATTAAAATTTTACACTCTGTATGCGGCAAATATCAAATACTTGCTCCGACAGCCGTTATCCTGTCAAAAATAACCCGACAACTTCGTAAAGTTCTGGGTTACATTGTAACAAAAGAAGCTGTGTTTGAGGAACAAGGTGATTTAGTACGTTTAAAATCTGATTTCGGAAAAGATTTAAAAAGCTTAAGTTAGATTCTGTGAAGTAACGCAATTAAATATGATTACTTAGGTACTACAAAAATACGTAGTCTCTAATTCAGACAGCGGTAATAAAAATGTTAGTATTCATTCGGATATGGGACTTGTTATGACAAGTCCACACACACATTTTGCACTAGTAAAGAATAATCAAACTTAGGATTAATAATAATAAAGTTAATTTTATGAGCTAAAAAAACTTATAAACCTTTATTAAAAAGTCTTATTTAGTAGTTATTTTCTAATAATGAATACGCTTTGTTCAATGTGGATCTTAATAAAGATCTGTTTTAGATTTAAGAGATTAAGGAGATAACTAATAAAAGTAATAAATCAATAGATTATTTATAATAAAATCGAATTACGAAACTATAGCTATATAGAACTAGTTATGAGCGTCGTGGGAATAGTGGTAGTCGATTCGTGGTCGTGAGGTAACGAGTTCAGGACCGTGGAGCCAATCGTGTACCAATGTTTTTTACAAGCTTTTTATTAACTTACAACGTTTGTTTGTAAGTTAGTTTGTTAGTTTGTTTAGATCTAATCTTGCAAGCAAAATTTGAACCACTTCCCGTTGTCCGATTGAGCTAAAATTTGGTATAACGAATGTAATTCGGTAACAATGTAATAATATGGTACCATGGAGCTGATCTGATGATGCAGTCGTAAGGTAGTCATAGGAACTCCACAACGAAACAAGATAGCCCCGCCGTGTTTGGGCTCGTCGGATTTGTCTTGATAAGCAGATGATGGTTGCGCAAAAAAAATACAGTTGGCTAGAAAAACTTGTCCCAAAAATTAAATTGTTGATAGAAACTTCATCATCATCATCATTTCAGCCGAAAGACGTCCACTGCTGGACATAGGCCTTCGCCAAGGTTTCCGCCACAAGGACCGGTCCTGCGCCGCTTGCATCCATCGACTTCCCATTGAACTTATTCCTAATAGTTAGGTATAGGTACTACCTACCCGAGCACCTTTTATGTGGTAAGTGATAAGATAACCGATGTGATGTTGAAGCAAAATTAGGTAAGTAATGACAATTTTGACTGAAACATCGACTTTGACTATCCAAAAAGGAGAGTAATGTGTTTTCTTTGTGATCTCCTGTAGGCTAAACGCCTTGACGGATTCAAAAATGCGGGGTTTCGTTGAATTGGTATTATCCAAGGAGTCATAGGCAATATCAGAACATCCTCAGTCCTGATGCTGCAGGGGTAGTCGGGTTTTCAAAGCTCGCTTTTTGTTACGCTTGTTATATTTAACCAGGAGAGGTTTTGTATGAAATCTTTGTTTTCTCAGCCTTTATAGATTTAAATATATGTAATAACGTAAACCACCTGTTATTGATCCTGTTACAGGGCTTTGAAGGTTACATGTAAGTAGGTTTTCTTACTTTTTATAATGTATTGTATTTACATGTTTACGAGTAACTTTGAATGAGAAATATTTTATTGATTTGCGTTGTATGTTTTATTAGAAAATTTATTACTCAAGTAGGTACCTACTTGTATCTAAGTAATCCCTTCTGGATTTGGTTTCTAAGAGGGAAATGGGATAAAAAATTATAAGCTTACTTTCTCACGGGAAAATATGATTTTCTAGACTGCACTCGTTTGAAAGCTGTTAATTTAAATTTAAGAGTTTTTAGTTGCGCTAAGCCTTATCCAAGGAGGTCACATAGAAACAATATCCATAAAACTAGGAGCAATTCGTATGCCGAGGGAAGGCGGAGGGGCCTGGCTTGACGTCAGAGCTCTCCCGTGACGTCATGCGTCTCTGCCACACCCGCGTTGACGTCATTGTAGCGTTTGGACCTAGATTCTACAGCTATCATTCGCTAGAACTGTCCAAACAGAGCTAATTACACGGCAAAAAACTAAAACGTTTTAGGAGACGAAATTCCCTTAAAATTACGATTTTTACAGATTCCTTTAATTTTAAATCTAAATTAAACTATAATTCATATGATATTCAAGTAACTAACTGGATGAATTAAAGCAAAACTGCAAACAAATCTGGGAAATTTGTCTGAAAATGCAAAAATAAACCTCAATGCACCAACACGCAGAAGCGTCTGTAAAATTCAATGAACGACTTTGCTACGTCACGGGCGTTGCAGGCTCCGCCGTCCTTCTCGGCCGGGTAGGACTGTACTGGTGCAAGCAGGATAGCGAATGACCCAGTTTCCCGACCCCAGTCAGAGGTTCGGCATCTATTTTTAATCTGAAGGTCGGTGTATTTATAGAGGCAGGGGCTGCGGGCGTCTGAACGCCTCTCATTGTAATTTGTTGCCGTCGCTACAATTATTTCTGGTTGCTTGAACGTTGCTTTTAACGGGACATTAACGGTTTTCAATTATTGATGAGGTTTTTGATAACGTTCAAATTTGGAACGCGTCTTTAAAAAATTATTATAAGAATGGCTGGAGAATTACCCAACAATTCGTTTTGGTGGTTTAGGGTAATGAAATAAATTTAAACCACCTACCTGTTTCAATATATTAAGGGGTATTATGTTTGTCTTCGTAATCATTTAATCTGTTATTATATTAAGTACGTAACTACTCGTACTTGTTTTTTGTGTTTCGAATAGAGATTACGAAAAGCCGTGTTTATTAGACCTCTTAACATTTTTCATTAATCATGCATTTAAAGTATAATTTTACGGCCTGGCCACGACCGTACGATGGTGATGGAAACAAATGAATAAAAATCGCCTCATCTACCGCCGCGGCATGGCATGGTTCATACATCTGCACGCATTTGTTTCTTGCTACTCGCCGCTCGTGTTCAGCTAAAGTCGTGGCCAGACCGTGAAAGACTTTTCTTATGATTAAGTTAAATGACATTTTTAATAAAGCTGGCAAAGGTTCTTTTGTTTCAGGATTGGAACTTCTTTGTCCCCTGATATATTTTTTTAATCATTAGATAAATAAAAGTCAGGGTATAACCTCACAAATTGACCTAGTCCCAAACTAAGCTCTAAGCTTGTACTATGGGTACTAGGCAACGATATACATACTTATATAGAGAAATACATACTTAAATAAATAGATAACATCCAAAACTCAGAAACAAGTACTTGTGCTACACAAATATTTGCCCAAACCGGGAATCGAACCCAGGACCACTAGTTTCGTAGGCAGGGTCACTACCAACTTGGCTAACCACGTCGTCTTCCACGTATTCCTCCCACATAGAACTCGTGTAGGTACCATTTAATTTTTCGGGATCGAATTATCCCAATCCATGACTAAACTGTGTTCCGAATCATCTAAGTCCGTTTAGCCGTTAATGCGTAATTATAAGACAGACATTCAAACATCGATACAAACTTTCACATTTATCAACAAAAGCACGAACAAAAGTTTGTATGGATATTCGGATGTTTTTGTTTCAATCATGCCTACACGGCTGCACAGATAAAGATGAAATTTGTAATATAGATAGCTTATACCCAGAATTAGCACATCCACATTTTATCCCGAAAAAGATACTGTTCCCGGGGAACTACTAATGAACTACCTATTAAAAAGTATTAAATTAGTTAAATCTTCAAAATAAAACAGGTGTCGTGTTGTTACGCTAGACCTTTGCCCGCTGTACCGTGCGCGGTGTCAGGTGGCGGCGCCCGCGGGGCTTCGGGCTCCGGTGACTAATCTATCGCGCCCCGCTTAGCGGATCTAGTGGTAAAGGAAGTTCGGCCATTTTGCTTTTAATTACGTAGCAGCAGGTATGTTCACTCATGTTGAATTTTACCATTCTGCAGTTATAGGGATTGAATAGATTATGATAACAAATTAAGTATTTTCGAAATTGACGCAACCTGCCTGTGGTGTTGTCATCCCATGCACATTGTCAACGATTCCAAACTTTCAGACCGTTTAGAAACGCTTAGCCTCTGGAGAGACTTTGTATCTCTCTGCATCTTCTATCGTCTGCACAATGGGGAGTGTTCCGAGGAACTGTTTAGACTGGTGCCAACGGCTTCGTTCTACCATCGCACTTCTCGTCATCGGCGGGACGTTCATTCCCATTCCCTCGAGCCACTGCGCTCAACCACGCGCCGGTTCTCTAGAACGTTTCTAGCGGTACTATCCTCGTATGTAAGAACTTGGAATGAACTTCCCGCTGACATTTTGCGCTACAATATGGGGCTTTTTAAAAAGGGTGTCATTAAATTTCTTCGCGACCGGCAACGCATTGGTGACGCCTCTGGTGTTGCAAATGTCCATAGGCGGCGGTGACCACTTCCCATCAGGTGGGACGTCTGTCTGTTTGTCTGTCTAAGGCAATGAAAAATGCAGATGAGCGCCATCGGCGGCCAAAGTCGGACTCGCGCTCAAAGGGTTCCGTACCATCGTATAAGACTTACCTAACCCTTTAATTTTTCGCCTTTGTACTTTAAATTTACGAGGTCAATGTATTATTTACTTATACTTTTTGTGCAATAAAGAGTTTACATACATACATACATTTTTATTTAATTTATTTCTTATTATTTGTTGTTATAGCGGTAATATAAATACATACTCTGAAAAAATTTTAACTGTCTAAATATTACGGTTCATGAGATACAGCCCGCTGACGGACAGACGGACGGACGGACGGACGGATGGACAGGGGAGACTTAGTACCAATAGGGTTCCCCTTTGGGTACGGAACCCTAAAAATAGGTAGAAAATTCAATAAGTTTGAATATACACAGTAAGTAGGCACATACATGTTACCAGTTAGCCATTTATTGTCATGGTATCGGTTGCTATAGAAAAAGTAAGTGTCCACAGACTAATGCCCTGATCACACGTACCGAGTAGTGGCGAGCCAGCGGTTTGGCGATTTGGTACTCGGCCGAGAGAGAAGGGGGGGTGAGTAGGTGTTTACACGTACTTTGCTTTTCCTGACGAGTCAGTTCACTTTCGACAGATTCGTCAGTGCGTCAAAATGAATAGCAAAAAGAAAAAAACTTGAAAGCTACTCGCTACTGGCTCGCTAGTGACGAGTGGTCGTGTTCATAACTGTCGAGTGGCGAGCGAGTCGGCGGGGGTATGCTGAGAGGAGTGCGGGGGTGGGCACTCGGCCTAGTAAACAAAACAAGGTCCGAGTGACTCGCTCGTCATTTTGCTGGGCCGAGTACTAGGCCGAGTACTCGTCACAAAGTACACACGAACCGAGCACTCGGCCGAGGGCACTCTCTCGCCGCTGTACTCGGTACGTGTGATCAGGGCATAAGACGGCGCGTCATCGTTAAATACGAGAACGACAATAATCAGATAAACGAACACATCTTATCATTCACTAAGTTACTTACCTATATTTTATAAAACATTTTAAAGCATATTTTATTTTGAATACATGGTAAGACTTTAATTTGTATTCTAGTAAATAATGTTCGAAGTAACACATTGATATATTTCGTTGTAAAATGAAGGTAAAATAAACATCAAAAGCAAAAACAGATAAAAAAAACCATTTTATTTTGGTCTGTATCTTACATCTTCACATTGTTTTTCAGTTAGAATCTATCAAAAAGCTTTATCAAAAGGCCTACGTCAAAATTTCGCTAGTTCGAAACAGAATCTTATGACAGTCAACAAAAGTTAAAAGTCATTTTGACTAATTGTCCTATATACATATAAGACGTTATAGTTATAGGCCTCAGGAGGCTGAACACATTTATTATGTTTCTGCGTACTAATTAGATCAAGCGTTTACATAATTCCCGTAGTCCGGTGGCAACGTGCGATGGGCATAAATCATTGTGGCGGCCCGGCCGTAATCCTGTAAGGCTCCGGCCTCCTTACTACGGCTTCCGGACGCCCTGGCTGCTTCCAGCGAGCTACTGTAACTACATACATACATACAAAACATCGTCACGTCGTCAACATGCACAAGATGAAGAAGGCGTTATATGTGACGTTCTCAATACTGGGTGTTTTTTTATTCGTCGAAAAAATTTTGGGGGTTAAATCAGTAAATCATACTGATCAACTTTCACTATGGGACCAACCCCGAAATAGCGAAAAAAAAATTTACCATCCCATACATTTTGCCTAGTCAGCTGACGATGTTTTGTATGGAAGGGTCAAATTTTATTTAAGCCCCAAAATTTTGTCGACGAATATAAAAACACCAAGTATAAAGGGACCTTATGGAGGCAGGCGGTTACGCCGTTTTTAGAACTGTTACCATAGTATTCGTATAGTTACAAGAATAAGAAGAGCGCAACTGCATTCCTCCATAACGTCCCTTTATATTGAGAACGTCACATATCAATTTAACTTCTTCGTCTCTCATTGTGGGGCTGCCTGAGGCTTCGTAGCGCCTGAGTCGTAGGATGTTTTTTTTTCATTTGATTTTAATTTTAAATCATGCAATGATAAATCCTCACGTCTTCCTTTCAGATTGAACTGACCATTTCAATTTAATCTCGTTTTGAAATCGTCTAAAAAACGTACCATTTTGTTTCCTAACCCATGCATAACCAAAAATAATATTTTCTGATTCCATTGTATAGTAGTATACAAAAACTAAGACGTTTTAAATTTGACGACGCGGTTAGCCTAGTTGGTATTTGTTCACTACCAAATACCAACTAGGCTAACCGCGTTCACTTCGCAGGTTCACTAACCCGCCTACGAAGCTAGCGGTCCTGGGTTCGAATCCCGGTATGGGCAAATATTTGTGTGATGAGCATGAGTATTTTCTTCCTGCGTCTGGATGTTTTCTATGTGTGGTTACCAACAAGTGATACATTGTAGCGAACAACTTAGTATAGTCTAAAATCGTAACATGTACATAATGCTCACTTAATTATAGGTATCCACAACATGCATAATTATACATTATTCAATGTGCTTAGAATTATAGAAAACTTGCGTTAATAAAAAAAAAGTATTAATTGCTCAGTTACGTAAATAAATTACATTCAATAATAATAAATAAGTATACATACATACTAATTCCGAAATACAAACAAACAGATTCACAATATAATATGTTATTTAAGTATGTATTTCTCTATTTAAGTATGTTTATCGTTGTCTAGTACCCATAGTACAAGCCTAGAGCTTAGTCTGGGATTAGGTAAATTTGTGTGGGATTGACCGCTGATATTTTTTTTCATTTTTTTTATTCCAAATATGTACTTCTAGACCAATCAATCCATTGTTAAAATTTTTCATTTTCCTAATAGTACCCGTCACAAAGAGAGTTTACCAACAGACAGGCAGTAATAAAATCGATAGAGCATTATACATAACTGTTCTAAATGACCCTCATCGTAACTAAATTAACGAAGTATAATGAGCGAGAAGGCTCGTGCGGACGAGGCAGACGTCCGAATACCGCGGGCCAATTCACAAACTGTAGCGAGAACATATATGTTTCATGAACCATCCAGGTTCTATTTATAGGCAAGAGACAGCTACGGAATAGCTATAATTTTGCTTTTTTTCTCTTTAAACTGAGTTAACGGTATATAGTAAAATGTACCCTTTTGAATTTGTTAGAAAACCTAACAAATTTAACGGGTGACTCAATGTTCGATGGTCTTTGCCACAATAAAATCTGTTCAGAATATGTGAGTGCAGACAAATCACTGATTTTCATGCCACATAGGCATGTATCACTTAATTTACTTACTATTTTAACTCATAATTTTTTGTCCCAATTTTTGTTGAAGCCATGTCGCCACATTTGATGCGTCTCTCGCCACAAACTAAATATTTATCCAACTGAATATCATAAATATGAAAGTTTATAACGCCTAATCGTATTTGGATAAAATTTCGCGATCTACGCGAATGTAGTCGCGGGTAAACGCTAACGTTATAATTAGATTCCAGCGTAGCGCTTGTGAATTGTTCCCCGCGCTAATAGGTAGACAGGACATAATGCCGTCGCGGCTGTATGGTAGCAGCGGCGCGCAGCCTTAGCCCCGTGTCACTCGCACCTCAGTCCACCCCGTGCACACACGTCCAAAAATATATTATTTATATTAAAAATAATGCGACAAGTAGCTGTGACAGTCCGCTAGTGTTTTGTTTTAATTTTTGTGTTTATGGCACGTGAGTATTATGTACATTTGTTGGATTTTCATTTTAAAATCTTTATTTTACTTACTTTTATAAATTATAGTAATATTTGTCTAAATACGTAAGTAAAAAAAAAATATGGTTAGATTAAAAAAGGAGTACATACACCTATAACTCGTATCTTATTATTTTTTATTGTCTAGCGTAAAAATTCTATAGTTAAACTTATATCACTATTAATGATCATCATCAAATTAAACGCAAATATTTTGACTGCGCGGAACCCAATTAAAAATAATATTTTTATACCTAAGTCCTGTACTTATGTGTCTTTAAGTAAATATGTACAGTCAGCATCAAATACATAGGAGCAGCGAAAGTGGCCAAATATATCGCAACACATCTTTGTTACTATAGGAATAAGGTTGTGTTGGAATATATTTGGCCAGTTTGACTGCTCCTATCTATTTGATGCTGACTGTACTAACAGATGACAGGCGCCACTTTAGGGTTCCTTACGAAAATAGTAAAAAAGGAACTCTTATTTTTTAAGAGACGCTATTAACAATTCTATACATTTTTGGATATCAATGCGTAACAAATAAAATACTCACCTACACTTTTCTTTTCTAAATCTAATCTAATGTGCCAACACAATAAAAAATTACTATCTCGGATCGGAAATCGAAGTCCCTTTTTTTTAAATATGTCTATGAGCAAAATATAAATTTTAATCACTTAATCAAAGACAAAAGCCCTCTACATAGCTTCCTAAAGTCTAAAAGAGCCTCGTTATCGGCACACTTAAACGGCAAAATACGGCCCAGTTTAGGTCTTTCACATTTGACTTAACAAAACATATTTAAAATATAGGTTAGACTTCAAATTGACATAAATACAAAATACCTTATTGCCCTTTTGTTTCCTGACGTACAAACGAAACACGTCGACTTTACCTACATTGAAAAGTACGAGTACACTCGACTCATATAGAGCAGTGTTTCTCTTAGCCCGGTAGCACACCTCCGCCGCGAAACCGCGAAACTGTGGCGGAATCGTGATATTTAATACGAAATTGAACTTTATTTCGTTGCCAGAGTTTCGCTACTACAGTTCCGCGGCGGAGATGTGCTACCGGCGTTAACCTGTGGTCCGCGGGCCCCGGGCCCGCGAGTATGTGTACAGTCGGCCAAATAAATGGTCTTTCAATTTTGACACAACTTCCTGTGAAATAAAAATTTCACATAAGTCGGCCCTTCAAACTGACAACTGACAAAATCAACCTTATTATTTTATGATGTGCAAATAGATTTCATCCTTAGGGTGGAAGACCACATATTTGGTCGACTGTACGGGGCTCCGCCGCAGCACCTATGAACCATTTAACAATAATAAACTGTATGAAATGTATTGCCTTTTTTTTTATTAAGGGGTCCTTAGACTTGTATTTGACGGGAACGGAAAAGGTTAAGAACCGCTGATATAGCATTTAACACGGAAACTTACAATTTTTAGATTCGAAATTCGAAGGAACAAGCCTAGAACTTACATTGAGTGTAACATTGTCTCATGGAATTTTTTAACATAACTATTTGAATTCGTTGATTTTTACAGTACACTATTTTAACCAGCATATTTTAACCAAGTTTCAACCACAACTTGTTCAGGAACCTGAATACATTTGGGGCGTTATCAAAATTGTTCATTATTAGACGACGCGGTTAGCCTAGCCTAGTTGGTAGTGACCCTGCCTTCGAAGCTAGCAGCCCCGGGTTCGAATGCAACGAGGGCAAATATTTGTGTAATGAGCGCGAGTATTTGTTCCTGAGTCATAAATGTTTTCTATATATTTAAGTATGTATTACCTCTATTAGCCTCTAGCTTAGTTTGGGACTAGGTTCATTTGTGTGAGATTGCCCTTAGATATTTTTTTTTTTTTTTTAACGTATCGACGTAGTTGTTACCGCTTCAAATGGCATTAGTATCATGTGTTGCGTGCATTAAGGTAAGCCGGCAGTAAGGTTTCCGCGCGCGGGGCTTCGCCTTCGCCACCCGACACCACCGCTTTTTGCCGCCCCCAGCTAACGGCTCGATGACTACGCGTTCCATTTTTAAATTTAAATACTTTTGATGTTACCAACTTGAAAATAAAACAATTTAAATATGTACCTAATTGTCAAACAAGTTTGAAATTGACAGGATTGTTTGTTGGTTTAAAATATACGTTGCATGCTTTGATGATTAACAATTAGATTGGAAAACAGGCAATAACGATGACATGCATTTCTATTTTTTATTAGGATTATAGGTTTTTTTAACTATAGCTCATTACTGCATACTGTGACTAAAGTAACTGTATCTATTTTCCTTTAAGTATATTCTTTGCATTAGGTAATAGAAAATGCTTAAAATTCAGCACTATTACAAATTAGTGACACCATTTTTTACTTTATGGAATTCAGTGTATATTTTGTGTTAGCTTCAGTACTTACATAGACGTAAACAATGCACTTCGGCGATACTAAACTTCAAAAAAAGTCGTAATATAATTTTTGATTTCGTCCAAACTTTGGTCGTGCTTCCGAAGATATCCGAAAACTCCCGAAGTGCATTATTTATGTTGTGGTACGTTTTATTTGTGCATTTACGAAGCATGATTTCGATCGGGCCGAAGACAAGGAAATAATGAAGCCCAAAGCAGCTGCTGGCCACTGTACAAGATTAGTTCGAACTATACTCTTGTGCGTGTGACAGCGGCTATTGCGGGCGGTTCATGGTCTACGAGTGTGAAGACGCCTTTATGAAGCTGCGAAACACCCGACTTTTTTGTAACATATTATTTCAAACAGTAATAAGCAATTTTTCGTGATTTGTTTTATAGGAATTCAAATTGAACTGGATATTGTAGCTCCAATGATGATAACGTTAAAAACTAAGTATACTTAGGTACTTTTTCAATTACCTAGTTATTAACCCTTCTCGAAGGTGATAGTGTTATAAAACATAGTGTGTTTTTAAACACATAACTAAATTTTCATGTTGTTAAATTTAACATTTGTTCGTGTACTTATCTTTTGGTGACATTGTTGTTTACTTGCCTAGGAATTGATTATTATCGTGTTATTTTTAAAGTATTTTGTGTTTCTTCAATGTATTTAAGTCTTAGAACATTTTGTAACTATATTTTGATAGTCTGCAGCGTGAAGGCTCCTTTATTTTCGATTAGGAGGGGGGTTAATTATCAAAAAAAAATTACGTAGTTAAGGCCTTAATTAAGAAACGTTAAAATCTATCAAGTCAATCAATCATACGGTTAACAGTAATTCTCTTATTATGTCACCATTGTATTCTGTTGGAGTCCGTATTAAATAAATAAATAAATATGGTTAACTTTCAACATACAATGGAAGAAAATTTACGTTTTTTAATTAAGGCCTTAACTACGTAATTTTTTTTTTTGATAATTACCCGGGAATAATATTCAGGAATCGGCCCCAAGATGCTTATAAATATCTGACTTCAACCTCTACCGCTAATGGCGTTAGAGCGTGCTCAGATATTTTTAAACACCTTGTCTGCTTCTGAACCTAAACTTTATTTTAGTGATTCATATCATGTTAAATCAAAACGTTGGTTGCGAAACCTCAAAAGCGCCGTAACGTTCGACCCCAATTCACCTCACTACTGCCATCTACACTTGTACGTTGTAACTAAACGCTCGAGAAGCTTCCTACGTATGCAAGTGTAGAAATTCACGACACGTGCATTCAGCTGATTCTGCCATGCTCGCGCTCTGCTTCCTGACTATGGTAGTCTGAAAGCAGAGCGCGTTTGACATCAAAATAAATAACAAAAGTGTTTCGGTCATGTTTTGTTTTATTGACAGTAAAGGTTGATAGATGTCGCTAATTTAATAAAATTGGACGTAAATGTGTAATAAATTTGTGATATTACATCTAAATATATAAAACAAAGTCGGGTTAGTTACACCATTAATAACTCAAGAACGGCTCGACAGAGTTCTATGAAATTGGCGCACAGATAGTTTATTACCTGGATTAACACAAATAATAACTTTTGTCCCAGAAAATTTCATAGTTCGATGTTAGTAGTGATCGGAATAGGTAGAGTTAATATGCCTTTGTTTGTGAATGTATCGTACTTATTAAACAAGAAACATTTATATATATAGCCGTTTTCGAGAACGTGAGTACAAAAAAATATATAATAGGTATATATATTTTTTTGTACTCCGTTCTCGAAAACGGCTCTAACGATTTCGATGAAATTTGCAATATAGGGGTTTAACGGGGCGAAAAATCTATCTAGCTAGGTCTCATATCTGAGAAAATTCATTTTCCTCGTATTTTCACGCAAAAAGATTTGCCCGCGCAATATGGTTCGTAATTTCGATGCGGCTACCGCCGTCTGATTAGACTAATGGTTAGAGCGTTAGCCTACTATGCCATGACTGCGGGTTCGAACTCCAGCTATGGACCGGTTTTTTGTTTTCTTTTTGTTCTTTTTTAATCTTGTTGTTATTTTTTTTTGTTTTTGTATAGAAATCGATGAAAATTCGGTCTCCCGGTACTGTGCATGATATGTGAATGAACGTGTGTTCATTCGCGAGTGAATTAAATAAAAACAGTCACATTACTCAAAACGTATTTATATCTCACTCAAGTCAGAATGAAAACACGTCAAGTTTAGGTAAATTAGCTCTACCTATTCCAATAACTGTTGATTTCAAAAATGTGTTTTAATGCATTTTAATTAAACCCTTTGTAAGTATGATTGAAAGCTATGGTTAACCCAACCAACTATTACCAGGAAAATCGTAAGTATTCTTTCAAATATTATAATTTCCCCAATAATAAAATATAGGTTTGAATACCAATAAGAACAAAGACTTTAAAATAGAGAAAAGCTATCTAATTCAATTTGGTTTCTCTCAATTTCATTTATGTTGTGTTATCAATAGGGATGTTGACAGGGTAAAGAAAATTTTCCGTAATTTTTTGTTTAAAAAAAAAAAGATATAATACTTGTCCAATACTTTTTGGTAATCTACCTGATCGACAAAGAAAAAAAATAGTTATCGTCTCTATTGTTGATATGTTGTATGATTTCAGTAAAGCCCGAAATAGCTTACTTATTTACTATACATATTACAATATTGCAATGGGACAAGATGCAAACAAGTATACTTACATATCTTTGTACTCGACTGTACAATCTACAGTCAAAGTCATAAATATATAAACATTCCCAAGATTACATAAATATCTGCTCACCCCTATGCCACTGATAATAAGGTCTATGTATACATACCTATATTTGGCAAGGTGACCGTGCTTTTGACTATACACTGAAGGTAGGTACATCCTTTCGACCAAAGGAGAGTCAACGTGGTCTAGTCTAGGTCGTACAGTCAACATCAAATACACAGGAGCAGCGAAAGTTGCCAATTTATCGAAACACATCCTTATTTCTATAGAAATATATAAATATATTGCGATATATTTGGTCATTTTCACTGCTCCTACTCGTATCTATTTGATTCTGACTGTACCATCTTAACTCTGTATCTGTACGCACACGATTTGCTCGAGTGCCACGATGGATAACGCTGAAGTTTCGAGTCGAGTTCTTCATTCGACATCAAGCTTCTTTAACTTTACATTTTTGCTGTCATAGTTAGAATATTACTGTAGGTAGAGTTAGACAAGTTGCATTAATTGACAACTAATGAAATCTGACTAACTGCCGCACTCAGAGACGTCAATTAATTTTTAAGTTTCATTAAAGTTGCTGCGTCTTATTCTATTGCTATATCAAAGAAAGTGACAGCAGCTACTTCAATGAAAGATAAAACTTAATTGACGTCTCTGAGTGCGGCCGTAAGTGGAATTGACATAGGCGAACGCACGAAAGGTTATGTTATGTCACCTTTTACATATTTTTCTGCAGTGATTAACTTTCTTAGATTACGTCGCAAGCAACGCGTGGCGTTGCGTATAATACATACGCATACTACGCTGACTGCCTGCTGAGCGCTATTCACGCTAGAGTGACATAGAACTCGTCGACAAATTCAGCGTTTGCGTTAAAGTTGAATATGTACCTACGTGTAGCTAAAGAAGATTAAATTGTTATCAACGCTAACGGAACCCTTATGAGATGACTTTATCGTCCGTCTGTCCGTCGGTCCTTCTGCCAGTCAATCCGTCAGTCTGTCTGCCCGTCGGTCTGTCAAGACCCTTTTTCTCAGGAATGGCTGAAGCAATCTGGCTGAAATTCGGAATAGATGTAGTATTTAGTGGTCCGCACAAGGCCTCATTATTAGAATTTATAAAAAAGTCTTTTAGTAATTGGAAATGGGGGGGTTATAAATTTATTTATTTATTTATCAAAGATACATTACACTACCATTACAGGGTTGAAGTAAGGCTATTATACCAAATGGGATAATGGGATGGGATATGAAAGGCCTTGATTTGCATATTTCAAAACTATTTTTTTGGACTTTAGTTTCGGATTTGTGACCAAAATGTACAAAAAATTACTTGTCCTCCTTATCTCTGAAGTTTACTGGGCGAAAAATCCGAAATAATTCAGACTTATAGACGTTTATTTATATTTTATAAAAACAATAAAAATAATTTATTAAATTCAATGTGTTTTTAGATATTAACAAAATTCTTTAAAAATGACTTAAAATTTAGGCAACCTAAAATTGACCTTAACACAAAGTAGGTAAACAAAACTTATATTTACTATATATTTTATTAATGGCCATGACTCGTTGCGTATGAATATTACCTAATACTTATATATTACTAAACATTCAAAATTGGGTAATGGTTTTGATGCGAACCATATTAAATACGGAACTCTCGGAGCGCGCGTCTGACTCGCACTTGACCGGTTTTTTTATTGTAAGACTTACGGCCGCACTCAGAGACGTCAATTAATTTTCAGGTTTGATTGAAGTTGCTGTTGTCAAGCAATACGTCACTTTGACAAGCATTTTTAATTGACGTCTCTGAGAGCGGCCCTTACTAATTTAATTATAACTAATGTAATGTACTTGTAAATATTATATTTTATTTTACGATTCACGTGTTATTTTCAGGGAATTATTTGTCTATCAGAAGAAGATTTATGCTCTTTTTGTGTCTTGTGTAATTGTGTACAAAATTAGATGATTACTTATATTTTTGCCAATCACTAAACTTTGTAGGTATGTATGTAGAAACGGGCGATCATAATAATAAGTAAATAAGTTATCATCTACTTTTAAAAAATCCTATATTTGCTGCCGTTGTCTTTATTTTTTCGAATTAAAGTTATATTTCTCAACTTTCCTTTGTTTTTTTTTGTAATCACCTGCTGGTATCTGTTTTATTTTTTATATTTCTTTCCTTCAACGCTAAACATTCTAACACTCTCAGATTATTCTTTACGTCAAAACTATCAGATGAGATTACTAATAACGGTAAAATTTAAAAAAAAATGTCTACGTCGATACTTCGGGAAAATACAATAACTGCCACACTCAGAGACATCAATTAATTTTTAAGTTTCATTAAAGTTACTGCGTCTTACTTCCGCACTCAGAGACGTCAATTAAGTTTTAAGTTTCATTAAAGTAGTTGCTGTTACTGTCTTTGCTATAGCAATAGAATAAGACGCAGCCACTTTAATGAAACTTAAAACTTAATTGACGTCTCTGAGTGCGGCAGTTATTCTATAATCTATTGCTATAGCAAAGAAAGTGACAGCAGCAACTTTAATCAAACTTAAAAGTTAATTGACGTCTCTGAGTGCGGCCGTAAAACCCATTTACGCGCTAATTGCACCTGCCCGCTACCAACAACTGCAACAACTATCTTATTTATAGGAACGAAATTGGCCGTAGTAATTGCCGTGGAACATTTTCGATCTTGGTTGCAGCATGAGGCCAGTCACCAGAACATTTAATCTAAACCACACACATTTCAGCTTACAGAGATAAGACTCAGGTGTAGCGGAAAAATAAGTACTTACACATTTTTAAATCCCTACATAAAATATGATCGTCGTTGCAAGTTGGTACCTAATAATAATCCCTGGGCTAAAAGAATGAATTAATTTCCCAACAACAACCAATTTAAATAAAACGTATTAGAATCTCGATCTTTGGAGAAGGCCTATGTCTAGCAGTCGACGCGTCATAATTATTATGATGATTAGAATCTGTATACTCCACAAGCGATATCTCTTTTTTCTTTCCCAATATTTTGACTAAAGCTATGTAAAATGTTGCAATAAAATAACCCAGTTCGGTTTGTTATTGTAAATAAAATCTCCACAAATAACTTCGGTAATCAATCATCCTTCATTTCTTTCAATTGTCGGTTTTCTTTTACCTTTCTTTGGCCTTTTTTATTTTCATTTCCTTACGTTTCTTCACATCTTCCAAACGTGTCCTGTTCCAGATCCCCGAGGACGCAGGACGTGAAGAGACGGAAGCCCAAAACAACTATTGGTCACTGCTCATGACTAGTAACCACATTATACTCTTGTGCGTGTTCCAATAGTTATTGTGGGTACTTCATAATCTACGCTCCACGAGAAAAACAGCAAAATTACGATTTCTGCACAAATTGGCATTATTCTAATGTCCAGATTGTCCTGTATTTTCTGTATACCTTCTTACTACTAGCCAAAATTGATGATTATTATCTGATTATATTTTACAATGTAAGTAAAAAAACATTATCTGTTAAATTGAAGCAAAACTGAGACAAAACTTACAAATTCTCAACCCAATCTATGTCTCTCGAAATAACTGTTTTAACTATACAAGGTTATTTTTATTTTATTACCATTAATCGGAATGTAGAGTTAATTTACCAATATTTACTTGACATAGGTACGTTCCTTAACACGTAAATGGGTCACACACAGAGTTAGGTTCAACATTGTCCCTTCTTAAAAGTTAACGACGTGAGAGTTTTTAACGCATATAATTTCGATACAGGCCAAGACTAAACCAGACTCCCATTACGCGGACATATCCTAACCCGAAAAATTTGGTTTCAAAGTCCTTGACTTTCTGGAACAGGAGAGACAACTTTTGTTTCTGTGACTGTGTTATGACCAAAATAAAATGAAAATCACATACTTACTATATCATTGACGCGGGAAAAAACTGCGTCAAGTTAAGGTAAATTAGCTCTACCCGTTTCGATTACTGATTATTACATTAGACAAGTAAGGTTTACTAGATTACTAAAGTTGGGAAATTAGCAAGATTTTTTTATAGCGACCCGCCCTCGCTTCGCTTCGGTTAATATATGTTAAAATATAGCCTATTAGTAGTCATTTGGTACTTAAAAAAAGAGGGAGCCTGGAAAGTTTTCCGGGCGTTTTAAAAATTAGTGATTTTATAGATTTCGACGTGCTCTTTCCGAATTTCCACTTTGCCAGGTAACTTAGACGCTCGCACCGCCATATTGGAATAAATCCGACTCATTTTACGATGAAAATAGTTACGTAATAAACTTGATAAAATTCCCTATAGTTTTTTTACACAAACCCGCATAGACGATGCCTAAATTAAAGATCCATTATGAAACCATTAATTACTCTATAATATGATTTATGGTATGTTTCCTTGCGAGATCGAATTAGAAATTATGGGATCCGATGTAGAGCCAATGTAAGATTACCCTAGAAAAAAATATTTCGGTTTTCAGTTGACCGCATCCCCGTGCTCTCAGATGATGCGACCAGGCAATAACAGAAATACAAGACGAATTATAAGGCGAAGTTATTGGATCAAAGGATAAATTAAAACTAGCCAGTCAATTTGCAGAAGTTGTATATTTAGATATCAATATCGAAACATCAAGAGTACGTCGCATCAGTCTTAAATACCTAAGTATAGCCACAACAGAACGTAAGTGTCCAACGTAACAACACGTAACAATAATAGTGGAACTTTTTCGTGTGAATGTTGACACAATTTTAAACTTTGGTTAAAATTCCTAACAGTCATACAGAGTTAATTTATTACACATACAAATTATGTTTTAACTCATTGAGCTTGTTGTTGTGAGCACACGAAGATATACCTACTTTGCGCTGTAAATTTTTACGGATATATCCAACCATCAAAAAGGGTGAAGTACCTTTTTTTTATCTATGTTTTCCACCAGGATATTAATTAAACTATACAACGTGAAAGTTTCAATTACGTTTATAGATTTTTAAACCTAAATCTTATGCTGTTCAATTTCAATTGTAAATGAGAATGGTATTTTACTTTAAAGTTTCTTTTGTTTCTTTCGAAGGCTAATTAAGTTTATTTTGAGCAAACATATTTAAACTTTTTGTATCGTTAATAAGTTTTATAATAAAAAGTACACGCCGTAGGAACATTTATTTGTGTAATAGATAACTCCCTCGAACAAAAAAAAATAACCTTATACAAATAAAAAAAGGAATGATAATATTTGGAAGTGTTTTAATAGGCGGATTCAATAATAAAAGCAAGCCCGAGGCCTCATGTCGGAACCACCAATAAAAACCCTAAAACGAGGTAAACAAAGTTAATTATTGTACTATCACAATTATCATATCCGGCGTTCGTTCAGGCGAGTCCATTGCAACGATATCATACAGTCCAAGCTATTTGCAGTTTTTAATTTCCTTCGTGTTTTGAAACACAAATGACAAATATAGTCAGATGTGAGAGCAAGTGCCTTAGTCATGGACAACCGATACCTATCAATAGCATAGAAGTACAGTACAGTGCGATAGCTCTTACAACGGTCATCGGGTTTGTGCTTCTCTCTCCCTCGCTCTCTTCGCGAGTCTAACCGACTTTACCCGAATCCGAAAGACTTCAAATCCTCTTGCACTGTACTTTTTTCGTCCTTTTTTACCGCCGAAAAACCTCGCACATAAACGACACGTTTTACTAGGTACGCTTATAACTAATTTATCAATACACAAATATCAATAAACAGCATATTACTGCTGGTCATTGGGGAATTAACTTACGTTTATACATGTACAGTCAGCATCACATATATCGTATCAGCCAAAGTGGCCAAATAGTTCGTCACACCATACAAAATATATAGTGTTACAAATTATTTGGTCACTTTGGCTGTTACAATATATTTGATGCTGAGTGTACATGTAAAAACAGTGGAAATAGGAAACTTATTTCGTTGCAAAGCTGAATGTGGCATACGTGCACAAAATAGTTTGGCAATAACAAAAAAAAATTGGCAATAACAAATAACTAAGCTATGACGAGAGTTAAACACGGGTAAAAATGGTACGCACTTTCTGTTTAAAAATGACGACTGTATTTTTAGAATTTATTTTCTGAATAATGCCACTTAGGTAAAAGGACGCATCTGTATATCGCATTATCAACTTTATTATAAGGGTGAATTTCTAATTACATGTTGAAAGGTGCCAACTTTTGCATCTATGAAAAAACCGTCTATGAAAAGTACGAACCAGCCAAAATTACCTACAAATTTTGCCTACATGTTCATTTTGTAAGTCCAGGAAAAAGTTACAAGGGGCGGGAAAAAAATGCAAACAATTATGCTTGATGTCCCTACAGACTGAGAGTTAGAGAGTAGATATACCAGATGCGTCCTAACCTTAATAGGGTATAATGTCCATATATTCCGAGTCTATTCCTCTTTCGGCGGCTTCGCCTTGGCGCTGTCTCCGTACAGCATGAGGCACATGGTGGCGTGGAGGCACGCCTTGGCCGGGAGGAACTTCTCATCGAACGTCAGCGCGTACCGGTACATCCAGACTGCTTGCTCATACTCCTCCTGAAACGATGACCACTATGTAGTCAGCGTTAAATATATAGGAGCAGCGAAAGTGGTCAAATATATTGCAAAACACCTTTATTAGTATAGGAATAAGGATGTGTTGCGATATATTTGGCCATTTTGGCTGCTCCTATCTATTTGACGCTGGCTGTACAGTAAAACAAGTGCTGCTGTCTATCGCCGTCACACTTTCTCTGGCATCAATACTTGGCGACGTTTACAAAACATCAATCTTTAAATATAGTTGAGCAAGTATAACTTAGTTTTAATACGCTTATATTAGCTTCACTTGTAACTATGTAATAATATCTTAAAGTCGATTTTCTAGTTAGGTTGACTTGAAATGTTGCATATTTATGTCAAGTTTGAACTCATTTAGCCGGTCTATTAAGAATAGAATAACGGCCGCACTCAGAGACGTCAATTAATTTTTAAGTTTGATTTAAGTAGCTGCTGTCACTTTCTTTGCTATAGCAATAGAATAAGACGCAGCAACTTTAATCAAACTTAAATATTAATTGACGTCTCTGAGTGCGGTAATTAGTCGTTTCAGTGGTATGAGTACACTCATAACTACATAGTATAAAACAAAGTCGCTTCCCGCCGTCTGTCCCTTTGTATGTACGCTTAGATCTTTCAAACTACGCAACGGATTTTAATGCGGTTTTCACCATCAGTTAGATAATTTTTCACGGAAGGTTCCAGAGTTCAGGTACCCAGAGCGAAACGAGGGTGGGTCACTAGTCAACAATAAAACCTGTCATAAAAGCCCCTTTTATGAAAAGCTCCTTTGGCAATCCTTTCTGCTTAATGCCCCTTAGGAAAATGCTTGCTACATATTTATTTACGGCAATGACAATTTGTGTTATCTAAAGCTTTAACTACTTATAGCAGGACACATTTAATATTATGGCGCGCGGATTAAGCAATAATAAAGTCTTTGCCAACTGCATAAGCGGTAGTACGCGCGCAAAATAAATTGTGTCCTGACATACCTACGTACTTAATGACTTACCATATACGCGTGTGATACTGCGACGAGGAAAGCCTCTGTTTTACTCTTTGGCGACATGTAGAACGCGAGGTAGGCCACGTCTTTAGCGTCTTGGTGCCGGCCTTGCCTGCCACAATAGGTAGGGAAATGTTAAGATAAAATTCGTAATTATATTCACTAATTTTTTTGCTGCGTCTTAAGTTAATTGTCAATTAAAGTGTTTTGCAGTTCAATACATTTTTTAACGACAATAATGGATATAAGCAAAGTAAAATAGGCTTAAAATTAACTATTTAAGAGGTCTCTTACAAAAACTAAACTGACGACTTCACTTTTTTTTTTTTCATTTTTAGGGTTCCATACCAAATATTGAAAATCGGAACCTTTATGACTTTGTTGTCCATTTGTCCGTCAGTCCGTCTGTCCGACCGTTCGTCGGTCTGTCCTTTTTCTCAGAAATGGCTGAAGCGATCTATCTGGGTGAAATTTGGAACAGTAGTATTAAGTGGTCCGCACAAGGCCTCATTATTAGAATTTATTAAAAAGGGGGTTTACAAATGGAAGTAAAGCTATTATAGCAAAATATCAAAACTATTTTTTTTTTTATTTTTATTGCTTTAGTTTTGGATTTATAACCAAAAATTTACGAAAAATGACCTGTCCTCCCCCCTTATCTCTGAAGTTTACGGGCCGAAAAATCTGAAATAATTCAGACTTATAGAAGTTTATTTATATTTTATAAAAACAATATAAAGAAGTTATGAAAATCAATAGTTTTTGATATATTAACAAAATTCTTCGAAAATGAATTAAAATTTAGGCAACCTAAAATGGACCTTTATAACCTTATTAATGGCCCCCACTTATTGCGTCGGAATATTAATACTTATATATATTACTAAACACTGAAAATTGGGAAATAGTTTTGATGCGAACCATATTAAATACGGAACCCTCGGAGCGCGAATCCGACTCGCACTTGACCGTTTTTTTTACTATAGTAAAATTCATGATATGCACAGGAATAGTTATGAAACTCAAATTACGCGACGTTGCCAGCATGAAAATGTTCTACCCCCGAATGCGGGCTCTATATCGAGCAATAAAAATGTTCTTTTCTTCTAACTACTCAATCATTTCATAATTACTACACTAAATACTGAGCACAAATCGGCTCTTTTCTGCTCTATAGCAATAAAATTTCATTAAAATCTATTATTGCACCGTGTTGTTTTCTTCTTAAAAGACCATGTGACTATGGTTGTAAAAAAATTATAGATTATGTTAGAGAACGTGCAGTTCTACATGATTTGGGCCATAAAAAAAGCTACAAAATGAGTTAACTTGGATCGCGCTAGGAACGCGCTGCGCGACCGCGCCACGCTAAGCGCGGCGTGTTCTTGGCGCGACGCGACGTTTTCCAACAGTGTGACTGCCGCGCCGCGCTGGCTGTTTGACGAAGCCGAATAGTGTAAGAAGAGTGCACTCACATGTGCAGCAGCTGAGCGAAAGCGCGCAGCGCGTGCGGGCGGGCGGGCGCGGCGGGGGCGGGGGCGGGGGCGGGGGCGGGGGCGGGGGCGGGGGCGGGGGCGGGGGCGGGCGGCGCGGCGGCGGCGGCGAGGCAGCGCGCGGCGCAGCGCCCGCGCCCGCCCGCGCCGCACCACCAGCCCGCCGCCAGCGCGCCCAGCCACGCGCGCGGTTGCTGCCGGGAAACACCATCGTCAGAAGTCGGAATTTTCACGGCAAATCAAGACTGTCGCAATCTTCCTAGTGTTAGAAACTTTTTTTATCGATATCGATAGTTGTGATATTTGAGTGATCCACGTTTTGATCCGATCTTGCACATACCTACTCATTTTTACTTTAAATAAAAACTATAATACTGAAGGTATTGTATATCAACAGGGCCCGGATTTTTCGCGGCAAAACAAAAGACTGTCGCAATCTAGCTAGTTTTAGAAAAAAAAATTATCGATATATCGATAGTTGTGTAAAAGAAGAAAAAAGTTCCACGAAATAAATGAAAAAAAAACATCGTGAGGCTTGTATAAAATTATATAAAAACAGATGCAATTTCTTCTTCAAAATCCACGTCAGTACACACAGCAGCACGTAACATTTTATTTGGTTTGTGATAGTGATAGGAGTACTAACTACTATTGTTATACTCATTTTCTGAAGTGTCTATTATGTTCAATGAGGTAGTATAGTCACTTTATTATAAGTTTTACCTCTTAGTTACCCGATGGGTTATTTCATTACTTGATATGATAAAGTATAGTTAAGATTTCGATGGAATAACACAAATAAAACAACTGTCGCGAATGATTATAAAATAATGCAAATATATCGGCTCGACTTTTTTATATAATAATACTCAATATCGATAAAAAAAAGCTTCTAACACTAGCAAGATTGCGACAGTCTTATGTTTTGCCGTGAAAACTCCGACCTCTGACCATCATATACTACAATATTTTTGGTTAATCGACGTAACAGTGCGATGTCAATTTGAGTGACAGAGCGCGCCTTTGTGGAGTTTTTTTTTAATTTATTTTTCATAAGAAAATTACATTAAATACCCTTAATAAAACTCGCCAAACTGTTACGTTTGATGGCGAGAAACACTATATTAATAAACTAATTTTGAATGAGACGCCCGTCTCGGAAACGTCAAAGTATATATCGAGTCATTCATAGGGCCGTATTAATAAACTTGACTGAGATGCCCGTCTCAAGATACGGCGAGGTAAACGTCAAGCCTTACAAAACGTTTATGTCAATTTAAGGATTAATACCTAGTTTAATTTTTAATATTAACATTTCTTTTTACAGGGACCTCTTCTACTGTATGTGATGGAATACGGCGCCTACTTTTATCAGGGGCGTTTCACTCCGCAACATTAGGTATACCGTTGCCACTGGCTTGTATTCGAAGCAGTTCGTCACACGCAGCGTTTCGCGTCGTCATAGGAACACAACTTATTATTTTACTTACTCTGAATTTCTCTGCGTTCATGAATCAATAATTAATACGAATAATAAATATATACAATACTGCTGTGGACTATAATTTTTTCGTGTTCTGAAAGATATTGAAAGGTTTTCATGTTATATACTTATGTACCTCTTACTTAGATAGTCTAACAGTAGTGACTGTATTAAAGCGAGTAATTATAGGCACTTAATAGTAATAGTGTCAGAATGAAAGTATTTGTATGCAAAATATAAATAATTAGGAATCTCATTAGTAAACTTTCTTGTTTTACACACATCAAATTTGATTCGATTTATTTTTCAAAAGGCATCGTTTTGTTAAATTGGTGCCTAAGAGTAAACGCATTACACCAGGGCCCGTAATCTACATTATTTATAAACTTAGGCCCGATTTTATAAAGACCACTCAGTAAATATGTCGGATATAAGTAAATTCCTACAATTTTTGACATTTCTGATCGGAATATGATCTATCTGATCTTAAATAAATTTAATATTAAAAATAAACTACTAGCTCTTGGGCTACGTCAAGAAGTCATGATTTGGAATCGGTTCGTAAATAAACACTGGCTTTGTGAGAGCGTAATCATTCTGTACATTAGTACTATTATTTATTCTGTGCTATTATCAAAATGACATAATGTTCATGATTTGTAATAAAATGTATCATACATATACATATAACTTTTACTCATTTAAACGTTCACCACACATCGGTAAGGACATGACGAGTGAGTATAGAAGGAGTATGAACCTGTCGTTGTCATATTGGTATAAATATAGGGGACTGTGTGGCTTACTTTGCGGTCTCTGCATTGTACCATCTTGAAGAAAGTGTTTATACTTACAGCGTCCACATATTTAGCTATCTTGGCCCCGAGACTGCTGTAGTCGAAATACTCGAAGACCTCAGCGAACTGATGCATCAGACTCAGCTGCGGCTCCCAATTGTCGGTGTCGATGCGACTCAACCGTTCCAGAAAGAAATCCTCGGAAGGGTCAGAAAACAAACGGCATTCTGGAATTTTCTTGTTTGATGGGGTTAGTGATGGGATCTCTGGTGGTAATCTGTAGATGGACAAGTGGTACAATATTGATCAATGAAACGTGCAAAAGGTCAAACGTGTAAATAAAATTGTCCGAAGCATCCTCATTACTATTTTCCCGATAATAAAATCAATGTCATTTGAGTAATCTTCAAGCGCTGCTAGCCACTTACTTGAGCTCATCGTCGCTAACCAACTGCTTGAAGCTAATAATGTGCAGCCAGTACCCTAACTGAAGGTATTGGTACGCGCAGTCTTCTTCCTTCAGCGCCAAGTCCTCTGGTTGGATATCTAGAAAGAGCAATTTATATTCTTGTGTTATTTCTTAGAAATCCTTAGCCCATATACGTCTTAGGGCCTGCGCAAACCGGCGGAGCGCAGCGCAGATCACTTTAAATTTATCAATGTATATTATTTTCTATTTTAATTACAATAAGGTATAAAATTAGAGCCGCAGTCGCAGAGTAGAAATTCCCCGTGATGCTCCGAGGTCGGTCTCAGAGCATTCAAATTTATACCTTATTGCTATTAAAATAGGTAAGAATATACATTGATAAATTTAAAGTGATCTGCGCTGCGCTCCGCCGGTTTGCGCAGGCCCTTATACCGTAATATTGATGAGTCGAAATCATCCAACAACTAATACTTACTATCGATGATTGTGAATAGAGACATAGTTTGTAATATAATAAATAATAACCCATGGGCAAGGCAAACAGATTTCGGTTCCTTGTTTTCCTGTTGATAGCTGTAAAACATACATGACCCATGAAGTTACCATCGAGATCACCGTGCAATATTTTATGAAGCGTGACTAAATCAGTGACATTGCGTCTAGGGGGCAGAGACAAAGGATCAAATGCAGATCTGCCTTCATACTCGGGCAGAGTTCGACGAGTTCTAGTTTTATTAGAAAGATATCTTGGAAATTTTGCTTGTATTGACTCTAGCCTATCAGAATGATTTTTGTAAATAGGCTGCCAAACCGAAGAACAATGTTCAAGCAATGTTCGCACTAACGCCGAGTAGAGAAGTTCAAAGTTGTCGTGGAACGCCAGGCGATTACTTCTATCGCTGCATGTTGGCTATACGTTTCATTGAAGAGTAAATGATCTCGCCTGTCATTCAGCCACTAATTCTACAAAATACATCTTATCTAGATAAAACTCACAATTACACCCCCTAGGGCCACACCCCTGCAGCGCACTGTCCACAGTCTGCCGCAGGGCTTCAAAGTTGTGATGGTGCGCCAATCGGTCGCCTCGGTCGCTCGGCATGTTGGCTATGAACGGGTCGAACATGTGTTCGTCGATGTGGTCCACCGGGGAGCGGATGTCTTCGCCTTTTAGCTCCAGCATTCGGACTAGGGAGCCGCTTTCTACGAAATAATAGATAGAAATGTAATGGTTAATCTTTTGAACGGCTCTGATGGGGGCATCAGAGCCGTTCAAAAGATTAACCAGGCGGGGGCCTGCGTCCATTATTTCCATTCTATGCATTCCACTCTTATCTTTGGTTTATGTACCTAACTTAGGGTCATATTAATCAAAGTCAAAGTCAAATATTTATTCAGTAAATTGGCCACATACGGGCTCTTTTACACGTCAGTGAGTGAATCTACCAGCGCTTCGGACAAGACCATCATTGCGGAGAAGAAGCGCCGCAAGATACTCCAGCAGAAGGTCATTTTTTCAAATATAAAATACAATAATACTTAAAAGTAAGTTACATTACAAGGTAATAAAGTAACAAATATTAATTATTAGAACTAGCACAAATGTAAGGTCAATCAAATACGTTTCACTAAAAAAATAAAAAAATAAACTAATCTTAAAGGTTTGCAATGTAACAATTCAGATTCGAGCGTTACATCAGTGAATGAGGAGAACCGAGCATTACATTACAGGGAGGCAGTATTGTGACGTAATGCTCTAAACCGAATCTGAATTGTTTCATTACAGGCAATGCTCCCAGGGAGGGAGCATCTTAGGCGAGATGCCCTAATTATATTATTATAATAAATAAATATCTGGGGACACTCACACAAATTGACCTAATCCCAAACTAAGCTCTAGACTATGACTAAGGTCATAGTTTAGAGGTCGAGTAGCTTACTTAATTGCATCTTACTTAATATCTGTTTATCAAAATATAGGAAAACCATCGGTAAATTATGTACTTTAACCTTGTATCAAGCTTACACGGTGTTCGGATAAGTAAATTTGCCAGAGATCGAGCGAGCGAAGCTTCTCCGTTTCAGCTTGGGCAAAAATGCTTTTGTGCACTTCTCAACCGTTTCTCGTAAAGTTTTGTGACACACAGGTACAGGTCGATACAGGTTCGATAATTATATGGATTTATTTTTTGTCGACGCAGTTTTTCGATTTTTTTCAAATCGGCGGAGATATGGGGGTTTTGCGATTACCAACTTATTTGCGGTGTTGGTGAACGGACCACGACCTATGTCGATGGGGATAACAGTTGTCCAACGGCAAAGTTAAGTTTGTCGCGAGGTCTACAGCTCACGTCACTAGTTTATTAGGTACACAATCCGCGTCAGGATTTTATATCATGGAAAAGGTAATAACGGGTTCAAATATCACAAGATCATAAAGTGGTACTCTAATCTTTGTTTGTTCATGTAAAAAAATAACAAAATAAATAAGACACAATTAGTTTTATTAAAATAAAGAATCGCTGTTTAACCTCGCTCCCGACTGCTGTAGCAGTGTATGTTGCCCATGTGGCAGCTCGTGCCGTCCTTCTCGCACACCATGCTGACGCCGGAGTCGAGAGGAGCGCAGATGTCTGCTTCGCCATATTCTAAACGAAATGACAATAATTTTTAATTTTTTCAAGCTCCAAACTACCTATCAGTGACTACACAGTGAGTCAAATTGCGAATGTAGGTCCCAGACTACAATATTCTCAAGTGGCAACTACCACATTAAGAGGATTGTGAGGTGACGGGTTTCCATACAAACGGCGATAACGTTTTCCACCCCCTAAATGTTAACCGAATTCGACCAATTTTTGATACGGTGTCAGTCGGAACAAAAACTATGTCCGTACGTTTCTTATTTTTCAATAATATTAATAAATTTCGATTTATTCCAGTTTTATTGTTTTCATACAAAAGTAATTTCAGTCATAATCTCTTTATAACTAATCAATATTTAAAAAAACGAAACGTATGGACGTAGTTTTTGTTCAGACTGACTACATATAAAAAATTAGTCGAATTCGGTTAACGTTTAGGGGATGGAAAACGTCATCGCCGTTTGTATGAAAAGGCTAGATTTTGCAGTTGGTTCAGTCCTCTAAAGCATCATATTTTGGGTAAAAATCCAAGCTCTTTTTTGCCATATACAATTCTTACATATCTAACTCCTGCTGCGTATTCGCTTATTTGGACAGACAAGCCATGTTATTGAGCCAGTTACGGGCAGGTCTATTCATTAATAAATTGATTAAAACCCCGATTAAGTCGGGACCCCTACTTTCAGATATCATAAAGAAAAAGAAAAAAGAAAGAAAAACATTCGTGACAAATATAAACATAGACCAGAGAACACACAAAAATAATATATGTCACGAAATGGTCCCAACTCAGCGTAGCGCTGGTCTTCCGTTGGTACCATCAGGTGAAACCGCGGATGGTTACACACATATAACTTTGGAACAAAAACAAAAACAAGACAAATTGCAAAACGATAAAAAGCAAAACAGAAATATAAATTGGCATGCAGCCTTTCACGCCATGTTTTACTTTGTTTTAAGTCTTATATTGGCCCAACGGATTTTCATCCTAGCTAAGAGAACACTCTCGATCAAGTTAAATTTCAAACAAAAAAAAAAAATCGGTTCATCCGTTTGGTAATTACAATGCCACAGACAGACACTTAAATACACAGACACACACGTTAAACTAAAATAACACCCCTATGTGGGTACGTTCCACTAAACGCCCGCAACGCCATCGACCACGACCGCTGAAATTGCCGTTCCACTAACGTAAGAACGCCGCGGGCGTTGTAGGCTAATGTTATAGGCATACATCGCACTCGAGGGGGCATTTTGCGGGCACGTCATAACTGACGTAAGGACGTTGACGTTTTACTGACGTAAGGATAACAAATAAATCAATTCATTTACGAGATGTCGGAGCACAGCACGCACAGCACGCACATCACGCACTACCATAGACATAGTCATAGCATAGCATGATCATAGTTTATTATTATTGGTATTATTACACAACTTACTTGTGTTTGTGTGTGGTATTTTTGTGGACATCTTTCATTGGCTTACTGTTTTGTAAATCTTACATATGTAAGAACGTATGTACGTTCGGCTCCTATACCACTTTATCGTACAGTAGGTACTCGTATAATTACCAAGCTGTAATAGGCACTTAGTATTTGTATTTGTACTTACTAGTAAATATAAATACCAGGTAGCTACAAATACTAAGTATACTTCTCCCCGACATCTCTTAAATTAATTGACTTTTTTTGTAAACCTTACTAACTGACGTGCCCGCAAAATGCCCCCTCGAGTGCGATGTATGGTTATAGGTGGAACGCACATGTTGAGCGCTGTGAGCCCACTCTGACCCACCAATATTTTGTGGGCGAAGTGGGCGCGATGTGGTCGCGAACAGTGACGTCCTCTATGACGTCGAGCGATCGCTCGCGACGACCACGGGCCTTAGGTAGAACGATATAGAGGGTGTTACAGGGTGAATATTCGGGCGTTTCAATCGCCTCATTACCATTCGCAATATATTACTACTAGATACTTATAGAAACTACCGCCGGTTCTGCTTCTGTTTATATCAGAAGTTGCTGGTAGGTGTCATTGATTTCGTCAATATATTGCGAATGGTAATGAGGCCCGAATATTCACCCTACAATCGTTGCGGGCGTTTAGTGGAACGTACCCTGTTTGCTTTGGGGGCAAAAACACTGGCATTAATTGCACCCAGAGAAACATTTATATCGTCAAGTTCCACAATTCGTACATACCTGGTTCCTGTGGTGTATCAGCTTGCTTGAGCAGGCAGGCCCAACCATTAAGCAGGTTACGGGCGAGTCCATTCATGAAAGTGGGCTCCACTCGCACCACTTGCTTTAAGTGGAACATGTGCGTGTTGCGATGCTTCTTCAGCATGTTTAACTCCGCCAGGATGAAGTTTATTGCTGGCTGGAAATATACAGGAATATGTTTAGACCAGTATTATATTAGACCAGGGCGGCTAGCACAAGTGGTCCGCGGCTTGTTTTTCGCTCGAATCTCCCTTTCTAACTAGTCTATAACGATAAAGACGCACTGAGCGACGAGCGGGGAAAATACAAGGAAGTAAGCGAAGGAGATAAAGCTTGATGTCACTTTCACTGCCTGGAATGTTTTGACAGCTGATAATACGGCATCTGCAGTTCTCTAACCGAACTTACGCGATCCCGGAGACCAATAAAAAGTAGAATGATTCTACTAATCAACGACCAAAGTGGCCGTAACATCGGGGTATTTTATCTTGTAAATTATATTTTTGATTTGTTCTAGTGTCGAATGCTTTATCGAAAATAAAATGAAAAATACGGACAAGTGCGAGTTAAGCTCGGGTGGGGAGGGTTCCGTACATGATTATCTAAATTCTATAAGTTTTTTAAATCTGACCCAAATTTTTCTGTGATAACTAAATATCATTGACTTCTTATAGGTTTTCCTGTAGGTAATCTATAAGTAGAGAGAAGAAAGTATTTTTTGATTATTTTTTAATTTTAGACCGAGTGGTTTCGGAGATATGGGGAGGAATGTTCAATTTTACCTATATTCTTAAATAACTACTATTTACTTAAAAATTATAAAAAGAAATATATTTGAGATTCACACAACGAGCCCTTTTATTTCATATGTCACACGATATAGTTTGCAAAAGTTTTTTTTTAATTTTTATCTAATTACCCCCCAAAAGTGGCCCCCATGTCTATAATTCATTTATTTACATTACACATCCGAGTTTGGGTCACCGCCTTACATATGTGTACTAAATTCCAACTCTATCGGTCCAGTAGTTTCGGAGCAAATCGGCTGTGACAGACGGACGGACAGACAGACACACGAGTGATCCTATAAGGGTTTTTTCCTTTTGAGGTACGGAACCCTAAAAATACCTCATATAGACAGAGGCGGAACGCCTCTTCCGCTGCCGAAAGCGCTTCATCAAAGTATCCCATCTCTAGATACAACGAAGCGAGCGAGACGAGAACGATGTCCTTGTACCGCGGGTGCACCGTGCGCCCCGCAGTGAGCAAGCAATGGAGAGCGTTCACGTTGTTCCCTCGCACGCGCCAGTATAAAGAGGAGAGGGTGTTTAGCAGCCATTTTGGAGCAAGTTTCTGTAAAGATACGGTTGAATAAACAAATAACTAGTTTTCAATGTATTTTTGTAGATTGAGAAACCAACACCAAAAACAGTTTTTGTGTATTTTTATATGAAGGCTGAATTTCTTTCTTTGTAATTAACTTAATCAGAGACAGTAAAATTCGCTTGACATCTGCCGCTTTCCCACAAAAACTCTACAAGTGTAGAAGTCGACAAAATCGACAACTTTTTTTTTATACTAAATCGTACAATTTCGTTAATAAAATGCACACATATTTATTAACCCTCAAAGGGTAAAATCTAGTTCTAAGCAGAATTCCAATCTGTAGATTACCTTTTGCACAGCGGCATATATCCGCTGCCCTATTTCGGCGTCCTGCATGTGCTTCACGACATGAACATCGCCATCTCCCACGTACTCCCAAAGCTTCTGTCGCAAGTACCCCGTGTCCACCACTTCGCTTGCCAACTGCTGCCTAGAGATACCAAAAGGCATAATTATAAATTTACCCATAACCTGTAGGAACCTCTAGTTCTGTTCTTTTCACAATTTAACATTTTTATTGACCATATGAAAAAATATTTGTATATTGTGTAATGAGGTGCAGAATGCGATGACTGTGCCGCAGTGATTTCGCCCGCCTCAGGGCATGGAGGGAAATGTTTAATAAATATACTCTCATACGGATAACTGTTTGTCCAAGATGATGACGGCCATTTTACGCTATGGTACGGACATTCGCACCTTTAGAATGAAAGTGACCTAATACAAAATGTTAAGTTTTCTACTTCGAGTCATAACATTATTATAGAGACCTAATTCAAAATCTAAACATTTTGGAATTAGGTCACTTTCATTCTAAAGGTGCGATATGTACATTTTTCCGTTGGACTTATGCCTATTTATAATAAGTTCGAAGGACTCGAACCGAATTCCGAAAATATGTTTATGTCGCAGTCGTATTTTTTTATTTAATACTAGCGACCCGCCCTCGCTTCGCTCCGGGTACTATTATATAGGTACATAAACCTTCCGTGAAAAATTATCTAACTGATGGTGAAAACTGCATTTTCCGTTGCGTAGTTTGAAATATCTAAGCGTACATACAAAGGGACAGACAGAGGGAAGAAGTAGAAAAACATTTATTCGTGACATTTATAAAGACAATACAAAAAAGAAGACATGAAACAAAAAGATAGAAAAGGCCTTATGTCACGAAATGGATCCAGTTCAGCATAATTCTGGCATAGAAGCCAGCGCTGGTCTTCCACTGGGACCATCGAGTGAAGCTAGAGCAGGTTACATTTTGAAAGCGACTTTGATGTATACTATGTAAGTGATTAATTAGGTATTTAGTTGTGATATGTTTAATTAGAATTTACACTAATCCAAAGACGTGCTAAGCGGCATTAACGTGCTTACAGGTAAAGTCGCCATCAATAGAACTTGTGAACGATGTAAACAATGCGCCATATTTATATTGTCTATAGTTTGATGAGTTTACTGGTGATGGGAAAAGTAGACTAAGATTAAAAATCGTTTCAAATTTATGTTTTAATCAGAATTACTAGAATCGATTGAGGAAGACGTATGACCAATATGTATTATGAAAGGTTCCGTTATACAATTCTTAGCCCTGTCAATAATGCTGTCTAAGCTTTTCATGTTGTTTTCTTTATTTATAACATAAGCCACGCATTTTTTTTTTAAAACCACCGAGATTAAAATTATTTTAACACACTACTTCTCGTTATAGTCTTAATTTGGTCAACACTAGTCAGCCATCATAGACAGTTGCAGACTTGAAACGAAACAAATATGTCATTGTAATATGTCGGAATAACCTCAACTGCAAAATAATTTCAAACTTTTACTGAAACATCGAATTTCAAGTGATATTATATTGTTCAATGAGGATTAGAATAACAAGTGGTGAAATAGCATATGGATTTAGTAGCGATGGAGAGCTACTTAGTGTGAAAATTTACGAAGAAATGTTGCCTAAATGGTTTGTTTACATGGTTTACAAGGTCAACTGATGGCGACTTTAGCATGAATATGTTATCAATATCAATTATCTAATATGAACCTTATGATTTGTTCCACTTACTTTTGCGACCTTTTCTGCGTGAAGCCAGCGGCGTCTTTATCTTGCGGACACGTCGGCGGGTGCCACGGCAGTTCATACTCCACGTCCGCCGGCACTTCTAACTTGTCGGTGAGAAGCGATTTTAATCTGACCGTACATAAATAACTCTTTCAGTACAAGTAAAGTACGCAACAGAAGTAGTTGGCAACACAATAGGATATCCAAAACTCTCTTACCTAATACCCTTGTTTTCAAAAGGTAGGAACACTGAAAAAATTGCCTCTACATTCTTGGGGAAACCAGGCGCAGCATCTTTGCAGAATTTATGTGACGGCCAATCGGAATCCCTGTCAAAATCCTCGGAGTTCCGACTGACCTTCATAGTGGGGGGATATCTGAAAACGAAAATGTAATCGTTATGAGTCGCCATGGCGCTCGTGAATCGTGTGCCAACACAAACTTGCCTAGTTCCCTCCTTTAAATATTCGTAATAAACAAACAACGGTTAATTTTCAATACAATGCCTTTTTAGGCTAAGATGTAACTAATTGGACAGTTTAAGCAAAACAGCCACATGCCGAGTGAAGTTTGTGAAGAACACGTCATTGAAATAGTAAAAATATATCCAATAAAAAACATAAAATGTACAAAAATGTCAAATGTCAAGAGATATACTGATTATAGAAATAAAGATGTCTAATATTAATACATTCACTAAATAGGCTTTACATTATTTTTTTTTATTTTTTATTTAAAATAATCACACAGCATAACTGCATAACACTACAGCACTGTGAATTACATACTATACAAAGCAAAAAATAACAAAGACAATATATATGATGACATTGATGTCTTATTTAGGCCGATGAAGGGCGGGCATCCATCCTCTCACAAAACTTCAAGCATTCATCACACACCACCTTCCACCTACACGCAAACAAATCAAAATCTGGGGCAGACTCCAGAAGCGCATTTAGCTGATGCAAGGCGCGAACCAGCGGCGATTTAGTGTGAGCTACAGTGCGCGTCGCAGGCGCCGCCAGCAGGTGGCGGCAGTGTGGGCGGAAATCAAATTTCGTCAAAGAGGGGACGAAAAGACGTACCACCTGCATTACCAGTTCCAGACAGTCAGAGTCCCCTCGCAATATAGCGCCAGCTAAGGTCAGCTGTCCGTAATACACGAGATCTCACAAATTTGTACAGTGGAAGACTTGATATTTTTGTACATTTTATATTTTTATGAGGTCTGTTCTTTTAGTAAGTAGTCCACCTTTATGACACATCGTTTACATCTATCTGAATTTTGATGATCGGTGAGTCAGGTGGGTCAAGGAACTTTGACTTGCAATAATTTTTAAACTACTAGTTCAAATTTAATGTAATTTGTAAATATATCTAGGTATGTAATGGCCTCTTGGACACTGAAAATTTAGGCTTCTAGTTTTTTCCACAACGAAGTTACAGGGGGGTCGAAAATGGCTCGAATGGCTTCGGGAAAAGGATGGTAAGGCCGTGCCTTTTTTGCTCGACTTGGTGGGGGGCACTGCCGTGCCCCCAGATTAACTAGACACTTTGTAAGATACTTACAAGTACATTCCACCCTCAAACTCGAAGTGTCCGTCCTCAATCTGACTTTTTGCTTGACTCATATGACTAGATGCTTTCTTATCACCTTGGCGCTCGCCTTTTTGTGCTTTAGCTTCATTTCCCAACTCTGAAATACATTATATATTATATCCATAAGTGTGACTTCAATCCTTCTGACACTGTCCTTTAACAAGTGAATAAGTGAGATATTTTCCTCTATATAAAATTAAACTTCGGTGTTTTTTTGGGTTCCGTACCCAAAGGGCCAACAACTATTACTAAGCCTTCGCTGTCCGTCCGTCCGTCTGTCAGCGGGCTGTATCTCATGAACCGTAATAGATAGACCGTTTAAATTTTCAGTGTGTATTACATTGCCGCTAACAACAAATAATAATAATAAAATATGATTAAATAATAAAGGGGGCCTACAAGAAACGTGAATTTTTCGTACGGGACCCTTCGTGTGCGAGTCCGACTCGCACTTGCCTGGTTTATTTTTTAATTGCTTTCCAATAGGTCCATTACAAAATTAGGGTGTACTTTTAAGCAGCCTATATTTTCATAATAATTTAAGAAAACTTACCTGGTAACAAAATCTATAAAATGGAAACAATACTAAATTAACCATTTAATAAACTTAATAACATACATATCATTAAATGTTCGGGAAATAGTAAGCATTGTACTCAAAGGTCAATGGTCAAGTTTAGTTATCACCGGCCCATATCAATGCATATGCGAGAATCAAATCATAACACCATGCTATGTAAAGGCCTACAGATTTGAGCTAGAAAATTACTATGGTATAAATCTCAAATTATAATAATTCTCAAGTAAAAGAATCTCACCCGTTGATCTTAAATCACTTATTTTCAGTTCCAACTCCTTCAACAATTTCGGATCCGGCGATTTCATTTGTTCTGCTTGCACAACAAACTCCGAAGCCATGCCCGCATGCTTCTGTATATGTTTAATAAGCCTCTGAAGATTCAAGATGGACTCTACCGCATGAACTCCCGTTTCCCACTTATCTTTATATGGAGACCCATCTAGAAAGTATAGTATGAGGGAGATAATATCACCTCCTTTTTTTAATTCCCGGAACTCCAGTCCAGTGAGCTCTCCCATTTTATTGCAATTGTTTTCAACATGGCGAAAATCTGTAAATTATCAAAGAATACTAATGATAACCTAGAATTTACGGATAATTCCTATCTTCCACCCTGACCACCCTATATTACTATGTAAATCTCGGGTGGGCAGGGTGGAAGATGGAAATCGCCCATATTCACACACTTTACTACTAAGAACCTCTTAATCAATCTACAGTTATTTTTTTATTAATGACAATTTAATTTAATTTAGGGAGAAATCTTTTAAAACAACTCCACATATCTGTTCAGCGAGTCACATTCCATGTAACCTTGGCCCATGGCACTGTTTCAAATATACCAACTTTTTATAATTTTCAAGAGTCTTCAATGGAATATCGAACATTAGGACTAAAACCACTTTTACCATACTCTTCTGGAAGTTTCATTGTCTTCAAAAACGCAGCTTGTGATTCCAGCCATCGAGATTCCTTGCGACTATACTCAACCAACTCTATTCGCAGTTTAGATAATGCGCTGAAATTAAAAAACCACACATGTAACATTTAACAACTTTATTTTATTAAATTCAGTCAAATGTAATTTGTAAGTGATAAAAAATAAATTTCAACTCACTCTTGAAGAGAATCCTTATTTTGACTCAAATTTACATGACACAGTACACCATGCATGTGTTTTAGTGCCAGCTCATATGTTGGATTGAGCTCTAGGCATATCTCCAAATGTTTTAAAGAGCTGTTGAAATCTCCTATTACCCCGTAAGCATTACCAAGCATGAAGTGGTGTGTGGGGAAGTAAGGGTCATGGTCTACCGCTGCACGGAGAACGATTATTGCATCTTCCGTCATTTTACTGCGATGGAGTATTGTGCCCATGCTAAGGTAAGCTAAATCTTTGTATTCTCTGTAATATTTAAAAGTAAGTCAGATATACATAGATACTAGAACTTACTTAAATGGACAAATATAAATATTTAACAATGGCCATAGAGCTATGGGCCAACAAAGGTCACCATAAGTAACAAAACAAAGTTAATCACTTGGATTTCACTCTAATTCGTTATTTCAATTACTTTGTCTCTTATGCCAGATAATATTCACTTAGAAGAAGAAGAAGAAAAACATTTATTCGTGACAAATATCAGCAAAGGACAGAAAAATACACACAGAAAGAATGTAGTCACGAAATGTAGTCACTTGTTACTTAGAACCTAATATTGGACAAATTCTTAATACAATTCATGAAGCTTAGCAATACATGTGTTTAACTTCGTGTGTTTAAAAATCAAATTGAATAATCAGCCACATTTATGTATACATGTGCACTTATTCACTGTACACTTGGTCTCATATGCTCTTATGCGAGTCTAGCTGACAATGTAAATGCTATGTACAATTATTATTGTGTTGTTAAGTGTTTTTTGTACAAACATATTATTGTACCTAAATACTCTAAATAAAAAAATACACTCTACTTAAAAATAAATAAAAAATAAAAATCGTTTATTTAACAAAAACAGTTTGTTACATAAATATATGGTTTGTCCATCAGACTCCAAACTAGGCTGAGCCTGTATCTTGGCAGTCTGCGAGTGCGATTAACATGAATTACTTAAGTATCAAAATAAAATACCTTGGAGCATAATGCACTGCACGACGGCTGCACTCCAAAGCTTTAGGTGCATTTCCCTGCACTCTCCAATACAATGAAGCCATATTATAGTGCAGCCATGATGAGCTGTTCTTCTGAAGAGTATTGGCCACCCAATATCCAAACTCATCCATAGTCAATATGGGAGCAATTTGCTCTGGTAAAGCCAACTCTGGATCAATACTAAGATTCTCTCTACGGATCATACCCTGGAAAGTTAATGGAAGGGATTTATGAATTTTTCAAGATTAAGACCTCAGACAAATAAAAAAATACCTAGTACACAAAATCATTACAATATTATCATTACATGTGTAGCATTAGTGGTTGCTTCAATTAATATTTCAAGAACCGTATAGTTCTTCCATTTTCCTCTGTAGGTACATAAAACAAGATTGATCAGTGATAAGCCAACAAATGCACACTTAGACTCACAGACTCACGGGCTTAGAACAGGGTTATTACCTCTAGATGTTCAAAAGCAAACATGCTAAAGGTCAATGATGATATTTTCTTGCAGTCAGGCACATAGCTATCATATCCATAATTTGGCTTGCTTGTCCAAAACTCTTGCCGAGGAATGAACTTTGATCTCCCATCTTCAAGACTACTGGTGTACCAATCTATTACATGTACCGGCCCTGCTTTAAGACAATTTTTATCATTCGATAACAGCACAGCAACATCAGTGTCTCTTTCTAGGTTGGCCCAATGAGTATTTATGACCTCCTGTCTCTTAGCTAAGTCATGGTATAAACTAATAATATTATCCCACCGTGTTTCTTGATTTAGAAACGCTAACAAGTCGTATGGTCGTGCCATTTCAAATGGCGAATCGAGCTGAAAACAATTACAAAAATTGGTTACAAACTAAGTGTTGATTTGAGTCAAGGCTTTAATTAGATAAGCAAAGATGTAGGACACAGGAAACTGAAACAGAACAGCTTTATCTCACCTTAGGTTGTATCAAACCGCTCTCCGTAACCATCCAGTGGGTCGAGGCCTGCGTACCCAATGTACACAAACCCGCCAACCATAAAAGCCCTAACAAAATCATCTTTAAAGTCACATGAAGGTATTTTATATCAATGAACCATGAAATTTAGTAAAAAAATCTATATTTTAGTCTTTAAAAGAAAAACAACATTGCCGATTATTTTTCCCATGGCCGATTTTAGGCTGTTTTGGGCAGATTTTTCGAAGCTGGGGTTCGACTCCGAAGCAACAACAAATGTCAAAGTGACATGTTTCGTTCAAAAACATAACGCGCGTTAACATTCATTTTATGTACATACATAGATGACCTACTTATTCGCAACGATCTTTTATTTGGTATTTTTACAAGGATTTTAATACTTAATGCCCTTTGATAATAACAATAACGTAAACATATTAAGATTTCTGATCATGATGAAATACATAATGGAGCCAATTTTTAAATAAAATAAAACTCAATTTGTAATTTTTAGATTTGTTCTTTGTTTGCATTTGAAGTAGTAAAAGTGGTCATACGTAAGTTAGTTGCTACGTATGAATAATGTACAACGTTACTTATTCGTACAACGTTATTTATTCACTTCTTTCACTCTTCTGTACTTCCACTAGTAAATTTTTTAATGAATGGCACATCCATAGCACCGAAATTTGATTACCTACAAGCTAAAGATCCCGGGAATGGTTAGCATTATAATGCATTTATATGCGTGCGGTGGCGATATACTCTCACGCTAAAAAAGGGGAAGTTTATGAGATCTAACTTGACCGACTTGATCGCAACATGACCTGTAGGTTGTTTACCGACATATATTAAGAATGCATTCCGTTGGAAATATCCAAGCTCTACCTACAGACGTGAATTAGGAAACTCTAACCTAGGGTTTTAAAACGTAGATTTAATTACTATCTAAACTAAACTGGCCAAACAAATTTAATTTCTTTAAGTAGTACTCAATCCAACAGCCTATTCGTAAAATCTAACCAACTTTACATTATAAACCTTTAATGTCGCTACTTCCCTCGCATTTTACCTGAGCTCCCATTATGTCAAAGTGATTGTTTGATGAAAAAGAACAGCGCCATTGTTTCAGCCATTGTTCAAGAGGAAAGCTCGAACAGGGGGAGAGCTAGCACCCCTCGCCTAGTGCCTACTGCGCAGGTCCAAATAACCTCATTCAATCCACGCCTCGGCCCATCCACGCATCCGTGCATTGTACCTAAGTCTTCATTACAACCCTATCGTCCTCAAGCACAAATATAAATTTATAACACGCTCACTAAACGACAGTGCTAACGAATTCGTTTAAGAATTATGAAAATAACGCGTAATAAATTGAATGAAGACATCGACTAAAATTTAAAAGTACTTAATATGTGATTTTGAATTTAAAGTGCATAGAGGAAGAGTAAAATGGTAATTGACGCACAAGTAGAGTCACCGCCAAACGATGTGCCTGTTAGCAACAGCACAAACGATAAGTGCAAAGTTAGAACTGTAAAGACACTGGACATTCAGGTGATGCGAGTGAGATAATGATATAAGATAGTAAGGATTACCGTGTTGTATAACTGTTCTGTTTTTGTAGGGGACTCTTTGGCAATGCAGGCTACGAGAGATTTGCCTGGCGGCGCTCTGGCTTCCACTAGGTGCTTTAATATTTTGTTACGTGACAGCATCAATATTTCAAGCAGATGATATACACGAAACACATTGTAGGGTGAGTCGTCTGGTTTTCCATAGGCTACTTTAACCGTTCCTCTTTCAAAAGGGCTCCTATGTGGAATAACATCCTTTCACAAGCGTCACTGAAGACTTAGGTACCTACATAAAAAATAGTTAATTATGTGGATGACTTTGTCACATTCTTGCCCCATTTCACAAAGTCATTAGATGGTAATGATAGCCATAACGTTAAACGTATGATTTGGCTTTTCTGTAGGCAAATAAACAAGGAAAGTAGATTAATTCAGCATAATTTTCTTATTTGTGTATGTTATCCGCCACATCTGAAATATTACTTTCATGTTTCGAGGCTTATATAAGACTTGCATAATAATAGGTACTTACTGCAATTTCGGATATGTCATGATCATGAAATAGACTTATAAATGGTAAAATTATAAATGGAACACTTACTTGTACCTACTTATGTGTCTATATATCTATATTATATAAAAAACAATTGCCGTGCGTTATAGTCTCGCAAAACTTGAGAATGCAAATGGCTCGACCGATCTGAATATTTTCTTTTGTTTTGTTTGCCTCAATAATGGGGTGGTTTATAAAAAAAATTAGTAAAAACCCAAAGGAACAGCTGAAAAACCGAAAAAAGTGGTACGAAGTTCACCGGGTCATCTAACCTATTGAATTATATTATTCGAGCCGGCAAAATGTGGAAGAATCGTGTTTCGGTAGTGATTAAGTAGCAGAGGCTGGCCACTAGGTATTAGCCCTGGCTCCAAGTCCATGTTTCCGTCGTTTTCAACCATCATCAATGATGAAACCACTAAATCATAAAATTGTAAGTCATACCATACCATTCACTAAATCATACCATAAATTAGTTAAATATTTATGGTATGATTTAGTGAATGTCTTTATACTTACCTAATATGGTTCTATCTATGAGCCGGTTAAATGTGATATTCTTTCACCTTTATCCTGTTACACATGATACCGTCGGGAATAATGATGTGCCGTTGCCGGCAATATTGCTGGCGAAAATAGGCCCTGGCAATAATGCCGGTAAATTCCCTATGTTACCGGCAATATTACCGGTGGCAGGATTCCGAGAAGGAGGATGGGCATTTTGGGCCATGACATGAGTGAACAGAGATGACACGGTACGTATACTAAATTGTAGACCGTATGTCATAGACGGATACATACATACATAAATGGAAATAAAATTGATATTTCAATACATATGTATATGACAAGGCATACTACTTAGAGGTCAAATAGTGTATGTCACTTTATGACATATTCCTGAAAGTTCGCTCTTTTATAAAGTTATGGTACAATTATATACTACCATAAAGTTAGTCTGAAAATGTTGAGTTGCGACGTTTTCTAAAAAATGTATTAAATGAAATTGATAGATAATGTACTGAAATCCCTTTCTAAATAACACTTAATCTGACGTTTCTTCCTCTGAGCTTGTTTCTAGAACAAGAAATATCTTCTCATGCTTAGTGGACGGAACGCAAATGTTTTGGTGAAAGTGCGCATATCCCAAAAACCAAATAAGGGTCATAATTTGGGCACAGCAGCCTACTGTTCGAGACGGGTAGCTATCACTTTATCGAAACTCCTTTCATCGAACGTATCATTTCATCGGAAGCTAATTTCCACGTGCAGGAGTTATAATTTTTTGGTGGTGTCAGGTGTAACCTAACCTAACCTAGGTAACCCATGCTTAAGATAACCTGAAAACAATAAGGTTTCAGCAGAAATTAGCCTTCGATGAAATTAAATTAGATGAAATGTTAATTACGTTCGATGAAAGGTGTTTCGATAAAGTGATGAAATTAGTACCGTTCGAGACCCATTCTTATCATGGTTCGCATGACGGCTCGCATGATCTTTCCTCCAAGGTGAACTCCAGAGTGATCGATTTAAATTTTTCCGATTCTTCTTTCTGCCATGACGGCGTCGAGCACACCAGGGACTTATCCAAGCAATGCTCGTTACCACCTTCACCACGAAGAGGTGCCCTGGGTACAGAAAAGAAGAGATAACTTTGTAATGGGTATAACTGCGTACTCTCTAATAGACCGATTTTCCCAGTATAATTCTGGCACATTCTTGTTTTTCACGAAGAATCCTTATCATATCCATGACCTTCATTTATGTTCGCTCTTGGCCCAGACGTCCATATAAAATGCCCACCCTCCCTTGGCAAAGTGGCAACGGACACCACCAGTCGGGAATAATACCTAGAAGTGACAGTAAATTGAAAGCACCTTTGGCAGCGCTAGACGTCGGCGACCGCCCATGGTTAATTCAGGAAAAATCCGCAGCGGTCGCAAATTTTAAATGCTTTTAGTCAATTAATTTTTTAGAAAAAACCTCGCGTAGCTCTAATGTCAAGGTGTCGGTTGTTAGTCGCGCGCCAAGCTACTTAACTTCAGGATTTACCAAGTCAATTAAAGTAGACTACTCTACTACTTTGTATTATGGATAAGGATAATGGAATAGGTGTGAAATAGTTACAGCGTCTGACATTATATCGGGTCCATCATTGCCGCCTCTCGTTAATCATTTATAGACGATGGCCTACAATAGGATATCTAAGAAGTGCATTTTGTAAATCACTGTTCTTTTTACCAGAAAACAAACGAACGAGGTGACTGAGACTAACCGCCGCTTGCACCATGCACTTGCCGCATTTTTAAGTCTTAAATCAGTTTAAAATGTGTCAAAATGTATGGGAATGTCATGTCGTTAAATATGTTTCAGACTTAACATATTTAACGCAGATGGTGCAAGCAGCCCTAAGATACTAAAATCCTTCGGCTCTACTTCCCTTATTCAGTACCTAAACAAGATTACTCATGTGTTTAACTTTTCTCTTATAAATTAGGGTAGGTACCTACTTAATCAAGACAATATGAAAAACAAGCCTACACGTCTTGAAAGCTAGCAATGTACCTACCTACATTACATTATGGAACTGTGTCAAAGTAATGTACCTAGGTAATAAATAATTGAGTGACCTTACAATTTGACTTAGCGTCACTTTGACATATGTAGTTCCATTGTGGCCCAGGAATCGAATTGGTTGACTTCCCATTCAATTTCTCGTGTTTTTTTATGGCAAAGCAATTTGACGGTGTGTGCGAAGTTCCCAATCCGCACTGGGCCCGCGTGGGAACTATAGCCCAAACCCCTCTCATTGTGAGTGGAGGCCTGTGCCCAGCAGTGGGACGTATATAGGCTGGATTATTATTATTATTATATATTATTATTTTTATGGCACGAGACCACGACGAAGGCTAAAGAATAATTTAAACCACCTAATGGTAGGTAGGTTCGACATGGTCATCAATTTTTCACGGCGGCGTGTTCCCTTATCTTTTGTCTCTTATCATTCAAAATTTAACTTTATAAAGTTCTATAGAACCTATTTAATGTCGGGACAAATGAAGATACCTAGTCTTTAGTACGAACGATTTTTATTCCAGGTTTACAACGTAGTGCCATCAATAAGTGCGATTACCGGCATCAGTCCGCAGCGATACGTCTGGAGGATATGCATCGCCTTCCACCTCGGACCAAGACTGTTAATAGGCTCCCTCTACTATAACTATCATAAGCAGCGGAATGCACACATTGTTGAGGACGCGGTAAGTCTTCGCTAATAATTTCAAATTTATCTGACGTAGTTATTAAAGACTAGCGACCTTATTAAAGATTAGCACGGGTAGCACTAGATAATAATAAATAAAAGCTTTTAACCTTCCTAGATAACCCATCTTTCGATTGGTGAAAACCGTATGTTAATCCGTACCGAAGTTGAAGATTAGCCTGAACAAACACAAACTGTGCGGCGGGGGGCCTTGAATTAATAATGATATGTCGTCTGCAGAAATAGTGGATTTGCATGGAATGGCATTAGATTACTCATAAACGTAAATGTTAAATCAAAGAGGACCAAGCACGCTACCTTGTGGAACGCCAAATCCATTGTGATTGATAAACAGTTTTTTCGTTGTGCCCACTTAATGCAGTTATTAAAACGCATTTACTTCGTGTTTCTAAAAGAAAACCAGAAAAGAGACCCGCTTTGTCTTGGTTAAAAACATATATTTACCTATGTTTTTAACCAAGACAAAGCGGGTCATCTATCTCATTCCATAATTTTCTAATTTTTAAGTTCTATGAGTACAACGCACAGGTGGGCGATTCTTCGGCGTTTTAACCGCCGTCATTATCGTCTTCGCATATACTGATGAAAATAACGATTACTATCAACAATTTCCGATGTAAATAGAATAAGCAAGTTCTCATTGCATTCAAAATTAAAATAAACTTGTTACTTTTATTTGGAATAATATGCGAAGACGACAATGACGGCGGTTAAAACGCCGAAGAATCGCCCAGGTATATTGTCTGTTGTACAGTCAACATCAAAAGTAGACACACACTATTGTACCTTGTCGCTATACAGCCACGTTAGCAATGACAAGATTGTCAAATATGTTAATGCGATAAAGTATAAAAAGTGAGAATCTACTTTTGACGTTGACTGTACAACGTCACCGTAAATCTGTGAGACATGGTCGGAGAGCAAGTTTTCGAAATCTCGAAAATAATCCATTACAAAAAATCGTAGGTACATTTTTTGTCTAAATTCAAGTTTTATTATTGTCAAAAAATCACGTCAGTTTTCGATGCTAAAAATTTAAATATAATAGGTATACGAGTACTTAACGGGTTTTTCTTCTTACTAAAGAAAATTCCCATATATGAAATCCCAATACAGTAATAGATCCCAATGCCAAATTTTTTTATTAGTCATCGATATGTTGAATACCTATTTGTACTTGAGCAAAGTGTGTATCTATTAAAAAATATAATCGAGCTGTCAACTAACTCGTTTTGCTCCTAAGATTTGGAAAAAACTGAATAGCAATGAACAATACCTACCCAACCCACGAATGCCTCAATAATCGGTCACGGCGTTAATTTTGTTTGCTTATAATATAACAATAATTTCGATCTACAGAAAAAAATCCCTACAATTTTTACGCTGAATAATTTCTCTCATAATTAAAGTTTTCACGTCAATGATTTTCCTGTACCTCTACCATGAGTTGCTATCGAAAACTCGTGTTACGTTCTACAGTCGATAGCGAGTAAACGTCCTTCGAATAGTTTTTGATTAAACTCGTACCATGAGTCACATAAACGTTTACTATTCTCGCTAACGTTAACTCGATAGTTCGTGTAGTTATCGTTACGTGTGCCTAATTTCACACCAAACGAAGTTGTCTCTTTCTAACTACAATAAAAAGACAGAGTAAGGATGATATTGGGCTAAAAGATAAGTATCCATGTCATCCATTTAAAAATATAGAAATAACCCTGCTAATTTAAAAAAGTGCCCTAGAGCAGTGTCACTATGTAAGTGTAAGTGATTCTTGAATTTGTTTTGATTTTTTTGTCAATGTGACAGTTCATTCATACGTCTGTGTATAGTCAAATTAGACAAAAACTTATTTATTTATGTGCCGAAAGTTATAATATACTTACATATAAGTCATTAATTTCATATCTCATGGCATTCTTTTAAAAAAATGCTTTACAGGAAGAAGTTACTGAAGTGGCACTAGAAACAAATGACAGCCTATCAATTTTCCTGCTAAATGAATAACTTGCTCAACAAACTTGTTCCAGTAAGTTTCCCTATCATTGTTACTATTGAAATAAAATAAAAAATTTATTATATATATTTAAGATAAAAATTCATTTAATTCATGTCCTAGGAAAGATTATTTCAATGTGTTTTTTTTCACTGCAGGCGTTGGAGACTGGAATCTACTTGTACCACTTGTACCAGGGACATCAGCTCAGCCCTCCTTTTTTCCACCATTGCTTGTGGCTAACAGCACTTGCAGTGAACAAGACTTGGTGGACAGAGAGTATCCCGAAACAGTTAACAGCCCAGGTATAGTGACTGCAATGACAGTCAATTTCCATCAGCTCTTCAAGAAATAGGTTCCAATAAATTTTGCTGTTATTATCACATTTTAGAGTAAAATGTACCTACCTATCTAGTTTCATTAGTTAATTAAGAATTCAAAATAGTACTGTAAACGTTTTTTTATCCATTACAGCCCTGCCCGAGGTGGACGGGAGTGAGACCGGAGTAACGCACGGTGGTGAGCCTGCGGTCACAAGAACAGCATTAACAGCTGCTAATGCCAGGTGGCAGAGCCCCAAGCTCTTACAGCCCACACCGCGTCAGTGGCGAAGATGTCAGGTGCAAAACCACTAATCTCCTGTCTACAGAAGGACTCGCACCCAGACAGTCAGATTTGGCAAGGCAAGCCTTTGTCAGAGCTGACAGTGAATGGCGAGCTTTTAAACAGGAAGTGGAGCGGGAGAGGAATAGGTTAAGGGAATCAGAGTTTAGAATGCAAGAACGGTGGTTAGATTTATTTGGTAAATTTTTAGCATTAGGAAATATAATTGTAGATACTTTAGCAAATAAATAAAGATTTTGTGTAATAAATAAAGATTTTGTGTAATAAATAAAGATTTTGTGTAATAAATAAAGATTATGTGTGATGTATGGGTACTTTTTATTTTTATATTAAACAAAAAACAGAAAACATGGTACAAGTATTTGGAAATAATGCATTGATGCAAGTCTTCTAACTAATTGATCCCGCGGTGCTCTCTCCATTAATAAATCACTGGTGCCTTCATTTTCCAACACTAACTCCTGGCCCTCAAATAGTTCTGATAATAATAGGTACCTACAACAAACATAATAAAGATAAGGACATATTTAGTATTAAAGTTAATATATAATCATTATCTTTCACTATAAATACCTTGACTTTCTTCAGACATATCCTTGTCATCAGGATCGGGAACATTATATTTGTGAGTGGATTTCAAATCCGTGTAGTACGTTAACGAATCGCACAAATTCTCAAAAGCTTCCTTACTGAGCCTATATCCTTTAATAAAATTTATTCTCAGTTAAATTTTGAAGTGGATTTCTTAACGTAATATTTCTCATATCAGCTTGAAATCCTCCTTGTTTTCGTCGTTCGTCTTCATAAGCCTACATATTCCACGCTAAATAATGTCTTGCCGATATTATTTGGATAGATAAATAATTGGAGTAACGTATTAAACAATAATTCTAAGTTTTCACGCACCAATTTGCTAGTGAAATAGTTAACTACAGTCGATACGGTATTTTTCGATGACATCTGTCAAATTTACGACTCATGGTACCGATGCTGATATAGACAATCGATGCATGCTTATTTTTCCTCGGTCTCAAACTCGCACGGCGGATACGTAACGTCAAGTAACGTGTTAGGCGTGTCGCTCACTGGAAATTCGAGGCTGCGCACGCGAGCTTGCCTATTTCGCGTTATAATATGAAAATATAATTAAAACAATTATAAAAGAATAAACTGAATAAGAATATAGGACAACAAACCATTCTATACCATTGCTCCGTAATCGCTAATTTTGTAGAACGAGCATGATTCTATTACCTACGATGTGTACATATATACGAAGCTAGCGGTGCCGGGTTCGACTCCCGGTATGGGCAAATATTTGTGTTTTGAGCACGAGTATTTGTTCCTGATGACAAGATGTCCATACCTGATGATGGTGACGGTAGGCGGCAACAGGATCTCTGCTGTACCTACTTAACACAGACCCGCCGATTTGGACTCGTTAGTTTACTTGCTCTCGATAAGCAGATGATTGCGCAAAATAATACTATTATTAAATTTGTCAGAACTTAATTTCATATTATCATCATATGATCGTATTTTTTTTGGTGGCAGAGGTAAGCTCTTGTAAAAATTACCAAAGGCTAGCACCGACATAAATGAATCAGGATATCTTACATTTCGTTGACGAGACCTAGGACTATTCCCAATTTCAAAAACATTTTTATTTGCAGGCTCGAATGCAAGCGACACAACTAGGAGAAGCCTGTTACTGGCTCAACCTGGTGGAGCTGTTCGCGCTCACAGGGGTTACATACGTTTCCAATAGGGAAAACTATTGTAAGTACCATTTTCTATACTGAAGATGATTGTCTTGAATTTATGTGTGCAAGAACGATGATGAAGAAACCAGATGTATTCGAGTACGTACCAAGTCATCATCATAATCATCATATCTGCCGAAAAACGTCCACTGTTGGACGCAAGCCTTCCCCAAGGATCTACACGACGGTCGGTTTTGTGCTACTTGCATCCATCGGCTTTCTGCGATGCGTGGTCCACCTTGTGGGAGGCCTACTAACACTTCGTTTTGAGGTACGTGGTTGCGTATTTAAAACCTTTCCGTCCCAACGGCCATCAGTTCTACAAGTAATATACCAAGTACCAACATAATATAGTAATGTTACAACATTGCTTGGACCATTTTAGCTTGTGTCTTGTTTAAGATATTTTGTAATCTCTACACAATATATTTACTAATCGTTGTTATTTTTAACTGACTTCAAAAATAGGAGGTTCACAGTTCGTCGGAATCTTTTTATTTTATTATTATATAATACTTAGTTACTAGCTTTGGCCGCAACATAGTCCGCGAAGATGTCGTTCATCATTTCGGGAAGTTCACATGGATGCAATCGGTTGTGGCGTTGGACCGTAAAAACAAAACAACCAACACACTTTCTTATTTATTATAATGAAAACCATTAAATTGTTACTTTACCAGTTTTAATTGTCCATTATATCAGATTATTAAAAGTAAAGAAAGACGCGTTTGACATAGTAACTAATGTTTTCTTCATTTATTCTTTTAGTTAAGTAACTTAACTGTTGCAAATTAGCTAAGTAATCAGATTTTTCAAATCAGAAGTCAGGTTGGGTCTCATAGGACGTCTACATTTTCATACAAAATGAGCTCGTAGTTTCCTAATTCTGTCCCCGTGGGCACAATCACGCGGCTAACGATAATGGGAGAAGTTAGCCGAAGGTCAGTGCGGAAGACAGCCCTTTGCCTAGCCATGTTTATTTGAACAGTAATGTCAGCATTATGGAGAATTTTACTCGTAAGGAGGTTAAAGCAATATTTACCTATTTTAAGAAATGTATTAACTATTATGACTACTATGTAGCTGCATAAGTAATCAATCAAGGAGCCAGCGGTAGACCAAAGGGTTAATATTCTCCAAAAAAAAAGATACACAATTTTACCAACGATGCAAAGCTATACGCTTCAAGTTACAAGAATTTACATAAATAAGTCGGTGAAAACCTTTGAAATTCCTAGGAGAACCATTATATTTGCTATATTGTTTTTTTTTTCGTTTATTGCTTTATTCAGTAGATGATTAACCAAGGAAGTTATTTCAGCAATTATGGTGCACGTCGTCGTGATCGTGTTCACCTTTTCTCTCAGAGGCTTCGGCTATGATATTTTATTTGCGATTATAGAGTGTAACAGCGATTTTCCACTTTCCAGAATGTGTTTAATCATTCCCAACTTCTTGCCTATTTTTAATCTCCTATTACCACCAAGAATCTTTATTCCAAAGAATTATCCATGTGATTTTGTTTTATTATCATCATCATAATTTACATCATTTCCAACATTAGGTATCATATTTTTGTTAAAATTCTTCTTTTTTTACGGTCATCATCATCTTGGTCATCATAATAGGTAGGTAATTGAAGTTTTATAAAATTAGCTTCTTGACTTTGCGCATCTTCTATCTATAGAAAGAAAGAAAGAAAGAAAATACATTTATTGCCACACCAGATCTTAGCATAACAAACGCTACTATATCCAAATTTAATGTTTGTTTCTTTTTAATTTCCAGTCATTCACGAGAAGATATTCATAGTGTTCATGGTAGCGGCGCTGTTTCACATGCTGTGCCGCGCCAGGGTCGGCAGCATCGCCAGCGACGTGGTCGAGCCCGTGCGGACCAACAAGCTTGTCTGGACGCTGTTTTACGTGGCCATAGCTGCCACTGTGGGGCTCATCGTGTTCTTCCTCAGGCATAGGCTGCTCTGTAGGCCTTTAGGTATGTAGAATCTCGAGTATTACTTTGTTTCTAGCCTTGACAATTTCTAATGCTTCCAGTAATTCAACATTAGTTAAACTAGTTACTAATTTTACTATACGAAACAGGACATGACGTGAAGACGTAATGTTTTTTTGTAATTTATTTCTCGTCTCTGACAATATTTTTTTGATTCCGTTAACGTGGTTGGTAATGTATAAAAAAAATTGATATTGTTTCTTGAGATTTTTTTTGTAGGATTTACGGTTAAGATAAGATGCCTTACGCTATCTCGACTTTGCATATTCAAAAATCTTAAATCCGTATGTAAGGTTTGAAGACCTCACAATGTATACATCGGATGAATCTGCTGATAAATTTCTCTTTAAATCTTAGTTCCTAGAAGTTCGTCCTTAGTTTTCATGTTATTTTCTCGCAGAATATTGCAGAATAATATGACAAAAACCGTAATTTCTAATGTGGGACTCGACCGTTCAAATATTAAGTAAGTATAGTTTTTTACCTCCTCCTCCCTCTTGTCAGCAAAAGTAAGCATAGCTACTTATCCCCCCTCCTATGCTAACGTATGTTTATTTTTATTAATGAAACAGAACCAATCATAGTTATTACAAAAGTTAAATAAATAAATATTGATAACGTGATTGCCATTCAGCCCCCCCCCCCCCCCCCCCCCTCTCTCTCTCTCCCACGTCATCAAAAATAAGCATACGTAAACTTACGTAATACTTGAATGGCCCTATTGCTATGTCCCTGATATAAACTACTCGAATGATAACCACTCCTAATTTGACATCTTCCAGCTTTCACCTGGTTCTCAGTCTGCGAGTACATACTAGCGACAACCAACATGGCGTTCCACGCCATTGTAGTGCGAGACTTGCCTCTCCACGAGGTGCAGGTGACATGTCCTACACAGAAGAAAAACAACTAACAGGCCGGTGACATGCCATAGTGTCTCCTGTGAACAGTTATAGGTACATTAACAATATTCGGGTCAAACATGATAATTTGTTGACAACAGGACTTGGACCTAACAAAAGGGCTTGATCTTTAAATTTCTGTAACCGAGTCAAATTTACCAACAACTGCATGGCTCAGTGGTGAGCGTGGGACTCTCGTCTCTTAAAGTGTTATTAAAAGGTTAGGAGTAAGATTTATCTACGTCTTTCTCCACAAATCAGAATACCAATCTTAAATTAAAGTCATTGACGCCGATGAACTGCCTTTGAACTTTGGCTTCCTAGTGGCAATTATTTCAACGTTGGGTGTAATTATTTATTACGAGGGCGATTTATAGGAGCCATACCATTAACTCGCACTTGGCCAAATTGACCTACAGCCTGCTCCTTAACCTCCCCTAAAAGTAATAAGTTCTAGTAGGAGTTAGGTAACTTGTTTGGGCGTCAAAACTAAATTAGATGGCTTTGGCTAGCTAGATTCACATGTTGCCATAGTGTTAAGGTATTCATGGACAGAGTTTATTAAGCAATTGAGTTGATTGTAAAAATTTACAGCGAGAAAAACTTCGATATAATTAGGTAGATCTTATGTTTGTGACGTAGAATTAATCTTTGTATCAGACCACTCACATGTAAAACTTTACACACGGGGATATCGAAATTTTAAAGTACGAGTACGAGTATCTTACTTCTGGTGTCGAAGGTACTTTCGTACACATGATCCAGATGATCCTGTATGTTTTGATGATGATGATGATGTTTTGCTGTCATTATTAGGTTGCTCAATCTGGACTTAAGCAGCCTTAATGAAAAAATAAGAAAAATATACTCGCCAGTAGGTACGCAATTCCACCGCACAACTACTTACCTTCAATAAAATTACAACATATCATGTTAATAGATTTTTTGAAATAAGAATTAGTCCTTACTTCAAAAAATCTATTCGCGAGTGTATTTTTCTCATTTTTTCATTAAGTCTTACGCTGTTGAGTGCTTAAGTCTTATCTACCTATTGGCTGTACGCACCAACGTATATATAAAATAAGGCCTTTAAGGACATGTGAGTGATTATTATATTGTTCATTGTTAAGGTTGAAATTAATGACGTACCTTAATATTAAGTCATTAAGTCGTTGAAGTATAATTATTAATTCGTTCTTTGTATTTCTTTGACTTAAAATTCATAAGTCGACGATCTGAAATGACCAATGATTATTATTGGATGTTGGGTATTTCTCTAGGTCACCAGTTTACTATTAAATAACACATAATCGTTTTCACTAGCGAGTTGTTTTTAGTCTTTTTCATCCGCACACTTTAAAACTTAAAAAAAAATAGGCAGGAATCATGGCCACCGAAATAAGTTAATGAATAATGATACCAACGTTTTAGTACCTAACTCTTGTTTTAGATTTCCTGCTTTTAAAAAGAAAAAAATTTTGCGAATGAAATCACGCAATTCTGCAAAGTACATACGCTTATTTTTAACTAACTGATTTTTGTTTTTCTAGTTTGGTAGTGTCATTTTCAAGACACAAGATAAAATCAATTAAAAGACCTATTTGTTTCAAACCAAACCTCTTTATAGGGTTCCGTACCTCAAAAGGAAAAAAGGAACCCTTATAGGATCACTTCGTTGTCCGTCTGTCTGACTGTCTGTCAAGACCCTTTTTCTCAGGAACGCATGGAGGAATATCAAGTTGGAATGCCGCATATTTTGACTCTCGCAAGGGAATCAAAACCTATAGGGTATTTCCCGTTGACCTAGAATCATGAAATGGGTACCTAAATATGTATGGGTACCTAAATGAATATATTGGTTTACACTTGAATCACCGACACTAATTTCATACAATGTTTTACTTCGCCGAATTTTCATTTCATCGACAGGCATTTCCACGTGCAGGAGTTATAATGTTTTGTTGGTCACATGTCTAGCCTAACCTAACCTACGTAAACCATGCTTAAGATAACCAGGTTTCAGCAGAAATTAGCTTTCGATGAAATGAAATTCAGTGAAACGACACATTCGATGAAATTAGTATTTGAAAAACAAGGGGACGCGGAATATATCTTTGTTAATTTACGACATTTGTCATCTATAATAAATATAATGCATTAAAGCAAGTACTCACAAAAAGCAGGAAGCAATCTTCGAGACTCGATAGATTCCCGTGATGAACGAACTAATTACATACCTAGTTTGTACGGAACCCTAAGTGCGCGATTCCGACTCTCACTTGGCCGGTTTTTAATTTATATTTCAGACACAAACATTGTCGTACATATTATGGTGAGCGTTTAAATATATTAGAGCCGATCAAGCTTTTGTGTTTTATTCTTAGCTATGTATTTATAGTCGAATTAAGTAGCTACCCAGGCAATACTAGTTTTGTCTATCCTACTAATTTAGGACTATAGTTAAGTTTTTGTTGTTGTTAAGTGTTTTATTGTTTGCAAGTGCCCTTAACAATTTTATCAATTCCAGCGTTTACATAGCGTTCTAAGGTCTCCGCCAAATTTTTAGGTATACCTACTTAGCGTAAGTAGCATTCATCTTGCTTAGCGTAATTTGGATGTAATTTAAGAACACGTCTAAGTATTATGTAACTAAAATTATTTTATTTATTATGAAGCTTTTGACTCAATTGTATATATACATACTTTATCGAATTGAAGACAGATAACCAAATCCAGTGTATTTCTATCTCTAATACATAAAAAGGTACATAACGAATCCAAAGTCTAAAAATACTTATTTCGTGGGCGTTATTAGTTTAAAATAACGCACCTGATTGAAGCTGATAAAATAAATACTCTCCAGAATCTATAAACATTAAATCAAGGCCGAAATCATTGACATTCAGAGTAGGTACCTACTTTATAGATAATCAATCGATCACAGCTATAAGATCTATAAATAAGGCTTTTATACCGCTAGAAATTAAGCTTCTTTGCCTCAAAATTCATAAAGTGATTCAAATGTTCAATTACTAACTCTAACGTAGAAAATTGTACTTACATCAGTGGCAAAAAGTCTTATCTTGTCACTTTTGCTATTTGAATCATTATATTTTAAATGAACCAGGTTACTTGGAATCTAACCTCGCCTGTAGGTACCAGCAATATGCTCACAATTAAATTCCCCTGGGGCCCTAGCCAAGATGCATTACGCTAACTAGCGTTTCTATTCATTTCATTTTTAAACCAATCGCGTAGATCACGTGATACGAAGAGTCACTTGATCTACAAGTGACGCGATTGGTTTAAAAACGAAACGAATAGAAACGTTAGCACCCGTGTAGGGGATCACCAGAGAGCATGCTGTAAGGATAGAATAATCCACTTAAGCATGTAGGGGATTGTGTTCCGCTTTTCCTAGGTTAAAGCCACTTTTTAGACAGCATGCAGCACACGGAATACTAGATCATCCATGGCTGCATTTTGAATTGATATATCATACAAAAAAAAAGTATTTACCCTGTTTGAAATAAGTCTTCTTCTTCTTCTTCTGCCGCTGATGTAAGTACTGTTACTTAATTGAACGGACCAAATTTGATGTCGAGAATTCGGTAAATGAATAAGTACGTAAAGCTATTCAAATATACATATCCAAATTAAACATATTGAAAACCCATCATTTTCACCAAGTAAAATATAAAAATAAACTTATTTTGCTTCTAAAAGTGACAGTTTCTTATATAACATTAACAATATAAAACGTATGAGTAAAGTCAGCATCAAATAGATGGAGCAGTCAAAATGGCCAAATATATCGCAACACATTCTTATTCGTATGGGACTGTTCATTTATTACGTAAGACAATTTTAACCTATTTCTGACTCCCCGTCCCCCTACGTAAGAAAAAATAAGACTTGTATGAACCCCTTCCCCCCTTTTTAATCTTATGTAAGATCAGTATTTACCAAAATTGCAAAAAATAATTTGCAAAAATATAAAAACGCTTTAATTTTTGTTTACTTTTGTAACGTAAGAACAATTTTTCTTAAATTTTTTCTTTAAAATAAGACTTTTTCAGACCCCCAATCGCCTTATGTAATAAATGAACAGCCCCTGTTATAGTAATAAAGGTGTGTTGCGATATATTTGGCCACTTTCGCTGCTCCTATCTATTTGATGCTGACTTTACCTACATATGTCTTAGGTTACATAAATGAAAGAGGCTTTAAATTACGTATTTTTGCTGGCTGTACAAAAACTATTATTATAAACGTTATTAAATTAAATGCCCGTAAGTACTTAAAATTTAAGCGAAAAGAAACGCGCATTATTTAATATTATTAAAATAGTTTAGGTAGCTAGTAGCTACTCTAGCAATATTTTAATAAGAGTATCGCGATTAAATAAATAGTTTGTTTATTATATGGATGATATAAGTATAGTTTGATTTAGATGGTGCATTGGCGTAACATTTTTTTTAAATCATAAACAAGGCCCGAAACTATCAGTGAAATTACAAAAAGTTATTTTATTAGGTATATCCTGAATTCCTGTGTAATCTCTCGTAACGTAGTTCTAGAGGTCATGGCTTCTCGCAAAGGCGGACGAACTCATTTTTCATTCTGCACCAATGCCGGGCCCATTATAAGGGAAAGAGTTCCCACCAGGGGAAGAAAAATAGGGGACCATCCCAGCTACCACTGTGTCTTAGCATCACAATTCCTGGTCTTCCAAATTCCGAAATAAGTCAATAGGTGTGGTAGCATTTTTAACTAACGCTTATTCGCAATATTTAAAACAGTTTAAACAGCAGATGGATTTAGTTTCTTCGAATAAAAATTTAACCCATGTGCTATATGGCGAATGTCAAATTTTAATCCGAAGTAACCAACTCCATCTGCGTTCTAGCATTCAATGTAGGATTGGCCTGATCCGCGAACGAAACCAAATGATCAATCCATTTACCACTTCAGCTTTCTCACTTGCTTTGATAATTGAATGGCAACTTAAAACACTGGGCCTCAACTCCCAATCCTTCAGATTCCTGAACATTTTTTTTTGTTTTATCTCTTAATTTTTTCATGTTCTTTTTTTTATTTCTTTGCCAACACTTCCACATTGGTAAAAGGCTTGTGAGTAAAGTTTAAAAAAAATTACTTAATTAGCATAATCTACTAATGTCGGATTTCACCAACCACTTAACAGACGATCAAAGTGTTAACTGCTGTCAAAATGTATGAACTAACAGTCGATTAACATTTAACATCGTATGGTGAAATTGGCACTGAATCTTCAAAATACATACTTGGTAAAAATTCGCATACGTTTCCCTGAGTAACAAAATAACTGTCTGACTGCCGCACTCAGAGACGTCAATTAATTGTTAAGTTTGATTAAAATTGCTGCGTCTTATTCTATTGCTATAGCAAAGAAAGTGACTTAATTTAAATTAAAAAACACTTGTGTGCTTATATTCATGTTTTGGCCTGTATCAAAATTACATGAAATTTAATCTCCCACGTCATCGTACCCAGTTATTACCAAAAACAGAAGGGACAATGTTGAACTCAAATTTGTGTATGACCATCAAGATCCTAATAGCTATTTGAGATGCAAGGCTGCAAAGATGTTATTTGGCGCGAGAGCCAATCCCGAGTTATCGAAGGTTTCTAAAATTGAACCACGAGCCTATCGAGTGGTTCAAAAATAGAATCCGAGTGTAATGAGGGATTCAAAGCCTCGAGACCCATATAAATTTACTGCCGTGCGAAACACACAATTATTCACCTCACCGTAGCAAGGAAAACACTTGGTGTTGGAAAAATAATTACACATCAGTTGTGGCCGTGCTCGCGCAGCACCCCCTCCGCGCTCCGCACCACCATCACTTTCCACGCTAGCGGTTAAAGTGGTTTTTTTTTGCGCGCAGATTTTGTCCGACAAAGAAAGCCTTTCCGAGCTGGTGAGGTGAAAAGATATACTTTCCCGCCTGGTTATCTGTCTATCCTCACCGCGTCCTTCAACTCTTAGAGTTAGCTTTTGCCGTGCAATTACCATTTAGGTATTTGTATTGGTACAACAGTGGACATTTATTCTGCCAGTCTTAACTTGTGTAACTATTAACTTCTTTACCTGGAGATACCTTTAGTTAACTCTCCTTGTGTTTTCTAAGACCGTTGTATGAGGTTGTTTAAACAGGTTGTTTCACAGAGTTAAAATACAGTTGCTGTTAGGATTTTTAGTATGAATTTAAATGATAAGATTGATAAGTCTAAGGGTATGGAATAAATTCTAATATTATTGTGACCGCAACGGAAACATAATGCATATTTTTTTGGAAATACGGTATATAAGGTGTTATTGAACAATTCAATTATCTTTAGTTACTTTGATATAATGGAAACAGTTGTAATTTTAATCCCTTATCTGAGTACATTATTGTTAAGTATCGGCAGAAATTGGTTTAATACCTAGTTAATTTCTAGGTACAGTCAATATCTTTAATTGTTGAGTTAGGTACACTGGCATAAGTCATGAGAAAGAAATTACGTCAAAATTATTAATTGGCTTTCCGCAACAGTGTTCAGCAATTTAAGTTATTGACTGTAGGTACCTTGTACTGTACTTAACCTTAGACTTAAATAATTTAAAAGTTATGGACATTTTGAACTAATATCTTGACCTATTTAAGTACCCTTTGGCAAAAAATATCATCCATAAAATCCCTAATTTTTTTGGACGAAAAAGTGGAAGTAACTAGGTGGTTAATTCGTTTCTTTGTGATAAGTACAATTACTAATTAATTTATTTTCCTATGTTATATTATATATTTAATATTTAATTTGAAAACGATGTAAAATTGCCTTATCAGTACCTTATGTAATCAGTAGCCGAGCAGAGATAGGTCAAATCACTATAGATAGAAGTTAGCGTAGAGTTAAATGTTAATTATTTCACGCAGTTTGTATATTTTAGGGTTCCGTAGCAAAACTACGAAGGCTCTTAACCATCTTAGATTTGCCTGCTTACTATGTAAGCAGCAGCTAAATATTTTTATAACTTCTACAGAGTAACACGATATGAGTAGAAATAATAATGTACCGCAATTATGTCTAATACTTTCTTTAAATATATTTAGGTATAAATAAGCATGCATGTACCGTTACAGCGTTTGGACACTGCGTCCGAATCAGAATTCGAGAAATGTTCGTAGCAGTAGAACCTACCATTTGCATGAGAAATCGGATGATGGAATTCGGATTTAGTGCGCAACCTCTCAAACAAATAGTATCTACAATCCCGGACCGACATTTCTCGGATTTGGATTCGGACGCAGTGCGCAAACGCTCTTAACCTTCATGCTGGTCTCAAGGGATAGGGTAAAAAGGTTTTATGGCGGCTGTACACTCTCGCCGAGACACTCCGAGGCTTGCCATCCTTCTCAAACATAATAATAAGTTAGAAAATGACGGCATACTCACCTCGTCCAGCCTCGGCAGGAGTGTACAGCCGCTATTATGGTGGTTGAAAGAGGATGTTTTCTAGAGTAATAATTGAATACTTAGGTCGGAGTTCACCAACAGTTAAACAGGCGATTAGAGGTCTGACGGCTGTCAAAATGTATTGACTAACAGCCGATTAGGATTTAACAGTCCGTTAAATTGGTTGGTGAACTCCGACCGTATTCGGCAAAAATAGGGAAGCTAAATCTGAACACATACGGGTACCTAATGCTAAAGTTTTTTTGTCAACAAGGGATTACGGAACCCTACCTATAAAATAAAATTAATATTGTATGAGAGGACGGCATTTGATCTGGGCCCTTATCCTACATTGGTTTTACCCCTATTGCTGTCGTCTTAGAATAATAACACATAGAAACCTAGTCCGCATTTTGGCATACTCGGTGATCGACACCTAGCTGTCAGTCGCAATCACGTCACACAGCGTCAACAGCTCCCGAATTTTCAAAATGACGGATTGCGCAATAAATATCATATTTTTGCAGACGCCATTATAGCCTATTACACCACCCTTTCCCTAACCCTAACGAGAGGGACGCCGCAATACGTTAGATACGTATAGATATATCTCCATCTCATTCCAACGTATTGCGTGATTGCGACTTTGCCGTCTTTATTGTCGTGTTAAATAAGAACTGACATAACGTTGACAACACGATAGCAATAGGGGCAAAGGTAGCCTAGAATAAGGCCCCTGTTTTATTTTGGAAAAAAAACGATAGTATTTTTCAAACAAAATAGTACTGAAAATTTGATTTGTTACCGCGAACTTGCTTTCAACAGTTTCAATTTGATCATAGGGGTTCCTTCTTTTGCCATAATGTCGTTTGTCCTAAAGTCATTTGCCATAACACTTGCAATAAAAAGTGTTAGCTATAATATTTAGTACACATACCTAATGTTTAATTCCCATAACATATCGATTGTCCTAACATATTTTAGTCATCATTTCGATTACCATAATTTTCAAAATCCTAAAAGTTAGGTAAGTTAGGCGCGGATTCGATTCGAACTGCAAGCATTATGTCAAGTTATCATTAGGCCAAACGATTATTAGGAAAGAAAACATGACAAGAGAAAATAGGTCGATAAAATTATGTAAAGTAATCATTACGACGACGATTATTATTATCTCTAACAATATGGCAAGTGAAATTAGGATTACAAACGTTAAAAAATAGAAAGCCTAACATAGGTATCTAACCGTAAATCAAAACAAACATATTGAAATCTAGTTTTCTATCTGTGTAAATTATGAGAAAAAGTTTAATCGTAGATACATAGTTACTACTTCTACTATGAAATATTCAAACATGTAAATTGCCACTTAGGTAATAGGTACTATCTTGATTTACAATAAAGTACCTACTTACTTAATCTTAATAATTAAAAACAAGTGACAGCATCGAAAATGTATTAATATTGTTAAAAGATACTGACATTTACCTGGACATAACCATTTATTTAAAAAAATTATTAACGGTTTATGTTAATCTTTCATGGATGATAAAAATCAACTGGTACGTTTAAATAATGAAATAAAGCACCTGTGTTACGCTTTATATTATTACCTGTACCGAAATCTTTATTTTATTTAAGAACATGAAACTATTTAAAAGTTTTTAAATAATGGAATGTTTAGGTACTGTTATATTAATTACTGTTGTTATTATTAGGTAGAACATACCTAAGTAGTGTCACGACTGAATACATTTTATTTATTATTGTATCGAATTAATTATAAAGTAAAGTAAGATTTCATTCATTAAACTTAGAATAATCATAAAAATTAAACCTTTTATCTCAGTTTACGAAATAAATACCATACAAATAACTTTCGTTTGCCTTTTATTAAGTTTATAACTCAGATATTCATTAATTAGATTAGGTAAGTGACTAACGGCCGCACTCAGAGACGTCAATTAAGATTTAAGTTTCATTAAAGTAGCTGCTGTCACTTTCTTTGCTATAGCAATAGAATAAGACGCAGCAACTTTAATGAAACTTAAAACTTAATTGACGTCTCTGAGTGCGGCAGTAAAACTACAATAAAATCTGGACTTAATTGCGTACCTAACATAAGTATTCTGAGGTTCTGAGAAAACAATTAAGATACCGTCAACTATAGCAACTTTGCTTAACCGTGGTAAGTTGTGGCAAATACCTACATCGCAACTATGATATTGATATTATTGGGATTGGAAACACTTTGTATATTAGTTTTATTTTAAGTGTCCAACAAAACGCTTAGGTAAAGTTGCCACAGTTGAGGTTCCTACAAAGTTAGTACCTACCTATCCTTTTCAATAATAAAATTCACGGCTGCAAGAGGGGCCACTTGCAGCTTGTTTGTTGGATTGGTACGTAAGCTAATGCTTCATTAATCGCTTACAAAGCCTTAAAACATATTTTTTTTAATTTATAAGTTTAAGTAAAGAAACATTTCATATTCATTTTCATTCAAACAATGAATGATAAAATTGAAAAACAAAAGTTGATAATAGCTATTAGCGCTCGCAGCTCCATCTAGCGTTAGCTTGTAATACTAACAGTCAACCGCTAGATGGCAGGCAGAGCCTTGTCTGAAATGAAATAGAGAGACGCTCGCTCTCCGTCGTAACAAAGATGGCGGCGGTCGGTAGCTAGGCAGGTATAAACTTTGCGTGTGTTAGTGTATACATGAACGAAATTTCACGTTTGACCACTCTGGACACGCACACAATCACATAGAAACGGGTGTGCGCGGGGCAAGGGGAGTAACGTCCGTGAAGTTGTGTCAGCATATGCGCAAACGAGGTGCGCATTCGTCGCGTGCGTTGTCGGGATTCTTTGTGCCATTCTTCGCATACCAATAAGAGAATATTCTTTAAATTTACTCTTAAATCGACATCTAATCAAAATTCGTCCCTTCAGTTCATCTTCGCACACCGCAATAGGTAAGTAGAAATCATATTTAAGGTGGTGTTCATACAATTAACTCCATATTTTGGTGATTTTTATTCGGGAATGTCAACAATGCGATCGCGATCCTGCAATATTTTACATAGTTGTCGCGTTTGCTCGCTTCGACTTCCGCCCGTTCGGGTGTCAGCATTTCGCGATGTAAACATTATCTAGGCTAGGGTTCGGTGGTATTAGGCGCGTTGTCGGGAATGAAGTGTGCTCAAAGTGCTTTTGTTGTTAATTTCGCTTGAGTGTGCTTGCTGGGATGGCGCAATTTTCGAAAGACGCGGTATGGTATCGCGCGCCCGCCGTACACTTCAGTCGCGTTGGTGGCTGCATGCGATTTGACGTATTCCATTTGCGCGTGGTGATGTCACTTGTGCTCTTATTTAATGAAATGTCAGGCGTTCTTCGCGTAATGTGCGAGTGAATTGTAAACAAATTGACAGTGCTGTTAATACGAATGCAGTGATTTTTCCAAAAGTGTGATGGACTGCTACTATTCTAAATTTTTCCCGAGGCGTGAGTATCCATTTCAATCGGGGAAAACAAACAAACAAAATTCCTCAAATATTTGACTAAATTCCTAACATTGCTGGTGTGTTTACTGATCTCAAACTGTATTAAATGCGATATATAATTTTTTTATTCATAAATAAGACGATTTTACGCATGTAAGAGTACATTTATTACCGTTTCAATAATTAAAAAGCAATTAATTAACCATCAATCTATAAATATTTTTTACAATTATTATAGGTACAACTTTAACTTAATTGCTTACCAGTAGGTAACATTAAAGATTTCTCCAAAAATATTTTTGAAGGATTGGTTTAAGTAAATAATTATCAAGTTTATTAAAATTTTGTAGGTACTTCATCCAACTTAAATTACAAAGTACATCATATCAACCTTCCTACTTAACTACCTATAGTTAATCATTTATTAAATTAAGATGAATAATTTTGTTGTCTTATTTATTTTAATAGGATTTTATATATGTAAGTACCTACCTACGTGGATATTTATATTTCATATTCCTCAGGAAACTAACTAGTAGGTATCAGCTATTTTTGTTGCTAGCTAGGTTTGTACTACTACTAGTACTAGGTACTTAGTGTTTAATTCATGTTATAATGCAGTTAATGCTTTTTATAACTTAAACAAGGTAGCTCTTACATATAGTAAGGTATGACCAAATTTACTAAGTTATAAAAAGTTTCCTCTTAATTAAAAAAATAATAATTTTCAAAACTTTTTAATATACGTAGAATTTATACCTACTCACCGATCACCCTTTAAAAAAACATTTGAATATCAATATCAAGTACTTAGCATTTATTAAGAACAACTTTTGCTGTTAATTCATAGAAGTAGTTCCCTACTTCAATTATTTTTACCGATCAATTGATCTTCATTATTTAAAATATACCTAAATCGATAATCCGTAAAATACATACCTAACACGAATAGGAAGAAAATTAACCACAAAAACTCAAAATACATTTAATTAACTTGCACCTATAAGAATGAATAAACCAGCCTCATGTAAATGTAAAAAAAAAACATTAAGTGATTTAGTCTGAGATATACTACTTAAATAAGAAAAATGATACTGTAGAAATTAAAAATATAATTGAGTATATTAATCTTCTATTTGTTTCCACTATTTTTTAATTTTTTTCTATTACTTAACCACTTTTATTTTTAGCATTCCAAGTTACTGTCCAGATTCTCATGATAATGACGTTTATTTATTCCTTAGCGTTATCTAACCTATCATAAGGTAGTATTTATAAGCATGTCCACTAAAATTTGTATTTAAATAACTTTTATATACAGCTTAAGTCAGTAGTCATTAATTTTCACACTGTCTTCATTCTCCAATGAGGATTGACTAATTGAATTTTCATAAGCACAGGAAGCAAAAACAAGTGAATGCCAGTTAGGTATGACCAATTCTTATCATGGCGTAGTAAATTAGAATACACGATTCTCCGAAGTTCATGTTTTAATAAACTTTGAACTATCGAATTTCTCAATTAATATAGAGGAAAAAAAATGTATATGAAACATTATAAATCGAGCGAATAACTCACATTGGCCCCCGTGTTAAGGTCGCCTTTATCTCGGTGGATAAGTGTGGATAAAGCATCCGTCACTTTCACACTCGCATACCAGTCAGAAAGAGACAGATGTTTTATCCAGGTTTAAATATCCACACGATAAACACGACCATATTAACCCGCAGATTGATTTTATTCCACACTTTATGCACAGTGAGGGGCAGAGAATGACTTGGACCGGCGCTATTAAATTGCCATGAAAATTGTACATTGCATCCCTCAGGGGGCTTTTCTAACCGTTAACGGGCAACCTGCATTTTTACTATCAACGATTTAATCCGTACTGTTTCTGTTACAAAGCCTTCTTTTTATTTCGTTATTCTCGGTCTATTACGTAAACAGTTATTACTATTGCATTATTTTATTAGTTAGGTACATTACATCTCAGTATTTTCATGTCTTCTAATGATGGCTCTAAATGATGTTATAAAATAGCTTTCCTAACTAATTTAACCGACAAGAGCCTAGCTCTTAAGTAAAATGAATGAACCAATTTGTAATCTTATAGCCGACGCGTCGTTGAAACCTTATTTATTGTTTTTAAAGATAATCAAAATTACATAAATACGCCACAACAGATAACTTAATAGGATTTAACATCACTGGTGTGCGCAGCGTTTTCTACTTAAACATCTAGAATTATACTTGTTTATCAAGTATTCGTTAGTGATTTGCAACGCTCCATCGGTACAGATGCGGTTAGTTCTTCAGTCGGAGAGCTTCATTACAGTATCTGTCGGAGTCTCGCATAGGTGCCAAGAGTTATTTTGGTCAATACGGTTGATGTTTTTATTGCGGAGACGCCGCCGGCTCGCTGGCTGCGCGACAAGCAATAAGACGTGTAAACTGCTGACACTTCGGGCCCTCACGCAGCGTCGCACCTAATGGCCGATTCGGAACGATTTATCACGTATTCTGTCTTAGGGAAATTGAATTTGCCGCCATTTGCCACTTCACTGATGGCTCTGTTCCTTAATTAAACTCTTCTATTACTACACTCCTTTGACTCTAAAAAAGTCGAAGTTTATTCGAGCTCGTTTCACTTTATGTCTGTCGACGGAAGTTCATTATCACAGCGGCTATTTTAGTAAAAGTTCAATTTAGCGAAATCAAGAATTATTTGTTTGTGGATCAAGAAACTTAGTTACAATCGAGAATCGGAATAATGACCATATGGATACCGCATTAACTCACAACTCGGGCTACTAGAATTATACAAAATAACTGAAGTGATCTTAAATTTCAATATTAATGAAAGTTGTTTGAAACCCAATCTCTCAAAGCACAGCAATGAATTGTCTTGTTCAGATAATTCGCAGATGAGCGCTTTATTGACAAACTGTTGATGGCGACTCCGGATGCTGTAATCGTAGAACTCTGCCCATTCGCTTACTCGGCTCATGTAACCGAGCCCAGCCACCATTCTATAATAAACGTGCGACGTTATTCACTCTGTATCATCTTTCACAATAAGATTCAAAGAAACGCTATCGAATTTGATTAAGGTTTACTTATATCCAAACCATTCTTATATATATTACCTATCCTTCACAATCATTCCATTCATGATTTTTTGTCAATGTTGAAATAATTCTTCTCCTCTATTTTAACATTATCGCTTAAATCATACCAAAAATGTAAACTAAGTATTTCAAACTAATTAAGTCCGTTGTTCATTTCTCTTTTCTCTCGTAAGAATTGAAAGGATTTTAATTGATATATTCCCATACAAATACTATAGGTTCTCCTCGGCTGTGAGCCCTAACGAGTGAGGTATTGAATGACGGCGACCACCGTGCGCGCGGTTACGCTACCTGCTCATATTGACCTGCGAAAGGTTCACTCCCACTAATCCCCAAACAACCTCCCCGACCACGAATCAAAGATACTCAGTGTTACACTTTGCGGGATACCCTTAACATCTAAACCTCTAAATTGACAACGGACTTAAACGACAATTTATTTTAGAACTGTGGTTTTAAAACGAGAATAAAACGTTACTCATGCCTTGTTGCCGAAACTAGGGACAAAAATAAAGGAAAAGAAAACTGGTGACGCTGATTAGCATTTTAACGAACTCTCGCTTAGATTTACACTGAAACATTGGACTTCATTTAACGGGGACCTAAGAGATAAGTAGAATAAATAAGGAAAGATAATGCACGATTTTGTTTCTTAAGCAGCTTTTAAACTATGGTTCTATTGAAAACATAAATTATGATAAAAGCTATTGACTCTCTCATGTTTATTAAAAACTATGTAATGCTCTTTTAACACCCATACGACAATAATGTCGTCCATATAAAAATGCAACTCTGGAGATGTTTGCGACGCGTGTCCAGTTGCCTCGCTCTATTCTCGGACTCCTATTTGTGGATTACCACTGGTGTGGAACCCTCGATATTGTTTCAAGGAAATGAACCATAATATCAAAGCTGTAAAGCTTTATTTTAATTATAGAATCCCGAACCATCCGACCTTCTGGTGTCAAGGAGGGATTGATGCGAAAGGACCCACTCTTATTTATCTTAATTTTGCCCTCCAGAGAAGTGACAAATGGGGATTACGGCTGTGTGAAATTGGTGTCATCCGTGCTCCTGCAAAACAGAGCAGAAGCGTTTATGCTCGCGTTAAACTAAATTTAAGTGAACATTATTTTCTCATTTGCAATCTCGAGAACAATACGAAAAATTTAAGCTCCGCGCTCCCAGAGAACGATAACAAACGGGACAGCACATCTCGCGGCCGAGCAGCTTTGGCATTAATGTGGGTGTAGTTCAATCGAGTGCCGTTTCCTTGCACTGCCTAGTGTGCTTCATACTTTTATAATTGCAGCCCGTAAAAATGAAAATATTTGTTTTGAAATCGGAGAAGCACGTCTCACGTCACGTGTAGGTTAGTACAGTCAGTACGAAAAGACAACTTCATATAAGTAAAATAAAATGTCGCTAAAGTTGACCCTTCAAATCGGTAGACGCATCTAATTGTCCTTATTGTTTTATGATGTGGAAACAGAATTCAACACATAGGGTGGCAGATTACATGTTTGACTGTAGGTATGCTATAAATGAATAATAACATTATAAACCTACTTAGTTATATTAACATCAGCAAAATTGTTTCAACGCCGCTAAAAATAAAAATGACTGACAATAATTTAATGTAAAAGAATTGAAATGCCTAAAGCACGTTTTATTTTATTAGTGACAGAGGAAAAGTCGTATGCTTACCGAGTCATTATTCATACGACCTTGATTACATTTATGCTTAAACTCCGGAAATATTACCTAATTTTAACGCAGCTATATAATAAAACTGTAATAGAGTAAACATTTACTTGCACCGATTTGTGTGGTCATGGCCACCGGTGCTGGCAACACTGTTGCTTATTGAAAAGGTTTAACTCCGCACGAGTTGAATGCGTATCGACTGGTGCGAGCGGGGAGGATAGATAGCAATATAGCGCAATCCTGAATAGGTACGCCTAGGAATAATTTTCTCGACTGACTGCACTGTAGGTACGTGTGCTGCAGGGAACATTCGATATGAAGCTCACTTTGAGTTCACTTGTTAAACTATCGTTATAGTTGGGATTGTTCCCGCGCCGCCGGTCTTGGCGATTTAATTAAACTTGTTATTTGTTCGTTTTATTTCGCAATTGGGCTCGTTCGCTTTGATTGTCCGTCGGCTTGTAAAAGCTACGCTCCATTTTATACAACGGAACCTAAACTGCGCTGTTCGTAGTTTCCAACTCGCTTCCACTCTGTTACAATAAAGTTATCAAATGTTACAAACGTAACTTCAACTGCGCCGGCAGTTGTCCGTACCTCCGTAGTCGCGAAATCATTTAGAAGGTAATAATTTACAACGCGAACTCATTTTGTATGCATTATGCGCGGTGAATTTCCTCGAATGAAGCTCGAAATTGATCGTTGATAAAAATAGATAACAACGTAGCGCGTGGAGTAATCTTCTCTTGATTCTTACTTCATACATTTAAAGCCTTTATTTATTACACGATTTAATTAAATTATTAGAATCACTTAAACAGTAATCACAGAACAAAGTAACAGTAATCTTAGAATATCGAAACACCATTTTCCTCGTGGAAAAAGAAAGACATCGACAAAAGTTTGTCGGAGAAGAAAATGTTCATTGCAGCAGTTTTAATAGAAACATCGAAGCAACCTTAAGCAGATGTCGAAGGAACAATTAGAAGTTTTTGTCTCCCTTTATTAGCGATAGACAACAAAATAAGTCGCCAGATAAACTCAACATTAAATAAGATACTTTTATCGTACAAAAAGTTGGTTCAGAATGAACTTATGCCTTATTAGTTTGTAATAATATGAAGCTTATTAGAGGAAAGTACTTAGATTTAATTTGTACCTAATGCTAAATTCTTGTCTTTCAGAAACTTTTTCATTATAATCTAGTCTCTGGATTTTTTAAGCCGTATCATCGTTGAATATATTAAATAGTATATTATAAATACATATAAACAAAAATTATTGGCATGTGCCTGTATCAAATTTACCGGAACCGTTAAAGTATTAACAGATATTATAATATAATACATGAAAGAAACGTTATAAATATAATCAAGTATTGCAATACCATGAAGCAGATCAAATTCCATTTGACGTCAAATTGCCACGTGCAAGTCAATTGTTTACGTTTGAAAATAAATTCAATTTTCTATTACTACCTGTATTACCTACCTTAACAACCACTTGGTCGCCATTTGATATGAATTAGTATTATTTATTACTAACCTTTTACAAATAGACTTTGATTTAACCAATAGAGTTGTCTAGTCTTTATCATTGTCTGTTTCCGACTCGTACGGTCAACCTTATAAGAAAGAAGCTGTACATTTTAATACCTTTGTCACAGTAACGTATTAAAGTGAGAATGGTTTGAATTTAGTATATCAATAGCTGCGATAAGGTACAGCTTCTTCCATACGCACAGTTTATTATTTTATATCAGATGTCCTTTTCGTTCAAAGCAATTGATTTTAAACCTGATTTTGTCGGTAAACTATTTTCACGTCTCAATCCACCAACCGTTTTTGAACATCATTCACTTAACTTATTATCCTTATATCATTTATATTTTGTATTTTATAGCGGGCTTCCGCAACTCAACGTCTTACGCCTATTTAACCTTTTACAGTTATACTTCGCTTTAACCAATAGTAGTCTTAAAGTCTTTATCATTGTCGTTTCTGACTTAAATATTATTTATAACAGAGCAAAAAAAGGGACATCTTGAATGTTTTACTTTTTTTTTATTAAAGCCATATTAAGCAAGCTCACTTAGTTTCAATTACATCTACTTACGAATAGTAATAGTGCTCTTACGGCGCTTCTCTCGTTAATAAGTACGCATCAATTTGAATCCGATAGTGTACGTAAGGTCGGCTGTATATTGATTTTCACGAGCCGACGATACGTGTCCGCTGTCCAGTCGCTTCATTATAGGTTACATTGGGAACTTACGTTGAGCCTGTTCAGTTATGAAACGTTTGGGTTAGCAAGTTTTCTTGATTTTATCTCATTACAAGCTTTTATTTAACTTCGCATGCTGTCGGCATAATGTCAGTAAGTTTAGTTAAATTTTTGCTAGTACATTTTGAACTAGTTTTTGTTATACCTTTAAGCAAATTTTGTAAACCGGGTAATAGGTACAGTGTTATGGTGTCTAATCTAAGCTGTGAGTTGATCTGACGATGGAATCGACAGGTGGCAACATGATTTCTTCTGTAATTAATTAATGTGGATCCACCGAGTTTGGACTCATTACATTTGTCTCTATAGTAAAAAAAAAATAGGTAGGTCTGAAAAAAATGTCTCAAAAATAAAAGTTTCAAGGAACTTATTTAATTTATTTATTTTATTAAATTTTGTTCAAAATTTATACAGATAAGAAATTACAATACAAGCAATTGTACTTTTAAGACTAAAGAAAAATGTTTCTCGACTTACGTCGGTTTAAACTCGGCATTACAAAGTGTCTAGACAAAAGACAAGCATCTTCTTTATTCTAACTTCTTTATTGTAACACTTAGACGGAAAGCGAGTAATAAAGGAGCAGGAGCAACTTCGCTCCGTGAAACATGCTCTTACAAAACGGCGCGATGTTTTAGCCTTCTCCATTCTCAGCTCCAAAGATTGATGAGGCGTCCTGGTTGCTACGACGAGCCCGCGCGGCTGTCGCACTATAAATTAAAACCAACTCAAATTAGAAGCAGCATTATAAAATCCACGGGCGTCCCACTCATTCCTTCGCAGAGATCCTGTGTGAGACAAGGATAAAAGTAGTAGCGATACGACAGGACCGCTTTTTGTTATTCCACGACGAGACTTACCGTTAAGTTCAGATACATTTCGCTGACGGAGACATCATGATAGGACACTAAAGCGAATAGAGTTGTAAGTTACACAAACGTTTTAAACCTACTCTAGCTCGACACAGACACTGCAAAACGTAAACGTCGCGATCTAGCGAAATCAGATTTTACACTTGAGCAAAAAAACTTTTAAAATGTTGTTGTGAATGTCGTTATGACCGGTTTCAAGAACGTTGCTTCGAATTTTTTATTATTCCTAGAGGCATAAGACCCCAAATTACTTTGGGCGGATAAAGAATAGCTTGTTTTCAAAATATAAAAAATCATGTTTCGCCTGTTATTTAAGCTTATTTGTATTTTAACGAAGTATTTCAGTTGCACAAATAAATACCAACAAAAAGGTTATACATAGCTCTATGACCAAGACTATGTTCAACAACCATAAACATTTTGAAGTACCTACCCTACTATTGAAATACCTACCCCGCCATTATAAATAACCATGGCAACCAACCTCGAAACCTCGTTAACGCATCATGAAGCAAAGTATTCTTTACTTATTTAGGTTAAAAATTATACGTCGCACCAACTATGCGAGTGAAGCGATCTGACCAGATTACTTCGTCGTCCAAGGCGTATCTGCAATCGGTAAATGGTTAGTTTAAAGTCTCGATATGCGAGGCATTCCCTTGGAATGCAACCATCGCTATGCCGTACTTATATGTGCTCGGCGGACTGAATTTTTTCTTATCGTCGATGCATTTTCTGCAAGTTTTCAATGCGAGCGACATGGACACGCCGTTACCCGTAATGTCTAGTCCTGCGTCGCTCAACTTTATATTTTTTTCCGACGCCGCCGTCCGCCGACTTTGTCAGTTAGTTAGGTACAGGATGTTTATTCTGCGTGCCCCGCTTTATTTTATTTAACTGTTTCATACCCTTAGGATATACATACTATTTAGGCAGCGAGTTAGTCAAGGCTTGCGCTAAATAGTCCAGTTATCTGAGACGCATTTGGAACTAGTTGGCACAATCGTTTTAAATTGGACCGCCATTTGCGGAAAGCACGTGCATGAAAGGAGCTCTGAACTTGGGTGTGTGTGTACCACTCAGATCATGTTTTATAGTTATAGCTTCCGGTATCTGAAATCACATGTTAACTTCTTAGCTTTATGAGTCCTTTGGGTAGCAATGTTTTGTTTGAATGACTTCATCACGTCAGATCATTCTGGATTTAAAATTGATAATCAGTTACGGTGTCGATGGGTTACTTTTTCAGCCGGTGGCTGGATATTAGCCGCAGTAATAACCCCGTCATCCATCACGGGCTGCAATCGTCCCGCTGTCAGTTCTATTCCGGGCTCCGTTTTCGCTAATGATTCGCCGCCGTGAGATAGCGCGACATTTACAAAGGCCGGTTGTGCCGACGATTTGCATGTACAAATCGCTTCTTGATCTCCTTCTTGCATCGACGTATTTATATCGGACTTGGCACGGCTCCGCGTTATTGTTAGTTTTTCATTGATATCAATTCAAATGCGTTTGTAGTTTTTCTTGGTTCAGCGGCATGTTTCAAAGGTAATTGTAGCTACTTTTGCGAATACTTAATTACAATGAGTCAGACATTATTCTTTATATGAGTCACGCTTGTTTTAATTCGTTTGCGATATGTCGCGCTTATTTTTTTTAATCATCCTTCCAATTCCACATTGAAGCAAAAAACAAAGCTCGTTTTAAACTTATTTCATAGGAATAAATCGTTGTGTTTGCCGGCCCGCGTTCCACGTGCGAGAGTTTATAATTTATTTGCTGGCAGTTTTCTGGCGACGATTTTCCCACAGGGGCGGCGTCTCAAACGAGCCGCTCCCGCCCTTTATGTGGTTTTTTGTGGCGGCACAAAATGCCCCGGTGGAAAACATTCAGTGATAACTGGCAACAATCGCAGCCGCCCGGATGCTCTCTCCCATTCCGCGCATACCGCGCTGGACCCAACCATACTTTTTCATCCGATGCACCGGCGACTGAGCGCTCTTGAGCCTCGTAACTGGGCAAGTCATTAGAATTGTTAATTAGAGTTATTAACCACAAAGTATTTAAAAATTAAAACGTTTTGTTATCGGCTTCGGAAATTTTTGTTCACTCGTCGTTTTAAACCGCAAATGATGTACCGAAATGGTTTCTTCAAATGATTTACGTGATGATTCCGTAAATTTGCACTAGTAACTTTCCAGAATTGTGTCTATTATTAGCTGACTCGCTTGTGAGGACAGAAATAGGCAAGCACGATCAATAAAATTGAGTCGTGGGTAATATGATCTGTAGGAGTTACCAGAAGCAGTAAAGAGAAACCGTTTTTTCAATGTCAAGCTTAATTTTCCATAATTTCCACATTAACTAATGGCCGGTCTAATACCAAGAGCGTTTGGTGTCGGCGTGGCAGTTCATTAGCGGAGCGCGCTTCAGTCCAGGGTATTTCATTGTTCTATTGTTTTATTTGCCCCTGTCCGGTGCCTGGTGCTTACTGAGAGATATACAGCTCTTACGTAACTTCTACAACGCTTCACGCCATAAAAAAAAAACATAATTTTTCAGCGCTCCCGCGTTAATAACAAAGCCTTTTCACTCGGCTCTTATATACCTCGTTTCTATCACTTAGTAACATACCAAGTAACGCATGACTTTAGATATGTGAGCATACGAGCATACTTAGAAACTCTACATTTACGTGTTTCGCTCCAATAAAAGAACGTTTTTATTAATATCCTATTGTTTCTTAATCGTCGGTCTAGATTTTATACAGCGATAAGTATCCATTAAAACAAGAAGTTTAAGCGGTAACTCGCAGCCGGTAGTGTCTCGACCAAAAAGCGTAGCCGCTAGATCTGAAGCCCGATTCGGGTTATCTATTCGTTCGATCTGGATCCGACTGACATTAGTCCGCCGTCGAGAAGCAAAGATGTCGATTTTTCGAACCTTCCTCTGACACACAATAGCAAATAAAATACCAGCCGGCCGCTTTTGGTAACGCCGTTCTAAAGCTGTTGCTTTACAGGCGTTTAAACATTAGCAAATTCATTCGAAAGTTAATCTTTTGAATAAGCAGATGATCATTATTTTTGAAGCAAGAAAGATAAATGTTAGTCTTGAGTTTTAAATGTTTTAAACCATTCATTGCATTGCACGCGCTGCCGTAGATCTCACGCTAGCTAGATGTATCGCCGTTCCAGTTTGCTGACAATAAATCGTATGTTTAGCGACGCGGTGACTTGTATAATTAACAATAGCGGCATTATACGAGATTTCCAAACTAAGCGGCGCGACGCAGATCGTTTGTCACGACGCAAATTGCTATTTATGAGGATTATCTATTCTTGAATGGCGTAAACTGTTTTGTTACTAAGCATAAGCTTTGTTGCAAGCGAATTTGTGGCGACAGCCCTAACCCAGTACTAGAAACGGTACAAACCCCGCTTTATTCACTCAGTTGCATAAAAATTCCTTCCTCATAGCTCACCTCAGATGCTATTCCCACCGCAAACAGTACAGCTCATAAATAAAGCATTGCTATTTAGCTAACAATCGAGCTCCGATGGGCATTTGGTCAGATTCCGAAGCAGGCAGCCGTGGCAGCCACGTGTGCTCGGCTCCGCATGCCTGGGGCCGAATATGCATCCCTTGCATCGTGAATTTTGCCCCCATGCCGAATATTCCATGCACATCGGCGCTGATAATGCTGGCGAATAATGCAGCTCGGAGGATCGCCGGCGGATTACCATTTCGCGCATCTGATAATGTGAATGTGACTAATGTGCTCTAATATTGATAGCAATTAATAACAGACCACTGTACAGATAAGCTAGTAACATAGACAGGGTACCGCACCTAGTACCTACACAGTCAGTAGTGCTAGGTAATATCACCATATTGACATTCTGTGGTTGTGCCAATTCGTTTAATTAATAAGCATAATCAATTGGTACTGAATTGTGTGTAATTGTCTAGTACGTGCGGCTACAGTTGTACTACATTGTGTTCTGTTCGTTTTAGGTAAGTGATGGGATCGTTTCTCCGGTGATTGGGTACAATCATGATGCATCCCGCAGGATACTACGCTAATCTTGGTAAGATGCAAAACTATCTTACTTACATAACATTACCTGAATTATTTTAGGTTACGAATTTGAACGGATCTTTTTTTAAATACCTACACCTATAAAGAATCTGTCACTTTACAACGAATACGCTCATGCATAAAAGAGAGATGTACGATCTAGCATTGGAATTCTAGTGTAAACTCATGTTTACAGACTAGACTTCTCATACAATTATTTCTATTATGCATAGAGAAAACGCCACAAATAATTGTTACATTAGGGACACAATCAAAGACATAATGTAGGTTTATAATGATTGAGAAGTATAAATAAGTAGGATGGAATAAATAATTTAGTATTAAATATGGTAATCATAAAAAGTTTGCAGTTTCCCCAATAGAGAAAGACAAGGCCTACCAATAGTTATCTATAGGTATTAAATTAAAATACACCTGTTTTTAATCTAGTTCATTTTCTTGCCAATTTCTTATCACGAGGCAAGCTTATCATCGTTTCCGCGAAATCATTGTTAATCTTAGTCAAGCATTGCTGACGTCACGCGAACCGATAACGGCCATGAATTATAGACACGATTCGTCTAGCTTTAGGTATAAAACTAACACCTGATCGTGTTCGGTGCCGAGAGCTCGATTTAGGGTCAGTTTACTGAAAATGAACATGATAAATTGGCAACTGAATGATAAATTGATTAGTAAGGCAATTTTACATTACAGATATTTAGACGTACGTATACGTACGCTACATGCCAATTTTGTAACAGTTTATCGTGTTAGTTAATAGTGATAATAATAGTTTGTATAGCATACTTTTTTTCGTGAATCGCGTCAAGAAATTTTCGTTTTTATTTTGTATGATATGGAACAGTAGGGACTCTTGCTACAGGTATAATCTTATATATATACTTACTAGAGGACCCAAACATACTAACGGATCACAATCGTCAAGAACAGCATATCTGTCACATAAATTTAGCCTTTTCCCTTTCTTACACTTGAAAATAGACAAGGAGAGAGCTATCTTTATTTGACAGATAAATTTACTTGTCGATTGTGAAACAGGCCCTAAGTATATTAGTAGTTAGTAATTAATCTTAGCACAATCTCCGATAACTATCTTGCTATAATTGTGTAAAATTTAAAAAAAAGTTTAAAGCTTAGGCAGGTACTTGTCTACCTAGTCCTACATGCAAAGTAGGAATGAAAAATTGTTTTTATCTCACCCCGTTAAGTGGGGTCTTGTTGAAAAGGGAAATAAAATCGTTCAAAGGTTCCCTAAACAATTATTCAAAATATTTGCCTTTTAGCGTGGCCATTTTTAGTGCGATTTGTGTAAGTCACGATATAAAAAAAACGCGATTTCGGGTAAGTAAATCAATTAGTTTAGTTGTCCAACTTAGCTACGCATTTATTAATGACAAATGTTACACTATTGAGAAGAAAATCTCACTAAATACACTATTTTTTTATTACATTTGGTCACTGCTTACATGGCAAAATTTAAATCTGATCAAAATGCAGTGATCAAAATGTCATTTAAAAAAGTAGTTTTCTTCTCAACCCACAAAGTGTGTGTGATCAAAAAAAGAGTGAGTGTCAGCTCCGACGCACGACTGGACTGCACTATTTAAGTACGATTATCTTTAAATATGCAATGGGCAAAGAGGGTAGTTGATGTCTCATCCGGACCGGATTTTTACAGCATTGCGCATTCCAGATGTATAATAGTTCCATGGTTGTTGTTGAGTCGACAATGGTCAGTGGCTTCTTATGTTTTATGTTCTCCTGGTACATTTCTTTGGAACGTTTCTCCTGGTACATTTCTTTCTATTAAACAGACAGAGATAAAACAAAACATGTCAAAAGCAAACTTAACGCTTTTTTTGTTACGCTTATAAAATTTCACTCATAAAATATCCATACCTCGGGGTCTTACATGAAAAATCGATTCTTAAGGAGTAAACTCCAAAAATATATGAAAGTAACTATAATAAAACGTAATTAAAAGCACTTCCGATTAAGTTTTTAAAGCCGATTTCAATTTCCGTTCAAGAGAGAGATTGTTTTGTTTATGGTGATTGTATAAGTATGTACCTACATTCATTAGTATATTTAACCCCCGACGCAAAAAGAGGGGTATTATAAGTTCAACGTGTGTATCCGTGTATTCGTGTTTGTGTATCTGTCTGTGGCATCGTAGCTCCTAAACGGACGGACCCTTATTGATTTAATTTTTTTGTTAGAAAGGTTACTAACACCCGTATTTTTATACAAGAAAAGTAATTACTTGAGTAATAGTAATGTCAAATGTCATATAAAAAATCGTTACTTAAGTAACAAGTAATTACTTTTCTTGTCTATAAATACGGGTGTTAATCGGGAGTGTTCTTGGCTTAGATGAAAATCCGTTAAGCCATAGAAAAGTTATGAGCTGAGAAAGTAGGGGTCTCGATTTTGTCGGGGTTTTTTTACCTGTTATTTACAACAAAGTCGATATTGCCCGCGGCTTCGTCTACGTATCTTTATATCCACCTTACCCATTGAAAGGGTTGAGTTTCAAGAAATCCCTACGTGGGTCTTTGTCGCAGTAAGCTGTTTTCTCAAATTTCACGTTTGTAGTTACAGCACGGGGCTGCCGTACATTACCGTATATCAGTCAGTTTTTGCGTTAATGAAAATAATAGTAATATAATGTTATGCTATGTTCGATTCACCAACTACCTAGCTGCTAAGAAGATTGGCAAAGCTACATATTGCGAGAAGCGTAAGTATTTTCTTTTTTAACTAAATAAATGAAATAATATCCTTATAATTAGACCAATTCATTCAGTGTCAGTTTCCTTGATACGAAGTTTTTAAACCAAATAATTAAGTACGAGTTTTTAGCTCTTTAATATTTTAAATCGGCGACTGAGAACGATTTCACGAAGTTGCATATTATTTCTAAAAATTGCATCATTCTTAATAGCGATGGCCATTAATAAGTTAGCTTAACATTAGCGATAAATTTATACGTTATTAATTATACCAACATGTATATGTTAACAGTTTAATTTACAAAAATAGCTAAAAGTTACACTAATAAATCTATTATTGTATATAATATAGATTTCAGTCTATACCTGTGAACAAAGAACCTTACATAAAGGTACAAAAATTACCCTCCTTCGGCCGTCGAGTAAAATAGTATTTGGTTTCAATTGTAATACTTTGAAGTAATATTATTACAAACAAAACCTCAAGTGTTCGAATGTTTATGCACTAAAAAACATGACTAGAATTAAAGCATAGGTAGAATGATGTTGTTGGGCGTTCTATATTTAAAAGCTCTACACTAAGCTGTATTGACATCGTTCTGATCTTTTCAAATCTTGTTCCTTAAATAGCTGTTACTGGGCTAACCCTCAAGCTCTCCCTCCGTCTACCGACTAATACAAATCGCACTAATTCACTACATTTGCACTCGGCTTAATTGGTTCACTCGGTTTGTAGTGAACACGGCTCCAATTGATTGGCCAATTAGATACCACTAATGCCTTCTCCATTCCCGGAACAATTTTGGGAACGCAATCAATCCTTTAGAAAAAGAAGTTTCCAGAACCAGTCTCAGATACCTGGGCGTAGGAAAAGATTGTTATCTTAATAATGATCAAAATTGGGTTCTCCATTATGCGCGTATTGATAAACGGTAGACGGTAGTTTCTGAAGCGAGCTCATTTTATTGACAATTAATCGGCCAATGTAAAATAATGGACTGTCAAATTATTACAGTCAATCTGAATGAAGTGATATTGACATTAGGTATGTCCGAGATCTCTTAACGAACTCGCACTCCAAATAATTATGGCAAAATTTTGGTAAACTGTTTCGTTTGCCACACTGATAAGTAAATAACATACAACGAAGGTTTTCTACAACCGGTATGGGTATACCATAATGTTTCTATTCTTAACTGAGAGTTTGTTATTCAATATTGAGTCTCGTTCAATTAAGGGCGGCGCCTTTGTAACATCCGCAAATGTTTTTTGTAGTGGTTACGTAATTGGTATTTATGGATAATACCTATTATTAAAATTTTAGTAATGCTAATTTTACATAAAAATTCGTATCAATCTGATAACATTGTCCCCTGATATTTTTATTGACATTTCATTTAGGGTTGGTTGGTTTCATGATAAAGATTTTATATTTTCAAGGTTCTATAGGAACCCACTTATTCTCTATTTCTTTTGCCAAGCTCGAATTATCTAGAAGTCCATAAAGAAGCGACGAACCGAGTTTTCCTGCAATTAATTATCCATCTCTCATCAAACCGAACCAAATCTGTTTTTATATATGCTATTTCGGATCTCTATTTCTGATCACAACGGATTTATACAGTCGGTTACTATAAAACAAGGCACGGCAACCTCAACGCAGCCCATACGCCGTCGCCTCGGGCCGCTCGCGTCAACAACGTTTGGTTAGAAACGTCTACTCTATCGCAAGGAATAATCATAAAATTATGATTTATAAACGTCGCCATTGCGTCGAGTAATAAAACCGACTCCATGTGCTGAGTCGTGCCACTTCTTTCATATGGGATTTCTAGTTGCGGACTTATTTATGTCCAATAACGCACCTCTTGTTACGAGTTATGTTCATATTGAAGATGACGATTTGAACTTGGATTTCCAACATTTTCTGGTCAAATTATAAAATGCGAAAGTGTGTTTGTTCGAACCGCCTTACACGATTCATTGCCTCAACTAATCGATGTGAAATTTGGTACAGAAAAGGTTTATAGCCCGGAGACAAACATGATGTACTTTTTATCCTGGAAAATCGAACTAGGGTCAGAGATAAACAATTTCTGCGCGGGCAAAGGCCGGTAAAGACATTATTGAAATGGCTCTTATACAGAGAGTGACACATATGTTTAATTTTACCTAGTATCTAACGTTCGTCATTTCACGAGACAAACGCTACCACTAGTTTACCACTAGTAATTAGGTACTTTTCGACGAAAAACGATGATTATTTTGGCGGGAACAAAATGCACCATAATTTACTCTCGCTACCTTTTGTAATCCGTTGTTGATTGAAATTTGTGTACACTTTGTAACACAGCTCAAAGTTACTGTCTATTTCCTCTAAATATTTGTAAAACAAGTTTACTCCGACCCCAAGAGTGCGATGAGCCGTTTCCCGCAGACGCCAGGCCGCGGCGGCTCAATGTTTATCCGCGTCGACCTCAAGTCCTTTGACGAGCGTTAATAATGAAGAGTCGGGAAGTACAGAGGATGCAGCGAGCGCAGCATGCAAGCGGCTTCGGACGCCTCCACCGCCGCCAACGTGACATAACACTCGCCCCGCCCACGCCTTCTAGCTCCCCCAGCCGGCGTGCGAGCGAGACGCCACCACTCCCTCCGCCGAAACCTCCGCGCTCTACTGTTTCTAAGAAAAGCCAACTGTTATTATCCGGCGGATTGTTTTCGACCTCTCGACTCGCTCCCATGAATGAACGCGCGCCCGCAGGTGCGCACCCCCCAGCGCTGAATTTCGACAGCGATTACCCGCTTCTAAATGCGTATAGTTGCAAACCAATCTTGAGCACGCAACGCGATAATTTTCAGTGGCCAGCGCTACGCTTTTGCCTAATCGCAGGGCTTCGCAGGAAGTTGCGGTTCGGAGCACGAGTGATTTGCATTGATAGCTCCGTACGAACACGCTCCTTTCACGAACCCTATCCTCATCACCCATCAATCACAAACCTATTGGCACTAATTCGTGTGATAAATTAAGCGTGTGTGGGAAGTTTTAGCGGTCGCTGCCAATGATTGAATAATCGTATTAATTCAGTCGCATTAGTTATTGAATCATTCAATGGGAATATGATAGATGCGCATGAATGACTAATTACCTATTAACGTGATTTAATTGAATAAAGTAAACTGGCCAAGACAAACGAACAAGAATTTCGTAGTCATCGTGACGGTGACGGTTTTTTACATTTTACCGCAAAATACGAATTGTTTAAAACAATGAATACCTACAAGTTGGATTTGTTTACAAAGCAGGCACTATGACTAGTGACTACCGCAGTTCGTGCCACGCTTAAAGCAGCAAAGAGAAACCTGAGCACAAATTTAAACTGCAAAAGTGACCTGTAATGAAAATGTTATCTTAATAACCGTACGAGTGATACAAGTCGGATTTTTATACCACTTTGTTTTGGACGCGTGACAAATGTATAAACGACACTATAAGGATGTTAAAAATCTCTTGGCATCGGACTCCGATAATAAACATGAATTTTGATATACGAGAACGTATGATCACGTAAATAGATTTCCGGAACCATGACTAAATTATTGTTTTCTAGACGTGAATGTCTTTGAGTCATTTGATATTTGGGGCCGTTAAAACTGGACATGGTAAATACTAGGTATATGCTTGCATTTCTAAGATACTGGCTATTGTTGCCAATGTGTAGAACAACAACCTTACAATGCACAACCGAGAGAGTTCAAAGCAGTACTGTACAATGATGCACATATACTTTTCACTCTAGGAAATTCGTTTCCTCATACTTCGATAAATAAGGCTATTTTAAAATATGTATTATCATGTTGTTCGATTTATCCACGTTTAACACCGCTGTATTCATGATAATTCCTTAAGTTTAATTAATATTGTTAAGCTTACTTCGGCGTCGCTTGTTTATTTAAGTCAAACTATAAACACCTCACGCGATTATTAACCCCCGACGCAAAAAGAGAGGGGTGTTATTTTTAATACCAATTTCACCAGATAAATCGATTAATTACTAACTAATAAAGAGAGAAATCATCGTGAAATGGGAACCATTGATACTCGTAGCTTGCACTAGCAGCTGGTTGTTATGATCGTAGGCCCTCCGCATCTTAAATTAAGGCTGTTAGGCGCCGTTTCGGCAGTGGAAGTAGTCAGACCGGTCCCGGCTGTCGTAATAACAGTAGCCTTAACGATTGTTGGTTGACGATAAATATACCTTGTGCCGCCGTTATAGAGCCCGCGGCCATCTGTAGTTAACAGCTCTCGTACAAACTAGACGAAAAACTGTTCTAATTCAACGCTAATCACCTCTCCAACGATATTCTAATTGATGTAATTATCCGTCCATTGATTCTTAATTCAAATTTGAGTTTTCTATCGTTCGAATTACAAATTTGTGTGGCCTGGCGCATTGAACGCTGTAGGTACTTTATTATTGTCATGTAAACACGTGAGTTTTCTCCGCACTCGAGATAAAAACACGTAAGTAATGATTCACTACCGAGGCGCGATGATTTCCACCGAGTCGGAAAATTCCTGTTATCGTGCGGAGACTTTCTTCAGCGATCAGTGCATTGGACCAGTCGAATAATCGACACGCGAGCCGGTATCGATCACGGATCGTCAGTATTTTTTCAGGGACATAAGATACTTTACTCGTTCATACTTTGTTCTTTTTCCCAAGGGAATTTTGGGTTTTAGATTGAAGCGCGTCACACATGGAGCTATAATATAATATATATTTTGGTATATTAATATATAATATTACAGCAAGACATCTTACGATATTTTTTAGGTATATTTTTCGTACTAGTTAACAGAATTCACACAATAGTCTGTCAACTAGTAACGAAAATATACCTAAAAAATATCGCAAGATGCCTTGCTGTAATATATGGGACTATGGGACCAACTCCGAAATCGCAAAAAAACAATCGACCCTCCCATAACCAGCTGACACCTGACTAGCCAAAATGTATGGGTGTCGATTTTTTTTTCGCGATTTCGGGGTTGGTCCGTAAAAGTTGGTCGGTATAACTTATTCATTTAACCCCCAAAATTTGGACACTGCGACAGGTTAGAGTACAGTCGACGTTAATAGACGTGTAATACAAAAAATGAAACAACGTCCTTAATAAAAATGGCGCTTAACATTTTAAACAATAAATTTGACTGAATATACATACAATTGTTTTCAAATATCTTTATCAATACATCAATAACAATACATCACAGGATATAAAAAATAAAAATAATCTTTATTCACCAACAACAAGCAAACAGACATAAACAAAATAAAAACATAATTGTATAACAATAATAATTGTTGTTATGTAATTGTTGTACTGTTTTGTATTAAATTGTGTTGTATACTTTACTGTATAGGTGGTGCGTGGACATAGATATTTGTTTGACTCGAACTTAGGCGGTTTTGTATGCAATATTTATTTCCTAATATTCAAGTTTTCAGCAGATTACCAATCATTCTCTTAGCGCTTTTTCCCATTATTCGTCGGGGTACGCTAGAACAAGATGCAGATTCTGCCAGTCTGGTTATTACAGTAGAGAGACTGCTATCTGACCTCCGTAACCCTTGTGACAGGGGAAACAAACCAATTTAATCATGGTTACATATTTTGTCACCTAAATGTGCAGATTTTCTCACAATGTGTTCCCTCACCTTTACCAACGATTTTTGTAAATAAAATCCAAAAAAAAACTGAAGTAGTAAAATCCAAGGACTAAAAAACCAAAAATGACTACTTACAAAAACAGAACAGGTTATTTATTTTAAAAAAACTGTAGGACATTCCTAACTAAGCTGTGTTTTATCAAGTAACGTCAAGATAAGAGCACCGAAGCAGTGGTGACATCACCGAACAGACCATGCCTTGATAAAGAAAGTGGCCTTAGGGTAAACTATAAACTACCTGATAAATAAACATTTTTAAACTACTTTTAAAGTAAAGGTAAAATTGCAACTATTATAAGCTAGGTAGAAATAAGAATAACGACTGGTTTGCAATACTGTCCAAACAAAAACACGTTTGATCATCGTTTATTGAAAACGCGACAGTGAGCGGCCAACTGGTCGAGCCGTAAAAATCAGACCTAATTAAAGTGTCGCCAGCGGAGTAAAATAAAAAATAATTATCTACCACTTCCCAGACCATTCGTGAGCGCTTGCTCCACTCAAGCAAAGTCGACTTGGCACAGACAGGAGCATATCGGATCGAAACTCGAAATCTTAAACCGGTTTCTGGTGTGCTGCGTCCCTTTCATTTGCACAGCCGTGCGTATGCTCGGGTTTCTTCTGTGACTCACCGTTTCTACGTATCACGCCCGCCGCTCTACGCACTTCATGGTCACCCGTTCAACTCCGTCACGGTTTGGCTGCAAGACTGGACGTTTAATGCGACAATGTATTAATATCCAAAATTAAAAATTTGTTTATTAAACAAACTATCGTTTTAAAATACCTATAATATAACATTAAAATTTCAACGATTAAAATTAAAACGACGATACTACTTTAAAAATTTAAAACGGTTCAGCCAGATTAGAAAAAGATCCCATTGAGTCACACAGACATGGAGTGAAACACATTTAGCTCGCATTACTTGTTGAAGGTTTTTTTATAAAACAGGAATTTAAAGAGCAAAAGCACATTTACTTCCTTTCAGCCAGCGGCAATTTAACTTGAGGACTTGACTTTATTATATTAATCTGTTCCAAAAGCGTCTCCCAGGTGAAAGGACGTTTTATTTGTCATCATGCCATCGAGATTAAGAGAAAAATTTACGGCGCTTTAAACGTTTATGTGCCGTTTGGCGTGTTCATGTATAAACATTCTGCGTTCTCGAGTGCGATCGTTACTGCTTCAATGCTACTAATTCTTCACAACGAACGCTTATCGAAACTCATATCTACGAGTATGTTAATTACAAGAATATTTATCCAAATTAAATATTAAGCGGCAGCAAAGTTATGACATTGACTTAAACGTCAGCAACGATGATTCATTTATTATTCCTTAAGTTATTGATGTAATGAATGGCGCCAAACGCGGTGCACTTAGAAGTGTAGAAAGAGAAAGGAAACTTATCCAAAAGTAGGTAATGTTTTTGCCGTTTTCGTTGTGCCGGCGCGCGCGCATGAATCACCGCGCGTGGGCCGGAGCTTATTGTGTTCGGTCGTCTCCACTCTAGATAACATTGAATTTTTTTTCGATCTACAACACAACTTTAACTGCCTATGATTCACTGCACCTGTAACTAATATTAGCCTAGTCTATTCTTACTTTCTTTTTCATTGGCACCGTTTAACGTGTTTAAATCACATCACGAGTAATAAAACATTGAACTGTAGGAGGAAATGCTATAAATAATTTAATTACAAAGAAGAATGAAGCGGTCCTTCATTAAGACCTTTATTGTTATCATATTGTTACGTACGTGGGGGTAGGTAACTGATAGAAATACACAATTAAACCGATAATTAAGAGCTAGACTTTATTAACGCACTCACTAAGCCGTTACCACAATAATCGCACAATAAACTCGTAGTCGCTTCTAATTCACTGATGTATCACTCGTATCGCTTTCCAAGTAAGACTGACTTGACGGCTCGGGCCGGTCGCCTTATATATCCCAGTCCAAGACAATTCCAGAAGGCCCTTTCTAGAATGTTCGACGTACTTCGATCCGCCGTCGGGAATGTTCTAGTATTCGTTGTTGGAATGTTCTTGTTCGCGACGTTTCTGGAAAGTTCTATGTACCTATAGCTGTTTCGTTTTAGATCGCGACGATTCTGGAATGTTCCACGTCTTGTTGTCTCTTTCTTATTCGTGTCATCTCTTTCGCATGCTTCTGGAAGGTTCTCAGTATTGCTATCCCTTTCTAATCATGCTATCTCTTTTACTCTTTCTGGAAAATTCGCCATATACTGAAATGTACTTCAAAGGCCCATAAGGGGTCCTGAAAACGCCTGAAAACGGGTTTTCAGGTTATGGCGTAATCTGGTAGAGGGTGGCCTGAAACGGCCTGAAAACATGTTTCAGGCGCCTGAAAACAACGGCAACTTGGTCGAAATTTTGATAATCAGGTATGTGATAGAGCTACCTCTGAAACCGACTGAAACGATATTTCAGCCTGCTGAAAACGCTTCCAAAGCACCGAAAATTGCGATTAAAGTTAAACACCTTAATCCACCGGCGTAACACTACCCCCTCCTAAGACATGCTCGTCCCGAGCATTATTAACTCCGTAGTGTCTCGCCAGCCGGTCAACATGGACAATCTTCATGGGACTACGCTGGTTTTTCTGAATCCGATACGTGACGTCGTTGATTTTAGTGACTACTTTATACGGGCCTTCCCAATTCGGGGAGAGTTTCGGAGATTTTCCTTTTCTTCGCATGGGGTTATGTAACCACACCAAGGAACTCTCCTCAAAACCCACTTGGTTGGACTTCCGGTCATATCGTGTTTTCATCTTCGCGCTGGCTTGAAGTCCATGTTCTCGAACGTGACTGTGAACATCGTCTATCCTATTTCGTAAATCGCTGGCATACTCTGTAATGGACTTTGGTGAATCTGGAGGGCGTCCAGTCAAAAGATCCGCAGGTAGACGAAGTTCTCTTCCAAAGTTTGCGTACGCTGGGGTGACAGCTGTACTTTCATGGGTGGCCGACCTATATGACATTAGGAAGAGAGGAATATGCCTGTCCCATTCCTTTTGGTGACTTTCAACGACCTTCGCTAAATGTCTCTCCAGTGTCTGGTTAAATCTCTCGACCATTCCGTCCGATTGAGGGTGATATGGCGTAGTTCTTGTTTTATGAATTCCCATAATTCGGCAAGTCTCCTGGAACACCTGGGATTCAAAGTTTCTGCCTTGATCACTATGAATTTCGAGGGGTACTCCGAATCGACAAAATACCTCCATCACTAATTTCTCCGCTACTGTGATTGCTTCTTGATTAGGGATGGCAAATGCTTCAGGCCATTTAGTGAAGTAGTCCATTACTACAAGGATGTACTTGTTTCCAGAGTTGGATGTTGGAAACGGGCCTGCAACGTCTAAAGCAATCCTTTCCCAAGGTGCACCAACATTGTACAACTTAAGCGCTCCTCTACTGCGCGTTTGCGGCCCCTTAACCGATGAGCAGTTAGTACACTTCCTGCACCAGTTTTCTACATCTTCGCGGCAGTGAATCCAATAAAAGCGTTGCCGAATTTTCATTAAAGTCCTCTTTACACCAAGATGTCCCCCGGAAATTCCGTCATGAAACGAGCTCAAAACATCGCTCACCCTTTTTCTCGGAACAACTACTTGTAGGTGAACATCCTTTCCATTCGCGGACTCCCATTTCCTGCATAGTACGCCATTATGCATAACCAAACTTTCCCATTGGGCCCAGTAGCTTTTTGTTTCTGTACTCATCGGAGCTACTTCACACCATTTTGGTTTGGATACGCCTGCTTTAATCCAATCGTATATGGGTTTAATGTTAGAGTCTTCCTGCTGCGCTCGTTGCATGACTTCATTACTCCATTCTTCGCTAACAGTGTCAGTTCTCAACATTCTCACGCAGTCTTTTCCCTCTTGTTTTAAACAGTGCTTACAATCATCCGGGCAAGGTCTACGGGAAAGGGCATCTGCGTTTCCATGTGATTTTCCACTGCGATGTTCAATAATGAAGTCATATTCTTGAAGTTGTTCAATCCAGCGCGCTACTTGACCCTCGGGGTTTTTAAACTCCAACAACCACTTTAATGCAGCATGGTCAGTTCTGATGCGAAACTTGCGTCCAAGCAGATATTTACTGAAATGCTGCAACGTCTTGACAACTGCCAGCAATTCTCTCCGAGTAACGCAGTAATTTCTCTCTGGTTTCGACAATGACTTACTAAAGTAGGCGATTACAACTTCCTGATCTCCTTTTCTTTGTGACAACACACCTCCGATACCAGTATTACTCGCGTCCGTGTCAACAATAAAGTCGTTGTCAGGGTCTGGATATCCCAATATCGGTGTTTCACAAAGCCTTCCTTTGAGATCGGCGAAAGCTGCTGCACACTGTTCATTCCAGTCAAACCGTCGTTTCTCTTCTGTCAGCTGGTGCAAGGGCTTCGCTATATCTGAGAAGTGTTTCACAAAACGTCGGTAGTACGAACATAGTCCCAAAAAGGCTCGTACTGCGGTTTTGTCCCTCGGTGTTGGCCAGTCCTTCACGGCGCTAATCTTCTCAGGATCTGTCTGGATACCATCCCTTGAAACCACGTGTCCTAAATAATTTACCTTACGCTTGAAAAGCGAGCATTTCTTCGGGCTAAGTTTAAGGTTCGCATCTCGTAGCTTAGTCAAAACTTGCTCCAATTTTCTAAGGTGATCATCGAAGTCTCTACCAACAATTATGATGTCATCCAAATATACCAGGCAGGTATCTCCCAGTAAACCAGCAAGTATTTGTTCCATCAATCTCTCAAATGTTGCTGGTGCATTACATAATCCAAACGGCATAACATTGAACTGCCAGAGTCCCTTTCCAGTTGAGAAAGCTGTTTTCTCCTTGTCTTGGTCCTTGATTTCCACTTGCCAGTAGCCACTTTTTAAATCCAACGTGGAAAACCATTTCATCCCGTTTAAAGTGTCTAACGTGTCGTCAATTCGTGGCAATGGATAACAATCCTTTTTGGTTACATCATTAAGTCGCCGATAGTCAACGCAAAATCTCATGGTCCCGTCCTTCTTCTTAACCAAAACTACCGGTGAACACCAAGGACTTGTTGAAGGTTCAATAACTCTGTTCTTCTTCATCCCCTCAATCATGTCTGCGACTTCCTTCTCGCGAGCTACTGGGACTCGCCTAGGACGTTGTCGGACAGGCATGATTTCACCAGTGTCAATCTCATGTTGTACAACTCCAGTTCTTCCAATATCACCGTCATGCGCAGAGAAGATATTGCTATATCGCAGCAGTAAATTACGCGCCTTCAAGAGTTCTTCCTTTGTGAGATCATATTGGCAACCGTCCAGTAATCCTCTAATGTCCACTCCTGTACTTGCAGGTTTACCGCTTGCAGTCGATTCCTGGCAACTTCGTATCCAAGAAATTTCCTCACAAGACCCGATGATGGCTCCTTTACTAAGCGTGTATTCAGTGTCGCTTAGATTTAGGATTCTTATAAATGCTGCAGATGACGTTGTTACCACCGTGCGGGCTGTCATCCACGGTTGACTCCCATCTATCTTTTCTACTAATACGCAGCGATGAGATCCTCTGCCTTCATGCGGTAATTTCACAGGAACTAGAGCTTGTGATCTTGGTTGGAGTGTAGTCCTTCTAGCGCAGTAAACATGTCCGGTTACTCCACCTTCCATAGGAACTTCATCAGCACCAAATTTTAGGACTCCACCTTTCAAGTCTATTTTGCAGCCATTTCTTCTCATAAAATCCAATCCAATAATGCAATCGTCGAGGATGTTAGCAACGATGACTTTGTGCCAGTAGTTCTTTTCACCAATTTTTACCGCCACTCCTTGCTCGCCCAGGACGGAAATGTACTGGCCGGTAGCCGTTTGTAGCTGTAGATGCTTAGGTCGGACTAGATGATCTCTGTTTAAGTGTTTCAGTAACCGAGAACTGATCACAGTCCGAGAAGCTCCGGTGTCGATGGTGAGGTGACATGACTTTCCACCAATTTCTCCTTTGACGACCAGACTATTCCCGTCATTCACCTGGGAGATCATAACTGGGACATTTTGACCACCAGCCAGCACTCGTCCCTTAGTCCTGGCTTCTATTCGTTTCCCTGAAGCGGCTCTGCTAGATCAGAGCCTGCTGCTGGCCTTTCCGTTGGGCCTGGATCTCGTTGTGTTCTATTTCTTTTTGGGCAACCAGATTGTATGTGCCCGCGTTCTCCACACTGGTAACACCTTGGCCCGAATTCACGGCGAGGGGCAGTTGGCTCTCTGGCTGAAACTTCCCGCACCCTAAAAGGCCTCGAATCCTGGCGTACAGCTTCTACTTCGAGGGCGTGGGCAACTGCATCCTTCAGGCTCCCATGATGTCCCAGTCTCACAGCAGCTCTAACTTCCAAATCACGAATTCCATCAATGAAGGCCTGTACCAGCATGCTGTCGACTAACGTGCCTGATGCGCTTTGATATGCCTTCCTGACCAATTTTTCTATTTCCAGGGCCCACTGCTGTAATGACTCATTTCGTCCCTGGGTTCGATCTTTCAGCTGAGCTCTGAATACGTGCTCTAGATGACTGTCACCGTAACGTGCCTCCAAAGCCTCTAGAAGGCGGTCGTATGTCCTATCCTTTCCCAGAGCTTCCAGAATGGTGAGGGCTTCGTCACGAAGCGCCAAGGTTAGAGCCGTCTTAGCCTGCTCTTTGTTCCAGCCATTGGCCTGAGAAACCGACTCAAACTGCAGTTTATACGCCGTCCATGACGAAGTTCCATCGAAAGGAGGTACCTTGAATCTTCCAGCTACCGGAACGGATGTTTCAGATCCACTCGTACCATTGACCACCTTAATTTCTAGTTTCTTCATGTCGTTTCTCATGGCCTGGAGGCGAGTTTCGTGGTCCTCAACTTTTTCGTTAAAGTCAGCTAGTTTTTCATGAACCTCAGTCATTTCCTTCTTCCATTCCGAAGTGGACTCTCGTACCTCCCGCAGGATTCTAGATTGTTCTTCTTGAGCTATTTTCTGGCCTCGTAGCTCTTCGTGAATAATTCTAGATTGTTCCTCTTGGGCTCTAAAGCGTTCCTCTTGGGCTCTAGATTGTTCCTTCAAGAGGATTAAGATGGCGTTAAGGTCGATCTCTGGCTTAGGTGATGTCGCCATGTTAGCCGGTGAAGTATCGGTAGACGTACCGGCGGCGGCCGCAGAGTCCCCAACTGCAACTCGGCTTCGGGTTTGAACCCCCTCCTGCTCTTGATCTCGCGGAGTAATAGGCATCTTCTATCCCACTTCTGACACCAAATGTTACGTACGTGGGGGTAGGTAACTGATAGAAATACACAATTAAACCGATAATTAAGAGCTAGACTTTATTAACGCACTCACTAAGCCGTTACCACAATAATCGCACAATAAACTCGTAGTCGCTTCTAATTCACTGATGTATCACTCGTATCGCTTTCCAAGTAAGACTGACTTGACGGCTCGGGCCGGTCGCCTTATATATCCCAGTCCAAGACAATTCCAGAAGGCCCTTTCTAGAATGTTCGACGTACTTCGATCCGCCGTCGGGAATGTTCTAGTATTCGTTGTTGGAATGTTCTTGTTCGCGACGTTTCTGGAAAGTTCTATGTACCTATAGCTGTTTCGTTTTAGATCGCGACGATTCTGGAATGTTCCACGTCTTGTTGTCTCTTTCTTATTCGTGTCATCTCTTTCGCATGCTTCTGGAAGGTTCTCAGTATTGCTATCCCTTTCTAATCATGCTATCTCTTTTACTCTTTCTGGAAAATTCGCCATATACTGAAATGTACTTCAAAGGCCCATAAGGGGTCCTGAAAACGCCTGAAAACGGGTTTTCAGGTTATGGCGTAATCTGGTAGAGGGTGGCCTGAAACGGCCTGAAAACATGTTTCAGGCGCCTGAAAACAACGGCAACTTGGTCGAAATTTTGATAATCAGGTATGTGATAGAGCTACCTCTGAAACCGACTGAAACGATATTTCAGCCTGCTGAAAACGCTTCCAAAGCACCGAAAATTGCGATTAAAGTTAAACACCTTAATCCACCGGCGTAACAATATCACTAAACTGTTATTGACCTACCTTCTTTCCAACGCCAACTTAAGTCACTTGCTTAACATGGAAAAGGGATTTCACAATAGAATCCCGAACTTCTCTTCAGCATTGTGTACAGAGGTGGTTCTATCAATTCATTCGGTTTGATTGTCGGCTTGTAAAGTTTTGTCAGTTGTCACCCGATATATTGTTTAATGTTTACGGATGCCGGAGTAAAGATCTAAAGGGTTTAAATATAAGTCACAACACTTCTCATATTAAACCCATCCTAAGATTCTTCCTAAAACTCTAGTCCTTAAAGTTCACAGCTGCTTTAATGCTGGTATTTGGCTTAGTGACCTTTAAGAGATCGATACACATTGAGCTGACGACGGTGATGTCGCAAACGTAAGCATTGTGCGCCAGCGCAGATCGAGCTTTCTCACCGTGGCATTGTGGCGTATCCGTTCACTTCGCTGCTACGCTCTATCGTGCAAATATATACACTGTTTAACAATAACCATACAGATGCAAATTTACTAAACTAACATGCAATTAAATCTTAATTTAATTGTCAACTTATTTCGTGATATATGAATAATTTTACGATGGAAATTAAACTTGTAAATGTTATATGGCTTAGTGAATGGGTCACATAATTATGAAGTTACTGAGCAACATATAACCCATCTTGTCGACAGTAAAACCATATCAATTAGCTATTAATTTAATATTTCAGTTGCATTAGCCTCTTCTTTAACTCGTCACAACAAATGACGTGCATATTGCACGTAACTCATGCATTAACCTATGTCGTAAAAAGCTTAGGCCTTTACCAGTTGTATGCTGACGTGGGGTCAATATCCCGTTAAACAGCGTGTTCGCTGCATCGGGTAGCTTCGACGAAATACAGGAAAAAATCTACATGATCGATGTAGGTAACTTATAGGCATGAAAGAACACCACACACTCTCGGCTCTGGATCTGGAATATAGGTTAGCGCCGACCGGTTCTAATATAAAAGCGTTTTTCCTTCCTTCGGAAAAGGCAATATCCATATCGCGGTAGATACGATCCTTTAATAGTAAATTTAATTAAATATGTAGCTGTAAGTAAAAAAGAAAGAACACTGTCATATTAAAGGAAAATTTAAAGTTTAACTACATATGTCTTTCGCATCTAAATGTTAATTTAATTTAATTTATTTTTACAATTAACATTGACAGTCTATCCACCCAAACATAACAAACTTTTAAAGATTAAGGTTAAACATACATGGACTATTTTTGAGACTGTTAAAATTACCCTTCTTTTGGCATTGTTTAGTCGGGTAAAAATAGGAACAATATTTAGCCGTCTAAACATACTTGTTCGTAATTTTTCAGTGAAAATAAATATCTGCAGCCTACTTAAAATAAAATGACTGAACAAAAATTAGATAGTCTCAAGATCATCGGGTTATAAAGAGGCAGGAAGTGAAACTGGCGCGATAGCGCGATTAAGTGGCGTCCACAAACTTATAAGTAAACACTTTTACTAGACAGTTAATTCATTCAAGTTTCAACAACTCGAAAAATAGTATCGATAAAGAATAACAACGATTTCTAATTACTAAAGAATGCTTCGTGCGCTTAGTTAGTATAGTTACCCGCGATGACTTGTCGGTTAAAGATCGATTTTCGGAACGTAATTTCTTAGTGCATCTCTACTAAATATTTTCTTAACCTGACCTGACCTGAGCTGACCTGACCTGGACTGACTATCAATAACTTGGTAAAAATTTAATATGTATTGGTAGATGATATAGTTTATAATTGCTTTTGAACGGATTTTTTTTAACTTAAGGGAATGAGATTTAAATCAAAACATCTATTTGCTCCCACGTACACGACTCTAAATAAGGTGTTTTATTCGAACGATATAGACCTGGTAGCGGTACCTATAGCGAAAGGGCTTTAAAATAAAAAATATTCATTTTCATAACATTCAAGGACATATGGACACTTGTTACAACAAGCGGTAAAACTCCTAAATGATATACATATGGCCCGGAAAAACAATTGTAAAAGCCCAGCTTACGCTGTGCAGAAGACGTACGAGCTCACGTGTTTTTCATCACATGTGAAACATTGGTCACCGCTGTTTCGTAGTAGCAAGGGGTTTAGGCCTGGCTCGCATGCATTATTCAAGACTCATTCCTATTCAACGGCGACAGGCCACCCGATAAAAAGTTCTCGTTTGACAAGTCGGACGCCAGGACCCTTTGTACTTACGTCATGTCCTTATGTCTCCTACGCTAAACTTACGGTTGTTCAACAACTTCAACGGGCAATAATCATGACGAAGCAATATTTATGCGCTGCTAGACATTTTTTCTGCCTTACTTTGAATAGGTTTGCAGCTTCGTTTCCGTTTCCTAAACACATGTTTTTGGAAACCTGAAGCAGTAGCTTTGTATGAAAATTAGGACGTTGTTGGGTTCAGATGTTAATATTGAGGACTAAGTACTCGGAATTTGTAATTCAAACATATGCAAATGTTTACAGAGAAACTAAACTCTTCAAAAATTTAGTAAAAAACATGTTAGTAACCGGAACTAAAACGAACCCCTTTCGTTCTCAGCGATAACGAATTTCAACAAGTTAAAATGTATTTTTCTGTAGGTATTTCATTTGCTTTCTCTCGTTAATATTATACGGGAATAAATTTTCTTTATAAATAGTTGTCAAACAATATAAATATCTATAATAATGTGATGTCGCATCGTGTAGGGGTTAAAGATCAAATAGTTTTAACGATCCTTGTGCGAGGCGGCGCGGGCGGAGCAAAAGCTCGGCAATCCAATCGACGCGTGATCGATTCGGCCTACTTACACTCAACAAGTTAGCTTCCACTAATGTCTCAATTTTAACGCTTTAAATCAAAAATACACCACGTTTTATGATAATTATAATATTTTACACCACTTTGAGAAAACTTCTATATGTTTTGCATTCTTCATCAATTACGTGCTTGTTAACATTATGTATTTTCCTACTTTCCGCTTCTGTTCGGTTTGACCTAGAATTTGGTCAAGGTAAATACTTATTGGATTGTTTTTATTGTGGAAATAATTTTCGATAAAATAATCAGTTGTTGCATGTAATTCGGGGAGAGCGCGCCTTTCATCAATTAATACCGGAATTATTATTGAACAGCCTGATTTTTGACTGTAGAATGACACAGTCGGAAGTGGGATGGGAACGGTGATCGTTGCTGGCACCGTCAAATGCTGCAACTTTTCCAACTAGCTAAAACATTACCCGTTTTGTAAAAATATGATTTTGTACCAAACCGTTATCTATTTTTTACTTCTAATAATGGGAGAAGTGCTATCATTTATCTGGCAACCCATTTCAAAATGTTTTTTATGGCAACACTGATAGTTTTGAACTATGTCGCTTTCAAAGCTTGCAAAACGGCCATTTGTTTTTTCGGTGTCTCCAAAACTTTTATCATTACCCCGAAAATACACAAGATATCTTCTTGAGGAGTATTCATATGGTAAGTAATAATGCTCTTTTCGTTACTTCACGTACTTTTTCTTGTAAATGTACTGATTTAAAGTTAAAACGAGGATGGGCAATGTTGCAAAGTGTTTCTTAAAACATACATGCCACAAGTTTGCCTATGGCTAGGGCTGTCACTATTTACTCGACTACGAAAATAAAAAGGTTAGTGACGCGTGCGGATTTTTATGCGAGGATATTTAGCGTTGGACAATTATTTTTATCATTCATACTCAACTATCAAATTGCTTTCTCTCTCTTTCTTGACAAGATAGCCAATGTTTTTGTTAATATAATTAAAATTTCATAAAAAATAGAAATTGTTATTTTTTTCATCATTCGGCTTCATCATTCGTAAATTTTTAATTTTTGAAATAAATACCTACTCTTGTCTATTTTGTTTTGGCATAACCTTAACTATGCTTAACAGATTGTATGGAGAAACACGGGAATGCTATTGGACATGCTACAACTTTGCCTATCGGATAGAAAAAAAAGTTACATTGTTGTTTAGTGATTTCCAATGACATTCCGGTATTGAATTAACAATAATGAATTTAAGAATAGGTTCCTTCTTTAATAACTGCATTTAATATCTCAGATAATCCACTAGGCAAAGTTGAAGCTTTTGGGCATAAATTTGCCTGCAACTTTGACAGCTTCTACAACCGAATTTACAATAATTTGAAGCATTATGAGCAGTAATTTATGTCATATGGTCTAAAATAGCTTAGCTATGCAAAAAAGAGCACAGATAACGTAAACTTTTAGAGTTATTTTAAAAAACAAATTTCAGTGCAATGTTGCAGCAAGGTGACGGCACAGTGCCCGTGAACGCTGACGCCTTTACTGTTACGCGTCAACTGTCCGCACCAAGGGATTTTATTCTAATCTATCCTGTTTACTTTACGTGAAGTTGAAGTAGCTGAATGTTGTTACGATAACTGGGAACGTCTTTTAATTAAATAAACAAAACAACTACTTTTAAGTGCGAAGCCGCGGGCTGAACGATAGTGCACATTGTTTTTTACTGTAGACTTAGAATTTAACTAGATTTACAGCTTCTCTTAGTTTTGTGTATCATTTTATTACAGTTGTAAGGTACTCTACAAAAGCCAAAACAGATTTAGAACATTCAGAAAAAATGAGACAGTACCTTGCTGATCATGTCTCTGGATCAGCTAAGTTCATTCATAATTTTATCCGAAAATAATAAGCAGTAATAAGCTCGCAAATGTGAAACTGGCTCATACTAAACAATCCTATTGATTTGATACGACCGATGCAGTAGGTATTGAGGATTATTTGTTTTTTTTTCTTGTGTCAATTCAGATTTCCCACAAAACAAGCTCTTCCATCTTCCACATTTACTTCCACGATCAAATTTATACTTTACATTGTTGCAAACTTGCGACCAACTGAATTTTGTGCACATCAACTATGCTATCGGCACACGCGGTATTTTAATATTCGCCTTTAAAGAGTGTTAAAATAGTATCATTAATAAACTCTCTCTTGTTATGTAAAGTGTTAATAGTGGCAACAGTTCTTTATGAATGCAACTGCACTTTATAATGACCCGCATAGTAAACGCTGCCGGGGATTGTGTGTTGCAACTTGTAACCCTGCGTAGATCGTGCCGCGGGCGATGGCGTTCTGTTCACAGCTACTCATTTTCTAATTATCCTCCACTAGCAATTCCATTAGCAAATTTATTGCGCGACACAAAATCAGACGTCATTACATTATAGCTTTGTTCGTAAGAAGTGTTAGAACCTAATCAAACCATTAAATGAGACAAGTTGTATTTCTACTTAATGCAGGTAAGATTGATGCTCAAATAAAGATCCATGAGACAATTGATGAAACAAAATATAAAATGACTATTAAATATTATAAACAGACATGATATATTGAAAAAATATAGGTATTGCTGAACAAGGGATCTGCACCTTTATCTGACTAAGCGGTAGATGCATCACACCGGAGAATAAGAAACGTAAATGGCAAATCAACAGAACAGCACGCACCTAGCCGCTCATAAATATGGACATGTGTCGCAAGAACCTTGTTTTTTAGCATTTATACGTATGTTGCGAGGTAGGAATTCTGCTAATCGTCGTTGGCAACATTTCACGCATGCCGTGGATGTTGTTGCTGCGGTAAATAAGTGTAATTTAACCACAGGCCGCCTTCACTCGGCTTGAAAACCTACTCAAACCATATCAATTAAATATTTACCTACTGTAACTACTGTAAGCGACAAAAAACTATTTAACAAGAAATACCTTTGGTAAACTTTCAGTTAATTAAATAAACAAAAGGTGATCTCCGTCACTGTTTTTAAAAGAACAAAACTGCAATAAAATGGCATTTTATATTTCTATGTAGATGCGCATCCTAATAGCGGTGCAGGTGTTATCGGGCCGGCGTCGCCCACGCGGTCGCTCGAGTAAATCACCAAACACGCGCCCGCGCCGACGCCGCACCGCCACAATCTATGCAAATCGTGGGCTCAAAACTTATTGCTCTCGCCTCGACTCCTTTCCAAATGCATACTAAACAGCTCACCAACCACGCCAGCCTTTGTTCCAAGTTTTTCATTTAACCTATGAATCGTTTATGCCTACCAACAAACTATTGATTCTAATTACAAAATACAAATCAGATTTAATTTTTAGCATAACAGCATTAATTAGTGATTACTTCGAGATTTTCTTCATAGCATGCATACGAACGAGTATATTCCCATGGCGTTCTCGGAATAAGACACAGAATGTAACAAGAGCTGTTGCTCCCGTTCTTCCGCATAGATGCTACTCGCGTTACGATCCAATTATACCAGATACTGAAGAGAAATATTATTGCGCTGATTTACTACTATGGCCAGATGTAATTACTGTGAGAATCTCGACTGGTTTCCAATGATAACCAAGTTAGGTATGTTACTATACAGATATGCTATTACTACACAATTAATCTCATTGAGTTTTACGACTCCTAATGCTGATGGTAATAATTAGGCCTAACTTTTATGTTCCTTAGTCCGCTTTAACGCAATATCCTAAGCTATTAGTTAAAAAAAAGTAAAACTAAGTGATTGAAGGAAAGTTAAAGGAAAATAGCAATGATTATTCGTTTAATTAAACTGACCGTGTGGTCAATGAACTTTCGCAAATTGTAGGCGGCAATTGTGTCCCGCACCAGAACGCAGCTGTGCCTCTACCAACACCAACGCCGGATCAGCTAATTGCCTGCACATTTATAACCCTTCACACTATTATTCAAGGAATAAATAACCACATCATCCTTTTGTTATATCTTAGTGAAGCATATGAGAAAACTGTTCTTGAAGTGTTCTATACAGCTTAACTGATTTCAAAGCACTCAAGATGTTCTCAACAAACTTGTTGCACGCTAAGAGCGTACCCAACATAGTCATAAACTTAGTTAATCCCTCTGTCGGCAACATTGCCGATGCCGGCTTCAGTGCAGTTCAAATTGATTCAATTATCAGCGCACCTTGATCTCACTACAGATCTAAAATTCCCCCCATGGCCCAACATGTATGTATTCTAAGATGCTATCCTAGATAGTTACCGTGGGTTATTTTCTTTGAATTAGTTCACGGAAATCAAAATTTCCAAAGGCGCAGACGACCAAGTATTTTCCGTTTAAAGGTTTTTAAATTATTGTAGTGTACATAAATTCAAATCACTCAATATTCAAAAGGTGACGTTTCGAACTCACGTACCGTGCTTTGAAGTTTGTCGTGAATTCATTGTTTTTGACTTACTGGCGTGGTATTGAACCACAGTAGAAAGACTTGAGCTCACGTTCGGTCAAACCATGCGGTCGTTGAATATTAAAATACTTTTGTGTGAGAATATTTTTATTACCATAAACATCCCAAATGAATTTACAAATAACCCAAAGGGGAGATAATTATGTGAAGTGATGACGCTCTGATTGCGTGTAGTACTAATTTCTGCTGTGTAATAATGTACTGTCCGTCTGATGGTAGTGTTTATATCGATTAAGCGTGAGACGTGAATGGTACATCGGACCCACATAGCCAGCGTAGTGTGGCTGCTCGCCTATCGTATCGGTTACGTCAGTTCCTTTTACAATGTCATTCGTGACCATACTTAGAGCTTGTTTTTGCATTTATTTATGGTGTTTGATTGTAATATCATTGCGTATTGACACAATTTTTCACGGCTGTAGCATAATGGAAGCCGGTTGAGGGTTCGAGTTGACACTCACGGTTAAAGATGTAAATAGTGTAAATACCCTAATAGAGACATTCGCCCCTACTAAAAGGGCTATGATTATGTTCATTCATTGAGAAACTCGTTTCCAGCTGGTGGTGTGTGTGCCGACCGCCACCCGAGTCTTTATCTTTTCAAGTTGCATCGAGGTAGCACGGCCAGCGCAACTGTTCCGCGCTAACGCCTTCTTTTACGCCATAGGTGCAATCCGAGCATCCGTTTTATGAAACAAATTGGTTTATGGTAGTAACTGAATTGTATCATGTATTTTTTCGCCTTTCAAAGTTATTTTAAGAGGAAATTACATTACCTACCTATAGGTAGGGTTATCCTTCTACCAAATTTATCCTGGTGTCATTAGTAAGCTTCGTAAAAGTTTACTCTAATTTTATTTTAAGCAGTTTCTTTAGCCTTTCAATGCATTCTCTGCGATATCGAAGTTTTAAGTGGGCCTAATCTATGGGAACAACTTTCTTTGTTAAAAAACCGGTACTTATTTAGATTTTTTGCTACGTATAATTTGATTACTTGGAATGTCCTGTGACATATTACTTTATATTCAGGTAAGCGGCAGTCGGGCGTCGGCATACGACATTATTTACATATACGCCGTTGTTCCTGCGCTCATTCATGGCCGGGCCCGCTCAGACTGCGCAGATTTATCGCCTTAATTTCATAAGTATCTCTTTGTTACATGGGCGTCTATATTATATTTGAGTAATATTGCTCCTATAACTCAGGCACAACCAAAGGAGGATACGCCGGAACTCTCCGTTGCGCCTCCAGCTACTCCTTTATTGAGAATGCAAGATGAATCTCGATTAATCGAATAACAATTCTCTCTACAATAATCACAGGAAGTTTCATTTAAATTTAACTAAAATTAGCAGTACCGCCCAGTTCAGATTAAATATTAAATTAAAACTACGAAAACATTAAGTGCACAATTTTATGATTCGGCATCATTGACGAAATCTTTTTGATAATCAAAATTGGACGGTTCAAACGCTCCGCGCCCTATTCTATATTGGTTAGTTTCTCATGTTTGTTATTAATATCTAGTTATTACTTTGATAGAGTATATGTGACGTTTCGCAGGTGAAGGTACCTTGTGGCTACGGCCATAAGGTACCTTTACTAGTGAAACGTCACATATTTAAATGCATACGGTTTTTAATTACGCTTGATATTGTAAGAATTGTAAGGCGAGCAGCGACATTTTCCGAGAACATTGCAATCCAAATCCTTAATTCGCAGCTGGCGGAGCAACCGCGATGATTCATTTACTCTAACTTTAGCTATGAACACTGTGTTATCGCACTCTATTGTTACGTTATAGAGTTGAAATCCCCGTGACAAATCGAAAGGTTATATTACGTCTTTACAATATTTGTTACAATTGAAGTTGGCAGAAGTCTTCGTGACGCGAAGGTGTACTTGTGTTTATCTTTCACTACGCGGTTTCTACATATCTAAAGAAAAACTAACGCCTAAGCTCATTTATACTCATAAATAGTTCCATTAATGTAGTGATAATTCCAAAGTTAAATCTTCCGCGTTAATAAGTCATTTAGTTAAGGGAACGTTAAAGATATGTAGTTAATTACCTAATTCATTTTCAGAGTTTATTCCATTACAACACAGAACAGTGTTCTATGGGCATGGTTTCTGTTTCTGTGCATAAAGACTTTATTACCAGTGTTACCACAATTCCCCGTGATTGCGTTCCTGTGGCGTAATACTCCTCGAGGGAGGGACACGTTGAGTTGGGCAGGGCATGAAGTTAGAAGGGGCTTAAAGGAAGTAACTCATCTCAAAACCTGAGGTGGTATAAGTCCTACCTCAGGCTGAGGTACATAGGTATGCAGTTTGATTTTCTTCTTTCTGCAGTTAAATATTCTGTGCCCGAAGTTTGTGATATTTTTTCCTCGTTTTACTTTATTATGTCTGACAAAACAAGCTTCGATATTTATACGAAATGAAGTGTTGTGACAATATAACGAAGTGATTGTGATGTTTGAAGTGCCTCATGTATGTATGAGTAGCTCAACTCTACGGAAAAGGGTAAATCGTAGCTGCTTTACTGTGGTCGTAAGTCGTAAGTCGGCCGTATGGATCGGGGAAGCATACCTACTGCACGCGCTGTGAAACCGCGCACTCGTCCGCCTTTGTACCCTCTACGTCTAACGTCATTCGTAAACATTAACACTATCGTGTAAACATATTTGTAGTAACTCGATCTCAGCAGGTTAAGAATAATAAAGTCAAGAGCGCCGGGAAAGCATAATTAATTTCCTCGGCTGATAAAATATTCCGACGGAGAATTAATAAAACTCGTTGCCATAATTTTCTGGCACATAAACGGCGGCGGTTTGCGTCCATTGAATAATTAATAGGAAAGGGGCGACCGAATTTACGTGGAAGTTTCATTGAGAGAGTATTTGTGACCAAGATAATTTAAAATATTATTTGACAATGACTGTAGGTACTGCAATTTAAATTGAGAGCGAAAGTTATTTCATCAACATTAAAAATATGTATTATAATTTGAGTTGGAAAACAAAGTTTAAAACGAACATTGCAGGGCTGATTTGAGCAAAGCCGTGGAGGACTGACGGTCAACCGAAAATTAATTAACATACTTTGGCGCGCAACCCTCAGCCGTTGCGCGGACGAGCTGCGGTGGAGCCCGAGCGCACAGGTGGCCCGGCCTCCCCGCGTGCACCCGAGGGGCGCCAATGTGAACTGACATCAAAATTATTTTTTCATCATCTCGTTCAAACTAATACAACACCCCCTCCTTATACAATTATATTCGTGAATGTCAAACAGCCAAAAAATCGTTAAAATGAGCTCGGTTCTTATATTACACGTGCTAGTTGGGTTTAAACGGAAACAATATTTTTTTAAGTGTTATTTAATCGAACGACAATTTAATTGTTATGTCGTATATAAAAAAATGCTAAATACTAATTTTGCAACGACTTTAAGCTAAGGTAACTTGGAAGTGCTGCCGTGAATTCCTTCTTAATAAAAGTTAGTAAGTACCTACTGAGTAGTGGTAGTTATTTCATTAAATGTATTTGTCACCCGAAAATAATATATACGTTAAAAAGTAGAGGTCAGCCAAGTGGTTACAAATTATATAATTATCCTTCTATTAATAAAAAATCGCAAAAGTATCAAAAAAAAAGGAATCACAGAAAGGGTTAATGGTATGCCTATAAAATTCGTGTTGTTGTAAAAACACGCTACTTTTATAGATTCTACAAGGGACACGCGATACAGAGGGGCCAACAACATTAAATTACCGGAATTATTCCGTTGTTGATATTAAATGCATTCCTATTTCAGAAGTCTGAGATCGCGTGCAACAACCGACCCAGGCGCTACTTAAACAGAGGTCGGCACATATATTTCTTTTTCTGGTAAATTTTGTGCATAATTTTTCGGTTAGTCCCTTGTTTTACTCTGGACGATATGGTGTAATTTATTTTATTACTTAAATGGTACCCAGTTACTGCGAAAACAGTCATAAAAAATATGAGAAAGATTAAATCATTTAATTTTAAAAGCTAACTAATAGTAGTATTGGTCGAATTTTATGTTGTAACATACTCGTAGAATGGTTTATTTATACACCCGACCGATTGTACTACCCACTCAAATACGTAACTGTAGGGAGCCTACGCTGGCTCTATTTTTGGCCTACTACATATATCATGAATGCGTTATTAATTACATAAGTACATTATTCTGTATTAGTTTCAAGTTGAAGCGAAAATTAACGAAAGCTTCATTTTACGAGTAAGTTATATTCTACTTTAGTTTTTATACTTAGATATCGTACCTATAAGTAAGTAAATTAAATCCCAAAATCTATTGTATCTGGTACAGTGATCACTAAATAGTATCCGACTTATCAAATCAATTAAAAATGTCTTGTTGGAGTAAACGACACAAAGCGTAAATAAATCCCAAGTCGAAATCTTCAAATGCGACCGAAATCTAACACTAGCTCATGCAGAATATAATAATCATAAACGCGACCCAGCGCGATGATACGAGGGTCCCAGTTATTGCGGACACTTGTCATATAAACACAATGCGAGTGGGGCCCGAGCGATGCTTTATTATTTTAATTATTGCACGTTCACGATGCGCTCTTTGTTAGACGGCCGCGTCAGAGAGATTGGTATAATGCGGAGTTGAATTAGTCACTCGTCTGTGTTTGTTTTCATTGAACTGTGTTGTACAAACTTGGATTGTTTACGTTGAAACGGTTTTTAATCATAATTAGTTTTAGAAGGTAAAGGTTATGCGAACCCGCCATATTTATACGTCACGACAATACATTATCTAACTACCTGACTGAAAAAAGGTGTAATTAGCAAAGATGTGTCAAAATCATGACGACTTAGGATTTTCCCTTTGACCTCTCGGGTAGCTATTCAGATGTGTTTTAAAATAGAACAGTGGTGATGAGATCCCCTTTGCAACAGCAACTAACTAGTATATAGAAGTGATTGGAATTTCCATGTAAATAAGGGAATTATTCTAAAACACAACCATTTTAAGAGCCGTCATTATCCTCTACATGTATTAATTTCTTAACTGCCTATGAAAAAAAAATCAATTATGCAATTATTTTCATAACTAATTACTACTTACTACTCGCGCTTCAGTTCATTTTTGTGAAATTTGTACAGCAACACATATAAGAGTTAACTCTGTTTAACTAGCCAAAATGTTTGTAATTTTTGTTGTATTTTTTTACGCCCAAGCGGCCAAGTTCGACAACACAAGCATGAAAAAGGTAGGTACCTAATGCGATTCAACTGAGGATTTGTTACGTCAATAAATTAATAGGCAGCGGATTGTTGCGTGACACAAGATAAGTTGTAAACCAGAGTACCTCTACCTTAGAGTTTATTTTAAACTTTTCAGAGTTATATTAAACGGTAATAAAACCCGCCTTTGAAATGAAATGCGAACATAGACGGGAAATAAATAGTAAGTGGCGTAAATGTGGCTTGAATATATATTAAATAATGAAACATGATCGGGAAATTCCGAAGTAACAAGTTTTTCAAAAGTTTCAATATTTACTTGGTACGTGCTTACTATCTGATCGAAACTTCTGACTCCATAGTGCTTGCCATAATTTGAGTGCAAAATAATAATAGTATCTCACAAATATGTGGCATTTTTGAATGACGAAAACATCTAACAGTGTCTCTTTTATAACTTAAGGTATTACAAAAATAAGCTAGACAATCTGATAAAAAAGCGTGTTAGGGCTTGCCTTCCTTGGTTTTCCACCTTAACACGACACGGGCGCGAGGGCGGGCGGGCGCATACTTTACTCTCTCGACTTCGTTCTTCATAACGAAATTCTCCATTTTGATATTTTTATATTATATTTATAAACATCTCGTACCTGCATATTTCTAGCAGTAAATATGAAAATTTTCAGAATGCCTACGACCTCGCCTCTTGGATCTTGGGGGAACAAAGCTTCTTCGGTATTGAGATATTTCCGAGTTCGGAACGCTTCGGCTAAACTTTAATATTTTATTGCGATAAATATTTACGGATTTAACCTGGACTTTTATAAAGATACCTACGATGGTGACTTTTCGAAACATTTAAGAGTTATTTACCGCTTTAGAAGTAGGAAAGTATTAAATTGTTGTCAATTGACGCACTTTACTAACCCAGAGTAGCCACAATAGGCACGAAATGGAAGTTTACAGTCCGAGCATCCGAAACGGTAAACAAACAAATCGTCTGACGTACGAAGCTCTCGAGAAACCGAACGAGTCATAAATAATAATAATACGCGGCCATTCAACATTTAAGAGTGGGATTAATATTTAACGCAAAACTACAATGAAACTGATTTGTATTTAACATACCTACCTACCTAGTTTTACTAAATTAATAATTGTTGTACAGTAAATAGTATTATAGTACTATTATATATTACTTAGGCATGTTACTTATTGTAATATCAATTATGTACTGCGAATTAAAACTGTATTATTGGTAGTTAAACAATTTTTAAAACAATCGGTACGCATTTAATGAAAATACCGACCAAATCCCTGCGTTGTAGCGAGTACTATACAATAATATAAATATTTACTTGAGAGAAATACACCCGCTCAAGAGTAGTACGAACATACGTGCTCATCACAGAATATTGGCATTTAAGCATGTTCGACTAGGTGACAAGCGTACTGAGCGTTTTCATCTCTTCTACATTTGATCACATGTCTAGACTAAGCGATATTTCCTGGGCTAATAAGCTAAAATATGAGTACTTAGTTATACATATTTTAATGATGGACTTTTCAACAAAAACAACAATACACTAGACAACATAGATAAGACTTGAACACATATACTTCTTCGTCGTAGAAGTGCTCTCCCAATTGAACATTTAAGGCACCTAGTCACAGCATCAAAAATTCTTCCCTAGTACTGGTTTGATGACAGAATTAATTCGTTTAAAAAACAGACAGCATGACGATAATACTCTTATTTTGTTTAAGTAAACGTATGTGTTTGTTACAGCGAGCGGGGCGCTCGCGGCCGGCACCATTGCGTCCCCGTGGAGCGCTGCGGCCGGCGCGCCCGACACCAACGGATCGGGCGGCGCCGATGCTAAGCACCTTGACGTTGGCGACGCGAGCGACGATGAAAAGGTAACTCTAAAAAACCATTAACAGATAAGCTGTTAATTTTTCATTCGCAAACGCAACTTATTAATAAATAGGCTTAGCATACTTGGTAGTGATGGGGGCAAATATTTGTCCCTGACTCTTGGATGTTTTCTATGTGTTTAAGTAGGCATTTATTTCTCTATACATGGTGCCCTATATTTAGAGGTCCACAATCAACGTGCATATAGAAGAGCCTTTGCTCTATCTAAACAGCCTAACATACGTTTCGTAATAGTGCTACGGTTATCGAGATAATTACAAGTTTAGTGAAATTTAGACCTTTCGCATAGTTTCAGTTTTTTTTAATGTTATTTCCATAGATTAAAGTTTCTTTGTCGATGTTTAAAAAATAACAAATAGTAGGTATAGTGCAAACTAGATCTTTATGTTCTTAAGAATGTTTTACGTGTATGATTTATTATTTATAGGCTCCAAAGTACTGCGGTTGACTATATTTTTTAATTAATCATAATTTCACTGAATTTTAAATGAAACTACAAGACACATACAATAGGCTTAGGCAAATATTAACTCGCCGATATGTGAACAAACCAGAAACAGCACCGCTTCGAGTGGTTTCACGGAACCATGATTCACGATGTTTTCGTTGGTTGGGCTGAGTCGAAGGCAGCATGTTATTTTTATTTTCTTTTGAGAATAGAAGCAACCCATTAATTACAGTGACGCACACTTTGCTTTGCCTTGTCTGAATCTGTAAGCGAAATCGACAAGCAGATGTTCATACGTCTGTTTTATGTTTTATCGTATTTTGCGATAAAATTTAAAAGTTCTTTAAATCTGAGAAGTCAATTTTGTTCACGTATATTGAAACTCTTACGCAGGACTTGTCGGCGGCTGATGCGGAGGGAGTATGGAGTCCTGACATCGAACAAAGTTTTCAAGAGGCACTTGCTATATATCCTCCGTGTGGCAGACGCAAAATTATTCTTTCGGACGAGGGCAAGATGTACGGTGAGTTTAGACATGCTAGAGAAATTTAGCAATTTTTTTTATTACCAATATAAGTAAGTGTAAAATCTATACTTTAAAAAAAAATCTGAACGAGGACATTGCAAAATGCTAATTCAGTTCCCACAGTCCTTACGTACCAGTTGTCGCAACGTGTTGAACGATTTATAATGCCAATATGGCAGAATTATAAAGCCATATCAAGGCCATTCCGCCCAAAATGAACAATGGATATGGCACGAGACAAAAGGCAAGGTATTGATGTCAGCCGACAAAGCGGTTTGCGCAATAAGATTCCGCGGAAAGACGTGCACCAACCATTATTATGTCTTGATTGGACCAGGTTGACAATTCGCGAGACCTCAATGTTGTTAGCTACCTACACTGTGTACCTTCCGATTACTATGCTTATGCAGCTTTTCACTCTTTAAAGTTTTTTAAATAAAACTTGACAAAAAGTTCCAAGATTTCAAAGCCTAAAAGATTTCAAACACAAAACGTTTTGACAAACTGTACTAAATAGGCATAATATGAAATGCAAAAGTACAAATCTCGAAACTGGATGCTCAGCTATTCAGAATTGCTAAGTCCGCGGGAGAATTTTTTCACGTTACAGTGTTAACTTAGGAAGCTCGTTAACAAGACGTGATGATCGCCACTTAAAACCTTTTTTTTATCCAGTTAATTAAATGTTAAAGAAGGCTTGCTTTGAATATACAAAAGATTTCATCTTATTGCAGAAATAATATCCAATATTTCTGAATAATCATTAGAAAATAAAAAAGTTGTTAAATAAAGCTTGGAATTTCCAGGGAATTACGGGATTTCTATTTCTTTTGACAACACGATGTCACGAACATTATGGAACGCAATTGACATAGAACAATTAAAGGCAGCCACTGCCATTACGCCGCCGGACGCACATTAAGTTCGCGCCAACATTACGTCCTGGTTTTAATTAAAGGACTGTCCGCTCAGCGCCGTCGCGGGGCCAAATGGAATTGCTAAACAAATTTGCCACAGAGACGATGTGTCCACCTTAAGTGATTTAATAGACGGAATGAAATGCAATGTTTATCTAGAAACTCGAGAATAGAGCGCAAACATCGGCGTTTTCAGCTAGCCATTGCCATTGCCATTTTGTACCGACTTTGATATTTCTGTGTTATCCTTTTATATTCCGTGTACTTATACTATTTACTAACCAAATGTCACGTCACTACACTGTGAATCATATACCCTACAATTTTATTGGTTTTCCCTAAAGCACACATAGAAAACAAAACACTTGACGTATTTCATTTAGCGAATTAAATTAAGTGTAATTTGGAGGAGTCCGTAATTTGAAAGAGCGTGTTGTATAATAATTGCGGACACGCGTCGTCCGGACAATATATGACCACATTACTCGTGGACGTGTCCGCCCGAGCTTAATCTAGCGCTCTAAAAGTGCGTCACCCTTGTCCATGCTTGCTCTGCACCCACACCCTCGCCCTTATTCTCATCTTTGGTGAACAAATCTTATTGGTACTGGGATGTACGAAAAAGGAAACGATATATTAGAGCACGCCACTTTGAATGAATGGTAACATAACGTTGAATGATTGCGGGGTTCTGCATCTTTTTTAGTTCAGTTACTTATCAGAGACGTTAGCAATAGTGCATAAAGCTGTGCAAGTTGTGACAAGCTTTAGTCAACTAAAACTCGCTCGATGCGTAATGCAGTTGGGAACAGTTTGCCTATAACCTACAAAGCTAGTACTCGTGCCATCATTACCTGCACGTTCGTGAGTTAAGACATTCAAAACCGCTCAATATCCTCGGAGTATGAAAGTTTCGTCGGCGCACGGTTTCACGTGGTCCGGGGGGCGGAGGGCGAGGGGTTAGCCGGGAGGGCTAAACTATGCGAAGAATGCGCAATTAGTGAGCGAGCGAGCGTGTAAGGGGCCCGGCCGCGCCGCTAGGCGGCGAACGCAGTAAGAAAATATAAAGAAGGGGCGGGCCGCCCGCGCCCGTTGTTTAGCGCCCCGCCCGCCTTTGGGCATAACTCTCGATTGTCTCCTGAGAAATCCTCCTTAGACCCATCGCAACTCAACCCTTCCCGCGAGGATTCGCCTTGCATAGCTTCTGTTTGGGTCAGCGTGAAATTTTACCTCGCCACCCGTATTTCAACTCAAACTCTAATGTTTCTTTTATCGAAAGATTCTTATTGAAAGAATTCGTAATCTCCCATTGAAAACAATCGCAGGGTCATGCTAGGCGCGACGTTAATGTATTTCTGATGGATCTCCAATATCTCCTGTTGTAGAATAAATTTCCAGTCATAAAATGCGATAAATAATAATAAATTATTTTTTATTTTATTAGTATAAACCGAAATTGATATAGGTACGTTTTTTTATTAATGTGTACTATAAACTGTATAGGGAAACACACAATTTTCTCAGAGAGAATACTTAATATTCATAGGCAGAGCGCGCACGCACGATTTCATCCGCGCGAAGTGCGCGAGAGCGTAGCCGCGTCGCGCTGGCAATGGACCAAATTAGCCAACTAACGAAGTAATAAATAATGATCTCTTGTTTTTTCTATTCACTGTGGAATAGAAACGTTTCGAGTTGATCCTTCTCCTCTGCAGCGAGGTATTTATAGTAGGATGCATACGTCGTTTCGGGTGAAAGCACTCTTAATGCCTGATTCGCGGGCAGAGATCTCACTAAGTGGAAGTTACACTTACGACGAATAACATACGGCGTGTTTATTCTTCCTACTAATTCGTGTTAATAGCAATTTGTTAGAGTAGCCACGAATACTAATTTTAGCTTTACACCCGCCGTGAAAATTTTATGATGGAGCCATAATTTTGTAGTAATTTCAAGAATGCTTGCTTTAACAGACATTCTAAAAGTTTGTTAGATTTCTATAAATGCCCTGGCTGATATCGAGATGTTTAGTGGAGGATTAGTTTTAGTTAAATTCTAGAAGAAGGATTAAGTATTAGATGTTTGAATAGCAATGATTAAGTTTTTAGCTTGTATAACATCTTAAGGTTGAAATAAACTTTAATAGTTGATCTTTAATAATTATTTAAATAAACACAGTTCTAGGTAGGTAACTGATAAAATAAGTGTACATATATATTTTTTTGACATCTTAAGCATGTCCAGTAATATAATAGAGGTATATTCACATTTGGCAAAAAAAAACTAAAGTATAAAAAGAAAAATTTGAGGGATGAAACTCTCAACCAATCCATAGGCGAACCTACACATGTATTCCCATATGTTCCGTTCGCCTCAACGAGCCAGCAAGGGGTTAATTAAATTCGCACCAGCCGCCTCTCGTCGCCATCGCATTCCCCGAATTCAATGAGATTTCAATTTACTTTGGCCCGGTCGAGTCTGCCTCTACATTGTCCACGAATTAATACACTAGTGCCCAAATTAAAACTGTACCCCAGGGTCACAGGTCCGATCATTGTCAATTGAGTTTCAATGTGGTTAAAAGTTACTTAATGATAATAACTCACTTTTTTTGTAGGTAACCGACACGAGTTCCCTTGTACCTACTTGAGGTTATTTTATTATTATTTGAGACCTATGTCGAGCAGCAGTCTCTCAGAATTGAAATGGATAATGCTTTAATCCTAATCCCACTAATATTATAAATGTGAAAGATTGTGTTAGTTTGTTACTCCTTCACGCTGCAACAAGATAGCTTTGCCCTGGATTAACACATAGGCTACTTTTTATCCCGAGAAATGTGATAGTTCCCGCGGGAAACGTGATAAACGACTACTACGCGGAGTCGCGGGCGAAAGCTAGTTAAATAGTATATCGCTGTATTGCTCATAAGTAACATTTGCAGTTCTTTTTTTAATTTCGCGAATGTACCTGTTGACCAATTTGTTTTTGTTTATAAAACTTTAATTTTACACAGTAAATTAGAATAAACAAGTTTGGTAGCCTTCGCAAGCCCGACCAGTCCTCCCTGCATTCCTGCTCGGCTGCAGTTTCAATAATTGAAAATAGCTATTCAAAATATTTTGAAAATTGTTTCATAACGGAATCGACAGCGAGGCTGTACCGGCATTGCATTGTACTGTGCGAGTTTTCACTGTTCAGCAATGCGAAATATTTCGCGGGTTATGTCAATCGGCGTAAACCACGTTTTAATTACGTAATCCGAAAATACGGGAGACATTTGTTCATTCGTTTCGATATTTGAATTAAAATGTACCGGACATTCTAGATCCCTGACTTTCAGCTACGTTAGTAAATTCATTATCTTAATAAAAATCGCATTTACAACAACACTAACGAAACCCTTACTTGTGTTTTTCAGGACGAAATGAGCTGATAGCAAGATATATTAAATTAAGAACAGGGAAGACACGCACAAGAAAACAAGTGTCGTCACATATACAGGTGCTAGCTAGGCGGAAACTTCGTGAAATACAAGCTAAACTTAAAGTGGTAAGATATATTTGATGTCTTATTAGCTTCTCTTATTGTTTAAGTGATTTGTTCATTTATAAAAAATAGCGGATTGAGAATAATAAGCCATAATGACGTTTAGGATGGAGGAATGATGAAAGAAAAGGCCATGCAGTCAATGAGCACACTCTCTAGCGCACAGATCGTGGCTGGTTTGCCTCACCCGGCGTACCATCATACGGTACTTGGCTTGCAAATGGCATGCCTGTTGTGTTATTTGGCAAAATAAATTGTATTTTATGCTTATCAAGGCATGGCAACGCCAAGTGCACTATCAATTTAAAAAACAATAACTAAATTGCTTCTAGCAGTGTCAATGTTTTTTTTACAAAAAAGAGTGACGAGCATTATCGTGTTAAGCCATCAATAACTCCCATAAACCTATAATCAAAGTTGTTTACTAACATGCATATTATTTTGATATAAATGACACTTAAAAGGGCGGAACGGAGTTAAAACACCAAATACGATAGCTCTCGATGGTAGACTAACGTAAATTGTTTTGTTCGTGTTTTCCTTATGAAATAATTTCTAAATAATTGTGCACTTTCAAACGATATCTTTAAATATTAATTAATAATATTTGCGCTTTCGTGAAAAATAACTTGTTTAGCTGGCCATAACATAGAGTAGAAGGCTTATTTCTTTGATCATCAGAGTTTTTTAACCGCTTAAATTTTTAACGGCAGCCATATTTTCCAATCTTTTTATATTTCGTTAAGGAGCATCTATTTTAAATTAAATAAATAAATAAATTAAGTACTTACACTCTTTATTATAGAAATGTTTGTTTACATACATATATAAAATATATTTAAATAAACCAATAATAATAATAAATATCTAAACAATAATGAAAGGAATGTCATGAATAATAATGACATACGACATTGTAACTTGTACCTAAATTTAATTATCTTTCCAATTATATTGTAAATCACCTGTAATACTTTTTTTAACAATTAATTATTTATTGATTATTTCAATTTCAAAGACTTTATAGCGGTTGAAACACCCTGAAAATCACATGAAAACCAAAGCAAATACATGCACTATAGCTAAAATCTTTTATTTTCAGCAATTTTGGCAGCCAGGTTTACAAGCGGGGCCTTCACAAGAGTAAGTAATTAAAGTTTATTAAATTAGAGAGTATTTAATCAAAGCAAAAAAGCAAAATTTACATTATTTAAGCATTACAAGTTAACAACTCACCGTTTTCTGTTCCAGTGTGAAACCGTTCCCTGGTGCTGGTTACAAGGGCGTGCCCGGAGTCGGCGGCGTCGGAGTCCCCGGCGGCACCGATGTGGCGCCACCGCCGCCCTGGGAAGGCCGAGCAATCGCTACCCACAAACTGCGGCTCGTAGAGTTCTCAGCCTTCGTCGAACACCCGCGCGACCCAGACACGGTTGGTACTCAAACGTACAATAATGGGAAGGATTTCTCAAACTTCTTTACCTCAATCTTGAGTTTTTTGTTCCTCGAAGACCTTTTGCTAATTACTTGTAATCGAAAGCTAATACAAAGTAGCTTGAAGCAAACTAGCTTCTCAAAAATAAAGCAAAACGAGGCAATATATTTTACATAGATGAGTATAACAGATAGTTTTACGTATAGCATGATTGTTAGGGCCTGCGCAAACCGGCGGAGCGCAGCGCAGATCACTTTAAATTTATCAATGTATATTCTTTTCTATTTTAATTACAATACGGTATAAATTTAGAGCCGCAGCCGCAGAGTAGAAATCCCCCGTGATGCTCCGAGGTCGGTCTCAGAGCATTCAAATTTATACCTTATTGTAATTAAAATAGGGAAGAATATACATTGATAAATTTAAAGTGATCTGCGCTGCGCTCCGCCGGTTTGCGCAGTCCCTTAGTGTTTAATAATAATAAATAATTAAGATAATTTTAATAAATAAATAAAGTTCTATAATGTTAATATTATTTTTCTACTTACCTTTCATACATACTTTATTTATACTGAGTTTCGAAGATCCATTATGAATCCGGTGCGAATGACCAATAAGTTAATTTTGTTTCAGTATCCCCCAAGTACAACACCATCACAACATCTATTTGTTCATATAGGTGGTACAGTAACATACGCTGACCCATTATTAGAGGTGAGTTTCAAATCCATATCGATGGTGGAAATTTCAAATGTCGTAAGGGACAGGTAAGCCTTTGTGCCTTACGACATTTGAAATTTCCACCGTCGATATAATTAATTTACGTGTTTGAAAAAAATTAATATATATGCCTATATATATCTAGTCTAACCTCAATTTACCTCTAAGTATTACTCATCATTTGTATAATCAAATTCTTCTCATTACTACGAAACTTATTTTATCAAAACTCTAAACCCTTCGTATTCGTTTATTTTCAGTCGGTAGAAGTGCAACAAATAAATGACAAGTTCCCAGAGAAAAAAGGCGGTCTGAAGGAGCTGTTTGAAAAGGGCCCGCGGAACGCTTTCTTCCTGGTCAAATTCTGGGCGGATCTAAACTCGAATAATTTGGATGATCCTGGGGCGTTTTACGGTGTTACTAGTGTGTAAGTATATTTTTTCATCATTATTTTGCGATAATCATAGTCGTGTCAATTAAAAACGAAGGAGAAGGGTATAGCCTAAAAACCATTTGACAATTAAAAAAAATTTCAACACCATCAGCCAATCTAGTAATCACTCAACTTTGTGGGACAAAGCTCCGAATCCAATTTTAATTCTATGTAATCATCAATCCACCAGCCAGATGGTCGGACGATATGAAGAACGAAATGTAAATCCATGGAAGAGGCGTAATATGTTCAGCAGTGGACGAGTATGTATATGCTGAGAAGAAGAATCATGTGTTGAATGAAAACGTCACAAATGAAACAACGACCTCTTTATTCCTCGATTTGATCGCTAGACATTGCATTTTCTTGTAAAAGAAGGCATATTCAGATACTGTAGACGCAGAATTTATAAACTTAATCACAGTGCTCAGTAAATAAACAAACTAAATCTAATAACTATGTATACTTGTTTACAGGTACGAAAGTAACGAAAATATGACGATAACGTGTAGTACCAAAGTGTGTTCATTCGGCAAGCAAGTTGTCGAAAAAGTGGAGACGGAGTACGCACGGTTCGAAGGAGGGAGATTTGTGTACCGCATTCACCGTTCACCGATGTGCGAGTACATGGTCAACTTTATTCACAAGCTCAAGCATCTACCTGAGAAGTACATGATGAACAGCGTATTAGAGAACTTCACGATACTACAGGTGAGATACGGAATTAATTTCATTAGAATTCAATTCTTCTAAATTTCTAGTCTAGTAGATTGCAACGTTCCTTCCATTTGGAACCATAGCTTCTGTTGATTTCAAAACATGGTTAGGCAGTCTATTAAAACCTTTCTGTTTTATTCCACAGGTGGTGTCAAATAGAGATACTCAAGAGACATTGTTATGTGCCGCGTTTGTTTTCGAAGTGTCGAATAGTGAGCACGGCGCTCAGCATCACATCTATAGGCTCGTGAAAGACCCGTTAACCGCACCCTAATCCCTCCCCCCGCCTGTTCGTAGCTATCATTCCTTCGGCACACAAAACTCGGGCGAAACAAAATGGAGCAGAATGGGCTCATGCTTAGACCCCGTGCACAAGAAAGTTCTTATTTCCATCCGGCTAGAAAACCTATTTCATTGACAGATTTAGACAAAAATATATCTGTTATTTAAGTGTTGCAATCGTAACATAGTAAATTGTGATCTGAAAATAACGCTACAAGTATTTTTGTAACTAAATGTTTATTGTATAGCTCAATTTTTAATAACTCTATTTTAATGTTTCGATACTTTTCGTTTGTTTTCTACTTTATCCCTATGTCTGTGGGAATTGCCTCAAGTTTTAAATTCAGCTGCAATATAGTATATTGCAAAAGATCTTTTATAGGATTGTTTTGTGCTGACTGTAGGGATATCATAAAGATGAACTGCCGCACTCAGAGACGTCAATTATTTTAGTTTCATTAAAGTTGCTCCGTCTTATTCTATTGCTATAGCAAAGAAAGTGACAGCAGCAACTTTAATGAAACTTAAAAGTTAATTGACGTCTATGAGTGCGGCCGCTAGACTCGTTGCTTAAGTCGGCGTTAAAATTTGAAATGACACATTTAAAGCGTTAAATTTTGAGGAATCAACGGATAGCTTTCATATAATATTGTCAAAAGTAGAAAATACTATATTGTTTTTCTTTTGTTCAATATATAAATATTACAAGAGTAATATTACTATTTTACATAATTCTTAAATTTAAATACGATATCGTTCAGTAGATGCGTGTAAAATAATATCAGTTAAGAAGATATAGAATTGAATACACACAGTGCCTCTATAATTATGTTACATTAACATAAATTACTTGAGCATGTTTAGTCTTTTCACTGCATTAAAAGAAATATCTAAGGAAGAGAAATATTACAACAGTGAAAAGATTAAAACTTAGTGTAGGATACCATGAATCATTCATAGGTTTCATAAGTATAGAATTATTAAGAAGTGTAGTAAATAAAATACAAAAAGTTTTGACAGCTATTAAGCGCTGTTGTGGTACAATTCTTGTTGACTCAGTTGAATTAGCCTTCGAATTTACTTGAATTTAATGTGGCGCGTATCAAAGATCTGCAGCATTCTTAATTTCTTTCTACAACTCTGTAAAACTTTCTGTTATTTAGTGTCTTAAGTGAATGCAACTTTAAATGAGAGAAACACTAACAATCATTCTGCATCTTAAGTTCAATTAGAGTACATTTTTCTTTAGCTTTTTGATTAGTTTGTTTATGTATTATTTAATTTAGTTATCGTTATTTTCGATATTTGCCACATTTAAATTAATAATGATTGTAAATATGACATGTATAACATAACCAGCATATTCTGTAATTCAGTGTTAACGTGTTCACGTGATCAGCGGTTTGGATTAAGGACGCGAGTACGCGCACGTCATACAGTTTGTCTATATTTGTAAGAAAGCCCCGAAAAATCTGTATTCCACATGTTCTTGCGTCATTTCCAAACCATTTCTAAACAGTTACTTTATCTATTAGACCCCGTTATTCTTTGGCAGCTAGGTTGAAAGCAGTACAACCCTTTTCCAGTGAGGTCTTATTATCTTCCCGGAGAGTACTATTATTCTACTTATTTATGATTATTTCTGTAAATCTTGTCGCAGCATCCTAGGCATCTCGCTTTCAACTTTCAAAGTACAAAATAAGTATTGACACGTTACTCGAAACAACCTGCCGATTATACAATAAGTATTTACGTGGCAATGATTTGATCTCTCTTTTAGTCAAATATTTTAAGGGTCCTCCCGTCAGCGCAACGTCGAGCGCAAATTTAAGTTTATACTGTGCTAAGATATATGTGCATTAAATAGTTTTAGTTTCAAGACATGAGGTAGGTAAATATTATCTTAGATAATAACAATAAGAGATTTTTGTATTTATTTGGTATAGTTATATTAGGTAAATTGTAAAGTGAATAGTTTTAAGTTTTTTTTTTTATATGGCGATGGTCGTCTCAGATTGTCAGACTAAATATCGTACATGGTACTTAAAAGATGGAACTTAATTTTGGTTGCAATCAAATTTCGACTCGCTTTGTGTGAAGTATTATGGATTCATCCTTCCATTGATTAGTGTGTGAGAAAAAGAGATCTTATTTGTTGTGATTTTATACTTTATTTTATACTTTACTCCAATGAGATTAAGTGCGATCTAAACAAATCTGTCCTCGTTAGTTTACATGTTTTATTATACTTACTTATTTTAAAACGGATGGCAATAATGTAAAATCATTGTGTAAATAGAGATAACCTTTAGTGCATTTCTTTCCGCTAGTGTTCTAAGCGATCTTCGCTTTTGTAAGTCTTTCATATCGACAATCTGCCATATCAAAATAAAATTATACCTTAAAGATTTAGTCGGCAGCGTTGGAGATAATCATTTGCTTATCGTTATTATTTTGCAATATTTTTCTGGAGAAGTTGTGCTTTCTTCCGTTTATACTAGTAGTAAATGATTTTCTACAAAACCAGCCGACACTGTGTACAGTATTTTAAAGATAATATTACGTTAAAGATTTGTATGAAAATTTAATTATATTGTCTTCATAAAGTTTATAGTTTTAATTCCTTCACCTAGTTAATAACTTTCATCTATTCTTTTCAAACGAGTTTTTTTTAATACTCCCACGTCCCAAGTAGTAGTAGAACCACAAATATAAATAAAAATGGAAAATATTTTTTGGCTTAGAAAAAAGCGATTTGTCCACTAAACGAATCAAGTAGGTAACTAAGGAAGCGGTGAATATTAATTATTATTTGCTTCGTTTAGTGGGCGTTATATCATTTTTTTCAATGTAGGTAGGTATATAAATTTATTTATTTATTAATCCATGGAAAACCAACAGCTTCATACAAATTTAGATAACTTAGCTAACCACAAATAGCCAATTATAGGTTCTCACATTTAGCAACTAAGTAAAAAAGAAAAAGCCTAACTTACAACGATTATACAGGGTCAGTAAATAACAATAAATAGGCCACCAAATAATAGTAGACATTAAATACCGACCCCACCCAGCACCCAAACCCGCCCGCACCCGAAAGAAGTTATCTTACATTAAGATTGTTCATAAAGTATTGAACTATTTTATTCCTAATCGAATTAATACTACTAATAGGACAAAACGAAGTCTAACAATTGGAAATACTCAAGGGTTAACTATCTTATTTTACTTTTGCAAAGAACAACTAGTGGAGTTTATTTACTTCTATTCATTTACTATTTAATTCCCTGACACGTAATTGTGTTTATTGGGTTTATGAGGAACTACTTAGATAAGAGAATTGCGTTTATTATATGTACACGTGTACGTAAGATGCATTACAAAATTACATAATACTCACGTAGATTCATAAAGCGAACGCGTTTTACTACTGGCATGTAGTATTGCAATTTGAAAAATTGGAACGATGTTTAGTTCATTTCTTTAATTTGAAATGAATTTGGCGTTTGTTTTTAAACGCTCTAATCTAAGTAGTTCCTCATAAACCTAATAAACAAAATTACGTGAGAGGCAATTAAATTGCTAATTAATAGAAGTAAACAAACTCTTCTAGTTTTCCTTTGCAAAAATGAAATAAGATAATTACTTATGTCAGATTTCACCAACCACTTAACAGCAGGGACCGGACAACCCTTTCATCGGGAAAAGCCTTTCAAAGGGCTTCCCATTGAAATAGCTAGCCCAGTGGATTTGCTCACCCATTCCAATTGGCAACCCATTCGATTGACTTTTCCTTATCGAATGAAGAACCTAACGATAAGGGTAGCCCTTTGAAATTGGTAACCGGTAACTGATTCACATTGATATCCCTATGTAAGGGTTTCCCTGACGTTTAAGCGCTTATTATAAAGCTTTCCCTTTTGTGGAAGGTATGTACGAGCCAATCACAAACGTTTGCCATAGAAAATCGAACCGTATTAGATCTTTTGCCGCTCCGCGCCGTAACTTCAAACGATACGCCGTCGGTAACGTATAATAAGGGTTTTATAAGGGTATTGGGTTAGCGCTTAGTTGAATGGGCTGTCATTTACTTGCTTCGAACGGGACGCAAGGTAACGTGTGTTTTATGAAGTCTAAAAAAGGTCTTAAATTGCGTATATACTAGTAACCTTTTTTAAACGGTTTAATAAGGGTATTGGTTAGCGCTTAATAGAATGGGCTATCGTTTGGAAATAGCGCTTTAAAAGCACATTTAAAGGGTTTTGACGGGCAAAGGGTTTGGTAAGTAAATCCTTACGAAAAACCCATACAAAACCCATTGAAAGGGATAGCGGGCCGGTCCCTGCTTAACAGACGATTAGAGTGTTAACAGAATGAACAGTCGGTTAACATTTAATATCATATGGTAAAATTGGTACCTACTTAATGCGTATTTCCAATTGTTAGTCTTCGTCTTGTCCCGTTAAATTTATACATTATTGTTAAATTTCCTGGTCTTCCTCAAATTTTAGATGCAATATTTATTAGAGAGATTTGTTTCTTATGATTGACCCTATTGATCGGTATCATAAAAATACAGTGTTTATTTTTTACAATTGGCGGGTTCAATTCCCGGCTCTGGCAAGACTCTGGAAAATAAAGGAAAGTTTCCTTTCAGTAAAATTTGCTATCTTCAATATCTAGGATACTTCTCCTCCAGGGGGCCATCGGTTTGACACCTTGTATAGAACGAATCACTCACGTTGTGTTAAGTCGGATATTGCCCGACATGTTTCGGATCGGAGCGATTTTGTCTCGACGAGACATGGTTGTCAATGACGAGGGCCACGGAATGGTCCCGAAACATGTCGGGCAATATCAGACTTTATACAACCCGTTATACTGGGTGTTTTTTTATTCGTCTACAAAATGTTGGGGGTTAAATCAGTAAATCATACTGATCAACTTTCACTATGGGACCAACCCCGAAATCACGAAAAAAAAATTGACCACCCCATACATTTTGGCTAGTCAGCTGACGATGTTTTGTATGGGAGGGTCAAATATTTTTTCGCGATTTCGGGGTTGGTCCCATAGTGAAAGTTGGTCAGTATGACTTACTGATTTAAGCCCCAAAATTTTGTAGACTAATAAAAAAACACCCAGTATATCTACTACGTCTGAATCTCACTATTTAAAAAGGGCTGTACGAACTTAAATGAAATGTAATACGAATATAAAATTCGCAGAGTGGTAGGCAATGTGTAGGCATAATATAGACTTTTCGAGACTAAACTGTCTGTTTATTTTTACTCTTTGTCACCATCATTCCCGCACCGAAACCCCGTGGTATGGTTATAATAACCTAACCTACCTTCAAAAAACTAAAACCCGACTCATGTTACTGAATGGCGCTGAATCTAAAAGTAGGTAACGTATATGCAAAAAAAGTAAAATCCTACTGGACTTTCTTACGCATGTAATTTAAAGTGTACAAATATTTTTTTGCCTCTTAAGAAACCTGTCAGTTAAGGTAGATGAGATTCAGGAGAAGCAGATAGAACACCCAAAGTACCTGAGGTACTGTTAATTAAATACAACAATTATATATAAGTAACCTACCTACGAATATTCAATGGTTTGTGTTCACTAAATCCCCAAGAGGCCCTAGGTCTCTGTGTACCGATGGACAGAGATGGCTTAATCTCTCTTTATAGATAGACAACGCTTTCACAAATCACTTACGAGTTCACATTAGATTTTCACAAAATCTCATTATTTATGTTTGCAGTTCACAAGTAAAATTAAAAATAAAATATTGAACGTTAAGGCGCGTAAGGCGACACGCGACAGTGCTATTTAAAGTATTTACTTAAAATATTCTAAAAACGAATCCCACACGAATAAAGTACCTAGTTTACACAGTTATAGAAACTTTCACTTTATTATTAGCAAGAAATGTTATCGTTATCAAGTAATGATTCAACGCACGCATTAAACGATGGAAGGGGTAAGATAACCACTCGTAAATAACCCTTATTGACATCAAACGTAGGAAAAAATACCTATAGACCTTGATTATTTATGACATGAAAGCAAGATAGGCTATATAAAACAAATTGAAATACGGCTTCCGAGGTCAATTGACATTTGCAATCTCAATATTGCAAAACTTTTTCTACCCTTGGGATGGAATGCCACTGCTAGTCATTTCACTAGCTAATTTACCGCCACACTGGACACAACAATACGGACACTTCTGCTTAGTGACAGGTTTTACAGGGGAAGATTACTACTTACAACAATCTCCTGGGCAAACTTATAGTAAAATAATAACTAATTAACCTGATAACAGAAAATTAATTACATGATTTCAAATAATCCTTAACGATAATTCTTGTTCTGATATCTATTTATCGTGGTTACGATAAATTATAAGAATGAACATTCCTTTTCGAAGTAATCAACAGGTGGGGAGGTAGCTCTAAAGAAGGTATGGACATTTATTTACAAAACAATGGATATTAAAACCTAACGACTTTGAAAATCATGAAATCCAATGTTTTAGATGACAGGGGCACGAGTGGGTCTTGTAGCGGCCCTTCTAAGTGCAACTATTATATCACTTGGACATACTGGTAAGACTGAAATACAACTATTCAATTCACAAACTCATTTTTAAGTGATAAAACTTTGTTTAGAAATATCAGTGTTAATGTTGAAATGAATAACCATTAGTAATTATTTAATATAATTACTACTGTAGAGGACCTGCCGTGTCGTGCCCAAGATGTGGGCATTCCTGGGCGATCCATAGTCTGCCTTTGCGATGCCAATTACTGTGATACGATTACACGAGAGGTCCCGGAACCAGGCGCTTTCGTGGCATATACTTCAAGCAATGTATGTATTATTCATAAAAAATGCTTTGACTACAAGATACATACACGTTAGTAAAATTCGTGTTATATGCCACTAAACATATTTCAGGCCGGACAACGTTTTGAAAAAAGCTTTGGTTTAGTACAGACAGAAACAAATTCAGAAGTAGAAAGCGAGGAAATTCCAGAAACCGAAGAAAATCCGGGAGAAATTCCTGAAGATGTGTCGGAAGGTACCGATTAAATAAATTTTCTTAATTAAATAATTTGTCAGTAGGGACTGAACAAACTTATGGCAACCGTTAGAGGTGGTCTGTTCTGAGCATAACTTTGAATGAAACAACGATTATAAAGGTTAATCATGTGTCACATTTATTTATTATTTCTTTATTTTTTTATTAATTGTATACCTCTTTGGTGAAATAATGAACTATTGACTTTAAAATTAAGACCTTATTGTAAAACATTATTTCAAGAAATAAAGATTTATAATTTATGTTTTTTTTTGTTCTTACAGAGGACAGTTTGAACAACGTTGCATTCAGATTGTTTGTAATCAGCAGGTATCAATATATCGAAGGTTTCGGCGGGTCCGTTACTGACGCCGCGGCAATCAATTGGAGAAAACTATCTGATGCGGCTCAGACTAAATTTATTGAGTAAGTTGCTATTTAACTGTGTTTATATATTTTCTTTCTCTACGATCACGGGTCCGTAAACATAAGAAGCCTTTAATGTTAAAAAAACATAGTTAAGGAATCAATTAAAAACCATGAATATTTTCCTTCGTGTAACGAACAATTTTCATTCAGTTAACTTTTGTTACACAAGGAAAAAATAACTGTTTTTTAATCGAGTCCTTAAGGAGTTAACTGCCCTTAGCTACGTTTTAAAGTAATGAGCTTTTTTTAAATTCAACCGTAACCATTGAACCAATTTTGCTAAAATTCGCTATGTATGGAGATAGCTTGAGCCCCGAGGAAGGACCTCCCATCTCAGTTGTAGTTATCACGGTTATAACGATAAATAAGCCCTACGCGTGCCATGTCAAAGCTAATTCATATAATATAAATGTGTCCTTTCAGATCATACTTTGGCAGAGAAGGTTTGGAATACAACATGATCCGTGTACCCATTGGAGGTGCAGATTTCTCCACTCACCCTTACACTTACAATGAAGAGCCGTGGCATGACGCTGCGTTATCGAACTTCTCTCTGACTGATGAAGACTATTTTTACAAGGTAATATTCTAGTGACCTTCACCACACCACAAAGAAGATAAGGTCTACCATATGATAATTCGGTTTTATAAAGCTTTTTTATTTTATTTCTTATAATAAATAAGCGCTGTTTTAACCGAAACAAAGAATATTAGAAGTTGCTATAAGTTGGCTCCATTGCATTATTAATAATGAAACAGTGTATGAACATTTACTAATATTTCTGTTTGACTAGCACCACTTGTATTTGTAGCGGAAATTGTTGTTCTGGATCGAGAGGACAAACAAGTCCCGCGAAGTAACTTAATGCAAAAATAGAGAACGCTGCTACTTTAATTTGAGAAATGTACCGTATTTAAACAATTCAAAGCTCACTTTTCAAGGTTTAACTTTGAGGCGAGGCGGTGCTGGTCTTGTGCCGGGGCGTTGTAGGTGCGATGACCATTATCCGCCTTGATGCCGAAGTTAAATGTAAAATGAACAAGTGTTGGTTTTTTCAGTTACCCATGATCAAAAGAAGTCAAATGATTGCAACAGACGAGATCAAAATCACTGCTAGTACCTGGTCTCCGCCGGTTTGGATGAAGACGAACGAGAGAATCACTGGTTTTGGACAACTCCGAACTCAATACTATCAGACCTACGCCGATTACCACATGCGGTAAATTGTCATCTAACTTATAGTTTATTCAAAAATATGATCTACTTGATCAAAGTCCTGTTTAATTTCAGTTTCATAGAAGAGTATGAGAAAGCTGAAGTAAAAATCTGGGCTATTACGACAACAAATGAGCCTATCAACGGCATTGTTCCATTCGTCGACTTCAACTCAATGGGGTGGACACCGTCGCAACTGGTAATTTTATTATTAAACCCAGAAGTCATCATAACTACGCATTCAGTTCTTGGATTGACTGATTAAGTCAAAAATTTCGAGACTAAATAAACCCATAAACTGTTTTTTTTTGGTAATTTGTATAAGTACTTACATGGAAGAGTGTGAACAGTGCTTACTTCAAACTGCACAACTGTCAACGAAAACACGAATATAGGAAGAAATGCCAAAATGTTTTATGAAATAGAAAAAATATATTTACTACACTACAGCAACTTCTGATGCTGATAGAAACTACATCCCCGGCTCTGCTTCTGTTTACATCAGGAGTTGCTGGTAGGTGTCATTGATTTCGTCAATATATTTGGTGACACTAATGACGGCGGTTGAAACCCCCTGAAATTCACCCAAGTAACACATAACCCGCACAGACCTTTATAATAAGAAGGTTATTTTCCCATTACGCAAACGACTGCAGTGCCCCTGAGCTGTATTTTTTTAATTACCTTTTTATAGGGTCGCTGGGTGGCTAACAATCTAGGTCCGACAATAAGAAATTCTCGTTACAACCAGACACTGATCTTGGCAGTTGACGATCAGCGATACATATTACCAATTTGGCTGCGCGGCGTAAGTAAAAAATAACATTTCTATTTTGTTTATCTATGTATTGAAAAAAAAATGTTCTTGTAAAATTGCATTTTTTTATTTAGATGGAGAGGGAAGACCCGAGATCTATCGAATATATTGATGGCATCGCTATACATTATTATGGAAACTTCGTGCCATCTAGTATCCTTACCGCTATACAAAACCGATACCCTGGCAAAATACTCCTGTCTACTGAAGCTTGCGAAGGTCAGTCAGTTACATAACACCAGTTCTTAAACAGTTCCAATTCTTTCAAGATAAAATGCTAACTGCATATACTTTGGCATGGACAATGCGGGCGTCCAGGCATACCTACCGTAACATACCTATGATGAAAATACATATTCTGATTTGGATTTTTTATTGAAACAGGTCCAATGCCATGGGATCGGGAGAAGGTTGAAATCGGATCGTGGGATAGAGCACGGAAATACACCAAGAGTATTATACAGGTAATGGAGAAACTACATTCACTAGTGTAGCGACTAGCGACATCTACAACAGCTACAACACGTGACAAGCAGCGACAAACAGCGTAACTATTGTTCTACATCGCACCATCGAAGTTTCCCCAGTCAAGTTGCATATATACAACTTTCAACTTCGTCCGAATGGACATCGGTCTGGGAGCACAACACCCGCCTGGAGAGAGACCTCTCTATATTGTCCTCTCTTCTACATTGGTGACTCCGACGTGATGCGTTATCCACACTAGTATTATAATGACTGACTGGTGGCGGTTAAGTTATGAGGAAAGAGCTGGATGAGGCAATCGTAGCACCGGACAGCTTGGTGCAAGAGATAGGAGGCCTATGCCCTACAGTGGATTAATGTAAACTGTGGATGGATGGCAGGAGTAGGTATGACTAAATGACACAAGTTAATAAAGTAAACAACACGTAGGTAATTTGATGCTTCCAGGATCTCAACAATTACGTGGTGGGTTGGATCGACTGGAACCTCTGCTTGGATCCTAACGGAGGACCCAACTGGGCCAACAACTTCGTAGATTCACCCATACTTGTATACGGAGACCGGGACGAGTTCATAAAACAACCCATGTTCTACGCTATGGGGCACTTCTCCAAATTTGTACCCAGAGGTTCGAGAAGAATCAGAATGTCGCGCAGAAGTTTGATCACTATCGAGAATGTAGCATTTATAACGCCCGCAGGAAATATCGTGGTGGTACTACAAAACACGTGAGTATTGTTAGATCAACTTCAGCTGCAGGCGCGCCTATGCCTTCCGCTCGAATATTAAAAACTTCTGTTCAATAATGTTATCTATACCTACTGTGAAATTCCTAGTAACACGAAACTGACACCAGACTGATAATTATGATTTACTGATGGCGTTGTTGTAAATTGAGCGATAAAAACAATACTAAGTGATTCGATTTCAGCTATTATTATAATTAGCGTCAAAAGATGGGCACAAATCGACGGTGGAAATTTCAAATGTCGTAAGGGACAAACGCTTGTAAACCTGCCCCTTACGACATTTGAAATTTCCACCGTCGAAATATTTGACTAGATTAACAATCATGTCAGTTTTTCCCCAAACCATTTTGTACACAAAGGGAACCCAGGCACATTCATTTAAAGCAGCAAAATACAAATAACTCTACTTTCGACGTTAATAGTACGTACGGACATGGCATTTAAGCATAAAACACCGACAGCGGGCGCGGGCGTATTGCCGGTACATTGCTCGTAATTCACGCATTCTCCGATAGACCTTCTCACAGAGCGCACAATGTAACGGGGCGATACGTCAACGCCCGCGGTGTGTTTTACACTTTAATTGTTGAGCCAATATATAACCCTGTCACAGTTCAATGTTTGTTTATTTCTTGGTAACTCAGCAATTAAAGTCCGAGATGGTACCACTACTAAAGTACCAAGTGACAAGAATCATACTCATACAACACTGGTTATTGCTTAACCAATGCCCACTTGAAGCCCTTCTAGTGCATTATTTAGCGACTTATATTTTTCTTTGATTTACTTATTTTAATGTCGAATCTACTTCTACCTATGGCTTATCTAAATAATCTAAATTCTCATCAGGCTGTCTTCCTATAAAATGTAAAATTTAAATTTAATTATGTCACAAGATCAAATTACATATAATTAATTTAGATAAACCACTACATAGCAATTCTACTAATATAATAAAGTTCACTGTCTCTAATTGTACAGTCAGCTGAAGAAGTAGTTGAGTGGAATTGGATGTCAAATATATCAGCATCAAATAGATAGGAGCAGCAAAAGTGGACAAATATATTGCAACACGTATTTATTACTAGAGGATAAGAATGTATGTGTTGCAATATACCTATTAGGCCATTTTGACAGCTCCTATATATTTGATGCTGACTGTACACTCCTTCCTAAGGTTATGATGATGCCATTACCCTAATTGGTAGTGACACTTTCTAAGCTAGCAGCCCCCAACAAAGCCCTTGTAAGAAAAAAATATTGTGTAAATAATAAATAATTGAGTATTGACCCCTGATATAAATTTAGATTGTGATGTTTTTACTACTCTGTCCACTCTGCTACTTCAGTTGCTGTCATGCAACATAAGTTAACTTTACTTTTTTTATAAAAAACAGTGAGCTTAATAAATAAATAAAAAACTAACCAAACTCAGGAAAGCTATTCAGGTAGGGATAATTTTGTGATCCAGCCAATAATTCTGATCCTTCTTTCAGACGAACACAGGCAGTGAATCTCCACATCCGCATCAACAACACGCAGTTCATAGAACTGCTCATGGAAGCCCAGTCGATAAAAACTATAGAAATCAATACCAATTAGAACAATAATAAAACAATGTTAAAGTTTTTTTTATTTTCATCAACAATAAATAATTTACTATCTAAACGAATCCTTTTGACCATGACAAATGATAGCCTTGTTTCAAGGAACAGAGGCCAGATTGGATAAACAAACTTAAGATAAGGATAGACGAACCTTTGGGTAGCTGGTATTTAACAGCCCAAAATCAGACTTCCTTTTCTAGAAATATATGTACATAGTGTCTATATACAGCTGTCAGCTACAAAACCAATAATACCATATCCTATTATAAACATCTTCATGGGTTTTGAACATTTTCAAACAAAACAATGTAAACATTGTAAACTATACACATCAGTATTCAGTCAAGCTAGACATTTTATCCAGAGGCCATACTCGACAGAGCACCCTACTTCGTATTAAACCATATGGAACTGGACCATAGCCTCTGGAGTCTGCAGAATTGCTGGAATTGTCTCCTTCTAACCACACATGCCCTTTCGGCACAACTTGGCTCCGTCTAGGGAAACTACCTCTAACTTTATCGCCAGGCAGGCCTGTTACTCGCTTACAAATGTTTTGCCGTGGATTATTCGGACTCTTGGCAATAACAATATCACCACGCTGTAACCTTTGCAATCGTGGAGATATGTGTTCCGTAAATAATATGTTATTCGATTCTAAAGTTGGCTCCATTGAGGGACCAGTACACTGCAACAAAATTGAATATTTTAAAACCTGTAAAACAAATAAAATTCAAATCAAAATAATCCTTCCAGCCGCTCGAATCGGATTAAGAACTCACTTACCATCACAAAATCCCCAATATATGCAAATGTACAGTGCGTAACACAGGCATATTGGAAAACGTAGCCAAAAAATCCACAAGATTTACCAACGAAGTTTAAAAAGGTCATTGCATTACAATGTTTCCGGTAAAAACGTTAATTGAATATCGCTTAGATGTAGGACTCAGCAACCGAAAATAGGTTTATCCAATTATAAAAAACATTATTGTTAAACTTTACCACCAAAAACAAAAATTATTAGATTTTTCATTTCTGGCTGTATTTTTTTTTATTTCTTTTTTTTTTCTACTTGTATGCACAAATGCTTAAACATTAGCCATTTTTTGCTGATAATAAAAATATGGCGAGGTTAAATATAGGGTACGTTCCACTAAACGTCCGCAACGTCGTCACACCCTCTCTATCGTTCCACCTACCTAAGGCCCGTGGTCGTCGCGAGCGATCGCTCGACGTAGTCGAGGTCGTAGAGGACGTCACTGTTCGCGACCACATTGCACCCACTTCGCTCACAAAATATTGGTGGGTCAGAGTGAGCACACAGCGCCCAACATGTGCGTTCCACCATATAAGGCGCGTGACACACGGAGCTATAATATGTTTTTTGGTATATTAATATATATAATAGCAAGGCATCCAATTGTTGTTTCACTAACGTAAAAACGCCGCGGAAGTTGTAGGCGAACGTTAAGCGCGTCACACACGGAGCTATAATATATATAATAGGTCGGTATATTACGATGTATGTATTATAATATATTTTCCGTACTAGTTGACAAACTCCACACACGCAGCTATAATTTGTATTAATATGTATATATTATAGCTGCGTATGTGGAGTCTGTCAACTATTACGAAAAATATATTATAATACATACATCGTAATATACCGACCTATTATACATATATTATAGCTCCGTGTGTGACGCGCTTAACATTCGCCTACAAGGCCCGCGGCGTTTTTACGTTAGTGGAACAACAATTGGACGATGGCGTTGCGGGCGTTTAGTGGAACGTACCCATAATAATACCATAGTAAATGTTGCAATAAATTCCGTGGAATTCAGACGTATCTTGGTATTACCAGACTACAAAATATTCCATGAATCTGTGATGCAAAAATTAAAAAAAAAATTGAAGTAGAACATGACTTGACTTCCATGATTTAGATATTTTAATTTACAATTAAATAATGTATAATTAAGGAATACAAAGTTATTTTAATTTAATATCGCACAATTTAGATGTATTATTTTGTTTTTTTTTTTTCAGAGGAAAAGTAAATAGTTGTGGTTGTGAGTATCATTCTGATCATTGTCATATTACAAACCTTTGGAGTTAGATTATATTTAGTCATTGTTGTTTTGTTTACATTGTTAAAAATATTTTTGAAAAACAATTAGCATAAAACGCCAGTGACAGCAGTATGACTGAAGAAGATTCTGAAGATAGTGAATAAAATAAGGGGTTTCCATAAGTCATGTTTTATTTATTTCCAGCACCTAATAAATAATAAAGGTGACTTGTAAAGATTTCAACTTATTTAGAAGTACCATACTGTTGTTGGCCTATTGTCTTAAGTCTTCACAGTATAATTTTGCGTTGTTACTACTCATTAAAAAAAAGAATGATTTTGTAGTATCCTACTTTATTCAATCATTACCCAAAATATTGGCAAAGCACTTCACGATATCGTGATAATATTGCTAATGTAATGGCCACAAATTCAAATGAAATCTACATCCCAACCGAACAAAGACGTTAAAGAGTGTCGAAATGAAGGCCAAAAACGTCAGTCAGCCTGTCAATTCAATTCAATTTTTTGTTAAAATGGCGTCTGTCCATGAGGACAATTCTGCCAATGTCAAAGTTTGAGATTACATGTGATCGGTTCTTGAAAATGTTATAAAAACATTTAGAGTGTTATATTCTCCGAGATCAGAGGCAAGAGTGTCGGCCGCCGCTCGCGCTGACCACTCCACCGAGCTCTTCAACACCACTGAGGCACTAAAAAACGCGACAAAATAATCGACACGTGCAGCAACCAACACTCTTGTCACAGAACTCCGTCAGCCTGTCGATAACATCAACAATAAAAAAATGTTTGTTATTACTGAAACGTCAGAATGTGACAGCTGTTAGAACTCCACAGAATTAAAAATCAAGGTATACATAATATAAAAAAAAAATGTAAAACGAAATGCACAAATATTTTTCTTGTTACATGTTAACTTGTCACTGTCAAAATCACAGATAAAATTGCTAGGAGTGCCTTCATTAAAAATAAGTAGCACTTGTCTCTGGTTAAATAGAGTTGCAAAAAAAGGTTCAAAAGACTATCGATGAATTAAAATACATGCAGACATGATCATGATGTAGGTACAGGTAGTCATAGTCATATACAATTATTGCTTTTATGTTGTATATAAGGTCTTAAAAATACAGTAGGCAATTAAGGTAAGGTTACTTGTGTCCTAAATTAACATTTTTATCTTATTTTATCATGATAAAACTTGATATTTAAATCTGTTGACTCACGATAATTATCAAGAAGCAATGGAAAATGCGAATAAAACATTGGATTGAAGCTGAAAAAAATGGCCTCAAATTATGAAAAATAAAAAAAGCAAAATTTTCTGAAAGTCAAAATATACCTACGTGACGTGAAGTAATTTAAGATCTTTTGTTTGTTCTAGCTTCATTTTAATTTCTACATAGCATTCTCCATAGAATACGCTTCTTGATAACAATACAGACTACTGCCTGTACTTTTCATTCCCGTTCTGATTGTGGTCGCAAGATAATAATTTTAAATGGTTACTCACGTGATAAAATGAGTTCTTCTTTCGAGTCGAGATCCCTCAAATGGATGACTCCCAGTAAGCAGCGGTTTTCACGGCTCTAGCCGTTTCTATTGAGTCACAAACTTTCATTCTCCTATTTCTTTTTTGCATAATAACATTTCGCATAGGTAATAAACAGCGATCGTAGATTTTGTAGCATTTTTAGTGCAATGCTAGGGTCGGCAGTAGTGCCAAATATAAAATTGTTTTAACCAAAAATCAAATACAATTGAAATTAAAGTCATTTAGAACCAAGTAATAATGTAAATAAAAATTTATAGATGGTTGGTAATTAAATAACAATTTTACAAAAAAAAAACGATTCAAGTCTTGTCTTGAAGACCGCCTGTTGTCTACCTCTACTTTTAAGTGAAAATAAAAATAACAAATTTGAAAATCGTTTTAATTCAGATGTAAATTATTCTGTTAGACCGTACCGTAGACCGGTAGTATAGTATACCATATTGAAAAATTTTCCTATAAACCAATTTATCGATGTCGATATCTACATGCTACCCCGCCTCTATTATTAGTCTGTGGTTCTTGTAGACAGACAGCTCAGTTCGGCTCGAAGAATTACCTGGAGATCAAAATCACTTTATTATCGCTTTGCTTATTATTTTGTTGAAAATCTAATCTGTGAAGTGTTCGTCATTCAGTGGTTCGAGCTGTCTCACTCGGGGCTAACGTTGATTGTAGTATTCGGGTTAAATTTATACATCAAAGCGAAACAAATCAAACATTATTTTTTAATTCACTAAATTTGGTATCTTTACGCGTGTGGCATTACTTTCACAACACAAATCACGATTTATTTTTGTTAGATTTGTTAAGGTTAATACTCGGTGTGTATGCAGATTTTTTTTTGTAGTAACCCGCGTTAGGTTGTTTACAATTTCGTGAACACTAAGTGGTTCGGTTCGTTCTTAGCTAGTGTTGAATCGATATTGTTTTAGTGCAATAACCCTAATTGTTCTGAAATGAGTGTGCGGTTTCCCTGTTCATTATGAGAATGATCCATTAGCTTTGTTACAATGGGCTTGGGTTGCTGATAAAGGCCAAAGAAATATATTACTTGCTTTTTAATTTACTGGTAAGTATTCTGTAATTTTTAAAATGATATGTGTTTACTGAGCGTGCTTATGAGTCATTATCACATCAATATTATGTATTATAATAGTGTTATATTATAAGTTCTCTTTCCTTGTAAATTATTGATCTTATTTTATAAAAAAATTTATTTCTGTACTTTATGTGTGATAATAGTTTGCTTGTATCATGTGTGTCATTCTTGTAACCTAAATAAATGGCCATGGTTCATTGGATTTGTTCTGCTCTGTGCCATATCTAATTTAATGTAACTCATTGTTTCCAGAAACATGTTAATCAGCCATTGTAAAACACATCGCGCAATATTTTTAACAATTGTGTTACAGAACAATTATTTCTTCTAGAATATTCTGAAATCAAAATGGCATTATTTTCATGATAACATTTTAACACATACATTTAACATCCTTAGGGCCCTGGACAAAATGTTAATAGATCCTTTTTTATTTGTAGTACTTGGGAGAACGAGCATCTTTGCTTGGGTTGAAACTGAATTTTCATTGATTTCTATACTAAAACAAAAAAACAATAACAAAAGTTTTACCCAAAAAAATAACAAAAAGACTGGTCCATAGCTGGGGTTTGAATCCGCAGTCTTGGCATAGTAGGCCAACGCTCTAACCAACCATTAGTCTAATCAAACGGCGGCGGCCGCATCGAAATTACGAACCATATTGTGCGGGGAAATCTTGTTGCGTGAAAATATGTGAAAACGAATTTGCCCAGATATGAGACCTAGCTAGATCGATTTTTCGCCCCCGTATTACCTCTATATTGAAAATTTCATCTAAATCATTAGAGCCATTTTCGAGAATGTGAGTATATGTATATACAAATGTTTCTCGTTTAATAAGTAGGATAGGATTCATACAACTGTTGATTTAAAAGATGTTTTAAAGTTTTTTTTATTCAGGTATATTTATTTATAAATAATAAAATAATAATCCAGCCTATATATGTCCCACTGCTGGGCACAGGTCTCCACTCGCAATGAGAGGGTTTGGGCTATAGTCCCCACGCAAGCCCAGTGCAGATTGGGAACTTCGCACACACCGTCAAATTGCTTTACAGGTGTGTGCAAGTTTCCTCGCGATGTTTTCCTTCACCGAAAAGCACATAGTGAATTTACAAATAATATTTCGCACATAAATTTCGAAAAACTTAGAGGTGCGAGCCCGGGTTCAAACCCACGACCCTCTGCTTAAGAGTCGGCTGGTCAAACCATTAGGCTACCACGGCTTTTATTTATTTATAGGATTAATTAAGTGATTTTATAAGATATAAAACTTCCATCTTAGTTTGACACAATAACACAAATAGGCTATGTGGAAAAATATTTCATAATTTAAATTGAAAAGGAATACCTAATCACTATCTTGATTTTGTATTCAAAGTTATTTGACTAATAAATAATAATTTTCAGCAATAATAACCAGTATTTTTGTCTAAAATAGCTTAAATAATAATTCAAAGGATTTTAAATTGTAAATATTTATTGCACATATTTATCCTTAGATTTACCGCCGCTTGCACCATCTGCATTAAACATGTTTAATTTAAGTCTTAAATCAGTTTAAGTTGTGTCAAAATGTATGGAAATGTCATGTCATGATGTTAAATATGTTTACGACTTAAATATATTTAACGCAGATGGTGTAAGCAGCCCTGAGTCCCAGTTTGTACTGTCACCAGCAATAATAAATATTATACGACATTGTGCTCAAAAGTATCTGATGCGCTTTTATGCCTCTAGTAATAGAGATGTGTCAGATATTGGCTTTTATGCCTCTAGTAATAGAGATGTGTCAGATATTGGCTTTTATGCCTCTAGTAATAGAGATGTGTCAGATATTGGCTTTTATGCCTCTAGTAATAGAGATGTGTCAGATATTGGCTTTTATGCCTCTAGTAATAGAGATGTGTCAGATATTGGCTTTTATGCCTCTAGTAATAGAGATGTGTCAGATATTGGCTTTTATGCCTCTAGTAATAGAGATGTGTCAGATATTGGCTTTTATGCCTCTAGTAATAGAGATGTGTCAGATATTGGCTTTTATGCCTCTAGTAATAGAGATGTGTCAGATATTGGCTTTTATGCCTCTAGTAATAGAGATGTGTCAGATATTGGCTTTTATGCCTCTAGTAATAGAGATGTGTCAGATATTGGCTTTTATGCCTCTAGTAATAGAGATGTGTCAGATATTGGCTTTTATGCCTCTAGTAATAGAGATGTGTCAGATATTGGCTTTTATGCCTCTAGTAATAGAGATGTGTCAGATATTGGCTTTTATGCCTCTAGTAATAGAGATGTGTCAGATATTGGCTTTTATGCCTCTAGTAATAGAGATGTGTCAGATATTGGCTTTTATGCCTCTAGTAATAGAGATGTGTCAGATATTGGCTTTTATGCCTCTAGTAATAGAGATGTGTCAGATATTGGCTTTTATGCTTCTAGTGCTCAAGTAATATATTATGTCAGATATTTGCTTTTACGCCTCTAGTAATAGAAACGTGTCAGATATTTTTGAGCCCAATGTAGTATAATATATTGTTGCTGGTGATCATACTTACTAAGATCAATGTGAAGTGTTGTTATATTTGTTATTCTGTTATTTTGGTTCCTTTCCTATTATAGTTCATAATAAAACTAAACACTACAGTGCCAGGCTTCCTATAATTACATTTTAGAGAAATCCCCTGAAAATAAGAATATTTGAGTCTGTCTAGGATGACCCTCGCAAGATTCCATATAAATATGTGCTGTACTTTTGGTGTGGCTTATAAAAATATTTGAAAAATAATCTAGAATAAGTATTGTCTATCTTGAATCAAACAATCAAATCAACAATCAGTAATGTTACACAAATCAATCAGATCAATCAATCATTATAAAAATCAGTCCTTTTGCCTATGACCAAACAGACAACAAAATAATTTCAAGTCCCTAGGTCTAGCAGGCTTTCAGCTTTGTTTTATTCGTTACCTTTACCTGAACGGTTAGCACATTCTTCTTCTTCTTCTTATTTAAGAAGAAGAAGAAGTTAGCACATCTTGTATTTGCTCGCTTCTCGCTCAATGCGTCTCTCTCCTTTATAATAATGCACACTTCAAAAGAGAAAAACGAAAGCGCTTCTAGCGTTCTTCCAATTGCATGCAATCCGAACATATTTAAAGCTAGGCTGAATAGTATTTTCTGGGTGAGCTTGCTTCATCTTTGACTAAATCTTCATCCTCCAAAGGCAAGAGTAAAGGTGCTTTTCCACCGGCGAGACGAGATGAGAATTGAAATCGCGCCGACCTATTTCCAACCAAAAATTGCTATCGCGAGCCCACGGGAGTCAGCGCGGGTTGGCGCGAGCACGCGCGATACCGCATGATCTTCACACGGCAGTGAGTCCGGAGAAGTTCTAAGTAAATTTATGAAATATTCGATGCGTAACATACAAATTTAAATATAATAATATCGTGTGGTGTTATTGAACCCTCGGTGCGCGAAGCCGACTTGCACTTAGCCGGTTTCTCTTGTTACATTTTCATCTCGTTAAAAATATTAATTGGTTAGAAAAACCCTATTAATAGTGCGTGGCACGACATAAACTCTACCGGTTTTAATGTTGTGTATCTACAAACGGAATCTGAATCGGCCGGAACTTGCCCGGTTTTTTTCATCTTTATCTGCAACGAAAACAAGCTTCGCGATACCTATTCCGCTATGTCTCGCGCGAGAGCGCGCGGGTCGTCCAGGTGCATTTCCACCGGCGTGGCGAGGCGAGGCGGAAAATCGCGACGCTTTTGTTTTCGTTGCAGGGTTAATAAACGCTCTATCTTTTAGTAATACGGTGCAATATTACAACAACAAATATTTCAATTCTCGTCTTGCATATCCAGACTATTTCCACCGCAGCCGTGCGGGAAATTTTACTAATACAAATTTCAATTCCCTCCTCGCCTCGCCTCGTCTTGTCTCGCCACGCCGGTGGAAAAGCACCTTTAAAAGGATTGTGAGTTGACGGCTTTCCATAAACGGCTATAACGTTTTCCATCCCAAATGTCCGAATATCCAATTTCGACCAATTTTTGATATGTGGTAAGTTGGAACAAAAACTATGTCCGTACATTTCGTTTTTAGGGTTCCGTAGTCAAACTAGGAACCCTTATAGTTTTGCCATGTCCGTCCGTTAGCAGCTTAGCTCAGAGACTCTTAGTTAGGTGGTAAAATTAAGGTTTGAAAATTTTTTTTTTAGATTAGATACCTACCTACCCCTACGTAAAGTGGGGGATGGTTCTTTTTTTCTCGTCTACCCCATGGTGTGGGGTGTCTTTGGATAGGTCTTTCAAATATTGTGGGTTTGTGAAAACTATTTTTCAATTAAGAGATCCGTTTGGGAATATGATAACTTTGAATAGAAAATGAGCTAAGTAATACTTATGTTTTTTTTGGAGATTATTGTTGGCCATTTATTATTAAATTATTATAATAGTATTAATAGCTACTCATATAATTTTATTGTTTCTGACTCTTAATAGACAAAGAAAATTATCTTAATCCCCAATAAGTAATTAAGTGATAAGGCAATTCTACGTAAAAATAAGTATGGCAATATAATTTGCATTACATTGTAGTTTATACAAGAATCACATCTGATAACAAACCTACCTATGTATTTTTTTTAAAGTTTTTATGCACATTTATTAAGATCTAGGTTTAAGAATTTTTAGATAAAGATTCGTAATGGAACGGTATGCTTAATTATTATTTCATTTACTATCCTGTTAAATAAAATACAAAGGTGAGCAAAATTATTACGGCGGATTTCCTAACTAATAATAAAAAAGTCAAAAAGTAAAATAAAGGGAGTCCCCATACTAGAAACGTTTTTTTAGTATTTGTTTTATATTAAAAACTGTAATATATACAAGCGTCAAATTTAGTACGACTATAGAACAAACCCTATAGAAAAACAACTAATACTATAAACCGGCCAAATGTGTACGGAACCCTCAGTGCGCGAGTCCGTCTTGCACTTGACCGGTTTTTTTATATACGGAACCTTTGATAGCGAGTGCGTCGCACTTGACCGATGTTTATTGTGAATAGACTGGCTTTTCATCGGCTGAAAATCATCTAGGTGCTTTTTGAAATGAATAGTCGATGATGTCACGCACCCCCTGGCTCTTGTGGCATTCGCTGCCAACTATTTGCCTAAGAGAGCTATTTTTTGCCCTCGACTCGGTTGTCACTCGGTAATCCCTCTTTACCTAGTCTATAACGACAAAGACGCACTGAGCGACAAGCGAGAAAATAAATACAACTTGTGCTAGACATATAGGTCCTTCCATGTGCCCCATCTTTTAGTACGAAGCTCTTGTTCAAGGCTCTGTGTGAAAGTTAGAAAAAGCTTATATGCGTTGCCAGCAGTGAATGCGCTAAAGACAGTCCCTATGTTAAACAAAAATTAAACAATTGAGACGATAATACTGTGTAGTTAACATTTATTTCATAATGTAACTGACAGAGGCAGTACTAAAATGTCCTTGTGGTCTAAGAACACACGGAAAAAAGTGGTCTTAAGTACAAGTTTGATCATAGGCTTATCTCCATTTAACGTACCGAATGAAAGAGAAACAACGAAAATATTTATAAAATAACAATTAAGTGAAGTGCCGCCATAACATTATTCATTTCTTCATCCAGTTTTCTCAAATACATATCATACCTACCATCAAATATGTTAACAAACCTTATTGTTCAACAGCAGTCATGGGGAAGTTCTCAGGCAAGAAATGCCGGCTGCTCTCAATGCTATGGCTGACTTGCAGCTTCTTCTTTGTGGAGCTGATAGTCGGTTATGTTACCAATTCTATGGCGCTGGTAGCCGACTCCTTTCACATGTTGAGCGATGTGGCAGCGCTGGTTATCGCTTTCTTATCAGTTAAGGTAAGATAAAATTAATAGTAATAAATTATGTTTGTTTAGGCTGTATTTCCAAAGTTAGATTTACTTAACAATTGTGTTTGCCTCATACGACAAATACTGATGAACCGTAAGAGCTTAGAAAATAACACAATGGAATAAAATCAACTATAAGAGGTGATGGGTGACCTATCCTGTTCAGAGCCCTTGGCCAAGATGCCCATCGCTAACTAGCGTTTCTATTCGTTTAGTTTTTAAACCAATCGCGTCATTGGTAGATCACGTCATATGGAGAGTCACGTGATCCTACCAGTGACGCGATTGGTTTAAAAACGAAACGGATAGAAACGCTAGTTAGCGATGGGCATCTTGGCTGAGGGCTCTGGTCTACTTAACTTTGTTGCTTGGAAAATTTCCAACAAGTCATGTAATTGATATGATATACATATATATCGGACCTGTTCCTTAAAATTATATTATTGTTAGTCTGACTCGCTCTGGCCCGGTTTTTTTTGGTAAATTAGAGACGGAAAGGCCTATTTCCAGCAGTGAACGTGTTTCAGTCGAAATGATAACAAACAGAGAGAGATGGACTAAACATTAAGGTCTTGAAGCAATCCTCACAATCAAATTATAGTGTTTTCAATCTACGATATCCAGCCTCACAGATTAATTTTTCATACATTGATGTAACCGTGCATCGTCAATTCTACTTATGGGGCGCGCCGTCGTCAATTTGTAAACACTATAAACAGTAGGTAATAACTACAAGGTGAATATCGTAGTAATGTAGATTACTTATATGCAACTTGTTACGTCGTCAAGCAACGTTAACGCGTTAACGCTCCACGCTTTATTACCCCCTAAGGCCCACGTCAAATTTCGCTAGTTCGAAACAGAATCTTATGTCAGTCAGAGAAAGTTAAAAGTCATTTTGACAATTGTCCTAAATATAGGACGTTGGACCACAGGAGGTTAAGCGTTTTTCCGCTCAATATATTGGCTACCTATTATCTGAATGACGCGAACTGGCTTTAAAACTAACGTATATTTTACCCCACAGATGTCACCAAAGAAATGGTCAAAGAATACATTCGGCTGGGCAAGAGCCGAGGTCCTAGGCGCTCTAGTGAACGCAGTATTCTTAGTGGCCTTATGCTTCAGCATCACTGTGGAGGCTGTCAAGCGTTTCTTTGACCAGGACTATAAAATACACAACGAAAAGTTGCTGGTTGCGGTCGGGACGTTGGGACTCGTGCTTAACGTCATAGGATTGTTTTTGTTTCATGGTAAGTTATATTCAGTGATCGGGGTTTTGAATGCAATTCGCGGGATTTCGAGTCGTAATCATAGTATGGATGTGACTATAATCCCGCGACCGCGTCTGTATAAAAAATGTGTTTTTTCAATAATAAAAACATTTATTTTAATCGTTGACCTGTGATTTCGATTAATATCATGTAAAATAAAATAGAATAATTATCCTCCAACATCAATACAAATCCCGGGATCCCGGGAATATCCATTATTACCTAGCATATTGTTTAAGGGAAATCACCCCAGATTGCACTGGGAATTCTGATCACTATGATATATGACAAAAACTGTCCTTTATCAAACCACACGAAGCCCGGAATCCCGCGGCATATCCATACTAGCATAATGATTGAGGTCATTCACCCCGAGTCGCATCCAAAACCCCGATCACTGGTTATATTAGAATAGTATTTATAATATTCACAAAACTAACTGGCGCCATCAAATCATTATAGTCCGTCAACCAGCTCCAAAATTACCTACGTCATATGACATCACGATAAAATCCATGGCACACGGTCGGAAAAGTTGTACTGAGCGAGAATCAGAAGTTTATCGCACATAAAATTGGCCGGAATAAATAAAATTTGTCAAGGTTATATTTACGTCGACTCATGACATCTCAAAGTTCTGGCCAATTTTAGGTGCGATAATCTGCTGACCTAAAATTGGGTGGAAGTTTGAGAAAATCCTTCACTTTCGGTCAAAATTTAAAGGCTATATTTACGTCATGTGACATCATATGATGACACATGCGATAATCTTCTGATCTTCTCTCAATACAACATTTACATTTTATCGTGATGTCATGTGACGTAGGCAATTTTGGAGCGAGCTCACGGAATATTTGCAATTGTATTTCTTTAGCGCCTGCCAGTCGTGTGAAGCGTGGCAAGCGTGGTAATTATGCCTAGTACTAATAGAATGGTTGTCAATAAAATAAAGTAATGAAGCGGTTTAATAAAGATTATGCATCAGTCAGAGTTGAACGTTGGTTTTGCGGACTATACTTTCATGAGTAGTTGGTATTTAGCATATTTTCAGTTTTTGAGCTGCAAGCGTCAATATGCCGCGAACCGGCAAAAAATCGCGATATTTGATACGGATTTAAAGGTGCGATTAGATGACGTATGTATGCCCTACACGCCTCGACGTCACATGCCGACGCAAAATGTAGAAAGCGTAGAAAAATCGACTGGCATTTAATTTTGGGCGTTCGCGTCGCGAAAACCAGTTGAAGTGACTTGGTAACTGAGGCGTTCAAAAGGTTAATCTGTGGTAGTTGGATTTTTTTTTTTACTAGCTTTTCCCCGCGTCTCCATCTGCGTAGTAGTCATTTTTCGCTTATCCCTCGGGAACTATCAAATTTTCCGGGATAAAAAGTATTTTTTATGTTAATCCAGGTAATAAACTACATGTGTGCCAAATTTCATAAAAATCGGTCGAGCCGTTCTTGAGTTATAAATGGTGTACCTAACCCGACTTTGTTTTATATATTTAGATTGGGTTATCCTTATGACTTTAATGAGCAAAATATATCAATAAGTATCTAAGCTATGGGGAATCTCTTGACAAAACAGGTTCCGTTATAAATTATGCAACATGGTTATTCATAGTATGATTCCATTTATGGATATATGTGTACTCGTATCTACTACATGTAGTTTTTGAGGTCTAAGAATAGAAATATGTTCTACAGGTTATTTGTTAAATCTGAATCCGGTTTGGAATAGGCATGCGATATTAATCATAGTTAAGTTTCTACTCGTATCAGTAATGGTTATTTGATCCTAGCGGTCTCACGCTCATGTTATTATATTTATTGGAAATACTATTTGCAGCTATGCAAACGAAAACTATGACAATTATGTTTTCCGAACATCGGGCTTTAGATATAAACGTGATGAAGAGGAATGAGTATTCATTAATTAAAAAAATCAAAAAACCCTACTGCTTTAAAAAATATCAACTGAAAAGCTAAAAACAAGCCCTATAATCTAAAAGATAAGCAAACAATTGAAAAATGTATTTTGTTGTGTAAGTACAAATTTAAATATTTTCACTTAAAGAGCACCACTTAGACTACCAATTTGCGTGTCAGGTTTTTTGATTTTTTAAATTAATTTGTTTTTATTTCATTAACAAAGTGTTATAATCAGTGGTCGAAATAGGTAGAGCTAATTTACCTAAATTTGATGCATGTTCATTCAATAATGTGTTCCCATCTCACTCACGCATGAATGAACATGCGTCAAGTTTAGGTAAATTAGCTCTACCTATTCCGACCACTGGTTATTTATAATGGATATATATTTGGAATGGGCTGTTTATTAGCTTTAATTTGATATCTATATTGTTATAATAAAAAATCATTTTTTTATTCCCCCTCCAATTTATTTTCGCGGACGCCATATTGAATTATTATATACCATAAGTCACTTCGACAATTAAGACGAATCGAATGACACCTCATATGTTAAAATCCGTCAAGCCGTTTAGGCTGCAGAGCGTGCGAGTCGGGTAAAAACTTAGTCTCAAAGTAGTAGTTTCATCCTATGTTGTCTACGCTGTTGATATAGGTGTAAACAGTGCAAAGGCACCTCATCTGATATTGCACGAATTATAGTGTAAATTGCATTGCAGAAAATTCTTTACACACCTTAATTGAATTGATTTCCTTACTTTAGTAATCTCGAGTTACTCGAGGGAAAATGGCAGCCGACGGATCACATAGAATAGAGCACTTGGCATCGATTTTGATTTCAACACTTTTTCTGATTCAACGGAGAACGTTGCCTACACATAAACATTTATGTCTTTGGTGGGATTGAGAGTATGCACAGTTGGGTCAGAATATTTGAAACACATTCTTGCCTTAAATATAATTTGTATTGTACAAAAAACTTGTCTCGTAGTTAGTTCACTCTATAGATCTAGAACTCTCTCTCTATCTCACACTCTATAGAACTAGGTATCTAGTTCAAAATTTAACTCTGTCTGCAGGACGCCTATGTGGCGTCATAAATCTAAACAAATTTTAAACTAAACTTTGAAAGATTCATGTTTATCCTCCTAAGGCCCACCATACAACGAAGTTTGCCAATGGAATATTTGGGAATAGAATAGAGTCAATTTTCTAATTTGATTGTCAGTCATAAAAACAAAGGAAATTCCACCTTATCTCCTATGCAATGGATCTTTTTTCCATTGGCCGTATTATGTACACATTTTTGTACAAGGTTATACATTTTTCCTGGTGAAATATGTAAGTACAGCTTAAAGTCCCTACATATATTAACAAGATTGTCACGCTTTGGCGACTAAACGTGCGAGGGCTATCTACTCAGTCGCTATCGAGAAATTACCTACCAGTTCTCTTGGTACTCTTAAGATTAGCCACAATACGTATTCTAACCCGCCAGCTCTGTTAGTAAACATTCTACGCGGTTAACGAAATACGCATTGTTCTTATCAACACATACCTACACACTTGTACATCTACGATACGGTAATGAGTAACTACCCGAATGATTAGGCATTGTTAACTCTGTCCCATTTTCACGTTAAAAGGTAAAGCTTCAGCCTGTGTGTATGCATGTAAGAAAATTATGATGATTGCAACCGTGTTTTTAGTTGTTTATTCTTGATATTTTGCACTTCATGAAAACTTTTGCTACTTGACAAGCTGTGTGTTTGTGTAGGTATGTAAGAAAATTGTCAGCTACAAATATAGCCTGACCAAAAGAATAATAAAAAAACTTTAATGTAGGACAATATTTTTCCCCTGTACTTGAATAGCCCCATATTTGATAAGATCGCTGTAACTAGATACTTCAAGTAACCCTCTGCGATAATCGTTCTTATCCTTTATATCTATTAACAAATTGATCGATATCTTAATAGGTCAGGTTAATCCTGATATTATTCTAAGTCCGAATGTAGGTTTGTGGGTTGTATTTTACACCAAATGGAGCAACTGATTGACGTGATATTTTGTACAAGGTTAGAGGGTCAAAAAAAATCAGCTACAATGGCGTCGCACGTGTATTTATAAAGCTGTTCTTATGATTCTATGAGAAAGTTAACTCAGTTTAAAAACAATCTTTTTCTATGCAGTTGTGTTTGCATTGCTGTGAAGGCTAAGACAAACCGTGAAATGATAAACATAGGGGCATTTCGTCTTGGTTCTCAGGGTCGGCAACGCATTTGTAACCTTGATGTTGCTAATACCCGTGGGCTTCGGAGCCCATTTCCCACCAGGGTGGCCTATGTGCTTCTTAGCCTTCTCAGTGGCATTACGCATAAAAACTATTACGTTCATCAAAACGTAATAATGTATCTTTATTTTTTAAATACCTTCTATCGCCTCATATTAATACCGTAGTGGCATAAGTAGTTTTTGTGTCGTTATAAATGAAACACACGTCGCCGAGTCGATTTCCGTGCCAGAACAGTTTTAAACTCTTTCGTCGCCCCTGCTCTTGCCTGGTTGATAAGGTAACAAAGCAGGGCTGGATAAGTAACATTCTGCATTTAATAACAGCAGAAAACTAAAAATATGTTTAGGATTGCCGTGAGCTGTACATACATCGTCTATTGCCTATTTCATACATTGTTAACTTTCCCAGAATGTATTTTTGTCTAGTACCACAGTACGTTTTTCTTTAACAAATCTACAAAGCTACGAGCTAGGGACGCACTCACCAAGCGAGAATCAAGTTGTGAGCAATAAATATTTCATAGCTTTTAACTGTTCTATCAATTTCTACATGTATCAGCGTGCACTCCAGCCATTTGAAGCGGAGTGTGTGCTAACTCAATTCTCGCAAATACCAAATCATACCCATTTGTTCAATTTCCGGACATTTGAACCGCCGTCATTAATGTTTTCAATATATTGACTAAACCATTGACACCTACGTTGGTCGTTTACGTTATTATGCCATGTTATTTGTAAAATTATTGATAATTACAGCGTAAATACCATTTGATTTGAACAACTGCTTATACGTTACTAAAGAACGGTCGTGACTTCTTACGCGTAGAATTGTGGGTTGACACATTTTTGCGTAACAGCGTCCTTTCAAACAAATAAAATGAGGGGACTCCCGACTGATTCAAGCGGCCATCATAACGCCCATCTTTTCGTAGAATTACCTTACCCACTAACGTAATTTATTTTTCGCAGAACACGGCAGTAGTCATGGGCATTCCCACGGAGTCGTGCCGCCTCCAGCCAATGTTCGACACCTGACTGAAATAGTCAATAGCAACGCGGATATGGCACTTGGCCATAACGCGACGGACGAAGAACTAGACGAAATGGTACCGCCCAGGACGGCGCCACCGAATAATAACAAACCACCGGCTCGCCACGTCCACACCACGGATCCTGGACATATGAATATGAAGGGAGTGTTCCTGCATTTATTGTCTGACGCGCTAGGTGAGTACTTTTATTCTCTTACAGTTTTAGTGCGACAAGTTTGTGTGCGACCGTCTCGACCGGGAGACAGACGTTGGTGAGGATGAGGCATCTAGTCGTTAGTCGGGGCAGGCGGCGCGGGCGGTTGTGAAGTTGGGAAACGCCGTGTAGTGTAGGTACTAAAATTTGCCTCGTTTCTCACCCTGTCTGTCTCCCCACGGAACGATCGCAGACCAACTATCGTGTGTCAAATATTAAATACATTTCGCCACTAATTTGACAAAAATTGGTATCTTAAAAATAGCTTATCGTAAAAGAAACATTAATAAAATTACAGCTTGGTTTTACTAAGAGATACAATATAAAAACTCGTGACTATGGGCCATTTGTTGACAGCGAGTGTGTTAAGAGTTCAGAAAGCTATTCTATTCTAGCCTCACACAGCTAAATCATTAAGGAAAAAATCAAGAGGCGCTACCCATACTAAACAAGCAACGCTAAGGAGATGTGTGTAATGAGAATTTCCCGGTTAGTTTATCTCAAGACATTCAGTCAGGCTAACTGTTGTTGACGTGAAAGAAACAATAAAATTGTTTGACAATATATATAATAATACAATGTCAACTGTCACTCTCGAGCATTGAAGGACGACATTGTTTTGATCAATCTGTGAGTTCGATATATTGTTTAGTTCGTAGTAGGTAGGGCACGACGTGACCAGCAGAGCCACTAACACAGTTTAATCATGTCCGCTTAAGGCTGTGCATCCACTAGAGCTGTGCGAGGGAGCGAAGCGGTGTGCGGGGAAAAATGCACTAATAGGATTACTTCATTTTACCTATTAGCCTCACACAGCGCGGCTATCCTGTTGGTGGATTTTTCCTTGCACACCGCTTAGCTGCCTCGTACAGCTCTGATGGATGCGCAGTTTTAAAGTCGTTTATCGCTTTTTCATCAGGAACTCAAATTTTCCGAGATTAAAACATAAGGCCAATCTGTGTGCCAATCAGCAAAATCCGTTCAGCCGTTTAGGCGGGTTTATAAGATTATATAGGTACATACATTAAATGAAAAAAAAAACATTAGTAAAGTTTGTAAGTATTGTATTTGTTTTAGAAATTATTAAAAAGTTGTGCGTGTGCGGTATTTATTTAAAAAAATAGCTACGGTTTGCTTTTGTGTAGAATTGTATAAAAAAATAATCCTTATAATCATTGATATGATGGCCTGGATGGATTGATATGAAGCACTCTCTGCGGGGCCATGAACGTTTGAAGCTAGCGCCAGTGTCTGTGACAAAGAGTTTTGAAAAATATCTGTATTACGTGCGCTTAATCGCAGAGAGAGAGCAGATATCTCTTCAGCTTCTGAAACATTCCGCCCCTGTGTCGATAACGCTCCTGTTTACAGTGTTATCCAGAAATATCTCGATACCATAAACTAGCGTGTAAAATATTTACCTTGACTTCGCATTTACATTTCAAACTATGACTCGGAAGCATACCATTCTAAACACCATTGTTTAGTCATTTTGAGGTAGCATGAGTAACGTGATAAAACATAGGACGGGGACGGTACGAGTACGTGACGGTGACGAGTGATACGCGTATAATTTACGCACAATACAAGGTCAAAACGAAGCCTACCCCGGACCGGAAGCGTCTGTGTATACGCAACGAAACATGGTAAACGCCACGTATACATCTAATGTTTTATATATTAATTTATTTTATAGGCTACGAAAGCGCGCGACTCTGTCCGTGCAAAAGTTACGTATTGCTATTTCTTCGGGAGCTGTTAGATTTTTAATGCTGTGCGATAAATAGTACCCCTTTGTCAATCTTTCAACTATAAACTAGTATATCTGTACCAAATTCACACCAAATGGTCACATCACGTTGAACTGGAGACGAAAAAACAAACAAAAACCCTTTCGCATGTATAATAATGTTTGTTTAAAATCGTTTCCGTCCTGTCCTGCCTGACTCGTAAATAAACACGCTATGTAGATATACTATGACCTTTAGATAGAACCACACGTCTAGTATCAGAGGTTGTTGCTGACGTTGCTGTGTCTCGGTACAGTTATGTCACCTTGAGTAGTTGCCTTGACATTAAAAAAAAACACACTTTCATTACATTCGAGATAATTAGACAATTAATGGACGTAACTGATATACCAAAAAAAGGTTAATAGATTCCTAGTAAAAAACGAAATTAGCATTGTTTTGAAGCACTATGAAAAGATAATAAATTCAAAATTGTAATAGGTATAAAAACTTTGAAGGAACTTGTTTTTTTTTTTGTTTTGTTTGGGCAATTTATGAGTTACGAGCTCTGAAAGTAGTGATCCCAATTTTATCGGGGGTTTTTATGTTTTTACTTAATAGTTATTTTTTAAAGCTAGCTTTCTGTTAAACTTGTTATGTTTCTCTTAACAAACTTGGTCACTTATTTCGACTGACAGCCATAACTAGGACCCGCAGAATTACATGCACTCGAATGCATTGTGAGGGGTCACGCACCTATGACTGAGTCGAAACATGTGACAAACGACATTATGTCAAAGCCACGCAAGATTACGTAGTTAATGGGCACTGACCTGTCAAGTTACACACGCGCGCAATTTAAATTATTTAGCGTTGTTTAAGAAAATAACACCTCTAAACAAACGTCTTCCTTTACCTATCTATTCATTTCCCTGATTTGTTAATTGTATGGACAAATGACGCCACATATGCGTCACCAGTTATTTTAACATTGATTATTCTATTCTTAATTACATTAATAACGATAAAAATAACACAATGAATATCGAAAGAAATATGCGTAGGCGAACCATAAGTTTGCCTTGACTCATGTTTGCGCGAAACTCTTAAATTATGTAGGTGCCCACATATATGACGTCATAGGAGGCAATTGACAATTCATTCTTGGAATTATTGGCACCATTAAGGAAAACCATATGTAATGATAAGAAAGAACAAACAAAGGATAGATCAAATATGGCATTTTTGTATTATTCCTGCTCAGAAGAAATAGTCATTAAAAAAAGCTTCATTTTCGAACTGTAATCATATTTTACATACACTCATGTCGCACATTAAACTGTCAATACTTTTATTATTATTATTATGTCAAATTTTGTCATTTTTAGAGTTCCTCAGTAGGATAAAAGGAACCCTTGTAGGATCACTTCGTTGTCCGTCGGTCTGTCTGCCTGTTTGTCAAGACCCTCTTTCTCATGAACGCGTGGGGGGCATCAAGTTGAAATTAATATCAAATACTTAGGTCAGCAATCCCTTGGAGCTGTAAAAAATTCAATCTTCCCGTTGACGAATCATGAAATCGCTTTCCGGTACGTGGCCGCCACTCTAGTACCTTTCCGCCCTAACGGCCATCAGTTCTATGCAACATATCTGTTTGAATGTCACTTTTTTTAATATTAATTTTTTTAATGATACTTAGCGGCAGGTATTAAAAAGTTTACTAAAAAAGGTTGAAAGATATCAATACCGAGAACTTATTGAGCGCCCCTTGTACGTCCCTAATGTACAAACATGGCAGTGGTAAAATATTAAGTCTCCTAAATAGTGGGACACAACATTCGTCCATCCAAGCATTACATATCACTCTTACACATTTTTTTGAATTTTAAGTACTCTATCAATTGCTACCGAGTTTCCCCACAATATTAAAAATATTCATGCAACCACTGTACATATTTCTAAGACTCCTAAAATCCACGTTTATGTACGCGTACAAGAAACGTGTTATTTTATGTTTGTTGATGCCTTAATTGAAAGTGGGGTGTTTAATGTGTACATTATAAACAATGGATCCTCGCTGTATTATGTTTTTGCGTGAAGTGTTATGAAAATAAACCGGTTCACTGATATAGTTTGACACCACAACAAAACATCACTGTGGAACCAGCTAAACCAGAACTAGAACTAAATCGCTTAAGCTCAAGTGTGTAAACATACAACATTTGCAATTCACATTCAACCTCACACATGCACCGTGACAGGCGTGCGACAGTTTTGTTCTGAATTGTTGTTGTGTTGGCTATACCACTTTACACATCACTCAAGTGATTTACCTATAGTTTGTTAGTTACTTAAATTAAGTAGATATTTTTATGATCAGTTTATGACGAGACCTTGGAATTGTTTACTAACACATTTTTACATATATTATAGTTTGAATCCCAAACCGGTGCTTTGATAAATTGTATCCGTTATCACATTTCGCGTGTTTTAAAGCACATATTCTGATAACTGATAAGTTAATTATCTTTATATCAACAGTGTTCGAGGCAGGCAAGCCGACGGTAGTCATTGACATCAATTCTGCCGGCTACTGTGAGGCGCACATTGTTGTATACTTATCTAAACTAAGATTAAGGCACTCAACGATATTGTATAAGATACACATGCGGCACCTTATTTCGAGTTTCATTGTACGTTCATGCGAACTCTAAGAACCTTGGTCTACTTTACTGAAAAAATAAAACAGTTTAACAAAAAATAAAACCGACTTGAAAAACCCACTAAACAGTGTTCAATAATGGTCGAAATGGGAAAATAGTTTGCTATTTGATCCTAGCTCCCAGTTAATACTATACCTTAGAAAACGAATATAGCCATATTAGACTCGCTTCAGCCTGTCTGTCGCATATGTGGCGTCAAAGATCCATACAAATCTCTTTGGTCAATTCAATTAATTTTTTTGTTAAAATGGCTTCTGTCCATGAGGACAATTCTGCCAATGTCAAAGTTTGAGGTTACATGTGATCAGTTTTTTAAATGTTATTCAAACATAGAGTGTTATATTCTCCGAGATCAGAGGCAAGCGTGTCGGGCACCACACGCGCCGACCAATCTCTTTGGTCATATTGCAAATATGTAATCATCCTCATACCTCATCATTGGTTTTTGATAGAGAAGATGACGAATGTGAAATTTGGAATATAACCAATTAGGAAGATGACGAGTCAGGAACAAATCAAATATTCTACCCACACCCGATCAGCATGTCATGCAAAATGAACTTGTTCTGGAATTAATCAGCGTCGGCGCGGGAACTGACCTATTTCGTTCCGATCACGTCAGACTCAATGAGTCCTCATTCATGAGCGAACAAAGCGGAATGCGTTGTTCAATTGTATAGAATGAAAGGGTGCCGTCGACATTTGCCCCTACTTAATCTATATTTTACCTTTTTAGGTAGGTATTAACGTGCACAAATGGATTTATTAAATTAATGAAATTATGTGTATGTAGTCCACAATCAAGCGATAATTAAAGCGTGCCAGCTCTCGTGAAACTATATCTATGTATATAGATAAGACATGTATGTGTACCTTTTGATACGAAAATACCCAAAAACAAAGGGAAGCCGACGAAAATGCTCTGAACTACTTTGTCGTACTACGCCTCGCCTTCTAACTTCAAACTGAAAGTAGTATGACAAGCTCGACAATGATACGGTTCTAAGTAAGCTCAATATTTTTATCAGCCAAATGTTCCCAACGTACCTACAGTCAGCATCAAATTGATAGGAGCAACCAAAATGGCCAAATATATCGCAACACATCCTTATTCCTATAGTAACAAAAATGTATTGCGATATATTTGGCCACTTTCGCTGCCCTTATGTATTTGATGCTGACTGTACTTGCTTGATAGAAGTTCTTAAATGTCTTAATTTTTTTAAGAAGATGACGAACGTCAAGATTTCAAGTTTCATTATTTGTAATTTGTCAGTGTGACTGAGCAGTTTGCCACTTGTTTCGTGTGTTGTTAAAAATACAATGCATAGGTAATCGTGTCCCCTATCGCATTCGTTTCGCGAAATGACGATCAGAAATGACTACGTCACTCTCTACGCTTCATAACAAAAATAATGGTCTATCTTAACACGTTTACAGTTACAGTTCTTGACAGAGTTTTTCCGAAAGTAAGACATGGGGACATGAGTTTTTGTGACATGGGACACTAAAAACTCCTGTTCCGAGATTTTAGAGAACGTCATTGCAATCAAAACGAAAAACAATCAGTTTCACAGCGTAAGATAACATGTGAGAACTTTCCATTGCCATAGGCTATGACGCCTCAGATGGATAGAATAAAAAACATTCCAGTCGTTATTTCGTGGTTTGTTTGTTGATTTGTCTTTTTACTGATGTATGTGAATAAACGCTTTGCTCTGCTTTGTTTTTTTTTTTTTTCTGTAAATGGTATACGCGACATAAGACTGGACACTTTATACTGAGACTGAGAGTGTTATTAGCGGTTCCAATGTATCGGCTTTCCGCGGTACACCGATGTCAATTGAAAAGTCGAAGAGTGAAAGCGGAACTGACGAAGTAACTTTCGCACGACATTATAATGATATTTAGTATAAAATAAGCTCGCAGAATTGCTTTTACCAATATATCGTACCCTTATTGCAAAAACCAATTATCTGCATCGAAATTTGCCAAAAAATAAATAAAATAAATAATAAATATCAGGGGACAATCTCACACAAATTGACCTAGTCCCAAACTAAGCTCTAGGCTTGTACTATGGGTACTAGACAACGATAAACATACTTATATAGAGAAATACATACTTAAATATATAGAAAACATCCATGACTCAGGAACAAATACTCGCGCTCATCACACAAATATTTGTCCATACCGGGATTCGAACCCAGGACCGCTAGCTTCGTAGGCAGGGTCACTACCAACTAGGCTAACTGCGTCAAATATTTCGAGATATAAGCACTTGAAAGTTAGACGACACAATCATATAGGGAGCATACAGGAGCTATCACGCGTGGATTGAATGGGTGAATGTCGAATGATACATGTGTATAAAATAAGGAAACAAAAAATAAAAAGACGGCACTCACCCACAATCACAGGCACCTCTTTTGCAAGAACGACGCTATAGGACACAGAAAACTAAAAAATACATTATTGCTGTTAAAAAACAATTGAAGTTGTAAGTCGACGTGTGAATTAACGTCGTAGTTTCAATAAAGTTTTGTTCGGTTCATTCGTGGGTCCAGCTTTTGTGAAGTGATCTATCAAATCCGACAACTATAAATGTATTTTTAAAACTGGATTTAAATACAGTGTAACGACCTTACGGTATATTTTTCCATAATATAATTCTGTATGTTATTGGCCTTGCTATTTAAACGTAATAGATTTATGTTAATGTTATACAATAGTAAAATACTAAGCATAACGTTCTAACCTAAAGCTTTTAATAAAGCAGTTTATTTTAATTTTCTTCTTTAGGCGCAGAGTAGGTACAGTGCAGTGCAAAAGGTTTTCAAAAGTATTTCAGGGTCGATCTAATAAGTCGGTTAAACTAGCGTAACAGTGTATGAGAGCGAGATAGAAAAATAACAATCCGAAGGCCGTTTAAAGAACTATTGTACTGTACACTCGATTGTAATATTATACTACTCTGTCAAGAAAGTACCGGGAAAAGATCAATAATACACAAACTGTTTGTTAATCATCCAAATTTATTTTATCACCTTCAAAGTATGCTCCTTCAGAAACGATACACTTACGCCAACGAATAATCCAATCATCAAAACATTTTTTAAACGCTGTTTCCGGAATTGAATTCAGTTCTCGGCGCGAATTCTCCTTTATGTCTTCTACCGATTGAAAACGGGTGCCACGAAGTGGTAATTTGAGTTTAGGAAAAAGAAAGAAGTCGGCAGGAGCCATATCTGGTGAATATGGTGGTTGCTCGATGGTATTTGTTGAGTGTTTGGTCAAAAATTCTTTCAAAAAATTAAGACAAACTCTTTGTTCAATGTTTTTGTCCATTATGAAATTCGCAATACACACTAGATATGATATAACTAAAAACAGCACTGTATTTAATATAAATAACAGATGCAACTCAAACTCCGCGCCAAAATAGAAAACAGTTGTGCCAATCTAACAACAACAAAAAAAACAAAAATTTGAATTTGGAACCATAAACAAATCATCCATTCCCGATACTTTGTTGACTGAAGGTATGTGATGTTCTCAATATAAAGGGACCTTATGGAGGAAGGCAGTTACGCTCTTCTTATTCTTGTACCTATACGAATACTATGGTGACAGTTCTAAAAATGGCGGAACCGCCTGCCTCCATAAGGTCCCTTTATATTGAAAACGTCACATATTCCCTCGCTACGTTCAAAATTGTAGTCGTATTTTATATTACCATTGCTCTTTGGTGACTCAATCTATCATAATATTAATGCCCAGACCAACCTTGGAACTGGGACTCTATACGGTGCAATCGATGGGCTATTCCCATTTGCTATCACCCAGCACATTCTTGTTTCACTTTGAATTTTATTAAAAATATGTATGCAGGTATTGCAGGTTGGAATAGCCCGAATCAATCCACAACTTAATCCCTTCATTTTGTTCCAGGTTCCCTCATAGTAGTCGCGTCGGCGTTAGTAGTATGGCTCACCCAATGGAGGTACAGGTTCTACCTCGACCCAGCGCTTAGTATAGTTCTAGTTATCTTGATACTTGTCTCCGTGTGGCCACTGCTCAGGGAATCGGCCTTGATACTTCTACAGACCGTACCTACACATATCCAGGTATGTAGAAATATAATCTTCGTTTTTACACTCGTATTAATTTATTTCGTCGGGTAATGATAAGGCAACAGAAAATCGCTATCACATCACACTAGTATAATAAATGCAAAGTTTGTGTGTTTGTTATTTCTTCACGCTTAAACGGTGGGACGGGTTTAGAACAAATTTGGAATGGAGATAGCACCCTAGAATAATAGGCTAACTCGAGGGTTGCGTGGTAAAACCCGATAAGTTGAGATAATGAACCATGCAAAATTGAAGCTTCTTAAAACGCCTTCGAAATTCAATATTCTAAAACAAATTATGTTTACTTTTTGGGTTTTACCTCGCAACCCTAGAACTTTTTTCCCGCGAAAAAACACTGTTCCTGTGGCAAAATTACTGATTCTACGCGGACGAAGTCGCGGGCTGCAGCTAGTTTGAAATAAAATCTTTCGTATGCGCAGGGATGGTAAAGGGATACTTACTCAACCTTATCGACCCTTGAAATTGAAATATGTACATCTGACAAGTTCATCTAGCGCGGTTTGGTTGTCACCCGACGGTTTACTATTTTTGTAGGTGAGCTAATATTATAGCGTTTCAATCGCCGTCAAATTCTTCAAGAATTACTGACGGCAGTACTGACTACCAGCAGATTTTGGCACAAACTATGCGTTGGTAGTAGTTTTCAGTTCGAGATAACCTTGCCTTGGGATAAATTAATGGACGGCATTATTAAGCCAGAGATTCATTAGGGGACAAATGTCCCGCAACGCGTATCAGCGACACGACAAGCGAAGTCACTTGACTTCGCAACACGTCTGGCAACATCGCGCGACACGTGCCGACAGTGGACGATGCGCCCAGACAGTTCAAGCGACGTCGCTGGCGACACGTGGGACATTTTTCTCCTATAATCCTATGTCCTATAATCCTTCGTATGCAACTTTTCAACTCCCTGTCGTCCCGACTTCAGCTCGCATCTCTCATGCCGAGCTAGCTTTCAACTTTGAAAATTTTATGATCTGCCCACACAACAGTGTCGTCGGTTGGTTGATATCAATACCGAACTGAATACATATGCAGCCTTTATACTACACAAAATAGCTTCTGACCTTTATGGTAAATGTCTTCTTGCTTTAGCATCTTGACGGGCGTAATGTCAGGGCGGGGGTGTATTCAACTAATGTAGGTACTTGTATTGTATACTGTACATTGGTATACACTGTACAGTGTATAGCAAAAGCTTTAAATTCTGCATGATTCATACAGTTAAGAGCCCAAGTAACGAGGCAGTAATCCTACGCTCTTATGATTTTATGTCTGCCGACTATTTCACTTAAATTAGTTCACCAATTAACAGGTAGCAGTGTTTAAAGTAGGTAATTGACAATATTTCTGCATTTTAAAATTTAATTAAAGCTTTGTGGAGTTGATATTGCAATGTCGAATGGGCATCACGATTTAATCTTGCAAATGCGGAGTTATCAAACAAACGTTATTACGTCCTTTTCCCGAGATTTATTACGGCGAATTTAATTTATGAACAATCGTTGGCTGTTGTCGCGTTTCTAATGCACACAAATGACAAACGTTCTGTAAGAAGTGAACAGGTTGGCGCAAAATAGTATTAATTACTTACATCAAACAACAATATAAAGAGCTAATATTGACGTTGTGCAAATACTTCATGTAAATTGATAAGATGGTACGGTTTTGGCACTGTTGGACTTAATGTCTCTCTGTTTTTGTGTAAGATACGTAAATAGGACGATAGTAGATTTGATGTTTTAGGATAGCCAACCTTCTTGATAACACGTCAAATGCGGCAATAATATATTAGGTCGGGGCAAAAGTATTTTCGTATTTTTCGTACAAAGGACAAACAATTTTTTAAGTTATATTTTATATTTATTTATAATATGTACATGCCGTTTTGATCGATGACTTGTTGCCATCTTGTGGGTAGTGCCATGATTCCATTGCTGTAGAAATTCTGAGATTTTTGATTTAAAAAATCTGACAGGTAGTTTTGACAGTGTTCTCTTGATATTAACTTTATGGTTCCTAAAGAATTCTGAAGTGACCGAAGCAGGTGGAAATCCGATGGAGCCAGGTCGGGGCTATACGGTGGATGCATCAACACATCCCAGCCAAGCTCTCTAAATTTTTGCTGGGTGGCTATAGATGAGTGCGGTCTGGCGTTATCATGATGAAAGACTACGCCCTTTCTGTTTATTAACTCCGGCCGGTTTTTCTCAACGGCTTCTCATGAGTTGCTGGCAGTAGAGGTCAGAATCGATAGTTTTACCCGTTGGCAAAAGCTCATAGTGGACAATTCCTTTCCAATCCCACCATACACACAGCATCACTTTGTTCCGAGTTAAGCCGGGCTTTGCCACTGTCTGTGGAGCTTGTCCATGCTTCGACCACGAACTTTTTCGGACGTTCTTATCGTAAGTAATCCATTTTTCATCACCCGTAATCAACCGTTTTAGAAATGGTTCGGATTTATTTCGTTTTAACAATAAATCGCAAATTGAAACACGTTGCAGTAGGTTTCTTTCAGTGAGATCGTGTGGCACCCAAATATCGAGCTTTTTCTTGTACCCAGACTTTTGTAAATGACGTAACACTGTTTTGTGATCAATATCCAGTTCTTCAGCAATGTCGTAACTACTAATATGTCGATCTTGCTCCACTTTTTCATAGATGGCATTGATTTTATCAGTAACAGGGCGTCCAGAGCGAACCTCATCTTTCACACTAAAATTTCCAGACTTAAAACGCTTAAACCACAGTTGTGCTACTCTTATTGATACCGCATTCGGTCCATAAACCGCACAAATTTTATTCGCGCCATTAGTCGCATTTTTGCCTTTTTTGTAATAAAACATTAAAATGTACCGAATTTCTTCGTCACACATGTCCATTTTGATAGCTCAAAAACAATTGAAAAATGCCGGGAACCAGTTTTTTTTTTTTTAATTTTATTGTATTTCAAAATGTTGACTTTTAATGGTATTAAAACCAGCCAGGTACATTTAGTATAGACGAAGAGGTTTGATTACAACTTATACGGTCCAAATACGAAAATACTTTTGTCCCGACCTATTATTATACACATTTGGCTTAAATATATCCGACACGTGGTGTACTAGATAAGAATAAGAATAACTTTATTGGTAAAAACTTAATGATAACAATGACATAGGGCTTTTGTATACACGAAATTGACAATGATATTACATTTGCTTGAACTAGGATGATCCTGTATCTCAGGCAGTAAGAGGTAGGTATATACATAAATGCGTTTATCCACTAGATGAGGCATAACAGCATAATGTTGAACAATGTATTATTGCTGCTGTCGAGTGTACCCCGCCGGAAGGAGACTTATTATTTGAATTATAATTAAAAAAATATAAATCGTAATCTAGTAACTTTATTCTGGCCAAACATCTTCCTGGACTGTTATTTTCGGTGTTGGTGAACTGACCGCGATGGGAATAACAGCTCAGTTCAGTTATTTTATTCATTAACAACATACATTTTCCAACAGCAAAGTTTGTCGCGAGATCTACAGCTCACAGAGCAACTAGTATTATATTGCCATTGCATTATTAACGGGAAATAGTGTTAAATTCTATATATATTTATGAAAACTAAATATTAAATGGAGCCTTGACAGTGTTAAGTGCGTGTTAAATTCATTCGCCGCGTTAAAGACACGTAAACACGACAGTTTTAAAAAGAAATAACGTCTGCTACTATGTTACCCCGCTTAGGGCCTGCGCTCACTAGTGACACGGCACGGCAAAGGATTTTTGTGGGCGCAACTTATTTTGAATCTTAATCTAATCTAATATAATATCCTTCCTTAGCCCTCACATTTGGTTGATATCGTCACAAGATTTCCCGCGGTATGCTCAAGTTCCCTTCAACGATATCAACCATATGTGAGAGCTAAGGATATTAGATTAAAGGTTCAAAGTAACTTGCGCTTTGCGCTTCCCAAAATTTAAAAAATATCACTTTAATTTCTGTTACAGACGTTAATTCAAGTCTTATCGCCTGTCATCGGGATATTTAAATTTGAGTTTTATTACTTGAGGGATAAGTATTTAAATAAGGATTTTTTTTGTTTGTTCAGGTGGATGCCATACAGCGACGGTTGTTAGAAAAAGTCGACGGTGTGTTAGCCGTCCACGAGTTTCATGTATGGCAGCTGGCCGGTGATAGGATTATCGCCAGTGCCCATATAAGGTAAGAACCCTAGTGTTTTGCGATACATGAAGGTGCGCTCCGACACTCAAAGTGTCGTTGCACAGTAATTGTACGTAAAATGAAGTAGTGCGGTTGGACTTCTTAGATTCGAAGTATTTTGTGTGACCCGATTGTCACTCAAAATACTCTGAGTATTGAGATACTCTGAGAGTATGGTACAGCCTCCCTACTCCCTAATTACCTCACTACGCCACAAACTAACTTTGGAATACAATTCAATAAATAAAAAACTCGAATTCGTACCTACCTAGATAGATGAACAGACATAGACAAAGGCTACAAAGAACACATAGATAAAAGCCGACACTGTCAACTCTCAAGCATTCTCGATCGGTGTCTGCCATAACTAAAGACACTCGCTGAAAAATACACCCTTTTATTCAAAGTATTGTAGAAGTGTGAAGACTTAGAAACTAGGTACTTAGAAGTTACCGCTAGCTTTGTTTATACCTCAACAAGAATCGGAGTTAAAAAAACTTCCCAAGTTTCAAAGTGAGTGAACAAATGTTGCTAAAAAAGACTTGCATATGCTTTTAGAAACTTTTCATTTAATCAGCAGGCGGTAAAGAAAAAGGTTCGTTACGGGGTAATCCCTACTAATATTATAAATGCGAAAGTAACTCTGTCTGTTACCTCTTCACGCTTAAACCGCTGAGCCGATTTAGATAAAATTTGTTATGGAGATAGTTTTGAGTCCCGGGGACGGACATAGGATAGATTTATCCCGGAAAATTTGACGGGACTCCGTGGGATACACGACTTCTACGCGGACGGAGTTGCGGGCAAAAGCTAGTAAATATTAAATCATAAAACATCATATCAAATACAAAGCTATCAATCAATCAATATTTTATTATAGATAAGGAATTATTATGAACAATAAATCTATAAAATTTATGTGCGTCTGTATACGTAGTAGGTACTTACCATAACCATTTTTTGTATTATAAAAAACATTGGTAATAGTTTCGGACAGAAATTGTATGAAAATCACTTTGGCCAAGCAATCAAGAGCAAATCCATTAAGTATCAATAAAAAAATATCAGCCCTGAAAGAACCTCAGATTCTACGTCGGAGGTTCTTATTTTTTTTTTAATTTATAGTTCTTACCGATTTGTATCTTGGAATTCAGTTTATGTTAATAGACAGGATGAATGGCGTACGGCGGGGTTTTCTTGAACGTCCTAGTGTTAGGCACGTCGATAAGCGTATAATATAAACACCGTATTCAATGTGACAAGCCTTAAATTAACTATTCTACGTAGGTCACTACATAAGTTTTGTCGTACGCAAAATAAATGTAAGATACTGTTTAGATGAGGCTAGATTCCTAAGGCAAACTAACATCAACAAGTTTTGTGACGTAAAGTAGCTCTGCAGAATATAGCGATTTTTCAAAAATTAAACATGACTGAATTTACTCGTCGCGACGTTTGTGCAATATAATCTTATATAACTTTAAGCGTGGCTTAACTAAGCAATTTGTGTTTTGAAGAAATTAGTTATGCATTAGGACAATCGTGTCCTTCTTTAAGGACTTCAGAAAGGTAAATCACTCATTTCAGTTTAATCGCGGCAATTTTAACTTGGAGGATGAAAAATGTTACTGCAAGAGCCAGTTACTATCATCTGTTCCTCTGTCACTGACATGGAAGTCCTAAATTGCCATTGATTTACAACTTTTAAGTAAGTAGGTACACACCACTATAATTAACTTATCTTCTAATTTGATTTTATCTAACTCATTGACCATTGTGAAAATCTTAGGTTGCGAACCGGAATTGGCTTCTCCAAGGCCGCTACGATATCACTACCGATATAAGGAAAATCGATTTGTCCGTCGGTATATTTATAAAGGGTTTTAAAAGATTATATTTTATCAGAAGAATGTTATCGCAGCAAGCAACGTCGCGGGGCAGGTTTATAATGATCGATACTTCTAAATTTCGTATCTAAAATGAAATCAATAAATTGCCCAAAATCTTATAAGCTGCTGATAATTATGTTATCTATCATGCTAATTGCAATAGAACCTTTCTTAGAACCTTGAAAAAGGCAATTAAGCTATCACATTTCGTTATTTTTTAGTGCTGCTGAGCAATAAAATACTAACTTATAATGGATAACTCCTACATACGTTTCTTCTTTAGTTTTCGGTGTTCATGAGCGGTGGTTAAATAGTAGATTGTACAACAAGTGCATAAAACGCACCATTTTGCGCGAGACGTTTATCCTTCCAAGCGAGCTTGCGAGCGAGGATGGATATAAAGTCGAGTGTTAAATGGGTTTTATGGACGAGTTGTACATTCTACTTTTCACTTCGATTGCGAGGAAATGAAACAGCAACACGATAAAAATAATAATAATAATAAATGCGCCAAAATAAAAATTAAAAGTTTATTTCATGAAGCTTTATTTGTGTACTTTGGCTGTTGGTATCCTTGCCTTGGTCTTAGAATACTAACGAAACGAAATAAAATAAAGAGGTTATTCTATGAAGTTAAAGTTGTTAGTGTGGCTGTTGGACCGATTGCCTAGGTCTTCGACGAAGATTTTACTTTATGCACTAGAGCATAAGAAGCGACTTTATGTCGCCTACGCACGACATAAAGACGAACTTTTAGAGCATGAGAAGTGAAAAATATATTATAGTCGAGTAAGATATTCTTTGCACCTTTTGGACCTTAACGTCTCTTACACATACCTGTATCTTGGTCGTCTCTACTAAACAGGACTCCGATAACATACATGCTCTTCGTCAATATTCGGTTTCTTCACGAGTAGGATTTTTAATTCGAAATTAAAATATGTTCAAGGTTTTTAACTAAAGTTAAAAATCCATCTTCCAAAAACTGTGTCCTGTCACAGTCACACGTTTACTTAATTATTGAAGTAACACTGATAGAAATTCTCAAATGTAGCTTACTCAACTTATTAATACTGTGAGAACGGGTACAAGTTGGGATTTTTTGCGAATTCCTGACTGTGTCTGACGTTGTTTATTTGCTTACTAGCGTCTCCCCACGACTTCATCCGTGTACAATTCGTTTGTCGTCGACTCGACGTTCTTGCGGAAACTTATTTTACGGGAAAAAATAGCCTATGTGGGTAATTCCTAGGAGCGTTTCAACCGCCGTCATTACCATTTTCAATATATTGACGAAATCAATGATACCTACCAGCAACTTCTGATGTAAACAGAAGCAGAACCGGGGGTAGTTTTTATTAGCATCAGAAGTTGCTGTAGGTGTCATTCATTTCGTCAATATATTGAAAATGGTAATGACGGCGGTTGAAACGCTCGTAGGAATTACCCATGTAACTTAAAATTTTAAGTAGTGTTTCATAAACATTGTGGGATTCTAATTTGAATTACTCCTTTTAGCATACAGGAGAAATTTCCAAAAGAGAGGTTTTGTTAAGACTATATTCACAAAGTTTATTATTGTTCGTTAGGAACATTTTGTCGAGCCTTTGTGTCACTAACTGTAGCGTGCGCGTACTCTTTGTTTTGAACAAATGTTTCTAAAATTAATTTGGCAACATTCCAATCCAGAATTATTGTGGTACGGAATTGTGTCAATGAACTTAGATTCTTATATATATCTGGTTTAATATATTTGCATTAGCATACATTGTTTTTAGCTCCTCCTCTACGGCCTCTCCCCTTGATCTCATGAGTCCTTATTTGATGCCACTTCCGACTAGTTGCTGATAAAATCGTCTAAGTTGTCCTGTGATTACTGTCCAAGCCTGTTCTGTCTTCTTCACCCGTCTTGCGGCACTCGGCGGGTAGCTACACTAGCCCACCTTGCGAGTACATGCGGCAGACGTGACGGCCCGATCTCACTTCAGCCTGATGGTGTTATCGCCCATACATGTATAATTTGATGTCATCTCCTCTTGCCCTTGTCCTACACTAGGTTGGGTCGGCACAACCTGTTATTTTCTTCCACTCTCCTCTATTAGCTGTTAACTTAGTACTCACACTTTTTATACATATATCATTCGTCACACAATCTATGCACGCCTTTTTAGGGTTCCGTACCCGAAGGGCGCCCAACGGGGCCCTATTAATATGCCTACGCTGTCCGTCCGTCTGTCTGTCTGACTGACTGTCCTAACTATAAAGAGCTGTATCTTTTGAACCGTAATAGATAGCGGGTTGATTTTTTTTTTCATAATATGTGTTATTACGGCGGAAAACGGTAAAACATATAAGCGTCAAATTTGGTACGATTATAGAACAAACCCTATAGAATAACAACAAATACTAAAAACCAGCCAAATGTGTACGGAACCCTCAGTGCGCGAGTCTGACTCGCACTTGCCCGGTTTTTCTGTCCTCCTCTACCTTTATATCCATCTACATTCTTGCTTCTTTTTGTTATGTGTTCTTCCTCCCTTTTCATTACATTCCATACTTCGCCAATCTATTACTCCTCAACTTTTCTGTAATCTGTTCTACTTTCAAGCTTCCTCTGACATATTCATTCCTAATATTATCCATTCCAGGGACCCGACCATCTATTCCCCGATAAAAGCATTTGAATAACCTCTTGGGAAGAAATATATGACTTTATTTGTTAAACTAACCATTCACATAAGGGAAACCTAAACAGCTAAAGCACATATCGTCAGCAATAAATGAATATTCCTCTTTTTACATAACCAAATATAAATGTAATTCTTTTGTTTAAGCGCTATCCCTCTAAAAGTTGCGAACCACACACGAAAGAAAAAGAGATGGGAACACATTAATAAAATAGTTTAACTTTTAAGCGAAATTGATTTGGGGAGATAGTTTAGAAGGTGATCATATCAAAAATTAAAGTGGTATCGAAAATTAGCGAAGACTAAATAATAGGGGTAAAAAGATTCACTCCTACACCTGTCTGAGTGCTGTGTGTAAATCGATATGAATGCAATTTTTTTTTACATTTTCAAGCGTATTTTTAATCATTAACAACATTTTTAACCCAGTAGGAAACAAAACTATTAGAAATGAATGGAAAATACCTATATAAGTACTAAGTCTATAGCTAATATGACACCGTGTTATACCACTTTGTATAAACATATTCTCATTGTATATTTTATTTGAAAAATCATCGTATGCAATTACAATAACAAAGGATGAAATATTTCTCTTTGTTTAAATCTGCATAAGACTGGATCATAATATCTTATATCTTCAAGCAAAGCAAACTTTTTGACGACCGAAACTAATATGCATTAAATACAGTACATATTTGGCGTATAATGTCATTTGATGGTTGTCTGGCTGTTGACTCTGTTACTATGGTCTAATCTGACTTTTATTTGCAGAATGACGAATCCAAATGTCATTCCGTAAAAGATACCGCCTTTTAATCTGAGGCATTGTTTCATTTCACAAAAAAATGTTATTTCACAAAATGTCTTGCCATATTATTTTAAATAAGTTTGTTTGCGACTGAAATAAGTATTCACCAACAACAACCATAAGTAAACCTATAGAACGGACTATGCGGATAAAAACTGCATTGTATTAAAAAGCCGGTCATGTGCGAGTCGGACTCGCGCACCGAGGGTTCCGCACAAACTTGTAGGCATGTAAATAGTTCGTAAATCACGGGAATACAATATAAACAAAGTCCAGTATAAACTGACACGCAATAAGTATGCACTTTAGTACTTAGTGAGTGTCAGCTTATACTGGGCTCATTTTTTATGTGATGTAACTACAAATTAACGGTTTTCGGATTTTTTCCTTTACTTGTGCTATAAGACATAGCTTCTTGCAAAATTTCACGATTCTATGTCAACGGGAAGTACCCTATAGGTTTTGATTCCCTTGAGATTCCCTTCAATATGCGGCATAAACGGCCGTATTTTTTGATTGCGTTGACTTAGATGTTTGATTTTTTCACTGATTCAAGGGACTGCAGACTTATGTACTACTCTGTCAAGAAAGTACCGGGAAAAGATCAATAATACACAAACTGTTTGTTAATCATCGTAATTTATTTTATCACCTTCAAAGTATGCTCCTTCAGAAACGATACACTTACGCCAACGAATAATCCAATCATCAAAACATTTTTTAAACGCTGTTTCCGGAATTGAATTCAGTTCTCGGCGCGAATTCTCCTTTATGTCTTCTACCGATTGAAAACGGGTGCCACGAAGTGGTAATTTGAGTTTAGGAAAAAGAAAGAAGTCGGCAGGAGCCATATCTGGTGAATATGGTGGTTGCTCGATGGTATTTGTTGAGTGTTTGGTCAAAAATTCTTTCACAATGATGGCCTTGTGCGAAGGCGCATTATCGTGGTGCAAAATCCAAGAATTTTCATTCCACAAATCTGGCCTTTTTCGTCGAATTTGCTCTCTTAAATGCCGCATAACGCTCAAATAATATTCTTTATTTACCGTTTGACCTTCCGGCAAGAATTCCGAGTGCACAACACCGCGATAGTCAAAGAAAACAGTCAACATGACTTTGACTTTTGATCGACTTTGGCGTGGTTTCTTCGGTTTCGGTTCAGTTGGAAGGCGCCACTCCGAAGCTTGTTGACTAGTTTGCATGTCAAACTCGTAAACCCACGTCTCGTCACCAGTAACAATGCGTTTCATGAATGTTGGGTCGGAATTGACTCGTTCTAGCATGTCCTCAGCGACTCTCATGCGATTGAGTTTTTGGAGAAAATTCAGGTCTTTTGGGACTAGCCGAGCGGTAACATGTTTCATACCCAAATGATTAGTTAAAATAGTACGGATCGACTCGTGAGATACAGAAAGTTCGGCGGCTATCTCTCTCAAAGTTGAATGAGGATTTTCAGTCACTATTTCCTTCACTTTTGCGATGTTAACTTCAGTTGCAGACGTTGATGGCCTACCAGAGCGAGGCAAATCTTCCATCACATCTCGACCGCTTTTGAACGCTTTGTACCACTCATAAACACGTGTTTTTGATAAAGTCGAATCACCGTAAGCCTTCTGTAACATTTTCAGTGACTCCGAACACGAAATTCCATTGGCGATGCAAAATTTAAGACAAACTCTTTGTTCAATGTTTTTGTCCATTATGAAATTCGCAATACACACTAGATATGATATAACTAAAAACAGCACTGTATTTAATATAAATAACAGATGCAACTCAAACTCCGCGCCAAAATAGAAAACAGTTGTGCCAATCTAACAACAACAAAAAAAACAAAAATTTGAATTTGGAACCATAAACAAATCATCCATTCCCGATACTTTGTTGACTGAAGGTATTTGATATTAATTTCAACTTGATACGCGTTCCTGAGAAAAAGGGTCTTGACAGACACACAGACAGACGGACAACAAAGTGATCCTATAAGAGTTCCGTTTTTTCTTTGAGGTACGGAACCCTAAAAACAAACTGTAGAGCTCGTTCATTTATAATTTACGCAAAAACACTTGTAATATTACGTATTTTAATGTAATACGGCGAGTACGTAGGTGCTTCATTGTACTTTGTCTTGCGATTACTTGCCGCGCCGCGATGCGATCAATCGACGATCCGACTCGCTAGATTTAAGACATTTGAACTGTTTTTTATTATACCAAATTAAAAAATAACCGGAAGGCCGGTAAAAGGCCGGAATACCCACTAAAAACTTAACCCTTTGCTTATGGGGGAAGCGTCGCGGGATCGCTCGCGCGTGTTTCATGATGATGCCTCGACGACTTTAGGAGGGTGTTTTGGTTTACTGTGGTCCATACACCCCCGAGGATAACACCCCCCCGACCCCTCTCTCAATGCGTACTACGGCGGACTACTATTATACTCTTTACTTCAGTCTGTTGTTACTCAAAGCTGAGAATAGGCATCTTCCTTTACAATAGACTCTACGATCTTGGGTTTTCCTCGTCGAGTAATGTAACGTTATGTGTCATATTCATTGTGATCTTACATTGTTCCAGGTGTAGAAACCTATCGGAGTACATGAAAATAGCAGAAAAAGTGAAGGAGTTCTTCCACAATGAGGGCATTCACTCCACCACGATACAACCAGAGTTCGTTGAAATACCTTTAGACGGGAATGAGGTAAGGCCACCATGAAATACATCCCTAAGCTTTTTCATAACTTCTATAACGATTGTAGAAATCGCAATAGATACAATGAAATTACGTATGTTAATGATTGAACATACATTCAGTCAACAAAGTATCGGGAATGGATGATTTGTTTATGGTTCCAAATTCAAATTTTTGTTTTTTTTGTTGTTGTTAGATTGGCACAACTGTTTTCTATTTTGGCGCGGAGTTTGAGTTGCATCTGTTATTTATATTAAATACAGTGCTGTTTTTAGTTATATCATATCTAGTGTGTATTGCGAATTTCATAATGGACAAAAACATTGAACAAAGAGTTTGTCTTAAATTTTGCATCGCCAATGGAATTTCGTGTTCGGAGTCACTGAAAATGTTACAGAAGGCTTACGGTGATTCGACTTTATCAAAAACACGTGTTTATGAGTGGTACAAAGCGTTCAAAAGCGGTCGAGATGTGATGGAAGATTTGCCTCGCTCTGGTAGGCCATCAACGTCTGCAACTGAAGTTAACATCGCAAAAGTGAAGGAAATAGTGACTGAAAATCCTCATTCAACTTTGAGAGAGATAGCCGCCGAACTTTCTGTATCTCACGAGTCGATCCGTACTATTTTAACTAATCATTTGGGTATGAAACATGTTACCGCTCGGCTAGTCCCAAAAGACCTGAATTTTCTCCAAAAACTCAATCGCATGAGAGTCGCTGAGGACATGCTAGAACGAGTCAATTCCGACCCAACATTCATGAAACGCATTGTTACTGGTGACGAGACGTGGGTTTACGAGTTTGACATGCAAACTAGTCAACAAGCTTCGGAGTGGCGCTTCGTGGCACCCGTTTTCAATCGGTAGAAGACATAAAGGAGAATTCGCGCCGAGAACTGAATTCAATTCCGGAAACAGCGTTTAAAAAATGTTTTGATGATTGGATTATTCGTTGGCGTAAGTGTATCGTTTCTGAAGGAGCATACTTTGAAGGTGATAAAATAAATTTGGATGATTAACAAACAGTTTGTGTATTATTGATCTTTTCCCGGTACTTTCTTGACAGAGTAGTACGTTAGCTCCACACCTGTGGTTTTGTTTCCTACATTCTTTGACATTTTATATATATAAGCCTCTAAGCAGGATAGTTACTACGAAACACTCGATTTGAAACGTCGGGTGCCTCGTCTCTTTTACTCGTCATTCGAGAATAAATCGAGAGAAAGGGATGGTGCTAACGTAACTTTGATTTTCAATGTAGGGCGCCAGGCCGCCAGCAGTGTGCAAACTAATATGTTTAATGTGGGGATAGGACAGCGGATGAAACTATTAGTACAGATGAGAGTTTAAGCGGTTGCGATATGTTACCAAGGTAGAGGTCCTCATCAGCATTCTATTTCATCAATCTGACAAATGACAATTAAGTATACAGAGCGTAGCTTATATGAAGCCCAGTAACCTAGGAACTCGTCGATTTTGCAATGAATATCGAATTTTCACCTGCTTCTGCCTGGCGGCCGGTGGGTTGGTTTTGCCTCTCTCTTGCCAAAAAAAAATGTATAACGATTTAATACTACAAGCCTACATATATTTCGGGACTATAGGTTAGTTTGTATGACATCCAATATTATTTATTGTTCCAGATAATCAGTGACATGGCGGCCGAGGCGCCGTGCGCCCTCCACTGCCCCCCCAACGACCTCTGTCACAACGCGACCTGCTGCGGGCCCAACCAACAGGTTTGTTAGAACACCACTTACGGATCTCAGTCTCACACCCATTAGTTAGATCCATCGGAATTGTGTCATTATCGTCCTAAATGTGATACTAGTTTGTAGATGCCAACCGGTACAGTATATTCAGCAAGTAATAAAAAATGAATCTGAAAGTTACATATCACTGTCATAAATATCATATTAAAGTCAAATATCACTGTATTTAAAATACGTGCCTAACTGATAAGTCTGCAGACAATAATGCTCTTTTACCTATATGTAGTTTTATGCAGTCAGGCGTAAGTGTACATTAACGTCGATTTATGAGTTACAACAGGTTTAAATAACAGTTGTACGTCAATAGTATTTGGGATGTTGTTTTCTTCTGATTTCGTTAAGATAAAAAAAAAGGCAAAAAATAACTCCATTAAGCAAATAAGAATAACACGCATATACGTCTTCCTATTAGCAAACAGAGGCAGATATATGAACTTATTTATATTTTACAATTAAACCCTGAATATGACGAGGTCAGGAAAAACAACATCAGCTTGTTTTATAATCACTCTTAAACAAATAGCTGACGGTAGAATTTATTTTTATTATTACTTCTTTGTACTTTCATTTCATTAGAACATTTCGAAACGATCAACATCCATTGTATTGTCCATTAGCTAGATTGATCTTTTTTTTTGTCATGTTCCATTATTTCCATTAACTGATTTAGTATTCTTTACTTTGGATTCCAGTTTTTCAGTTTAGAAACTATAAGGGTACGATAATTTGTTTTCAAGGAGATCCGTTCATTGAATTGGGAGCTGATGGTCAAACCTACGTGTTTACCCGAAAAATTATCAGTGGTCAAGATTTTATAACGAATTTACTCACTTTTTACACTTTTATAAATATTTCTGACGAAATAAATAAGTCATGAGTGATGTTATGTTGTTGTGCCGAAATAGGTTCATATTATGTTATGTAAAATATTATTTAAAAATAGTAAAAATTTATGATATTAAATCTGGTTTTTATTACTAAGATGTTTGGGTAGAAACAATTGGAACATCCCAAAAAAAAACCCGTAGGTTTTTATTAAGTACTATTGTTTGCCCGCGATTCCGTCCGAGAGTTAGAAGCGTGTACGATACCGTACATGCATATTATAATTTCATACAAATATTGTGGGTAAACTTTGAATGTATGGAGTTAGTTGTATGTTAACCGCCATCATAAAAGCACACATTTTGGACCAGGCTAGGAAATTTGGAAATATAGTCTATTCTTAAATGTATGTTCTGTGTTTTTCCTATAAATCAAGACCTGTACCCTACAAAGCGATCCAATCGAATAGATAGACGAAGAGACAAAAAGACAGACAGACAGCGAGCTAATAAAAAATTGATAGAAAAACGTTGATAGAAAAATGTAGTCAAAAACATACTTATGTAAAAAATCTTATAGCTTAACCCTTTCGGTGCGCATGATGCACATGTGCTTCATGGGATTGCACCCCCTCGCACGCGCATGATGCACATGTGCTTCATGGGATTGCGGGTCCTTGAGCGCGCATGATGCACATGTGCTTCATCACAAATGTTCATGAAAATGTACTATTTTGCCCAAAAATTAAGTAGTTTTTCGTTGATTTAGATTAATAGGTAAGTAAATAATGTAATGTCATAAATATATTTTGTTTATTCCCGGGTATAAACAGAAAAATATTACTTTGAAATTTGACTATCATTATTTATCTGTATTTGGTTAAAAGTTGTCTTCTTTATTTGACAAACCGAAAGCGTAGGCCTCAAAATTCTTTTTCATATAAATAAATAAACTTTATATTCATATTTTCATTTTAAAATGCCATGATAACCACGGTGCTTCATTGCGCCGGAGCGTACTGCATTTATTTTTAAGCGAGTCTAAAATGTAACAAAAAGTATCCGCGTTGTATGATATTAGACGTTATTGCAACTGCCTCAAGGTTGATTTTTCTTTAACACGCGCGGTTCTCGTCTTCGTGGATAACACTATACAATAATCAGAGAAACCAAGAAATGTTTATAACGTTATATTAGTTTTTATTTTATGAAGTGAAATTAAATCTTCGGTCCCTGACCACAACGTTGCGGTTTCCTTTGTTCTTGAGAACAATGGAGAAGATGTTTATTTAGGTAGGATTATTTGTATGAGTAAAAAATATATCTGATCAGTGAAAGTTACGGGCCGTATCTAAGGATAAAAATACTTCTAACAATAAGCACTGGAGAGGCGACAATACTAATATATTATTATCAGCTCGTTAAAACTTATTTGTTTGTGTAATTTTCTTAACTGGTCGTATTTTGCGCTATTTTATGCATGGGGTGGTGGAGTGTACCTTCTCCCACTCTACCAGACAAGCCGACTTCCCGAAGCCAAAAGGGTTCGTTCAGGTAAAAAAATGTTTATTGTTCGAATTACCTGCTCCAGCGTCCACCCAGTATAGATAGTAAACATAGCAAAAACTAAGTTAGGAACAGATCGTATTTACACTTCAATCTTCTCTCACAGCGGAAAAGGCTATCGAAGTGTTATTTTATTTATTTTTATACTTAATAATTGATATGCTGATGACAAAACCATCGATCAAGTTTAGTTATAGACAGTTAATTTATTATTATATTTTTAAGAAGAATCTACATTTACTTATTTAATAATATTAGAATTTAAAAAAAAGAGAATAACGATAATGAACTTTTTCAATTGTTTGGCCGCTTAAACAATAACAAAACCATTACGATAGCATAATTAATTCAAAATCAGGTTTTCCTATTAAATTAAACTTTTAATCATGCATTATGTAATTTCTCAGAGCCCAATTTTTGAAGTAAATTGTAGAATTTGCATAGAGCCCAATCAATAAATATTAAACCAATCAGTGAGCGGAATTATTTTTTTACATTCATTTGGAGAATGCTAAGTTTAAATAAGTTCAAAAGTTCCAATTGCTGTCAATAAACGGTTGCAAGCCAAAAACGGTATCAAAACAAAAAATAATTAAATTAGTACGTAATGATTTAAACCGGAGTAAACTTAAACAAGGTGAGTCGCACAGGTGTTTCATTGCAGGTAAAATCCCATTTCCGGTTGAAAATCGTTATCAGTAAATATAGGTCGCAGAAAGGGTTCTTTTATCATCGCCGCTTTCGCTCCCACATTTTGGTTATAATAAAACAGTGCATGTGCCCATATATATCTGCACCTGCAACACTGACAAAAGGACCTAATCCAACACATATTCATAAATAACAGTCATAATTTTTCATTTCACCAAAAAAAAAAAAAACAATTTAATAATAAATATAAAAGTTATTTTTTTCAAAATAAACACTTTGTGTTTGGTAATTCTAACCGGCGCATGACGCCATCCATTCCTTTGTTGTTCGAGGCGGCAAAAAGTGTGCGGTACTACGGCGCGCGATGATGCACACGGTGCATCATGGTTTTTAGTACGAAACAAAATGTATGTGCGCGCGGGCGGGTTGCAGCGCGCAGTGAGGCCCGCGCGTGTGAGCATTGCAGCGCGCTAGGAGGCGCTCGCGCCGAAAGAGTTAACGTGGGTCAGTACGCCATCCCCTAAAAATGGTTTTAGAAATGACCATACATTGTAACAAGTCTAATAAAAAGCAAGCTTGAAAATATGGATATTGACCTCGAAAAGTCTCTTCTGTAGCGGGTAGTCGATATAGCAAAACGGCGATGTAGCGAAACGTCGTCATCTCAAATTGTCCTGGTCGAAAAACACCCTGATATCAGATGACCGACATAGCAAAACGTCGACATCTCAAAATGACCTGGTAGGCTTTAAGTCCTATAAGCAAAATTCCCTGATAGCAGATGGTCGACATATCAAAAAGTTCCAGTATCTCTTAGTTCTACAAGCAAAACGTCCTTATAGCAAAACGTCTACTTGAATGAATTTACAGTCAGCGTCAAAATTAGATGAAGAAATATATTTTGAAAACAATTTGTCTGGTCGTCAGAAATAATACTTACTGACTGTTGAAATAAAATAAACTGTAATTATAATACGAATAGTCTTTTATTTACATCAACTTAAGCTTAAAATTTACCAAAAAAACTCAACGAACTTACAATTGAACTACATTCGTTCGGAGACATTATTTCATATTCAAAATCATTTTTATTTGGGAAACTTCGTTAATGAATTTGCAAGGGGTCACCAGCCCATCTGACAGTTTTTTAAATTCAGTCGCATAGCGGGCATGTCCATGTTCTTTCATTATGGAATAATATTTTTTTTATTTTAAGATCCTGAAATTTTGCTTCTTTTCTTAAGCCATACTTATACAACTGAAAACCAACAAGTACTGTCCCTAGTTGGTTGGGTGAAATCATGGTTTATCCTAAATCTCCACCCTGAAGAGTTTTTGATATTGCCTTAAATGTGTGTAATCTGACCAATCTATAACCATTTTTCAACTCAACTACACGCCCATATAAGTTCGTAAATAACTAATATCTGTAATACGGCTATCACTACTCAAAGGGCATTTTAAAGTCTGTGTTTGCTGATCGATATCCATGCGCTTTTTATGAGGGTTTGACTTTGACCTTTAGGTAATAGCCCCATACGATGGAAATCGCCCATTCGATCAATAGTCATCAAATGACCGTAATTTGCGATACTTACGTGTATTCGCTCAAGGTAAATGCTAACGGTATATTCGTGAATTTTTAATGTTTACCAGCTTTTAAAGACTCCATCCTCATTATATGTCATATGAATTACATAGTTTATGTGCTAGTATTTTTCATCTGCTCGCACGTATATGTTGATCATTATGAAACATCGTTGTAATAATTGCTCCTGGCGCTTTAATAATAAATAGTTCTTACAACACATTGTAGCTGTAATGTAATTATTATATGTCGGTTCATTGGACATTTGGAAAAGGCAAGGTGTGGTGAAAATATCATTTTTCATTTACATATATAACATAAGGTTGACACGAAAATCTATCAAAAGGATATTTTTTACCAACAAAAATGCTGTCTATAGTGTGTTTTATAAATGAATTCGTATTGCCGTTTCCAAACGCTAATCGACTGTCATTGTAAGCTATCATTGCTGTAACACATAAGGTACTGTTGCTGTAACACGCGTTTTGCGTTGCAGGAGCAATCAACGCCATCTCCCGCCGTGACGCCGTACTTGTGCAGACAAAGGAACATGGGGTCCAGGACGGAATCTATGAATTCCAATTTGGTCGCGGGCGCGCCTGGGGCGACCACCGCCAGGCATTTAGATGCTTTAGAGTGCGGGTAAGTGTACCTATTGTAAAGTATATTTTCATTTTAGATTTTTTTTATCGGTATATTTGTTAATAAATACCACTGGCTCTTGAGGAAGTATAAATAAACGAATGCCACCCAAAATGGCAAATTTGTTTTGATTAGCCTGTGGTAACTTAATTAAAAGACCGTTGCGTTCCAAACCAATACTTCCCTACTTTAAGGGTCACCGTAATAACCTCACCACATGTACGAATCGCATTTTGATAGTTTTGTCCCTTTCTGAAGTTTACAAGCGTCAACCACCATGTGGTATGTAACAACTAACTTAGTGCAAGTTTTTGTGTTTTTTCAGTAGTAAAACATACTATGTCGCAGATATCGTCTTTTTCTTTAAAAATTAAATTAAATTTTGCGAAATAAAACTAATTAAAAGACATTACCCTCCTTCTTCGGCAGTCGGGTAAAAAGATAACTGTGATTCTTTATTTTATTTTGTGCCACTACAAAAATATAGTTTTCAGTCTACGATTGACTTTACACGGCTGCGTCAATGTACGTAAAAAAGAGTTAGTGGATTGAAAACTAAAGGCGAAACCATAATTCGAGAGACAACTTTGACAACAAATTCCTCACTTACTAACGTGAAGTGAGGAATGAGTTGTCAAAGTTACCACCATACCTTACCATACCTACCATAGGGTTAACTTCACAGCAATAAATCACTAGTAATTTCACGTTAGTATATGGTAGGTAACCCTTTTTCTTATCTGTCAAAGTTGTCTCTCGAATTATGGTTTCGACTTTATACATAAATATGCAGTTCGGCATCGATACTCGTAATTTTACCTAGTCGTCCTCTAAAGCCGTCCGAATGTTTATTTATTGGTCGTATTATTTTTCCAGCTCGTTGCTCCCCGCGCCGACCATCCAGGACGGGAGGCTGGCTGTCTGACAGCCGCTCCGCATCGCCGCAATATCTTAATTTCCCGCAAGTGACTAACGAATGCGAGTGACTGTACAAACGACCCCACGGTCTTATCCCTCCCGTGCTAACGCCACGACGGCTTACGTTAGAAATATAAAACTACAGATGCCGACATGCTTCTGTTTTTTAATGAGCAGAAGCGACCTTAGCGACCGATTATACTTGTCCTTATCCATTTTTACAAAGTTTGTGGAGACAAAACACAATCGGCCGATCTATACAATACTTATAATAAATAGTCTGCAGTCTGCGGGGAGGCTTAAGGCTTATTGGAGGTGGGGTGCGGGGCGCGACGGCGGGGCGTATCGTATCGAGCGCGCGATTGGTAGATCAGTCGAGCACCGCGTCTACGCTCCGCTTTTATTTGTGCACGCGCAAACTTTCCCCCACCACGTCACCCAATGCTAAAAAAGTTACCCGGCATCTGTAGTAGGATATTGAGACGTATTCTGTACTTCAAAGTCAAAGTAATTCAAATCCATTTTATGCTACGTACGACTGTGGCAGTTGGCCGCAGCTGCTTGCGCCTTATGTTCAGGAATTACTGCATTTTTATGGAAATGGGTCACTTTGCCTTGTTATTTCAGAATACGTGTGATCTACGGCGCTCGTTTCTACAGATTAGAGTTAAGTATCGTGAGGATAAAGGCTAAAAAGGCGCAAAGACTTTAGTGTTTGATGTCACGTGTTGTCATCGTGTCGGTGGGAGGTAAATGTATGTTGTTAGGCCTTAGTGTGATAGGAACGTTTGAACGTGTTAACAGAGGCTTAAGCTAATCTTCCTTGTTAGATCTAATCTAAGCATTTTTTTTGTATTTTTTTGTTTTAATAATTCGACTAATAATACAACTTTGCAAATTACCAAGAATGAGAAATTTATGGATTAAAAATTTTGAATTTGTTTAGTTACACAATTATTTTTAAATATTTTTATTACGTGGATTGTTTTGTTTTATATCAGAGTTTTACAAACTTAATATAATTTGGCTATGTTAATGATATTTATTTATTTAAATGTCGGCTATAAATATGAGACTGGTTTAAATTGGCCATTCAATATAACATGATGTAATGAGTCGTGTCTGGATATATGATACAACAGCACTTGCTGTGTCATAAAATGGAAATATATTATGTTCTCACTTCGTCCAGCACAATTCAGTTTTATCTCAAGATTGTTATCAACATTTACTTAGCACACGAATCATTATAATATTTATACGATTATGTTACGAGGGGTGTTTTCATATCTTGTCGATATGCCGACGAGACGTTGTAACTTGATTTTTGTTCTACTTATGACTACACTATCTTTTATTAAATAGCTCACATAATGTTTTTCACAGGCCACTCTATACGTATTATACGTACATATATTTACACACATATCTAACTAAAGTGTTCATTTTTTTTCTTAAAAAAAATACTGAAGTACAGTCGCCAACTAATATATCTGGTCAGTCGGTGTTCACATATTTTTAGGCATCGTGCTTGGTCCGATATCTTAGATGGCGATTACTCTTATACACTACATAAATACTACTTATCAAATGAAAAGAAAGCCAGTAACCTCAAATTATCTTAGAATAACCAGTCCTTTTCTATAAAATATTTCAGATTAAACTTACTATGACAAAACTGATATTATCAGGACGTGCATAATGAGTTTTGTAATAATTCATAATAAAGTAAATAGTTAAAGCATTACAAAGATCTACTACGTTTGTAGTTCGATATACTTTACCAAAGCTGTTATTTGCGAGAAAGTAGATTGTTAATTCTGCAAACGCACGGCGTTAGTATTTATCTTTATTTTACTGTCGTTTCTCAGTTGAGCTGTATATTTAGCTAGAAACTATCTTAAGATAATTCGGACGACGTACAACGACTACCATTCAGATTTGTCACATAGTAACAGGAATAACTTGAGAAAAATAAAATCATGTGTGTAGTGTACATACGTGACTTTGACATATTACAGTATTCATTGCCGGTTACTCATTTAAGCTATTTCTCGACCTTCACCTGAATTACCTATACTGTAAAAACGACATAGTAAGGCACTAGTGCCTTAAACGATTATGTCCAATTTTACAGTATCCGAGTTTCATATAAGGGTCATACACAGAGTTAGGTTCAACATGGTCCCTTCTGTTCTTAAAAGTTAACGACGTGGGTGTTTTTAACTCATATAATTTCGATACAGGCCAAAACTACACCAGACTCCCATTACGCGGATATATCCTAACCCGAGAAATTTGGTTTCAAAGGTTTATTGTTTAATTTAGTTTCTATTGCTACATGTATATTTAATAATTTTTAATTTAATTTTGTATTATCATTGCTGTTTTCTCTTTATATGTGGTTTTAATTATGAGTCTTGTTACTTGATATAAATAAATAAATATATATAAAGTCCTTAACTTTCTGGAACAGGAGAGACAACTTGTGTTTCTGTGACTGTGTATGACCCATAAAACAAAAGTTGCGGCAGCTGGAAAAAGGTACAGAATGCGTTAATGTGATTCTTGAACTGATGAGTTATAAATACACAAATGATTTCATATATGTTTTATTTTTCTTTGTTTGCCTGTTCTATTCTTAAATGCTGGTTAGTGACCATTCACATAATAAAAAATAGAAAATATTTTATGAACTGGCTAATTCAGTGGTGAATTGTAATCTGTTGTTTTCAAAACATTGTTGACGACCTAAAGTGCTCTTTAACAATATTAAATCACTGGAAATAGTTAAGATCGCAAAATAATATTTCGCACCTTTAGAATGAAAGTGACCTTTTTCCAATTTTTCAGATTTTGAATTAGGTCTCTATAATAATAATGTTGTGACTCAAAGTAGAAGACTTAACATTTTGTATAAGTTCACTTTAATTCTAAAGGTGCGATTTTTTCGTCAGAAAATAAACAATATGCGCATTTTATGAAACAGTTACAATATTCATAATTAAATTCCGATTCTTACACTCTGAAAAAACTGTTTCTTATACTTAAAAAAATGTGATCATATTTCCTAGGTTTAAGATGAGCGTCATCTCGCGCCTAGCGTTTAGTTTAAGTGTACCCTAGGTGAAAATTGAGCGGGTAAACATATGCAATAATTCTTTTAGATAGATAAAATCACGTTTTAGTTCAAATAAATACTGATTTGCTGCACTTATCAATCCAAAATCGTGTAGCTGTAAGTTATTTTAATTATTTTGTAAAGTAGAGAGATTTGCTTTAGACTTGGGAGTGGCACGCGAGTTGCTAGATATAGATTGTACCTTTCTTGTTTATACTTAAGTATCTAAATAGAGCAACTAGGTTCAACTAGCTAACTTCAAAATTTATGCCTCCAAAGTATAACACATCGATAGCAGGAAATATTTTACATGAATGGATCGATGATTGATCGACGTTGAGCAATCAATATTCGATCGATCAATCGATTAGCCAAAGCTGCCACACTAATCGATCGATGTCTATAGATGGATCACTCGGTACGTATGGTAACACCTAATGAACTTCATTTAGACTTAATTTATTATGGTAGAGTTTAAAATCTTCAATTTAGAAACACATTTGAACCCACTTCATTTATTTATTTAATTGTAGATGCACAGTCAGCGTCAAATAGATAGGAACAGCCAAAATGGATTATTATTATTTCTATAGTAATAAAGATGTGTTCCGATATATTTGGCCACTTTCGCTGCTCCTATCTATTTGATGCTGACTGTATCTTCGTTATGGGTTCCAATATAAAACTAAATTGGTGACACTGAGTAGAAAGTCTCTGGTAAGGTTTCTCTGTGGTATTTGGATATACTTTTTGTTCCGTTTTTTTATCATTTTCTATAGATGCGTTGGTAAAATCTCCGTTATACAAACGCATATTAGGTAAAATACCTGTATTTCTCGCTAAAGCCGCTCGCTCGCTTAACTTTGATTGAACATATTAATCACAAGTGAAACCATTTGACCGGACATTTGAGAATACACTTTATCTGTAGTACCAATTTGTTCATATTTGTGACGGTGAGATACTCGCAGTTCGCTAGTTCTCTACTCTCTCTTAATTGGGCGCTGGTTATCCGGTAACCGGCCAAACTCCTATCCACATCTCTGCTCTATTTTCAGGAGATTAAAAGAACATGTGTTTCAGCGTGTCTGGTACCAAATTATTGTTTCTGCGCAACTAGAACTCCAGTGCCATTATCCCAGCGGGGCATTTATTTATGTAACTTTTATATGAAATAGACGCATCCAAATAAACTAGATAATATAGATTTAAATATGATCTTATGCAAAGGTTTATAACAGTGGCTTATTCGAATCTTAGGCATTTTTGTTAGTCTAGTAAAATAAATCTAGCATGCTACGCTTATCGCACTGCTAATATCATCTGGCTCTCTCCCGCTAATATAGTTAGAAAGAGATGGATGCTGTTATGCAGGCCTTAATGCATTCTAGGACTACGGTACAAATTAAACTGGAAGTTTGCATTGTATTTAGTCCTCTTTGTGAGATAGGTAAAGAGCGAGCTTCCAAGCTAATACAACAAATATGTTGCGGAATATTCTATACGATTGTCAGTTGTTAGACAGTATGAGGATGAAAGTTGTAAAGCATCACAAACCTTAGCATTAACGCAATGAAGTCAGGTCAATTTGAGCTTGAACAAAGTTGTTTCAGATCCAAATTGGCATGGACTAAAGCGGGTTTCGTGGTTATAATAGCCAAAGAGCTGCGCTCTTGTCGCAGTCACCTCTCAAGTAGCCAACTAGAAAACATACAAAACCACGTGAATCAGTAACAAAAAAGGCCACAGATAAGAAAGATTTCGATATTTTTTATCTATGGTTAGTCAACTGTTGTTTGCATAAGTACCAATTTCACCAAACGATGTTAAACGTTAATTGACTTTTAGTTCATACATTTTGACAGCTGTTAACACTGTAATCGTCTGTTAAGTGGTTGGGGGAGTCGGTAACTGTCGACGCTCCCGTAGCTCTCGTGCTGGCTCCCCGCGCACCTCGCATACCCGCAGGACCTCTGTTATTTTGTAGGCTAGGTAGGTATACTTTTTCATAGGTCAGATGATTTTGTGATGCAACTTTCTTCCTCGACAGCCAGTGTCATGTGTTAAACCGCCTTTAAATTATTGTCTTTCACTCGTTTATTGTTTTAGAATTTATTTAGTGTGTAACCTAGTACCAACGTGCTAGTAAAACAGGACATTTCATGGCGGTTCGACCAATGCGGACTGTCGCTGCTCAAAATATTTATATATATTATATTTATTGTATTTATGTACAAACGTAGGTAATTCGAGCACAGCCGTTGCGTGATACTGGGGCCTGCTTGACAAGTTTTGTTAATAGTTCAACTGTCAAAGTCATAGTGACTAGGTACTTCAACTGAAATTTTTTGTCATGAAAATTAAAATTTGCTGACCCTAAATAGACTAAAAGACATTTACTTCAAATAGTATTGTAAAAAAATTGTTAGATTCTAACACTAGTATATATAACTGGTATTCCCTCGGTTTATATAACAACTTTTTGTCTAATTTATCTTTGCCTAACAAGGTTACGTATAATTTGTTGAATACCTATAACTTCATAATTTTTATCTAGTATAATAATCATTTGATCGAAATACGTCTTATTGACGTTTTATATAATTTTTGTTTATTTTAATTTTCTTGTACCGAATGATCATGTTACCTAATGCTTGTTTATTATAATTTTTACTTGGAATAAAACGTTATAAATACATAACTTTATCAAACATTTTATTATTATACTGTAATCTGAATAAACGGAAACTAAAAGTTAGGTGCGACGACGAGCGTTGCGAGGAGAGGTGTTAGGTTTAATTGTTTCCGCCACTATCAGAGCCGATTTCTTTGTTTGCATTTTATAAATAACTTGAGAATTGAGAGTTTCTAGAAACATTATATACATACTTAGACAAATAGACGATTAGACAATATGGATATTATGCACAGTAAAAATGACCAACTGAAATTATATAATTCAAATGATTATGAAGTTATTTTATACGAAACGATTATTAGGAAAACTAATAGGTTTAGACAAACTGAAATTATGCAAATGGTAAATAGATAAAAAGTTGTTATAGCAATCATTAGACAACCTATATTACTAAGTAATAGGCAACTGTTGTTAAACAAAATTATGTCAAACAGGCCCGTGAACGGTTTTTTTTATTATGAACTAAATAGGTTTGATTGTTTGCTAAACGGATGTTGACGATGATTTGAATGTTATAGGAATATGTGGAATTTTCACAGTTAATAAAAATACGTATTGAACAAATGTTTTATTTACTATTACTGCTCCATATCCTACTTTAGGTACAAGTAGTGAATTCGTGCTTACAAGTGTTTCATAAAATGGTCTTTAACTATCACCTAAATTTGTACTACTTAATGTAATTTATCTTATTTTCATAATTGGGTAAGGTTCACAATGTTGGGCGTGCTAACTCACGCAATTAAATTTTCTATGAAACTCCGTTATACGACGAAAATTTTCCATACAATTGTAAGGAGAGAGAACGTTTCGACTTCGTTGTTTGTATGGTTAACTAAGCTTAAACTATTTGCTAATTGGGGTCGACTTTTTGACCCTTACCCAATTAAGTAACTGCCTAAAGCGCTTCCTTTTAAACTGGCAATTTTACAAGCTTTATTTGTTCCTTACTGTTTTAATTCTTCATCACTTCAGTTTAAGACTGCTAATCCACCAGAGATGTGCTAAGCTGCGTAGCTAAGGATGTGTTGATGTCCACCAATTAGGATCGCATATTTCCATAGCCTGGCTCAGCGCTGGTGGAATCGGGAAGCTTTGACTTCGCTCACCTTTTAACTACCTCGCACATCTCTGGTAGAAAGGCACCCTGAAGACGTCTACATTTCCACAGCCTGGCACGAGACTGCCCGAAAGATCGCCACAGAGAAGAGGTCCAAAATTAGGTCGGATCTGGCGCTGTTGTGTTATGGTTCACTTGGGCAATCTTATCTATAAATTAACCGATATGTCTTCAGAAGATATTTTTCATGTGTTCTACATTCCAGCATTCATTTGTCGCGTTGGTACAAAAACGCCGATGGTGTCCGAACCGGTATCAACCTGGTATCCCCACTCACCGTACCAACGACCCAGTACTCTCGGCCATTTATAATCTTCTTCTTACTCTTTCCCGTCATTTTGTATCGAGAGTTGTGTCCAAATAGAGAGTCGTAAGGCGGCGGTCGACTGTCGTCCTGGTACGAATTGAATCCATTCCGATGGGAATCTTTTTTGAATGACTTAATTTTGGTTGGTCCGCTTCGCATATTTTTTAACTTTATTCGGACGTAGCGCCTGATCAACATCTGGAAAATTTTGGAGCGACATTTCATAAAAGTAACCATAGCGGCCCGGCATGCTATAGATGAGGATGTGATGATGAAATAATTTATTGAATTAGATACTAAGTGTCAATTAAATAAGAGTTACCTACCATAATGTTAATAATATGAAAACGGTATGGTTTAAGGCAAATTTGAGAAGAAGTCTAGGTTGAGAAATTCATACCCTTAATTTGACGGACCGTTCAAATAATTGTTTTTTTTTTTTTTCAATTATCTATGTAATGCTACTTTGTGGAAAAAATGCAAGCAATGTATAACTTCCTCGAGAACCTAACGAGATAATAGAAATACCGATGATTATACAATTACAGATTGTGATCTATGGGATCGTATATTGTCGAAGATCTTCTCAAAATTGATAGGTACCAATACCTATCAATTTTGAGAAGATCTTTGACAATATTCTGAGGGCTGATTTTTTTAATCTCCGATAACACTATAAGTCCGATAAATTTTAGCTCTGTCCTTTTTTTCATATGACATAAAAAGGAAAGCGATAACTTTCTATCAGATAATTTTATCTGGGGATTGGATAAATTGGCCCTGAATATAAAACTCAAACATTTCTCGTATCACCTACCTCCCCAACAAACACAGCTATAGCAGCAGCTAACCCAGTGACCATAATCATGTAAGTCATCGTGAGATCGCTGTTCCGTAATTTGCGGTCCTTAGATTGCAAGTCCAGGGGACATATCTTAGTGCTGGGCAGGTCTCGATGCTCTAGGAACTTTACTATTCCTGACTGAAGCAAGTACGTGAGGCTAAAAGAAAAGGAGAATATTACCTAGTAAGTAGACAATCCTGGGGCAGAAATATACAGGATGTCCCAATATCAGTAACCCACATTGACACCGGAGGTAGACCAGCCTAAGACGGACCGAACCAGCCTAACATGACCTAAGTAAAAGTCACATGATTTTCGAGATATGCCAGTTTAAAGTTTGTACTGGAAAAAAACTTTAAACTGGCAAATCTTGAAAACCATGCGATTTTTACTAAGATCATGTTAGGCTGGTTCGGTGTGGGGACAATGAGTAACGCATCCCCACTCCATTAAAAAAAAAAACAAAAGTAAAAAAAAAAGGTGTGGTTCGGTCCGTCTTAGGCTGGTGTACCTCCGGTGTCAATGTGGGTTACTGATATTGGGCAGGGCCGGATTTAGAGGCGGGCAACCAGGGCTACAGCCCTGGGGCCTCCACAGATGGGGGGCCTCCACAATAAGTATTTAAAAAAAAACATCAAACTTGATAAAATCGTTAAATCTATTAGGAAAATAATTAGGGGCCTCCGCTTCTTTGTTTTCCCAGGGCCTCTAGACCTCTAAACCCGGCCCTGATATTGGGACACCCTGTAGATTGACTTCGAGACATAATATCTTTCATACACAACATAAAAACATACATAGAACACGTACCTCTTTTGTATGTTATGTGGTTGCGCTTCTTACGGCGCTTGTTACCAATTGGTCTTGTCCGAAGCGCTAGTGTATTCGATTCACTCCATATTATAAAGATTAAAAAGAGCCTAAGTGACTAATAGACTAAAGAAATTATTTGACATTTAATCACTAGATCTGAGCCGAATGTTAGGCAAGACTGCTACGATCGAAATTCTAAATATTGATACTTACACTGGATTAAACGCCTGTTTCAACTTGCTGCCCATAGGGAAAGCGAAGCCTCTTAATTGCTCCATGAATGAGTGCGGCGCGACGACGTAAGTGCATCTTGAACAAAGATTAGTTCAAATGTGTGGATGACCACCACTCTTTTAAAAGGGCGTGGAAAGTTATACCCGTAAACCTGGTAGAAAAGCAGCCTTACAAAGCAGCTACAAGTTAAAAAATAAATATTTTGTGTACCGATAGAAAAAAGGTTAAGGTTCCTATTAAAATTCTTAATTTAAAGTTCTAACTTTACCTCACGTTTTAAACTTCGATATTAAGGTAGAGCTGAGTTGTATTGTATTCCGAAAATAAAATTCGGGTACCCCTTCTTAAAGTCAAAATTCGAATATGCGTTTATGTTTATTTAGTCTGCTTTTATTTGTCATAGTCGAGTTTTGAGTAAGTACCCTTCCCGTCTACGCACCTCTCTTCCTCCAAGACCCCCTTCTTGGTCTTCCTCACATAGTCCTCGTACATAAGGTGGTCGACAGCCGTCGCCTCCTTCACGAGCACAGCCCCACCAGACACCAGGGGCAGGTACTGGCGGTCAGCGTTGACGGAACGGAACGTGGCTCGCCCGTTGTCTATCATCTTATTAAGGTAGTGGAGTTCTTCATCAGGCTGAGAACGAATTACATTTTATAGTTGAAAAGTACGTACGTGACCGTCCCGCGAGCGTTAGGCCTAAATTACACATTTATAACCGGCGTAAGGCAAAGTCACGACACTTGTATGAGCACCTTTTCAAGCGGCACTTTCCGCGCTGCGCGTGGGCCGCGTCTTCGCCTTCTTGTGTGTAATTTAGACCTTAGAGGGGACGGGCTTTATAGCAGGAGCCTAATGAATGATATATATGATTCTTACGTCTTTCACAATAAATTCCACAGCGCTGCCCTCTGCCGCGACCCAGCGGTAGTTCTTCTTATACAGATCTTGAGGATACTCAACGTCCAGAGTAAACTTGGACAGAGTGAGAAAAGCAGTCAGATTGGCCGTGTAGAAAGCTGACAGAAGAATGATGAAGAGCCACCATGTTGTGAATAGGACACGGGTTGTATCTGTCAATGAATCATAGTTTTGAAATAGTTTGGTCCTTTGAACCGGATTTATAGCTTGGAATTACCTATGACGTCAAATTTTAATGGCAACTCAACCGTTCTAACTAAAAGGTGTTTCGTAAAAAAACTATTGAACTGCGGCTTTAACGTGGAAGCAACTAATTGCATTTGACACGGCGTTAAATGCGTTACGTATTTAAAGTAACGCTAGAAGTCAATCAAACTATTACTAAGTAAGTCATCAAAGAAATCACTTTTGCTGTAAATATAAGGTACTGTCAACTTAAGGATTAACAATCAAAATTTCACTACATCAATTTTAGGTACTTAGGTAATGTATGACATCATAAAATGGCTCTATAATAATTTTAGCATACGTAGACATAATTTCAATTGATTTGTAGGAGAACTGCCGTACAAAGTAGGGCAATTTCTAGGGTAGGTAACTACAAATCAGTAATCACGATAATAAATCAATCAATTTAATATATCTATAACTAAAATTAATCATGAGATGTAAATTCATCATTATCATAAGTATCAGTCCGAGAAACTCCATTGCTGGACATAGGCTCTCCTATAGCACGCTACTCTAGTCTTGACTTTTCCATCTTCTGTCGCTACCAGCAACCTGTATAACTATTACCTAGTCACCCTACATTATACTCGTAACAACCTCGTATAACTATATAACTCGCTCGTATAACTATATAACACGGAAACAGTTTTTGGTGTCCTTCGACATCAGATTAATGACCGAATCATTAAAAACTGTTATTTATATTTTTTCCATAGACATGACATAGCTAATAAATATTTTGTGTCTGTAATCATACGGTGTGACCGTGATTGATGAACTCCATTAGCGATGTATTCTGCCTATCATACTGCAAAGAGCGCACGTGGAACTTAAAAGTTAAAATATTTCAACCCTAACCTCTAATCAATAAGGATGTTTAAGCATTGGATGTTCCATAGTATATGCGGTATTTTTATAAGGAGGCCTGTATTGATAGGATCAAGTAATGTGGGTGCGGCAATAAAATAAATGTGTCGTGTTGATGACACGGTAAACATACAATTACTGTGATTAACATTGCTTTTTAGCGTCCCGTACACAAAGGCCGATTTAGCCTACGCCGGCCGTTCGTCTGCCTATCCTACGCTTAGAGGGCTGTATCGTTTTAACTGCAGATAATAATATGTAGCCGGTTAACTTGTTATAGCAGAAATCCCACCAAGTAAACTCAATAGGTAAGTAACAAACCGGGCATGTGCGAGTCGGACTCGCATACTGAGGGTTCCGTACATATTTGGCTGGTTTTTATTATTTGTTCTTCTATAGGGTTTGTTTTATAATCATACCAAATTTGACGCTTGTATGTTACCGTTTTTACGATTCAACAAAATTAAAAATACGTTGAAAAAAAAAACGTATTTTATTACCCTTATACCCATTATTATTTCACTTTATTATTATTTTTTATTTATTAGTAAATCCGCCGTAATAACACATATTCTGAAAAAAAAATTCAACCCGCTATCTATAACGGTTCAAAAGATACAGCTCTTTATAGTTAGGACAAACAGACAGACAGACAGACGGACGGACGGACGGACGGCGTAGGCATATTAATAGGGTCCCATTGGGCACCCTTCGGGTACAGAACCCTAAAAATTAAGGGGGTTCCCACTCCATACAAGAATAAAAATATTGTGAGAAAATAGTATTTTCATTACGGCTGCTTAATTAAATACCTACCTTATTAATTTAATGTTAGGTACAAAAAGTACTCAATAAGCCCCATGATCTTTTTAGGCGGTTACTAATCCTATTTTGGTCAACCGTTGTGCTGGCTTACCTTAGGTGGTTAGACATTATTTGAAGAGTTAATTATTTTTAAATCCAGGCTGGCAATTGGCTTGACCTAGATATGAATTAGCTTAGTACCTAATTGCACCGTCACCGTGAGACACCAGATAGGCTATTTAGATTAGATCAGATTAATAATTGGCAAACCTTGGGGGAGGCCTATGTCCAGCAGTGGACGTCTTTCGGCTGAAATGATGATGATGATGAATTATTGTTTTGTTATCCTATACCATTTAAGTAGTGATTATATAGTCTGTGAGGCTACAGAAGTATTAGTGCGCGAGACTGCTCGCACTTGGCCGGATTTCTAAGTTTGACGCTTATAGTTTTCAGATTGTTCATTATTCATATTTACGCCTCGACCTTACTACTCGGTAATCTATATTTAATACTCGTATTCTACCTTGTTGGTATGATACTGGAATTAGCACTGATACATGCCCCCTGGTGATTAATTTCGAATAAGTACCTACCTAGAAAATTATTTGGGCAATTCTTCGAGCGTTTCAACCGCCGTCATTCCCGTGACCGCATTCATGTCGAAATTCTTGTAGCTTGTAGCTCCAGCTTGGAAGTATTTTCAGTTAAATTTTGTAGAAGTCAGAGCACTCTACAAGATAACCGAAAATAACATCCAAAGCTACAGGAATTTCGACATTAATGCGGTCACGGGAATGGCGGTTGAAATGCTCGAAGAATTACACATTTTCTTCCTACATCCAAAACCTTTTTGATTTGAATAAGTAGAGTCTAAAATATCTATTACGACTCTACGCCACTAAAAATAAGGTTTGTGTATAAATATATATGACGCAAGAGCTATAGATAATGCTTGTCCGCGGGGTTATTATTAAGTTAATTACTACATAATATAGTTTGCAGCTAAGGTTAAATGTAGATATAGCAATGGTTATAGGTAAGGTTATCATACTTGCTTCAGGGGCCAACGTGGTCCCTTGCTTGATGAAGGCTCCATACACGAACCAGAAGCTAGGCGACAGCGATATTTGCTTCTCTCCGTCTTTCACTAGCTTGGAACGTATGTACGTCAGAAATGTGATGCAAGGTCCATAGGATAGTACTGCTGCTAAGATCAAGTACCTGATAATTAAAATAGGCTTCAAGATGGGTATATTTAATTTTAGATTTTAAGTCAAAGGTTCCCAAACATGTCACATGTTGTCATAGGTACCTATGTAACAATGTAGTGAGTGCCACATCTCAAACGTACCACACATGTATTTCGAAGGGCGCTAGAAGCCCGGAGCCCGCGGCAGACTCCTTAGGCCTCTTCAGCATCATCATCCACACGCCTTCGTCCAAGATCGCCGAGAAGTCCACTATGTGCTGGAACTTGTACAGCATAGGCAAAAACGCCACTGCCATGTCCACTTTCTGTTTGGATGGGGAATAATTCTTTATTTTTGGGCTTGATGTGAATTACTTACTTATATTTGTTCGAATTATTATTTGACCTTAACGGACAAGTGGCTTATAATGACTTAACTTGGGCGACCGCATAGAGTTCATATTATCATTACTTACACAAAAGCCGCCGTGTAGTGTAAAAATGGTGTTTCTAACTTATTATTGTGTAGGTACCTACTACGGTAATTGAAAAATAATTAGGTTGGTTAATAATTGGGACCAGAATAAAACATACCAGCTATAAGTATTAGGACTTAATGGGATAATAAAGGTCGTCTGAAATATTTATTTTCATGTACCTGTACTTATAAGGGTGTTTTGATGTGTTCCGACCTTCCGATGTATTGGACATATTATTTATTCCCCTTTGATGAAGAAATGTTGTCATATAGCAACCTACTTTACATTTTTCTTTGATAAACAAAAGTTGTCCTTTTGCACAGCTCATCCTTACGACCCAAGAATAATTGATTTAAGAAGGGGAGCCATAAAAACTTAGGTGAAATTTTTTTAATGGGTGGGTCATTAAATATTGCTTAATGACATCTGTTTAGCTATAAGGTCATGTTTGGTATCATTTTCAAAAACAAACATTTAAGAAACCTCCCTCTCCCATCCGCATCAAAAATCAAGGGGGCTCCCCTGCTTAAAATGGTCTTTAGGTTCAAGGGATCCACCCTGCCAAAGGAGACCTTTAGTTGCTCAAATGCCGTAAATTGCCTTTTTTTGTCGTGTACCTACATATTATGCGGCTAGTTCGAGACGCTGACCGCTCAGCGATCAATTTGACATTACATGCATGTATTATGCTGGGGCCACACTAACGGGAAACGCCGTTAAAAATCAACGTCAATCGCCTTATGCGTAGTATGCAGAGAACCTATGAAAATAATACTCACCGAGCTATTAACAAGTCCTATCAGCGAGTCTTCTGGAGTATCTCCCCCTATTTCGAAGTTCTTTGCTGGAGTGACCACTTCGTAGGTGAAATTGAAGCGCTCGCTTAGGATATCAAATAAGGTGAAGGCAACGCCTCGGCCGATCAGAGTACCATTGTCGGTCTCTACCCAAGTTAATGGATAGTTCTAGAAAAAATAAAAAGAATTTAATGTCCACCTTTAAATACACGCTAGATGATTTGTATGCTGCAGAGGTTAAAGTATCTTCCGAAAATGGAAGTCAAATACGTCTTATCCCGGAAATATTAAGCCCGCGTAAAAGATTTATTTTAGTTCTGTTGAATACATACCTACCTACTGACTTAGGTAACATGAATTTAGATACATTATCGGCAAAACGCAAACAAATCTGGTGTATTGTACCTATTGTTAAAATATGTACCTAACTCAAAAATAAATCATAATCCAAGTTAAATAAACAGTTTATGGAAAGTATAAGTTTTAGTTTACTTACGTCGTATGTTCCCACTTTTAATACTTTTCCATTCAATTCGTTTTTTGTTTCAAGAATTACGGAGTGCTGTTTGGAAAGTAGCGCATCTAAAAAAGACCGGAGATATTTTCGGGTAGGTAATTAAAAAAACATTTTATATGTTTGGAATTTGAAAAGTCCACAAATTAATGTTAATAAATTTTATTGTCAGTAGGCTAGCAAAAAGTAGCGTTTCAGAATAAAAAATTAGCCCCTCCAGGAAATCATGGTCACGGCACCACTAACGATCAAATAAATTCTTAACTTATTAAAAGGATCTCGTAAACCACCTCACAAAAACTGCTATTGCGGAAGGAATTAAGAAATGATCAAGTCCGCTCAAAATCCTGGCCACCGCACCAATGGCAACCAAATATCTAGTACAGGTAAAAAATACTCTAAAAATGTTGTCAACTTCTTACCTATAAATGGGTTATCATAAACCATCTCACAAAAAGTAGCGTTACAGAAGGAAGAAATGATGAGGTCCATTATAAATCCTGGTCACGGCACCAGTGGTGGCGTCGCGACGCGAGCGCCGCTCACGGCGGCATGTCGGGCGGTAATGGGATGCACCTTTGACCACTATTACGGTCACGATATGTAACGCGATAGGATTAGTGGGGACGGACTTTGATTTTCTTTTTCAGCGAATTTATATCTAAATATTAAAAACGCTCGTTTAATTTAGAATTTAGTAGAAACTTAGAATTATTTGTCTTTATTAGCTTAGTACATTTTTACGTGAAAGATAATGAAGGATGAAGTAATCATACAGTGTCCGGTAAATGTCAACCTCGTTTACTATGTTATGAAATCTTTTGGGAGATGATGGCCGTTTTCGCTTCAGTTTTTTTTTATTAGCTTCATTTTTTTTAAGTTTATCTTATTTTATTTGTATTTGTAAAATAATGTAAACCTAAAACAAACCTAAGACAAACCTAAAAACTGATAAAAATAATTAACAATGTCTGAAACAAAACTGAAAATACGCTTTGAATTATTTATTTATACATTCAGTCAACAAAGTATCGGGAATGGATGATTTGTTTATGGTTCCAAATTCAAATTTTTGTTTTTTTTGTTGTTGTTAGATTGGCACAACTGTTTTCTATTTTGGCGCGGAGTTTGAGTTGCATCTGTTATTTATATTAAATACAGTGCTGTTTTTAGTTATATCATATCTAGTGTGTATTGCGAATTTCATAATGGACAAAAACATTGAACAAAGAGTTTGTCTTAAATTTTGCATCGCCAATGGAATTTCGTGTTCGGAGTCACTGAAAATGTTACAGAAGGCTTACGGTGATTCGACTTTATCAAAAACACGTGTTTATGAGTGGTACAAAGCGTTCAAAAGCGGTCGAGATGTGATGGAAGATTTGCCTCGCTCTGGTAGGCCATCAACGTCTGCAACTGAAGTTAACATCGCAAAAGTGAAGGAAATAGTGACTGAAAATCCTCATTCAACTTTGAGAGAGATAGCCGCCGAACTTTCTGTATCTCACGAGTCGATCCGTACTATTTTAACTAATCATTTGGGTATGAAACATGTTACCGCTCGGCTAGTCCCAAAAGACCTGAATTTTCTCCAAAAACTCAATCGCATGAGAGTCGCTGAGGACATGCTAGAACGAGTCAATTCCGACCCAACATTCATGAAACGCATTGTTACTGGTGACGAGACGTGGGTTTACGAGTTTGACATGCAAACTAGTCAACAAGCTTCGGAGTGGCGCTTCGTGGCACCCGTTTTCAATCGGTAGAAGACATAAAGGAGAATTCGCGCCGAGAACTGAATTCAATTCCGGAAACAGCGTTTAAAAAATGTTTTGATGATTGGATTATTCGTTGGCGTAAGTGTATCGTTTCTGAAGGAGCATACTTTGAAGGTGATAAAATAAATTTGGATGATTAACAAACAGTTTGTGTATTATTGATCTTTTCCCGGTACTTTCTTGACAGAGTAGTATATAGGTACTATACGTATAACTGAACTGAATATTTTAATCGTATCCCTATCCACCCTAAGCCGCGTTCAGGTAACCGAGCAAAATCAACAACATTGACATAATTATGTGCCATCGTCAACGTTTCGTAATGGAAGTGGTGGCATGACTGACGTAATCAACTGTAAATATGACTTGAAAGGGTAAACTCTTGTTACGGTAAACATAATTTGTATTCTTTACTGAATATGCTGTTTGATTACACTTAATTGAATAAAGTGACACACAATCATCATTTTTAGGGTTCCGTAGACAAACTAGGAACCTTTATAGTTTTGCCATGTTCGTTCGTCCGTCTGTCTGTCTGTCTGTCTGTGTCTGTATGTCACACTCACTTTGTCTCAGAAATATAGTTTCTAGTGTCACAAAGCTGCAATTTTGTATACACGTACGGTGATGGCGCCACCAGTAATGGAAAATGACTAATGATGGACACATGATTCTTATTCTGTAGAAGATAAGGGTTATTCACTTGATCTTTGAACTAGGAGTTAAGTGTCCATTATTGGCGGGTGCCTGTCAGCTAAAAGTTATCAACACTGGTGCCGTCACCCTATAGATAAGTATAATATAATTTATATAATTTACCGCGTACAAAGAACAACAATTACTTTTTTAGCTTATAATTCGAATAACGTATCATTAGTAGCTCTTAAAAAATAATTTGTATATTTTATCATCAATTTTTAGATTACCGGACCGGATCGGACCGGAAAAGTGTAAATTTTGCTAGAGTTGCGTGTCCCCAACCCCTACAGCCAAAACTACAAGTACCAAAAATCTGAAAAATAAGCATTTAGCACAAAACCATAGCCTTGAAGAAAACTTATTATTTAGGAAATTTGAATGTTCTCGTAGATACCTAAACGTTTTTTGGACCCCTTGGACCCACTTTCTCAGGGAAAACAGCCTCTGTCTACTTTTTCAGACTGGTTGCCTTTTACAAACAGTGTAAAGTGTAAAATTACTTAGTATGATAACAGTGCAAGATCGGCCGCGGCGAGTTACTAGTCAATGAAAAAGTTACAACTTAGATTAAAATAAATGTGAAACCAATGCAGTAGCAGCTAGCAGAGTGGTGGCAGGTGGTAGCCATGTCTCTGCTCGGATATTCTTAGCACCCCACAGTCTCGCCGATACCGTTACCAAGACTGCTACCGTAGCTGGGAATAACAAGATGGTTACCTCGAAACACTTCGGATGCACCATACCTTTCACTCATCAATTGTGTTTAAATCGTGAGAAAAGGAAGGAGCTAACGTAACTTCGAACTTTGAATTTTAAAGTAGGGCTACAGAGCTGCCGGGGACTGGAGGCTTCGAATTCGGTGTGTAAGCGCCTTTTGTGAGTAATTTTATTGAAGGTAAGGCCCTCAAATGGATAAAGTGAGAAATTAAAACTTGTACCTATCTCACTCTAACACATAACAGCATAATAGCCATACCTATTCGCGAGTTCAACAATACACACTCTTTACATCACTAATGGTGCTTGTACGAGTATACAAAATATGTTTCGTAAAAAAATCTTTTATTACTAAAAATAAGTACCTATAGTAGAAAAAACTTATCAATTTACTTGTTTGTTGTTTAATAAAATTCAATAACGTGTTAATACTTATCTCAAATAGGCTCCGCACTTTGCTAGTGTTGCTTGTTAAGATACCAAGCTACCCTAGACTTTTTTTAATGGCCTAAGATAACACAGTTGAATTATTTTTTTCTCGTGATACTTTGAATAAAATACACTTATGTTTCGTTTTCTTATCGTTATTTATAGCTCTAGGACCAAAAATAGCTATATTGAATTTAGGCCAACCGCACATTGCCCGAATTTTTCTGTCAGAAAATTTCTGACGCCCGCCGGAAGGCACTCTGCGCATGTTTTGATCTAGACACCACACACCTATCAGAATTTTGATAGTGTTCGGGGTGAAGTTTTCTTACAGAAAATTTCGTACAATGTGCGGCCAGGTTTAAAACCGTAAAAATAATGCGTGGGCTACAAGGTTTCAACAACGGTTTAAAACAGGCGGTTTAAACCGTGTAGACAATGGCTTTAAACCAAATTTCGCATAACCTTAAACGTTGGCAGATATCAAACAAATGGGCTTGTTTAAAACCGTGTAGCAGTTCGCTTCCACCAAGATCACTTGGTTAAAACCATGGTTTGAAACCGTGTAGCACGCGCTTAAAAATACTGTTTCATTTTTACCAGTGAAGAGTTGTTTTTTTTTCAGAAGTAACATCAGTACAAATGTCAATGACGTCAATGTCAAACAAAATAATAGGTTAGAACAGCATTATAATATAACATTCAAAGTGTTAATTTTATCTTATTTAAAATGAGGGAAAACTTTTTATCTAACTGTGAAAAAAGCTTTGTACAAAGAATTGTGTCCGAGGGTCACGTAAGTAAATAACAGTTGAATAATAAGTTATTAGATTCAAGCAATGAAATGCAGTGCATGTTTTGAAAAAAATAACAAAAACATTTAACACCTATTGCAGCGACTAGATGGAAGAAACTACGATGAAAGTAGGAAGTTAGACATATCGTTCGGGTCTGAATACGGCAGTTGTATTGTTTCACTGGGCGAAACAAAGTAAGTTTGAAACTTAGCACAATATAATCCTTCAACCACCGATTGCATGTTCAGCGCTCTTTCATTTATTGCGGTGTATACGCTTTGATTCTGATCCCATTATCGATTTCTTAAATTCGATAAATTCGATTGTACATTGAAACTAAAATAATTTGACTATAAGTAATTATTTAAAAAAAATTTACATAACATAGTTAAACTCAATTAAAAAACAATCCTTTGTGTAACAAAAATTAGTCATAAAATCATATGGTTAACTTTCGATACACAAAGGAAACATTTTACGTATTTTTAATTGAGTCCTTAACTGTGCTTAAATGTTTAGTTTTTTTTTTTAATTACCCACAAACATCAACTTACCTAAAACTCTTTAATGTTTGTTTTCCAGAGTCTTAGCTCAAGTTTCATGTGAAGTAGTTCAACCCAAGCCAACAAGGCCAAACGATGGTGTTCTATACATAAACGTGGAACTGAGTCCCATGGCTGCACCTCAGTTTGAAGCGAACCGCCAGACTGATCTCTCTGTATATCTAAACAGGTTACTGGAGAAGTGCTTTAAAGACTCAAAGTGCATTGATTTGGAAACACTTTGTATTGTTGCAGAAGAAAAGGTTTAATTCCTACCATTTTTAAAACTATATACCTAATAAAGGCAAATATAGTCAGCACATCATTCATCAGTCAGCTGCACTAGCACCAAAGTGTTGTTTAGTTGTAACTGTCAAACTTGAATCTTAAATCTCAAATTTGTGTTCAGAATTTAAACATCTTTTTGTATTTATTTTTGCTCATGTTTTTGGACTATAACCATTACCTATCTGAAGAGACTAGAACTTGGTTTTTATTTTCACCTCCTGCATGAGAGGTTATTCTGATTTCAGTAAAAGCTGTGAGTGGAAGATCGTAAACTTTTTCAAAATTTACAGCAGCACTGAACTGTAAAAAAAATTACATTTTTAACATTTTAAACTATTTTGTTTACAATTTACCTAAAATTTATCTTGATGGCTGTAAAGAAAGTAAAAATGTTAATAATCATGCAAAATTTTTACTCCATTTTAAATTATAGGTCTGGTCATTGCGAGTAGACATTAAAGTCCTTAACCATGAAGGGAACCTCATAGAATGCACCAGTATTGCAGCATTAACCGCACTAGCTCACTTCAAGAGGCCAGATGTCACACGCAACGGAGATGCTGTCACTATACACACTATAGCGGAGAAAGACCCCATACCCACCGTCTTATATCACTACCCAGTTTGCTTGACGTTTGCAATATTCAGCAATGAGTAAGTATTAAGTTAGTAAAATCATTGCGTTCCTTTGGCTTCAATCCATTGACTTCAATCAACTGGGTAAACAAATCGCGAAAATTCTGTTTAAACTTACTTAAATGGCACCTGCATGCCTATTATCTAACACCCATCTAGGGCAAAAGGTTTCCTAGTTTAAGATGAGATCAATGTATGTTTTGTGCATTTATATTTTTAGAAATAATGATTATCTCAGCCATGGGCGCTGGCAGGTGCAATGGGGTGCACTTGCACAATCCTATCGGGAAAGAAAGTACACAGAAAAAAAAATATTATTAGTTAATAGTACCTATAGTGTAGATACAGATGTACCTCCCTAAAAGTAGTCTTGGAGGCGCCCATGGTCTCTGCTCTAAATAGTTCACATTTTAGTTGTCTCCCTGTTTGTTCACTATGCTCCAATAGATTTTGATACTGTGCTTAGTATCCCATATCCTTCCAGAAGGTTCATGTTCATTGTGCGTTCCTCTTACTCGTTCTCATTCGCGCATTATGCAAGTCTAACTGACTGCCCTAACCGGAAAGACTTTCAAAGACCTCTTTCTTACCCTGTACTACATTATTGTTTGTAAATGACTTGAGAGTAAATAAGATGATTCATATTTTACTACACAATAAGTTATTGTGTTGGAAATTATTGTACACAATAGATATTTGTATAAATATTACAATAGTTTAACAAGGACACTGAAAGGTGACATGTTGGTTTAACCCCTTCTTCGCAATGGTTAATGTGTTATACCTGGAATTAATTATACTGTAGCTATGAGCAATTTTCAATAAGTTAGGGTAATGCCTAATTATTAATTTAATAATTAATAATAATAATAATTAATATTAATAATTTTCTGTAACTTTTCGTAGAGTAATAAACAATATTTTTTTCATTTTATTTTTTTTAAGTCAAAATTTGACACAAATATATTTAACCAGATACCTATGCTCTTAATTTTTTTTTTGTAATTTTGACTAATTAGGCCGCTTCATGACTTGGCGGTGCGGTATCGGTGCAGTAAAGTATGCTTGTATTTTTTACAGATTCTTTACCGAGCGCCGGCATTTTAATGTAGAGAATACCGCACGCCAAGTCAGGAAGTGGCCTTAGTTGATCAAGTGCATTATTAGGGTTCCATAAGAAAATATAAAAGGGACCCCTATAGTGCAATTCTGTATCCGTCTGTAACTACTAATACTACTGATTTGTAACCAGCAATTGAAAAATTTAAGTTTTTTTTTATTTCAGCATATTAATATCCGATCCCAGCTACATCGAAGAGTCAGTGTGCACCAGCACCACAGATGAAGGCATCAATAAAAGCGGATGCCTGCTCGTGGTCGGCATGAACCAGTATAAAGAGCTGTGCCTGCTAGACTTGACAGGAGCAGCCATATACAGCGCCAACTTAGTGCATAAAGCCACACTCAGTGCTGCCACTAGGAGCAAGGATGTGGTCGACATGATCAAGAAGTGCATAGTCAGTGATGATACATTGAGGTAAATACTGTTCAATTATGGGTTTTGCAAGTCATATTTTATTTGGATTTTTCTTCGATTCAAAGCAAATGGCGGCGGAAGCATGTACTGAAATACTCCGTGTCACGTCGTCGCGCTGTTGGTCGCCACCAACCCCTGTCCTGCGGACCAGAAGTTTCAGGTAGTAAGGGCGTGGAACGAAAAAATGACCCGACCAATATAGGTAGTGTAGTATAAGTATTTATATTTTGACTTTTACTACATATTTGCGGCTATTATATTCCCAGTTGTCCGCGGGCGGACAAACTAGTCTCATCTTTGTGGTTTTGTTACCATATTCAATATTATTTATCTTTAGGTGTCTTTAGTGATAATTGACCACATAAATAAATAGAAATGTTGTTTATCTAGAATCCACAATACCACTGCAACTGATAGCATAATAAATACTGAATATAACATTTGATGGTAACATTTATATGTACTTTAACCGGTTAAAATAATTGCTAACTTTATATTTCTTTCATATTTATTTTCAGACAAAAACGCGTAAAAATAAATTTCGCTGATATAATAACAAACGAGCATATACTGTCGCTAAGTAGAAGGGATATCAACATACGGTTGAAGCACTACAACGTCGACGAGATAGAGCCTAAAGAAGAAGAAATGGAGGAAGATGTAGAACCAGAACCCAGCAAATACGATGGTAGGTGTTCTTTTTTTATATATTAAATGTGGTAAGGGCATTTTTTACATTTTAGAATCTGTACTAAATAAGCATTTATTTAGAGATGGCATTTCAATGTTAAAATAAATGCACTTAGCACATTTGTCTTCTCGACCAGCAATATAAGACAGAAATATATAAATGAGGGGAGATTTTTGTCTAGCTGTGGGACACACAAAATCCATAGGAGGAAAAGAGGGAGGAAACCAAGTAAGCAAGAAAGACGTCTGATGGAAGTGGCAACCCTAGATTTGTCCGTTGTCGCTGGAAAACAAATTCAATTTGAAGATCTCAATGTCATGATAATTCTTAAAAATTCTTTGAAACGCTTCCCGAAATTGCGTTGCGTCGCAGTTGGTGGGACCTCATGCAGGGTCAATCCGAACTATCACCATCTTACCCGCTAAACTGCTGCTTCACTTCTCTGCGACTTTACACTGAAATGTTTCGGTATGGGGGTAAGACAGCTGTTGGGATTGCTATAGTCTTTTTTTTTACTATAAAGTACTACAACTACGCTTAATTGGTCAAATATTTAAGCTGGGTGCGTCGCGTTTAGCGTATATTTAATTTGAATGAACCAATGAGCGTATAGTATTCAGCTTCTGTAATGTAGTTAAAAAGAGTCAATTATAGCATAGAGGCATTCCCTCAGTTCTTTTTGGAAAGATCTGTCAGTCGTGATTTAGACATTTCTAATGCCGAATATGCCGATTGCTTAGAGACAAAATTATCGTGGAGTTTTTGTCTAGCAGTAGGTACTCTGTGTCTATGCATATTTTTATGATGGGATATAAAAACCAAGGGAGATTTTTTTAGCGGAGTATTTACGTTAATAATTAACAGGTTTCGCTATGTGAAGTAACAAGTACTGTCTACCGGATGTTTGTTCATGCTGGAGTCGAGGTCTTGGGTATTTTAGTGTAAAACTGACAATTTCAGTACAACCGTTTCTAACTCCTGTATAACTTTTTCCTAAACTTAACCTTTCTTTATGGTTGCAAACTTAACGGTACTTTCAAATTATTTTCAGTTGTTTCATCTGTACCACAAACTGCTGAAGTCGTGTCTAAGAAGAGTGGATCGGGATGGGTGGAAATTTCATCGGAATCAGAAGAAGACTGTACAATAGTAGATCAATAATAGTCATGTATGTTACATAAAATGTAATAAAATTCCATTTTACAATTTACTGTTATTATCACTTAACAGTATTACAGTACTGTCGCCTGTGGTATAATTGAATTACATGAAAGGAACTGTTTGCTAAAACACGCCATTGTAGACCAAGACGCAAATCCACAACCCGTCAGAGTCATATTTTTTAGGCAACTCAAAATTGGTAGGAACTAAAATTAAACCCACATAATAAAAATATAGAAGTAGTTCTTGTCAATAACTTTTTAAGAATCCTCCTCGCAGAGCTCTACACGTAAAAAAAGCTACGTCATATTCACCAGAGCCAATGTCTTTTACGGTTTTATACCGGCCGGTGTGATCCGCCTACGATACGTCATGTGATGATGTCCTCTCAGACGTATCTCGGTCATTTTCTGAGCGTTTCAACCGCCCGTCGTCCTTCTAAATAACGCGTCACCTATAATCGTTCAATATATTAAAAACTTGATATATAACCAAATGCTAAACCATAGATAATACAGGCCTGTGCTGGGTATAAGCTTTAAAATTGACGGTAGTTGTCCATATAGCCAATAATTAAATTAGGTGACGCGTTAATTAGAATTACGACGGGCGGTTGAAACGCACAGAGAATGACCGATCTGTGGACGGCAACTCCCTGCCAAATTAATTATTTAGGTCTTCGTTCTTTATTGCATCTTCGCTAACGTCATGTATAGTTTTTGCTATTCTGTCGTACCTTAATTTACGCTGTGTCAGCTTATTTTGCGGGTAGAAGAATCCTAAATAATTTGACACAGCCTTTGAGTTTTTTAATAAAATTCAGTAGGTACGAGCAGTTATTGAACATGCAAAGAGAAGAATGTTGCTGCATATCGTCGCCTTACTTTCTCAACCCCGTATCTGCAATTTTTTTCTTGCAGTTGGTAATTTCATTTCATTAATTATAATTTATGCTGTAATCAGTTTACCAACCGCAAGAATAAAAATGCAGATACGAGGTTGAGAAAGTAAGGCGACGATATGGTTGGGGCGGATTGTGATATTTGCTGCGTTTACATCTGCCATATTTCGCAACAACGCTTGCATTAACATAGTTCTACGGACATAATTCGTGCTGTATTTAGCGCAGTTACAACTGGCAATTTACAAAGATAAAACACATTCTTACAAAAGTAATCTTTATTCCCTTTTAAAACTGTTAGCGGGAAATACAAAAACTAATCACGGTTTGCGAGTATTGTCGCTAGATGGCAGTCTGTCTACATGCTAACTTCTGTTGCAAGGCTGAAAATGACACTAACAGGTATATTCAGATATCTGCTAATACCGCATAATTTTTACCTTGTAATGCGAACAATTTTTCATGCAAAATTGACATCAATGTACTAAACGTCAAGTGTCAAATTTGCAAACTTACGTTTCAAAATGTGTGTTGAATACTTTTTAGTTAAGTGGTCACTGTCGTAATAATTTACCTATACTTTACGTCAAAAGAGAACATGATAAGTCATAATTTGTACGTACAAAACAAATTACTAAAAAGCATTATAAGTTTAACTAGAATCTGTTTAATTTTAAATAGAACTAACGTAAAATAAGACATTCCATCCTAGTTTTCAGTTTTATTGCTGTTATTTACGCAATTTCTTATCGTACATTTAACCAGTATTGACAACTGCCACTGTCAACGGTCGGAACAAGACTAAGAGCAAAACTTATGCCAAAGTCGATTCGGCATAAGTTTCGTCGTGCCACATATTCCTGGTGATTGTGTATCTAGTATATACTAAATTAATGGTTATAGTTGAACAAGTTCGTGCACGACCGTCCAGCGGGGTGACAAGGGGGGGGTGCAGGGATATTAGTTGCGCGTGCCTCCCTCTAACGCCTAGATGCCTCGTCACGACCAGACCACTATGTATGAAAAATAACGATATCATTTTCGGTAGTGTATATAGGTATCGATATATTGTGCATTGGCGTTATTCCGTGTGCGGGGCAATTCCGCAAAACAGGCGCAGAAAACTTGGACTGAATACCTCTAGTGTATGCATTCGCAGAGTTTGCATTACAGAATTAGTTCTAAGTGTAAACACAGTCAAATAATACTTGGGTTATAGTATCTACAATACTTTATCATTATTTAACTATAGCAAACAGTAACTACTGTAGTTTACATCCACTGACGACATTACTATTACATTAGCATTGCATTTCCCTCATAAGTTAACAATCATACTTAACATTTTGACACTGCAAGGATTTCATAATATAATACAAAAATATTGTCTAATTATAATTACACTAATTGGAAATAAATATTACTAAATAATGAAGTTCATTTCAAACATAAGATGCTTACAGAATAAAACATTCCTACGATGCTTAGAATATACATCCTGTAACATCAGGTAATGATTTGAAAACAATTTCATAAAACTGTTTAAAATGTCACGCAATAATATTATTATATCAAGGATTAAACTTCACATATTGATCTTCAATCTCATTTTACCTACAAATCTGTCTTGATACAAGATAGTATCCTGAAATTTAAGAAGAGAAATGTTTAGTGCCTAACAATCGAGGCTAGCAATTAAATCTAAGTCTTTATCTAAAACTAACAATTACCACAGTCTACACGGAGTCAGAGTTCATTCCATTTTTCTGGTCCAACTTGTTGCCGTTGGTTTTCACCATATAAATGAAATATGTCATAATCTCTTTCTCATTTACAGGCAAAGTCTTGAAGTGTTTTTGTATAGCCTGAAACAAAAAAATGTAAAACAATATATTAACCATGAATAGAAAAGGAAAAAAATTGCTTTTATTTCTGGTCATTATACTGTACATATTTCTGGGATCTTAGTCAAAAAGGGTATAAGTCTAGTATCCCACTAGAAGTAGTAGTAGTCTAGTAATATGAAGGTTGACATGGATGTATGTGTTTCAATCACGCCTAAACGGCTAAACGGATTTGGATAAAATTTGGCACACAGTTAGTTCTTATCCTGAATTAGGACGATAGATCAATTTCGACACATATCGTGCGTTAAAAAGAAAACTGACGTCATTCAAAATCATAAAATTTGACAGGGCGAGAGTTTAAAGTTCCGGGTAGGTAACAACCAAATCAAATCAAATTCAATTCTTCAAACCTCAACATGTTTTTTTTAAATCTTTTTATATTGATTCAAGTCATATTCAAGTACTATAAAAGTACTTAATAGTTAAATAAAAAAAGAAAACATAAACTTATACCAAACAATTTGCAGCGCTTATCATTATTAATTCTTAGTTTTTACCCCAACTTTGTAGTTTTTTAATTTACTTAATATTAGTAATCATAAAAATAGTATTTAGTTTTGTTTCCATCAAGAACAACAAACCATGGTAAAATTTTGGAAAGTTTCAAATTTAAATTATTTATAAAATTCTTCTTTATTAATTTTCTATAATTTTTAAGTTTTCTGAGTCAGAGATCAATCACAACAATAAATCTGTACACTAAATAAAATAAATCTGAATAAAATACAGGTAAAAAAATAAGCATTCTTTACTTCACTTTATCCTAGAAAAAATGAAAATATAAAAAAATACAAACAGCAACTCTCACTCACATGTTTATAGAAAAACGACAAAATGAAAAAAAAATACCCAATCCTCGTTATAATTTCAAATAAAAACCATAAAATTTCATAATAATCTTTTAAACTAAAATGTCTCATTTCAAAAAGTGTCTCTTCATATTTAATAATGCCACAGTAAAAGGCCTATTACACTACACGTTATTTAGGGTGAGGCGCGGCCCCTTGCAAGGGCGTCGTTATTACATTGCACTGAAAATCGGCCCCTTACACAGCCTGAACGTGAACTCGGAGACAGTTAGACGTATCATGGCACCTAAATATATTATCTAAACCACAAGAAGCAGCTATTGGTGCGGCTTTAGTAGTCGCATCTATTCCTGTTAAAGAAGAAAAGAAGAGGAGAAAGACCTGGGTCAAGCAATACTTGAAGAGCATTCTAATAAAGCACTCTAATATTCAGTGATTTAAATCCCTTGGCCCCAACGTCTTTATTCATGTAATCAGCATGTTTTTTTTTGCGAAAGGTACGGCATGTCATTATAGATTGTCTATCACGGATAACAAAATTTATTTTTCTTTAATTGAGCACATATTGTAGAGTTAAAACGACGGACAATACACAACCGCTCTCCACGCCAGCCGCGCGTCGACTGCACTCCCTAACTGCCCTAAATGTTATTACACTGCCCGAGCGTAAGGACAATTAAGCTTTCGGCACACCAAACGCGTGTCAGGCGCGTCGCGCTTTGAACGCGGGCACGCGTTCGAAACGCTGCCTGCTGCCTGCGATGTGCCGGGTGCTGCGTCGCTCACGCCACGCGACGCGCCTGACACGCGTTTGGTGTGCCGAAAGCTTTAGGGAGCACGGCCCGGTCGCCCTAATTAGTACCCTTACACCCTTTCCCTTATTACACCACCCTGATTTAGGGCAAGGGTCCCTGAATAACGTGTAGTGTAATAGGCCTTTAATTCTTCGTTCGTTCACCACTGTGACTGGTTCGCAACTGCAAAAGTGCCCCTCTTCCACAAAAAAGACGGCGGACTATCGCGTAGTGGAAAAATGACAACGGTGCCATCTGCCGTGATAGGAAGAAAACTGCCATCATAAAATATCGGCAATGTGTGGTTGATTTATGCAATAAAACACTTTATTTTTCTGAATAACGTCACTTTTTTTTAAAAGCACGATAATATAGGTCAAGGGTAACGTGATAAACGACTTCTAGGCACAAAGTCACGGCAAAAGCTAGTATAAAATATATGATTTATAACATTTTCTATAACAAGCAAACTTAAACTCTTTTCACTAGGATTCAATTTTTTTTAAATTAAGTTCTTTCAAAAATTAAACTCATGGCACATTTAACATTAACATATCAAATGAAAAAAAAAAGCCATGATAAAAATGAAAGTTATAATTTAACAGATTATTTATCTCAATCTCAGTTTAAATGATTATGCAGCTGGTATCTATAGATACTTATAATTTTACAAAGTATTTTTAATCTGGTTCCATGTTTTGTCAAGTTAAGTTAACATGTTATATTTCATAATGTTAACATATACATAAATTAACAAGTTTACTGCCCATCCTACCTACATCCCTACTAATATTAATAATACGAAAGTAACTCTGTCTGCCTGTTACCTCTTCACACTTAGACTGCTGAACAGATTTAGATGAAATTTGGTACGGGGATAGTTTGAGTCCCAGGAAAGGACATAGGATAGTTTTTATCCCGGAAATTCTGATACTTCCCGTGGGATACACAATAAAAGTGAATGGAGTCACGGGCAAAAACAAGTAGATCATAATTAAAGTTTAATAGTTTTACCAACTCAGCTCAAGGCCCCTTAATGGCAAAAAATGAATTTAATTTTGTAAAGAATACTTGGAATTGAATGTTTTAAAGAAAACTTAGGTCAGTACAGTAGTTGTTTCATGTAATACACAAACCCTGTTTAAAAATTTACTTTATCATGTTACTATTGCCATAGATGGAGTCCATTTATGTCTGATCCCTTTATTCAAAGCCAAAGCCCGGTCAGATAAGGTTACTATAAGGACCGGACATTAAGAGTCAGTACTTTTCAAATTTGGAATTCAAGATGTTAAAGAAAGTTATCCCTTCTGCAGGCATTATTGCCTGCAAGTATAGCTAAAATTTTGAGTAATGAGTAGTTTGTAATTGGAGTGATGTAAAATCATAAATAATTTTTGATATGAGTGAGTTAAATGGTTTCTTTCCTGATAAAGGGTCATTTAATTTATGTAGTAAAGTTGCTGCAGGCTAAATAAAGAAATTAATGTGAATGATTTATTTCGATACAAAGAGACTGTATCGCTACTGCATCGCTTTTGTAGCACTAAGCAGCCACATGTCGCGATGCAATCGCGCGTTCACGAAAAGCGCTACTGCATCAATTCAAAAAGTCGCCGTGTGCGACCTCCCTAATGAACTAAAAGATTACTTACATCAGCTAATTGAGCCTTATTAGTATTAGTACCCGGCCGGGTTGGCACCTTGTAGTGCCGCTTGTACCGCCTCAGGGTGCTGACTTGCAGCCCAAACCAGTCCACCTCTGGCGAATCCATGTCCGCCTCATTACTGTCGTCTTCAGAGTCTTTGGTCCTCCTCTGCTTTGTCCTCGCACACTGAATCATGTTTTTATGATAGTCACAAATGTATGTGTGCCTCGCCTGTGAAATGAAGTTTTAAATTAATTAATATTGATTACCCTAGCTAAAGTTTAACTGATGTTGAATTGTTGAGCTGACCCCTGGGGACTTAAGAGAAAGAGATTGAGAGAGAAAGAGAGAGATACATGGATAAAATAACTAGTTACGGTGAGTATGTAATAATGCCAGTGTCTTCTTTGTTATGCATGTACTTATTCACAGCTTGGGAGAAGCTGCCTTCTTTCTAAGTCTATCAAAATTTTAAGCTTTGGCAGCTTTGGGATGCTAAAATAAGGGTTTAATTTGGGTAAATTGAGTGGTATTTTGTGAATAAAAGTGTAGTACTCACCTGGGGGTCGATATTCAGCTTGAGCCGCCTCTGAGTGACAGTCTTCTGGATCCGCTTGCTGTACGCGGCGTTGCCTGCAGATCGCCTACACCGATCGCTATCATCCACAAGGCAACATATTTGGTCGGAATTTCCACGGGAATCTTCTTCTCCTGTACTAAACCCGTTGTTCATTTGATACTCGCGTTGAATCATATATAACGAATAAGCTTCACGCTTCTCACAGACGTCGCACGGGCGATTGACGACGAATCGACGTATTCACAAAGACGCGCGATTGAGGTTATGCTTTACAACAACACGAACCATTTCTACGGTGTAGTTCAGCTTAGACATGACAATAAACGGCCGCAAAGTCAGTTTTTATGCTTCGGACACCATTTAGAGGTTGAAATTCTTCAATAGCAGCGCATATTCACATATAGGTTCATCACTTGTCTTCACAACAAATCCGGGACATTTCCCAATAACCGCTAAATATATATATTCCTTTTACTACGAAATTAAAAATTATTATTTAGGAGCTAATTTTTATATATTAGTACCTTTAGCAATTTAAAGAAAAGAGACGATATTGCCACCGAATACACAAGACTTTCGTACCGACTAGGCGACTACCGCTTTAGCATACAGCCATTCGCGTCAATCGCTCCTCAACTGTCAACACAACTAAAGACGTAGCGCGCACCGACAACAAGAACGTAAATGAAATTAGTTCTTTCTTTCTTCCCCGGCTTGCGAAATGAGCGCTTGCTGGAAAACAGATCGTTCGCACTGTGCGTGAATGTGTGCATTGATGCAATGTCAGTCGACGTAGCTATATTTATGTAACTATAAACAAAAAATAAAGCCCACGCCGGCCGCGTGATTGGCTGTAGCGTGGCGGGACATTTAATTTTGACCAATCGTGGCAAATTGCCGCTGACATTGTCTACTCGTGTATTCACTTACGACAATCGCGAAGTTCCCTACGTAATAAGCGCTGAAATCGTGTGCTCGTTCGTATTATACACATACTCGGTGAGTTTTCCTTTTTCATTTTATTCACATTGTAGATTTCATTCCATTTATGGGAATTGTAGTCATGGACGTATTATTATGATTAATCCAGCGGTCAAATCTGAAACGATATTTATAGTTCTACATTCTAATTTTGTAAGCAAATGGCTGCCGAAGTAAAGTGACACTATACCTATGACAGTTCTGTAGGTAAGTAAATATAAGTAGCTATTCATCAATGTGTTGTGTTGACTGACATTGTATATGATGTAGTTATATTTGCTTTCTTATATTAACGTTTAGCGGCTATTCTCTATTGTTTAATATTAATAACTTCTAAAAAGCTATGAAAAACGGAACTACAGAGATAATATGATGGTAATATACTTACTATTTTAGGCCATATATCTAATCTTTGCAAGTATTTTTTTCAATGCCTTCTGTTCAAATATCACGAGATTTTTATTTTGTGTTTACTTATTTTATTTAAGATTTCAGCATCCTCTCATTGCCAAAATATAAGATTGAATAAATAGGTACGCTAGAATTTGTATGTATTCACTTATCATTAATCAATCAGTGACAGCCGTTTTATGCTGTAAATAATATCTACTACTTATAGCGGCTTTTGTGAAATACGTGCTCCGTGTTGTAAGTATTATTATGCTGCTGAAAAATACATGGCGAGTCTTTATAAAGTGTACATATTAAAACAAGGGACATTAAATTAGATTTTATCGACAAAAAAATGTTTACTTTTTTATTTTTTTTATGACTTGAAAATAAATATTTCGCAACTATGTACCACATGTAAACACAAAAAAAAATTTTTTTCGTCGATATAATTTAATTTAATGTCCCTCATTTCACACATGTTGAAATGAGGGGTATTAAATTAAATTTTAATTACTTTACAAAGACTCACCCTGTATACACATCATAGATATAATCAACCAAATTTTAGTATATAATAAATAAAGGCACCTTGAGCTAATATCTTAACCGGAACCCATTCAATTTAAATATAGCTAAGTAGGTATTTACATGCGGATATCGATTAGGAAGAGTTGTTAAAAAAACATGCTGAAAATGTCAGTTTCGTCGTAGTTCAATGCCCTGTCATAGAAAAGATCTATGATCGTGTCTTCTATCGAATCCACAATGTTTCATTAAAATAAGTAGGCAAAAAGGTAAACACATTAATTGGGTGAATCAACTTTTAAGGTACTCCTTTTCTTTTGTGGCACTAAAACTTTCCCGGTGACTTGTGATTAGTAATAATTTATGAATATTAAAATCAGACTATCAAATTTACAGATCCCACATATTAGACACCTCAAATATTTCTTAATTTTTGAAAAACCCTGGTAACTCAGGGGAAAATGCACATTTTTCATACAAAACCTGGGGACAACATCATCCCCTGCGTTACCAACTATATTATTATTTAAAATTATACTATTTTAGAACAATATTTTTTAAATGTTAGCCAATTTGTCTGATTTTATAAACGTGTAAGCCACGACGTTAGCAAATAAATAGTTTTTCTAAAAAAAATATAATTTGTGAAATACTTCGAAAAATGGGGAGTACTTTAAAAGTTGATTCACCCAATTATAGGATAGGATCGTGGTAAACAAGTAAAAATAATTTTGTTCCTTGTAATGAATGGTAACTACGGGTTAATAGGTATGAATTTTACCTTGAATACGAGAGCTTTTGGCTGTTTGAATTTCTTATAAAAAGTTAGAATAATATACTTTTTTCAATCATTTATTTCACACTATAGTCTATGTAGTAGTATTTAAAAGCCAAAAACTTAGTTAACAAACTTTTCAATTTTCATCACCTCCAAAAAATAGGATTTCTTGAGTGAGGTCTGCAAAATAGTCATTCAGTCCTCATTGATGAAAAAGTTTTCTTCTCCGAGCCATCTTTCCAAGTTTAGGATAAGAACATAAGCTCGGAGCTAGGTCCTGAAATATAGAGCATGTGAAAATTGAGAAATCAGCTCGAAACCCAACTCGTGGATATTTGCATTACATTGCAATAATACATACGAGATATGCATGAATTTTATGTACTGAATTTCTTAACAAAATATGAAAATACCGTAAAAGAGATGGCAGAAAGTGAAATTTAAATTAAAATCGGTCAAAAGTCCGGATGATATAAGCATTTTAAACTACTAACTAGACAGAGAGATCCGACATGGAATGTGACGTCAGCGTTCACTAGGGCCATGATATATAAACTCCATGTTTAATTCTATTTTGCTAGAATGAGATAGAAACAAATCTTTAATGGTTTATATCTTGGTTATTTTTAGTTATTCGAAAAAAAAAATATTCTCTTCTGTTTGTTACATTTTTATTAAAGCAAAAAAAAAATCATGCATATTCCCTATTGTTGAGTTGAGGTGTACACTTGGGTAGTTAGTGCCTTGATGAAAGAAGACTTTCTTGTGGCACAATTTTGGCCTTTATTCTAATAATTTAGAGTGAAAACGATCAAATAATTCTGTATAATAATGGCCAGTGATATAGTTTTTTCCGTTCCCAACTAATGAATAATCGTAATTCCATTGCCATACTAGAAAACTGTCGCATTCGCATTTCCAACCGATAAAACAGTCTGCCTTCTATGGGGCATGTTCACCAGCAGACATCCATTGTATGGACTGTTTCAACTCTGGTATATAATGGAACCAAAAACCTAAGGATTACGCTTCATCATATGCAAACATAGTATTGAAATTTGCTTTCGTTTACATTTTTGGTCGATTGGCAACACAAACGTTGCACCCATGGTGCAGGCAGTATTTTCATGGCTAAATTTTCGTGCAAGATTTTTTTATAGGTAGGTACTCGCTAAGTGGAGATGACTACGTTCTGAGCAGAGCTATTAAACGTCTCTCACCCGGCGTTCATCACAATTACGATTTTATAAACTTTTTCTCAGTAGGATCTTCTCCTTAGTGCCTTCGATTTGGCGTCCAGAGGGTAGAGCATCAGAAGTGCTTGAACGACTTATTTAAACTCATTTTTGTTAAATTTCATATTTAGTCTGCAACTTTAACATTAACAGAGTGAAGTCCAGTTTTATTAATACAGACAAGCATGCAGCACTGCAGTATAAGGAGGTGTTTTATGACGACGCAAAATTCTTGTCTTTCCATGGATGCGAAAATTGTAGAAATGATAAATAAATAAATATCAGGAGTTAATCCCAAATTGACCTAATCTCAAGCTAAGCTTAAGGCTTGTACTAAGGGAACAAGGCAAAATACAAATCGAAATATATACCTACTTGTGACTTGTAATAGGTATATATTTTTTAATTACATAGAAAACATCTAAGACTCAAATACCTACTCGTGCTCATCACAAAAAGTCTGTTAATGCGTGGGCTACACGGTTTCAAACAACAGTTTAAAACAGGTGATTTGAAACCGCGTAGACAGTGGTTTAAAGCCGCAATTTTTGCATGATTCGCGTGCTACACGGTTATAAACCACGATTGTAAACCAAGTGACCTTGGTAGAAGCGAGCTGCTACACGGTTTCAAACAAGCCCATTTGTTTGATATCTGCCAAGGGCGTTTAAAGTCAAGTGAAATTTGGTTTAAAACCACTGTCTACACGGTTTTAAACCGCCTGTTTTAAACCGTTGTTTGATACCGTGTAGCACGCGCTTTACCTTAAACGCCCTTGGCAGATGTCAAACAAATGGGCTTGTTTGAAACCGTGTAGTGTAGTAGCTCGCTTCTACCAAGGTCATTTGGTTTAAAACCATGGTTTGAAACCGTGTAGCACGCGCATTAGTAACAGTGAAATGACAATTACGCGTTTTATCTGACTAAAATGTTGATAGTTTTCGTTTGAAGGATTATGTCTGCCAGTGTTACTACTAATTTATCAAACATATCTCGTAACAAACTTCATCTATTTTTTTCAGGGTTTACTGTAATATTACGGAATGAAGGAAGACACGTAACAATTAACTTTTTACACATCCCGATATTAGTCCCGCAATTAGTAATGTCTTCGGTGAGTTTGCAGTTTATTCATGTTTCGCAAGCTTACTTTTTCTTTTGTTGAAAGAAAATGCTGCAAATCCATTAACATTCACCTAACTTCAACGCTGCAAGTCACTCCATATTTGACATTTTATCAGTTGTTTTGTTTCTAATCTCATCCAAATATCATGGGGTAAGAGGTTCACAACCGACGCTTTCTTAGTTTCATTATCCATTTAAATTAAAATACAAAGAGTTCTTGGGAAAATCTCAAGTCCATAATAATAAAACTACCTATCCAAAACTGAGTGTACAATAAGAAATGTACTTTTTAAAGAAAATGAGAGTGGCAAACCAAAGGTGTAATATTTTCTTACTCAAATTTCCAAAATTACAAGTTGTACACAAAGCGAACCATAAAAGACGCTGAACAAGTCGTGTCTTCGTCTTTGACAAAATATCGTATTTTAATCACCTCCTTTATATAAATACCAACAAAAAGTATAATACAAGTACAATATTCCCGTTCGTTCACTATTTTGCTTTTACATAAAAATGATATAAATAAATTTTACCATTAAATCTTTCCAATGAATAATTAGGTTTTTCCTGAGGCGATATTTGTAACAGTTTTGTAAATGTTGAATACATTGTTTATTATTAAAGGGTTTACTTTTATTCCTATAGTTTCCCATAGGTACCTAGGTACCCTCTTAAAAAATATTTTACGAGGAATTACCGGATTTTAATAAATGCACCTAGCTACCAAGTCAATCTCCGTCTGACTTTTAACCTTTCTTATTAATTTTCTTATAATAGCGTATGTTATTGTAAATTACGAAATATTGTGTTTTTAGAAGTGAAACTTACTTTACAATTAGGTTTGTTATGTTCACGTTACAATTTATTTTTGGACACATTTTCAGGCAAAACGAAACCGTGCCCACCAACAATAGTCTACGTAGGTACCTACCTATACCTACGAAATTAATATTTGTTATTCAGTGAGGTAAAATTAGATAAAAACAAGTAGCTGATAAGTTTACTAAAGACGTTAAATTAATTCCGATTTTATAATACTAACACTCCAGCCTTTAACTTTTATAATGAAATCATGTGTCATTAGGTATGCTAATACCATTATTATTTCATTATTTTAAATTATATAAAATCAACCCAGGTGTATAATAAATATAACTATTTATTAGTACGCTTAAGTTTATTTCAATTAAGATTAATAACTAAATAAAACAAAAGGATTTCAGTACTGACGCGAATAGCTGTAGCCATAGCTGCGCTAATCGTCTTATTGACCGGTTACTGGACGGGCTTGTTGCCACTTCGTGCACATTCGGTCTCTCTTCGTGTGTATTCGAATGTTTCTATTATGGCCGCTGCGCGTTGAGGGCGCCTGTGTGCACTTGTTTAGCGTCTCGCTGTGCGACGTTGCCAACTGTATTGACTTTAAGTACGAAGGAACGAAGACAAAACGTACGCGCGTGGAGTGTATGTAGAACTTAAAGCCGGCAGCTTTTCGATTAAATACCACGCGAGACTTTCATCATCATTGTTATAAAGACTGAAAGGACTACCAATTTGTGTAACACCCATGGCAATATTGAGTTTTTGTGATAATAAAGGTTTTCTGTTAAAAGTGCGAGTGAATTTAGTAAAAACATAGAAGCCGTGTGTTAATGATATTTGTGTGAAATCAAAACACATACCATAACTTTCGTGTATATTAGACATAAGGAAATGTTTAGAACAAATATAATAACACATTAAATGCTCAAAAGTCTGTAGAGAAGCATTACAAAACTGGTCGGCCGAAAGCGGTGATTGTAAAAATGGGGGATCGGGGCGCGACGGGAGGCGCTTGGGGTGCGCGCGACGAGGCCTCGTGGTGGCCGGGAGGCGCAGGTGAAATACAGCAGCAGCAGCAACAGCAGCAACAACAGATAAATGAGGACATTGCTAGAAGCACAGCTACTGCTCCCCATCAATTATACACTTATAAAATGACCGGTGGATTTGCGAATAATGGTGGTGATAACTCTACTTCTAGTTATGATTATCGTTTAGTGACTGGCTCTAATAATAGAGAAGACTCGCCTCAACAATCCTGGTGGTACGCATCGGGATCTGTAGATTCTCATCCACAGACATCATCTCCTACGGTAATATTCCTTTGTTTATGGACCCAAAATCCGGGTTTTATACTTTGATTACCAGGCGAACTAAGCTTTAAGAATAAAAAGAAACCGTGCAATCGTAGTTAAGTGCCTATTTATAATAAATATCCAAGCATTATTTACAGGGTTCCGAAATTAACGGTTAAAACGTCTTTGCAAGTTTACAGTCAAAAGGTTTATCGACTTGAACCTATTTGTTGTGATTTTTGTCGTAAGTGGCACTGGACCTACAAGCAGGAAACAGGTTTAACATTTTATTATCACATGGCCCGGCCCTTATTGTCCAATTTATTATTATTCAGTTCTCGTTTAAAGTGACCACACGGATTATTTTGAAACTCAAGTACTTTTTTAAATAATACAAAAACAAAATTCACTTACATTGTTCTTCTTATTCAGCGCAGCTTTATGTAGATTGTTTAGATAATTCGATCATTTTTGGTTTTGATTGATCGTTCAAATCCATTCACTCGGTCACTAACTTTTAATTTTATGGATGAAGGTGTCGAATGGATAGAGTTAAAGGCAGGGTAAATGATTTCGTGTCTGTCATAATATGGGAACCACCACATTATTTTGTATTTGTTTGTAATAAAATCTTTCTTAATAAGGAGTTCTTTTTTTAAGCCGGGTTAGCCAGGTGTCCCATTCCATTTTTTTATATTTTTCCCTCAAAGGGAAAGGCAAAGGTAGGAGACATTCAGCCATTGTCAGATTTTGTATAATCGTTATATGATTTAGATATATATAAGGCCGAAGCCACTTCTTTTGTTTAATTCTTAGTTCATTTCCGATATATTAAGGCCAAAGCCACTTCTCCATTTGGAAATTAAAAATCACATGGACGTTTGACAGAGATACCTTAACTGGGATCTACTTTTTATGCCACAGATTCGGCTCTCTCAGGGAAGGAACTGAAGGACTTATTTCTTTCATTCTTAGTAGGTAATCGATGGACATGTAAGCCCTGTCACTTTCACTCAGCTGCGTTAAGCGCGTCACACACGGAGCTACTTATATATAATTAATATGCCAAAATATATTAATATACTAATGCATCTTACGATATATTTTCCGTACTGGCTGAAAAAGTAGATATAATATATTACATTAAAATATATTGTAAAATGAATTGCTTTATAATATATATTTTGGAATATTTATATATATTATAGCTCCGTATGTGACACGCTTTACAACTGAAGTGCGAAAGGAAAATAGATTTCGTGTTTCGTTTCGTTCGAAAATCGAAATGACCCGGATAACCCCTGTCCTCCATGGCTGTCATTCATTGTCGTTTTTCTAAAATCGAAAGTGCACAATGAAATAATTGTAACTTAATTTACTACGCTATTCTTATACTTACTTTGTTCTTTTAGGGAAATAAAGTCTAACGTGCTGACTCTTTATGACACATTGTCCTTAATTTGGTTTATTGGGGCTGGTATAGGGTGCGTAAAAATCTCACCTTTTTTAGTTAAGTAGGTACTAGATATATGAGCTTATGGATTTGGGCTAGAGTGTCTAGAGTTGGGGCGGTCTTTGTAGTGGTCCTTTGGACCAGTGGCGGATTTACACATCCCAAGTAATTACAGGCTGTTAAATTTCAGCCGCCCTGCCCTTACCTAAATTATTCTCCAATGAGTCATCCTTTTGCAAGCCATCGGAAAAGTCTACATCAGAAAATTCAGAAATCATGAGATTAGGCTCTAGCCTGCTCAGCCTGGTGGTAAATCCGCCACTGTTTTGGACAAGTCAATTTTATTAGATAATTTTTATTTGTGTAATTTTGAATGCTTTTCACAAGACAGAACACTGGCTATAAATACCAAAATAAATTGTCTTGATAAGTTAAGAATGTTACTGTTATTATACATACCTACATATTAAACACCTGTGGTCTCCTATGGTGTTTCTTATGACCCCTTTCTACGCTCATATCATATCCAAATATTGGCCTCTCTGTTTTCCCACTGCCATATGTGTGATATGTGTGAGATAGTCACATAGGTATTATAAGGGTATTATAATAAAAGTGTTATTACAAAGCAGCTGCGAAAACCCATGGCAGACCGAGGGATAAATTACAGGGAAGGGATAGTAAAAGATAAAAGATATTTATTCAATAAGTAGGCCGCATGGGCGCTTTTACACATCAAAATCTCTCAGGGCTTTCCAAGAGGAGACCACTGCTGAGAAGAAGAGCTGCATGAAACTCAACAGTTTGTCATTTTTTCAATTAAACATACTTATGACAATGATATACTTATTCTAGAATTATTATGAAACTGTAAAAATGATATAAAATGTCTCTGTAGTTCTGCAGGACAGAATTATTATGAGAGAATATAACTATATAGTGAAAAAGTTAACACTTGTTTTATTTTTATTATTGACTAGCTAAACCTGCTCAAATCCAAATACACTAGCATCGTCATCATGTTCATCATCATTGCTTCTTCCGGTTTGGGTGACGGCAAATCACTTCCAGCTCTGATTGTGTTTTGGCTAGCATAACGTTTAGTAGTGTAATATCAAGATTTGAATAAATTGTGCTGTATCTCACAAATGAGATGCTGAGAGGACGCTCTATGAATCTCTTATGCACTCCAAGTATTAGTAAACCCGGATACCATTTCTTTTCTAACTGCGTGTGTGGAACAGTTTGCCTGAGATAGTGACAGTGCACTCTCAGTGAACTCTTTTAAAAATAGATTAGACAAACGTTTAAAATCATACAATGACACAAGTGGACGATGATATGCACGCATTAGCTCTATGCTGCTTATTACAAATAAATAATAAATAAATACCTGATCCCTAAATTTGAGTTTGTTGACAAATTGGGCAGTTGTGTTTTCAATTCAAATGGCATAGGCAGAAAAATTTGATAGTGGACAAAGATATGAAAAATGTGTATGTGTAGGTGTTCTTAGTCTGTTTACAAAATATTTGTGTGGACAGATTTTTTTGTGCTTTTTTGTTAATCATTACTTTGCAATTTTAATATCCACCTTCTTTTATTATATCATCCGACACATCTGTTTTAATTCTGTAATCGGCATGCCTGGTAGAGTGTGGCAGACCCACAGTAGTATAAGATCACAGAGATTTTGTTATAACATACAACCTTGCGCTTCAATGAGTTTTAATCACCATTACCTTTGCCAATTGTACTCTTACCATAGAGTTAGGTAGATTTATAGGAGATAATAATATATTGGTTATAATTTCATAAAAATATGATATGATAAAACAAAATAAAGAAGGTAAATATATTTTAAAGTTTTGTTTTTGTGAACAAAATATTATTATAGGACCATCAGGCATATCATGTAACTTTCACCAGGCATGTCAAGAGTATATCCTCTGCTAGTCAGATATCCTTACAATAATAAGTGTATCTTTTGTTACAGCCACAGACCCAGTCAAGTCCCGACCCAGATCAGGGCAATCAGCAGGCAAATGGTATTCAGAATCACCAGACTCTGCAAACCCAGGAGCAAAGCCAGGCTATTTCACAACAGGGCCAAATACAGCAGCTAATTCAGCTGAATCTAAGGAAAGAGTTGCAGCACAATCACACACTGCAACAGACTTTGCAACAACAACAACAACAACAGCAGCAGCAAAACCAGCAGCAAACTTTGCAGCAAATGCTGCAGCAGCAACAGCAACAACAACAACAGCAGCATCAACAACAACAGCAGCAGCAGCAGCAACAACAACAGCAACAGCAGCAACAACAACAGCAGCAGCAACAACAACAACAACAACAGCAACAACAACAACAGCAGCAGGCATTGCAACAGAGTTTACAGCAAACACTGCAAGTGAGCCAGGCCCAGGCTCAAGCTATAGTGCAGGTGCAGGCTGCGCTACAGCAGCAAGTGGCCCAGACGTTGCAGCATCAGCAACAAAGTCTGCATGATCACATACAAGCAGTGCAACAACAACAGATACAGGCTGCGTTACAGCAGCAATCTGCTACATTACAAGTAAGGATATGTGCACATCAACCAAGTGGTGCATTCAGAGATTTCAGAGGGGGGATGGATCTTGAAGATCATTCTTAAGGGCTATTCCCACCTGTTAACTGTTATTACTGATTAGCCCTTGACTTAGTCTATGTAGAACTCGTTTACCGGTTTTTCCTATGTGTTAAGTTAATCAAATACATAGACTGGGTGTCTGTGTACTGAATTTCATTAAAATCCGTTCAACCTTTCATGCATGATTGAAAAACAAACATTTAAATATCGTCACAAACTTTCACATTTATATTATTTGGTGGGATAAATAAAGTACAAATTGGAAAAAAGTTTGGTTAAAGTAAATTGGTAGCTTATTCTTCATCTGCCATTTTGATATGCCTTTGTCTTTTTATTGTCCTTCATATCTGCTCTCAGTCCCGAGACATTAATCAGATGTTGAGTGGACGGAGTGTTATTTGGTTAAACAAGTCAATTTTCAGTTAATTTCTGAAGTATTAACTGGCAAACTAAATTATCCCGAGCGCTAATATTGCACTGTCGAGACTAATTAGTCTATATAAAAATTAAATTCATATTTCCAACTCCGTTTAACCGTAAAGCCATCCCATTTGGAGCAGACAATTGCAAGTTCTGAACTTCTAGAGTTAGGCGCCATCTCCACACGAGAGAATCGTGGTGATAGTTCCGCCGTGCCACCAAATTCGATGCAAACTCTATGGGCCAACCTCCACAGGGCGATGCTATCAGTCATACTATCTATAAAGTTTGGACTCACTGCGATTCACTCGTCCGTGGCGCCTTAGGGTATCTAAACACCCTCATCTGAATGAGTTTCCAGTTTCAAGACCAGTTTCCAGTTGACTGAGGCTTGACTCAGAATCAGTCACCTAGCAGTGCCTCAGTATAAATTAACCTCTTCACTACATCTATCTATATAAATAAAAATGAATTGAAGAAATGTATGTTCGCGCATAACTTCAGAACCTATTTGGCTAATTCTTGTTTGTAATTGTAAGGACAAGGTTTGTATGAAAACAAAAATTGAAAAATCCACTGGGAAAGTTTGAAATTTGCAGCAGGAGCGAAGCCGCTGGCGGACCGCTAGTTTATTATAAAATTAAAGTCGCCACCGTACGGTTTTCACCAATAGAAAGAGGGATTATATTATATTATATCTATTATAGCCTATAATTTATTAATATAGTGTTACCTATGCGAAGTCAGGCCGGGTAGCTAGTTAACTATAAATCAACCCCTTTTTCACTAGGAATTGCAGCAGCAGGCACAGCAGCAAGCGCTAATAGCCCAGGCCGCCGCCACCAAGGTGAAGATGCCGCGAGCGCGCGCCTACAACAAGCCGCGCGGGCGCATGACCGCGTACGCGTTCTTTGTGCAGACCTGTCGCGAGGAACACAAGAAGAAACATCCCGATGAGAACGTGGTGTTCGCCGCGTTCTCCAAGAAATGCGCTGAGAGGTGGAATGTGAGTTTTTGTATGATCTTTATTTATTGCTGCCTTGGTGTCAACGCACACGGCGTAGTTTATACGCGCCGACTACGCGTGATTCACGAACACGCATTTCGTTAGAAGCACGTGTACGCGCGTCACCTGCGCGCAGTCTGCGCGTATAAAATACACCGTGTACATAGGATTTTATACCTGTGTCCTGTGATTCCGTGCGCGACGAACTCTGAACTCCCCCTCGGTAACTATCAACATTTCCAGGGTTAAAAGTATCCTATGTGTCAATCCAGGATAAGGGCTATCTGTGTGACAAATTTTATCTAAATCCGTTCAGCCGTTTAGACGTGATTCAAACATAAACCACCATAGCTTGCACCATTGGCTTGAATATTTACGTAAACGCTTACACGCGCGTAGACTCCCAACTGGTAGGTTATACAGCTTAAATTTTTTTTTTTGACATGGTGACAGTTGGTGGGATATTCTCAAGCGGCAACTAGGTGCCGCATAAAGCAACAGTATTTGGGTAAAAATTAGATCATTTTGCCGATTTTACTCCGAACATTGCCCTCATTATTTCCAAACTCTTTGCCAAGCTACATATGAAATTGAAATGAAAAATGTTTATTTAGCTTAGAGAGGAACATGCAAATAGTAGCACAATCGACAACTTGCTAAAACTGGTTGCCACTCAGCTTATTTATTATATCAGCACCACGACATATCCCAAGGGTTATTCTGCGACGCTGATTTTCAGTGACGCTAGGACACCAAGGTGGTTGTTACTTATACATTTTTTGTTCAGTGACGACCTTTAGCCATTTCAATTACACGTGTATCATTGGGTTTTAAGGGGTTTGTTTTGTGCTGATAGATGTGATATGCGGAAAATAATAATCAAGATATGTAGATTGAAGTGCATAAACCGATTGCTAGGAGCTAGATGCCAGGTACTCACAGATTATGATTATTATATTTTAATTGTGGTCATAAACTTATTTATAAATTAAATGGCGTACTATCATGAAGTTAATTATAATTATACGACAGAGGCGAATCATACAGCGGATTTATATCTCGATTTAAACGGTTTTACTTTTTTATCGAATTTCGTAATTTTTTTTTACATTTATTAGTTCTGTCTGGTAAAATTAATTAAAATCACGTGCATAGATTAACCACGTTTTATAAGGTCTATCAAGTTGCCACACAAACATGAGTATTTACCAATTTTAAAAAGGAAATCCGAGGTTTTGGAGAATTGTTGAAGCTACTATTTGTTACGTGTCCAGGCAACGTGGCACCACCCTGAATAATTATTCAGAAGTACGCCTTTATAATGAAAACTCTCCTTAACAGACCATGTCAGAGAAGGAGAAGCAGAGGTTCCACGAGATGGCAGAGCAGGACAAGAAGCGTTACGATCTCGAGATGCAGAGCTACGTGCCTCCGAAGGACATCAAGATCGGCCGCGGCCGCCGCCGGCAGCAGGTCAAGGACCCCAATGCGCCCAAGCGATCGCTGTGAGTTATGGTCACGTTGGCTACCAAATTAATTATACAAATTAATTAATTAATAATTGTGCGAGCTTAGTACAAAACAAAAGATGCGGCACCTGGGGAAACACCTGAGTAACGGGATGGCAGAGTCAAACTGAATCAAAAATAAAGTGAATCGGTAATTTTTTTGAGAACGAATCTGTTACTTTAAGAATTTATTTATAAATGAATCGGTTTATATTTTTTACTGAGCTTAGTCTAGTATGGTAGCAGAACTCGAAGGACATACAAGAGTTACTAATTTCCGTTTAGCGAAAAGTTACACCAATGGCCAATGACAATCAACAAGTAAATCCATCTGTCAGTTAAAGATAGCCCTCTCCTTGTCTATTTTTAAGTGTAAGAAAGGGAAAGGGCTAAATTTATTTGGCAGATATGTTTTACTTGACGATTATGAAACAGGCGGTTAGTATTACATCTATCCAAAACCATTTCCACACGATCGGGCGGTTGGGCCAACCGAGAGGGACGTAGCTATCTGTCAGAATGAGATAGTAATATATACGTCTCGGTCTTACAGATAGCTGCATCCCTCTGGGTTGGCCCAACCGCCCGATCGTGTAGAAGGGGTATTAGGCATAAGGCAAGCCATAAGCGACTTCCGCAAGGCAGATCTTGCAAAAAATTAGGTTATACTGCATACTGACAGAAATGTTATAAACTTATTGCGCGAAGAAAGTATTGCGCAAAGGACAACTTATATGAATTCAAACATTAGGTACAAACAGTGGTGGCCAGATAATTACGAACGCTTGTGTTATTCCCATACAATTGCCTTACGTGACTTTACCGAAATTGACCACCAATCAACAAGTTACAAATGTTATTGTGAGTTACACATAAGTGTAACGATAACGTTTACTAATAAAGCAAGGTTAAACCTTATGTATAATTAATGCCTGTTGAAAACGTAGCTTTGATTATAGAAGGACAAAAAAGTAATCATCAGCATTCATACAAAGTTGAAAAATCTTAGATACAATATTTTTCAACTTTGTATGAATGCTGAAGATTACTTTTTTTTTAAATACTTCTATAATTAAAGCACCCTCCCTATAAAATAAAAGCTCTGTTTTCAATAGAAATTAATCTATACTTCAGTATATAAACTTCAGTTAATGGTCTAAAATAAATTGTAAATAACAATAAAACTCTGCAGGTTTCTTTATAAATAGGGGAAATTGCCATATTGTGTTAGCACCCTACCTACCAATTATTGGCACCATGGACTCTAGTTCAAGTCACTAGAGGCGATATATCTTATATCACTAGGTGACAATAACTGATATTTTGGATGTCAATAATTCGGTGTTTTACACTATTTTGCACTTTTCTGAATTTATGTTTACTCGACAGGTCTGCGTTCTTCTGGTTCTGCAACGACGAGCGTTCGAAGGTGAAGGCGAACAACCCGGCGTACTCCATGGGTGACATAGCCAAGGAGCTGGGCAGGCGCTGGGCCGCGGCCGACCCTGAGGCCAAGTCCAAGTACGAGGCGCTCTCCGAGCAGGACAAGGCGAGATATGACAGGGTGAGTACAAGTTCATCTGATGATTACCTGGGATTTAGAAGTGGGGATATATAAAAACTCCTTTGAAGCGGCCGGTCACTTTGTTCTGATCTTAATTTGTGGTGAACCTGATGGAGTTAACCCCAGTTTTGTGTTTAACACTTTCATGATCAAGCTCAAATCAAGTAGTTTCGCTGCATACCTGAAATCTATAGCTAGTATAGTATGAACAAGGCTCCCGTGTTCTCGGCATGTCGGGAATATCATAAAGGACACGGTAGCCGTGTTCTCGGTCGTGAAAGTGTTAAGTATATAAAAAAATACGCCTTAAAATCATCATTAAAATTATCATTAAAATTCATCTCAGGTCATTAAAATTTATCTTCGAAATAGTTTTTGAATTATGAAACAGTAAAAATATGGTGTATATCGGCCTCAGGTCTGTGGAATATGAGCGCCATAGTAACCATCTGTGACAGTTACTGATTAATAAGATCTAGACTTTTGGTGTAGTTGTGGGGTTCTACAAGTTTTTAAGCTACTGTAGAGTTCTGTCCGTGGGGATATCTTGATAAATAATTGTTGATATTAATTGAAGTAATATAGTACATCCGGTCAAAAAAGTTTCGTAAAAAAATCTTCATGAAGTACCTACAACTCGTTTAAAAATAATCAGAAAATCGTATGACCTTTGGCCGCGGCTATGTTCAATATTCAAAGTGTCCATATTAAATATCGCAGTTCACGGCAAGGGTGTGCTAGCGACATGAATATTTAAAATGGGATGCGGCTTGCCTTACACCTTAACAGAGTTCTAAAGTCTCGAACCCGTCAATAAAATAGTGCTTTCAATCCACGTTATTACTGCAAATTGCATTACATTGGATTATTGGCTAAAACAAAATAAACGTTAACCCTTACAATTACTTATTAAAAACTATAATTATAAACAAATATAGGCAATGAAAAAAAAAACTGATTGTATTTTTCATATATCAAGGACAGTACCCCACACGACATTGCACTTCACGGTTTTCCATACAATTCTTACCGTATTCGGTTGCTGTTCTATAATATTAGTATGGAAAAAAACGTGCCGTACGACGCCGTGCGAACCCACGCTAATAGCCTATTTCGAAATTCAGACTAATCTGGCCAGTTTTAAAAAGAAATCTATAAATTACCGTAACATAAGTCTACCCGTGCTGATGCATTGCCCGTTTTATTTTTAAAAGGTTTTTTTATGGTCATTAATATCTGTGCTGCAAAATAGTATAAACATTCATCTTCAAACGCTTAGGATATGCGATTCAATACTCTAGTAAAATATATGGTGAATTATACTTTTATCATCAGAAATTAATTCTTATTTATTATTTTTAGGAGATGACGGCGTACAAAAAGGGGCCTTTAGCTTTAGTCCAACAACCTCAGATCGCCATCCAGGAAGTGGAAGAGGTGGGGGAGTACGAGGGAGACGAAGAGTACAAGTGAGGTGTTAGTGAATACATAGAGTAGTACCGGACTGTTCCTTTGCGTATGGTACCTGTTACTGGTACTACCGCGCTTCGGCGGAACGCAGTTATTGTTTTCGTTTTTTTAGAAAGGACATGCTTGTGTTACTGTTTATAACCAGTTTAAAATAGGGTCTCTATATTGTTTTCTATCAATCAACTAAGCTTCAGTAAACTAAGGTCTGATGCGCCATCTATAAGTTGGATACTTGTCAACTTTCAAGAGAACGAAATGATGAGTTATTTTTTATCGTGACCAATTACTGAATGTTGTTAGTTGATTCTGCTGTCGCATTAGTTTGCGTTTCGCTGATGAGTGCGGTTAGAGCTAGTAACCTCATTGATTTGTTGGCAGAAACCGTATGGTATATGTGGAAAGCAAGAGCAATGTACCGTTATGCTAATACTATGTCTTTACATCCAAACAGGTGGAAATACGAGACAGTCTGTTGTTTTTCATGTCGCGTAAGAAGCAGCCCTGATTTTATCTGTGAGGATGTAAAAGATAAAATGATTTTACACTTCAATGGTTGACATTTTGCCTTCATAACTTTTATACATCGTTCAAATATTTTTATACAACATGTGTCATTGTTTGGTCAGTGCCATAAGTAAATATATTTCAAGTAAGTAGGTATTAAGAGTCTTTGTTTTGTCTAAATACCCGCTTAATAAAGTGATACGTTGTTTGCAATTTGGGTAGGCTCAGTTTTAATTGAAACTTGAAGTTGTGTATTTTTGACGCTGACCAGAATTTAGGGAAATATACCTTTTTCTAGAAAATACAAATTAAGCAATAGCAATAAAATTCGTAAGTTGGATAAATTGTAAGCATTTTAGGGGTATGATTGGTGTGATTTATGTTGAAGTATGTATTTTTATTACGACGGTTTTCTTGAAATATGTTGTAACATTAATTTTCTTTATCTAGGTACCTAGCTGCAAAATTTGTCATGTCAATTTAACTTTTAGTGAAATGTTAATGTTTGTGGTGAAATATGTCACTATTCATTTAGTTTAAACTGTGTTGAACACCAACATTAAAAGCTTCGAAACCGATTTTAAAAGAACGAGGTTACGAGGAATCTCGCAAATATCGATTTTTATTAAAAAAGCGACCCCTATCCATTAGAGGAATTACATGGAGGCTTCAAAAAAGCAAAGTAATAATGAAGCAAAGAATTTCAAAGTAAGAATTACATTTCGTTGATGTTAGAAACATGTTTTGTAGGTATGGATTGTTTTGGTATGAGCATTACCCATTGTTTTTGATATTTCAGTTGATTGTTTATATGTTAGCGTTAAATTTAAGGTCAAATGTAAAGGTGTGGCCTTATATTTGCAAACGTCACGAGGCAATAGTATCTGAGTAGTGCCAGGAACAAAAGTTAATGTAAGTCGAAAGAAATTAATAATACCTTTGTAAGTTGATAGTTTTAGTAGAAAGGGAGACGCTCGAGCGAATGCGTTGTGTGTGAACAAATGTATATAGTTAAATTATATTCCTTTATTTGACAGTTAGATATTTTATTTGACTAGTACTTGAAATTCTGGGGAGTATGTGATGTTTCACGTCTGCGAAACAAACGTTCTTCAAGTATTATAACGTGAAAATAGAGACTGTACCGTGATAGTACTTAATTTAGTATTTTAAAGTCTCGAGTAACGCTAGAACGTCCTGTTTTTGGTTTTTGGCACTTGTCCGACCGCTGGCTCGGGATTACGAGCAGTTTCACCGATCCAAGCGCGCGCAGGACGGCTTTTGCAATAAGCAAGCATTAACGGGGATTTGAGTAAACCCAAAGTGTTTAATTGCCATAAGAATGGATTGTGTATACAGATGTCGCGTCGCAGTGTCGACGAGCTCGTTACAAACCGAACATGTTCACTAATCGCCAGTGTCCCCATCTGTTACCATCCCGCACACTTTTGTTACTACTATGAACTCTGCATTTTACTAATGCGGCAAAAAGGCGTGGTGATCAGTTGATCACATAAGGGACCCGTCCCCCCCTCCCCTTACAACGGCTTATCGATTCTTATATTTTGCATGTGAGCGTCAGCTGATTTACGATCGTTCCCAGTATTCAATTCAATCTCTTTTTTAAAAAAATTACAAAGGTAACGCTTAATAAATACTTTCAACCAAAATTATTTTCAACATGATCGGATATACCGTTTTTGAGTTATTGCCGAAAAACTGCGTTTCTCAACAAATGGACGTAAGTGCCATGAAGATACGCTCTTTGGCTGGTGCAGTTTATTTGTATTTGTAGTAATAGACGGAAACCCACACTGAGCATGGCCAGACATGTTCTTGCCTGGTTATTTAACCATAATGAAGATAAAAACATCAACGACTTTCGGACGTAGGTATCTCGTATCTGGTAAGTTGCTAACGATTGATAGCAGATCTTTATCTGCAGATTGCCGTTAATGTACCTGTTGGTTTGTATGTCTCGAGCGTGATGCTAGCTAGTTAATTGCTTCTGAATTATTGCTGGCGGTGGATTAAGTGCCTTTATTTACGTATTATCCTTCAAGTGAACATGTATCTGAAAGTTTCCTATGAGCAACGGTATAAGCAATTCCAGAGAATAACTATTTGTAAGAGTTCTGTGTGTAATTTTGTGGGCGATATTGTTTTGTTTTTGATCGCTCATTGTACAAAACAATATAGTTTTACTTTCACACAATACTTTGTTTCATTTCATAGTATCTAATGTACCTCATAAAGGTCTTTTACAGAGTTTGTGGGTTCTTTTTCAATAGTACTCAGTGTGTAGTTGTGTGTACGTTTCGTTAGGAAACCGTGTTGGTTCCATCACGGATATTAATTGTTGTGCCATCATAGAACTCTGTCGTAATGTATTATGTAATACGTAATGACATGAAATTACATTAAAATTAATCTTTAAACTTTCTCCGACAAGTTTCTGTGCTGGTTTATCAATAAATGTCCGCGACCGTACATAATGACTACCACGTGCGCACGCAACTCTACGAACTCTGCATTAGATCGTCGTACCTTCTAAAATAGTATTAATTACATAAAATAAGAAATAAAACACGTTGTAGACTCGTTCGAAACATCATTTTATTTTATAAAAATAAACGTTTTGACGACAAATAGTTTATAATATTCGGGGTCCTTACGAATCGTCGCCTCCCGCAGAGCTCCCGCCAGAAATGTTTCAAGACATTGTAAAAAATTCAGTTTTTACAAAAGTTACTTTTTTATCTTAAAACATTAACAACATTACATTTTTTCACATCTAAATCTAATAACGGTCGATCACTTTACACAGTAACATTTGCGTTTACGAAAATAATTAACCTTATCATAGGGTTTTTCACGTCATCATAATTTCCTCTTCCGGGCCTAAGTACCTTGTTCAACCTTGCAAGTTAACCAGCAATCAATTTGACCCCTCTAATTAGCAACGTGAGGTGGTCGACATAGAGTTGCTAGGACCCAGGAACCCAATTCTTGAAACAATAGAGATAGTCACCTAACCCCTTCCACACGATACAATTGGATTGACCAATTGAATTGGCTACAATTTAATTATCCGTCCACACGTAAATACATTGAAGATCGCCAATTTTAGTTTATTTCAATTTAATATTCTATCCACACTACACAATTCGATTGCCAATCTAGTCAAATTGGTCGTAAAATTGTATCGTGTCGAAGGGGCATAAGGGTGCTTTTCCACTTAAGCGGAGCAGATAAATCGAACAATCGCATTGTAGAGATATACTTTTCGAACAATACTGGTTTTCCCATTCACTCTATTTTTTCACTCATCTCGAGAGAAAAATTCACCCTTGGAGTCGTGTTAATGAAAGCTGATATTTTATCAAGAATCCGAACCTCATCTCTTTTGGATCATCATCATTCATATTTTTAAAAGGAAACATAAATTCGGCGTATGCATACAACAGCAGCGGTTTCAATGTTATTGAAACCGATGCTAAGCATTGCGATGTAGCAAATTCAACGTATCATTAAATGATGACAAATTAGGTTGTTTCTAATTTTTTTGTATTTTAAGGTAACAATCGCCATCAAATAAGTTGAGCACAAAGGTTCTCGAAATATCGGAGTTCTGAGCGGCTAGCACATCTTGTATTTTCTCGCTTGTCGCGATCGTTATAGACTCGTTAGTAAGGGAGACCCGAGCTACAGACAAGTCGCGGATCGTTTGTGCTAGGCGTATTTTTAAGTACCTTATTTTGTTTCGATATATTTTGATAGCGACATCACCGTAGGTACCATTGGAACCACTTCCTGTGGTGTATATTATATTTTAGTGTGGTTTTCAAGTTCTCCTTATTTCTGCGATAGTAATTAGTGTCAACTTATAATAATGTACTGCTGATATTGTCCCAAATAGTATTGCAATGTTTTAAAAACAGATTTTGAAGATTTTGACTAGGATGAAAACAGTTTCAAGGGTCGTTTTAGTCTTATTCAATGGGGTGGCATAATGCGGGTCATTTACCTAAATGCTATTTCCAACGCCAACCTACTCCAAGCACGGGGTAGTACTTACTCAAAATTTTATAATAATCGATTTTTAAATTTAAATAATTATTACTGATCTGTTAATACATAAAAATGTCCAAAATAATATCAAATGCGAATCCATTGTGACTAGACAAAGTAGTAAGATTATTATTGGAATGATACAAGTCCATCTATTAGGTACACTATCAGTTTTATAAATCATAACTACGGGTGATTTCCATTTGCACTCCTGGGTACAACTGGGAAAAAATAATATCATCCATGTGGGTACAGTTAGAGGGGAAATCCCAGATGGTTAAGTACAAATGGAACAACCCATTACTACGCACAGATATCCGTATACCAGGCTAATGACGAAGCTTGTATCTACTTATATTTACGAAAGGCCGTACGCAAATTAAATATCTACGAGATCAATAATTACTTAGAATAACAGCCAAAATACTCCAATTTATTTATTGTGAAAGAACGGTAAGTTTATAAGTTTTTGAGAAGCGTTTTGAAATTGTTAAATACGAAGAACATTTAAAAAACATATTATCCCGAGGCCTAATAAATCCAACAAAATTTTGTTGGATTTCTTATGAATCTGTGATCTTATTACCGGGTACAGTCGGACAAATTATGTGGATATTATGCAACAATTTCTACTTTTTATAAGTATTGTTTAAAAATGACAACAGTTTAGCCAACTGTACGGACCGACATTCGACATCGCTTGTTGTTTGTTGTTTAAACAATATTGTTTTCTAAAGATTTCTGTATTTTTATTATTTATATCTTCTATTCTTGCACTGCCAAGAAAGGAAAATGAAGCACGATACAAAACAAAGATATGAAAACGATCGAAAACAATATTATGGACATTATAGTGTATGACCAAGTGGAATAGGGGCCCAGCGCCTCAACTTCTCTATATATCCTTCTATACCTTATTCATAGTGGTGTCGGTATTACAGGGGTACTATAACGTCAACAATATGATTAAGTATAATATATGTAGATATGCAACATGGGCTAGTATAACGTGGGATAGAGGCCTAGTTGGTTAGGTTCAACACAGACATGTCATGTCAATGTACTTATTTAATTATTGGTGAATTCGACCGACACGATCCGATCGTGAAGTCATTTGTGAAGCGAGACAAACGAACACTTTCCCTAAGTCGAGATCGAGTAGATAAGAAAAGAATAGCTCGTCATTAGCGGAACCTGAGAGCTTTAATACCCTGATCGGAACTGAAATCAAGCGGAGCGGCCGGGGGCGCGGCGCCGCTATGAGCCGTCGGCCTCGTGCGGGTCCGGCGGCTGCTGCGGGATGTAGTTCCAGCGCGCGCGGACCTCGGCGGGCGCGGGGGCGGGGGCGGAGGCGGAGGCGGGCGCGGGCGCGGGGGCGGGCGCGGGCGCGGGCGCGGCGGGCGGCGGCGCGGCGCGGCGCGCGCGCACCACGCCCAGGTGCCGCTGGATGTAGTGCTCGTGCGGCGCCAGTGCGGCCGCGCGCGTCAGGCACTCCTCGGCCACGGCGAGCTTCCCTCGCTCCACCGCCACCACGCACAGGTTGTGGAGGGCTTGCACGTTGTCGGCTTCTAGCTCGAGGATGCGCCGATAACACTGGAAATTGATTAGTTATACTAAGTGGCAGCTTCGAGTAGAGCGAAGTTGACTCATCACACTTGCTCATGTCAAGTTCTTATAAATACCTATCTAAAATGTGAAATATATGTCATTAGAGCAGGGAGTGACAGAATGAGGTGAGTTCCTACATACCGTCTATGTCAATGCAAATGGAAAGTTTCCATTAAGTTCCTAATAGGTATTTTGCTATTAAGTTGTGTCAAAAGTAAAGTGTGATCCATTTCTTGACCAAATTATCATTGAAAATATGTTAACCATCCAAATCAATTAAATACCAAAATGCAACTCACACTCTCAGCCGCATCCAAGTCCTTGACCGAGTTGATATAAATATCACCCAAAAGCACCAGCGCCTTCACGTGGTCCGGGTGGTGTCTGACCAGCTGCTTCAAGAACGGGGCGGCTTCTAGTGGCCTCCTGCGGTCAGCTAGGAGCAAGGCCAGGTTGAACAGCGCTGATCTGAAGTCAGGCTTCAGGTGGACAGCGGCACGGAACCAGCGCTCCGCGCATTCCGCGTCGCCTTCATCCATGCAGACCATGCCAAGGTTGAAGTGGACACGCTCGTTTGTTGCTGAAATTTATTTTGAGGATATGAGAAAGAGATGTTCATTTTGGTGTGAGATAGGAAGATGGTAGTGTGAGGAAAGATTAGAAAATAAATAAGGGCGTCAAGAAAGTTACAGTACCTACTCCCAGTTTCTTAATAGCGTTCGGCTATCGCTATGACTCTCGCACATTGTCGATTACTTACGCCAAAGTTACCTATGCCAATTTTTGCGTTTGACATTAATTGGAAAAGTTATATCTATTTTTAGTCTTAAATCTAGATTTAAGACCGGCAGCTTACGGTCTGCGGTCACTTTCTTTGCAATAGCAATAGAATAAATAAGACGCAGCAACTTTAATGAAACTTAAAAAATAATTGACGTTTCTGAGTACGGCTGTTAGAGTGTTTTGTAGATGTATGCCATTTGAACGTAGCTGTTCATTAAATTACGATGCTAGTCTTTGGTGATTAATAGTGCGTAGACTTGGAACAGTTCGTTCGGATAGCGTGTGGGCATCAATTCCCTGGTGATCGAAAGTTAGTAATTAACTAGTAATACTTAATCAATTTAATTTATTCCTGGTTTAATAGATCGGTTTCGTAGATAGAGCGTTCGTTTTTCACTTATCACGCAGTTATGATAGTTAAAACTTGATTGATTGGATAAAAATAAATTTGAAATCTGAGGAAATAGGGAGGTTCACCTTTTGCTTGGCAATTTTACTTACTATCAAAGGAAAGTATCGCACTTAAAGAAATATAAGTATGTGAAAGTGAGGAATGTAGAAACGTGAAGCAAAATTGTGTTAACTAAATTAGTTAAGACCGAGTAAGTAGGTAGGTACTTACTTGATTATGATAAGTCCGTCATCAAAATAAATTAGCTTAAATGTTTAAGTTTATTACCTAACTAAAACAAATAGTCAACTTTACTCGTGGGTAATTGTCTAGTCACGTAACTTTTTTTTTAAATAATCAATCAGTGTATGAGACTCTTATAAAAAGTTACGTGTAATAATTTACCTTTTGCACCTCCTGCTACTAATTTTCTCTTGATCCCCATCGTTATTTCTTCACCAAAAGAGCATTTAGACAAACGTAGGGTACTTTATGTAAGATGGAAAAACTAATTGGTACCTACACGGCGGCCTCTTGGAACCTACTAGGCCACCGAAGCTCCCAAAGAGACGCTGTAACTTACCGTCCTTATCGAGCAGCTTGAGTAGCCGCTGTCGAGCCACGTGCCTCAGGTCAGCTGCGCCGAGCTCTTGCAGCAGTATCGCGGAGTTCAGTAAGGCCTGTTCATGCTCCGGCTCCAACTCTAGAGCCTTGTCGAGGTAGGCTAATGCTTGGGACGCCTTTCCTTGCTCTAGTAGGACTACGCCCAGCTGAAAATGAGAAAACATATATTTTAGGACACTGCGCGACCGAAGTAGGAAGGGAGGAAACATTATTTTTGAAGATGAAGTTAATTGTTAACTAGTCAGTGTATAGTGAGGTAGAGTTCATGATGGACCAATTAATAAGACGAGAAGATCACACAAATCATAGATTAGTGAATTTATGCATATAATTGGTGACTTGGTTAGGCTATGCGTTAATGAAATCGAAACAATTTAATAAGATTGTGAATACGAAGAGATTCCAAATTATGATAGAAAAATTCTCTAAGAAGAAAAAAAATAAACAAAGCACAATTACACCAGTATTTAATAAATAAAATAAATAAATATCTAAAGATTATTTCACGATTTGGCTTAGAGGTTAATATAGTCCTCAACTTATCTTTAGACTTGTACTTTTAAATACAAGTCTCGGGATCAAATGCTAATGCAAAATGTTACCTAATCATTGATAGATACTTACATTGTAATAAATATCCGGATTACCGCTATCATACAACAGCGCTCTCTCGTACACCTCCTGCGCTTCCTTCGTCCTGTTCAACTTTATTAATATATCTCCTCTATTGATATACGCCCTCGTGTAATCCGCTCTCATGCTGATCGCTTGTCTGTACAGCATATCAGCTTCTTCTAATCTGGTTGCGTTCTTGGATATTAGGTTAGCTAGGTTTAAGAAGACGTTTAAGTGGTTCGGTGCTATTCGTGCTTGGTAGGACTCTCCAGGTTTGGCTTTTGGTAGAAGAGACTTGGCTCTTACGTAGGCCTCTTCGGCCTCTTGGTATTGGCCGAGGTGGTTGTAGGTCCGGCCAACGTTTATGTGTGCGCCCACGTCGTCTGGCTGCACGTTTACCGCCGTGTTGAAGAATTCTAGGGCTTCTGCGTATCGTCCATCGGCTTCTAGTGCGTGTCCGACGTTGTTATAAAGTTTGGCGTTGTTGCGATTCACCTGGAATTTATTGGTATATTTGATCGTAATCAGAGCTCGTGAAATCGTGAGGTAAGTAGTGATTAAAGAAGATATTGCAGTTAAATAGCAAAATACTTAATATCGACGTACATACTGGACTAATTTTTTTAGTATTTTTAAACAAATTTAGCATTTAGGTACCTACGACCTCCCTAAATTATAATTTATAAGTTACACGCACCTTTAATCCTGAAGCAAAAATAGAGTACTCAGTCTTCCAATCCCAGTTCCTCCCGTAAGTTTTAGCACTGAAGGCCAGAAGTAGAAATATGAGGGCGGAGGCGGCAAGCTTCGCCCGTTTCTTGGCGAGGAGGCGCCAGCCGTGGGCGACCAGGAGGCACCAGCCCATGGAGGGCATGTACAACACCCGTTCGGCCACCACGAAACCCACCGGGAAGAAGAGATTCGATGCTGGGAGGAACGGGAGCACGAGGAGTGCCAGGCCCTGGAATAATACGAGTTATTTTTTGTGGTGGTGTGGTAGTCCATAATGAAAAGTTGGTTATTGTGTGTGTAACGACACACATTTGTAAATGTAGATAAATCCTGACAGTGTAAAGCTAGCTCAAAAACAAAGTAAGAGGTACGTTCCAAATATTTGAAAATATTTAGGAAGCACATTGCTTAAAAAGGGAAGTCACGAAAAAGATAGTTGTTCTTCCATACTTACGACTACGAAATTACTTAGGTGCATAATATGAATATTAGTCAGTAATAAAATTAAGTATGCATATATACATATCATTTAAAGCTTATCATATCGTATTAACTACAAAGTCATAGGTGTACCAGTTTCAAGGATATACTACGTGCTCGGTGCATAAGATTTTATCTTAACGGTTGCATACGATATGTCGTAAAATGGGTGTTAAGTTTAATGCACCATAAAACACGAGTGGTCGATTAACTCGGCGTAAGCCCTTTATGTTTAATGGAGTCTGTAATTTTACAAAGTGCAATGGTTATTCAGTCGTTTTATAAATAATGGTTCTAGCCCTTTCAAATACTAACAACACAAGTATACAATTAACCTTTACAACGCCCCAGTCAACTGCCAGACGCCATCAACTGCCAGTGAGATGTCCTATGCTCGAATTGTGCGTCAGCAAGACGTCCGCACGTCTGACGTTAAAATGACGTCAAATGTGGCATCGAAAAAGTATAGGTAATCGAATTTATAATAATCAACTATTCGACCCACACGATTCGTGTTTATTAACTTGTAACAAGGCTTAGGGGGGGGCGGGAATTTTAACCCCATAATTGATACCCCTGGGTCTGCTCTTGGTTGAGTAACGCAGGAGGCAAGTCGTGTAAGTAACAAAGTTGATTAATCGCCCTTACCATAGATAGCGCCGAGCATCGCGTCCTCAGCGCATGGATCGCAGCAGCCATCAGCCCAACAGCAAGCGTCAAGGTGGCGAGGTTCCTTGGATCTTGCCAGGATCGGAGCAGCGCTACCGTGCCCATAGTCCAGTCGCAACATAGGGCTTCAGGCAATGCGAGGAGCCATGCGTTCAGAGCCGGGAGATAGGCGAACGTCAAGTGTCTGCAAAGGGTATGTCAGATGTTGAGAAACATTTTGAAAAGAAAGAAAGAAAGAAAAAATATTTATTCTTGACAGATATAAAAAAGGGACAGAGAAATACACACAAAACGATTAAAGGTCACGAGATGGTACCAACTCAGCGTAATGCTGGCTAATGTCAGCGCTGGTCTTCCGTTTTGATAGGTAAGAAAAGTGTCATAAGGCATTAGCAACGGCATTTTGATGTACTTAACGTATCGTAATTGGGGACCATACTGGAAATAAACAATTGCTTAATTTCTTTGCACAAATAAACAGGATAAACAATTCAGCGCAACATCGTTGGTTGTCTCAACGCTTTCATACTATTTATTTGACCACTGAGAGAAGGACGGTAAATATTGAATTTTTAGGTGCTGTTGCACGAAGATCAATCGCCACGTTTACAGAATACCACCAGAACGTGACTGAGTCCTCTGCCTCCAAGGCTTTTAATAATTTTAAATAACCTGCTGCCAAGTAGCAATATTCGCATTGTTATATTCTGGTGAGAGGCTAATACAGCCGATAAAGTTAGTATACCTATAGAGTTATTGCATTTTATAGTCCTCTATGATGGTCAGATGAGGATCTGGAATATATTTGCCTTCCTCGTGCTTCAAAAAAAGAAGTGATTCCCCTCTTCGGCTCCCACCCATAACAGCTCTCTTCACTGCAACACCTGTTTACCTATTGTAAGCTTACCTAGCTGGTGCCGACGTAGCCCCCGCCGGGTTGTCGAACCTGGTGAACACGGGCAGCTGAGCGCCCATGACGTGCAGTCTTGCCGCCAGCAGCGCCAGACTGGCGCAGCACACGGTGGCTACTCGTCGCGCCGCCTCGCCGCACGCGCATCCCCAGCCAGAGCCTTTACCCCACGCCTCCAGCCACGACCAGCGACTGCCGCCGCCGGTGCCGCGGCGCTGGGGTGAAACATACGAGTTTAATATAGTGTTTCCAATCCAGGACAGCCAGTCTAATTAACGTCGCACGGTGGCGTCAATGTATGAAATATAATGTTGAGGCTGAGACGTCATGGATTAAAAATCACTATAACATTTCTATTATGCTGCATAGTGTGGTAGGCACTAATGAAACAGAAACCGATAACTCGGTATAATACAATCTACGACTCAACTCAACACATGTACCCCAATGGCTTCGGTTTCATTAAAGAGAGCGCTAATTAGAAAAATAAATAAATTACACGAAATTGAAACAAAACTAACTCTTCAGTTATAAAGCAACCGTGACAAAAAGATAGGGCTAGTGTGAATTCGAACTTCTACTCATATTTTTGGATCTGTATTTGTAGGTAAGTGTTTTTTTTGATCTGTAGTGTAAGTATCTATGCAGTGGTCGAACAAAAAGGAGGGCAGGCGGAGCCTGGTCTTCTCGACTGCAAACGCATGTGTTTGGCCTCACCCCCTGATGAACGCGTTACCTTCTGAGCCACGAACAGCTCGTACACGACGCACACGCCGGTGGCCGTGATGCCTTGCTCCTTGCACAGCATGGCTACACCCACACATGCCGCACATGCCGCCACGTAGCGCCAATCTGAAACATCATCATTATCTTTATGATAACGTCAACTGAATCTGTGCACTGCTGGACATTGGCTTCCGTTCTTGTATCAAGAAGCTTTAGAAGTGTAGGTACGTAAGCTCCGACAGGTGTCGCTAGACAGAAACGATAAAACTGATGGCAGCTTTAACAACAATCAACAATTAACTTCAGCCAGTGCCCTTACAAGTAAATGATTGCCCACGCAGGCATTATTCATACCTATCCTCTTTCAAGGTTTTAATACTGTCATGTTTATGGCATTTCGATCGATATATTTATGAAGCTCGGTAGCTAACAGCGAAAGCGTGTTATGCCGAGGCAAACACCGTAATGGCGTAAACACTGATGTGCCCTGGGTGAATTTCTTGCCATGGCAACTGTCATTCATCACTCGTATTCGCCGGTCGGGAGGTAAACAGGTACGAGTATACAATGGGAGAAGCCATAATGGAATTATTGGAAGCGGAAAGTTACAGAAGCGTTATTTTGGCTGTTGTGAATTTCTGTAGAAACTCACACACACACGCACACACACTCACCCACACCCACACACGCACACACGTTCATTCCGTACCTACTTTATTCGTTGTTTTGTTTCTTAGTCAGTCCTGCTATTAAATTAAATTACGTCTGTTTCCATTTATTCCAAAATGTCAGTTTGTTATTTGCTTTCTTCTCTATTTTCCATACTGTGTGAATGTAATGTTTGGTGTTTTATTTAACAGTTACAATTATAAAATGTAAATCCGTAATTGGCCAGTGATGTGTAAACATAAACCTTTATTTAAATTACTGTACTTTGTGCTGTGGATTTTGTATCAATAAATAAATAAATAAATAAACTCAATCCAAACGGGGGCACAACTTGCCAAAAGGGCATCATTAAACAAGAAATATAACTAATATCTGTGTGATAAAGTCCGGCTTCAAAGAAAACCAAAGCGTATAGGGCGAATCAAGGCAGAAGCTTTTAAACACATGAGAGTCAAACAGATGCCTTTTCCTAATAGTGGGCACTTTTTAGGCGGAAATTAAATGAAAGGTAAAAGTTAGTAGGTAGGTACATTTAGCAATTTACAGTGTCTACCAACAATTTTACCAACAATAACAACGCACAACTTTTATTGAAATCTTTAGCTGTTAAATCTCATTTAAATCTGACCGTTCCATACATTTTGACAGAAAAAAAAAATCGTCGAGTTGAGAACCCTCTTCGATTCCTCCTTTTGTGAAGTCTCAAAAATAACACGATCATCAATAAAGAGGTCGCATTGTGCTGAAATTGACTTGTGCTCCATTAAGTGACCAGTTTTTTGTTCGCCATAGTATTTACCCGTGCACCGCCTTCTGCTGGCGGCCCGAGCGTAGCACAGCAGGGCTCCGAGGAAGAACACCGATGACAGCATTTCAGCTCGCCCCACCACGCCCGTCACCTGGACGACAAAATACACGTCTATTTAAAACAAATAACTAAAACATAAGCTTTTTGATGACGCGGTCAGGCTAGTCTAGCTAGTTGATAGTGACGCGGCTGCTTTCCCGGTAACGGCAAAATATTTGTGTGATAAATCTTGGATGATTTCTGTGTATTTCTCTATAAAAGTACGTTTATCGTTGCGTAGTACTCATAAGTTCATGCCTACAACTTAGTTTGGGACGAGGTCGATTTGTGTGAGAATGTTCCCATTTTCTAGTCAAGCTTTCGTTTTCTCCTGTACTTTTTGTACATTCATCATCTACTTATCGAGATGAAACTAACGAGTCTGAACTCGGTGGGTCTACACTAAGTAGAGCGAAGGTTCTGTATCCACCTTTCATCAGCTTTGATCACCGACCAGTCAGTCAAATAGCCAATTCCCATCTTCTACCCCTATATCACTATTCCCATTTTTCATCCTGTCTATCATTGGACAGGCAGGGCAATGAGCCACATGGGTGGCACACTAGTTTTAAACGTTATTGTATACCTTATAGATATATAAAGTCAGTGCTGGGCCCATGTAGATCAAGGTTTCGTGATATTAAGGTACAGGAATTTGTATTAAATTCCTTGCGGTCACTAAGTAGGTACCAATAAGTTTTCCCAACTTTATTACGAAAACCGATTCTATCGCTGCTAGTGGCTATGCTGTCCGAAAACCTGAGCAACAGAAAACCCGTAGATAAGCACGATCCAATTAATCTGATTCCCTTGTCATAACGTTAATCGCAGTTATAAGGCGGTATTAACATAACTGGACCTGCTAAATCCAAGATAAATGTAAAAACACAGAAAAAATAAAAAAAATCTTTGTAGGCTGCAAACTCCTTACAAAAACATTACTCGTTACTCTTATAGCATAATGTACCTCGTTACATTTCCTTTCAACAAAGGAGAAATAGAACGCGCCTGGATTGCCCGTAAAAGGTACTAATAAAAACAAACTCATTCAAGCGGAAAGTGTTACGAGAAAATTCCAATGGAGTTAGCGTACTGAGCCAGTGGCCGCCGCATAAAGTCAGTGAGAAAGGGTGACCGCGTCTATAAAAACGGCAAACATAGTTAACGCCGGCGACAACGCCTGGCTCTCTAAAGTCCACAGCGTACTATGGCTTTATTAGAAAATATTTTCCAAGAGGAGGAGGAGGATTTTTTTATTAGAGGGTCCCTTAAAAGCTTCGAATATTATGCGTTTCGACGTTCAATGCGGTTGTTATTTTATGTAAAGCCGAGGAAAACGGTAATTTTCCTTGGTAAATACATTTCAATGTAAAAGTTACATAAGTAACGTTACATGGCATGTTGTTCAATGCTTCCTAAATAACACAGAACATTCTAGAAACGTTCTCGATAAATCTCTCCGCGAAATGTTGACATTGTGTAGTTTGCTGAAGATTTGTTCCCAGATATGCAATAAAATGGCTTAGCGCCAAGAAATTTTGATGCATTTTATCAAGTAAATTCAGACACAATAGCAGTTTACTCAGACGTAATAAGCAGTTTATGGTTTTGGTATTTGAATCGATATTCCCGGCATCGATAACGTTTGTGCGAAGTAAATTGGAGAATACAGATTACAGTTATATACAGTTCCCATGGGAGCAATTCGAGCGTTCCTCTTCACGTTCAAATATCTGTCTTCAGATAGTGCGAACACGTACAGGTATTGAACTGTATCAATTACATACAACTGTATTACGAAGTCAGAATAACAGTAGTTAAGCATAGACTTCTCATTGGATATCCATAAACCGTGTTCGCATGCGAACTACAGAGAATTAGAGCGAGTATTTACTCCGACATAGCTGAGATATCTTCGATTATCAGCACAAAAGCACCGCCATTTTCTGTAATGGCTTCTAACTTGTTGGCTGGTTTAATCGCTCGCCGGCAAGTTATCGTAAAATGCAAGTTGAATTTTCCCTGGAGTTGAACTAATCAAGGCTTAGCTGCTCCAAATCCAAAGCCGAGCTGCGCCGGGAACTTGGTGGAACGGTGTTGTTGTGACCGCCAGCCAAACTTTACAAACTTTTGGCGGTTCGTACACCTTTCATCGGGATTGTTTTTCTTCTGTAAACTACCAACAAGTTTAGAAAAGTTCGTTTGGAATTAAAAATATAGTTTTCGATTTGATGCTATGATATAAAAACAGAATTGTAATATTTAATTGAATTTTCAATGTTCATAAATTGTGTATGGGGTGAATTTCAGGGCGTTTCAACCGCTGTCATTAGTGTCACCAAATATATTGACGAAATCAATGACACCTACCAGCAACTCCTGATGTAAAAAGAAGCAGAACCGGGGATGTAGTTCCTATCAGCATCAGAAGTTGCTATAGTGTCATTGATTTCGTCAATATATTTGGTGACACTAATGACGGCGGTTGAAACGCCGTGAAATTCACCCTATGGAAGATTTGTGTCTTTCGTTCGAACCACCAGGGACTACTGTGGTTCAAAAGACAGTATAGAAATTCTAAAACATCGAACTAAAATTTAACTGAAATTGCAAAAAACTTTAATAACACAAGTTTCACACAAGATACGATGAAATCGACAAAAAGCCTATCATAAAACTGATATTGTGTCCTTTTCACTCGCAATATTGTAAAACCAAAGTCTATTCGTGATCAAACCCAACATTACAATGTAATCAAAATATCTCTTAAAAATATACGGCGTCGTAAACAAGAGTGTTTCTAATTGGAAAAACAACAGTGAAGTTGAAAGATCATCAAGTTTATAGGGTGGACATAAAAATGCAGCGTCGACCAGGCACGTGTCATAAAGTGCATTGAGTGGCTACTGCAATATAAAGCCCAAGTTGGGCGGCGGTTATTATCCTGGGAGAAATTGCGTCAGCTGAAGTTAAGAAATTGGCCAATTAAACGTTGCAAATTTTGATGGGGATTTCTTTAATAAGCTCAGCTCGTAACGCTGCGAGATTGGTGTAGTAAATGTGCTTTTATGCTGTAGGTCTTAATCAGAATGGATTTTTGATATCTTAACTGTAAAAACATGCAACTGTTTTCAGGTAGCTAATGCTTTTTTTCGACGAGACTAATGTTAACACAAAGAACAATTAGCTTTTTGCAAAATTAGGTTTATAATTACGTAATTGAGACCCAAATACTGCAATCAATATAATAACAACACTCAACTACCAAAATATTTAAGAGCTATTTCTACAAGTTGCACTTTATCAAAGTAAAATATGGCGGCCGTTTTCGACTGCACTATTGCACTCTGCTCCCATTTCCTGCGGTCTCGCGCAGTTGTCACTTGATGCGACCGTAAAACAAGTTCTGGCGTGCCGCTTAAATTAGTACGTATGTATTCGTGGGTAATGTTCCGAAGACATATATTCTCGGACGATGAATTGCAACTTGAATAATAGTATAGTTACGGTAATAAATAGATTATTGTAAGGGCACGCAAAGATCCCTCCAGACAGGCTGCGTTTGAGAAAACTAAACAGCTTAGCAGTGTTTTCGCAATATCCGCCGTTTCAGATCCGGGAAAATCATCTTCTTCTACTCTTCTCTATCTGCTGTCATTTATTGTAGTTACGTTACACATACATTGTAACATGTCCTTCGCGTACACTTTTCTTTCATCCTTCTTTTATTTCACTTTTAATTGTAAATAATTTTGTATGACGATGGCTGACATATCCGAATTAGTTTGATGATTGGCAGAAGATTTATTCGTACGAGCGGAAGTGCACTAAATGCGATCTCGGACCGTCATTGTCATATAAAACTTAAGGACCACATTTGCTTAAAAACTATTAAAGTAGGTACTTACGCATTTGCATACTTCAATTATTTAATGCTGTATAGATATTTCAACAGGTTTCATTAAAATCAAGTCAATGAAGAGCAAGCCTTCCACAGTTTTACAGGGAAATCCTAAAAGCGTAATATCGGGTTGCGCTACATGACTCCAGAACCGTTAAACACATTATCCCGCAACACGAGAAGGTAACGAAAATGGTTTTGTTTTCAGAACCATCCTTTGTTTCGTTTGACCCATAACAGAGAAATCGAGTTAAAACCAGACGACATATCGTATGAATGGTATGGCTATTTGAAATCAGATTACGTGTATAGCTCTATCTTTATCTATACTAATATTATAAAGAGGTAAAATTGTTTTTGTTGTGAAATTGTGAGAGTAACCTCTGGAACTACTAAACCGATTTAAAAAAAAAATTGACAAGCTACCTACATTAGCCTTGACTGATATAGGCTATTTTTTATTTTGTTCAAACAGGAGGGAAGCCAGGACCAGTCGCTAGTTAATAAATTCGATGATACCGCCAACGATATACTCGTAGAGAAGTCAAGACACGTTTGACCGCTGTTTTCGTTAACAAACTTCTGTGTGAATATAAAACAACATTTTTCATAGAACGTACACCAAGGGGGTTCTCTGATATGACATCATCGATTTGTATATTTACAAGATTTTATTTGTTATTTAGTATCCCCACTTTCATTGGCCTAGTCTAAGTAATGTACATACATATAAAAGTAAACCTCAAAGGGCCTGCCCCTTGAGGTTAAACTCCATTTGTATTTGTTATTTTAGTTATTGCCAATTCTACCACTTTATTGAACACAATCCACAATACGCAATTAACGTTTATTCCAGGTTGTTACACGTGTTTGAATGTGTATTTTAGAATTTGTTATTTTTTAGAGAAAACCTTATGGCATTAGGTCCGTGACGTCATTGTGCTCACATACTTTGTGTGACGCGAAATTAATAAAATTAGAATAAATAGTAATAGTAGAGTACAGGTTGATTAACATTTAAACCAAGTAAACGAATATGCCTTTTCACAATACGACCTCTGTCTATGGGCAGTCACTCAATGATGGGTAACATAAGCTTTTTAATTCGTGGCAGCTCTTGTAAAATTTTCTATTGTTCAATCCCGAGATAACACTAGCTGTCAGATAAATTATAGCTCTGTCCTTTTCTATCATATTACAAAAGAGTGATACAGTCAATTGGAAATTGGAAAAATCGGCCCTTATTTAATAAAAGAACCAAATCGAACCTGTCAGATAATAGTACCGTAGTTAATGAAATGGAAAATATCGCTTGTCAGAATGTAAACGGCGCGGTAGGCAAAAACCGACCGAGATTAAAAATGTAACTCTCGGGAATGGTCGGGAGTGTTGTTTCGAAAACAAAACGTTTAATATCGGCATGAATATTACCTGAACGACAGGCAGATTTGTCGGATCAGCGGTGATATTCTGCGTACCGCCAGCCGATGAGTACTTTGATTTTAAACAAAATATGCTCATTAGTGCTTTGGGAGGAAAATATTGGTTTTCCGTCAGTTTTTTTTTAATAGCGATGATACTCTAGTCTACCTACAGACGTAGCATTCTAACACCACATATCCCTTATCAATCCCTACTTATTAATATTATTGCGAAGGTGAGTTTGTTTGTCTATTTTTTTTTATTATCACAGCTAATCAATGAACTAATTTTAAATAAATTTTGGTACAGAATTACTCGAGTCCTGGGGACGGACTCAGGATAACTGAAAGACTGATACTTCCCGAGGGAATAACGTTAGAGCAGTTACGGCTTAACGAAGTCGCGGGCGAAAGCTAGTATAGAAATAAAATATAGAAAACTTTTATGCTACAGAGACGAGACCTATAGGATGGTTCGCGCAACTTGCTTGTTTGTCGCTCGGTAATCCCTCTCTGCTTAGTCAATAACGAAAGAGACACACTGCGTGACAAGCGAAAACAACGTGTGCTAGGAGTACAGAAAACCTACTCTGAAATTCGTAGTTCGAAGTGACGCTTAATTTTTTTCTGTAGGTTTAGTCATATTTCTCTCGTAATAATTCTGAATTTTTTTCCTGTAGAACTACGCAGTTATTTTCTATATAACTTTTGACTTTCGTGCTTTGTATTAGCTATCCAGGTCAAAAACAACGAAAGAGACACAAGCGAGAAAATTCAGCTTGGCTAGGCGTACTAAAATAGAAATAGAACGGAATATCGATACCTGGCTCAATATGACTGCATGAGGGTTACAAATATAAAGATTCACTAGCGTTGGTGGTCATTCAATTTAGCAGGTCAACTGATAAAATGGATAGATTTTTTATATTCAGTTTTTTTCCATTAACATATACGTATATTGTGTGTGTGGATGTGTGTGAGTGCATGAGTGCGAGTTTGTGTGCATGTGAATTTGTATACGCGTCGATGGTCTTGTATCAAAGAGTAAGATAAGATTAAATTACACCTACAAAATGAGTACAACTACCTTATTGTAATAATATTTACTTCCGTTTACTTACTTAAAACATGTAAGGCGTGGTTAACGGCGTTGATCACACATATGTAAATTCGTCATGCTTGGACAATAATGTTGTATCTCACTAGCGACCCGCCCACACTTCGCTTGGGTTAAAGTTTCCCCTCCCATTCCCCCTTAAGGTTGAAATATCCAATTTTTCTCTTCATAAGAACTTTCTCCTGACAATAATAAACACAAAAAAGAAGTATCGAAATCGGTCCAGCCGTTCACGCGTGATGCCGTGACCAAGGGAAATGGTGATTCATTATTATATATATATTTGTAGTGATTGTTTGTTAACCCAAATAAACCTAAATAAAAAAATTAAAACATGTAATTCTTCAGGAGATTAAACTACGGACCGCGACCTATAAAGCAACAAATTGACAGCGCGGTCAGTTCAGGTCGCAACTCGCGTTTCCCAATGCAAGAAGCAATGCAAAAAGAAATAAATAGTTGTTTTTTATAGTATAAATGCAATTACTTATGTGCCTTGTTTTAACGTTAAACGTTAAACAAAATTGTTGAACATATAATACGAAATTGTTAAACAAGTGACAAAGTACACACGTAATCAATAATGACAATGACAATAATGACCTTATGTCATTGATAATATAATTTTATTATTTGTTTAACTAAAAATGTAACATGAAATACCACTATACAAAATTTAAATCGAACTACTAAATGTATTATAGCATCATGGTCGACGGACGCCGGGGGCGTTAATACCCTTTTACTTTGACCTTTAACATTTCCCGCTTCACATAAAGCAAATATTAAAAGAGGACGTCGACTTTTGGGCTCATAATTCATAAATTACGAGTATTATAGGAAAACGTTAATATAAACATGATATTTCAATCACTTATGTATGATATGAGGCTGTAACAGTTTTTTTAAGCAATATGGAAAAGCCAATAGTGGTTTCTACGATAATCCCCACATCACGCTGTAGCTTCTTGCCAGCCTCAATAGGATAAACCTTTTTTCTCTGCGCTTTGTGTCAGAGTACATTTGAGCCTTTTTGGCAGGTCTAGGAGTAATGCCGAGAGATCTCCGCTAACTTCACTAATCCGGTAAAGTTTGTCAATGCAATCCGAGCGGCTGAGATCTAGGTCGGCTTTGGAATTTCGTGCTTTAGGTAACTAACTAGGCACACAGTTACAGTCAAACCAGCATTTTTTTAATGTCAAAACGACAGCTTTTATCGGCGAAATGGCACCCTTACTATAGAACCGTGTCACAATCACAATGATGTTATAAATCAAATCGTTAGAAATGACAAACAAATTGTTTTATATTGTCATTGTGACACAGTGCTATGGGAGTCGGGGTTTTATTTTGCCAATTGTACATAACCTAGAACAACATAAATATATATTGTTTTGATATAAAATCACGAAGAACACAAAAATAAGTCTGGCCTTGATTCTATCATCGAGTGATACACTCAAGAGGATTGAAAACGGGTTATTATGTGTACAAAGAAATCTATAATAGTTATTACAAAAACCCATATTTGATTCAATTACACAAAGATTACAAATAAAAACAATGCTAGCACTTTTACGTATTTACCCTCTTATATGAATACGCACAATAACTAAAGTATGCTTGAAGTATGGTTTGTCCTTATCTTTCATTGTGACATTTGAATCTGACAGAAAGTGACTAAGCATACTTTTACTAAAATAGGTTTGCTGTACGTTTCTGAATAAGAGGGTTAATGTTCAACAGCGACGTTATGGTTGGAATAAGTCAAAATGTTCTCACAACGTTTTGCTGCTGAGTAGCCGTAAAACGTAATATATGGTGGTTCTAAAGTTGGCAGGACTGCTTCACAATCGTTTTTAGTAGATCCTCGGTACTTACCGCCTCGGTGTGTATCGGGTGAACGGCGAACAACATGGCGGCCACGAAACTTGCAAACTCCGGGAGAAACATCGCGCACACCCTGCAACAAGAATTGGGTCAGTGGCTGTATAATGGCGGTGTCTTGGCTTCAATTCAAAATTAACGGTAGTTTTTTTCTAAGGCATTTGTTTGACAGCGTTCAGACAACATAGCCAGTGAATAATTCGAACGATATTCGTACGAATGGTTTTAAAACGGTCACTAACACGCTAGCTGTTTTCAGAAGACAATTTTCAACAACTGACGACGATCTATCAGTCAGTGAGACTTGCATTTAATTGTAAAAACCAATTGATACTTGAATGCCCTAAAATCCTTACGGATAGTGTTTCCAACACTATCCGTAAGTTTCCAATTAACATCATAGTTGCAATTGCGAGGTATTGCATCGGACATGTTGCCATGGTACAAAAAAGATGGCAATAAATATTGCAGCGAACCCAGTCTCTATAAATATATAAGGATAAGCGCTTGAATTCTCTTATCAATAGAGTCATTTGTTACATCCTCGGCTCGACTTTTCCCTCCATGACAAAAATGATTACACACATCATAACGTTCAAGGTCACACGACGGCTAGAAAATTAAATGTTGTGCGCGACTTATTTGTCCTCTTCTATTCAAATTCAATTCAAAAATCTTTACTCTTATATATATTAACTTATTATTCTTTGTTTGGATCCCTCTGTCTAAAGCGTGTGCTAGACGGTTTCAAACCAAGTGACCTCGGTAGTTTGAAACCATGTAGACAGTGGTTTCAAACCAAATTTCACATAATTTGGTTTGAAACCACTGTCTACATGGTTTCAAACTACCGAGGTCACTTGGTTTGAAACCATGGTTTGAAACCGTCTAGCACACGCTTAACTATTTACTAACCTATAAGTACAGATATAGACGCATTGAGCGACAACCGATAAAATTCAAGATCTGCTAGCCGCTCTTAGAAAAACCAAGGATCATGTTGTAATATGAGTCTAGGTACTTGAATTTGATGGGTGTAGTAAAACTTCGATCGTCGACCATTTTAATAGACCTCCGCGTCACACAGTTATAACGTGTAACATGACATGACGTACTAAATTACAAACAAGCACATAAGCCAAGTTTTTTTTCGAGTATTTTTGTCCCGGTACGGGAAACCCGTTTCTTTATTCAAAGGAGTCAAAGGGGCAATTACCATTTCGTTTTACGATTGAGTTGCAGTTAGTTACTAAATCAATTCCCTTTTGTATAAAGTTATCAAACCAGTTATTAGTTTAGTTTTTAACTCGATCCCTGTAGTAACAGTTTATCGGTTTTTAGTCGGTGGACGCTTTTTCGGGATAAAATGTAACAAAGTCCAACAATCTCCCTGCAAAAAACACAGCACCAGTTATTCTACTTTGACGTAATCAAACCAAAATATACACTTTTTCTTTTATAACACTTGTAAGGAAAATGAACTTTGAATAATCGTTGTATCTTAACCAGTCTTAATAATTATACGTTAGACTAATTCTATACCTATACTAGGGAGGGATCAATAGCAATAAACTTATTATTTTTTCTACTCGCGTACTATAAACCGCTAATATATACATAGTTAACAGTATCAGAATGCCGCCCATAGCGTAACCAAAGCATGAAAACTGTTCTATAATGAGCGGAGCTATAGTAATAACTGTTCTTTTATAACCATTATAGCATTGTTATTACCATGGTTATGGTAATTCCGGATATTAGTCTTGGCGTTTAGTGAACACTTGATATCCTAATTTGTACCTATATTAAATCGTTACAAAATGTTTTAATAACAATTGAAATGACCTAGATTAAAAACAAATTTAGTTTCGATACTAATAATGTCTTTAAATTAACATTTTATTAAATCACTAAGGGCCGTATTAATAAACTGATCTTGTGTGAGATGCGCGTCACAAGACGTGTCAAAAATGACAGTTTTCTATGGTTTGACGTTTACTTTGACGTATCTTGAGACGGGGATCACAGATGAGATGAGTTTATTAATACGGCCCTAAGAAAAGATGATTAATATTCATCGACTTGTTATTGGTTACCATGGTTTCGCTTAATATGGATATCGCCAATCATCGACTTGTTATTTGGAAACCATGGTTACGCTCAATATGGATAATATGCATATCAATGGTTTCGTTTGGTATTCCATTTTTTATGATAAATTGTTAAAACTCTTTAGTAACTATTGAACAGTAAAATTCACAAAGTATTAACGCCAATCGAAATAATGAAAATGACTTTGCTGACAAGTAATTTGTTAGCAGAAAAATCAAGGAAAGTATATAAAAAAGTTAGCCATTGTTTATTTTTGACATTATGATTTTAAGCTTGTAGAAAAACTTATCAACGGTACATAATTAGCTCTAAAGATACTCGTGCCAGTCATTAGAGCGCTTGCAAGCTCGCGCTCTAACCTCGGCACTCGTACCCTTAGAAGCTTCATTATGTGCTAGTTCCACAAATAACTATTAAGGGCCATTTCATTGTTTAAATGCAAAAGCGACACAAATCAAAAATATTTTTTTGCATTTAAATTCGGAACGCTATTTACAGTTTTAAATCAAACTATAGTTTTTGATTTGTGTCGCTTTTGTATTTAAGCTGCGATTTAATAGTCCGGTTTGACTGTAGCTAATTGTATTGTGATTCGAATAAATTACCATAATAGTATCGGTAGCGAACACGTAAAGTGAACTTTACAGTACAACCACTAGATAAGATTTGACACGACGAGAGCAACACCACTGAATGACGTAAAACTAGTTATAACCTACAGTTTCTGAACACGTAGAGGTTATACGATATAGGTGTACCTAAATAAACACGTTTTCAATCATTGTCTAAGTGTTTTTTACGTGATACGATTTGTTTATAATTTGATTACTGTCAAATTACGGCAAAATTACTTGTGCGTTCATTGTACTTTTTTACTCCGGAATCTATGTAGCCAAGTGTTGTACACAGCCAGCGGTTCTGAATTAAAAAAAACTGTGTCAATTCTAACCAGCCAGGACGCGAGGCTGGAGGATAATGCGAAAAGTTTGCAGCCCCATTTACACGCACGCCGCGCCCGAGTGGCCCTGTTTTGCAAATGAATAGTTTTTAATATGAAAATTTATAACTACAAGTTGGCGCTTTGTTTGAACGGTATTTTTTGCAATGAATTAGATTTAAAAGTGAGTTACCGAGCATTTAAAATAAGTGAATAATGAGGCAGTATTTATGTCATTTGAATAATGTCTTACTTTAATTTTATTATGAAAGGGTATGATTTGACACTTAAAGTTTCGTTAGGGTCAAAAACTTTTACTGTCGCACTCAGAGACGTCAATTAGTTTTTAAGTTTCTTTAAAGTTGCCGCGTTATTTTATTGCTATAGCAAAGAAAGTGACAGCAGCAACTTTAATGAAACTTAAAAGTTAATTGGGTAGGTAAAGTTTTTGGAAGAGGTGTAAATTATATTTTTTTTCGGTAGTCGTCATCCTAAAGATCAAGGAACTGCGGCTCTTTTATTTTTATTTCCTCTAATATTCTAGAAATATTTTTTTTAGTTAGTAAGTTGACATTTGCACACTTTAATGACCGACAAGCTTGTTGCCTTCGTACTTAATGAGAAAGAAAAAAAAAAACTGTCACTTCTATAACTGTCATTGTCAATCAAAGTAAACAAACGATTCAATTCAACGACTATTTTCTGTTTGCTTGCGTTTCATATGATCAGTGTTTTTAGAAATATTTTAACGACCTCAGAACGAACTCCGGACTTTCGATTTTGCCGCTTTGCTCCTGCTTTGCTCGCTTTGACCTTTACACGATATTTGGACTACGATTTATTTCCGACCCCTTTGGCACTGCTTATTGGACACCGATTTCTTTCTTTCACGACGACTCTTGCCCTGCTTTTCGATAGCCACGAGAGCACGTTTGAATCGTATACACGCAATGAATTCAAGCAATCCCACACGGACTTTGGAAATGGATTATTACAAAGATTTACTTAGATGCTTGAAAGAATTGAATCGTTTGTTTACTTTGATTGACAATGACAGTTATAGAAGTGACAGTTTTTTTTTTCTTTTTCATTAAGTACGAAGGCAACAACCTTGTCGGTCATTAAAGTGTACAAATGTCAACTTAATAACTAAAAAAAAGATTTCTAAAATATTAGAGGAAATAAAAATAAAAGAGCCGCAGTTCCTTGATCTTTAGGATGACGACTATCGAAAAAAAATGTAATTTACACCTCTTCCAAAAACTTTACCTACCCAATTGACGTCTCTGAGTGCGGCAGTTAACTAGTACTTTTTTTAGAAATGCACTGACTGCGGGGCCATTTATCCGCTGGTTGAAGTACATATAAATAAGGTGCAGGATTTACTTGGTAGATTACAGATGAATTGTATTTTAAACAATTTAAATGGTGCTTAAAACTGTCTGAATATTGTAACACTGCAGGCCGCGAAGTAAAATCGTTGAGGGCTTCACAGAATAATAAATTTAGCGAATTAGTATGCTCGATCAGTAGCTAACTTATAAACTCTTAATGGCGAAGTTATGTAACGTTACTTAGTGAACGGCTTTATCCTACTTATACAAATTTCGTCTTTACGCAAAGTTTTTAATTACACGAACGTGTATTTGTTTCTCGCAGAATCTACTTTGAGTTTTGCCTTAATTATCTTCTCACTTGAGATTAACATTGTTAATTGAAAGTTATCTTTTGTTATTCTTTGACGGGGTTGAGATTCGAGTATACGTTACGTGTTAGGTAGATTACTTGATTTATTCAAAGGCGTTGCTTACTTTATAAGTCCCTTGTGCGTCTCGAGGGAAACCTGAAATTGAGTTATAGGTCCGAGTTCACCTTCATGGGATGAAATTACCTTCATATGCAGTTCCACAGGTATGTGATGTGATGATACTCCATGAAACGTTCAACAACCCTTTAGCTTTAAATATACAACTAGAAAACAACAACGGTACTACTAAAATATACTTTATAAATATTAGGTGTAATATAACACATCACTAGCTTTCCGGGGCGAAGCAGGTGCATTTCTAATTTTGCCACTGCACCAAGATCTACTCCGGAAACACGAATGTACTTAGTCAAAACTTTCTTAGAGTACACCCACTATTTAACAGTTATCGCGTTCGTTATTTTTTTTAGTTATTTTTAGCCTCTGGAGCTTAGTTTTGGACTAGGTCAAATTGTGTGAGATTGTCCCTGATATTTATTTTTTATTTAATAAACGAATTTATAACATTATAATCGCGTCTGGTTTTAAAATAACTTTTTCTCCTTACATTTTTAAACACACTTGAATCTTAAGCCTGTAAACGTAACATCTCTGAAATAAAATTTCCATTCGCTTAAATGGCCGGATCCATTTCGGAGGGAAAATTAAAGTTGCACGCGCGTCTCGTATATAGTGAAACAACTTAAGATAACATAAATGACATATTTAATCATTCAAACCAAAAGGGACCTTATGGCTGCTGGCGTTTACGTTATTCTGACTTTTGTTGCCATGTTATTTTTTACATAGCAAAGGCAAAGAAACCGTAGTCGCTAAACGTCGTAAAGCTCTTTTTAATTTGTCGGATACGTAAGCATTTGTGTATAGTATAGGTAAGCATATGTTGTATGGGTATGTTACGTAGGTCAGGGCGTTTACGTCGTCCAGAGACAATAATTGGGTAAGTTTGCGGAGTGGCGACACGAGGCGCTGCTGAACTGAAACACCAACTAATTGAGATCGGCGAGGTGGCGCGAGCGGGGAGCGGACGCGGAAACCTATTAATTTGAGGAAGTGTGCAGAATTTGTTAAGAGTTTTTTTTTCAATAATAGTATTCGTGAGTTAGAACCTTTTTATAGAGAGCCATTAATTAATTTTGATGTAATTATTTTCTTGATAAAATAAAGATAAAATCATGCTATGTAATTTTAATAGAGTTTTTTGGTGACTTAATAAAAAAAGTATTTGATGCAAGATGTCTTTATTATGACCTTAGACTAAAGCAAAAGGGGAAGACACGTTATCGCCGTACAAGACACTGACATAATGCGTGCCGCGACACCTACGTTCGCAAATTCCACACACACAGCTGTAAACATGCACTAAGGAGCAATAGAGATAAATTGATGGACTAACGTCGTGCGCGTAAGTGAGACAGCCATATGTCTCACAATAATGTAATGACGACGTCGCACGCGTTGACAGATCGGTGACGGCCGGACAACTGACTCAAACATAGGCGCTCAACGCCTATATTTAGGTGCTCAAGCCCGCGCGCCGGTCACGTATCTTCCTCTTTTTGTTTTCATCTAGATTATGACCTACTTATTTTCCATCAACTTTTGTCAGAACTGCTAAGGAATAAGATGGTTCAGTAATCTTTCGCAAATTATCATTTGGCAAACTATCGTTTAACAAATTTACATTTTGCAAATACATACTTCCAAACGTACTTTTGGCCAAATGAACGAATACTGAATGAAATACTCTTCTTGCTGACTTTTCCACTATAAGTAACTAGAATATTTTCAATTTTAATTAAAAAGGGATAATCTAGGTAAGCGTTGTCTTCGAACCTTCAAATAATGTGGTCTAACGCTAAGCCATTTTAAATAAGTTAACCCATCGAAAATATGATTTATTCGATGCCAGAGTTAACTGACTGAATCTACAATCTTTTTTATTAGTAATTGATTTATAATGATTAATTACTCATAAGAAAGAACATGTACCTACCTGTATACGTAAATGTACATAATCCCGAAACTAAAACCGATATGACTTCGTGTTTGAGTTGCAAACGGTCAAGTATCCAGTTACCTAATCAAATTTCGACCAAAGGATCTAAACCAAACTACTATCCCAACAGCCCTCGGCGATGGATGTCCCGTCGCTCGCGCCGCGGTAATTCAGAAACTCCTGACGTTTTTCTCAGACGTTAGAACTTAGTTTCTTTTCGAGAGTACTCGGTTGTTATTCCAGTTAGTCTTGAGCCATATGCTGTAATTTTGAGTCACCACACCATAGACCTCTATCATAACGAAGTGACATCAAGTCTTAAGAAACGAGTTCCAGAACACTTTGACACTTTGTCATTGACTCTATTTGAAAATGTTCTATATCAATTTCAATTTAAGGCCGTCACTGTACTACCTAGGTAGGTAAGTTTGAGTTTAAATGCTTACATATTTCACATTTATTTATTTATTATTTATTAAAGATCCAAATCGTATAAAACAATCTTATAAAACTTAAAGACCACAAAAGCCAGTGGCTTATGAGTAGTCAGCGAGTTCGATGTAGGTAGTTAGTAAATATGTTTCAAATCTACTTATAATCTACTTATAATATGTAGTCTACGTTATTACATGACATGGCTTTTGGAAATCTAACCGAGAAGTCTCTCAAATTGACTATTTTTTTCGTGTGTGTACGCAATATCTACGCCAAATGTGAAGTTTCTGTCAAAAAGTAGTAAGGTATCCTGTGTTGGTTGTATGTTTATTAAGTAAATGTTGTAAGTTAAGTTTTGTTTGTTTAAGGGCCACTTGTAGCAAAGGGATAAATCTAAATTTGTCCTTAGCAAGTGGCCCTTAAGGTTTAAATTAAACGAGCACTCGCTCGCCCGTCGCTCGCGCCGCGGTAATCGACTAACTCCGCAAGGTGCTCGGCGACCGACTTCGCCGGGAATTAAGCCACTCGTTAGCGACTTTTTGCGAGACTAGCGAAATCTCTTGAGAAGTTAGCGAAAAAACATTTATAGGTTTGTTTTGGAGTTCGCCCGTAACGAGCCTTTCCGGCGCCGGAGAACGAATTCGTCCGCGAGTTCGTTCGTTAAGACGAAAATTGTACAAAGATAACGCGAACATTCAAAGTTTGAGAAGCGTGATTTTGTGACACCGTGCCGTACTCAACTACGTTGACTTTATTACTTTACTACTTGTGTAAATGGTAACCGCTTACTATTTAGCTCGGTAGGGCGTCCAAGTATTAATGTATGTAAACACCAGCTTAATATAACTTTTAAGAACTAAGGGCATAGGAAATAAAAAAAAAGTTAAGCCAATCCGCACTAATATTATATATAAGTGGGAAAACGTGCTTGTTTGTTTGTTCTGTCTTCACGGTTTACCCTTCAACCGATCGACGCGAAATGGTTTATAAAAATTCACGCTAAAGAATACGTTTGTTTTTACGTAAATACATAATAAATACATGTTTAGTATAAAGAGTAATAACAACTAAAACTGCTAACTAAAGGACAATGTATTGTTATGAAACTTAACCGCCTCGAAGTGGCGACCGCAAACTCCTCGATAACTACGAGTTGCCGTAGCATGATTGGCGTAGCAGACGCTACGGCGTAGCAAGTGGCGCGTAGCTCATACATAGTTTGCTCCAACTACAAGATCTCCGAGCGTCTTTTGTGGAACTTGTAAAGAGCTCAAGGATATATGCGGGTTTATTATCATGAAACTAAGAGTCTATTTTGCTTTGACAATCAATTGCAGATACGCCTCTTTCTTTTTGATGGATAAATCTTGTAGTTTACATTTATTGCACGTTGAGCTTATCCTATACTATATAATGCGACGCGGTTAGCCTAGTTGGTAGTGACCCTGCCTACAAAGCTAGCGGTCCCGGGTTCGAATCCCGGTATGGACAAATATTTGTGTGATGAGCGCGAGTATTTGTTTCCGAGTCATGGATGTTTTCTATGTATTTAAGTATGTATTTCTCTATATAAGTATGTTTATCGTTGTCTAGTATCCATAGTACAAGCCTAGAGCTTAGTTTGGGACTAGGTCAATTTGTGTGAGATTGTCCCCTGATATTTATTTATATATTTATATACAGGGTGTTTGATAGTCGAGTGAAAGGACTTTTAGGGGTGGAAGAGGGGGGTAATTTTGAACCTTTTTAACCATATTTACATATACAAAGTCTTATGGTTTTTGACATATTGCCCGGTTTCATTAAAAAATTATAATTTTTCCTCATGACCATACTGAAACACTCTTGTAATCACGTTCTCGTAAACGGATTTACGGGGGTGAAAAATCGATCTAGCTTTGTCTCATATTCGTTTTCCCCGTATTTTCACACAAAAAGATAATATGGTTCGCCGCGCAATATGGTTCGTAATTTCGATGCGGCCGCCGCCGTCTAATTAGACTAATGGTTAGAGCGTTCGCCTACAACGCTAAGACCCAGACCTATGGACCGGTTTTTTTTTGTTTTGTTTTTGTTTTTTTTTTGGGTAAATTTTTTGTTATTGCTTATTTTATGTTTTTGTATATAAATCGATGTAAATTCGGTTTCGACCCGAGCGAGGACGCTCGTTCTCTCAGGTACTGATACATTATCGATAGTTAAGTACCCATTATCGTTTATTATAAATTAATAATGTTTTAATATATCTAATAATGTTTTGAAAACAAAATATTACATTTCATTGTTTTCATGTACACAGAAAAATTGTTGCCTAAAATCACAAGTGACAAAATTATACGAAGTGGCGTCAAATGTAGCGAAATAAACAATGAGGGAAAAAGATTCCGCGAAAATATTCCCTTCCGCTCCTTGGAAATTACAATGGAAATGCTGCTAACAGGGAAAATTTGAACAAATGCCTTAGATTTATTTTAATATACACATTACGCTTTTAAAACACGAATAAATTAGTGTACTCAGGCTTCGAGGCGGAAACTGCATTTAAAAATACATTAGGATTTTTCCTGGCTGTGTTTAACCGTGTTACTGTTTGTTTGCTTTTCAGTCCTTGTTTTATGATAAAACTAAACAAGTGATTGACGTGATTTTCAGATTGTTCGGTATTCGGAGAATGGCCAAGAAACCATTTTATACTAGTTAATTCTGCGGATGGAATTGCAGGAAAAACAATCAATAACAAGAAATAATCAGTTTTCCCGAAACTATGAGATCACTGTATTTAAATGACTATTTACCGCTTTAACTTGACGACGCAGTTAGCCTAGTTGGTGACCCTGCCTACGAAGCTAGCGGTCCTGGGTTCGAATCCCGGTATGGACAAATATTTGTGTGATGAGCGCGAGTATTTGTTCCTGAGTCATGGATGTTTTCTATTGCCCTTACTAATAAACGTTGAGTAACCGCTGAGTAGTTATACCATGCTTTGTCCTTATCTGTCATTGTGACATTTGAATTCGACAGATAAGGACAAAGCATGGTATAACTACTCAGCGGTTACTCAACGTTTATTAGTAAGGGCATATAATATTTAAGTATGTATTTCTCTATATAAGTATCTTTATCGTTGTCTAGTACCCATAGTACAAGCCTAGAGCTTAGTTTGGGACTAGGTCAATTGGTGTGAGATTGTCCCCTGATATTTATTTATTTATAAAAAAACTAGCTTCTGCCCATGACTCTGTCCGCATGGAATTTGTAATTTTGCTATCCCGGGAACAGCGTTTTTTTTTCGGGATAAAAGATGTGTTAATCCCTGGTATAAACTATTATTCAAACTTCAATCAAATTCATCCAATCGTGTCAGCGCGAAGAAGTGACAAACATACTAAACTAACACGCAAACACACACACACAAAATGTGATGTGATTCCCGATTAATAACTAAAACCCGACTGTCGACAACCCTAACACACAACACACCCTTATAATTATTTTATCTATAGCACATGCATGACATTCACCCGTTTTACACAAATCAAAAGATTCTCGATTTATTAAATCCCGCCAAACAACTCAAGAGCTAATGCGGAACACTCAATTAAAAACTCAATAGCTATAGGAACAGATTTTAAACCTCAATAGCCGCCCTTTAAAAAAAAAAAATATTTTAAAAGCGATATCAAATGACCATCATTAAAATGCAACAACGTTACAGTTTTTAATAAAACCGGCAACAATACCAAATATTATTATCGATAATTTATGTCTATCCTCGGACATAAAAAGGGTAACAATACTTTCAAACGAACATGATACGCGCATTACCCTTCCTACCCTATATATAATATATAAGGATATTCAACCATTCCATGATAAAAATAAGGTCCGAAATGCAACGGGAGGTTAAAGGCACTTCCGCCTTTTTTTTCTAGCAAATTTACTCGAGCGAAATCTGTATTTCGGATAGCGGTACTTTTACTTACTTTTTAATTAAGCCATTCGTTAATTACATAAATGGCTTAATTATATCGCATCGACGAGCCGCTATTATGAGTAAATTAATTACGTTTAGTAATTAATTACTCGCACGAAGATAATGGGGTTAGAGTAATAAAAGGATTTAGGGCATTGTTTAAAAAGTGTTAAGTCGTGTCGGTTACGCCTCGTAAGCGTTAGCAGTACTGCTGAAGATAGTGGTTGTTTTATGGGAAGGTGTAGTGACGGAACTTTCATGTTCCATAACTGAGTTACCATTCAAAGAGGATGTTCCGAACCAAACTATAGGACTTTACGTAAAAACGTCACGTTAAGTGACTGTTGAGTGAGGTCGAATGAGTTGCTCCCGTCTTGGATATGAGCGATTCGCCGAATATTAATAGTTTCCGAGAGAAAAACGACAAACAACTTTTACACGGACGAACATTCAAGAGTCGAAAAAGTTAAATGGGCTCGATCGGCTCCGAACCAAACTCTCTTACTCTCTCTGTTGAGTGAAGTCAAGTCATATGAGTTGCTTCCGTCTTATCGATGAGCGATTCGCTTATTCATACGTATTTGTTATAACAAGCTTGTGCGCATGCCCTTATTGATTCCCGTGGCTTTAACTCATTAAATTATTAATAGAACATAATGTAAGATTGTTTGTTTTAAACTTTAGCGATATTCACACATACTGTTAATCATTGACAACGGGACTGAGTACCAATTTCACCATACGATGTTAAATGTTAGACTGTTAGTTCATACATTTTGACAGCTGTTAACACTCTAATCGTCGGTTAAGTGATTGGTGAAATCCGACATTAACCACTCGGGTCTACTCGTGACCGCGACCGTTGCAACACGGCTGAAACGTCGAGGTAAATATAATGAGTAGGTACACACGCGATTAAATCCCGTTGTCAATGATTAACCGTATAACGTAAGATTCCTTTGTTTACTACGTTATCTATGATTAAGATCAAAGGGTATAAATGGATTTTATTGAGAATTAATGATACCGTGTTAAATTAATCAACAACGTCGCGGGAGTCTCCGGGTGGAGCGGGATTGATGGTTGTGGCGATCCTTCGGGAGGCTTTAATCCAGCAGCGGACAACTGTCGGCTGACATATTGATAATAAAATCAAGTAACTGCTGAACTTTTTTGTATTTGAAAGGAAAGGGAAACTCGACAGCGTCTATTTCATGTGTTTGAAAAAACACTGCACACGGCACTGTACTGGTAAAAAAATCATTTTTGCTCGCATAATTTGATTTCGATGCACTCGATACAACTATGACATTGTAACAATGTCCATTATGAAGATACGGTTACGTCAGTTCGTTTTTAATTGTTTTGTGTTACGATTGAATATAATGCGCTTGCATATTATAATGATCATTGCCGGCGGTATAATTCTATTTCATAACGGAATTGCTGAGCCGAATGGGCTGGAGCCGCGCCAAAGCGGCGGTCGTCCTGAAAATGGACTAATGCAGTCCAGATGATGGTGGATTTATGCGCTTTGTTGCGCTTCTAAACAACGCTGCGTATTGCACAAATTTGCATTCTGGATGACAATTTTTGCTTGCCTAGCGACGGTTGATTACTTGGATTACAGTAGGAGACTCGGATGTGTGGTTATTGTTTTTTTGGTTGCAAGTTTAAGAAAGATCAGTATTTTTGAGTCATAAAGTGTGAAGCGATTGAACATTTTAATACCAACTCGCTTTAGAGCTGTGTATTATTGACTGGCCTAATTTTGAAACAAAGTGCCTACCCCCAATACAACTTTTCAAACGAAAAAAACCCGCATTTAATTCGGTTGTCCCTACAGCGTTCCAAGTAGGCTCGCTCTGCAAGTTAAATTGGTATTGCACGGTTGCATCAAAGTACGTAAACTTAAGACGTGGGGCGTGTCTTCGTGGATTGACAACTTTACTTACATGCTCACACAATGTGATTTATCTGTACTATTCAGGCAATGTAGGATGCAGGTCCTGGGAGCCTAGCCAAGATGCAACGCTAACTTAGCGATTTTCGAAATCAAAGGAAATGTATAGGATTGAGGTAATGTCATGTCAGTCGCTTAAGGCAATTCTATATATTTCGTCGATTTTCGATAATCGTAAAGTTAACAAAATGCATCAAGTTGACAAGGCTGGGTTCTCTGGGCGGTTAGCACATCTTACCCCCGTCTTGTCTGTCGCTCGGAAATCCCATTCTACCTAGTCGATAACGAAAGGGACGCACTGAGCGACGCACGAGAAAATACAACATGTGCTAGTCATACGGGAAATACTGCCATTTTTTTTAATAAATATCAAAGCAACTTTTCATAAATTGCCTTTTTCGCTTTCTTCTCAACATTATTGTAAAAATAATGTTTTTGCACAGGCTCCCTAGCGCTTTGTCTTCTACATTGTTCTTTAAGTAGGGTATTTTCAGGCTAGATTGCTGGCGGCCCAAGTCTGGACAAGAAAGGCTGTCTATCTCAGGCCTGGCTTTCATACGCCATCTTTGATTCCTCCTTTGTTATCTCATCAGATAGGTTAAACAATACATCTTGTTGAATTATTATGATAATATATTTTGGTTGAATATATAGAAATCCATTGCCAACTCTGACCATTGTTGTTTTATCGCATGACGTCGATTCAGTTCTGATTGATTTGGGTTATCTGATCGATTTGAACGCAAATTTAATGAGGGTTATAAATAACGGATATATTTAATCGATGGAAAGTAAAGAGAGAAACACAAAACGTTTAAACGTTGATAAATTACATTAGACATAGTAAAATATACTGAATTTAAATAATAGCATACGTGGACGTACAAATAGATGTAAATCAATGTTACATGATCACCATGTCGCGTGTGCGATTGGTTCTGAGTCGGTGTCAGATTCGGCGCGTATAAAACACGCCGTGTGCGTGCATGGGCCTTAGCCTTACCACTACGCTCAAATATCTTACGGTATTTCAAGGACTTCAAGTGATTAAATAAGCTGGTTACTCAGGCCAAGAACCCAATTATGTGTTTACCTTGATAAGAACAAAAAAAATGATCTCAGGCAGTCTCTCACTTGGACCTTAGCCGGTTTACAGAATTTATATTCGTTTCTTTAAAAAAATAATTCATATTTTATCTATAAGCGATCGATTGTTCCATCGAACCCTATCCTTTAATTAATTAAATTTATTCCATTAATCGATATCAAACAACACCGCATTCAGCTCGATAATCAAAACATAATTCTTCGTTTTTAGACGAGTACGTAAATACTTATTCCGTCTTTACGTCAAATTATGCTGTTAAATTTGCAACATGCACCTGAGATGCATACGCGCATGAATTTAAAAGCAATTCCATTATAAGTTTGGAGTTGATGCGAGACTCGCGAATTCCGAATATAATGCGAGTCGGAACTTGCTCTTATGATACTAAATAGCTCGTGTAGTGGGTTTGAGTTTATGGATGTCACGCTAAAGACGGGACTAAAGAAAGCAAATGTTTCGAGCATAATTTTAGAATAAGTCACGAAAACATCTGCCTTATTTTTCAACGTCTACTTATCCGTGTTTCCTTGTTTCTGCTGAAACCTTATTGTTTTCAGGTTATCTTAAGCATGGATTACGTAGGTTAGGTTAGGTTAGATCTGTGACAACCTTAACAATTATAACTCCTGCACGTGGAAATCCCTGTCGAATAAATGACAATTCGGCGAAGTAAAACATTCTATGAAATGAGTGTCGGTGATTCAAGGGTAAACCCTACTTATCACATGCCACAGACGCCAGGACATCATGTACATGATAATATGTCGACGTAAAATGTACGAACATGGTAATGTTTTACGCTTGTCTTGATTTTGTCTATAAAGAGGAGATTAAAAAAGAAGAAAACGAAATAATATATAAAACAGTCCTTTACAAATTTAACAATATTGTTAAGAAAGTGTCGAATGGAAGTGCTGTTGTACTCTGTTGACCGAGGTTATCAAAAGGTTAAAGGATTATAATAGTAAGGTTGTAATTAACGACCGTTTCCAATATTTAAACCGCGCATACAATTTGTTACTTCAGATTAAAATTTGTATGTTTAACCAAAACCGGGAACGAGCATGGTGACTTCCAGTTACTGATCCGAGTGTCAAATCTTTTGCGTAGATATTGCGAAATTATATAATAAGAATTATGAAATTTTAGGTTTGTAGTTAGTTAATAACATTGAGGCATTGCTAATACAGTTTCCCGTCAAATTGATATTTAACTTCAATTCCTTATTTGTTATTGCCTAAACTTTTCAATGCCTATTTCATAAAAATAAAAAAATTGTACTTACTCTAATTTTAAATTGGCAAATGTCAGATCGTGGGGCTTCAAAATATGCAGACGGAGCTTAACAATCCTCTTCAGACAAACTGTTTTATTTTTGGTTTTATAACGTAATGCTAGTATTTTCCGTACCATGATACAATATTAGACCAAATTTTCAGCTACATAGAGTTTAGTTTCTAAATACGCTAGATCGTTAGAGACGATGTTGAATGCTGATAGAACAAAATTTCAATAAAGTAGTTCGTATAAAAGTATGAACGCCGCATTCTGTTTTTAGTGGCGAATAAAATTATATTAACAAGTAACTTGTGTACCTTATTTACATTTCAGCCAGCTTTTGTGTGGTGAATCATTTTTCATCACAGACCGTGTAAAATACGATAATTGGAAGCTTTCGAATATAAATATTACTCGTATTTATAAAACAAGATAATAATAATTAATATAATTTGTCTGTCTGGCACACCGATAGTCATGACCTTCGCGGCTTATTGATCACACGTCTGAGACTTGGCACTTGGCCTTGTGGAATTCATTGAAACAAATTATATAATCCACTAAATATACTTAAACTTTACTTAAACATTCAAAAATAAATGGTTTTTAAGTAAATAAATTTTAAATAACCCATTCAATTAAATTGAGTAATAACCAAATTAAGCCACTACGTAACATCAAACAATGTATTTCAAACGTCACGCCAGCCTTTTGTACTACCTACGTAGGGCTTCCAAACATACGCAGCCGATGTGGCCCTTTGTTCCACCAATCCTCTGTTTACGGCAATTGTGCTAATTTCAGCCAAGCCAACGAAGTGGTCACGTAACTGTAGCAGGGCTCCCAGATGATAATGAGACCTAAAATCGTTAATAGGATTATGCTGACAAATTGGATATTGAGAATAAGCCGGGCTAAGGTAGCGGTGGACACAGCAAATGTCCGTAATTAGCAGTAACTAAGGGGATCGAGGCCTGATTAAAACTGGCTTTGCTCGGCCACTTTGGACTTAAACTCCGTGTAACTACCATAGTTATTATTCCTCGAATTTGTGTAAGCAATTTTGAGCACAGTATCAACTTTAGGGAGAACACACGTTGCCATAAACTCTTTAGTACTACCAATAAACCTATTGTCCTTTTATAGACGGATAATGTTTCGGAACATGAGCTGTGTAAAATAGCGGACAAGATACTCTAGCAAATACAATTTGTCCACGTTGTCCTACTTTTATCCATGCCATTCCAGGGCGGCTAGCACAAGTTGCCCGCGACTCGTTTGTCGCTCGGTAATCCCTCTCTACCTAGTCTGTAACGAAAGAGACGCACTGAGTGACAAGTGAGAAAATACAACTTATGCTACCCGTGCTGAACAAAAAGTGACCACGACATCACCATTCGTTAGCTGGAACGGGGCCTCACTACATTTAATGCGTTTCTTACTGCTCTCTAAATTTGCTTGTTTTTATAAAAACAATGGCACTTTTTAGGGTTCCGTACCAAAATGGTAAAAAAGGACCCCTGATGGTGAGACTTCATTTTCTGTCTGTCCGTCTGTATGTCACAGCAGTTTTTCTCAGCAACTACAGATGCTATCACTTGAAATTTGACATAGTTGTGTAACTTGCTTGCCCGCATCTATTTTTATATAAAAAAAAAAACAAGTAATTAGAATAGAATGGGGAGTTGAAAATTAAAGTGATTTGATTAAAGCAAATGGGATGTCATATGAAAGGGCTTAATCTGAACATTTCAAAACATTTTTATAATTTTCCGTGATGTACTTTTTGGTTTATAGCCAAAAATTTACAAAAATTGACCCCCCCCCCCCTCTTATCTCCGACGTTTATGAACTAAAAAATCTGAAAAATTCCAGACGTATAACTAATTATTTTTCTGTTTGACGGGAAAAATAAAATCAAGTGTTCAAAATTCGACAAATTGAGAAATAACTAAAAAACTTTGAAAATTTGTGTTAAATTAAGGCAATTCAATCTTGACCGATTTATAAGTAAATAGAGTATACTAAGTATACGTTTGAAGTTTTTTCAAGAAGTTATCTTTTTCTAGTTTCTGTAATAGTTATACACTGCCGAGCGCCCTTTTATTATAAGGCAATAAACATGTCCAGTGGCTCCAGGCCCCTTAAAAATATTAAGTAGCTTGCTCTTAAGCCAATTTATTCTCTATGCCTCCCTTGTCAATAAGGTCGACCCATGTAAGCCGAGGACCTATAATGTATATGTCGTATAAGATAGGCGATGTTCCTACAGAGATGAGCTTAGATAAGATCAATATGAGCCGTACTGCCCGGGCTGTAATTATTTTCCTTCTTTACGCCCGCATAACCATTAAGAGCAGCATTGTGCGTTCACGGAAAAATAAAAATAAATTAATTCAGTCGCCGTAAACAGCGAGCGCGATAGAGCGGGTTAGCTGTATTGAATAATTAAATGGGCGGTTTCGGGGCAAACGAGTGGATTATCGAGTCCTACCAATTAGGGGTAAACGAAGCAGCTGCTCCAGATTGGACTTTCATATCAATTAATTTCGACTCAACGACTATGAAGCACCTATTGCCAAACTTTAACCTCTAATAAATATAAATTATCCCCTTATTACGGGTTGTTTTAAAACAGTTTCGTCAACTTTATTACGTTCCGTGAAACTAAAACGAGTCTCTAGCGACCATTGTTATGTAATTTTCTCATCCAATTACGATTCCCCTTGTCCCGTAATCCTATTTGCCTGCTGCTACCGTTTAGCGACGTCAGGCCGAGACTAAGGCCCGCGTTTCGCTTTTCTTTACTTTGTATCAAGTTAATAGTAATTCCGTGATAGTATAATGCCACGGTAATGAGATGAGTTGTGTGGAAGTCTCTTCTTGTTTATTTGCACGATAAGGGCCCTCCAGTCGACGTTCGCGATACGAGAGCGAACGTATCCCCTCGCAGTTTTAATGGGATAGAAACGTATCCGTCCCCTTTAACGACAGCTTTATAAACGTATCTTATATCTTATTTTGTCCCGCTCTAGCGCGTTTGTCAGACGCAGATATGTTACTTTTATACACTTGCAGGGGTGTAAGTGGTTTGCGCTATTTGGGGTGACGTGACGGATACATTACTCGGTAAAAGGAAAATTATGGTGCACTTCGCCAAAATATCCTACACCACCCCAACACATGGATGAAAAAAATGTAAATAGTTTAAATAACCGCGAATATTGCACACAGTAACTACATTTACGAATTTCAAAACTTGAGTTTTTATCTAGTATTTAAGAGCAACTGCTACTTTTCTAAAAGACAAATGTAAGCATTTACTGAATAAAAGCTTATAATAAATCATTCGTTTTAAATTGCTAAAAGTAGTAATTTAAATATCTACTTAACAACTAACTTACATTAAAAGAAAATAATCAATATAAACTAAAACTAATAAACCGCTACCAGTGTCATTAGTTATATGTATCTACTCGTATATGCCAATCGCCCACACCTAGAACCTTTAATCTGGGTTTTACAGTAGCGCAGGCGTTAATAACTATTATCCGTATAATCTCATAGTTTCATACGGACTCATGGCGACCATGGAACAGTGCGTACATTAAAGTAATCTTCTTTTAATAACGAAAAGGTACTGACTCTTCACTCCTTTCAAGCATCTGAAGCGCTTCATCGGCTCATTAAGTAAATTTTTAGAAAAGTTAGAGGGCAACAAATATATTTGAACAAACACAATTTGCGATTTGTGCTGCGTATTACCAGCGAAAGATAACTACAATCAGCGGACGAGACTGAGACTGTCCTGTACATACCTGTAGTAAAGGAGGGACACCAGCGCATGTAGCAGCAAGTTGACCAGGTGGTAGCCTGCTGGGTGAAGTCCATGCAGCGCGTAGTTCCAGCGGAAGGTCAGCACTGTCAGCGGACGGTAGGATTTGTGGGACTGTTCCTGTGACAAACAAAGTTGATTTAATATTTTGTTTTTGAACGCAGTCACTTTTGTTAAGCTTATGTACATTAGTTGACACAAACAAAATGCCGTAACACACTGAACATGTTTTTTATTATGACATACTGTTACTGAAGTAGGATCATAAATGATAAATAGAAATTAAATATTAAAATATATTAAAGATGCAGTTATTGAAAAAGCTTGTTAAGAACACTGTATCATTTAAACTGGCATTCGATAGAATAATACTAGGTATATAAAAATAATAAACAAGAAGTATTACCACGTAAAACATCTTGACCTTTATAGGAAAACTTTTCCAATCGTGTAGGTACTCGTAGTTTGACAACTACAAGGTCACTTCGACGCGTAGGTTGGTAATCGTCACGTAACTTTAGGGTAGGCACAAAAAGACGATATGTAGAATATAACACTAATATTTACTATGGCAAAAGAACTCGTAAGCACATGATACCTAAGATTTTTAACCAACTGAGCCCAGATATGGAAAAATGTAATAGTAAAGAGATTTTTAAAAAAAGATTAAAAGTAATACTTCTAGATAATATAGATACATAATATAAAATATATACTAGTATTAAATACTTCATACATATTAGTGTTATGCATACGTCTCTGCTGTACTTGCATTATAAATACATATGATAGTAGTTACACCTTAGTCTTGTAACCAAATTAGATTCAAGTAGATTAGTAGCTTAGCTTAGTACTTAAGTTAGTTTGTATAAGTAGGTATAACACAATAATGGCTTAAATTGTGAGCGCACTATTCGCCAACAAACTGCCCCCAGTTTGGCGAAATTTTTTGTTTACCTACCACCTAAGATATTTTGAAATAAATAAATAAAATAAATAAATAAATAAATAAGTTATTGCGGCCCTGAAGGCTTACACTTTACTTCTCGAATCCAAAATGTTACTTTTTATATCATCCATTATTAAATATACATACGCTTTGATCTCCGAAAATTGGTTGCTGGAAAAGTAATTTTTCGTTAACTAAATAATTACGTTTCCATAAATTTCTATTAAGTTATGTTTTTCGTTTTATTTCTTGCTCTTTCAAGGAAAAGCAAGAAAAAGGACATAATACAGTGAAAACACACATTTGAAAACGACAGCAAACAATGTCGTTTAGGGAATGTTAAATATATATTTTAGAAAATTAATCACGAACATCTTCCAATTTGCGAGTCGATAAATATGTTTGAACGGTAGGAAATTAGGTTAAATATAATGGTTAGTTATAGCCTAAGTTCGGTACACACTGTAATCCCTCGTTCGTTAATATACGCCGCTGTGTACTGGAGCAAACATCATAAACTGGCATTAATATTCAGCACAACGGTAACATTGACTTTGACGATCAACGTTATGATATTCGTCAATTATTCATATTTGCTATACCCGAGTAAAGTGCCGAGGTAAGTGCTTTAGTCTGCAGCATTACAACAAATCATTGTAAGTCGTCACGTAAAAAATACGAGTACATCCTAATCTAGTCTAGTTTTCGGTTATAATATACCTGTGGTCATACGTATTGATTGTTTACATCGGCTTAACATCAAATTTAATTGTGCAAGTGTAACAATAACATCTGACAAAAACGTCTTAAATCCTTTGTTGTTTGGATAATTAACAAGCATACCATTGTAAAAGGTTGGTCTTCAAACAACAACTACAAATGATGGGGGATATTGGATGGTGAAGTCTATCTCTGTTTGCAGAGGGTACAAGAGAAATATAAGTAGGCCGAAGAGTTATATGGGCACAAATGGATAGCCTAAAATAGGGGCCCAAGCGAACAAGAATTTCAAAAATTTCAAAAATGTGGAATATGTAATAATGTACGTTTTATACTATATATTTCTTTCCGCTTTATTTGAAGCGTTTTGATACACTATTACCTACCTTCCGTTCACAAAATATTCGACGAAATATAAATTTTTTGGCTCGTTGGACTTATTACACGTGCTGTCGCACGCTACACTATTTCCCACTAGAAACTAAACGCTTTCCTGGAACAAATTTCCCTCTAAAGATGCCTCTGAACAATGCTAGCACACGTTCAAAAATGCCTCTGTCTCATAAACATGATTCATAGACATACAAAATTAGCAAGCGGAACGGCAATATAGGGTGCTTCTTTAAATGAAATTCCATGTCAGGTAGCTTGTCCCATAATGGCGCACATTTATCACCGGTACAATATAGGAGTAATAATAAATACTGTTATAACTTCGCCTTCTATCCGGTTCAAGCCGTGGAGCGTTGTAGTATCGCCACATACATCAGGGAGTGAAACAAATTGAAGTATTTATGATCTCACGGCAACATTCATACGAGTTAAAATGTTAAGTTGCAGTGCATGATTTTTGCTTTAATCACCGTTGTGATTTTTATTCGACGTTATTCGGTGTGATGCACGAGTAATGTAGAGATAAACCAGTATAAAAGGGTATCACGCGCGTTTTTCTTCTCATGTTTATCAAGATCTTATTCTATATAATAACCTAAAAACCTCTTAAAAAGCTCAAAAATACATTTTAAAGGGAGTTTATCTTAGAAAAAATAGTTTTACCATAGCTCTTGTATGAATATACGTATCAATTTTTGCAATATGGAGAATTTTATTATGTCCATATGGAGGACTCTGCACCAATGTCAGAGTTTGAGGCTACGCTCACGCACCTACTACAAGGTGGGCCAAAAGAAGTCATCCGATGTTGTTTGACTCTCTTTTTTTGAATTGTTACGCAAAAAAATAGACACGATTATTCCGCGTTCTTGGGGAGTGTATCGCTCCATGGCTTGTTCACTTGTATTTTGCATCTGTCAAGTCCACAAATGTCAAAACAGATTTGACATTGGCGAATTTGCAAAAATGAGAGCATCTTCCAATAGGGTGATTTCTTTTGGCCCACCTTGTACTACCGCTGCACCCTCCAATCCCGTTTTGCATTAAAAAACGCAAAAAAATTATCGGCACGTGTAGCATTCAATACTCTTGTCCTACCGAGCCAAGCTATCCCTATTGCAGAGTTACAATGTCTAATCACCTCTTTCTCACTACACCCGTACGGAGGGTTAAGTTCAACACGCGTATGTTACAGTGTAAATAAATCAACAAAGTAGTATATCCGTCCGACATCCGTCATAACGCCGTGACGGAAATCATTACAAGCCCGTTTATCTGCGTCGCGTCCGCCGAGATCCTAACGGCTTCCAGGACATTATGAACTGTTACCAAGTTCCAGACAGAGGACAGAGCTATATGATTGATATAACTTTGTCCTTTTTACTTGTTCCTCGCAGGTTTCAATTGTTCACGGCTTTAAGAATAAATGACCGGTGGACTAATGGTGCGTATGCAGGTCTCATTTATGTGCAACTGTGTCATGGATGAATGATTTAAATCTTATATTAATGTCTTTATCATAGGTAGGTAAATACATTAATATTAATGGCTACACGTGTAAGCTAGGCTAGTGATGAAAGCCGTTTTATTCATCTATACAACAGAAAATAGGTAAACGCGTGGTTTACACTACCCTATGTAAGGTTTTCAATGTGTTTTTTCTTTAGAGCCATATCTCTCTCATATTTAATATTCATCGAAGTTACGGGTTGTTTTTACACTGGTTTGCCTATCAAAAAGTCGATATATTTTTATAGAAAAGTTTTGATCTTCAGTCTATATTAAGAAAACACCTTTTAAACTCTGTAGAAATTATCTTATTCTTATCACAGGGAATGTTTTTAAAGGCTATTTAATTTAAACTCTAAGAATACAAATAAATAAACGTCGCTCGTCAAAGGGCTTTGACCAACGTTCTGCTTTTATTTCTAATATAACCCGGTTAAGGTATCCAAACGGATCAAAGAAAAGCTTTTCATTAGGGATGTGGGGAGTTTGCCGTGCAAATATAATATGGGAAGTGTACGGAGCTCGGTCGCTTTCCTTAGTACGTTCAGAGCCAGAATGGTCGATTTGTATACAAAATTGACTCTAAAAGGAGTCCATGGCATTGAAAGTATTAACGTTTGCGTACCTCTCTTCTCGCAATTAGTATTCTATTTCAATCACAGCACGTTCTAATGAGTTAGTCGTACAAGTAACATCGTGTGAGGTTGTTTTATGTCGTCGAAGTTTTGTTATGAACGTTAAACAATAATCAAGTCTAACTGTAAATAAATGTCTTGTGACATGGGAATACAATTAATTATTTCCTTAGCTTTGATCTGTGTGAAGACATTGATAGCTAGCTTTACTTTCACATCTTAGCTTTCAATATCTTTCTATCTGCCAACGTCAGAGAGAAAGGTATTGGTTTCAACGTTAAAACACGTGAAGTAACTAATAATTACATTATTAGGTAGTTTTTGAACGAATGACTGATTGTAGAGTTTCTTGTAGCGCTTTTCATCAGTGGCCTCCTCTTGGAAAGCGAACACTGGTAAAAGGGTGAATTTCAGGGCGTTTCAACCGCCGACATTAGTGTCACCAAATATATTGACGAAATCAATGACAATACAGCAACTTCTGATGCTGATAGAAACTACATCCCCGGTTCTACTTCTGTTTACATCAGGAGTTGCTGGTGGGTGTCATTGATTTCGTCAGTATATTTGGTGACACTAATGACGGCGGTTGAAACGCCCTGAAATTCACCCAAAAGTGCCGGTGAGGCCTATTAAAGAACAAAGTCCATTAGACTCCTTCGGTTTATTGCAATAGGATAAAATAACATAGATATAATTATTACATAACTGTGTACTGTATGGTACCATAGGGAACGGTCGAATTTTCCGTGATACAAAGTTACTTCTCTCTTCCTATTAACTCTCTTTGCAACAATCATGTTGCAATCAGGTTGTCTGCATTGATGTGAAACGTGACGATTATAAGCGTTTGATTCTTGTAGTGAATAACCTAAACAAATACGCCGTATCTTTTCACTTCCGATCTTGTAAAATGGTACGCCGTTTATTCACTTTACCGTCAAAGATAAAAATCCTAGCCGCAGAATATTTTAAATGTACCTTTGGGAATTCAAATTTCCAACGAACTGCCGAGTTCCGTCTAAAACTGGTTCACTATACGCTGTTTAAAAACATTTACTTGACATTAATGTTTTAAATGGGATATTTTTCCGATATACTCTCAAAGCTATATCCACCTAGGTTTCTACGATGTAGTTGACTCAGCCAAATCAAAACAAGAAATCTATATGTCAGGCTGCTTTTGCACACGTATTGTAACACAGCATGAAAATAAATGACCAATTGAGAGAGAGAGAGAAAAAAAAATGAGAGAGAGACGTTTGCAACAATCATAAGAGCTACCATTATCGTAGCACAATAATGTGCAATATGGTTTAGTGTCGAAGATGGACCTTGGATCATCGTTGTGATGGCTTTACCATTACACACAAAGATCGCAGTTCTCATTTCTCAAGTGAAATATACAAGTATAGTTGACACAATGAAAACTCCAGGATTACTCACACCACCGTACTTACAGAAGATTAATACAATATTGCCCTGAACATCCGGTAACTACTGCTGGTAAAAGAGCGCATATCTTATAAAAATAATTCCGCATTTGCGACCTTATTTCTAACCATCGTGGGTACTTATGACCAGCTGCTGTTGCAGATATACCCTTTTTACTAGGAAAGGCCCGAATGTCTATCCATGGGGCGCTTCATTAAGATCAATTTGGAGGCTTTCTTTGTACAAAATGACACCGACAAACTGTTGTTACTTATTAACCCCAAAGATTAATACTAAGTCGCGTTGAGAATGCAGCGTCCCTATACTGTAAAATAACTCTTATGTTTACTTTATAAGGTAAAGATTTAGATAAAGGTACCAAAAGGGATGGCAATAACTGGGGTGGTGGGGGAAGGAGACAGCGTTAAGTAATAGAGACGTCATTGGGATTTGTTTGCGACCCACGTCGGCTTGTTCCCCCTCCCTCCCTTTAATTGGGTGAAATAAAAACAAATGATTTCTTTATACGCACGACGGGAATTATAAAGCTGTATTTACAAAAGCTCTCGAGCGAATACTGAGTGTCCTTTCCTCCGTTTCCTCTTAGTAATAATGTCCTTTGCTTTTGTTCGGTGTTGTCATGGAAAAATAATATATGAGAGTAACGTGTTTATACTTATGGTAAACGCGAAGGTTAATTTCGTTTTTGTTTTAAGTAAATTGATTTACTTTCATCAAAGTGCAAAAACTCAATTTGAAGCTAAGGATGTGAAACAGTATAAATTTAAATGCGGAAAATAGTTAATCGAATTCCTAAGCGATATTACTATTTATATTAATTGTATCCCTTATAAAATGCGTAGTGCTTGCGTAGATAACAAATAGTTAATTGATTCAACACCGGGCTGCAATGCCGTTATTCCCAAGGCCAAAAATTTAAATCAGAAGTGTATGTCAGAAGTGTCAGAACACCGAGTATCGAGCCAGAACAGAATACCTCTTGGAAATAAGACCATCCCATAGTTTAATCAAGCAGCCGCGAGCTTTAATTCCGCCATCCTAGTACACCTCAGTCCCTGCAGACATTATTAAAAATATTCCCTCTCGTTTTTGTTTCGTATTTTGTAAAGGGGAAGAAATGTACAACTGACGTAAAGAAGTGAGCAGGAAAAACGCCTAGAGCAAGGTCTTCGAGTAATCCGTAACTTTATGTTGCTTGTAATTACATGGAGAAAAAAGAAATTTAGATTTGGCTTTGTTTAGAAAGAGGTATCATTGTTCACATTAGGGAAATTATAGCCGAAGGCGTACGGCTGCTATGTAAGTATTTCTTCCGCTTGAAAACCAACGCTCCCGGATAATTTATCAGTCCTATTCATGAAGAGAACACCCGAATTCATCTTCAGTCCAATTTTATAAAACAATTGACATTAAAAACGAAGACCTAGCGAAAGCGAGGAAATGGAACGTAACTTTAATATTTGATACATTCCCTTCGAAGTTCTTTTCGTTAAAGATAACGTTTGACAATTTGAAGCAAGAGGTTCTCGATACATTGTGATCTGGAAGGGGTGAAAAGGTTCAGTCACGTAATGATGTGTCAGTCGGGCCCCGAAGTAACTGGCGTCGGAAATTTTATTCCCTTATTGACAACGAGGAATATCTCAAGTATGTGTTAACGTGTTACGTAAGACTCTGGCCGTATGTGGAATGTATTGGTGAAATGATATATTTGTGTGGAAAGCTTTTTTGCCCTGATTTTTGACTGATGAGGTAATCATGTACGTTTGTCCATTTGCGTGGGTTTTTCGCAAGAGAACCTCATTGCTCTCAACCAATTGCGTGTGAATTCGCCTCTAGAGGCGCTAGTGTAGCGTGAGGTCTCCGAAATGTCAAATTTCACTGTGGATAAATATGGTTTCAACGTCAACTGTTTTCACGCCCGTAATAACCATCTTTGAAAGCTATACTTCAGGACCTTACTCTTCAATGGCGTCAATGGCGTCAACATAGAGAACCAAGCTCAAAATAATATGTCTGGAAGCAAATACGAGAGACTTGACTTGGTTGACTTGACTCCACTTACTACTTAAAATAAGAGACATGACATTTAATAAAAATATTAAGACTCCAGCAAAAAGTTGCTTCAACGCGTAAAGTTCAGGTAAATAAAAAAGTCAACCAATCGTCAAATGGACCGCTCGTATAACAAGAACGAAAGTTTTTCATTTGACAGAAAAATACCTAGAAAAATAAATCAACTAAATGAATGAGTACTGTGACTAGATTTATTGAGACTAAATAAATAAAGTATCTATTTTTTGTCGATTACGAAGGTGGCAGAAAGAAAATAATAGGTAGGTTGTTGGAATAACGCTACTAGCGACCCGCCCCGCCTTAGCACGGGAGGAATTTTCCAAAAAAATCTTTCAGACAAACCTTGTCCTGACCATTACAAAAACAACAAAAAAACAGCCAAATCGGTTCTCAAGGATGATCTTTCATACATGCGAAAAAAAATATTTTCAATGATAGCTCTTTTGTGCTCGTTTGCCTTTCTTATGCTATAAAATACCGTTTATCGGAAATAGTTCAGATATAGTAATTCATTAATTTGTCTATTTATTTGTGCATGCTTCCATACAAGTATTCAAATGAAGAGCTGAAATGGTTTACCTATCGATATTGGTTGAGTTGATTCAGAAGACGACAAATACGTAACTTGGCTTTTATCATGACATCTCGGTTTCGTTCGGAGTAAAATTTTACTTAAAGCATTTAGCATTGAGTACTTACAATGTAATTTATTGTAGAACATAGCACTTTGGAGGAAAAATACCCGTCTTAACAAAAAAAAATGCTTTATTTCACACATCATAAAGACAGGAATGTCAAAACAAGGAAAGTCAGATACTCATAACATTTTCCTTTATCTTTGCTTATAACACATTATTTACCGTAAAATATGAATATAAAAAAAAATACATTGTGCTGTGAACAAAATTTAGAAAGACATTAAATATACCTACTTGGCGACGTTTTTTGAACAAGAGTAAACAGTTCACGTTTCTGAAGAGACTTTGATGGATGATCTAAATGAATTCAATTTGCGTTCATTGTACAGTGGTAATGCGGCCCTAGACAAGATACATAACGATAACGATGTTCCAAAACTGTCAGATTGTATAGGACTGACGTAACCTGCCAATCTATTGCGTCGGCCGCTAATGCCTATTCCATACATTTTCCTAACGCAAAGCAAACGGTAACAGAGCCCTTAGCCAAGATGCCCATCGATAACTAGCGTTTCTATTCGTTTCATTTTTAAACCAATCGCGTCACTGGTAGATCACGTGACTCTCCGTATGACGTGATCTACCATTGACGCGATTGGTTTAAAAACCAAACGGATAGAAACGCTAGTTAGCGATGGGCATCTTGGCTAAGGGCCCAGAGCCCTTACCCAAGATGCCCATCGATAACTAGCGTTTCTATTCGTTTCGTTTTTAAACCAATCACGTCACTGGTAGATCACGTGACTCTCCGTATGGCGTGATCTACCAATGACGCGATTGGTTTAAAAACTAAACGAATAGAAACGCTAGTTAGCTTAATGCATCTTGGCTAAGGGCCCTGTTAAGCTATAATAAATACCATTTATCTCACTTAAGTATTATCAAGTATATTTTATTTTACAATTGTTATAAATTAATTAAAATCATCATTTTGTTTTTGCTTGGTCACACTTTTTACAGAAATAATGATATTCCGTTTAGAAGAAAGACGAGAGTATATATCAAGAAACAATTAAAACGGCTTCGTTAAACATCGTTAAATATCGCTCGTCGCGACACGCATCCCGAAACACAATCAATAACCATAATAAGGACGCCGCCGGCTCCCGGTTAATTCTGTTGCGAAATTTCTAATTTTGTTGCCGAAATGTCTAATATAAACATTAGATTATATGCCCGGGTTTAATAAAAACGACGATAACATCGACTCGCTCCCGGGCTAATTCGTTTTCTAAAATTATTCGTAATAAAAACAGGCCGCAAAGTGCTCAATTACACGGTTTTACTTATTATTCGTGTTGAATACTGGTACAGTCTAGGATTTTTAAGTAGAGTGTAAAGTATTTTTTCAAGAATGTGAAATTTAAATTGGCCTGACATTTTAGGCGTTTTTTTGGTTAAAACAGTTTATTTAATGTCACTGTCTGGAAATAATAAAGCGGCTGAAAATAAATATTACTCATGACTTAAGCAAGTTTCTTTAGCTTTATGTATGTTTCTGTGTTATCTCCTAAATAAATACATAGATAATCTCGTGAAAAAAGGATTCTTATTTAAATTTTAATGTTTTGCCAATTTCCTACAAAAAAGAAATCCACGAAATGATTTCCCAGTTCCACCATGTGTTAAGAACTGTCAACCATAATAGAAAAAAAGGCACTAGGGCATAGTCCACTACCGACTTGTTAGAAGCTAATTTTTTAAACCCATAAAATAATTTTGTACAATATTTCGCACGGTGAGTAAACAAGGATGAGTCTAGAATGCAGTTTTTATTCTAATTTGTCAACTTAAACGTTTAAACTTGATTGAAGGCTAACGATGTCGATGATTCAGGGCTTATTCGACTTAGACAATGAAGAAGCCGAGTTGATTGCATCAGCATGATAGGGATCGCGTTAGCTCGGCAAAAACATCTAAGCGTGCGGTAACGAACTAGGGCAGATCTAGATGATTAGGTACATCAGAGATGCTATCAACTGGATGATGTTCGTTAGACATAGCTAGAACAAACCTCATGTTTATTCACTACGTGACTATCCTTCCTATTACGTTCTTTTGAGTAAGTATAAAATAATGACTCGTTAAATTGATAAATCGTTACCCTGTGTCGTTTTTACTCCAAGCCAAAAGAAGTGTAATGGATTTTTTAACACTCTCAGAGCAAGCGCAAATGAGTTAGAAAATAAGGAGGGAGGACTTAAAAGGAGTAGTTGGAAGGGAAAAGGGAACTTGTATTCTCAATAAATGTAAGCAGATACGCTAGTGCTACTGGCTACAGAGTATCTTTACCAAAAACCTACAGATTTGTGTTTAAAGAGTGTGAAAAAAAAACTCAACAACAGATATATTATTAACAGCGATCTGTTAAACGAGTCGCAAGCCATTCGCAGCATAAAACACTCCCAAGTAAGGCGTCAAAGACTTGAATATTTACCATGAAAATTCCATCCTGTGTACAAGCTACTTCGAAGTTTGTAATCTTTTGACGCAACTTGGACTAGTAGAAGTTGAACCGCTTCATTTCTGCGCTTGCAGTGTTAAGAGCTCTTTTCCTTACAATATTAGCATATAAATGAAACGCTTGGCCATTTTCTTGGTTATACGACGGTCCGAGGTCGCGATTAAGTTTTTGAGATAGCGTGGAAAAAGAATCTAATAACAGCACAGTTTATATAGTCCATTACTGATCTTACGAATGTATTTATAAACGGGATTAAGAAGAGAGGAGATTAAGTGAATGTAAAATGGTATTAACTATGAATGAAATATTCGACAGCCAATAGCTGTCCGACCTTCTTGATATTTGGCAGTCCGCATCTATTCACTGCCGAATATAATTTTATTTTGCACGTTTTTAAACAAATAAAGGTAAAAGGTCTAAATCTGCTTACATTCTCAGCAATGTTATTCTGTTAACTCAAACGTCAACCAGTTCTACTCAGTCGATGAATAGCCGGCGAATTTACATCGTCCGTCAAAGTGGGTAAATGACATTCAACTGCCTGCACATTCATTTAGTCGCTGGTTTCACAGACGACCAGCTGTCAAACCAGCGTTAACAGAATAACATAGCTGTTTAGTATAAAACTATGAAGTCCAAGAGCCCGATACCGGGTTGAATATGGAAATAAAACAACTTGCTGAATATGTAACACTTTGAAAAGTACTGCACGTAAAGTAGTTGTAAAATAAAACATAACAGTATTCGGTTAAAACAGCATCCATTAATGTACGTAACTGAAGTGCAAAATTACCAATTAAACTCAATCAATCTCCAAAAGTTCCGCCTGTACGATACAGCTACCCCTGCATTCACGTCGTTTAGACGTCGTAAATCTAAAAGTGAAGTTTGATGGCCCAAGGGTCGGGACTAAACGATAGAGTCAGTAAGAATGGCTCTCGCTGGGCCATTAACGATGAAGATAGTGCCGTATACGGAGAATAAACCGGCTGCCGATGGCAGATCGTATCGAATACCCAGGACCCCTCCGTAACAATTATAATTTGAGTTTAGAAGACAAGTGGGAATGGGTATTGTCCTTATATATGTATTATTGCATTTAATTTTGTTTCAATTTAGCCGAGTTCTAGAGGGTTGTAGCGAATTTAATGCTACTGTCAATAGAAGAAAAAAAATACATACCTTAAAAATTAATTGCGAATATAAGTAAACAAAAAAAAAAGTTTACGATTTTATTTGTGACTTTGTCAGAATAGCTTTAAATGAACAAATACAAGAATCAAGCAAAATTAGGTTCACAGAGTTAGGTTCAAAATGGTCCCTTCTGTTCCTAAAAGTTAACGACGTGGGAGTTGTTAACTCATATAATTTCGATACAGGCCAAAACTACACCAGACTCCCATTACGCGGATATATCCTAACCCGAGAAATTTGGTTTCAAAGTTCTTAACTTTCTGGAACAGGAGAGACAACTTTTGTTTCTGTGACTGTGTATGACCCAAATGTGTCTTAAAATAGTAAAATATCACGCAAACCAAACCTACAACGAAAACATCCTTCATGCGTCACATACTAAACAAGAAGCCAAAATCCCATCTAATTTACTCCAAACTAATACAACACATATCTGAAGATATCTGTAAACTAACTTGCCAAGGATTTGCCGGCTTTAAGATCATATCTGATCATTCGCCGCGAATTATTGCCGTTTTGCCGGCGGCGGCTCTGCGGTATTTATTGTGCGGATTACAAAGCGGGCTTACTGCTAGCTTACAGTTTTATTCCACAGATAGCAAGTTAATTTCGAATGCACGTAGGAAGAGGGTGCAGTAACTATCGCGGCTTAGTAGTGTAAAGGATTATTACAATTGTGTTCTAATTTTACGTAAACCAAAAGACTAAATAATAAAAAAATATTTTTGTTGTATCGTAAAAGCGGTAAAACATATAAGCGTCTTTAGTATGATTATAGAACAAACCCTAAAAATAATAACAAATACTAAAAACAATTTTTTTAGTAAATAAATATCTACTGAGAATGTTATTTATAACATTTTTTTTTAATATAAAGTGAATAAATTTAATTAAATTTAGATGTTAGCTAGCTTATTTCCCATTTCAAATCTATAAAGTGTTCTAGAATTTGCTGTGAAAATTCTAGTTTTAGATACAAATAGCGACATTTTGTAGAATACTTACATTAATTGCGTCTATTCTAAGAACGCCAATAATTCTTGAGTTCTAGCAGTTCTCGTTCGAAGCCACAACAGCCGCAGCATTGCTCGTAGATTAAGACTCGTGAAGGATTCCTGGCATTGTCCGCATGCCGCTAAGCGCCAACCTTGGGAGACGCCTGCTAGCTCCTTCCGAGCAGTATCGATTGGACATAGGACGGAAATCTATTAGCCAATAAATAAAAATAAAATAAAGTTTAACTTTTTAGACACACGCATGCCCGTCATAAAGATAAACACATACATACATATATTTGGTGTGGCTGTTTAAATAATTATATAATTATTGCGTAATTTATGAACGTGTGTGTGACATGAATGAAGTAGGTACTTTAGTGGCGTATGTGGAGAAATTTACATATCATGTTTCATGTAAAAATCTGTATCGAATTTCAAATTCAACTGTAGATTAGATAGCTGGTTAGTATAGCCACCAATGTGTCTAACATTCCACAGATAAACTAAAGCCTCAAATATCACTTGTAGGGCTAGACAAGTTGCATTCGGTGAACGCACGGTGAATGTAACCGTTTTACGTTACGTTAGAAAAATTTATGGAATTGACATTAGCGGCCGACGCGGTAGATTGGCAGCTTACGTTCTATAGGTACATCATCCTATATACATTTTGACAGTTTTCGAACTCCGTTATCGATATGTACTTATCTTGTCTATGTTACGGTAACGCTGCTATGGTAGCTCATAAAATGCGTTTTTTAAAAGCGTGGACTTTTGACTCGAGATACCAGTTTTCAGTTCCAAGTGTACGGTGGATAAAAGGTATATGTAACACGCCCTAGGGTTAGATAAAGTCGACGATTTATACGCCGTTTTGATAGGGAGGCAGTATTGATTGACCGGCAGGCAGAACGGAATTCTATTCGGCAGAGCTAAATAAATTAGTTAAACAATTAAGAGTATCGTTGTAAAGGTTACTGCTTTTACCCGTGACTGTTAGTTATGTAGGATACGTTTTTACTGTTTATGAATTGGTTTGGGTGAAGATAATGTCCTACTTGCATTACTCTTCGATTGTCCAACTATCACTGTATAGTGATTATTTGTGACGATTTTTTTTAGTTCGTTAATATCGACATCAATTTTGACTTATAATAATAATAATAAATCCAGCCTATATACGTCCCACTGCTGGACACAGGCCTCCACTCACAATGAGAGGGTTTGGGCTGTAGTTCCCACGCGGGCCCAGTGCGGATTGGGAACTTCTCTTCTTCTTCTTTGACTTATAAGCCTCATTGTAATTACCAAATGGTAATTACTAATTTTTAATATGAATTAAATTTTAGCAGTCTATGCCAGCGTAAACGACACGTATGCAAACGGCAAGTTTGGAGTGATTTAGCTCAAATGACAGTAAAATTTATATATTATATTTGGTTTGAATGGTTAAAATGACAGAACATGACTTAAATAATCGCAGTAGCTTTTCGGTAACCACTTAAGGCCGCACTCAGAGACGTCATTTAACTTTTAACTTTCATTAAAGTTGCTGCTGTCACTTTCTTTGCAATAGCAATAGAATAAGACGCAGCAACTTTAAGCAAACAAAAATTAATAGACGTCTCTGGTTGCGGCAGGTAACCACGTACAACTTTGAACGGGATTTCAGTACTTAGTACAAACTCGTATTTCCAATGTTTCCATATGATTACCTTGACTCCTAAAGTTTCCAAAGTCACCCCTTATCAGACCAATTTGCCGTACGCCCGACGCGACAAGTACTCGCTCCAGCAACTCGCCGCCGGCGACAGCTCTACTGAGAATTTATCGTAACACGTCGGGTACCTAGTATAGCAGGACTCAATTAATATGGCGCGCGGATTTGGCAATAATAGGCTCTCGGTCAACGGTGTAAGCGCTTTGACGCGCGCTTTATTAATTGTGCCCCGCTATACTAATCTACTGCTCGAACGACAGGCGAGTAAGTTGCTTGGTGTAAAATTCTAAACGTGATTGTGATTCTACATAAAAAATGGTTTAAAAAAACAGGGATATATGTAAGGCGCGACTTAACACTGCTTAAAATGGCTGAGGTGGCTGTTAGTCAAAAAGAAACGAGACACGACAAAGAATTTTTAAACCCTGACGTACTGTTCTACGTACAAATTTTAAAGTAAATCATAAAGATTACCAGCTAAAAACTAAAAATACCTTTTTATATGCAAAAGTGTACGATTGACCCTTTTACACATTTAATAACCGAGCAACGAATTTAATGTGATTTTAGACATAAATGAAAGACTGAAATATTATGTCAAACGCTTACTCATATAGACGCTCTTAAACAAAAGTAAAAACACATGTCATTTTATAATGTAAATAAACATTTGTAATGTTTTCGACCTTTCCAAAAACAAAAAAAAAAATCTTAGCCCCGAGCTGCAATGCAATGTAAAATACAACCGCTTTATATTAAAACATAGCCAATGTTTCCAGCGTGGAAATATTATTTTCTCGTTTTGAATTAATTAAATAGCGGTTTTCTCAAGCGTTAGCCGACGGATCTTCAGTGCGCGTCGGGCAATTAAATTAGGAATACCGGCTACCGCCAATAGCCGCCGTGTAAAAAAAACCGGCCAAGTGCGAGTCGGACTCGCGCACCGAGGGTTCCGCACAAACTTGTAGGCATGTAAATAGTTCGTAAATCACGGGAATACAATATAAACAAAGTCCAGTATAAACTGACACGCAATAAGTATGCACATTAGTACTTAGTGAGTGTCAGCTTATACTGGACTTATTTTTTATGTGATGTAACTACAAATTAACGGTTTTCGGATTTTTTCCTTTACTTGTGCTATAAGACATAGCTTCTTGCAAAATTTCATGATTCTAAGTCAACGGGAAGTACCCTATAGGTTTTGATTCCCTTGAGATTCCCTTCAATATGCGGCATAAACGGCCGTATCTTTTGATTGCGTTGACTTAGACGTTTGATTTTTCACTGATCCAAGGAACTGCAGACTTATGTATGTGATATTAATTTCAACTTGATACCTCCACGCGTTCCTGAGAAAAAGGGTCTTGACAGACACACAGACAGACAGACAGACAGACAAACAGACAGATAGACAGACGGACAACAAAGTAATCCTATAAGGGTTCCGTTTTTTCTTTGAGGTACGGAACCCTAAAAAACCAACAAGGTAATTTATAAGGATCCGAAAACAGGAATGATGTTCGTTTTTTAAATTTGGTTTATTAACACATTTAGGGTCGACTTTTTTAATCCCCAAGGAAAATTATCTGACAGTTATAGTTATCACTTTCCTTTCATATGAAAGAACAGGACGGAGCTACTGACGTTATCTGGAGGTTGAAAAATCAACTACGGGAAATAACTTGTCGTGTTCTTTTAGTTCAGGCTTATAAAAACTGCGAATACTGTGGAGTTGAATGAGAGCTTATATTAAAAATATAAATATATAATATAAATACCTATTATAAATTTAAAAAAGCAGTTGTAAATAAACGTACGACATCGTTTTTTGGGCAGAAAAGTTAATTCGTTATTATATTTATTTATTTATGATTAATATGATTATTCACAATATCTGTATATGTACGCTCTTCTGGCACAGGATAAAATAATCACATGAGCCATCAGTATTCGCCGAGGGGAACTAGAGAGATCCATTCCTTTTCAGCGAATTCGTAGCCGTGGGCAGATTCGAGAATCAGAAATACATTTTCAGCGTTTTGTCTCCTGACTGAAATAACTGTCAAAATTAAACCATTGGAAATGCATTCAGGATATTTGCTAGGATAGTATTATTCATGCCTACATTTTGTATTCTATACCATGATTGGTTCCTAATTACAAAAGAAGGCCGGGTGATTTGTTATGAAAATTGCCTCTTCAACCCAACTAGGTATCCATCTTATTCTTGTATATTCAGAACAACAGTATCGGACGAAATGCTTTTGTGTTACGAAAATCAATTCGAGACACGAAAAGCGAATCAACTGCCTATTACGTAACTTAACAGACCAATTTATTTGTATTGGCCTGCTCGAGCCTCACCGTTCTTATGCCGAGAGAAAAAATAATAAACAACTTCGAAACACAAGCGTAATTTTAATAAAACACAGAAGCCATACAGAACTTTATGAAAGTTCACTTTCGTTTTATGGTTCTGGGCTCTTTTAATGAAGTCGGTTCTCTGATGATCGTTTAGATAAATAATGCAAAGAATTGTATATACTGTAATATTCAAAGGAGTCAAACAGCCGTTAGCGAGCTTGCGTAATATAAAAACCTTGTTTTTCATGACTTAAAACAAGCTGTATCTTTTCCCGATGATTACTAGAATGAATAATAGTGATAGTGATATCATTGCATATTAATATTGTTGAAACCCAACCCTACTTTGCCTTCAAATAATCCCCAGGTGTGCGATCAATGTGAAATCTCCAATCAAACTTTCCTAGATTTACCAGCCTATATTTGTTCAACAAAAAGCAATCCCGGCAGCACGTAGTTACCTACCCTTTCAATTGGTAAAGTTTTATCCGAATCCAAAAAGCCGTTGGAAAATTAAAATGAAACTATGTTCGTAGACGACTTCAGATGGTTATCTGAAGTATACGTAGTTACCAGTACTGAGGTACGTTCTGAGGTATAGTTGCCAGTTGGCAACTTTTAACGAAATGGAAAACAAAAACATCACTTTACGCACGTACCTACATCCAAAGGAAAATAACGTGTTCTAAAAAGAGTCGCACTGTAAAGCATTCCTTAATGTCGAGAACATACATACAACGCCGCCGATGTACCAGAAGTTTGGGCGAACAATTAAATCTCTGAGGCGGCAATTTTCATTACAAACGTAAGGAAGTCCTTTGATAGGAAGCTGGCTTAGTTGGACTGTTTCCAGCTGATAATGCGTAGACTGGTATTGTTAGGTAGTCTTTATATACTTCTTTCCTTTTTGGCTAAAGAAACTGTTAAGCAAAAATACCTAGGTACATATTTAATCCCGAATGGTTTTTAGTTTTCTGACATTTTCAGGTTTTAAATTGATTTTAATCAGACTTATGAAACTGTTTTCACTTACGCGTAAGTTAAAGGAAAAGCAGTCATGATTAGATTGGTGAGTAAGAAAGAAATAAATAATGTTAGTACTTAGATATTTTTACGTACGTGAAATTTTCTTGTCATACAAACCCTTTTAAAACACAAATGTTAGTACCAAGAATCTTTGCTAGGGTTTAACGGTAAGTGCTAAATACGTGTTATAATTCCATATTACCAACATAGGTAGCTCCTAAATCAATATTGAACAGCTGAACGCGTGGAAAGCGCATGTATTTGCTTAAACAGCTAAGCACAAGGGCAGCTAACACTGACGTAGAAAAATTCACCCTGATTCATCCCTCTTACATCTCAAATTTGCATCCTGTAATTTTGTATTTTTTTTGTTCAATCGAATCTTTGCTTGTTCTTAGGCCAAGATAACCAACCTTCCTACTCCCCTGGTTTCACTGAAAACCAGCCTCACGTCTTGATGCAAAGCTGAGCCAATACCATTGCCGTAGTATTGGCTAATGTGTCTGTTCATATGACACAGCCTAAACCAAATCTTACAAGTCTTTGATCCACTTCCCGGAGTTCGATTGAGCTGAAATTTTGCACACATATACAAATCAGATGACAGTGCAATGTTATGGTACCATCGAGCTGGTCTGATGATGGAGAAGGAAGGTGGCCATAAGAACTCCTAAACTACACATGATAAATTCGTCGTGTTTGGGTTCGTTGGATACGTCTTCATAAGCAAATGACCGCGCAAAAAAAAGTACAGTCGGCAAGAAAAGCTTGTCCCAAAAATGAAAATGTTGACAGAAACTTATTATTACAAAGAGACTTAGCGGACGATGTGGCTAAAATTTTATAGATAGGTCAAGTATGTTGGTTCTTAAAAAAATGGATAAATTTGCCAGTTTTTTTTTATGTGTCTATTGGAGCAACCAGTGTCGATCATTGTATATTCATTTAATATCGTAACAAGATGTAAAAGACTACTTACTTAAACAATGGAAGATTTGAATAGGTATTTCATTCGTCGAAAACACTTCAAAACGCCACGGGCGTCCGCCATTCCGTGAGGGAATAGGTAAATTCGTCGCGAAGGGTCGGCATGTCCCTCTACGGCTTAATTCTGAAAAACCGTGAGATTGCCGGCTCTTTATACACTGTTTGCGAATCCGACCGCCAATGTTTCAACCCTTCACCGCTCGAGTACCTGCCAGCAATATAAAAGTTAACCGGCGTCACGCCCCTCGACGACTTTTGCCTCCAGCGTTATGTAATAACTATTTTTTGCGCGAGTTTTCACTTGTTAGGATTTCAAATGTTTCTGTTTCCCGTTCCCTTTGTTTAGTTTTTGCCGTATTTTATAAGCAGTTAATTGAATGTGCAAATTGGTATGACATCATATATTTTTTATCAATATAGTCCGCATGGTCAAGTAGTTAGTCTATGAAGAACTCATTACATTTACATTACACATTCAAAAAATACCGAAATGAATTTACTACAAAGTTGATTAAATGTTACATAAGCCAATAGTTAAGTCCGAGTAAAATGTCTCATTTTCGATTTTTTATTAATTTTTTTAGTTCAGCTACCTACGTATCAAAATCCCGTCATTGGAATCTCAACAATATTTCAATCAATTACTAGCTAGTAATTGATTGAGATATTATATTATACTCTAGAGTATATTGAAATCCAGAATCTCAAAGCTACATACCTTTATCTGCGATATCTCTTAAAATATTGGACAATATGAAATTTAATAACACATGAATAATGCAAAACAGTTACGAAAAGCGTTGGCCTAAAAAGGTAAAAGTAAAAAGAAACGGGGAAGACAAAAATGCAACTGCGCGCTCTTGCAGGTTGTTCGAATCACAGAAGCAGGCAAAATCCATTTGCTAAGTCATTAAACTCTTAAATTTGCAGACTCAAGCCTCCCCTCCCCCGCGCGTTTCTGACATGGGCTGATTACAAAGTTTCAACAGAATGATGCTGAGAAAGATTTTTTAATGAATATTAATTCCTTGCCAGTAAAACAAAGTTTACTCTCGGGCACCAATCGGTAATTGCTTCGTTTCTCGTTCACGCGAAAATTCGTAATCCTCTAGAGTTTTTTCTTTATTGCTAATACAGCTAAATTAATTCACGGAAGAGTCGCCTTTAATTCCATCAATTCGGCCTCTGTTTGGATTCAGGTATATTAATTTAGTTAATTTAAATAAACAATTTAGAAACTGCTCGTACAACTTTGATATTTAAGCTAAATATTTTTTTAAGCGGCCGTAATGTCTAAGTACGGCCGTAATACTTACCTAATATGCATTATATTATTATTATTATTATTAAGATCATGTTTTGTCCACTGCTGGGCAAAGGCCTCCCCCCACTTTTTCCAGTTTTCCCTGTTCTGAGCAGTCTCTGGCAAGTCCTTCAAATAATTTCAAATAATAACATATATGTACTTATATTAAAAAAGTTCTTATAATTTTTAGATATGAAATATTTTAACTAGATTCGAATACAGAGGGTCGTGCTTATAACAAAAAAGTTGTCCTTAAACGGGATACGAATATGCGACACAGTATAAGCCATTAAAGTGTTTGTCACCTATTTTGGTCACCTATTTGGGAGTCTGAAAAATGAGCTATTTTGACTTAGTGCAGTGTTGCACTGGGGATGCGATTTATATGTATAGCTTAGGCATTTGTTTCTGCACGCAACCCGTTTTCTTTGTTTTTATTTTCTTTTAAGGCTTCGGCACACCAAACGCGTGTTTGGCGTCACACCGGGGCGGGGTACTAGTCGTTGTATTTTTTTTTACAAACGCGTGATGAGCGCGACTGCTAGGCGTGAGCAACGCGGGCACGCGTTCGAAACGCGTTGAAGCTGCCGCCGCCTGCGGTGTGCCGGGTGCCGCGTCGCTCACGCCACGCCACGTGACGCGACGTTCAGGACACGCGTTTCGTGTGCCGAAGCCTTTATCGAACTTTTTAACCCCAATTATTCGGCCGGGTCCGGGACTCGCTTCTAAAGAATTATTATCTGACGACGGACTTTTTAATCGAACGCCCACGCAATGAGTGATGTGAGATCAAATCTTGGGCAAAAACGCAGTTATAAGGGTTTTTTCCACAAAGCGGGGTTCAATTAACTGTACTAACTTAGGAACACCATAAGCCTGGTAACCGACCATTGCTTCCTTAATTTGTGCTTTAACACTTTCGTTTTAAAATCCAAAATGTTTTTGTTCATCTTAATAATAATTATAACGGTAAATTATTCAAACAAAAACTGTCTGTACCGTCAACGAATACAAACTGTTTAAACATTAAAAAAAGGTAACATAACTGAGGACCATGTTGAACCGGCCCTGAGCATAATGCCATTGTTTTTATTTCACGCCACCTGATTAAATCAACCTAGCGGAATAAAGCTGGGTGCAGATAAGATTCCCATTGTGCTTGAGATGAAAGCGCTGAAAGCGCTGGCTGGGCGGCAGTCACTGCGGCCACAATGGAAGGTATGCTTTTCGATGCACAATGCCATTCCACATTTCTCATCTCTGAAAACAACGGATTCCAACACTTTTATTGTGCATTAAATTGGAACAGGTGGGCATTTACAAGTTGGTTTTGTATCGCATCATTATTTACGTTGTGAATGATAAAAAGTCTTGTAACAATCGAGTTATTATGCGATGTGTGAATTTTCAGTTGGCGGTTTTTGAATATTCATTTCAAAGTTATGGAAATCTGATAATGGTTTTAATATACAGTTTCGGTTATTATATATAAAATAATTTTAAAATCTACTTTTAGCTGATCGGTATACGAGGATTCCTAGGGCGTAAATTAATTTCAATTGCGCAGAACACTATTCAATTGAAAACTTTGTTGAACTGATCATTATTTTGTGGTGTGTTCTAGCCGTCGTTCAAGTAAATGCTCGGCAAGACAAAAATATGTCAGGCTTGGTTTAGCAGAAAAAAAAAACGGAAGCAATTAATTCGTTTAGCTAGAAAGCTCGTGTTTGACCAAATGCCCATCCGTAAGAGCAGTTTCTTGTAATTTAACTAATATTTCTATTGAAATTAACGTAGTCAGTGAAAATATGTGATTCTGATCCTGATTCTGATACGTTTACCTTGCCCAATGGCCCTTATTATCTGTTACTCTTGACTTTCCTCCACACCTAGGTATCAGATTTGTATTCCGTCTTTGAGATCCAAACAAGATTCGCGGAAGGGTTTCTAGTTATACCTACAAAGGAAAAATCATCCGCACGTCAAAGGGAAAAATAATATAGAGTTCCTTAAAGGAAAGAGACGTAAATCACTTCTGAATGTTATCCTCGCGCATATAGCTGTATGCTCTCGTTCGTAAACATGTGATCTGAAAGAAAACTGACAACAGCGAAGGGTAAACATCGGGGGAGGGCAATCGTGGAATGCATAATAAGACGTACTACGTGTAAGTATAGACATTCGTGTTTTTGACAGTTACTTGTTTCAACTGAATGTTACTTACATTCGGCTACTTGTACGAGTAAGTAATTGAAACGGGATAAATCCAGTGGATTAAAACAACGCAAAAGCGGCTGTTAAGGCAGCTGTTAAGATCTTTGGCAGTTACTTTGTCCAGCTGTAGGTAATGGACATGTGAGATATGGCGACGTGATAATATTTCTTATAAGCAGCTTGTAGCTAAACGTATAAATAACCTAACGCTATAAAATGCCCAAGAGTCTGCTGCAGCACACGTACAGCACACTTCAAAAGTAAATTATAAATTGCAATATCTCCAACAATACCAGCAGCAGCCGCTCGTAAAATGCTCGTTTGAAATCTTTATTTTCTCTAACCCGATGCAGGTTCAAATGTGGAAAATGCCTGCCCAAAAATGGGATTTTGTCGTATCCCACAGTGTAAAAGGAAAAAATGGATAACAGGCTAGGGACAGTGAAGCGAGGCTGGCTCATAAAAATTGTAGCGGAGCTCACATCGGCTTGCCACTGCCATGGGTTAGGCTGCTCATCTTTGTCACCACATTTAGGTATCATATAAATAGCGAGTTGGGACGACTGGCTTGTTAGAGTGATGGATGACAGCTGCTCGTATGCGGTTGATATTCATGAGGGCGCGTGTGAAGTAGAGTGGCAGCGCTGGTCAACGAAATTTGTAACCTTTTTTGTGGGTCAGTATTTTTAGTGTAGTGATGAAGCGACGTTTTTGGCTCTTGGCAGTCGTGTTATATCTACAATCAAGAAGTAAATTGTAGTTAATTTTATTTTTACTCAGCAAATATACCCTGCCTTGTCTCACAATAAAATAACGGTCAATATTCAATCCAAATAATGGCTTGCGTTTCCCGGGATATCATCCTTCTCTCGAAAAGTTCATTTCATACATATTTATTAATGGAATTTTACAAGAGAAGGATGAAATAATATGAATTGAATAGCCACTATGGCCGACTGAAAGTAAATCGATCTGACGGAGCATATAGCATTTCCGTATTGTTTTATTTGATAATACATACATGTATCTCCAAACAACACAGTGCACAGTGCATGAGGTCTAAAAAAGTCTTTCGGATTCGGGTGAAGTCGGTTAGACTAGCATAAGACCTTATGAGAGGGAATGAGAGAGAAGTACAAACCACAAAGCACCACGAAGGTTGTTTTATGTGCTGTATGTATGGCCATAAAGCTTTTTTATTCTTATTATTCTTACACTGTTACGTAACCAATGATCATCATCCTTAGTAGCAATTTCACCATATGATGTTAAATGTTAATCGATTGTTAGTTCATAAACTTTGGCAGCTGTTAACACTCTAATCGTCTGTTAAGTGATTGGTGAAATCCAACATTAACCTCATCACACTAACCGGCAGGGGTCAATTTGTGGTCAGTCCCTTATAAAAAAAGTTTTCTTTTGCATTAAATGTTTCAGGCTAGAAATATTTATATCCCAAATTAACTCTCTATTTCGGCAGAAACGTGGATAAATAGGTAATTAGTTGCGTAATAAAACTGTGAAGGGTATTAATGGCTGACCGGCGCGAGAGTAGAAGCTACGGCGGCGTTGCTCGCCCAAGCGTTTGCTAAAGGAGATTTATAACGACTGGGGTCATTACACTCTAATTAGCTTTATTGAGGTTTTTTTGAAGAATGTTATGGTGCAGGGTGTTAGGGATTGGTAGATTTTAGGCTTTTTTCAGGCCATACAAGTGTGATTTGAGTCAAAAATAAATAAAAAAACGAATCAAAGTCCCTGTTGTTTATACATAATATAGTTTTCGTGACGTGGGTCATTATCAAAATTGGTAATTATTATATTTTGGTTAAGTCCTACCAGCAATAATATCTTAGGCAACATTGGGCTCAAAATGATCTGAGACGCCTCCTATTACTACATGCTTTAGAGCGTGGCAGATATTTTTGAGTCATGTGTTGGCTAAGATATTATTACTGGTGGAACTGTATACAACAATATACAATAATAACATGCCTTTTGTATAGTTTAGATACCAACATCACCCTCCACTGCAAGTAACTAAGTAATACGCACCCCAGAGTCATTTGTCATCGTTACGCCACATTTATCACAAAAGAATAGCTAAACGAGTGAAATTAAGATAAGAGTTTGACAACTAAATCTTCACTGCCATTGTCTCCTCAGAGAGTCATATTCCTGTACAAGTTGCGTGGCTTGGGCACTCAGTTTTTGGTAAAGCTAGCTCTACACAACGAGATTAATAATGGCCCCATAAACTCCATTAGTCCGTAATTAAGTTAAATGAATAAAATTTACCCGCGCGTTCATGTTTATAATTTACGCTCTGAAATTTTGATCAAGGGTTTGGATACCTACGAGTATAGCAATAGAGATATTGGATGTTTAAGCCTTTGTTTCTACTGAGGCCGTATTAGGAAAAGTTCCACACAGTGAAAAGGACAGGAAAATGTGACTCCTATAACTCTGTCCCTTTCCTGGTTTATACGGTTTCTTGGCAAGTAGACCCCAAATGTATAAAGTATTCCTTTAGCAATATACAGGCACGTAAAGAAAGGGAACTAATCCATCATATACTCGTAAACTCCTTTTCGCACAAAATTAATTTTGTCATGACATGAATTAGCCATGATAATTAAAAACAATCCCTGGTTGAACTTAATTCCGCTTTCAATCCTCTCCAATCATAACGCAATGTTTTCGTTATGGTCACAAAATCGTCTATATACATCAAGCACAGAACCCTCATCTACGAAGGTTATAATATCCCTCACGACGTATCTAACCTATCCGTACTCAGGAAAGTTCATTTCCAGGTAGCGAAAGAGACATAGCTATATTACTGCTATAACTCTGTCCCGTTTTCTGCACTCCTCTTGTCCTTTTTTTGAATTTGGCAGGTTGTCACAGCTTTTAATTCGGCCTCTGGAAACTAAATTCAGAGAACCAATCTACTGTCTATCAAGAAGATTGGTTTTTGATAGACGAATGACTAACCGTTATTTCACTGCTTCGTGCGATTCAGGCTTTAATGCAATCAATACCTGAAACAAAAAAAGATAAAATTGTTTGATGTACAATATCATTAGACTTATTGTTTTGGCACAACAGAGAGTGTACCGACACAAGCTAGAAACTTTTTAAAATGTTCACGCTTTTAAGCCTAGATTCTGGAACGACTTTGTAGGCTTTTAACGTTAATGTGGGCCGACGGCTTGGATCTAGACCACACACGGGATGAGCTAATTGTTTTTATTTCACTATTTGGCGTGAGCGTGTTTCAAATGCGAAATATTTCATGAAAACTGTGTTTTGCTATCGCTGATTTTTACTTTTCAAGAGAAAATGTAAAAAATGGCATGAATATTTTGCAGAAATCCTTTATTCATGAATAACAGAAATCCAAATGTATTTAAAATCCTATTTACATTATTCTCAGCACTCCCTAAGTCCCTACATCAGATCAGGCTGCAAAAAATAAAGTGTTACATTTACATATTTTAGTGAAGATTATGGGTCGTGAGCGGCGCGGCCGCTTTCCATAAGCGAGAAGCTCAAGCACCTCCATTTGTTGGGTTAGCTTGTCAATTTTTTGCCGAGAAACATAAATCTTGCAGCGTATCGCATTAGTCAGGCTACCGAAGTCCGAACTACAAACAAGGCGATGCGTGCAGATTTCGGGCCAGCCAGCAGATTTATGCCTCAGTAACGTGCCCGAAAATAATTGGAACGAGACCGAATACCGAAAAATAAATTGGCGACCGCACCCCTCCGCCGGCGAGCCACGGCCGCGGCGATTTGTTATGGCGCTGGAGGGGAAAGTTTGGACTAGCTTATGCTATCTAGGGGTTTGGGAAATATATGTATACTTTATGCTAAATATTGATTGAACTTTTTTTGATGTAAGTAGGTACTGATTGTTTTATGAGTAAAAACCTCGGGTTACCACTAATAATTTGTAGTAGTTTTCGACACACTAAAACTATTATCTAGATAAATCATTTGATCAAAAAACGACTATAAAGTAAATAAAAAGTACGTAAATAGCTACCTAGTGATTTCATACCCATTCATTTCACGCAAATCCTCGAACCTTCCTCGCTTAGTATAAGTAGGTACACTCAACCACTCCCACGGGAATGCCTCGAAATGCCATCTTATCTACGCGCCGCTGTGTTAGGAATTTTGATGCAAATATTACATTTTTATACCCAAGGGATTTGCAAGTAGTAATGAATCAGTTTGTTTTCCCGTGCAGGTATTTTGAAGTCTATTTGCATTAAATGCTAGAATTTGGTGCAAACACACGAATAGTTACAGCTCACGGGAGTGATTCCAGTTCAACTGGAATTATTTATGTTATACTTGACTTTAAAGGGGTTATGTACAATTAAGTTGCACAAATTATGGCAAACAAAATGTTCTCTAGAGTCGTCATTGAATCAATAACCTTACAGATATTTATTACTAGCTAAACCTAAATTGACTCAAATGATGTCTCGAATGTAATTTCATAGTTAACGGCTACCGAAAACCTGGACGATTAATTAGGAAACTTCGTATGCTCCATCCCTTTCACTCTCCACTTGTGACTAAATCAAGAGGAAGAGATGGAGTCAACATAACTTCGAATTTTGATTTTCAAAGTATGGCCTGTTTGTTTTTGGTCCAAAGCAGATGCAGTGTAGGTTTAATCGCTCTTGGTATAAATAACTGTTAATTTAAAATATTTCTATATTTTAATTATTACAAAAAAGAAACTTGTGTGACACAAAATAAATGGAACACAAACCTAAACAAAATCCCAGTCTTTCTTTCCGGCTCAATGAGCCTGTTTCTAAAAACTACGGTATCTGAACATTCAAAGTTATTGGGCGGCCCAGACCAATTCGCTTAAAAGCTAACATGTGCATGTGCATCTGTATTGTGCACCGTGCACCCGTATTACTTCCCTTTCGTATTTATATGCAGAAACGGCCTATCTAATTCAATCACGACCGCATACATTCAATTCTCTGTATATAGTACTACGAAAATGCAACACTCCACACTTTTAAAATGGAAACAGAAATGGTTATTTGATTGCCGATTAATTTCCACGTAAAAGTTGTGGCTGAAACCGTTATTATTTATGAAAAGCCCATTGGCAAAGTTTAAAAAGCTTTTAGTTTATGTACTCCACACAATTCAATATGCGAGTTTAAAAGCTTCATAGAAGCTACGACTACAGATAATCGTACCTATACGGTTTTAAAATATCAACAATTTAATGTAAAATATGTATTTACTAAGTATTGTACTATCAGTTAACTTGATATGACTCTGAATGTATATATATTATTACAAGCTGTTTCACTCCTGTCATTCTCGCTGCGTGAAAGAAGGACAAACCAACAAACACACACATACTAACAGTTTCATAAATAAGTGGATAGCAGGTTAGAAAGGGATACCTGCACAAGTGGGGATTGAGGGAGTCACCACAATGCGACTGCGGAGCACCTGATCAGACCCTTTCCCACGTGGTAAATGATTGCCCACTTCGCTGTTTTCCTGGAGGCATGGAGGAGCTGCATAAATTTACGCCCGCCGCAGAAAACTGGCTGAAACCCTGGACATTGACGTTTGATCCATGCAGGATGATTGCCATACGCAATGATGATGATGATGAAGGGATAGAAACGATTACACCTCAGTTTCATTGTTATGATTACGACGAGGGAGAGTTGGAACACGATATAATGTTAAACGCTTCTTCTGTTTGTGCTACGATATATTTAATTTAACACATTAAATAATAATAATAATAAATGTTTTATTCAGATAACTAGATCCATGTGTTAGTACATATGTATAATTATTAAACCACCACGTAAATATATTTCTCGCTATTTATTTAAAATTCCTGTTTGGTTGGACACATTGAGTAAAAATTGAAAAAAAGCTTTCTCTGTTTGTGCTCCCAACGTAAAACGTTATGTTAGGTACGTTATAAAATATATATGTATCTGTTTTCGATTTGATGGAAAATCGTCGTGTTTAGAAAGGTTTTAAATGTTATATAACGTTTTATTAGCGCAGTATGTTAACACTATAATCAGGTTCCCAGCTGCACTTATTATGAGGGTGGGAAATATGGCCTGAATGGGTGTCCCTCGGCTTTTTCTTCGAACTTAAACCTTAAACTGTTTATGTAAAAAAACTCTTGTAATTCAATTTTTCAGCGCCATCTATTGAGAATCACATTAAACGGCAAACTATAGCAACAAGAAGAAAGTTCAGTCCATTATTATTAGTTCATAATGTCCTTTATGTAGGTATGTAAAAAACCAGGTTACTTAATTTGCCAAGGCTCTTGTTACTGTCCCGAAGGTCTAGGGCCGTTTCCCAACTTTATGGATCATATGAGAGGGCAAATTTATTACTACGTCATTCAGCTAAATTCCTTCCACAATGTTGGTAGCTAAAGAAAATGAGGGTTGGCAGATGTTACTCGGTAAAAGTATAAAAAACGGAATATTGCGCCGGAAGGACGGCAGTTATTAAATGCATTGTTTGTAGCATTAAGTATTTATGGTGTGTGTATTGATATGGCACTAAAAGGTTGATAAAATGTATCTTTATTTCATGGATAGTGTGTGGGACGCATTGTATTTTTAGAGCTTACGCACACTTGGCACTGCGCAGAGCGTTTCCGAGAATTTTACATTACGGCACCAGTTCAAAATCAGCGATAGATTTCAGGAATGATGATAAAACAATAACTGCGAAAGTTTACGATTACATAAATCTGACAATATTTATGAAATTGACCTAAGCGAATGTGCGACAGCTTATGTCAACCCTGTTTCTGCAGCCGCATGGAACTGGTTCCACTTCAAAAGAACACGTGGCAGCTTTTAGCATTACACACCTATTAAAACCAGAGCATAGAGTTTTAAATGAACGATGTTTTTTTTGTAATATAGTTTATTGGCACAAGATTGTTCAGAATTCTAGTTTTTATATAAATGTTTCACTAAAATATACCTAGCAATGTCCTGTGACAATGAAACCGTGGTTCATACAGAATAAGCTGGTCTCATTTAAGAGCCACTTCACATGAGGTATCTTCACAAACGGACTATCAAATGATTGGAAATGCTTAATGGTATATTCACCATCAAATATATCGAAACAAATATCAGAATTTAGCTCTATGAGTAGTGTTGGTCAGAGCGTGTTCAAATATGTTTGAACTTTAAGCAACTAACTTTAACGAGTCGGTCGTCAAAATTATTGTAAGGCTAACCATTTTTTTCTCAAAGTGAAATAATAACTTGAACTACCTTCTTTCTGATTTTTTTTAGGAGTAATTGCGAATTATTGGTAAGTAAAGGGAATGGAATGTCGCATCGTGGAAAGACTTTTAACAAGGGTAAGCAATAGGTACTCACAGGACTTCGCTCGGCCGATCGCGCACGTATAGACCCCGTATTAGGGAAACGATAATTTGTGATATTACCTGAAGTATCCACGCCAATCGTAGGACGTCAAGTACATTGTGTGTTTTATATCATTAGGTTTGTATGGGAACCACGTACAGCCGTAAGTCCGCCCGCGGGCGCGGACGTCTCGCCGGCCCAGGGAATTAGACCCGACGTGTACTCCTGACAAGGGTCGGCCATTGTACAGGGCTTATTTACGCTTGTGCTAATCAAAAATGTGTTTTAATAAAATCAAATCGCGTCAGTTTTAAGCTGAATAAAGCCTGTTTAAATCAGATTCTGATTACGGCGTCTCAGGTGGTTGGGGTTGTGGAAACGTTTTGCTTGAAAAAAAGGAATTCAAATATATTATATACCCACGAGATACTACGAGCAGATGTTCTGGAATTCTTTAACCGACCGAACCGTCATTTCTGCTCGCCAGTGTACAAGAAGTTAAGCATTTATTTTAACAGACGGACAAAGAAGTACAATACTACACGTGTGACAAATATACTGTCAGTTGCGAGTGTGAGTGTGATAGTGATAGCAGGCCGAACAATGCTCTATTAAGAAGCTACTGTACATAGTCGTACTTTCATTTAATGTACTTTATATTTGATATATTTTATATTAGGTACGGTGATGTGGTAGACCTCGGTATAGATGGCGAGATGAGCTTGATGCCTTTTGGCAAGACTGGTGGGAGATTGCTCATGATCGAGGCACGTGGAAGGGTGGGTAGCAGACATTTGCCTAGCAGTAGGATTCCTGGCTATTCAGATATAAGTAGATAGAGACCTATCTAATTCCCATGTTCAGCAGTGGACGTCTTTTGGTTGAAAAGATGACAATGATGATGAAGGGATAAACGCTATTAACGATACCTGAACTCCAGAGGAGATGCATAATATACATAAACCCTTTACAAAGGAAAATTTTTATCATCGGAATTTAACGCATTTTTTTAAATGGACAGCACAGTTTTCCTGCGACCACCCATTCTCAGCGCAAAGGTGATGCTATAATAAACTTTTCATGAATATTTTTTAAGGACTGGTACAATACTTGGTACTCGTATTATACCTATAATTATGCAAATAATACTGCGATGAAACCCGTGAAAATTTAAACCTTCTAACTTTTAAATAAGCGCAATAAATTAGAGAATTGTCGTGAATAGCGTGTCGCCCCTTTGCGTGGTGCAAAAACTACAACGAACAAAAATAAATAAAAACTAACCAGGGAGGTCACCGCGCTGCAGTGTTCAAAACAAAGCTGCCTTAGTTTTTGTTTTATTAAAGTTTATTAGCGATGCTATTTCTATGAAAATGTCTGAGTTCCTACGATGAGGGAAGGCAATTATTTGAACAAACAGCATGACTCAACAACGAGCTAAAATTGAGTGCAAGAACAGGATTTTAACGTACGACAAAGGCTTTATTATTTACCTAATTTCATTAAGACACGGTTATCAAATTGCGCTTAATTAGTGCTCGCAATTTGATTGATGCAAATGACAAAATCTTAAAAATTTAATATTTAGAAGAGATCCAGACAAACGTAATGAAATTATACAGGGTTATTGGTTATTGTATCCATTCCCGTTAAGAGGTTATAGTAGAGGTCGTTTGCAATCATTTTGACCCTATATATAATGCATTATGCAAAAGTGAATCATTTTCGAGATAAAAGTGTTATTGATCTCACTTGGACATCAGTTACCATCGAGGAAACGATTGGGGAAAATAGTGAAGATTTATAGTATTTTCATTAGAGAAAACTAAAATATAATAGTATAGTTACCAAATTGCTCCAACTTTCTAGCCGGATTCATGATGTCCATTATCATCATTATTATGTCAGCTGGAACACTTTTGTTGCTAGATTGGCTTTCCCTAAAGATGTTTATTTATTTAATGCTGAATTTTGTAAATCATGCATTGTACCAAACTGCAAATAGTTAGTCATATTCTGCCTTTATCTAAAGTCTGTCTAAAGCCTTTAACAAATTTAGCGGTAATGTTAATATTTTTGACATCCCAAGTGAGAAGCAGGTGTCGCTCTGAGGATTACTTGGCAACCTCCTTGAGCCACCTGGCTTAAAGGAGCCTTAGTATTGCAGCATTGACAACGGGCACCTAATAGCTATGATCAAGGAAATACAATAACTGTACAAGATGTTTTAAGAATAATAGAGATTAATTTTTCAAATGGTAATACAAATAACTACATAAGTAATTTAGAGACTAGCTAGTGTGTTCCTAAATAGACATTAACCCCCTTATTCATAAACGCACAACAAACCTATTTTTTTTAGTAAAAGTATGCTTTGTCACTTTCTGACAGATTCCAATGTCACAATGAAAGATAAGGACAAACCATACTTCAAGCATACTTTAGTTATTGTGCGATTATGAATAAGAGGGTAAGTGTCTTGTAGCAGTGCCCTTGCAGGGTTCATGTTGAAGCTGCCTACTGTATTATTAAGACCTTGTGTACAACATAAAGAAATGAATTAATATTACAATGACTATTAGTTGGATTTCAGAATTATTACGATAGCAATACACGAGTTGTATATAAATAGGATAAAATAAAACGTTTAAGAATACACGTACTTCAATGGCCCCCATGTTCCAATTGTAATAAATGTTTGACGAGGCAAAAGTTATAATTTAGGAAAACAGAAGTTTTACTAACAGTTTTTTTATTACAAAACTTTGATTATGGGTAATTGCTGGAGCGTATCCTGCAAATTAGGTGTAAATACATTGTCATTTTCACATATTATGTAGTATCACTAGCAAAAGCGAAAGCCATTTAACATCGAGTGAATTTAAAGACAATTGTTGGTAAGCTCTAATAGAGGTAGTCTTGATTCTCGACCATAAGAGAACGGTTTAAAAGAAAAGAGATATTCAATAATACTAGGTTATTCCTGAGTTAGAAACTTACACTGAAAAAAATGCGAGCCAGTCAAGAAAAAAAGTCACTTAGTTAAAAAAACATTGAATAAAATATATGTACTTACATAATATTGGTTATACTCGTATCAACCAAAGCTGGTAGTCACAACAGCAAGGCCTTTTGTGATTCAACTTACATCTTAGTTGCTGTATCAGGCTCAAATGAAACAAAGGTGCTTATTTAAAACAATCACAATCTTGTTAGAAGTAACTAATTATTTTTTAGTGTATTTACAAATCCTAGTTTCCCGCAGGTCGTCGAACTCTTTACCGCAAATCGCCGGAATGAGGCTCATCACTCGACAATATGGGCCGGTGCGGTGCCAAACAGCCCGCCAGTTGTCCAATATCGGGCCGAAGCGGTTTGGCGAATTTACCCCTAAATATAAACTCAACATGATTTTCTTTGTTAATTAATTTCGGCAACTCGTGGAGTCTTGCTTTAAGTGCGTGGTTTCGGTTTTGATGCCTCTCTTGCTCTCTTATCTACGAGCCATGTCAGCGTCTCAGTGAGAAAAGCCATGTATGGTTCAAGGAACGTCATAACATACACGATCGGACTTAGTATGTGCAAGTAACCTAATGAAAATTATAAGCACTTTAGTGCCTTGTCACATCAAACTTCAAACTGTATGTTGGCAACTCCAACAAACCATAGATTAAGACAAGTATTTAGTTTTTAAGTTTGTGTTAACCATTCGTTCATTCATTTCTTATTAGTATTACACTCCATGTGACCACTGCAACAGCTATTTTTATTTATTAAGAAGATTCCTGCCTTCCACGCGAGAACAGCGCCCTAACAACCAATTCAATACGCTACACTGTACATAGAATGACAAGCACGAATTATTCAATGACATTAAAAATAACAGGGTTCCACAATTTTTCTTGTACCGTCACCAGGGCCTATTATAGTCGTGTTTATCATGTGGATAAACGTGGATAAAACATCTGTCACGTTCTGACCAGTATGTAAGTGCGAGGGTGACGGGTGCTTTATCCATACTTATCTACCGCTCCAAAGGCGACCATAATACGGGGGCAGCAATCATTAGGCTGTTTTGTCGCCAAAATAATTTAAGATATTGTTATGTTTATAAATATGTGTATTTTAGTCACTAAGATATTTATCTATGGACCTAGTAGCCATATATTATCTAACATTTAGCTCAACAATATTTGACAAGTCAGTGACAATATACAGAAGAATATGAGCGTAAGTATCAGATAACTCTAAGCAATAATAATAAATTAATGTAGTGAGTGTACACATTGTCGAATTCCATATATTATTATTTTTTGAAACAACAATAAACTTGAGAGTGATTTTTTCCTTAACGTGATTCCCTTCAATACGTTCAATACCATGTTTTCCTTTACGCTAGAATAAGGGAAGCACTTCACCCAACAACAGACAGGGTCAAAGGGAATCTAAGAAAAAAAACAGCCGCCAAGCGTCTGTGCTGCTGACATATTAATTAAGCCTGCCTTGAGCGAACACAAAACGTGGTCAAGAGAACACTGCAGAAAAACGCCTTTTGTTGACATTGATTTAATATCCTGTTGAACCTATTTTTAACTTAACTCTATGGAATTTCTTTATTTATATTAAATAGTTACACTCAATATAATATTCCGTGTTGCATACTAAAGTTATGATTATTCCAACCCATAGCTCTATGTTATACATGGAATAATTCTGGTGCCTAATTCATTTGGCATATTCCCAAAATGCCATTAATGAGGTCAGGATCGTGAACAAATAAATTACTGCATGAAATACACATACTAAGTCTTGATTTATGCGCGTCCATGCTGTCCTTGCTGGCAATTTGTTAGGGGTTTATGTGCTGGCTGATCTAAACTAAAGCCACGTTTATCACAAATAATACAGAAAATAATGATTAGGGATGTACGTACGTATACACAATTTTGGTGGAAAATATATAAATATTAATGTCTCCATAGGGACATGCAAGCCAGTAGGTAATATGATAATGTCCACCCGAACTTTACCTCCACAAAAAAAACAAAACAATTGTCAGTCGAACCTCATCTATTAAATATTGACATCAAAACACTCCCAAAAGGAATGTTATGGGTAAATAAGTAAATAACAAAAGAGCATCTACCAATAAATGGATAACAGAAGTCAATTTTTATAAAACACGTATCACCTAAAAGGGTTTTGTTAAGAAAAGGTCGGCGGCGTTTACGTTCGAATTCAGCGCGGCGGCCGGCGGTTGCGCGCCGCCCGAGAGTCTATCGGCGACGGGCGCAGCATTCAAAGAGATTCTTCAAATGAACCATACGCTTTCCGTGTTTATCGATTAATGAAAGGCTCAAGCGAACCGTTTAAACTGCAGTCGCAAAAAAAAATCGCATTATCATGTAACATTAACCACAGGACTTGCATGCGTATTTTTATTTCGCTACATAATATATCGTATCGCGGGTAAATGAAGTGGTTTAAAACGCCCGTTTTATGGCGGCCACGGTGTGCTTTTATTGCGTCTTAACATGGAAACAAAACAGAGGCGCTGCTGGATTCCTCCTCAAGCCTCCGAAAAATCCGAGAAGAGCCGTTACGCCAGGATTACTCACGATAAAGTGCGCTACATTACGCGCGCGAACGGGCAAAAGTCACACGATTTAGATGAAATATGGGTAATATGCCATACCGCACTTCACGTATGTTACGAACAAGGGCGTAGGCTTGCTCTTACGATACATCGCGGCTATCAATTATTCCTTTAAGCTCGATTCGTTTTCATACTACCAACAAGAGCACAATTTCAGCATAAAATAAAGTTGCAGAAGGAAGAATAGGTATTTGTAACTTTCACTTTCTCAAAGATTGCCATTTAGGTCAAAGAAAAGACGTCAGAGTTTGCGAATTCCTAGAAGGCGGTCAGGCGTTTATTATTCATCGAGCCTATTTATATTAGTGGTGCTGGGGATACATGCTCCTAAGAGTGGGAGTGGAGACCATGTGGCGGACAGTAAATATATCAGCCCGACGAGGCCATTCATCTTGAGGATGGAGAACGCCCAACCTTTAAACGATTTACGAGGGGCAATGCATGCCGCTGGTAAACAGCAATGGATCGAGCTCAGCTTGATAAATACCTCCATATTTTTATCTCAATCCGAACTATCGTCCGCTCCTATTCACCCGTACAGCGTATTCCCGCATAGTTTACGGCAAGATGCAAGGCGGACCGGAAATGCAAATCGGTCGTGAGCCATGCATGAGTTTCAAAATGTAAATTGAATGGTTTAAGTTAGGATAGGTTCATGAATTAAGCATCCCTTTAAAACTTGCATATTTAAAAGGGAGCGTAAACAGGATCGCAGGGACGTTCTAATTTAATTTGCAATCTGACGAGTAGACCCTTGTCGCATTGTTGTCCGGTGACGGACGGATAACGACGCACGGCCGGCGCCGGCCGGCGGCCGCGGTCGGCCCCGCTCCGCGTCGTAAGCACTTCTTTGTTTAAACATTGTAGATTAGACGTTATTAATGAGATCGCGCAGAAAGGTCTGGATTCGTTCGGGTTAACAATAATATTTGTCCGGGCAGACGGGACGTGCGCGACTTTATGTTGGGCTTATCCGTTCAAATTACTTTCGGCTTTCGCTTGTTTCGTTTCGTTAAATCTTGTTCCTTGTGCGTTCGGCTCCACGAGTATTGAATATTGGATAAAGCGAAAGACCGGTCATTGTTATTCGAATGAAATATGAGCGAAGTCGCTTATTTGGCGGGCATTGTCTGCCGGCACAAAGCGGGCCGGCGCCATCTCCGAAACGGGAACTTCTTCCAAGATACAGAATTTAATTTTTATGATTTTGAACCCGATTCGAGTTCGAATACGAACGCTTTTGTCGTCGATGCCCTTTATGTGCTCGGAGTTGAATTGCAGTCAATGGAGACACGATATTGTGCAGCATTTGTACGAAATGACTAGCACATCTGCAGTGTTTCTAAACGTCGGCTGCTCGCTCCAGATATAAAGCGAATTGTTGAGGTGAATTGTGCAATATTGTGTAACTTGTATTTTTCTGTTGCCGTTCCAAGTGAGTTGTAGGCTGCCATTATCGTAAGTTGGCAAATACAATAGTTTTAGTTTTATCGTTTGTGTCTAAAAAGTGGGCCGCATAGAAATACATCTTGATATTTTGTATCCAATTAATTTTGGTTCAGTAAAGCTTTACATATTAAAGTTTGATTTTATTTGTAATTGAAAAGGATCCTTTGTTATATCGGGGACAGACGCGTGACATTGACGTTTCCATCAGAGGACAGGCGGGTCGCTGAAACATTGTCCGATAAAAACAAATAAGCTTTTGATAACTTTCAAAGGCTCTATTGTGTGTCTACACTATTGTATTTGAAACAGTTTTATACAATCAAGTGAGGTCACTCGGAGTGGTATTCTGACCTTAGCTAAGCAACTTCATTGAGTTTGTCGAGTTCTTTTAAGACATTCGGCATTGGTGACATGCCTGGCGTGTCAAAATAACATAAATGTGTCGGTTAGGCTGCAGTAAATGCGTTAATAGGGAAAGACTTTGGTCAGTATAAGCACTACTAGTCCTACCTACCTACTCAATGGTTTGCCTGAAGCCATTAGACGTGAAAATAATAATTGAATACATTTAAGAGACTATTAAAAAAGCATTACCTAGATCTACTTACATAATATAATTTATATTTAGTATAACTGATTTTATAGACAGCATAGTACTATTATTTTAATGTTATTTAATGTTAATGAATGCCTTACCGAGATACTGCCGATCCCACAGTCAAACTGTCACTCCAGTTTTGTGGGGCATTGTTTAAATGTTTATTTTTAAATAGAAATTGTACTTATTAAATAATAAATAAAAAATAAATACCATGCAACTCATACAAGTAATACAAATCTTACCGTATTCGGTTGCTGTTCGATAATATTAGTATGGAAATAAAATGTGTTTACTGTGTACCTAGTTAATTAAACTGCCTTATTTAATAGCTAGTGTATGTCCGCAACTCTGTCTGCGTGTATTTTTAACGATAAAATGTTAGGGATAAGCCTTTTAGTTATCTATGTGACAAAATGACACATCGATCTGTTGCTGTGTTGCTGCGTAAAACAAGAACAACCCAACAAAGCTACAAAAACATTTTCGCATCGCATTTATAATTAAGAATGTTTCGGGACAGATTTAATTTGATTAATCATACTCTTTTTTAAATCTGAGATTGTATTTCTTTAGACAATCTAGAGCTGCGTTGTTTTCTGCTAACAACTCTGTTTATTCGTTCAGAAAGACTGGAGGAGCTAAAGCCTCGTGAATGCAGCGAATTGAAATGGAATTGAACGTGAGATTCGGCGCATACAATTTATTGCATCACTGGCAACCGTTATAATATAAACAAAGAGGTATACATATAAACGAAGACTGATTGGGGTGTTATCACACAGGTTTGACTGTTGTGTTTAAAATTTGGGATGTACATATGAAGCTTTAGTAGGGTATGTAATTTACAGAATTTTTTTTAGTCCAAATATATTTTTTATAATCATCGCAAACCCGAAAATATTTTTTACTGAAACCGTTATTGTTTCAGGATTTTTTAAATTTCTTAGGGGTTAAATAATACGGTAAAGCTTGTTTAATAAAAATCCTGTAATAAATCGGTCCCAGTAAAACACTGGCATACTTTCGGACTTGCGATAATTATGAATTAAAAACATAATTATGTTCGGTGAGCCAATATAGAACCATATTGCTCATTACGACGTAGAGACTGACTTAATTGAGTATTCAATAATTATTGAACAAAATTGGATATTAAATTAAGACAGATAGTAGGAAGCCTAATTGGTAAAGCACAAACATTGTCAATGAGATTAAAAACCTATTACGACATCCGAAGCGCGGGAAAACTCTTAATCAATATAAATTAACTCCCGTGTTAATAAAAGCGTCAGTCGCACACGCAACGTAATTACAGTACCTATGTGGAAACAATTTAATACACAGATTAATCTTGAAATGCAAATGCAACTGCTTCATTATGTTACAGTTTTATTCGAATAAAACATTTTCGAGATACGTTTTTTACCTACCTACGATTATTATTTTAACTTAACGATAAATTATACCTACTTATATTAGAACTAACTACGTTAAGTAAAGTGGAAATTCCTAGTCAAAACAGACTTGCAAGATTTGATCCTTACATATACGAGTACATCATAAGTAATTAATAAACATGTGTAGAAAAATACTGAAATCAAAATTCAATGTTAATTAATACTCTAGACCACCATGGAACCATGTCAAAGTGAAACAAGATTTCAAGTATTAAAAACTCCCGACAAAATCGCTTTCAGAGCTCATAACTTTTAAACGGCTTAACGGATTTTCATCAAACCAAGCTAAGAACACTCTCGATTAGTCACTATACAAACAAAAAAAAAACTAAATCATAATCGGTCCATCCGTTTCGGAGCTACGATGCCACAGACAGATACACAGATACACACGTCAAACTTATAACACCCCTCTTTTTTACGTCGGGGGTTAATAAAATCATAGGTAGTATTCAGGGTCGTGGGTTCGAACCCGGGCTTGCACCTCTAAGTTTTTCGGAATTTATGTGCGAAATACAATTTGTAAATTTACCATGCGCTTTTCGGTGAAGGAAAACATCGTGAGGAAACCTGCACACAGCTGCAAAGCAATTTGACGGTGTGTGCGAAGTTCCCAATCCGCACTGTGCCCGCGTGGGAACTATAGCCCAAACCCTCTCATTGTGAGTGGAGGCCTGTGCCCAGCAGTGGGACGTATATAGGCTGGATTATTATTATATTATTATTAAGGTAGTATTCGAGGCACTGAGCGAAGCGCCGCTCTGCAGATAAACAAAGGCCACCCGTGTCGCGAACTAAGTATATTCCTAATTAATTTGCAGAAAAGGCAAAAGGGTGGATTGAGTTCCCTAAATGTTTTTCACGTCCCTACCTATTTACAAGTCGCTATTTACCGGGGCTTTAAACGGGATTCGCCGCCGTGTGGATTCAATTTAGCGTCAAAATGGACGTTTGGGCTCATTCAGTGTAGTGTCACACAATCCAAGTAAGAGCACTGCTGTGCCTTGTCTGAATGTGGCAAACCCAAACACCAAATTTAAAAAGTCACAATTATGAAGTGAGTCCTTCTGATTTGTCACTTTATTTTCCGTGGATGGTCAGCATACTTAGGGTCTTGTTTGGTAGCTGCAACGAACGACTGGTAAAAGTTACTTTGACTAATGAGAAAAAGCGAGTCAATATTTGATTGCAGAAAGAGGAGTCCACGTAGAATTACTTAACTAATTGATTAAATAAAAAGGAGAGCAAACGTTCAATTATTGGTTTTCTTATACAAGAAAATTACTAAAAGGGTATTTTTGTTTTGAGGATGAAGGATAGTCGTTGGTTATATACTTATAGGCATCTTAACTATTTTAGACTAGGTAATACGTAAAGTGTCTTATAATAATTAATAAGAATAATGACGAATAAAGCCCGTTTAGATTTTGCATCTGTAACCTAGAAGATCCATGTTTATTTCATCAAATACATGGGCATATAGTTCCAGTCAATTCCGTTAAACTTTTTCAATCCATCTCCTTTATCAAAGTCCATCCGAGTCCGATGTTCTCCATCACCATCGGCTCGGCCTTGCTCGGACATCCTACTGTCATCCTAACGCAACCAGTGTAAAACAGATTAAAATACAGAATACATATGTAGAACGCTATAACACGACCTAAACAGCCTGAAAAATAGGTCGAAGTATAAGTTGTTTATAAATTCAACTGAACCGAATAGGTATGTCATGAGCTAGTCCCGAATATCACTAACGTTTTCTGTTGTTATGAATCTTTAAGGAAATAATTTAATTTAGGGCATGATAATAATCAAGTCCACAATATTTTATCTCCGTAGAAAATTTTACATGAAATTAAAGAAAGATTCTCGTCGACGTCTAAAAAGGTCACGACTCCAACACCGTCCCCTTTAAACCCAGTGGTTTGGCAACAATTGAACGGCTCATTCACCTTGTCTTCCACAATTGCTACCGTCCAGAATAGTTTATTTCCTGTCTTAAAGCCACTCCGCTGATAAGCAGAAGGCTGGCGTCGATACCATCGCGCTTACAGTCACGCGATGCCTAACTAGCGCTGCCCACGTTCTTTATTCATCGAGAGGGCGAAATCTAAGCTCAGCCACAAACAAGCTAGGAGTCTCATACATATTAATGTTTTATCTACATTAACACCGCTGGGAGTACCGTCGCTTTAATGTGTTTGCGGCAATTCTGCTCCCACCTGTCGAAATTGTGACATAGTTCTGGTGCGGAATACACTTTGTGAATATACGACACGTCTCTGAGTGTACATTAAGTCGGGTAGCGACGGCGATATTAACGCGACTGGATGTCTAACGAAATTGTTGGCATAAAAACCAGATTGTCTACCATAAATATGTAGACTTGTATCAAATATGAAAGTATGTGTTTTAAGAAATGATACCCGCCGCAGCTGTAGGTACAGTGGAACTCATAAGTAGCTTTAAATTTTAGTACCATGTCGCAGTTACGTATTTAAGTGTTAATAGCTTGAATTTAGTATGTCAATACTGCGACAAGGTACTAAAATGACCAGCTACTTATGAGTTCGACTGTACTTACGTATTTAATTAACTCTACCGCGAATCCGTCACATTTGATTAAGGTAGCAGCCACTTTTGAGAATTCTTGACGAATTCAACGTTGGTACATACCGAATCGATATCGGGTAATCCGACTCTTTAGGACTGAAGGAGGGAAAAGGGACCAAGTAAAGTAAGATTGGCGCGTAACGATGCGTGTCTGAAAAAATATCTACTTACATACCGTAAATTCACGCCTTTCCGCAATTTAGGTGTAAGCTGAGACTCCCACCTGCTGCGGCGCTCGTCTTTTGTATTCAGCAGTTGTTCCATTTTATTCACCGCTGTGAAAGTCCACGATGAAAACTAATAAAAACACAGCGATGTTTATATTTACATACCAAAATATACCATCTCGTGTTAAATGTTTCCAATAAATTCACAGTAGCAAGTAAAAAAAAACCACATCAACTTTGTCACCTTCTAGTTAACCTCACAACAAAGCTCTCAAAGCTAAAAAATGTTACAGCATTTTTACTCTCAATTAGTGAATTTATCTACCGTTTTCAGGGAGCTCCCCACAAGTCATGTAAGCATTACCGAGGCGCCGGACGATCGGGCGTCCGGAGTCCGCAAACATCGCAGGCGCGCCAACGCAAACAGCCTTACCCACGGGGTCAATTAACCAAAGCACGGTTCAATTACAGCCGTCAAGGATTTTATCGACCCTTCTCCCTGATGAAACCTACGTACAAACCTATATTTTACCAACCGTAGTCGGTGAATGCGGAATGGTGAACCTGCAGCGCAAAGTGGCCGTAAATTTCGTCCCCTCTTAACAAATAGTTAGTTGGAAGTACAGATTCCAAACGAGAGTTTAAATAAGAAGCGAGAGACAGCGCTAGTCCATTGTGCACGCTTCTTTTAACGAAAAAGTTCATTAGCGACTATCTAGTGCAACTTTAGCTGGCGTATTGCTCACTAAAGTCCCTACGGTTTAATATTATTACTTTGAAACTTTCGGACAATTTGTGAAGTAGCATTCTTCTTTGCGGTTTTTATATTGTTATATAAGTAAAATGTAAGAGAAGTAGTTCGGGATAATTTGCGCGGGTATCGTCGGTGCCTAATGGAATTAAACTGAAAGTTTAGCTTAGTTGCCGGTCTTCAAAAGTCGCTAGTGATAGTTGTAGATGCTTTCAATTTCCGAAGCTAAGTGTTCGGTTTAAAAAGGGGATATTGACATTCTGTTGAGAATCCGGCGCGGTTCTGAGCTGACTGCGAAAGAGGTTGTTTGTAGACTTCTCTCTCAGGGTTAAGTAATTTCCTGACAAACTCGGAGTGTCACTTCTCGCCTGCCATGGGCGCGGGGACTTTAGTGGTTACATATTACGCGAGTGTTTTGTCCTGTTCTATATTACGGGCGCTTTTGTGGTTCAACACGTTTGACTCAATAGCTTTTACGCACGCCACGTTTAGTAATAGTCATTACTATGGGATTTTGCACTCCAAAAGAGTTATGACTTGGAAGGTTCGCTTATACCAAACGTTTATTAAGGGAGTAGCCATAATTCTTTAATTATTCTATCTGATGACAATACTATGTCATATAAAACCATAGGTCTTGGAAATATGTCACATTAAATAGGGATATTAATTAAGTGACGTGTATGTAACTTTTCGTTTGAATTAACTATTTTGTCTGGCAATAGAGGCTATGTGCCTTTAAAATCTAACTATTTATCAATAATTCGGTAATCTAGCCGAAAAACCAAGGCAAAGTTGTTTAAGAAAAGTAAAAAGCATTTGTGATAAAACCCTGGCCATTAACAAAGCGAGCATATTATATTTCCAGCACTTTTTCCGCAAACAGCTAAAGGCAGCAAGCAGCTGGTAGATAATTAGATAAGCGTTGCTTGCACTCGAGACGACAACGCTCTCTCATTAAACTTCGCTAAACAGTCGCCAGGAAATCTATTTTTAACGCCTGCATAGTGCTCTTCTGCAAGGCTATGTCTGCTTATAGGAAAACAGGGTCAACACTAACCGTGGTTATTGATGCGTCTGTACTTATACATACCCGATAAACGCCACTTTACGTGGCAGCTCCTAAGGGAATACGATGGTACGAGAATTTTAATATTATCTTTTTTTTTTAATTTATCTAAAAATGCCTAGCCACCATCGTGTCGGTTGCGTATACCCACGGCAAAATACAGTTATACAAAGAATACAAATTACAGTTTTCAACCAGACTAGCGAAATGTGAACTATTTCATTTCATAAGTAAATTTGCTTTTTCTTAAATTTACCTACTCTTCTGTATCTACCTACGTGTGAGTAATATGATAGTTCTAACATGAAATTCATTACTGGCGTTTCTATTCTACGCTGCCAGATGCAATTATATGCACTCAACATACGTTTTTGGAGCTCGTGTTAAATTCGTTTAGTTTGCTCTTGCTCGCGCGCTGTCACTATCAAAGTGCTCTGTGCTATTGCAGCATTTAGTTTAGCGTAAAGGGGCGAAAGAGCTATAAAAACAAAGATTCCTCATACAGTGTATAATTGTAATAAAAAATGGTATAGTTGAGTGATTAACTATTAGTTATATTTATGTAATACACTTTCTCTTGATTAAATCTTTTATGTTCAATTGTTTGCCTTTTGTTTAACATTAAACCAATTTTTTTTTAAAGATGAGAGTCAATCAAAATATTATTTCTTCTTATTTTAACTAAGCGTTCTAAACCCACATATTCCTACTCTATATTACCGTAATTTGCTTAAATTTTAATAACAAAATCGCTTGAATGAACCCTTAAAGTTACGGCATCCGAGTTGTTGACGCGGGAATTATTTAGATAGGCCGGGTTACGGCGCGCGGCGCAACTCGCGCGCGTCGCCCGGGTAGGCTAATTCCGAAGGCTAGCACATCGTGCCCGTGACATATTTGTCGCTCGGTAATCCCCCTCTACCGACTCTTAAACGAAAGAGACACACTGCGCGACAAGCGAGAAAATACAAGTTGTGCTAGCCGTACAAAGATCTATGATTATATTGATTATACAGATGCTACCCACGGCAATTTGTATATGTCAGTAATAATATTATACATGCCAAAGTTACATTGGGTATTCATGAAAGCAATCTATTATATAGTGTATTTCTTAATAATATTATATTGGCAAGTTAAGTTGCGTCAACAATATTGTCAAATATTACGTGAATGCAAATCTAGCTTCTATGTTTACTTCAATTCTACTTTGGCCAAAGGGGAGGTGAATAACTCTGCCTTCTTGTGACACGTTGCTGGTTTATGAGTCAATGATTTAAGAGGAACCTTGTTTGAGACACTAGAAAAGTCCTTTCAAATTTACAATTTTATCAGTTGAGCATGTAGTCAAACAAATACAAATAATTAGGTTTTTATTCCTACCCATTTTGTATGTCCCCTAAAGACAAGGTCTTTCATGTCTTAGTTGGGTTAAATAGTTTTAATAAAATGGGTTTATAAAACATTCATGAAACTTTTGCAATTAATATTCAACATATCATAACGACTAGTTAGTGCGTATTTGTTTGAATAATCGGCGTAGTACCCAGTCCTTAAGGCCGCCATTAGATTTTATACCACCATCATCGTCGCCATTACGGAATCCTTCGAGAGAACCCTCACCTTCATTAGGGTTAGTGCGCTCATGACCCTTTATTCATTATTCTTAAGGAGCCGACATTAGTTAGAAGAATGTTTGCACATGTTGGCAACAATGTTGGAAATTAGCGCTGTGTATACCATCGTTTTTTTAATATTTATGCTGATACAAACTACACCCCCGGTTCTGCTTCTGTTTACATCAGAAGTTGCTGGTAGGTGTCATTGCTTTCGTCAATATATTGGAGACACTAATGACGGCGGTTGAATAGCCTAGAAATTTACCCAATTATGGTTGCACTTGCGACAGGGCGATTCTTCGAGCGTTTCAACCAACCTCATTCCCGTGGCCGTATTAATGTCGAAATTCCTGTAGCTGTTTTCAGTCATCTTGTAGAGTGCGCTGACTTCTATAAAAATTAACTGAAAATGCTTCCAAAGCTACAGGAATTTTGACATTAATGCGGCCACGGCAATAACGGCGGTTGGAACGCTCGAAGAATTGCCCTACAGGAGTTTTCTGAGATATCACCATTTATCATACAGCAGTAGGTATAGTTAATTTTCGTAACTCAATGGAAATGTTACCGTTTCTTAATTTTAGTCCAGTAACCACTTACGTTTAAAAAATATGCCCAATTACACTGATGACGCTCTTACTGCCCTATGCAGTGCCGTATTAAATTAACTGAACTTGACGGAGATGCCCGTTTTAAGGCACGTCAGAAACTACAGTTTTTTATGACTTGACGTTTAGTTTGACGCTGCTTGAGACGGGCATCTCAGCCAAGATGAGTTTATTAATACGGCCCTTATTGACGCTCTTACTGTCAAGTGCATGAGGTGTCGTAACGTCAAAATATGACCACAATATCGAACCAAGATTAGCTAAACCAAAGTAGAATAAAGGCCCTGGCTCCAGTTAGAAACTGTAGCCATTTACCTAAATGTCAGCTAAGTAGATGAGAGTCGAATTAGAAGTTCATTAATGAGATCACAGTTTAGGATTGTACTTGCTTTACCAGTAATTTTAAATGCTTCACTAAGCAGAGCATTTGCAGGCAGTGAATACGAGGCTTTAAATAATTTAATGAAGTTCAAATAAAACAGTGTTGTAAATTGAAAACGGTGATAATATTAGTTTTGTATTAAAATGCGCTCTTTCAAGTAATATCTCAGAAACAAGGGTTATAGAATCTCAAAGAATACAATTTGCAATTCTCTTTGCAACAATGTTTTATTTTTAATTTTACTTTCTGTATGTAAATGATACAGCATAGCACCAATGGATATAACTAAATCATTTCGCTCTTTTCTTTTCAATCTTAATTTTAGCAATGCCCCAAAAAGATCCCATAATTCAATGTAATGAAATATTTAATCCTATTATTAGTGAAATATTTAATCAAATCAAACTTTTAAATAGCAGCAGAAATAATTCGTTCAAAAACTGTTAATAGTTTATAGCAGGTAGGTAATGTGGGCAATGATTGATGAAACTTTCACACTTCGTTAACTATTTCAACCTCTCAGAACTTTATGTACATCAATAATACAACTTTGTTTTATTGAAAGCGTTTTGATCCTATTGGTCGGTCATTTTTTTTCTTTTATTTTCATACGATTCTAATTCTAGCTTTTAAACTTAAAATTAAAAAGGATGACTTGAAGTTTTAAAACAATGTCCTGTCCTTTATTTCTAGAGAAAGCGAAACAGAGATTTAAACACATGAAAACGTTCATTTATTTCAAAACCCCACAAAATCTAGAACAAACTCTTTCATAACCCTTACCCTTTAGAAAAAGGTGTTCAGCTGGACCAATTTTGCTTAAGAGAACTTTTTTTCGCACACGTTACAAACAAAATACGAGTAGATATTATCTTTTCTATTTATTTTATCTTCGACCATTTTACATACGGTTAATAATTTTCATAAGCCGGCAAGGGCGGCAAGGTTGGAAATTGTAATAAGTTTCATTTAATACTGACTGCTAAAGGGTACGCGAGCTCGCATTCTTTCTACGAGCCGGGGCACGAGAGCTTCATAGCGCAAAAAGTTTTCCTATTAGGAGGATTGTAAAGTGATGCTGAAATCGAAAAAGAAATAGCTGTCAAATTTTTTCCATACAAATTTCGCTCCGGGCGGTAACGTTTCTCACCCCCTAAATCAAGTCCGATTTTCACGATTTTTGAATATATTGTAGTTACTATGAAAAACTAGATTTGTAACTTTCCTTTTTTTTTAAATTATCTTTCGAAAACGTACAAACCTATTTCTCCATTGCAACTTCAACGTATTAAAACAATTGTAAACATCGGACTTCATTTAGGGATGTTACAGAGTTAAGTGAATAAAATGTTACCGAGACGTGTACAAAAGCCCGCACGTGGCCAATTTACTGAATATATATTTTGAATTACTTTTCTATGAAGAAGTCTATTAAGGCGTCTAGACTTCTGATTGTAATTTTATTCCCACACATGAATATAAGAATGCCACTGCTTAAAAATGTGATGGTGGCACTACTTTTGGCAATGTTTGCCAAGTATTTTGATCTTATATCACTCTCATAAGTTTTTCAAAATTAAGGGTCCTTTTGGCATTACATGGCTTTCCGATTGACTTCAAAAGAAAAGACTTCTAAATCCAGAATGCATCTTAACCCAAGTAGAATTGGTAGACTACGAGCATGACTAGTGTGTCCCATTCAATTTATCAAAGTGTCAAAGTGTTTATCAAAGTCTATTTATTTTTATTACTTTTTTTTCATTTGCTATATTACAAATGAATTATCAGGGACACATTTTTTGTCTATTCATTTTGTCTACGTTTCAAAAGTATTTTCTGTGAACGATACATTAATTCAAACTAATTCGCTAGCGCTGAGCGAGCACAATTATCTGGGGGCACGGCAGTACCCCCGCCAAGTCGGACAAACAAAACTCAGCGGTACCATCCTTACCTCGATGCCATTCAGGGCACTTTTGACTTTTTCTAACTTTTTCCCTTCCCTATTTTAAAGTGGTCTACTTATGTCAAAAATAAAAAATACTCCTTTAGTTTACTATGAACATTACTGAAACAGTGACTTATACTTGTTGTTGATATATTTGTTTATCTAAAAACGTTTTTGATCAATGGGGCGAGTGTAAATTTTAACAATATGCAATCCGTAACTTCTTGTTTCCTTTGAGCGGCGGTAACTCAATTTTGGCGCGTGTGATTGTGGCAGCGGACTAGACTCTACGTTCCGAACGTGCCCGCCATTTCACGGTACACAAAGCCCATCGCAGTTTGGCACGCGGCCTTTCCCGCCCTGCCAGAACGTCAAACCTCCATTGTTATCGAAAAGTAAAACAATTTTCATTCGTCAAAAGCTTCGAAAGCAATATTGAACGAAGAAACAATTAAATGTTCGGCCCACTTTGTTTCGGACGTGAATTGACGAATTTAGACAAAAGACTATTGATAAAGACATTCGGATAGGAGCGTATTTTCCCAGTTGAAATTAAATATTTACCTAATGAAGTTAAGTGCTTCATTGGGTACAATGTTGTTTTTTGCTTGGAATTGGAATTATAATTGAGTAAACAATAGAGCGAGGTAATTTAAATGGGTAACAATTACTCTAAACATGTTCATTTTGGAACACATAGTCTTATCTTATCCCACACATATGTTACTCATATATTATATGCCACAAGATTTATAAATTTTTCCCTGTGCGTTTTTCGTCGCTGTCATCGAAAATTGATCACAAAATAAACAATGCATTATCGATGGGCGTCGTCATATTCTGTGCGTCGGAGACAGAGACGCCGAGACAGCGAACGGTGGGATAAGAAAGGAATCTCGCGTCACGTCAATATTGTCATCTGAGAGGCGACAGCAGGCGGCGGCGACAATACCCATCAATCTTGGAGAGACAAAAAGGATCGGGTATTGATAGGGCATGACTCACAGTAAGGCACACTTTGTCATTTTTTAGGCGACGGGAAAAAGTACTTACTGTTAGTTTTTGGCTGTTAGCTTTGTTAGACTTATACCTATTGTATGTTTGTATTTAGGACGTAAGAATTAAGTTTACTTAATGAAGTCATGTTTATTAAAATTTAACTTAAACATGTTCAATAAAATTGATGCAAAAGCCGTGGTAGCCTAATGGTTTGACCTGCCGACTCTTAAGCAGAGGGTCGTGGGTTCGAACCCGGGCTCGCACCTCTGAGTTTTTCGGAATTTATTTATGTGCGAAATATAATTTGTAAATTTACCATGAGCTTTTCGGCGAAGGAAAACATCGTGAGGAAACCTGCACACACCTGCAAAGCAATTTTGATGGTGTGTGCGAAGTTCCCAATCCACACTGGGCCTGCGTGGGAACTATGGCCCAAACCCTCTCATTGTGAGTGGAGGCCTGTGCCCAGCAGTGGGACGTATATAGGCTGGATTATTAATTATTAATTTTGCATGCTGAATGATGTTAATAACGACACTACTGAACAAAAAATACTTAGATAAATATGCAACAGATCTTATCTTCATAATCTTACAACGTGAAATCAGGGTAGCGGTACATAAACTCAACAAGTTGAGACTTAAAAACTAAACAATATTATATCCTTTATAAAATAGTCATGAAACGATAAATATCAAGTCGGTACAGAGATTTCACGCTACGAGTGGCAATATTAAATTGTGCTCTTCTGCAGGAGACAGCAGATTACTCGTGCGTTGTGTTAGAACCCCGGCTCCATGCTGTGAACATAAATTGAACTGACCCTGAGGCGGAAAATATACAACTGAAAAAGATATTACGTGAATGAAACGAAGCAAAGTTGTATATTAATTTTAGCTACAGGTGAAAATTTGCGCGTTTACGTGAAATGGTAGTGTCAAAACGCCAATGATTTAGAATACGATTTGGACATGTACGTGTGCGTTCCTCACGAGTGATCGGTGGGCACTAAAGCCAAAGACGGTAAATACCTTCTTTGTGCATGACTACGCGTGGAAGGGAAGTAACGCATCTATAGTAATATTATTATAGCTTATTACAAAAAACATATTTTAGTTACAATTTTCTTTGTCACTTTCTGTGAAATACAAATGTCACAATGAAAGATAAGTCTTTTAAGTTAATTACTTCATGAAAAATTATATTACTGTTGCGTCAGTCTCTATTTACTTTGAGGTTATTTAAAGGGACTACGGGTTTACACTTTTATGTCATAATTGGTTTTGTATTCCTTTTATTTTATAGTACTCGAAACATTTCAGTAAACATGTGCAACATTACCAAAACACTCATTGTAAACTTCAATTACACACTTAAATGAACTCAATTCCCACATTTAAGGGAAAACATTTATTCCATAATCGGTTTAAACTTTACTCCTGTTACGTAAAAGATATTTTGTCATGCAAATATGATCAATCATATTCCATCCCAACGCACTCTTAAGGTTCGTATAAGTACAAGAGGGAAGATATTTGATCACTGTGGGGAATGACCCAGAAATTCATCTATGTGAGAGGTTCGGCTTGTACAGCATTTGTTTTACTACGTCCGCCATTTACTGCGGAGGGGACGTCAAGTATTGATGAAATTTAGTAGAAACTTCCGTAGGACATGAATGAAAATAGTTTCGTGTGGATACTTCAGAAAATTTACGAAGTTTCTCAGAGAATAAAGCAAACTTTGTATTAAAAACAATTGACAAACAACCTTTGCATTGTCTGGTAAGAAAACCCTTATAATACGAGACATCACTTAAACGTAGATATTTGATAATTGTTTATAATTTATTCGATTTAGGATATCCGGGACGTGGTGTCTGTATTCGACATTTGAATAAGGGTTATATTAGATCAAACTAAAGCAACAAAAAGCCGAAGCTGCTTCATTTTTTATTATACTAAGTGAATTATTCAAATGAATCGAGGTAGAGCATGTGCCAATCTTTTCTTACTGCCTCTGCAAGCCAAGAATGATGAGCTCAAATACGGAGAGCAAACAATACAACACAACGCGAAGACATTCTAGAATCTAGTCCAACAAAAAGGTCTGACTCGTACATATTTTTAAGTATAGCCGGCGAATCCGTCCACGACTTCCAACCCGGGTAGCGGAGTCAGGAAATTATGTGGGAACTTCAAAGCGAAACCTCGGCTAGGTAAATATTTGCATGCGCCGCAAACGGCTGGGTTTTAGACAGGGCGGATGTTGTTCGCAAGAAACAAAAGACAAAACATTACGAATGGAAACACTAACACTGACATAGGGGCTAGCTCCTTTGCGGGACCGACGAGATGCGCGCTAAGGCTTTGTTTATGAAGCATAATGAAGATGCCGGGGACTATGCATCATGACTTGCCATTACCTAGGGTTTAGACCATCATTAGCATAATATGGTTGAAGGATTAATAACATCGCGCTATTAAGTTTCTGACCGACTAGTGTATTTATACAGACACAAATTAAATACTAACCCTAAGAGAAATACAAGTATTTTAGAATCTGAATAGCAGAAATTCAAACTGCAACCTCTGTTTTCGTAGTGCATACAGTAGAGTAACCACAAAGTTAGGAAACAGGTAGAATAGACAAAGCAAAGAAGATCTTTCTAGTTCTGCCTTCTCATAAAACGAACGCCCAGATCAATAAAGATTTCAGAATGAATGGTGGGATTATTATTATACCTTAATATTGTCATTGGCAGACCCCGCCGCCAGCAAGGCAAATGTTTTAAAACGTACGTTACTTTTCCAAAACAATGGGTTTGCAAAGGTTATTACAGTTTCTCAAATAAAATGAAATCACGACTTTTCCACGCCAGAACTCTTTCTTTATTTTCTTGTAAAGGTTCGCTTATGATACTGTTGCTTTAATATTCTGTATATTATACTTTTGTACGCCAAAATGTTTTTTAATTACCGTTCAAGCTATTTAAATACAATTAAATACAATAATTAGCATTTTAAATACAATTAAATAATATATCTACATAATATATATATATATATATATATATATATATATATATATATATATATATATATATATATATATATATATATATATATATATATATATATATATATATATATATATATATATATATATATGTCGGATCCGAATCTATTCATATTCAGGTACGGTATTATTAGTTAATCATATGGGGGTATTATTTTATCGCCTCTGACGATTGCTGTCAACCCGCACGCATTTCTAGCACGAGGGAATAACTTTCGCATAACGTATTTGGGTACATATATAATATTTCAGTCATACGATATTTCAAGAATTTCTAATGGTGGCACTTCCATTGGCTAACAATTATTGTTGCATCTCTTTCATTCAAATGGAGGTCTAAGATCAATGTTTAAATTTTAAATATCTACACAGTTAAAACCAACTTTTGCGTAACATAGGAAACAATTTTTATAAACCTTAAAAGTAACTTAATCTGACTTCGATTAAGGAATACTTGTCTTGAGACCTGAAACAAGATCCATCATGTAGATAACATCCAACAAACGTCTACATTCTGCTCGAATATAATTTTGGGAGTCTTGCCCCAGATGCGTCTTTTCCTTTATTTGTATACAAATAGCCGGCCATTTTCACCGAGATTGTAAAACTACCTACACTAAGTGTACAAAAAGGTTGTGACAAATGTCAGGAAATTAGTCCGGGGCTCACAAATTCTTGATTACCCGAGGACACATTTCTCTACCATTAACCTCATACAGTTTTTGTCTCGAGACCCGGCGTTCTTTGTTCCCGGAATAAATTTGCATCCATAACAAACGCCGCCTGGATGCTGCCCACTTTTTGCCGAACGCAGAACGTTAATAAGTTCTTAATGTACAAATGGGAATTTAAAACAATTACCGACTCGAATAACAGCGATCCGTGAGCGCGGATTTTAATGATATGTTTTACATTATTTAACGTTTCGTGTCCTGACGTGTTTTCAAAGTTAACGTTTTCACTGATTTTTTATTATACCTCTTACATCATTAAACACCTTCGCGCAGATTAAATAAGAGTTACTACGTAACAGATTTTTCTCTTCTATTCAAAACAAAGTACGTCCGATCAATACCTACAAAGTATAAAACATACGTAAAATGCGGCCTGAACGCGCCTAAACAAACCTTATTAACTCCTTCCGAAAGTTAATTTTTCTTAGGTTCCTGCCATCGTATAGTGAGTACTACGCTTGCAGGCTCTAGCAGTAGGATTTTCAACACAATGAATATATAAATATTAATAAATTGTTATAAGAAAAACAGTTATTTGAATAGGTAATAAAAATAGACGTATTTCTTATTTTTTATTGTATGTATTCATATATGATTTAATTTGAAAAGATGCTATCGTAATTAGATGTTCTTCATGTTTTCGAAAGTAGGTAACATCATGTAAATTCCCATGCAACAACTCTAAACACACAGGATACCTACTTACATCTAAAAACTTACGTCATTCATGAATTCGCTATCACTAATATATAAGTATAACATTTTTGTCATACGTAACAATTTTATACTGGTGTCCGTTATTTTTTTATTGGTACGAATATGTTTTTTACTGAAGCACCATATACCCTAACAATTATATTTTTAATAAAGTAGGTAGGTAATTAAACCGTTCTAACTTGATGAATACTGTTTCGTGTTGATCACTTTGATATACATATAAATAAAAATAAATGACAACTACTGACTAACTTCACTGAAAGTGCTTCATTATTATTAAAAACTTTCGACAATATCGACTGCATCTATTTAGGTACAAGTATATTTCAGTTAATTACAACAAATGATTTTGAGGGCTCTGTCCAAAAATAAATCATAAGCCTACTGAATATGATTGATTAACTTTCGAAACTATCATTACTCTTCACAAGCATGGCAACTCCACTTTGAGACAAACTATTTCAATACATTAGTTTCAAATTACTCTGCGGTAAACAGTCGTGTAAGTATGTCAATAATACCGTAAATAGAAGTTTCTAGAGCATTTCATCTCAAGTATCTCATAGAGACATTTACTAGAATTGAATCAAATTAGCATCTTCAAACACCTTTAAACTGTAACTGGGTAAGACAGACAAAACATTGACTCTGTAAACAAGATCCACTTTGAGATCCTTGCCCTATTATGAATATGTGGGTCGACTTTGAAGCGATACCTAATATTAAGTAGTACTTTAATTAGATTCAAGATGCGGAAGAATCTCAAAAGTGTATTGAGAGGAGCACCATAAAATACTCGTTTGAAGCCATGCAATACAAATACCACTGACTGTTAATTCTATCAATCTTCCATGTTGCCTTTAGATTTAAAAATCATTACAATTTGAAACCACAATCTTCTGTTATGACGGTATGTCACTTGGTAGTAATTATTTAATTTTTATTAAGAAACTGAAGATTACTGTCAAATGCATGCACTTTCGCTATAAAACGTAAAACTTACTGACAGGCTTCATGGCAAGAAGACTATATATTGATTTGCCTACTGGAACGTTTTAAAGGAAAAAGAAACTTTTGTACTTGAAGGTCAGTAGGTAGAAGGTTATTTCAGTCAGTTATTTTACAGAATCTTTATATCGAACAGAATAAAACAAGTAGGAGCCGCTTTTAAGAGGCTTTTCACTTAAAACATTTCTAAACCCTTGCCTAACGTTAAGGCTAATAAAAACTTTTAAAATCTCCGATTAGCAATACCTATATATGTAAACAACGTTTGAAGTTCTCTCGCGTGCCGCTGAACGGAATTAAGGAACATGTAATCATTCACCAGCTAAGGCGTGACACGCCTTGACATGATTATAGTACGATATAGCGAAGCATGTATTCAGCGTCATTTTTATAAACGACATGAAAGGCTTTGTAGTCCGACGCGTAGGTGTCATTTCCTACTCGGTTATTCCTAAAGTGTTGTCACACAAAGCTTCGGCTACCGATATAATGGGTAGGCTGGAAATCATATTAATTCAACTGCCTCGTCTCTTACCGAACGGGTCGCGGCTGGATGTGACATTTTGACAGCTCTGAAGTTTCCTGGATTTTAGACAATGACGTGATTATGGATTGTCTAACGTTATTCAATAAAAGGTACTCAAATTTAGTTGATGTGAATGTTGAATATGGAGAAATTGGGGAAATCATATGAAATGTTGTATTTATTTGCCATTAATTACGGGCTTCTATTTTGTTTTATGCCATCTTGATTTTTAACTATACGGTCAGTACGGTCACCTTTACTGTACATTTTATAACAGCTATCATAACGTTAACAATACGATAACGATTACACACGACGATAACGAACATCTTTTGTTAAATAAATAAAAAGAGCTACTTTTACACGTAAGAAGAATCGTGACAATCATTGTTACCGAGTGGCACAACGGAATACATACCCACTCGTATCAAAATATTACCATCTTTAATGTAGAGATTCGCCTTCAAATTCAAATTTCACTGATAATTTATTCTGATTAATGTGACAAAGAAGACATTTCGCTTCATTACAAACGTCTCCCTTTCGACATAATGAAATATTTATGAATTCCAGTGTCAATAATTTGTAAGAAATTCGAAAGCTCATATATTGGAGAAAACTACGCTGAATTGTGGCGAGTGCCGATCGCTACCGTTCGGAGACATCGATTTAAAATACCCTAGACACAATATCACCTACAAATTCAAGTCGAAAAAGTGTCCGGTGCTTAGTTGTAAGTGTGTACGTATAAGAGAAAAATGTAAAAATACATAATGTACCTTTATACCATATTTAAAAAATTTGAAGAGTGTATCTAGGGGATTTTCTATCGATGTTCGGACACGGCTGAGGCAGGTGAGAGTATAATGTTGTAAGTATGAGAAATAAAGCAATATTGAGCTGATGTAAAAAAAACGTTACTAAAACGACATAAATAATGACGTAAATAAATGTGAACTAGGTATTCTAAGATCAAATTATTTTAAATATTAAATCGTTTTGAAAGGAAAAAAAAGGTCGAGGATTTAGCGTTAATATTTTAGCATCATCATAAATGTATTTATATATTGGATGTTAGTTAATTTAAGGGAGTATTTAAACAAGACTTATAATGAGTTAACCGGCTAGTAGCTTAACACAGTAATAGAATAAAAATTGAAATACGGCCATCCGAAGTAGCAATATGACACGATTACATGTAGTTTGCAGCAACTGTTTTGAAGTGTAGGTACTCAATCCAATGACGATGATAAAGTTACTTAGATGGCGAGGATGACTTTGAGCTTGGCAAAGTAAATCTGACAAAGACGACGTTTATGGCTGAAAATAGGCCTCCCAAAAGGATCGCCATAATTTTCAATTTTATTATGCCATCAGACATGTATGGAACGTAGAAAAACACCGGCAGTTTTTTTGCGAGTTGGTGGAAATGACGAAACATGACGAGCCGACTCTTCTTCAGAAGACTAAAGATTATGTGAACCCGTTACAAGTACTCCTGGCTACTCCTAAACTAGTGTAACGTAAGTCAATGTCTGAATACGTACCTATGTGTTCGTAGCTCAGTTCGTGTTGCAGCTTTGTACGTCAGAAGCGTGCGAGGACAGCGACCCTTGTGACCTTTTCCGACTTTAATGCTATCGAGAAATGCACCCAGGGAGTGTCCGACCGGATTACTTTACGGAGAAATATAGCTTTATTCATATCGATACAATATCATTGCATTTGCTCTGAAAGTTGCTTTTTCATTTACCGTGGCGCATGAGCGTCATATACCTACGTTAGTATTTCATAGATCAAGTATATGGGTAGCATTTTGTAGTTAATCTTTTGCCATTTATCTCCCTTTCTATCATAAACGTAAATAACAAACTTTAATAGTTCATCATTATTATTAGTCGGAAAAGGTCCAATGTCACTGAGACCGCCATCTTAAATTGTTAAAGTTACTTAATCGTTAATTTATTGGTTCCTCTACCCTAGTATTTCGTTTAAACAAGAGTATCAATTATATATTGTGACCTACTAAACGAAAATCAGGACAACGTTGAGGTTAAATCGAAACCGGGTAATGTCTCCATTTTAACGAAGGGAGTTTCAAACCTTTACTTATAATTAATTTTAAGATACTGATGTATAATTACTACATTTAAAATTCTATTGTTAAAGAAGGAACTTTAGATAGTATAAAAACTGTTTTACACATAATCAGAGCAATCAGAACTTATGATCGAACAGTTCCCAGGCTACTTCAAGGTATCAAATGATGTAATTTATTGCTTCAAAACTGCTAATTGGATAGAAAAGGCGGCGAACAGAACTCCATCAGTCGGCTAACTCAAGTTTGTCTGCGGCAGGAAAAGAAGGACGTCTCATAAATATGCATGTAGTCTTCAACCCCGAAAAGTCACCGCTAAGTCTATTTCCGATAAAACGTCGGCCGGAGTGCCATCGCCGACCTTTAATGGTGATTCCATTTTCCACCTGCCCCGCCTCTTGATGACTAAAAAAACATTTTTAAATTGCTATCTCAGCACTTGAAAACGACATATTAAATTACCGCTCAGTTTTAACGGCTATTTGTTTTTGTCTTTATTTGGTTCGATTTTAAACGTGATAGGTTGACGTGTGTGTAATTACATAATTGAGAATAAAGTCACCTATTTTCCACACCTGTATTTTAGTTTGTATTTAATTATATTGGCATTTAAGCACTTGTAACGTACGAACGTTGCGCAAAATCTTCAACCTGAACCTGTTTTCTTAGAAAAATATTTTTAGTTATGCCTATAAGTATCTAGAAATAAAGGAGCCCTTGTTAACTATGACCGAGAAAAAAATATATACAAGTTAAAAGGCGATACGCATTATCACGGAGTAAGTACAATTACCACACAACAATAGTTCGACTAGTTTGTGCGCGGCTTTCTCGAGGGGTGACCGACGCCGCTATTTAGTACAGTTAGCTGCAGAGAAAAGTAACCCCCCTGCTAAGTAAATTGTACGCAGAGGTGGTTACTTTTCTCTGCAGCTGACTGTACTAGTAGTCGCCTAGCTCCCTCCTCTGACCGTCACTCCACAGAATGGTTGAGCAACAACTTGTCAAACATATCATTCCATCTACCATCTCCACTCTTCGAGACCTTCGAGAAACTGCTGGTTTCGTTGACTGCAAAAAAAGCTTTAATCTGAAATCTCCATTTTAATGGCACTGACGACGATGACGATTTTTAGCGAATGAGCTATGTGCAGTTTATTTTCGTTGTACCTTTTAGTTATACTACCATAAACCATACCATAAAAACTAGGAAAGTATAGTTCAATTATACGGTAAAGTCTTTGACATATATCTTCTGAGCTGTAATAAAAACAATATAACAGTAAAAACCATTTTGCGCGTGCACTTCGCGAAGTAACTAATGGGAAATGTTAGTAAAGTTCTTCAAAAGAAATTCTAAGCTCTTTAAGTTTCCGCGAACAGCTGAAATTACAAACTTTCAAACACCCTTAGGGTTGAAGTCCCAGTCTATTGAGAAGTTGCGCAGATTTCACTGTTTTTCAAAATAACCAAGTTAATGGAGTCGGCTGCTTATTAATTTTCCTCGGTTTCCCTTTGTCCTTATTAAAACAAACTGCAGCGGCACGGCGTAATTAAACTGGTTACGATGTCCGGCTTCTTACAATTATTTGAAATAATTGGTTAGTAAGTCGGTATTTATAAAATAAATAAATGTCAGAGGACAATCTCACACAAATTGACCTAGTCCCCAACTAAGCTCTAGGCTTGTACTATGGGTACCTACTAGGCAATGATATACATACTTATATAGAGTAATACATACTTAAATATATAGAAAAACTACATGACTCAGGAACAAATACTCGCGCTCATCACACAAATATTTGCCCAAACCGAGATTCGAACCCGGGACCGCTAGCTTCGTAGGCTACCTCTTCATTACCAACTAGGCTAACCGCGTCGTCAAATGAATGATGATATTATGTTATAAGTCGTTGGAATTTTCGTCGAAGCTATTCTGTATTAGAAGTGGCTCTGTGAGTTATTTGTAGCTGTTTTGTTGAACTAATTTGTTACTTTTAGAAAGTACAGTCTAATTTAAAACTAACAACGAAACTTGTAGTCTATTTTGAACATTACCAGCCAAGCGATATAAATCTCAAAAAATTGGCACTCTGGTACTACGCCATGTCATTCTTTTGAAAGTAACAATGATAGAAAATTCTACATTAAAGTCCAAGTTCTACTAATCTCCTGTTTTTATTCAAGCTCGGAGTAGAGCTCGTACGTGAAAGAAGTTTACCTACTAGTTTCAAGCACAATTAGACTCGAGTTGGGAAACTTTTGCGTTACAATCTACGTCCCCATTACGAGTCCATGAATATCAATTAAAGTTTACGACTTTAATTGGTGTTCCCGCCGATATTTAATGCCATTTGCATGTTGCGGGGGTATTAACTTACTCGGCTATTACGCCGTAATTGAGTTTTGTGCGCTTGCGTTGTTGCGTATACTGTGTCATTGGTAAACAAGACCGGGAATAAAAAAGGCTTTTAATTGCACTGTTTCCATCCCCGTTAAGGTAAGGATATCATTGATATAAACTTGATTTATTTGCGGTGGAATTACGTAAGGAGAGTAGAACAGTCATCTTTACGACGTAGGTATGTATGTATGTATGTAAACTCTTTATTGCACAAAAAGTAGGTTCCTTATTATCCTGAATAAATAACGCACCTCTAATACAACAACGACGTAAATGCAGAATGAGTCTACTTTGAAATTAAATTGTTTTTTTTACAGCAATAACGTTTTCTTTTAAACTGTTTTTGCGTTCTAAAGAGTCGTTATTGTATTAGAGGTGCGATAAGTGAAAATTTGTTAGTAGAAAGTTTTATTGCTATTGAAGTAAAACCAATTTCGCCTACAATAACAATGTTAACATCTGGTTTCAATCATGACGATTTAAAGTGATGAGTTCAATCAAAAGTTAGAACGGCACATTACCTAAATCGAACATCTGTGTCGTTATTCTCTAAGGATGTACCAGCCTATTTTTACCCGACTGCCCGAAGGAGGGTTATGTTTTTCGAGCGTATGTATGTATGTATATTTCTTTGTATCGCTCTGCAGCCTAAACGGCTTGACGGATTTTATCATATCAGGTATTATAAAATAATTGGAGAATTTATGTTGCACAAATTTTGTATGTTGCACAAAAATGTTTTCACTTAAAGAGCACCTGCGATACCTTTTCCAAAATTAAAGTTATATTCTTTAGATTTTCAGTTGATATTTGCTTGGTTGATATGGGCATGTTTTTAGCTTTTCAGTTGATATTTTTAAAGCAGTCTGGTATTTTGATTTTTAAATTAATTACCGATGGTTTAGCAAGCAACACACAGAGACAAAAAATACCAATAAGCTGGCCGCCTAAACCCACGTGAAAAACCGCACACTAAATTCAAATTGCTAAGAGTTTATTTAAATTTAAGTAAGGGACGTACCTCAATTACCTCATACATATTATTGTCAACAAACCCTTAGCGGTTGGGTTACATGATAAAATGACCGATTAGAAATTACCAGTTCTACGCCAAACGCTAATTACTTAATTAGTTTAGTTAATTACTGACATGATTCATTATTCTTCTGGTAATTAATACGTTTCTGTTATGATTTTGATAACAGTTATTTGTTATGCAAGGCTGCAAAGTTATTTGGCGTGAGAGCCAGTATTGAATCCTGAGCTAGCGAAGGGAAAAATTTTACCACAAGCGTAGCGAGTGTTTTTAAAAAATGGAATCCTAAGCGTAACGAGGAATTCAAGGCCTCGGGACTCAAATAACTTTGCTGTCGTGCGAAACATACAATTTTTCACCTCACCGTAGCGAGGAAAACACTTGGTGTTGGAAAAACAATTGCACTAGAGCGTCACATCAGTTGTTGTCGTGCTCGCGCAGCGCCCCCTCCGCGCACAGCACCACCATTACTTTGTTAAAGTTGAATTTTGCACGCAGATTTTCTGCGGCAAAGAAGGCTGTTTCAAGCGGGACGTGAAAAAAAAATTTTTTCGAGTTATGTGATGGTTTGGGTTAGAAATAGAAGTCCCAAACTATCGGAGCCCCTTGTTTCGCCAAAATATGTTTGGTCGAATGTATAATTTCCCAAATATTTATTTCCCAAGAAGCTATTTGTATTATTTTTGTTTTATTTTCAGGATACCAAAAAAGCTATTTAGATCGATTAGGTTAGGTTAGAGTTGTGGGCGCCATAAAATGCTAATTTTTGCGGCGGGAAATACCTTTTTGGCAAATGAAAATTTGGGAAATAATACATTCGACCAAACATATATTTTGGCCAAACGGCAGAGACCTCCGAAACTATATTAAGATAAACATTTAAGAGGAGGGTTTTGAACCGGAAATGTTCTAAGCTGGAAACTGATTTTTTGTAAAAAAATCACATACAACATATTTTTTTTGTTTATGACTTCATGCTGGAACGATTCATCTCAATTTCCTTCCATAACCAAAATTATTTGTTTTTGAAAACTTTAATTTCAACGAGAACTTTAACATTTGCACATTAAACCTCTGCAATACAATACTATGATACTGCAATACGAACTTTATTAAAAATTACAAAAATAGGAGCAAAAATAATGTTACGCGATAAATCATACGAGTATAAGGATTATGCTTTGTTAGTTACGTATTGCATATCACCGATGCTAATAGGCCCAATTTATATGGAATTGGAGGAGTAAGGCACCGAACATAAGATTCTGGTTTACATTTACATGAGAGAGTCGGCTTCCTGTCTAACACATCAGTACTGCGATACGGTGAGGAATCGCTTCCGGGCGTCACGCGGAGGATATTTCTACGTTGTATTACTTACCTACGAGTATTATTTGTAACATTCTATCGTCCTCTCTAATTGCATATTTGTCATTATACTCTAAGGGCTGAAGAGCTATCGAACAGAGATTGTGTGGGTAGGGTAAGCGATGTGCGGGTAGACCTACGCTCAGGGAGTAGGCAGTGTTGTGGTTTGTGGTAACGATCCTTGAAAAAACGCCTATAACTGGACACAGCGGATGTCTTTTGGTAGATACGATGATGGTTCTAGTCGTACTTTAATTAGCATCACGTTGTTGTATGAAGAATCAATGTCATCAATCAAGAATCAGCCTTAACCGTCGTTTATCTATAATTAAATAAATGCCCGATCACGGACATAACAATGTTTTGTCACTTCTTAAGTAAATTTAATTCAATGGCGACATAACAACGTGTTAATAATAACAAAGATGATAAATTTGGAAATGCAGAGGCCCAATAACAACTTTGTAAGTGGCCTCTATGTAATCTATTTCGTCAAGGGACGAATAATGTCGTTTGAATGCGGCGCGCGTCCCCTTTTATTAGGCCGGAGAAAAACGGGGCCTTGGCAGAATCTACATCATATGGGGTAATGAACCTTTTGAAAATATATTTTCTATGAATCGTACTTTGTCGCGAGCGCAATTATGAAAAAAATAGGCCACGGCGAATCGGGAATTCGAATGCTGAGCTCAATTACACGAATTTAATTAATGTACCTACACGCTCGGAGTGAGCAACAATTTTACGGGTTTTGTATCTGCGGCGGTTTCATACTCATGTTAAAGGATATGGATGGATTCTATCGCATCCATCAACGACCTGGGATTTGCGTTCTGCGATTTTAATCATATTCCGGTTCTATTATTCCGGATAATATTAACTAAGTTCAAAAAATCGTTATGATATTGTTGAACTGTTTTGAGACTTTTCATAAATGTGATTTTGAAATCAAGGATACACAGGACTGGTCACTATTACTGTCGCATAGCTTGATGACGTGCCTATAGGTAAACAAAATTAACATTTCATACGTAGCATTACCCGTGTCAATTCAGGACTTGGTATTTTCAAGTCTCAAATTAATTTAGACGCATAGTACTAGTGTAAACAAAAATTGTGTGAACACCTCTCAAATAGACAAAATTAGCGTCACACAGCAGAAATTGACAAAACAGATGCGAAATTTACCCCATCGCTCTAATTCTGGCTTCTTGCACCAGACACGTCATCAATAAAGTCCCCGAGGTAACCAGGTCCCGCCGAGCACTCCATCTCGGGATTAGGCACGACACGGATTCGTGGCCACGTTTAGAAGCAGATTACGATCTTCAGTTTAATCTCTTAGCAGGCCCGCATTAATTTGTGGATGTACAAGCGCCTTTAGAGGTAGGCTTATTTTTGAAAATGTTGCTAGATTTTTGACAAGAATGAACAGGTTCGCAAAAAGAGTTTGAAGCGGTGACAGTGGAACTACAGGAATAGGAATAGGTATTTTCAATATTGGAACTAAAATATTCTTGTATAAAAGTAAAAACAGCGCCAAGTCACGATTTGTCAGGAATTCTGCATTTAGGTACTGATGTCTCATGAAAGTGTAAATATTTCTAGAATATTTTCGATAGGCAAAAGCAAGAATATTAGCTGTGACTGTGACTACGTCATTTTTGTATTCATATGAAAACGCAAGGCCGCAATAGGCCATGTCAGCTTCCAAATTCACGTTACCTTCAATTTAAACAGTCATAATAATAAAAATGTAGGTACGGCGCACAATTTACTAAGTTATTTTCGATCATGGTTTCGCCAAAATATCTCAGCAGCCAAAGACTTGCTGGACTCAGGCTTCTCTATAACCGGTTCCGCGCCAGCCGCAGTGCTGGCGTCCATCGTAGAAATAATAATAGCAATAAAAGCAAGCCTGGCAGTGGCAGACCCGAAAAGTTTTGGGCGTTCGGGATATTTACTGCCCAGCTTTATACGACTCACTCAGCCCGAGTAGTACTAAACGAAGTTTAATTTATTTGCCAGTTCAAACTCATAGATTTGTGCCCCTGTTATTTAATTTAATACTGTGTCTGGTGTTTCTCGTGTTTCTCGCTCAATTTTTTTTCTTTTTGACAGTGGTGAAAAAGTTGTTGTTAATTTGTTATCTACTTTTTCAACAAATTTCAACTTCCACTGAAAAAAACCTGAAAAAAAATGAAAAAATCAAAAAAAGTTTCGTAAAACTGTTGAAGACTCATTATTTTGTCATCATTTGTGCTTCACGAAATAAACCACCACAACTTCGAACGCCTTTGTTGTGTACATCCATAATGCAATATAGTTCATATTAAATGCTTTTGATTGACACTTAATATCTGATACGTTATTGTGTTGTATATTATACGATAGTTGACGCGTTGGGTTGACGTTATCAATGGGTTGAGTCGGACCCGGAGGGGAGCTGACGGGTAAACTTGACAAGGGCAAGACTGTTCGCGAATATCGTGTCGGTATCAACTCTGCAACAATTTCCTTTGTTTCTAACTAACATATTTACTAAAATAGTGTAAAACATTTCGAAAATATCGCATTTCACATGGTGAAATTGTAGTGCCTGCACTATTGTCTAAATTCGATATTTGTCCTGGATTTTTTGAACAGTCATTGTCGATGGGTTGATTACGGTTCTTGTTTGTGATTGGAATTGGAAAATATTAGGAAGCTCTGTTATTTAAGTTTTGACAGTCAATAACAAATAAATTTCATTGCTGAATTCCGCGGTCTTCTTCGAAGCGGTACCTAAATCTCTCTTTGAAGTTTCTTGGAACCGGTAATGGCTTCACAGATATTTGTAACAAGCCCAAATTTATTACAGTCGCCTCTGATCAAGAGAAAAAACAGAGAGGGAATAAAATGAATAACAACAAATTCCAAATATCTCTGTGTGGATTTAACTGTGTTTTGATTCTGTGCTTACCTCTTTTTTTTGATTATGGGCTGATAAGACGTGATCTAACTTTCAGGTCACGATTCATTCGAGTTACTAAAAGTAACACAGACACTGATCTTTTATTTAGCACAAATGTGTCAAATGGACACGTGCCAACTAAGGACACAAAGGGATTCTTCGTCTATATACGGAAATTTGTAACAGCGGTTGCGGCTTGGAAGTAAGTGCATAAGTTGGAAATCGCATTTCTATTTCTCAAAGTCGACGTGGAGCGTGGGTTGCTAGTTCGTTCTGAGACCACAACAAACACATTTGGCCGAATCCGTTCCAGGCGAGGCGATAAACTTTGTTGACAATGACTGATGCGACGAGAGCGCGATCCGCCGACCCGGCCACTGCCACCAAATGTGCAATTTTCGAACGTGCTTCTGAAAAGGACTGAACTTCCTTTCATTGTAGTAACTCAGTTTTGAGACAGTGACACAATGCGGCCCACTTTAACTTTGGCTCAAAAGGAATTTTGATGCAAACTTAGAAATGCGAATTCTTGTTAGTAAAGAAATTGTGAGTGTTGCCCGGGGAGTGGCAGTCAGGTACCACTACATAGTTAGCTTGAAAGAAAACAACATGGATTAATTCGCGACTATTAGTACTTGTCTCCGAGTCTAGCACTTCTCGTGTTTTACTAGAAAAGTAGTGTAAAATTGTAAATTGATATATAAGTTAGATACTCGTTGTTTATTAAAGTAATAGTAACGAACGCTGGAAAACTTCTCTAAATCGTTTTTTTAACTAACTATGAGTTTAAAAGTACATAATATATAGGTATGTACCTAGACCAAATCTAGCAATTCAATATTGAAAATTTGTCAACAATGCAAGGTGATGGTTTGCCGGTAGAAACTCCTTTTAGGGATCATGCTCCCCTTTGTACATTTATTTTATAAGACTAAAGTTAAATTACTTTGTTGTAATAAACGTTGACTCAAGGAGACTCAAAATAGAGTTATTTACACAACATTTTCTTTTGTGGATTATTGATTTCCTCTACGAATCTAACGTCGAGATAAACAAAATCATAATGGGTAGCTCAAGACGATCCGAGAACTTAATTAATTTTCCCTCCTCCGGCGAATCGCGAATTACCTGAAACAAAATAAATAAAATATTTAATTAAAGAGTCGATGCCACTTCGACTTAAAATTTAATTTCAAATGAAAGGGGAAAGGGATGTTATCGTATCGGTGTGATTCTGAATATTTTATTCGTCGTGGTACGCAACAGCTACCATTAGACTGCAGGCTTTATTGTTGCTTCACAGACTTGAAATACTTGGACTGTGATCATATTGGCTCACAGTTAGCACACTGTTGGCTGAATTTAAGCCTTAAATCAGAGATTTTAGTACGAAGTTTTTGCGGGTCTTTCCCGCGGAGTACCTAGCAGACGATGGGTGAGTCGAGGCGACTGCTAGTACGCATCTTTCTTTCCGCGACATCAATTATTCAAACAGCCAAACGCACGGCAACCACGCGAAGTCATAATCGTATTTCATATATGTTATTTAATTTGGAGTAGCGGCAGGCAGTTGGCACACGTACACAGTGTCACAGCTAGGTACAGTCAGCGTGCGGCAGCCTTGACTAGCGAGCGGTGAGAACCAGTGAGAATTTACGTAGTGCTAGCGTATGGATGCGAGTTCAAAATTGATGAGCTAGTATGAAGAAGACTTACTTGTGTAATTTTCCTCGTAAACGTGTGATACCCCGTAGGCCGAGATTGCGAATAAACTTATCGGGACTATAATTGTCGCATACTGTAATTTCGATGCAAATAAGCCCCCGATTACATGCAACGCGTATTGCGGAGTCTTTATTCCAATTCCAAGTGTGGCCTAACTACGAAGCCGTTTTCTCAGAATGAGAAATTAAGATTGCTAAGTAACATTGCTACTACATAGATGACGCAACTTTATAGTTGTCCACTTGTTTTAACGCCACAGGATATCGGCGATTTTCTTGCTTAGCCATTCCAATGAATGGTTGAACCATATTAAACTGCGATCGCGTTATATTTTTATCGCCACGTTCACGGCGACGTGTGATAGTAATGCTGTAATAAATCTAAAGGACAGCTGCGTCTCTAGAACATGAAATACTGAACTGAACATGAAGATATTTGCAATTCAACACGAAACTCTGTTTATTCGTTGTTCTTCGTTATATGTTTACTCTTATTCACACCTGCAAGTTTAATTTTATGTGAATAAAATGTAACATAAAGGATTACATTTCAGAAACCTTATCGTAGAGTCAATATTATGCATTAGTGATACGAAGAGTCACATGATCTACCAGTGACGCGATTGGTTTAAAAACGAAACGATTAGAAACGCTAGTTAGCGTAATGCATCTTGGCTAAGGGCCCTGTTATAAAAGCTAAAAGCCGTGTAGCCTTACGGTTTCACCTGCCAACTCTTAAGCAGAGGGTCGTGGGTTCGAACCCGGGCTCGCACCTCTAAGTTTTTGGGAATTTATGTGCGAAATATAATTTGTAAATTTACCATGAGCTTTTCGGTGAAGGAAAACATCGTGAGGAAACCTGCACACACCTGGAAAGCAATTTGACGGTGTGTGCGAAGTTTCCAATCCGCACTGGGCCCGGGTGGGAACTATAGCCCAAACCCTCTCATTGTGAGTGGAGGCTTGTGCCCAGGAGTGGGACGTATGTAGGCTGGATTATTATTTATAAAGCTAAAGAAAGCCAACGGACTTCTTTATACTATAGCAGTTTAAGTAGATAAATTCAGAATGTTACCGACTAGCGTCCCGCTTAGAACTCAAATTCACATCGCGATGCAAATATTGGGCTCCCCGAGGCCTAGTTTGAACTAGCTATCTTCATGAGCAGCCTGTTTAATACAAAGCCGAGACATCGGAACCCGGCAACTTGCTTGGCAACGGGCCTTGGCTGCCTCGCCTGCCTTATTGTGACCGAGCCAAGAAACACGATTTACCCCGAATGTATTGGCATGCCTGGTAATATTGTACCTACTGCAAATAACGCGAGCACCGTTTGACTAGCTGACTTGAAATGAACTTAATCAAGGCATGGAAGATCTTCTTCATTGATTTTGTAATGGTAACTAAAATGTGCAATTCAGACAAAAAGTACAGTGCAATCGTATTTATCTAAAACAGTAGGTACCCCGGTAGTCCCGGTAGTACCAATAAGGTATGAGTGAATCAACTTTTAAGGTACTACTTTTCTTTTGCGGTACTAAAACATTCCTGGTGACTTAAGATTGATAATAATTTATGAATATTAAAATCAGACTTTCAAATTTACAGCTATCCCACATGTTAGACACCTCAAATATTTCTTAATTTTGGAAAAACCCTGGTAACTTAAGGGAAATAATGCACATTTTTCATACAAAACCTGCGTAACATCATCCCATCATGCGTTATATTATTATTATTTAAAATTGTACTATTTTAGAACATTTTTTTTAATGTTAGCCTATTTGTCTGATTGTATAAACGTATAAGCCACGACGTTAGCAAATAAATAGTTTTTCTAAAAAAATATAATTCGTGAAATATTTCGAAAAATGGGGAGTACCTTAAAAGTTGATTCACCAAAGAACATTATTGATACTCTTTATTTGATAATCCTTCTTAATGTACAGTTCGCCATCAAATATATCTGTACATATCAGAGTGGTCAAAAATATCTGAACATGCATTCTAACGCCTTGACAATAGAGTCGTGTTCAGATATTTGTGACCACCTTGTTTGCTGCAATATATATGATGGCGACTGTACATGATGTTTAACAAAATAAACCATCCATTCATTAATTTATTCCTGGTTTTGTAGTTGCACTTAAAAAAGTTGCTAGTGACTTAACTAACTGAGTGAGTTAACTAACTCTTCATACAAATGTTTTTCGCTGTTTTACTCGTCTAGTAATTCTATGGTAAATAGAAGAAAATAATAAATGTGAATGTTTGCAAAGTTGTCTAAATGTTTGTATACTTTGTATGTTTGCTTTCCGATCAAGCATGAAGGGCTTTCGGTACATGCCCAAGATTAGAGTAGAAAATAAGGTTGAATTCTACGCGGACGACATCAAGGGCAAAAATTGTTAAGCAAAGGCTAGTTTTCTTTTAAACCATTGAAAGACTTTGCGCTTCGCATCTGGTCTTACAACTTTTGTGTCCGGTATGTGCTTAACTCACCAAAATGATGTCTTTATAACGTGTGAGAGATAGTAGCCGCTGTATGCTCTGCCGATGAGTGTCTGTTGAAGGCGACTTGAATCGCATTAAGGGAGCCCCTAATAGGGTAGGTAACCTAATTAGTGTTCTAGGTAATAAAGGTAAAGTAAGGAAAAGAAAATTAGTTGAACTTGATAGCTGTAATAAAAAACATGTAGGAAGGCGTCTGGAATGCCAGGCATGTAAGACTTGTTGATACAGGACTGGTTTTAGCGAGGTGACAGTATTTTAACACTAGAAAAGAGCGAAACGCAGGGTGTTCGTCTAGGAAATTATAACGACCAATCGTAGCAACATTAAATTGTATTAAATACTTACCCTATTATTCATAATCGCATAATAACTAAAGTATGCTTGTAGTATAGTTTGTCCTTATCTTTCATTGTGACATTTGAATCTGACAGAAAGTGACAAAGCATCCTTTTCCTAAAATAGGTTTGTTGTGCGTTTATTAATGAGGAGGGTAGTTTTTACACTCCATTTCTTTTAGAATTAATTTATAAATGGAAACAAACAAAATCATGTAGCAAATTAAAACAGACTGATTCGACAAAACCGTTTTGATTAGCAGTTTATCAGAGTCACGTGGTTGATTTTGTGCACCTAAACGAATAAAGTTGATTATGTCACGTATTACCTACACAAAATTCATTAACCCAATGCAAATAGTACTGCAGTTGTAAACTATCAAGTTCAAAGGGTAATTAAACGCGCAGTTTCTACAAAAAACAAACAAACATTGTAAAAGCTATTTGCGTCGATGAATAGTTCATTCCGTATAAATACTGTCGGGCGTTTATTTAATCGATGGTTTAAGTAAACAGGGGTACAATAAAACTGCGCCGAGAGCGGTTTAAACAATAAGCGCCCGTGTGTACACTGAGAGAGCTAACATGGCGACTTGATTGAACGGCACAATGGCCGAATACGGGGACGCGGGAAATTATAGCGCGCTCTGTTTAAATGGCAGGCGAAAATGTACGCTATCTCTAACTCTAGGTTTGATTTTGTTATTCCGAATGCAAATGCGAACGCAGTGCGCGACAGCACAACAATAGCTATTGTCGCTGAAAACCTCGCGCCTGCAAAGTGTATCGACCTTGCACTGCTAGTATCATCTCATTTTCAATGCACATGCTCATAAAGTACTATTTTTCATGGGCAAAGCATGCAAGAAAAAGAACTTTCCATTTTTTAATTTGCCTTGATCAATGATATACGCGACACCGCGCGTGAGGTCAGTCGTGAAGTATGGGCCGTTGTCAAAACAAAATCCGCCATTATAACTTCTTTCCCTCGACATTATAATTACTTTCCTAAGGAACCTTAAAAAAATTCGAGACAAAAGTATCCTTTTTTCTAATCCAGAACGGACTATCTTTTTTGCCAATTTTCATTCAAATCTATTCAGCCGTTCATGCTGAGTGAAAGAGAAACATATAAAAAATTAAATCAATACATAAACATAACATATTAAACATTTTGCTTCCAATTTCGCTTACGCGAGTCGTAAAATCATTGTAATACTAGAACATCCTATACTATTAAAAGAGAAAAATTGGTTATATGTATAAATCGGCTATATTGCAGTTTACGGGGGCGAAAAATCGATCTAGCTAGGTCTCATATCTGGCGAAATTCGTTTTCCCCGTATTTTCACGCAAAAAGATATCCCGCGCAATATGGTTCGTAATTTCGCGGCTGCCGCCGCCGTCTGAGTAGACTAAAGTGTCAGTTGGTAGCCGACTCTACGCAGCAGCAGCAGACGACGTGTCGCCGCGACACTACTGGTTTCTATGCGTTTCTATGAAAGCGACGTGTCGCTAGCTACGGAGGGAATTTCACAGAAATACATACGTAGGTCACGGCATAAGTCTTGTCTTTAAGCACTTAAACATACCGCAGCGTTGATTTGTTTACGTTATTACAAAGTACCCTCTTTGTTTAGTCTAAGTACAAAATATAGACTGTTAACTATTGACTCAATTTATTTAGTGATTTTTTTAATACGTCGCTATGGAGTCGTTCCCAGCTGTCGGATATCGCGCTATTATTTTCTACAACTTCCGGATTATCTACTAAACAGTGTGAAGAAGAAATGAAGAAAGTGTTTGATAAGGATTGTCCGTCCTTGAGAACCATTGAGAGATGGTATTTAAATTTTAAGCGTGGGCTGTTTAATTTAGAAGACGATCCTCGTTCAGGCCGGCCGACAGAAATCATGACCGAAAAAAACATTGAACGTGTGAGAGAAGCTATAACCAAAGATAGACGAATAACTTATAAACAATTAGCTGAAACCCTGAAGATCTCTGAACGAAGTATTGGAAGAATTATATCAAACCATTTAAATGTTAGCAAACTTTGTACCCTGTGGATACCCGACGAGCTAACCTACGCTCAACGGGAGGCACGCGTAATATGGTGCAAAAAAATGTTGAAAGACTTCGAATCGGCAGAACACGGTGCTGTAAATTCAATCATCACAGGTGACGAAAGCTGGCTGTATTTTTTTGATGTACCATCTAAATCACAGAACAAGGTATGGGTCTTCGAAGATGAAGATCAACCAATACAAGTGAAAAAATCACGTTCGGTCGGAAGAAGAATGATTGTGTCTTTTTTTAGTAAAACGGGTTTAGTGGCCAATGTTGTGCTAGATAAGCAGAAGACAGTCACAGCTCGTTCGTATACTGAAGTTTGTTTGCCACAGTTATTTAGAGCGTTGAAAAATCTCAGACCAAAATCCCCTATGCGCTCGTGGTATCTTCATATCGACAACGCTCCAGCGCATCGTGCCCAGCTAACTCATCAGACTTTTCAAGAAACTGGAATCCGAGTATTGGACCATCCACCTCACAGTCCTGACTTGGCACCATGCGACTTTGGTCTTTTTCCGTTTGCAAAATCACAACTAAAAGGACGTAAGTTTGCTTCGGAGGAGCAGTTAATCGAGGCCTGGGAAACAATATGTGATTCCATTGAAAAAGAAAAATGGGAGCATTGGTTTAATGACTGGTTCTTGCGTATGAGAAAGTGTATTGAGTGTGGTGGAATATATTTCGAGAAACAGTAAATACATTTTTCATACGACAAGACTTATGCCGTGACCTACGTAGAAACTAGTAGTGTCGCGACGACACGTCGTCTGCTGCTGCTGCGTGCAGTCGGCTACCAACTGACACCTTAATGGTTAATGCGTTGGCCTACTACGCCAAGACTGCAGGTTCGAACCCCAGATATGGACATTCTTTTTCGTTTTCTTTTTGTTCCTTTTTTGGGTAAATCTTTTGCTTTTTTTTTGTTTTTGTATAGAAATCGATGAAAATTCTGTTTCGACCCGAGCTACGCTCGGTCTCCCAGATATTGATAGATTTAAATAAATGAACCGAAGGATTCAACACGGTTCGACGAAGTCAACGATATTCAATATAATTAATTAATAGCACTTGAAGTTTCTCCTGAAGTAAGAAAACTTTTAACAAGATAAGGCAAGTTTGGAATTACGCATTTGTTAGGATTGTTGTAGGTATACTGTCTGTACAAATCTATCTTGGAAACGCTGTAGACAGCAGAACTTTGCTACAATTTGGAGCGTGCCAAGGGTGGCTTTGCTAAGATTTCTTAGTGGCAGTTGAATGTATTAATTAAGTTAAGAGTTATTGTGACTAATATACTTCAATTTAGATGGGTAAGTAACTAATCCAAAGTCTAATGAACTAATTTACGCTTGTAGGTGACAATGTTGGTTCTTTGATAATGTTTGTTGTATCATTTAATGTCGAGTTATGTTGATGCGATATGCCCAGGGATCCGCTATCTAAGCACCAAGCACCCCGTCACATATAATATGTGCGTATATATTCGTTATATTATAAATAATTTTAAACGAAAACTATCACGACTAAGTAGACTTTATTGGTTCTTGAGTTAAAGACCATAAATGCTGTGTATACCTGTGTATTTTCCACAAATGCTGTATATACTTGTAATCGGCTTGTGCACTAGACTTAATACCCCAATCTGTTACTATGTTATAAATGCTTTATGTACTTGGTGTAAGTGTACCTTTCAATAAATAAATAAAGACGATTAAAATGTTTATAACTACTGAAACTCAGCTAAAGAAAATTTGCTAATATATTTGTGTTTTTTGGACATTGTTGTTTGTGTTTGTAAGAATGGCGACGGAACCCTACATTGAGTAATGGTCCGACATGCTCTTGCACAGTTTTTCAGGTTGAGACACGAAGGACTCATGTCCACTTCTAGGGCTAGAGCGATAAACTCACGTTGACGTTGATTTATGTCCTCGTTTGTTTGTCCCGTGGTCCATCCGGGATATCGATGGTAAGGTTCTAGCGGCTACAAATTACTAGGATACATTCTATGCATTATTTACAGTTGGGACCCTTTGGTGACGCATCTTTGATGTAAATTTACCATCAGTTGAACTTGTTAACCAAGTAAACAAACCTTTAAGGCAACATTTCTTAAATGAAATAGCATATGCATGCTATTTCACCACTTGTTATTCTAATCCTCATTGAACAATATAATATCACTTAAAATTCGATATTTCAGTAAAAGTTTGAAATTCAATTCAATTTTTTGTTAAAATGGCGTCTGTCCATGAGGACAATTCTGCCAATGTCGAAGTTTGAGATGACATGTGATCGGTTTTTGAAAATGTTATTAAAACATTTAGAGTGTTATATTCTCCGAGATCAGAGGCAAGAGTGTCGGCCGCCGCTCGCGCTGACCACTCCACCGAGCTCTTCAACACCACTGAGGCACTAAAAAACGCGACAAAATAATCTACACGTGCAGCAACCAACACTCTTGTCACAGAACTCCAAGTTTGAAATTATTTTGCAGTTGAGGTTATTCCGACATATTGCAATGACATATTTGTTTCGTTTCAAGTCTGCAATTGTCTATGATGGCTGACTAGTGTTGGCCAAATTAAAACTATAACGAGAACTAGTGTGTTAAAACGATTTTAATCTCGGTGGTTTTTAAAATCACGCATGTTATAAATGAAGAAAACAACATGAAAAGCTTAGACGGCATTATTGACAAGAGCTACGGATTGTATAACACGTCTTCCTCAATCGATTCTAGTGATTCTGATTAAAAATACATCTTAAACGATTTTTAATCTTAGTCTACTTTTCCCATCTCTAGTAAACTCATCAAACTATAGACAATATCAATATGGCGCTTTGTTTACATGGTTTACAAGTTCAACTGATGGCGACTTTAGTGGCTACATATTAATGATTCAGAACACTGCAACTTGTATAACCTATCTATTGAAATTAACTTATTGTTCTTACGCACACATTCAAATGTCCCCAAAGTGGTTCAGCTGCACTTCCAAAATACGTATTCATGAAATTATTAAAGTAAAGGCACTCAGTGATTCCTAAAGACCTTTCGCAAAGAAGTAAGGGAAAATCTGTAAATAATTACTACGTGTTCAAAAATTTTATAATTAAGTTGAAACTTATTTCATGAATAAGTATTTTAGTTCAGATTAATGCAAAATTGTCTACCTTGGCCAGTGTTTTAGAAATTATTACCCAACATTAAATATGGCATGTACCTACGTATCCTAATTAATTGATCCCACTCACTGCCCTTCCCGGAACCCCATCTCGACACCATGGCAAGTTGAATTCCCTTGACCCAGTTCGCTATCAAGACCCGGGCGTGAGATCTCGCGGGTAGCCCACGACTCCGGCGAGCGCTCGATAAAATATAAGAAAACAGGCACAGAAGGTTCACTCAGGCCAATACTAACAGAAACTGATGTACTTATTGAAGTTTAATAAGAATTTAAAAAAAGAGAACCATACAAATAAAGCTGAATTGACTGGATCAAAGAATGCTGAAAGCATGATGCAAATAGTCGTTTTGTTGTGTTTGTTATCATGTGCATCTATATAAACAAACGTAAATATTAATAAAGCAGATCCAGGCTGTTTAGCCGCTAGCAATGAATATGTTAAAAATATTTATTACATATACAATTTTGATCCTATCACCGACGCTTTATGTGGTGGTCACTTATAAATGTCGTATAGTTTCACCTATCATCGTCAACTCTTTCTTGCTAAGTTATACTACTTACGCTATAATAAGTGTAACAAGCGGACCTTCTGTATTTGTCCATTTTATGTAAAAGGGAACCAATGGGTTCCCAACAGCTGTTGCAGTTTGCTCCACCGCATTTGTTTATAAAGAAAATCATAAACACGTATAAAAGCGGGAAGGGACGACGAATCGACGACGAATGGATTTAATATACAACTTAAAGAAACGGATTACCGCTATATTTTTGGCCACCTAAGGATTATTTTTCAATATTCGTATTGAGCGTGTTCAACATATTTTCCTGGTTGCGGTTTACAAATAATATTACTGCTGTATTTCTGAAAAGGATACCTTTTTAAGCGTATCTTTCGATGTTAAAACCATGTAAGAACGATATTTTTTTAGATTTGACCCTTTCTGCCCTTCCCTTACATTAAGAAAATTTTAAAATACCTAACGGCAATGTCGTATTATGAACTGTCAAAATCTGACAAGTTCCAGCCAGTGAAAGGGGCAGGTAATATATGACTTCTACTGCTGTATCTCTTTGTACTAGGCAATTTTTTTCAGTAAAGATATGGTATCAGTACTTTTACGGTCACCCCTCATTGCAAAACGTTTACAATATGGAGTAAGCAATTTATTATTTCTGGCTATTTTTCATCTATAATGAGAACTAAGCGGTAGTTTTTGATGTCGCGGTTAAAGGTTGATTTGTTTGCAGTACACAGCCGAGCAGTTAAAACGTTGAAGCCAAATATTTACGCCTCTTAATTGCCATGTTGCACGCAGCAGCCCTCTATTGACAATACTTCAGTCCTACATTTTTTTGCACGTGTATTTTAAACGAATCAACGTTGCCTACATTTTCAATTGTAACACAAATATAATTCCATACAAAAGCACCGTTTAATCACTTCAACGTTGAATGAGTTATTTTCATTACGTTAATAAACAATTTTAACTGCTTTATAGTGGGTGTAACGTCTACGAAGGTTCATAAATAACTCGTGTACAAATTAATTTCTTGAAAAGGTCGTGGAAATTAGAAGTTCACGTGAGGGTCCGGTCACGCGACCACCCAAACTCTTTGTACTTATTTACCTGTTCCATTATTAACAGTGTTGGTTACGTCGTTGAAATAATTCGAGTCCGCGAGTTCGAGTGCCAAGCGCGAATCCAGTAATTATAAACTCCGACACGAAAATGTAAATGGGAGAATCTGAGAGAAACATTTTTTTGACAATAACGAGAAACATTGACGCGTGCTGCTCGTAAATCGGATTTGAAATGAAATAATTGAGTAACGAAACTCTCGTGTAGAGTGGTTTCAATGGATTTCATGTATGGAAACATAATATATAAAAAGGCTTTACTTCTTTGCTGTTGAATAATTTATTCACAGATGTTATACGTACTCATATGGAACGCTTTTATCCCCAAATAGGAACGTTTGAATAAGATTTCAACCAGGTAGGTATATCAAGTAATGATCATGTAATTTATTTGTTTTAAAAGCCAATTTAGGTACATAGGTATTTTTTGGATAATAATCAAGGCATTTTTTACCTTCTGCTAGAAGGTAAAAAAAATAACTTGAGCTTTTAAAGCTGAAGTAGGTACCTAATTTTGCTAAATGTTCGATTCATTCTTTATAAGAAAAGAGATTGAATAATTTCGAAATCGCATAATTGGTTTGCCTTTCGTGGCACAATTTTAAACAACACCATAAAGCAATTTGGAGTTGGGTGTGGCGAAAATGATTACCCTTCGTTCAAACTTCCATAAGCAAACTTACTTTGCTGATTTTATTATCTATGGCCTCGGAGGAGCTTGTCTGCGCTTGAAACTTTGCTGGATAAAATATGTTAAAACATCAGCTTCTTGGCTTTCTGTGATAAGAAAAAAAAGTTGTCGCTTGCTATCGCTGTCTCTACTGGAACTACTAAAAGTTAGTAAACAAAAAGTGTATGCCGACGCTTCAGCGGGAACGCAACGAAAAACTTGTTCCTCTGACGTTGATGGATGCGAGCAGCAAACGCGCCAACGCCAACGGCCATTTTGTAAGCGAAAGGTAAACGGGTGAATCGTACGTGTTTTAAACTCAAGGGATATTGTTACTTCTGAAACTCCGAAACTCACGGAATCTACTTTGAACTGTACAATATTAACAGCAAACTGCATTTTGCGTACTTATTAGTCTTTAGGTACCAAGTAGATTTATCTCAGCTCCCCATAACAGGTTTAAATGGTACAACGAAGTCGTGTTCACAAATCAATGCCAGAGCATAAACTAAATGGGAGCTAACACGTAGAAATGTATTTTCAGGTGACATAAGTTACCGCCGCTATAACTATTACCCCAAATTTTAATTTAATTATTAATTAATTATGTTATGTTTTAGTTAAACATGTACAGTCTGCTGCAGAGAAAAGTAACCACCTCTGCATACAATTTACTTAGCAGGAGGGGTAACTTTTCTCTGCAGCTGACTGTACTACATACGTCTTTTTATGGTGAAAAGTTTAGTTTATCGCATAAAGGACCTTTATTTGCATTAGAAGTGTCACCTCCGTCGTTCTCCCTAAGCCGACAGCTGAAGAGATCTCTGTTCCAAAAATTGTGTCCACCCCTACATTGTGAACTGTCAACGAATGGCCTGGAGCGGATTAAAAAGGCGGATCTATTATTTGTGATGTTTTATTTATTAGGCGTTACTACGGATTTGTGATTTTCTCTTTGAACCTTTGTTTTTTCACTCGTGGCTGTTCTCAAAAAGATGTTTATTGCACTGTGCAGGGGAAGGCTTATACCTACGTAGGATGTATAATCATCTGGTGTGCGTGGAGAGCAGAAACAGTTATTCACTTAGGTGTAAAGTAAAGCCCGGTTTTATAAAGGCCCGTTAGTAAATATGTCAGATCAAATTTTAGTAACTTCACAAAATTTTTGGCGTTCCTGACCGAAATTTGATCTATTGCGGATCTTTATAAAACCCAGCTTAAGTAGGTATAATATTTTTTGTATAATTAAGTTAAAAATCCAACGTAGGACAATTACATGATCCTGATATGGTTCAACATATCTGGAACTTTATTGTACTTTAGTTTAGCCCATTTTGCTTTGATATTGTAATCATATTGTTGACGTTATGACAGCAAGTAGGTACTATTTTCTTTATTCTATTTTAAAACCATCAGCCAAGATAATCTTCATTTCATTAATTCAGGGTGGATTCTATGTCTCGCCTTAGTGTCAGTACACCCGTGAAAGGAGAAAACTTTCGACTTTCGCGTAGTTCTATAATTATTCAGAATCTCGTCTTGGCAGTGAGTGTTTTGTTTCAGCCTATTTTATTACGACAATAAACAAGGAAATGAAATGAGGAAAGGCCGATAACTTTCCTATCATTCATTTGTTTAGCTACAGCCCGAGATTCTAAGAGGGGTGCCAATTTGGGAGAATTACAAACGTAACTTAAAAAAGTTCAGCGTCAGATGTCAGCTTTGAAATCATTTGAGTTTACGCAACTGTTCTAATTTCAAAACACCGCATTGTTTGTTCTGATTATGTTAATTTTGAAACTTTATTAGTACTACTACCTATCTTTACAGTTCGTAGAAATAGGTACTTTACGTAGAATTACGTTACTACTTGTTGCACATGTAAAGGGATATTGTTGTGATAGGTAATCCTTAACCAGTAATTTGGATATAGGTATTTTGATTGACCACATGAATAAATAAATATCATGGAAAAATCTTACATAAACTGGCTGGCTCATAAGGTAGGGTTGCTACCTACCTCCCAACTAGGCTTACCGCATCAAGTACCTATGTCAAACAAAGTATTTGGTTTAAAACGTAAATTCATAATTTGTTCACGACTTTACCAATCGACATCAACTCACATCATTAAAATACGAAATATAACCAAATGCATCTTATAAACGTTAACGTCAACAGCACAAACTTTTCACGAAGACAGGCTCTGTCAGAAACAAAATCCGACTTCGTCTTCCTATTAGTTCTAAGCGTAGCAGTCGATTTGTTATTATTAGTGTTGGGAACACAATTATCCAAATAACTATTATTCACAAGAATGTCTTGCTGTTGCATGACCGGATTTACACTTCTCCACATCGCCGATTCCCGGTCTACTGTCGACGTGGATTGTAGCTTGGATGCTGCTTTACAGGCTGCTGCTTTGTTCATTGTGCTATGTTGCTATTATGTTTACACTTTCCGTATTACGGAGGCGACAATTTGCCTCGGCTCAGAGCTTAGCGTCAGAACGACGGTTTAATCCGAGGCCCGATGATAGAATCACGAAGCTCTGCCATTCATACTCTAATGAGTCCGGCTCTCCTGTGAAAGATCTTAAAGTGAGAACCAACACTTTAAGTCCGTATTGAAACTGTGAGGCTTTGAAATTCGAAGACTTCAGCAATCTTTACTCTTGCGTTTGTTTCGAATAAAGGAACTCTTTCTATTAAAATGTCGATAAGATATAGAGAAAAACTCTTCGGAAACTAAGTAATAGGTATGTCGAATCAAAACAAAAATCATTTGAGTAGTAAATTGACATTGACGTTAAAAACCGGGCAAGTGCAAGTCGAACTCGCGCACTGAGGTTTCCGTACACATTTGGCTGGTTTTTAGTATTTGTAGGGTTTGATCTATAATCATTGATGACATGAATGACATTAATAGAAAATAGGAGACGAAATTCAGTAGAATTGATTAGCTAATCGTTTTCGTATGGGAAGGAGTGGTACCTATTTTGCGTTTTAGCGAATATAAAAAACAATAGGTACCTACCTACCTACTTACGATAAAAAAAATACCTGTCATTTCCCCAACACATGCTACCCTCATACCTATATAGGTATGACACATCAAGATGAGTAATTGAGACGGGAATGATAGACAACCAAATCACTTTCACAATAAGTAATATAATTTACGAGATTACAACTTCTGCTTACGATTTTGCTTCGTCATTGTTCCTTTTATCGTAAATAGGGGTTTTCTATTCACTCTCATCCTCATCAATACAACCCGAATGAAAAGACATCTCTTTTGTGATCTCGAATGCTTTATATTTAGGAAGTCGGTCAATGACAGTGACAGTTAGTCGATGAAAGCTTGATAAAATTAAATCAAATTTATGTTCCCGCGAACTTTACTTACCTATTCCAGGAAATAATAATTCAGATTTTCGCACTCTGTTTCAAATTAAATTGTAATATTCAAGACGAGTGTTTATTAAGCGATGTTTCAGTAGATGAACTACCTTTTATTTACTAACCCTTGAGAAGTCATAAACCTAGCGACCTTAGCTAGCGACTCACTCAAATGAAAACTGTAATCCATCAGGTGGTACCAGCTGCGTTTAAACCAAAATATTCACAAGACCTCCCTGTAAGTTAGTTCGTTACGTTTATTATTTATCACCCTTTATTTACATACCTTATGTATAGGTGTTCCCCAAAAGTCGTTGAGAAAGATGTTAGAGATGGGTGTCTGGGGCCTTAGGTCTCGGTTCTCTTTAATAGCATTGATGTCGTCGAACACAAAACCGCAGTAGACGCAGTTGTGGTAAACGATGATGCAGGCGAGGACGAGGATGGCACCCAGGCCACGGCGCGGGGCTTCGGGCATGTCCCCGGTTGCTGGCGCCGAGCCCGCCAGCCGCCTCCGGCTCCGCCCGGTCCGAGTGCGCACCGCTGACACCACTCCGCCAAACCTACACACTCCACTCACGCGGTCCATAGTGAATCACTTCGACATCCTAACCCTCACACACACCGACCGCAGCCTAGTCCAGAGAGTTCAAACCGCGGCACATTAGGCGCGGATTGGCAAAACACGATCACGAACCGGGTCTGTTGATACGAGTATTCAGATTGTAAAAACGGTAAATATTACGAGTGCCGCGTGAACGATCACTATTAACGCGTTGTTTTATTAATGTTTACGGTAAAACGATACACATGTGTGAATGATTGTCGGAATCATTGCATTTGACATTCATGTGATGATAACGGCACAACTAGCGCAGACACGCCCGCTCGCTCGGCCGGTTCGCCGACGACTGCCGAAGGGCGACGAACGAATGCTGCGTCGAGTCACGTGACCAGTCGTTTTACTGCGGGTCGTTTTGAGAAGGCGCATGCGTCCTTTGAACTCTGTCTAGCTGGCGGCAAAATTGTCGCTAGATTTAGTTTGTCAAAGAATTTAGAGGGTTTTCTTTCAAAAGTTGGACCAAATTAAAAAAATATTATTATTTTACTAATTGCTTGGTAATCTCAAGCATAAGTCCAACAATCCCTCGTTTTATTCCTTAACTAGTTGGTGTTAGAATTAAAACACTTAGGAAAATCAAATCAAATAGGTATTCGTGCTATGTTTCAAAGATAACACGTAGGTAATACGAATAACCACTAAAACTAATTACCTATGACCTAAATTGCCAAATAGGGAAACACCTTTGAGTTTTTAACGTTAATTAGTTAATTCAGCAATATACCTACACGTGCTTTCGTATAATAAAACAACAGTAAAACTTTATCCAAATTAATTAACTTCACAGTTCACATGGCGATTACCTACTCCGTATAAAATTTACCAAATTAAAAGTAATAAAACTCAAATAACAACTGTTTCAGGAACTGAAAGAACAATCCCATTAAACCCGGTTACCACATAACTGCGGCTAACATGTTCCGTGTTGACATGTTGAACGCCGAACGCTGAAAGCGCATCAACAAACGACATAAAGGCCGACTAATAAATAAAAATACAATCAGCACCGATAGTTTGAGTGCAGGGGCACATCGCAATTTGATTAGGTCGACCCCACGTGCTCCGGAGCGCATGCCCGCGGCGGAAGCGCGGGGCGAGCGGGGCTAAAGAGGGAGGGGGAGAGTGAATGTTGATGACGACATTTGGTCGAGTTCGGGAGTCTCGGGAGTCAGCCCGGATCGGATATAGACGATCCCTGCTACGCGTAAGCCGTGGCGTAAGTTCCCCTGCAACTAGAGTTCCGTGTAATTCCGAACAAGTTGTATTTGCCCCGGGCCGGCTTGAGTGTCATCCGCACCAATAAGCGCCCGATAAAAGGTTTTCGGTGTCTCCGAGATTCACTTTTAATATTTGAGTTTTTCTTTATTAGTCTGTGACTTTGGGGAGTTATTCGAGGCGGATAAAATGGTACGATTTATCAACGCTAGAGTTGTTTGTACTTAAATTCTTAATTTTATTTCTCAGAGGAAAATACAATAAGTAGGTACTGACATCAAAGTTAAATTGTACGTGTGTTCCACAAAGGTGCACCTCTTAAGGCGCCATGACGCTCGCGTCCCCATACAAACACATTTCCGTTTTAATTTTCGACTGCCTTCTCGGATAAAAATAAAACTTGGCTAACTTGAAAAGAGGAATTCTATGACGGAAATTAGTCAAGAAAAATAAAATAGGAAAAAATTACATGTAATTTCGAGGTTTTATATAAAAGTTAAAAAAGCCGTGGTAGCCTAATGGTTTGACCTGCCGACTCTTAAGCAGAGGGTCGTGGGTTCGAACCTCTAAGTTTTTCGGAATTTATGTGCGAAATATAATTTGTAAATTTACCACGAGCTTTTCGGTGAAGGAAAACATCGTGAGGAAACCTGCACACACCTGCAAAGCAATTTGACGGTGTGTGCGAAGTTCCCATTCCGCACTGGGCCCGCGTGGGAACTATAGCCCAAACCCTCTCATTGTGAGTGGAGGCCTGTGCCTAGCCGAGCAGTGGGACGTATATAGGCTGGATTATTATTATTATTATATAAAAGTTAAAATAATTGTAAGGTATTTCTGGTTCTTCTTATAGGTCAAAATATAATTTCCAACATTAACAATTGGTATTCCATTACGACTGTAACAATTAACTTCATTTGGATCTGCGGTTCAAAAATGAAAACAAAACTACTTTGTTCTACATGTTTAAAAATCTCGGGTGCTTTTCTTTGATCGTGTTTATCCATGTGGATAAACGTGGATAAAACACACCTGTCACTTTCTGGCCAGATATCAATTTCAAGTAAAATTACCATGTTGCACAACAGTTGTATAAGAGCTTATACTGCCATTATAACTCTAGTTTCAGCATTTTAAGTACTGTATAAGCTCTTATACAGCTTGTGTGCTACTTTGGAATGCATATTAAAAAAAGCACAAGTTTTTTTGTCCATCCCAATTAATTTTCCCAAAAGAGACCCTTACATAACGTAGCTGAAAAATATTTCTCGAAAACTTGAGCACAGCTTACTATATTATATGACTTTGACGGAGGTTCCGGAAATATTTCCAATAAGAGCGATGTGTCAGCAGAACTGCATGCTGCCAGCGGTCTTTCAATATAATATGGTAACGGTTTACGTTCCCCACAAGGAGAATCATCGTCAAATTGAGGAAAATGAATACTGTTTTGACAACAGAAAAAAATAGGTTAAGAAATATATTTATAACTAGCAACCCACCCAGGCTTCTCACGAATAGGACATATGTATTAATAATCATACAACCCAAAGTACATATTTTAATGATACTCGATTCAAAATGAATGAAAAACAGTATAAATCATTTTCCAGGACTATTTGAAACACAATACCTACCTATGTATTTTTAAAGTTAGACCGGGGCGGTGGAGGTTGTATGCCCAGCCGGCTCTACACCGCGTACTCCGACGACAACGGCAACATCATCAAATGGCAACATGTATCTGGCAGTTTGTGGTTTTCCAAGGCTTTTATAAGAAAATTAAAAAGGAAATAATTTTTTAATGATTATGAAATAGGGACTAAAAACACCTATAATCGCACAATAATTAAAGTATGCTTGAGTATGGTTTGTCCTTATCTTTCAGTGTGACATTTGAATCTGACAGAAAGTGACAAAGCATACTTTTACTAAAATAGGTTTGTTGTGCGTTTATGAATAAGGGGGTAAGGGCCATATTAATGAGTTGATCTTGAGAGAGAGACAGATCTTAAGACGCAACAGAAATATCAGTTTCCTATGACTTGGCATTTATTTTTAGACCGACGAGTCCAAAAAAGAAGGAGGTTCTGTGTTTGGATGTATGTATGTTTGTATCTTCGCGATTATCTTAAAAACTACTGCACCGATTTGCAAAATGTTTTCGGGAATATAATCCTCATACTTTTGAGATGGTCCTTAGCTGATATATACACCATCACTTTCACGTGGCATTGCTATAAAAAGTCATGAATGAAAATGGGTGTAGGCGTTTCCATATGACTCTAATAAGGCGAATGAAAAAGTTTAGTTTTGTTTGCGTTCAGAACAATTCCGTTGTCGTGTGACCACTTGACTGCTGCGTCCACATCCTGCTGCACGAAACGGCAGGCGTCCGCGAGGTCGGTGCCGCAGTGCACAGCACGCACAGGTCGTCGGCGTACATGTGCGCGGAGCAGTGCCGCAGCACGCCGCACAGGCTGTTGACGAGCATGAGGTAGCAGACCGGTCTGCAGCCGGAGCCCTGCGGCACCTCGCCACCGGTATTTCCAGGTTGGGTAAAAATAATCGTCTATACATATGCTACGGCACGATGGTTCTTAAGTTCTAGTTATTCCTCAAACCTTCGTAATAAAAAGTCAATGGACAACAAATAAGTATGACTGTATTTTTTATAAATTGTTTTCAAGGACCTTCTTCATTTGTACAGCATTCTCCGATACAACTAGCCGCCTGTAGCTACATAATAGATACGAGCATTGGTTATTTTTTCAATTTGAACGATTTTCCCCATTAAGTTAACGATTCACCGGCGGTTTTAAGTCCCTTTGTGCCCTCAAAGGTTAAAAAGGTGCCTTCGTTCAATCGCGGTAATTATTTCCGTGAAAGGAGACATTTCGAAGGGGCAGGTTTACAAAGAACTTTTAGAAGAGTAATTACTATTCGAAAGAAAGTCTAATTTTTTAGAATGGTCTTTTCTTATCCTGATAACGATTTAATGTGTTTTGACGTTCTACTTACGGTAATGTGGCATTCTGTTTATAACTGAAATGGAATGGATTAATTCATTTAGATGGTAAATAAGGGGGACAATTTGATATCCTGGATATAATAATTTATGTCGACAAAACAAACAATTCCCCCTTTATCAAGTTAATCAAGATTTCGGTATTCTAAATTTAATTCGTTACGGTGCGGTTTACCTGGGTCCGTTAGTTTAATCATAGGAGGTGCAAATATGGCAATTGTGATAAAGTTATATTTTCAGACACCACTGGGTTACATTAAAAAAAAAAAAAACATTTAATATTTAGAGTCGTATACTTGTGAAGTCTACCGTTCTTAATTCACTTTAAGTATGGTTTTATGTAGTGTTATTAAATGTTGGACAAATTAAGTACCGGTCAGCTTAAAAGGTGTGCAGTTAATGTTAGCCCTTCCTGAGTGGACCTTTTATCGCATTAAGAGGGCCATGTTTTGTCACACCCCGTTTCCCGAAAGTACAAAGTTCATTTCGAGCAATTAATCCGGATAAAGAAATTTTATTTTCCGTAATCCCCTATTTTCTAAAGTTTGTTGGATATCCACTCATAATAGTAGATTGTACAACAAGTGCATAAAACGCACCATTTTACGCGAGGCGTTTATATATATATATATATAGCTCGCAAGCTCGCTTGGATGGATATAAAGTCGAGTGTTAAATGGGTTTTATGGACGAGTTGTACACTCTACTTTTCACTTAGATTGCGAGGAAATGAAACAGCAACATGATAAAAATAATAATAATAATAAATGCGACGAAATAAAAATTATAAGTTTATTTCATGAAGCTTTATTGTGTACTTTGGCTGTTGGTATCCTTGCCTTGGTCTTAGAATACTAACGAAACGAAATAAAATGAAGAGGTTATTCTATGAAGTTAAAGTTGTTCGTGTGGCTGTTGGACCGATTGCCTAGGTCTTCGATGAAGATTTTACTTTATGCACTAGAGCATAAGAAGCGACTTTATGTCGCCTACGCACGACATAAAGACGAACTTTTAGAGCATGAGAAGTGAAATAGTTATTTATGCAACTGGCACATAATGAAGTCTCTAAAGGCACGAGTGCCGGGGTTAGAGCGCAAGCTTGCGAGCGCTCTAATTACAGGCACGAGTATCTTTCTCAAGTATTCACTAAACGCCACCTCAAGTGTTCACTAAACGCCAAGACTGATATCCAGAATGACCGTAACCATGGTAATAACAATGCTATAATGGTTATAAAAGAACCGTTATTACTATTGTAATAGTGTCTTTCTTATGTATGTTGTTGTACCAACTTGTGTTCATCGTTCAATATCATTATTATCTGTGTATCGTGTTTTTGCAAACAGACAGTCATGGCCATTAAATTTACCTTAATAAATCGAGATAACTGTTTAAATCAACTATTAAGTTTCTTTAGTAATTCTATCTGTATTATCCGCACATAAACTGCGCCTGTTGAAATAGATTAAGTGGGCCCTGCAACACAGGAAATCCTAGCGTTAACCTAAGTTTTTCTGAATAAATATTTTTGATTTTAATTTTTATTTTATAGCAACGCTCATTATAGAACAGTTTGGTTACAGTTTGGAACGCTTTGGTTACACTATGGGTGGCATTCTGATACTGTTAACGATATATATATAAAAAAATATATTAGCGGTTTATAATACGCGAGTAGAAAAATGTTTACTAATGACTTACTAATGACGAGTAGAAAAATGTGAATAAATACAAGGAAACCTTGTGCATGGTCCAACCGGATCGCTACCACCACCCACTAGCCTATCCTCATAAGACGGTGGAAAAACTAGCATAGTGGCATTCCGTCTTAGTCCTCAACTACTCAGGGCTGACAACGCATTTGAAATATTAAGATTGCAAATCTCCATCAATCATCATCAACTCATCAAATGTTCTAAACCAAGGCGACTGTCAAAGAAATGTTGACGGCCATTTGCAAGGTTCCTTAATAAAAACTTATTTCAGTTTAACCGTGCCTCATTGCATGAACAAGCATCACCCGAGACCGCACTAAATAAAAGAACAGTACGAAACACTTACGTTCAATGCCAGCCTCCTCGATTTCTAAGCAAAACGGACCCTAAATCGAGTTCTTGGAAACTAAAAGTGCTAATCCGGGTTGAGAGTACGGATCCGAAATGTCCCCGGACAACGTCCGTCAAGGGACATCGGCTGCTGTCGCTTCCTCCGGGCCCAATCGGCCAGAAAAACTCCGTGATTGATGGAGACCCGGCCATAGGGGCATAAACTGACCGTCACGTCTCCTGCAGGCCCTCAGGTGGACCCATTTTTTGTCCCGACGATCCCCGAGTACACTGGAGTGGCGTGATTGGCGCCTTGTAGATTTAGGACGGTACGCAACGGATTAGAAGTTTTATTGCGTTTTAAATTCGCCCCTGGAGCGTTTTGGCTACTGTTTTTGAAGTTGGTTGCTCTTATTTTACGTTAAGTGTTGCCAGTACGCTTCGGGCTTCTACAAACGTAGTCTTAAATAAAAATGAAAAACTTTGCATTGTGATGAAAAAAATAAATGTTGATACCTGCCCGAAATTATATTTTCTATAATATTGGGACCCAAATCATTTTTGTATGAGAATCTAAAACTGTAATTTTTTTCTTTACGTACCAAATTTTCGACATAAAACTTGTTCATCTGTTTAAATTGGTAAAGATTTATTTTTATCTGACCAGACATTCAAAAATAAAAACGAACTTAGGTACTTTTGTATAGAAAACTTGTCTTTAAAGGCAAGTCCATCTCCCTGATCGTTGTAAGCTGTTTTCTTTGTAGTTTTGCTGTTAATTACGTGTTTTTGATGTTGCCTTTTATGTAAGTACAGGTACAGGTATAAATAGGATTTGCTCGTTGAAAACTCGTTACCTACCTCATTCATTATATAGGAGCGCTATAAGTTCTAAAATACAGAATACGCAAAAAGTTAAGTTTATCAGTGACAGTCAAACCGTCGACATTACATTCGAAATTACATTCGAAATGAAAGTGCCATCAGCAGAAGTGGAAAATAAATGCCAATAATTACTTGCTTCGAACGTATTTTCATAACACGCAGTACTCGCGTATGCAAGCCATCGAGGCGATTATCGAACCATTCCACATAGCGATGTAGACTTACTCCCTCGATGAGTAACTTGCTGGAACCAGCGTTACCTGATCCTCTTCCCTTCTCAGCGCTTTAACATACTAAGGCTTATGAGGGGATAGTAAAAGAGGAGACATGTGTCAGGTTAAAATGGGCAGGTTCAGTGGTACAATTGCTAGAGCAATTTGCTTGCGGAAAGGGGTAATCTGACCTAGTCGTGGCAAAACTGCGACTTGTGACAGGTGCTTGCGCTTTGCACTGCAGCGTAATTATGCGATGTTTGCCTTATTATTAGGTTATTAAAGTAAATGTTCCTTCGAAAGCTAAATTATACCTCATGATGTTATTGTTTCAATAAATTAAATAACAAGCGGAATAATATTCTTTTTTTATGTTTAACTCGGACGAAGTCGCGAGTTTAGTAATTTAGTCAGCGCCTTTTAAAAACCGCATCGGTGCAAAATGTAAATACGTAGGATACTTTAACTTTAAAGCAATGTTGCCGTTATTTCGCCGTAGTGCAGCAAATTCTAATGCCGGCGGCCGCAGCGTCAACACCCCGCTGGTGCACTAAAGACTGAATAATCAAGTCCAAGCAGTCCCAAGGGCCTGAGCAAACACTGTTTAACTTATTGAGTGCCAGGCTTCTTGGGTTCTATGTAAAATGGACTCAGTATCGAGATTTTGGCACTGTTACTTTTAGTATGGTGTGAGGAAATAAACGAGCAGCCCACCAGCTAAGGTTGGTTAGTGGTCACAGTGACTCATTGACACACTTATAATATCAGAGGACTCCCGTGTGCATTATTGGCATGAACAAAAAGAGTAAGATGGTGCGTTGAAACTGAGCTGGTCCCAAATTTTTCTGAGAAACGCTTGTGAAAACGCACGGTGATGGTCCGTCTACTTACTGAATGGTGAAGATGGAAATACTGACAACTTTCTGGCGGAAAACAACTTTTCACAACATTTGCTCTTAAGTCGAATATTCAATTTGATTAAAAGCACCCCAGATCCGAGGGGTGGCGATAAATCAAAACTTTGCCATTAAAACAACGGGCGACCGCGACACCTCGGGATCAACTATTCCAACTTCACTTCAGCCAAGTTATTGTCTTGGAAGTTTTATAACTTCAACCCTTGTGAAGTATTATGAACGTGTAACTAGGTAGAGGTACAAGTGCGCAACGACGAATTAGGTAGTTTGTTCTCCATTAACCGACGACGTAAATGTTAATTAATACATTTACATATATATATACTTAAGATTGTCCGTGCTGGGCAATTAGATATATAATTTTCATCTTATTTTGACATGACACTTGTCACTTTTGATTTAATGACTTTCAACAACTATGTCAACATTTAATTCCACCTATTCTCAATAAATTTTGTATTATTTATATCCACAAAATCCCTGACCTGCTCTCATAGAGGTGTATTTGCTTATTGTAGTCAAGAATATATTTAGTTCTGGGAAATACGGATAATTTCGAAGGTAATTATTGAGCAAAAGGTCTGATATAATTTTCTTCGAAACGTTTCCAGAATAATCTGTAACTTCATAGGCTGACAGAAATTACAAAGCTGTGGCTTCCCGTGAAACCATAACAAACAGCGTCCGAACCGGCGCATTTGATATAGCAACGGGTCCCCGTAATTCAGTAATAACAATGGATTAATTTCAACGACTTGTAAACGTCTCATGAAACAAGTGTCTGAAATTGCTCCGAGTTTGATGTATAGCACTCGCTTCTCAAGGGATAAATTTGTTCGAAAACTTGCTGAATGTGAAAAGTTTGAAGCTCACTTCAATCCATTACACGAGTGAAATATTTCTTTGTTTTCTGGATCCACTGTGGGCGGCGCGACCTTACAAATCAGAAGTTTACCATTAGCCACCGCTCGTCGTCGTTACGGAGATTCCTTGAACTTTCGCGTTACCCAACAATATATCTCCTTAATATACTCATCATTCAAATTGCGTAATGGGTTTTTAAAACAGTTGATTGATGGCAGCGGGTCTTACTGAAAACGCGTACGGAACGAGACGGTGTTTTGTAAAATGTGATGCGGCTTGTTCCTTTCGTAAGCGATCGATCAATCTCCGTTTTGTAATAGAAAACGATGTGTTTGAAACGTTATATTGGGACGGTTTATTTAATATACCGTCCATCAATCACGGCAGACAGTGTATTGGTCGGTGACACTGCGCGCAACATGTGATATGAGCCCTGCCTCGCCGGCTTCTTATTTATGGCTCGCTCGCTGTATCGAATGGTGATACTACATTTCCAGCGAAATTACATTTTCAGCGAAACTATTTACAGGTAATTGCGAATTTGAAGTTATTGAGTGCTAATGGTACTCGTAACAGAACCTTTTTGTTAATTTGCCTAATGCCTGATTATTAGATTGTTTATGACTGAGTCGTTAGTTCAGTGGCGGTGTAACTTGTCTGTCTACTGCGCTGAGGATCGAGGGTTCAAATCCCGTGGGAGAAAAAGGACAAAGTTTGTGTGGCGAGCGTGAGTGTTTGTGCCCGAGTCACGGAGGTCTTATCACTACATAGCACTACATTACTATGTATGAATTATAATCCTTCTTCGCTTTTCTCTGAATATGTATATATTTTTGCGCTAAGCTCAGAAACTTTTAGATGGATTTTCATGCGGTTTTTTTACAAATTAATATATTTCATATGATTGTAAATGATCTTAAAATTGCAATTGTGTTGCCTACCAATGGAATGTTTTTATGCTTTATACTACTCATTACACCGGCTGCTACGACTTGGTACAGTCACACCACGGGATTGTTAAGCCACTTGCTAATATTCTTAATTTGGTCGGGTTGTCAAATACCAGATTTGGCAACCCGACCGAATTAAGAATGTTAGCAAGTGATTATGATTATTTTTACATGCATTTTTATCTATCATTGCAATAGTGTCCCCAGGAATCCGTGACTGGAGTTAAAATTTGGTATTTTAAGCTTTAGACAACCTTGGCATCTTGTCAAGTTCTCAGTACTAAGAACATTTGAATATTTAGCATAAACCATTAATGCCTGTCCCCTTCTCATTGTGTCGCGCAAACCGATATAGGGTACCTACTTGAGACGAACTTAACAAGTTTAAGTTTGGGACGCCGAGGACTTCATCAAGATCTTCAGAGGGACGAGACTTCAAGATATGGTGATGAGGATTAGGTAATACACATTGACGATAAATTTCGTGATATATACATATATTGGTTCGAATAATAATTTTATTGGTATTTTATTTAGCGTTCCGTGGCTAAAGGGCAAAACGGAGCACTATTGCTGGCACTCTGCTGTCCGCCCGTCTGTCCGTCCATATGTCACGGGTCTCTAACTCGTAAACGGAATAAGTTTCAGACCTGACATTTGCATAGTTTATGAAAAAGTTTGACCCGAAATCGCACATATAATTAGAATTTCATGAAAAGAAAAATACTTTCTGACCCTTTAATGTGGGGTGTCATTGTCTAGATTACTCTGGATCTTATTCATTACAGTATTTTGAATAATAACAAAGTAACAAAATGTATGGCTTCAAAAGTTGTCAGTCAGGCCATTTTTTTTCGGTGTCTCTCAAAAACGATACCTAGTACTAGTTAGAAATTTGCAATTTTATAATGTAGCTTGTAAGCTGTGACCAAACAAAGAAGAAACAACTATCCCGACATACCTACTAACTTACTAACAAACTAACTTATAAAATAAAGCCCTCCATTGCACCCACTTGCGAGATCGTGCCGAGGACGTTACCCCGCTGCACTGGGATGCTCATCCATTCATATTCAAAAAACAAAATACTATAATCGCAGCTATTAATGTACATTATAATAATATTATATTTATAACATGGTCTGCGTATCTCAAAATACTGTTGCAGAATCTTATAAGAGAAACCCGGGTATCCGGAGAACTTCACCAAACGTCTGTCGAGTTCCTAAGATCTATTTGCAACTCCACAGACCGGATATATTTTACATTGAACTAAAAATACGTATTCGAGAAACATTGTTCAAAGTTCAAACTAAACAAATAACGGGCAACTTTTAGAAATTGCACGGGACCTGGATACTGAGAAATGGATTTTTAAAGAATCTTCGTACTAACATTAACTCAAATAACTTTAATGTGAACGTACGATTTTTCTTATAAAACGTACTTAGTTTATGTAAGTGCCCATCGTACCTATATTGGGGTGTCATCTTTAAAATGAAATTAGGAGGCAAGTTTGAAAAAAAAAATGCCACTTAGGAAGCCCGGTCTATAATTCCTTGACAATTCCATCATACATATACACAATATCTTAGATTGTCTTGAACTTTCGCGATAAACGAAATAAACATTATTTATTATTCCTACGACGTTTCCATCTACTGAAGAGGTCTACAGTGATGTCCGCCTCTGCAGTCTTCTCGTGACCACGGTCGTTGCAATATGATATAATCGATGTAATAATTAATAATGTTCATTTTACCCGATTAAGTTGCCCTTATCGTTTTTTCATGAAGTCATGAATGTCATGAGCAGGAATGGTCACTCCTGCTCTGATGGCCTGTTAAAGACAAGACCAGTGAATGGTTTGATTTATTGGTGGTCGCAGCTAACGACGCGAGGACGCTGCTCGCGTGTGACGGTGCTTCGGACATGGTTATTAATTGGCCCTGGCAGTGTGCGTGACGTCTATTGATATGGAACTAGGTTGAAGACAAGATTGCTTGTACAACTATCTATCGTTAGGAAATAATACAGGTGACCTGATAATAAAGGAAACAGGCTAATTGGATTACGAGCTTTTGTTCGAGATTTTTTTGAGTGAAAAATGAGAAAAAGTATCATCCAGAGTGATTTTTAATTGCTGATCTTAATTCACTTCTTCTAACGCAGTTAATGATTCCAAACTTTAATCATTAGGATGAGACCATATGTGTAAGTAGGTTTTCCTTAATAATTGGGAATTCATTATTGGTTGGGATTTCTTCAGTACCTATTTGTTCTTTTTTAAAATAACACTTAGGGGTACAGTAACTATGAACTAGTGTTAGAAGTGAGGAATTATTACCTACCATTTTAAAATCCGCCTAGGTATCTAATTGTGCAAAAGTCACGAGGGTTGCTCTGTTTTTACAAGAACAAAAAACACTTTACAGTTAAAATATTAGTTAAAGAATAAATTAGTCACGGTGCAAAAGTACATAGAATATCGGAATGTTAGTTTGAAATGTTTCCTAAAAGTAATTCCAGAACAAGCCAATCACCGTCCCTTATTCTTCGAAGCGTAATAAATTAAATGTATGGAAAACGGACAATTCGGCTATCCCACCCATTTCCAAGCGTGTTCCGCGAACACTAGTCGAGGGGCGAGGCCCTAACGGGAAAGTTTTGATTTAGTGCTTATAGCTGTCCCAGTCGGCTGAGAGTCCTCTTTAAAGTTTTAGTCGTGTAATAGAATAAAACTGTTCGAACAATGCTCGTGCTCAGGCATTCATAGTCGGGTTCGGCAAAGCATTATGGTAATATACGAACTTATTGCTGGCGGCGCCGGCGACATAAAATATAATGTTGCCCGTTTGAATATTCTAAACTGGGCAGAAGTGCTGAACGGGCGATTTGCAGCGCTCAGCGCTCACCGTCTAGGCTCCCCATAAGGGAATTGCAGTCAGCACTTCTGAATTCTTTTCATTCCCCTTCGCTTACGTAACACTGTTCTCCAAACGCAATGCAGCCGGAATTTTTTGAAACAAACATTTTCCTGAGTCGGCCATTGTTACACGAAAGACTTTAATAGTAGCCATAAACTCCTGTTGATAAGGTAGTCAACTGTCATAGCGTTTTATTTGTTTGAGATAAATATCTGCTTTTGTTGGGCTTTCATTACAAGTATTTGAATGGTTCGTTATCTTCATCGTTTATTTCGTATTTTTCTTACAGAAAAACGGAAGTAACTCAGAAAACAAAATCTTTGCTTATTATTTTCATTTCTGAATTACAAAAAGTGGGGTTTTAAAGAAATCTGATAAAGTTGATGTTTTAATGGGAAGTCTCTTTATTAGTTCTAGAACAATCAAAAATGCTGACAACCCATTTTATGACTGCAGGAGAAAATGTTAACTCTAAATGAATTTCCACTGTCCTGATCTCGGCAATATACATTTTTCGGGAGTAAGCAATGAAATATCGAAAAACGGTTATAAACTAAACTTGCATCAATATGTTTTGGTATCTTATCAATCGTAGGACAAGCCCAAAAAAACAAAAGGCACTGCTTAAACTGATCCCCAAGAAATCGCAAAACTTGGAAGAGTTCTGGGGAAAATCGTCATCAGAAGCTGGTGCTATTGTGACTACAATAAATTGATTTATTTTCTATATTTTTTATTAACAATTTAGTGAGCTCGTGATCTTTTCGCTTGAGCTGGTGATACTTGAAGTTTAACGGTAGTTTTAGCACGAACCCGTTTAGTTTTACTTTACCTTCTTCTAAAACGGATAATACTTGCAGCATCAGCATGCTATCTTCTTCTTTCGCAATGAAGTTTGATTTTATGGGTTGCTGATTGGTTAAGATGCATTTTGCAACAATTTAATTGCTATATTTGTTAAAATTACAATCAGGCCTTAACACGATAAAAACTAATGACTGGTAGAGATAATAGATACATAGATAGATATGTAGGTGGGAGATCTTAACTATTAGTATGTGTTGTAAACGTGGAACTTTTACTATACCTAAGTAATTTCATTGCTCTAAGAATTATTGTGTATATTGTTAGGTGTCACTTGCCTTGTCCAAAATCAAACTGTTAATTCCGTGGATGGTGTGAATAAGTGGAAGTCGAGATGTAAACTTAAGGAAATTTGTATTTAGAACAGACTGCATGAGGTTTAAATTACTTCTTGCTGTTTTGACGAGTTACCAACTTATTCACGCCATCCACGGAATTATTCCATTTAATTCAGCAAAATAGAAAGGCGGGACAAACGACCTTTTATTCACCTTCGTCACTTGAGAAATATAAGCATCTCGTGCGTGTATGAAATGAAACTTAAACCCTTATGAATTTAGATTATAGTTTCTCCTGTATAAATACCGCAGTGCTGACAAATAAAACAACAGCTTTACCTGTACCTTGTGTAAAATTGTACGAGTAAATGTGCCAGTATGAACGTAGCCGGAGCAAGGATAGTTTAAGCAAGAGTGGCGTTACTAAGTAAGCGGGATGTTTTGGTACCGGCAGGGCGCACACTGCCCACCGGGTTTGAATTTAAAAATGTATTAGATTCTTGAATAGAAAACCAGCATAACCTTAAATAGAGAAAGAAGATGATAGAAACAAGATGTTTTCGCTTTCTGCTTCGGCGAAGTTTGTACGATTTCGATTAGCCATATTTACTCGGAGACTCGAAGGCTAGACAAGACAGTTTCCCAGAAAACGTCTGTCTGAATAATAATTTTTCAACGATTTAATAGTCGTTGAAAAAAAATAGTATGGGAGCGATATCGAACGGCACGAGTACCTACATATAGCATTTGCAGCCAAGTCTAATTATTACAGACGTGTATGATCATCTGATCATACACGTCTGTAATAATTAGACTTGGTAGACCTGACATGAAACGGAATAGACGAAACTAATATCACCCTGAATGAACATGTAGGTACAGTCACCACACGGGATTGTTGAGCCACCATAGAACCTTGTCATAATGACAACGTCAAGTCACTCAAAAGAAATTACGTCAAAATTTTCCGTCGACTTTCTGTGAGAGGGTTCTATAGTGGCTCAACAATCCCGTGTGGTGACTGTACAATTGTTCACACTCTATTTTGCGTTCAAAGTTTCATTCAACTTATAAGTAACCGTTTTTAATATACACAGTAGGTAGGTTGCTGAGACTTCCTGAAGACAGAACGAATTCTTGACCCAAAATGCCTCTACTCCGCGATTTTAATCAAAACTTTAGAGCCGTTTCCGAGAACGCGATTACAAATTTACAAATAATGCTCGTATAATCGCTTAGTATTTGTGTTCCTAATTTGATTCAGTGTCGTGTGAGTTTTCAATTAGGCGAAGAATTATAAAACTAATAACACAATAGTTGTAAAATTACCGTCAGCGTTCGTAAGCAGCCTACGCCCACTTCGCCGGCAGCGCGGGCGCGGGGCGGAGGCGAGTATTAGGGGCGATTAGGAGCAGTCGTCTGCCGAAGCCAGGCTATATGCGCCACCTAAGTTCTGACGGAAGCTTTAACCCACATATAAAGGTTTGATGAATGTTAGGGTTGCGATTGCTGAGCTGAAATTTGCTTGTTTTTTTATACTTATTTCTCTTCTCTAATCATTATCTTTTCACCTTCATTAATTATTAAATAGTATACAACGAAGTTACTATCCGCGTCTGTCTGTCTCGGGTTTGATGTGGTCTTCACTATCATTTACAGAGTTTCCTATCTTCATGACATGTTCTTTCTCCCGGAGTAGCTTACTTGATCTATGCTAGGTGATTCTATTATTTGCCGATTTAAACAGCGAGCCTACGTTGTCTCGACAGAGCCTTATTAACATCTTAGTGCACTTATATTTTTAATTTGCTCGACAGTTGCATATTCTTGTATGAAACCGATATCGTAAATCGTTCAGAAACGGTTTGACCAACATAACGTCAACTTCAGCATCAGCAACAGCTTCATCAACATATATTGTTGTACAGACTGGAAAGTAGACATTAGATAGATGAGTGATGTAGCTTACGAGTTTCCGCTGAGCTAGACAAAGTCGAATAAATAAATCAAAAATCAATTATTTATTAAATATTTGGAAATAGTTATTGTAACTTTTAAATTTCGAATACAAATCACCGACCACGCAATTTGCTATTCGCATGTCTCTCGAGATGAATCGAGACTCGCATTACGGCTCGTTTCATATAGCATACTCGTGTTAAAATGCTTATTATTACGCAGCAGTCACGTAAACAACTACTCAAATTCTTAAACATAAATGACATTTAAATATAATCAATACAGACGATGAAAAGACCGCGTTACGGCTCGTAAAGTGATCAATACAGAAGATGACATTAATGCTTTGTTTCGGCGAGTAAAATGTGCCTATAAATTAAATCCTTTTTCCATATTTCACGTACATTCGTAGCGTAATATTTAAGTTCTTTTAGTATAGCTAATTATAGTTAAGATTCTAAATCACACGTCGGTTAGTCGCAATTGCAATGCGTTCTCTTACTAAGACTTCGGAAGTCCTTGATACTCTCTCGCTTTTAAAAATTTCTTTACTATCACCACTACTACCGTTGTTTACTTATAAATCATTTTTACGTTACATTCATAATTTCATATTGTTCAATGACTAGCAGTCTCTCATCATATTAGTTTTGTTGTTAATGTGACTTCGTCTCGATAGATGGCGTCACCTGTATTTTAATTAGCGCAATGGTTTGCTTGTCTTAAAATTTATGTGGTCATAATAGAATGCCATGTTTTTCTAATACGCCTATAGATGGAGCTAGATGTATATTAGCTCGCGCAAGTGTTTGTCTCTCTTAGATTGTATAAGTAATTTGTATTTTTTTTAACGAATATAGACCTAGTTGTTTCATCAAGAATACAGAGGAAGCCCATTGGACAGCAGTACTGAGGTGTACAGGTAACAGGTAATTTTGGTACAAATGCCAAAATGCATAAAGGTTGAAATGTAATGTTGTCAAAAAGTACAAAATGTTTGTGCCACCAGGTCATTTTGTCTGAATATTTTAAGGGCAAAATATGCTATGGTCAACATTTCTTTTAGTCAAAATGTTTCCAAGACAGCATTCATTATGGTCTAGATGTTATTTTGTCTGAAAGTTTTCAGGACAGAATACTCTGTGGTCAAAATGTACAAAATGCGATTGACTAAATGTACTACATTCAGTCAACAAAGTATCGGGAATGGATGATTTGTTTATGGTTCCAAATTCAAATTTTTGTTTTTTTTGTTGTTGTTAGATTGGCACAACTGTTTTCTATTTTGGCGCGGAGTTTGAGTTGCATCTGTTATTTATATTAAATACAGTGCTGTTTTTAGTTATATCATATCTAGTGTGTATTGCGAATTTCATAATGGACAAAAACATTGAACAAAGAGTTTGTCGTAAATTTTGCATCGCCAATGGAATTTCGTGTTCGGAGTCACTGAAAATGTTACAGAAGGCTTACGGTGATTCGACTTTATCAAAAACACGTGTTTATGAGTGGTACAAAGCGTTCAAAAGCGGTCGAGATGTGATGGAAGATTTGCCTCGCTCTGGTAGGCCATCAACGTCTGCAACTGAAGTTAACATCGCAAAAGTGAAGGAAATAGTGACTGAAAATCCTCATTCAACTTTGAGAGAGATAGCCGCCGAACTTTCTGTATCTCACGAGTCGATCCGTACTATTTTAACTAATCATTTGGGTATGAAACATGTTACCGCTCGGCTAGTCCCAAAAGACCTGAATTTTCTCCAAAAACTCAATCGCATGAGAGTCGCTGAGGACATGCTAGAACGAGTCAATTCCGACCCAACATTCATGAAACGCATTGTTACTGGTGACGAGACGTGGGTTTACGAGTTTGACATGCAAACTAGTCAACAAGCTTCGGAGTGGCGCCTTCCAACTGAACCGAAACCGAAGAAACCACGCCAAAGTCGATCAAAAGTCAAAGTCATGTTGACTGTTTTCTTTGACTATCGCGGTGTTGTGCACTCGGAATTCTTGCCGGAAGGTCAAACGGTAAATAAAGAATATTATTTGAGCGTTATGCGGCATTTAAGAGAGCAAATTCGACGAAAAAGGCCAGATTTGTGGAATGAAAATTCTTGGATTTTGCACCACGATAATGCGCCTTCGCACAAGGCCATCATTGTGAAAGAATTTTTGACCAAACACTCAACAAATACCATCGAGCAACCACCATATTCACCAGATATGGCTCCTGCCGACTTCTTTCTTTTTCCTAAACTCAAATTACCACTTCGTGGCACCCGTTTTCAATCGGTAGAAGACATAAAGGAGAATTCGCGCCGAGAACTGAATTCAATTCCGGAAACAGCGTTTAAAAAATGTTTTGATGATTGGATTATTCGTTGGCGTAAGTGTATCGTTTCTGAAGGAGCATACTTTGAAGGTGATAAAATAAATTTGGATGATTAACAAACAGTTTGTGTATTATTGATCTTTTCCCGGTACTTTCTTGACAGAGTAGTATACTCGAAATGTTTTCACGACAGAATTCATTATGGTCAAAGTGTCATTTTGTCTGGAAGTTTTCAGGACAGAATACTCTGTGGCCAGAATGTACAAAATGCAATTGACTAAATGTGTTCTACTCGAAATGATTTCATGATAAAATTAATTATGGTCAAAGTGTCATTTTGTCTGGAAGTTTTCAGCTCAGAATACTCTGTGGTCAAAATGTACAAAATGCGATTGACTAAATGTGCTCTTTTCGAAATGTTTTCATGATATAATTAATTATAGTCGAAGTATCATTTTGTTTTCATATTTTTATGGTCAAAAATTATGTAATAATGTTATTTATTTATGATTGTTTACTATGACACTACTCTACATACTGACATATTTTAAAAATAATTAAGCCATCAAATCAACACGTACTCGAGTAAAGTTCTGTCCATATGGTCGATTTTCTCAGCCAACTGACAAGGACGCAGCTATTCGGTCAAAAAGAGAGCGTGCTCATCTCTCTTCTAACAGATACTTGCGATCGGTTGGCTGATGAAATCGGTCGTCTGGGTCCTGCTTTACATTTAACGACTTAAAAAAATGTTTTGATAAATTTTTTGATACATTTAATTTGTATTAAGACGGTATAAGTACAATAATAGCAGAGCTTGACATTAGCACATTTTGTCAACGGGACTTTTTAGACACTTGGTGTCATGACATCAAAACGTTTTGTCATTTGTTCACTATATCATCTTTACTTTATATACTTTTTGACCGTTGTACATTTTAACCCATTGAACATTCTGGCACTTGTCCAACATTACCCGCTACCGTTTTGTCATTTGTTCTTACAAACATGTTGACCTTAATATACTTTTTGACTTTTGTACAATTTGACAAAAGGATTTTTGAACCCATTGAATGTTTTGGGATCTTGACCATTTATCTATTGTTCATTTTTTCTCTGGTACAATTAGGCTCTTAGGTGTTTGTGACATCTAATTGTTTTGTCTTTTGTTCATTATAACATGTTTACATTTACATACTTTTTGACCGTTGTACATTTTGATAATGAGACATTTTGAACCATTGTACAATTAGACATTTGTACCAACATGACCTGTTACCGGTGTACACATATCATATATATACGGTGCATCGTATTTAGGTACGTTATTTTATCTAAACATCCGACCTACAAGTTAATGTTAATGACATAAGATCGATCCCTGGTCCGTTGCTCCCGCAAGAGACGGTCTAAAAGTCATAAACCTGAAATTTACGGTTAGCTCCTACTTTCTGTATATAGATAGAAGCATGTACATATGTAGGTATATGTATATGTTGGACATGTTTGCGACTCGCTTGCCGCAGTTAGGTCGCTCACTGCATTTTATTGCAATTCAGATAGACGCGTCAAGTGAACTTGTGAAATATTACGGTGGGCAAATAAGTACGTAACATTACTCTTGGGGCCGTTTTATCAAACTGATACTGAGATGCACATCTCAAGACTCGTCAAAAATGTTGACCTGTCAAGATGAATTTAGAGCCCTTGGTACAGTAAGTTTAAATCAATCTTGCAAATCAATGAGTGTGAACTTGTTATTGTGCTATTTTTATTTGTGGGTTTGCTCGGCTGAACTGTTGCGGTGTCACTGTCACACTTCAAAACTGAATATTAAACTAATACCTAAATATTCTATATTATAGTAATGAAATGAAATGAGGAAATCCGCAGGAGAACCAAAATCACCGAAATAGCCCAGCGAATTGCGAACCTTAAGTGGTAGTGGGCGGGGCACATTGCTCGTAGAACTGATGGCCGTTGGGGCGGAAAGGTTCTAGAGTGGCGGCCGCGGACCGGAAAGCGAAGTGTTGGCAGGCCTTCCACATGGTGGACCGACGATCTGGTGAAGATCGCGGGAAGCCGATGGATGCAGTAGCACAAAACCGGCCGTCGTGGAGATCCTTGGGGAAGGCCTATGTCCAGCAGTGGACGTCTTTCTTCTGATATGATGATGATTATAGTAATACGGTTAAAATATTAACAACAAATATTTCAATTCTCGTCTCGCCCTTCCAGACTATTCCACCGCAGCCGAGCGGGATATTTTCTAATACGATTTGAATTCCCTCCCATCCCCACCCCGCCTCGCCTCGCCTAGCCTAGCCGGTGGAAAAGCACCTAAAGGGCCGTATGAATATTTTCATCTTGACCGTAATATCCAGCCATGTCAACAAAAACACCAACCCGTAGAAAACTGTAATTTCTGACGTATTAAAACGGGCTTCTCGGTCAAAATTAGTTTATTAAATACGGCCCTAATTTAACTATCTGCAAGCTTTTAGCGCGACTGTAAACCATCAATCTTAACTTATCCATGACACATGGTGGCGGTATAAACGCATAGGTTTGGCATACGGGGTTAAGGGAATTCCTATGTGTCATTAGTAACAATAATATTTGAGCAAAAATAACACGTACCTATTTTAAATTTAAAGCTCTTATCACCAAGAATATTGACAATGTTTACCTTAATATTATTTTCCTTAATAATTATGTAATTAGGTAACAATTCGCATGATCCAAATGAGGACATTGCGGTGTATCTAGATTAGAATATCCAAATGATCATATAATATTATTAATTATAAATATACATTTACGTACCTATTTAAATTAATAATTAAAGTAACAAAGACATCGAAAGTAATATATGTAACTCCAGTTCAATTAGTACAGTGAGGGGTATATAAATGTATTTAGTTCAAACATCCATACAAAATGTTTCGTTTATAAGAATTAATAAATTACGATACATTATATTTCACATAAAACAAATTACAATTATAAATTCACAAAATTACAAAAAACGTTACCTCCTTAGGTAATTAATACAAAATTAATATCTAACCTATCTAAACAAATTAACTACAAATAAATAAATGGATCAGATGTAAAAACTCTTAGGGTCGGTTCACACCGAGACGCGACTCGACGCGACGATGCTTGAGGAGGCCAGTTACTTGTTCCATTACTGCGCAGTACGACCAGCGTGGCGTCGCGAGGCGTAGCGCGACGTAGCACGACATTTTCGAATCCTTTCAATGAAATGTGTACTTTTTTGTGTAGTAATATCCTACTAATATTATAAAAGGTTGTTTAAATGCATGGATGGATGGATGTTTGTTACTCAATTACGCCAGAACGGCTATACGGATCTGGATGAAATTTGGCACAGAAATAGATTATAGTTTGGAATAGCACATATGCTACTTTTTATCCCGAAAAAATGTACAGTTCCCGAGTGAGCAGTGATAAACGATTTCTACGCGGACGGAGTCGGGACGGGGCGCTATAAAGTTATATATTGTAACGCTATCTTAAAAAGTAGTCCGCGCCTCTTCGCGTCTCGGTGTGACAGACCCTTACTTAATGGAAATTGGCGAAATCACTACAAAAAGCCATAAATAAAAAGAAGACGAAGAAAAATAAAAGTTATCAATGAGGGTGTTGGGGTAACCAGAATAGTGTAAACAGAAGATTAGAGGCTTGACGGCTGTCAAAATGTATCGACTAACAGCCGGTTAAGGTTTAACAGTCCATTAAATTGGTTGGTAAAATTCGAGATGAGAATTCAATTTTGAATTTAGAGATGGGATTGTATACCCATTTTCAGGGATGATTTACGTACATCAGCTTTACTTTATAATCCTTGTCAGTTAGATCATAATAAAATTACTCTTTGCTTAAATCATATTATTCAATTGCCTTTCTCTCTGGGCAAAGTACTCTCTCCACAATGCTCTGTTGGAGTTCATGAAAAGAAATGTAATATTAATACATACAAGGGTAATCAAGTACAAGAACGTTTTCAGTTTCCCGTCTATCCATCCGCTTATCAGCATGCCTGACCATTCTAGCAATCCTTGATTAAATTGATTTACAATTATTGTGAAATACAATAAGAATCCTGTAATTAAACATGCTAATATGGAATATAATGCAATCAAACAAAGAGAAAATTTAGAAACACTGCCTTTGTTAAGGGTATACCAAAAATACAATAGCCTGATGAACAAAATGACGGTTAAACATGTTTCGACAGCTGTCAAATAAGCTGAACTAAAAACTGAATATCTGTACAATAATGTAAATATGAGAGGAAATATCCAGGCAAAGATAGTGGATATCAGAAATTTGTTCTGCAGCACATTTTTAAACACTTTCAAAAGGTCCATATAAAATATGACAGTCCCAACTACTAACCAGCGAATGTATACATTGACAAAAAAAAAGTAAATGAACAATGATACTTCAGCGTATATATAGTGGCCATGGAGTGGGCATATCAAGAGCATGAAGCCACTAAAAATAGTATTTTGCAGGACATAGTTGTTGAAATGGCGCCACTTCGAGATGATTCTCCACGAGACAACTCCGTAGATACATGTAAGTGCTGAGATCACTAGGGCAAAGCAATATATTCCATTAATTACTTTTCTGACCATCTCCATACCTTCAATGTATTTATCCATTCGCTGTATAAATTCTTGGCTCACAATGGTGATTTGATTATTGTTAGAACACTTCGTTTTAGTTGTTTAATTTTCGTAATTAAATCACGCTATTGCTTAGAACTGTTATAATAATATTGCTAATGAATTTGTGCACTGGTGCCACATCAGCGAATATTATCGAACTGTACAAATTACATCCATGCCCTCGTTATCCTGGTATGAGACTGAGTATTAGGTACCTACATGTACCGGGAAATGCCACCAAAACATAAATGTTAATGTGTAGGCCAAGTTCTCCCTGGGTAATCTATAACATTCGAACAATATTTTGTGTGTCGGTTCGTTTCTAGAACTTGGCCTGCGCACTGCTGTGCGTTTCGATGTTAACCGTCAATGGAAACTTTGGATTGACGATAATCCGTTTCTACTATTTCTCAACACTGCTCGGAAATATGAACATTTTTAGTCTGGTTTGGGGTCAGTCAGAAACCTCCACTTTTAAGAGCAGACATTGGACAGGCCAACAATGTTTTCGGCGATAACATAGTTGTACAACCTTAGAAGTTAGAACCAATGAAAATCATTCAATATTCTTTTCTATTATAGATATTATGGCCCCACTTCGCGTTCGGCCATGATGGCGGAGCACTATTCGGCCAGTATTGCTGCAATCATCGTGCAACTGTCCACAAGATCGTGCTTGCCCCTTTTAATATTTGTCTTCCGTTCATCATGCACGTCGAAACAATAGCAGCTGCCGCTATTTATTTAATTAGTGTTTACAATCATTACCTAAATATACAGCACACTAGAGTTGTAAAAACAATATGGAGAAGAAGACGGTGGTGGAAGTTAACTGTTCATCGGAATAGAATAGACGCTATTATTAATTTATCATTTCTAATAATAATACGAAAAATTTTGTATGCAGTCGTCATTTTAATGGCCACCTGATATTTCAAAAGTTCGTTTAAATAACCTAACCTAAAAACTACATTTTTGGGACAAGCTATTATTGCCGACGCGACGAATTGCGCAATAAGTTAAAATAATGCACTGGATATTTTGTTAATAATAATGTTTGCTTAGTAATATGTACGTAGGGAAGTATTTAGGTAAAATAAATAATTAAAATAACAAAAGCTTCGCAAAAAAATGTATTCAGTTCAATGACAATGGTTTGGTTATAGGGACCTAACAATAATGGTGCTGTCATATGAGTCATACTAAAATAGTAAATATTAAACAATACAAATTACCATCGAAAACGGAACGATCACTCAAATTATAATTGTTACGTTACTTCTCTCCGGGCAAAATACTCGCTCCATAATTCTCTATTAGACTTCATCAAAATAAATGAAATATTGATACATATCGGTGTAATTAAGAATAACAATGTTTTCAGAATCCCAGCCCATTCTATCCAGTTTTCATTAAATTGTGCAACAATCATTGGGAAATACAATAAAAATCCTGTAATCAAAAAGGCTAATACTGCAAATAATACAATCCTGCATGTATGTAATCTAGATACACTGCCTCTTTCGAGAGTATACAAAGAAGATAATAGCCTGATGTACAAAATTAAGTTTAGGATCGTTTCGGCGGCTGTCAAGTAAGCTGGAAGAAAACCTGCGTATTTGTGCAAGATCGTTACTATGACAGGAAACACCCAGGCAAAGATAGAAGATATCAGAAATTTCCGCCGCAGCACATTGTTAAATACTCTCACAAGGTCCATATAAAACATGACAGTTGCAACCACTAACCAGTGAATGTATACATTGATAAAAAAAATAAAAATGAAGTAGAATACATTTGAGATTTCCTCATCCTTTGTAAAATAGCCATAGAGTGGGCATATCAAGAATATAAAGCCACTAAAAATAATATTTTGCAAGACGTAGTTGCGGAAATGCCGCCACTTTGAGATTATTATCCACGAGACACCACCGTAGATGAATGTTAACAGTGAGATCACTACGGCAAACCAATACAATACATTCCTGAATCCGCTGATCGCCTCATCCATATCTCCTGAACTTGAATTTGACTCACAGTTTATAACTTATTTTATTTTCTTAGTAAAATTAAGTTATCACTTGGAACTGTTAGCCGCACTGATTTAATTTAATACAAATAAATTGTGTCACTAACTAAGACCATGCTGGTGCACAATAGCGAACTGATCGAAATTGCGTCAAGGACTGGTTATCCTGTTAAGAAAAAGACTGCAAGAAGTGACAGGTTTAAAGTTATTTTCCTTATAGGTAATTCTGATTCACAGGGACTGCATTTATAGTGTATAGTGTCTACTGTGGATGGGAATTTTGAAGAGGCAAACAATAGTATTATAGTTTTACACCGTTACATAGGCTAAATGTTGGTGAAAACTGCATTAAAATACACCCAGCAGCTTCTGAGGTTAGCGCTAACATACTTACATATACACAGGTAGGTTTAATTAATAATCCTACTAATATTATTAATGTGAAAGTTTGGATGGATGGATGGATGATTACTTTTCATCCCGAAAAAATGGACAGTTCCCGAGGGAGCAGCGATAAACGACTTCTACGCGGACGGAGTCGCGGGCAGATACTATATGTAGATATATAGTAGTGGTCATATACGCTTTACCATTTAAAAAAATATTGTATTGTTTTACCTGTATAACGGGCTATCAATTAATTATGGCGTCACTAAATTAATTTAGGTATCGCAAAGTGTTTGCCGTTGTTTATTTATGTTTATTTCGTCCATTACCTAATTGACCTTAATTAAAGATTTATCTAACATTTGAATCTTAATACCCGCCGTTTATCCCATTTTACAATTCCATTATTATTTTCGGATGACTGTTAATCAAATTAACACATTTGATTACTCTGGTCGGTAATTAAATCTGGTATTTGAGTCCGTCGTAAAAGCGGTGGTTAAGAGCCCGTCGAACAATTTAATAACGTCATAACGGCCGGTGGAAACGTCCGGGCTTGTTTCATTACCGGACCTTTTCAACAGTCATTTACAAATGGACGTACTATGTTTTATCTCTCGTTATTTTTAATATTTCGAATTTAAATTAAATGTTAGGGTTTTCTATTAGAAATGTCAAAAAGCATATGGGGATGAGTTTCACGGCTTATTATAATAATTAAGTAGACACTACCAAGTACTTTACAATACCCACAAACCCTTTGCCATTTTCGGTATTAGGTATCTTAAACATTTATAGAGTTTACGTACATACAAACGTACATTGTGACTTTAAAATGTCAGAATAAGGTTTTTCGATGGGCCACATTATTAAAGATGCACGGAGCCTGAATATCAAATTACATGACTGATCGAACTTAACATTATTAGCCAAGTTGTTAGCATATTTTATTACTCGTCACCAACCTAACTGTCGTCGTAAAGTCGTCGTATTAGCGATAGATTTGGGCATGCAAATAACTATACAAATACAAGGGTATTTTAAGTTATTAGCATGACCAAAGCCTTCGCAAATAAACAGTATCTTACCGTTTATACTCAGGTGTAAGGAATCGAGTTTCTAAGACAAAAACGGATCTAGACTTATACAAACACGGATTTTTAATAATAGTCTTCTTACGTACAAAAAAATCAAGCCAAGTATAGTACCTAATAATTATGTGAAGCTTTACAATACTAGATTGTAATTATATAGCGTTGTTATCCGATATAGTGTGTTGTGTTCGAGATTTCCGGGACTGATTTTGTAGGGGCTAGTGCCGAAAATCCTGGTTCTGGCCTTTACATCGCATCCCTGGACTGCAAATCCTGGTTACTTGAAGTTAGAATTTTAATAGGAATAGGCTTAAACTAAAATGTTTCGTATTTCACTTCAACCTGCGTGTCAGCCAGTTCTCAATTTACCCCCTAATTGCATGTGATTCTACGTATTAAGTTTTCTAACGTTTAAAATTCAGTGTTTATACATACACCACGACATAACGGCAGGATGAGTCCCGAACGTAAAAGCACCTGTTTTACAAGTTTTCATGTAACGTAATATGTTTGTTTTTTTTAAATTATCAGTGTGTTTAGTCCAAATCTTAAAAATATATTTTAAACTAGTTTCCGTTATTGAGAGGCTGAAATTTTGAATACAAACCTAAGAATATCTGATGACAATGCAATATTACCACATAGTGTCAAAGAGCTAACTGATTATGGAGTCGGAAGGTGGTAACAGGATCTCTGATGTAGTCACTGAATTTAGGTTTATTACAATGATTTTGCCACACGTCTATTCACAGAAAAAAAAAACGGCGGAACCTCCGTTTGATGACTTTGGTGCCGCAAACAATTTACAGAGGTCCAAAGTTGGTAGCTCAATTCATCAAAAGCATGCGAGTAGACAAGCAGTTGATGATAAGGCAAAAAAAAACAGCCGGTTAAAAAAACTCGAGTCGTAAATGGAATAAACTCTTAACTTTTTAATCACGTTTAATATAATTTGAAATGTAATAACAATAACACAGGAACAAAGGCGCCGCCGCCGGCTCCGGAAGCTCCGTGTGCTTTCTACAAATACTTGTTACCGGCGCCTGTCTGCTCTCTCGTGTTAATTTAATTGTACCTACAAGACATTGCGGACAATTGTCGGAATGACGAAATGTCCCTTTAAAGAACCTCTTTATCGTTCAGGTTCAGGTTTTTTTAATGACTGTAATCATTCAGTAAACACCGGAAAACCGGGTTTCTTTTGAGACAATGTCCTGTTTTGTCTATTATAATATAATTGTTATATTATAGGTAATAATTTAAAGTATCTTCTTTCGAAAATGTAGTAGAATAATAAATTAGTAGAAAAGAGGTACAAAAACAACAAGTTGAAGTAGGTAACTTATACTTTTGAAAACTGGCTGCTATGGTACAATACTCAAAATGCTGAAAGTTTGAAAGAAAGAAAGAAATAAATAAAGGAAAACATTTATACACACACGGACGGACGCAGTAAGAAATTAAAATAACAGAAAGGTACACATCAAAGTGGTCGCGAACCGGTCCCAACTCAGCTTGTGCTCAGGCCAACGCTTTTTTAACAAATATGATGATTTAATAAATAATTAATTACTAAGATGTAATTTTCAGTAATTCTCCAGTCACTCATGGTCCGATAAAATCTGTTAAAAACGTGTAAGTAGGGTAATATACGGCGGAGTGCCTAAAGCCGATGAATGGGAAATCACTCGGGAATCACTTAGGGTAGTTTCGTAAGTGAAGGTCGATTAGCTTAATCGAATAAGACATGGAGCGAGCTTTGTGGCCGGAGTCAGAATCAACATGTAGAAGCCTTCTTGTGTTCCATGTAGCTATTCATTTGTTTCGGCTCATTAACTTAGTAAAGATTTGGACCATTTTTGCTCCGCGATTTTCAAGAGAGATGTTTTATTTGATTTTGTATGTTGAAGGTTGTAATTTGCGCGTAGTTATAGATTCTTGTTCTTTTTGGCAGCAAATTTTTCCCCATATCCTTCATAAAGAGGAAAAGTAATATAACGATGCCTTTTTATTTAATATTTCTGAGCATACATTCAAATAAACTTTCATTTCGAAACCCCACAGTTTTCGTGGAATTACGACTCCCATTTTTAAGGGATTAAATGAAAGCCACATTTCCATGGAAAAATATTAGAGTATATATTTTTTTTAAGATAAAAAGAAACATGTTTTATTTCAAAATGTTGTAGCTTGAAACTGGCTTAGGTTAAATACGAACTTCTTTTTTTTAATAACTTCTGCACCATTTATGAGAACTTCAAGCTGTTTAGCCTTTTCGATCTACATCGTTATTCATTTTAGTAAACAAAATACCCTCTGAAATAATTCTGACTGATGGCGTTTGATTCGACCGCGGCAAAGATTAGCCACAGCGTTATTTATCGAATACATTAACGTCGCAGGAGTGCAATACAGCTTCGTTACTTTGAAGGCAAGGGGATAAATCTTCATCTGTCTGGCTTCGACAACAGAGAGGTTCAAGGAAAACACTTTAGAGTGTACGCTTCGGAAATTCAGTTTTATTACGGGACTTGTGTATGTTTTTCGGCTCTGTTCAACACTTCATCCTACTATATTATAAAATGCAAAAGTTTGTATGAATATTTGTGTTTGAGTCACGCCTGTACTGAACGAATATGGATGAAATTAGCACACAGGTCTTAATCTTGGAAAATATGATAGCTCCCGAGGGATATGCGATAAACGATTTCTACATGGACGGGGTCACGATGAAAATAAGTAATATTTTACTTCTGTCTATACGCTCTATAAAATTACGTAAGCGTTAGTTATTCAAGCACCTCTTGACTGAATACTAAGTCATCTTTTGTTATCCTGTCATAAGTATGTACTTGAAGTTACCAATCTAACCTGTGTGCTAGTTCAATTCAATAATTGAACTAGCCTATACAGGATTAAAGGATGGTGTATCAAAAAATTCAACGGTAGGTAGTTTCAGATCCCGAAAACGTGAAGTTGAAAGTTATCATTTGAAAAGCAGACGAGGCTTCGCGCACGCTAAGACACGCGGTTTTTAGGTACATTGGTTGTTTTGGTTTATCTAAAGTGCTATTTTACAACTTTATTCACACAATGTGGGAATTAGTTGGAACAGCTGTGTCAGTTTCGGGTCATACAAGTATTTAAAAAGAATAAGGGATGATCCCTTACGCCCTTGATACTCGTCCCTATGATAATTTGTGAACAGTAATTTAAAATAACGTCCTTTTGATATAACCTTTCTAAAGCATTAAATCCACGCCTTTAAATGTTTCTTGTAAACGTAGGCTACCTAGAAATCCCGGTTCTTAAAGCATTTCAGTTTAGAGTTAAATAAAATCAAGTAAGTAACTTAGTCTTACTTCAACCTAAATTAGCAAAGTTTAATATTATTTCAAACGTTGCCTTTAAAATAACCTAAATCCCCTTTTAAAACTTGGCGAGATTCAAAACATGTTCGAATAGGTAAAAGTTACATACTTTGACACAGAGTACTGTCGGCCCCAATCACATTAGCTCTTTATCTGCAGACCCTCCCGTCAGGGCAAACAACTTTCTGACACTATGCAAACGGTACGTATCTGTTAGAAGTCGGGTTTCTGTAGTGAACGTTTGTCGCGCTTCGTTGCAAATTAATACCAAACGCTGGGGCGAACCTTTGTTAAATGTCAAGATAGTTGTAATGTTAAATTTACAAAGGTGTACATACTTCCGCATACAAACTCCAAAGTATTCTTGCTTCAAAACTTTTCAATGAATAAATTGATGTCCCAGAAAATGTCGGGTGCTGATTTACAAAATAAGTCCTAATAATTAAGGGCTTCTCAGCGTCTGGGTAGAAAAAGGTAAACGTTTATATTTTTAGGTCGTTTCTGCCAACGATCAAAAGGCAAGAATCTGTCAGAAACAGTCGAAACTAATAACCGCCTCGAGCTTAAGAAAAAAACTAGTAGGAAAATGTCACGAGGGCTATTGAAATATTTTTTTATATTTTATAACGCGTAATGCAATATCGAAGTAATTAACATTTTCTACGAAAATCCTATTTATTTCAGATCCTGATGGCTTATTGCCTAACGCACTCGCGATCGAGATCGCTTTCATTTTTGACAGTTGAAGGCAAGTCTGCCTACAAAATGAAAACAATTGTTCCACTTTCAAATCGATTGCGATCGCGAGTGCGTTAGGCAATAAGCCCTCTGGTCAATAACCTAACACTCGTTTTCCCTTTCTGCGGCCCTGTTACGGTCGTGTTTATCATGAGTATCAACGTGGATAAAACATCTGTCACTTACTCTGACCAGTATGTAAGTTGGACGTAACTTAGGGAAAATGATCCAATTCAACCATTTCACACTCATAGAATTTGACACAACATTGACAGCAATAGAATTCAAATTTAAATGCATTTACCATGTATCATGGCTGTATATCAGTATTTATGAATGCATTTTTATTTTATTTATTTTTTTCTTTTTTTTTGTCGCTAATATTATATAGAAATAGAAATAGAAATATCTTTATTTGTTTCTGATAACATATATCACATCCATGGCTGAGATCTCCTTTTAAGTAAGATAATACCTGTGCCAGGAGACCCCGCTCTTCTATATCATACTTTTATTCTATACAGAGACAAAAACTAATCTAAAACTAGTGTGTGTGTGTGTGTGTGTGTGTGTGCGTGTGCGTGTGCGTGTGCGTGTGCGTGTGCGTGTGTTAGGTAGTTAACATCCGCAATATAAGTAGTTTACGGCGTACGGCGTTTAGTGTACGGCGTTCCGTGAGTCACTGACGGTACTGGCTGAAAATCAGCACTGTAGGTGTCTGACACCTCAGCATAATGCTGAGCCAGTGTCCGTTTCACTGCCGCGAGAACACACCGCGTTTATTTTTTTCCTGTTTTGTTGCTTTATTTTATCTTTGTATATTTGTGTCTTCTGTGTTGTGAATAAATGACTTTCTTTCTTTCTTCTTTCTTTCTTTTACTTTGTGGGTTGGATCCTTTTTCCTAAGCTTCGTCCAGTTTATCTCCCCTGGTTCCTGGCACCATTACACACTACTAAATGCAATGCATGATTACACCGGCAAAGTCATTACAACAGGTTCATAGCACGCTACTTAAAAATACAGCAGGCAAACTCAAGACATGCCTGCCCATCCAACCCGGCAGACGCGAGACTTCTAATTTTAATTAATATCCAGGTATAGACTGGCGAGCAATGAAATTGTTTGAGGACATTTTGTGTGATATTTCGTCGTAATCGTAGTACAACGACGTATCTGCAAAAGTTGACGACTAGCACTATCACTTACCTTTGGGCAATATTGTTCTTAAATAAATAAATAAAAAATAATAAAAAACTTTATTAATAAAACTTAATGATATTGTTTACATATTGCTTATGTTTACATGGAACTAATATTATTATACGTTTGCCTGAACTAGGATGATCCTGTTTTTCAGGCAAAGATAAGCTTACACAGTAATTATTAAGTATTCAATCGTTAAATTCACATACTAATTTATAAACTCGTACACAAAAAATAAGATTTTAGGGTAGGTAATACATTATTTTACACTCACTTAAACTAGTACATTAAAAATAATTACAATTCAACAATACAAAAAAAACGCATGTATTTAATGGTTAGAACAGAGCAATAAATAAACTGTAACTCAGAAAGAAGCATTTTAATCCAGTCCATCGCCCTATTAGTATGTAATTAATAAGTATAAGTTATGAATAAAATTAATTTTCAGGTAGAAAGCTTTTTAAAAGGGTTAAACAAAGTGATTCCTCCTGAAAGCAGTATGTGGTCAATAGAGTTACACGTCCAATGTGCGTAAATAAAGCAATATTTAAATCCGACATAGTTTTCATTCGCACACTTTACTGTCTTATGTTGAAATCGCCAAAATTATCAAGAGACTTGAACTTTTTACAAGTCTTTGTCATTCACTTTTGGGCTGAAATAAACTGGAATATTGTATTAAAATAATTAAAATTGCTCGATTTTAGTATGCACCTACAACAATATGTCTACCTGCCGCAACATACTTGTATTGACTATGGGAAATCATAAGAAAATTATAAAATTAAATTACAAAAGACAACCACAAGTTAACAACTTTTTAAACATTTTCGTGAATTTCCAAAAGCCACCAAAGGTGGCCGGCAATAAGACAGCAATTAATTGTGCGTACCCGTTCCAATGGCCGGCAGCGCACTGCCTCCGAGTCAGCACTAGACGGCGCCGGCGGGTTAATACGAACCGTAACACACGGATCTCGGCTAAGCACCACCGAGCACACAATAAAGTTGTAATTACTACCCGGTCACGACTGCGCCGAGAATAATAAACGATTTTGACACTGTCTTGTGTTAATGTTATGTTAGTTTTGAAGATCTACGAAGACAAGACATAAGTATTAGAGAAAAATAAATGTGTACACCATTAGCCGCTTATTTTATTTATAACAAATATCTTTTAGCCTTTTGTCTGTTTGATTATTGAATATCAGGGGATAATATCACACAGCTTGACCTAGTCCCAAATTTAGCTCTACCGGAATTCTAACCCGGAACCGTTAGCTTCGTAGGCAGGGTCAAAAGTAGTGATTTTGGGTTGTTGAAAAAAAGTTCGATTTAAATTCATTGAAAAGTGATTATGTTGAAACAGTGTTGTTTCGATGTTGAAATGATTTATTGAGCATGTAGGACTGGTGCTTCGCTCTTTGTAAAGTTCGAGTAATACTCTGTAACATCTTTTTTGAGCAACATATTTTCGTTCAGTGAATTCGGCTTTGTTACCTTTAGACACAATTTCATCAATTTTTAGGGCGATTTCGTTTCTGTATAGCAGTGATAACTTGTGTACGCACATAACATATGCTATATGCTATCAATATTCTAAGAAACGATGCTACGAGACACGATAACAAAGATTCAAGATTCGAGAACGAGAGTGGTAGCGAAACAGTGAAGGAGAATTAATTCCGAATTTCACTCTTGAATGTTTGATACGTTGTATTTAGAAAATGAAGAATATAGTAACTTTTGTGAGGTAAGAGAAATGTACGCAGACATAATGTAAAGCGGAGATGAATCAAGATAAACAAATGCCTCTACACTTAAAACAAAACATTTAGCAAGCATACTTAGCATCACCTAACGATAAAACGACGAGAAAAGTAATCTGATACGACTGAGGGACCTGCCTCGGCTTAGCGTAACGACCTTTTAAAAATTGCGCCCGCCGTAAAAAGGACCAATGAAGTTTTTGAATAAATTACACGGCGTCGAACTCCTGAACCGCAAATTGATCCGAAGATTTCATTCTGGCTAATCGGATTCGTATTACGGCGATTTTGCAAATTCTAAGGAAACCGGTTTAACGGTACGGCGGACGTTTCTATTGAAATTAATACTTCAGTCAAATGGATTTAAACTTTTCCAACTTTCAGGAATACTTGGACGAACCAGAGAATGCTTTTAAAAACGCCTTAACGGCTACCTGTCCTCGATGGATTATGGAGAATTGACATACTTGAAGATAATGGAACGCATTGTTTTTAAAGTTCCTAACGACGAATTTTTTGTTTTGCATACATTTTCATTAACGTACTAAAAAGAATGCGGAGTCTGATTTGGTTAATGCGTAATTCGTTCTCTGATATATTTAACTACTTTTACATCTCTCAAATAATTAATCAAACTACAAACGGTGTCCTTGCGAGCACTTATAACATCCCTCTAAACCAGGTAGGTTAAGGCAGGTAAATAAGCCAAGTGAAGCCAATTAGGGTTGTGATGCTTCGCCGAGCCAATATCCTGCACCAAATGATCTAGCGGACGCCAAGTGGGCGGCTCCGTCAATACCGGCCGATTGATGCCACCACCAACTCCAGTGTAACACTAATACCGTCCCTTAATGGTAGTAGATAAGGCAAATAGGCAAATAATTAGGGCCAATTAGAAACAGTATTCTCTAATTTAACAAATCAAAAAATTCTAAACTTTCATGCATTTATTTCGTGAGTCTACAATCAACTGAACACATTCGAAACTAAAGTTGTGGGGCCCGTTCATTTAACTAAAACAAAGTTTGGCAAACGTATCCTTTTACTAATTTTCATTTCGCAAAAAAATATGTTTGTTAAACCATCACATATTACATAGAATACATACATTCAAGGCTTATTTTATAGGTCAAGTTAGGTTAGACTTGTGCCTACAATAAAAATTAAATTCTGCGGCGGGAAGTTCTTACTTTATTGTGAAATGAAATTTTGTAAAATGATACAGTTTGTTGCTAAATGATGTTTTGGTGAAACATTAGTGAACCGCTGTTTTCACTTACTGTGATAAATTGTGAAGCTAAAACGGGTCTGATAGCTGTTTTTACTTAACTCGAGAATATTAAAATCATTCAGTGCCCGGCTATTTTAGTCCCATATGAAAGATACCCAATATCGAGTTCCTGGTATCAATAAACAAGGATATCCGGACATGCAGATACACAGACGAGCCAAACTCAAACACAAGGCTTGAATCGAACTTAGGATGTAGCTTTGCTATCGACAAAGGAAACTGTTGACATAACACTATACATTTTGTAATATAGGATTAGAAGTACCTATAGAAAAACCACCATAAAACAAGTGTTATACGTATATATAAGTGCCTACTTACTCGTAAACTTAATTTACGTCATACTACAAAGAATTATCAAAATCGGTTCCGTAGTTTAAGAACAAATATGTACAAAAACCCCACTATTATAATAATTTTTAATTGCACCAATAAATTGTAAATAGGGCCCTCAAGGCATTTCTTACACCAATCTACATTTGTAGTATTTTTGTTAATGTTGATTAATCTTAAACTAAACATCCATTATTATTTATGGATTATAATATACTTCCGCTAAGTTATAACATCGTCAAAATACATTAAATTACATCCCAAAACTTGCGAAAAAACTTCAAGCGAAATACGATCGCTCTAAAGATGCTTTAAAGTAAAAGTTATATCACCTATTTTACTCAGAAGCTAATCAGGCGAACTCCTATAAAACGGAGTGGTTAGATTAATGTAAGTTTCAGGAGCACTTCGTGCTTGTTTTGCATATGCCCGATAATTCCTACAGGACCCGTGGGAAAGCTTAGTGCAGCTAAAACACTATAATTTATTTTTATTTTTACTCTTTTGAGAAAGTAACAAAAAACGTTAAAGTATTTTGTTTTAATGTAGGCAAGTCAAAATGGACTTAAATAAAAACAAAACAAAGTAAAAACTTTAATTATTTCATTGAATTTCCTTGTTCCATATTAAACACGGAATCCTCGGTGGGCGAGTCTGACTTTGAGGTTAAACATAAAGTTTGAAAAAAGGCTACCAGAGTACCCTAATGCTTTTTAACACTTTGGCGTGCACTACCGTGATTAGTGATCAATTAGCCATACTACTTGACGTCTATAGACGTCACCGCCGCTCAATGTGTTAAAGAGGCCCCATAGAGATTACCTAACCTTTTCTAAAAAGCTACCGCCTGTATATTTATTTAGATTATGGGTCAACTACAAAACCAGTCTCTCCGAATGGATTCCTAACAAATGGCATCCAAAGATAACACCACTTATAGTCTCTTGTTCTATCATTGGTCGGGTTCATGGATGTGCTTGTTGCAAGCTTATTGTGCAGTAAATGTAACTATTCTGAATTAGGGGCTATGTAGAATTGCATCAACGAGAAACTTCTAAAATTGAGAAATTTCTCATAGAAAGAAATTCTCGGTGATTTACAAGAATATTTTTTTATTTTTTTATGGAAAGAGAACATTTTCAATGCTCCCAAAATGTTTTCGAGAATGTTTTCAGTACTTTCTTCAGATGATTTCCAAAATTATGGAAATAACCATTCAAAACATGTCCTATTTTTTTACTGCGGTTTAAGCTTTTTCTGACTGGCTTAAGCCGATTCCATGTCGATAGATGCGGGAAGACCCCAAGGGTCCAAATTTCAGGTTTTCATTTAAGATAATATTTGAATATCACAACTGACGTTTTTTCATATTTTAACTGATGAATCAGCTCAGCAGTTTGTAAAGTCGTGTCGAGATAAAATTTGGTCTGTTCAGGTCACCTATCAAGCTTAATTATAACAAGTTTCAGAGTACTACTGAAAGTATTTTGTATTTTCTCGTTTGTCGTTCAGTGTGTCTCTATCGTTATAGACTAATTAGAAAGGGAGATCCGAGCGACAAATAAGTCGTGGTCCATTTGCGCTAGCCGTCCTGGGGATCAGATGAACGGTCGAGTGCACCCGCTGATAGTGTTGCAAGCGGTCGGCTACGGTTCTATGTAGCCATTACAGCACCGAGGAATCCTATTAAGGATCGTTTATCCTAATGGAAGTCAAGGAGCTGATAAATAGAGCTATACAAACCAATAATAATGCCAGATACGTACTAGATGCATCGCCTCGCAATTACTGCCTCATTGTTCTCCACAGTGGGTATCTATCAAGCAAATTTACCGTCGCTTGCGGTGTGTACAATACCTAACTGCGAATACCAGTAGCGGATATTGAACAATTTCCTACGCTAGATAATTGTTTTAATTACGTCTGAGCTGGGTTTGAAATTGGGCGTTATGTGTTTCTTGTTTGCTTATTCTCTAATAGTTATTAACTAATTGTGAATGTGACTTTATTACACTGAAACATAGTGTTTTCTCACGTTTTGAAATATTTTTTATAGCTTTGAGCAAATGACGTTGATTTAACGATCTGATTTGCGTCTCGGATATTTTGTTCGAAAATCACGCGAGTTATAATTTTTAGATCGGTATAATGTAGACCATATTTTGTACCCAAGGTTTATGTTACGTGATTTGGCTTTTGATATTCATAATATTTAATTCAGATCCAGACAAAGCTACTCGTATCGGTTATCGTTCATTAACATGGATTGAATGATTGGATAGGACTGGTTTCATTTGAGTTTTACAATAATATGAATCGTTTACCAAAACCACAATGATTGATTAATGTTTTTCGCCATCCGATAAGTTACAAATATACCTACTAGTAAAAGTAGTTTTCTCGATCGAATTCAAAGCTAACTCTGACATTTAAAACATTTATTTTGGACAGAGGCTAGTATTCAGATTATTATATTATTATTGTTAAACGAAATATACTTATAAACTACATCAAAATAATTTCGCTTAGCGATTGATTCCTTTTCACCACTAAATCTAAGCGAGTGTTGTCTGTTGAAGCGACTGTCCATCCCAAAATATCGAGATATTTCCAACATCGAAATAGACGGACCATTCTGTTCGCTATCAGATGATGGATTTGTAACGTCTAGATCTAGGCCTAAAAATAATGCTAAAGAAAACCAAATGAGACGCTTAAATGTGAAATACTATAGTTAAACAAATGTAAAACAAATGCAACAGTTCATTTGTTTTAAAAAAATCGAATGAGTGTTGTTTGCTGCGTATCCTTTTATATGTGGGTACTCAGAGAACCAAGTTTTTATAATTATAGTTGAAACATTTCGGGCGTGCATCGTTCGCACTAATATTATTTCGAAAGTTTTTTTCACGCAGAAACGGCTAGATGGACTTGAATGAAATTTGGAATAGAGATTTTTTGGTTGGCTACATTCTCCATTGTTCTCCTTAAGAAGATGCGGCCAACCAAAAACAGAAATTCTATTTCCTAAATTAACAAAATAGACTATCATTTATCCCAAAAAAACACTATGCGTGGGATGATCAACGCAGACGAAGTCATAGCTTCATGCTCATAAACAAAATCTAATGCATACCAAAACTGCAATATTCATATATTATAACTTCTAATACTCCTCATATATTAGCCTTTTTTCTAATAATAGATAAATAATGTGTTGCAATTAAGAGGAACGAATACGAGTCGAATCAGTGTATATTTGCGTTAAGTCGATTGTCGACTATAAACATTCCGCACCGGAAATTAGCACTAGCCGGATGTGTGGAAGAATGCGTCCGAAGGAAACTGTATTTCTTTGCGTTGTACTCAGCTATGTCGATTTAATTAGTGTTTTATTTAATTAAACCGCAGAATTAATGCTTTAGTGTCGTTGTTAATTTACCAATTTAATTATTTATAAAGCCGTTATGTATTTGCTTTGTTCCAATTTTATAGATAAGTAAATAAAATAGGTAAGTAAATAAAACAGATCCATAAAGGTTAGTTTAATATAAACATAATTTAATTTAAAAAAGAAACTTTGCCTCCCTGGTTTCCATGATACATACCTATCCGATGATAAGGGGTGGCCGTTGTGGGCAACTGGGCGTTTTCTTGGGTATCGGACATAGCAATTAAACTTCTACGGTACCAAATAAAATTGTAGTTTGAGCAAAACTAATTTATTAACTTTAACAATTCGTAAGGAAACAAAACCAATTACCACAACTCAAATTAACAATTTCGAAATTGGTCCCTTATAAAAGACAAGTCTCTTAACAGAGCAACCTTCTTCTTCTTTTTCCATTACCGGTACATAACCGCGATACCAAAATGTCTTCAATATCAATTCAACCAATTACGTGGAGAGATTAACCTCCTTATTTCATAAACGCACAACAAACCTATTTTAGTAAAAGTTATGCTTTGTCACTTTCTGTCAGATTCAAATGTTTAATGAAAGATAAGGACAAACCATAGTTTTTAATAAAATAAAAAAAATAATAATCCAGGCTATATACGTTCAATTGTGCAATTATGAATAAGAGGGTCAAGGCCCATGGCCAGGCGAGGCAATAGATATTTAGTCAATCGCTTGCGTTTCCACAGTGAACCAACATTATAGTAGTTGGAACGTAGGTGGCTGATTCTTCGAGCGTTAAAGGGCGGTTTTAAAAAAAAAGTGTATATCGTTAAGGACAAAAATTAAGACATTTTAACTTTTCCAGTGCGTCACGAAAATTAGTCATACATTTAGTATCGTTAATTTTTGTGACGAACCGGAAAAGTTACTGTTTCTTAATTTTTGTCTTTAACTATGTACACTTTTTTAAAAACGCCCTTCAACCGCCGGCATTCCCGTGGCCGCATTAATGTCGAAAGTTCTGTACCTTTAAATGCTATTTTCGGTTATCTCTTATAGTTCCCTGACTTCTAAAAAATGTAACTGAAAATGCTTCCAAAGCTACAGGAATTTTGTCATTCATGCGGCCACGTTGCGTTTGAAACGCTCGATGAATTGCCCAGTACGGAAATACACGTAAGCCAACTTTACAAAACTAAATACAATGTTGCCGCTAACATTAAAATTATATTAATTGTATTGCCATCGGTTTGCAGTGAATAATTAAATTTGAAAAAATTATAATCAATGCCGACTCGTCCCTCACCATTCGATACATATTTTTGTATTGATCACAGGATTGCCAATTGATTGATCGATGAGCGATTCCAAACAAAACATATACGTATTGTAATAAATAATCTCCAATGCAGAAAACAGAAGCATTGTGACTAATGACACTATTTCCTTCAATAAGAAAATCTATCAAACGGCGACGGATCACAACTTATTACTGTAGCAAATGAACCGATATCTGACTTATATGTTTCTTTATCAAAACAGCCATTTTATGTTGAACTCTGCGTGTACGGTGAAGTGGCACGCTAGGGAAGATATGGGAGGTCTGCGTTAGTTGTTCGTTGCGTCTCATGCCAATGTGGAAATTCATAGAAGCCACGGGCGCCTTCCGCCCGCTCCGTTCGTTGTTATGTCAAGGAAATGGATTCCGAAACGGAAAAGTCAACGTGAAGACTCCGTGTTTCGCCAAGCATTGTTTTCACTATGGCGTAGTTACTACGCCTACGTACTGTAGGTCAGCGGTTCCCAAACTTACGCGCAAGTAAACAAGCTTTCAATATGACAGCGATGACCCATGGCTGCCCAAAACTGGGTATATCAATTTCTAATTCAGGTCCCATTTTATAAAACCGAGGACCTTTTGGAGACGATGTAGATTTTATTATAATTATATTTTCTGAATTAACTTTTGCCCTCAAAAGTGCAAAGCGTGATAAAATGAGACGCGTCATTTTATCGTAAATGCCGACCGAACCTAGTCCATTTACCATTTTTAGCCTCTAACATCATTCGAATGTAAATTCAGTTAAAAATTGGCAGAACCTGTATTTGTTTTTATTTTTGGTGGTGGTTCGTCATTTTCCGACTTTCGTCAAAGGATAAGCTCACATTTTGTCTTAAGACTTTCTTGTAAATACCTCTACTTTGTGTAATTTCTTGGTGTACAGTAAAGAGTTTACGTAGTATACATAAGTTACCTCCTGAATCCCTGAATTTTTCAATAATATTTATGATCTAGCTGAAAAGAATCTATTAACATTCAAAAACATGCTCTTATTATTGCAGCACAGACACCTAATTTATAATTTCCATTATCTGTAAATTTCATTATTCTTGTCAAAGGCACCCTGAAAGTGTTTGCCACTTAATGAGATTAGCAATTTTTTATCAAATTTAAAACTTCTGAAAGCCATTAATTTTCATTAAAGAAAGTGATCGTTTTGTAATTATTTCACAGACATTTTTCACTAAATGTGAACTTACAAAGTTCATTATAAATTTAATTCTGTTTTAATCGAATCAATATCTTAGTCCTTTAAGGACTAATTTTTAATTTGTTTTCAAATACTTTATAGGGTTTCGTACCCGAAGGGCGCCCAACGGGACACTATTAATATGCCTACGCTGCCCGTCCGTCCGTCCGTCTGTCTGTCTGTCCGTCTGTCCTAACTATAAAGAGCTGTATCTTTTGAACCGTAATAGATAGCGGGTTGTTTTTTTTTCAGAGCATGTATTATTACGGCAGATTTACTAACAAATAAAAAAATAATAATACAGGGTTAACCCCATACAAGAAACATTTTTATTCAATGTATTTTTCTTTTTGTTGTATCGCGAAAACGGTAAATCATACAAGCGTCAAATTTGGTATGATTATAGAAAAAACCCTATAGAATAATAACAAATACTAAAAACCAGCCAAATGTGTACGGAACCCTCAGTGCGCGAGTCTGACTCTCACTTGCCCGGTTTATTAAATTGTATGTGTAATGGCAACAGAACTGCAATAATAAGAGTATAATAAGATTAAAAAGATTAAAAGGTACCAAATGAATAAATCTTACTTACAAAGATAGTTGTACCTTTTAGCTCTCGTTTTGTACCAAAGCTGGAACTTTCTCTTGGATTGGATCTTTCTAGCTAACTACAATAAACAACAATACAGAAAACACAACAACAGCACAAAAAACAAACGAACACATTACAACAACACCCGAGAACGATATAGAAAATTCGACTCCTTACCAGTTCTCAAGATGAAAGTAGAGGACGTGGAATGGTAAACTTTTTGAAGAATGCGGTCTAGAAGAGCCCACTCAACAATGATTCAGAAAATAACATTGATGCGCACACGTCAGTGTGCTCGTGTAAAATTTAATATCATTTAAAACTGTCATCTACCTATTTATGCATGCTTGCATATACTTATTTGCAATCGCAATTCCGATAGCATTTAACTAAAGAATTTGTACAGACCAAATAATTCTTTTTAATCGCCATAATGTCACTATTAAAATGATTTTTCTTGTACTATATTGTCACTGTTGGATTTAACGTACGAAATGTCAAGTATAGGTGATATTGGAAGCAAGAGAACTTACCTGCCGTGTGTATCAACCCATCAACGCCATCATTCTTCCGATTTCTTGGCTAGCTTTTAGTGTCAAGGTGCAGCGAAACATTTCGGTGCTTACCCGCGCTTTGTGTATTCGTCAAAAATATGAGATGTTTGGACAACAAAGTACGCTTTAACTTCTGATCGCGTGATTTGTTCACGGATTAAAAGCTAGGTTAAGGTTATTTGATTAGATTACGGCTTAATTGTTCTCCCATTCGCCTGAGGGGGAATAAAATGTATTTTTTTTACTATTAACTTAGCGAATTCGATGATGCTTTTATGAATTTCATAAAAATAAGAAAAACAATATCTAAATTTTTTTCATGTTTCTGGTATAAAACAATTTTTTAAATTAAAGTTTTTTAAAATAAAATTTGAGTAAAACTAATCACTTTGTATGTGTTTTAGATTATAACAGTTTTTTTGATAAAAAAGTAACATGTTTAATGTTATAATTATTAATGTTTAAAAACAATGAACGAACAAATTATTTAGGAGTTTCGTTGATTTTGCATCGATCTCGTGACCAGATTTATACGAAATTTGAATCGGACTAGACTACCCCTGAAATATGAGCTGTCTAAGAAAAGAGCTTTAATTTACCTAAAAGGCCGACAACGGACCGACAACTCTTCTTGAGTTGCCGGTGTTCATGGCCGTCGGTGATGACTTCCCATCATCTCCTTCCCTTATAAAAAAAGGATTTTTAAAAATCGGTTTACAAATTGGCGAAGATATTTTGTAACATACACACAAAAGCTGTGGCGCCACCGTATACCTACGTAAAAGTGTTCGTTCATTAGTTTTATTTTGAACCATTCTCTCTGTTTTTCAGTTGTTTGCGAATAGGATAGAATAAGGATTCGGTTTTCACCTAGCTCAACTTCCTCGCAAGTGTTCAAGAAGCCTATAACGTTGCACCGCTGTTTCCTTGTCTATGTGATTAGCTTTGTTGTTATGAGATCTGCATAGGATGTAGTTTAGTGAGTTTAGTAGTCTGTCCGTGCGTCAGGTGCACCGTGACTAGTTCTACTAACTACACGAGTAAAGCCTTTTACAGTATACGATCTTAATCTCAACCAATATTATTAAGAGAGAGTGCGAACTTTTGTGAGTTTGTGTGTATGAGAAGGGTAAGCTCCGGAACTACTGCAATTGCACTTGAAAAATTGTTTCACCATTTGAAAGGTATATTTCAGATGAACATGGGCTATATTTTTGCTTATATATTAACTGAAACGAAGCGAGGGCGCTCATAATATAAAGTAATGGCAATAGTAATGAACAAGGCGCAATGTTTAACTCAACTGCATCTAAATATAATATTTGTCAATATAATAAGGGGGTAAAGAAAAGAGTTTTGGTACCGTGTCTCATAATTATCTATGTTTATAAAAAAAACATACCGGTGAATACTGACCCGTATTGACTAATCCTTAAGATTAATAATCATGGGCGCGGTTATTAAAAACGCGGGAAGCGGTTGGAAGTTGGAACGGTCCCGGTATTTGTGTGTGAGGAGGACGCATTTTCAATAGTTCGGGTGTTGGTATCTTTTTTGTATTTGAGAATTTATTTATACAAGTTTGTATATTTATTGTTACACAAGTTTGGATATATATTTATTTTATTTATTTAATTTAGTTCTCGTCTAATGTTAAAATTTGTTTAGATTAATTTTTAAAATAGTCAAACTCCTAGTAATATTAACTGGCACCTTGCCGTTAGCAATCTTGTAATTTTTAATTGTTGTCTTCTTCACTAATAATTTTCATTTAAAATCGTAACGTATAAATTTCAACTTCAGTTCCCAATTATGTGTACAGACGGTGTACAGTTTGCAAGCATTTGTTATAGTATATATGTATATTATACCGCATCTGATAATTTCATACCGAAAGAGCCACTTGAAATTCAATACGTTCCAATAAATTCCACATACTGTTATACAGGTAATTTGACTAACTAAAACAAAACTTTTTACTCAATCAAGGTATAATTATGGAAACAAACTTATATTCGACTTAAACTAAATATTTTTAAACGGTGGTTGAATTACATACACTGGCACTGGAAAACATTTTGTAAGGTGAACTAAGTAGCTAAAAATACTTCAAAGTGTAAATATTTTTTGTTTATAAAAAGCCAATAAAGCTATACAAAATATAATCTAAAAACATTGAATTGCATAGACGCTGCAAAAAAATGTTGCTTCTTTTTATTTATTGTTGTCATGGATTTTCGCGCCGTCTATGTAATACATAATGTTTATTCGTAATACTTATGCTAAGTATTTGTATTGAAGTAATTATATATCATTAGTTTAATTTTTATACGCTGCAACTTCCTCTTCTTCCTTCTTTACTGCCTGAATAAGGACCAAAGACATCACAGCGTTCACCACCTGCGAAAACGACGACATTTAAATTTTAATCAGCAACTAACTTCACGCGAAGGCAACGAAATCGGGTAATCCGTTTTTTGGGAAGTTCACTTGAGAAGAACAAAGCCTATTATTGATTCCTTTGTAATTTTCATTTTTGAGACAAGCTTTTGTTGCTGGCAGTAATGTTTTGCGCAGTCGTCATCTGTCTATTGAGAATAAACTAACGAGTCCGAACTCGATGGGTCTATGTTAAGTAGTACCTTTCGTAGTTCATCATCAAATGAGCTCTTCGCGACGACCACTTTACATAATTATGCATTTGAAATTTCAACCCATTTAAATAACGGGAACTGCAAAATTGACTTGCATGATTTGAATTTAACACTTACTGCAACCATGCAGGAAGCGAGGACGATGCCAGCCAGCCAACCGGTTTTGCCTTCGAGGTACCACGTCATCTCGTCGACGCAGCCATGGAAGTACGAGTTCCCGGTGACAGAGTCTCGGCACTCGGAGGGCAGGGGTTTGCGCATGCTGATGTAGTCCATGGGACCATCAGCGCCGCAACAGCCAATCTAGAACGTAAGACATATACGTAGATTTAAACTGTCTTTAGCGCGTTTTGAAACCAATTATTTATTTTTTAGTAGTGACAGACCACACAGAAAGGCCTAGCCTAGTACGGATGACACAGAAATGTACTTATCAAAAATAGTGGGCATTATCTCTATCTATAAACAGTCGTAAATAAGTAATTGATACTACCTATAACTTAATTGTAACATAACATTTGAATCTAAGATTGATTTTATTACAGTATAAAAGAGTTAAGTTATGACTTTTTCCAAAGTTATAAGCCTGAGCCCCACCACTTAATTTTACTAACATTGACGCAACCGCGCGACATAAATTTGGGTGGCGGGGCGAGCCGTGGTGAATTTAAAACGCTATAAGGTACGGTACGTACAATACGAGTGTGTGTACGTCGCTATTCATAGGCTGGTATCTCTACCGTTCCAATCGTCGCCCGTTTAGTAGATTGTGCCTCAGACCGTGCTCGATCGAAGGGCAGACCATTTGATTACGACCTCTGTCGACCGTAGGCATTCAGTTTACAGCTCTATATTCCCCGCTTTGCACTCTCCTCCTCAATACGAGTACGTTCATGAAACGTTTTGTCATTCAGTAAGTCTCTTTTGTACCAAAGTGGTTAAAAAGAGAGGTGTGTATTAACAAAATATACTAGTATACACTCGTACCAGTGCAGCTGTCATTCGTGAAACGAGTTTTGCTGTTTGCTTCGTTAGGTGTAAAGGTTTTGCGATGCTTTTTACGCAGAACATGTCAAACTGGGAACTGGAAAAATCATGGCGTAGCCGGAATTGTGAATTGATTGACAAACTGCGTTTTAGTTTTATTTGGAGTAGGTACCTAAATATACAGCCGGGTTGCGATGTCACGTTGAGTTATATGACGATGGGTATGTTTCGATGAAAATAATATGAATGATGTTTTTTGATATGCAAAAAAAGAAGAGCTGTTTAATTGTAATTTAGGCACAGTTAAAATAATGTATAACTATCACTTGCCAAAAATAGCAAAAGTAATGAGGGTGCCATTTAAGTTAAAACCGTTTTTTTTAAGGCAGCTCTTTGTGCCTGGCAGAATTTTCCCACTAGACAGTAGCCATATTGCAAAGAATTAAATAATTAGGTTTTCTATGAACAAAGTGTTACTAATTAAATTAATTTAAATCTGTTTCTAGACTTTTTCGCTACTTGAACATACGAGATGATTTGATCACAAAAACTCTTTTAAAAGCATCTAGTCTAAAATATATTGTAAATTAAAAACGTAAACAAATCCTTACCCCTTCCTGAACCATCCTCAATATCTCCCTGCTGCCCTCGTGCTGGGGATTGTTCATGAGCCGCACGATAACATCCCTAATCAAAGGCTGGATGCTCGAGTCGTAAGTGGAGAAGTCCAGGACCACGCACGAACCGATAAGGCCGAAGACGAACGCGCCAATTTGCGTTGCTATGTACTGAAAAGAAAAACTTTGTTAGGTCCAGTAAGAGCATGGTTTTCTTTAAACCCACAAAGACACACTTTGACAAAATTTTACGTACAATGACGCAAACGTGCAACGTAAAGTTAATTGATGACGAGCGTTTTTGTTAACATATCTTTAACACATTCCTTACAGCTCACCGAATAGCAAACCTTAAGTGGCTGTGGGCGGGGTACATTGCTCGTAGAATCGATGGCAGTTGGAGCGGAAAGGTTCTAGAGTGGCGATCGCGAACCGGGAGACCTTCCACAAGGTGGACCGACGATCTGATAAAGGTCGCGGGAAACCGCTGGATGACAGCAGCAGAGCACCGATCATTGTGGAAAACCCTTGCTTCTTGTATATGTTGTTGCTTGACGTCGCGGTTAGCTTAGGTTGGTAGTGACCCTGCTTACGAAGCTACTGGTTTCGGGTACGAATCCCGGTATAGGCATATATATGTGATGAGCGCGAGGTTCGTTCCCGGATGGATGTCTATATAAATATGTTTAAGGTTACCTAGTATCTATAGTACAAGACTAGAGCTTAGTTTGGGACTAGGATAATTTGTGTTAGATTGTCCCCTAGTATTTATTTATTTTATTTTATTTTAATTCTTACCACATAAAGCAACATGGTGTTCTCCATAAGCGCTGCTCCACATCCGAGGAAGGCCACGACCATGATGGCCAGGGAGCCGATCAGGATGATGTAGATGCCGATGAAGTACTTCTGCAGCTCCAGCATCCTCATCCACTCGTTGAATCCCGGCTCTATGCAGATCCAGAGGCATAGCGCGAATATTGAGATGCCGAATAACTAGAAAGAAAGAGAAAGTTTGTATTATTATAGGGATTTTGACTGGCAGGACTGTGTATTTTTATGTCTAGCTTGCAAGGAAATGTATACGAAGAACTGACCTATGACGACACGGAGTTCTAAATAAATGGAAAATGTAAAGGAAAATAAGTTATATGCTGATATTTTGTGTTTTTGGGGGTTTAATTTCATAGTTAATGTAACACTGCCTCTTCCACTCACTGCCTCTGCCTCTATCACAAAGTTCTTAAAGATCATTCAAAATAACGTGCTTCAATTCCTATATTTATTTTTACTCAAGACTTTTGAAATCATAGCGCTCATTAGCTACCGGCATGGTTATAGCTTGAGTTTTACTTCTTTATATAAGGTGCGTTGGGGTTATTCCGTCTGCGGGGCAATTCCGTACACAGGCGTTTGTGCCCTTTCAGAATGGCTTGACACCGCCATATCTTATAAAAACAGAACTAAAAAGTGCCCCTCCTTTATATCGGCAGAGTTAACAACGTTATGCCCTTCTAGTATGGGCACGCACAAACTCCTGTTTACGGAATTATATTCACTATTCATTATTATCAAAAGTGCACGTCACATCAAAGGCATTGTTTGTACGTAGTCTGTATACGGTGCGTTTTCCAATAGTTTAAGTGATTAACGTATGATTGAGATGTTTGAATTTCAAACTTCACTCAACACATCCACGCACAACATATTATAAACCTACAAACTAACCACTGGACCCTAAGAGCAATATAACTAAGTCTAAGATAAAACACGAACAATAGTGATGTCGGGGATGAAAGTTTTATAATCTCATTAATGCCGCGAGTGCGCAGTTTTCGGCAGTAGAGTAGAGACCCAGTCGACCACGGCGCCCTTATAATGGCCTTGTTTTTGCCTCCCTGATACATCCCTGAAGATAAAAGTGAAATGAGTTGCTTTTGGATTGTTTTGTTTAGATGTTTCACCTATAAATACAGGGTGTGGTTATTTTTTTAACAAAAAGTTTGCGTGTAATTCTAATAAACTGCGCATGACTGTTTTTGAAATGAAATTTTAATAAACTGAGCATGTAAAATATGATTGGTGGGCGAGCATTTCAATTTGTTAGGTATCATACGTTTTTTATAAGCCTGTCAGTGGCAATACGTAAAATGGGGTTACTTTGATTAATTTCAAAAATAAATCTCCCTATAACTCCTATATTTATTCATAATAATAATAAAATATATAAAATTTGTATTGGCGACTCAGTAGTCGCCAATACACATTTTAAGATTAGACATTAAGATTATTTAAATCAGTATTTAGAGTAACTTAAAGCCGTAAGGGGTTTCACCCCTTACGGCTTTAAGTTACATGGCTATGATAGATGGCTTAGTAAAAAAAAAAAACATTACCTAGCTTAAAATCTCGATTTTTAAGTATAGTTTGCGCTCGCATATGAAACAAATAAAAGTTATGTCGCGAACTAGCTCATTAATAACTGACGCATAGCACAGAATGATAAAAAAAAATTAACCCGCCCCGTAAAGTCACACCTTTTTACATACAGGGCAAAGGCCTTCCACTTTTTTACCATTTAGGAATAATATATTGACATACAATTCTGGAATATGTCAATAACAAAATGTATGGTAAAACTGACAAACTGACTGTGGAGAAAGCTGACAGGCTTTATTAGAATAAGAACACACTTTTCTTTTAAACTTTACTTAATATCTGAACTGTAACCTATAACAGTTATTGTGCCCCCCTTAACTTTCGCCAAAAATGCCCTAACTGACAAATTTCGGAACATTCAACATCGCAAGTTTCATAATATTTAACCTTTGTGTCAGTTCATTCTTCGTAATAGACTTTTGTTTCCCTCGACTCGAGGGATACACGAGTCGAGAAAATAGGTAAATTGGTAACAACAAAGTCATAAACAAATTTGTCTTGATGTATCTCACAGACAAGAGTTACTGGCTGTTATGCCGTGTGAATTGACTCCAACTTTTACATGTCATTTTGTGAGCAGCCTGGTTTGTTTTCTTTGTTTTCGTTTGTAAGTTATAAAGTCTTAGTCGGTCATTATGGTGGCGAAGAACAAAATTAAAGTGACATTTAAATATTTTTCTCCTAATATCTACCTACTTTTATTTATTTAAAACTGTATAACTTTAATGAGAGTAGCAAATTTATCAAGTCTCTTTGACGAGATCTGTATCTGTATTATTTTGAATTCCAGTAATTATTTGTGCTCTGGAAACTCTGATGAGACGTCTTTCCAAGTTAATAATTCAATCATAAATCTGTATTCCAGCGATTTCAACTAAGCCCGAAGTTAAATAATGTTAACAAAATAGCCGTGAAAAGGAGAAATTGCGACTGATAATTCAATTTGCACAATTTCCAAGATCAATGCTCGGCGGTAAAGTAAGTTACGGCACTCATTTTACTTGAAGCGAAAACAAAACCATAAGATGGGATCGTTTACGACGCCGTCAGGTCACAGGCATGAGTGAAATGGATATTCAAGAAACGAACAATCAAAACTTGGTCATATCTACGTTTTATTACACTTTTGTCTACAAAAGCCGTCGCCCAGACAACAGCGCTGTTCGCAATCCATTAGGGCCCGCCAAATGATGCGGAAAGTTGACTTGTACGTTTGTACTGGCTGTGGAAAAATCATATAATGCCCGCGCTCGGCTCGTACGCGATTAATGCTCGAATACACCCAGTGATAAACGAGCCGCTGAGAGTGAAGGTTTAGGCGCAATCGATGTTATTACAGAGTTATTGAGAAAGTTTTGTAATTGACACAATTTGGGTAAATGTCTTTAACACCCGTTAACAGCGTTCGAAACGATTTTCTGGCGCTACGCCGGAGTGAAATTTGAGCAGGCAGGGTAATTTATTCAGCCCACGGAAACCATTTTTTTGGACCTAATTACTACTACTAGTACTAAAAGAAACATGTAGAAAAACAGAAAGTCTAGATAAGACGCATTTTCCGAAAGTAAACGGGTGTAGAGATCTGTTACAACGTGTGGATAGACATAACATAACTACCCTTTGACCGCGACTCCGTCCGCAAAGAAACTGTTTATTGCTAATCCCGTAGGAACTATCAATTTTCCCGTAAACGTTCAGTAGTTTTTGCGGGAAAGAGTAACAAACATCCATACATACATACATCCTCACAAACTTTCGCATTTATATTTATTAGGATATTCTTTGATTTCTATTGTTTTTTGACGACGTAGTTAGCCAATTTGACCTTGCCTTCGATTCCCGGTATGGGCATTTGTGTGATGAGCGGGAGTATTTTGTTCCTGAATGTTGGATGGATCTATGTATTTAAGTTTGTATTTCCCTATATACTCGTAAGTACGTTTGTCGTTGCCTAGTACCCATAATACCTACAAGCCTAGAGCTTATTTAGTATTTGGGACTAACTAGGTCAATTCGTGTTCGATCTTATTGAATGATCGATTAAATTGCACAAGGAAAAAAAAAATAAACTGTAGGTATTGGAAAATCAAAGCCGTCGATAAATAAATTCACGCAGACGAAGTCACGGGTAAATGCAATACATGCCAGTCTAGCTTAATTCGTAAATCAAATTAAACCCAAAACATTCTGCCTCAAATATTTTACAGACAGAATCCTTTACTTAATGCCACGTAAAGTGGTAAGATAGCATCGCCCTAATGAAATCTCCAGACTAAAATGTAATACATTTTCAGGGTTCCGTAGTCAAACTAGGAACCCTTATAAATAGTTTCGGTATGTCCGTCCGTCTGTCCGTCTGTCCGTTTGTCCGTCCGTCCGCAGCTTAACTCAGAGACTCTTAGTAACCAGGAAGTCGTTATTTGGCATGAATTTACATATTAAGTAGTCACGCTGACAAAGTGGTAAATAAAATGTTGAATATTTTTTTTTAATGGTAGGTACAGTCAGCTGCAGAGAAAAGTAACCACCCCTGCATACAATTTACTTAGCAGGGGGGGTTACTTTTCTCTGCAGCTGACTGTACCTCACCTACACGTAATGGGGATGGTTTTTTTTCACGTCTACCCCATGGTGTGGGATGTCATTGTATAGGTCTTTCAAAAATATTGCGGGTTTGTGAAAACAATTTTCGATTAAAGGACCCGTTTGTGAAATATTAAGCTTTAAAGTGCTAATTTTGTTAGAGTCAAGTGTCCCTCCCCTACAGCCAAAACTACAAATAAATCTGAAAAATATCTTAAATGAAAGCGCATATAACCAATTTAAAAGGAAAACTATCACGACTAGGTAGACTTTATTGGTTCTTGAGTTACACACGATTAAAATGTTTATACCTACCAAATATCGGCTAAGATAACTTTGACCAGAAAATTAGCTACCTGTTATTTATGGGTTTTCCAGATTGTTTTTCGTATTTGTAGTAATAGCAACGGAACCCTACACAGCATGGACCGACGTGCTCTTGTCTGGTTTTACTTTTACGTTGTATTTTTGCTTGCATTAGACAAGCATTTCAGAGTGCACGAGAAAAATTGTTCAACATGTTCGCAGAAAAGCACTATCCATGTCGGTTTTTAAAGGTTATTCTTAATGATTCGCTCGGTCGACGCTCTATTCGATAGCAACCATAACTTGATCCATCTGCCCATCTGCCTTTATTGAACTGCGTCCTATAAGCATGAAACGTGAGAATAACACCGTGGAAACTCTCGTCGGATACGCGACGCAAAATTAATGCGTTTGATAAGAACGAAAGCGTAAACGAGCTCTGTTTGCTCGCGAAGATACATCATAAAAAGCACATTTGAAATCGCGCCTGGGCGTCTCGATGTAACTACGTTTGCACCGTTTCGGAGCCAAAAGGCTTTTATTTACTTTTTTTGGATGTTCAAAAATTTATAGCATCGTAAAAACTCGCACCGCGCTCGTTTGCCATGCGAGAGACGGTCTGAGGGAGGTAAGAATATGACATCGTAATATGATTACAATGTACCCAATATGCTGAGTAGGTGTGCTGATAAGCGCCCGCCGAGTACGGACAATGCTCGCGTTTATTATGCATAAATAACCACAGCATCCAAATATTTCTAAAGAAAATCGGGTTTAAACTTCGTCGCTATAACGAAATATTACGTTTCCTTTTCCTCGCTTTAGCCACATTGAGCTGAAACGTTTTGAGTGGCAAAAAACTATTATTTCTGTCGCAGCGTCCCGGTTTCCCGGTAGCAGCCGTCAGTCCCGCTTCCCGCTGTATCTCCTCCGAGACACCTGCGAAGCTGGAATAATAAAGAGTTTTACAACGTTTCAAAATGGGAGTTTTTCCCGCAATTCAACCACAACGTGCACTTAAGGGATTTGAATATCTTATATGGTGGGTTTTATCTATTCCACGTAACTTCGGGATGAACGGATTCGTCCCTATAATTTAAGCCCTAAAACAATTCCCTCAACACGAATGGCGTTTCCACACAAGGTTAGGACAATCGGCGTTCGGGCGCTCGCGGATGCTAAATCGCCGCGATTCAGAAGTTGGAATAGAAAATAAATCTGTGCGAAGGCAATTTCATATAAATTGCAATCATATGGGTAGAACTGACTTCTTTACGGGTCTGCCCCTCGACTTAACGTTACAGCGTTTACGGGGAAGATTGCGGAAAAATAAATTTCGCAAATGGAATGAGACGCCACTGTGAGCCCGGAGTCAGCGAATAAACTGGGATTCGAGACTTCAGCATCTTATTTTCATTGCTCTGAGGACCTCTTTTCTCTTGATGCCATTTATATTCAAGATGTTAAGTGTTGCTTTCGCATGCAGATTCTGTGGCATAAGCTTTGGTAACGGAGACATTATTGTTTGAGGGATTGTTTTGTTAATACAAATAAGTATTTTTCAACGTAAAGTAGACGGGAATCCAGAGAAAATCGGTGCAACGGTAAATTACGTCTGGACTAAGACTAAATAATAAGTTTGAATCGTAATCTAACATTCCAAGTTCTTTCCATTGTCAGAATACTCGAACAATTAAAACTCGTCATTAAACAACGTAAACAACCACGTCTAATGGATCGTAAATTGGAGAGGCGATACAGCGCCAAAAACGCTCGCTGCTTCGAGTGTCGTTCAAACCGCACCTGAGCGTTCGTTAAGGCGTTCCTGGCGCAAATGAGAAATAATTGTTGAAGTTATCGGAGACTCGGTTTCGCTAATTGAGTTTTGGATTTAAGCCAAGACGAACGGTGACTTTATTCAGAAGTGACAACTTGAAGGACACTAACGTTATCGGTAACCGACTAGTTGAGGTGTAGTGAACTTGCAAATTCACCTCTTGGGTATTATTTTTAGCTTTGGATAAAGTGATAAAAACTATTTTTTACTTGCATACGAGTAGGTATTATTAGTCATACTCGGCCGTCACGTTGTCATCTCCCTCTATTCATCAACCGAATTCACTAGTTGCATCACACTTGCATGGTTAGATTGGTTAGGTTAGGTCTTTGAGTGCAATGTAAAGCCAGAAGCTAACTGCGGCGCACGCTCCAGTTTAGCACGTGAGTTTAAATTTCCTTTGAATCAAAATTTAGGTAGGTACTCCTACAGGGCACACGAAATCGCTACGCACAAAATGACGTCACTGTACACGTGTGGCGTACTCCAATGTGCAGGTCACGCACACGCTCGCGCACGTGGCACAAACATATACTCCAGTATATCACGTGCTCCGTCACGGATATAGACAGCTGACGTGCACCAGCGGTAGGCCCTACGCCCTCCGGACTTTAGGCACGAATAGAGATGGAGAACATTCTCGGCCGGGAATATTTCCCATACAACATGAGGAAAGTTTCCGAGAACGGCACATCTCTAGGCACGAAGCTACACATCGGCTTGCATTCCTGGGACTTTTGTAAGGGCTGAATTGCATGCGAAAGAAATGAATTATGCGATAGAAAGAGAAACATAGAGTAGGCACGTTTAACCTACCTTAATGCTGTCTTGTTAGGAAGAGTGCATTCTATACTTGTGCTTTTATATTTTCTGTGACAGCGTGCGCGTATACTAGCAACTTGTCTTATGTTCAAGCTGAAATACAGTGCAACAGGATTTCAAAAGGTCTCAAGGTAAGGACTTACTACTTTCTTGATCGCTTGTTTGCGCCTGAAATTGAGCCTAACTGATTTTACACAAACCCATAGGTCTTTGTAGGGTTCCGTAGCTTAGAACATCAACAATAATGACATCCATATTTTACTCGTCTCATTTTTTTACTTTGTTGTAGTCTGATTTCATAACGTAATATAATATAACATTGTCAAGTATTAGGAAAATAACATTTGGCTCTCTAGATAAAATTCTATTAAAAAGAGGAGATTTTTTTTATTTTAATTAGTTTTAAATTAAAATATTAACCTCTTAACTATTACGGCACGCGTAAGCGTAACGTGTTTATTGTGTTCCAAATTCAAATTTGACGGTTAAGATAGGCTGTTAGTTTTGTGCCATTGAATTTACTTAATAACCGCGGTATAGCCGAGTTGAGGCCACAACTCCGCGATTTACAGCCGTGCCACGTGCCGCTAATGTGAGCTGTTTGCCGACAACTTCGCTACGTTGCTTTACTAAGTAATAACTGAGCAAGTTGTGATGACCATGGTCTTAAGTGACGGGGTTTTCGGTTCAGCTGTCAAGTGAAGTTTTGAATTAATTTGTAAAGAGGTTTTAGTTGTGTTTATGGACGACGGTTCTAGATATTTTTTACTCTTTAGAATATTAATTTAGTCGACATAGGGTGAAGTAAGCTTTGCAGGACCTCGCTAAATCGGTTCATTTCAGCTCGCTTCACTTTCCCTTAATACCTTTTTGTCCTGAGTTGGGCGTAACCAGCTGGGACACCATTTTTAACTAATGTGGCTGCTTACGGACTGGTTCTTTTTTTATTTGTTTTTATCCCCGTCCCATGTTTCCATATTGAAGTATTATAATATTTATACCCTATGTCATTCCGATAATTAAGACGAATCTAATCACTTTTCAAAATCAGGTGACAATGAAACGGACATATTTACATACCCATATACATACATTATATGCGTGCGAAAAACATTACCGTCCTTCCGGCTCAGTCGGGTAAAAAGAAAAACGAATTCGAGAATGGAGTTTCGCAAAATATTTAGCTGTTAATAATACCCAGTACCTGGAAGACCGAGCGTCCTCGCTCGGGTCGAAACCGAATTTTCAACGATTTTCTATACAAAAACAAAAAAAAAGATCCATAGCTGGGGTTTGAACCCGCAGTCTTTGCGTAGTAGGCTAACACTCTAACCATCAGTCTATTCAGACGGCGGCAGCCGCCCCGAAATTAAGAACCATATTGCGTGGGAAATCTTTTTTCCTGAAAATACGAGGAAAACGAATTTTTCCAGACATGAGACCTGGCTAGACCGATTTGTCCCCCCGTAAACCCGTGTAAATTCGTACTTTCTACGAATAGAGTCCGGAATTAGAAGATTATATATAAAGGATGTGTACACTTGATTGAATTTTTATGAATCAGACATGACGACAGCATTCTCGGAAAGAGGACGATGGGCTTATCTCGAGATAACGCCCGAAGGTATTGAAATAAACATCGCTTCGTTGTTTATGTACCTTATTTTATGTCCTGAATTTGCTTTGATGCATATTTTCTTTTGTAACTGAAAAACACACTGTTAGTTATGTTTGATGTTTGCTTGTGCTATTAATGTTGGTTAAACTATTAGTAATACTAAAGAGCGACTCATTTCCAAGTCTAAATATTGTCATCCATTGGCTATACTAAATAGTGTTCGTTATTGGAGCAAAGCAAGTAAAAGCAATACACTAATTTTTCAGTCGTTATAAAATACTATTAAATTGGTAAAGAGAAACACGTTAATACTCGTACTTAGTGAAATAAACTAAATACTTAGTAAATCAATTTGAACAGGGCCTCTAATCCAATTTGTTTAAGCTTGCTTTGCTTCTATTTCGCAATAATATTCTTGACGCTATAATATTACGTGAAAAAGATCTACCATAACACCAAGAACATGATAACGATGGAGAAGGATGATGTGCTAAAACATCGTGGATTAGAGGCTCAGGTAAGAGTTATCAGTAAATAAAGGGAAGCAGAAATGATTCACAACATGTGACTCATTTCATGGTAGTTATTGCGACTTCACAATGAAATTCCATAGACAATAACGTAAAATAAAAACCTGAGTTAGATGAAATTACAACCTATTCCTAAGTTTACATTGTTTAGGCATTAATAAAGATTAAACCTAGAGTCGAAAAGCACAGAGTTGCATTTAGAGCGTGCTGACCGGTTGAGAACGACAACGCAAATAGCTTCGAGTTAAACCCTAACATGCAATAGCATCACCGTTCAATTCTGCACGTAATTTAAAGCAAACACTTGAAATAAAAGTAGAATGAGGTCCAACGGGCGAGCTCAATACGTACCCAGAAGACGACATTGAAGCAAAACAACGTGTACTTGATGCAGTAGATTTGGGATTCCAGTTTGCCGACTCCCGATCCCGCTCCTATTCCTTTACCAGCAGCCATTGCACTCTTTCACTTCACACCACTTTTTTTCGAAAATCTAATAAACGTTGTCCATTCGCGAACTCGATCGTATTGTAACTGGCTGGTTTTGTTATCTGCGAGATAAAGCGTTACACATTAGGTAGGTTATCTGTGTTTGCTCTGATAAAAAATACGAAAAGATAAGAATGGAACGAATTGCCACACCTTGCCTATTATTGCCCTTGCTCACACAATGGCAGGTGAATTTTGTATGCAGTCATAGTGTTGGGGGAAATCCTTGGAGAGTTCCCAGTTTAGCAAAATGTCAAGTGAAGCAGTGGCAGCTTTAAATTTGCGGAGTAGCGTATTTTGCAAAATGTCAATAGCAAAGTTATTTTGTGTACCTCGCTTGTTACATACCTATATCCAATCGCGTATTAAGGGTAAAGTCTTCATTGGGTTTCCATTTAGGGGCGATGATATTATCGATAGGTACGATCCGAAAGTTTACTCATAGTTTATTATGCCCGATAATTGCCAACAACGTACGGCTCTAATTTTTCGGGCATCAACAATTCCGCTCTAGTGATTTTATAAGGGTTCGCATTTATAAATCAAGTCCATCGATACTGGTCGACCGGAACGTGTTCGAAATCCGATAAACGGATTCAAACTATATAGGAAATGGATGTGGCCGATATAAGCTGTACACATAAATAAGGAAGATGTACGACGTTTTAGAAAATCCCCACGCACGAGGCGTTCGCAGTAAATCCTAACGTTGCAACGGCATAAATTTCGCTATTCGTGGGGAGCATCCCAGGCGTTTGAGCTTTAAAAACATTTACGTGGCTGTGACATCGCGAGGTGTTTGAAATGTTTCACTAGCTATTTACTAGTTCCTTGAACAGTACGTGAGTTAAATGCAGCGTTAGTCGGTAGGGGGATTAGTTGAGTCATCGTAGAATAACTAAAACTTAGCGTTTAAGTTTACTTGGAGCCAAAAGTGATGGAGCAATTGCCAAACAAAAGATACGAAGTTTGATCACCATTTAAAGTTTGTGATGGATAATTTAACTGGCCCAACGTTTCTATAATTTAGATTATATACCATGGTTCATTTTATTTTTATAGTATGAGGAAGAGAAACGAGCATACAGGCCATCAGACCTGATGATATATCATCAGGTATTTGCAGTTTAATTTTTTTTTATGATTAGGCAAAACTGAGGAATGAGGTGTAACGCCCAATTGCTAGTAATTTTACTGGCTGTCTTACTTCTATATTGGAACACAACAGTGCAAACATTGCTGCTTGGTAGTAGGACAGCGGGTAAGATGGTGGTAGCGATCTGGTCATACCCTGTACAAGGTCAAACCACCCAAAAAATATTATTAATATTTAGAAGACACATCACAATATGAACAATCAAAGTACAGTCAATGCGATGTACAATGCGATGACTATATATATTTATGCCTTTGACTGTACATACTTACTTTCTCTAAAGTACATACTCGCTTTCTACACACGGTTATTCACATAATATACCGATGTATAACCAAGTTCTTACATGGTGTAAACCAATTTTACTTGTTTGACAAATTATTGAAAAATTAGCAGTAATGGCGTTTAGGAAATATGCCTGACGTATATATTTTTTCAAATTTGGTTGTTCGTTTGCCGTTTGTTTTAACGGCACAAGCATACGTGTACATAGTATGAGAAACTTTGGCAAGAACCATTTCCATTACCCAAAATTACTGTATTTTTGCTTACTTTGTAATTAGCTGTAGTATTGCTACTAATTAAGACGCAAACGGTTCTATAAATTTAATAACGTGAAACATGCACTGGTAGTCAAGTCGCCCGATTCATTTCAATGGCTCCTGCGATGCACTCTCACTTAAAATTAATCCGCGGAAGCCACTGCGGTGACTATTTACAAAGCGCCCCGTGCTCCCTCTTGGCTCTTCATTTCGCTTGCAGAACGTCGCAGGGCTGACAGTTAAAAAATATATACTTGTCTCAAAATTGTTTATCTATACTGGCTGTTTTTTTATTCGTCGAAAAAAATTTGGGGGTTAAATCAGTAAGTCATACTGACCAACTTTCACTACGGGACCAACCCCGAAATCGCGAAAAAAAAATTGACCATCCCATACATTTTGGCTAGTCAGCTGACGATGTTTTGTATGAGAGGGTCAAATTTTTTTTCGCGATTTGGGGTTGGTCCCATAGTGAAAGTTGGTCAGTATGACTTACTGATTTAACCCCCAAAATGTTTAAGACGAATAAAAAAACACCCTGTATAGGGACCTTGGCCAATTGTTTATCGTAATGTGACAGGTAAAGCTATTCTATTCTCAAGTAGCACATAAACAAAAGTACCACCACATAAACAAAAATTGAAAAACAATTGGATGACGTTACCAAAACCACTCCGAACAGCGACGTGATTATTTCAAACAATATTTTGCCAAGCTGTAAGCAGAAAATCTTTGTGACTGCTAATGCGTGGCCTACACGGTTTCAAACAACGGTTTAAAACAGGCGGTTTAAAACCGGGTAGACAGTGGTTTTAAACCGAATTTCGCATGACCTTAAACGCCCTTAGCAGATATCAAACAAATGGGATTGTTTGAAACCGTGTAGCAGCTCGCTTCTACCAAGGTCACTTGGTTTAAAACCATGGTTTCAAACCGTGTAGCACACGCACAATAGATACTGGAGATAAACTAACTAACGCAACACCTGTTGGTAAGCGATCCAATTATCATTTATTTGCAAAGCTGTTGTTTAAACGGGTAGTACCTAATTTTGTTTTTTTTTTTCAACACATTTAATGGTTTTGTTTGAATAGTTAATCTAGGCACCAGACATATTATCAACAATCGTTAAATGATATTGCAAATAATTTTGCTACGAGTTGCTAACTTTTTATTCATTTGATATGGTTTCAAACGGTTTAAAAAAACGATACAAAGGATTAATTAAAGCTTTGGCGATGCATCAAGAGATAATTATGTAAATAAAGCGGCCTTGCATACTCGTACCTGAGTAACGTAACATTTTTCTTATACCGACTATAGTACCTATTGTAATTTTAACAAAATAAGAGCCTCAGATCAGCATTCTACATTGCTATTCTTTTTTACTTAACTGTTAATAACGTTACGTAATAAAAAATATTAAGTATTTCATTGGCAACCCTGTGTATTTCAAACGAGGCTCGCAGACATGGGTAAATAATTTTCCTGATTACCGAGCAGCGTCTTCGTTGTGCGACCGGGAGCGAGTTGTCCCGACCTCGGGAAAATATTAAAAAGTACGTCGAGTACGCGAGCTGTGAGTGGGTTCCGCTGTTTAAATTTTGTTTGGTTTATCTTTTTCTAAGAGCATTGGTTTTTAGCGTTTTTCTCTAAAGCAACGCCTGTAGCTTTATTTTGTGTGTTTATCGACAAATCATTATAATTAATTTTTGAATTATATTAAAAGTGATTAAGTATTGTTTGCCATGTAGAATAAAAATTTCTTTCTATTTACGTTTTTATCCTTTACTGTGCAGAGAACAAGTGAAAAAAATGCATTTGCATTAATACATTAATCTGAAGAAGATGACGGCGAACCTTCACGATTGAAGAGGCACTGGAAAAAGAAAAAATCTGCTGATATACTTACTCGTAATAAAATTTAATAAATTAAAAAAAAGTATTAATTCTGATCTAATCGGCCTTTAGTTACAGATATAAGACATATTTTTTTAAATAAAAGATAAAAATTACGCTATAACTGGATTATGGCAACTTATATTACTATTATTGTGACTATTAAAATTGTTTGTCATTGAAATAATATAGTGGACCCTGAAACCTGTGAAAGGTAATTTATAACTTTGAATTAACCAAAAAAGTACAAGAAAGTAGTGAGGCGCTTTTCTCCAACCAATTTTTGGTAATATTCTAATAGGAACGCCTATAGAGCTTTAAATCGAATGACGAATAACAATCAAAGGGTTAACTTACTTTTGTCGAAGCATCGGTAATAATTAAGTATTTAAATGTTCAATTAGAGAAAACGACTAAAAAACCTAATTCTCTCAACTGTTTCCGAACACTGAAAAATGTGGTCAATCCTTATTAAGTTAATTTTAGTTTCCGTTTCCAAACAGTTGCATACTTTGTAGAGGACTCGTAAAAACAGAGTAATTTATATCGGTTAATATTATTATTGTCATAGAAATAGGTGTTATTTTAAAGTATGCAATACCGCGTGTGAATAAATTTGTATTAAGGATGGACTGAGATTTCGTTATACCATATACCTGATGGTTTTATAACGTGTGTAACATTTAGGGCCTGTTTCACAGTCGACAAGTAAATTCATCTGTCAAATAAAGATAGCCCTCTCCTTGTCTATTTTCAAGTGTAAGAAAGTGTAAGGGCTAAATTTATTTGACAGATATGCTTTACTTGACGATTATGAAACAGGCGGCTACAATTATCATCACGTAAGTTCGTACGTCATACGCTCGATTGAAGCTCAATCTTTACTTTGTAATAATGTCAGTAAACGTAATATAAACTTTGAATTTAATTAAGTAGCTTCGGTTGCTATTGTAAAGGCATTTAAATGGCTCAGTAAAAAAAAAAACTGAGGATGTATGAGGAACGTCAGTTCTAGATATCCATCATAATTATCATAGATTTCACCCCACTTAGCATTAATTTACCATAATTGCATTTCAGAGGTTTAATTTACTATAATTGCATAACGAATTTCTGTGTCATTTCTATACTACCAGTTCTGAGTACCTAGTCTTTGAGAAGTTAATGTTGAAAGATATGTTAGGTTACTTCAATATAAATCAACTGCTTAACAGTAATCAGTTAGACTTCACCAATACTGTACTTATTAAAACTCCCGTGATTCCTTAAGAGAACTTAATAAACAAATTCATATTTTAACAGTAGCGTCACAATATTTATTTATTTATGAAAATATTATGTATATTATTAAGAGCCTGGACTGTTTCATTAGGAATTCTGATATAGGTACATAATTATCAATACTAGTAATAAATAAAATTGCCATAAAAAAATTCTTGTCCGTAAAGTTTATGAATCATTTGTAGCTCAATGCATTCATTTTTATTACCATTTCCAGCAATTAAAAATGACTTGAAAAAGTCTTTGATATCTAAAGCGTACTAAAGGGTCAAGGACTATCTAACGGACAAAAATAATATGCTTGGCCTAAACCAGAAAATTAGAAAATTAACTAAAAATTTACTACTTCATAAATAACTCATAAAAATCATGTAAACGCCGTATCTTGTCTAGGGGACACGGTTTATGTAAGAAAACATATCGAAACTATTTTATGGAGTTATCTTACACGTACAATATGTGTAGATATATATAGTAAACTCATAAAATTCCGTGACTCGCTCAATTCCGTGGTAGCAGTTCTATAATACGAAATAGAACCCTGCAGGTCGAATCTGGGACCTAAAATTCACCCCTTATTTATTTGCCTTAGCCTATTTAAAAGTCTAAGGTCGTATTTCAGTTCCTAGATTCTATTAGCAGGGTTCTATGGTAGATTATATAGAACTGTTACCACGGAATTAAGCGAGTCACGGAGTTCAATGAGTTTACCCATATATTTATATATAGAGAAAATTCACTCGTAATAATTCTGACACGTTTTCCTGCAGAACTACGCAGATACTTAATATTTTAAACTGTAAAGTTTTGCTAGAATAAGTATTATCATTGTCATAAGTAAGTTTTATTTAAAAAATACTAACTGTTGAGTTTCTTGTGGCGCTTCTTCTCAGCAGTGGTCTCCTCTTGGGAAGCGCTGGTAGATTTTGACGTGTAAAAGTGCCAGTGTGGCGTACTTACTGAATAAATATATTTATACTTACATTGAAAATATAATAAATTGAGGTTCGGCATGTTTTTGAACCCTAAGTCGCTCGCAGGGCATGCAGCCGACTTACACCTAAAACTTCTCAATTGGGACCGGCTAGATACTCGACGACAAGTACGACGGGAAAATTGATTCCCGGGTACTTTCTTGAGATGCAATTTAATGTGCTAAATATATAGGACATTCGAACGATATTTGCCCGCTCCATACGAGTCTTGGCAATATTGACGTGACGATTAAATTTTCGAATACATTTGAAATATTAATAGGAACGTATACGTAACTTGGCGAAAAAACGTGGTGACATGTGGAATTATAATGAAATGGACAACAACCGCATTAAGTATCAGATGTTGGCCTAAAATTGGATCATGTTGTCTAAATCATTTCGAACAGCGCCCTCATTTTTTCCAAACACTTTTTTGCTAACCTAAATGAGTATATTTATTTATTTGGGGGTGTCTTAAGTCTAATAATTATTAATCATCATCATCATTGCGTATGGCAATCATCCTGCATGGATCAAACGTCAATGTCCAGGTGTTTCAGCCAGTTTACTGCGGCGGGCGTAAATTTATTCAGCTCCTCCATGCCTCCAGGAAAACAACGAAGTCGGCAATTAATAATTAGGTAGATACATGAAATAAACAGATGATAAACATATAGAGATTCAGTATTAAATTAAATTTTTCAATTGCTTCGAGTCATATAATATCGTCAAAGATTATAAATGCCCTTGTTTGTAACTTTCGTCAAAAAACCAAAACGGTAAACGGATTCCAGTTTAAATTAAGGATGTTATCATATTGTAAATTCAACAAAGGTTTAAAACAGGTTTAATACGTAAGGGAATTTGAGCACAGGTGGAGTACAATTAAATTTGTGCAGGTAGGACGTCCGAGAAAATGTAATAAACGAGTCGCCTCCGACCAAATATTTAGAGACTTTGCACTGTGGCCACATTGCTAGCGTAGTTTAATGCCTTGATCAAATTATTTTGAGGCAGGAAAATTGCTTTTTCATTTAAAAAGAAAACACGGCCACTTATTTTGCTAAAAATGAGGACTTGAAACGGGGTTAATATTTTTGTCATTTAAAAATTACGGTGACTTATTTTTTTGTACGTTTGTTTCTTCTATTTGACAGACAAAAATGGTTTTAGCCATTTCGTTCCAACAGAGCTTCATAAAAAGACAATTTCATATACATACGTACATAATATTCATTCTGGCAAGGACGCCAAGGATCTTCCTACCCTGAACCATGCATGGGGTGTAAATTGTTATTTATGTAGATAGCTAAAGTCAGTTCGTCTACAAAAATTATGCTCAAGACTGTCGGACTTTTTTATAAAATGACCCGATGTAATGCACGCCAGTGTATATTTTATTCTGATTAAAAATTAAGACCAAATACTTAAGCTACTTATTAATGAGCGTCTTGATTACGTATGAGCCTAACTAGTGAAATCACAAACGAATTTGTTGTAATAATCTGTTTTAGTTTATATCATTCTTATCATGTCTGTTTGGAAGAAAAAGACGCTGCGCCGACCCCAAATGATTGAAATTAATATCATGCCGTTTTTTATTATATGTATATCAACTAAAAAGATTTGTTGCCATTTTTTTATGGGATTCAAATACTTTTAGAATTTAAGCCTTATCTTCGTATAACTTCGACTAACCTCGGGCCCCGCCACCCTGTCTCGCTGCCCCATACTAAAGCATGGCCAGCGTACTGCGCACGCGCTCTCCTGATCCCATTATAGCCGCAATGTCTCCAATCTCATACAGTCGTTACATTCTGCGCGTGAGGTTAAAGTGGTGCCATATTTAATTAACGTTCCGTACAAGTTTGCATATGGGAAGGTATGTACAACGATCACAGCGAAATAGCATTGCACATTATTTTATACTGGCAAGTCACCGTGGCTTCATTTCGGTTTATATGAGGTTTTCTGTTCACTTAAATCATATAGGTAGAGTATAAACATGCATTTTTTACATTGATGTTAAGTGTACGTTGCAATTACATAGAGAATGTTTTTATTATTGTTGTTTTAATAAGTACAGTTTCGAACAATTATAAAAGAGTAATTTAGGACTATTAATTTAATTAAAACTAATAAATAAAATGTGTGAGCACTCAAGCGGATATAAAAGTTTCGCATGATTCACGATGGATTAAATTTGACTTACTTGAAACGCGATATGGTTTTGAAGATTGCCTTCTATAGTGTAGTGAAAATTATAAAGGAAAATCACGGATTTTAAAACAAAAACTATTCGAGATATCAAACATTATAAAGAATCACATATCTTGTGTCATATATTTATATTTTACATAAAACATTCTTACCAAAGCCGACGGTGAGTTCATTTAAGCAACGAAATAAGCTACAGAAAATACTTTATGAAAACAATAAAAACGGAAAGAAAGCCTATAAATTATTTTTCTAACCCAATATCAAATCCCGCTGCCCCGTCCCTGAGGAAGCAGAAGTTAATTCATCTTCAGATTTCTCCGCAGATGATTTTTCGCCTTAGGACCATTGAAATAAGAAGTTGTATTTCGAAACTGTTTCAAGTGTGACGATGTGTAAAGTTTGATTATGTTGCGTAGTAACTTTTACTCTATCTTTAACCAAGTAGGAAACTTTCTTGTTAATTCTTATTACAAATGTATACATATCACTTTTGTACAATAAATACTTGCTCTTTATTGAACACCAAAAAACATGTAAAATACATTTCATGAATAAAACATGAATCTAGTTTCTTCAGTTAATGAAACGTAATATTCGTTTCGTTTACTGAGAAAACTAGATTTATCTTGAAATTTTATTAGTAACTCGGACTTTGTATTCCTGTAATTACATTTACTGCTTTTATAACCTTTGCACTGCTTCTTCTTCTACTTAGTCTTGCTTGAAATTTTCTTGAAAAACGTGAGCTGATTTAAACTATTTAAACATAAACCCTTTCGAGTTCGTATTTACACTTACCATCACTACGAGTACATATAAATGTAAGTAATACAAATTCCTTGCATCTTTTGTATTCGATCAGTAACGGATGATTTTTTTGGAGATTTGTCAGAAGTGCCTTATTTTTGTATTTCGTTAGATTATTGACAAAACCAATCATGCTCTATCAAAATTGGTGACAAATTCGAACGAAGGTTAATGTAGAATGTTAATAACTCTTCATTTTCACAAACTTCCACGAATAAACATAGCTAGCTCGGAACGTCGCAAAAGAACAGAAATTATTATGCTCCCCGCGTTGCTATTTCACCAGCAAAAGTGTGTCACTTTCCTATTTAGAACTAAGTGAAAATAAAATGCGGAAAGATGATCAAGTTAACGGAAAAGTGGCTGAAAGATTGACACTTGGGTGAACAATATTTTTGTTTATGAATAAGTAGTTACCCGCGATTAAGTTGTTATACTTATGTCGGATTTCACCAACCACTTAACAGACGATTAGAGTGTTAACAGCTGTCAAAATGTGTGAACTAACAGTCGATTAACATTTAACTGTAATGAAATTGGTACTTAGCATTTTACTACCCATTTTACGTTGGAAACTTACAAAGTTAATAATAGATAACTACGGTGATTAGAAAGGCAATTGGACAGAAAATAAGTTTGTTTTTAGGATGATATTCGACAGCGACTTAAAATATAAGTATCGCACTCGTATCGTACTAGTATAGTTAAAAAAACTGTCTTCAAAAACACACTGAAAAGAGTTAAGTAAACACCGGCCTCCTAGGAATTGCTTATTTGGTGCCTAATAGATACTTACATGAAATATATCGAAGCCGGTGTCAAGTGTAGTAGGTATACACAATAGCAATGACACTAATTCTTGCCACCGACATCGATATAATCCATGTAATCATGTGGCAATTCCTAGGAGGCCGGTCTTTATACCAAAATCGCTGTATGTGTGCCTATAACTTTTGAGGAGTCCCCTCGATTTTTCATGGATTCCACCATCAGATTCTGACTTGGTAACAATAAGACCACCTCGAGATTATATATATATATATATATATATATATACCATTTCGATCAAAAACATATTTTTTAGCATCTGTTACAAAAATTATGTATGATTGTCGTCTCACACCTGTCATTATATCAAGTTAGTTTACAACTGTCAGTTGAAAAGCTGCCCCGTGACTCGGCGGGTTCTTCGCAAATAAAGTCACAGGCGATACGAGTAGATGGAATAAATAAATTAAAAGCTTTTCAAAATCTCAGACATGCACACTCTCGTAATCTTTGCCTTTGGCTGCATCCAAACACATCCCTCCCAATCTATACTGTCGAAGAAGAGCAAATGAAAGCGTATGATACAGAAAACAAAAGACGTAAATATATTAATCACGAGTGATTTACGATGTTGTATGGATTCCGAGTATGTATCGACTGCAACACAAACGTTCACGGCGTTGGCAACACTGCCATAATTAGATTCTGTTACCAATTCAATTGTATATTTTCTAATGCGTTGTCTGAGGTTAGCCTCTGTGCAATATATGGTCGGAAATAATGACGTTGTGGGTGTCCGCTCTCCCTCTTTTATCTTGATTACATACTTAAAAGTTTACCAGTGATTTTCAATTAACTACGACCTCAAGATATTATAGTAACCCAAACCTCAATCAAATCATCAAATCTTTGAGTGTAGTGGTAAAGTCAACACAAAAATGATTCAGAACAGAATTTCCGCACACACGTGACGTGTAAGATTTGTTGTGGTTATTTAATTTAATGTTAGCATTTATGATCTATTTGTATTTTTTCACACAAAGATAAGCATTTGCCTTATAAATCCAAGAAATGTTATCTCCAATTTTTGATATATCAAGTGCACCAATGGTAATTGACTCCATGCAGTTTTATGACTTATGTCCTTTAAGCATAACACTTATAGATGCATTGTTCGTTTGATATTTGGTTCAAAGGCTATCATAAGCATGCCTTTTAGAACAACAGTTATTTTTTCAAAAAATATGTCGCAACTATACTTAGAATAAAAGACTGATACTTGTTCTTGATTTGTAATAAGTACCCTTAAATTAAAACCTTTAAAGTAGGTATTCAAAGTACTCAGTAGTAATTAAAAATAGAACTTCGCCAAGTAGGGCAATTCTTCACTGTCGCTGTTAAATTGGGGCATTAAAAATGTATTTCACCGCTGAAATCCTACATACTCACCAAGCAATTTACAAAAGTTGAACAGTTCTTTACAAAATCGTTTTCGTAGTTTGCCTTGACGACATTTCTCAGAATATTGATTTAATTTCTAACTCAAACTCATAACATTTATTTGACAAACACACTGCAACACAACAGACATTGTTCAACTTTGTGACAGAAATCCATTTAATTTCGAACTTTTATGATTTAATTGCTCGCGAAATGGTTTTTACGGTAACATAATTTTCTTTTGACATACGACGGCAGTGCGAGTATATAAATTAACGATAGACCCGTAAAATACTCGTACTATATTCAATTTTATTATTCATGTTATTTTTTATTGTTAATAATTGATTTCGAATACTTTAAAAACAGCTTATTGTTTAAAAATACGCCGAGTCATTTTTAATTTGCCAGATGCACAGTTATGGATGAGCTGCTAAGCCAAGGCTACAGCGAAATGCAAAATCTATTTTGCGAACGTCCGCTCGACAAATAAACGAGCTGACATTCCCAAAACAATATTACAGTTTCTCATTCCTCTCGCCAGTAGTTCGTCTTATCTATTATCCGAGGCGAGGCGTCTTGATAGTCGAGAGCAAGTTTTTCATTAATATTCCATTCATATTCAAATTTGATTCGACAGGCGTTATCGCGCTGCTCGGGATGCAGAGCACGCGCCCCGGCTTCGCTCTCTTTGTAAAACCGCAGCACGATTCAGAGACACCGAAACTCGTGATTGCCTATATTATCTACGGTAAACACTGGGATATGATTTAACTGTACTTGTTTGCTCTGATGACTGTACAATCGGGAGCTTGGCGCTTGATTAGCATGCGTGCTACCGGCTGCTCGTGCATGCTAAGCGCGGCTAAGCGCGGGTATTATCCTCAGGTTTGTTTTATTTGCAGCTTATTCCAAATGGCCTTCCTCGATGCCCGCTGCGATCTTCTGTATGATGGTGGCCCTCACTTAGCTATTATTTGTCTAACATTTTTATTGCATCACTTTCATCCGGTATGGCAAATGATAGAGATGAAACACCAATATTTGGCAAATGTTGTCAAATGTAGTGCCACCATGAGATGCGGTGGAGTTTAAACATCGTCTGAATTTGGAAGTCACTACTTGATTACAAGGCAGTGAGTTCCTCGAATTTGTTTGACGTGAAACTTTTTAGGCGGCGATTTTTTAATCACGTTTGAGCCATTTTGTTACAAGAGAGAGAAGAAAGATACGACGTAGAGACGTAGAGAGAAAGTGACAATATTCTGACGCCACGAAAGTGTTTAAGAAGTTTCACTTCTATCACGTGTTGAAATTGATTTCAGAACTGCAAATTGCAATAAAAGTTAAGCATAACTTTGGTGGACTTAATAATTCATTTGAAAGATAATGCCGTAAGAAAGTTTCAAGAGCTGCATCGGCGATAGTTATCGTTGAATTTTAAAAGCATTCGATATTCATGTTTATTCAAGTGGCCTTAAAGTGGGGCTTTTCTTTCTAGAGGCGCTCCTTTTATCTCATTATTTGAGGCTGTAGTGAGAATTGACGTCTTATTTTTCAATTGGATTTTTAAAAAAAATTACAGAAATAGAGAATTAGGAAAGTACTAAATATTCATTTGATATACAGCTAGATATTTATTGGACGTATTAACTTATACATGTGATCACTTATGGGAAGACACTGGCTCCTGAAATACAGGCAACAAGTTTAGGAGTGTCCAGGAGTCACATTATTGGTTATTCTTTGGAGATTGTACCTACTTGAATAAATAAATATAGTTATTACGTCTATTTCAACAAAATAAAAATAAATAAGTATAAGAAGGTACAGTACGGTACAAATCCATACCGTTCTAATAACATTCAATTAGGAACCCTATATACTCGTATTAAATATCCTATTAAAAAAAAACTTTAGAAATGCATATTGCAGACTTTCATCCAATGATTAAAGTACGTACGTTAAAATGTACGTTCGCAAACAAGTAGAGTCAAATGATATCTCTAAAAACGGTAGCTTGGATGGTTTAATTGCAGACGTTTCATTTGAGGCCACGCTCATTGTTGCTGCCACTTGAAATTTCATTCTATTTTGTAAAAGCATTGTTATGGTTTATTATTGTTATTATTGTTTGCTCACTTAAAACGGTATGAAACATCTACAAAGTCTAACAAAAATCAAGCTATAAAAAGCCGACTAAATACCGACAAAACACAAAATATTGAGTCGTTAATTAATTTTGATAAACACACATCTTGTATTGCGCTTTGTTCGTAAACAATCTCTGCCTGACCGTATCGCTCGCGACCGCAAATTAATAAGCACCTTATTTTTTCCCGTTTCGAACAATGCGAATCCTTTGCATGTTTGTTTAAATTTCGTGAATGGGTAAGTATGGAACGTAATTAAACGTTGGTTAAAGAATTTTTGAAAGAATGCTTCGTGAAAATATGTTTGCTGCAATTTTATATTAATTATTTCGTTGGCTGTAAAACCTGTGCATTTTATTACGAACGCAACAAGACCATAATGTTGTTTCTTGCTAAAGGGTTTTTTGGTACCGTTAAGACATTCCAGACCAAAATCCGAATGACAATAGGTGACTACCATAATTTTAACTTTTACGTTCGTAGAATTCCAAAGATGAAGTTCATAATTCTGACAACTCTTCAAGACTAGTTTGCAAGAACAAAATCTCGGATAGCGTCAGTCGCTGTCATCATAAAATATTTTACAGCTTTCTAAAATCGAGTATTTTCTCGTAAACGAAACTCTCGTGGGGTTCCCCTCGCTTTAGGCTGTTTTCATCCATCTTATTTTAAGATTACCATGATTTGGGTCACGGATTGGCAATTTCAGAAAGATTTTTAACTTTCGTTTAAATTAAAAAGATCTTCGTCAAAAGTGCGAATTTATTCAAAGTTATCTTAATATGGATTAAGTGTGTCAAATGTAATAAAACTTGCATTGTACAAAGGCCTCGAAAAGAAGATTGCAAAAGAAGAAACAAAGATAGTAGTAATCATACAAAGTTAGGTCTAGAAGGAAAAAGATGGTAACAAAGCGACGTGTTTGTGTTTGGATTTTACAAAAAAAAAATGCAGCTATACATTAGAATTAGTTTTGGTGATAAAATACAATTTTGTTATATACTTATTTTTAAAACTAAGTAAAAGCTGTACCGGTAGCTGTAAGAAAAAACTTGTGTTTTTTTGTTATCAAGAAGTAGAAACAACAGCATGCAAAAATGTTTTGTCTCCCGAAGGACAAGAGGAAATTCTCAGATCCACCAATCTCTACTGCTCGGAGGGGCACCTTTAGAAAATGGAGATTGTATTTTTTGGCTGTTTTTATAAGACGTATTTATCACCCGAAAACTCTTCGCCCTCAGTTACAGCTAACAGCTGTAAAGTCTTTGTCAATTTTATTCGCTTACCATTTCCCTTGTTTTTATATATAGTTGAAGCACTAAGGGTAAGCGTTATTGGGACTACTTGGCAAACTGTGTTGTAATAAGAAAGTTCTAAGAAATAATGAAAGCGAGCGAAGAAATTATATTTTTTATTTATCATGGCAAAAAAATAAACGGTAAAATATATCATCGTTCACAATTACTATTTTTTTTAAGAATTGTATCTTGTTTGTGAATTTTTTTACTGGTGTGATAGTTCATAATTACTTACGGAAAATTCTTATAATAATAATATTTTGAAATGGAACATTTATTTGACATTTATACACAACTCGCTTCTACCAGCGACTTCTTCTACTAATTCGCAACACCTTCCATTTCGTTGACCATCCCACAAGAAGAGTGTTGTAATCCAAGGTATAAGCTCTTAAAACTTAACCCCTTCTTTTTAAGTCAAAGACTAATTCCTCGGTCCACCACCCCCAGTGTAGGGTCAGCTTATAATAACAAAAATTATATATATTAAATAAAACAGAGTAAACCCACATGTAACATTACAAGCGAAAAGCGAAAGTCGCATACATCGCGAGTTGTGACAAAGCAGACGTTAAAGATGAAATATTCCCAGCGATATATTTATATGCGAGCCGTGTGGGCTAAGCGCTCGTTTATCAATACGCCCTTCGGCGGATCTCAGCTAATGCTCGAGAACATTCGACAAAATAACAATGGCGCTTGCAGACACAAAGTTAAATCGCGACAAGTTTCTTTAGACGTGGAATCTATTTGACTTTAGCGAGCGAGATTATGATAGCTGACATTTATAAACAAAGTAAATTAAAACAATTCAAAGTAGGTAAAATACACGTTCTCACTTTATCAAAATTGTAGAACTAGGGTAAGCAATGAAGAGCGACGCATAATGTGGTCTATTGTAAAATAAGTACTTGAGTAAACAAAAGTTAAAAAGCCATCCTCTGACTTATGAAATCCTGTAAAAGAATAAGTGAGCTGAAGCTCATAGACATTTTCAATTTCAAGACAGCGAACGCAAGACTGCTAAGATCGCTTTGCTAATCCTACAAAATAAAAATATACCAATTACTTTAAATTTGCAAACTTAGTGGAAACGTGCTGAATTTATTTTATAGTGCCGCGGTTTACCTTATCGATTATAAATGATTGTTTTTGAGTATGACTGACGCGGCACTAATAGGTATAAACAGCGCAGGAAAATACAAAATAATATAACTTTTTTTTAATATTGATTATGAATAATAAATGAAATTGTTGATGTGTTTTACTAATAAATAAGGTTATAAAAAATACCTAAGTGAACTCAAAATTATTATTTATTTGACTTTTTAATTCAAACCATCTTCGCTAGGAGAATCTGTCGACTCGCCTTTCTAAACAGAGAGCTTAATGGAAGAGACGCTGCATAATTATCCATTTGCAAACCACTCTCGGTAAGTTTGAAACCGTCAGCCCCGATAAAGATAACCCTTAAACCCGAGCAGAAATACAAACAAAGGGTTTCAAAGTAAAAGTTTGATTAATGTTTGTTTTTATTTTTAAACGGTCACGTTACGGAAACATACATTGAAGCGCAAAATCCTAAATTATGTTGCGAAAGACGTTTGAATGATGTAATCAAAAGCCAAATAAAAAAATAAGCCAAAATAAGACTAAATAATTAGTGGGGTTTGATCTAGATGATAAATGTGTGTGTATAGAGTAACAAAGAAAACCTAAAATTGGCGTAAATAGCGGCCGACAGTATTCCATGTCATCAATGTTCTCATACTTTGTTAGGTATACCTAATCTTTTCTCATGTAATATTTTTTAATTATAATATAAATGGAAAATGATTATGACTGTTAAATTGCTAAACAATTCGCTTATTTATATTCAAAAGACAATAAGGTAAAATAACGTGACAAAGCATTACAATTAAGGCTTTCTGGATATTTCGAAGTCAAGCTAACAAATCCCGCCTAAGGACAATAACATCCGAGGAAAAACAAGGAGCTTTAAAATTAATATGCTTAATTAAAAATTACAACATAAAATGTATAAATTCATCTTGTTCAGTTCTGCAATTCTTTATTTAATCATCTCTTTATAAAAAAAGTTACATTTTTCCTTAGCTATTATTCAGAACATCTACTGAAGTTGTAAAAAGTTAAGTTGGCATGAAGTTTTTCACTCTATTGTAGCATAATGTTTCGTAATATTTCACTTACCTACCCTAAAAGTTTGCGCTCTATTGCTACCTCACTTTTAAAGTATCGCGCTGAATACGTTATCAGGTTCCATTTGCTCATTTGGCTTGGAAATGTACGGTGCAGCGTCATTGAGTGATTAAGTGAAAAAATAAATTTGGCTTTTGCTCTAGTTTTAATTCATATGGTTCCTATACACATTGGCACATTGGCTTCCGTTGCACTAGGTCCAGAGCGAAGACGAGTGTGACGATTTGTGTCTTCCGTATCAGACAGCGGGAGGAAATATTGTGAATGCCAACAAAACTGCGCCAGACCCGGCGTACTTCACACTTTAGGCGAGAAAAGTACATCGGTCTGTTGTGTTAACTATCTTGCATGCGAATGAATACGAATTTTACGACAGAAAGGTAACCACAGAGTAGGTCTAGGCACGTTCGACGAACCTATACGGCAATCCATTGCCTTAACTAACTAACCTTAGCCTTATGGTTTATCATGGTCTCTAGTAAGACTGATAAAGGGCTTGACCACGAGCATAGCCCGCCACAACACAGGGAATCCTAATGTGGGAACTACAGCAACACTTTTGTTGTCATAATCATCATCATTAACAGCCGCAAAACGTCCCTGCTGGACAAAGGCCTTCCCCAAGGTTTTCCACAACGGTTTTACTTTTTTTTGTAACCTGATTTTACTATCAAATAAATTTATCTTATCTTATCTTATCTTGTGGGCATTGCATCTTTACAACCACAACATAGTGGGAACAGAGTCACTCGTGTTAGCTGACTACAAAAACCTAAGAGGTACTTAATCACTTCTTTCATCTTCTTTTCATTCTCAGCTTTGTATAGCTAATGTTACTCGGCCGCATTAGAAAGCACTTGCGTTTTTAACCTGACAATAGTTCAGTATCTATAGCTACGTAGCGTTGACACTTCCTTGACATTCGTGTCGCGTATTCCCTAAAATCCGTTGGGCAGAATCTGTGAAGCCTGCGTTTAGCGTTGTTGATAGTAATTCCGCGAGTGCCCTTAACCCCTCACCTGGTTGCGGAATGCAAATCGACCCCATGAGACGCTCACCCTAACTGAATAGATAATAAGGGCTTTTATTCTACGAGGAGTGAAGGGGCCGACGATTTGTGACTGACAAAGAGCCGCAAAAATTCAAAAAGGCAGTCCTTTCTAAATTATTGCTTTGGAATTGGATTAACGTTAAATTATGTTTACTCTTGACCCTAGTCGAAACCAAAAAGTCAGGACAAGTGGTACATTGCGTGCCTGCTTATGTTTAAAATTTGATAATTCAAAACTGATTGATGAAAGGCATTTCATTATTTTCTTTTTTGGGAACCTTTAGTTAAAAAATTACAGTTTTAGTTAATTAATAAACGCGGTATTACTCACATTTAATTTACGCCCTATTGCTGAGCACGTGTTTCATATAGATTCAAGTAGATAGGTATATACAATAGCAATGACACCATGATTCTTGCCACCGACTTCGATATATTTCATGTACGTATTAAGCACTAAGATACAGGACCGTTAATAATTGAGGAGTTCTCTCGGTAATTCACCATCAGTTGCAATTTACCACATGCATTATATAAGTATAAAAGTAGCTTTATATTCTTAATAAAGAAATCTCATTGCTGGCGTCAATCACTTAGGAGTAAGGAGTTCCGGTGGTCATCTCTGGTCTTCATCATCAGTGCCTCTTCACCAAGAGGTGCTTTTATAATGCAATTTCTTAAGGTCTTGCAGGTAATATAAAAATCGCTGTATGTGTGCCTATAACTTTTGAAGAGTTCCTTCGATTCCTCATGGATCCCATCATCATCATCAGACTTGGTGAGAATAGGACCAGCTCGGAAGTGTACCCTTTGAAACATAAAAATAATTTTCAAAATCGGTCTAATTGACGGAGTAATCGCGTAACAAACGTACAAAAAAAAAAGTAACATACATGCAGTCGAATTGAGAACCTCCTCCTTTTTTGAAGTTGATTTGAAAAAAAAAAAACATACAGACGAATTGAGAACCTCCTCCTTTTTTTGAAGTCGGTTAAATAGGAAAGAAAAGGTAAAAACCACGGTCATACACAAATCTGTAACGTTTTTACAGTACAAGCTTTAGTATAATTATAACATAAAACGTATTTTTTTCTCTAACACAGTTTTATAATGAAATAATTATACTCTTTTAATGAGTTACTTTAATAAATTGCATATGTGACGTGACGTAAAGCTCGGGGATCGTTAACAAGGAAAGTCACGCGACGTGTCATGTCCGTAGAACTCATTCAATTACGTACTTATCGTACTTTTAATCACCTCTTGTTATGAACGAGTACTGCGTGGATGTCACGAAGCAGCTTGTTAATAGTATGTTTCGCTGTTCTGATAGAAATGTTAACGAGGAATCGATTACCGACACGATTTGTAGAGACGCCAAACGACAAAAAGGAATCTTTTCTCGCATGCCTTCAAATGAATTATGCAACTCTTTAGACAGTCGATTGACAATGCAAAAAGCATTAGATGTTTCAGAGCTGATCTGATTATAGAATTGGTATTATGGCCCAAAGGTCTCCACTGAAATTAACTCACCGAGTTTGACATGTTATAATTATTGGTCTCAATGAACAGTCAACTGTGCAAAAAGTGCTGTCGGCAAAAAAAACTTATAAAAAAACCATAAATTCAAAGATTGTCTTCGGAAAAATAAAAGTATTTTTACAACAGGTAATAATTTGTCAATTCAACTTTGTATTTACCCTATTGCAATCGTACCTATTTTTCACGACTCGGCCACCCTCACTATTTAATTGATAAGACCGATAATAACATTCACAATAGAGCGAAGACAATGTACAATAGAGCTCCTGATACAATTTCTGGTCCATGAAGTTCCCTGTAAAAAATCACGATGTTGTTACTGACTACAGTGGTCGTCAACCAATCTGTCGCATAGCGGTCCTGATTACACGGATTCTTATTAAATTCGCCTCCATAAATTCTCCCAAACACACCACTAACAGGATTGGAACTACGCCGTGTCAGTAGAAACGTAAAAACATCCACCGGATTGTGCTTACATAAAGGAGAATCCGCGGGCAATCCACAGCGACATGATTGATGAAAACACCGCTTAGGGGATTTGCACACGAGAGAGAATAGGCGGTGCTATCGCAAAATGACGTGTTTTTTTCGGTTATGAAGCTGAAATTTACGATTATTGTGCTAAAATAATGATTGTTTTTTTTATAAAATTGTATCTGAGTCTTATCTGTCCAAGAGAGTATATAAATAAATCTCTTTATAAAGATCAAAAGGTGACATTATTTCGTTCCGTATATCGCATTCCAACCAACTTCCGAAGCGACTCTGATTCTATTACAGACTAGGTACACTTTCGGAGAAATATGTGTAAATAATGTATACTCGCATACTTACTCACTTATTGTTTTCTGGTACTGTATCGTCTAAAATAATGTACAATATATTCATATTATAAAGAGGTTAAGTATATAAGTTTGGGTGTCGGAGGTAATCTCAAAAACTACTCATCCGATAAAAAATGTTTTCACCAACATTTAGTATAGGTAGATATATTTCATGCTGATTGATTGGTAGAGCGCGTAAAGGTATTAAGTTCTTTGTACTTTCTTTAATGTGCAATAAATAAAACCAGCATCAAAATTATTTTTCTTATTCTAAATCTAATGCATAGCTTCCAAGAGAACTATTCATGTGAACTGCATTTATAGATTTGCCATGTTAGTTACGTTTCACCTGTCATGCTCTAAAGGTGAATTTTAATAGGGACTAAAATGACACTTTTTGTCTCTAGGAAATAAAGTACCTACTTTTTCTTTTTAATTCTTGAAAAGCTATAAACAGCCAGCTACAAGGACACTCGAACTTATAGCCTGCACCCTTGCTTCGCTCGGAGTAGAGATGTGCCGTCCTCGGAAACTTTCCTCATTTTGTATGGGAAATATTCCTCGTCGAGAATGTTCCTCATACAAAATAGGGAAAGTTTCCGGGAACGGCACATTTCTAGCTCGGAGCCATTATGGCTTATCTTAGGCCATTATGGCTTATTTTATTCGTATGATGAGCAATCTACTAGTACTATTATTTAAATTAAATGTAGGTACCCGTAGATATAATTTAGACACTCAATTAGAAATAGGCTTAACACAGCAAATATTTATTCACGTTCATCGCATCAAAGCGGGTTCTATTCAAAGAGCTTCCGTCTTAATATTAAAGCGATGTGGTATTAGCAGTCAAGAGAATCTTAAATTATATGAAAGAAAAAGGATTTCTTAGTAGATTACATAAAGAATAAAACCTAAAGTATAATAATTTTAAGTAGGACATGTTAACTGTAGGTTTTGTTTATTAATTCGTTTTTTTAAATACGTTTTCCTTTATAAAACACATCACTTCTTAGGGTTTCCCGTAGGGTTTAACGGGGTCTATTACTGCCACTTTGCTGTCCCTTCGTCTGTCCATCTGTCTGTTCGTATGGTACGGATCTTTAGCTAAAAAAAGTTGCTGAACTAAATTGGATATTTTACGGAAAAGGTTACCCTATACCGTTTATTGAATTAGAAATTAAATCAAATTACGTTTCAAGTACCTACATGAAGATTGTTAGAAAATTGCAATATCTTTGTATTATGTACAGTCGACTGAAATAGATGTATCCACTTTTGGACCTTATTACAATGCAATAAGGTGAAAAATAAAAATGTACTCGTATTTATTCTACCAGGCCCCCTAGCATGCAAGCACGAGATAAAATTTGACGGTTGCTAGGGAAATGAACACGTCTATTCCATATTCTAACGTAAGACTTAACGCTTAAGGTTTAAAATAAAAGTGTTCCATCTTGATAAAATCGCTATAAAAATATGAAAATTGCAATAGTCGCTTAGTAATATATATAAAAAAATTAGTAATAAAAGGTAATAAAAGTCAGGACGAGACACTTTTATATTAAACCTTTTAAGCTTTAAGTCTTACGTTAGAATATGGCATAGATGTATTTCATTTCCCTAGCACCTGTCAAATTTTATCTCGTGCATGCATTTCAAGCCCGCAGTACTGAAAACTGTGACCAAAATATACAACTAAACAAAGCAAAAAAATTACATAATTTGATATTCAATGAAACATAATGTTAAACTTAATGTTTTGTTAAATTTTCTTGTTACGATTTTGTTTCGTTAGCTTCATTAGAATTAAAAAAAGGCATTAAAACGATACCTTCATAGTCGGGGTAAAAGACAACATACATCACTTTGTCCGATTAATGGAACGAAACATCAAACAAACCCAACATCTTTGTTCTACGCCGAACTTGCTACTAAGTAAAATATTTGCTTGACATAATCCCGTACGCTTCTTCGTGCTCGGTCATTAAGTTAATTATTTGATCCGAGTCTCTAGATGTTATCTGCTGAGGTCCGGCCCAGTCCCACACGTTCAATACCAAAAGCTATGTATTGAGCTCTTTTTGGGTGGAAAATGGAAAACCTGGCCCTGAAAGTGTAAAGTTACGGTGACGCCGAGAACAATGGCTAACGTTACGCACAGCGTGACGTTATCGTTGGAAACGTTACGAGACGTTGACAAACGGCAGATGCTTGTATGTTCAGCTGGCTAATTTGTTGTAGGGTATTGGCTTAATGTATTATATTTTTTGCTTTGCGCACATGGTATTACGTCGGTGTTAGGTGGTTCCTTGAGTTTAAGTATTTCAATTATCAAAACAGAACGCATATCGAATTCCGGATTAAAATACCAAAAGCCATCATCAAAATCTTGCAAAGATTCAACGTTAACGTGAAAAGAGCAACTTCGTCGCATTGCTTGTTTTGCCAGGCAAAAATAAACCGCACAAATACCCAAAGATCCCATTTCAAATTCAACCGCATTTCTCCCGTGCTAGATTTGCGCTCGGAAACGGATCGAAAGTCGAGCATTGTTGGCAAAGCCCCTTGATTAGAACTAAAACCGATGTATGGGCTCAGTGTTTGCTGCAGCCCTATTCGCACAACTTTGTAGTGCACAACCCTAACGGATTTCCGTTACATCTTATTTGAGTTTCGAATTAAAAAGGTGCAAACAAAGTTTTTAAATCAGGGGATTTTACGTTCAAGCTATAACAGCAAGTATATATTTTACCACATTGAAGTGAAATCTGACTTTTTTCTTTTCTTTTTCTGGTCGTCTGAATCATTGTGAATCACCAGTAGTGTTCCCTTTATATTAAGGACCAAAACAATGTAAGAACATTGTTTTCGCTCATTACGGTGATCCATTCATAACTAAAATTCAAATATCAGCTTTTTTATCATTAAAGGAACCGTCAGGTTAGAACGAGTATTCAAAATCATCACTTGACACTGAACAAGCATCGCAGATTTGAAAAGCCAATTCCATTACTAATAAAACTGGTTCTAACTAAACTCGCCGTTCGCCTGGTTCTTTACTGGGGTTCAAAAACCCGAGCTCAGGAGTCAGATAAAGCTCTAATGAAATTGGTTTTCTCGCCAAGCCTGACCTGCATATTAGAGGAGATAGTATCTGCACAGAGCAACGTCACATAACTTAGACGGTATTGGGACCGCGTTCGTGGACAATTTTCACGTTGATACCCTTTTCGGAGTAAAGGTGAGCCTTTGTTTCGAATAATGATATTGGGTCTGTGTTATGACGCATTGTGTGGAGACCTGGCGGGCTTACTGCGCTGGAGGCTAAACCAGATGATTTTAGCGCATTTTTATAAAAAGTAAGTGGTTTTTAGTTCTTTACTTGATACACAATTAGTCATAAAAGTTTATGAGCTTGAGTAAAATATGGTACGGACGGTATGGAATAAAATTAGTTTTCACCTCTTATGCTTTTAGAAAGTTCTTGAAGGTTTTACACAATAAAGTGTGAGTCTTTATAAAGTGCACATGGTCTCTACCTGCCAATGCGTGGTGCGTATCCGTGGCCTTTGTTTTACCGCTGTGTATCTTAGTTATAAACGTGGTAGTTTTATTCTTCGATAGCTAATACGATGTAGAATAACATAAAATAATAATTAAAAAAATAGATAAATTTGACTTTTTATTGAGAAATTTTATAAATTACTAGCTTTCCGCCCGCGACTTCGTCTGCGGAGAGTCAGTATTTTAGTTAAAAAGTAAGATAAAAATTTCGTTATGTATCATGAAGGGATAGAAACTTTGAATCATACAAATTTTCAAACGCTTTTCGCCCTTCTAGGGGTAGATTTTCCAAAAACGCCATAACTCACATTTTATATTCAGTAGTCTAAAAACCAATTTCCATATAACTAACTTCAAAAATGTCAAAAATGACTTCACTCCCATACAAACTTCCAGTCCCCATTTCATACCCTTAGGGGTAGCTTATCAGAAATCAGTGGTATTTTTAATTTATTAACAGTACCTAGCCTATATACCAATTTCTACGTTTCTAACTTCAAAATTGACCGAACGTTCATACAAATTTCCAACCCCCATTTCACTCACTTAAGGGTAGTTTTTTTCCTAAATCACCAAAAGTTTTAAGTAAAACAGTAGCTTATATACCAATTTATCCGTTTCTAACTTCAAAATTGACCAAAATTCTTTACAAATGATCACCCCCATTTCATCATTTTATGGGTAGTTTATCCAAATTCAGTGAAAACAGTATTTTTAACAGTAGCCTATAATACCAATGGTTACATTTCTTACTTCAGAAACGACCAATTTCTTATACAAATTTGAACCCCTTAATAATTTTATCTCATTAGGGGTAGTTTAACCAAAATCGCCAAAAGTATTTCATTTATTTGTTAACAAAAGCTTATATAGGTACTCATTTTCACGTTTCTAACTTCAAAATCGACCAATCTCCCGTACAAACTGTAAACCCCAATTCATCACATAAAAACGCCGAAAGTTTTTTTTTATTTGTTAACAGTAGGTAGCCTATAAGAATACTAATTTCCACGTTTCTAACTTCAAGAATGACCAAATTCCCATACTAACTTTAGCCTCCCATTTCATCTCCTTAGGGGTAGTTTATCCAAATTCACCGAAATCGGTTTATTTCATTTGTTAACAATAGCCTATATACCAATTCCCACATTTCGAACTTCAAAAATGACCAAACTCCTATAAAAATTTTAACCCCCCATTTCAACCCCTTAGGAGTATTTTTTATTTGTTGACAGTACCCTATAAACAGATTTCTATGTTTCTAACTTTAAAATTGACCAAACTCCCATACAAATTACCACCCTAATTTCATCCACTTAGCCTTTAACAGTTGCCTATATACCAATTTCTACGTTTCTGACTTCAAAATTGACCGAACTCTGATACAAATTTCCTCCCCTAATTTCCTCAAATTAGGGGTAGTTTTTCCAAAATCGCTAAATATCGTATATTATACCAATTTCCATGTTTCTAACTTCAAAATTGACCAAACTCCCATACAGATTACCGCTCCCCATTTCATCCCCTTAGGGGTAGTTTATCCAAAATCGCCGAAAGTTGTATTCTTTGTTTGTTATCAGTAGCCTATATACCAATTTCCACATTTCTAACTTGAAAAACGACCAAACTCCCATACAAACTTTAACCCCCCATTTCTACCTCTTAGGGGTAGTTTATCCAAAATCGCTAAAAGTAGTTTTTTTTATTTGTTAACTGTAGTCTATGTACCAATTTCCACGTTTCTAACTTGAAAAACGACTGAACTCCCATACAAACTTTGACCCCTCATTTCTACCCCTTGGGGGTAGTTTATCCAAAATCGCCGAAAGTAGTTTATTTTATTTGTTAACTGTAACATATGTACTAATTTGCACGTTTCTAACTTCAAAAATGAATGACTTCCATACAAACTTCCACCCCCCATTTTTACCACTTGGGGGTTGAATTTCGAAAAATCCCTTCTTAAACGACGCCTACAATGCAAACTGAACTCCCCTCAAAATGTCAAAGTTCTATCTTCAGCGGTTTGGGCTGCGCGTTGATGAGTCAGTCAGTCAGTCAACCGGGACATTGCCTTTATATATATAGATTGAAAAAATGATGAAAAAGGACTGATTTTTATTAAAAACCTCTTAATACTAAATTGAGGGCATATTTTTTTGAAAATTGTCATTTCAATAGCAATTTATAATCATTATTGTTTTTGTTTCGTCGCGATAAACCATCAGTTTAAGAGTAATAACGTTTTGTTTACATGTGGTACACAGTTGCGAACTTTTTTTTAAGTTTCACAAAAAATTAAGAAAATAAAATAAAACTTTTCGATAAATTACTTAAATTACCCTCATTTTAATATCTGCACTTTATAAAGAATCACACTGTGTTACTCCATGGAACATACTTCTTTTTTTATTACGTTTATGATTGTCTTATAAAATAAATAATATAATATTATTATAATTTATTTACAACGTAATGACGGGAACGCACTTCTAGAAGCCATAAACATAATAGTGGGTTGTTAGAACCAGATGTTCTTCATGCTTTTGCTTAAATGTATATTTTTATAAAGAAAAAAACTTTTTTATATGGCATGTATACTAGAAGCCACCTAAAGCTCAAGACTGCAAAACCGTGTCTACCCTGAGGACTTCAAATAATACCTTTAAGCTATAGTCATTTCAATTCGTAAGAAAATCGAGAGAGAGGTTAGAGAGAAATAATTAATGTTGCTAAGTAAGTAAAATGTACAACTGTACCAAATAAACAGACTAAATAAAATTTAGCTTAAAACGTTCCCAATCTAGGCATTAAAAGATTTATTAAGGTATACATTTTAGCGTTCTTTACCCTTTCAATGGCTTTCGTTAATGCGCCTTCGTAGTGAAGCCGCCATCAATCCAGGCTCCATTGGACCGTGTCCTTATTCAGAAAGTTTGGTTAAATAACGTCTATTAATTATCAATAGCAATAGGCGAGAGACGGGTGGAATTAATTTATCACGAGGCACATTGAGTGTACACTCGTGACAGGGTTCTTAAATTGATTTCGATTGAACCCAGGGACTAATTAATGTTGCCCTTCAAATTCGATAAAGTAGAAAGCGAGGCGAATGACATCCGCGGTTTATTTAAGGTACATTTTAGATTCGAGTTGAGTTTTGAAGTGTCTTGTTAGGTAATTATAATTATTAATGTAAAATAATATTAGATTATTAATGTAAAATAATAATTCAAAAGTTTTGGTACAAGTAACAGAATAATACATACTAGTGCGGTCCAAAAGTTTCTGGCTGGAGAAATTTGGCGGGTTAAAAATAAAAACAAATGGTGTCATTGTGATTGTCATTTATTCTGCTTATTCGTGTATAGTTTTGAGATTTCTGTTGGTTGTGGTTTTGATTTGACGGCGTTTAGAACAATAAGACGTCTGAAAGTTTTTGAAATGTTTAAATTGGAATATCGTTCCGTGATCAAGTTCCTGACAAAGGAAGGGGTCAGCCCGACCGATATAAAAAAAAGGTTAGATGCTGTGTACGGGGATACCTCTCCGTCATTTTCCACCATTAAAGAATGGAGTAAACAGTTTCGTTTAGGGCGGGAGTCCATTGACGACGAACCTCGCTCCGGCCGGCCTGTGGAAGCACTCACCGTGGACTGCGTCAAATTAGTGGAAGAGGAAGTTCTGAGTGATCGAAGACTGAAGACTAAAGAAATAGCGGCAAGGACAGCGCTTTCAAAAACTTCAGTTCTTAGGATTCTTCATGAACATCTTCACATGAATAAAGTTAGTGCGAGGTGGGTGCCCAAACTTCTTTCAAGCTTGCAGCTAAGTGAGCGAAAAGCGTGTTCTCAAGAAGTTTTAGACGCATATAGACGACACGGAGATAGTTTTTTGGAGTCAATTATTACGGGGGACGAAACCATGGTTTTGTACTATGATCCTCTCTCCAAAAGGGAATCGATGGTGTGGCGTCGTCCTGGTGAAAAGCCGCCTAAGAAGGCCAAGGTAACACAATCCATTAAAAAGATAATGGCTACGGTATTCTGGGATTGTCACGGAATACTACTGATTGACTTAAAAAAAAGGAATACCACGGTAAATGGTAGCTACTACGCCACCCTTATTGAGCAGTTACGAGAGGCGATCAAGCAGAAGCGTCGTGGAAAACTTAGCAGAGGTGTACGGCTTCTCCACGACAATGCACCCGTTCACACCGCTTCAATTGCCAAGGCTGCTGTTGCGAAATGTGGCTTCGAGGAAATTCGCCACCCACCTTACAGTCCCGACCTGGCCCCGAGTGACTATTATTTGTTCTCGAAACTTAAGGCAGACTTAAGAGGAAAAAGATTTTCTTCAGATGATGAAGTGACCCGTGCGGTTTACGCTCATTTTGAGGACAAAACTTCTGAGTATTTTTATAAGGGGATAGAAATGCTTATTAAGAGATCTGAAAAGTGAATTGAAATAGAGGGAGACTATATCGAAAAATAAAAAAAGTTTGGTTGATATATGTACTTCTTTTCTTTGTTAGGCCGGAAACTTTTGGACCGCACCTCGTATACATACAACATACCTACTGTTAAAACCATTACCCTTCTTTTTGTTTCCCTCAGTCGGGTAAAAAGGCGTTGGGACCCAATCGTCTAATTAGATTGATTATTATTTGTATGTTTTATTTTGTAACGTTACGATTATTATTAGTCATTAGTGCGGGTATGTGTGTGTGTGTGTGTGTGTGAGGCTGATAATATTAATTGTATCGTGTACCTATATCAATATTAAAATAAGTTTAAACAATACATTATATCAAATGTTTTTTTTCGTTTAATGTCGTGTAAAGTAGTAACTTAAGTTTTCATTACAGAGATAACTTGAAATTTTATTGAAATTATAGGATATGTTCATGTAGCACAAACAACTAAACAAAATAATACAATTACCTGCTGTCACGCGAAAAAAACAGTAAACGTCCTCGCTTTATAACGTATATTGTGCGGTTGTCGTTTTTCCAATAGATTTGTACTAACAAGGCAAATAAATACGTGGCCCGGGACAAGCTCCCGGTCATATTTCGTCCCAAACCAGGACGGCAGATAAACAGGAAACTGCACAGAAGTACTTTCTATTGCGCTCGCAAATAATTCGTGCTTTGTTTTGCTTCGCGGTCGTTGAGTTTGACGGTTAATTCAGATATTGTCACAGCAAATAATAAAATATAGATGTCCAAATCAACATAATAATATCTAAGATAAGTCATATTCTAAGAGTTTTTTTAATGCGAAAATAAAGATACACTTGTAGGTGGCCTACTTGATGGAAAGTGGTTACCGTCACCTATGGAAGTTAGAAACACTATAGAATTTTTTACGTCTTTTTAAAATCGCGGCGTATCTTTATTTGTACTGACTGAAACACCTGGACATTGACGTTTGATCCATGCAGGATGATTGCCATACGCAATGATGTGATCTCTATTTGTGCTTACTCTAGTATTTTGCATAATGACATACCATTATTTTGTAGTGCTAAGTCCGTATTATGAACTGTCTAAATGTAACATATATTACATGAAAGGGGCCAGTGATACATAACTCCTCCTCTATCCCATTATTTGCCTGGAACTTAGCAGTTTAAATAGCTCAAAATACGGCCTCACTCCTTAACCTTACTTTTTGTCATGTCATTGTTATCCTCATCAGTGACAGGCAGTTCCTGAACACTCTATCTGATTTAATAACATATCGACATTGCATCGCCATTGCTTCTGACGTTTCCATTATGTTATGTCTCGGCGAAATATCGTGAACTGGTTCCGAGTGTCCCGACCAGCTTACGCGATAGTGGAAGGCGCAGGAAAAGTGTATTTTTACCGTACAACGATGTAAAGATTGTACCAAAAGGTTTCATTCTTAATACATTAGTATTATTGTTGGCGCTCGGTAAAAATATTCTATAATAAAATGTGTAGGTACCTTAGATAGTGACACAGCATTTTTATTATCGTCAAATTTAATTAGAATGGATATAATTTTTAATTCGGATAGGTGAATAGATACCTAGTTGTAATGTACAAATGAATTTGATTTTATATTTGAACCATCAGTTTTTTTTAATAGGTTACTTAATTTTTTTGTCATGCATTTTGGATGAACTTATATACAATTTTTGTTTTTATTATTTTTAGATAACTATTATTTTAAATTAAATTAAGCATTAAAACCAATTCCTTGAAGTGGTTCTTGCATACTTAAAATAAAACACAGGGATTTAAGCCGAAAACAAGAGTAATTTAACAGGTTTCAAATGACTATCCTCAAAATAGCTTTCGAAAAACGTACATTTCAAAAATGTTATCAAAAACCTCTTAGACACAAACGAAACGAAGGTAAATCAATGTCAAAGTAAATTACGAGCTTACTATTACTTGGTTTTATGATGGCTGAGCAATTAAAGTCTTTAGCTAGGCATTTGAATTTAAAATTGAAATCGCCCGCATGCTGATCCTAATGCCTAGGCATTTAGAATCTATAATTGAAATCGATCGCAGGCTGTATGCCCCCGATAGACGTTTAAAACTTTAAGCCCCACCAGCGCACGTATTTATAGCGTTTTGTTAAAGCATTATCTACCGTAAGAGTGACTTCTAATTTACTACAACATTCTGCAGATTTTAGGGTCATATTAATAAACTGAACTTGGCTGGAATGTCAATCTGAAGACATAGAAAACTCACTTCTGCCTCGTCTTAAGGTGCGCATCTTTGCAATAATAGTAATACGGCTCTTTGTTATAATTTTCGTTTAGAGGCGGTTGTAACGAAAACTATATCATGTGTAGGTGTTAAAGTATTTCTGGTAAGGCAACTAAAAAGGTATATGAAAATGAAAAGTTAAGGTAACTTACTAATATTTTTTAAAACATTTAAACCAATTGCCCCTATCAGAACAAATTGTACGATTCGAAGCCCTCTTTAAACCAAATTATCTAGAAAACTCAAGGTTCCCACTTAGCGTCCGAGATGTCCGTAACCCACTACATCTTCCCCTACAAACTGCGTTAGTAAGCCCTTAAATTAAGGTTCGACGGCGACATACGGCCTAAAAGCTTTCCCCCTACCCACGTGTCTTAAGTTCGTTAAATAATTTGAAGCTTTTGTTTATGCATGAACTTTGAGCTTTTCACGCCAATCCACATTAGCAGGGTTCGCAAGTTGAGATGTGTGAGCCCGATAGGCACAGTGGAGCAAATGTAATCGCGTACCGCCGTAGGACCCTGTCGCAATGAAGCGACGTATTAAATGCCACATTACTCAAGTTTGAGTGATGTGGCTTGTTATTACGACAGGGCTCTTCGGTGGTACGCGAATATACGTATATCCTACACTGCACGCGTGGGCTGTCCTTGCGATAATATTTAATCACTTGATATTTAAACAGCCTGTTATTTAACATTTACAAGGCTTCGTCAATATTAGGGTCGAGTAGGGGTGAGACATGAATAATTCTGAATGAAGATAGATAATATCTTTCTGCGAATTGGACAGATATTAACAGTAACCGTCAGGTATTCGTTTGGAATAGAAGAAAATGTAAGCAGATTTGAAGAATAATTTAGAAGACCTAATGTATTTAATGTTATTCTAGGTGGTATACTTTTGATCGAACTAAAACGAGATGTCATTTTAATCGCCTTATGTAAAATGTTTGATATTACTAAATCTTTTAGTTCTAAAGAGGGAAAGTAAAAACAACGACACAGCTTCTTACACTCTGCAGTTATAACAAGCATAATTACCTGTACTTTACTTGTGATCGAAATAAACATTGTTATCTCGTTTTTAAAAACAAAACAGTATTGTACAAAACAATTAATGATAATATTGTTAAAGCTACGAGTATGTTATATCACTTAATAGCTAGTGCAATGTGCTTAATAGCTTTGACCTTATCATTCATTATGACATTTGAATTTGGTAGAATGTGACAAAGCATACTTGAACTTAAATAGGTTTATGCGCCTTTATATAAAGGTTATTCTTTCTCATTAACAAATGCGTCTATTTGGTACCGTTGTATAGGCTTGTTAAACACATCCGATACATTATTTACTTTAGCTGTAGCCTGTTTGCTGGCCCCACTGGTAATGCCCAGCCTTGTTTTTACGCCGGGCCTTTTTTAATTGACCTTCTAATGGAGACGTATTACGGTTGAATTTATAAATGTGTTTACCTGGATTTACTTGTAATGTAAAGCAAATTAATTATTTTTCCTTTGTCGAAGAACTTGTTTGGTTTAAATGAATAAAATAAATATCAGGGGACAATCTAACACAAATTGAACTAGTCCCAAACTAGGTAGGTTTGTACCTATACTATGGGTACTAGACAACGATATACATACTTAAATAGATAAATACAAACTTCAACAAGAAAAACTACTTAAAGACTTAGTAACACATTACTTTGCGCTTATCATACAAATATTTGACCTTATTGGGAATCGAAGCCGGTACCTTTGTAAGCAGTCACTCTCTAGGCTACCCGCGTCTACATATAAAGTGTTTGTACGCCTAACGACAATCGACAATCGATAAAATGTCTGGAATTGACATAGGCGGCTGACGCGACTGGTCGTTGGCTTACGTCAATCCTAGGTATATTTTATTTTTTATTTCGAAAGTTGTAAAGTCAGCGTAATGCATATTGGCTAGGCCTCCTGAAGCGTCGGTCGTCGCCTGTGATACTACACCGCCGTATCAAATCTTAGGGCCGTGTTAATAAACTGATCTTGGCTAAGATGCCCGTCACAAGATGCGGCAAAAATGACAGTTTTCCATGGATTGACGTTTACTTTGACATATCTTGAGACGGGGATCACAGTCGAGATAAGTTTATTAATACGGCCCTTAGAATCATCGGCGGCTAAGGGTGTCGAGTCGACTCGAGGTCATAAGGTACCAAGTTCGATCCCCAGGCGGTTGCTATGCACTTGTAAGTTTTCCCAGTTCCTTAGTAACAGATGCTTTTACGGTGAAGGAAAACCGAATTCGTATTCAGGAAATTGAGTGTGTAACAAAAGATCCTACGGGGTCGAATGGTATTCGGAGCCCGTCTACATAACATAAAATGAGACCTCGGTAACACACAGGTACGTGTCGTAAAGTTCAAGTAATTTCAAGGTTATGCTGGGTTTTTATACGTTTGTTTAAAGAAACAACTATTTCAAAATTCAAAAAGCGACTGAATAATAAATGCGCTTACTTGGACCCGAATGGCTAAGGAGATATAATTAGGTATATTTAAATTTTTGCTAAAGTATTTTTTCAACGACGTAGACAGGTGTTTTTTAAAGAGATTTAATTATAAAATATTAATTATATACAGTACCTAAATTAATATTAAAACATCGAAATCACAGTAAACGAAAGTTGGTTACTTAATTTATTATTAAGGTACTCGCTTTTGCCCTCAACTCCGTCCGTGCAGAAGTTGCTTATCGCTATTTTCTCGGAAACTGACTGATTTTCTTCGATAAAAAGGACTTCATGATCGTTTCCTAGCTATATCTACTCGGTACTGGCTGAAAATCTGCACTGTAGGTGTACACGTGACACCTCAGCATAACGCTGAGCCAGCATCCGATTCGTGTTTTTCGTGTTATTCGACACGTGCTTTTTTTGTAATTTTTTTAGTTTTGCCTTTTTGTTTTTGTTTAAAGTGAATAAAAGTATTTCTTCTTCTTCTTCTTCTTCTATATCTCTGTACCAAACACATTGATCGTTTGAAACAAACTTGTTTTGGCATTGTGACTTTTGTAATGATTAAGCTATGACTGGCGAAACATTTCCTGCTAGCTTTTCCATACGCGCCCCGACTAATCAGGGAGAAAAATATTTTTGGTGCGAATATAATTTATATCAGCCACTGAAAAGCGTAAAGGCGTACTGGGAATGTATTTTTACATTTCGTTCGGGGCGATAAGAGTGAGCGATTTATAACTGTTACTGATAAGAATCTACCGCACTCCGGGGACTCGGCTTGCCGTGAGGCAATCTGTAACGCGGTTTTAACAGCTTCACAAAAGGTTTAGCATAAGTAGTTTTGCTTTCTTTACCCACTTATTTACCAACGATAAACTTTTATAAAGCTACTCGAAAAAATGAGCCAGTCAAGAGAGATATTCATTATTTGGCATTAATTCATATAAATAGCTGTGATATTTAGACGTTAATTTGTGATGCAACTAATGTATATCTTTATTTATTTGTAAATGTTCTGATACGAATGGATATACAATGGATCCAATTCGGAACAGTGGCCTGTAAATTTAAATATCTGTAAACGTAAATTTATAAACGTCAAACTCGATTTTGACAGGTCTAAACGTAATCCGTATTCGGTAATTCCTTATTTAAAATTAAAATCTCTAATTTTAGACATACGCATAATTTGACGTTTATAAACTATTCAATTTACAGATACAGGCCAATTTGGTATTCGGACGGACATCCTAAACGTAAATTTACAGAATTTTATTTATCTTATCTGTAAATTAGCGCGCCACCTAAAACTTGACGTCTAAAATTTAAGTGACAAGTAACCTTGCTCTGTTATTGTGAAAGTGTAGTATTTCGGATATATTTTACTCAGTGATAATGGATGACTTTATAGTTGTTGGTGAAATTGACGAAGATGAAGGATAAATAAATAATTTCATTAAGTATATCCGCCGTGTGGGCCGTGTGTAACATTTTATCGGTCGGCCATAGGGTCAGCCGGCTTGAAATCGGGAAAAGTAATGTTTGCACATCAAAAACCATATAATATCAGTGCAGTGGTCCAAAATATGAAGAAAAATAATATAGGTAAGTATATATCATTCCTCCACATAGCTGATTTTTGTTTACCATAAATTAGTTGATTATTTGTGAAATTTGAACTTGTTAAGTGGTAATTTACTGGTCGCTCAAAATGTTTAGTTTTTGCCAAAAGGCTCACTCACATTTAAAATGACATCTAGTAACCTTACCAAGGATTAAAAACATAAGTAAAATAAGATTTGCTTACTTAGAAGTGTGAAGCTCTATACATTTTTATATTATGAAACAATTTTAACAGTATGAGGGACCTATAAAGTTGATTAAATTGCAATAAAACTTGGTAGACCCAATTTTCATGTATTTTGGAATAAAAAGAAACTTAGAAAGTTATTATTATGATGTTATTATTATTATTATGAAAATTGGGTATACTGAGTTTTATTGCAATTGAATAAACTACAGGTCGCTCATACTGTTAAAATTGTTTCATAATAAAACGTATAGGACTTCACACTGCTAATAAATATATCAAATGAGAAAGGCTTATATAAAGGCTTAACTATTGCAAGTTCTTTTTAATTTTTAACTTTTGCAAACTCATAAACTTGTAGACAATCTCCTATTATCAACAATTATATAATAATTTAAAAAAAACTGGTAGATTTACTTTATTATTATAGATTAATTAATTAATGTGTTAGTATAAAAGAAATAATTGTTGTGTTATGTTAACTTATGTCTCCAAATGATTTGATAATTTATCAGTGGTGGTTATTTTGTGACTAGCAAGCCACAGCTCATGAGTTTAATTTCTGCTAGAGGCAAGATTTGTTTGATGACCACAAATATATGTGGAAGTTTAATATGGATTTGTTTAGTACTTATTACAACAACATAATGAGTGCATCTATAAAATGTATCTATATACCTTCTTTCTGTTTCAGATATGTGATTCTGACAAAAGGATTATAAGTGTCAACACGGATGCACACATGATGCAGCAATTTTGCGGGCAACAAATATAAATGCAATTCTTGGTCACTTGGTTTAAAACCATGGTTTCAAACCGTGTAGCACACGCAATAGGCTGATTATGTTATGGAGGTATGTTAAACTAGCTTTTGCCCGCGACTCCGTCCGCGTAGAAGTCGTTTATCGGTTTTCCCTTGGGTACTACCAAATTTTCACACATACAAACACACAAACTTTATAATATTAGTAGGATTATAATATGTATAAGTAAAGTTTATAGCTGTGCCAGTATTAATCGTAATTTAATTTTTTTGTTGATACATTCATAAAACAAATTTTATTACGAACAACTTTGCCAAAAATAATGGTAAAGAAATTATTTCATTGAAAGTCATTGAATTTTCCTGGGACTCTAGACATGTCTTCAAGGCATGTTTCCTCCATATTCTAATATCCATTTGGTTTGCTTAAGTGCAAAGCAAATTCAGGTGCTTAAATAAAGACCGGGTGCTGCATTACAGCCCTATAAAGGTAGCCCTAATTTAAAGTTGCAGGTTGCACGCTGCACGCACTATCTATACTTCTTATTGGATTAATATTTAAAAGTACACTGCCAAGTTGAGAGTTTAAACATGGCGTTTTTTAATATACAGGCAGTTTTTTGATAGGTTCTTTCTTGCACACGGCTTAATTTTCTTTGCACAATTAGTGTTCTCGACTACCATTGTTTAACCCAAACTTTTTATTATACCTATTTAAAGAGTCTATTTGTAATGCTCATTTTTTTTCAGGGGATAGTGAAGAACACCAGCACCTCTCAACTCGATGTTGACGAAGAACCATCTTCAGACTTCACTAACGCCGCACGTGATATATACGTGTGGCGCTAGTTAGGAGTTTGAATGAAAATTAAAAACTTGTGTCCTAAATGAAATGTTTTTTTTATACAATTTCTTATGTTGAAATTAAAAATATCACTTGAATAGGTAATTTAAAACCGGTCAAATGCGAGTCGGACTCACGCACTGACAGTTCCGTAGACATTTGGCCGGTTTTATGAACATTAGGAATATTATAATTAGTGCTGCTACCCGTGCGAAGCCTAATGCGGGTCGATAGTTTCTAAAAAAAAAGAATACTTGCTTAGGTATATGTTTTCAGTTAGCTCAGTAAATTATTCCTTGTAGCGTTTTTTAAAATTAATATATTCTTTCCTGGCTTTTAAATGACTGGTGTTGTAAGTTATTTTATAAGCGCCAGTTGCCAGCCAAGTTGTTGCTTTTATACAAACTGTGGGGTTTGAAGCTAGTTATGGGTCCCCGAGACGATCATTTGCGATAGTCAATATTAATGACGCATTGTTACTTTTCACTTGCCCATCATTTGAAACCTCCAATAGGTACGTCATAATGGACCTTAACTAAGGGGTAGTTAGGGTCCGTTGTTATTTTCTACATATATACTTTGGATCTTTTATTTACATTAGCATCTATAACATAAAAAGTGTTTTTATTCCATAAGCTTTTTAATAACTTTTATTAGTAGGTAGAGTGCAACTTGTTCAATCCTCCGCGATTCACTTGATAGGGGTTGTTATACCTACTTATGGGGCTTCTAAACGGGCTACATTTTTCTGCATTTTTTTATAGCCGGAAATATATCCTAAATGATGAAGAACAAGATGCCCATCTTGTTCTGGCATATACTCAGTCTAATAAATACAGCTATTGTTCCCGGCTACAAATTGCAGAAAAATGTGGCCCGTTTATACTAAGCCCTTTTAGGTACTCAATCGGCCAGATGCCCCGAGATAATAAAATTATACTTATCGAAAACGAGCGAGTAGGACCTACGTAGTGCGTTCGCCAGGGCCTTGGGGTACTGCTATACGACGCCGGCAAGAGTGGCCAGCAGGCAGTAAGTAGGTACGTTCGCGTCAACTGGCGCTCCAGTAGATACAATTTTAGTTTTGAAACACCAAGTCAGATCAAAATGGTAATAGTTGTGCAGTAATAATTTTTGTTTAACTGACGATACGTTTAAAAATAAAGATAGCTTTGTTCTTATACGCTTGCGTGGAGACTGACGGAGGTGCGAAGTTGTAGTTGATTGCGGATCGAAGTTGTATGCGGGGGTGAAAGTAAATAGCAAACAAGTAGTATTTGTCTAAAAATTTTTTAATAAAAAATGAACACCTACATACTTAATATTAAATTAAAGCACAAGTACAAATAAAAACTACTTCATTGCACTCTTCACGCGTCCTTATCGCCGCCGCAACCAGTTCGCCACTTTGACGGATGGCGGGGAGTTCTCCAATGGAGTGGCGACAGGGTTATCTCAAGCTCCTAAAACAATGAGAACAGTTTATTAATTACCTACCATACCACGTTCCTCTGCATGATAAGTACGTAAGGTTCAATCCACACCAGTCCTAAGTGTAAAGTTAAAAAAAAATTAAAACTATAGGTAAGTAGGTACTTGGAGGGAAAAGCACTTTTAGTGCACGGTTTTTTATTTTACTATACTGCTATACTTTGTAAACGAGTCCGGTAAAGTGCGTTTGACGAGCACGCATTTATTTAAACTTTAAAATGAAAAATAGAAATGCATCGTTTTTTAATCGACTTCATTCTAAACAGTATTGCCGTCTAATACGTACTTATAGGTAGGTACATGACGGTGCAGGTCGCGGCGCTTCGCCGGGAAGATCGTGTGAACGTCAACCGCGCGGTCATGTGAACTTAGCCTACCTACCTACCTACTTTGTGTTTGACATAATACTTTGTCCTCATCAAACCCTCAAACCCAAACTGTAATAATTTGTAACAAAGTGAAAATAGGCACTAAAAGCGTTAACAAAATACATACCAATGGAGTTTCGGTACTCGCGAATCCGTTAAATAACTACACTGCCCATTATCTCAATAATTCTCTCAGTTGCGCTGAGCGTCGGCCCTGCAGGTCCCCCCTTATTCCCTTATTTAGCGGGCCTTCGTTTTGACCTGCTACGCCCAAATACTCCAAATCTGGAAAACATGGATCAAATTATATCTTGGCATGATAATGAACATGGGATCAAAACAAAACAGTTGTATATACTTACCTACATGCTGCCACTCCGATAGGTTCCTCTGCAGCCCATATCATTTAGCTCACTAGCCAAAATTGGACCACTTGTGGTTCTCTTGCATTACCTGAAATTGACATAAGTATTTAATAGCCTGACTCTAACTGAACCGAAGAAAATGAAGTAAATAAAGTACATTCTTGTAAATAAAATTTAAGGCGCTTAGATAACAAGGTTGACTATATAATAATTCATTGCTTGTCTTACCTCTCGCCTTGTGTATATTTGCGTAAAGTTTTTCAACTAGCCAGTAAAGTTTTGCTGGCGTTTATTAGATCCACTTCTATTATTCATGTTCATATTATTGTTCATAGCTGTGTTCTCGGCTCTCGCAAACAAATCTTTTTTTTTTACTTTTCCGCCAGAAAAAACTCCTGCCACCAATGTTGCTAGATATTTTAATTGAATGAAGAATTTATTTTTGAGTTTTATTTTACGTAAACATCACATAACTTAATGTAAAATAAAGCTTAAATTCAACTTGCACGGAAAACAGTTTTTTTGTTACTTCAATACTTTAGTTTGATGAGAACCAACCATAGACGACAGAGTAGTCACGAAATTTAGAGCTGTCATTTGAGACGTCAGATAAGTTTTAAATTTAAGTGGATTCAATTTAGGCGTATTTCCGAATACCAATTGGCGCGTAACTTAAAATGACATAACCTAAATTTACAGATTCCTAACTTAAATTTAAATTTAGAGGCCAGTGTTCCGAATTGGATCCATTATTATATTTTACGGTATGCTCTGTATCTTAGATATATTAGGGAACAAGTTGCTTTACAATTTTCCATCAAGCAACCAAAGCGGAATGCCCATCTGCCCTACAAAAAAATGCCTGAGGTGTACAAGAACCAAATATATACCAAAATATGCTACGTAATTACAAGTTTCGAAAACACTTTCAGTAATTACTCAAAAAGTTGGTAAAATGCTGTAATTCTTATGCAAATAGACATAGACAATTTCATCTCACACTCGTTCAAAACGAATTAAGAAGACGTTTAGTAGCTACATATAGTCTACAAACAAAGCACACGTAAGTTCGGAACATGAAAACAGTGATCTCATGATTCAGAGTGAAGGTGACGAAGGCGTAAGAGGTGAAGTAAATGAACAAAGTCATTTTACGGTTCTAGTTATTTTCAACGTACCTATACTTTGTTCAAAAACTGTAGGAGGATAGATATTAGTTTGGTACCTAGCCCTACTAAAGTACCATACTATTGACATAATAATATGGGCACACGTGTCTACTGTTTGACGCCCCACAGCACAATTACACGTATAAATGGTAGGCTGCCTACTTTTTGTGGTGTTGTCCTGTATTAGTTGACGCACTTCATTACTTTGCAATGATAAATGATAACGCGATAATCGCGTAACATTGAGATTGCAATGAATGCAATGCTGGGCACTGCCCATTACTGAAACAAAACAGAAACAATATAACGTCTACCAGCACACAGTAAAGTCGTTACTTGAGTAAAATATTATAGGTGTTATAGTTGGAAGGTATATACTAAATGTCATAGATGGAAGTGACGTCTCACGCCACTTATAGGTACATAGAATAAGAGTAAAAACGAGGGTAGGTCGAAATAAAGTCGTGTGAGCGACGGGTGTTCAAGTAAAAGTCTAAAAATAATGTGCATAATCTTCCCATCATTACAAGACTTTAATTTAATCGGTGTAGTTATGTTTAATTATTTATTTAAATATTGGTCATCTCTGTACATCCCAGGAATTTTATGGGCATTATCCTTTTCTTTTTTTAATGTACAGAGGAAAAATCTGCCACGTAATAAAATATGAAATTCAATCTGAAGACTCGATCAGATTATATCATTGAGTAGTATTTAAGAGTTACGTACCAAATATTGAAAAAAATACCGCAGCTCATGAGTGACTATATTATTTTGGTCATCCATCTATTTGTCTTGAACCAATTCATTATTTTCGTCCATCCGTTTAATTTATATTAGGCACTTCATTTTGATCAATACGGTGTCATTGATGAATTGGTAATACCAACTTCAACAATCTTTATACTTTAATTTAAATATTCCGAACTCCAGACATTCCGCGCCTTCCCCGTTTACTCATTCAGTTTTAAATCTTTCAAAGTAACACCTGAATAATGGAAATAGGAAATTAAAGTGTCTCAGGTTTAAATTAAGAAATTCAATCCAAACTCCTGTTAAAAGCGCCGCCTTCGGCTCCAATACTAAAGCGGACCTTTTGTGGGCCTTAACATAAAGAAAGCCAATTTGTTTTAAGGGTTCCAATCAAAATTTACTGTTTGTTAGCATTTTATGCTTGCAACTTAGTTTTAAAACTGCAGTATTTAAAACATTTATAACAGTAAAATGGATTGACTTTGTATGGATACATTAACATCAAAAGATACCAGTAGGGTTCAACAGAAAACAGGCTATGGACAGGGCTATGTTGGGAGTTTCTCTGAAAGATCATCCGAAACGTGACGAGGTAAGCCGACAGAGTTCCGAAATCATCGATGTAGCTAACGAGTCAGTCAGCTGAAGTGGCAATGAGCTGGCCTTAAAATCCGCAGAACTGATAACCGTTGGAGTTATCGTGTTCTTGAGTTGTGACCGTAAGTAGGTATGATGCCCTCGGACTAGGGGGAGCGACGATTTTTGCAAGGTAGCTGATAAGAACTGGATGAGGAATACAATTGGAGAGGCCTATGTCCAGTAGTGGACTAGTTAGTATATGCTGAACACAAACACTAACACCACGCAATATAAACAGAAAATTACATTTTACGTCAGAAAAAGCCATAAGAGTACATACAATAATTAAATACCTGAATCAAAGTATTTATATACTTAAAATAAACAGTATACATTTCGAAAATAGTTAAGCATTAAGGTATACAAAATAATAAGAGGAAAATATTTATAGAATTGGAGATATTTTTTCCCTTTTTCATCATTTTATGACCTGATCATAGATAGTGCATCATTGAAAAATACTTTCGGGAATTTATATTCACAAAAGCACTATATTCTACTTCTTGAGTCGCCTCCCCACCAGAATTTTGGCATCCAATTTACATTATTTTCCTTGTATTTGAAATATGTTTTGCCACAATTTCTTTGTTTTTAACACAACAAGCATCATACTGAAGTATCTTTAAACGTACTATTTATTTTTATTATTCAATTTAAAATAGGCGCAAGACGTCGAGTTGCAAAAAATATAAAATATTTAATGAAAAAAATGCATGAACCTTCTAGTTCAGCGATCTGTGTAATCTGTGCATGTAAGCTCGTACACATGCATTAATCAGATGTAACAAGAGATCGGCTTTAAGCTTGTTAGTTACTGCTCGAATTTAACTGCAACAGCCAGTGCAGACAAATTAACCAGCGACAATGGAAATACAATCGCTTGTCTCTGACAACCATCTTCCGGGATTCAATTTAAGTAAATGGATTTGCTGAAATCCGATTAAAGTTTGCAATCCGGATAAACTGCGCCTGCGGTCGGGCCCAAATTTAAACTTTGCTCATAAATCATTCGTTTTGTTCAATAGTACGGAATTGGTTAATAGGTATTGGTACTAAGAACTTAGTCATACCAAGTTTGGCGTTTATTGTTGTTTTGGTGATAGAAAGGTCGAAATATGGTATTCTTTCTTAGTAGCTGTCACAACAAAAAAATAAATAGACTAAATAATTTAATTGAAAATTTTGTGAGGTACGAATTAGCAAAGATAAAACATATTTATTCTGTAAGTTGGCCGCACGGGCACATTACACGTCAAAATTTACTAGAGCTTCCCAAGAGGAAACTACGAGTAACTCAACAGCCAGTAATTTTTAAAACAATGAAACAATTTGACAATTTGTAAATTTTAACCTCTTAAGTAGGTACCAATTTCACCATACGATGTTAAACGTTAATCGGCAGTTAGTTCATACATTTTGACAGCTGTTAACACCCTAATCGTCTGTTAAGTTGTTGGTGAAATTCAACCTAAAACTTTTAATAGTAAAGGGCATTTGTTAAAATTAATCAATGTTTTCTTCACGTTTGCTCCGAACAAAAGTGCGAGTATTGTTGTTGCGTGTGCGAGAGTTGTTTTAGTTAAGCAAATTGTATGGTTTTAAGTGCTTTAAGTGCCAAATAAATTTCATTTCATTTCACTTTCATTTCATTTCATTTCAGTATGAAGCCTGAGCGAAAAAACGATCTAGGTAACTTAACTTGGGGGAACCAAATAACAATAAAGAAGGATGTCTACGTTCAAGATAAGTTTGCTTAATTATCGTAAAAGGCGGCCCGCGGCCTCATTATGTTGTTGAAATTGCTAACGCTATCGTTTTTATTTGACACTGATAAATGGAATTACACTAACTCCCCTTTGTGACCCCTTTTGGATCGTAATTGTTGTCATGGCTTGAGTTGAATGTAATTTGACCACGATCGAGGTAACACAATATAAAAGTAAAACGAAGCTTAAGATGTACTTACGACTATATAATTCAAAAATAAATTTGGACACTAACTGTCTAACAGTAACGAAAAAAGGAACAATTTATTTCAAATACAAAAGACTCCCGACTTCTTTGTGTTTCTTTTTTTAAATATTTTTGAATAAGAGCTGTGTTGTGTCCATTGTACAGTTTTGTCAAATATCTTAACTGAAAATGATTAAGCAGGAGACACTTTTTTAATTACATTCAAATGATTAGATCTCGAGAAAAGTTAGCCATTTACGAATTTTCCGATCACTTTAAAGTACTCCTCAATCGCGTTAGATAATCGCTTTCAATTGTTTGTTAAACGACATTTAGGTTAGCAAATCCGATATCAATTTAAAATACACAATACAGCCTACTAAAGCAGACTTGGAGATGGACACCCGTCATCAGTAGAATTTATTCTACCATAAAATTAGAACCACGGCGTCCTCTACTAGAATAATTTACGTCAGCCGATCCCGTAACTGATGGGGCCGAGTCACCTCCTATCTCATTAACGTTTACAGCCGTAATAAACTTCCCGAATAGTAATTTTCTTATTCCTTTGAACCCGGATAGGTTTAGTGGAGTCTTACAGCCATACATACGTGAGGTGGGCTTACGCATGACGCGTTTTGTAATGAAGATGGTATTACATGATCATAATAACACTTACTAACATGACGCGAGTTAGGACCGGTTTTATAAACGCCCGTTAATAAATACGTCAGATCAAATTTTAGTAACTTCATATAAATTTTGACATTCCTGATTGAAATTTGAAAACCTAGCCTTAATATACTTAATGGACAAAGCGGCGATGAAGGAGTCTTAATGCGTCCGAAATAACATACATGTACAGTCACGAGCTTTAATTTGGGACCCACTTTAGGTCCAAAGTCAATCTGACATTCTACAGCAATAAGGTGGAGTTTCCTGTAAGTTACAAATTATTTGGCATCTCTAATGACATTGATAACTACAAGCGATATTTTTTTGAAATGGGTCCCAAACTAATGCTCGTGACCGTACATGGTCCTACTGGCAAAAAATCGTGAATTTTAAAATAGAAAAACTATCATGTAATATCAACTGTAACTCACGTAACACGGATTAAAAATGTATAAGTGACGCTCGCATGTTTGAGGATTTTTAATTCTGGTCAAGCTATACACCTATGTATAGGCTTCACGTCTGTTTTCGATGAAAAACGGTCCCCTGAGGCAACTTTTTTATGGGTTAATGGAAGAGCGGCGTACATTTTAAGACTTTTATGTTTAGCTCATAATTTACAATCTTTAAATACAGTTTTTTCACTTGATAAAAACATCACGGTAATGAAAAATTACTATGAATGATATAAATGTGTGCCGTGTCACAGATAATATAATACTAAGTATGCCGTGTGCATTATTACAACAGCTACCTTTCAAGAAAATAACAGACGTTCGAAGACAAAGCTTTTGTATTTTTTCCATCTCAATACAGCTAACGTATCCAACCTAAATGCGAGGGTGTAAAAAACCTTTCCAATCTCAACCTCTAAAGCGAATGAATAGAATAAACAATAGTACCGTGGAGCCCAAACTTTTCTTATTATTTAAGAGTTCTAACATGTTTAATGCATGAGCGACGATTTATTCTCGCAGTGAGTAATGCGTAATATATTAACATAAACATCGCGGCGCGAAGCATACATTGTTCTGGACTCAACTGGGATTCTCAGCGCTTCTTCGACGCAACTTTGTAGGCTTTTGACTGGATCCTTGTTGTTTGAGAGAAACCGGTGACGGAGTACTGTAGATTGATTAGTTCCAATTCGAAGCTCTACGTAAAAGTCCATATTTTACTGACTCACATATATCATTGCAACTGTTTCAAACAGTACCCTACTTCCTATCGCAGCGAGTTGTACAAAGGTCGCAAAAAGCAATGTTTCTTTGTGTAGGCACGATAAATTAGCCTCGTTATAGCTGTATAACAAAAGCACGGGCCGAGAAGTCGCCAACTAATAATATATCACGGCCGATAAGAGTGCCCACCGGGATTTATGCTTGCCGATTTACAACCGATATCGGTACATAGAGACCGATTTAGTATGTTGCCAAATAATAAGGGTTTCTGTAATGCGGTAGGTTGGACCCAACAAATCTTACAAGTACGGAATTATTTTCCGAGCGCTCGTCACGCCTTTAATGACCTTTGAGACTGAAGTATGGTACCTATTTGAAATAAACTCAATTGTTTTTTATATCTTCGATACTCTAAAATGTATTTAAAATAATAATTTACAAAATGAAACCACTCAGATGAAAGATGTCATCTTCGTCTCTCTAAGGAATACCATAATGACACGCCAAGAAATATCTATTCAACTAAATGGAATCAAATATAGTTAAGTATAAGTACACAATTACCTATATGAATGAAGTTCTCCATGTCTACTTTATAGCTTGAATTGAGCTCGTTAAAATATAAAACGGGTTTTAATTGTAAATAAAGTAATATAATGAAAGCTGAAGTGATTTGTGATAGGTTTTGTGAGACCATTGTATCAATGAAAATCGAGGAAAGATTTGACTCTTCTATTCTTCTTGGAAATGGCATGGTTCTGGAGAAAATGCGATAAAATAATGCAACGAACAGCATTTACTGTTTCTTGAAGTTCTGTTTGAAGTTTTCTTGAGTATCTAATAACTACTGGTTTTATAAAATTGTATTTCTTTTCCGTGTGTACTCTTTATAATGAATATGTTTGATATGATTCATAAAGTGATGTTATCATGTGAAGGTAGCCGAAACAACGACTTTATTGTAACCATAACTTACGAATTCGCGCAACTCTCGCGGCCGATATCGTTGTTGTAAAAGTTAACAACTTCATAAAGTTTATAACGCGCTATCAATAACTTAACGTGTAGGATAAACGGTTTACGATGGGTTTTATTACTCGTGCACACAACCAGCGGCAAACAGCGTACTCTTAATGGACGGGAAGGTGTGTAAGATGCTAAGATGTAAACACAGACAAAGTGTGTGACGTCAAATATACGGCAGCACGGTCAAGTGTGAATTACTTAATACAAGTATAATTAGATTATTTAGTTAAATTCATGTTAAATTGTTGACATTCCGTTGTTAATCTTTGTTCGCTTTGTTCATTCGTGTTTCTGAAGATGTACGAAATCTCCAAGAGAATACGACAATCTTAAAGAGTGTGATTTTAATATTTTATAAAATATACTTCATTTGCAAACGAATCATCATCATCATCATCTAAGCCAAAAGACCCACTGCTGGACATAGGCCTCCCCCAAGGTTTGCCACAAGGACCGGTCCTGCGCCGCTTGCATCCGTCGGTTTCCCGCAATCTTAACCACGTCGTCGGTCCACCTTGATGGAGGTCTGCCCACTTGGTAAAAAATAACAAATACTTGGTAAAAATTACAGTAAGTATAATTACAGAAATCTCTATACTTCTGCAGCTTTCGTGAAACACAAACTCTCAAGACTTTTACATATATTTTTTTTTGAATACGAACAATAAAATGAATCTAAAAATCTCACAGTATCCGTAAAACAAATTTTAATGAAAACCTTCGTTCCTTACAATACAATTATAATGAGTCAGGTTCAATGGACACCTGAAAGTGTCGTTATAATAATATTTCCAGTACAAAAGGACAATTACAAAGCTGGGCGACCATTTTTTCAACCCTATCGTTTCAAAAATATTGTTCTCTTTTATACCTTTACTAACAAGGGATTCGTAAATGTTTTGTTTCATTACAAAATTATTATTCATAACAATGTTTTTTATAAGTTTAATAAAACGGCTATGCACACATTTAATTATAAAGGATGCCCCATAATTTTGCTTATAAAAATACAACAAAGGTAAGTCCACTTTGTAATGACACAAAATATTTAACGTATATTTGAAGAAATATTATTTGCACCGATGAATGTTATCTATTAGACCGGCTTACCTTTTCTGTTTTAATAGGCTCAATCCTATGTCCTAATGTACTCGAAAGATAAACGTTAAGACGAATCGGTGCAAATTATATTTCATCAACTATACTCAAGTAATAAGCGTTTTTAAATGTCTAATAGTTTAGGTGTAATTACTATTGTAATGGTACTCATACCAATCACTTTCTTGCCATACACACTGTTATGTTATAAATTTAAAATGGGACTTAATTGCGTGAAAACATAAATACCTCGACGTTTCGCCCGTGTCGCAACGGTCTTGGTCACTACACACCATATACATTTTTAGGTTCCTTTGTTTATAAAATCAAATCCAGGAGCCCTTAGCCAAGATGCCCATCGCTAACTAGCGTTTCTATTCGTTTCGTTTTTAACCCAATCGCGTCACTGGTAAATCACGTGACTCTCCGTATGACGTGGTCTACCAGTGACGCAATTGGTTTAAAAACTAAACGATTAGAAACGCTACTTAGCGATGGGCATCTTGGCTAAGGGCTCAGGCAATTTGCCATCGTATATCACCAATAGCACTTAAATTATCAACGATTTTAAAAAAGCAATATTTAGGTACGGTCAACAGTTTTATTTGCTGAGCGTAGTGATCGTTGTTTAATTGTTGTTATTTAGTAAGAACCCTGTTAAAATGTTAAAATATTTTGACGTGTAAGTAATTTCTTACGCGTGTCTTGACACTGTCATATTGCCAGGGTGGTTGGTTAACAATTAAAGTTGTTAACTGTAGCTCTGAAGCATTATTTGTTACAAGTATATTGATTTAAAATCTCATTATTCAATCAAGTGTTTATTTCAGCAAGCTTCGTGGATCAAGCCCGTCCGATGCGCGGATAAGATTATTTAGCGAACCATCAATCACCCCGGTTTCTTATTTACCGGGGCTCAGCGTCTCATCTTCGGGGTGACGTGCACTATCCCTGATTTTTCATGTTTATTTCATAATCATAACTTAGATAAAACTGATGCCAAGTGATCTACTCTGACTGGTTTAATATATAACCTACTGTACATCTAAATTCACCTCAGATTTTACAGAAAAAGTAATATTAAAATAGACTATTTAAGAAACATGTGATTTATGAAAATTAAACATGGGTTGACACCCTCAAAGTCTGCTTTGACAAAGTAGGTTTGATGACTACTTTGTTGCTACTTTGATCGTGTAAACCAGCAATCAGCGGTTTGAGTGCTGGTTTACACGGTCAAAGTAGCGTCAAAGTTGTCATAAAACTTCTTTGTTAAAGCAAACTTTGAGCGTGTCAATCTGGCTTAATAAAACAATCTATACTAGAAACCATACACAATGTAGGATCACATAGATACAGATAACTCACATAGATACAAATAACTTTTAGTTGAAAAATCCGACATAAAATATAGGAAGCATAATTTACATACAACGCTATCTCAAGACATTGTGACTGGAAGGGTTGAACTCACATTGAGGTTATATTTTTTTTTTCTACTCACTTATGATCTGAATTATAATGTAGCTTTAAAATTATTAAAATGTGAAACAAATTGTGTACAAGTTTTATTTAGATATTTAATGATTTAATGCTAGAGTTTTTAGGTAACCTATTGATGGTGAACCATCAATTCAGAATAGGCTTTTAACTCAATTTACGATGTATCATTGCATATTAAGTACCATATTATCGAGCTTCGATATAAAATATGCATCTAAATTGGCTCATGCTGTATAAAACAAGACCCAAAAATGGTTGATTTGTGCTCTGCAAAAGCTTTTATAATTAAACATTTATCATTCGAGCGATACAGATTGCATATCGGTCGGTTCTATGCGAGTGTTTTTCGATCTGTCAAGCCAAAGGTGATTTACTGTCTAGCACTAATTACAGTCGAATATTTTGCGAATGTAAACCTTGGCGAAGTAAAAGAGAACATTTGAAAAACAATAAAATTGATGTTTCTAAAACAAAACAAGGAGTGTTTTTTGCACCGATTCATAGGAGTTTATGATTAATCAGATAAGTAAGTGGACCTAGAGAGGTTGCATTCTGCGATAGCTATCGATTTTCGAAAACTTTCAAAATGTATAGAATTGACATAGCTCTCGACACGACCGTCCGTCAGCTTGCGTCAATCCTATGCACTTTAAGTAGAAAACGATAGATAATATTTGCAGAATGCATCTTGTCTAGGTCTACCGGGCCTCCTTTTTGCTTTGTTTGTACTCCTATTGCAATCATATTATTACAAACCGCCTTTACTGTCAAGTCATTAAAAGCTATCATAACGTTAACAACACCTAAACACAACGTAGTTTAGCCTTAGTTTTAGAACTTAGTTTTACTTGTTTATAATGGATATAAACAAATAAATAAATATTCGGAGGGACAATCTCACACGAATTGATCCAGTCCCAAATTAAGCTGTAGGCTTGTACAATGGGTACCTAGGCAATTCTCTCAGGAGCAAGTTCTCGCAGTCATCACACAAACCGAAAGTTGAGAATGACCGAAAGTTATTACAGTTGATTATGTGATTGCGGCCCCTGATCGAAAAACTGTTCACTGTTTAAAACTGATCACTCATTAAAACAGTCCAACCGATTTTCATTAAAACTTAATAAAACAAATAGATCCACATATTTTTTGAACATCGTATCACAGAAGTATCCAATAATCACTCGAACAAAGTTATCGCTGAAATGCTTAGAGTGGTTACCATTCTAGTTTTATTACACACACCCAATAAAACCTTCACTCGCAGTTTAATCGACTTCATAAGATTATTATAGCTAATATAAAAAGTGATAAACCAAACCTTGTTAACATCACCGTTTATAGCGCGTTATTTTTCTCTTCCCACTATGTTCACGTAGGGTTACATGCGGTAGATAAATCATGAAAATATCAGCAAATACCTATTCTGGGTTAATCGTAAATCATATATATATGGATAACGCTGCTCGCAATACCTTTTATTTCACTTTTTATGAGAAACTTTCCGGGATATAAGAAATGGTTTATTTATACACGTATTCATGGAGTCTGTTCCGCGTGCACATAGACCTCAATATATGGTTTTGATTTAAATATTTCATATTGTGATTCACACTTTGTTTATGTGACGCTGCATCGTATGCATGAGCTGCTGTTTCTATGTTTAAAATATTGGAAATATCCGGACGGAGGTTCTACTTGTTGGATCAGCGTTGACTGTTAAGGTTTCTATATTCTCGGGGTGAAGACGCATTAGATTAGATAAACCGCAACTGGCGGCACGGCAAGCGATTTTCCAATTTGCATGTAATGCTAAATAACCGCTCTGAGCCCTTAGCCAAGATGCCCATCGCTAACTAGCGTTTCTATTCGTTTCGTTTTTTAACCAATCGCGTCACTGGTAGATCATGTGACTCTCCGTATGACGTGATCTACCAATGACGCGATTGGTTTAAAAACTAAACGAATAGAAACGCTATTTAGCGATGGGCATCTTAGCTAAGGGCTCTGAGCGATTAGCGTCTCGACCGTGCAATGAAGAGAATTCGCGTGCCGCCGCCGCCGCCGCTCAAAAACATGGCTGGGCGTCAATATCTATGCAATCGCTAATTGGTCGATTTGCACTCAAGCACAATGCAACTTTGACTGCCATTTAATGTTTTTAAGTTTTAAATAAAGAGGTTCAATAATAATTTGAAATATTGTTACGTAGATCATTTGCACTTGTGAATTTGAATGATTCGCAAAATTGGTTTGCAATACCTCCAAAACGAGAATATTTAACTAGTCTATTCAGAAGGTAATATGAGTTTATAGTTACGTGATGTTCCGTGAATTGCCACTGCATTCACGGATTAATTGATTATGTTAATTACACTAACGAGTGGGTATTAGATAATAGGGCGTTGAATTGATAGAGGAATACTAAAGCGAGGCGCATTACGATATCTATTATTAAAACAAACAGGCGTAATTACTTGTATTGCGCATTCAAATATCACATTATTTTATATTTTAACATACAGGAGTTAGGTCGTATGAAAGGATGATTACAATGGAATTTAATGAATAAAAAAGATAAGCTTAATTAGAACGACATACTTGAAGACAATAAGTTTTTAATAAGTTAACAGCCATGATATCGTGTAGTAGGTCCAAACTGACGTGTCACTTATAGGTTATTAAGCGAGAATCTTACGGTATTGTAATTCTAAGATTCTCGTTTGTGAGTTATAATTGTGTGTGTGGCTTTTATAAATAAGGAAAGTAAAGTTATTAAACCATGTAATTTATTTTACATGGCGCAGTCGGTAGGGCAGATTAGTCTACCTATATATCATCGGACAATAGGAGTTCATATCTCTCCGTGGATATGCAATTATTTTAAAATGCACGCATCTTTTAAGAAAATATGTTGAAAAAAATAAAGTATATCAAGGTATAGAAGCTCGTCTTCTATAATTCTACATTTTCTTTTTCGCTTCTAATATAAGTACTTACCTTAATATCGTCTTCCAGCAAAAGATAAGTTCCAATAAATAATAAGTACAATTCAATCAAGATCATAACCAATATTGTGAAGCCCCATAAATGAGTAATCATCTCTGCCAACGCTATTGTCGCTCTAAAACTTAATTATGTACCTACTCATAATCCATCCAAAGACGTCATTGTCCAGAACAATGTTGCGACCAATAATAAAACGTCATAGAGCCCAGGGTGATGAATAGTGCTTTTTGGCGAACGAAACGCAGCCCGTGATTAAAGAGCCTGTTAAATTATCCTAAATTACGAAACACGAAATTTCTAAATCTCTATCTCTTTCACGCTAGAGCTATTACGTGAACAAGGGAAAGAGACCGGGTGAATGAAACGTTGAATTTCGATCTTGGGAGCAGTCCCTGAGTCATGTAAGCTGGTAAGCCGCACCTTGAACGCGCCCGCGCAAAATTAATAAGCAGAATTACTCTTCTTTACCGTCCCATAAATTACATTGATGGTGACTGGCAGAGGTACCAGAAGCCGTAAAAGCAGCCTTTATTAGAATCGTACAAGGTGTGAGTTATGTGTCGAGGTTTTTTGTTTGATTATTTTCAGAAGTGTTTTAACAATCAGCTGTTTGATGCACTGACGATTTTGTTGATGTACTTTAAAAAAGATCACAAATATGTTCAGTTGTCGGGCAGTGGTATCCTCTTGAGAAGCGCTGGAAAAGTGCCTTCAGGGCCTACTTACAGAAGTTTTTTTAACGGGTTATTTTGAAAATCTTATGCTTCTCATGAGCCACGACAGTGTTCAAAAATTCGAACTCTGTACAGTTTATTACAACTTACGACTCCTAATACATTACCAAACAAAAAACATTACCCTCCTTCTCCAAACAGACAGTCAAAATAAAATATTTTATTAGTAAGCCAATAAAAACGTTCATAATCAAAATGAATAAGCAATATTTAAAATCCGAAACATCGACTAGAGTGCCCCAGAGGCTTGACGTCTACACAGTTTATTCATGTTCCCATTCAATTGCATTGTCTCCCCATTTTTATTGTCCATTCCTAGCTATCAGAGTATTGTCTGGACGTGAGGACCTTTTATAATATGCTCGCTAGCAACTCGAAAAAGGCGTATGTTCGAAACGATTTCAATGACACTTACGTCCCTAAAGATGCATGATATTGCTTAGATAGCACCAGAGACAAAAACAAGAGAGTAAATCAGGAGTGAATCAGCCCTCCTATTTTAAAGGAGTTGTATTGTACAGCAGACAATAGGGCCTTGTTAATCGAGAACTTGGCAGTTTTTGAGTCAAGTGCAGTAAAAGTACATTATTAGATATTTGTTATTTAACTTATTTGAATCGGAGAAAATAGGTTCCAAGGAGGATCTAATACGTACCCGGGCTAAGTTAAAAAAAAAGTGTACATAATTAAGGACTGTTAAAGACTTAATTTAAGAAACGGTAACTTTCTCAGTTTCGTAACGAAAATTAACGAAACAAATGTACCTATGACTAATTTTCGTTACGAAACGGAGAAAGTTACCGTTTCTTAGGTCGGAGTTCACCAAAAGTTTAACAGGCGATTAGAGGTCTGACGGCTGTCAAAATGTATTGACTAACAGCCGATTAGGATTTAACAGTCCGTTAAATTGGTTGGTGAACTCCGACCTTAGCGTCAGTCCCTAACATTACCAAATTTCCGATACCTTTCAGTAACAGAGACTGCGGTGGTGGCGAGCGGTTGGCGGTGGAGACTAAAGTATAACTCGTGTCATTGGCAGCGGCGCGTGACCCGTGGCATGCTTCAGACATCGCTATTGGTTCGTCGCTGGTCGCCGCTAGTCGCCGCCACTGTCGCCGCCACTAGTCGTGGCCTGGCTGTTAAGTGTTGATAAAGGAAAACAGACTTATGTCTCAATATTCATAATAATTCATAATTCATTTATTTGTAAGAATACAGTTAAATTTATACATGGTCTTACTTATATTTGCACATGTATTCACCATGTAAGCAATCGTACACATATTGGTAATAAATAATCTAATTACGGTTTACTAGTAGTCAACAGTTTATATTTTTTATCGATTTTAGTCAATATGCATATGTATACAAATTCGTTTTCTCAAACGCTTAAGTATTCCCTGGCACTGTAAAAACATTTCTCATATTAAATATGTTAAAAAAAAACAGATTTCATTAAAGTATTTTGTGAAATTCAATATAAAGGACGCGTGTCACCATGATTACCTACTTAAATAAAATAGAGAATACAATTTTAAATCAAGGTTAGGTACAGTTAGCACGTAACAATACAATAATTTCCACTGAAACTCATGAAATAAGGTAATTTCATATAAATATATACCATCGAGATACGGTAAATATTTAGCGTGAAGTATCACGGCAAATAAAACTAAATTATATTCCGTGAGTAACGTAATTAAGATAATAATTTCTTAATATTACGAGGGTTAGTGGCACATGCCCGTAAAACCGGCGCTCGACAATGTATCCGAAGGGATGGGAAATAATGTACTCGCTTGCCAAATGAAATAATATTCGATATCGAAATAAAATAATCAATAAAAGTTCGTTAAAATCGAAACTTAATTTACGTCGCTAACATATCTTCGCTTCAGTCTAGTGTTTGCATAAACAGGTAAATTAAAATTAACCGTAGTTTAATTGAGAAACCCTAAAACTCACTTTTTGCGGAAGAAACTGTGAGAGCATCTAATTTTGTGCTATGTTTATCAGGGTTTTGTCTTATTATCATTAACGTAGGTACACGGCTTTTTTAATATCAGGGGAACCTTACTTACATATAACTAAAACAAAACTAAATCTTAGCTTGTACTATACGCACTATACAACATTCTTCAATATAATCAGCGGCATTTAGCGGAACATTAAAAAAAAGGGTTTAATGTTTAACGTAACCATTAAACCAAATATTTGCCACTTACTACCGGAGATCACAACAGGAACTCTAGTTTCGTAGGCAGGGGCCTAGACTAGGCCCCTGCCTACGAAACTAGAAGTCAGTGGTAGAGCACTAGGCTGTGTCGTTTGTAATACGGTTCGTGTTTAAATAATACGAAATTGTGCGTTGAAAATGCCTGAGCACTTCCCTATTTTCCACTCATTAGCGTGGCCGCCTATTATGACGCTGAATTATGAAAGTGCCACATCGCGTGTCACTCGTATCTAACTCGATCCGTGCTTAATCCAAACTCATCCACATTGTAACTATTAATACTCGTATTAATCCGCCGAGTGCGACGTGCGAATCGGCTAATATAATCGGATATAATTTGAAATTTAATGAAGGGAATTAAAATTTAGGTACTTTGAGTCAGTATTGCACTTCACTTGAGATTTAAGAAACACAAGCTGGAGAAAAAGGGATCAAGAAACAATTGTAAAAAGCTAGTGGAAAACGCAATAGAAAACTTGCGCAATATTTAATCATGTTTTTTCTTGTAATATAAAATGTAGGTACCTAAGTATGTAATTGTAAAAAGATTTTTCAATAAGGAAATTAATCGGTTATCTTTTTGCCGCAGAACAGCTCTTTTTATTCTGAACTTAATTTATTCTTTAAAATTAGACATAATATAATCATTCAAAAGGAATAGATACGCGATGTTTAATAAATCCCCATTATATAAGATAGAACTATTAATTGAAAATATCGCCATTACTAGAAGCGGGAGCGCGTATATTCCACAATCGGGAATTAATTGCTTCGCCTCAGGCGCGGGACCAGCAGCTACCTATTGAAAGCCGGGAGACGCCGTTTTCATTCCAATGAAAAATGTGCATAAATAGAAATGGCAGCCCTACCACGAGTTTAAAAGAAACAACTTCATTTTCGATTAATTTTCCACATAGAATTTCTAAACCGTAGGTATTCACAATTTTTTTACTGGGAAATATCGACAAAACCGATATTCGAAAATACGTTTAGGTACACTGCTTACTAAGGATTTTATGAAGAATTGATAATGAATGCACATGTTCGAATCCTGAGCTTCGACGTACTCTTATGCCTGACCACAGCTTTTAGCTTATAGCGGGGCGGCGCGGCGAGCGGAAAAAACAAACGTACCTACTTGAATCGCCTCATTACTGATTGCGGCGCCGTATAAAATGCTTCATCATCATCTTGCAGGTCATGTCATCGTCTAAATACAATCCATTGTATCTGTAATAATAATTAGTTTTATCGTAGACGGCATCTGTGGCAACTTTGCCTAGCCGTGCTAATTCTCCCGTCACAATAAATTGCACATTCATCGAAATAATTAATTTATTTCTGTTGGATGCTTAAAATAAAACCCATGCATAGTGTTTCCAATCCCATAATATCGTAGTATTTGCGAGTTATTGCGACCGGGGAGTTACCATGGTTAGGTAAAGTCGCCATAGTTGACGTACATAAAACATTTATAGAACACATTTTCTTCCAGTTGGCGTTTAAGTAAGACCTTTCAAATACGATTAATAACGGCTGAGGCAAACTAAAGGTACGGGTTGCATAAACCCGTTGGAATAAAGGGAAAATTCAATGACTGACGGTCCTATGAAGGCATATTCCAACAATGTGGATACCGACTACTAACAGCCTTTCATTTATGGGTATTGTAAAAGAGTTTGCTAACAAAGCACTCACTAGTTTTTAACAGCATTTCTAGATTTTTATACAATTATTTAAGGTACTCGTAGATAAGATAGTTACAATTTTACTGGTTTTAAAATTGTGTAGATATAATATTTTATACAGGGCAATTTTTTATTCAATGCGCAAATTTTGGGGGTTAAATCAGTAAGTCATACTGACCAACGTTCACTATGGGATCAACCCCGAAATCACGATAGAAAAATCGACCCTCCCATACAAAGCATCGTCAGCTGACTAGCCAAAATGTATGGGAGTGCCGATTTTTTTTTCGCAATTTCGGGGTTGGTCCCATAGTGAAAGTTGATCAGTATGACTTACTGATTTAATCCCCAAAATTTACGCACTGAATAAAAAATAACACTGTATAAATATTATCAAACCGCGATTAGAAAGGGATTCGAGAGTACCGTTAGGACAACAGTACTTATTCATATACATATTATTCATATTTATTTATTCCGTGCAACCATGGTATTTACAAGATAAAAAAATAAATAAAAAAAAATTGTTGTTTTTCTAAGTCAGTTACAAGACATGGACCCTACTAGGGTGTAGCAACAAATTTACCTACCTTTATTTACAATTGTATTTTATTTAAGTAATATAATTTGAAATTTTTTCCATACTTTATAACTTCATTGTATTAAAATAACAATTTCATTTATCTGCACAATCTACCACTGACAATGTCATATCGTGCATTAGTTCAAAAATGACATATGAGCTCAATCCCTTTCTAAACGCGGTTTGATAATATTTGGATGCGTGGGGTTAGTGGGGGTTGTACATTGCTGCTGGTATTAAGACAAACAATATAAGTGCACTTACACTTTGCAAATATACTATAATACAATACAATACCTAACCTTACCCTAAACCTAAATCTTTGTTAAGAAAATACCTTTCTGTCAAACAGTTTTTGTGCCTTGTAAGTCACCCCATATTACTCATAAAGGAATTATTATAATGTACTTGGATATTTGGATAGATGACAAAACGAGCTCTGTTTACTGACGTCAAAAACTGAAGATGATAGGTTTCCTAAAAGGATAAATAAGCACTCTCCTTTATCCCATTTCTTTGTCTTCATATTCCACATGCAAAAAGATATACACTTAAATAATAGAATTGTTATAATATTAACTTTTAGAACGAAAGTGGATCAAAGGGTTTCGTTAAAAAAAGTCAATGTATTTTTATATTAGTCTAGTTTGAATATAATATCGTCATATTCTAAGTTCTGACATATTTTTGTAAATAAGCAATATAAAATAAGCAATAGAATAGAGTAAAATATAATAAACCTTTACACAATGGGTACAATAAAAAAGTAAAAATTTCGTATCTAGATTGTAATTTAAATCCACAAAATCGCGCCCCTCTCTTTAATTTTACGTAAATTGACGCACTCGTGCAACATCAAATTAAGCGTGGGCGCCTTCATAGATTAAAAACTCTAAGCTGCTAAAAAGTGTAAAATGAGATGCTTTTTTATACGTTAATTAAAAAAGAAAACGGGCTGTCTTGTTGTGTTACAAATTAAAAGAAAACTGAAAACAAGGATTTGACTTTTAAACTCCGAAAAAGTGAGGATAAGGGTAGAACACTTCGTATAAATACAGTGAATATTGGTAACATTTCCACATAGATTGACCAATTGCATGTATAGATAAGAAACTATAAAGTGATGGTGTTGTCCGTACTTCCTTAGAAAATTATAAATTCCAGTTTAATTTAATTAATATCTTATTCTCTAACAGAATCAAACAAAAATGTGATCTCAAGCATACACTGCAATCTCCAGTAATATTTAAGGTGTGTCGTATAGTTTAAATAATTGAACTTCATATTTATTATAATTATAATTATGGCATCTTATGTAGCACTCCCAAAAAAAATTCATAATTTCGACCATTCCAGACTTATAATTGACTTAAATGCTACTACAGCACTTGATATTACATAGGTACACATTTTACTCTATAAGGTTTTTTAACTTTTATTAAATACTGAAATACCCACCACAAGTTCCACTCCCAGTGGCCAACTTAATTCTATCAGCTCATGGCCGCTCATAAAAAGCGATGTAAAACTTAACCCCTAGTGTGTTTAATTTCGAGTTATTAAAATTATGCGCGTAAAATGGAAATGAAAAGTCAGCCACTCCCCCATGTAGTCGCATGCAAGGGGAAGTTGACAAATGAGGCTAGCTTTCGGCTTTCACTGTATTTTTTAACCAACGGATTCTCTTTCGTAATGAGGCCGCGTTGAATGCCTTATCTAGTGCGATTCATAATCCGTGATAATGCGGTGTCACGCTATTTTTCACGAGTTACCGTTGAGTGTTGTTATTAACACTTTTCCGCCCTTTTAGAATACAACGAGAAATGGTTTAATTTGAATATAATTATTGTGCTACAAGCGAATTATTTTCATGAGTTTTAAATTTTGTTTTCAAGGATCTACGTTTTTATTCGTAGGGTCAAGGAAAGTTTCATCATCATATCAGCTGAAAGACGTCCACTGCTGGACATACTACTCTGTCAAGAAAGTACCGGGAAAAGATCAATAATACACAAACTGTTTGTTAATCATCCAAATTTATTTTATCACCTTCAAAGTATGCTCCTTCAGAAACGATACACTTACGCCAACGAATAATCCAATCATCAAAACATTTTTTAAACGCTGTTTCCGGAATTGAATTCAGTTCTCGGCGCGAATTCTCCTTTATGTCTTCTACCGATTGAAAACGGGTGCCACGAAGCGCCACTCCGAAGCTTGTTGACTAGTTTGCATGTCAAACTCGTAAACCCACGTCTCGTCACCAGTAACAATGCGTTTCATGAATGTTGGGTCGGAATTGACTCGTTCTAGCATGTCCTCAGCGACTCTCATGCGATTGAGTTTTTGGAGAAAATTCAGGTCTTTTGGGACTAGCCGAGCGGTAACATGTTTCATACCCAAATGATTAGTTAAAATAGTACGGATCGACTCGTGAGATACAGAAAGTTCGGCGGCTATCTCTCTCAAAGTTGAATGAGGATTTTCAGTCACTATTTCCTTCACTTTTGCGATGTTAACTTCAGTTGCAGACGTTGATGGCCTACCAGAGCGAGGCAAATCTTCCATCACATCTCGACCGCTTTTGAACGCTTTGTACCACTCATAAACACGTGTTTTTGATAAAGTCGAATCACCGTAAGCCTTCTGTAACATTTTCAGTGACTCCGAACACGAAATTCCATTGGCGATGCAAAATTTAAGACAAACTCTTTGTTCAATGTTTTTGTCCATTATGAAATTCGCAATACACACTAGATATGATATAACTAAAAACAGCACTGTATTTAATATAAATAACAGATGCAACTCAAACTCCGCGCCAAAATAGAAAACAGTTGTGCCAATCTAACAACAACAAAAAAAACAAAAATTTGAATTTGGAACCATAAACAAATCATCCATTCCCGATACTTTGTTGACTGAATGTATACCTTCCCCGAGGATCTCCACGACGGCCGGTTTTGTGCTACTCGCATCCATCGGCTTCCCGCGATCTTCACCAGATCGTCGGTCCACACCAACACTTCCAACCAACACTTCACCAACGTCAAAGTCAAAGTCAAATATTTATTCAGTAAATTGGCCACATACGGGCTCTTTTACACGTCAGTAATATAGAGTGAATCTACCAGCGCTTCGGACAAGACCATCATTGCGGAGAAGAAGCGCCGCAAGAAACTCCAGCAGAAGGTCATTTTTTCTAATATAAAATACAATAATACTTAAAAGTAAGTTACATTACAAGGTAATAAAGTAACAAATATTAATTATTAGAACTAGCACAAATGAAAACATTACAAATGTAAGGTCAAATACGTTACAGTAAATGTAATGACTAGGAGAACAACACGACGAGGTCTCTTCGTCAAAAGCCATAACTGGAATAATTAACTGAACCAGTCCTTGCAGACGTGAACAGACCGGACCCCACAAACAGCACCCGTTCACGAGTATGACGCGTATCTCAGCCAACACTTCGCTTTCCGGTCCGCGGCCGCTACTCTAGAACCTTTCTGCCCCAACGGCCATCAGTTATACGAGCAATGTGCCCCGCCCACTGCCACTTAAGGTTCGCAATTTGCTGGGCTATGTCGGTTATTTTGGTTCTCTTGCGGAATCCCTCATTACTAATTCGATCTCGCAGAGATACTCCGAGCATAGCCCTTTCCATTGCCCTTTGGGTGACCTTGAGCTTTCTTATGGGGCCCATGTTGCCCATGGAAAGTTTTTTTTTTTTTTTTAGTACGTAAGATGATATAGGTATTATCATGTCCTGTGTGAAATCACAAATTTTAGTCGTTAGTGCTGCAAATATATTTAACGGGTCTTATTATAAACTAGGTATATTATCAAAGTTTCATATTTGTGAATGAATGTTAAACAGTATTTCCCTCAATAAACCATTTGTTTTATTTCATTCTTAAAATTAATAAAGTGCTTATTTATTTAATCTGTATTTACCTATATATATAAATGAATCCCTATTTCCCTTGGTCACGTCATAACTTGAGAACGGCTTGGCCAATACGGCTATTTTTTTAAAATATTCCTTGAAGTCCGAGGAAGGTTCTTATGAAGAGAAAAATTGGATATTTAAACTTTAAGGGGGGAAATGGAAGGGGAACTTTAACTGAAGCGAAGCGAGGGCGGGTTGGTAGTTAATAATAATTTACCAAGACGTCATTTCGCAAGACAAATTCACGAAACCCGTTGCGTTCACCTCTATTAAAGTTCGCAGCAAGAAACCTCTTGAAACGCGAAGGTACGCCGCGAACAACTCAACCGTTTGACGGACCTTCCGGCCGTTCTAGCAAACACGAATTTTTACTCCAACCCCCCGTGTCGTTGGATTTTTATTATTATTCTTTCCCTTTCTGTTGTAACCCACCGCGCCGGTGTATTCCTTGTAAGGAGTAGTAACGACGCGTGAAGCGTGAAATACTGGCACATTTCGGTGCCCGGAAAATGGACTGCACCTGCCTCCTTAGGTTTTATGCGAAGTTTCCTCACCTTCGCGCGGAGCTGGGTGAGGGCTCCAATATCGCCGCCCTCACTTTGTGACCCCTCATAATACGAGTAATACTTCTTGAGAGGGTATTGAACCGAGGGAGGGTGCCGGCTTTCGTCACGCCGACCGATTATTTTACGAGCTCGCTTGTTTAGTACTTTGTATTTTTTGTTGGCGCTCGAAATTGTGACAATTTGGTATTTTTATAGCCGACTGTGTCTAGTCAGCCGTTTGTAAGATGCTGACTATTCGGGGGTAACATTTGGTTTATTGTAGTTCGCCTTATTATAATTTTAAAAGTATGTCAACATGAATTGGTCTACTTGAGTCGATTTCTTGACTTTATTATTTGCTGTAGTGTTTTCAATTCATGAAGGCGTGCTCGCCGCTCAAATTGACGTTGATCAGTGTTGCGTCGTGCACGGTCGCGCAATTTTATAGATAGGGATTGCTTCTTTATCTTATTATTAATGAATTAGTACCATAATATTGTTATCTAATTGCTCGCCAGTCAAATTAATGTTGCAACAAACGCTTGCGTCAATATATGTAAAACCAAGTATTGTAGCGGGACCAGACCTCTAATATTGAAAACACTATAACGTGTACTTTTCCTTATTTCATTATTAACCAATTTAATAGGCAATATTAAAAAACATATAAACATTCACCCTATTGCCAGTAAGCAATAATTAATTACTTGCTATTGTCACGTAAAACCCCCACACAAAGACCAACATTTACATGCACCTTTCATCAACAGCTAGAAATTAATCACACTCTTTAAATTGTTAACGCAAGCAACACTCAAAGCGTTCGCAATAAGCGTCCGTATGTTTAAAGCGTTCGTTTGAAAATCCAGTGCAGTTTTTAATGCGTTTTAGTTGGTTTATGTTCGTGATGTGCTTAGCGTGTTAGTCAAGCATGGCGTCCGATGTATTGGACGGTGTAAATTGTCGTAAATAATGGCGCGATCGGGGCTTGGTGAATGCTTGCAGTGGGTCGTGCACGGCATATTAACCACATTGACCTCCTGTATAACTTCACGAGTATATTCTCATATTATGAGTACAGCATTATGATTAAAAGCAGATTCATACAGAATTTTATTCAGCAGAACGATAATGACTGTCAATAGGGAATATGCATGAAATGTTTTATTGTTATTCTTAACAAAATATAAAATTACCGTTAAAGAGATGGCAAAAAGTGAAATTAAAATTAAAATCGCCCAAAAATACGGATAATATAAGCATTTAAAATTAGACAGAGATCCGACATGTACTGTGATGTCAGCGGGCACTACGGCCATATAAACTCCATGTTAAATTTTGTTTTGCTAGAAAGAGACAGAAACAAATCTTTAATGGCTTATATTTTGGTTATTTTTATAGTTATTCGAAAAATATGTTTTGTTTACTGTTTGTTATATGAATTACTTTTTAATACAGCAGAAAAAAAATCATGCATATTCCCTATTGGTTTTAACATGATCAGATGTTATTCTGTTAAAATAACGTCATTCAGTTCTACTCAGTCGATGAATATCCGGCGAATTTACATCGTCCGTCAAGGTGGGTAAATGACATTCAACTGCCTGCACTTTCATTTAGTCGCTGGTTTGACAGCTGGTCGTCTGTGAAACCAGCGACTAAATGAGGTCCTCAGACCAATCATACAAATGATATTTATTAAAAGTACTTCCAGTAAAAGTCAAAGTCAAATTAGTTTATTTCATTGAATTTTAGGTACATATTATAAGATGACATAATTTAATTGTGGTATCACTAAAATCTCTGCTAAGCTTCTGTATTATAAATGATGTCCGGGTGGATATCGTTATCGCGCTTGCAACTGACAGTATAGGTATATTTGTCATTCGTGTCATAGAAAAACGAAGATTGCCGATAGCTATTAAGAAACTGGAAGTTACTGTACCTACATACAAAGTTGAGTGAAAATAGCGTCAAGTAGCTTCCTAGTCATAATAAATGGAAAAGTGTAAAATATTATTGTTTCAAATTACTAAGGCTCAGTATTTGAAAAATAAATTTTTAAAATTTTGACATGTCCCTGAAATTTTTTCAGGATTTTTTATACTTTTATAATATTCTTGGATTACCTTTGTGACAAAGCCCACGCTTATTAACTTTTTAATTCAAAGCAAAACATGTCGCTGAAAATGTACATGCCTGCGAGCGCTGGGTCCCTCATTTTCCATGTAAAAACTTTTGTACATCTTTGCACAAGGATGTCCGCGTACAATAAGGATAATAAGCAAAAAATCTTTTTTGTTTCCAGAACACAAATCTTGTCTAACCATACCTCACACTCACAAAAAGCAGTGAACCTACTTCTTAGTTATTGCCCATCGGGATTAAGGAACGTTTTTACATCCAATGCCGTTTCCTTTCGTTTTTTCTGCTGCGTTAATCCAAAGCTCTAGTATACGGCGCGCAATGTAACAGGTATAAAGTAAGTTGTGGATTAACTAACTTATACGATAGTCCCACAAAAGCCAGTGCACGTACAGGCAACAAAAACGGAACATTGATGTAAGGCGCAATACATTTTCCTGTTTTTTGCTTATTTTGCCTTCGGGGTTTAAAAGAAAATAACAAATCTTGAACATGGACATTATCTCAAAGCGATGTTGAATAACAATAGGATAACAAGCACCCGTGTTGTGAAGTAATATATAGGTAGGTTTATAACTATTTACCTATTGGAACGGTTTCGATTAAAGATATTAAATATATCTCGATATTGCAGTTGCAGAATCAGTAGGTAGGTACTTAGTTGTTTTATAAATTACCAAGTTGAAAATCTTAGTTTGATCGAAAGAATATATTGTGCGATGGCTGAAATAGAAAACAGATTATGATTTATATTATATGATTAATTTAATCTCAACTCGCTCACTATCTCGAACGTCAATAAATTTGTAAGGCCTTAGGCATGGTGCTCACTGATCAAGAATTACTTAAATAACAAAGAGCAAGGGAGTTACCATGTAGTTTAAATCACATCTTATCAGATGTAGTTCAAGAAATGCTGTAACGATAACACAGAGAGAAAAAAGTAAAAAGTTTTTTTTTTTAAATTTGATTTTGAAATAGGAAATGCAGTGTTTCTCAATAAAAGCTAAACATTGCCAAAGAACTCTATCTAAACAAAAAAGGATGATGTGTGGTTGACATTTTTCAATTTGGGCATATCATTGTATTATTTTGTATTCGTCATGTTTACTATGATATTAATTCATTAACGCGAGCACGCAACTAAACAATTCAGACAGTTTTTTATTCCATGACGGTTTTATGCAAAGAACAACAGTTTGAATGTTGTCGGAACAAACCTATTGGTTTAATTATATCATAACATAGGTACCTTTACGGTTTTAAAAATAATATTACCGTCGTACCCTAAAGACGCCGTCAGCAAGAAACGCGTAGGCTGAAGCGTAATTTGATCGGACAAAAGCCAAAATAATGAGTATAGATAAACATCGCTCCAGAAACTTAAGCTGACAAACTGTGGCAGTACATCATTAGAAGGCCTATAATTGCGCACACGTCCCGGGAAAGTATTCCCCGAATTTCGGCAAAGGGTCCCGTAAATTGTGATTATCTTTAAGTATAGCGATGGTACCAACGCAGAGCCACTCGTAGTATTTTATGAGAAAAGCCATCTGGGTCCTCGCCTACTATAATAAATCCAACGCACATGTTATGTCTTTTTCATGGACACCTAAGATATAACGGAATTTTATTGCACCCAAAATATAATTTTTTTGATAGTAACAGCCCCTTTTAAACCGTCGTAAATATCACTTGGTTACAAACTGCGGTTATTTTCTTTATGTCTGGGATAGTCCGGCGTTTTTGCGTCATAATAATATTTTCGTGTTTTGTGCCTTATTAAGTAAGCTATCTTCTACTTCGTGTTGTGTATTTTTAGAGAAGAAAGATGGCACTATAATTATGTATACAATTACTAACGAGAGTTTCGTTTTACGGTTTGCTATTAATTTGATCTTAAGGTGCGCTTACACAAGCAATTTTTTGAGCAATAATTGCCCGTTAACAACCGGTTAACTGTCTTACTCTAATTTCGTGAAATGAACGAGACGCCCATAGATTGCCAGCTAAATTGCCGAGAAAAATTGCCAGTGTAAGTGCCTTTAGGTAGTAATTAAAGGAATACTCCTTATAACTCAGGAGAAAGTGAACAAGCACACAGTCCACCTGCCCGGTTGTCAGTGTAAGCTACATTGACATTTCGTCGCTTACCTATCTAACAGCACCGCTCAAGTCATTTTGACCAACTTTACAAGAGAGCGAATAAACAATTTTTTGGGTTTTTAAAAGGTAGTTAGTATGGCCTAATTACGACTTGTGCGGTGTTGGAAGGCCAACCGACTTGCGCGCTGTCACTTCTTTTTGAATACAGGTCTCTTATTGGCTGAAATGTTAAGAAAGTGATTGGTAGATCGATGCGCAATGAGTAACTCTATCCAATGACATATAAATGTAAAAATCGCTAATTTTCGATTTGAGCGGTGTTGTTAGATAAAATAAGCGACGATTTGCGTTGCCAACTCTGAGGGCTTAAGTGGAATCATCATCATCATCATTATCAGCCGCAAGACGTCCACTGCTGGACAACGGTGGAATGCCTCTATGCTATTAATTTCACATACCTAAGTAATTGTTGTGCTTGTGTTTCTAAAATGAAATCTATAAGAAACCATTAGTATGAAAATGAAAATCTTTATTCTGCAATAAGGTCCTGAAGGCACTTTTACTTGTCTGAGTCTATTAGCGCTTCACAAGAGAAGACCACTGTTGAGAAGAAGCGCTGCAAGAAACTCATCAGTAGGTAAGTCTTTTTTTCAATTAATTATCTTATTACAATGATTGCACTTCAGCTAGCGTTACATTGCAGAAAACGATTATATGAAATAAAAAAAAAAAAAAAAAAAAAAAAACTTTTTATTTCAGACCAGGTATGATCCATAGTGTGTTAGTACAATAAAGCTTAAACCTATGTTAGTAACACACGGCAAAAGTAAAAAATAAATTAAAATTAAAAGTAAGTGTTGAGCAACCAAAGTAGATGGGGTTTTTTAATTGCTCCTCCCGATGGCAACTTGGACCCAGTACCGTGTGAGTGGGCAATCCAGTCGCTCGGCCCAGACCCTCAGAAGGCTGTTGCTGCTGCCGCGCACCCGGCTCATCAGTGACGCTATCCACGCTAAATAACAAAAAAAAAAAAGCCAAAGGAAAAAAAAATACATAGCATGCATGGGGATGTATAAGGTCTCCCGATCAATTATAAAAACTAACGGTGCTTCTTTAACTCTCATCAAAACAAATTGGAGTAATGCTATCAACAGGTTTCAGACCTAGCGGAAACCGAATTTTTTAATTATAATATTATTGGATATTTATTGCCTTTACAAATGGTTTGTTTATCTACCTGTCAATATCCTTGTTTTTACTGCTAACCGACCGATCGATGTAATGGGGGCTACCACGCATCAGTTTTTTCACTAGATGGCGCCTCTGGGAGGTGAGGTCTTTTTGACAGTTGATCTCAAAAATTTGAAATATAAATACGTAAATATTTAAAATGTGTATGTATCAAGTGAAAAAGTAAATTATCACTCGTCTGGTCTTCTTCTAGACATAGATTTTAACGTCAACTGTCAAAAAGACCTCGCTTCCCAGAGGCGCCATCTAGTGCAAAAACTGATGCGCGGGTAGCCCCCAAACTCTTTGGTATCAAACATCAATCACCTACCACTGCCCAAAGGCACATCAAATCACACCGTATCAAACTCACTGGAGCATTATTCACACGTTTGGCAAATGTGTCTCCGCACACCAGTCAGCCAAATACAAAAGGAATTACTTTTATTTTTCTTCACAAAACCACAGCACGTTTCCTTATGATAAATCACTTTCGCGCCACTGCCGGGGAGGGGCAAAAACATTCGAAACGGTCTAGCTCGCTGCAAAAACATACACGTGAAACCAGTGTTCACTTTATCAAGAAGAAAATAGCATTCGTACAAAACTATCTCTTTTCATCAGAGTTCCTCCGAACAACGAAGGCAACGTTGAGAAATGGTTTCGCGACACAACAAGAATCGAAAATGTCAAATGAAATAAGCAAATCACATTTTACATTTTACAAAGCCTTTCTTAGTGTTTTATGCGTCTGTGTTGATTTCATGTCATCCTCGAAAACCGACCAATTTAAAAACGTCAGCCTTTCTTGTCTTTGCATGAAGATAGTTGAGGTTGCCTTGGCTTTTTAACTTGTACAAAAAATCGCATCGATCTGCTACGATTGGAGATTAACAAAAGAAAAACAAGGAAAAAATAAAACACATACTAGCTTTTGCAAAAAAAATGTTTGTCCTTTGGAACACTGTCATATTTAGTTCATTGATTTATTTTAATCTCAGAAGGTAATTAGAAATGATAAATAAGTTTTTTACGATTAAATCAGTATTTGCTGGAATGAAATCAAATCAATCTACCTATTGCGTAACGCCAAATAACACTAGGTAAGTACACAATTTCAGAGCACCTAATTAGAAGTATCTTTAAAAGACTAGCTTCCTTAATGCCATCACTGCTATACTCACGAATTTGGTATTAACGTGAAAAGAGGATAAAACAAACAATTTCACATTCAAAAAACTTATAAGAATAAGTTAATTGTTCATGATGCTTTGAAATCATGAATTGTTTTTGTGTTTAAAAGTTTTACAGTGTGTCAACAGGAAACATCCCCGTAGCACGACGCATGGAGAGGGCGTAAAGAGGGAAGGAACTCGGGGCTTAAGAAGCAACTTTCCGCCCTTGTTGGACAAGACTTGGCAGCTTATTGATTCCGCTAAGAACTAGCAGTAAGAAGTTTCATTTAAAGGCGCAGCAGAATTAACTATGTCGCGAGCCAGTTGCGATCTAGAACTTATGTTATATAGAGCTTAACTAGAGTTACTGAAGTTTATTAAGAAACTAGCTTTTGCCCGCGACTCCGTCCGCGTAGAAGTTGTTTGTCGCTTCTTCCTCTGGAAATATTTCATTTTCCGGGAATGAACTTACCCTATGTGTCAATCCATATTTAATTCAAGTCCGTTTAGCTGTTAAGGCGTGTTTGAAATACAAGCATCCACACATCCATACAAACTTTCACATTTAATATATTTTTAGATTTAGTAGGTAATAGAATAGTGGGATAGAATGACAGAGAGAGGTTATTGCGAGCTTAGTATTAAAGTTGTTTTATTAATTTTTAAATTATATAAACGAATATTTTTAACTAGTTAATACCAATTTTCAACAATACAAAACCTAATTTAAAACGCTAATAATAGCCACAAGTAACACAAATATTATTTCATCCAACATGTAGTCGGACAAACAAACTGCTATTTTCATATGATACACAAATATTGGAATTGAATGAGCATGCTTTTAAAACACCAATAATTCGGTATGTAGTGGGCTAGCGTTTGTTATTGTTAGTAATGTTCGCGTTACATAAATTCGGTTTACCGAGAGACCAATTTCAATTAACAGCTGAGCATATAGGTGATGTGTATATAGCTATTGATAGGGACCAGAAAGTTAAGCCCGTGTGATTAACGAAAAACTGTTAACCCAAATATTAAAGGTATTTTTAAGAAATGAGATCCAAGCCAAGAAATGGTTTATGACAGTGATAAAGAAAACGTTCACCGTTTTTATCGCTGTCGCCAGTATTATCACACGTCTGACTAGGTAATTTTTAATATAGTGGCAATAGTTCAGTGCAATAAAGGCTTATCCTTCGTAAAATACCGTGAAATTGAGTAACTTTGTAACCATTTTTATCATTAACAATCGATTTTTTTTTGGCAAAAAAAACTTAATAATCTAGAAGAAAAAAAAGTGATATGGTTTTTCCAAATATATTTTATTTCAAATAAATTGAGAAATACATTCAAAAGTACCTCTATTTGTAAAAAAATATTTTAAAAATATATTCCATAATTAAAAGTTGTTACAATACTGTGGACGTTAATGGTTCTAGACATATTAGTATATGTCTAGAACCATTAAGATTAAATCGTTTGATTTCATAGAAGGCACCTTAGGTAGGTAGGTTCAGGTAGTATAATATTACTATTGAATAAAATTGTGATAGTAAATGGTTAAGATTCGGTGACAAGATATGTCGAATAGACTCAACAGGATGGCCACCGGAGCTGCAGAGGCAGACTAAAAAGGACTCGACGGAAGGAAGTGACGCGAAGACCAGCAAGTCGATTTTTTTGAAAACGAGTGCTCCAATAAAAGGGTTAGAAAATAAATCCCATGCATAAGAACGTCACAACCAACTCCTAACTCAAAAATAACGGTAAACCGCTTTATTTTTTCATTTTGAATGAAAACTAGTGAGCGTTCGATTTTTAAATATCGTCCCCTTTGACGCCTTTGCAATGACTGGCTCTCGCAATCAACGGGACGAATGGCAAAAAATTGAAAAGACCTTTGCCATGCAGTGATATAGTAACAAAGGTTAATTTAAAAAAATGGTGATGATAATTGATTAAGCGTTTGCTAAGTGAACAGGCTATTCCCACTGAACCGAATCCTAACATAATGGACAGGCTGCGTAGCTACAGCCGGGCTGCGGGCTCCCATAAATTCTTTAGCCTAACGCTCGCATGTGCTGTCCTCATTAAATATTTGGGGAACTATACTAATAAACTGTCATGTCACGTGGCCTGACATGTTATTGTTACATCGTTCTGTCAATGAGCGAAGTCATTAAGGGTACATTTCACTTTAACACATTATTTTTATAAAGCCATTCATGATTACTGTTGCGTGAATATACTAATACTATTATTGTAGCATAAAAGGTCATTGAAAATCATAAGAATAACGACTGCATTTCTGGTACAAAACACGTCATGCCGTGTAGTGTAGACATAACAGAAATAGTAAAAATATTTAACCTTTTGAACGCCAAGCTGCGAAACAAAACGCTGCCTACCGGACGCCACAACAAAAACGTACAAGTCGATCTCGAAAAACGTAGTGATTCCAAAACGAAATATCGATACCATATCGATACTCTATGTAATGTACATTCAGTCAACAAAGTATCGGGAATGGATGATTTGTTTATGGTTCCAAATTCAAATTTTTGTTTTTTTTGTTGTTGTTAGATTGGCACAACTGTTTTCTATTTTGGCGCGGAGTTTGAGTTGCATCTGTTATTTATATTAAATACAGTGCTGTTTTTAGTTATATCATATCTAGTGTGTATTGCGAATTTCATAATGGACAAAAACATTGAACAAAGAGTTTGTCTTAAATTTTGCATCGCCAATGGAATTTCGTGTTCGGAGTCACTGAAAATGTTACAGAAGGCTTACGGTGATTCGACTTTATCAAAAACACGTGTTTATGAGTGGTACAAAGCGTTCAAAAGCGGTCGAGATGTGATGGAAGATTTGCCTCGCTCTGGTAGGCCATCAACGTCTGCAACTGAAGTTAACATCGCAAAAGTGAAGGAAATAGTGACTGAAAATCCTCATTCAACTTTGAGAGAGATAGCCGCCGAACTTTCTGTATCTCACGAGTCGATCCGTACTATTTTAACTAATCATTTGGGTATGAAACATGTTACCGCTCGGCTAGTCCCAAAAGACCTGAATTTTCTCCAAAAACTCAATCGCATGAGAGTCGCTGAGGACATGCTAGAACGAGTCAATTCCGACCCAACATTCATGAAACGCATTGTTACTGGTGACGAGACGTGGGTTTACGAGTTTGACATGCAAACTAGTCAACAAGCTTCGGAGTGGCGCTTCGTGGCACCCGTTTTCAATCGGTAGAAGACATAAAGGAGAATTCGCGCCGAGAACTGAATTCAATTCCGGAAACAGCGTTTAAAAAATGTTTTGATGATTGGATTATTCGTTGGCGTAAGTGTATCGTTTCTGAAGGAGCATACTTTGAAGGTGATAAAATAAATTTGGATGATTAACAAACAGTTTGTGTATTATTGATCTTTTCCCGGTACTTTCTTGACAGAGTAGTATGTGTATTTGAGTATCGGAAAACTTTAACAAATATTTCACTATAATGTTATTACATTTTCATATTTTATTAACATTATAAACCCACAATAAAGTATGAAAACACCAAAATGTTCGCACGACATGCATTTTAATTTAGTAACAGACTCACAACACTACTTGCTTTTTACGAGGTGATGACGTCACGTATTGACGGCTCTGGCCGACACGGGCGTCACAGGCAATGGAAATTGTAATAATACTAGAGTTAAGAAACTGTGTAAGGCATTAACTTTCATATCGATATCTTGTGAGAATCTTAATAATATTAAAGTCCAAATAAAATTGCGTTTTTAAGTGTAATGATTTATGATGAACGATGAGTTTTGCCACACATTTCCGTAAAAATGTTGCTCGTCTGAACGTCTTAAGAATTGCCCATATCAATAAACGGGAAAAACCGCGGGAGCAATAGCGGCAACAATTAAAAGTACCCTGATTGTGAGCTCACCTGTTAATAATTATTAGTTTAAACCGCGGTTTTACCTGACCGACCTTTGTTAGCGAATTTTGTGGCAGATTTTGTACAAAGAATAGTGTTATTATTAGTACTTAGTTATGCTGCTCCATAAGCCCCGTAAGTGTGAGCGAGAGATAAAGAAGTTTTATGGCCCTAGAAATTATTTCGTAAAGGTACTAGAATTATTAATAATATAGCATTGGCTGGTCCATTTTCGATTACCTATTGATTTTAAATAAAATGAATTTTCATATGCTTAGTTAATAATATTACATTATATATAATAATATATATATTTAGTTAAAATTTAAAGACTTCCCTCGAAATAATCTATTTCAACTTGTTCCGATACAAATTCTGGAATTTCATCGTCGGCGTTATCAACACCTAGTAAAATTCGCAGCAACTCCTTCGTACGATAAGACCCCTCTCACATTTCGTCGACACTGTACAACACTATTCAAGATGATGTCGCGCCTCTGACGTCACAGATTAGCGTCCACAGCCGACGGGGGCGCATAGGACACTGATAAGCACTTGTTTACGTGAGGTGTGCAAAACCAGTTTGTCGATTGTTATTATTAACTAAATGGAGGACTATTATTGTACCATTACTGCGTGCAGAGTAAATGGGATACCATTGTTATATAATATTTACGTAATTTATGATAAATTTGGATTATGTAGTTCAATAATTTATCATGGATAAATGACTCTGTAATAGTTATTCTTACACTTTTCCAAACATAAAACGCAGCGGGCGGTCACAACACTATGTGCCGGCTGGAGCCGTCGTTGGCGTAGTAAGCACTGACAATTACTGCATTAAATCACAGTCTCACAGAAAGTGGATTTATTCATAATTCTGCTATTATAACCAATGTATTTTAGGTTTAGACTAATATAGACTTGCAAAGCAATTATAAAACTCCATCAATTTTCTTGTAAAGTTTTTTATTAAACTTGATTTTGATGTTAAACCGTGTGTCGGCTGGAGCCGTCGTGGCGTCAGTGGCACGACTTTCCGTTGACGGCCAGAGCCGACTGGGGCGTTCAAAAGGTTAAATTTGCACTGCGCGGTCTTTCACGATGCTTGTGTTTACGGTGTTTTTATGGCTACAGTTATTTATTATGTTTATTGCTCACTTTTCTAGTTTAGTGATTTTTTATCAAGATGTTCTTTTATTGTGATTAAAGTATAAATTTATTACTTTCTGTCGTGGAACTAAAAAAAAAGTATAACCTACGGTTAATATGCACCTAGTCGCGTCGCAAGGAAAGCAATTGTAAGTTGAAGACAGTGTGCAATAACTAAACACTTTTAAAAGGTGTAACTTGAGTCTTAATGCTGATAATAATATATTTTATAATGCTTTTGCTTCAGCTCATTTGACGGTCAACAGTTGAATGCCGCCATTTTTTATACATAGATTAAAAAGTTAAAGTTTCCGCGCAAAACTCTGCGCGCGCAGCACTGCCGTCTGTCAGCCAGTGTGTTACAGAGGCGTTTTTCGTGGATGTAAACACTGGCTGAACCCAGCACGGCCAGAGTCTCGGCTCCGTGTCACGTCGCTATTAATATTAGCCGTCGTCAACAGCGACGCCAACACAATAGTATTATTTTTACAGCGCGTGAGCACCTTAGAATAGGATTCGGGTTCGAATAAAGTCGGCTAGACTCGCATAAGAGCGTATGAGAGCGAGTGAGAGAGAAGTACAAACCTAATTCTAAGTGCTCACGGGCGTTGTACTGTAATTGTATATCCATCTTTATGTTGGAACAAAATTAAAACGGTTACTCATTAAGAGAATGCCGTGTTCATTAAGCCGTGTATTTAAATTACTGTATAGTCGTTAGTGGCAAGAAAAGGTTTCGAATGTACGTGACAACAAAGACAAAACTCACAAAGGGATATTCGCTGTTGTTACACCACTGGCAAATCTGCTGCTTTATTATAATGCTTAAAGACTCGCTGTATAAACGACGACGTTGTTTCTACTTTAAAGAGTTGCAATTGTGACAAGCACTTAGACATCCAAATTGAATTACGAATTACAAAGGACTATTTATTATTGAATAGCTTCTCAAATAGCTCGGGAAAAGGTTTCAGGTTTGGATTTGATTACACATGGACATGTTCACAATCATATCAGCTCGTTTTCAGTCACGTGGGCTTTGTCTGGTCTGAAAACCAGTCAGAATCAGAACTGTTTGTATTTAAGATTTATTCGTGACATTACCTATATATGTGATTAAAATTCTATTGCCACTTATAAGTAAGGTATTAAAAATGTTAAGGAGTAGTTTTTACCTATAACATCAGATCGTAATGCTGAATATTCACAGCCCCAATACGTCATGTGTAAAACTACTGTTTAAAAAGGTTGTAAAAAACACGCCCCGAAACTTACAAGCTATTAGCTCAGTAAGGACATTAAGCGCATGTCATCCATGTAGTTCGGTCGAGAGTATTTGCGGAAGAGCCGCACGAGGGCGCATGTTTTGCCGGTCGTTTCGCTACATCCGTGTCAATTACCAGGGAGTTTTCCCCGCGACGATTGCAGCCAATGGCCATCATTTAGGCCCTGCCCCAGTAATGCCTTACATCAGTTATATATGCGCGTTATTAAAGGCGACCCATTTAACCAATCTCGCGCTTAATGTCTCAATTAGAAAACAGATGCTGCGCGAACTGCAAATTTATGACTTTTTATTCGGGTTTCAGCCGGTTCGGAATTCACAAGTAATTTCGAACGGAATAAATCCGAAGCAATTTATTTAAATTGTATTTTAAAAGGGTTTGAAGCGTGATGTACGTTCTATTTTCAATTCATGGTACCCTTTTAAATTGAGGAGACCTAACCCCTAGACTGTTACTTTTACCAATACAGGGTATTCAATATAAACAATTTATCAACCTACATTTTATAATACCCACCTAAACACAGAAGAATAGAACACTATTTCACAGGTTTTTGATATTAACACGCACACCAACGTATGTATCACCCCTGATCTAACGTTACACGCATACATTTAAAGTCCTTCCACAAATCGTCACTAACTTTTAGGTCACTATTTCAAGCTTCCGATTTAGGTAAAAGTTTCCGTCGCAGCAATTTGTGAGAGCGATAATATCTGGATATAAATTCAAAGGATAACAATAAGACCCTTTATTGCCCCGTTGTTTTCGCAAAAACCATTCAACGATGTGGAGTTTTTGTGAACATAAAAACGGGTAACGTCACGTCCGTTGATATACAGATCTTTACGTCACGAGTTTATGGCCATTTAAATTTATTCCCCATTTATCGTTGACGTTATAATACTTTAAGTATAGTAATAACTGAGTTAGTAAGCGAAGTTCTTAATGTTGTTATATTCCACGCTATTAGTAATATTAAGTGAGGTGCATTTAGGAATGTTGTCGTCAATGTTTCACAGTAGTCCATATCTATGTTTTACCTTGGTCTAGGTAATAGATAAACAAGTACGGTCAATAACTTTACTATTGAGTTTCTGACTGACTGTTCTTGTTTCTTGCTCTTGCTTGAAAAAGATAAAGATAGAAGATATTTATTCAGTGACTAGACCGTACGGGCACTTTTACATGTCAAAATCTACCAGCACTTCCCGAGAGGAGACCACTGCTGAGAAGAAGCGCCGCAGGAAACTCAACAGTCAGTCACTTTTCCGCTTTAACGAACTTGATACATTTTATGCTAGTTCAAACCTGATTTTTAAGGAACAAGCAACCAACAGCAAGCAACAAGCAGCTTCGTCGGATACTGTAAACATACACAGTAGCCTACTAACCCGTTCGATGCAAACCCAATGTGCTCATAACATTTACTACCAAAGTCTAGTTGTTCAACAGACAGACAACGTGATCCCTAACTCTAAAGTAGTTGCTTATATTTCAGGAGCTAGGTAAAAGTAAATAGCGATTCAATTACTGGCAAAACGAAACCATTTTGTAAGCGGCCTAAGTTTCCCTAAGAGACCTATATTAAGTCAATCCATCGTCCATTTAATTCCATTATTCCCCAATTCACTACCTTCGATAGTAATGGACGCTGGAGCGTTGAAGTTACGAGACAGCTTTCGGATCTTAACTATATATCAAAATCAAAATTCTTTATTTACAGGCTACTAGGTCCATAGACCTTAAAAACACATGCATACACATACATATTTAAAACACAAATTCCTGATAACTAAAATACATCTTCATCTAGAAAAATGTCTTAAAATTATTAGCGTCAAGTCACGAGAAACAAATTACCTTAAAGTTAATAATTGAGTTGCTGTGACAAGGTTCTATAGTGACTTAAGAATTTTTCTTGACCGTACATACCACGAGATAAATAAAGCTTCCTTATGTAAGTATGTACTTACCTCAACATAATATTATATGCTTCGACCTACCTACTACCGATTCCAATCAACTCATTTGACTTTACTCAAAAGTAATTATATTTATTCTTAATTACAATATTACAAGTAAATTATTTCATAAGCTTTCAAAATTATAATCTCTTCACCCACTTAGTTCTCAAATTAATAAGTTATTAAGTTTGGCTTGAAAACAAAACTTTACCTAGGTACGTAATTATGAAAATTATTATTTACTAAAAACACTTACAACGTTAATCATGAATGTTAACTTAAGGGACAGCAATTAATTAAGTAACTTCAGTGTTTACAGAGATGTAATTAAACCCGTACCTAAGTAAATACCTAAACTATTTACTAATTACACAACTATTACAAAACTCTCCTCTAGAGACTAAATTCCACAACTTTTACAAAGAAATAAATTCAAAGACCGCTCGTTGTACATTTCAAAGGGAATTTTAAACGTAACAAGGATAAAAAGATAACCTTTTCATAGAATTTGAATAAAAGTGAATTAAAAAATAAATTGGGAAGGTAAGCCTTTTCAACTAAGCACAAAGCCATTTCGACCATTTCTGTTTCATTATGGATTTACGTTAACTGGCCACAATCGTTTGTTCAAAATATTTGGATGTTTATTTTATTTACAAATCGTATTCAGATCTTTTTTAAATAACTAAATACCTACAAAAATAAGTCTGAATTATCTTTTATTGTGCAGATGAACTCTATCTTTCTGATATCATATACTTTGGCCCTGTACTGCCGTTTTCTCACGATGTTTTCCTTCACCGTAATCAGTTCAAAGTCAACATTATGATATCACCAAACTCACTAATTCTCACTTACGATAAGACAGATTGCTTCTCTTTCACTTTTTCTCGGCGGAGTAGATAAACTTTAAGGCACATGCAAATGAAGTTGTGGGCGACATCTAGTATTTAATAGATTCGCGATCGTTTCGTGTGACACCAGACCTATGGGGTTTGAATTGTTCAACGGATTTATGAGGCGAGAAGCCGCAGCGTGACCGCTCTGGGCCACCTTGCATAAGACATGAGGCTGCCCCCACACTCGCCCGAATTAGGTCGAGATTTATAAATTAGTTAAAATTCTCGGCCAATGTGTGAATAATGTTTAATTGGACTATTTTTTAGATTAACAATATTTTACTTAGTTTTTAAACATACTTTTAGTTTTTAAACATCTATTTCTGGTAAATTTAGACAACCATTGTTTTAAACTTAAACGCCTGTTTAATTTAAGAAATATTTATCGCAGAAAAGTGCCATATCAATCAAAATTGAAATAACAAAAAAATTGATAAATAAATAAATAAATATTGTAATTTTTCGGATAAGTTTGTATTTATCTCACTTTATCAGTCATGCAACCATCGATAAGTTAACTGAAAAAGTAAGAAAAATACGAAAAACATCAATTTATCAGTGGTGTTTATATTTTTCATGCATTTTTAAAAAGAAGCAATGTGTACCTACATAATTATATGTATACTACATAAAATTGGGGACACTTTAAGAACAAATCTATAATATATTACATATTACAAAACTCGCAGCATAGAAACATCTATGAATAAACAAATGAGAAACGAATTTATTGGATAGATGAAGATGAAGAATGATAAAGTTACGTGGATAAAACTGTCTAGCTTTCTAGAAGCAAATGTGTGAAAATCAATTTACTAAAGCGTATATGCTAGTGAGGATAATAGTAGTGACCTGAGATACCTAAATAATATCAAGTTCATGGCTACAAGACTTTCTTGTTAGTACCTACACTTTGGGCCATCTGCCTGTTTAGGTACCCTGTATCAATACATACTCGTAGTATAAAATGAAGTCGCCCTCCGCGTCTGTCTGTCCCTATGTATGCTTAGATCAACGGGTATCGATGCGGTTTTCACCATCAGTTAGATAATTCTTCACTAAAGGTTTATGTATATAATAGAACCCAGAGCGAAGCGAGGGCAGGTCGCTATAGGCTATATTTTAACATATGTAACCGAAGCGAAGCGAGGGCGAGTCGCTGGTTTGTCAATAAAAAAAAACAGTTGACGTGATTTCCATGCAGGAGGAGAGATACATGCAATGATATCAGGTGATAAGATCCATTGTGGATCGTGAATAAGATAGTATATACATATGTACATCAGTACCTATATAAAAACACTTATGTTTGAAGAGAACATTCTCCATTTAGTAAAATACGCAATTCAGTAAGATTCCAATGCGTAAAGCCGCAAACTTTGTTATCCCTAATTCCACCGTCTGAGGTAAGAGCCCTCAGCCTTGGCCCAACACTTAACGTTTCAAATCGAATCTTAAACGGGATTACGAGTATAACTAAAATTCAGGAGCACTTTCGTCTCATGTCGCCAATGCCTTGCTTTCCCACGTTTCTGTGGAATATATGAGTAGGCACTTTGGGGATACAATTAAAGATTAAATGTTAGTCAGCTTAGTCAATTTGATAGAATCTACGGAGAAATAATATAATACATATATTATACATATCAGAGACAATCTCACACAAATTGACCTATTTAGTTCCAAACTAAACTCTAGGCTTGTACCTATTAAGGGTACGAGGCAAGGATATGATACTAAATAAACAATAAATAAAGATTCGCAAAATCAAATATTTAATAGTGTTTTATAGCGTAAGTAGGTTGGGTAAGTAATTATATTTAATCTACTCTACTCGAGTAAATAACGAGGATAGAACCTATGGACTAGGGCGATCTGTATAAGATTGTTAAGTACCTAAATAAAAACCAGTCAAGTGCGAGTTGGACTCGCGCACTGAAGGTTCTGTATACATTTGGCCGGTTTTTAGTATTCGTTGTTTTTTATAGCGTTTGTTCTATAACCATACCAAGTTTAACGCTTGTACGTATTGCCGTTTTTACGATAAATTAAATATTTACAAAAAAACGTTGAAATAAAACCGTTTCTCGTATGGGGACTCACCTTATTATTTTACTTTTTGACTTTTTTATTATTTGTCAGGAAATTCGTCGCTATATCACCATATTCTGTAAAAAAAACGGGCTATCATTTACGGTTCAAAAGAAACAGTTGTTTAAAGTTAGGACGGACGGACTTACAGCGTAGGCTAAGTAATAGGGTCCGTTAGGCACCCTTCGGGTACGGAACCCTAAAAGCTAAGATTAGTATGGTATTCTTGAAGAAACCGATAGAATTGGCTGCGTTTATTGAGACACCGAAATAATAAATATATTCTTTAGTAAGACTTAAAATATTGATTTAATATTCGAAAGGGCTGCCTATCAGAGAATAATGCTGTGTGGTAATTACAAAACAAGTCGCTCGTATAAAAATAAGGTTATTTGTTTTCAATTTAAATGCGCTTCATAGTGCTTACGCCTTTATGCAGACCGCGTTGCCAATAATCGTTAAGTGTCACGTGACGTCACGATACCCATTCGATTCATAAGTAAATTATATACGTGTGATCTACGAGTATTATATAAGAGCGCTGGAAATAATGAATTCGCTTACGTAGCGTTACGATCCTCGGATCATTGAATAAAGATGAGGGATCAAAGGAAATTACGTGTCCTCGATAAAATTTGTGCTGAGCAAAGAAATTCCACTTTCTTAAAGACATGCTCGTTTGCATGCCTTAGACTAGCATTTTAGCTGGCGACGACCCACCAATGTAAATGCATTACTTCAACCAACCAGCTTTAACCTAAACCCCAGAATAACATTAGCCGTCCAAATCCGCAGCAGATTTTTGAAGAAGCCTACTACAATCGAAATTGAAAAGGATTACGTAAATAGAAGATCTCGGTAGACAAGAACGCAGATTAACAAGTAACACCGCACGATGCGGAGCCGCAGAAAATTCAAATGTATAAATTAACATATAAATCGAAAAGATTTACCCTAAACAAGATCAAAGGAATTTGTCCGAAGCTCGGGGAAGGCTGGAGCCTGATGACTGTTTATGGCTGGGTATCGGGAAGAATGCGCGGGGTCTCGCGATACAGGGTGTATTTACATTTTGTGCCCCGTTTGGTCGAAAAAGTTCATCGCTTCATATTATGATACCTTCATAACGGGGCGCTGACGCCCGGAATATGACATGAGCGTTTTATGCTGTATATTTTATCCCTTCCTGATAAGAGCTAGGTACGTGAGAGAACTTGATTTGCGCAGATGATGTTATTCCATCAAATAAACGGTCAATGCGGTAACAACAAATTTCAGATTATTGGAATTGGAATCGTGATGGAATTTTCGATGACGATATCCTATTTTAGAGCTTTATGTGAGGTAGGTAGTTTCTGGTTTGTGCGTTATACGGCATGTCTCGATAAAAATATGAGAAATGATTTAGGTCTATAAAGATAAGTGACGTATATAGATAGGGACGTAACAGATGGTCTGTTATAGCGGCTCACTACTGAATAAGGCTTCTTCAGATGTTTTTTTTCTGAAGCAATCTCTAACATGTTTATCACGATATACCTGTCTTGCCACCGATAAAATACTTAAATCTGGTAATAAAATAATATTTTCTTGTAACATTCAAAGTGGAAAAAGTATCTTTGGAGAACCTTAAATGCAACAACAATCAATGAGGCTCCATTAAATAAACGAGATCCCACTTGGAGTTGGCTTTCCTTGGCCAAACGGTGGCCATAATAATAACGCTTAAGTATCATTGCCTTTGTAAGTACCGATAATACTAGTGGAAAAGATACCGAACTCCCTAGCTGCAGGTGTGGTAATTGGGTGTTTGGTTCGAACGGTTCTTAGGAAATTAATAAATGGAATCGCCGTTTAGCATGACACCAGCGAAAGCTATAACCAGTTTGCCGATTCTTTTGATGTTACGTGCTGGTCTAAGGCGCGTCACAGACGGAGATGTTATATATATATTACGGTATATTACGATATATTTTCCGTATATTACTCTTTCAACTAATACGGAAAATATACGAATATATACCGTAAGATGCCGTGCCATAATATATATATATTTTGGCGTATTCATATATATAAGAGCGCCGTGTGTAATGCGCTTAATTGCCAGGAGCTAATTATTTTTAATTTATTTTATATTCAAGACGTGTACCTTAAGAAGTTATTGAACTTTGGTATCTACTAGATCAAGTTAGTATATTAAAGGCCCCTAAGGTATACCTACACACCTTAGTGGGGTATGTTTGGGTACTAAATTTGACGTTCCACAATTACGTTAATGTACTTATGTAGAAATTTGTAGTGAGGCGCGTGTTCATGAATTGAAAACACTATACATATAACACTTTCAAGGTACAGGGTGCTTTTAATTTTTTCTTTTTTCGTAAGTGATAAAGTAAAACAAAGATTAGAAATTAAAATGCTTTAGTTTAATGTGTACACAATTACTGAGTTATAAAGATACTTTCCTTAGTCGATAAGTAAGTAGACCCGTATAATTGTACAATAACCAAACAAACAGAGGTCCCTAGCTTGGCTGTGCATAATGAGTTATTATTTTACCAAATGTTTGCCTAACATTGGATACCCTTAAATGGCTCGATAACACAAATATGTGTAATAAGTTCGCAATAATACGTAAAGGTACAAGACTGTTTTGGAAGCTTAGGGGTACAAGGGTATAAATTCATATTTGTGGAAACTTGTCCACTCCCATGTTTATGCCTTTGGCTATGGGACCGCACCGGGCACATCAAATGAATTCGCTTAAGGGACATATCTAAATAGTTATATACAGTATCTTTAAACTTGTTTTAAATTATTGCATTTTATAAGATCAACAATGAAACATGTTGATCTAGAAAGTACTTTCTTATTTAAGTATTTGGCCTTGACTGAGAGTGCTCCAGGCTATAATATGGTTTGATAATATCGTAGATGGCTTAAAAAGACAAAAGCCACAATCCTTAAATAATCCAATTTGTTATGCCACACACTCAAGTTGTGAATGGTAATTAGTTAAATTGAAAATTCCGGCGCAGCAGGCTGTAACTGTTAAATTGGCCATCGACGGAATCTTATCGACTAACCTGTTTCCCGTAAAAACTCGGAGTGGTCGTTACAGTTCCGGTGTTTATTTAACGTAGCATTACGCCTCGGTTTGCATTCCCTGCTTATTTGATTAGAATCGTCATACTGGTTTTGTAACTATTTCGACTACTACGCTAAATAAACATTAACTGCTGCACTTAGAGACGTCAACTAAATTTTAAGTGTCATTAAAGTTGCTGCTGTCACTTTCTTTGCTATAGCAATAGAATAAGACGCAGCAACTTTAATGAAACTTATAAATTAATTGACGTCTCTGAGTGCGGCAGTAAGTAATTTTATAAAATTTTGGCGCTGAATGATAGTAAATTTTAGCAAACTAAATACGCCATTAGTGACAAAACTACCTGCGATTCCAGTCCGAGGCAACATAATACGCTATATCACAAGGTGATATAGTAACACAAGGCGATATAGAAACCTATCGGAATATGGGTGATGTCCCTAAATTTTACCAACTTACATTAATTATACGAACATGGCTACTGTAAAAACATATAATAGTAGTTTATGTGACTGGTGCATAATGCCTAATTATGTACAGTTACATACACTATTTTATCTACATACATATTATAAGCTCTCTATGATGTGTTCAGGAACCGCAGGTTACGACCGGCATAGCCGGCATTGATCAATTTATTAGAACGTCAAAAATGGCGGCAACCATAGTTTTTTTTTTTATTCAGAGACAATCTAGAGTCGGCCTCTACTATCATATCGTTCGATATCAAATTATCAAGTAACATATGAGATTTGTCAAAATTGTATGCAATTGACATTTCATTTCGAATTAAATGTCATCTCGAATGATATTAGAATTGAGGTCAAATAAAATTGTTTATAATTATTATTATATAAGAACATTATGTTACTGCTACAGATAAGAAAATTATCATAGTAAAATTGATTGTTGTAATGCTGGTCATTGCCCACGGATTCTGAACGCATTATAGAGGACTTATGATATGTGTGTAGATAAAATATTTTACTTTCCATATTGTTTTAACTGTTAACCCTTAAAAGTCTTGGTGGTTTCAGATGTTATCAGAAATCACCGGCAAGCGTATGGCGAGGCACGCGACCGCCCCTGTTTATTTCGTCTGGCGCGATAAGGCTCGGTAATTATAAACATAACTCATGCCGTCTTGTGACTGAACGCGCGTGTAAACATTTCAAAGCAAATTCAAGAGCTTTTTATAAAGCATTGCAACAAAATGGGATACAATGTCAAGACGCAATTCTTAAAACTAAGATATTGTCCCAGTGTTGTTACTGTTTTATTTGTTTTTTAATGATTATGGCTTCTTCTTTACAAAATGATTAACATGAAACCTATCGTTTTCAATCAACACAAGACTGATCAATCCCAGGTGCAGTTTGTTAAAGTTAATATTATGATTAATGTTCAGTTGGCCACCGCACCTGGTTGTAATAAAATTTTAGAAACTAAAGTAAAAAGTCTACTGCTTCAATCAACTAATATTTTATTTTCAACACACCTTAGCTCTTTGTTTCAATTTGCAGTACTTAAAATAGAGCAATATAAAATTCTTAATTGGCTGGAAAGCAACACGGTCGTGTATTATTTTCCCTGACTCGTGTTTTCCTGTCAGGTTTTAGAAGTCCGCTTATTAGTTAGCCTGACTACGTTGAATAACAGCATATAACTTGTCGCCACGCCCTAGTTTTTCTTTATTTATATTAAAACCCGCGTATAAATTTCATTCTCCCTTAGTGTTGAACAGGTATATAAAAACACCCTGTAACTGGATATTGTGTTTCCAATCCACGAGCACGACTTAAACTAGTTTTTGTTTAAAATTTGAGACCAGATTTCTCAGTTTTTTAGGGTTACGTACGTACCCGAAGAATGCCCAACGGGACCCTATTACTAAGCCTAGGCCTAAAATGTATCTTTTGAACCTTAATATAGCTGTTTTTTTGCAGAATATGTGATATAATGGCGAATTTCCTAACAAATAATAAAAATGTCAAAAAGTAAAATAATAAGGCGAGTCCCTATAGAAACGTTTTACAACGGTTTTTTTGTATTTGTTCTATCTTAAAAACGGTAATACATCAAGAGTCAAATTTGGTATGATTATAGGACAAGCCCTATAGACACCAGTATTATGTTGTCATCTATTTAATTAATGCATTTCATAACGGCAAATATTTTTGTGATGAGCGATATTCGTTGGAGTCTTAGATACTGTGTAATAACTACACACTATCACAAGTGTGTATTTCTTAAGTATGTTTATCTTTTTAATACCTGTAGAACAAGCCTACAGCTTTGTTAAGGACTAGGGCGATTTGTGTGAGATTATCCCGAGATATTTATTTTATTAATTAGTATACCTACAGTGTGTTCAGAGTCCCATACAAAAGCTACATTTGTGCGACATAAATAAGGCCTCCGTTGCCCGTAAATTTTTAATTATATTCGTTTCGTTAAGTTTTATCGAACGATAGCATTCCGCACACGCATGGCCCTTTGCAGCCCTTTGATTTAGCAATTAACTTTAATAGCCATTAGGCGGAAAAATTGATTTGGCGCGTTTTAGGAAGGTTTTGTAAGTCAAAAGACTTGATCTTGTGACAAGTAGTGAATAAAATTGGGATACTTGACTGTAATATAACTTAAAAGTAGCTACCTACTGAAATAACAACACCCTATATAATCGAGGCCCTTTGAGAACTTTACGACGTCTTATATGAGCGGTGCATCTGCTACAGCCACATCATGACACAATATTGCATTACACACGTTTAAAAATACCCGGATGCATATATACTTAATTTCAGATAAATAATCGAGAAAAAAAGCCGTGGTAACTAGCCTAGTGGTTTGCCGACTCTTAAGCAGAGGGTCGTGGGTTCGAACCCACTCGAATTTATGTGCGAATTATAATTTGTAAATTTACCATGAGCTTTTCGGTGAAGGAAAACATCGTGAGGAAACCTGCACACACCTGCAAAGCAATTTGACGGTGTGTGCGAAGTTCCCAATCAGCTCTGGGCCCGCGTGGGAACTATAGCCCAAACCCTCTCATTGTGAGTGGAGGCCTGTGCCCAGTAGATGGACGTATATAGGCTGGATTATTATTATTATTTATTATAATTAAGAAAATCGAAAAAATATGTGACGTGGGTGCTATGGTATGGCTCACAGTGAACTACAAACTGTGAGCCTGATGTGACCACTGCCATAATATTTTCATACAGGAAATAAAGGGAAAACTCATGGGAAGTCGTAAAAAAATCGAATTATTATGGTAAAACAGAAATCAATACTTGTCTAAATAGCTTTATAATTTTCTTAGTGACGTTAACTGTAACGTTACTTTAGTTTTGCAATAAAATTGGTTAATAACTTAATATTACAATTGCTACTTCCCTTTTGGTATGAAACTTACTTTGTTTTCAAGTATGCATTTTCGAAATAACACACCTCTCGTGTGAAAACAAAACAGTCCCCGTTGACTGGTAATGCGCCGCGACACGCAAGCCCTAAACCCTTGACGCACGGAACAACAATATAAATCAGCATTTAAAAAACTTTTATGCGTTGTAGTAGCAAAACTTGCGACTTAGTAACGAAATAAATACTACCCTATTTCTAGCAATCGGGTACTAAGAGCGTAGAAGCGTAGCGTTTATCTACGAGATTTCGTAGCGCGTAGGTCTGCTACGTAGGATAGTCATTTTAGACGCCATTGTTTGCTGGTAACCAAAACATAGTAATACTTAATAATTAAATATACGCGTAGGGTATCGATTTTACCCGACATTATTTAGGAGGGCATTGTTTCTGACCTGTATGTTTGTGGTTAAGGATGTTTGGTTATTGCTTCCCTTGTAGAAGCTAAACCTGTGGCCCGATTTAGACAAACAAGAAGTCAAAATATTTGAAATAGCGTCCCAAGTAACACTGGATATTTTGATTAAAAAAAAGCCAGAATGGCAAATTTGGGGGTTTAGAGGTATTATAAACATAGATATTCACTTGTATAATACATATATTTATTTATTTAAACTTCTTTGCACAATACAATCAAATGTAAAACGGACTTAATGCCTAAAGGCACTCTCTACCAGTCAACCACATAATTAACAGAAAAACCACAGGTGCATTGGAAAAACTAAACTAAACGTAATATGGTTTTATCTAATCTTGATTATTTTAAGACTGTCTTCGCGGCTTCTGTTTGATAAAAATATTTTAAAAATTGTGAGTGCGTTTGTGTTAACGCCTTGTCAAGAATTTTGTTTGTGTGAGTTCTGTTCTGTGACTAACAGCCGTAGTTAAATTAGTCTTATCCGGTCTGGCTAACTTGTAAATAGGTGTGCGGGGTAACTTCAGCCGTAAGTCAGTTACCTGAGGCGTGAGCAGGTCTTTGTCGCCGACCCGGACGCGACCTACAACACAATTACGGAGCTTTGCATTATTAAAATGTTACTTTCCAAGTAAAAAAACGGTGAATAAAATCTTTCTAGGCTACCACGGCTTTTTAAAAAAACCCTAAAAAACAAAAATAAAAGATTTACCCAAAAGAAACAAAAATAAAACAAAAAAAACCGGTCTATAGCTGGGGTTCGATCCCGCGGGTCTCCGCGTAGAAGCCCACCGCTTAAACCATTGCGCTAGGCAGACGGCGACTGCCGCAGCGAAATTACGAACCATATAGCGCGGGATATCTTATTTGAAAATACGGGGAAAAAATTTTCGCCCCCGTAAACCCCTGCATCGCAATTTTCGTCGAAATCGTTAGAGCCTAATATATACAAATGTTTCTCGTTTAATAGTAAAGGATTGTTTAATTTTATATAATAATATGGAGCATAACATAATATCTTGTAATAAAACTTGTACACTAAAATATTTAAATACATTCAAATTTATCTAAAAGTATATAGTTAATAAGTATCGTTGCTTGAAGCTCATTAATTAAATTATGCTCCATACGCTGCTTTAAATTCACAATACTTACTTATATCAACTTTAACAACAAAAATCAAAACGAATAGCGGCTTTATTATTATTATATCAGTTAAAAGTATAAAAGTTTTAGTCAATCAATTAGATTAACATAAGTTTATCAAGCTACAAAAATGTAGCTAAAAATGAGACAACATTCCCTCATCCCACAAAATATCCTAAATAAAGTGAAAAACAAGTCTGTTTATTGCGCCACACTGCAAAAGGAACTACAGAACTGCCTGACATTTATAGACGCGATTGTGTATTTATGTCCTTTTAATGGTCGCGCACATTACCGCCCCAGCCGCATTAGGAAAGAAAACATGACAATTGAACTTATACTGGTTCAGGTTGCGAGAAGTTTCTGGAATGGTTTTGTTAATGACGTATGAAAGCTATAAAAAAGTCATGGTAGCACGATAAATTACTCTGTTACAACTGATATAATATAGTTACTGAAATTCATGCGTTCATTTGATACTAGCGATCCGCCCTCACTTCGCTCCGGGTACTATTATATACATAAACCTTCCATGAAAAATTATCTAACTGCCGGCTTAACATGCATGCACGAGATAAAATTTGACTCGTGCTCGAGAAACGAATACCACATGCAACTGCAAAATTTTATCTCGTGCTTGCTTGAAGGTCTGATGGTGAAAACCGCATAAAAATTCGTTGCGTAGTTTTAAAGATCTAAGCGTACATACTAGACTTTGTTTTATATTATATACCCAAGTAGCACAAAAGTTGTATTAAGAGCTTATACAGCCATTATAACTCTAGTTTCAGCATTTGAAGGGCTGTATAAGCTCTTATACAGCTTGTGTGCTACTTAAATGGTGATTTAGAAGAGGATTTTGCAAGTAGCCTTTTAGTTATATTATAGGGGTAAGACAAAATTAATAAAAATAAATCAGGAGACTACCTTACACAAATTTATGTGGTAGTGGTTTTGGCTTATATTGGTGGTAGACAATGATATACATACTTATATGGATAGACTTCTACATCATCATGTATACCAAAATACTGATGTTGGACTAAGATATTATATCCACTAAGATCGGTTCTGTTTACTCACATCCAGCTGTTCCCCGCGATCTTCTTATGCCTGTCAACACTGCACTTTCCGACATGTGGCGCCACTCTATATCCTTTCTGCATCAAAAGCCATATGAATAAGGGATTTATTGTTTATTATATCCATTCACTCTTTTGCATTCATTTAGTAGTAAAAACATAAAAAACCGTGAAAAAAAGGTTTTTCAGCACCGAGGTGCAATTCCTTATTGGAACCTACTCCAAATAGGCTGTGTTTTCACCAGAGCTGAGTGAGGCAGCTAAGCGGTGTCTGAGGAAAATCCACCAATAGGATAGCCGCGCTGTGTGAGGCTAGTAAAATAAAGTAATCTTATTTAGCTTAGCTGTCTCGCACAGCTTTGGTGGAAACGCAGCCTTAGTCCAGTCCAACCAACGCTGCGTCTTTCAATACAATTGTGACCAAATTTTATACTTTATCTTTAAAATTAATTACGTTAAAAAATTAATTGAATATACTTTCACTCATTGTCAGTGAAATTTCGGTATTACTAAAATTTACTAAGTACAGTCGACCTTATAAGAAGCTGTACATTTTAGTACCTTGTCATCGTAACGTATTAAAGTGAAAATGGTTTGAAGTTAGTATATCAATACCAAAAGGTACCGTCAAAAAAAACTTGATGAAAAACGCGACCTTTATCTTTCGTTTAATAATTGATCGTGTGTAATTCCCGAAGTAGAAAAAAAAACAGCCATAACTGCTGAAATAAAACCGAATACATCTATACGGATCATTATTCCGTAAAATACCTACCGCCCGCCGGCCCGTCTTGGACTCTGTTGTTATGGTAATAACGCATATTATTAATAGCATTATGGCCATACACTATTACATTACGTAGTAATATTCTAACTGAATTTCGTTAAATAAAAGAGCACTTGATAACTTTTTGTGTAATGTTATGAGTAGTGAATAATATTTTTTAATTTACAAAACACCACTGAATCACAAAGTTATTAGCTGGTCGTTGTCAGGGGCTTTAATCAATGTTACCAAAATGATATCACAAATTATTATGCTACGATAGGTGTGGTAGCTCTTAACTAAGGGTTTCGTGAGAAAAAGCACACGTGAGAGGCATAGTCGAACTTGTGAAAAAGGTTTCTTACTACGTTAAGAGGATTGTGAGTTGACGCCTTTTCACACAAACGGCTATAACGTTTCCAACACCTAAATGTTAACCGATTCCGACCAATATTTGATATGTGAAATGAAAATGAAAATGAAATAGATTTAATCAATCTCACACCATCACCACCTTAAAATTATAACAACATATTATTTAAAAGTTAAAATAGGGTGCGGCAGTGTGACATCGATAGGGGCTGCCACTCAGCATTATGTTGCAACACTTGCTAGCGCTGCAACGCTGGTGTTCTGTGGAGCCCCAGGTCGTGTGCGACAGCAACCGGCAACGTCCATTCAAATACAATTCAAATACAATATGTGGTCAGTCGGAACAAAAATTCATACAAAAATTGTTTTCATACAAAAGTATTTTCGACCATAATCTCTTTATAATACACTCTTTTCTATACATACGGACAGTTTTTGTTCCGACTGACCACATATCAAAAATTGGTCGAAACTTTTGTATGGAAACACGTCAACTGACAATCCTCGTCTTCTTTACTTCTTAAAAAAATACATTTTATTGAAAACAATAATTTAAAGACAATTATCGTGAAGTATCGTCGGCGTGGCACAGCCGAGACGAATTCGGCGGGATAGGTGCTCGCACTCGAAAAAAATAGATGTGGATTTTATTTAACGGAATTCTAAAAAGAGCTCCATGTGCGATTCTTAAACAGGAGTTCAATGTTGCTGGAGTAATGAATATTTACGATGCTCTCGGAGCCCTCGAAGTTGGGCACCCTCATCATGATGTACGAGTGGCGATAAATAGGACATGAGTACCGGGAAAAAGGGACAGCAGTACATTGAATAACATTTCTAAAACCATTGATTCCCAGTACCTCTACGCATGAACTCTTCCTAGTGTCAAGTAAGTAATCGTCATCGAAAAAATTGATTGTGATTCGAACCTCCCCGTGTCCGTATTTAGTACTAAAACCTACCACGAACTTTGAAGTTGACATTTTGCATAATACCTATTTATTTAATGTGCTCAATGTTCTAAGTGGTCAGGATAATTATGTCATTCCTAAATAAGCTCTAACTATTAATAACGCAAGTTTGGTGTTTTGTTAACAAGAGAAATTTGAGGTTGAGGTTAGCTCGTTACAGGTTCTAGAACTATAAGTTTTGCTCGAAACTAGATCTGCTCCGATCTGCAGGGCATTAATTTCCTTTGATCAAAATCGACTGACTGACATTCGTTTCAGGAATTATGACAATAAGATAATTAGTGCGAAATACAGTTGTTGAATAATCAAAGCTTATTGAGAAAGCGAGATTTATAACCACCAAGCGCTGTTTATATTTGTAACAATTTTTTTAAATATTGATATACCTTGTACAAGCTGAGGTAATACTTAGCTTAGTTGGGTCGTCTATATTTAAAGGTGGACTTGATGGTCTTTCTTAAAAAAAATCTAATTAAAATTTACTAATGCACAGCAGTGTTCCGGCTAATAAATCCACTGCAAATATTCAGTCGTTACGTTACGTTTTACGTTAGAAAAAAACGGTGCCCGTTCAACTAGAAGCTCAACCAAACAAGCATTCCAAACTGTCACAAGATTACAAAAAAATTAAGAGAATAACGTGAAATAATGAAAGTCTCAGAATACAATTTTTAGATAAGATAAGATAAGATAAGATAATCATTTATTGTCATAACTGTGTACATTATAATATAAAAGATGTCATGCATTACAATAGTCCCAACAGTTTATCCATTTCGGACGTACAATAGTTATAATTTTAAAAATAATTTTACAAAGTAATAGAGAAATATTCTTTTAATTCATAAAAACTTTTGCTAAGTAGCCATTCCTTAATTTTCCTTTTAAATTCCATTCCATTTAGTGACTTAATATATTCTGGCAAATGATTAAATATTCTAATTCTAGTAACATAAGTGCTTTTTTTAAGGATATATGGCACCAGTCATGAATATTATCAAACATGTTGTTAGCTCCTATTTTGTGTCCTGCCGTTCTACCAACATCTTCCTAACTTTTAACTCCGATTGCTCAACAGTCAAACTTCGTACCCACCATCACGACGGCACCATCGCTACTCCCCATAACATTCGGATTTATTCAGACGTGAAATTAAACAAGCCCCCGAGCTCTCTCTATCACAATTTATGTTCGCACTAGATTGTAAAGGTCGAGACAAGATATCAGAGGGTACCCTCATTAATTGACGCAGTGATGGCCGGAGGTATTTCGTACCTGATTGCACAGTCATGAGTTAGTGATTTTGTGGACAAATTACATCTGGGGAACTGATGATGTGAAGTGATTTGGTGCCAGGGGTTTGTGGATCGTTTGCCAATAATAGTTTTTATTGCTGATAGACAAGCCGTCCGTTTGATATAGATTAAAGCAAAATGTGTGGTATTTTCTGACTTACAAAACACTTTTATTATCACTTTGTTTTGTGTTTTTGGTTACTATTTACATGGTCTTATTAATAGCACGATAAGATCGACGGTGCGGCAATCTTTTAAAGTTATTTTTATCTGTCTGTGGTTTATATTTCACAAAAAGTAACACTTTTATAATTTAAATGGATGGGGTGCAATCAACAGTTGTACGTGCGAATACCGCCCTAAGGTTGTGTTTGTTTTACCAATAACCCGGGTTGTCATACAACTGAGTAGCAGTCATGCGAAGATTGGGGCCGAACTCTAGTAAAACACAACATAAATAATACATGTAAAGTTAAAATGTCCGCTGTCAGAATTTGACTGCCAATAGGTAGCACAAGTAATTCGGAGTACCTATATTTTTTTTCGAATTATAAGCATAGATACCATTTTAAAAAGCAATAAAGAATAATATTTTTATTATTACCCTTTTTATTAGGAAATAAATGAATAATAGTAACGTAAAAAGTAATACATATGACGCAAAAATAACTTAACTTACAAATCGCAAGCGATGCAGTTTCATTTCACTTTAATGCAAGCAGAACAATATCGATACTCGTATATTGAGTAGTGAACAAACTGAGTCGCGAATGCAATACACGGGTCCTCTTATTGCATATTTACTTTGTAAAATGAGCATGAATGTTCTGAAATCTCTTTGATAATTTATTTGTAATGTGTATAGCAACATTAATATGTATAGTCAACGGGTTGTTGTTTACGAAAACCTTTCTGGAACCTGGTATTATTTATAATTTTCATAATTTTCACGACGATTTATTTAGATTAATATTTAGGCACTGAGTGGTATTCCTCGTGCAACAATTCGCGGAGCTTCCAACGGAATTAAATGCTCAAAACTCATTAAAAGGCGCCATATTTTTAGCCCTAGGAGTCCCCTGGCAACGAGCAATTTATAACAATAGGTGCTAATTATGAAGGCTATGGTCTCGCGTGCAATGGCAACACAATTATGCTAATCTTATTAGTTCATCCACTTCGTGCCGAGCAGTTTTATGTTGCTGCACAAGCACTGCATAGCGCGTTGCACTCTACTTTTCTCCCCTCCTTTGCGTGTTAACGTAACCTATAATTATTTACCTAAGTCCAACAACTTTGCGCATTTAAAGATGCTTCATATCTTAGTCATCAAGATACAAAACTTCGGAAAGGTAAATCAAACATCCCCTTATCGTACAGCGGGAAACAAAGAAGCATTTTTTTCAATCGGCCAACTTTTATGATGCCCGGAGTAAGTACGGATTTCAGCAAAAACCCCGCCTTTCTAACTTAAGAAATTTCACTTAAGAAACAAAAGTACTCCAATAAAAGAAGAACAATCATAAAAAGAGAATGTAAGCGTGGTTCTTTAAAAGTGTGGGCCGGCTCGGCGGGCTTACCTATAGGGTTATTTTAGGATCCCTTAATACAAGGCTATCGTAGATTGGCGCTACGCGGAGCGATATTACGAAGGGCAGAAGCGAGACGACCTCCAATTTATTGCGTTGCTTTGAACGAAATGTTGAACTGGAGTTTAAGTTGACTCAATTTCAAAGTAATAATAATTTGCTTTTTTCAACGTGACAGTGACCCAATTATCACATATTTGTATTTTAACTCACATTCATTACAAAGAAGAACATTATCCATATTCGATATCATGAAATTGATAAAATGAAGCCATCGAAAATTAAATATTAAGAAAATAAAAATAAAAATGGTGTATAAATAAAATTTCAATTAAAATATAGTGAAATTTTAAATAAAATTGCACGTTTTTAATTTAAAAAAGTGCACATTATTAATTGGATTTTAAACATTATTGTACTAGTATTCCAAAGGTACCTTTAACTTAAATGGACATAATAATAATGTTTTTACCTCACTAGCTCGGAAAGCCCTTTTTTATTCTTTAAAAACAGATAGCAAAACTGCATTTTATCCACAAGGGTGCAAAGAATATTTGAAATCCAAACGTGTTATTAGTTCCTTTTTTAAACATAATGACATGTAAAAGCCAGTCCAGACATGACAATTTTCGCCCATCGTTTTAAATTGTCTGAACAAATCAAGTAGGTGGTGTGGGCACAAAAATAATTTTATATTGAATTGTATTCAATTAAAAACATAAACTCGTGAAGGCTGATTTTTACATATTTCAGTTGTTTTTCTTAACCTCGCTTTAGTGAGGAGAAATATTTGTGTTACACACGGCTGCAAAGTTATACGTCTCGTGTGTTGCAACACTCGCTACGTTTAGGATTCTATTTTTGAACCACTGCTTCGCTCAGGATTCTATTTTCGAACCACTCGCTTCGCTCGTGGTTCAATCACAAAAACCGGGCGTGGATAAGATGGAAAAAATACCAGAACCTGACAGATTACGAGACCTTTTCTATATTACGTGAACGTTTTAAAGCACAATCGGCGATATGCTATAATAAATACATAAATTTAGTCGAAGATAGTATCCCTGATAATATAAAATATTTTTGGACTTACATCACAAATCGTAATCAATCTTCTTATATTCCTAGTGCCGTTACGTTTGAAAATGCAACTGCAAACAATCCTGAGCAGATATGCGAATTATTCTCATCCTTTTTCGAGTCTGTGTACGAGCCTTCCAGCTTGCAAACCGAGGACAACTTAGTCGAGACAGAGTCTAACTTTGCCACTCATATTAACACGGTCACCATTCTGAGACATAGTATTGAACAGGAATTAAAACACCTTGATGTGACTAAAGGCCCTGGCTCTGATACCATACCGCCTATATTTTATAAACACACTGCAGAAAAAATAAGTGTACCCCTTGAAATTATATATAATAAATGTTTAAAGGAAGGAATCTTCCCCTCTATCTGGAAAGCTGCAAACATTATACCGGTGCACAAAAGTGGGTCTAAAAAAATGGTCGAAAATTATAGACCTGTATCTATTCTCTCTACTCTGTCAAAAGTCTTCGAAAAACTAGTTTATAATGGAATTTATCCCCTTTTACATAATCAGATTATTCATCAACAACACGGTTTTGTACAACGTCGTTCTACGACTACTAACCTTTTAATCTACACAACCTACTTATTCGAAAGTATGGACAGTAATGTTCAGGTAGACAGTGTCTACACTGATTTTCGAAAGGCTTTTGACAGAGTGGACCATAAGATATTGCTTGAAAAAATTGCTTTTAATGGTATACGTGGTAATCTATGGCGTTGGTTCAAATCTTATATATCCAACCGCACTCAGAAGGTGGTAATCAATGGTTATGAGTCACACGCAATCTCTGTCACATCAGGAGTGCCTCAGGGGTCTATTTTGGGTCCTTTATTATTTATACTGTTTATCAATGATATAAGCGATTGCTTTAGATATTCCAATATACTCCTTTATGCAGACGACTTAAAAATATATCATACTGTTCGTTCTGACAATGACTGTAACAAATTTCAAGAGGACCTGACTCGTTTCTCGGAATACTGTTCCAAAAATAAGCTTTCATTAAACCTAGACAAATGTAAGACTATTAACGACACATAATGAATAACTCTTACTTTCTATGTAACTCCCAATTAGAAACAGTTCAATGCATAAGGGATCTTGGAATAACTTTGGACTCAAAATTGCACCTTGACTTGCACATTAATAATATAATAAGTAAAGCGTTTAGAATGTATGGTTTAGTGATGCGTGCCACTACTGAATTTAAGCGCCCCTCTACTTATTTATACCTATTTAAAACCCTTATTCGTTGTCATCTAGAATATGCGGTGGCAGTATGGAGCCCTTACTATAAGAAATACTCAGAAGCGATCGAGTCCGTGCAAAAAAAGTTTCTGCGTACAATGCACTACCGTTGCTTCCGTAACCGATTATCTTATGGCGACCTGTTAAAAAATTATCATCTTTTAGATCTTAATTCAAGGCGACTATTGTTAGAAGCAATGGTACTATACTGCATCTGTCACAATCGTTATTATTATTATTATTCAGGGAGCGGCTATTCAAGGCTTAAATATTTCCTAGTATCACTGCGACCAGAGTTGATCTATTGTGATCAATAAATCGTTACGACTGTATTGCTCTTAATAATAAATTGTGTTACAAAGTGCCCTATGGAAAACAGCGCAAGGCGCGCCCTCACCGCCTGTTTGTGACAGCGCGCTGCCGCACTCATGCCGGTGAGCGCGCGCCTGTGCGCAAACTCGTTGATTCTTACAATGCGCTCTTTTTCGAAATAGACATCTTGGTCACTAGTGTGTACACATATAAAAACCAAATAATGGACGTGCTTCTAGATAATGTTAAAAAAGATAATTATAACTTGAACTACTAGCATAGTATGTATAGTGTTACCAATGTTAAATTAAATATGTATACTTAGCGTTAGCTCTGTAAGCATGTGTGTATGTGTGTGTGTGTGTGTGTGTGTGTGTGTGTGTGTGTGTGTGTGTGTGTGTGTGTGTGTGTGATTTGTGTGTTTGCGTGCGTGCGATCGTTCGAAAGCTCATTAATTAAGTAATATGTGGTTAACGGTGTTGGTTACACAAATGTCTTACTACCCAAGTTTGTTTTTGTTACTAATTCCTTGTTGTAACTGTTTGTTAATCCAAATAAATGAAAAAAAAAAAAAAAACATTCACTGCCTCGTAGTTCAACCCCAGAATCCATTCGCTAGCTCGTGTTTCAATTCCACACTCGCGGTTAAAATACAACTTTGCACCCTTGTAGAACAAATATAATAACTATTTCCGGTTAGATGAGCACACGCAAAATGATCACATTCGTACCAAATTATGTTTTTTTATCTCAAGATAAAGGCAATTACAAACAAATTAAACCCTTAGCCAACCAGTTTAACACCTCGTTTATTTTTTCATTTATGCAAAAAATTCAATTTGCTGTACCTCCCAGCATTTGAGCGGGCCAGGTAATTCCCTGCCGACTTAATCCCGCTATCACTACTCGCCTGGCTCTGATTACGGGAAAAAACCATTCTATTTCACAAATTACATGGTGGAAAATTATATTTCCAGAGATTTATTTATACAAAGGAAAATTTATGGGTGGGTATCATTGCACGAGGTGTTGGTAAATGAGGATTTCAGTATGTAGGTGAAGATACTCAAAATCCTGTTCATAACGTTTTCATTAAAAAACGCAGTGAAAAGGTAAAAGCCTACTTATTTTAATGACTACAAAACTAAGGTACAAAACGCCGAATAAAATACAAACGCCAGTTATAATCATTTCATAAAGTTCAATGTAAACTAAAACGTCTGCACAAATTGATTAACAGCTGCCGAGACGCAAAACGTCGATAAATGGAAGAAAAGATTGAAAAATTAAGTGCAATTTTATTACAATTTAATTGAACTGGTATTGACTTCTTTACGCTGCTATCTCGATGGTGGATTTTCTTTTTGTAGTTTATTTATAGTTTTAGACCTCGTGGGGAAATATTGTAATCATGTTTTTAGATTCGGGTTTAGTCAGGTAGATAGCGTAAGAGCGCACGAGAGCAAGTAAAACAGAAGTACAAACCTCATGGTTCTTTTAAGAGTTAATGCACTGGATACTAATTTGGTCAAGGATAAATTTAAGAAAAAAAACTTAATCCCGTAATGCAACTAAAAAAACAAAATTGAAAAATCGTGCTAAAATCATTACCTACTACTCAATTTTGAAAACAACTATCAAGCAATTAAATCCAGTTTGTTAAATTTACATGCTTACAAACAATTAAAATTTTAGGTATATAGTGATAATCATCCCCTACATTCATCTTAATCGCATCCAAAACCCTTTGTGTCCTAACAATATGTCCATATCAGCGAGTACAGTTGCTCGCCTGCATCCCATTGTCGTATCAGTCTATTACAGGCTTAGCATGGCGCTGACAAGTCCGTGACGACATAGATTGTGCTAGGTATTATGTGCACAAAATGTAGGCTCTGCTAGAATTAATTATGCTAACACGACAGCCTGTCGCCAGGATGAAATATGCCCTTATATACGTAATCTGCATTGCTAAAAAGTATTATGTGTTCTCGGTGGGTTAACTATAAAATGACGAAGCATTTTGAAAGGCAAAGAAGAAGGGCATTTTCGCGAGAAGACCTTGTTTTTACACAATTTGTAATTTTTCGGTGATATCTGCTCAGTATCAGGAGTACTATTCATCTAAATAGTAGAAGAAACATGTCCTATACTTTTTATACATATTTTCTATTCCATTTTGTAGCAGTTCGGTTTTGTAACGGTGATCCATTTTGTATTTAACGTAATAAAATGGAATGGAATAATTAGGGACATTTGATTCTTCCTAATTAAATCAAATGTACTCCTGATTCTGAGCAGATATCACGGAAAATTCCCAATTGTGAGAAAACAAGGTAATGTGACATCTTCTCACGAAAATGCCCAGAAAACATCACTGTCGTACTTGTGACACTGGTAATACCTACAAGGCTTTTTCATGCTAGGCTAGGTTAGGAAGGCTAGGTTGTGGAACCTTTACGAAGCTTCAAATATAAAACCTCGCATCATGCGAATGTTTTATTTAAGTATTTATATAGTAAATAAATCTAAAGCTTAGCTTGAGATTATATAAATTTGTGTGAAATTATAACACACCACATAGAAATTATGATTAAAACAAATAATAACAATTAAATTTAACACGACGAACAACATGTGGTCTTATAATAATCTTCTAATACTTATTTATTTACTTACCCTCAATTTCATACCTTCGAAATCCCATAAACCCCTGCAGCAAATCACTTTGCTTATTTCCCTGCATGACGTCACAGCGATACTCTTATTTCATTTGTCACGGTGACGCGAGCGATGTCCGCTGACACCGCTGACAATGCGCAATCTGTCACACGTGAGCACGGGGTCGGTGATTCAGTGCTCACTCGCTTGCTCGCCGCGATTACACCAGGGCTGAAGTTAGCTTATTTTACAGAAAAATTAAAAGTTATGTAGGTAGGAAAAAGAGGTGAAGATGGTTGTACCAGCTTGAAGTTTCAAGGGAAGACTGACGAGCTGCAGTTGATAATGCATAAGAGAGACGGAAGTAAGGTGATTCAGTGATCGGGGTTTTGGATGCGACTCGGAGTGAATGACCTCAATCATTATGCTAGTATGGATATGCCGCGGGATTCCGGGCTTCGTGTGGTTTGATAAGGACAGTTTTTTGTCATATTATCACAGTGATCGGAATTCCCAGTGCAATCTGGGGTGATTGACCTTAAACATTATGCTAATAATGGATATGCCCGGGATCTCGGGATTTGTATTGATGTTGGAGGGTATTTATTCTATTTTATTTTACATGATATCAATCGAAATTACAGATCAACGTTTGAAATAAATGTTTTTATTACTGAAAAAACACATTTTTATACAGACGCGGTCGCGGGATTATAGTCACATCCATACTATGATTACGAGTCGAAATCCCGCGAATTGCATCCATAAAATTCGATCACTATAACATTAGGGTTGAACGTCGATTATAGCACAGAAGAAATCTAAAATAGGTAGGAAAGAAAGGAGTACATAAATAATCACATTGTCATGAAAAATTATAAATAGCGCAGCAGAAAGGAGTGCTCGTGCAAAAACATAGCAAGGTTTCATACTAGCTCTCGATAAAATATCCATACGTATCTTCTAAAACTTCGCAGAGCGAGCATTTGTAAAAGACTTGGGCGACTTATTTTTCTTAACTTTGCATAGGCTAGCCGGCTCAAAATTGATGTGTACCGCTTTCTGCCGCTTACGTGGCCGTTTTTCTGGATTTACGGATCACCATACGAATCCTCGAAAGCTACCTTTCGTAACCGGCTTATACTTATTGAATCAAACTCAAGTCCCATCTGGATATAATAATTCCATTGAGTGAAGTCCAATTCGGCTGAGCTTAAATGGAACTTCGCTCTCCTTAGCATCGCCCGGTGAATAAATTATAATGCTGAAATAGGTAACTGAATCTTTGCAAGAATTTCATTAGTAGCAAATCGCTTCGAAACTTGGACTCCAGAAGATTCTAAAAGCAATTAATGAATCAGTTCCCAAGTTAATGAATACAAGAGAAATAGGACCATAATGACAAAGTTTCTTTTGTTTTCTGCGATGGATATTATAAGTTAAGCGAATGATTTAACAAATTCAGTTTAATTTTAAACCAATTTCAACGTTACATTTTTAACTTGGATAAAACTACAATGTAAAAAAATATTTAGAAACTGATTCGGAATGAACTAGTTTAGTTTTTAGACTTGTTAGCCGGTTTAATTCTTGAAGAAGTAGTTAAAAGAAGAATCATTCACACAATTTAAATTAAGTAACTTTAGAAAATCTAATCAAACCAGTAACTATTGAAAATAGAGAAACCACCAGGTGAACAGAAACCTCAAAGAGCCCGCAAGCAAAACATCCCTTCGGGGAAGAGGTAAGGGATCTCCTAGGCTTAAGGACGCACGTCTATTACTTAGTCTGCGAGGAAGCGCAGGGCTGCGGGGTGAGGGGCGCCAATTAACGCGCGTATTAACGCAGGCTCATGGGCCCGGGGTGCAGGGGATACAAGTTTACAGCAGGAAATAGTCATATACACGCTAGTTTTGACTCGAAATACTCTTTAAAATAGACAATTGTTGAAGGGCCATGGAATTTTTTTTTGGGAATGTATTCTGTTCTGGGCCCTTAGCCAAGATGCACATCGCTAACTAGCGTTTCTATCCGTTTCGTTTTTAAACCAATCGCGTCACTGGTAGATCACGTCATACGAAGAGTCACGTGATCTACCAGTGACGCGATTGGTTTAAAAATGAAACGAATAGAAACGCTAGTTAGCGATGGGCATCTTGGCTAAGGGCTCTGGGCAACACAACTACATGGAAGTAGTAGTGGCAGCACCTAGTATAGTGTCCTTCTTGATTACTACCATCATCCTTTAACCTGCCACCAAGTGTTTGCTTATTTGTGTTCCGGAGTGCAGGTAAGACAACTGGTGAAAATGAAGGATAGCGTTCCGTTCAGTCTTCAGGCTTGACAAAAGCATTGCTCTCTTGAGATAACAAATGTTATTGGTCTCAGAGCCAAGATTCCATCAGATAGCCCATGTGCTCATTCGTTCCTACCTCGTGCTATAAAAAAACCCTTTACCAATGTCAAGATTAACAACTCTAGTTACTTAATTTGCTTGCTTTTAAACCTTGTTCAGATAATTTGATAAGGCGCCAATGTGTCTGGGAAATAATATTAACGTCAACTCCCTATATCCTGTTTTTACTAGTTTAGTGACCGAGCGAGCGAAGCGAGTGAAGCGGCTCCGTTTCAGCTTGGGCAAAAATGTTTTATGACCGGCTGTCTGGCTGTCCAGCCTTTCTCCTCTACAGGTCACATTTCTCAACAGATTCTCGTGAAATTTTGTGAGCAGGTTCGATAATTATAATAATATGTTTTTTTGTTGATTCAGTTTTTATAAATTTTCGAAAATGGCGGAGATATGGAGGTTTTTGCGATTACCAATTCATTTGCGGTGTTGGTGAACTGACCGACTTATGTCTATGTATGTATATATAACAGTTATCCAAAGGCAAAGTTAAGTTTGTCGCGAGGTCTACAGCTCACAGAACCACAAGTTTTTAGAATCGTTTTCATTGTTGAAATCAAACCTACTGTCACCATGCCCTATCTGAATGGGTGGGGGATAATTTGAACGCGGATCATGTCGCGCCGGCGAGCAATCCGAGGGCGTCTTCTGACGGGATTTGCTTAAATATTTAGCCGCTATGTTGATCCGTTTGATTCCAAATGATATTCCACTATTATTATTGTCTTATCTCGGTTTGTTTGGTAACGGTTGTTGAATAACAATGAGAAGTTCCTGTTAGCTTTAAATAGTTAACAAGTCCGATTTAAACGACAAAATAGAACATTTTTTGATTGAGGTGTTACTCTTTTTTAAAATAATATGAAGAGAGAAGAAAAATAAGTTTTTGGTAGATGTCTGATGGAAAGGACAGAATCGTAGGAACCGGGAATTGAAACTGGGACCGCTGCTAGTTTCGTAGGCAGTGCTACCAACAAGGTTCAAATGGCGGACTTGCATATAGGTAACGTCCAATATATTTTAATATAATATTTTGTTATTAATTAAAATGCATCATTAAATAATAACGCCGTAACCATGCAGCGCTAATAATTATAATTTAACCAGGTTACAATTACACTCAATTTAAATTAAGTCCCGTTCATTAAAGGTAACCATGTAAAACGGTAATTTTGTTAAATAATTGTTTCCATAGACGTCGTTAGCGTTTATTAAAGGCCATAGATTTCTCGGGTCGCTCGGGTGAAATTACGCGAACATTATTCTTAAATTATTGCCACTAATATGTCGGGGCCTGTGTAATGTGCTCTGACACCGAGCTTCTGTGACGTCTTGAATACCTTCGCAATTCTCTTTGGTACCTACGCGTAATTGGTGCGCCTGCCAGTGTACATCTGTGTTTACTTTTAGGATTCATTTGTTTTTGGTTGACTTTTGTTTTTCTTTTTTTTTCAAAATTAATTAAGACTATGAAGACTACTTAATTCAAAAAGTTTTGTGATAATTTTTCTATTTCTAAAGATCAGTTTGAGGAAATATCTTGAAGAGTCGTTGTAAATATGTGAAATTCCCAGTAACCAAGATGCGTATGATACACGCCATTTGATTCAATTTGTATAACGATTCAGATTCAGATTTTATTACTCAATATAAATTACAGTATAAATTGCACTTCATTTCAAATTACAAGTTATTACATTGAGATCGTCAGAAATAGAAATTACACATTAATGAAATTACAACAATATAAAATTTGAATTATTTAAATTACGTGTTAATGTCATCTTATAAGTATATCTCCATTAAGGATCGTCATAACAAAATGATATAAATACGTGGTCAGTAAAGAAACCGGCAATAACAACATATAGCAACAATAAAAGTCAACACAAAATACATTAAATGTCAATATTATTTACATGTCAAGTTCTATATACTCATTGACAGAATAAAGTGGATTATCCAACAAAAGATTTCTCAGCCGGCGCCTAAACGTTTCGTCAGATGGTTCGCGTTTGAGATCGGCGGGTAGATGCTCGTAGTAGGTGGGACCGATGACGCGCGGGTTCTTACCTGCAAGTGCCATGCGACGAGGAACCGTTCTCAAACGCCCAGTATGGCGGAGTTTTTTGTCGACGACATTCACCGTCGTGAAGGAAGAAATATTTGTTCGGACAAACATTATTGTTTCAAATTAATAGAGTGAGTAGTGCGTCATTATGCGATGCGCTCTGAAAATACCCCGGCAAGAATCCCTATACGTACTAACAAAACGTTAAAAACGTAATTAGTCTCATCAGAACTATGTTACGAATGTGATATTGATGTGATTGGGCATTGAGTCCGCCATTTGTAGGTACTTTATTTTTAATAGTGCAATTAAGTTTAAATAAATAGATACGAGTAAATAAATAATAATGTGTGTCTAATATGTGTGTGTGTGTGTGTGTGTATTTTTATTTAATAAATGACTAACTGTTGAGTTTCTTGCGGCGCTTCTTCTCAGCAGTGGTCTCCTCTTGGGAAGCGCTGGTAGATTTTGACGTGTAAAAGTGCCCGTGCGGCCTACTTACTGAATAAATATCTTTTATCTTTTTTTTTTTAATATCACAAATCACATTTGTAAAACACTTTTTGTGCATAACAAAAATATTTGATATGATTTTCGAAACGCCACATTTTTAGATGTGTTGCGACGACGAGCAAAGCGAGGAAAAAAGTTATGTTAATTGTGATTTAAACAATAAATGTGCGTTGATGAAAAAGTTATATATTATTAGGAAGCGTTATAAATTACGATTTCTTATGCTGTATGTTGTTTTATTTTTGTTTTTGTATGTTGTTTTATTATTTGTTTCGACCCGAGCGACGATGCTCAGTCTCCCAGGTATTAAATTCTTATATCTTGACATGCAAATGTACTCTGTAAACTTATATACTTAAATGATTAAATGTCATCCACTCATTCTCCTTAGCACCGACAAAACAGGAACTACTACTACCGTACTACTACTACTACTATAGTATCGTATCGTGTCGTATCGTATCGTACAGAATCTGCCACAATGGTAATATATATTCACACAAAATAAATAAACGTACTAATTACTTGTTTTGTAAACCTCAAAAGCTAAACAAAAGCAACTATAGCTACGAGACGTGTCAAACAAATCGAGTTTGTTCGGGAATTCCGGCCGTTTTGAAAGTTGTGAGTGCCGATGCTTGTAGCGGCGAGCGCGGTCGCGCGGCGACGCGACGTGTCAGCCTGTTTACACCCGAGATTTTCGCGCTTTAGAGATTAAAACTGCTTTTGATGAAAGGCATGGAAGGAAGCTTTGGAAGTGAGTGAAACCAGGCATTTAAAAACACAAAGAACAAAAGTATTTGAAGCTTGACTCTTTTTTTCATCTCACTCCTGAAACAAATACCTATCTAAAGATACCCCACCAAATTCTGTCAGGCCGTTAAGCCTACAGAAAGTCACAAAGAAACAAGTACACATACACACGCACACATGGTGCAGTCGAAAAATAGTTAAGCACATAAAATGAGACAAACAGAAGTAGTTAGTTGGAGTTCGGATGTGATTTTTCTATCCAATATTAGTTGCTACATGCCTGCACGATGATCTTTAAGTTTACGGCGATTGCAGCCAATAGATAATTGTAATGCCAGAAGTAGCACCTTTGGCAACCTTGGGGGAAAAGAGTGACCTAGCCAAAATGTAAAACGTTAATCGTTTGCTTTTGCGCTTATCGAAAATTGACATAATGTATAGGATTGGAAAGAGCTATGCTGGGTGTCTCCTTGCGAGATCGAATCAGGAATGAGGAGATCCGCAGGAGAACCAAAGTAACTGATATAGCTCACCGAATAGCAAAACTTAAGTGGCAGTGGGCGGGGCACATTGCTCGTAGAACCGATGGCCGTTGGAGCGGAAAGGTTCTAGAGTGGCGACCGCGAACCGGGAGACGAAGTGTCGGCAGGCGTTCCACAAGGCGGACCGACGATCTGATAAAGGTCGCGGGAAACTGCTGGATGACAGCAGCAGAGGACCGGTCGTTGTGGAAAACCTTGGGGAAGGCCTTTGTCCAGCAATGGACGTCTTGCGGCTGATGATGATGATGATAAGACAGTTGATTATTGTGGTGTGTATGCCGATGCTTGCAGCGGTGTGTATGATCGCAACTCAGCAACAGTTTATTTACACCTGAGAGTTTTCCGTTTAATAGATTAAAACTTTTGATAATCAGAAAGCAAGTTATAATTCCATGTAGTATATAATAATATCCAACAAACTCAGGGAATCCCGTTTAGATGTGAAATAAAAGGAACTGGCTTTCGATTCCGGGAATATAAATCTAGGTAACCAATAACCTTTGTCGCTTCCATGCAGTCGAGTTCGATATGTAAACACCTTTGCGCCTTATCCCATTGAAATAAGGCGCAAAAGTGTGTACTTATTTTTGACCTTGACTGTACTAGTACGGCTAGCACAAGTAGTATTTTCTCGCTTGTCGCTTAGTGCGTCTCTTTCGTTACCTACGGGTAGAGAGGGACTACCGAGCGACAAACAAGTCGCAGGCAACTTGTGCTAGCCGCCCTGCTGACGAACAAGCTCATTAAAATATCCCGGGAATATGAAATTTAATAATAAATACGAAATATTTGATACTACGACAGAAAATTATCAAATAACATTTTCGTTATTTGGATGTAAATTAAGAAGTTAAATAAACCAGAGTGATGGTGCGTAGTAAAAATATGATTAAAATAAATTAATCAATCAATTTATGTAATATCTTATTCTGTTTCGTTCTGATAGAACGCAGTTTATTTAATGCTTTCAGGTTCAAAGTCGCTCTATTTTTCTCACAAGAACAAAATCAGTTTGTCTCCAGACGGATCTCCCACATAACTGTAACTGAAATGGATAATAGAATATATCTCTCCAAATGAATGGTGCAAGTTTCGCAAGAAGCCTAATTCGAAATGGAACGGGACGCGAATTTTCCAGATTTACGGTTCTAGTTTAGGGATAGGAAAGCAATTAAAACCCGATTAACAAAGTAAGCGTGAACTGGGACGCGACCCACCTGCGACCCGTTCTCACTGAATTGGGTCTCAGACCACGATATTACGCTATACCAGGATAATGCATGATAACTATCATAACATATTAGTAGGATTAATAAGAAGACTACTTAGAAGTGACGTATACCAGGGTGTTCCGCGATAAAACTACATGTGATTTTATCACGAAAAAAAAAATATTTTGCATACAGTTTACAATAATTACTATTGAAAGCCCATACAAAATTAAAAAAAGAAATTTTTTGATATAATCACATGTAGTTTCACCCTTATTCGTTTGTGCACTTTATCGCGGGACACCCTGTATAATATTTTAATGATGGCAGCTCTGTTGGCAGCTCTTGGATGAAAAGATTGAAGATGAAGATGAGCCTTGCTAGGCTGGAGCTTGGGATAATGTCGCTGTGAGTACGAGTCAACGAGTGAACAGTCAGAAATACGTCTAAATGAAAAGGTGGGAAACAAGAATCGTTTTTGTTTTTCCGTTAGGAAAAATATACTAAAATATTTTTAATGGAATCGCCCTCGCTGTCATGCATGTCATGACATTTAGTTTAGTGTACCTACGAACATACTCGTGGAGTTCTGTGACAAGAGTGTTGGTTGCTGCACGTGTCGATTATTTTGTCGCGTTTTTTAGTGCCTCAGTGGTGTTGAAGAGCTCGGTGGAGTGGTCAGTGCGAGCGGCGGCCGACACTCTTGCCTCTGATCTCGGAGAATATAACACTCTAAATGTTTTAATAACATTTTCAAGAACCGATCACATGTAATCTCAAACTTTGACATTGGCAGAATTGTCCTCATGGACAGACGCCATTTTAACAAAAAATTGAATTGAATTGAATTGAACATACTCGTACATCCTAATACTAAATTTTTCTAATGTTTTAATAACATTTTCAAGAACCGATCACATGTAATCTCAAACTTTGACATTGGCAGAATTGTCCTCATGGACAGACGCCATTTTAACAAAAAATTGAATTGAATTGAATTGAACATACTCGTACATCCTAATACTAAATTTTTCTAATGCTACCCAATGGAGCGCATTTACCTTTGTTGAATTGTAATGAAATGTTAAAGTAACTTCTATTTTAAGCCGTTGCTACGTCGTTTGAACCTGTTACAAAGAAAATTATGTCAGGAAGTATGTTTAGAGAGAAAAGAGAGCTAACGGCTAATAAATGTTTAATTATTGAACTTAAATAATAGTTAATAAGAACAATTTTATTATCCCAATAATACTATGCGATCATTCAAATGCAAAACCTACATAGCACATACAATTACGGTCAAATTAATCTATTTGCCAAATGTTCCGCATTGGACAATATCTGTTCATTTTATCATAAGTAAATTCATATTACAATGAAATTTGATCAAATTGAATTGCTCTCCGTTTCGTGTTCCATTGATGATGCATTATTAATTGGATGTTTTGTTAAATAAGGTGATTGTTTGAAGATTTGTAGTCAGAGTCTAAACTCGATTTGGTATTGTTACTATTGAATGCATTTTATAATCTTCAAATTTGATAAAATGCGACTTTGCCAGGCCGTGGTAGTATACATAATAAGCCAATACTATACAGACTATACATTATAAGGCCTAGTTGCTTTGCTGTTCAGTTCACAGCGAGTAATAGATTAACTGCTGCACTCAGAGACGTCAATTAATTTTTAAGTTTGATTATAGTTGGTGCGTCTTATTCTATTGCTATAGCAAAGAAAGTGACAGCAGCAACTTTAATCAAACTTAAAAGAAAATTGACGTCTCTGAGTGCGGCCGTAAGAGCTATAAAGCTACAGAGCGCTGTCTTTTTATTACTTACAATTTATGATGGATTTATCTAGATAGACTCAATTCCAGATACTTTATTTGTAAAAATCGCATTTTACTTGTAATTATATCAAATTATGTAATGATATCCAAAGTTTAATCAAAACCTTAAAATAAATAAAATAAAATAAATAAATATCAGGGGACAATCTCACACAAATTGACATAGTCCCAAACTAAGCTCTAGGCTTGTACTATGGGTACTAGACAACGATAAACATACTTATATAGAGAAATACATACTTAAATACGAAAACATCCATGACTCAGGAACAAATACTCAAAAATATATTGTGATACAACTTAGTTATAAATATAATTTATTAGCTTGATTTGAGGTTAGTGGCAATTTCTCTAGGCCTCATTGGAATTATTTTTAATAACTGTTGTAAGGATTCTAAGGGCTGTATATTATACTGAAGCTAAGACGTCCATCTCAATCTCAACATGTCTCAACTCTCAATGCGCATCATAAAATAGAGTTTTTTGACTTGACCTTGATGTGTTGAGACGGGCATCTCAGCCAAAATCAGTCTATTAATTACGGCACAAAGCGTCAGAGATATACACAAACGACAAAACCTGTTACTCCTTTAAAGTATCAAATTAAAAAAATCGTACTAATCTCGACCGAAGCTCCACCTAACCAATGTCCTTCTCAATGTCAAAATTTTCGGAAAATTTAGCCCTCGTCGCACTTGTCTCAATAAAAGAGACGTAAGATGCGTAATAAAGGGCAATTCGGCTGATTTATTGAAACATTCATTATAAGCGTTGAGGTTAATTGTAGGCTTACTGTTGCTAGAATCAAGGCTCGGCTACGCTTTCCCTCCCGCTTAATGACTGGCTTTAATGCCGTGATAGTATGATCAAAGTGCGAAGGCAAAGTGATTAATTTACTACGTAATTTGTAGGTAAGTGAAAAGTTTTTACAATATATTTAATTTATAGCAGGTAAAATATATAACAGGAATTATTTTTTTACACACTTGATTTATTCGTTATCTTATAAAAATATAGCAATCCTACCTTAAACGTCGATAAGTAGTTATTTATGACTTTCATTAACTAGCAAACGTCAATGACACCATAATAACACCATGAACTACATATTTTAATTTCTTTGAGTATCTACCATGGTAAAAAACCTTTTAATTAAATTTAATTGAATATTTATAACCATGTATGCAATCCTGGAACGAACATAAACTACTAAGTATATAACATAAACTACTAAGTGTATCTATATAAGTGACAGATTTAGCGGAGCACACTTTCATATTAAAGCTTCCTTTTGAAAACCGTTTCAAATCCCAGGAAGCGTCTTAGAGATCCTGCCAGAGCTATACAAAGACCAGTTCACAGATAGGAGTACAACACATACACACCAGTTAACCTGGACCCGCGGCTGAAGGTAAGCGGTGATTTATTTTATTAAAATGCCCATTTCATCCAGTAGGTAGATGAGACGCTGACGCGGCTAGTCGTAAACTGGTCCGGATTTAATAAAATTTATTCAGCTCCGTCTTTGGGGGCCGACAAATCATAAATTTCCTGGAATACTTATTTAGTTGGGACGGCAGTTTTAGAGCTTCTAAACTTTATACGGAGTGCTCTGGAGAATATGCCGTGTCGCCGTGCTCGCCTTTTGTTTTTGAGTTCAGACTGCGGCAGCAACTGACCTACCTATACAGTTGGTTTCCTCTATTTGATTTAGCAAACTTATGTAATCAGAATTTGCATTTTACGTCAGTTGCTGTTGTTTCTAATATACCAAACTGTATAACATTTTCATACGCTCGCACGACACCTTGCGTCAATCTTGTTTTTTTGATTTTTGCAGTTGTTAAAGTGCCAATTATCGACGTCGGCAGCAATTCATAAGTGGCGTCGTTACCTAGTTCTATTTGTGGGGTGATATTTTTGTAGCAACACTTTTCAATTCATCGACGAAGTATAACCGATCTTACTTAAGTTGTCCCGCGTGGAGATGTGCCATTCTCGAGATTTCTCGGAAATCCTCGGGAATTCTCGGGATTGTCTATACCTTAAGACGCCTCTGTCTCGCGCGCTTGTAGGCACGTAAAGGTAAAGTTAGGTACCTGTCGATTTAGCCACACGCACGCAACCAAATTAAGAATACACGCACTAAAATGTTAATTAATGCTCTTACGAGACAACTCAAGCCCGCTGGTTAATAATCCACAAATTAAAAATTGTAAGATCGGCAAATTGAAATAGAGTTGATCGAGAGAATCACTGAGATAAACAAAGAGGTACAGTCACCACACGGGATTGTTGAGCCACCATAGAACTCTGTCATAATGACAACGTCAAGTCACTCAAAAGAAATTACGTCAAAATTTTCCGTCGACTTTCTGTGAGAGGGTTCTATAGTGGCTCAACAATCCCGTGTGGTGACTGTACATGACACTGTTACGTTCGCAACTGCTCACAAGACATTCAGAAAACAGTTATAAGGATCTTTAATGTAAAGGAAGGAAGTCCCGCTTATGACAGGTCGCAATCAAAGGCAGAAGTTAGAAGGTAATTTCATTTTAATTAAAATAACCCTTGCCGGTTAAAGAGAATTTTCACTCCTGTCGGGCAACGTGAAAGTATTAAAGCTATTTTTTAAAAGAAGATATGAAAGTTTAATTGACAACATTAATAAATAGATAAATAACAAATCCGATATTAGTGATCTTGTTGGATGTGCTTTCCTTGATTAAATAATTTAGTTCTTACAAACTTTCATTATTCATTACACTACAATATAAAGTTTCGACTAGCGTTTATTTTGGGAGTAAAAACATCCCCAAAGTAACTTTCTATCTCATTCGTCATCATTATATTTAGTTTCTTATTGCTACTAAAACGACTTTCATCGTCTCTGAAATGAATTCCACACTAGACGATATTTCTAGATTAACGTAAGAAAAAGGCAACTTTTTCATTTGACTCTGACGTCTGATTCATAATAACCCAGACTGAGAGAATAAAATACATAGACCGGCCACTTTTAGGAATTTTAACCAAATTACTATAAATTTATTTGACACAGACGACAATGGTTTTCTAAGAAAATAATATTTATTTTAAATATGGTTAACACTAATGATATTGTTATAGAGTTTTGAATTTTTTTTTATATTTAATGCAAAGTCAATACTAGCCGTGAAACTTATATTAAGTTATTAATATTATTACATAATTGACGTCATCCTAGCAAGATGTTTGGAGAACAATCATCATGTTCTGAATCCCTATTAAGTTGGCAATAGTATTAAAAAATAGCATTCCTCGACAAACTCATCTAACATCGGAAAAAATAATTAATCGTCGATCGATCGATTTTGGGTGCTTATTCAATACTTATTATAAATGCAAAAATGTGGTTGTTTGCTCCGTCATAATCTGGTACATGAAAGGTTTATAACCCCGGAACCTTTTTATCCCCGAATACAGGACAGTTTCCGAGGGCACAACAAAGCATGACTTCCGCGCGAACGGGGTCGCGGACTTTTGCCCTTGTTAGAAACGTCTTAACATTCGCTATTTTCAGGTGTGTCCCCTCTGCCCCCTCACTCTCTGCGCGCCCAGCCGGCGCCTGATCCGCGCACACCGCAATTTGCCTCCAAATTCGCATTCCCACGAATTTTTGCAGCATTATTTTTAAATTACCAGCACCGGCTTGATGGCGATTTTATTTCCTGCCGCCGTTGCAGGAAATGAGGAAAACAAGACACTGCGGATGGAAATTTGGATGTAGCAAGCTTTGTTGGTTGTAGCCGCCGGCAAGTTATAACTTGACCTGGACTATGCTTTAGAAATTCGCATTCAATTTCCATTACATTTTACAATTGTTTAGGATCATTTTAAAAAATCTTCGTATTTAAAATTTTGCATAACTCATATTCCTAATTTGTTGTTAGTAAGGTGAAAATATTTAGCATTTCTCTGTAAAACCATCCTTAAAATCGTGTTAAAATCATTAATCAATTATATTTGTGGAGTGAGTGCACAAAATTAATACAGTTGTAAAAAAGTAGGTGTATACCTAAGACACGCCCTTACAATTTTTGTATAACCTATGAAACTCGCACGTTTTTAGGGTTCCGTACCCGAAGGGCGCCCAACGGGACCGGTCCGTCCGTCTGTCTTAACTATAAAGAGCTGTATCTTTTGAACCGTAATAAATAGCGGGTTGATTATTTTTCAGAATAATATGTGTTATTACGGCGGGTTTACTAACAAATAAAAATATATATAAAGTGAAGTTTTTTTTTTCAACGTATTTTTTGTTGTATTGTAAAAACGGTAAAACATACAAGCGTCAAATTTGGTATGATTATAGAACAAACCCTATAGAGTAACAACAAATACTGAAAACCAGCCAATTGTGTACGGAACCCTCAGTGCGCGAGTCCGACTCGCACTTGCCCGGTTTTTTGATCATCATATGACACACAAATATTATAGTTTTGCGGCTAGAGTGCAACATCCGATATTTGGTTACATACATACATAGACTGTTAAAATTATTACCCTTCTTTTGGCTTCGCTCAGTCGGGTAAACAATAGGTGTTTACCGAGTCACCATAATTATAATAATTTCAACATAAAAAAAATTCATTCTGCGACAAGCACTGCAAGATTAAAATCTTTGAGCAATATAACTGACTCCTCAACCTGTTATAAAATTTAATACGATTCTTTTTTTGCTTCCTTTAGTAGTTCCGTGCACCGAGTCAAACAATATAAAAAAGAAGTTTTAAAGAGTTGTCGCGGACGTGATCACACCACAGGCGATATAAATATGGCCGTCATTAATAATTCTAGCGTTTTGCAGTCAGCCAGAGAGCCAGCGCGGAATCCAATCGTGCAGATATTTTACAATTCAATGCTTTGAGTCAGACGAAATCTTAAAATAATTATAATACAAAGCTCGTCGAAAAATTGGAATGGCCAGAAGTTTTTGTATGTGTTTAAGTTCGACTCTTGATTAATATTGTTTTCAATCCACGATCGATCCAAGCGACAACATAAGTGAAAACACTATACACATTTGTAAGGACCTAATCTTATTAAAGAAAAAGCAGCGGCCTTTAACACTTCCCTACTGGTTTTCACCCGCGACTGCGTCCGCACAGAAGTTGTTTATCGTACTACTCAAGAGGACTGTAGATTTTCCGGGATAAAAAATTCGGGTTATAAACTTTCTCTGTACTTACCAACACAAATTTACATTATTCGTCTAGGGTAATAACGAATCCTGTAAATATGTTCTCCTCTCTGGCCCAAGATGCACCGCCGCAGTACTCATGTGCTCAACTTGCGCGACGCCTGTGACATAATTGACAGCAAAACTTGAACCTGACACGTGACAACGTACGATTTTCCGCCAACTTCTGCTACCGAGATTAGAGTTATTCTCTGACTTTTCAGCTGTTATTTCTCTAACCGCATAGGTGCCGGTTCAGCTTAATCTGTACTTGATGTTGAGAACAGTCTCTTCACGATATTCGAAAATGCTGCACGTGTGGAATTTGAAAGTTGAAACCAAATGTCAAATTTTATAATCGTAGTTGCAGTGATAAACATAGCTACTGCAAAACTTTTGACGAAATCTAATCTGTTAAAAGTTATCGGGATGATATAAAATAAAATAATTAAACAGAAGAAAGAGTTATTGATAAAAATCTTTCGAAATGATTTAGTTTAGAAGCAGCTGTTATCGAGTGATTTTATTAACGCAAAGTACTGTTATTCTTAGTTATTTTAGATTTAAGATGACAACAGTACATTATTTTGAATGCAACTTAACAAGGCGTTACAAGTTACTGGCTAGTCGAGGTTAATGTTGTGTTATATCACCTCGGTTTAGCGTAAGATACAACGTGGCAGATTTTATTTGAATTCAAAAATCATTAAAAGCGACACTGACAGCTAGGTAATATACGGAATGAACACATGACCGAAAAATACTTTAAATAGCTAATTACTATTTAAATACTTTAAGTAGATTTGTTATAAAATCTAGAATAAATATATTGAAAAAATACTTCTAAAAAAGGTTTACAGAGACATTTATTTATTTAATCTTTATTGCACAAAAATACAAATTTGAGTACAAAAGGTGAACTTAATGCCTAATAAACATGACAAATAAAAACAGACATGATAAACATGATAAATAAAAACTTGTCAGAAATTCTTCTTCTCTTATTCACGGGAAATTGCTCCCCTTTTAGAATGACATAACTTATCCACAAGAACCTTTGTTTACAAATGTAATACAAACTTTCCAAAGGCAACTCTAACTTATTCGCCATTATCCAGTTGAATACTAGTTGAGTCTGACCGAACTGAAGTCTCAAGTTAATAAATTACACGAAATTTAATTTTCGCTCTCTTTTAATCATCTTAAATAACGTTTTCCGTAACGAAAATAAATTAAACTCCTGGAACTTTCTAATACTATAATCCAGTTAAACAAATATTTGTCGGCGACTTGCCGTAGGAATTCTTCGGAACCCTGTTTAATCTAAACTCTAAGAACAATAGAGTAATCAGAAATATAATTATCGTCTTCATTATAACTCCATCGGGGGGAGAGTTACTCATGGCTGACTGCAAATGAAAAGATCGCAATCAGACCCCATCGGGGGTGAGTTTTTTGGTAAGTGAGTTTTAGTAGCAGTGGGAAAAATACACGTATCTGGATTCTGGTGTTAGCTGAAAATACTTTTTAAAGGTATTTCAACTATTAGGATTTTTAAAAAAGATCGATTTTTATCGTGTACCCACACATAAAGGATCCTAAATGTTTTTCAGTCCTAGAAATTTTGCATTTTGTAATTGTAGAGGTAGAAATCACATAAATAAAGTATGTTTTACTAAGTTGTAGGTAAGTATATGGTACGTAATAAAATAATAATTTTTAATTATACCTAATCAAACATACGTAAATATGTTTGATTAGTAACGTAACGTAAGTAACTAATTTAGAAGTATTTTTAATAATTTGATACTCGACCGTCCAAGTAGGTAGTGCCTATAGGCAGCATCTAAAAGCCCGCGTGCGTATTTTTCGGAAGCGGCTCATCCCTACCGCCTATTACTAGTTGTGATAAGCATCCAGTTAGCCCTGAGCTCAAGAATTTTCGCTTTGTTTTACTTCCTTTTAATAACGGATTTTTCTGTCAGCAATTAGTGGTTAAACGTTTTTAAGGTTAATGAAAGGTTTTGTAAGACTTGTGAAGATTAGTAAAATTGTATTAAAAATAATGTTTGTAATTAATCTGGATTGGGATAAAATTATGTTTTTTCTACTCGCGTGCTTTATACCGCTAATATCGTTAACGTATGAGATTGCTACCCTTAGCGTTACCAAAGCGTTGTCAAGTGCTAAAACTCGGTTTTTTAATCTTGTGTCTTAATAGGACATTCAATTTGCCTCCTAACTTATGTCCGGTTCCTACATTCAAACCGCGGGTAGATAACGTTGCTCCAAATTTAAATTTGACACATGTTGCATGTGGCAAATGTCAAATTTTAACTCGAGGTATCCTTATCTATCCGCAGTTTGAATATAGAAACCGGGCATTAGCCACTCGAATCGCAAGTGGCCTTCATTATGGGCAGTTCCATAAATATAACTATTACAAAACACGTGTTGAAAATTTACCTACTATAAAAAATAAAAATATTTTTGTGTAATTTATAAATAAAATTTAATTAACGTCAAAATACTGAGACGGGGAGGGACATTCAGTTGCGTATTACGAACCCTATTTACTATCGAAACTTTCTTTGCCAACATCAAACTCCCAAACTGAGATCAACGTCCGCCTCCAATGGACGAATATTACCTAACAAATTGGCGAATATTTATAAAAAAAAACTCCGCTCTAACAAGTCCCCGTAAAAGGGCCGATGAAAGTTATGGGGGTAGGGGAGAACTCTCGTAAATAGCAGAAAGGGCGAATAGGGATAAAGGAATAATATATCAATACGAATCTTTAATATTCGCGCCGGTACCATAAATCATAACGAATGAAACTGGCTTATAAATCAAGCGGTGTTTTTATACGTGTAAAGTAGGGACAATATTTTGCCATGATGTTTTTAACGGGATATACAGGGGAGGGAAAGCGACGTTGGACGGGGACTCATTTGTTGCGGCTTAGTATCAATTAGCCGCGTACAAGTTTAAAAAACGGGGCAATCACCATTACTACAAATACAAATAAAGCGCACCAGCAAAATAGCGTATCTTCATGGCACTTACGTCCTTTTGTTGAGAAGCGCACTTTTTCGGCAATAACTCTAAAACAATATATCCGATCATGTTAATAATAATTTTGGTTTTAAAGTATTTATTAATCGTGACCTTTGTAATTTTTTGCATATTTTTTGGACATACAGATTAAAACGGGACTTACTCGCGTAAAATAAACTAAAATAAAATAAAAATATATTTTACGCGAGCAAGTCCCGTTTAACTATCAGTATGTGTGAATATCGCGAAAGTTTGAGACAATATACAGATTAAAAGATAAAGGGCACAATTTATGCAACTTTCAGAGCGATTATTTCCGAAAATATTCACTTACTGAATCAAATTAGAAACTTTAAAGTGTTTTTAAAAGAAATGTCGAAATATGTGCCACACGTTGATGGTTGCTGAAAAAAAAAACAGCTTCTGTTACATGTAAGGAGAGCCCTCCCCTAGAAATATTTATTTTTGTTATTTAACTACTAAACTAAGTAGCGGCTTATACAAAACATCTATACTCCAAATGTCCTCAATATACATCTTGTAGTTTTTGAGCAAAATGGCTGTGACACACGGACGGACGGACGGACGGACATGACGAAACTATAAGGGTTCCGTTTTTGCTATTTTGGCTTTGGATCCCTAAAAAGGCGCTTTGGTTTATGTCTATAGACGCCGTTAACTGTTGATTGTCTGCTTGTTTGTCTGTCTTTGGCAATAAAAAAGGGCTGTTTTTTGTGCTAATTAGGCTATAATCATAATGTCTTAGAGGCAAACTATTTAGTATAACTAAATATTTTAATATTATAAAGTAGAATTATTCAGTTAATACATAATATTGTATAAAGGCGAAATTTATCCCGAAACTCTTGTCTCTGACGAGATATAACAGGATTTCATCATCATCTTCGTGTTTATGAAGCCGACACGAGGCATAACAAAAAGTTATTTAGCTCACCTTTACTACATTTTGTAGGCAGTACGCCACATGAAATTCAAATAGTCATAAAACACAAGATACGAGATGATGTAGTGAGAATATGATCGTGCCATAAAAACGTCGAGAACACTCTATATTCGCGGTGATAGCCGGCCTCGTGTACGCAAGTGACACATTTACATCGAAATGAGCGATCCAGGCCACTCACAAACCCGTTATTTCATCGAATATACAATTTGCTTAAAATTTCAATACGAAATACCAATAAAGGGAGCGTCGCTTGCCATCAGACGAACGAAAATGTGACTTTTATTCATTCTGCTCCGTGGCACGAGATGTTTAAATCGAATTCGATATTCAGCCACAGTCAGTCGAAAATGTCATATAGCTACTCCATGAGCGATAAAAGCCTGAACGGAGATATCACTATATTGCGAGTGAAACTTCATTAATGAAATTCCTTAAATCATGTATAATGGCCCAATAAAGCGCAGCGAATCTTTAATAAATACGTAATAAATCCATTAAAAAATTGCGTTTGTTATTGAACAGCAGTAATACCTGTTAGATTGTTTCACAAATAGTCTATTTCATTTCACTTAGAATTCTTAAACTCATACATGTCACTTAACAAATCTACATAGGTATAGATTATCAATAAATACGACAAATATATTTCAAATTCCCTCGTCGTCTGTGCTAACCAGTACTATCGAGGCTGGCGTCCACTAGGCTCGCCGAGACGAGTCGAATCGAATCGTAACAATTCGCCTCCTACATTTACTATGACTCGGCGAGCCTAGTGGAGGCCAGCCTTTATTATCATGGCAGACGGGTCTGCACTGTCAGTCTGCCTGTCCGCTAATAACGCGACTAACCGATCATATGAAAGCCGTGTCACTTATGTGTTACATCTTGCCACTTGAATATAAAGATGACACTGAATCCCAAAGGGATATCATACTCTTACTTCCATGTGTAACAAAACGGTTAAGACTACAAATGGATAATAAACATTAATATGAATATGCTGTGGGTGCAAACGCAATATTAGAACAGCAAGGATCAAAGTATAAAAACTGCACGTTCAAAAAACTGACCCGATCGAGCCCCGGAATTCCCTGGCAAATTACACTTCACAAACTAACGTAAAAAATCGAGAAAAATATTCAAAGCTCACATGATTGATGTGAGTGTCAAAGGCTGCGAGCTCTTCCCTTACTGTTGACATTGTACGTTTACACAGCAAGTGTAATTGATAGGCGGCCGTAACACCGTTTAGCGCGAATGAGTGGGTATGAAAAGTTGGGTCTGACAGTGATAGAGGGCCGCGCCGTTTTTGTCCCGTCGGCCACCGCATGCGAGGACTATTGGCTTATGGAGCTGTCATCAGAACTATTTAGTAAGGGTCATTAGTGATATTAAAAGTAATAAAGATATGATGTTAGTGGGATAAAAAGGAAAGAGCTAGAATGTACGGATGGTAAGAAGAAGAGAGTAACGATAGATTTAAATTAAACTTAATTGAGTCAAAAGCCATTTTGGCATGTTCGGCGATCGGCACCTGTCAGTCGCAATCACGTCACAGCGTCAACAGCTCCCGGATTTAAATTCGAAACGATGGTTTGCGCAATAAATGGGTGCGATAATGCATCTCATAAATTAAATAAAACATGGTACAATCACATTCCACTCGAAAGCACTTCGTTTTGACTAGTCGTTTTACGTAAAACATTCAACAAAATATCATATTTTTATAACTTCAATCACTTGGGTAGGTATTAATTAAACCTCGCATTTTAGCAATAATATTTTTAAGCAACTTGCAATTGCAACGATTTAATTTTATATGGACAATGTGAATTACAGGGCTGTAAATACTAAATCTAATATGTGATTTACAATTACAATAATGTATATTGGTGGGAAAATATTATGGTACGCTATAGAATCCTAATTCCCCCTAGTCGACAATGAAATGCTATATTTTAACAAACATTATTGATAAGAGTAATTCCTCTGTTTTCTGGGGAAATGCAACCCGCTAGCAACATTATTTGTTTGCGTGTTGTTGTGCGTATTTACATGCCTACTGAATCCATTTTGTGCTTCACATTTGACGAGTTGGATGTTGGGAACTATCATTCTGTGTGTTATTATTCTAAGGGCCGATCCTAAACCATAATCTTCATTAAATGTTAGTCTTCAAACAAGAAAAACATTTACCGCAAATTGACAAATTTCACCAAATTACGGCTAAACAGTCAATTAGGTATAATATCGTCATTTTTTGCGAGGGAACTGTAATTGGGTGAGCCAGCTGCAATGACCATAAATACTTTCCCCAGCAAACCGCCCTGAGGTTTTTGGGTTTGTTTAAAGTTCCCGGAACCCTAATAAATATCACCATCTGTGTAACAGATCACCACGGAACCAACAGAGTAATTAAAATGTGTAATTATTATAAGCGTTCTCTGGATAATTCCTAATGCATAACACGATAAAGCACGAGTGGAAAATAGTATTATAATTGTTTGTGTTTTTTTAATTATTATGAATTGTTGACCAATTAAATATGAGATTTAAAAAGTTCGTGCAATTAAATAAACCAAATCTCATAGCCTCATAGTATAGGTATCTACTAAGTTAAATTGCAGTTATATATTTATGGGTAAATCTTTTAAATATCTCATTTATGTAACAAATTAGAAACGACTAGTTTGGAAAGTTGTAAACCGTGTATACCAGTGTTCGTTAGTGTAAGAAAATGTGTATTGTTAAAACCCTCTCGCGCACAGTATTAAGAATTCAGTGTAAGACGCGAGTTTAATTTACTAGTTTTAATATTAGACAACTTATGCAGTTTCCTTGGAACTCCGCTCCACGCGAGTGTAAAATCTGCGCAAAATGAGCCAAATTAAACGACGTAGGTAATAAGGTGTTGTACGTAGTTCGGTGCAACAGTTTTGTGATTTTTGCCTGTATTATATTTATTCATTACCCATTACGAGCAGACTGCTTGAGAGATGGTTGATAGATTTAAACTCAATCAAGAGAGATCTTATTACAAAATAAAAGGAAAATAAGAAGAAATAGGGAAGCAGAACATAAATCACGCTTGAGAATAAATAGTGGCCCGGTCAAGGGAATGGAGGCACCCATAGAAAAAAAGCAGAATTACTTGGTCGCGCAAATAAAGATCAAGTAAAATAAACTATTAGTGAAAGCAAGAATTGATTTAAAAACTATTATTTTACAGGAATTAGAAAGGAAGGAAAGTAACAAGAAATCTGGAAGAATATTACGCAATGTTTCTGTTTGGTATTAAATTTTTGTGAAAAGTAGGTAATCATAGAGCCTTATATTGAATAGGTAAATCTTGCACCCTTGAGATAGAACAAAAAAGAAAAACGTAGGTAATACATAATCAGAAAAACACATTCAGGCTCTTGGCCGCCCCGAATAAACCAAATAATAATTTAAATTTTGTTATCGCCATAATTCAGCCTCCTTTCTTTTCTTGCTCGCCGCTTAGCCGCTAATAAAATTTTCAAATTTCGTTTTTTTTATTGATTTGTTTTTTTTTTGACAGAGTATGTCAGATTCTCGCAATATACTATATTTTTACTAATTTCCAAAAATAACATAAAACCAGTGACCTGACAAACGAAAATAAACGAATCGACTGAGACGGAACTGACTGAACAAAATACGACTCCTGACTGCTCCGGCGAGCCGGACGCCTGCGGTAAAGCGGTGAGTTCTATCTTTTCCTTTCTATATTATTTTCACGCACGTCGTCATTTTTCGTTGGTCAGGGCTAGTAAGAGCTTTTCCGCCTTCTGGCCCACATAATCCAGGTCATAGGATCTGGTGGTCCTTCACCGCGCGCCCATTTTTTGGTCTTCGAACCGGATTCTTTTTTCTTTCCCGCTCAGGCTAGATTCGTCTAGCCCAATCTCTCGTTTCCCTAGATCTTCGCGCTTTTCTTACCCGCCCTTATAGGTTTACCTTAGTTTTCATATTATAAGTCGCACCGCAGCTAAAGGTATTTACCTATAAGTGTTATTTCATATTAAATGCTTTCTTTCTTTTCTTGCTTCTATTCCGCAAAACAATGACGAATCTTTTTAAAAAGGAAAGTTTCGACAGTGTTTTCGATGAAGACCTTTCTATGCTAGAGGCAAAAAGGAATTCACTTTTTGAATTCGTTCAAAAGGTGTTTAATAAATCTAAGAATGCCTTAGACGATGAGGACTCTAGGGAGGATTTCCTCAATTCGGTTTCAACGATTGAGGAACTTCGCTCTGAGTTCAAAGAAACCGTTAACGAATACAATCGCACGCTACTGCGTAGTAAGACAGGAACGGTTCCCAATTACCAATCGGTCATCTCTTTCGAAGATTTATACTGTAGAATTAAACGCGTCAAAAATCTGCTAGAGCCAGCCGCCGCGCCGGCTACTGCCATGCCTCCAAGGGTGGACTGCGATTCTATGTGTACCAGGTCAAGGCCTAGGTTGCCTGCCATGGAAATAATGTCATTCGACGGTGACATTCAAAATTGGCCTCTTTTTTATGCTAGTTACAAATCTAGAGTCCACGATCAACCATCGCTGTCTGACGACGAGAAGTTGTATTACCTCATTGGCAAGTTATCACCCAAAGCCCAGGCTGTTTTCTCCGGAATTCTTCCACGTGCAGAAAATTATCAATTAATTTTGCAGTCCCTCCTTGACAGGTATGATGACACCCGTACCCTTGCCTGTACCTATATCGACCAAATGCTTAATCTTAAACTAAATGGTTCTGCTTCATCTAACCTCCAATCGTTTATGGACAAGTTCGTCACTGCCGCAAACGCGCTTAAGGCGCTCAAACTTAATGACTTAACTGATTACTTGCTGCTCCATATTGCGTTAAAGAAGTTAGATGAAGAGACAGTCCGCGCATTCGAAATGCAATTTCGCGATGTGAAATTTCCAACATTTGTTAGCCTGGCGGATTTTGTCAAAAGTCAATATAGAATATTGCAGAACACGCAGCCCATTGCTAGCGCTGGTAGCTCATCGCGCGAAAAATTCGTCAAACCTACGCGGAGTCAGGCGCCGAACCCGCAGAGCTATGTCACGAGCACCAGCACACAAAAATGCCTTTGTAATAATGATAATAACGTAGTCCATGACCATTTCTATAAGTGTCCCGCATTTAACAATCTAACGCCGTCAGATCGGTTTAAATGCGTCAAAGAACGAAATTCGTGCATTAATTGTTTGAGCACTAAACATAAATTGCGAGATTGCAACTCTAATTTAACATGCCGTGCCTGTCGGCAAAGGCACCATACATTATTGCATTTTAACAAAGTAGAAGTACAAACGACGCCGAGCGCTCGTTCTAGTGTTCCTAATGAACACGTCGCCGCCGCGGCAGCGCCTCTCACTTCGGCTAGCGCTAAGGATTCCATTCCGTCATCCAGTGCAACTCCCTCGTGCAGCTCCGCATCCGCGCCCGCGACGCAGGTCCTCGCCGCTACCAACGCACCCTATCGCAGCGCGCAGCGCACCACCGTTCTATTGTCGACGGCTAAAGTCATAATTTACGACAATTTGGGTAGCAAGCACTTAGTTAGATGCCTGTTAGATTCAGCGTCCCAAAGCAACTTTATTACGCAGGAATGCTGCACGCGCTTAGGTTTAACAAATTATGATAAGGGTTCGCACACGGTTGTGCGCGGTATCGGTGGTTCCGAAAAAAAAAATAAAAGGTACAGTGCAGTTCCAAATATATTCGCGGTTTAATGACGCCGTAAATTTCAATATGACAGGTCTGGTCGTGGACCGCATCACGGACGATCTGCCATCGGTGTCCGTGGACGCGTCCGCATTTTCGCACGTGAAGACTCTCCCGCTTGCAGATGACACCTTTATGACTCCCGCCAAGATTGACGTACTTTTAGGTGCTGCTGTTTTCTCGCACTTATTGCTACCCAATTTAATTCACAGCAGTATTCCCGGTATCCCGCCCGCTATTGAAACTGTATTGGGATATATAATAATGGGCTCAGCGCCTGCTTTGCAGATCCCATGCAAAATTACATCGGCTTGTTGTGCTTTCGTCCAAGATTCCTTGAATAATCTAGTAAAGAGGTTTTGGGAACTCGAGGAAATATCTGCGCCACCCTTCCACAGTCAAGATGACCTTGAATGTGAGGATTATTTCCGCGCCACCACTACGCGTGACGCTAATGGCAGGTACACTGTCGCGTTGCCGTTTTGCAATGATGTGTTTAAATTAGGAGAGTCACACTCCGCCGCCCAGAGGCGTTTTCTGTGCCTTGAAAGGAAGTTGGAAGCATCGAGGACGTTACGTACCGCCTATGACGATATCATTCGTGAATACGTCACTAAGGGGTATATATCGGTGGTAACGCGCTCGTTAGATGTTTCTGACGCAGCTTACTATATACCGCATCATGCAGTCATCCGTGAGGATAAGACGACCACGAAGGTACGCATGGTTCTGGACTCCAGTAGCAAAACAAGCACGGGTTTTTCCCTTAACGATGTTTTGCATCCGGGTCCTAACCTACAGGGTGATTTATTTTCCATCTTATTAAAATTTCGATTATTCAAAATCGCACTGTCGGCTGATTGTCGCCAGATGTTTTTGCAAATCGGAGTTCGAGAATCCGATAGGCAATTCCAGCGAGTCTTATTTAGATTCAATCCGCAACACCCTATATCCACCTACGAGTTTAATCGAGTCTGCTTTGGCATGAAGTCAAGCCCATATCACGCGCTTCGCGTGGTCCATCAATTGATAGCGGATGAAAGGCACAAATTCCCTAAAGCGGCGGCCATTGCGGCCACCTCAACCTACATGGATGACGTCTGCTTTAGTCTGATGGCAGATGACTACCCGCAAAACGATGAGTCTGTCGCCGTTGACGTCTCCAAGGAACTTATTGCTTTATTCAAAAGCGGTCAATTTGATCTCGTAAAATGGACTTGCAATTCTGAAGCAGTTTTGCGCGAAATTCCTGCATCACACCGTGCATCCGTGGACCTCGAAATTGATCGGGGTGTATCCCAAAAGGTCTTGGGCCTCTGTTGGAACAAGTCGGGTGACTTCTTTCATTTCAAGGTCACCGCTCCAGACACTACGTGCACTAAGCGGGCTATTTTGTCAGCAGTCGCCCGTCTATGGGACAACGTGGGGTTGGTGGCTCCTGTCACACTGTATGCTAAGATCCTTATACAGGAGCTTTGGCTTTTAAAGTGCGATTGGGATGATTTACCTCCACGTCACATAGTTGAACGGTGGGAACAATTCTGTTCTGAACTCCCAAAGCTTAATGAAATACATATACCGCGACATCTCGGGATAGTGCAGGGCTGTATTGTAAACCTTTTGGGATTTGCCGATGCGTCAGAGCGTGGATTTGGAGGAGCCGTCTATTTGCAAGTTCAAAACGAATCGGAGACGACTGTCCGTCTGGTGTGCTCGAAGTCCAAAGTCACACCACTCAAGACTGTTTCGGTTGCGAGGCTTGAGCTATGCGCGGCAGTTCTCTTGTCCAAACTTATGCGAAAGGTTCTGGACAACTTTGAACCACGCTATAAAATAAACAAGTTCTATGCCTTTACAGATTCCAAAGTGGTTCTCTGTTGGATCAATGCCTCCCCGCATCGCTGGCAAACGTTTGTCGCAAATCGCGTCGTAAAAATAATTGAAAACATTCCTGCCAGCTGCTTTTATCATGTCGCTGGTATAGAGAATCCTGCAGATTGCTTATCGCGAGGCTTACTGCCAGGAAAGCTAGTAGACCACCCTCTATGGTTCAGTGGTCCACCATGGGCCCTAAAGGATCCAAACGAATGGCCTATCAGAGAGCTTGACCGCGACTCTGTTGAGGTGCCAGAGCTTAAAACACTTACACACGCTGTGACCTTGGGTGATGTAGAATCTCCACTTTACACGCTCGCTCAGCGAGTTTCATCCTGGTCTAAGTTACTACGCATTGTCGTTTACGTGTATCGTTTTATTTCACCACGACCACGTACTAGTATTACGGGTGCGGTTACTCGGTCGGATTTAGAGTTCGCGGAAAATAAAATTTTAGCTTCATTGCAGAATGTGCACTTCGGTGATGACATTCACAACCTAAAGAGTAATAAGCCTTGCTCTCCCGCTTTACAAAAGCTCAAGCCCTATTTGGATGATAACGGATTAATCCGCGTTGGCGGCAGACTGTCAAATGCTGGCTTGGAGTATCCACAAAAGCATCCCTATGTGCTACCGCGACGCGATCACGTGATCGATTTAATCGTTGACTATTTTCATAAAAAGTATTTGCATGCTGGGCCTGAGACCCTGATGTCATTGCTTAGACTGCAATATTGGATATTGGCCGCTCGGCGAGTCATTCGATGTCGCGTTGGAAAGTGCAACACATGCTTCCGTTCTAAACCGCATGCACCCCTTCCACTAATGGCAGACTTGCCGGGTTGTCGCGTTAACCAGGTTGCCAAACCATTCACACATACAGGGTGTGACTACGCTGGACCACTCCAGTACACGCCCGTTCGTGGCAGAGGAGTGAGGAGTCGCAAAGCTTGGCTGTGCGTCTTCACCTGTCTGACGACACGATGCCTGCACATTGAAATTGCGACAGAATTGAGCACCGCTAACTTTCTTGCCGCATTAAAACGGTTCCTCTCGCGCCGCGGTCCTGTACAGTGTATATACTCGGACCATGGCACAAACTTTATCGGAGCTCGTTCGTATCTTCGCGATCTATATAAGTTTATTGATACCTATCGTCCGCACCTTGAACAAGAGCTTGCTGAGAACCGCATCGACTTTAAATTTATTCCACCCGCATCCCCTCATTTTGGTGGTTGTTGGGAGTCGATGGTCAAGGTTATAAAGAACCACTTGTTCAAGGCAATCGGCTCGCAAATCTTGTCCTACGAAGAGCTTCTAACGACTACTACTCAAATAGAAGCGATCATTAATTCGCGCCCGCTGACGGCTATGAGCAGCGACCCTGCCGAGCCTACCGCGCTTACGCCGGCTCACTTCCTCCATACTGCACCACTGTTTTCCTTGCCCGCGCCATTTGTCGAATCGGCTAATCTACTTGAAAGACATTCTCTGTTAAATAAGATTGTGCAGTCGTTCTGGCAGCGATGGCGTGTCGAATACCTTCACCAATTGCAGTCGCGAGTAAAATGGAACACGCCCTCTACTCCGATACAGATCGGTGCAGTGGTAATCATAAAGGTTGACAATATTCCGCCTTTGTCTTGGCCTCTGGGCATAGTAGAAGCAGTTCACCCTTCGAAAGACGGCATGATCCGCGTCGTGACCGTCAAGACGAACAAGGGAAGTTTAACGCGCCCAGTGGTACGACTGTGTCCTTTGCCTAGTCAATAGGCAGTGGGAAGTGCTCTTATTTTAGGTGCATATTTTTTGTTTTTTTTTTTTCAAAGGTAACCCTTTAAGGTCGGGGGAAATGTTATCGCCATAATTCAGCCTCCTTTCTTTTCTTGCTCGCCGCTTAGCCGCTAATAAAATTTTCAAATTTCGTTTTTTTTATTGATTTGTTTTTTTTTTGACAGAGTATGTCAGATTCTCGCAATATACTATATTTTTACTAATTTCCAAAAATAACATAAAACCAGTGACCTGACAAACGAAAATAAACGAATCGACTGAGACGGAACTGACTGAACAAAATACGACTCCTGACTGCTCCGGCGAGCCGGACGCCTGCGGTAAAGCGGTGAGTTCTATCTTTTCCTTTCTATATTATTTTCACGCACGTCGTCATTTTTCGTTGGTCAGGGCTAGTAAGAGCTTTTCCGCCTTCTGGCCCACATAATCCAGGTCATAGGATCTGGTGGTCCTTCACCGCGCGCCCAAATTTACTAAAATAATAAGCACAAAAATCTGGTGACCTCTTTTTATAGCTTCGAAAGCCGTTCGTCAAAGTTCAGTTTCTGTTACATTTTGCGTTATCGCTTAGATAACATTGTTCGATCTCCGAACGTTTCAATTTTATTGAGAGCTTTTGGTTTATTTCCGAATGTCTGAATAAATTCACCACGTCGAATATTACAGAAGTTTCACAATAGGCCCTGTTTCAAACTCAACTTCCTTCCAAATGTCGTTATTCACGACTTTTGATAAGAAATTGAATTAATATCGCGATTGGAAATCTCTATTGTCGTAAATTTCCACTTTTCCAATGTTATGTCTGTGAAATCTAATGAAATATATAGTTCAATTTAAATGTCCAAAGCAAAATGTGTTTACAATGCTAAAGTAAATTAAAAATTTGATGCGGGTTGAACGCGAACTTTATGGTAGACACTCCTTAAAGGAAATAACAAAGTGGTCATATTGGCTAATAAAATAACAAGCAGACGGTAGATCCCCTCTGACCTCCCTTAGCAATATAATCAGAGGAGTTCTATTAGGTCAGGTAAATGTTTTTACCAGCGCCATTCTACTTTAGCGATGTACCTACCAACCCTTTCAGATATTGCGTTTTTCTAGGGACAGTTCCATAGTTCCCAGGAGTATTGAAAACACGTCTGTAAATTGAAATGGAAAAGGGTCGAAACTCGTAAGGGCAATAACTATAAGTTTGCCAATCGTAGATGGGCACCGGAAAGTTAGAACGAAGGGTATGGAAAATGGGAGTCAATTGGTTTGGTCGTTTTGTGAAATTTATTGTTAATATTTTCCTCTGATATGAATTAAAGTAGGTCGAAGGTTTTTTGGTGAAATGTGAGTGAGCCAGCTGGTGTAATATCGTTTCTGAGAACTGTTCTCATGAAATTAAACCTTATATGTGATTTTATAAAAACTGTGTTATACTAACAATCTTTTTCATTAGATATTCGATTATTGTTTTTCTGTTTTTTTGGTACGCTTCAAAAATCACCGTTTCCGAGGGATCTTCAGTCACATTTGAAAAATAAGATTTTATTTAGCACCAGAAACGCCGACAATCTTCGTTTACGAATAAATCGAATAATAATCTGGGTACGGCGCGTTCTGAAATCAGATTCAACTGACTGTATCACGACAATATTGTGTTCCGCGCCTGATTGCCCATTCACTTGTGAATCAATATTCATTCATTGCGCACTTGATTTACATCAACAGAACAAAATGTATGGTAATAAAAACGCTTCGACGATGGGAAAACGTGTAACATCATAATGAATTTTGGAAATCGCTATTAATTCCATCGACGTACTCGATGCAAATGTTGGATTCGTTTCGCTTCAGTAAACCGTTTCCAATAAATCCTTGATTTAAATATATGGAAGATATAATCAATTTCAACAACTCTACAAAGCTGCTTGATAAAAACATTTCAAAGAGTATTGTAAAGCCGGTTTCCGCAACTCAACGTCAAACGTCTATTTCGAGTGTTTTCAATGGGTATTCATGTGAAGAAAGTGATAAAAAAATTCGATGGCAATTTCACTATGGACCCAACACTTTGTGCGCAGTGCCAGATACCATGCAATATGTTTTTGATTTCTTTTTGTTTCATCAGCTGGGTACATTCGTGGCGTCCTCCCGTTGTGAGTAGAAATCAATTTAGTCCGTTCCCGGGTGAATGCGCCTTTTGTACGACAGTGAAAGGTTATAGCGCTCGTTTTCACAGCTCCAACTAGCTGCAGAACGATTTAGTTCTAACTGCGGGTATGTCACGAAATGGAGGTCATTGGGTCATAATGGGGGATGGTAAAAGCGTTGCGAAAAGGAACTTGTGGGTACATAAAGAAGGATTGATTGCACTTGGATTAGTAGAATGGCATACCCTAATTAAGTTTTTCTGATAATGTATATTGTGTTTAATGGAGCTTGTACTGCTAATTAATTCTATTCTAAGCGCTCGTGAAACCGAAACAAATACTGATGTAATGTTAGAATGCGAATAAATCCTAGACGTGCAGATCTACAATTTTGCACAAGCCAAGGTGACTTTTAGTCAAACACTTATTTTAGGGAAGAAACCGCAGGTTCGTTTTAAAAGGACATTCTAGTATCGAGAGCTGACACATTGTTGTAGAAATCGAAAAGTTTCTAGTGTTTCTATAAACTAATCTTAAACATACTGCAAGTTTAAAACCAGTAAGTAAAGATAATTTTGTCTAGCTTATTAATTTAGATGTAAAATGAATTTAATTTGGTCACAAAGATCAAAGATCCTTTGTGTGAAATGAAAACTAATTCATGACATTAACTGCGCAGATTTCCTTGAACCCTTTGGACGTGTATCCTGCTTGAAACACATGGTGGTTTATGTTATGGCGTTTAAAGGGAGTTATTGCGTTTCATTATGACGCCCCTTGGGTCGTAAAATATGAGTATTTTGCATTTATTATAAAGAGCAAAAGGTCGGGTGTCCCAAACAGGCCAAAGATAATGCCCTTTAGAACATTGTTGGGTAACATAATAAACGTAACGGCTTTTAACATCTTTATCCGTTCGTCTACGGATTTATTCGTAAACAAAGGACGTTGAAAATTTGCCTTGATTTGGCAAGACAAATCCACGGCTTTGAATACCATCAACTAGAGTGTCATCTCATTCAATATAATTTCGTACATCATCACCGCGAATATTACATAATAAACAAATTTTTAAATTGAGCTTGAAATGAGAAAATCCCGGGAGAAATTTGCCCTCTCCCTAACCTACGGGGACGGGTAAAGAGGTAACTACTAACCAAATTGCATTCACCGCCGGTATTACGGTGCCAAGTTTTTCCTAAAATCTCGGCGGGGATCACGTGGGCTGGCAAAGAGTTTGATTAAAACATTCTTTTTTCAACCTCCGTCTTGTCAAAGGCATAAAATAAACCTTTTTTAGTCTCGTTTGAACTCCACTGCACAATTTATCTTCAAAGCATCCTTCAATTTCAAAAACATGTCTCTAGTAATAAATTTCATGCAACTAGCAAATATTTCGTGCCGGCGCGCGTCCCGCTCTTTTTAATCAAAGTTGCAGTAAGGCTGCCTTTTATTTCTGTCTTAGTTACGAGTTTCATAAGAGAACCTTCACTAGACATAGTAACAAAGCGCCTAGCTCGTTCGTTTGTTAAAAATAAGATGTGAGAGAGAAGAAACCGGCAGAAGATATTTTTCAAACGCGATATACGAGTATTTCAGTCCATCTAAGGTAAGTTATGATTTAATTCACTGCGACCAGGAATAATATTTTATTAACTTACGAACGCGTTCTTATTCTTAACTCGAATATGTTATCTTATTCCATTTCTATTGTAAGCGAACTGTGCCAAGTTTACATTGAAATATATTTTATCGTGCATGATATATAAAATGATATTTGAGGGTAAATTTCAGGGCGTTTCAACCGCCGTCTTTAGTGTCACCAAATTATTATATGCTACGCACAAAAAAAACAACTGATTTAATAATTTTCTGTCCATAATATAATATCTGAAACCTCTGCCATGGTTCGATTTATCATACATACCGGGGATCATTGTCAGTTGAACCAGTACGCTATGAATAATGGCGTACTTTATGTGACAGAGAGGATTTCTGCAGAAATTCGCGTGAATAGTACGAGACCCACGTAAGCGGGCTTTGTCCACCGCAACGCTAGATCCACCGGAAAGGATGCTGTGCTGCGAACAACTCTGACAACGGTGTAATTTTGAGAAATTAATATTCTCTCCGTGTGTTTTGGAATAGAGTTGTAGCGCTAGTTTTAAAGCAATCAGAAATATGCGTGCCGTTCTTAACAACAGCCGTTGCAATGATTTCAAATTATACAAATAGCTTGTTTCGAATTTGTTTGAAATTAAGATGGACTGATAACAAAAGTTCTCAACTCACTGTGCTTTATATAAGGCGTTTAATATTAAAATCGAGCATTATGGTTAACTCCTTAATTAACACGTCAGCTGATCACTTCCATAATTTTTATTTCGATTGAAACGACTACTAACCCGGCTAAGAACTGACTGACTTACATTATTTTTTTGCAAAAATGTACCTATACGTTGTAAAACGACCGGTTAACCTCCTAATAATTGTAATAATAAGAATTACAATTAATGGACCTACCTAACCTAAATTAAATTAATTAATTAAATGTAGCTTTACAGTATGGGATAGTATTATAAATATTAGCTATTTAATGTGCTATATTAGTCAGTAACCATAATTAAAACGTGCAACCAAATTGTACCTACCTAACAAGATAATTAAAATTTATGAGATATTAAAGATATTGAATTGTGGCAACCTTTTAACCCTACTTGTAATAATAACAATTAAGGAGTTAAACCCATTGGTAAAATATTTAGTTGTTAATTTGGAATTGTTGAGTGTTCATATCAGAAATGATGTGATAAGGAACCCTAAATTTATGAAGCTAGTTTTATTTATATTTTGGCCTTTGTTATAGAATGTGATCATCATAGTGGTATTACTTCTAGTTATGACAGTAGCAACCAAGTTCTTTTCAAACTAATTAAGACTTATAGTTTACTTTCCTAACTTACCTAATGAACCTAATTAATACTTAATAGTCAACTTATAAAATGGAGATATACTTATGATTTACTTTATGCATTGTAACAGAAATACCCTAACAACTTGTTTTACCCCATTATTTGAAAATCCAGCAATATTTTCAGTAATAATAAATGTTATCAGATTCTCATACTTTAGTGACTTTATTTGATTTGTAGTACAACCTAAAATATTAATTAAATTTATATTTGCTCTACTATTATAGTATATTAACTCATATAACTTTTATATTGACATATTAATGAATGTTAGCCAGTTGGTAACGATCCTGCCCACAAAGCTAGCAGTCCCAGGTTCGAAACCTGACGCAGGCAAATATTTGTGTAATAATTACTTTGACCCTGAGTCATGGATGTTTACTTTACTTTCAAGTGAGTATTCTCCTTTACAAGTATGCATATCATTGTTTAGCTCCCATAGTACAACCAGAACTTAGATTGAAACTAGACCTAATTTTCATTATTATTTGTATTAGAAATTTTATATCTGAAGAATTGTTATTCTAATTTTTCTATAATAATTATAACATTAATTTCCAATCCCTGTTTATTCTATTAATAGGTACTTATTGGATTTGAATATGGTAAACAGATGCAATCAACCAACATAGGGAGTTAATATTGTATCTCCGGCCCAAATTTATAGTTTTATCAGGGGACCTAGATTCCTAGTATCAGATACAAGCCTAGAATAACCATACCTAACTCTGACATGTTAAGGCAACTGAGTAGCAGAATTAGAAGGTGGTTTTACTTCATCGCTTTCAAGTAATAAAATCTAATGTCGATTAAAATGAGTTTTATGGTTCTCGGTGACGCTAAATATATATAATGAAATGGCTTATGAGGGCCCCCCCTGCTTTAGGGGGAGGATTCCTGCCCCTCCGGACCGCAGGGATCTGTGCAATACGTCCCAGACTGTCTATTGCTCCACATACTATCTATTTGTTATCAACAAACAAGGTAAATTATGTAAGACATTCTAGCCTTTTATTAGAATTTTACTTTAACGGTAAACTTGACCATTTCAATATATATAAGTAGTGCTTCTTACTTAGAGATGCAGAATTAGTGTGTTATCTAGGTTTCTACTTAGGTTTGCTCTCCTGACAAATGAAACCAATATCCCTAGGTTAATCTTAACCTCAAGAAACATAATAAGGTTGGTAATTTGGGCTCTTTACCCACTACTTGTTTTATATTTAAACTCATAGCTTGATTGATTCAGTATAAAAGGTAATATAACTGGTATTGATTCTGTCTGGAAATTTGCTTTCATTCTAAACAAATCTCGCCCTACTTTGTATGAAGTGCACTTGTATTCCATTCTACGGAAAAAAAAGCAACGCTTCCAGGACTTCTGCCCGTAATAAGCCAAGACTGGTTTTATGAGGTTCATACTTAGAATCCTCCAGTTTCATAATGCTAGCTATGAATCAATCTAACTGGAGTATTATTGATTAACTATTTGATCTATTTGATCACTTTTCAATCACTGATTTGACTTGGCCGACGTTATATCACTTTTATGTTTCTCGAAGTAAGACTGCAGCTTAGTTTAACTTGAAAACAGTCATTTTTCTACTTTAAATCATCCAAAACCGGCTCGAAATCATTCTCGACGCTTTCTACCAATACATCAGTTTGACGTTTTAAGCGCCCTCTCTACCACAGTCTAGTTAGTCGTGAAGTGTCATTCATCTTATGAATTGACTTCACACAATATTTGCCTTGGCTTTTAACTTATTGAATTTATTCGCATAATATTTAAATTCTTATTATTTTAAATATAGTTAATTTTACTATAATCGTTATAATTTATTTAGTTATATGGATATTTTAACTTTTATTGTTATTTTGTTGTTTAACGTGATTCGACGATTTCTTACCTAGCTAAAGCACAATTATGTGTATTAAAGCTCCTCACGGTGTAATGAGGAAACTTCTAACTACCTAACAAACCCTAAAATTCTACTGTTTTGAATCAAACTAAAGAGTCACGTAACTCTTACATTTACAATTAATCGTGTAGATGTGTAGTGTCAGAATATCTCGGTGTAAAGATACCCTGCTAGACCAGCTAAACCTATCATGACAAAAACTTCGGAACTAGAATTCCTGTGTGTAATCCTAAGACTGTTCCGCCGGCTAATGAAAGCCTTAAGTTGGCATCCGAGTCGGATAAATACCTAAGGTGGTCGATATATAAATATATAAATAAGGGACTATCACTAATACATATTCTGCATACCGACCCCACTGCCAAAGCATCGGTTCCAGTTACGGTACCTGAAGAGCAAATTTACAGAATATTGCTAGTGATATCTGACGAAACGCGAGTTAACAGCCGTCAGAGCCGTACGCGAAAACCCTTAACTTACTTGGTTAAAAGATAAGATCTGATATTCAAATATCCCTTAACCAAAATGTAAGTGAAGTTTTATAATTGTTATCAACGTCTGCCTGGATCTCAGCCCAACGACTACCAAGTAAGTCGAACAAAGCGGAGACCTGGAATTAAAAACAAAATTAACACCAAGCAAAACATTCACTATAAGTTAAATACCTGGAACACAAATATTAAACCTTAAACTAACACAATTAAATAATATACCCCAAATTTCAGGCTGTGAATCCATTATATCTCATCGAGATGCATCATCAAAACCCCATAATTAAATTCTAAATTAACCCATTTAAATGATGTCCACAAATACCCAAGAAATAAGTATTAACTCCAACCTCCCAGTGGCAGCAACAATTCACCCAACCGACGATTGTTATAAACCCAAATATTAATATCCTAAATTAACCCAGTTAAAAAAAATATGTACAAATACATAAGTACAATATAATAAAAATCTGCTCCCAGTTTTCGGCTACAACTTACTCCTCCGAAGCCCGCCAACAAAAAGCCAAATATTTATATACTAAATTACCCCAGTTAAATAATATGTACAAATACATAAGTACAATATAATAAAAATCTGCTCCCAGTTTTCGGCTACAACTTACTCCTCTGACGACCGCCAAGCAAAAGTCAAGATCACCCTTATTCACATCTATTTATGCCTTCTCGACCCCGACTACTTTTACAAGTCTTACATCGCTTCAAATTCCAGCATAATGACCTTCAGTTTACAGTTCATTTTCTATCTACGAGTAACCATTCACCCTCCCGGTGCGGCGTACAAAAAATGGCGGCCCTCTTACAAGTCTTACATCGCTTCAAATTCCGACATTATTCCCTTAAATTTAAAGTTCATTTTCTATCTAGACGTCCGCTCTCCCGGCGCGGTGCAGAAACATGGCGGCCCAATTCCAACTCTTACAAGTCTTACATCGCTTCAATTTCCAACATTATGTCCCTTAGTTTAAAGTTCATTTTCTATCTAGATAGAACTCTGATGATGTCTAGACATCTGATCACCTGGCGCCGACGTACAAGAATGGCGGCCCTGCTACAAGTCTTACATCGGTTCCAATTCCGACATTATGGCCTTTAGTTTAAAGTTGATTTTCTATTTAGACATTTGTTTATTCCGTATTATAGATGCGTCTAACGTTAAGATGGCGTCCCTTTTTCTAACTGTATTGTCAAACATATCGTAATGTCTAACAAATAGGACTCAATTTCTTTTAATTTAAATTTCGCTTAGCAACAATAATTTATTCATTCCTTCCCAAGAATTTTAAGCATTTATACTGATTCAAGTTTTATACTGGTTCTAAAACTTTATTTATTTAATTTTATTTTTAAGTAATTGTTACTGAATATTGCCCTTTTTTAACTTAGCTTACATACATTATAAATGGATTAAGTTTGATTATAATAATTACAAAGCCCCTTCATAGTATTGATTTATTTGCTTCTAAAATTATAATTTATTTTTAGTATTATTTATTATTAACTTTTTTCCGCCTACAAATTATTTTGTGAAGTGACGAAATAGCTTAGATGAAGCTAGTTCCGTTACATCCGCCCCCTTTAGAATATGTTTCTTTCTGTCTCCAATCACCATTTTAACTTTCCACTTACTATTCCTCTCTACTCAACAGGAAGAAAATATTCTAACCACTAATTCACAAAATAATCTCAACAAATTTTACTGTCATTTATTAAAACCATCCTGAAATATTATGTATATGTGTTTTTATACCATTTAGCTTATGTTCATAGAAATAACTCTTATTCTTAACTTCGAACTGTGGTTATGTCTAATAATATCTCTGGAACCAAGCGCATTTAGTTCATATGAAGGAAAACTGTTTCTCAGGCAGTTTCAGCTCTAATAGCAATATATAAAGATATTGACATTTTATCACGAAATGTTGCACGTCTGGCTATTCATGTTAAAAAGCCTTTATATATCCCTCTATACAAACTCCATTACTTATAGTTTCTACCAATCATATTTTAACATTTACCACAACTCTATCAAGAATAATTATCCATAACTATTCTCATAAACTCAATGGGGTATGAGTAGAGTGAATATCGAACGCCTCCCGGGCACTGTATAGGAAAGATCTCCCTGTGGCCAAAATTAACTTTGGAATTGTCGAACATATCGACTTACCTACCACTCCCTCACAAAGAGATCTGTTGTATAAGTTTTATGTCTCCGGTTAAATAACAGTAAAACCCGTATCACTATTCGCAGAACATTGAAATGCATAGCCTCTTACCTAGGTAAGTCCAATTCCATTATTTACTGTCTGTTGCAAATAAATGTCTTGTCTGTCCCTAATTGAAAATTATATAGTTGTCTTCCTTCCTCAATCTCTGATTCACTCCACTACACATTCCACTGCACTATTCGAATGTGACACTAAATTAATTTAGTTTTATTTTTATCGTGGTATTATGATATATTCTTCCTATTTATAATTCTAACTAACCGACCAATCCAATTAGTAAAACCAACTAAAGATTGACAAGAAAAACATCTATCACTTAACTTCAGTGATATAAATCCAGAGAGAAACCATTCCGTTTTTTTTCTTTTAGATGTTAATTGCGATATCCAAATTTTACTTCCCACAATTATATTTTACTTTTTATTTAAAATTTTTCTTAATTTAATTTAATTTTTTTTTCTTCAACTATTATTTATTTGGTTGAAAAATCCCTTGAACCTCCTTTTTTTTTCTTCAAAAAGATCTAATTTTTTTTTTATAAGTTTATATATAACCCCCTTCTATTTTTTTTCCCAAAGACTTTATCCTGACCAACCATCCTAGACGCCTCTAGTTACTTTCGCTCTAATTTTTTTTTTTTATATATATATTTTTAAAATTTTAAATAATTTACTGTTAGTATAAATTTTCCTTAACCTACCTAACGAAAGGCCGCCGACTCACCCCTCTATCTATGATTAATAACTTCCAAGGATTTCATTCAAATTCACTAACCCATCTAACTTTCCAACTTCTAGTATTTTATGTTCTCTTAGTAAATAATCATGGACAGGCCTCTCCCTTTCCACTCAGAAGCTATATAAACAAGACTGTCCTTATTTGTTAAATCTTTCAAGTAATACACACTACATTTCCTTACTCACTATTAAAACCAAAAAGAACTAGATAAGGCCGGTCATACATAATCCGATTCAAGACTCCGAATTCATAATACAAATCCCGGTGACTAGCCTCATACTGACTTAAAAATTCCGATTAATCAGTTATCTCACGAACGTCAGTAGGTATCTATACTTATTATTGCAATGTCAACTAAACTCCTAATCTGGAACCAAAAAGTGTGTGCTCGACCATAAATAATGTATGAGAATGGGTGCGTTCAGAATTCATAACGTATGTCAGTTTCATTCTGTCAGATCAATCTGAGAAATTCATAATCAGAGAAAAGTTCAGATTATAGTTATATTATTATGTGATAGTTAAATTATATGCAAATTCGTGCTTTCTTAATTAATAATAGGAATTCAAACCACGAACCCACAATCCGACATAGACCGTGTAAGGCCGGCTTAAAACATGTCATGCCGTGCAAACTCCGCTTTACACAAATTTATACAGTCTGTGACTTTAAAGAAAAAGAATTTATCTATGATAAGTTAACAAATACATTATTTACATTACACTATTCGCAACAAAAGTAAATCAAAGACCGAGAAAACCCGATTGAAACCCCAAATTACATTTTGCAAAGTCAATGAGATGTACAAACAGCAAGTAACATCATGCTCCTGTGAGGCGCAAACGCAGGTATGTAACGAACCAGATAGACGCAATTAGTGTCATTTCTGAAATTTTCTCGACCTTTTGAGCCTTGAACTTTAAATTATGTTTACATTTCAGATTCCTGAGCGGTGGGACGGATTTTTTTTTTTCAACCCTTTGTCGCTACATATTTGAAACTCACGAAAAGCAGTTAACGTATGTTGATGGACAACAATGGTGAACCCCGTGGATTACGAACGACAATTTTTCCGAAGAGATATGTTGAGGCCTGGCGCTTAGCTACCTTGAAGAGGAGACATGCCAGATGAAACTTGCGTCAATGAGGAATTTTAAGAAAGTTGCGTTTATTAAAGTGAAGTGTTACATGAACCTTCACCGAAACGTAGAGACAGGACCAGCACAAGTGTTTTGAACTCGTAGAATAAGTCTTTGATCTTGAAAGTAGCCGCGGACTATAACTATGCTCATATAATTTAATTTTGACAGATACGACATGACAAAGGCAATTATTTTAATTGTTTTGTGATCTATGTAATGGAATCTATCTCTTATATGTTTAATCACTTTAAACGCCCCCTGGCGTCCCATTACAAATAAAACTGTTCAATAATTTAATCCTTCAATATTGCTAGAATGAGTACTCAGTTAGAACCCGGTGCGAAAACCAACATTATTCTCCATATCACGATTGTCCAATTTAATTGCGCCCCCTTCTTAATTTTTCCTATGAAACCCTAACAATTTAACTTCTCCTTTTTTTATACAGCTGATGTAAATTATGATTCTTTAGAATCTGGGTGATTTAACTTAAATGTTTCTATGAATAACAATTTAACCTGTACTTCTGTGTTATTTACACCTTCCTTTGTATAATTGTTTTCAAACCCTGTTAACGAAATATAATAACTTGTCTAGCATCCCCATCTCTGACAGTAAGTTAAGACGGTCAATCACTAACTTTCAAGCGCATTTTAGAAGAAGAAAATAACAAGTAGCTATTTTTGTATTTACTGTTTATCATTTTGGATTTATTAATTTGCTTCTACAAGTATTTTCTTTGTATTATAAACCAAAGCCCAACTTTAAAAATTCTAAGGTATCCAATACCGACCCCACAATAGTTGTAAATTATTTTGATTTCCTTTAGTGAATTTCAATAATTATGTTTTCTCCATATTTGATAACCTTATAATTGTTTAATAATAATAATATACTTGCTATGTTCCTATCTCATTTTTTTTTTTGTTTTGAATTTTGAATTTCTTCGCTTATTTTGTTTAATTTAATAGATAAGGTGTTCACCGTTCTCATTATCATCTTTAAAGTCAGATTGACGCCCCCTAATTCTTCTGAGTTTTAATTATCTTTCCCTTTTTATATTATCTTTTATGTGCACTAACACTCACTCACTTCCACTAAACAAAATTCACTTGTTTTTTCTATCTAGCCAATAATTTGACTAAAAAGAACAAACATGTAAATGAAATTTTGTTTAAAAATATTAAATTTTGTTATAGTTTATATACTATTTTTTATATAAACTATTTTCATGTTAATAGGTCGCTCCACTGTAGTCAAGGTAACTTACTTAACCATATGTATGGTATAAAAGCTTTATAAAATAAAATATTATTATTTTAAATATGTGGGTTTTTTATTTTAATTTTTTTTTTTATAACTTATTTCCAGAACAAACTATAAAGGAGGGTTTGTCGCAATGGAACCCGCAATTACCTTTATGCTAAAGTAAATAGATAACTATCAAATAGCTGAATTTAATTTAATCAATAATGCCTTTATAGTATGATGATTAGCCCTTTAAGTGTCTAACAGTAACGTAATAGTTTACTGCTACATAAACGCATATGGCTTGTCTCAGTGTAACCCACCATGTATAAATTGATATACTTTTTAATGAATAAATGTTCATGACTAGATACTTCATCTAGTAGCCTCTAAAAGTGTTATTAATGGCGATTCCAGTCGACTACGCTATTCCCTCAAGAATCAGCTCACCGCATAACAAATCGTTTTATTATTGCATCATAGTGGAGATAACAGACTACTTCAACGATTACAAATTTAACCAGATATATAATTAAACAAGTTGACCTTTAATAAAGTAACCCGCCAACTTTTATGTAATATTTTAATGTTTGTTATTGTGTGTTATTAAACATCCGTGTTATTATTAAACATCCTCTTTGCTTATCCTTTTAAATACCCCACGCGCGTTTATTTACGTGTCTCAAACACCCTTAACAACTGCGTAGGCTAATGTCAAACGTTGCCAAATAATTGCCATCATATTACTACTATCTGTGACTGTTACAGAATAATATCGATCAAGGTATCGACCGCGACGACCCATTAATTATTACAATCGTATGTGGATAGACAATAACACATCCACAAGTAATTAGTGAGAAAATATTGCTCTTGTATAGCTGCAAGGATCTCCGTTCGCGCTTCAATTTTGTTGTTTACTAATAGAAAAGTGAACTAATCTTTAGTGCTCCCGATAAATGGAAGAGACTCGACTTGGTGTTTGAAATAATGAATTGAATGGCGTCAAGGGTTTATTAATATGAAGCTCAAACTCTCGCCCGCATTTCAACTTAGGCAGAGTACATGAAGCCTCAATGCTACTTCAACAAATTTGTGAATTCAAGAAGCAACGTCGAGTAACGTTGCTGCGAAAGCTTGACAGTCCAACCTAATAATCTGCTCTAAAATAATCGCTCCTTACGACACCCACGGAACTTAAAAGACAATGCCACTTCACTACGCCGACATTACATGGAAATGCAGAAAATTTAAGAGGAAATGAAGAATTATGATAACATAAACTTCATGTAAAGTTAAGATTACAACCGATAATGTTTATACTATCTGTGTTTTATTTCTCATATAATATAGATGCTTTATAGGTTACTTTGTAAGTTAGTTCAATGTTATGTTTCTGTTAATGTTATTGCGAACCCCTATTGATCTTTAAATTAATGATCACCCATTTACAGTCAACTATAAGTCTTAAATGTTCTAATCCACCACGTCAACAAATTGTGATCGCTACAAGCGATCACTACTAACTTAGCTAAATACAAGTAATAATCATTCAGATATGAAAAACCAACAATTCACTACAGTATTGCAAACTGATTACAATATTTCATTGATGTTAAAAGTAAAAATGCCTACTAATTTAGTCACCGACTAATATTATAGCACTCGATCCCATATTTATTTAAATATTCTGGTTATGGTTTACCATATTGTAAATAAGTCATACATCCTGGTCACGGCACCAAATTGTAAAAAGACCTCTTAACACATATCAATCTTGGTCACGGCCACACTAAATTGTAAAAGACCCGGACTAATTAATAATATGAATTACAATAAATGGACCTACCTAACCTAAATTAAATTAATTAATTAAATGTAGCTTTACAGTATGGGATAGTATTATAAATATTAGCTATTTAATGTGCTATATTAGTCAGTAACCATAATTAAAACGTGCAACCAAATTGTACCTACCTAACAAGATAATTAAAATTTATGAGATATTAAAGATATTGAATTGTGGCAACCTTTTAACCCTACTTGTAATAATAACAATTAAGGAGTTAAACCCATTGGTAAAATATTTAGTTGTTAATTTGGAATTGTTGAGTGTTCATATCAGAAATGATGTGATAAGGAACCCTAAATTTATGAAGCTAGTTTTATTTATATTTTGGCCTTTGTTATAGAATGTGATCATCATAGTGGTATTACTTCTAGTTATGACAGTAGCAACCAAGTTCTTTTCAAACTAATTAAGACTTATAGTTTACTTTCCTAACTTACCTAATGAACCTAATTAATACTTAATAGTCAACTTATAAAATGGAGATATACTTATGATTTACTTTATGCATTGTAACAGAAATACCCTAACAACTTGTTTTACCCCATTATTTGAAAATCCAGCAATATTTTCAGTAATAATAAATGTTATCAGATTCTCATACTTTAGTGACTTTATTTGATTTGTAGTACAACCTAAAATATTAATTAAATTTATATTTGCTCTACTATTATAGTATATTAACTCATATAACTTTTATATTGACATATTAATGAATGTTAGCCAGTTGGTAACGATCCTGCCCACAAAGCTAGCAGTCCCAGGTTCGAAACCTGACGCAGGCAAATATTTGTGTAATAATTACTTTGACCCTGAGTCATGGATGTTTACTTTACTTTCAAGTGAGTATTCTCCTTTACAAGTATGCATATCATTGTTTAGCTCCCATAGTACAACCAGAACTTAGATTGAAACTAGACCTAATTTTCATTATTATTTGTATTAGAAATTTTATATCTGAAGAATTGTTATTCTAATTTTTCTATAATAATTATAACATTAATTTCCAATCCCTGTTTATTCTATTAATAGGTACTTATTGGATTTGAATATGGTAAACAGATGCAATCAACCAACATAGGGAGTTAATATTGTATCTCCGGCCCAAATTTATAGTTTTATCAGGGGACCTAGATTCCTAGTATCAGATACAAGCCTAGAATAACCATACCTAACTCTGACATGTTAAGGCAACTGAGTAGCAGAATTAGAAGGTGGTTTTACTTCATCGCTTTCAAGTAATAAAATCTAATGTCGATTAAAATGAGTTTTATGGTTCTCGGTGACGCTAAATATATATAATGAAATGGCTTATGAGGGCCCCCCCTGCTTTAGGGGGAGGATTCCTGCCCCTCCGGACCGCAGGGATCTGTGCAATACGTCCCAGACTGTCTATTGCTCCACATACTATCTATTTGTTATCAACAAACAAGGTAAATTATGTAAGACATTCTAGCCTTTTATTAGAATTTTACTTTAACGGTAAACTTGACCATTTCAATATATATAAGTAGTGCTTCTTACTTAGAGATGCAGAATTAGTGTGTTATCTAGGTTTCTACTTAGGTTTGCTCTCCTGACAAATGAAACCAATATCCCTAGGTTAATCTTAACCTCAAGAAACATAATAAGGTTGGTAATTTGGGCTCTTTACCCACTACTTGTTTTATATTTAAACTCATAGCTTGATTGATTCAGTATAAAAGGTAATATAACTGGTATTGATTCTGTCTGGAAATTTGCTTTCATTCTAAACAAATCTCGCCCTACTTTGTATGAAGTGCACTTGTATTCCATTCTACGGAAAAAAAAGCAACGCTTCCAGGACTTCTGCCCGTAATAAGCCAAGACTGGTTTTATGAGGTTCATACTTAGAATCCTCCAGTTTCATAATGCTAGCTATGAATCAATCTAACTGGAGTATTATTGATTAACTATTTGATCTATTTGATCACTTTTCAATCACTGATTTGACTTGGCCGACGTTATATCACTTTTATGTTTCTCGAAGTAAGACTGCAGCTTAGTTTAACTTGAAAACAGTCATTTTTCTACTTTAAATCATCCAAAACCGGCTCGAAATCATTCTCGACGCTTTCTACCAATACATCAGTTTGACGTTTTAAGCGCCCTCTCTACCACAGTCTAGTTAGTCGTGAAGTGTCATTCATCTTATGAATTGACTTCACACAATATTTGCCTTGGCTTTTAACTTATTGAATTTATTCGCATAATATTTAAATTCTTATTATTTTAAATATAGTTAATTTTACTATAATCGTTATAATTTATTTAGTTATATGGATATTTTAACTTTTATTGTTATTTTGTTGTTTAACGTGATTCGACGATTTCTTACCTAGCTAAAGCACAATTATGTGTATTAAAGCTCCTCACGGTGTAATGAGGAAACTTCTAACTACCTAACAAACCCTAAAATTCTACTGTTTTGAATCAAACTAAAGAGTCACGTAACTCTTACATTTACAATTAATCGTGTAGATGTGTAGTGTCAGAATATCTCGGTGTAAAGATACCCTGCTAGACCAGCTAAACCTATCATGACAAAAACTTCGGAACTAGAATTCCTGTGTGTAATCCTAAGACTGTTCCGCCGGCTAATGAAAGCCTTAAGTTGGCATCCGAGTCGGATAAATACCTAAGGTGGTCGATATATAAATATATAAATAAGGGACTATCACTAATACATATTCTGCATACCGACCCCACTGCCAAAGCATCGGTTCCAGTTACGGTACCTGAAGAGCAAATTTACAGAATATTGCTAGTGATATCTGACGAAACGCGAGTTAACAGCCGTCAGAGCCGTACGCGAAAACCCTTAACTTACTTGGTTAAAAGATAAGATCTGATATTCAAATATCCCTTAACCAAAATGTAAGTGAAGTTTTATAATTGTTATCAACGTCTGCCTGGATCTCAGCCCAACGACTACCAAGTAAGTCGAACAAAGCGGAGACCTGGAATTAAAAACAAAATTAACACCAAGCAAAACATTCACTATAAGTTAAATACCTGGAACACAAATATTAAACCTTAAACTAACACAATTAAATAATATACCCCAAATTTCAGGCTGTGAATCCATTATATCTCATCGAGATGCATCATCAAAACCCCATAATTAAATTCTAAATTAACCCATTTAAATGATGTCCACAAATACCCAAGAAATAAGTATTAACTCCAACCTCCCAGTGGCAGCAACAATTCACCCAACCGACGATTGTTATAAACCCAAATATTAATATCCTAAATTAACCCAGTTAAAAAAAATATGTACAAATACATAAGTACAATATAATAAAAATCTGCTCCCAGTTTTCGGCTACAACTTACTCCTCCGAAGCCCGCCAACAAAAAGCCAAATATTTATATACTAAATTACCCCAGTTAAATAATATGTACAAATACATAAGTACAATATAATAAAAATCTGCTCCCAGTTTTCGGCTACAACTTACTCCTCTGACGACCGCCAAGCAAAAGTCAAGATCACCCTTATTCACATCTATTTATGCCTTCTCGACCCCGACTACTTTTACAAGTCTTACATCGCTTCAAATTCCAGCATAATGACCTTCAGTTTACAGTTCATTTTCTATCTACGAGTAACCATTCACCCTCCCGGTGCGGCGTACAAAAAATGGCGGCCCTCTTACAAGTCTTACATCGCTTCAAATTCCGACATTATTCCCTTAAATTTAAAGTTCATTTTCTATCTAGACGTCCGCTCTCCCGGCGCGGTGCAGAAACATGGCGGCCCAATTCCAACTCTTACAAGTCTTACATCGCTTCAATTTCCAACATTATGTCCCTTAGTTTAAAGTTCATTTTCTATCTAGATAGAACTCTGATGATGTCTAGACATCTGATCACCTGGCGCCGACGTACAAGAATGGCGGCCCTGCTACAAGTCTTACATCGGTTCCAATTCCGACATTATGGCCTTTAGTTTAAAGTTGATTTTCTATTTAGACATTTGTTTATTCCGTATTATAGATGCGTCTAACGTTAAGATGGCGTCCCTTTTTCTAACTGTATTGTCAAACATATCGTAATGTCTAACAAATAGGACTCAATTTCTTTTAATTTAAATTTCGCTTAGCAACAATAATTTATTCATTCCTTCCCAAGAATTTTAAGCATTTATACTGATTCAAGTTTTATACTGGTTCTAAAACTTTATTTATTTAATTTTATTTTTAAGTAATTGTTACTGAATATTGCCCTTTTTTAACTTAGCTTACATACATTATAAATGGATTAAGTTTGATTATAATAATTACAAAGCCCCTTCATAGTATTGATTTATTTGCTTCTAAAATTATAATTTATTTTTAGTATTATTTATTATTAACTTTTTTCCGCCTACAAATTATTTTGTGAAGTGACGAAATAGCTTAGATGAAGCTAGTTCCGTTACAACGTTTAAATTTGCAGCTGCATTTGTAACAGAGTTTGTTTATCTCGTGGGGCATAAACGTAGTATTTTACGTTGTTTGGTGGGACGTAAAAACGCAAACTTTATTAGGTCACTAGTAACTTTCAGCAAACACATTGATATTTGTCGAAAAAAAAACTTAATTGTCGGTCGCATGACATTCAAAGTATTTTAAAAGCACTTCTATTGTAGAAATAAAGTATATAAAACAAAGTATTTCTATTGTAGAAATGAAAAATAAAAATGGGTTGATTAATTTTAGCTGGATTAGCAAGGACCGACGGCCCCGACGGGCCTGTAAAGTAGTAAGCAACCTAAATTGCATCTATTTGTAGGTAGGTAATTATAATATTATGTTTTTATAAAATAGTATGTAAGTATGTATGTAAACTCTTTATTGCACAAAAAAAAGGTTATTCTCATTTTTATTGCCCAATAGGGAATATGCATGATTTTTTTTTTGCTGTAAAAAGTCATTAATGTAACAAACAGTAGAAAAAATATTTTTCGAATAACTATAAAAATAACCAAGATATAAATCATTAAAGATTTGTTTCTATCTCTTCTAGCAAAACAGAATTTAATATGAAGTTTAGGTATATGGCAGTAGTGCCCGCTGACGTCACAGTACATGTCCTTATCCTTATTTTTTGGCCGATTTAAATTTTAACTTCGCTTTTTACCATCTCTTTTACTGTATTTTCATATTTTGTTAAGAAATGCGATAAAAATATTCATGCATATCCCCAATTGACTAGTTTTATTTATATAATTTGTTTCGGAAACCCTTTAAACTTGCCACGGGTTATTCGTTTAACTCTCAAACCCACGTACGCTGCGCGGATTCGGTCCGTTGCACCTTTCACAGTGCAATAAAAATAATCTTCTTTGTTCAGTGATCCGTTTGAACACACAAACGGGACGATAACTAAAGCGGTCCCTGATGCATCAACAAACCTTGTTGTTCCAGTCCGGAACTGATACTTTCGATGGCTTGTTGCGTTTTAAACGTAAAACAATATTGTTAGCGCCGGAGCAGAACTAATAGCCTGTATTTGACTCTTACTTTATACATGTTTGCCTTTTTACCCGACTGTGAGAATCCAAAAGAAGGGTAATGATATTAATTGTCTATCTGCCGCACTCAGAGACGTCAATTAATTTTGAAGTTTCATTTAAGTTGCTGCGTCTTATTCTAATGCTATAGCAATGAAAGTGACAGCAGCAACTTTAATCAAACTTAAAAGTTAATTGACGTCTCTGAGTGCGGCCGTATGTACGTACGACCATTGTATTAATGATATTCGATTGCCTATCGCTGTCACACTCGCTCTGGCATAACAAAATATGCTGACAGATGCCAAAGAGTGCGATAGCGTTAGATTGCCAAGTACTAGCGATACTCTGGTTTTACTGTATGTGTAATATAAGTGTGCATGTTTTTTTTTAATTATATTTAAAAAAATGGTATTTACATATGCGTTATCATATCATTATAGATAAATGCTCGCCAAATTGTTACCTAGTTTGTTGGCGAGTAAAGTGCTCAAACACATAAGCTAATCATGCACTTGGGCAAAGTAGGTACAACTGTGTACAACTCCTATCAACAATGAAATTGCATCTTACATCTTACAACAATGTTTTAAAAATATGATAATAATAAGATCTATCTATATTTCTAAAAGGTATTTTTTCGATCTCCTTTTGACGGCTGGTTTATTTAATTTTATGTATGTATTTGACCCAAACTTGTATGTTCCGCTCTAGCTCCTAAATTATTGGACCTATTTTAATGAATGGCCTGTCATTATGTTATGATTTGTGTGGATGGGCGTTTTTAAGGAGAAGTGTTCATAGTTAAAGACAAAAGTTAAGAGACCGTGCGGGACAAAGGCTTTATAAAAGTGTCAAGGGTGCGTCATATAGTCGCCTATCAGGTGTTTTTGCAATTTTTGATTTATTACCAATAATAACTAAATGAATTCACCGAAACAATAACAGTACTACGCACTAATCCCCCTCCAAATACTTCAATTACACCCTGTCTCCCTATATTATTGGACTTGCCATTGTCTAAGGGCCGTATTAATAAACTCATCTCAACTGTGATCCCCGTCTCAACGTGTGTGATACGTCAAAGTAAACGTCAATCCATAGTAAACTGTCATTTTTGACACATCTTGTGACGGGCGTCTCACACAAGATCAGAATGGTTACCACGAAACACTCATTTCGAACGTTCGGATGCACCATCCCTTTTACTCGTCAATTGGGTAGGTAAAGTTTTTGGAAGAGGTGTAAATTATATATTTCTTCGATAGTCGTTATCCTAAAGATCAAGGAACTGGCACTACACTTTATTGGCCGACAAGCTTGTTGCCTTCGTACTTAATGAAAAAGAAAAAAAAACTGTCACTTCTATAACTGTCATTGTCAATCAAAGTAAACAAACGATTCAATTCTTTCAAGCATCTGAGTAAATCTTTGTAATACTCCATTTCCAAAGTCCGTGTGGGATTGCTTAAATTAATTGCGTGTATACGATTCAAACGTGCTCTCGTGGCTATCGAAAAGCAGGGCAAGAGTCGTCGTGAAAGGAAGAAATCGGTGTCCAAGAAGCAGTGCCAATGGGGTCGAAAATAAATCGTAGTCCAAATATCGTGCAAAGGTCAAAGCGAGCAAAGCTGGAGGAAAGCGGCAAAATCGAAAGTCCGGAGTTCGTTCTGAGGTCGTTCAAAATATTTCTAAAAACACTGATCACATGAAACGAAGGCAAACAGAAAAGAGTCGTTGAATTGAATCGTTTGTTTACTTTGATTGACAATGACAGTTATAGAAGTGACAGTTTTTTTTTTCTTTTTCATTAAGTACGAAGGCAACAAGCTTGTCGGCCAATAAAGTGTACAAATGTCAACTTAATAACTAAAAAAAATATTTCTAAAATATTAGAGGAAATAAAAATAAAAGAGCCGCAGTTCCTTGATCTTTAGGATGACGACTATCGAAAAAAAATATAATTTACACCTCTTCCAAAAACTTTACCTACCCAATTGTGATTAAATCGTGGGAAAGGGAAGGAGCTAACGTAGCATAGAATTTCGATTTTCAAAGTAGCCCCCCAGTTTATTAATACGGCCCTAAGAACGTCTAAGATCAATTTAAGCATCGTTAACGCCTGCTGGTGTACCATTGCAAATCGTTTAGTTCATGTCTTAATACACAGAAATGGAATCGAATAGGTACTAGCGCTGGTTAAATTATCTATTTATTTAATAAATACAAATGATGCCAAACTGCATTATGCCCACTAGCATTCCCGACCAGGCGATCGAAAAACTAAACAAAAAAAATATTGTCTTAATATCTCATTCAGCAAGAAAATAATATTTATGATTATATTAACATTCCAGATTCAAAAGTATCTACCTACAGTATTTCGGATTCTTCAAATCCCAAGTAGCACAAAAGCTGTATAAGAGCTTATACAGCCATTATAACTCTAGTTACAACATTTTAAGGGCTGTATAAACTCTTATACAGGCTTGTGTGCTACTTGGGATTACTATAATAGTACTTATGTTGAACAAAGATTTACTAAACCACAAAGCAGTTTAATAGCTTCGGTTTCCATAAGTTTAGCGCTGGCTTCTACAAGCTATCTATAAAATGAAACTGCAGCGCCATACGGCAGCTGGAGCAATTAATAAAGAAAGCCGGGCCCCGCCTGTTAGCATGCAAATGCCGCAATCCTGGAAGATTCCCTGGCAATATTCAAGTCATTAGTGTTTGTGTGGCCGAGTGCACCGCTGCAAAAAGGGACCGAAGTAAACGACAATTTAATAACGGCCGCGCCGCGGCTTGTTCCGCATATTACTACAGCACTTATCCAGCCTTAACCTGCTTTAGTGTCAGCGTCATACATTTAACCTTTTCAACGCCATTGACGGATATATCCGCACCACTGGTTCAACGCCAACGACGGATATGTCCGTCACGGTTGACAGCGAAAAATAGACCCGAGTGTCTATTACGTAAGGTTGAAATGAGCTCTGGTTTTCAGCTGTCATTGGCGTGTGAGTGACGACTTTTGTATTTGACATGGCGTTGAAAAGGTTAAGTGCAATTTTTAAATTACTCTTAATTTTCCAAAAGATAGCGATCGTTTAAGCAGTGTATGTTCGTCTAGATATATCCTCATATTGTGCTTCAAGCGTAATACGCCTTTATCACGTTGCGATATTTGGTCCTGTTATTTCGAAGCCATTGAAATGGTTCTTGGTTTCTGATTAAAAAAAATTGCAAGATTAAAATATGTTATTAACCGCCTGTTAAAGCATATCTGTCAAATAATTTTAGCCCTTTCCCTTTCTTACACTTGAAAATAGACAAGGAGAGGGCTATCTTTAACTGACAGATGAATTTACGTGTCGATTGTGAAACAGGCCCTAAACAAAATTGAATATTAAAGTGCTGTTGTTCACTAATAATTTTGATTAAATTCAGCTTAAAGCGAGTGCTAAGAAGGCCAATGTTGTTGCTTATTTCGTCGGAATCACGTACTAAAAATACTCTTGTCGGATTAATTTTAAATCTCGAGTAAAGTAAACTGCTTACTTTATCATCTTGAACAAAGTTATTGCTCTTAAGCGTAAAATGAAAATGAAATCCGCTGTGCTCGGATCCTATTGTGGCAGCTTTTTGTAGAGATCGTGGTGCACCGGTAGTCGCCAGTAAACCACAATTCAGTGTTTTTGACATGGCGCAAGTGAACAGTTGCCTACCAATTATATTTCATACGCATTAATTGAAAATAAAAATGGCGGATTTTAAACTATGTACCTATCTCAAAAATAATTAATCCGTCAAACTTCATCGTGTTAGGTATCAAAATAGGACGTTTTCGAAAATATATTTACAACATGGGTAGGTATATATTGACGTGATCGGTAAGTAATACGAAAAAATAACTAAATTCATCAAGTCGGGAGTTCAAAGCTTGCTTTTTGTAAGTCTTGTTTTATGATTTACCTAATTACTTAACTATACTTGTAGTGGTCTTCTTTCGCACACATCCTAAATGAATTACTTAAATTAAACTCAAAATCTCCTCTTGCGACCCTAACAAAGAATAAAGAATAAAGTGACAGTTCGAATAAAAAGTGTCTAGAGTAATTAAATATCACGCACAGCTTAGAGCCTATGCACACTAGCGTTTTTGGCCGGCGGTTTTTCGGCGGAGCGAGACCGCGTAGTGCAGTCAGCGAGTACGCGGCGTAGACGCCGCGACGTCGGTAATGCGACCTCCTCGTCGTTGCAGTTGTTGTCATGACCACGCTGCGTTTGCGCAGCGGTACCGTGGCAAATAAAAATCGCAGTGACATAGTGGCGTGTACGCCGCGATCCCACTCCACCGAGAGACCGCCGATCAGAAACACTAGTGTGCACAGGCTCTTAGATTTGAACGATTTATTTCATTACTCTATTAATACCAGGTAAACGTCGCTGAGTAATAAAAGGTAATAAAAGTCAAGACGGGACACTTATTTTAGACCTAAAGATCACAGTCTTACATTACAATATCGAATAGATATATTATTTCCCCTGGCACCTGTCAAATTTTATCTGCTGCATGCACGCTAAGCCCGCTGCAATTATTAAAATGTCCATGATTTCAAAAATACTAAACATTTTACATTCACATGATTTTCATTCGCTTTCTATTAACTTAGCACACCGTAGTGATTTAAAGTGAACCATATGTATCAGGTTATATAAAAATGCAACCCGACAGGGTCACGTTTATTAAACGTGACCCAGGAACAGTTTGTTAGCTCGGGAATGTTGATAGACCCACCTCCACCCGGAATGTATTTTTATGGCTAGTTTTTATCACCATTTGATATTGATTGGTATTTTGTAGCTCGATAATAGTGCTGTTTTTGCAAGCTTTTTGCTTTGTGTTTATTTTATTGGTATTTTATGGTACAGTGATATTGATTAAGCATCTCATTAAGACTGCATTACGTTTTTAATAGACGTTAAACGTCTTCCGGCTCAAATTTCAGCATTATAATTTAAGTTAAAAGCCGTTTTGGAAGATTTTAAATTACATAATTAGGAATATTCAATAATGAGTATTCTTAATGGAAATGGAATGGAAACGATCATTTGAAATATACTTAATAGATTAAGTTTAAATTGTTTTCCCTTTTGTAATAAATTACAGAGATTTAAGAGCAACGTTTTTGAATTAAAATGTTGACGAATTTATTCGCTAAATAAGCCAGGCTCCAGAACACTGTTAAAACCACTCGCATTTTCTAACTTGTCGATAAGCGTATCTCTCTATAAGCCTGCCAGATAGGAACGTGTTAGACGACGAACGGAGGCAGTCCTACTGATTCCCAGACGGGCGAATATATCTAGATTTATAACCTAGAAAGGTCTTCCTGCTTTTATTGCTGGACTACCTATTCAAATGCTCCAATAAAACACATTGGAGACTATCAAACGGCTCTGTATGAGCACAGTTTATCTTTGCAAGCCATCGCTAGTTCCAGGATGTTGACGTTCGATACAGAAAGCAAGTTTAAAGTAAAATTCTGTAGTAAAAATAAGTACTTGTAGGAATATGTTTTTTTGTGACGTTTTTTGACGTTTCTTCAGTTTGTTAATAATGCTTCTGTCAAAATAAATAAATGAAAATGAAAAATTAGGGTTTAAATAACTATCTGTGCTGTATAGTAGAATTTATTTAAAATGTCGAAATCCACTTGAGAGCTTATCTTCCAATGAATGGCTTTGTTATCTATTGTGAAGCCCGACCGCTAATTAGCAGTGCAAAATAAAACGCATAAATAACAAAAGATTTCATATGAATAGCAACTTTACCTCTGAAAGAAGAAGGTTCAAATTGCAATGGCAACGCATTCGAGATAGTACTGTTTGAAATTGAAAGCGGCAGCCAGGAAGTTTGTTTGTGTCAGGTACAGGATGATTCAGGGATAGCTTTCTTATCTTAGTATAGTACGCAAGCACGTCTACATAGTTCTCAGTCGCCACCAAGTAACGACATCGTTTGCTTCACTGTGTTTTATTCTGGATATTTCTTTAATTTGACCCCTGGCCTACGTTTTATTGGATTTAGAAACTATTTAGAACTTTTATAATTTTTATGATTATTCTTAGTTAGGAGCTTTTAATACATGTATTTAAAAAAACGAGAATTATATTTAAACGATATATACGACACAGTGAAGCAAATGATGTCGTTACTTGGTGGCGATTGAGAACTATGCAGACGTGCTTGCGCACTATACTACGATAAGAATCCTATCCCTGAATCACCCTGTAACTGACACAAACAAAATAGTAACTGGCTGCCGCTTTAAATTTTAAACCTTTGAACCTTCTTCTTTAAGCGGTAAAGTTGCTATTCATATGAAATCTGTTGTTATTTGTCCGTTTCATTTTGCACTGATAATTAGCGGTCGGGCTTCACAATAGATAACAAAGCCATTCATAGGAAGATAAGCTCTCAAGTGGATTCCGACATTTTAAATAAATTCTACTATAGTTGAGCTGAAAAAAAACAAACAAGCATGTTACAGCGATGATATAAAGTTATAACACTTGTATTTTACTTGTAACACAAAATAAAGAATTTGATTAATCAATTGATTGAAAGTAGGACAATATTGCATTCAAGCCTAGAAAAATTACACAGATAAAACAATTATGGACAAAGGAAAATTACTGTGAGGATAATGTGATGTGAAGTAGAATTAGAATGCCAAACAAGCAGATACAAATGAAGGTAGTTACCTCCTGACGTTGAAGAAAATTTTTCTCGATGCATGACCAAGCTACACGAAAAAGAAAAGCCTAAAATGTTTTTCACAAGAGACATTCTGCATTTTCTAAGAGGTTCAATGCTTTTTATCCAAACCATAGCTTTGTAGAAACCAACCTTAACAACATTACCTTTTTTATCGTTTAAAGGTTAACTAAAAGCGAAGACTGCTTCTAAAGGAAATGTTCGTCTTTGTACATCCCTGTTTTGTGTAGATTGTGTTTTGTTTTTGTTTCTTGCACAATAAAGTATTTATGTACCTACATACAGTTTGGAATATTCACCCGGTTAGTAATACTGCAAACAAAATTGTTCACGTTGAAGCTTGCAACAGATCCTATCCGCCTTAGAATTAGCTTCCCGACTGGCACGTTAATAACAGACACTTGAGAGAATTCTATCTAATCAGGGTTTAGTGTTGTGCCATTCCAATTCCCTTTAACGTGTATCGTTTTATCGCGTTACGTATGCAGAGCGCTTTGGGGGCTAGGTGTAGGTAAATACGGACCAATATGAAGAGCTGGAAGATTCATGCGGGGTTTTAAAAATAATCGTCAATGTAACTTCATGTTTCGTGTAGATTGTATTTTGTTTTTAGTTATTTCTTACCAGTTTTTTTTTACTGACGTCTTTGTCTGTTTTTAGTACACTTTTTATAGTTTGCCCTTTTTTCGGAACCTTCTCAGCGATACGGGGGAAGTTGTATACCTTTTTTAAGGACTGGCCGTAGACTGAGAGCACGGATACCAGAAGGAAGTGGGGATCGAAGAGGCATTTATAATAAAATATGTCTTTGTCCGAAACTTATCATGTTTCGGACAAAGACACTATCGTCAATATCCAACTGAGTAAACATGACACAAAATTTGCCCCAAATTGTGTAGTAAGAATAGTTATAAAGAATAACGGTAATAAATATTTAGTGGAGGATCTTGAACAGGGTCAGCCCGGTGTGCTACCACCATCTAACTCCTTAACACCGCCAAGCAACAAGTATTTACATTGTTGTGTTCTGATGTAAGGAATAAGATAACCAGTGAAATGACTATAAATCTAGCGCTTAACTGAGGAGGTTCATGCAGGCTTATTATGGTGGTGTTGATCACATGGATAAAGCATCTGTCACTGTCTGACCAGTGGATAAGTGCGAGAGGGACGGATGTCTTATCCACGCTTATCCACCACGATAAAGGCGACTATAATACGGGTCCTGCGGTACGCTCCACTGCCGCATGAAACTCCTCAGTTAAGCGCTAGACCTATAGAATTAAGGCATTCCATCTCCTCAGTGTTGGAATCGCATTTGACAATATCCAATTGTACATTGTCTACAGTCCTCAGATCCCAGTATCAAGTAGCCTGTGTACAGTCGACTACAACTCTTTGTAGTAATTACAATGCAATAAGGTGAACAAGTGGATACATCTTTTTGTAGTCTGATGACAAACTATATCAGACTACAAAAAGATGTATCCACTTGTTCACCTGCTTGTTTTCTCTATGCCATATAAATGTAACTATAGATTTTTAATAGATATTACTTGTATGACTATAAAATATTATGACTTAGGTACCTATTTATGAAATGCACTAAAACATCATAAAATATTTTTATGAGCTATATCAAATTTTGGAATTAAGTTCTGCTGGCAGTTCGTTAACTCACTCACAAGGATGAAATGTTGCACTAAAATTATACAATTGTACAGAATGTACCATTTGTTTAATTAAACTTAAAATAAATAAACCAATATTTATTGTTTTCACAGTTGTTTATGTTAGATAAAGGTTTGTTAAACTCAAAATTTATTAAGTTGTTTACACACATTTATGTGTGATTCCCCTAAGGGTGTTTATAATTTAAAGTTTGACTTAATTTCAGTAAAATATTTTAATCGCTCTATCCAAGGGACATATTTTGTAAACTTAACCTTAACCCGTTCGCTAATCAACAAGCGAAAAGGTTATTACCCATTAAACGAACTTTGGTAAAACAAGTGTTACGTATCGTATCGTTTATCGTATTTTAAATACCTACAACTCTTCTTGAGTAAAGTTTGAATTTCAAAATGCACCAGTGCTCCATTTTGAGCAATGTTAGTAGTTTAAAATGTATCATTGTTTCATTTCGCGCAATGTCAGCAATGGCAGTAATTTTAGAAGAACTTTTCGATCCTATATAATAATACATACCTATACTCAAATATATAAACAGAAATTCCTCACAATTGTATAAGTTTGTTTCTAAAAATTGCTCACTTATGTGTTTTGAGAAAGCGACAATTTACAATTTTGATATTTGTTATTCTACGGCTACTGCTACTACACATATATTTCCTCGAAATACAGTCTGCGTCTAACGTGAATTGCATATTAAATGCTAAGCGTAGGTACCTATATCACATCTTGCAGCTTTACCCTCCGTCGCTCGAGTTGGTAAACAGTAAGCGGCAACATTGTGCATGCTAGTCCGAGGGCTGTCGACTCATTTCATTATTCTCCAGCGAGAATTCATCCGTGGATATCGAGAATCGGGATATTCTCGTTGCATTGGCTCTGCTTGCTAACAATATTGCTGGCCATTAATGTTGCACTGAGGTATTTTGAATTTTCTTAAATCAACATTATAATATACGTATGTAAGTACAATCAACATCAAAAGTCAACGTGAGCAATGTCAACAAGATTGTCAAGCATGTTAATGCGAAAGTACAAAAGTGAGTATAAGTAGGTGTCGGCACGAGAGTTGAGGCGAATGATTACGCACACAGCTACATGCAACAAAGGTAGTGAAAGAAAGAAGGAATAAGAACAAAATTCCGCTGTCAATACACGATGTTGTGTGCGTGACCTCAACTCTGGTGCCGATACCTGTATCTACTTTTGACGTTGACCCTACCTTAGTATAAATTAAAAAGAAAGTGGATATAAAAGTCGACAACGAGGTTTCTATCCCAAATTATTGAGATAAATTCTAGTGTGCCATATGCCTAATTAGGGTTCCGTTTACAAATTATGCTAACGGAACGATACCTGCTAAGCCTGTCCATCTGTAAGTCCATCAAAACTTAGAAGGTTTTCTTTCGAACCGAATAAAAGTAAGTGGTTGAATTTTCAGAACATACCTAAATATTAAAACTGAGAGTGACAAAAAGTGACACTAAGGGGGTCCTCATACAAAAACCCAAACATACCACATCTTTTGTACAGGTTAATATTTTCACAAGACAAAGTTAAAACAAAAACCCGACTACCAAGGAAAATGTTATTATGTCGCCTCTCATTCTGATTAAAACACAAAGTAATGCTACATATTTCATACTGTATCGTACCGTTGTGTTCATATTACCTATGTATGACGGTACAAAACCCTCGGCGCGCGAGTCTGATTCGCAGTCAGCCGCCCAAACTGTTAAGTTAAAAAGAGACTAATCATAATTTTATTCTTCAAAAGCCTCTATTTGTATAAAATATAAATAAATAATAATCCAGCCTATATACGTCCCACTGCTGGGCACAGGCCTCCACTCACAATGAAAGGGTTTGGGCTATAGTTCCCACGCGGGCCCAATGCGGATTGGGAAATTCGCACACACCGTCAAATTGCTTTGCAGGTGTGTGCAGGTTTCCTCACGATGTTTTCCTTCACCGAAAAGCTCATGGTAAATTTACAAATTATATTTCGCACATAAATTCCGAAAAATTTTGAGGTGCGAGCCCGGGTTCGAACCCACAACCCTCTGCTTAAGAGTCGGCAGGTCAAACCATTAGGCTACCACGGCTTTTTATTCCATTTGTATTTCCACATAACTCATCTAGTTAGACCTCTAGTAATACTGCTTTTACAACAAAATTCCTTTATCCTTATTTAAGAGCGCTTAATTTTTTAATGTTATTTCTAGTAACCTACATTATACAATAAAGAACAAATATCAAATACGGACCTTTTCGAAACGGTTGTGTTTATCTAAGAAATCTGTATAATTTATTCATGTTTTTTATTGTATTTTCATTTTGCTCCGGGAAATTTGAATATCCCAATATTTGGGTAAATTGTCACACAAACCTCGAACGACGGTTCACTGGCTATCGGGATTTACAATTGAATAACCCAATCGTTTAAACAACTTCGATTAAACACGTGCGGGTGTTTCCTCGTTGTGCAGCAGTGCTGAGGATATTATTACGAGTAATGCTTAAATACATAATTATTTTCATTACATTATGCATTTGGTTGTCAATTGATTTCTAATCTTCTAAAAGTGTTAATAAAAGTATCAACTAGTACAAAAAATCAATCTAATTTGTAAGTTTCTAAATATAAAAATAGAATTATCTTTTAAGTATCTCTCAAGGTTACAAACTTGAAGCTCAAAACATAGCATTTCGAATTAAATTTAGAATAAGATTATTGTCGTCATGAAGCTCGAACTACCCAGTACACAAAGGTATAACAGAACTTGTGAGCTTAGGTATTAAAATAACCTGATATCATCTCAGCTGACAGTGTCTTTCTTAACTATGCTTTTATGTACAAGAATTATAGTACCTATACAGTTAGCGAGAAACTTCATAGTTTGCCGGCGATGCGGAGCGGGCCGGTCGTTATCTCGAGCAAACTTTCATGGCGGTCTAACGTCCCTACTCGGTCAACGTTACCCCTATACAAAGTTACAACTTCAACATCTGCATCGTGATTACCACGTTACAAAGTCACATCAGGCCCTCACCTGATCTATGCCATTCAACGATAGTACGTAGAAACGGGCCGCTGATATTATACGGGGCGCGCCTGAATACTCTATATGCTGTTTACGCAAAAGGGTTTATCTGAGATAGGAAATTCGATAATACCACCATGCCGCTTTATGGCTTGATTCATAACATAATAGAGCGCAAACGTCTATATCCAAGAATTTTGCTGAACTCAGCGCCAAAAGTTCAGCTATTTTCAGTTTTATGATGTAAGCGGCTTTTCGATATTTTATTGACGTTCTCGAGATTGCTATAAAAGTAAATTACGGGTCGAGGAAAGATAAATAAATCTAAATTAAATTTGCAAGTGAAAATTAGCTTCACTAAAATTTGAACAGCCCTTTCGGGCTTAGAGCGGAGTGGGACTTTCAGAAATTAGAACTTTAAGGAATGAAAAATGTCGGCCCATTTATCACTAAAGAACACTTTCAACGCAGAATACTAATACTAGGTACTTATTAAAGCCTTAAAACGTTGTTGGAAAGAATTTGGGATTGAAGAAACTTCGTAAGAAGCCAATGAAGTGGCTCAGAATTTATGGGAGACATTTTATGCTCTCAGGTCCTTCAACCAACTCAGCGTTTTAGTTTTTACTGCAGACTAGATAGTAAAAATTCTTCAGTTTATTTATAGGTGTAGGTGCTAACGCTTTTAAATTATATACATTAATAAAAAGGCCTTATAAGAAATTGTATCCACAAGTACATACTTTTATATTTTATCGCGTGTTTATAAAAGTTTTTGATTAACACGCGATAATTTTACTGTTGAATATTTTGATTTTATCATGATCATGTTTATTTAGTAATAATAATAATTATAAATATGAGGGACAATCTCACACAAATTTACCTAGTCCCGAACTAAGCTTCTACTATGGGTATCCGGCAACGATATACATACTTATATAGAGAAATACATATTTAAATATATATAAAACATCCATGACACAGGAACAAATACTCGCGCTCATCACACAAATATTAATTGATTACCTAAACTATTTTTAAAAGCAATTTCGGGCTTCATGGCAGACTACGTCAAAATATAACTATTAGATAGTGTAAATGCACATATTTATACTATAGTCTAATTCGATTTGCAGGTTAATTCTCTTCAGCATGCAAATGCAAGCGGCAGGCAGCCTGCATTGTCTACGACGAGCGTGGACAGATTAGCGCAAACCAATATCAGCCAATCTGCCGCTGCATATTATCAATTATGTTGAACTGCCTCCGATTTATGACTTGAGTGGTTCTCGCGGTTGGAGGCCCGTTAGTTGGTGGTTGTAGTGAACATTCGGATAGTATTTTAAAACGGTAATAATTTACGTCCAACCTACGGTAATTTTTTTGTTAAGAATATTATTAATAAGAAAATAATGGAAGTTTTTGGACGTAATTCACTTTAAGGTAGCGCACTAAATAAAATAGTTCGAAAAACAAAACTCAACAGCATATAAAAACCCAACAATGCTTTTTCACTGAACAACTGATTTTTTTATTGATTATTATTAACTCTACTCCGGTTGGATTAACTTACACACTTTTATCCTGCAATACTCATAAGGATATTATCATGGTTTAAACTTAATAATTGTTTTTTTTTTTATCTTACGGGCTATTTTTGTCCTTAACAACAATGTACCTTAATGCCTTTCAGTAGCTTTCGCCTTTCAGTCCTTGTTTGAGAGACTTAAAGTCTGTCAAAATACCGTCGTCTGAGACTAAGCAACCCTTGTCTGCAGAAGTAATTAGCTTTGTTAGGCGTAACGTTATATAAATCCTATTTGGCGACCTTATTAGACCAAATATAGTATCTACATTGTTGCCGAGGGTAGAAAGTAAGCGATTGTTGAACGAGTCATATAGAGGGCCAAGACATAAGTCAACTATTTCCAGGAAATATAACAAAAAAAGCCTGTCAAGTGCGAGTCGGACTCGCGCACCGAGGGTTCCGGACAAACTTGTAGGCATGTAAATAGTTCGTAAATCACGGGAAAACCATATAAACAAAGTCCAGTATAAACTGACACGCAATCAGTATGCACTTTCGTACATAGTGAGTGTCAGTTTATATTGGACTTTTTTTTTATGTGTTGTAACTACAAATTAACGGTTTTCGGAATTTTTCCTTTATTTGTGCTATAAGACGTTGCTTCTTGCCAAATTTCATGATTCTAAGTCAACGGGAAGTACCCTATAGGTTTTGATTCCCTTGAGATTCCCTTCAATATGCGGTATAAACGGCCGTATCTTTTGATTGCGTTGACTTAGATGTTTGATTGTTTCACTGATCCAAGGGATTGCAGACCTTAGTATTTGATATTAATTTCAACTTGACTCCACGCGTTGCTAAGAAAAAGGGTCTTGACAGACAGACAGACAGACATACATACAGACAGACAGACAGACATACAGACAGACATACAGACAGACAGACAGACAGACGGACAACAAAGTGATCCTATAAGGGTTCCGTTTTTTTTCCCCTAAAAACTAGGTATTCGTCATATTCAGATAAGTAAGGACAGTAGCTATAGAGTATAAAGATGTCATCATACTCTTCGCTCTTGTTACAAATGCCATTTGTTAAACTGTGACAGCTTTATTTGTCCGATTTTAAAACAGTACCGTTTTGGTTGTTTCTCTGTGTGAGTCACTCTTGATTAGTATGCGTCCTTAGCACCTATAACACAACAATAATCCGACTAAAGTATACTTCGTTTACCCGTAAATGTTTATCCTTGTTCTACCTATACATTTTTACTTTAGTAGGGTTAACTGGCTGCGACATGACGAGTAACGGTATCCCCGTCAATTTTGCCATAGATGACATTTGTTTTTTTTTTTAAATATCTGGTCGTGGCACTCGAGATGAACAAACTTATTTTATTTGTTTCGTCGTATCTTCCATGTAATTTCATCTCGAGTGATTCGAGAGTAGGACCCAAGTGCGAATGACATATAAAAAAAGTAGTATAATACAAAACTGTGTGTTCTGATTGGTCGATTTCATTATTTTATCTATAATAGAAAAAATATTGAATGATTTTCATTGGTCCATACCAAATTTCATCTAAATCGTTTCAGTAGTTTAAGCGTGATGAGGTAACAAACAGACAGACAGAGTTACTTTCGCATTTATAATATTAGTAGGAATAGTCTAAGACAAGTATGATTGTAATTGTGTTAATTGTTTAAAAAATATTATTTTAATTAAAATAAATTAATTGTTTTAATGTTTTGAATGTGGGCCAAAAAAAATCTCCTTTAACTGAAACATTAGGTTAACATAAAACGACTGGATATAATCTACGTACACATGTTAACTAAAACGAGCGAAATGTAATAACTAATAAAATATCACTTTAAATGGTTGATAGCGCCAATATCTCTTGTTACCTATGTTTAACATTACCCGTACACTTCATGCAAGCGTACTTGTAATGTTTACTTTAAAACATTACGTATTACGGACAACATTGTCATAACATGTGTATGTTTAACCAATGACCTCCTTGCCATACTTCCCACTCTCACTTCCCATACATACATCGCACATTCAGGAAGCCATTACGATAATGCATTGAACACGAAATCATACCGATTTTGGTCATTCGTGCAAAAATAGACTAACCTTTAAAGTGAGCGCTTTAAAGTGCTCTATCTTATTATTTGAGCTTGAATTTGAGCTTGTTCCTAACAATGATAATCTTGCCCGAAGCGCCAGTAGATTTAACCCATATTATCGATGTATAAAAAAAGGCAAACGTTGCCAATTTAGTCAAAACATGCTCTCAATTTTAATTTAAAATCGACTGTTCTAAATACAATATTTACAAAACAATCACAAAGACAACTGTGTAAGAAAATATGCCTCTCAAATTATTTAAGAATTTGTTAAGTGCAAATTGAATGCGTGCTGTTGGTTGCGTATACCGCTCGAGACCCGCAGTAACCTAACAAGCATCAAAATGACGAATGCACGTAATGTTAACTCGCCAATACTATTGGCAAGTTAACATATTCAAAATTTCTGCATATAAAAATCCGATTAAAAATAGCTTGTTTAGCTTTAGCCTTAGCATAAAGAGTTATCTCATCTCTGTTGTACCGAGCAATTTTACTTTACCAGTACTACTCTCTCTCTACTCTCTCTAACTAAGGTACTCTTACTAAGGTTAAACGGCAAAAGGGAGTGAATAAGCAAGTACGCTTCCATAAACTAATACTTGGTTGCAATAACTTAATTTCCTGAGCAATTAGCCAGCAATTAAACTGTTTCGATTGTGCACCAAAACTGCAATTAAACTGTTTCGTTTATGTGGACAATATATCATTTCGTTGCTCAATGTGAATATTTTAATTGGTTTGTGACACTTGATTTGATTCGCTGTATTATAAAATGGTTTTCCTTTCAAGATCTTTCTATAAGGCCCATTAATTACGTTAATAATCAATATTATCATTATTTTTCCAGCTTTTTCCCACGACTCTTACCAGAACGATTAGCACAAGTTGTATTTTCTCTTTGGTCGCTCAGTGTGTCTCTTTCATTACAGACTTGTTAAAGAGGGGTTACCGAGCGAGAATCATGTCGCAGGCAACTTGTGCTAACCGCCGCCCTGACTGTTGAAACCCACGCCACGCCACCACGCTGTACTTTTCCATCAGTGCCTTTCAACCGGCGTGTAGATTGTGGAAGTTCTCAGTTAAACCTTTCATCTATGAGAGCTGCTTTTCCTGGCCTGTATTACTTACGTATTACGTATACGTAAGTGGAAATCGGTTGTTTATAGGTTAGTTTATAAAAGCAATGAAAAGTAAAATAATTCAGACGAAATACTCGTAGAATAACAATGCATTAGGACTTACAAAATTATGGTTAGATTAAAATGTTCTTTATAGAACCGCTTGAAGCTTGCACCAGCGCTTAATTTTGTGCATAAAATATTTTCAAGTTGCATTAGCATTTATCACAAAAGGCTACCGATGTTATAAAAGCTTGAAGACGGGGTGTTATTCTTGTAACAAACTGGGTCACTTATTTCGTCGCTAATTTCGACCGACAATTACAATTTGACCCGTCATGGCACTGACATTATACATAATTAGGTGTCTGCTCGTATGATCTTGGCACAGCTGTGTTGAACAACGAACGACCAACACAATGACACGCGTAATCTTACAATTTATACCCACGGACGGATCAAGCTAAGCTCGCTGGTGAGTTCGTCAGCATATAACTATATAAGAGAATACACACATGTTCATTTAGTTTCTAGTAAACATACAGCCGCACTCAGAGACGTCAATTAATTTTTAATTTTGATTAAAGTTGCTGCGTCTTTTTCTATTGCTATAGCAAAGAAAGTGACAGCAGCAACTTTAATCAAACTTAAAAGTTAATTGACGTCTTTGAGTGCGGCCGTTAAAGCCTTCGATCCAAAGACAAGCCTTGCGTAATGCCTAACACCATTGTCGTGCATCCATTCTCTCGTCGTGAAATAATTGTGTGAACTCATGTTCGAGCGCCCTATCTTAATCTATGCTAAAACGTAGCCACGAAGATGGTGGTTTATGCCCAGCTCTGTGCTGAGAAGCTGCAGATAAGAATAATGACAGCTTTATAGCTAGATGGCTCTTAGGGATTTTATAACAGTGTTGCAGCGGTGATACTTTGAATCTTTGAGTGATACCTTTACGTGACGGTAGGCAAGCATAACCGCATGAGTTCTATTTTTGTAGTCATAAACAGCAAACGACCAGACGGGCTATCCGATGGTAAGCGCTGACCCTCGCCCACTAACATCAGCAATGCCAGGGGAATGGTTAAGTCACCGCCTCTCAGTGAGTTCCTGTCTTTGACTTGAGTGTATTTCTTTCAATTATGCAGCATTCACTTCTTTTAGAAAGGAAGAACTGAACTGGGTTAATAATTGTTGCAGGTCTCACTGTTTCGTAAAATAACTAAATGAACACCGCTGACAAAATTGCGACTCCGCTTTCAGAGATGATAAGTCTGAAAGGGCTTGACTGATTTTTATTAAACCTAGCTAAGAGCCACTTTAGTAAAACTAGCCTTTTATAAAAAAAAATCGCGTGACGTTTGGGCCATTCGTTTGAAAACTACGATGCTATAAACAGACAGACACACAAACACACAGGCAGATATTACTCGTAGGAGTCAAACTCATTGCAATATTTTCGTCAGGGGTTAAAAATCACTGACTTTTCAATAATGAAAAACACTTTAATTTAAAAATATTTTTAAAAACGAATGCCATCCACAAAAACGTATCTAACTAACTTATAAATCGTAAAAAATATTAACTGCACATTAAAATTTAATTACAGCAAAACAGAATCAACAAAAAATAAAAACAAAAACGGAATTCTAATTAGGACTTAATAAAACTAGAATTCTGTAATCCGAGGCAGATTCTAAAAAGCATTGTGCCTGAAAGGTGTATGGGGTAGTCCAAGTTTCAGTACTTAAGGGTAGTTGCGGAACTATTGCTGCAGTCGACGTACGAGTTTGTAATTAGTACTGCCGGGGATAAAGACACGGAGGTATTTACTTGTTACCGGAATGGAGGTACATTTTGTTTCAGTAATGAGTTTGCATTTATGTGACTTCCTGTAACGGAACGAACGCCTGCACGGAGTTTAGAATTGCCCAAGTTCGTACTATCAACACTGTGACTTTCTTTTCAGGTTATATCTGTAGCATCTATGATATTGCTACTATAGGCTATGCCATCGCATTTAATAATTATGTAAACAAATGGGTATTTAACTCGACTATACACTAATTAATTAAATTATTTATTTATTTAAATATATATTTCTTTGAACAAATACCTAAACTCAATTTTAGACTGATATTTTCTAATAAAAATTATTATGTTAATCGAACGAATATTGTTGACAAAATTGTGAGATAACTTCGAAATACATATGAACATGTTTTCAATTAAATTAAGTGAATGATTATGTTAGAATGTTAACAAAATCGGTTTGTTTACGATTATTTTTAAATTGGATTGACACAGATACGTTTTATTAAGATGTAGAACCCTATATTATAATTTATTCGCGAAGGCAATCTGTTATCGGCCATAAACCGATAATCGTTTGGTAGCTACCAAAGTCTATGTCAAAACCGTGTTTGATATTATCAGCAATGATTGAACGGGCCTCCAATATTAAAAATTGGAACAAAGTAACAATTAAACTTGTTAATAAATTAAGCCATGCGTAAGATCGTTGCTTTTAACACGGCGTTACGGAATTGATTAAAAACAGATAATGTAGGCTGTTTGGGAGACGGAAGGCGCAATTATTTTTGTAGGTTATATTTATTTATTATTCAAGTAGGTATATAACACAACAAAAAGTTCGTTCGTTCATCGGTAATGTTTTTCATGTGTATATACTCCTCTGTCTATGTATCCATGTTTCCTTTTGATCATCTGTAGACTAAACTACTTTACGGATATTGAAATGTGAGGTATGTGCTTTTTAGGGTTCTATACCCGAAGGGCGCCCAACGGGACCCTATTAATATGCCTACGCTGTTCGTCCGTCCATCCGTCTGTCTGTCTGTCCTAACTATAAAGAGCTGTATCTTTTTTCAAAATATGTGTTATTATGGCGGATTTACTAAAAAAAAATACGGTGAAATAGTAAAGGGGGTTCCCAAACAAGAAACAAAATCGGTAAAACATACAAGCGTCAAATTTGGTATGATTATAGAACGAACCCTATAGAATAACAACAAATACTAAAAACCAGTAAAATGTGTACGGAACCCTGAGTGCGCGAGTCTGACTCGCACTTGGGCTGTTGTTATCTAATTAATTTATTAGTAAATAGCATAATGTTACAAGTCAAATGGTTATACCCTTCAATCCCCAAATTACGATGTCTAACTCAACCGAACAATTTCCAATGGTTTACATTAATTTCGTGTTGAATATATCAAGCAAAGACTTTCATGTTCTAACTCTTCAGTCGTGATCCTGTAGAGATCCATCCGTATTTTACGACAGTGATTGAGTTTTCAAAGTCTGCTTTTTGTTTTAAGTATTTAATATTTTATTTCAAATACTTCTCCTTACCTGGTTCCAAGGTGTGTGCATATCGTGCATAATATACACAGTGCAGGCGGAACGTTGACGCACATGCTTGCCCGCGCGAGCTCGTCACTCGCACCAATGCTCTGACTTGGCAGGCTGCCTTGCTCATTAATACTCGATAATTATTCGAGCTGAAATGGTTGTAATCTAAGAGCCGACTGTGGTTTTATTATCTTCAATTAAAATACAAAGTTTTTACATATGTGGTTTATTAACACATAGAACATCTATGTCGGGTTGCCTAACAAAACATGGACGCAAGTTATTTTTTAATACCGTTTACTTTAACACAAGTAACCGTATTAATCAGGGAAAGTTATTTGATTAGGCTGGGTTATAAACTTATATAATATATTTTTATTTCATTTTTTTTATTTAATTTTTATAATATCCTTTTTATAACCAACTAGCTTTTGCCGTGACTCCGTCCGTGTAGAAGTCGTATATCGCTATGATCGCTGGAACTGTCTTATTATCTATGATAAAAAATACCCTATTTATGTCTCCGAGCTATAAACTATCTCTTTACCAAAATACACATCTATCGTTTGAGGCACTAGACCGTGAACAAGGAACCAACAAACAAACACTTGACTTGCCACGCAGACTTTACCTTTCGACTATGGTTATAGCTGCTTATGCGGATCTTAACGTCATGTCGCAAGGATAAGTATTTACATGCCTCATGCAGTGACGAGTCGTCGTTTTGCATATCTCCCTTTGGTAAAAAAAATTCTATTGGATCATGTGGGCCAAAGGTGTGGTGGACTGAGGCCGAGGAGCACACTAGAGTCGCTGGACAGCTGGATGCGAGTAGCATAGGACCGAAAAGGGTGATTTTCACATATTCCTATTACGTCTAAGTGAACCATTATATTATAATATCCTCTGCCACGGCCATCGCTGTGATACTGCATTGCACTGAACTTAACGTGGAATAACGAAAACTGTTGCAAATTTCTCAATTTTCTTAGAAACATTTCACCTATTCTTTGGCACAGGTATGTTGTTTACATATTGTCATTTTGATAGCCATTTTTGAGCGGCCATTATTCGTCCCTGAAATTAGGGTCCGTTTCCACTTAAACGGAGTGAGCAAATAGAAGTTGTAGGAGCGAAAACAACCAATCAGATTGTGACGCACATACACACGCAACAACCTAATAGGTTATTTTCGCCGTTCGTCCGAGCTGCTTTTGAGTGAAAACGCAGCCAAAGGCTCTTCACCGAGTCATGGGGCAGCTTTTCAACTGACAGTTGGAAATGTGATATATTGACAGGTGTGAGACGATCGTCTGACATTATTATTGTAACAGAATACCGTGATACAAAGGTGAGACGAACAGAAGTTACAACTAAATCCGTCATCGTCTGTGAGCGCTATTGTCGATTTTACTGTCAAATTCTCATTATTTAGTTGGATATTATGAAGAGATTAAGAACTGTAAAAGGTAAAATCGACGTGTTTCAGTCAATTTTATTCATATACTGCCGTAAAAAGCTGCATAAGGAATTTTATAAAGCCCTGAAAGATAGAAAAATAAAGCCAGAATTAGAGCACTGTGCGACAAGCTTTAGCCCGCCCTTGGGATCGCCCGTGAAATGTCAAATGATCGACCGTGAAATGTCAAACAGACTAAAATGACACTTCAAGGGCGATCTCTGGGGCGATCGCTGGGACGATCCAATTTGACATCTCATCGACGAACTGTGTTTTAACAGAATCACTCTGCAGTTAGGCGAGGGAAAGTGCAATTGTCGTATTTTATTTTTAATTCGTTTTGTACAGCAATAACAGAAAAGTTTAATTTCATTATTTGGTTCTTCGTCATATTTATACGTTTAGACACAGAAATCATGCAGTGGGCTCTTAGATTAATACTTGTAAAATCAACGATGTCATTTCTGTCTTGGCCTTAACCCTGTCAAATGGATATAATTGCTGATCCTGATATATGGAGTATAATGTGTAATGTGATTTTGCCTATGCTATTTTTTGTGCAAATTGAGAATGTTTTGGCACTGCAGCCAAAATAATATCCTTAAAATATTTATATCTTAGGAATTTGCTCGAAATCCAACAAAAAAATGACGTATATTATTATACTAGTACTTTTTTGTTCGAGTTTCTTCATACATGTTTTAATACCGTTATATTTTACTACAGTTAAAACTAAACACATAACGGTCTGCAAACTATAATTAACGAGGTTCTTACGCTCTCCTTATTGCCTACTGTCGGATATTAAAATCCAATAATAATATTTTTTAAAGTCCACAATCTACTAATAGATCTTAAAAACCCAAAACACCGTAATATAGTTAAATAGGAAGCTAATTCACCTATTAGGGAAAATTTACCGAGTTGAAGGTTGCAATGAAAATCGATTATCAACTGATATTGAACTAAAACATGTACGCTGTCAATATGATTATTGAGCTGTCACTGTCCGTTGCCGTAATTACTGGTACGTAAGAACCATTAGTAAAAAGTACTACGGAACTAATACTTAATAACCGATACGATAAACGTTTAATGACGATAATAGATTAGTTTCAATCAATTTTACGAAAAGGAACTGGTAACAATGGAGCATTTTAGTCACGCTAAGTGGATACTTATTGATATGACGTAGTAATTTTATATTAGAATCGATAAGGATAAGGAATAACAAGACAAGTGTTTTAAAGTATTAAAGGTCATGTTTACTATAATGGTGAACTACATATTTTCATAGTATTTACCTACATGTTTAACCTACCTACCTACCTACATGTTGTTAAGTTTAGACTTCGTTTGGCAGATTTTACCAATTAAGGGTCCTTTCACACAGACCAGCTCGGAGAGCATCGGCCCGCGCTCTTCTTTTCACACAGACCGGCGCGTATACGCTTGGAATTGGCCGGAGCGGAGCGCGGAAGAGCACGTCAAGCAGCCGGTCGGCTCCTCTTATTATTTCACACAAAGCGCGTTCAAGCATTCTTAATGACAAAAGAAGTGCACATGCAAAAATAAACCGTATTACAATGACTCAAAACTCTGTTTCCAACGTGATAAAAATCTGCTCTCCGCTCCGAGCCGGTCTGTGTGAACGGACCCTAATCGTGTACGTGAAACGTCTTTACATATTCGATATTGAAATATTTTCATGGACAATGAAGCAATGTCAGGAATAATCTCACACAAGTTGGCCTAGTCCCAAACCAAGCTCTAGGCTTTTACTTTAGGAAATAGGCACTGATAATCATCTTTATATAGATAAATACACACTTAAATACGCATTAAACATCAAAGACTCGGAACCTATAAACTCGCGCTCATTATACAAATATTTGCGCGTACCGGGATTCGAACCCGGTCGCTAGCTTCGTATGTAGCTTCACCACCAACTAAAAACATGTTAAATCTACTGAAATAGAATATACAAGTATCAGTACCCTAACCCAAAGTAGAGCATTGTGCAAGAATTAATTTAAATATGCATTCCAAAATCTATTGTCGATGTACAAAACTACAAATAAAAGTATACAGTGCAAGAAATAGACCATTTCATTTGCAACAAATAATTACGTGTGAGCGAGGCAAGTGTAATTGATATATGTGGTGGTACAAATCGAAAGGGACCTCATTGCGGAAGGCGGTTACGCTTTTTTTAACACGGCTGTTATACTAATGACATGGCAACGAAAACTATAACAGCGTAAGCACCCGCCGCCATAAGGGCCCTTTCGACTTGGACGACCACATATAATGTGTATTTCCTTATAACATCGAGCGCCAGATTTTTCGCACAGTATGAGGAACTGTTAACTTTAATGCAACGAAATTAAAAGGCAATTACCATGTGTTTGTGTCAAATGATTGTGCACTATCAATAAAGTGAGCACGAACTATGCCGGATATCCTGGACTTTGATTTCTTTTAATTAATAGACTTTTAGTCGCTGAAGTTATAAACTAATGTTTATTAAGTATATTTACCCTTTTATGTGGACGTTTTGTATAATTTTCTTTAATACCTACTAGTACCTAATCATTACAAAGTGCAAAGCAGACCAATAAAAATTTCAAGTAATGCATCTCATATTAATCCTACAATACCATTGATTACTTAATTTATGTTTTTTTGCGTTATAATTATTGACTTTGAACATATATAAAGAAAACCAATAGGGAATATGCATTATTTTTTGTGCTTTTATAAAAAGTCATTCATATACCTAACGAACAGAAGAGAAATAATATTTTCGAATAACTATAAAAATAACCAGGTTATAAGCCATTCAAGATTTGGTTCTATCTCTTTCTAGCAAAACCGAATTTAGGCTGCCTTTCCATAGAAGCGAGACGAGCGGTGTGGAGAGGAGCTGTGTAGGAATCGACCAATCACATTGCTTGTAATCCTCATCTCGTCTCCGCTCCGCTTCAATGGAAACAGTCAAGCGGAGGCGAGATGTGGATTACAACCAATGTGATTGCTCGATTCCTACACAGCTCCTCTCCGCACCGCTCGTCTCCGCTTCTATGGAAAGGCAGCCTTAACATGGAGTTTATATATATAGCCGTAGTGCACGCTGACGTAAGTTCACAGTTCACGTAAGTTCACAGTTCACAGATCATGTCGGATCTCTCTGTCTAATTAGTACTTATTATCCGTATTATTTGGCCGATTTTAATTTTAATTTCACTTTTTGCCATCTCTTTTACGGTATTTTCATATTCTGTTAAGAAATGCGATAAAAAAATGTCATGCATATTCCCAATTCAATCACAGCAACTATATGCAGGAAAACTGTAAAAATCATACACAAATTTTAATGGAACTGAGAAAACCGGGGTAATAAAGTGGCGCGAATGTTTACGACTCACTATCAACTTTCGCGCCATTAAATTTTATCATTTAACTGTCGTAAAAACTTGCATATTATAATGTGACCATTATTTCCTGTTGACGTAGGCCGCTTTGTGCTCTTGTCACCGATGCATCAGTAATCAATCAGGAAATCTAATTGTGTCAGCGACCCACGCCACTAATATTTATTTATTACCTTGTTACTGCGACATCGTCAATGTTGAAATTGTAAAGCTACCTTTGGAAACTGTAAAAAGAACGGATTGTTATTATTTTAAGAATTATTACGAGAGCTAAAATAAGTTTTAGTTTTAACCGCCAGGTTCTATGTTCTCTATCGTGTAAAAAAAAACGATTTTTTGTAACATTTTGGTGGGATATTTTATTGTATTGTACACAAAGCCAATTACAGCACACGTATAATTACTAGACAGCATATTTAAATTCTACTTAATATACGACGTGCCTCAAATACACACACGCGTAAGAACGCAAAAAAATACAGAAAAACCTCTGCTAAACCAGCTAAAGGTAATTTGTCAAAGGTTCAACTTTCATAATCACTATCGTATCTATATGCAAATTAAACCTCAATTAAAACCAAATATTTTACCGTCAGACCTTATGGATCTTATGGACATTACAATTGAATATATAAATTATGTTGTACATGAACCATCATAATTCACAAGCTAAGATTCGAGCTTATTCAGAAATCGTAATGAATAATTAGCTCAATCTAACTTAATTACAAAATTGTTCACTACATTCGCGTATTCCTGAACATTTGAGTGAAGCTTCTGTCACGTGAGCCTCGCCAGGGGTGTTATTCTCTAAACTCGCTCACTTTATCTCGACGTCGAAGTATGCAAGCTAATTTGCTCGCTCTCGTAGACACGGAACAAACCACTTTATCGGAGCTGCTGCGTCGTCTTGCGATCAAATTAAAAATATACGCATGAAATCCTAATATGTTAAATGGAAAGAGAGTTTGATTGTTTGTTACGCTTTCATGGCTAAACCTTGTAATTTTTTTATGGAGATAGTTTGAGTTCAGGCGAAGGACATAGAATAGTTTTTATCCCGGAAAAATGGATAGATTCCGAGGGAGCCACGATAAACGTTTTCTACGTGGACCGAAGACGCAGGCAAAAGCTTTTATAAATGCTTTGACGGTATCCCGTCTAATAGGTCTAATAGGCTTGCCGATTAATAGGTAACTCGACAACGAACTGAAAAGTGAATGTTGTAAGAGAATCACCTACCAGATTCCTCGTGACTAGCGGCAGTTGATAAACGTGTTATATCAATCATGCCCTTTTGAGTTATTGTGAGGATGCTAAAGTCATTTACCTGAATATCTGACATAATTCACCATACTTTACGGAGCCATTGCCAAGACTAATGAGATGATGGTTTACCATCGGAATTTAGACAAACGTTCACATAATTCTGTGACATTTTGAGACTATTCACTGGCAGACAATTTCCATCTCGGACGTACTATTTTATCCCCGTCAGAACCCGCTGACACGAATTAGTGTCGAATAACGGCACTGCGCGTGATTCGCGGAATCTGACTTAATAATGGGGACACAAATTGATAGTGATAGATCTCTTTTACGAAATAAAGAAGCCTGATCAGAAGAATGTAAAACAGAGGGGTAAGTATACTTTTTAATTTGTTTTACGGATAGTATGAATATTTTTAGCCAATACACTTGTAAATATTGCGTATTACCACGATAATATATAATTGTACCTCCTAACATGAATAATATTGTCAAAGAAAATGTCTACTCGTATATATATATGCTTCAATATTTTTCTTTGCAAACATATTTTTCTTTCAGATTATCCACCAATAGGAAAGCTGCGCTGCTGTACTGTGAGGCTAGTTAAATAAAGTAATCCGATTGGTGGATTTTCCTCGCACAGCTCTGGTGAAAATGTAGTCATAGGACGAAATGTAGTAGTAGACGTGGTTCTAAGATTTAATTAATTATCACGACTGCCTTGTCTCGGATTCTTCGCTTCCACACCATCTTAGGTAATGAATAAAGAAAAAGTTGAACTTGTTGGAACTCGCATCCATCTTGTAAAATACTTAGATATGCCATTATTACATTTTATTACGGGTATTAATGCAATTGCTGAAAGCGTTGAGTTCGAAAAAACCTAATAAAATATTACTTGAATTCCTACTATACTATAGTACCTAGTATACTCTGCATTATACCCAACATGCCAATGAAACCCACCCATTGATGATACGGGAAACACCATCATAGATACTAACGGCCGTACTCAGAGACGTCTATTAGTTTTTAAGTTTGATTAAAGTTGCTGCTGTCACTTTTTTTGCTTATGGCAATAGAATAAGACAACACGTCACTTTGACTGCATTAAATTTAATTGACGTCTCTGAGTGCGGCCGTAAGTTGTTATATGTTGAGTTACTAATTTATTTATTAGGTTATTATCATTCTCGTAATTTTTCCCTTATCTCCGGAACTGCAGAACCACCAGGGTTTCTATTCTACTTCGTTTCACCCTTATTGCAATCGTATTGTTTATGACTCGCCGCCATTACTGTCCAGTTAATAAGTGTGATCATAACGTTAACAATATGACAGAAATAAGGGTAAATACGTTGTTAAATAGATGCCCCGTACGACTTTCTTCTACGATGGTACTAACCCGAGACCTAAAAAGGTACGCATACTCAGCCAAGTTCAAGGGTACATCTAAGGGCACCTTCCAACAAGATTAGGGTGAATTTCGACGAAATCAATGACACTACAGAAACTTCTGATGCTGATAGAAACCACATCCCCGGTTCTGCTTCTGTTTACACCAGGAGTTACTGGTGGGTGTCATTGATTTCGTCAGTATATTTGGTGACACTAATGACGGCGGTTGAAACGCCCTGAAATTCACCCATTAATTTCATATGTATACAATTAGTGAAATAAATTTAATTGCATATTATTTTAGTTGGCCATTAATATATTAGCCGGTCATAAAATATGAGTTATTTGCCCTGTGCAGCCACAGAAACAACCGTTCTCCATGACTCTCCTAAACCAGATCCGTGCGAGTCACGTTATTATAATTGAGATTGTATTCGTTTTATTTTGGCTCTTATTACAATGTACAAGGATCCTTGCTCAAATATCAACGAATGCCAATTGCAGCTACACAAAGCCTAGCGACAGAACCAAATTTGTAGATAATTACAGCACCAAGTCATTTATCATGTAGGATATTTAAATTTGTAAGTTTTGGTTAATTACAACGTTCACCGCGAAGGTAATAAATATTTGGTGCTTTGTTTAGTTACTGGACAGTCCATTACAATGCACATCAATCAAGTTATTGTCTGTGTGTGCTTTGTCTGCGACTGAATGGAAGTCACGCCGTGTTACGCGCAAGGGAGTGTTCAAGCATCCATACTAATCTAAGTATATATTAAATTCAATTCAATTGTTTAATACTACTAGCCGATTTTCATTTGTCTTCTCAATGTTATACGAGTACACTCTTTGATATAAAACTAGTTTGTTGTATAACAATCTAGTTCTTACGGAGTAAAGCCACATCTCTTTCATACAATAAAATTCAATCAGTATTACTCAGCTACAATTCAGTTTAAGGCTGTAAAATCCACTCCCGCAGATACGTCTCGTATGAAATGTTTGGCCAGAGTGCATCAGACGTGGAGAGGCTGGGTCACGATTATATTGCATTGGCCTGCCCTGCGAGCTCCTCTATATGAATAAGATAAGGCGAGAGCGGAACGGTACTGGAAGTAGCATCAAAATTACTTTAGAAAATGTTTTTTTTTTTTTTTAACAACATAGAATAAGTTACAAATTTGTATAATCAACGACAACGGTTACTGAAGCTCTCAGCGGGCTTAGCATACACGAGATACAATTTGACAGGTGCCAGGGAAATTAATAGTTCTATTCCAGATTCTAACGTTAGACTGAACGCTGAAGGTTTAAAATAAAAGTGTCTTCTCCTGACTTTTATTACATTTCATTACTAAGCAATTTTATCCGATACTGCTAGAGTAATTAGGATGAATTTCAGGGCGTTTCAACCGCCGTCATTAGTGTCACCACCAATATATTGACGAAATCAATGACACCTACCAGCAACTCCTGGTGTAAACAGTAGCAGAACCAGGGATGTAGTTTATATCAGCATCAGAAGTTGCTGTAGTGTCATTGATTTCGTTAATATATTTGGTGACACTAATGACGGTGGTTGAAACGCCCTGAAATTCACCCATTAAATAAATTGTTCAAATCTATTAAGAATCTCTGTACACTAGCGTTTTTGACCAGGGTCTAAGGGTTAAAAACTAGTGTGCACAGGCTCTAAGCTAAGCATTATATTTAATAACCCTAGCAACAATTTATACGTGCTGTCACTTTATTCTTGTGATGCATGTTAGGCTCGCAGAGGTGTTATTTTATCAAACTGCACACTTTTTAACTAGACATTCTCCACCGCTTTAGTCGGGCTTTTACGTCGTCGAGACCCGCGACTGAATTAAAAATGTACGAACTTACTTTTTAATAGTGCTCTGACGACGGGACCACTTAGGTCCGCCGGTTAATAACTCGACAACGAATTGGAAAGTGAATCGTTCTCTTGAATCACCTATATACCAGAAGATTTATTCCTTACTCGCCACATTCCTTATTGGTCTTATTCCAAATTCAGGTAGGTATACTTACATAAATATCAAGGGACAATCTCACACAAATTGACCTAGTCCCAAATTAAGCTCTAGGCTTGTACTATGGGTACTAGACAACGATAAACATACTTATATAGAGAAATACATACTTAAATACATTGAAAACATCCATGACTCAGGAACAAATACTCGCGCTCAACACACAAATATTTGCCCATACCGGGATTCGAACCCGGGACCGCTAGCTTCGTAGGCAGGGTCACTACCAACTAGCCTAACCTCGTCGTCAAAATGATTTCATCCTGAGCATATATTTGTGTTACACATTCTAGGTTAATTATAAGTTTTTTATATCCTAAATATAACAAATAAATATAACACCGCTTTCTTCAGAACCGTGCACTGAAGCTGCAACACCGCCTATGCGATAACTCAGCACCAAGAACATTGCCTTCTGCTAAGTGATTAGCCGAAACTAGTGGTTATATGGATTTATGAGTCCGGGCGCAGATGCTCCGGATTCTGTTATGGTATCTGAGATATATACCTACAGCCATTCACTTGAATTATGCAAGACAGACCACAAGACGACAATAAAACCAGAAGGCAATTTGTTTTTTTCATTAATGAAAAACCAGCACATTTTAAACTTTGATTTTAAATTTTGTGCATTAACATACACGGATTTTCATCAAACTAAGCCAAAAACACTCTCAATTAAGTCATCTTTCTAACAAAACTAACTAAATCAAAATCGGTCCATTTGTTTAGGAGCTACAATGCCACAGATATACACAATCACACAAATACACACATATTAGAACTTAAAACACCCCTCTTTTTGCGTCAGGAGTTTGAAATTAGAATCTGATATATCTACTGTATTCATGCATACAAAGTCCTATTATAATAGTTGTGTGCCTTTTACTTCAGAGAAGGCCAAGGAGTGACAATCCTATGCATAACATTCTTTAGAGTCCGTGAGGTAAGGGCCATCGTTTTAGTCACGAACTTGTCGATTGCAATTAATAAATTGCGAATAAATGTAAACTGTTTACGCGTTCACTGAAATACGGTGTTAATTTAACGAGGCGTCTAAATGTGTAAAACGTAGTCGATGATTAAAACAGACAAACTTATTGAAATTTTGGCTCGAACTGACTTTAACAACCATTAACATTATCTCGCGTAAAGGGCATCAAGATACAAAGAGCTAACTCAAAAAGTTGGGCCTAAAGACTGCTGGCTTGAATAAGTTCCCGATAAAGCAAACGACCATTAAGGAACTCTTCGAGTTTCTTTTTATACAGGGTGTCACAAAATCGGTAGGCCACATTGACACCAGAGGTCAGCTTAAGAGGTACCGAACCAGACTAACATGACCTCAGTAAAAGTCGCATTTTGAAATATGCCAGTTTATAGTTTGTGCTGGAAAAGAACTTTAAACTGGCAAATCTTGAAAACCATGAGATTTTTACTAAGGTCATGTTAGGCTGGTTCGGTGTTGGGACAATGCGTAACGCAATTCCACTCCATTAAAAAAAAAAAGTGTCCGATTCGGTCCGTCTTAGGCTGGTCTACCTCCAGTGTCAATGTGGCCTACCGATATTGGGACACCCTGTAGATCGCGACGCTGACGTTAACAGTTTTGTACAGTGCGAAAGCTCAAAAAATAATCTTCGGGTTTGTTCTCTCTCACTCGCTCTTATAGGCTCTTATGCGAGTTTTACCCGAGTTAATCCGAACCCGAAAGACTTTCTAAGAGTTATCGCTCTTAAAAAGTTTATTTTAAAGTCCGTTTATTGTATTCATCTGACTGAAATGTCGAAACCTATACTATATGTCTATACCGACTCGGTAGGTATAATTTTAGCGCTTTTATTCCCTTCCTGACTTATGCGATTTGCGCAGGAGCATAGAGAAAAAAGTTACAGACGTTGCGCTGCATTCAGATTGTCGACTAGCCAGAGGTCAGCTACATGTACCTACAATTGTTAATCTGCGGAACAGCCATAAGGGTAGCGAGTATCAATCACATAGGCACATTATAAAACTAAATGTATTTTTTTGCGTTTTGGCTTCTATGATTCAAGCTCATAACAATATAATTATATGTTTCTCAGCTTGAAACGGATCAAGAGTTGAACAAAACCCATTCATATTATTTATTTTATTAATGGTTTAATTTATATTGATTTGTATGACTGACTACGTGTAAAAAATACGGAAGCTTTTTTATAGGAAATCCTTAAACAAAACCCAAAATTATTCCGTCCATTGTTCTATTGTTTGCTTATTATGTGCATACTTATGCTTTAATGCTCGTACATTATTACATCAAATGTCATTCACGGCGTGTCAATCAAATTGAATCAAAGTGTTTGGTATAAGCGAATTATACCCATTAGCATTAGCCAATGATTTTAATCAGCATTGTCATGACATGAATGTCTCTATTGGAACAGCAAATCGTGCCTTGCCTAAACACTAATGAATTATAGTACTTTAATTACTAACTACGGTCCTATAAATAAGTTTTACAGATCGCAATTAAATGGATGACTTGACGTGATTTACGCGTGAATAATCGACCATCTAGCCAATCACTATTGGCATTCGAGCGCGAAATATGGGAAAAGATGGCTAACTTTAAATGCCATCAGCTGATAACAACTAAAGGGCTCCAATACAATCACGATTGTTGAATATTCAAGTGTTTCTATTGACATTTAAGAATCTAAGAGACTGAATTTCATTTCATTTCAGAGACTGAAGATCAAAGACAGGTTTTCCCAAAGATACAATACAATATAAATTTTAGTGCTTTTTTTTAGTACAGTCAGCATCAAATAGATAGGAGCAGCCTAAATGGCCAAATATATCGCAAGACATCCTTATTCGTTTAGTAATAAAGATGTGTTGCGATATATGTGACCACTTTGCTGCTCCTATCTTTTTGTTGCTGACTGTATCACAAAATAGTCGTCGTAGTCGTGATAGCTTCCCTTTTAAATTCGTTATATGTGCTTTCTTTTAGGATATTTGTGGGACGCGCAACTAGCGACAATTACACTTTTCGAGTTCAATATTTCCTATAATAAAGAAAAAAAATATTTTACCTTTGCTTTACATTGTATGTGAGGTACCCGAAAAAAAAATATTTTCAAGATTTTATTTTATAACTTTGTGAGTGTAATTTAAATGTATAACTATGCCAACTTACAGCTTTATAGTACAAAGATTCCCTGAGTTAAACCTTGGACAGACAGACGTCGGACGGACAGACGGACTTGGCGAAACTATAACTATATTGTTGACTACGGAACCCTAAATAGGAGTTGGTAGTTAGGTTGGTAACGCGCGGAATTTCACTCAACAAACATAAGTCTACTATTAGTTAAACGAGTATAGAGTACCAGTTCCTGCAACCAAATCGGCTTCCGCTTAACGCTCTTTTTAGTTAGTAGGTAAGTACTTATATTTGTGTGATCCGAATTGGTCCTTAGTTCCCTGTAGTTGTTAAATATTTTAGTAGGTACGTTTGTTTAGCAAAGCCAGTGAAGTTTCAGAAAATGGTTTATTATTATATTATTAGACCTAAAGCTAAAGCTTGTTATTAAACAACCTCCCAAAGTACTCTTAGTTATTTACTTTCTAGCAAACAAAAGCGAGCTCTTCCAAGAAATGTATTACATAGTTAATATTGTTATTTTGTTTTTATGTATAAAAATTTGCTTTTCCATTTTAAATTTGCGTCGAATAGTGCAAAGGCTTAAGTAATTTGACGATCGTAATTTTACTGTTACCCTGAAATACTTAGAATTTAATACATTTTTTTTGTACGCGGGTTTTACTGTATTAGACTTGTGGTCAAGTTATATGAGACATGTGGTCTAAGGTCTAAGTGTGGTAAGGTTCAAAAGTGTTTAAAAACCCTAAAAAGCGGAACTTTTTTTGACTCCGCAGATTATGGGTACGTTTGTGTCAACTAAAAACCTAAGAAAAATATTGTTTAACACGTTAAAGTAAAAATTTCTTGCAGAGGTGAGACGTCATACCCGAGTAAAATCGCAGTCTCCCTCTAATAACGCTGTAAGCAGATCTAAATGTCTCCGTCTGTTACAACAGGTGCGGGCTTCGTCTGATGATACAAACAACTTAGTCGGTTCCACATGATTTATTCGCGGTCGGTACTAGCTACACTGAATTATGAACGACAGTCGGGTCACATACATCATGCCTAAACGATGCTTGCTTATTTAATGTACGGTCAGATTATATCACTCGTCGGTTATTTAATATAGTTTAATGGAGAATAAATGAGTTTGCGCATTGTGTAGTTAGGTGAATTGGATATTTAATTATGATTAACTTTTAACTATCAATCTCACTGTGCCTAGATTTTAACTTAGTGCTACCAAGCGTATACTTAAATAATCCTTCAAACTTGAAGAAAATATGTAATTTTTTTTTTTAATCTGCCACTATTTTTTAGCTATTCGAGAAATAAAATCTAAACGTTGCTTTTGAAGCAGTTTTTTATTCTAAAAATTAATGAATATTATTATTCCCTCAGTCTTAATCTTAAGTCAGTCCACTTATCATCAGATGACCTATGTGTTCTCTACAATGTGCTCTCTACAAACCATTAGGTTGCCTATGCGCTCATTTCCCTTCTCAATGCCATAAGACTAATTGATTTCTTCAAAACTACCTTCATTTTTCTCACGAACTCAAACAGTTGACTGCCTAAACATATTTATTTTCCCATTCTCACATTTCCTATACAAACGGAACAACAGACTCGTACAGTTACATCATGTTTCTCACCTCCTCCGCCGCCTACGGATAAATCAGCAGCAGGAAGCGTATTGTCTGTGCCATTGTGTTGTGACCGCCGTCAGAGGGACCGGTTAATTAACATCTTCAGCTCATCCAGTGCTGGCATCCGCTGTTGATAGAGATCGAATGGTAATCATAAGTCAGGGTCTGCGTTTGACATTAGTTTAGTCTAGGTTATTGTTGAACACTAAACTAAAGCTAGATAGCTTACCTATGACATGAAATAGCAGTAAGTAAAATAGTTTGCATTTGTTTTTACCCGACTGAACGTAGCCATAAGAAGATAATCATTTTAACAGTATGTATGTATGTCACTAGAAATCGGATGTTCCAATCTAGCTCCTAAATTATTGGACTGATTTTAAAAAATCGAGGTGTCATATATAAAAATTATAGGGGAGCGTTAATTATACCAGTCGCCAGTCCGATTTTAGTTTTTGAGGTTAGGTTAGGTTATTTTATAGGGTCGATCAACTTATAATAGGAAAGGGCAAACGACTACAAAGACAAGTCGGATCAAATGGTAAATCGGATCAAAGAGCCATATAAAGACTAAGATATCAAACATTTGTACATTATCATGTTTTTTTGGGTACCTACCTAGTTACATATTTGTATTTTTTTATGTGTAATAAACGGATAACATACATACAAACATATCGCTGTTGGTTCGGTATTGTATATCAACAAGATACTATCAAAGAGACAAAGGGCTTAATAATGTTAGATACAATTTTGATTTCGATATCATATCACCTAAAATGACGAATGAAGCCTCTCAAACCGTTTGCTACTATGTTGAAGCGGAATTAATTAAACGTTGAATGTTCCATCTAAATAATTGTACTTCTGTAATAATTGGGCATAAAAAAACATTCGAATACGTATTGTATTTAAGACTAAATAAATAATATTTATTTATTTATTTATTTTCAGGCTACTAGGCCCATAGATAAATACCTTACTGACTAAAATACATATATTAAAACATACATACATACATATATAAATTAATATGGAAAACATTAATTTCAAAATTTTACGTTATATTGACTCGTCCGCGTAAAAGCCGTTTATCGCTTTTTTTCGGGATAAAAAGTAGCCTTTGTGTTAATCCAGATTAAAGACTATCTGTGTGCCAAATTTGATCCAAATCTGTAGAGCCGTAATATAAACCTCCATACAAACTTTCACATTTATAATGTGAACTAGCTTTACACCCGCGACTTCGTCTGCGGAGAGTCAGTAATTTCGTTAAAAAGTAGGTAGGTACAAATAAAGTTTTCATTACGTGTCATAAAGGGATAGACTTCCCAAAAAAAATTGTTGATCATTTGACGTACTCTCATAACCATTAATTGTTGAGCCACTATTAATTTTGACGTAATTTTGTTTTTATCGTGAATTGACGCTGTCATTATGAGTGTTCAATAGTGGCTCAACATTTAAATTCGTTGATCACACGTATTCTCCGTCTAGTCCGTACCTGGGCGTTTTTCAAAAAAAGTGTACATCGTTAAGGAAAAATTAAGAAATTTTAACTTTTTCCAGTGCGTCACGAAAATTAGTCATACATTTAGTATCGTTAATTTTCGTGACGAACCGGAAAAAGTAAACATTTCTTAAGTTTTCCTTAACGATGTACACTTTTTTTGAAAAACGCCCACCTAAAGGGTGCAAACGGAACCCTTTTACTAATTATTTTATTTCTCACATAAGTAATTTGAGTCCAATAACACTTTGTGGGTAAAACAACTATGCAAATATAAAAGGCATTCTTTCAAAAACATTAAATGTGGGCGTGGGTGACAAAACATATGCAAGCCATGCTAAACAATGGATTTAACACTCGCCCGCTAAAAGCCTGCAATGATTTCCTATTAGGCATGCAAATGTAATAAAACGATGTTTACATAGCACCTTTTATTTTTGGCTATACGTTACAAGGTAACTTTTAATAAATGTACATTTTTATAAATATATATCGATAAGGAAGAGGCCTACCTGACATTGGATGGATACAAACCGATTGACAGATAGAGAAGGCTGAATAGCGGAGCTTCTTTCACAACTAACCTAACCGAGTTAAAAAAAACCCGACAAAATCGGAACCTCCACTTTCAGAGCTCATACGCTCATAACTCTTAAATGGCTTAACGGCTTTTCATCAAACTAAGCTACAAACACTCTTGATTAAGTCATCTTTCTAATAAATAAAACTAAATCAAAATCGGTCCATTCGTTTAGGAGCTACGTTGCCACAGACTACACGAATACTCAGATACACAAGTCAAATTTATAACTCAAATGTTTTTGCGTCGGGGTTTTAAAAAAGATGGAAACTTGAACAAGAGTAAAGACTAAAAAAACTATATATGGTTATAAATTAAAATAATTAGAACTCTGCGAAACTTTGATACTGTAATGTTTGACAAATTACGTTTTGGGGCTTGAACAACAGTTACACGTTGGGTGGGGGATAGTGTACTAAAATAAAATAAAAAAAATCAGAATAAAGATACCTAACTCCCATTTTTATATTTAAAAGAAAAGCCAAAGTACAACAGAATTTCACCACAAACAATACGTATATTATCAAAGTATTTTAAAGCAAGAAGAAGGCGAGCACACAAGTAATGATGTGGTTACCTTTTCCTAAACTTTTATGGTTTTCAAGTTATCTTAAGCATGTTTTACGTAAGTAAGGTTAGGTTAGACCTGTGACCACCAAGAAATTATAACTCCTGCACGTGAAAATGCCTGTTGATGAAATGAAAATTCGGTGAAGTCAAACATTATATGAAATGAGTGTCGTTGATTCAAGGCTAAACCATAAGGTACACCATACAACATCGGTCCAATTAGGCAAAGTTAACTAAATCATGTCAAATATAAGGTCGCAAAGTCACAATATAAGGCTTGATAAGCATCTCTTTGCACAGATAAGCTAATTTGGAACAACGCTAACGATGTAGATACGCTGGAACGAGATTATTAACTTTGCACATATCTCAGCCCACCGGAGTTAATTTGAATAATCTTATTGTAATCGTGCCTTTGCTTGCTTAGTTAAGACTGGAAGTGGCTAAAAATTAAACCAACGTATAGCGAATTCATGACATGAAACGAAAATCGTTGAGTGCGTGTCTTCTTCATGGGATAAAGCTGTGGCTGCTGCCTGAAACCAAATAGCTGCATCTCCTACGAAACATCTGTAGTGCGTGTATGATGTGCAATTATCCAACCTCACTGCTAACGGCAGATATTGTTTATTTTTATAATATTTAAAGACTGGACATTTTTCTTTCAACAATATTTAATACCTAACAATAGAAAATGAAATCAATATTTTGTTACATTTAAACAAAATATTAGTATTACACGTAAAATTTAATTTCGGACTATTTAAAAAAAAATAGGCTTATGAAAACGAAATACGGGTTTTTATCCTCTTTATATTGATCCCTCACGCTGCATCCGTCACGTCCCCTTTAGATCCGTCCATGAATTTTACTATAATTTCAGAAAGGCTAGACAATTTGCATTAGCTACGAATGTAAACGATTGCTTAAGATAAGATAAACATCGCTAGCCATAAATTTTACTTACACCTTTGTACATTTTTACATTTTATTTATTCTATTTTTATCAGTCAGTCACAACAACCTTCGTAACAGTCAGTCAGTCTTCATTTAAGTCTTTCGTACAAATTAAATGTTTAACTTTTAAAAAAAAAAACCTACGTAGGTTTTTGACCATAGTTGCCAAAATGAATGAGTTGAATGAAGGTGAAAAAACAAAAGCAACCGCGTTGGAAATCAGGTTTTGTATGTACGAGTAGTGTTTATGATTCGCGATAATAAACGTGACACTTAACTAATGTTGCCCCATTTAGTTTATCTGATGTCGAGTAATTGGGCAATCATAGGTGCAGTCTCAAGGTTAAGGTTTGGGGCCTTGAGCTTGACTCGTGAGCGTTCGTCGTGACAAAACACTGCCTACTGAAATTCCGTCAGTTTGATCGTTGATTTAATAAGCAAAATTTAAATGTTTAAATTACAACTGGCCAAACTAAATTCTAAAAGTAAGACTTCGTGTGTTATTAGTTATTATCATCGAGATATGATTAGGAAGGCCTAATCACGGGACTATAGGAATCTAGATGGCGTACGACGAGCCAAACCCGAGAATGGGTGGAGTTCAAAATGTTGGGCATGCCTTAATTTTCTTAGAAAACTTGCTGTTGTGCGGCAAAATATAGCCATACAATTGTAAGGATACTTTTCGTCGCATAACGGAACTTTTTTGCCTTTGTTGTTTGTATAGCTAATTAAGTATGTCCAATTTTTTGATCCCGATCCAAATATGTCCAGTATAAATATATTTTATCTTAAAATAATAGTTTAAAAAAAAATTTGAACGACAAAATGTAAATTTTCTTTTTTTTTGGTTGAGGAAAATACCATCACTGTAGAAAGCCACCACTGAGGTCCAACAACTAGTAACTACGAAGAAATTAATAACCAACCTGAATTCAACTAACATTTTGCGACCTTGAAAAGGGGTGAAATTACACATGTACGCCATAGAGTTCAACGTATACCTGTGATAGCGGTGTAGACTCTGTTTGACATTGTAATATATTGTACAGATAATAAACAATTTCATTAAATTATTCAGATGAAGAACATTTCACAATAAATCAATAAAACTTTTTGCTTAACTATCCTGTACCAAAAAGAACTTTTGAGCATACATCTGTTTAATCTAAATACAGAGTTAATATCAAGCTCCGAAAATGAGCAAAGTAAACCACTAGTTTGATAAAACGCTTCATGAAAATTTTACAACGAATGAGAATAATTGAGTTAGAAGTTGAATTGAAATTCAAGCACGGATTTTACTACGTTAAATGAGTTGGTTCCACGTAAAAACAAACGTTGAGCTGTTTGTTTAAAAATATTTTCATCAAAACTATGTTTTTATTTATTAAATATTGACGATGGAATGTACGTAAATTGAAAAGGTAAACAATTATTATTGGAGGTTTAAAACCGATAGTTAACAATATCAAAGATTGTTTTTTTAAGTTAGTAAAAATATACACTAGGTATAAAAACAAAATAAATTGTGTTATGGATTAAAAAGAAAGTCTACATGATTAATTGATTATGACGCGTTTAGTCTAGTTAGTTGTGACTACATAGCTAGAAATATGTGCTGGGTTCGATCTCTTGTATGCTAATATAATTATTAGTGGGGTTTGCACGATTTCTTTGTTTCTGACTTGAATTTTTTCTATATCCTACTCGTAAATCTTTTTAAAATATTGTGTATTTTTATTACCCATAGTGACAATGGCGTAACAAAGTTTTCATCTCAAACTGAGTTTGGGACTAGGTGAATTTTCAAAGTTAAAGTAAATTTAATGTCACTGAAACACAAGTCACAAACATACAATCAACAGAAAATGTAATTAAATAAACATCATAATTAAAAACAATACACAAAAAACCTCATCCATCCTCGTCCCCCTAAGAATTATCCTCCGATACAAAAAAGTACCTTTTCACCTCACCAGCTCGAAAAAGCCTTCTTTGGCGTTCAAAATCTGCTTGCAAAAGTCCACTTTAACCGCTAGCGTGGAAAGTAATGCCGGTGAAAAATTTAGTGTTTCGCACGGCAGCAAAGTTATTTGGTACTCGAGGCCTTGACTCCCTCGATACGCTTAGGGTCCTATTTTTGAACCACTCAATTCAATTTTAAAATTCTTCGTTTACTCGGTATTCAATACTGGCTCTCGCGCCAAATAACAACTTTGCAGCCTTGCATAACAAAATAACTATTTTTATCAGTGTGATGAACTCTGCCGACTTCAAATTTAGATAAAAGGTATTCTTTAATTTTTCTAATTATATTACGAGTATTATAGCCATGTCAATATATTTAAATGATGTAAATGTATACAAAAAATTGACTTCGTAGTGAATTGCAACATTACACTTCGTGCAACTGAAAAAGTGTATTTTGGCAAACAACTCGCTGCAGGAACGAAGAGCGCATCCGCGAGGCCCAAGTGCACTCCAACCAGAGCCCGCGTACCGTCACGTTTCCCGCGATTTTTCAACTAAAAGGGTGCATTTACCACGCATTTACTAAAGTAGAACTAACTCTTTCTAGTTAGCCATAAAGTTGTAAATTTCATACGAGTCCCATAAAAGATATTGTGTTTTGGTTTAAGAGGGCAACATATTCAAAGCGTAATTGAAAGGTGAAGTGGATAAAGGCGGTAACTGACGTTCGAGAAACGGATTACTTTGAGCATTATTGAAATGGAGTTAAAGACGCCTGTTTGTTCGCTTTAGGTTTAATTATACACTTTGATGAACATTTTTAATAGCTACTAAGTATAACTTTGCTGCCGCATCATGTCCATTGAGAAAAGACATTGTCAATTCAATCAAAGTCATGATTCAACAACACAATAACAATATCAGCGAACAAATTGGTGAGAGATTAATGCGTTTTTTGTCGGTTACGTTCGTGTTTTGGTCTCTTGCCAAAGCTGTTCTAGGGAATTTTAGTCAACCGTCGTTTCCCTCAGTGCAGAAAGGATTTTTTCCTTGATATCCACAAGTTGAATTAGGTACTACGGCCTGATGGAATTACTCCAAATTGTAATTAGACCTGTGCATTGCTTTTCACCGGGTGCTGCGTTGACTCGTCTGCTATGCTTTTTTCTATAGATACCGTCTAAAAAAACTTTAATGACGGTAACACACCTCCGCCGCGAAACCGCGAAACTGTGGCGGAATCGTGATATTTAATACAAAATTGAACTTTATTAAAATCTATATTACCAAGCCCGCTTGACAGCGTGACGCGGAATCTGCCCGCTGTCAAGAGGCTGTGCGCGACTTAGTAGACTTTAATTACTGTGTAGACAGTTTAATTTCGTTTAAAGATTGTAAAATCCGTTGCCGTGCCGTCCGGTCGGTGGATATCGTCCTTAAACCAGCGAACTAAAGTTGCGCTCGTACGCAATGTAAGGCAGAGTTAGGTACCTATATGCTATTTTTTTAAATTTTTTTTCGTAATAATTCTGACATGTTTTCCTGCAGAACTACGCAGATATTTTATATTATTTTTATAGTTTTATATAACGCTAGAATAAGTAGTATCATTGTCATAAGTGAATATTCTATTAAAAAAATGACTAACTGTTGAGTATCTTGCGGCGCTTTTTCTCAGCAGTGGTCTCCTCTTGGAAAGCGCTGGTAGATTTTGACGTGTAAAAGTGCCCGTGTGGCCTACTTACTGAATAAATATCTTTTATCTTTTATTTACTTTTTTGTATGTATTAGTATATGCAGATTGTTTATTTTATTTATTTTTACGACATCAACGCGCGGTCATGTGAACCTAAGCTTACGCCGGTAGCACACCTCCGCCGCGGAACTGTAGTAGCGAAACTCTGGCAAAGAAATATATATATATACATACACAGGTATATAAGTATGTATACACATATATATCTACACATATGTAACCACATAAAAGAGTTTCGACATGTCTTCCTACATAAACCGTGTCCCCTAGACATATACATTAATAAATATAAAGGAAGTACCTGGGTCCGTCGGTGAAAGGGTTATTAGGTACCAACGTCCGTCGTATTCGTGCACGTCCGCTTCAACCTCACGTGCATGGTCCCGCTAATTTGCACAAAAATGTATTTCTGACGCTTTTTGCAAGCGCAATGAAATTCTATTCCTTTCTACATAAACGTAGCGTAATAAAAATAGCAGGAACGCAATTTAGCCATGTTGTTTCATTTCAACGTCCATTTTGGTGCGGAATTAAGTTAGTTTTAATTTACGAGTTTGTGTAGTTGTGGCAGAGCTAATATTGAAGGCGTTTTAAAATACCGTAAATGGTATCTTTGTGCTGTTTAGATTTGTAATTTGATATATATTGATAACGTGCCTAAGCGTTAAATGAACGTTTTAAGTAGTGTTTTGGTTTCAAAACTTATGACGATCGTAAAGGATTAGATAAACATAGATTTATGCCCGTCTAGAGGATATCCGTGAATTCATAAAATTTGTACCCCTATTTTTTCCTATTAGAGGTTGAATCTATAGAAATCCCTTCCTAGTGCAATTATACTACACAAGGAATAGTCCTTTTAGTTTGTCAGATACATACCGATAGCGTATACTAATTATTTGTTTTTATACCCCTTAATTTGGCAAAAATAAAAAAGTCGGATGTTCAAAAAAAAAACATGAAAAAATTATGCCCAAAAAAATACAAAAAGTGAATATTAGTTAAGAAAGAAAGAAAGAAAAAATGTTTATTTACATACTTACATCTAACAAAAGTACAGAACATAAATAACAAAAATTGACAAAAATAATAAAAACTTGTCCAGTATGATGGACGTTGCCAAATTAAGGGTTGTACCTATTCTCGTTATTTTATGTAACTGATTTGTAACCTCTCTAGCTAGAATTCGGATTCAATTAATCGAGTCCTTTTAATTACTTAACCAGGAGATCGAGAATATCAAATGACTGAACTTCAAAACATGTTTAGGTAATATAAGTCCGAACTGCTCCTTCTCTCGCTTGTTTTAGTTTATTTTACACAACATTACTAAATAACGATATATCGTTCTCTGTTGAAAACTTCATGAAATTTTAATTTATAAAAACCTATTTCTCCCAAAATTGAAATAAGAATGTAAACTGTCTCTTGGCACGGTGTTCACTCTATTGACTTTCAAATAGTCGAACAGAATGCACGTTCTGTCACTTGAAAAGAAAAACCAATATGTTTCCTTATTCGTATGCAGGTTGGAATACAATATTATTTTGATATTGCTTGAACATGGTTTCAATACGTCAACATATTAAAATGCAACTTCTAAGGATGCGATGTGGAAACTATTTTAAGAAAACAAGACGGGCTATTGTGACTAATTCGAGTTGGTTCTTTGAAATAAAAATGTGTACATTGTTTTCGCAGAATCAAATATGCCTTTATTTATAAATTGCGTCTAATTTGCATTTATAAATGCGTAAACATGTATAAATGACATTAAATCTCCTAGAAACATTAATTATGTTGGCTGTACCTTCTTTCCTTCCTACCCACATAAATAAACATCTAACTATTCATTAACCTTTATATACTATGACGCCACCAAATTGGTCACATTCCATGCTCGTTCACATACTCCATGCGATCACTTCGATTAACGTCCAGCGCTCAATGAAGGGGAAACAGTCGCGATCACGGCATATCACGTATTAGTTTAATTAAAACCTGAATGGCCGTTCATGTCAACAAATGGAGCTCGTAATAGGTACGCCCTCCAATAATTGCCGTGTCAAATGCAGTGGTATAAATCTTGTTGTCAGAATAACGATGCCGTGGGTGGAAAAAAGCCCACCGTAATGAAACCGCGGCGCTTGTCTTTATGCTTCCTAAATCACGTTAAGATTAATGTTTTGATGTTTTCTAGCTAAGTTTCTGTCATTCCCGATGTTTATGGACAGTTTGTGCTAACTGGGGTATTATGGACGGCGCTTGTCATGTTATGGCACTTATAGCTAAGTGTTGACCTGGTAGATAATTACCTAATCAGACAATAGATTTATGTTATTGCGCTTACATTTGTCTGTAAGCATTCGTAGGTTGGATTGGTAAAACACTGCAACTCATTGAAATAAAAAAGTAAAATTAATAACTTACTTCTTCACTCTTCTTCTTTTCTAGTGTATAAGTTACAAAAGTAACATTCCATACTAAAAATTATAAATACAAAAGCATTTTTGTCTTTCGATTATGCTTTTATACGAGTATCTAAGTTAGTTTTAAGTTAGTTTCTAAGTTAGTTTACTGTTTAGGAATCAATTTTGTGTTGAATTATTTTACTTTGCACCAAATAAACGATTTTCTTTCTTTCTTCTTTCTTATCTAACGCGCTGAAAGGACAAGATTTTTTTCAACCCAGATTTTTCTATTATTTTCAATGGAATATTGTTAAACGAGATCTTCACAGACGAAGTCGCAGGTAAAATCTAGTATTAGTAAAATAACAATTCAAATAGTAACTTATTTTCTACTCAACCCAAGGAATATTGTTAACAGTCAGTTTTCGGTTTGATATGAACATTAGGTTTGTTTTCACTTGTTAAACTGAAGTTCTGAGTTTCAAAGTTTAACATGGTTACTTTTCCTGTTGTTAACATGCAAATGTTTGCGTTCATTTTAACTTGAAAGTTTAGTACCAACTACACATTTGTCCACCCTTGTTATCGATATGGTTAGCAAACACGCATGGTCGCGAAACTAGACACGCAGATATAATTCTCTACTGTGATTCTTGTGATATAAAAATGCAAGGAGGATTGCATTATATTCACACACATCTGTTTATTTTTAACTGGACGTAAGTTAAAACGAATATACTGCTAAGCTAGTAGACGACAAAGTCATTGAGAATCAAATTAAGTATTGAGCTACAATCTGCAGATCTAACATTCAAATTTTTAAATAACTTTAGCCCATTATCCAACCATGCAGATTTGACCACACATGCGGCATTACGGTTTTGTCCTCACTCATTCTCTAGGTTAGGCTTGCCTTTGTACATTTTATTTTATAGACATTCATCTGTAAATCCGTTATTTATGCAATAAAGAGTTTACTTGCATACATACATACAACAAGAACCAAACATACTCGTTACTAGCCGATGGTCACGAAAGAGTCCCAGGTTAGCATAACGCCATCTGGTCATTTTTAGGACCATTAAATAGTTACTCGGAAGATATTATTTATAAGGCTTTTATTGTTAACATTAATGTTCATAATTGTACTTAATAATAGTTCAATCCTTTTCTGTTGAGTATTTAGTTTCATTTAAGCTGTTCAATCTTTTAAATCCATTTGAAATAAATAAATACGAGGTACCTTACATAGCAATTTAAACCTTGGTAATCCGTACAGACTATCCCATGACTCGATTTTTGATTATTATTTAAGCATTTTCCTATCCGGAGTCATTTTAAGCCTCAGTTAATTACCCACTCAATTATATTCATGCGAGGCATAAAAGCCACCGCTATCCATCATACCGCTCCGCTGCAACCTGCAGTGTGCATACAAAATAACTTTTTAATGAGCGCCTCCGATTTCAAGTCCTAATGGACGAATGAATATTTTTTAATATCAATGAAATGATATGAAATGTTGAATTTTGTTTACGGCACAGGCTTTGGAAACAACAAAATCAAGCTTTTAATTTAAACGAACTTTATCACAAAAGAGCTTAAAATGTATTTAAAGTGTTAACAATAACCCTCATTCACATACCAATACAAAATTGACTGATAATTATCAGTGCTCTCGTAAATTTAATTTATGATGCGAAGCAAAGTCAGAATAATGGATTAAAAATTAATATCAAGTTTTGCCGCCGCTTTCGGGGACTCGGCGCGGATGAAAAAGTTTTGCAGCCATTTTAGAGGCTGGTGACAGATTTCATCCAGGGTTTAGCAAAAAATAACGATGTTTTTAATAAAATTTAAATGGATTCGTGAAAATTAAGTGGTAATAACTTTTACACAAAAAATGACAACATATTTTAGTGACATGCAGACACAAAGGACAATAGGTTTTTGAACATGCCTGAGACAACGCTGAAAGAGAACCAAGCGAAGAGTACACAAATCATTTTCAATTCTTTAGTTTACGTCATCGTAATAATATTACATACCTTGGCTTGATAGAAAACAGCTCGAGTAGGCCTAGTACGAAGTTTGGCATCAAATCTAAACCTATAAACCTTAGAGTAGTTCAAGACGAGGCGAGTTACTAGCCGCCCATAGTATCCGTCCACATGCACTCTAAAGCCAAGGTCTTACGTGCCACCAAAAGTAGTGATATATCTAATATGGTGCCCAGTTTGGCACTAGATTGTTGACAGTCAAACAATTTTATTGCAACTAATGCATTTTAATCCCAAACTTGGCACTTTTCTTTAAAGTATGTTATAATATCATGTAATCTGTTGGGAATTTAAGAAAACCGTCATGTTAGGGCTCAAGAGGAATTAACCGCAATAAATTGGTTTGACAAATCGAAAGGTGATCACGGTGTATATCCCGTTGAGATTACGAGTATGTCGAAAAAGAATTATGTCGTCTCTTCCGTCTCAATCAATGTGGAAAGCACCGCTTTATTCTGTTACATAATTAATTCAGTTTTGCGTAAAGCGGGACAGTCGTAATTAATGGCTGCCCGCTGTCACCGTCATATTCGCAGAACATGTTAACATGCGATGGTTTTTAATTCCAAGAAACGCGACGTGTGCTTTTAAAAGAAATGGAAACGGATGGAAAATTTGACGACGGCGTTGTTTCTTATTCATTTATGCGAACGAACATTAGTTATAATTATTATTTTATATTATTGTAGTAACTTTATGCAAATGTTCAGTATGTAAAATGTTAGTGGATGTGAGTATTTAATTATCAGCTCTACAATCGACCGATGTCATGAAACTAATGGATGACGACGCGTTTAGCCTAGTTGGTAGTGACCCTGCCTACGAAGCTAGCGGTCCCGGGTTCGAATCCCGGTATGGGCAAATATTTGTGTGATGAGCGCGAGTATTTTTACCTAAGTCATGGATGTTTTCTCTGTATTTAAGTATGTATTTCTCTACATAAGTAATGTTTATCGATGTCTAGTACCCATAGTACAAGCCAAGAGCTTAGTTTGGGACTAGTTCAATTTGTGTGAGATTGTCCCTGATATTTATTTATTTTTAATGGATGAGCTTGTTCCGTAGGCTATACGGGCACTTTTATAGGCATGTTTTACCAGCAGTTACATCAATTGGAGGTGACGGTTGTTAAGTAGAAGCGGTTCAAGAAACTCAAGTGGGTCAGTTTTTCGAAGCTGGCACATCACTAGAGCGATGTAGAATCTGTGAGTTTGGTGCGGCGTAAACCCTACGGTGGCTAGCTGGCTTAAAGCATGGAAGCAGAGGTTTTTTTACCCGTATTGCAATTAATTTAGCCGCCTTTACGGTAAAGTAAATAAGAGCTATCATAACGTTAAAATACGATAATAATAGGGGTAAATACAATATGGAATAAGGGTCCTGCTTGACAGTAAACAGGGACTTTACGATGACTGTGACTTGTGCGTGAAGTGACGGTGAGTTGACAATCATAGGCGCGCGGCTTACTCGTAGTATCTGTGAACTTAAAAGCTTATCCCAAGGTGGAATTATACTATTTAGTTACCGGGCCAGTAACTGTGCGTATTGAAAATGGAATGCCATTTAGTATAAAGAATATCACCAAAAACAAAAATTTAGGCCTTCCAAAAGTACTGATATCTAAAAAGGTGCCAAGTTTGCCACTAGATTGTTGACAGTCAAACCAATTTATGGTGTCTAATGCATTTTGAGCAACTTGGCAGTTTTCTTAAATATCCAACAGATTACATGATTATAACGTACTCTATAGAAAATTACCAAGTTAGGGCTTAAAGTGAATTATTAGTTCCTATAAATTTTTAACTGTCAACAATTTAGTGCCAATCTTGGACCAGGGGTAATGACAGTGTGCGAGGTCAACGAGCAAAAATGAGGGTAGACAGAGCGCTGCCTGTCTACACAACTATAACACCCACCCGCAATTTTTGCAGTCTACCCGTGATCATTGTAAAGAGTCCTAACTACATACATAAAGAATTCACTCATATCATGGTCACGCGAACCAAATGTAAAGACCCCCCCCCTTATCTAAATACTTTAACCTCTACCATCCTAATTATACTAGCTTATTCCCTTGATTTACTTGAGTAATCCATGACTTAATGGAAGCAAACAAAATGGGCTTAGCATGCAATTAACTTCCTAATAACAAATGAATTCTAACTTTGGCTGGTGATCGTCTAGATAATAACTAATTGGACCGAATCGTTGTGAACCTGTAGTAACTCAAAATTCTTTAAATCTTCGCTTTAATTAATTACTTACTTTGGATAACTAGACATGAATAACCATCTAATAACTTCATTTTACTACCTATTTAAATCTAGATTGATAACTATTTAACCTATAATGTTATAATGGAATTACAGTGGACAATAGTTTATCAATTTTGGTTTAGCTTATTATTGGAGAAATTGTTGTTTGATTGTAAATTATGGTTTTTTATCTTAATACTAGAGACTACTTAGGATTAAAATTCCGTCTTAAATTCTTAGATTATTATGTTATTATGATTTTGTTTATTGAAGCTTTATTAGCTTGAATTGGCCTTGTTAGCTTATATTGGCCTTCCTAAATTAGGAAGATTCGCTAGCCCCGCCTCGCTAACGAATAATAATCATCAACCATAGACAGGACTGATTTCTTGCCAAAAAAAAAAGTATTTAGTAATTTTCGAACAAGTCATATGTATGTCTGTTAGTATGTTTGTCTAATTTGGTAACAAAAGAGGACACAAAATAATATTAATATTCGATTCATAATTCCCTTTAGGATCTCTCATTAATATGCTATTATTCATATCTGTAATATTTTTATCATTACATAAGTAACTCTATTTTAACTGTAATAAAGTTATAAGCGTCAATCATGTTTGGATTTAGTATCATATATTTCTAATATGAAATATTAAATTTTCTCTAAGAATCTTCAATGATTTTATATTCGTCACTGTGATAAGATTCAGATGTTTGTTTCATCTTTAGATAGATTGAACTCTCATGATAGTTTTCATGGTATAAGAATTTTATATGTGAAATTCAATAAAGCCACTTTATGTTGTTTTAAATTATTTTAGTACTTAAAGCATCTTTATTAATTTAAGATCCAGGAATATGATCAAATATAATATTTTATATATATATCTCTAGCTTTGTTTTATTTAATGTTTAACTAGAATATATATTACATAATAATATGTTAAACTTTTATATTCCAATTTTATTTTATTTTGTCGTTAATTAGAATATAAGTTTCTTATTTTCTGTAGGCCATCTAGTCTTATGTTATAGTATTTTTTAACTAGATATTTTATATTTATATTTTCAAGTTATATTAGATAATTTGTATTAAATTCCGTCAATTCGATTGCTCACTTCAGAAATGAACTGACAAGTTTTCCGAAGTAGAAAGTTAAATAAAGGTAAAAGGTTAATGTCGAGAAAAGGATATTTATCCTGATAGTTAATGAAGATTTTCCCTAATTATTCCTTCAAGATGAAATACATCTTATTTATTATGAGTTTTTTAACAAGTTTTGGAATTTATGAATTAGTGTTGTTTATTCCAAAACTATGTTTATTATGTGTACCTAACCCTATCAGCTTCTAAATAATTTCAATACTAGGACCGGTCCACATTTAACTTAATTGCGTTTTCTTAACTAGCTGTATCGTTAGGTCAGGTAAGCCTAAGGGTGACTATCTAAACCTGGTGTAATGTTCCTTCCTCGGACTAAAATAGCCAGATTGAGGTTGGAACGCCCTATTATGTACATAGGTTTTCCTCATTACATATAAATATATTACTTTATGGGGATCACAAAGCAATTCAGAGGGCTTTGGAATTTGGTGTAGCCCGCTTACTAAACTTATGTTCTGGAGCCTTCCTTAGCTTTAACCTCTGTTGGACGTTTGCTCTGTGAGATAGCATTTTCTCATGTCTTATGTTCGCCATGAAAAAACCTCGGCTACCCGAGAATTTAGCTTCAATTCAAATAAATTTACCACCGCTAGGCTTATTTGTATTGCCACGAACACGGTTCATAGTTAAAAAACTCGTGTCATGGTGAAGAAGTCTTAACGAATTTGTCAGCTGACTGAATTATTAAATTCTCCCCTTAGAAATTCATTCCCGAACCATCGAGTGAACATTTTAAATGACTGAAATATCAACGCCTCCGGCGTACAATACTTGCTAATCACCCAAAACAGCTCTTTTAAACTCGTGATTTATCAAAGCCCCTTTTAAAATTTATTAGCAACATTAAGAACTTTATCACAGCTAAATCGCCCTGTTGTATGAAGAAAAGTAAACTGATTAGCTTCCCTACTCCCTTCTAAATATTCAAATTAATATTAAATAACTTAACTGACTTGAAACTTAATGGCAAATCCCACAAAACTAATTTATATTCACTTCACATTATTAGGTTAAAACCCAAAACAAATTCCTTAATATCAAAATATCAAGATAGTAAACGTTACTATTTTACTAAGATTCTAAACTTTAACTTTTATCTATATTAATTTAATCAACAAGAACATATTATAATTAACTTAAGAAACCCCAAAACTAATTAAGTTATTCAAAACAATTGTCAAAATGTAAAAATAAAATTTTCATTTACGTAAATAAAGCCCTTTGACTCGAATGCAATACTATCACCACCTTCCCCTTTGGAAGCTAATCAATCAAAAGCCTTGAACACCCGCGAACTCGCCTATTTAACCCCACCTCGAACTTTTCTCATATTTATCACTTTTATCACTGCGGGCACATTTGGACATGCGCACTAGCTTATCTTCTATCTCTCTTTTATTTCAACCGTTTCTTCATATCACCCTTATCAACCTACATGACGAAGCTGATTAGACCGTATAGTGTTCTATTATTTTGTCCGCTTTCTTAACTACAGCTCGGCCCAGCGGCCCAACGCAACCCCCCATCGACCAGCGCCCCACAGTTCAAATCTCCACCCATCTCAATGTCTTTTTGTATTTTTTTATTAAAATATTTTTAATGATTCCTTTTGTTTTAGTAATGATAATTAAAAGAATCTAGTATAAATTTTATTTATTTCTTATTTAACCTTTTTGTTTGTTATGAAATTTCTGTAACTAGTAAAGTGTCAAAAATTCATATTAGAATTATTTTAGACTTTAACTATTCCTTCATTTTCTTTATGAAACTCTATTTACATAGACTGTAATATGTTTGTATGTTTATTAATTACTCCAATCTACCAAACCAATTTTGTCTCTCTCTTAATAAACTTTATTCTGATCTAAAATCTTAGGTTTTTATTTATCAATAGATGTCGCTACTTGTTTATGATTATACAAATACTTTATTTGTAATTATATGTATGTTTTTAACAGACTAAATGGACGGATGTCTATGTGGTTTGTTACATCATGGCGCATGAAACCGCGTTTAAATATCGGGAATTCATTACATCAAAAGGTAATCGTGGTCTATATCGCTTAGAGATTAGATCGAATGTAATCAACTGTTAATCATTAAAGACCGATATATTTTTCTTTGTTTCATATAGCATTCCATTATTTGAACCTCGGAATATAAATAAAAGAGGACAGCATAATAACATAGTGTCAATCATTTCTCAATTCGTAGAAACTCATTTGCTTGCAGCATAACGATTTCTGAAAGAAAATAAGCAATATATGTCCCACGTATGATTTCAAAGTAAAAAACTGTTAGCTTGGAAATGTTGATTGCATGCATCGCGTCCGCATCGCTAAACAAAGGGCGGTATGAAAGCCGCTCGACGCTGCAAAAGGCAAGAAATGTATCGTTAAAAGCCAGGCCATCGGCGCACTGCGGTCTCTTTGCTTTGACTATCGAGGACGGATTAGAATCGAGGGTAACGCTGATTTGAAAATATGATGGAAATGCACCCCGAGAAGAGCTTTTAATGCCGCCTAATGGATATTTGTATTTAAATCAAGTATTAAATAACCTTTCTCGATGTTATTAACTTTAAATACTAAAAAATACAAAATTAGATGTCGCTTCGATTTGTAGATTTTACCGTTTCGTTAATTTTAATACCTACAAATGCACATTTTTGAATTTAATTAGACGTGTTTACTCCTGTCTTCAAACATGTACCTACATAACTTAATAAACTGTGCAATGTTGTCAAGAAGGCTCTTGATTGTGCAAACAAGCATAGTTGCACCTGAGTTTCGAGCGCGGTCAACTCCCCGGGGCTTCAGCCAACTTGCTACTCAGTAATGCATAACACGTCATCAAGTCTGGGGTAATTAACATAGTGAAGTCATTCCGAGGTATTATAACCTAACCTTATGCAAAAGCAAAGGAAGGTTAATTAGAAATGCGTTTAAGTTAAACATTCCGCTTCTAATTCCACTTTGATAGCCCATCTAATCATATTGTTGACGTTAGTTAAGTTCTTATTCCTTTGATAATAAGAGCTTTTATTAATATGATAACAATACAGAAGCAGAATGAGCTTAAAAAATGAAAATAGAGACTGGTGAGATGCATTTTGGTTTAATTTTCTTTACAAGTTGAGAAACTTTTTTAGAGCTCCTTTTAAATGCTTTTGAAAGCGTCCAGGATTTTTCATGTGACGAAGGAGACGGTTATGCACATCCTTTGCTCATGCGGACCACTCACGTGGAACAGATATTCTGGAACGAGGTATTGTGCACCCTAGACCAAGAGAAATACACTTGACTGACCAAAGCATCTGGAAATCCCTTAACGCAACGGGTCTTTGAAGTGAACTTTCAATCCAGAGCTGTGACAGTATGTGTAATTCGAAGTGGCGTACAAAAGGACCACCGAGAACTCAGTATCAAGTTAAGTCTGAATGTAGCATTGTAACGACAAGAATTTTCTCAAAGTGTAAAACATTCCTGTGAGAAATTGTCGGCAACATAGAATATTCCAACTTGCACGCACCGTGTTGGCTGTTTTCATCCTAGAAAATTGGACTTCGCCCGAGAAAAGAACAGTGAATGAATACTATTTGGTAAGCTAGTAATTCAAATTATTAGTACAGATGCTATGCGGCATATACTAACATTAGTCTAAAACATACGTAAACCATTGAATATTAACATACGGGTATGCACTTTATCTTGGCCGGCTTCGTGGACTCTTCCGTGCATTTGTCGACCAGGCGGATCTGTCCGTCGCGACATCAGCCGGTCCATTTCCGGACGCCGGAACCGTGGTCTGCAGTCGGAACTCCGTACACGGCTAGAGGTTATTGACGGTGTTCGGATTTACTTTGAACGTTAACAATTTTAGCTACTATTTTGGGGACATTTTGGTAGTGGAAACGTTATAGATAACTGGCAAACCCAAAAAAAAACTTGGGTGATGTTCTTTTGCAATTGGTAAAACATTAGTCTGTTCGCTTCTTGGTTGCCTTGTTTACAGCCTGTTCTTCTTACATATGTTATAGATTAATGTACACATTTTGTTACAACAAAAGTAATCTTTAACAAAAGTAAACTTTCTATTATTTTGAGACGCGACTGTGAGTTTATCAAGCGAGTTCTGACTTATTTTAATAATTTACTACATGTCCCAGACAATTATATCATCATTACTTTTTTGTAAAATCGTAAAAGACTAGCATAGTCACTTAACATGCTATATTAACATAATGTTATAACACTTATAACTAAACAAAAAAAAGCCAAAAAACAAACATATTACCCATACCTAAGTTTACATGTAACAATCAAACATTCCAAGTTAACGCGAGCACGAATTTCAAGACGCATCTCAAAGAACACAATGCTTAAGCACGAACACAACAAACATAAAAGAGACGCATCAACTTGAGCGCGATACTGAATATGACATAAAATCCAAGACAACGGCCATTCCATGTACCTAACAACTTAACGCTCGAATCACTGAGGCATTGTTCTTTGACTTTCGTTCATTAAATGTTCAGGGGTTCGCGTCTCGAGGCACATCCTCGCTGGAATTAGCCCTCGTTTATTTAATACTTGTGACAATCAGAAGGCGTCGTCTGGGGCAAAATAACAATCTACGACGTCATTTTATTACGTGTCTTCTTACTTTTGCGTAAGTTAGCGATGTTCGTACACTGCAGGGATGCTTGGTTTTGGTGTAACTCGGACGGGTAGAAATGCCAAAATGTAATTTTTTCAGCATTATTTTGCTGTCGACTGTATATATCCTGCACTGACTATCTTTTTTATTACTTTTGTATAACCATCGGTTTATCAACTAACAAGTCCTTACTCAGTAAGTCTACCATATACAGCGAAAATCTTGTTGCCACCTTTCAATTGGATGATAATAATTATGAGCTCTTAGACACAGTAACATTTTTGCGTCGCTTTACAATAACGAAAAATAGGATAAAATGTTACTAAATATTCCGACAAACAAACTTGTAAAAAAACCTAAGATAGGTCTGCTTACTTCTTGTTTAAACTTGAAATTTGCCAGTTACAAATTCAAATTGTCAACCCAATCTATCAGAGGTTTGAATTTGAATAGGAACGGACATGAACATGAACGGGCAATAGTAAAATGGTAACCACTGGCCAGCAATTAACTGTTTCCCGCTCTCATCATTTAAGTAGTATAATATAAAACGAAACAACCAACCTGTTGATGTGCAAAGAGTTTACATACATACATACACATAGATTTTTTTTTTTATAAGAGAGGGAGGCAAACGAGCATGCGGGTTACCTGATGGGAAGTAATCACCACCGCCCATGAATACCGACAACTCAAGAAGAGTTGTCGGTACGTTGCCGGCCTTTTAGGGAGATGAATGCTCTTTTCTTGAAGGCCCCCATGTCACAACTGGCCGGAAACACCGTAGAAGGAAGTTGGTTCCACAGTTTCACCGTACGAGGCAAAAAGTGCCTGGTGAAACGCACGGTGGAAGAACACCATTCATCAAGGTGATGTTGATGAAACTTGGATTTTCGACGAGTAGTACGGTGGTGGAATTCTGCGGCCGGTAATAGTTCGTGCAATTCTTGAGAACACTCCCCATAATATATCCTATACAGCACGCAAAGCGAACTGACGTCCCGTCGGATAGAGAGGGAATCCAGTCGGTCGGAGATCACTGGGTCATTGACGATTCGAGCAGCTCTACGTTGTATTCGGTCAAATGGAAGAAGAAGATATTGGGGTGCCCCAGCCCAGAGATGAGAACAGATACATAGATACATAGATACATAAAATATGTGTTATTATTTCAAAACAAAAATAAAAACACTATTATTGTCAATTGATCTCTCGCCAATGTCTTCAATTCCTTGTATTTATTCAATAGATTAGCAATTAACAAATGGTCGGCAAGTATACGACCATGACAGTGTAACCAGCCCCAGCTTCGGATTAAATTTACACGGCTACCAGTAAGACATGTGATTTCTCGCAAACTCGAGATAGCTTTATCTTCTAACGACTGTCTTCTAAACACTTCATTACCGCCTCAGATTAATCTGATCCTTTTATTTCGTTATACTGTTTCATTGAACGGCTCACACATTAATGAGTTGATCGCTGAGTCAGATAACATTTTTAAAAGGCTTTTTACGAAGACGAGCTGACGACGTCAATTTTTTTTAGTTTTTCTTGTTTATTTGAATGTAATGAATTTTTCAATCTTTATAAACCTTACTATCCTTACCCATACTATTATTATAAAGGCGAAAGTGAGTTTGTTTGTTTGTTACGCTTTCACGGCTAAGCCGCTGAACCGATTTCGATGAAATTTGGAATGGAGATAGCTTGAGTCCCAGGAAGGACGTATAGTAGGATAATTTTTATACTGAAAAATTGTAATAATAAATAGTTCCCGAGCGATAAACGACTTCTACGCGGACGAAGACGCGGGCAAAGGCTAGTCTATATATAAACGCTAAAGTTTGTGAGAATACATATATGGGATGTATGGATGTTTGTAACTCTTTCACGCAACTACTGAATTGATTTGAATGAAATTTAGCACACGGATAGGCCTTATCTGGGATAAACACATATAATAGACAATAATTCCTACGTGATAAACGGTTTCTACACGGACGGGTTCGCGGGCAAAAATAATAAACCCTTAAAGTGAATCATGTATTTATTAAAACAAAGCCACATTATGCCTAAAACAATGTCAATTATCTTAAAGTACAGTGTAAGTAGGTTGTATCCCTGGGTAACGCACCGGCTAGCTTTTATCCCGAAATTTATGCCTCTTCCCCTAGGAAGGATGATGGAGGAAACTAGCGCTAGGCAAGAAAAATCTACGGCCGGCAGCCCGCGAAAAACAACCTACATTACCGACTAAAATTTCTCTCGAAAGTTAAAGTGGGCCAAAATATTGTTCTACAATACATTTTAGTAAGAATTCTATTTACAAACTCAAATTTTTAAAAGGAATATAGCAATTGATAGTAATGTTGTAATGCATTATTATAATAGCTCTAAATCATTAGTTACAATGTACGACGTAAAAATAACACCTCAAAAAAATTTATTTTTTTATTGAAACTTCACACAGGAAGGCAATGTTATTAAAGCATGTTTAAGTTTAAGCATGTTATGTAAGCAAATGTTTTATAGCACAAATAAGATGACTGTTTTATTACCTATACCTATTCACTACATAAAACTATTTCAAGACCATAAAACATTTAACAGTCTGAAAATACCTATTGAAAATTATAAGAACCCGTCAAACTTGTCATAAATTCCAGAAAACTTCGTAACAAGCACGCGAAGTTTACCTCTATCCCAGTTATAGTTGGAGTCACCTTTCACCTTTAAACTTATTTATTCCACATTCCACTCCTTACACTCCTTAACAGGTTCAAATAGGTCATCACTCCCTCGAGGGCTATGCTGTTAAGGCACGCGGCACGCTGACGTCGAGGGTTGTAAAGGATGCATACTCATACTCAACGAGATCTGCAGATATTATTTTCAAAATGTACTCCACTTATCGCATTAGTATTTTTTTTTGTTTTTTTTTTTATTTGTTACCTATCCTACTAATATTATAAATGCGAAAGTTTGTGTGTGTGTTTGTGTTAGTTTGTTACTCACGCTGCAAAGGCTGGACGGATTTGTATGAAATTTGGAATGGAGATTGCTTATACTCTAGATTAACATATAGGATACTTTTTATCCCGGAAATTTTCGTAGTTCCCAAGGTAAAACCTTAAACGACTTCTACGCGGACGGAGTCGCGGGCAAAAGCTAGTCAATTTATCAATTTATAAAGTACATTACACGAGTAGCTTGGCAATAAAGAGTATATTGAAAATGATAAGGGTGCCAGCCTGCCAGTAGGTACAGCAAGTCTTTTAAGTATTTTCGCCCGGAAAAAAATAGTTTTGCTAGTAAAAATAAATGTTGCGCTTGTTATGGTTTTTTCTCACACAACCAGCAATTTACCGTTTTCAGTAGAAGATTCCACATACAAGTATGTTGAAATCGTAGATGTAATCGTTGTTGTTGTATAAAACAACTTTAAAGCTAAGTTTAGGACTGGATAAATTTGTATAGCACTGTCCCGTGATACGACTATATAAAATAATATTTTACATACTCATCTTCACTCCACTACGAGTATCGTCTAGCGCGTCACTGCCGACACCAGCTATGTCCTGAGACGGGATGAGATCGAATCGTCACGAGTGGTTAGCTTCAAGTGCATTCCCTTGCTCGGTGAAGGCCTCTGCCTCTGGCATTAATGAAATACTTACTGCGTACAATACTGGCCGAAGTTGTGCGCTGATAATAACTTTGTTGAGTACTAATCGATTAGCCAAGCTATTTTGGCCCTTTATAGAAGTTAAGATACTAAACTAAGTACTACAAGATGGGACAAAAGGTATTTAAAACGTTGTTTCATTGGAATCTACGTAATATAATAAAAAAGTACATCAATCGAAATCATAAGTTTTGTCATTGACTTTTTGCCTCAAGACTCTATGATAAAGTTGATAAGTCAATAATTAGTCCGTGACCCTTCATGTAAGTCTTAGTATACTGTGTGTGGCATAACTTTACTAACTTAATTACTGTCAAGTTAATAACTACTGTTACTGTTAAGTTAACGGTACAATATAGAATAAAGACCCCGAATGACAAACTTGTTCTTCGCATCATAAAATAGCAGAACTTCATCCGGAAAATACAGCGTACTGTACGTGAAGACCTCTTTGTCAAATCGTTGTCTCAATTGAGAAACTGTATTTGAACTCCATTGGACGAGTCAGCATTCAACATTTTTAGAGTATTCATGTTGCAAGCGAAAGCGTTATGTATTTTAAAATCTTATTTAATTTATTTATCTTACCTTTAGATACCTGCCGGTTTTTTCAGCACGTTTTTATTGTTACATTATTTTTTTAAATATAAACAAAAGCCATCTTGTCTTGAGTGGTAAATAATCATCATTACATTACGTTAGTCGAAAAAAATTGTTCTCCTTTTAGTGACAAATGCTTGTCGTCGTAAAAGAATAATAGTTTTAGCCATTGTTTACTTGGTACTCCTACACTAAAAATAACAATTATTATTGTAGTTAGAATTATCCATTGGTATTTGTGTTTTAGGTGTAATAAAAAAAAAATGAATAACGTAAACGTAACGTCATGTAACAACACAGCGCATAAATAAACCTCTCCGTCCCTCATTTTAACACGCTGTCTATGTAATTTTGTTCATATCAATATGCACTAATACAATCTGAGTTCTAAGATAACACCTTAATGTCTTTAAACAAATATAAAGATTAATAATAAAAAAAACACCTTTGTAAAAAAACAAGATTTCCTTTGCATTTCTCGCTTCGCTCTTCCCCTGCACTGTGTAGCTCTGGGAACGCTCATAAGTCGTGATGCAATGCAACGAAATCACCTCCCCCCGGGATGCTGTGACATGATTTGTGGGGTGCAACTTAAAGTGATGCCACGTGGGTGTTGCCAGCACCAAATCTAAATGAAAATATAAAGATCAAATGTATTATTAAAAAAAAACTTCTTACAAAGATTAAGAAGAATCCTTTTGCATTTCCCGCTTCGCTCTTCCCTAAAGCTATAGCCCGCGGGAGCGCTACTACGTCGCGATGCACCGAAATCACCTCCCCTCGGAACGCTGCGACATGATTTGTGGGTTGCGACATAAAGTAATGCCACGCGAGTGTTGCCAGCATCAGATCTGAATTGGACTATTGGAATGGCTTAGACGGAAATAAAAATGGAAATAGGGTGATGGACTGTACATTCGATGTCCAGAAGATTTGCACCTGGTATACGAGTAGGTAATAATCTACTGTGTACGGTTCTGTAACAATTGAAGATACTTATATTATTACTTATGATATTAAGGCTAGCTTTATATTCTTAACGTCAATTTTGAATAGTAGGATTATTCAACTTTTGCCTTTCAGTGTAGGATGTTGATTCTATTATATTCTATTTTTGTTCCTCTATTATTTTGCTTACGAGCACGCGGGAGAACTAAAAGCTCGCAAATTACTAATTCGTCCTTGACCTCACAGCTCACATATTTTTAAATCTCTTTTTATGGTTCCGTACCCGAAGGGCGCCCAACGGGACCCTATTAATATGCCTACGCTGTCCGTCCGTCTGTCTGTCTTAACTATAAATAGTTTTATCTTTGGAACCGTAATAGATAGCGGGTTGTTTTTGTTTAGAATATGTGTTATTACGGCGAATTTACTAACAAATACAAAAGTAATAATAAAGTGAAATAATAAAGGGGTTCCCCATACATGAAAACGTTTTTGTTCAACGTATTTTTATTTTTGTTGTATCGTAAAAACGGTAAAACATACAAGCGTCAAATTTGGTATGATTATAGAATAAACCCTATAGAATAACAACAAATACTAGAAACCAGCCAAATGTGTACGGAACCTTCAGTGCGCGAGTCCAACTCGCACTTGCCCGGTTTTTTTTAATAACCCTGGGCATAAAGCCTCCCTACATTGGCGCCTATCAGGTCTCGGACAGTTCACATTCATCAACTGCCTACCAAAATTATACAACTGATTGTTTTATAAAAACAAATGAAACACAAACTTTATAACGTGATTCACGTCCAACGGGGACGTAAGTAAAACGTTTATAACACAAAAGAAAGGTACACTAAAGGAAATTACTGGTTTCCATTTTTGCCGTGCAGAGTGCGCTTGGGTACAGCGGTAGCGGTGGAGTGCTCTTGAAACCGGCTGGGTGGATTTTGTCGCGCATTATGGCGAGGAACAAATAATGTCGAGTATAACAGCCTGCGCACAGCTCTTGTTAGCGGGAGGAAAGGAGAATTACAACATGTAATTATCTCCAACCCACGTTTCATTGCTGGCCATTCTTATTCTGAAATCTAAGAACAGAAAAAAGCTGTTATTGTTGCATGTGGAGGCAAAACCAGTACTAAAACAAGCAAAGCCATTAAAGATCTTTATATATTTCCTCAAGCATTGCACAGGAATGTGGAATATGTTCCAGGAGCGGAACATAAACGCCGCTATTAATAAAGCAAATTTTATTTACCTACTGTGGTCTCACTGAGGACTTTTGAATGCAAGTAAAATATCATAAAAAAGTTCAGCTCGATCATGATTTTGAATGAACCTCCTTTTCATATTGCCTTTGATATAATAATCCAGCCTATATACGTCCCACTGCTGGGCACAGGCATCCACTCACAACGAGAGGGTTTGGGCTATAGGCTTAGGCGTGGAAACACGTGGGCCCATTGCGGATTGGGAACTTCGCATACACCGTCAAATTACTTTGCAGGTGTGTGCAGGTTTCCTCACGATGTTTTCCTTCACCGAAAAGCTCATGGTAAATTTACGAATTTTATTTCGCACATAAATTCCGAAAAACTTAGAGGTGCGAGCCCGGGTTCGAACCCACGACCCTCTGCTTAAGAGTCGGCAGGGCAAACCATTAGGCTACCACTGCTTTTTAGCTACCACGGCTTTGATATAAACTTTATAAATATGGTATTTATCATCATGATAACTTTTTATGTAAATATGTTTATTTACTGCAAATTCTAACAAAAAGCCCTAAAATCGTTTCGAATTTAAGCTGGCTAGCAAACACGACGGGAGCTCAAATAGTGATTTAAGAGTGGCTCTGAACTCAACTGGATACACTCCGCATGTGAAAGTGCCAACAATCGAATTGGAAAATTGTATATTGTGCTATATACGAGTATAAAGTCCGTGACAGAAAAAAAGTATGCGCGCGTTGGAATCGCTCTTCTCTGAGAAAGATAAAATTGTTTGGTTGCCTAACATCGATGTTGTTAGAATGTCCTAAAATACGACCAAATAAAGTTTATCTTAGTTTAGTGATCGAGGGAAATGTCTTAAAGGTTGTTTCTTGATTTGCGATAAAAGTTTTATGAGAAACTTACCGGAATAGGTACTTGTATGTTTCAAAACGTTATTTATTAGCAACTTTTATAGGGAAAGTTTTTAGTTGTTTTAAAATAGTGTATTTACTGTATTATATGATTAGTAGATTATAAAGCAGCGTTTTTTATAAATACACTTAAAAAAAGATACAAAATCGTTGTCTAGTCCAACAAATGAAATGTTTCATACATTTTCTTGTACTTATGTTTATCTTATTTTCAATTAAATTCAAACCGCCGTCATAAATAAACAAATTAATTATCAAGGGATTTATGGATATCAGCCCCTTCCCGCTGTCGCATTTATAATGTAGGTATACGATGACATTATCACAAATTCCGTCAAAACTTTTCAAACTTTAGCAAAATGACTAATGGTTCTTTGTTTGCAAATATCATTTATTCCTTTTTATATTACAAAACAAAAGAGAAACAAAACGAAGTAACGAAGTTTGCTTATTAAAGTTCGGCCGAGAACAAAAAGTATTCCTTTTTAGATCTGAATCTCGGGTCATTAAGAAGTCAAGTTAGCATACATTTTAATACCGCGAGACAGCTGTGTCTCTGCATTATGGCTACAGTCCAGTGGCACCAGCTCTTTTGTGCCGCCAGCTAAATAAGTCCCGCCTGAATCTCAGCAGAATTAGAACAATCTTTTTGCCCGAATTTTAAAAGCAGAATTGACAGCGCCGTCGGCAATTTTAAGTTTGCGCCGCAATATTCTGTACATGTAGAAACTTGACTTTGTTGTTTATTAAATTTTATTTATTACATTGGGAAATAATTTGTAATGTTGTGACGTCGAATCAAATCCGTTTGTTGACAGTGACACTCAGGACATATCCACAATTTTCCGAGATAAAAGGTACCTACGTTCTTTTTCAGTCGTCGAATTTTGTCCATAGTGGTCTGGATACTTATCGGTTTTTATTTAGTACCTACCTGTTGTCATATCAAATACAAAAGTTTTCACTTGACTTCAATGACCGCTTGAAACCAGCGCTAATGTCACCCTTCCTCAAAGACACTTACGTCTATTTTACGCTGTCAACCGTGACGGATATTTCCGTCGTTGGCGTTGAACCAGTAGTGCGGATATATCCGTCAATGGCGTTGAAAGGTTAAAAACGCCCATGGCAATTTAATGCCTTCCCCAAAGGTCCACCTGATACGAGTAGGTACATTTATTTATTTCTACGTTGCATTTGCCTTCAAGCAATGTTCAGTCGAAGACAGAAAGATGTTTACACTTTTTCACCTTGTTCCATTGTAATAAGGTCCAAAAGTGTATACATCTTTCTGTCCTCGACTGTACCATGCGCATGTTTACCGTTTGCATTACATTCCTAAACATCACTAACTCGATCCAGAATGCTTGAGCTCTTAATCGCCTGGTCTTCGGAACGTTGTAAAGTCCTGTTTAGATTGGTTTACAACCAAACCCGCCTACAGTTCAGCACGGCGACAGATTTAACTTGAACGAGCATGTTTGCGTATATTATTTAGATAGCTTAAACTAAGCCGGGTCGCTGATTAAGGCATTGTTTGCTGTAGACAATTCTAAGTACAGTCACACCACGGGATTGTTGAGCCACTTGCTAACATTCTTAATTTAGTCGGGTTGTCAAATCGTCAAATTCCAATAGTAATATACCGTGTACGATTTGACAACCCGACAGAGTTAAGAATCTTAGCAAGTGGCTCAGCAATCCCGTGGTGTGACTGTACATTTACCTCCATAACTCGGCTTATAAATTATAAAAAAATCTAACTTGGTTGCTAAATCTAACGTCTGCCCACTTATGTTCTTATATCCATTATAGAAAATGCCGATGAAAATGCTTATAAAACAAAAACACATTTAATGATCAAGCGATAACTTAAGCACGTCTGTATTGTGTAAATAAAATCGAGTATTTAGTTTGGTTCTCGTTACCAGACATAAGTACCTTTATTAATATCGATTCCATTGATATGCCCGTTATTGGCTTAGAATCGTGTCTAGACATTTAATTGAGTGCTCAGACGGTAAATAACGTTTAATATCCATTTATTTAGTTCTCTAAGGGCAACACCGACTAACAGTCCGCCGGCAGTCCCAAGTCTGTCAGGTGGCCTGTCGCCCAATATGTATGAATTTTTTTTGAGAAATCGTAAGAAAAACCGACAATCTGTGTTCTAATACGACGAACGACAGTGTAGTATGGCAATTGGCCACAGGGTTGTACAGTAACACAATAGTTTACTGCTACATAAACGCATATTGCTTGTCTCAGCGCAACCCAACATGTATACATGGTGTTTTTTTATTCGTCTACAAAATGTTGGGGGTTAAATCAGTGAGTCATACTGACCAACTTTCACTATTAGGACCAACCCCGAAATCGCGAAAAAAAATTTGACCCTCCCATACAAAACATCGTCAGCTGACTAGCCAAAATGTATGGGATGGTAAATTTTTTTTTCGCGATTTCGGGATTGGTCCCATAATTAAAGTTGGTCAGTATGACTTACTGATTTAACCCCCAAAATTTTGTAGACGAATAAAAAAACACCCTGTATATATTATCAATACTTTGAATAAAATAAACGTCTTCTCATACTGATACTACAAGCTAGTAGTTTCACTTGGCTCCACGCACCCTCGCCGTCCGGCCCTTCTTCACCCACAAACATTATAATATTACAACAGGCTAATATCTATATCTGTGTTGCCCTTTATTAATACCTGGAGGAAAGAACAATTATTTTTTAAACGTTTCAAAATTAATGGTCAATTGGTGATTAGATTGAAGAAGCATAAATTGGTCACGTTGCATTCAATATTTTTAATACTTTTGATGACAGTGACATATAGAAGCGAAGCAGTACTGTTATGTTGGTAATATGTGGGTATTCTATTATTTGAATTTGCTGTCAGACGCGGCTGCGCCCGGCGTCAAGTCAGTGAGAATATACGTGTCAAAGAGCAAGGCGTGTGTTTGATTCAGCTCCTCCATGGCTCCTTCTAGTGAGAAATAACAAGTACCTATGGTTATAAACCTCTAATCACGATACCGCACTTAATAGAAACTAGTATCTAATAAGTAGTGATTTTTCTAGTGTTTCCATTGGCGCAGAATTGGTTGTTATTTATAAAGTAACTGCGAAAATTGGGATCGGTATCCTAATTTCCGCAGTTACTTTATAATCAACAACAAATTCTACATAATATTCCCCAGACAGAGTCAAAACAAACACAAATTCTCGACTTCCCGAGTCAACCCTCGACCCTGCCGACGAACATGTCAATCTCCACAAACATACATATATTTCGAGGCACCGTTTCAAGGAAACCCGAATGAAGTATATAACAAATAGAGTCCATGAACCAAATCCCAAATTCTGGCTTTGAAATAGAGTTTTCACCTGATACAATTTTTTTGCTGGATTTAAGACTCACAGCATTCTCTTATCAACTATCTAGCCAGGCTAAATTAAGGCATGTGCGAATTAAGAAAGAAAATAAAAACAGTTTTAAAAAGTTAACATGATGTCACCAATTGGATACCCTTCATTATTCCTCTTTGATTGTAGAAATAATTCTGGTCCAGAGACTTATTACTTAAAAAAAACAACTTAACACTTAAGTGCTAATTTCAAGTGTACACCCCCCCCCCCCCCTACAGCCAAAACAACAAATACAAAAAAATCTGAAAAATATCTGAAATGAAAGCGCATATAAAGAATTTAAAAGGAAAACTATCACGATTAAGTCGACGTTATTGAATATTGAGTTAAAGACGATAAAAATGTTTATACATACCGAAAATCAGGTAATATAACATTAACTAGAAAATTTGCTAATCTATTTGTTTGATTGGAGTTTGTGTTTGTAAGAATGGTGAAGGAACCCTACTGGTCCGACATGCTCTTGCCTGGTTTTTGTTCTTGTTCTCGGGTAATATTTTTTTTTTGAAGTCAAAAGTGTCCTTTATACTAATCCAACAGTGTTTATCAACATGCCAAATTTTATTTAAACCCGTTCAGCATGCATTGAAAAATAGACATCCAAAAATCCAAACATCCTCACAAACTTTCACATTTATTGTATACGATATCGAAACAAGATCGGCTAGACCAAACTAGAGATGTGCCGTTCTCGGAAACTTTCCTCGTTTTGTATGGGAAATATTCCCAGTCGAAAACGTCCTCTAAACAAAATTAGGAAAGTTTCCGAAAGTTTCCGAGAACGGCACATTTCTAGACCAAACTGAAATACCGGTTGGTAGTAGCTATACTCCTTCGCGTACTTTGTTTCTTTAGACCACCAGAGCTGTGTGAGGCAGGTAACGATGCGCGAGAACCAAATATACCCAATAGGATTACATCATTTTCCAAGCCTCTCAGAGTAGAACTATCCTGGTGGATTTTTCATCGCGCACCGCTTACCTACGCGCCATAGCTCTGATGGAAACCCAGCCTAAGAGTTTTTAAACGAGCAACATTTTCACGGTATTTTTTTGTGGCTGGCAACTATTGTTGTCTACTCTTACTTCGTATGGTAAAGCAGGACGTTCATAGTTGCCATGAAAATATTGCTTGTTTAAAATCTCCCTTAGGGAGGTAGCATACATTTTTCTGATTCCTTCTGTGATATTTTATTTCTAGAAACTGTAAAACATTACACCCCCTCCTGCTTTCCCACGCATCCCACTCGTTTAAGTTTGGAAAATAGGGAAATTAAATTTCTTTTTCACTGTCTTTAAATAAACGCCCACATTGGATCGTCAGAAGTTATTCATTAAGAAAACAAACTCTTTATAACTTGTCTTATTATTTTTTTGCCATTGATCTTTACGCTACCCCTCATCTCAGCCCACGAAATTGTTTTAAAGGATCACTAGCGTTTCGTTTCGCATATAACTCTTCAGAATTATTTTTACATATATTAATTATATGTAATTATTAATCATTACATATAATTTTTCAGAACACAAACATCAGAGAATATCCCTTTTTTTAATGTGATTGGAGCATATTTATAAATGTTTTGTATTTATTAGTTAGTATTGTTACTTGTAAAACAGCCGTGGTAGCCTAATGGCCTGCCGACTCTTAACCAGAGGGTCGTGGGTTCGAACCCGGGCTCGCACCTCTAAGTGTTTCGGAATTTATGTGCGAAATATCATTTGTAAATTTACTATGAGCTTTTCGGTGAAGGAAAACATCGTGAGGAAACCTGCACACACCTGCAAAGCAATTTAACGGTGTGTGCGAAGTTCCCAATCCGCACTGGGCCCGCGTGGGAACTATAGCCCAAACCCTCTCATTGTGAGTGGAGGCCTGTGCCCAGCAGTGGGACGTATATAGACTGGATTATTTTTATTTTATTATTATTGTTACTTACTCGTATAAGGTACATTAACATGCCTAATAACAACTATAATATTTAAAGTATTCTAAATACTTAAAAAATTATAACGTTAAATTCAAATAACAAAATAAATTTCAGTTATACATGCACTGTGTTTATAACCCGGTCTGTATCCAGTCTAGGTCAATCTGTATCCATTAAGAGATGAACTAACAGAATATCCATCAATATTATCCGGTTAAGCGTCCATTGCTCCGGAGGTATCGGATTAACTCACTTTATTGCTGCAATAAGCTGATGGACATTCATTTACTGCACAAATGTTATTTACCAAAGTTTGATATAGATCAACAATGACGTTATGTAATGCATGTCAGTTTTAATAATTTAATCGTTTCCTTAGAAAATCGTCGTCAGTATTTCGAAGTAAGTCTAAATGCACCCGTCTCAGGCTCTAGTTAGTCATAGACGGACAAACAGACATGCTTTTAACTACTTCATATTGTTGGGTCAACGTCAAAAGTAGATACTCACTTTAGTACTTTATCGCATTAACAACTTGACTATCTTGTTTGACATTACTAACGTGGCTGTATAGCAAACATCAAAAGTAGATACACACTTTTGTACCTACAAAAGTGTGTATCTACTTTTGATATTGACTGTATTACTTACATGTCACGTAGACATGTGTAGTTCATGAATTAATGATTCAAATAAAGTATAGCAGTTCATATTACTCATTCAATATCTACTTAGTTCTGCTTTAATTTGCTTTAAATATGTCTTTTAGTTTTTTATCGTTCACGACACCGGAGTTACCGGAATACTGTATTTAATCAATCACTCAATAGTTCTATGAATGAGTGCATAAAAACCGAACTTATATGAAGTCCAATGAGAGTCCAAAATTCATCCAATGCGACATAAATAAATGATACAGCGACTTAAATAAGCGTATCTATCTTTTCCAAGTGTCGTATTTTGCGCATGTCTTATGTCATGGCTTCCCTTGAGACAATAATTCTACTAAAATAATATAACTGCGGATGTGGCTGCGGCTGACGGAAAACGCACAGCCTAAACGTAGAACCTTTCAATTTGTGATCCTCTAGGGCCTCTATCTCAAATTGTATTAGCTATAAATCACTTGTCAGTGAATTCATTAACAACACATGAGTTCACAAACACGGTTTCGGGAACAAAATCTGCGTGTTTCTGAAACATAGGAACTGTTTCGGTAAACACAACTGTTTATCAGCATGTTTCTGTGCAAAAAAATAATTCAGTTTCGCAACAGTTCCACCCACACCATGTAGGCAGAGACATTGTTTCTGTTAACATCAACATGGTGCTGAGAAACAGTGCATCCATAACATTATTTCTAGTTGATAGACCCCTGTCATAACGTCAACAGTGTGATTACGATATCGAAGCAAGATGGGTTAGCCGTTAAACCAAAGTAGAGTAAAGGCCCTGTGTGTTAAAGTGCACATTACTCGCAGAACAAATCGCTGCTTAAACACAAAACCGTCACAATTCAAAAACATACTTAATTTGATTTTAAATATAAATTAAATAGCGTTCAAAATTTAAATGCAACAATAATTCATTTTGATTTGTGTCGTTTTTGTATTTAAGCAGCGATATAACCGTTGGGGCGGAAAGGTTCTAGAGTGGCGACCACGTACCGAAAAGCGCAAAGTTGTTAGACCCCCCACAAGGTGGACCGACGATCTGGTAGGGATCGCAGGAAACAGCTGCATGCGATTACCGCGGGACCGAACACGGTAGAGATCTTTGACATGATGATAATGTCTAATGATGACGTCAAAGCGCACTTAGAAGGGATTTTTCTAAATTCAATTCAACCCCCGAGTTTACATGAACGACGCGTACGCTAAGTCACGTGTGTCCTCATCTGTCATAAATTCTTTGCAACGTCCCACATTTTCTCTTAACACACTAAACACGGAACTTTGCATGCATTTCAAAATTGCAGAACCAACCGGGATAGAACCCAGTCCCGACTCGAGGTACGACTAACAAAGGATTATTAAGCCGAGTGAGCGACATTACAAAGAAATGCAGGGGAGTAAGCACTGTCCTCAAGCTTAGTGAAATATTTTGCAGGCAAGTGCAGAAAAACTAAATGAAAGCTGCTTTTAGTTAAATGACGGAGTTACATTGTAAAAATAATTTGACCCAACTGTTGTTGTTGTTGGATTAACATAAAGTTGAGGTAGTTTTAACTAACAGAAGCAAATGAAGGTTATGCGAGTACACTGCTGGTACAATTTTAAATTTGTATAATAACGTGCTTCACTTTAACAACGCTGTAACGTATGAATTGAATTGTGTTAAAGTTTAATGTTTTTTTTTACACACCTTACTCGTCCGTATTTATTTCAAAACATGTACACACAAATAATGCATGCAATCAACTCTCTTTTTACAAGGAAGAGCACAATGTTTATGGTTCTTAAGTTAGTTAATTTAGATGCTCCTCTTCAGCAGCCATTCGCTACATTAATTTTAGTCATCAAGCTTGTTTCTCAAGTCTAGCAAAAGGGTGTAACACTCAAAGACTAAGGAAGACCATAGCAATATGGGGGAGGGGAGCTCTGTGTCAGAGCTCAGATGGTAAGTAATGGCCATCGGGTGACCTTCATTTCACTTCTATATTTTTTTTTGTATCACTTAAATAAAAGAAACACCAAAGTTAAAAGAAATAAAAAAATAATGTTAGTATAATAAATAGTAAACTCGTCGAATTCCGTGACTCGCTTAACTCCGCGGTAGCAGTTCTATAATCCGCCATAGAACCCTGCAGGTCGAACCTGGGACCTGAAATATACCCTTTATTTATTTGCCGTAGCCTATTTAAAAGTCTAAGGTCGTACTTAAGTTCCAAGATTCTATTAGCTGGGTTATATGGCGGATTATAGACCTTTTACCACGGAATTGAGCGAGTCACGGAATTCGACGATTTTACCCATAATATATTATTAAAAATATTAAACTAATTCAATACCTAAAATATGAAACGTTTGTCATACCTTATTTAGTAATTCCTTTAACCTTTAAATGGTGACCAAACTAAATAATAACGTTGTTACTGTTCCAACTGCTCTTAATTTATATTAGGTATGTTAATAATTATTGAGTCGCTACAATGCATGCAATCAGTTTTCGGTTCACCACACATTTAATTAAATCAAATATGTTATCAAATAACGTCATTAACCACGACCAAAATGTTCAAATGCTGTTCAAATGCAGCTGTTCTAATTATTTACTGAAGTTTATATCGCCGGTTCACGTTTAATATGGGAACACAAACAGTGGCACTCCATAAAGCGGCCTCGATTCGCGCGACCGCCACATGCAATTTCAGCTGATTTGCATATCTTAGTTTCAACGGTTTATGGTTCGTGTCATTGTTAGCAATTTCAGTTTCAGTTAAGATAGGGCTGGCACGGATGCGGACAATATTTGTTATGCAGATTAGGCGCCTGATTACAAATGCTATATACATTTCACTCCTTCCGGCTGTCGTCAAACCACCATAATGGTAATTTATATGACTCAATCAGATTGCGGCGACCGCGTGCTTGTCTTCAATATTCCATTTGCGGTCAACGATCTAACAACAACTTAGTTTAAATCCTATTCAAGATTATAGAACACTTAATCTTAACTAAGAATTGAAGCGATTATCAGTAACAGTTTATTGAATTTGTTGTGCAATCTGGAGCGGATTTTCTTGAGCGAGCAAGTTATTAATGCAAAATTGATAGTTGTTTAGATAAAATCGAGCAACTTCCTTCGGTTTTAGAGGTACCTAACTTCTTATCTACTTTGTCTGAAGTTGAGAACTTTAAGTTATTATATTGTCACACGCAACGCGCGTTAAATAAATTGTGTTTCACTACGTAAATAGAGGAATAATTGCTAGCGAATATTTTCACATTTGATCGTCTCAACGGCCAGAAGGAGTTATATTGAAATTCAAATTTATATAATACCTAATATTAAAAGTACAATTAAATTAAGGTACAGATGGTCCTGAACCCCACGGCGAATTATATTGTCAGATTGATAATTTTGCGGTGAAGCAAAGCTTTACCAGTCGCATCGCAACATTTTTCACATGCCACAAACATTAAAAGGTACATGGAAACTGTGGTTTACCATATTTCCAAGAACGTCGTGAGTCAGTAGATCAGTAATGGCAGCGATTAGAGCCGCAGGCGCATGGCTTGTCAAAATTACGCGCAAGATGGCCGCGCCGTGACCGAGCGGACCGGCCGCTACACGTGTTTCGCTTGTCGTTTTCAACACGCTATAGACTGGGAGCTCATAACTATTTTAACTCAATTAAGCGTGGCAAAGGAAGTTACGAAGCTTTAATAGCAAACCGGTAAATTCATATAGTCGAGCTTCTCTAACTTTTGTTATTTTCCTAAGCAAACTAATTTAATTTATTTTAAGCAAAACAATTAGATCATGTCTCATTACATAATTTATTTAAGGTGTGGTAATATTTAGATATTTTTAAGATTTATAATCTTCAGTCATTATAAAGAAAAATATTCTCAAAGCAATTTTCAGTCGTTAGAAAGTACATAAACCTAAAACCAACAAGATTATTAAATCTAAAAGGTAAATAAGTTAAAGCCCCTGACAAAATGAGGAATTATAAAGAAAACTTCTTAATCACAGTGGCGGTAAGACGGTTAAAATTACACCCGCAAAGTGAGGTTTAACTGCACAAGTTGGTTTACTGAAGAATACCGGTTCGCGAGGCAACGCTCTAGTTCGCGGCGTGTTACCTAATTAACCTCTTCAAGAATGAATACGAAACACGTAACACTGCAAAAGGGGTTTTGTATGATTTTAAAGTTAGCTTATAAAAACACAAGACGTGAGTTTTCATTTCAGTTTTACACCAAGAATTACGATACTTCCAAGTTAAGATTTTTTAATACTGCAAATGAGATGAGAGTCACTTTAATAATAGAAGTTTGACTTAACTCTATTCTGTTCCAATTTGTTATCCGTATTGTTTTTATACCGTAACCATATTTTTGACATTATTGCAGCTCTTATTATTAAAACAATAAAAGCTGGTATAACATCAACAATATGATAACGATTTAAAAGCAAGGTGGGCTAAATTAAAGTTAAATAGAGACCCTGACCTCTTTTACCTACATTATGCTTGTTAAAGTTTATATAGTAATACCCATTTCTGTCATATTTCTATGATTTAATAACTTTTTGAATACTTTGCGGCTTGATAATGACCTGTTGAATATTGGCTTACTAAGAATCACAAGTCAACACTGGACTCGCACCACTGCATAGTAAAATAACGTTTAAATATCTTGTCGGCTCCCGGTCCACGACGGCGTCTTCCCGAGGACCACACTAATCGTCCGCTAGATTGTCTCGCACTCACGTTTTCCTCTCACGTCCTGAGAGATTTCTCGCTCGTTGTGACATCTTTAATATGATGTTTCTTAATAGCCTCCCATTATCTTTTCCATTCATTTTTGTCATTGTGATGCTAATTGGGCTAAAAATGTGAGTTTAAGTCACTGCCCATTTTACTAGTTTTTATAGCTCAACTGTATTTTTCACGAAAGTCAAAAATAAGTTGGTATTTGTGGAAGTTTCTTTATTGGATGAATCTAAATAGGCCATACATTACCATAGTGCCAAACTATTCTTGTTCACGAAATACAAAACGCCTTTTCTTTCACAGTCAAACAAAATGTAAATGCCGATAAAAAAAAAAATCAAAACAAATTATTTTATAGAAAATCCTATTGTCTCATTTTCTCAGTCTATTAAAAAATATAACATTGGCTAATTCTTTTCTCTTTGTCCATATCCTTACTTTTTTAATAATATAATAATGCGAAGGTGTTTGTTTGGTTGTTTGTACCGTTATCACCGCTCCGCGTCAACCGATCGACATGAAAAATTTGGTACACAGAGAGCTAATTAATTGACTAGGTTGGGTACTTTTTATGCCGGAAATTCCCCAGGGGCTAACGATATTACAAAAAGTCGCGATTTGGTCAAGCAAAATATATAATTCGGTTAATGTAGGATGACCCCTGTGACAGCTGTATTTCGTAATTTTAAACACTACCTATAGATTTACTCGCAAGCAATGCATATAAAAAAAAGGGGATTCATCTAAATCCCTTTCTTTAAATCAGATGATTACTGATCGTCGCGTTGCAAGATTTGAATCAATGTATTATTTATAAAACGACCAAAGAAACGGGTATAAGTAATACTTGTTTATATGAGCTGTCACAGGGATTATCCTAATTTGTGCAAATAAAGTGATTAAAAATAAATAATACCTATGCCAAAACTCTATAGACAAAACAGTTCAGGCCCCTAAACCATCCCCTCGATTCATTTCACCACCTCAAGCGTACTAGAGTATCCAGTACCCCCGGGACACTCTCACTAACTCAGGTAAAGTGCAAGTGGTTGGAAGATAATTTTAAACGGACGTGGCGCCAAAACCGCGGGCACAACGCTGCGGTTTATTTATAAACGCGTCTTCGTACATTTGTTACATACTATATAGTAACCCGCCATAGTTTCGCACTGATGCATTTTCTCAAAAAAATCTTTCATACGAACCTTGCCCTGACAATTTCGAATACAACAAAAAAAAAACAGCGAAATCACTCGAACCGTTCTCAAGTGATGGTCTTTCATACATGTGGCGATTGACTTTTATTTATATTTAGCTGCGCGCTCTGGCTTCGCCGGATCCAATTAGAAAAAAAACTTACATACAAACCTTGTCCTGACAATTACAAACACAACATAAAGTAATTAGTATCGAATCGGTCGTGCCCTTCTCAAGTATGCATACTGTCGGCCATTGATTTGTACTTATATAGATATAGATTAGCGACCCGCCGCGGTTTCGCACGACTGCAATGTTGGAGAAGTATTTCCTATTTAAACCGGAGAAGTATTTCCTATTTCCTATTATAACATTTCTGAAAACGCTTTGAGGATATCGGGACGAAAAGTAAATGTTCATTAAACAGGGTCAACTACCGATTAGGCTTAACGCTTGTTGGTGAAGTCTGCATATGAAATCTTTAAGTGCCATGACGCGTGTGCGTCAAATTCGTTCAGCATCATTACTCGACTACGGCGAAGCAAAAAGGATGGTTATTTGATAGGTGGCTTTGTCGTAATACGCAAAGGTCGCTAGATCAAAGTGATTTAAAATTGTGTAGAGTCGCCATTTTAGTTCCGACGCGACGTAGTGTTGCGACACAAAGTGTCCACGTCAAGCGCAAGAAGTTGCGGTCGACGCTGACACCGCAACCACAGCGTGCCGGCGACATGCCTGGTAATACCAGATTGCTTTGTTATCCCATAGATTAGTTAAAATAAAATCACCACTGTTTGTTTCCTCTCGGCAAATTGAGAGCCTATTTAGACATTTTATTAGGACGACCGGACTGCAGTGACTTTATCGGTTTACCCCATTACCCATGAATCACCGAAACTCATTTAATAGAATGTTTTACTTCGCTGAATTTTCGTTTCATCGACAGGCATTTCCACGTGCAGGAGTTATAATTTTTTGGGAGTCACAGGTCTTACCTACCGTAACTTACGTAACCCATGCCAAATAAATAACCTGAAAACAATAAGGTGTCAGCAGAAATTAGCTTTCGATGAAATGAAATTCGGTGAAACGACACGTTCGATGAAATGAGAGTCTGCAAAATAAGGGGACACCGACTTTATCAACTCGATAAACGTAAAAGTCGTAAGGTCGATTCGACCTGCGACGATTAAGACGATCGAAAAGAATGTCACCTGTGATTGTGTGAAAGTCGTCTTTTGAAACGTAGTTCAAATGTCAAACTGTATAACGAAACCAGTATTGATTTCTCACATTTTATATTTTGCTAACCCATTTTATCCATTCGTGGCAGCTCTTGTGCAATAACCTTTAAAATCGAAGAGACTAGCTATGTTTAAGCGTAAGAAATAACAGTGAGTAAATGACGCGTTAATTAAACATTTTCCTGTGTTCATTCATGTGAAAAGTTATTGAAACTATGAATATTCAACTTCCAAAACCACTTAACATAATAGCTTATTTTGTGCTAATTTATAAGCAAAATGTTCCCTTTTCACCCAAGGCTAATGTCGTAAAAAGAGCTTTCAAATCATTCGCTATTATATTAACGACATATCTTGCAATAAAAACCATGTATTTTAAAAATGAGTGGCTTTTGTTTAGGGCTCCCAATCCCGGGATTGGTTTGTATGCAATCCCGTATTAATACTGGTATCAATACCGGTATTGCATACAAACTAACCCCGGATTGGAAGCCCTGCCTTTGTTACGCCGGAAGTTGGGAGCTCGATCCCGAATCAGTTACGATGAAGAAACTTCCAGAGACATTTCCAGAACTCGACAACAAAATTGTTTATCTTTCACCGAATATAACATAAAATCATCGTACACCTTAAAAGAAAAAGAATCGTTTTAAATTCATGTAATCTAGTTAAAAAACGTTTACAAAAAGAAAACAACATCAAAATACTGCAATCATAAGGGAATTACTGTTTTTACTGTTTATTTCACTCGAATTCTTCGAAGTCTTGTTCGTCGGTGATTGAACTCTTGGGCCGCCATTGCTCCGCTGTGTGCCGGTGTCGATTGCGCCTACGCCGGTGGCGCCGGGGCTTGGGGGGCGTCGACAGTTCGCCGAAGTCCAGCCCTTCGAAGGTGACGGGAGCGGCACAACTCACCACAGGACAATGCGGGCAAGCTGGTCTCGGCGGTGGCGGACAAGACCGGCGTTCCTTTTTAAGTATCAAGCGCCTTATAAACCGCATCAAACATACAAAACATAACAACATTGTCCCCCAACATACTATCTTCTCTGTAAGTTCGTCCTGTTCTTTCTTTTTCAGCATGATTGCTGCTTGCAAAATTATCAACGCATCGGTTGCATAACGACAAGAATTTGAAAAATATTAGTGTTACCGAGAAATTTCAATTTAGTTTAATTTTGTAAATTTTGACAGTTATTTTCCGACTGACACTTTTACTTCAGACATTGAAAATGAATTAATAGACAAGCAGAAAAGTAAAACGAACTCTTGTCAGGATTATCTTTGGGTTAAACTTTTTTTAGGTCACTAGACTTAAAAGTAAGTATAGATTAAGTTCATACCGAGACGCGACGCGACGAGGCGCGTACTTTTTAAAGGAGCGACCACACCGCTGCTGCTCAAAATGCGGTAACGCAGTGACGTCACGTATACGCCACGTTTCAGTTTATGAGAGAATTACTAATAAAATATCTACAATATTTAGTGCCGCTTGCACCATCTGCGTCTTGCAAGTCTTAAATCAGTTTAAGTTGTGTCAAAATGTATGGAAATTTCATGTCGTTAAATATGTATAAGACTTAAATATCCTATTTACAGATCCTATATCTCAAATATTATGATTTACCTATCAAGTAAGCACCAAAAATAAAAGGTTAAAAGTGTTTCACAAACATTAACGCTGTTCATTCACCTAAACGATATAACGCACAGTCAGTAGGTACCTACACATCAGTTACCCGCGGAATCTTGTTTAGATCAGTCACGTAGGCTAGAACAATGAAGTTACTAGCGTATAATGCCGTTATGAACTGCAGTGGCTTCGTATGTGGTGCAAAAATATCTAAAACATAAAGTATTTTTCTGAAAAACGGAACCTTACTAATTAAATTGTATTATTTCTATAACATCTACTTAAAAATGACACTATCTAGAATTATATTCTGTAGTCACTTTTTCTCAAAAACTATAAAAGTCATAAAGCTGAAACTAAAGATACACCAATATTTAAATTAGATACTTTTTTAAAGAGTAGGTACCTGTCATACATGTAAAGCTAGGGACAAAGAAAACTACATTACATATTAATTGATTCTTGAGGTAGAAGCATGGGTAGAGGCGACTTAAATTCATGCCTACTAAAAGCCGTGGTAGCCTAATGGTTTGACTTGCCAACTCTTAAGCAGAGGATCGTGGGTTCGAACCCGGGCTCGCACCTATAAGTTTTTCGGAATTTATGTGTGAAATATGATTTGTATTTGTATTTGCGTGCGTGCGTGCGTGCGTGCGTACATACATACAAGAGTTTACATACATACAACTTTTGTTTCTGTACAAGTAAAGCATATTTGTCAAATAAATTTAGCCCTTTCCCTTTCTTACATTTGAAAATAGACAAGGAGGGCGCTATGACGACAGATGAATTTACTTGTCGATTGTGAAAGGCCCTTAATGTATTGAAAACAACATGTAAGTAACGGTATGTTCATTAGACATTGAAATCAAGCCTAAGAGAAACGTTGTAAGTCGTAATTTATTACATGTCTTACTGCCGCACTCAGAGACGTCAATTAATTTTTGAGTTTGATTGAAGTTGCTGCGTCTTATTCTATTGCTATAGCAAAGAAAATGATAGCAGCAACTTTAATCAAACTTAAAAGATAATTGGCATCTCTGAGTGCGGCCGTTAGTTAATTAAAAGGATACTCTTTGCTACTTGTTTAGTGTCCCTAATTTAGTGGCTTATCCATGTAAACCAATAACTTATGAAAATTAATAACAAAGATAAAAGCCACTCTAAGGGCCGTATTAATAAACTCATCTCAACTGTGTTCCCCGTGTCAAGACACGTCAAAGTAAACATCAATCCATAGAAAACTGTCATTTTTTCCGCATCTTGTGACGGGCATCTCAGCCAAGAACAGTTTATTAATACGGCCTTAAGATCTACAGTACTTTAAGCTTCTTAATAACGTTCGGGTGGCTATCGTTGTCACGCTTGCACTCGCAACTGACAGATATTAGTCACTCTTGTCATAGATAAACGAAGATTGCCGATAGCTATTAAGAATCTGAAAGTGCTGTACTTTAACATCTGAAGATATCTAAACTTACATTTGTAGACAAACATATTTTTTCAAGTATTTTATTTATCGTCCTATCCTAAAACGCAAATCCCTTATTCCTTGGACCAGGAACTATGAAAAATGAAAAATGTTCGCGACTCTCCGAAATTGTCCGGCAAACCAAACCAGTTCCGCTATCCTGCCGAATTGTTCGGATTTGCTAATGGTTGCATTCGCGATATATACCCTTTTTTATTTGTGGTTGAAAAAACGGATTGTTCTTTACAAATTCGTGGTTCAAAATAGTTTTTGGAGCGGCCTAATCAAGCATATTAAACTGTTTTTATTATTTCTCTCTACTCCGTTTGAGTAGAAGTTTGTTATCGTCTGTTCCAGCAAGATCTATTTTATTTTTTTGGATATAAAACCTTAAAAAACTAAAACTCGACTGGTGACTAGTATAAAGCACCCTTATATATATTTTTTTAATTTTTGACAAATCATATAACACCCTATTTATTAAAAAATCAGTCCACAAGTTTAGGAGCAAGAGTATAACATGCGATTTTTGGTTCCATAAACATTACCTACGTAGAATGATAAAACTATTACCCTGTTTTTGGCTTTACGCAGTCGGGTATAAAAATATCGAATGTCACTCTATTTCAAATACCTCTGTGAAAATATGAAGTCGATCCTTTGCTACGTACGAGTATATTTTTGCGTGAAAGAAAGATAAACTAACATAGATGAATGGAAGCAGAAGATGGATTACTCAAAACTGGTTTATTGACAACTGCGAGATGCCACATTGCAAACTACCTTCAACGACCTAACTATATGAAGACATACTCGTGCCCACAATGCACAGATATACTCTACTAACAAACACTTTTTTGAATATATTGTATTAATCAATTATATTAAATAGTTAAAAGATGCGTAGTTCTGCAGGAAAACATGTCAGAATTATTATGAGAGAATATTCGTGTAAGATAACCACATAAAAAAGTTTCGATATGTTCGAAAGATTAATCGATGTCAATGCTTAAAGAGTCATGACATGTGATGTGATCACATTCCTTCACTATGATAATGAATTCAACATTTATAAAACACAACTCATTTCTCCCCGTTTATCCTTGAAACAATATCACGTATTTATAGAAAAATAAGCAATTCGAAAATGTTTATTCACCATGCGTCCGAAATAGTATCAGAGAATATTTATTCAGTCTCAGCGAACTTGTTTGCGGCAAGTAGTTGGTTATGCATGCCGCGGCGCGGTCAGCAAAATGCTCTGCCAAGAGCATTGGACAAATGCAATCCACTTCCAAACTTACATTGTGTAAAGCATTGCTTGTCCGATGCGCCAGTCGCCCGTTTCTTCACCTCTTACGTATTTGTGAATAAAGAGGTCACTTTCGGGTTAACAATAGGAGGGAATAGGGAGGTAGGTGACATAGAGGAAAATCTTTAGAGGTCTTTTTTAGCTGTAACTTTAGATACAAATTGAATAAGTTGTCAATGTAAAGTAATGATGTTGTGCATATTGAAGGATTATCAAACCAAATAGAATCTTTACCATGATAATAGCAAAGATCACAACGGTCATCTGGTCTCAACTATCGATTGGGCTGTTGATGAACCGGTTCTTTGAGTAGAAAGGAATTAAAGTTGCCCATTATTATTTATTCTCGATTGCTTTCTTTGTTATGTGTACATTCAACAAAATTATTTTGTGTTCCTTAGAACCCTTTTAAATTGACAGACCACAGCACGCAAACTTGAATTATGTACCGTTTATTATCTCATCGATAGGGTTCTAAGGTGGTACACGAATTCATTTATAGCATTTGCATAAAGCTTACAATTAGGATTAGCTCATTTGTGTGAGATTGTCCCCTGATATTTATTGACCGTGCGAGCGCGAAGGGTCTCCGGTTCAGCTTGGGCAAAAATGCTTTCGTATGCCCGGCTGTTCTCCTCTGCAGGTCGCATTTCTCAACCGATTCTCGTAATTTTTAAACGTAGTAATTTTGTAAACAGGTTCGATAACTATATGGAGTTTCTTTGTCGATTCAATTTTCGAAAATTTTCAAAATGGCGGAGATATAGATGTTTTTGCGATTACAAACTTTTTTGCAGTGTTGGTAAACTGGTCGCGACCTATGTCGATGTATAGGGATAGCAGTTTTCCAACGGCAAAGTTAATTTTGTCGCGAGGTGTACAGCTCACAGAGCCACTAGTTTTTTTTTTTTTCTTGACTTCTGGCTGATATAGGAACCAAAGTAGTCCTAAACGCAGTCCAACGGTAAATGCTATACCTACGGCGCTTACTTCTTTTATTAATTTTGAGTATATAGATAAAACAATAGGTAGTATAAAGTGATGATGTAAGTAAATACTAACAGAGACTTGGTAAAGTTTCGTGTGCAAAAATGTATATACACGAGAAGCGATCGGTAAATGCTTTTATGGAAAAACGCCAAACGTCTCGCCACGGCAAACGAACTTTTATGAACTTATTAATCATTTCATAATGCAGCTTAACTTGTTTTCATAAAACAATTTTAACGAACTAAGTTGAAAACTGCATTATTCTGAATTTATTATGGCAAGGAAGTGGATTTCAGGCGGCATCCGAGGCTCTGTTTAATTGCAGGAGTGCAATGACGCCGGCAAATGCAATGTTTCCGACCGGCAGCCACGAAATTAGATTAAGTACCCGAACTAAATTGGAATAGAAATATCATTTTGTCTAAACAGACGGTTAATCTTCGTTGCGGTGTCGGGGAACTAATTCTAAGTCACTCTGGCGCTTATTCTGTACCTACATATTATGTTAAAGACCGTGAACATTTGAGTTTTGAGTGTTTTTTGTTTCAGGTTAAGAAACTATTCTCGTAGTGTTTTACTTGCTAGGTGGCATACAGTTCTGATTATAATATATATTATAATATATATGTTCAATCTTTGCCAAATGAGGGTAGATGAATTTTGCCCTACTAATTTGACGGCGCTTGTCACTTGTTTTGGTGGTGGCAATCTTGCGCTGGAGAGGCTACCGTGCGGACGTTCCGTTGATGCGAATGCTTGGTGTGAGTTTCCGGGAGACTGAACCCTCGTGACGGCTTCCGTTTTGACCTAAGGACAGCCGTGCTGTACTGTTTTGTCGAGCTCGTAGCTCTAAGACCCTCGGAACAGGTGCAAACCCATGGTGCCCTACGCCGTGCTACTCGCGAAGTGACCCATCTGCTGGACTGGTGCTGGTGCCGGAAGGTTAGTGGGATTTTCATACACTCGCATTTGTGCTGCTCCTCATCAGAAATTTACAGTCCACTTTTCTAGATAAAACCAGTGATTAAAAGTTGCATCGGCAACAATATATAATAAATTATCATAGGCTCGTGATTTATCCGTCAAGTATTATCTTTTTGTAAGAAACCATTATAATAATCCAGCCTATATACGTCCCACTGCTATGCACAGGTCTCCACTCACAATGAGAGGGTTTGGGCTATAGTTCCCATGCGGGCCCAGTGCGGATTAGGAACTTCGCACACACCGTCAAATTGCTTTGCAGGTGTGTACAGGTTTCCTCACGATGTTTTTCTTCACCGAAAAGCTCATGGTAAGTTTACAAAATTATATTTCGCTCATAAATTCCGAAAAACTTGGGGTGCGAGCCCGGGTTCGAACCCACGACCCTCTGCTTAAGAGTCGGCAGGCCAAACCATTACGCTACCACGGCTACCAAATAAGCGGCTAAGAAACCATTGTTGTAAGAAAATTGTTCTGTACGCTAATGTATAGAACAGTTTTTACAGTATAATTTAATTGCCTTATACGCCAATGCCATTTCAGAAAGCTATCGAAATGAGAGCCCGAGTGGAATAAACCGTTAAAAATAGGTACCTAAATACCTATACCTATAACTACCTATACCTACTTCCTCTCTAAAACAGTGTTTTCTTACATTTGGCTCAAATGTTTTCTTTACAATTAGGTACGTTACATATTTACCCTTTGAACAAAACTGTGTATTGTTATGGCCTAAGAAGCCTAATTGATTAGCCCTTAGGCTAAGGGCTAATCAATGTTATACTTAAGTTTTATATAAAAAAAAATATATAAATAACTAACAAACGAATAACTACAACTGGTGTCTATATGACCTTTATTGAGATAGTGGAATTTTTGAAACGTGAGCCACTATTTCTCTTTGTTTTGATATGACCACAATTCTTAAGAAATTACATTGCTTCTGTACGATATAGGGTACGCCTTTATTGATAAATAATACTATCCTTACTAATATCATAAATGCGAAAGTAAGTTTGTTTGTTTGTAACGCTTTCACGGTTAAACCGCTGAACCGATTTCGATAAAATTTGGTATGGAGATAGTTTGAGTCTCGGTAAAGGACATAAAATACTTTTTATCCCGGAAAATTTGACAGTTCCTAATGAAGCAGCGATAAATGACTTCTACGTGAACAAAGTCGCGGGAAAAAGCTAGCGATACAATACAATAAGTACAATACGAATACTCTTTACTGAACCCAACAAAATAATAATAAAGGTATAGTCATATAACAGGCAATCTGAATTAAAATAAAGTGGAAGAAACCCTGTTGTCGGACACATTCATTTAGTTCCCTTAACAAAAACTTTGCTTACATACAATTTTTCACCCTAACTGACCAAAAGGTAAGGATTATTCGTCCGAAACTCATTTTATTGGACGCGGAAGTAGAAAGGGTCCTGTTCTTACCACTTTAGGGTACGGATACGCAAACTAACGTCATTCATAAAGCTCTTGACAGGATTTCGGGCTTTATGACGTGTACGCAGTGCGTAATATTCCGTGGAGGCGAGATTCAATCTCATATAATATCTCGGGTGATTTGCACCGCGCCGCATATTCCGAACACGCACTGTTACCTGACAAATTTATCACTTTTGCGCATTTGCTGGCACGTGGTGGCTGCTCGCGGTATTGTTATAAAGCGACGTAAGTCAACATTTACATAATTTTATTTTGTTGCAATATATAGTTTGGATACGCTAGGGCATTTTTTAATGGACAACCCGCACAAATAGGACCTGAATTACACTTATTAAAATAGTCCAGAGATGAAGTTGAAAGTTGAACATTTAGAATAGAAGACATTTACATTAATTACCTAATATTTGAGATTACTTACCCTATATCGTTCTTGCAGACCGCTCTCATCGTAATTAGGCTGCGTTTTCACCAGAGTTGTGCGAGGCAGCTGAGCCACCGCTTCGAGGAGGAGGCTTCTGGTGCGAGAAAAAAATCCACCAATAGGATACCTGCGCTGTGTAGAGATGTGCCATTCTTGGAAACTTTCGGAAACTTTCCTCGTCTTTTATGAAGAACATTCTCGACCGGGAATATTTCCCATAGAAAATGAGGAAAGTTTCCAAAAACGGCACATCTCTAGCTGTGTGAGGCTAGTAAATTTGAGTAATCTTATTTGTAGATTTTCCGCGCATAAGTAGCACAAAAGCTGTATCTCTAGAATCAGCATTTTAAGGGCTGTATAAGCTCTTATACAGCTTGTGTGCTGCTGGGTACTGCTTAGCTGCCTCGCACAACTCTGGTGGAACCGCAGCCTTAACGTGATGATCACTTGTTCAATACTTTCCGTCCTTGCGATTTCTGTAAATATTCCCTGACTCACGCACAGTGAGTCATTGAGTAATAAATACATCAGCATAATCATTAGCAGATATATTTGTAACATTCAAATGTTAGATTTATTGTTAAACAACTTAACATTGCTTGAATGATTGAACGCTGTAGTAAAACCTTTTGCGATATTAACGAGAACATCTCACTTTATGAGATATTTTGCACCCTAATGTGAATACGTCAGTCATATAGAGTAATAAAGATGTACGTACAAGATATGAGATGTGCTTAAACTAAACTATTGCGTGTGAAATATGGATTGAGTTGCAAAACGAACCAAAACCATATTTCGTAAGATACATTGCGACCGCATACCATAGTCCTTCGTAATTTTTTTTTTACCTTGTACAGGCTATTGTTTTACCCTTGTGTTCCTACACAAAGGTAAATTTAATTGAACTTTTAAAGTTTACACTACTATGTATTTTAACTCACGCAATTAACTACACATTAAGGCGGTTTTAACCTTTCCGCGCCAACTATACTGTAATGCAACCTGACAAAACTAGAACGGTGTCGCTGCAAAACCACAAATTTGAAGTTACTCCCCTCTGCGTGTTCCCCTCGTGTTGACGGGATTTGTAGTGGGCGGACAAATTCGAAGGCATTACTACAATATATCGGGGCACCAGCTAGGGTTGTCACGTCCGCCCGCTCACTCATCCCGCACGCAATGATAACTTGCCTGTGAAATAATTCATGTCCTGTTTACACATACAATGGTTGCCAATTTGGAGGGGACGCAGGGTAGTAGTGGTTATGGGTGGATACATTTGTTTATGGCGTTTGGCAACCATAAACGTTTTGGTTCAACTGCGGCAACCTTACCTAACAATGGTAACGTGTTACAATAAGAAAGAAAGAAAGAAAAACATTTATTCACAACAACGATACACTAAAAATAATAATTAAAAATAACACAAAAAAGAAAGAGATTAATGAGATAGTGGCAAATTGTTGCGAAACGGACTCGTATAAGTACCTATGCATCGCAACTTTGATATATTAGGATTGGAAACTCTTTATTTGCATGGGTCAAGCATCCAGTAAGTATCAATTGATTGTTGCGATGGATATGCGAATTTTTCTAGAAGATTCTGTTACCAAGTAAGTACTTACTCGTATTCAGGTATATTTATGTGTTTAAATAAAAATGGGACAATTAATAGAATTAAAGATCAATCAAATTTTCGATACTTTCAGGAGCTCTTATTCTACAATGTGGAATAAAGGCCAAGAGCAATGAAACTGGGTCACGTTGTAGGTCAATTTAAACAGACATTTGCCCGTTTTCATTTAATATTAAAAACGTAGTCGTACCTACTTTTAAAGATGAAAATAGTAGCCATGACTGCCTGACAACAAATGCACCACAGATCATTAGTTTTAATTATATTTAGTTATAAATTACCATTAATAGTGATTGATATAACAAATTGAAAGGTGCAGATGCGTGTCAAGTTAATGATTCGCGTACATTTGTTGATGTAGTTACAACTTAATTAACAAAATGAACACGCGTTTGAAAGTGTTGCCCGTTACTCATAGCATTATGTAAACCGCCTAAACAATCATAAAAGGTCATGATATAATATATTAATTGATTATCTCATTCTTTAGATCGTTATACACTACGAGCGAAACGATGAAACCGCTTCGAAGCTGTATGAATATTATTCCCGTTTATTTACTTTACAATGATTTTAGATATATTATATTCATATAATTACCGTAGCAATTATAAATAATGTCAACCGCTGGAGCTTGACTCTCGTCGACACCAACCCTACGTCACTCAAGACCTGACGCTTCCCATGTCACGGGTAAGTATTTACACTATATCTTTGAGTATGTTTCAGGCTTTAGCCCTACTGTCCTTAACCCGAGGCGTGACGAGTCGGCCTTCCTCACTCGCTCCTACTATAATTCACATTGTCCGTTCTGGGTGCGTCCACAGCTATGCAGTGATTGTCGCTTCTCATCGCATGAACCCAAGGTTAGTGTCAATCGATGCAATGTGTAACAGTGTAGGTAATGACTTCAGTAGCTTTAGTTTCGTTTTAACAATCCATGCCGATGGCTCCCTGACTTTTATACAAATCAATACGTTAGTAAGTGCTGAGCATTGAATGTGCTAATGGTGTGAATTAGATGACCTTTTGATAAGGATGTTAGGCCCTTGAGGTAATAGTAGTGTCGATATAAATTGTTAACGCCTTGATAGAGGCATTTATTAAATAATGGAAGTAACTGGTATTCAGGAAATGGAAGATATTAACATAGTAGTAATATGCATTTGGTATTGCAAGTTTCTGTAGTCAATTTAAAATAAGTAAGGCCAGATGCGATAGAAGTAAGCGGCCGTAACGCTGTAATAGTTATTTGTTATGCAAGGCTGTAAAGTTGTTATTTGGCGCGAGAGTTAGTATTGAATGTCAAGTTAGCGAAGGATTTGAAAATTCAAGGATTCAAAAATATAATCCTGACGAGGGATTCAAGGCTTCGACCCCCAAATAACTCTGCTGCCGTGCGAAACACACTAATTTTCACCTCAATGTAGCGAGGAAAACACATGGTGCTGGAAAAACAATTGCACGAGCGGCACATTAGTTGTGGCTGTCGTCGCGCAGCGCCTCCTCCGCGCACAGCACCAACATTACTTTACACGGTTAAAGTGCGTTAAAGTGGACTTTTGCGCGCAGATTTTGACCGACAAACAAATCCTTTCCGAGCTGATGAGGTGAAAACGTGCTTTATAGGTTGCTTCCTAATGTTGTATGCACATTGTATGTATGTATCCATGGCTGTTTTGTGATGACTATGTAGACTGAATAGCTTGGCAGATTATTAAGATTATTAAGATTATTAAGGGGTATTATAGGATCAATCCTTATCCCAGGGGTATCATAAACTATTGTTTAGTTAAGTACACGAAAATATATATACACAGGCAAACTAGTTTATAAAGCTTGTTTTTTGTTACCTACATGCTATTGTAACAACTTTCTTAATTCTTACTTAATTATGGGATAAACTTATTACACATTCTTTTCATACCAAGGACAAACTGAATCCATTTTTTTGTAACCGTATTAAAAGCGTTCGTAGCAGTCTAACGACTTTTGTTCTATTCAATATACCTACTTAACTTAAAAAAAGTTTATTCCTATAAAATATACGATTAAGTTAAGGTACCGAGTGGCTATAGTATTTCACCCTTCGTTTTCACAGTCTATTGATAGAAAGATGTCACCGCACGAAACTGATACCGCAGAGATAAAAGCCTAAAAGGATGTGTCGCCGGCTGACATGCCGAATCCCGCTCAATTCGCAATAGAGAACGCAAAGCGTCATTCAAAACCGAGTTATTCGGTTACGTTCAAAACCGGTAAAATCGTGTGCAAACTGGTTTGATTGATTTTTCTTTCAGTAGTTGAGCCAGGCTAAATGAACTCACATAGAACAGCCGAGCGATAACCGGGTCGACACCTATTTGTTCAATTTTGGAATTCTTAAGAATATGCCCACCATATATTGTTATCATATTTAATTATGTTTAATTTGTCTGAAACGGATTTGAAGGCAGGTTTCTACCGCGGTCAACCGGTGTAACCAGGGGCTAACAATACCAAGATTGTACAGCATTTAGATGTCGACGATGATCAATAGACCCGGTTATCCTTTTGTTATGTAGATAGGTACGTTATGTTACTCGTAATGTTGAATTTAATTTTATTAAATCCAAGGTTTTGGTTATACATGCGAATAATATTTGAATATGTCTATCAGTGAACGTGTTTCGGCTAACTTGATGATGATTATGAGTTGTAAACCAAAGAAAAATTCACAACCCGGTTAGGAAGATGTTTAAATTCTTGGTATATAACCGATTTTTTCGTTTCCGATAAAACCGGTTGTCGTCCCTGATCCTCACGCAAGCCGCGCTCCATTTCAGCTGGCCCGACAACTCCCATTTGTACGACCTTCCCGTTGTCAACACATTTGCGACGTTTTACACTTTTTATGAGTGTGGCAGTCGGTGGAATTAGTCAACGTTCACTTGTTTTCAAATACATCGTGAACTAGTTTTTTCTCGCTAGAAGTCGTTTATCGCTATTTCCTCGGTTTTTTTTTAATTATCCTATAATAATTTCCCTATCGCCTGGAGGCGACGATAATAAACTATCTCTACCAAATTTTCATGTTCATAATTATGTTAAGCGTTGAACCTTGAAGACAGAATTACCAAACAAACACACTCTGGCTGAGGACTTTCTCATACAGTTAACGAGAAACAACATTAAATATTTTTTTATTCGTAGTTCCAATTTTTTTTGTATTTGTATTTTGAGGGTGGGCTGGTTTCCGCAACTCGACGTCTAGCGCCTATTTTGCGTGTGGGTGGGATTACCATATTACTCTAGCCATCCCAGCTCCTCGAGGAAGCCCACCAGCCCACCTTTAATGTCGATGGTTACTTCGGGGAGACACCTCATCGGACCGAGGTGTTTAGCCCTGTATTGCGCCACCTCGGTGCAGTGTAGTACGACGTGGGTGGCTGTTTCTTCTGTCTCCATGCACGCACGGCACAGAGGACTGTCTGTAACACCTAAATTAAAAAGATGTTTGTTAAAAGGTCCGTGACCTGTTAAGACACTGGTTACCGCCCTTAGTCGAGATTTGCTAAGACGGAGGAGTGCCTTGGAGAGTCGACTGTTAATGGTGGGCAGAGCTTCCCTCGCCTGCCTGCATTTATCGTGACTCACCCAGTATTGATTGTGTAATCTCTTGGTACGGTTGAGCAGCAGAGATCGAACTTTGCTAAAGGGCGTTGGGATGTTCGGTTCGGGGCCCATGGCCGTCTTTTCCGATCCTCGCCGGGCCAGTTCGTCCGCAGCATCATTACCTCGAGATCCACTGTGGCCCTTAATCCATTGAAGGGTTAGTTGATTGTATTGACATACCTCCATGAGTCGTTTGTGGCACTCGTAGATTAACCCTGATGTGACGGTGTGACATCTCAGGGCTTGTAGTACTGCCATGCTGTCAGAGAGGATCCGGATGGAGGTTCCAGTTACCTTCCTATCAATAATGGCAGACGCCGCATAAATGATCCCCATACATTCGGCCTGAAAGACTGTGTTGTGGGTGCCAAGCGGTGTGGCAATTGACATGTTCAGGTCTTCAGAGAACGTACCAGATCCTGTGCCATTGTCAGTTTTGGAACCATCAGTGAAGATCCTCAGCTCCCTAGGGTTAAGACCTTCGTAGTTGTCATCTTCATGTAATTGAATTTTGTACCTCTTATCGAAGACCATATCGTAGTTCCAAATAACTATGCGCTGTTAGTGATTATACTTACTGATTATTATGTGTTAACCGATCAAAAATTGAACTGCAGCGTTGGTACTGGTTTTAGCGTAATTCCAATTAGAGATTACGTTGTGTTTGTAGTGTGAACTAGCTGGATGAATATTAATAGTGATGTTAATAATGTTGGTATTAAAAAATAAATAGCAAGCCGCGTATTGGGGTGTTCTTTTTATTGCTTGAAACAATACAAAACTATTAGCTGCTCACAATCCATTACGAGTCAACGGCAAATGAATACAGTTTGAATAATTATACTTATTTTTGAACTTTCTGTTTCCCTAGTCATAATTAAGCCAATAGGGTATAGCGAACGAATGATCAAAAATAGTATTAAGTTTTCTAAGAAGTCATTATTTAAGCTTCACTTATTACCAACAAAACACAACCTACACCGGTGAAATAACCCAATAATGGTCCATATTGTTTATTGCTAAGCCTGATTTTGGGTCTTCATGTGGGGGCACCTTAATACTGAATTCAACTTGCAACAGAAATGGAACAATTCCATCAGTGATCGTGTCAATACCAAAATATAGTGCACCTGAAACACATTCAATCCAATCTCTATGATAAACATTTTGTTTACATTTCAAACATTGATCGATCATTCATTGATCGTTTTCTCCTCTCTGCTGTATTTCATTTAGCTGCGCTATAAACAATACAAAAAGTTACATTATAGTCCCCTCCCTCACGGCAAGGCCAGGACTTTGTGGGCGGAAAAAATGGAAATCGCCTCAGCTGCCGCCGCTGCTTCTCCGCGCTGCCGCTCGCCGTTCGTCGCTGCTGCGGTCGCTCAAGTTAGTGGGCATTAGGGTTGCGATTATTGCTGTGGATAATGTGGATAGAACTTCCGTCACTTCGAATTCCGGTTTGTCGGATGCTTTACCCACATTTATGTATAGCGATAAACTCGACTATAATACGCCTCTAGGCCATAAAACGAGGACTCTGCGGTTAGAAGATTAAAGATGTGTTTTTAATTGAAAAGTTTGATATAAATCTGAATGTTTAGTTCTAAGCCAGCAAAACTGAATCAGTATATAATTTGAGTTTAAAACAAAGGCAATTGAGTTTTTTTGTGAAGCTTTTAGCTTAGAGGTTTTTGTGTGCTTTTACTAAGAGAACAAAAACCAGCACTCACGCCACAATGCATTCTTGAAGCTGCTAAGGAAGAGGCAGTTGTAATATCGCGATAAAGAAGTTTAAAACAGTACACAACTTCATTAATAATTAAATTAAGACTCAGTTTTACCTAGCCCCAAAATAATTAGGCTTGTACTATGGGTGGGTACTAGGCAAGGATATACATAAATATATACTCACGCTAATCACACAATTATCTGCTTATACGGGGATTCGAACCCGACAAAATTAAGAATACAATTGAGTTAGCAACTCAACCTTCATTTGTCTGGGGTCATTCACAAGTTACCACTTTGTATATTGTCGCGTTACGTCAGGTCTGAACTGCGATACAAGTATAAAAAATATTTTTTTTCTTTTGGCATAAAATTGATATCAACAATGCAAAGCTCGCAACACCGCATTCTAAAAATAACACTATAGTAATACAATGTACGTAGGTACGTAGGTATCCTGTGATTTTACAAAAATAAAAACACAAACTTATCACTTGGCAAACCGATTTTTTTCCGAAACTTCCGAAATTTCGGAACCATAGGTTACGAACTTGTGCACGCATTGTACGTATGTGTTCCGAGTGTTTCAACGCTAAGGACACTGACACGCGGCTCTCGCTTGCTTTTGTTTGCGGGCACTGTCTCCGTGACTTTTCTGCAACACTTAGCAGCCGTTTAAACTCCATTGTTCATCTGGCTGGCGTTTTAAAGACGATATCGTGCAGCTTCTTGCTCTTGCTTTTTACAAATTGCATTTTAAAAGTAAACAGTCACAAGTCAAAATTTAATTTACAATACACAGTTTTGTACTATAACTTACTTCTATTTCATTTTCAATGCGTGAAATATTCTTGTTAAGAATACGGCATCTACATTCCTTTTAGACGCTGTTTTAATAATTACCCCTTTTAGGTTTTTAAATATATGGAGTGATGGCAGTAATGGACAAGGACCACAGGATGGACACATGATTCTTATTTTGAAGAAGATAAGGGTTATTCATTTGTTTTGCAACAATAAATTTATAACCGTATGATCTTTGAATAAGGTTTAAGTGTCCATTATAGGAAATGTGAAATATAGCTCATGTGCATTGGGGTAATTCCGCCTGCGGGTCAATTCCGTACACTATACTTACCAAAAATTTTGATTAATTTTGAGAGAAATACATGCAAAAGCTAAGGCTAGATAAAAATTTCCAAGTCATATATATTTTGTAAATGAAGATTTCGCATCGAAATAAGCACTACACACTGCGGTAGGTACTTGGCTTGGTCCTTGAAACTACAAGTGCAGAGCCCTTGGTGCAACTATCACTCGACCGGTTTCTTTCGTAAGTCGTTTGAAGTTACGATAAGTGAGAGCCTCCTTGTGCGGAAGATTTCCGGTTCTTGACAGGTATGATATCGATCGCGAATAGCTGTTCTTCGGGTTCCGTACCTCAAAAGGAAAAAAAAAGAAATCCTTATAGGATCACTTTGTTGTCCGTCTCTCTGTCTGTCAAGACCCTTTTTCTCAGTAACGCGTAATTAATATCAAATACTCAGGTCTGCAATCCCTTGGAGCTGTGAAAAAGTCAAACTTCTAAGTCAATTCATATTTTGACACTTCGCACTCGCAAGGGAATCAAAACTTATAAGGTCCTTCCCGTTGACCTAGAATCATGAAATTTGGCAAACATAGTACCAGTAGTATAGGGAAAAATCCGAAAGCCGTAAATTTTTAGTTACCTACTACATGACAAAAATATTGAGATTTTTTAAACAACCCTCGGTGCACGGGTCCGACTCGCACTTGGCCAGTTTTTTATAATGTAAGATCACGCCATGATATTCATCACTTTCAAACTAGAGCACGCAATAAAGTTTTAGAACAGGTGAAAATTATAAAACTAACCTTATGCCGTTGGTAAAAAGGTCTATCGGGAAATAAGCAAAAATGACAGAAACGCCAGTTACAGTTTCCGTTTGTTGAAAGATCTATCTCGTGTTTCAGAAATAAAAAGCAGGGGGCGCTTACCAAACTACTAAACATAAAAATCACAAAAGAAAACTTTATTATAGGAAAATTCAAAGGGTTTTTAAAAATCAGGTAAAATTTGTTGGAAGGCAAACTTTGAATTGGGGTTGTGAATTTAAAAAATACGATTTACATTAAATAATAAATTATAAACCAGTATGTCACTGACAAATCCGGTCGGTTATTAGAATGCGCCATATGGCCATGGTTACAATATTAGGACTACAGACACAGCCCGCTAATACGCCGCCATTTATTATTCGCTACAATCACTCATACGTCATATTTACTTACATATTCCACGCAGAATAAACCGCCGAACCAAATTTTAGATATCAGCTGGAATACATACGAGTGCTGTGGTATATTTAATTCATTCGCTTGATGCAATTCTGCTGATATGTTTAATTGGTTTTGATACTGTCGATATAATTAATTATAATGAAATAAGTGAACCGTAGAATTGAGTAGGTAAGTGTTTTTACCTCTTATTGCTTATGATTATGAAGATAAAAATATCTAAATTACTTCAGCTTAAAATCAAATAGACGCAAACACAAGTCTATGGATTCGCAAACTTCAACTAAGGGCCGTTTGCACCATCTGCGTTAAATACGAGTATGTTTAAGTGTAAGCGGCGGTTAATATTTGATTATGTAAAATATATAACCTCGTTTTTTTAAATTAAACTAAATCCCAAGACTGAGAATTAATTTATCTAAGGTAGATTTTTCCCTTATTGAATTTCATTAGAGATCCAATCTCACAGGCTAAGAAAGAAGTAAGATAAATAGTGAAAATCCTGCATTAAGATTAATGTCTTTTCTTTATAATTTAACAGAGTACGTGTTACGAAGCTAAATTCGTCCGGACGGCCAACCTAGAACACAATCTTTCTTGTTTTTGGCAATAAATCTGCGTTGAAACTTATTCAGCGGTGTGCCGAGATTAAAATTCAAGTCAAAATGCGATTGGTTTTTTAATGGAATAAAGTTGAAACTTTTATATCAAAAGACAAAAAAATGGTTTTTATCTTCAACATCGCAACTGAGAGTTTATAGTGTAGAGGTAACTTATTAATTACAGACTTTTAGATACTCTACTTGAACAGTTTTATTAAATTCACCGTAGATACTGTACAACGATTACTCCTCAAACATTGACCCTTTATTTGCACACTCTTTACTTGCCAGCAATGTTTAGAGAACACTGAAGTCTCAGGTCTGTACACACAGGCAGTAAACACCCAGTTTGTGTCCGTGCCAGCCGACCTAGATATGCATCACACATCCCGACTCGCGCAATCGAGCGAAACGCTTACATAAATAGTATTTTCGCGTTTTCATGACCCTCATTTACTATTGGATTTGTGATTCCATAATATAATTCTTTGTTTTGTTTATGAAATTGGGCTGTCGCAGATTTTGTAATTTCCGATACAATATACTTTATTTGATAATTTAGTATACGTAGCGTACCAAGAGTCACTTTGTTTGAATACAACTTTTATTAGAAAAATATACGTGTCATACAAATTGTGCACGGACGAAATAATTGAAAAGTATATTTATAACATTAGATTAAACAAAATGTAATATATGAATATGTAATTCTTGTTTATTACTAAACGCTGAAATCTGTCTATTGCTAGCCTAGCTATGTTTACGCCATTTTTTCATTATATGTTTGTTTTTACATGTCCTATAGTTGTATTTTATTGTGTAAATATAATTGAACCCACGCAATGTTTTATAACACAATTGAATTATAATAATGTGTTTACGACTGTTGAATCTTTTTACTAGAGTTTGTATAAAAGTTTATTAAAATTACATGCCACGACGCAAATAAAGCATTTTGCTATTAAACCGTGAAATTAGTAGTGGGCCCAGCTGCTTACAATTATTACTTGCTTGCTTGCATTGCCACTTATTCTAAAATATTCAAACGAGTTTAGAAATTATGGGCTTTAATATTTAACTACTGTATAAGTAGTATCAACGTAAGCGGAAATTATTTTGTTTAATTATCAGAATAAATATCAGAAAATAAGCGGGGTTCAGACATATAATATATGTGACAGGATTAACAGATAATATTTCAACTAGGTAATAATAATATGCTGGCTTGATTCAAAATAACATACAAATTGAAGTGTGTGTAAGTGAATACCAACCAAGTCATAACTACAGCGCTGATTTTCAGCCAGTACCGTCTATTAGCTCACGGAACGCCATACAAGACACCGCATACTCGTAAATAAAGTTTTACATCGTAGATAACAGGGCTCTTAGCCAAGATGCCCATCGCTAACTAGCGTTTCTATCCGTTTCGTTTTTAAACCAATCGCGTCACTGGTAGATCACGTCATACGAAGAGTCACGTGATCTACCAGTGACGCGATTGGTTTAAAAATGAAAGGCAACTCTAGCGAAAATAACAATATTTCCTAAACGGTCCGGTAAATCTAAAAAATTATAATCATATTTCCAATATATTTTTGAAGAGCTATCCAATGATACCTCGATGTTATAATGTAAAAAAATACCTTTGCTTTACATGATAAAAATGTAGGTACCCGAAAAATTGTTTTTCAAGATTTTATTTTACAACTCGTTTGGCGTAATTTAAATGTAAAATTATGCCAAATTACAGATTTTTAGTACTAAGAGTCCCAGAGTTAAACCGCAGACAGTCAGACGGACGGACGTACGGATGGAGGGATAGACGGACCCACATGGCAAAACTATAAGGGTTCCTTGTTGACTACGGAACCCTAAAAAGGGCCTCTAGTCTACATTATCTTTCCCCCTTTTATTATCGTATTGTTACCGTAATTATAGCTAATATCAACTTGACAATAAAGGCGGCTGATTCGTGAACAAACGATTGCAATACATATAAAATAGATTCTCTGATGTACTAAATATAATTTTCTTCCTAGTAATTTAGTCTCTATATTAAGTTTTTGTTCACTAAAACCACCATTCGTACAGCGAGGCATGTTTCCGTGCCTCCGGCGGCAATAAAATCCGGTCTGTCTGTATTATCAGCTCGTTCCGGGGTATTTGCATGCAAAGTTCGTATTTAGGCGCGGCTATCGGGCCGATAAGAATTTGTCCAATTTAGAAATTTCTTACTCTAATGCGATAACGATTATCTTGAGCTTTAATGCGGCGATTGTGAGACTTAAAACTATTTAACCTCGGTGATATACATAAGTGTGAATTAAGGTTCTGGGACTTAATGATAACTCAGTTTATAATTTATTGTGCTAGCTTATTTTTCTTGTTAACTTTCCAATTTGTTTTACTGCTATATGCTTCTAGCAACTGACGCGAGGGATAATAGTTTCACACAAAATTAAATCATTAATGCAGATATTTAATTATTACAATATTATTTACGATTTGGTACGACTGCATTAACGTTATATTATAAGTTACAATAGAGAGTCAATTTATTATATTCATAAATATCAATACCGTCCCTTCTTGTTCATCCAAAGACATACCTCCAATAGATTCTCATCGCAGTATTGTCCCATTGTAGCTCAATCCATAAAATGTTAATAAGCAACAATGCAACGAAAGAAACTAATCAATAAACAATACATGTGAAGTCTCGCACGTAAATCAAGTACTTTACAACAACTTATATTAATGCCCATATTGTATTATTTTATAAAATGCAAAACCAACAAAATTTGCCAATTGACTTTGTAAATATTTGACTTATTCGTCATTGGAATTTTATAACATTAGTTACTTATTCCATCCAAAATGTGGGGTCTGTTCAAATAGTCCATGATTTTATAATTAAGGACCGAAGTAGACTGGCTGGTCATCCATTATTTGACCGTTATCGTCGAAAAACAATGTTTATATTTCTTTATTACAATTTATTTTATATTATTTTTTCAGTTTAGTTAAGTGAGCTAATTTTATTTGGTGGCAAATAATAATTTAAAATACGCACACATATGATTACATGAAAATAATTAATAATTAAAAATAATTACATCACTATTAGAAAATCACTATAACTATGAAAAATAAAACTAGGTGCCTAAAAATATAAATACATGAATTGATTAATTTAGCAATTGCACATACGTGCAACTCAATAAATATTATTTGCAACACACTTTTCTCCGTTAAAACAACTGCCCTTTAATAAACCAATACAACCTAACCTTTTCCTATGTTATTCACTAGGCTTTCTGTTCAAACTATTTATGAAATAACTGACCCGTAAAATGGGGGTGTAGGTAGACACTAAAACGAAAAGAAATACATATTATATTTTTTCCGGTAGTGTTTAATATACAATTACCGAAAATCACACTTTCATGCTTAGTATATTTATAATATATTTTAAATTAATTATACACAAATAAATATTTTCATCCTCGTTATCACGTGACCGCAAACAGCGCGTGACGTCACGTTCCTCTAAACAAATAACATTTTGACATTCGCCAAGAAACAAGATTTGCGTGAGCCCACAGAGTACTTTAGAATATAATACTAGTGTTTAGAGGATCGTGACGTCATAGCTACGCCATGACAGAAGTTAGCGTTTTAGCAGGAAATTTTAAAATGAAATTTATTTTAAGGCATTTTAAATTAATATACGAGTGAATTTTTTTTAAATATTTTTTTTATATATAATTTATGTATAGATATATTTTATAAAATAAAAATGTTAAAAAAAATTGTCTACACCCCTATTTATGTAGAATCGCCGCCATTCGCATCCCAATGGACACACATTGTACTTTCACGTCAAATATTTTGACAGAGCACGCATCCGTCCGTCAAAATGTGGAGTCCCATGGAGCCCCACTCTCAGGTGCTCGTTTGTATTGAATTTCGTAGCCACGCGCGCCCGACCCATCGCCAGACAAGGGAATGCTGTGTATCCCAAATTGTTATTTCACCAAATATTTCGCGCAGCTAAGCTGCCGGCGATAACTGCGCTCACAGCGAAACGTTTTACAGCGGGAAAGATTTCTCGCTGCATTATAGAGCCACTGTCTCAAATTGAATCGAAGCTACTCCCGCAGAATACAATATCTAAATCAAGATTTGTAGACAAGGAGTTTGAAGCAGCAATATTCGAAAGTGGGTTTACGGACGCTGTATGGAAAAGTAGAAAGCTTTAAGTCGAATGGCGCTGGCTAACTTTCCATATAATTTACTAGAATTGTCTATTTTATTTGTGCATCCAAAAAGACAAGTCGCAGCAAACAAAGGAATCAGTTCGGCGTGAGTAATTCCGTCTGACTGCATTAATAAACTCTGTGCCAAGTTTTTTGGCATGGAAGTTCCGTGTACTTTATTAGGTCTTCAGCTTTGTCTAATTGAAATAGTTTGTTTTTCGACGTTATTATTAGGACACAGGAATTTAATAGTATTTAATAATGTCACCTAAACTGATATATTTGAACCAGCTAGGGTTAACAATAACTTGAACATATTTTGGGGTTAAACACCGTGGCTGAGGCCAAGATAAATACAAATAATTCATTAAAAAAAGTCGACTAAGGCCAAATAGTGAAAACAAAGGGTTAATCATTTTAAATGAAAATTATTCGTACGGGTTTATTTGTAACGGAAAAGTCCGTTTTCTTTTCTAACCTATTTTATACCCTTCTGAACGATAGGACAAACAAATTGCCGGAAATATTTGAATAAGAATGGGACATTTTTGGGGACACTAATGTGCGAGGCGGGAAGCCCGGTCGGTGAGGGTACCCCTTAATATCTGTTTTATTTTTTCCGGATTTGTATGAATGAGTACAATAAACAGTCCTCCATTGTGAGTCTGGAGAGTAAAAAAAATTACGCCCATTATTTTCGTGGGCAACTTTATGACTTTATTGCTACCTCGTTTTGTATTCTGATTTCGGACAAGGGTCGAGCGCACATAATACATTAAATTTCATTTAATTAAACACTGCTCAACATTAGCGATTTATTCTCCTGCATTACTTAAGGTCGACATTCACGGGCAGTTAAACTGATCAGTTGAACTGAAGTACATTCAAAAACTGACCGTGAATGTGAAATCTTTAGTTGAAATTATACGAACTAAAGGTCAGCTTCTGGATGTACGTCAGTTAACTGATCAGTTTAACTGACCGTGAATGTCCACCTTTACTTTCGTCTGTTGTCGGCAACACCTTCAAATTCTGAATATGTTTTTTTAGAATTTTCATTTGTTCAAAGTTTAATTATTTCGAAAGCTATATAGTGTTAGTGTTAGATAGCTTTTGAGCCAAGCAACGGCGGGTACACACAGGGCACTACATGATCCCAAGGAGTCATATGCCGATTGATCGAAATCCCGAATTTTCATTATTCTGATCGTAATTTTGAGACGGATGACCTTATTTCTTGATATTGGTCATAAGTAATAAAACTTATAACCTGACCTAACCTATGTATGTCAATTTAATTATACGTTTATGTCTACTTTGTAATTTAAGTAGGTATATACTTAAGTTCCTGGGTGACCGAGTGTTGCTCGGACCAAAACCAAATTTTACAGAAAATGACACCTTAACAAATCCATTTTTTGACCCAAAAAACCTCTAAATATTCCGCGATTTTCATCAAAATTGTTATAGTATAGTATTTGATACCTCTGAGGAAATGTCTCGCTGTAAAGAAGCATATGACACTGGATACAAACAATAACGGGGCCCACTCACTTCCCCGGTTGCAACCGATCCGTCCCGCGATATAACCGGATCGCTTCGCACGTTTTCTTTCAATATTTCCCAATTTGATACGGTGCTGGGGCTCTCCACGAGACAATGGAAAGTAATCGGCACTGACACTGGAGGGGGTAAATTTCGTTAAAATAAAAGCGTACAAAGAGCGTAAGATATAGCGCCTACGTGGTCGCTACAGATCCAGAGTGCTTCTACAATGGAGAATTGGAAAAAGCTTTTATAATCCGGCACGTGAGACACATGCTTAAGTGGCCATAGATTCGCGAGCACACAACTCCGGCGGTTCGGGTGCTCGTATATTTTTGTAATGTTAGGTACGATTTAATATATGAGCGATATTAGGATGTGCTCGAAGATACGAGGTTAATAATGATAACATGGTTAGAGTTTACAGAACCTACTTTAAAAATACATTTTTTTTTTATTTCATATTGTTTTGTCATGTCTCATTTCTTTTGCATTTACTTTCGTTGTTGTAATTTATTATGGTGTTCAATAAAAAGTATTTGTATTGTATTGTATTGTACATTAAAATCATGGTGTTATACTTATAACCAATAAATACAAAATGTCGCAAAACGAGTTAGGTATTTATGTATGAAGGCTTCAGTTGGTAGAACTTAAAGTGAATTAATACCGCTACAGTTCATATATCTTAGTATCAGTTCCCTCCTGGTTACTATGCCTGGATTAAAAGTTTGTCACAGCCAGCAGAGTCACTATATTTGTGTCAATAACTTTGAATTTAACAAAGCTTAAGAACATTTATTTCTATAGCTTTACAGATGGAGATATTCAGGGGGCGTATGTCCACCAGTGTTCGGGTTTTACCATGATAGTACCCACTCACTTTCGTCTTAAAATTCAAGTTAAAATATGTAAGGAAAAGTTCGTCAGCGCGTCAAAGCGTCACGAGTGACTGTCACAAGAGAATAACGAAACCGTGAACGTAGTTGCCGTATATTCTCAACGAAACTATCGAATTCGTTAGCATCGCGGAATATAACCTTCTACACAAAGCAACCGTATCACGTAATATTAGTAAATAACAGGTAAATGTGCTCCACGAGTTGATATTCAGCATAACAAGTCAATACAGAGTTCCATTATCTTTGGGTGTCGGCATAGAGTCGGCTTTTCACGCCTTGCGACTGCTTGTAATGGATAATGTTACTTGAGCCGTGAATTTATGGAGAAAAATACGCGTGTACCATAAAACACTCTTGATCATTGAATTTTGGATACATTTTGTTTAAGTTTGTTCGTCTATTTCGTGTGTATTTGTATACTTGTCTTTTTTGGAATACTTGTCAAGATTGAGACTTAATTTATGAATAACTAGTTGGTTCCCGGCGCGTTGCTGCCCATATCGCACAAAAAACAAAAACCAAAAGATGAAGATTGCCTGAAAATTTCATCAAAATAGGTCCAGCCATTTTCCACAGGAGTCTATACATACCCACATACCCAACACACACAACACACACTGATTTTTGTATAATTGTATAGATAGAAGATATATTATCATCTCATTTAAAGAATGGAGAACGATCTTGAATAATAATAGTAGTTAGGTACCTCATCACCATCATCATCATCCGCAAGACGTCCACTGCTGGACAAAGGCCTTCCCCAAGGTTTTCCACAACGATCGGTCCTCTGCTGCTGTCATCCAGCGGTTTCCCGCGACCTTTATCAGATCGTCGGTCCACCTTGTGGAAGGCCGGTCTGCTTGTGTTAGGTACCTACTGAATAATAATAATAGACCTTTCCAAATGATTTAGGCAGAATCTATTCCAAATGATTAAGGTAGCATGAATAGAATTGAGATACGTACTTGCGCTGGTGACAATAAACCAATTCGTGATAGGATCCTCGGCCGCAGGCACGACAAGTGTACGCACCCATGGTATCGTGAATAACTACCTACGTTAAATTAAATTACACTGAATTTGCCTAAGTGTTTTTGTTTTAATAAAGATCCTGCAGAATCCTGCTTTCTCAATACATTTCTTATTTTTAAATCTTTGCACGGTTTTAGTTCTTTAATTTTTTTACTTCAATAGCCAAGGTGTTCAAAACATAAATTTTTACTACATCTATTAAAGTTATTACAACAGTTTCAAACTTACTTTACGTAAAACTACCAAGTCCGCCTTCATTCAAAATTACTGACAATTTGCAAGCGCTAACTCTCAGCCAACAGTTTCATTCTGTTTAACTCCAACCTAATAGGTTTTCTCAGTAGTTTAAGTTTAAGATTTATTAAAAAAGAATTAGATTATCCATAAAATCAAGAGAGTTAAAAACTTAATAATCAAAAATATAAACTCTTTTTACTTCGGTTTAAAGTTTTCGTTAACGACGTGGCTGCATTTAGTTACCGTCGGGTGAATAAGAGCTGCCATATCATTAAGAATACGATTACGATATAGTTTTAAATGACGGAAATATTATAGAAGCCCTAGAGTTCATTATTATTATTTTAACGATTTTGTATTTGTTTTACGTAAAATCGTAAACAAATTGAGTGCAAAAACATTCGTTGGCCTTATAAATTTGACATGTGTATCATTTCCCTATCCTAAAACCCATTCCATATTTATAAAAAAACAGGCACGTACTAATCGAAAATTTCGATTTCTGTGACAATCCCCCGGATCGCGGGGTCGCACCGTAAAAAAAACGGAATTTAATACACAAATACTTACTCGGCTTTGTCGCTATAAAACATTTATGAGGATATTACGGGGTTCCGTATATTATAAAACAAACACAAACAATTCGCTGCGTGCTGCATAATCTCCTGAAATTGGATACTGGCAACGTGAGGTGTGTAAATACAGTAGGCGACAATCAATCCTTGAAAGTAAACCTTATTGTATTTGGTATATAAGCTACAGTTTTGGTGTCCCAAAGTTGTCACTTGTGCTGCCTGCTGTTAATTTTTCACTAAAACGCGTGCCGTGTCTCTTAATGTGCGCGATGACTGAATATTTTATTTGAAACATGTTTATGCATTAAGCATTTTGAATGGGCGTCATTTCTATTAAATAAGATAACAAATAAAAGTCCATGTGATTGTATGCTATTTATCCATATTTAAAGAACGAAGATCAGGGAAGACGTAACGAATGCTTAATGATTTTGGCAGCCTTTAAAAAACTACCTACTAGGTGAAAATCATCCAAGTCACAATTGCATATTTGTAGTACATACCTACGGGGTTTGATTCTGCAGTGCAATCAGGACGAAACTTCTAGATCAAGATAGTAAAATCGCCTTAAAATCACATATATTTTTAAAATTAATTATTGAAATGAGATACATGTCGGAAATATAAAATTGCAGGAAATTCTCATGCAACATGAATAAGATTCATTCCATATCATACGTCGAAATCTTGTTATGGAAATTGTTAAAGTAAATGACCGTGTCGCATAACGAGCTCACCTATGTGTGCGCATTGGCAGTATTCTGCAGGATTCCATGCACATTGCGGGTAGTGTATTGCACCGTAATAATCTTATAACCCAATCCCTGCCTTGAACGCATAGATTTTGAAGATTGACCAAAGACGGGACGCGTCTGTGTTTTCACGGTGTGTGTACGTCGTACCAAAGAAAATATGCCTTACTTTTACAAATACGTTAAATAAAAAGACGATAGCAAATAGTATTATTATTATCGTAGAGTCCGGGAAGCAAGCGGTTGTTGGATGGGTTTTATACTTATGAGTTTAGCAGTCTAAAGCAAAGCCTATATATACACCGCTTTTCTCAAAATCCCCATTACAATTGTACAAAAGGTTTGTCACTTTTTGACTCTATTTTAATGCTGGTAAGGTCCAAAAGTGACGAACCTTTTCATACGGCGACTATTTACGTGATTAAGTCCTGTTTCATAGTGTTAGTATATGCACATTTAAGCTAGATAAAAAGCAGCCAGTAATGAATTTCCATACTTACTTTGCCGGCTTAGGCCGGTTAAAGGGCGTGGAGATAGTGGAAGCGTAGCCTCGAGTTGCGCGAGCTGAGGTGAGTTGGTGTTTTTTAGTTTGCTGTTTGAAAATAATACGATTTTTACCGAGCATGTGTTGAAAAAATATCGTGTGCTCCGAAAAAAATGTTCATATAACTCCAAATGCATTATCTTAATGGCAACGATCCTAATATGAAATTCAACTACAAGATTTTTCACTTATCTTGGTTTGTAGCTTGATTTCGACCACCACGTTTTTTTCTGAACTATTACGCGAGTCAAAGTTTGAATTATATTTTTGTAATAGGACATAAGCATATAAGTAAGTTTGAGAAGCGTTTGCTGAGCGAAAGAGGTTCATTGAATTAGTCCGGCGCCGGCGGATCTAGACTACTACCTATCGCCTAGTAGTTTTCGACGATATTTTTTGTGTAAATTTTAGTTTTCACTAAATGAGACCAAAAAAACTTAGAGGAATCATTTTTTGTCCTTTTAACACGTCATGTTCTGTAAAAAAAACAACCGGCTATATTTTATGGATCAAAAGAAAAAGCTCTTTAAAGTTAGAACGGACGGACGGACAGCGTAGGATTAGTAGACACCCCTTTGGGTACGGAACCCTAAAAATTAAAGTTATTTTTATTTGAACTCGTAATCCTGCGTCGGTACGGTATAGAGTAGCCCCGCCGGAAGCCACCGCGCGCGCGCACTCGATCGCTCGTCATAGAATCGTTCACCCGCGCTTCGCTATCAGATGAACTTTAAAGGGGTTAGTTCGCTGCCACGATTTATCTTGAGCTCAAAATAGGTAATAAAAATAACGTTGAAATGAAGCTCAGGTGAATCGACGAATTAAGTACCGTTTGTATTAACAGTGATGAAAAAGTTTAAAGTACCTAAGTAGATTGTTTGCGTAACACAATTCGTAACATACTGCAAGAAATAATCAATTAAATTAATTATATTTATGACGCCACATCATAATAATCATCACGTCTTTCCAAAGACGTCCACGGTTGGATATAGGAATGCATATTCTTTCAACGTATATTCATATTAATCATTCAAAAGCATTTCGAAGAATAAACAGTTTTGTTTTTTGATTTGGTCTTTCTGTTTTCTTTTGGTATTTTTGAAGCCAAAGAAATCAACGTGCACCAACGTTTCAAATTATATTTACTACTTAAAAAAGGATAAAAGGAAGTACTTAATTACTATGCAAATCGCATGAAATAAACTTCAAGTGGGGATACTTTTTGGGCCTTTTAGGATCTTAATTCCAGAAGGACATTGAATACTTATATACATTGTAATAATCGTTACATCTTCCCGCTGAAGCTCGAAAATTGAATAAATCATTATTAACAATGAGCCGTAATAAGTCTAGTAGTAGTACTTATAACTGTCTTGTAAATTGCTGTGTGTCGTCGTTGAACTGCGTTTAAGTGCTTAATTTACATCTTAAGAACGCTAAAAAAGAAACTCTAAGCCTCTTTGTAATTATGCCACTCCCTCAATGCCGCTATCAAAACTCGAATTCTAGCCTATTTTGTGCAGAAATCAGAGAGCAAAGCACGAAACGCGTTAATCATTCTTTGTGTATGATTAACCTATCCGCAACTAAAATGTAGACCACAATTTTGCCACATCGCTTAAATAAGCGCGGATTAAACCTGCAAAAGGCACATTTGAAAAAGTAGCACACGTTTAGTAGAAAGATAGTCGAATGAAATTTTCTTTTGAAGAAGGAACATTTTCACTCTCCCTCCTCATTAGTGGAGGACCTTTTGACTAGCCGCGCATCGCGCCGCGGCCGCTATTCACCGCGTCTACGTTTAAAAAACTAAATTATGGCCAGTACGAGTATATTACGAGGAAAAAATGTATTTACACATTTCTGGATTTGAAATGAAGCGTGTTTCTTAGTTTTGTATTTTTGAAAAATGTAAATTGAATTACAATTGTAGAAATCTACGTGAGGTTAGAAAAGCACGGAATTGACCAATATTAGGTGAACCTATGATAGCTAATTTTAATCCTATATCTATACATATATTATATAGCCAGACATAGTTTTATACTAATGGATAATTTTTGTCTAAGATTTTCCCGTGATAAAAAGATAACGCCTATTTATATATAACCTAAAAAAAAATAACGTTACAAATAGCGTAACATCATATTCAATGTGATCAATAACATTAAAAGACGAATTACAGGAAATATCTGACTCGATTAATTAAGTGAATTATTAATTATGTACAGCGACGATGAACATATTTTAAACCAGGCAAAGTAAAATACACATAAATATGATGGAAGCACAGTCAATATTAATTATTTAGTCATAATTTACGCTGTTCAGTTAACAGAAACATAGTTTAAATAGTATTTAAGATAGAGTTGTGAATAAACTGAATTCATTAACTGAATTGATTTCGGGAAAATTGGGTGAAATTATAAATTTATGAAAGTTATAAGTAGAGATGGGATATTCGGGCTATTATTTACGTCAAAGTTTGCTTATAAAACTATTAATGTAAAGACTGGTTCTTAAAATAAATTTTGTAATATGTCTGGATTTATTTAATATTTACGATGCTGTTAAACTTGGCCAATTTACCCATTATCATGTTTTAACATGGCTTTCCAATCCGTACGTACCCACTAAGTCAAAGTGGAAGTAAGTGTTAACATTTTATACCAACTCATGTATGTATACAAAAGAAAATTAATATAATAACCGACTTCTTTAATTTTTGATACAATATGCGGGGATTGTCTTTTTACTGGCATGAATTTCCCTCACAGGCATGAGATTTTAAATCCCAGGTCCTGTTTCATATAAAATGTCACTTTGAAAACACAAGGCGGAAAATTAGAATAACTCTAACCTTAACCTTTATTACTGACTAATATTATAAAGGCACATCGACCAAACGTTTTCTGAATTACGGAATTAACCACAATACTTGCACGTGGTACCTATATCTACCTTGGTCAAATTTCGTGCATAAGCTCTATTTATTGCCATTTAATAAATTTAGTTAACAAGGAGTGGCCCACCGACATTCTGATATAGTTAGTAGTAATCTATAATTTAGGTACAAACGCCTAAACTCTAAGGTGCGCGTTCATTCTGATATTTAAAGTTAAGGCTCTGCAAAATCTAGCAACAATCTAGTTAAATGTATGCTATTATTTAAAAAATGTAATAAATACACGACTTTGGACTTCCATGTAAAAAATCAAACAAAGGTTAAGATGCCGCTATATACCTACCGACGATCTAGGTACCCTCATGAGCGCAATGCAAAGTCAAGATTTACTTGCTATAATCATTAAACGAGCTTACATGACTTCCTCGGTCGGTATTTCTGGTACCATGGAAACTTATACAATTTTCAAAGGATTTCACTAGACTCAGTTTAGTCCATTCATATTTACTCTTATGAAATTCAATTCCTGATATTAAAAAAAATTGATAAAAGATAAAAGTATCGATAAGTTGTGGCCCGCCGTACTTCAGTCATACAATCGGTCAATTAATTACTGTGTAATTTTGTTGCACTGCTTAGTTGGAGCGCGAGCCTAATAGCTCATATTTGATGGACAGTCGGTCATAATTTCAAATAAGTAACAAATTTTATTATGAAATTTGTGATTGAATATTTGTTTTCAGCTCGTTTCTACGTTAAACGTTTTTGACCAAGAAAGAGGTTGTAGAGACCCCAACAAGTGTATCTGAAAGAATAGCTATAAATTAATTATAATTATTATTGAGACAATATGTTGCAAATAAAGCAATGAGCAGTTACTATTGTAGCAAATTTAAAAATAGCGATTCATTTATTTATTTTAAAGTGCGTAAGGAAAGATCGATTTGGATTTTTTTTTTAATTTAAAATTGCAGTCAATAAATAGTTAAAAGTATCTTAGTAGTAAAAGATGTCTCAATTACACCGAAATAAAGAGACTTCCTTCTAAACAGTAAGCCTGAACAAGAGGCTTCTAGATCGAATCGGTCGTCTAAAACGAAATGATGTCCCAACGACATGTTTATATGATTTTTTCTTACTGAAATGGGCTTAAAAATATGAAATTTAATTTAATATAATACACCATATAATCCGTAAGTCAACCTTTACGTAAGCCTGTAATATTTATTAATTTCGCTTTATCGAGGGTAGCGATCTAGCAATTTCTACGGTCTGGTTTTTTGCGATAATATACCTATCCTTATGTTTTGGAATTAGGTCCAATTACGTCTGTCTACCAATCTGCTTAAACAGATCGTTAACTCCTCCGATTCGAAGCAAAATGTTACAGCACGGTTTTTGTGCGGTAATTTTCTTAATAACTCTTGTTTATAAAATGGTTCCTGTACTTAAAATAAAGTACCTACATCCGCTTTCTGTATATTATTGCCATACCTTGAATACTTAGCAAATAGTAGCATAATTAAATACTTAATATTGTATAGTTACGCTCAAGGCTGCTTAAATTCAAAATCTGTTTTACATACAAACTGGCACAATTTTAAACTAATCACCTGGTATTATAGACGTGAAATTAACCCGAGGTGCTAATTTAACAGCCTTGTCGTGTTTTAAATCATAATCCTGCCTTTAAACAAGTCACCGATTCCGTAAAAGTCAATTTTCAAACGTGACAAAATTTTGCTGTTACATAATTTTATTAAGTGGCTGCGTTAATGTATTAGTTATGATGGATAACTCACGATCTGTCAATGGGTCTTTAAAATATTGTAAACAGTAGCAACGGTACAGATGTTGCCGACATTCAAACCGCAGAAGGATTTGGTTCCCTTAGTTTTATATTTTGATATTTTTCGAGTGAAATAAATTAAATTATGTTTATAAGTACCCAAATCTTTAACACCGTTGAATGGTTGGAAACGAGCATAAGTAAATTAAAAACCAAAGTACTGCCCTATGCCACCTTAAAACATCTCAAAATGCATGTTTTTGATTATCCTTACTTCCCTGCTAGTAATTCTACTCATATTATAAATGTTTCATTCCTTGTTGAATGTCATGAAACAGTTTTGTCTCGTAAAATGTGATAGTTTCCGCGGGAAAACGATAAACGATTTCTACGAAGTCGCAAGCAAAGACTAGTAACACATTAATCCGAAAGTGCGTCTGTCTGTTCGTTATGCATTCATGGTTAAACTTTAAATGGATTAAATTTTGTAGGTACATGCTTGCGTGCGTCCTGGGGAAAGTCATACTTTAAATCACGGAAAATTTTATAGTTTCCGAGGAAAAAAAGCGTTCTACGTGGAATAAGAAAAATATTAACTTACTTACTTGAGGGTAAGTAAGCATCTTGCTTGCGACAAAATAAAACATGAAAATATACTAAAAGTAAATAATATCTTAGAACACTGAAAAATCGCGGCGCTCAAATCCTTTTAATCAATTGTTTGTATTGCTTTGTCCATAACCTGTAAAGCGTGCGTTTCTAATGATTGACAAGACCGATAACCTCAAAGTTACAAGTTATTTTCCAGCAGCCCTATTAGTCTTAGCTATCGGAGCAATGAACCTGAACCGCTTATTAGCTTATTGTTGTTTCAAGACTCGTGACGCGACAGTTACCTTTATCAAATTTTCAATTAAGGCCTTATTCTGGTAATAACTTATAGCCTTTCAACTAACTTAGGTATAAATATATTGAGTACTTGCGACTTGGAACAGATTTATATTAAATAGACCCTACAGTTCAGCAATGCTTGATTGTAGGTACATGTACTTTTTATGTGAAATTATTTAAAATCAGCATTAAATAAACGCCTTATTTCAATAATCCAACGCCGTTCAGTCTTACACAGTACATTCAATATAATCGGACTTATTCAGAATAATTTAAAACGTGTACCCCATCTAATTACATAGTACAATTACATAGTACAAACAGGGTTTCCATAGCTTAGTTTTAGCTTACCATATGATTCTATATCGTTAACAAATTGTTGTCATCATGGTATAAGTATAAGAGCTACTATAACGTCAAATAAAACAAATAAATGTAATTTAATTTAACTTTATAACGTTTATTTCGAGTAACATTACCCATATTGATTAGAATGCAATATTATCTTATTATCTAATGTTAGTACTGAGGAATCAGTTTCAAAACTTAAACTCTAAATTCGACTTAACTAAATTACACATACTTACGATTATTGGACAGTCGAATCTATTTGACATCATTTTGAGGATGCTGTTGGAGCTGCCTCGCACTCTTCTCAAAAGAGCCGCAACTTTTTTCCTACGAATGGCATGGAAATCATCGGTTTGAGCTCCTGCAAACATAGTCGAGGCGCTACAGTAGCGGGGCAACCCCATCAGCGCCCTGAATCCATTATTGAATTGGACCCGCAGAGCACTGTATGATTTCTGAGAATATTTAACCCATAGGCTGCCCCAAATCCCCAGGATAACACGTTATTTCGCATTTTTACCAGGGTCTTTAGCCAAGATGCATTACGCTAACTAGCGTTTCAATTCGTTCCGGTTTTAAACCAATCGCGTCATTGCTATCATGTTACACTGTGCGGGATTGCATAATCCATGCAGCATTATTAAATGGTAGTAGGTATACCAAATAAGGAAACTGAATAATATTTATGTGTCATGTTACATTAAATAAATGATAAAATTAAATTAAAATTGGTAGATCACGTGACTCTTCGTATGACGTCACGTGATCTACCAGTGACGCGATTGGTTTAAAAACGAATCGAATAGAAACGATAGTTAGCGTAATGTATCTTGGCTAAGGGCCCAGGTGCTTACTCATAGGTGCTTCTTATTGCAATAAAAAACCTTATTAAATCTGTTTTATTTTATTATAGCAATAATTATAAGCGTACACGAAGTGTGCATTCGAACCGTTCCCGGCACAGTCGCGATTTACGTAAACCACGTTTGTCCTCACCTATCGCATCCTGCTAGCCTCGGCTTTTTCTTTTACGCTTTCCGCGTCGAGGCATAATTGCACTAGGACGTACGAGGTCACGAGAATAGGCACGGCTGCGCTTTTTACAAACGATTTATTCTTTTGTCAATATTTTTGATTGCACGATATTTTTAGGCTGTCTATGTTCTTGGGGATTAAACAACCAGTTTTTCTGTGCTGAAGGAACACTAACAGAGTGCTTTCTGTGGTAACTGATGATCTTACGGCGAAGGAAAAACATTAGAAAGAGACTTGCACATTACGCCAACTAAATATTTAAGTAGGGTTATTGCACGAAATGTTCTGCAGAAACAAGGATTATCCGAGGAGGTCCACCTGGATTAGGTAAGATAATTTAATATATTTTAGATTCATAAACTTCGGAGATAAGGAGGGGGAACCGTAATTTTTGTACACTTTTGGTTATAAATCAAAAAGTTTTGAAATGTGCAGGTTGAGCCCTTTCATATGACATCCCACTTGCTATAATCAAATCACTTTCATTTTTCAACCCCCCATTCTAGCCCCTTTTTCAATTATTTGTAAAATTAATTTCATATTTTTTTACTAAAACCAGATGCGGGCAAACAAGTTATACAACTATGCCAAATTTCAAGTTGATACTTTGCTTATGCAGAAAAACTGCTGTGACATACAGACAGACAGACAACGAAGTCTCACCATAAAGGTTCCTTTTTTACCATTTTGGTACGGAACTCTAAAAGTTACAATAAAGTCCTAAGTTCGTAACGCAGAAATCGTGAAAAACTGCATCAACAAACAATATCACACTCCAACAAAAATGACAAATTATTCATACGTGTTCCCCATGTAAGTAGAACTTACGGCACCGCCAGTTATTTCTCTAACTAAGCGCTTAGCATAATATTTTCCTTCTCCGTCGCGGTAAATGTCACCTAGCGCCTTGTGAACCCATTATCATTAATCTTGTAGGAGCACCGCTAAAGATAGCAGATGCTCTCGAGACTTCCGATAGAAAAAACACCAGCGAGCCAATAAAAACGCGGGGATATAAGCCAGGCGAGAGATGGCTTCTATCCTAACATTATATAAAGTGACTTTAGTTTCGTTTAAAATGTGTTTAAGGAAACGTAGCAGCATGCGGGTTACTTGATGAAAATCGACAAAATGACCCCAAGTAGCACAAAAGCTGTATAAGAGCTTATACAGCTATTAAAACTCTATTTATATTTATTTATTAAATCTTTATTGCACAAAAATACAAATTTAAGTACAAAAGGTGAACTCTGAAAAGGTTCTCTACCAGTTGACCATTATAACTCTAGTTATAACTTTTCTAGCGGCTGTATTGTTATACAGCATGAGCTGTTATACAGCTTGTGTGCTGCTTGAGTATGGACTGACATAAGCGGTTGACGCGACTGCTCGTTAGCTCCTATACCTTTTGACAGTTTTCGAAAAGCGCTAAAGTTAGCGTTGTGCATCAAGATGCAAGCCAAGGCTAGGCCACCAGTATAATCCCTAAATGCATCTTCTGCCAGTGACTTGGTCCGCGTATAACTAGTAATTCGCTACACCATTTCGTTGATTATCCCAAAGAAGCTGTGATTTTGCCTGTTTGTGTATTCATTCAAGATTTCACAAGGTTTGCGTTGTCCTACTCTTGTCCTCAGTAAAGCGGCCTAATCATATCGACAATAAAAGCAGGTTTCCTCGGGATAATTTTTCTCCCTTTGTGGTAAATTCCGACTAAGTATAAATCTTTACATTAAAAAATCAAAGCTGCGACGGCTTTTTAATTACTGAAGCATGTAGGTAAATACGTTAATATCTCAACATCGTATAAATAAACGGTACGATTACATTTAGGTTTATTACAGCCTGTTCATTCCATTACAACTTCTAGTAGATAATAAAATAACCTAATACGCAACTTAACCTCCTATAATACGACTTAGCGTGCATTCGATCAAACCTGGGCCTATAGCCAAGATGTATTACGCTAACTAGCGTTTCTTTCCGTTTCGTTTTTAAACCAATCGCGTCACTGGTAGATCACGTGACTCTTCGTATCACGTGATCTGACAGTGACGTGATTGGTTTAAAAACGAAACGAATATAAACGCTAGTTAGCGTAAGGCAACTTGGCTAAGGGCCCTGGCTAATGGTACTCGTACAATTACGAGTAGGTATTTATATGAGCTTGTTAGTAGGGATAAAAGGGTTAAATATCCTTATCCTACTAAAATTATAAATGTGAAAGTTTGGATGGATGGATGGATGTTTGTTTGAATCACGCCAGAACGGCTGAACGGATATATATTTAGATTTGGCACAGAGATAGATTATATAGTCTGAAATAGCACATAGGCTACTTTTTATTCCGAAAAAATTGACAGTTCCCGAAGGAGCAGCGATAAACGACTTCTACGCGAAACGAGTCGCGGGCATATCTCTTACTGTGCTCGTTGTTGTGAATTAATGTTTACTGTTCCTATTTTTGTTTCAAATGCTAGTTATTATTATAAATGTGAAAATTTATTCATTTATCCTCTACCAAGAGAGTCAGTTTAGCAGACAGAAAATGACAAAGGCAACTTTATCCCGGAAAACATGGCCATTATTCTAAAGATCTAGGAGTAAGCTTGCGAGAAGATAGTAAAGACACACGGAACTATAAAAGCTACTTTAGTTAACTGTAAACTTCTTGATGAATTGGATTGAAGGCCATAAATCGTTTTACTGCGATGACTTACGTAGACAGATTAAAAGAAGATTGATCGCGACAAATTTGTAACAAAATTGGTGCAATTTAATTTCATGACACTATCTTTTTTCCAGAGACCGACAGCGCGTGCCGAAACGCACGTGAAAAATTACCGCCGATCACTTCTTCCTTTCAAAATGTATACTGCGATACTTTAATAAATAGCTCGGTCAGACCAGAAGCCGAAAAATTGCTCCTTTATTAAAAGTAGCGAGGCTATATTTAATGGCATTTAGTCCGAATAACACGGAAAAGCTTTAGCTCTATTTGGAACAATTTAGCAGTCAACAAATGCCGTGGTATTTTTAGCTTTCTTATTTAATTAGTTTGTATAAGAACACTAAAAACACGGTGATTTAGAATGACTGTTACATATTGGGTTGGTTACAGGAAGTGAATAGGTAAATCAAAATGAACACGAGCCAACTTTTTGTTAGTGCGCTACGCTTTGCCTTGCGATCCCCTCAGAAATGTTGTGATTTTCTTTCCTTTTTATTTAATTATCATAAACATCGTCTATCGAAATAATATAACCGTATCACAAATTGCACAAGAGGATCCCGAGGAGCGTAAGTACGGTGTTGATGCAAAGCCGCAATATTTTGGCTATAGACTTATAAAGTAAAATGACTACATTTATAAACTAAAATAAGTAACTCGAACTATTCAAAGCCGGTTTTACTAACTTCATAAAATGAAGATGCTTTTATTACAGCTATCAAATATTGTATCTATAAATACTTATAATATACATGCATTTTTATCCTTGCAATAAATGGCTGATCCATGCATATAGCAGCGGCATGTCCGGCGTCCAATTTATCTTGTCCGGAACAATCCAATTATATTTTTCCCGCCAAATAGACACATTCATTGGAGTCGGACATACCACGGGATATTCGTGAATACCCGTGGTTCGTTAATTCCAACTTCTCTTTTATAGCTCGATGTAACAGTGCTTTTGGATTTGCACATTTTACGGTTTTGTACTTTGCTATTTGGTCATTTTAGATCAGCGTTGTTGATTTGGTTAGTGTAAGACATATTTGGCATAAGTCCTTAACTAAAGCACGGACGCATACATTCGAATGCCACGAAGAAGAATTTTACAGGTGGGCGTTTTTCAATAAAATACGCATAGTTAAGGACTAAAATTAACAACGGTATTTTTTTTTCATTCAAAATCCAAAACATGTCTACAAATGTTTTCGGAATGGAGATCATATTATCTCCTTTCCGAAACCATTTGGTGAAGCATGTTTTTTAAAACATTCTCTTAATAAAGGAACATGGATGTCAATTCATTTCAATTATTGCAATAGTAACGTCTGTCCATATATACTGACAATTTTGCCAATGTCAGTGTTTGATATACGGTGTTCGGTTAGGTATTATTCGGTTTTTGATAATCAAGTGGGAGTTCTGTGGCGAGTGTCAATCGCCACACGCTCCGACCACTCCGCCACGCTTAACACTTTTCAGCAGGGAAGCCCGAGATGGCGTCCGACTCCCGCTCAGCAAAAACAATCGGCACTTGCAGCAATACTTCCGCCACAGGAGCGGCACCTGTATGTTTACACATTAAATACATAAACCCTTTGTTCATTATTACACAAATCACGAAAAAGGAGTGCGATGTTTCAGGAACAAAAATTAAAAAAAGAATTTAATCCAAAACCAAACCTCATACGCTTGTCGATTAAACAATCCTTTAGGGAATTAAACAATAGGGAGCAGGGAGGCGAAAACGCGTCCGGTTTCGACTGAGTAAATCCAATTTTATTAGCGTAATAAAAGGCAATCCAATTAAAGCTGGTTTTTGCTTGTGCTGGAGGGCCTCGCTCGAGCTACAGGTTACGGAGGATACTAGTGCCTGCAAGCCCACCCTAACGGAAAGAACAACCAACTTGAAACATGTGTAGCAATTGGATTTTAGCTTCAAAAGGATGTTCGGTGTGTGCATCTTTGTTTTAAAAATAGAACGGTAAAAATTGAACAATAAAATCATAATTAATTTATTTCATCAACAAGGTGACAATATTTATAAATTTTATAATGTAAAAGTACAGCTATGGTGAGCCTTTTGGCCTATGAATTTTTTTAAAAGGTCAAACTTACAGAGACAAACGCGATATTGATATATTTAGTATTCATATTCATAAACACAATTTTATAAATAATGCAATGCGCAACGATGAAGATTGTCAGTGTGGTGATCTGTTGATAAATAACGTATCGTTTACTTTGCACTTATTAATATAACTATTTAATTATTCTCTAATTAAGTTAATATGGATATTGTTCGACAACTTAGTTATTTTTAACCAACTTCTTTGAATTGTCGATTGAAATGAAAATGTACGCAAAGATTGAAAAACAATGTCTCCGTTTCACACTTAATAAAGAAAAGCGGCAGATAATTAAAAAAATTATAAAAATTTGTTTAATACTAGACATCTTTGTAAGTAACACTTTTTTTTGTTTAAATTTTTTTAAGGCTAACTTAATAGAATAGATAGAATTGTGTAATCTTGTTATTCGATTTTTAATTTTAAACTCTTAATATAGGATTCATTATAAAACAAATTTGTCTCCCACGAGAAAATAAAGCAATAAAAAACGCACGAATTTGTAAAAAAAACCAGCAAGTAACACCTTAGTTTTCATAATATTAACTAGAAAAAAATTAAATCTCCTCGATTGTGCGAACTTTAACCCGAACAACACTTAATTGGATTCATTAAACAAATTATCCAAGCAATTATGACTGCTAACAGTTTAGTATGATATTTGGGTCGCGATGTTTCCAACTTAGTATAAAAAGGTTAATTACCAACATTACGCTATTACGCACCGACTTCTATCACGTAACCGCACACCTCCATTACTTCTGTTTGTGCATTCATTTTCAGCAAAACGTTAACGATGTGTTCAATTTAAAAGGCAATTGAATTATGACATGGGTTTCCAAAATTGAAACACGCAAGCGTTCCCTATATTTAATTAAAATACACAGACATTTTTGAGCAATCAATAAATACTGTGCCGTGAATTTCGTTCCATTCGACCCGCCGATTGGTTGTCATTAATCTCAGGCAGTGCTGCTGCTCTTTAATATTAATCATAATTGCTCATTATCCGCTGTACATCACACTTGAAAAGTTTCATTAAAAGTTTAAATCCGATCAAACGCTACTGTCACAAGATAAATTTATAAAACTAAAACCCGACTACGTAAATAACTTAGTATCACATCATCTCTCATGCTGTCTTCATCTGTCACAAAGTAGTGCTCATTTTTCTTTTATATATCATACCTTTACAAAATCTAATCGTTAATCGCCATGTTGGATTTAATATGACGTCACAAAGCTGCTTGCACCATCTACGTTAAATATGTTTATTGTGTCAACCTAAGACAAACGTATTTAACGCAGATGGTGCGAGTGACCCTAAGACGAAGCCAACTACACCTCATTTTGTCAAAATATAATGGATCCTTTTTGCGTCCTCGTCGGTTAAAAATAAAAGTAAAGTCGTTTGTTTATTCGTTGAACATCTCTTCTGACGTCACGGCTCCCCTGCGTTACAACCTGTAATTTTATTTTACAATTAGACTTGCGCGTACAATCTAACAAGCTCTAAAAGGAATGTTTGATACCTTTATCAATTTTGCAGACGTATTTTTAAGTAGAGCTAAAAGCTTTGATATTATGGACGGCCTTCAAACCTAGACTAAACAATTTATTATTTTATAATTTCGCGTAGACCGAGGTTGGTTTTAATTATTTCAAACAACCAAATTTTGTTTATGCTTTCGGAGTGAAGTTAGAATAAACTTGTTCAAGATGTACAAAATTTAAGGGTTGTTGTTAAAGATAAACAAAAATCATTTTGATAGCCTGATTTCTGTATTAATTAAGGGAAGAGGCGGGGAAGGGTATTTGGACCAATTTCTACCTACTGCCGGTTCGTTGGCCTTTCTGTTGCTAATCGTTCCCCAGAAATTACTATTGAACAATAAAACTTTACCATTATTTATGATTAACTAGCTTTTGCCCGCGACTTGCGCGTAGAAGTCGTTCATCACTTTTTCCTCGAGTCTGTCATTCTTTTTTATCAGAAATGGGTTTGCGTTTGATCTCAGTCTCACCTTCCCGGAATAAAAAGTACCCTTCGTGTCAATCCTTCTTTGTGGCAAATTTCATCATCAAATAATAAATAAATAAATAAATATCAGGGGACAATCTCACACCAATTGACCTAGTCCCAAACTAAGCTCTAGGCTTGTACTATGGGTACTAGACAACGATAAACATACTTATATAGAGAAATACATACTTAAATATATAGAAAACATCCATGACTCGGGAACAAATACTCGCGCTCATCACACAAATATTTGTCCATACCGGGATTCGAACCCAGGACCGCTAGCTTCGTAGGCAGGGTCACTACCAACTAGGCTAACTGCGTCGTCAATGGCAAAACTATTCAGCAGTTTAGGCGTGATTGAAACACAAGCGTACAAATTTATTAAAACAATACTACCTACTTGCTTAGCCTACGAGTATACCTACTATAGTAACCCTGTAAGCAAGCTACTGATGCCGAGTTCGATTCGAATACGATTCAATTAACTTAGTCTTTATTAATATTTCTTCAAATCTGTGTCCGTACGCATTCATTAAATGCCAGGAATGTTCATTTCACATTCAAATTTCTGTATGCACGATGTCATTAAGCTACCCCATCTTATTTGCAATATTGATGCAGCCATCGTATTTGCAACACGCGCTGCAGCGAACATCCTATTATTAGAGAATTCAGCTAAGATCGATATCCGGCTTAATTATGCATGCGCCTGAAATACAGGAGCCTTGCTTTTAAATTGCTATAGACTTGGGCGGCGTCTTGAGAAACATTTAATTTGTTGTGATGAGACAGGTGATTTAGATAATGCAGTATTTTAAGTGGTAATACGAGTAGATACTCGAGTTTTTGGAACGAAATTCTTTATCGCGCGTTGCACTCCTGACGCTTGGCGAATGAGAGCAAGGCCGAAAAAATATTACGTTAATATTACATATATTTTATTACATATTACATTGAGCAATAAATAAACTAAACTATTGTTCGAAGTTTCAAACATACGATTTATGGAAGCTGAAAAACCCACACATATTACCATTATTATTATTTGGCCTTTAATTTTTTACCAATAAAAAAAACTTAAAGTCAGTGCATTGCGCTTCTTTTTTAAATAATAGGCATAATTATTTGAAATATATTTCAATAACGTTTCGTTTAACACTTTACCAACAGTACCAAAGTTATCAACTAAAAGTCAATCACCTAAACCAATCAACCTAACTTCCAAAATTATTTCCGTGATCCCATTTTTAATAAAATGCACCGCCAACATAAACAGGGTGGACCCAGATCTTGACGTAACTATAATAATCACAAAAGCAAGTATTCTTTACCTGTATCATTAAAACCTAAATTAATTGATATATTGAAATGTTAAAGATTATCCTGGACCGGAATAAATTTCTTATGCCCAAATATTTTCGTGAAGTTTGGACACTGTATACGCCAAATATCGTGTGTTCGAGCGGAAAATCCGATATCTTGAACCGGAACATTGACGGGTGCTTTAATATGCACGAGACACTCGTCTGGCATCGAGTGCACTTCGAGTGACGGCTGTCATCATCTCATGTAGACAGACAAGCTGAGTAGAGACACAGGCAACGGATTTTAAAACCTTATTCGTATTTTTTGAAAGCTTCGGGATCGTTTAGTCGATTGTGAAATCATGAATTTGTTAAAAATGTTACAAATATTTTTTTTATTATTTGTATTTTTATAACAATAGGCTAAGAAATTGTAACTAACTTAACTATGATCCCAGTTGGTCGAAATAAACGATTTGAATTTGAATTGAATTTGAAAAATAATTAATGCGTAGAAGTCGTTTATCCTTTTTCCACTACTACTTACTTACTAATTACTAATACATTTACAAAACTACAGCAAAATGTTAAAATAACCAACTATAATTATATGTTAGGAGCTGCACAGTGTTTTTAAATATAGTTTTAAAGTTCTTGGAATATTACGTAGATAGATTAAAATTTTAAGTAGTGCTTTTAATTAGTTAAAAAGTTTTAATAATCCAATGGCTCAAACTATTATCATTTACATCATATTTTATTATTTCGTAGATTAGATTTAATAATGAAGTAGGCAGCAAACTTTTTGCACATCTAAATTACTAATTGAGCTTCTAATAGCCTAAAGATTAGCGACACATTTAGTTAAGGTCCCGCCACACTTATCTACGCTGAATGGTGTTTTTATTTAGCACTCTGTTTCTCTAGCTCAGAAACATCAGGGGGCTGACATAAGCGACGTACATTATAAATGACGTAAATTTCTTTGATTTCGTAAATCGCTATGCATGTTGTCTAGGCACCCAGGACGGCTAGCACAAGATATACCTTTCCTACGAGTCTGTCACGATAGAGACGCAAATGTGAGGAAATACAAGAGGTGCTAGCCGCTCAGTCGCTAGATCAACATCGGACGGTGCCCATCGACAGCCAATCGGAGTCGGACGCCGAACGCGCTCGGTTGCTATTCTCACTTTTGTAAGTTTCAAAAACGCATATCAATAAGTCTGGTCACTCCTTAAGGTTAAGTCATGTGTAATTTAGATGCTCAAACCGCATTTAGTGCGTGTTTGGTTATGTAAGTTTTATGTTTGGTTAAATACATGCCGTTCAAATGATAATTTTATCAGAAAAAAGGTTACAACGGTATGCAGGAACGTATTGACCGAGTTTGCGTTGAAATATGCCTATGCGTCGTTTGTACAATAAGATAAACCTTTCTCAACTCTCAACCAATAAAAAAGTGACAGAAAACACCTTTATTTCGATACTCTTTTTCATGTCAATTAACTCGACAGAACCTGAGAAATAGAGTTATCTTCATTATGTCATGCAAGCAACTCGATACACACAACAGACCGTAGATAAAAGTGTTGTTGAGAAAGGAGCGGAACTCAAAAAGGACAAGGGCCCTCGAACCAGAGGAGTCACGTGACAGTAAAGATAGATGCTTATGTCAGAATATATCCGTAATTTAAATTTAAAGTCGCGAAAATAATTTTAGAGACAGTAATAATAAAACAGGTGAGATAATTGCTACGTTTATTGTTTTCGAGATTGCGAGAAAAGTAATAAAAACCTATTATGAACTGCCTGAAGGCAACTTAATATTTTCTTACGATGAAGAACGACTTATTTTCTTTAATTTTATATTTTCTTAGTTAGATCTTAAAGTAATTTACCATGTTTTATTTTTAAATTTCTTGACAGAAATAACAAAACAGATTTTTTTTTATACATTCGGCAAAAGACTTAGAACAAATCGAATATGTAAAATTGGTGAATAATTCAAATGATTGAAAGCGAGAGGAAGTAAGTACGGTGTTATTTACGGCTTCAACCGAGGGTGAATGGTGCGCGACCACAAAAATAATGCTCCTATTAAATTCGGCTGGCATAATAATTAAGTAACAGGCCAATCAAGGCTAGATACGGGTTCTAGTGGATACCATAATAGCCGCCTGAGGTTTCGAAACAGTTGTTCCAGTTAGTAAGGCTAAAGTCAAAGTACAAATTACTGGGACCTGTATAGTACGTCGTGTAGAGTTGCGCCGCGTAGACTCGTATTGTATCGGTAATAAGAGTTATTTGGGAAATTATAAGTTTATTTCAAATGTTTGAGGCATTATTATCTGTTTCTGTCTGTATCTTAAATAAATGATTATGATTACTTTTGGAGATTTATTTATTATTACTCGTAAATAAAGAGGCAAATTTACTAAATCATCAACACACATGAAATTTGAACATAGAGGGTATTTATGATTGAGACTAACAATGCGAAGAAATTTCCGGAAAATTGAACCCCCAAAGGGTTAAAATCGAGATGAAAAATTGGTAGGCATCTTGACTACTAATTATAAGCAAAAAAATGGCGTTTGGGGAAAATCTGAGGTCAGCTAACTTTTTTAAACAGTATTTTTTTCATGTCACCGTCTCTAGCAAAGTCAAAACCAAGAAACTTCAATATTTGATCAAACGCAAATACAGTTCCAAGGTACGGTTGCAACTCTAGTGGTCACTGTCATAATATTTGATCGAATAATACACCGGCGCCAAAGGAATTTTACCCCGAACCGGCTCAGGCCCTAAATAAAGTCCTATGTTTACTGAACAAACATACGGACGAAAACATAAACTACGTAGGTAATGCGACATGCCAAAACCGTGTTATGGACCAAGTGAGGGATGAATACGTCGCATTATTGCAGACAGTTTTTCTGTTTTACTACAGGCTGATTGATATATTGACGTCGTCACCAGTCAGTTTTTCATTGATAGTCTTAATCTTCATTTGCTTAGAAGGGCAGCTATGTTATTCTGTTAAAACAACTGACGACGTTTCAGTTCTACTCAGTCGATGAATATCCGGCGAATTTACATCGTCCGTCAAGGTGGGTAAATGACATTCAACTGCCTGCACTTTCATTTAGTCGCTAGTTTGACAGCTGTTCGTCTGTGAAACCAGCGACTAAATGAATGTGCAGACAGTTGAATGTCATTTACCCACTTTGACGGACGATGTAAATTCGCCGGCTATTCATCGACTGAGTAGAACTGGTTGACGTTTGTGTTAACAGAATAACATAGCTGGGGTCATGCAATATAGAGAACAATATGGAGATTAATCAGTTAGGTACACTATCTAAACAATGTATAATACCTTTGTTAGGTGTGCTTTTAACACAATGGCCTGGCTTTCGTCTTAATTGTATTCAGAAAGGTGTCTTTATAAAGCGGCACGTGGCATATCGAATAAATTATCTAATTCATAGTCTAGGCGCACAATCGAGTTCAAATTAGTGAGTCACTATCTGGTCGATTGAATTTAATTATACAATTGTGATAAGAATGTTTATATTAATTTAAATTAAGAATAACAAACTGCAGAAACGTTGCGACATTATTTGAATAACGAATGAATAATTTGTAAAAGCCTGGAATTTAAATGCGGAATGGAACTATCGTTCTTTCCCACCGCTTGCAGGGGTCAAGATAGACTAGTTCGAAGAAATAATGTCTTGTTTAGAAATACCTCATTCATTTATTGTCTGCCAGCCTTTTTTTAAGCGTCTGATACAACATGGCATTAACCTTCTGTCGTATTTGCCCAAAATAAGTAAGCCTAACTAGGATCTACTCACCTCCATTTTTTTCTTCGACTTTGATTTCTATTTTTTGCCATTTTCTGAGATATGACAAGTATATGGCTAAATATATTTTTACCTGTACGTAGATAAGAGATAGAGTATTGGAACGCCGCCACAAGAGCACAACAATGTTGTATCGAAGCGGGCGGCTCTCGCGCAAGCTACGCGACAGGTGTCCGCGGAAATGTTCGAAACGTGCGGCATTATTATGAAAAAATCTGCTATTTTTAAGACGGCAAATTGCTTTGATTGACATGGTATAACTCTCTATTAGGAACCGCCAATTATAGCGTTTGAGAAAAAATCTAGTACCGCAATTCTGGAATTTCGCTTGTTAGTGTCATAAGTTGCTAGCCGTTATTGCAATCAGAATCAATCTACGGCTACTATAACTAAGAAAATAAAGCCATATATATACGTTTTGTAAATTGGCAATATGCAAAAGTTTAACAACTAGTAAAGCGCGGTATCTTAAATTCCGCCGGTGCGCCGATCTCTTTAACGCAATCTTGTTTGAGATTTAAATCCGTGCCATTGGAGCACGGTTGGATTTCGACACAGGGCATGCCATTCGTTACACGGAATAATTGTCAATATGACCAGCCGTACTGTTTCCGAGCGTTTCCGATTTATCTTGACTGTAATAGCGGGTAATAGGAAATCCTGCGCGTTCTCGTACTTGGTTCCTTTCCAAAGCACAATGATAATTATGTTGCGAAACTGAATGGGTGTGGGAGTGAGCGAGGTTGCCGCCGACCCGCACCCAGGCGCCCGCTACGCACAATCCGCACGCGGCAGCTGCACTTCCGATCGGAAGTAGACGCATTCGTCCACCGCGCGATACTAACATTTTATCGTTTTGAAATTAGATTCTGTCCAATGCATTCCATTTCGTGTTTTGATGTTTGTAGCACTTACCAGCCAACGATCGCAGCAATTCCGTGATCGTGGATTGCCAACGGGATTTCAGCGGATATTGCCGTTTGATCATTTACGGAGCGGCGGGAACGTGGCAAAATTTGGAATTAGGGAAGAATTTTAAACATTTTTTAGGTAATCCTCAGGCCAAGTACTTCGCAAATGCCGGTCCGCGCTCTCTCTTAGAATAAAGAAACAGAAATTTCAGCGAACACGACGGGGATTCATTTTATAATAAGATAAATTCACGACATAGGCATGGTCGAGAATGTGTACATTCGACGAACCCCTACGAAAGACAAACAACGAACAAATCTAAAACTTTTATAGCTGGCAACCGAACCAATAAACGTTTTATTTAAAATTGATTACCAGCGAATAGGTTTTATGAACTTTATTTTATGTCTATTCCCTTTTTTCTCCTCGGGCTCCCTCAAATTAAAATAAAATGGGCAGTTTTATGTAAACATTAAAACCCTGTTTTACGCTAAATTAATTAATAATTAAACAGATGTTAGGATAAGTATTTTTTTATTTTTAACATTGACTTGCAAAGTGACTTTACGAAACGATTTTTTAAGCAAATATATATTATTGAATAAAAAACAAAAGTCGATAAAAACAGAGCCAGTTTTGATTTACATCAACAACAGAAAATAAAATAAAATAGCCAATAGAATGATGACGGTTAATCTATTTTCCATCACGATCCGGTATTCAAAAGAGTTCTCAGCCAATGTTTTAACAAAATCAAATGCAGTTTGGAATATTTATTTACACCTATTATAAAGTTGTTCATAACGTAATATAAATTTGTATACTTTCTGCTAAGCTTATTTCCACCTTCAACGACCAGGAGTTAATTTTGGTTCAAAAAGCTGGTGCTGTTCTATTACATTACAATTTCTAACAAATACGGTCAGGTTTGCCCTGTTCTGGGGCAGACTTGAATGATGTAGGGTTTTACCAACTAAATCTGTTGGCAAATGTCTGTGGGCTTTGGGACCATCAAATAGATCGGACCTTATTTATCGTTGTAATAATTAATGTCGGGCTCAAAAATTTCTGACACTTTTAATGCCTCTAGTAATATTTAGAAACATGGCAATGTGGATATTTACTTATTTGAGTCTAATGTTGGCTAAGATATGTTGCTGGTGTACCTAGAACTTACGCTAACATAAGGTTAGGTTAGTCTAGTCTAGGCTAGTCGTGTCAAGTGTATAATAGTAGTTTATGTGACTGGTGCACAATGAGAGGCATTAAAAGTCGAATGTGTGTTTAAGAAACGAGCTGACAGGCGAGTTTCATAAAAACATCACACGAATGTTTTTTTTGCCTAATTATGTACAGTTACATACACTATTTTATCTACATGCATACTCGTATTATAAACTCTCTATGATGTGTTCAGGAACCGCATGTTACGACCGGCATATAGCGGCATTGATCAATTATTAGGACGTCAAAAATGGCGGCAACCGTTGTTGTTTTTTTAAACTCAAGAGACAATCTAGAGTCGGCCTCTACTATCATATCGTTCGATATCAGGTAACATGCGAGATTTGTCAAAATTGTATACAATTGACATTTCTTTTCGAATTAAATGTCATTTTTAGTGAATTGAGGTCAAATAAAATTGTTTTGTTTTTCAAAGATGTTCGAAATTTGAATGTAATAACTAATAATGATATCGAATTTGATGTTATTATGAAGCAATATTAACATTTTCACATATAAGAAATTTGCTCTAACAAAACAGTTTATCATTATGTTAGTATAATTTGTGGTTTTTGAACGCATTATAGAGGGTTTATGATATGTGTGTAGATAAAACAATTAGCGCAACAGTGTAGTCATTAATCCACTGACTTTACAACGCTCGTGTGCTTTAAGTCAACTCGGCACTGTTAGTGTTGGTACTGTGTATTACTCTAATTTAGCATAACAATTAAAACTTGACCCCAGAGCTCGTGCGCATTACACCGCATTAGGTGTCTATGACCTTGGTTGTCCTGCATCGAAGTACGACCAAGGTCGAGACATGTTTGAGCATACGTACTGGCGGGTCAAGCAACGCTTCACAGTGCCTCTTTATCGACGAGTCCGTCGGGAACAATTTTAACAGAGTTTCGGGACCAATTAAAATAGAATAAGCCTCAAATCAAGGAAAAGTTGAACTACATACAAGTATATTTGCAATGCAATTGGAATGGAGTTATTGGTTTGGTAGCTCGTAACTTTACTGGCAGACGCGAGACGTTTGTTGAGTCATACGAGTATATGTCTAGACTTCGATACAGAATAAATTATGATCCAGCGTATTTATCTAAAACACATTTTTGCTGTCAGCCACGTCGTGCATCGGTAATTTATTAGCGGGATCGGTTGTGTGAATACTTAGTGCCTTATGTGAATGCTTAATTTGGACACTCACGACACTAGCATGTTGGGTGAGGAATAATCTTAAATTTGAACGTCACTGCGCGCACGCAGTCACGTTAGTTTTAGGACTACGTGTATGCACCTTATTTGACGAAAATGGCACTGACTATATATATAAAAATATTAGGAGACAATTGTACTATAATATAAGTACAGACAACGATAAACATAATATTTCTATACAGAAAAAATACCTTATAATATCTAAACCATCCCTAATATACTATAAACAATGTTGCAATGTTGTCTAAGCAATAAAGTATTGAGTATCGAGTATTGACTATTGAGTACTGTTAAAACGCGATGGGTTAGATTTGTCTTGACGATTTTATCTGACGTCATCTGACTAATATATAGTTACATGCGAAAGTTTGTGTGTGAGTAAGTGTTTGTTGACGCTGAAACGGCAGATAGTTAAAAACCTATCATATTTTTATAAAACTTTATGAAAGGTGTTAAGGCCAGTGCCGGATTAAGACTACTTGATGCCATAAGCAATCCACGCCTGTGGCCCCATTTTCAAACAGCCTTACCTAGCAAATTTTTTTTGGTGGTGTTTATGGTGCCCTTCAAGACGTGATGCCCTAAGCAATTGCTTAATTTGCTTTCGGGCTAATCCGGCACTGGTCAGGGCTAACAGAGAAGTGCTACGAATACTTGTGCGAATTAACTATTTACGTTTGTCTGTAGGTTCTCAATGTACTCGGAAAACAATTCTTTATTAGCAACCAGCACCAATTAATAAAGTATTTACATGGAATATTCAAACGTGTTAATTGCGGGCACGTTCCTAAGTAATAACTTTATTGTGACTTATTTAAATAAACCTTAACCTAGGTATATTTTAATTGTACAACTTCTGCGAACTCCAAATCGAGGGTAATGTTTTTCGCGCGTGACTATTTTTTACTGTTATTACAAGACCTTGCGTCTGTTTCGTTCATTTCTTTAATTAAAGTCAAACTAGGTTTACTACTAGCAATTAAATTAAATCAGCACATTGCTCAAAATTTGTCATATGCGGCCTGATTTTTTTGTTTAAAAAGGTACAACTTATAAACGCTTAATTTCATGTAGTAAGTCAGATAACGGTGGTACATATATCGATAACAAAACATGTTTTAAGCGTTATATCAATATCTGTCATATGAATTATTTATCGAGGGCTAGCCGCGAAAGGACCCTTAACGAGTGTAAAAGATATCGTTAATATATTCACCATTGTGCCCAAAAATGGTTAATGTGAATGGCTTATGAAATATTCACATTTTTATTGCGGGCTTGAGATATAACTTATGATCTATTGTCAACGTACATTTTTAAAATAACCAGTAGGGTTAGACATGTTTCATTCTGCAGACGTGAATACCCTACAGTATTGAAAACCTACCAGCAGAACACGTGTATGCTATATGTACATGGGGAAAAGGCAAAAAGTTGTAAAAAGAAATATATTTACTCGTAAAATCGATCCGAAATAGCGAATAGAAAAGAGCTGCCAGGCTAAGGCCGGGAGATCAAGGTTTGCATAATAAAATAAGTAAGCAATGTTTGTTTGTTTGTTTAGGTAAAATCTTGCAAACTGAATTAGAACAACTTCCTGATGTCCGATTGAGCTGAAATTTAGTATACCTACGTAATTTGGTAACTATGAAATAATATGGTACAATGGAGCTGGTCTGATGATGCAATTGGAAGGTGGAAACTTCATTCTAAGTTTACAATTTGATAAATCCGTTCTTAATCGACCGGGCAACATTGGTCTTATCTCTTCATAAAATCTTAATCAAAGAGAATCCAGAAGCACTTACTCGAACTAATCTACTAGCAATTAAAGGTAACTATGCAACTTAATCATTACTTCTTGCATGGCTCTAAGCTAAGGTAGATTCTAACTAAACTACACAACAATTTAGCCAAAATCGCAATGAATTTTTTCCTCATGGTTTTATTAGAAAGCACAGAATTAAATAAAATTTAATAAAAATGCAATAAAACGTAGCAGTCATTTAAAAGTTACTAAAATATTGTCAATGTTGAATGTAATTCAGAAAGATGCTTTTCATTTGCAGCTATTCATCAATTTTATGTCAAAGCATCAAAAGGAAACTATTTCTAAATCGCTTATTGACTTGCCAGCGATACTGTGATAAGGGATCATTCTAATTGACCTGATTCATCATATGGATAAACGTGGATTAAACATCTGTCACTTTCTGACCAGTAGGTATAATACAAGTGCGAGGGTGACGGATGCTTTATACACTTAATGGCTCTGAGGCCCATGGATATTGGTAATCTAAATGCAGGCCAGACACGATCAAGTTTACTGTCAAGTTTGCAGCGGGCTTGAAGAACGCAATTGTATATTAGAGTGAGCACGATGTATTTCCAACTCACTCTAACGTATAGTTGCGTCCTTCAAGTCTGCTGCAAACTTGACAGTACTTGATCGTGTATGGCCTGCACATAGATTGCCTGAGGGGTTGAGGACTGAGGCGGAATGCCTCAGTTATTTCACCCTCTGTGCTATCCTCACACGGAGGGGTGCGAGGGGGGTAGGCACGCCCTGGTTTGCGGCGCAGGGCTACAGGCACACTCCTCTCTGTCCTATCATCACGTCCTCGTCGTGCACCCTGGAAATGCTAATGGTCGGAACGGGCGCCGCACATTTACCATCTACCCCGGACCGTTAGCAGCTAAGAATGGAGGACACCAACCTGGAACGGCGCTCCCACCTTCCAGGGGATCCCTTACCCTATATCCCGTCTATGATCCTGAATTGTCCCACTCCCATCTCTTCCTCCCCTTATCCCCTCCTAGCGATCCTCCCATCTCCATCCCACTCCTCTTCCTTTAGTCAGCAGTCTCAAATCCAGATGGGAGTCCTTTCCTCTGGAGTGGAGGCTGCAGACTAATGTCACCCTGAGCAACGGCTAGTAATCTCACGAATGAATTTCGGGCTATTACTAGCCGCTGAAGAGGGTGACAACAAAAGCCAATCCAAGGTGCTACCGTGCCGAGGGATGCGTGGCTGGGGGCGAGCCCAGTCTCGAACGGTGCCTCTACGAAACCGGGGCGAATCGTAGAGTATGAAGCCCTTCAGACGGTAAGCGGGGCTCTGCCGTTCTGTGACCTTTATTTCCCTAGCTACTCGTGGGATTTGTATGGCTGAAGAAAATAAAAAACTTAGTTTAACAACCATTTCTTCCGTTCTGGATTCTATCCAGGACGGAATTAACAGTAATGAGGCGAGGAGCTCTGCAAAAGACTCCACTACGCCCGATCAAAGCCTGGAGGTTGTGGAGATGGCGATTGTGGTCGACAGAGACGATTCAAACGTCTCTGGAACGCCCGATGTACCTCTCCATACCGAAGGGCAACGTAAGAGACTTTCGGGAGCTGCGCGAAAGCGCTTCCGCAGGCTGGTAGGCAGTGCAGGGGTAGCCGTGGAGCAGGCCCTGGAAATGTGCCGAAAGCCGTGGAAAGACATCCCTGTGAAGATGACGTCTTCGGAGAAAGCCCCTGTCAAGAGGGGAAGATCCGAAGAAGAGTCTCCACAGGAGCATGCTAAGAAAACCCCGAAATTGTCCCTTGAGGCTACTGGCGGCCAAAAGCCCCCCAGCTTTAAGGACGTGGTAGGGTCCTCGCGCGTAGGGATCCGTAATTCGGAACCTATGAGCGAGGACCAAATGAAAGTGGTCCATCGCCATCTGAACTTAGCCATTGCAGGGCAGTGCTCGGATGGTGACGGACCACAATTTTTGGGTTTCACCCACAAGACGGGGTGGATCCTGGTGACATGCGTCAACCAGCGTAGCCAAGACTGGCTTGTGGGTGAAATCCCTAAGTTGAAGCCGTGGCCGGAGGCGAAACTCTCCGTCATTCCGGAGGGAGAACTGCCCAAACCAGCCACGGCCATCACTTTCATCCCGGAGTCGGAGGCGGCCTCTACGGAGGAGGCTCTAGCCCTACTCAGGGCGCAAAACAAGGGCCTAAACACCGGGCTCTGGAGGGTCCTCAGCGACAGGGTGGAACAGGGAGGAAGGATAGTTACCTTCTCCCTGGACGAACCCTCCGTTGAAACCCTGAAGGGCACAGAGAATGAGGCGGCCCTTGGGTTCAAAAGGGTGTATTTTAAAATCAAGGGCGGGCCAAATGCTCCCCGGATCACCCCTGCGGTTCAATCTGCTGCTCCAACTCAGAGTGCCCCCAAGTCCCAAGGCTCTAAAAGCCGTGGTGGCAAGGTCCACACTGGGGATGGAGTAAGCGGAACGGTCACCGATCGGGCCAGGCCCTCAACCTCGACAGGTAGAGGTCGACAAACGCCTCTAGCAGCGAGGGGCGGGGGGACCCGACCGGGTACAAAACGGGGGAAGTAATGGCCCCCTCCACACCGGCGAGGATCCTGCAGGCGAACTTGCACCACGCAGCTGCTGCGTCAGCAGTGATTGAGTGCCGCCTAGCAGGAAACACCGACCTCGCCCTTATACAAGAACCGTGGGTTCGAAACTCAACCATTCTCGGACTAAATTCTGTTGGTAAGGTTCTATACAACAGCAATGGAATAAAGCCAAGAGCATGTATTGTTTTCAACAAAAACATTAACTTTCTACCTGTTCCAGAGTTATGTACTGATGACCTTGTAGCAGCGTATGTGACTCCGAAGGGATGGAATGGGTCAAGAGTAATTCTGTGCTCGGCCTACCTCCCTGGAGACAAAGCAGACCCCTCTGCGGAACTCATTCCTGTGGTCGACTACGCCCGGAAACATAACGCAGAACTACTGGTGGGATGCGATGCCAACGCCCACCATACCAACTGGGGGAGCACCGATATCAATAGTAGGGGTGAGTTACTGCATGAATTCCTACTAACCAATTTCCTCCAAATCTTAAATCTAGGCTGTGTACCGACCTTTAATACCAGAGCGAGGAGTGAAGTTTTAGACATAACGTTTGCCACTGCAAAACTTGCCAGGCACATCCAAAACTGGAAGGTAAGCGATGTGGAATCTTTGTCGGACCATAAGCATATTTGTTTTAACCTGACTAGTAATCTGAGTAATCAAACTGTTACTTTTAGGGATCCTAGACGCACCGACTGGGAGGGCTATCGCAACTCTCTAGATCGGAACCTGGATTCAGTCGCTAAAAGTATAAAAACGCGGGAGGGCCTGGAATTTGCGGTAGAGGTTGTCTCAAAAGGCATATTACAGGCCTATGAAGAAAACTGTCCTCCCAAGGTAAAAACAACCAGGCGTACGGTGCCGTGGTGGAACTCTAAGCTGAAAAGGCTCAGGGATAAAACACGGAAACTATTCAATAAGGCTAAGAAGACAAAGGAGTGGGAGGTCTATCGGAAAGCCCTAAATGAATATAGCAAACAGATTAGGAAGGCTAAAAGGGAGTCATGGAGGAAGTTCTGTGAGGACTTAAACAACACACCTCAGGGAGCAAGACTTCATAGAATACTTGCCAAAGCTAAACCTAACCAAATTGGTCTACTAAAAAGACCAGATGGTTCCTTCACCAACAATGAAATGGAAACATTAGAATTACTGGCAAACACTCATTTCCCGGGAGCTGCGAACCCAAGCGAAGTTAACGCTGTGGGAGTTTCGTATAGACCCCATCCGGAGGACTGGAGACAAGCAGCCCTAGTCGTAAGACCGGGAATAGTGAGATGGGCCATAAATTCATTTAAACCCTACAAAACGGGTGGTTTAGATGGCGTAAGCCCAGTTCTAATACAACGTGGTGCGGACGTCCTAATCCCTTATCTGGTTAAAATCTTCAGAGCCAGCTATGCCTGGGGATACATACCGGAACAGTGGAACAAAGTTAAGGTTTTATTCATACCTAAGGCTGGGAAAAGGGACTATGCTTTAGCAAAGTCCTTCAGACCAATAAGCCTATCATCGTTTTTACTTAAAACCATGGAAAAGGTAATAGATAAATATATTCGGGAAACCTGTCTTAAAGACAAGCCTATCCATGACAGTCAGCATGCCTATCGCAGTGGCAGATCAACGGAGACTGCCCTGCTGAACCTAGTTGATAGGATCGAAAAGGCGCTGGAAGATAAGGAAATTGCTCTCACGGCATTTCTTGACATAGAGGGCGCCTTTGATAACACTCCCATAGGAACGTTGGTTAGTGGGCTGGCTGTAAAAGGCGTAGACACTACCACCATTCGTTGGGTACAAGGGATGCTTTCGAATAGAGTGGTTCAGCTAGAACTACTCAACACTACACTAGAGGTGACCACTGTAAGAGGTTGCCCGCAGGGAGGTGTATTATCTCCACTGCTCTGGACTCTTGCTGTGGATGGACTTTTGCATAAGATGGCAGAACTTCGCATTGATACGCAGGGGTACGCTGACGACCTTGTGATTACGGTGCGGGACAACTGCCAAAGTACATTATCGTACCTAATGCAAAAGGCTCTAAACAAGATAAACTCGTGGTGTAAAGATAATGAATTATCCATAAATGCGGATAAAACCATTATTGTCCCATTCACGAAGAAGCGGAAACTAGACAGGCTTAGACCGCCTATCATGAATGGGAAAATAATACCGTTCTCTTCCGAGGCCAAATATCTGGGAGTTACACTGGACCAGAAACTGACCTGGAACTTACATGTGAACGGTACTTTACAAAAGGCTAAATCAGCTCTGGCGATTTGTTGTCGGCTAGCAGGAAGCAGATGGGGACTAAAACCCAAAATTGCACTCTGGCTCTACACATCCATAGTGAGGCCAATGGTGTCTTACGCCTCAGTGGTATGGTGCAGAAAAGCGACACAAAAAACTGTAATCTCAAAACTTAGCAGTCTTCAAAGAACTGCCTGTATTATCGCTACGGGAGCCATGTCTACCTCTCCAACATTAGCTCTGGAAGCATTGCTAAACCTGCCGCCCCTGCACCTGTACTTGGAAAAGGAGGCGAGGGCTAGTATGCACAGAATATCGAGCTTGAATAAAGGGAACTGGCTTTCCCAAAATATGAGATCCCTCGAGAACTCTATAAGCGATATTCCTGTGATGGGGATGCCATCTGACACCATGACCCCCAAACACTGTCCACAGAAAATGTATTCTGTGGAGCTCCCATCTCGGGATGATTGGCAAAACAATCGCATAACATGGAAACCAGGCAGCCTAAAGTGGTACACTGATGGCTCCAAATCCGGTTCTGAGGTAGGCTGCGGAGTATACGGAGAGGCGCCTAAAACGGCGTTAAGCCTGAATTTAGGCAAGTACTCATCCATATTCCAGGCGGAGGTGTACGCCATAATTGAGTGTGCGGCAGCCAATCTGCAAAGCAACTATCTCAACAGTACTATCTATATCCACTCGGATAGCCAGGCAGCTCTCTTGGCTCTAACCTCTGATGTGATAAACTCAAGGCTGGTCGAGAACTGCAGGCAACTTTTAAACACCCTGGGTGCAAAAAACAGGGTAATCCTACGATGGGTCCCAGGGCATGCGGGCATCGTCGGCAACGAGAAAGCAGACGAACTTGCACGAGTAGGAGCTAAGGGAACACAGTTTGGACCGGAGCCATTCTGTGGCATCCCCAAAAGCCTAACAAAACTCACCCTGCGGACATATTGCTATAATGCAACCATTCAACATTGGAGGGTAACTCCAGGCTTAAACCATTCCAAGGCCCTGATAAGAGCATTTAGCAAAAAGGCAGCTACGGAGGCCTTAGCGCTAAGTAGGAACAAACTTCGCAACCTGGTTAGAGTGCTTACAGGGCACTGTTGCTTAAACAAGCACATGCAGACGATTGGGAAATGTGACACAGGGTTGTGCAGACTCTGCCATCTGGCGGAGGAAACACCCCTGCACATTCTCACCGTCTGCCCGACCATAATGCGTCATCGTAGCTCTTCATTGGGAAAGCACATAATGTGCCCAGAAGAGATCAAGTATCTCGGCGCCAAAAAAGTCCTGCAATTCCTAGAATTAACAGGGCTTAGCGGAGAACTGTAGGTTGTGGCGATCACAATAGATCAACTCTGGTCGCAGTGATACTAGGATATATTTAAGCCTTGAATAGCCGCTCCCTGAATAATAATAATAATAATAATCCTCACACGGAAAAAAATCAGTGCAAATACTATAAAAAATAAGTATCTTTATTCACCAATAATAAGCAAGCACACATAAACAAAATAAAATAAAACATAATTGTACAATAATGAAAAAAAAATGCTGGGGAAAAGTTTGAGTTGATACGGTGAGACATACAGTTGAATTGAGAAAATCCTCCTTTTTTGAAGTCGGTTAAAAAGTCAGCTGCGGTCATTACATGCTGGTGCTGATTGCATGAATCTATTAGGAAAATTAAGTGTGAACTCTTGGAGACGTTTCCGTTAGCTAAAAAAATTCATGAAAGCTTTTATTGTCAACCGTGCTATTAATATGACTCAACAAGTTATTCCCGCCGTGTTGACCTAAAAATATTTTTGTTTAATTTATTTAATCTTTATTGCACAAAGATTATAAAAGAGTACAAAAAGTAAATGCTTAAATGAGATTTCCTTCTAGTTTGTTTAGTAAAAACTCTTATTAAAGGGAATAGGTAAAAGCTTTAATAACGTAATGTTTAGAATCGACAACAATGCTTGATGTAGCGTTATCTAGCGAGCAATCTATTCTGAACTAATGCCTAGAGCAGGGAACTGCCAGGGCGAAGTTAACTTTGATTGTGCCCGTACAGTACAGTCCTGCTATTGATATCGTTACACAAACTTGTTATGCGCTTATAACTAATTTGATAGCTTCGCTGTACTATAATATAATTATAGAGGGACGGAGAAACAGTTTATATTAGACGTACTAGGTTAGCGAGAGTTTCAGGCGTGCCTTAGACTTTGGTTTAGGTAAATAGAAGACTAAAACTGGATGCCACATCGTGAGTGTGTGTGTATCATACTTCGGGCTTATGGCTTAAATTTGACAGGTGCCAGGGAAATTAATATACATCTATTCCATATTCTAACGTACTCGTACTGAACGCTTAAGGTTTAAAATAAAAGTATCTCGTCCTGGCTTTTATTACCGTTTATTACTAAGCGACTTTATCCGGTATTGCTAGAGTAATGAAATAAATCGTTCAAATCTACTAAAAACCTGTGCAAACTAGCGTTTTTGACCGATGATCTTAGAGCTGAAAACGCTAGTGTGCACAGTGGCTCTAAGATAAGCATGATATTTAATTACACTAACAACTTTTTATTCGTGCTGTCACTTTATTCTTGTGATGCATGTTAGGCTCGCTGGTATCTTTCTCTCTTTCTCTCTCTCTCCCTCCTTCAAGGACATTTTAAAAACTGATGAAACTTTTCTCCCGTAATAATTATAAAATCTTTTGTTTGTTTTTTGTAACGCGTGTGCGTATGCCAATAAACAGTTAAATACCAGGATTGCGATTTAATTGTTTATTAAGGAGATTCTGGAGAACACAATGACCGATCCTGGAATACCCTTATTTAATATATTTCCAGAATCTCGTGATTATTCTAAAAAAACATACTTATGTTCATTATGATAATTTAAATTAGTGAATAACTACAATTAAATACCTATAGCAATATTTCACTTGAAAATGTAATTCTGTTATTAATTAATTTTTTGGGTCTTTCAGCAGCTTTTGTCTATAAAACCGTAGCTGAAAGTATTTTAAAATCATCGTATAAAATTAACATTGAAACATTTTGTAAATATCCATGTTCTGCCTATTTAGTATTGATGTCCGGGATATTTATTTCACACAGCATCCATTATTGTTTCTTATAACCGCTCGTTTAATATTTACCCAATTTACTAAATGAATACTTCAAACATGCAGAAGTAAGTCGTGATCATACTATTCCCATTACAGTAACATCAAAGTTATTCGCTCATCACGAATCTACGACCCGCGACTAATCTTCGAGAATGAGAACCATAAGGTCAAGCGCACAATAATATATTATTATTATTATTATTATGTAAATACTTAATTATAAAATACGAGGTAAACAATTGAATTTGTAATTTTGGTTTACTAATGATTTGAAAAAATAGACACGTCATACCAACAGAATGCAATATTAGAAGTACCTAATGGACCCTCACGCAAAATAGAGCCTGTTCAGATGACGCGTTTTACGCTCGCGCGTAGACACTCGCGCGTTTCCAAGATTCTACTCGTAGAGCTACATACATCCCGTCCAGATGCTGCCGCGCGTTTCCTCCTGGACGGGATGTATGTAGCTCAAGTATCTCGGGAACGCGCGAATGTCTACGCGCAAGCGTAAAACGCGTCATCTGGACCGGCTCATAGCCGCACGACGTCGAGTTGCGGAAGTAATGCATCGGATGGCTTGCCTACAAGCATCACTTATGCAGTCTGGAAATTGCAGTTTTGAGGTTGCAAAATTCTATGAGCCCACTAAAGGGTCAGTTCACACTGAGACGCGACGCTTGAAGAGTCCAGTTATTGTTCCACGATTCCGCGCGGCGTCGCTAGGCGCAGCGCGACGTAGCGCGAATTCTTTCAATGAAATATGTACCTTTTTGTGTAGTAAATAAAGTTATATATTAAAGTATTATCTATTTATAAATAGGCCGCTCGGTTACATAGTGAACAGTACTTACTCTACCTGGCACGCTTCGTGCTTATAATGTATCTACATCTTCAAATCTCATTGGAGTATAATGAACAGATGTGGCGGTTTAACCTTCCGGTTAAATTTGGTACAGTTATTACCATAATTTGAATGCATACATTTATAACCATAGCATAATTATAATATTCGGTAACTATAAATAACTGCGTTTGCCTGCGTCTTCGCTCGGGTAGTTCTTGTTCTCATAGCAACTAAAAATGCCAAATTTCATTAAAAACTTGTGCAGCCGTTTACGCGAAATTAAAAACAAACTTCCAAACATTAATCACAATTTCCATATGATTTTTATATCCACATGGCATATGAAAGATAGTTCTAATGATTTTTTTGGAAAGCCTTAAAACTAAACATACAATTTATATTTGAAGACTGATAGCTTCTCACACAAGAGTTTATTCATATAAAAATGGTTTCGTTAAAATCGTATAATGTCACAAAGAATTATTTAAACGTTAACTTTATTGCACCCTTATCTGAAGTAATAGGTAGCTCTCTATACAGGCGTCTTTGTTCTGTTTCAATTAATATCGTCCTGCAAAAACCCCAACACAGTCGCATAAACAATCACCTGCATGCGACAGCAGCCTGAAAAGATACAAACGGTATCGGAGCACTATCGTCCCGGGCAGTTCGAATGTTCTTATTTACGGCCCGACAAAGTGGACTGCGGGCTCGGTTCCACTTCGTCACGCTATTAGTAGCTTGATAGATTAAGCTATGACTGGATTATGACTGGATAACGCTGCTTTTCCACCAGAGATGTGCTAACCTGCAATACCTGCATAGCTAAGGTTGTGTTGATTATGATCGTTAATTTTATCTGACTTCAAAAAAGGACGAGGTTCTATGTTTTTTTTATGTATGTTCACTGGTGTCTCCGTCGATTGCGGACCGATTTTGAATATTTTTTTTTGTTTGAAAGGGTATACTCTCGAGATGGTCCCATTGTCACTAAGACAGAAACTAATGATGGGATCCATTAGGAATCGAGGGAACTCCTCAAAAGTTATAGGCACACATACAGCGATTTTGGTATTTCCTGTAAGACCTTAAGAATTTACATTCTAAAAGCACCTCTTGGTGAAGAGGAACTGATGATTAAGACCAGAGATGACCACCGGAAATCTTTAGTCGTAAATGTTTCAAGGGTAGCGATGAGATTATGCAGAGTATGTGTGACAATTACAACAGAACAAATTTATAGATACCTAAATAATTTTGATACTTTTTGACAATAATTGTTATTTATAATACCTATGTAAAAGTAGCACAAAACCGACTGTCGCAGGTAAGGCCCATGTCAAGCAGTGGACGTTGTTCGGCTGATATTTGTGGTAATGATGATACCTATGTGATTATTTGCTTATTATCGGTCACAACATGCCATGAAGTTTCAAAACTAAACACAGACCGACAGATAGACGCTGCAAACGTTGTTTTATTATTTTTAGAATTTTTACCTAAATTTTGAACAAATCCTCGCGTTTCGACTAGCTCTACCTCTTTAAAGACATATTAATCTGCCTTCCAAGTTGAAATATACTTCGCTAAATGGGATATTCGGAGCGTCTTGCGCCTAACAAGTGTACGTAATAATTATCTCGCACACTCAGAGAGTCTCGTAAGTTCCCTGCTAACGTATTCACCGAGATTAAACCGAACAGTGTTATCAAGTAATTGCGGGCGGGATTAATATAAATACGTAATTGTATTGACGTAGATACCTTTGATGTAAATTAATACGTTTAGTGCCTAAAACTCGATATAGCTCTATTAGTATAGAAATCAGAGAACTTGGCATATACTCGTATGTATGTCCTTCTTAATTAGCACTACATTTTGTTTGGATTAATAGGTATGATGATAGATCAAGATGTGTACAATATTATATACAAAAAATCGTTCAAGTATTTTATTTTAAAAGCTTTTCATCAGGCCCTTAAAGTTAGTTAATAAAGACAGCCTATGTTGAGTTTAAGTGGAAATATGATTTTAATAAATTATCCTGGAATGAAATATGAAAATGGAAGCTTCCCCCAATTCATTCATGTTTCGAGCAGGTGTTACGAGTAGGTACAGTGTTAGGTTTTAATTGATTTACTTAGTCCTGATATACGAGTATATTGCCATAAATAAAATCACTCGACATGTTTACTTACGTTACGTATTTTTGAGGTGGTTTTTAGATATTTAAATAATGTGTATGTCTTGATGAATTTTTGCACACACTTAACATTAACATATAGTAACCTAAACATAAATTGATTTGGCGTAAAAGCTAATTTAATAACTGTTTAGGTAACTATAATATGTATAATGTTAATATTCAGTAGTTAATTCATGTTATTCCTCCCAATTTGTGCACACATAATTCTGTTTACTTGGTAGGCCTCAGTCAAACGCCTGGTTGTACTGATAAGGTAGGTATGTACATTTGGTGTAATCACCTGCACTGCATATAACGCGGGTTTATGTACGGCGGTACATGATTAGAGACTTAATGTAATTGGTTAACTTATGTATGGACGCCTGTTTTCGACATTGCCCATTCAATATATACAAGGTGGGCCAAAAGAAGTCATCCGATGTTGTTTGACTCTCTTTTTTTGAATTGTTACGCAAAAAAATAGACACGATTATTCCGCGTTCTTGGGGAGTGTATCGCTCCATGGCTTGTTCACTTGTATTTTGCATCTGTCAAGTCCACAAATGTCAAAACAGATTTGACATTGGCGACTTTGCAAAAATGAGAGCATCTTCCAATAGGGTGATTTCTTTTGGCCCACCTTGTACTTCCGATCGTTTCCTAATTCGCAATATTTTGTCTCTTTTTACCCGACCCAAGGACCCGTGGACTCACGCACCCATTTAAATGTCATGTCATTCAGGGTAACACCTGTATCTAAGTATAGTGTTAGCAAATTATGTTGCGTCTCTCTGTATATTTCTGTGCTATCTCCTAAATAAATAAACAAATATATTTTTTTTTACTTTTTTGATTTTTTTTCCTTTCTTGTAAAAGCGAGAGAAGGGCCAAACAACATTATACAAGATGATTAAAAATAAAAAGAAATCAAACCGTCTCCGCGCTTTACAGAGACGCGTACACTAGCAACGACAACCACTTGAAAAGCTTTCAGTTGTGATTTAATAGTGTGATCTCAGAACAAAATGTCATTTCGCACAATGTCGTCGCGTGGTTCATATCGCCGTCCTTAGTTTTATGATCGCGAAATAAAAGACGTATTTTAAACAATATTAAACTACTTTGTCACTAACTTGCTACTTCAGAAGTTTACGATCGGGATCTAAATGCAACGCTGGATATTGCAAATGCATTTCTATTAATAAAAATGGCTTCTATTAATATAATGTTAAAGGAATATTTCTTGTGCTCCTCTTTAGAACATAATAAAATAGACATCATTAACGCTTCTGGTTCAATGTTGTTTTAACAATTGTCAACATGTCATCTTTCTTTAAGAATCTTATTGGATTTTTATGACACGGACATAGATACTGTCAAGTGAATACTACTACCATCATAGACAATGCAATAGAGAGGCTCAGGTAATCTTTTTAACTAATAGATACTTAATGTTAAAACTGTCTATTATCTTATCAAGTTATAAGAGTCGTGATAATGTAATAACCGAACCAAGCTTAATCTACATACGACACGAACCTCTACATTTGCATAAATTTCTTTGTTCGCCGCCGAACATGAGAAGTTGACTCGCAAATTGCTCCGGTATAAATCAAGCAAACTTCACGAAAACCGATTAATTGGTTCAATTGTCTGGATAGGTTTGACATCGCATAATCTGTAGACAAAGTTTGTATGCAAAAGTCGCTCTAAAACTCACTTCACCATTGGATTGTCTACGGGGCGAAGTTTGATAGCTTTCAGAAATGTAGTTAGATATGAAAGTTCGCATACGCGATGAATTTATTGCGGCTTCAATATACTTAAACCATTCTAGACACGTAATGCTTTCAAACAAGCCACTTCGCTAATGTTCACATTCGTTTTTAAAATTCACCTCACCCAGATAGCACGACTAAGTTAAATGTTATTCATCTCCGTTAGTTCTTAGTGCTTTTGCGAAGTTATTTACTGCCTTTCCCTGAGGCTGATGATCTATCACGGTACCTACTTTCTTTAATAGCATTTTAACGAACGGCTTGAGACTTCACTGCGCCGTGTTTTAATTACAAGTGCTTTAAGATGACCTCACATTGTCATGCGACTATACTTTCTGCATCATTAAATGGAACTGCATTTTGAGAAAATAATTAAGCATTTTTATCAATTACAAATTAGTATCGGAACAATTGGATCTTCCGCAAAGTAGTTGAGTTTCTAATAGTACAAAAATAACTATTATTTTTCTATTACTATGTAATTGGAAAGTGTGAGTTTGTTTTTCATAGAAGTAGGAAGTGTTGGACCTACAACACTTCCTACAGTAAACTTAAGTAACCATCTAATAAAAAATCAAATATGCCGATAGGTTTCCGCAACCGGCAATTTACTCAAAGGCATGCAACGCTTCGAAAACTGTAATTGTTCTGCCGTCACGATGCATTCAGGGCGTGGGATCAGTTCAAAGGGCGCGTCAGGTATCTTTGCCTGCGGTACCTTTGCATCTAAATCATCATTCATATAGACAAAGACGTCGAACTCACTTCCTATAGTTACGTCTAATTTTTTACTGTAAGTGTGACACCTTGGATTATTTGCTTATGATACCTTAATGGTAGGACAATTTCCCGACTCCATTTGAAAAATATTACATGTAAGACGGTCTTTAACAACAGTGAACGCTTTTAAACCTTACAGCAAGGTTTTAAATACTAGTGAGTGACAATATATTATCTGTAGTGACAGTGACAAAGCAGAATAGGCAGACAAAGAAAGAGGAGTATCAACAAATCATTACTGATTTTTTGTTAAATACCTATGTTAACTTGGGTGCCAAAGATTTTAGGGCAGAGAGTTGAAAGATCTCTTAAGGCTACGGTATCGCGTGCATACAACGCTTTTGTATGTAATTGTGTTATTGAACCCAAGTTGCGTGCACTTTTAACCTTTCGGTAAACTAGTTAGCTATAGCGAAGGTGAATGTGTGTTACCTAGGGATCAACTTGATTTTTAATTTCGATAATATAGGTTGAGGTTTGCGTGTTTATGAAAATTATATTAAAACACACATTTTGTAATTTATGTTTTAGATCATGACATGACTACTAAATCCGAAGTTTGGAATAATTCATATCATCCAAAATTAACATGTTAAATGATTTCTAGTGACATGAACTGAAAACTAGACACCAACTTTGTTCTTTATTTGCTAACCAAGATTATTAGTAAACCACTGCACTTAGCTATCAAGTTTAATAAGGAACCTTCATTTTTCGTTATAGCAATTTCTTCTTTCAATGAAACCTGAAACTCGCAGCATGGCCGAGTATAATCTCCCATGAGTTTGTTACAACGTACTTCCCACGTTGCTGACTTTTAGCAAATATTTTTCTGGTAACACAATACCCTTAGCAAGCAAGTCTGAGGCAATTGCTTGCAACTTAAGCCGTAACGTTACTTGGGAACCAACGCTCAGCAACAAAGACCGAACTTCACACCAGCTGTTACTCCCCGATAACCCCAGTTGGATAACTCTGCAAGTTATCTTCGATATGCAGTCTTCTTTAAAACAGGTATAAATCTCTGGAGATGCTCTCACCGATAATAAGTCACAGGACAATTAACCTCTTCTCTGAATTGTCAGGGAAAGTTTCAAGTTTTAATCCCTAAAAAGCATGATTTTATTGCGAGAATAGGACGTTTCTGTGATCGAGAAGAAACGGTGACCGGTGTTTTAAGTGAAGATATCAGACATGGTTTGAAGTTAGCGAGGAATAAGTGGGTTAATGTGAATAACGAGGCTCGTTGCGGATTTTCACTTTTTTTTACATATATCTTCACTTATATTTCACTGTTCACATAATTTAATCACGACAATAAATTTCCACCTCAACGATCTGTGTCAATCATGTTATCGTGACAATCTAAGAGTGGCAACCTGTGAAATGAACAGTATTTTTTGTTGTTGCAACTTAGACGAACAAAAAACTCGTAGTTAATAATCATTATCATATCAACGAACATAAATATTAGATTGGTCAGTAGTGAAGTGTTCAGTAACAGTGTCATGTAATCCATTTTGTTTATCTAAATTTGAATCTTCAATCACGGCGCGGCGAGTGCGCACATGGCTCCATTTGTCACAATCAATCATTGGATAAGGTCGCGGGCGCAGGTGTCTATTGTCCGCACACGTTCTAACTTCTTTACAGTTTTATTCAATTTGATCGTGTTATATTGGGGAGTTTCCTTTCAATTTCTTTTGGAAGTCGTGTGTGATAATACACGAAAATGTTACAAACATGTCTTGAAAATGATTCTTCATCATTCTGTCACACTGTCGAGTATAATAGCCTCTTCTTTTTACTTCCTTTCCTCCCTGTCCAGTAAATATTTTGGCCAATCTCCCTCGAAATTCTAGACCGTCCCGCCATCTCATCTTCTTTTTGTCTGTACTGCTGTCCGTCTGTAAATTTGCCAATCAGTAGCCGTTGTAACCCATAGTCGACTATTCGTTCAGCATTTTCAGTTGTTTTAATATACCTCATCATCATCATCAACAGCCGCAAGACGTCCACTGCTGGACAAAGGCCTTCCCCAAGGTTTTCCACAACGATCGGTCCTCTGCTGCTGTCATCCAGCGGTTTCCCGCGATCTTTATCAGATCGTCGGTCCACCTTGTGGAAGGCCTGCCGACACTCCGTCTCCCGGTTCGCGGTCGCCACTCTAGAACCTTTCCACTCCAACGGCCATCGGTTCTACGAGCGATGTGCCCCGCCCACTGCCACTTAAGGTTTGCTATTCGGTGAGCTATATCAGTTACTTTAGTTCTCCTGCGGATCTCCTCATTCCTGATTCGATCTCGCAAGGAGACACCTAGCATAGCTCTTTCCATCGCCCTTTGAGTGACCTTGAGCCTTCTTATGAGGCCCATTGTAAGCGACCATGTCTCAGATCCGTATGTCATCACTGGCAACACACACTGATCAAAGACTTTTGTTTTGAGGCACTGTGGTATTTGAGACGAGAAGATAGTGCGTAGCTTACCGAACGCTGCCCAGCCGAGTTGGATTCGACGATTGACCTCTTTCTCGAAGTTGGACTTACCTAACTGGATTTTTTGTCCTAGGTATACATAGTCGTCAACAACTTCGAGAGTAGAGTCTCCAACTTTGACAGGAGTGGGTACGACATGGACATTTGACATGATTTTCGTCTTGTCCATGTTCATTTTAAGACCCACTTGTTGAGAGACTCTACTGAGGCCATCGAGCATTGTACCGAGGTCCTCCAGGGTCTCAGCCATGATGACAATATCGTCGGCGAATCGAAGGTGAGTGATGTATTCGCCATTTATGCTGATGCCAAAACCCTCCCAGTCCAGAAGCTTGAAAGCGTCTTCCAATGCAGCAGTAAACAGTTTTGGAGATATTACATCTCCCTGTCTCACTCCTCGCTGCAATTGGATAGGCTTCGAGTTCCGGTCCTGAAGGCGAACTGACATAGTGGCGTTTCTATACAAACACTTTAACACCTCGATGTATCGATAGTCGATTTGGCACCGCTGAAGAGACTGCAGTACAGCCCATGTTTCAATCGAATCGAAGGCTTTCTCATAGTCCACGAACGCTAAGCATAGTGGCTGGTTATACTCCTCGGTCTTCTGTATAACCTGCCGCAGCGTGTGGATGTGGATTAATATACCTACTACCTATTAATAATACCTACTAATATATCTACTACAAATACACAAATAGGTCTGCCCAACATTCCCTAATAAAACGGAAAACCTTTTTTTAACCCACAAAGAATATTATTTTCTGAATTAAGTACGAAATATGAGTTTGAATATTATTTTTCATCATGTTACTGATCTTGGCTTTATTACATGCAAGAAAGTAGGTAATTGATTCCAAACGTGATTTAATTATCCTATTTAAGGAAAACATGCACAATTATCTGCTGTAGCAAAACACATACATATTGTTTTCAAAGGCTAAATTTAACTTTGAATTCAGAAGCATTAAGGAAATTCTAATTTCTCCATCGATTAACAAAACAAAATAAAAGACGATATACATACCCGTGTGTTTTGGGTATGTGTGATGGATGTCTAAGGAACAAAAGGTTTCAGATAACACGGGAACAAGAGACGCGGTGCCTCGGAGGAACTTTACGCCTCATCGTTTATAATGAAGCTGGCAACGTTTAATGATACAACAACTTTTAAGTAATACACGTTTTGCTCTCTGAGGTCGTATAGATTGTTAAAACCTACCAAGTTCTAGTTAGACAGCGAAAGAGACTAGATGATTACTATTACTTTGTCCCTTTACTGCCTGGGAACTTATAGCAGATTATGACACCTTGACCACGATGACCATAATAATTAATTTAATTATGTAATCACTTACGAGGAAAATAGTTTTCAAGGAGCCCTTTAAGAACTGGAAGTCACGTTGCCATTCCTAGTTATACGAATAACATAAGGCCACCGATTTTGCATTCGGAGGACTTCTGTTATTCTTAAAGAAATTAAAACGACCGATGTTCTTCGCCGCCGCTCAGAGTCGTGGCGGGCTGTTAGAGGGCTTCTAAACAATCATCATTTTCACGGCCATGTGTAGCCAGAAACCATAAGCGTCTAGCTCCAACACGAAGTAAGAGCAAAACACTAATAGCAGCCACAGATTGCCGTAAAACGTTAAAGTTTACAAGCCCGAAGCCCTTTTATATACATTTTGCTTGCTGCAAATATACCTACGATAATAAATAGAAAATAGATCAAATATTGGAACGTCCTGCTAGTGGTTGCGGTCCATCGCCGAAAACAAAAGATATTGTTTTAGGTATCTTTTGTTTTCGGCGATGTACCGCAACCACTAGCAGGACGTTCCAATATTTGATCTATTTTCTATTTCTTCAGCAACATACTTATATTTCCAGACCTTAAAGATTAAATACGCATTACGATGGTTGGTTTCTGGTTAATGTTATAAACACCGGTATCAACAAGGAATTCATTCACCTATTTTATTTTGCTTTTTAATATTATATACGATAGAAACAGTTGAAATATGAATACGTGTCGAGTTAGCTTTTATATACGCGCAATTATTATTTCCAGTGATTGCATTGCGTTTGCATGCATTTAAATAACATCATTTTCAATAAAAATATCATCAAAACTTTGTTATCCAATCGGAGTGTTCAATTGAGTATAACATCCGATTGTTTCCATGGGAATTCACTGATTTTAAAAATAAACTCAATTTTAAATTCAAAATAAACGTGCAGTAGTATAGTGTTTCAGTTACTTCAAACACAAAGCTGTGTTTAAAGTTTGATTAATAAAATATTTCTCACTGGCAGGACACATTTTTTTTAAAGAGCTTTTTTCTGTCATCAGCTATGTTGTTTGCTGCAGCTTTTAAATAGGACAAATGTTACACATGAGGAGGGTACCGTGTGGTCTTTAATATCAGAGCGGCGATTCTCTCAAACACTTCGCCTATGTTTTCGTCGACGGTTTCTTTACCAGCGAGTTAAAATTATCCTTATTAAGATATCAATTAATTATTATCAATCGGCACGTTAAATACAGAACCACCCAAGTGCGAGTCGGCTCGCACACGAAGGGTTCCTTACCATCGTACGAGACAAGAGACACAGCGATTTTTAGGGTCGAGCAGAAACCGCCGAAAAAATCACTTTTCTTGAATGGGGCTCTCTAATTTTTAATTTTATCTTATTTTAATTACTTGTTGTTGTAGCGGCAATAGAAATACACACTCTGTGAAATTTTTAACTGTCTACTTACCTATTACGGTTCATGAGATACAGCCCGCTGACGACAGATGGACAGACGGACGGACAGACAGCGGAGGCTTAGTAATAGGGTTCCGTTGGCACACTTTGCACGGAACCCTAAAATAGAAGTACCAAAAGAAAAAGAGTACCTTGAAATTTGATTCACCAAACCAACCTATTTTAGAATAACAAGACCCCGCAAATTCAGCCTGTAAAACATACTCGTAAAATGTCTGAGGTGTCTACACTCGGCAGAGGGCGCAGGTGGCGGCTATTCCGAACTCAATTTGCGCCCAGTTCCGATTGTTACACGGTGCAATCAATTTTAATATGCGCCAATGTCACTACAAGCTTTGTGCATTTGATATTGAAATGGAATTGTATCTTAGTATGTAATAAAGATCGCAATTACAAATGCAATGCAACCTGTTCCCTTTGTATTCATTGACATGTGTGTCGTGTTCGAGTTACGCGTCCTTAAATCAAATTTAATTTGTCTGTCTGTCAGTTCAATCTAGACTTGGTGTTTGGAAGTGCTTGGCTATAATTATTTACCGAATACATTCGTGTAGATATCCCCTTTCCTTAAATAATTAAAAATGTTTAATTATAAAAACGAATTTTAATCAAAATAGTGTCTGAAATGAAATTTTAAAATTTTAAAAATCAAGTAAAAAAATACCTGATAATGGAACCTGGGTTAGAAAGCATATTTTTCTCAAAATGTTTAAAAAATATTGATTTTTCTTGTCATTAAAAAATTTTCTTAGGTACACTGAAAAAATAAGTAATAATAAGTCTTACACTTTGTCAAAATCAAGATCGGCTTCTTCATTACCCCTTAATAGCTATGTGCTAGACAATCTGTTGAACTCATTAATCCGAAACACCACTCAAGGGAGCATCAACTCCTCTGAACCTGGACTATCCACATTAGAGGGAGCTACACATTTGTTTTACTTCGCAGCAAAGTGAAATTTATTCCCCGAACTACGCTAATTGAACAGAAACAAATTGGCTATTGGTTACAGCACTTTTAATGAGAGGAAACGACCGTAATATCTGAAGCGTAGCATTACAACATTACAGTACGGTTCTAACTTATTACGAGGGTTTAAATTCAGGTCCATATTGACTCACCGAAAAATGTGTACTCCGAACGTATTGCTAACGTATTATAACGTATTTGTAAGTCCTAAAGTGAATTTTACTGACACCATTCTGATTTTAGGATTTTTTAAAACAATCCTAAGCTACCTAACCGAACCTTATTTACCAGATACATATTTTAAAAATCCTAAAACAATAACGGTTTCAGTTAAAAATACTTTACATATACATTCGGTACAAAATGTATGTGAACTTGGCGCACCGTTTAAAGTCATTTAAAAGACATGTATTTGTATAATAACACTGGCAAGCAATAATAACAGGATACTTTTTAACCTTTTCAAAGTCATTGACGGATATATCCGCCCCAATGGTTCAACGCCAACGACGGATATATCCGTCATGGTTGACAGAGTAAATATGAAGCGTCTTTGAGGTAAAATTTACAATTAGCTCTGGTGTTTAGCTGTCATTGGCTTGTGAGTGACGAATTTTGTATTTGATATGATGTTGAAAGGGTTAAATAATTTCAGTACAACGTGACTTTGTTATATTTTTTCCCAAGTCTACTAAGTTTTAATGAGAGATAGGTTTGTTTGTTTTATTAGTAATAATTATTAAATATAATTTATATATGATAATTATTACGATGATAAGCCAGTAGCCAAGTTGGAGTTTGCCAAAGGTCAAATGCTCCCATTTAGGCGTAAATATATAAATAAGAGATCACGCAAATGGACTTAACGAACACGGTCAGATACGAATGGATACGAGCAACTAACAAAATCATGAATCCAAACTTAACGGGATCAACAAACGAAAACACGCAAATATTTTTTTTAGATAAAACACACCTTTTAATAGATTATTTCATGAAACTTGGGTTCTTTGTATACCCATTTAAATGAAATCCGCTTAGACAACCTTTTTCGTAAATATCAAGTCCGTTATTAAGGCGGGCTTTGGCTTCAGTAAATAGTTGCTTAGTTACGAGTTAAGCCAGGCCAGTCGCGTAGCAAACGTCCAGCGTCATTGGACCACATTGTCCTTTTATGTCCACTTTGGCATATCCCAGAGTTTATCCAGCTAAATATGAATGTTTATGTGCCAATACCGCTGGTTGGATACATAAACTAAATTTCCCACTGCCCCGCAACTAAGCCCCATCCCTTTTTAGTGCTGCAGTCTATTTTTATGCACCGAATAAAAAGTAAGCGGAGTTTTTAAGTCGTAACGAGAGAACAGTGAGAAAAATAAACTGAGAGGATGAAATGAAATTTATCTGAGTACAGTAGCAGATATGTTATTCTGTTAACACAAACGTCAACCAGTTCTACTCAGTCGATGAATAGCCGGCGAATTTACATCGTCCGTCAAAGTGGGTAAATGACATTCAACCGCCTGCACATTCATTTAGTCGCTGGTTTCACAGACGACCAGCTGTCAAACAAGCGACTAAATGAAAGTGCAGGCAGTTGAATGTCATTTACCCACCTTGACGGACGATGTAAATTCGTCGGATATTCATCGACTGAGTAGAACTGAATGACGTTGTTTTAACAGAATAACATAGCAGAACTTGTATTTTCTAACTTATTGGCCAGTCCGTCTCCTTCATTATTAATTAGATTAGAGCGGGATTACCCAACGAGAAACAAATCGTGGGCAAATACTATATAGCCACCTAATAAACCATGTGTTTTCCTTTTTATATTTGCGGCAGCCAAATATTATGTAATTACAATGCAAAGGACGACTAAATTGAACTACTTTAATAAACTATACTAATTAGTATTTCAAATTTCAATTTCGAAATCAAACAATAATATTAGTGCGTGGTTTTAACATCGTGATCGTTATCAACTCCCCACTAGCATAACATTATCATTTCAACGTTATAAAAACCTAAACCAATGTCAATCACGGAGTTATTTTGTGGAACGTGTGAACATTACCAAAAATGGCCGGTGATCAATTTAAGCAACACTTAATTAATTATGGAGTTAAGCTATTTGAACGGGGGCAAAAACTTTGGGTCGATATGTCTTACGACTAGTTATTATTTAGTTTGCAATCGTGATTATCGATAAGATCGAGCTTTTTTTATCAGCTATTGAACATGCATGCATGACCAACTCGTCAGTTAGTTTGATTTATTATTTTAACCATATTCTATCTGCGGGCCTATCATGGTTGTGTGTATCATGTGGATAAACGAGGATAAAACATCTGTTACTTTCTGACTAGTATGTAAGTGCGAGAGTGATGGATGCTATATCCCCACTTATCCACAGCAATAAAGACGACTATAATACGGGTAGGTAACTATTTATCGTATTGGTCTGGTTCCACATGCGCATGGGTTACGGACGGAGGTCAAACAGACCTAGTAAGTATAGTGTGGTCGCAATGGAATAGTCAAAATATACCGAATACGTCAGATCAAACTTTAGTAACTTCATACTATTTTTACATTCCTGAGCGAAAGATCTAACGGATCTTTATAAAACCCAGCCTCAGTAAATACGTTAGATAAAATTTTAGTAACTTTATACAATTATTGACTTTTTTGATCGAAATTTGAGCTAATGGATCTTAAAAACCAGCCTTAGAGTAAACGCCTTTTTACCTTTTATATTGTAATATTTCTTGCCTAATAGCTTACAGAATCTATTTAAGTTAAGTATACAAATAATAATCCAATTTGTGTGTAATTGTCCCTGATATTTATTTTAAATCATACGCTGTAACAAAATGAAACTTCCCTTTATCATTAAAACGTAGCAACCAGTGCAAAATAATTGTACCTACTATAATTCTCCCTCGCGTCGCCCGAGGTCTCTATTTGTTTTCATTAAAATTATAATACCACTAGGAGCTCCTGAAACTTTTCCTTTAACACCTCACACTGCCGCATATTACACAGTTCATCTGAACTGTTTGCATTATTCAAAGCATTCGCCCGGACTTGTTATCTTTGCACTCAAAACTTCGAATAAACTACACAACTTTGCGAAAATATAGGTGAGTTAAGTCGAGATCGACACCAGGAAACTTGGATTTTGCGTGTCACGTATCATACGTCGTAACTTCGGCACGTTGTGGAGCGCCGCGTCATCACTTAGTGGAATTGGTGGCAAGTTTATACATGTTCCCTTGATTTCAGGTTAGATTGTAGTTTGTTGGTCGTCTACTAAAAGCTAGACTACATTTTACACGACTAATTTAAGTGTATATTATGTACCAAGATTTTGTGTGTAAAGGTGTGTCTTTAGTCTCTACATACGCCGAGTGACTGGCGTTTAGACTAGAGACACTTGGCTAAGTCCACAATATAATTAGGGCCTGTTTCACAATCGACAAGTAAATTCATCTGTCAGGTAAAGACAGCCGTCTCCTTGTCTATTTTCAAGTGTAAAAAGGGAAATTAATTTGACAGATATTATTTATTTAACGATTGTGAAACAGGCCCTAAATATATTGTGGACTTAGCCAAGTGAATCTAGTCTAAACGCCAGTAATCGTAGTCTGTCTCATTTATACTTTAAACACATTTTAGGTTATTATTTGGTTTTCAAAACCCAGTGACATATAATTTTTTCAAGCGGTCCTTTTAACAAAACTTTACTTTAACCGCCTGTTTCACAATCGTCAAGTAAAGCATATCTGTCAAATAAATTAAGCCCTTTCCCGTTCTCACACTTGAAAATGGACAAGAGGGCTATCTTTATTTGACAGATAAATTTACTTATCGATTGTGAAACAGGCCCTAAATTTAATAAACTAAATTGTCAACCGCCCTAATCAATGAGGTCACATACTTGTAAACTACCTTAAAAGAGCGAAAACAGCGAATATAATAGGCGTCGGCCTAATATTATGTACTGACTTTAATAAATAGATTTATTGATTATAATGATTTCTACGAATAATAATGAAAATATGTCCCATTGTTTCTTTAAAGGTAAAGCACCCACCAGAGCGTAACCAGTAACGTTCAGTGTGAAATGTATCGTGTGAGGTAACCGTGTGGACGGACTTTTACGGCTATTGAGCCCATCCAAACGGTTAAATTAAGCTATTTGTTACAAACCGGACGTCGCGTTTACGCTTTTGTGTGTAAATATCATTATTCATTAGTTGATGACATTTTTATTGATAAGTCATTATGATAATATTAACGTCCGTACAGTCCGTACGTCCGTAAGTATAAAGATATATTTTGGATATCAATAGGTTCGTTTGCAATAGCTTGCTATTAGTATAAAGACTAAGTAAAAGCTAATTGTAAAAGAGCCTTTTCGGTGGTAAAACTTTGTGCAGAGTCCTTCCAGATCGTTACCACCATCTTGTTCTTTAACCACAACCGGAACACAACAATGCAAACACGGCTACCACCAAGCAGAAGTGTTCGTTTTGTTGTGTGGGGATAAGACTGCCGGTACAATAACTATAGGAAAGAAACATTCCATCTTAGTCAACGCATTTGCACTCTCCGGTTATTTTTTAATTGGCATCAACAGACAATCAAGCAGACGCGGCAGACGGACCACCTGATGGGAAGTGGTCACCGCCGCCTATGGACATTTTCAACACCAGAGACGTCACCAATGCGTTGCCGGTTTTGAAGTTAATGACACATTTTTAAAAAGCTCCATATTGTAGCGCATTGGGAAAATCTCAGCTCAGCTCAGGAAGTTCGTTTCAAATTCTTATAGTATGCGCCCGAAACGTTCTAAAGAACCGGAGCATAGTTGAGCACAGTGACTCAATGAAATGGTAATGAACTTCAATGAAATGGTAATGAAGAGAGGATGATTGCAATTGTCTATGGACTCAGGTCTCACTCTCTATCAGGTGGCCTGGTGTGCCCGTTTGCCATCTTCACGCCATAAAAGAACCGCGAGTGCAATTAAATATAATAAGTTAAAGACTGTGACGAAAATATTTCAACTTTGAATCCATTGTTAGTTAACACATTTTTGCTCAACGGCGGGCAAGAGGTCGCGTTGCGTCAACAATAACTAATTTGTCATTTTCTACAAAGGTACTGTTTATAATTATGAATGATGAAGTGGATGTGAATTTTCTCGTCAGTAGGCCGTAGGTATGACATAGATTTCGGGTTTCATTTGTTACGATATTCATTTGTTTTGAATCAACGTGGGAGCCCTTGTACAGTGAGCAACCAGAGATAGGTAAGTGAACCCGATAGTCAAAAATATCAAGAAACTCTCTTGCACTCTTGAGAATAAAGTGTTTTGCAGATATTTTTGACCAGCTAGTCCATGCAGCTACTTTTGCTACTGACTGTACATTTTGCATGTAACATACCTATACTGATCAACTAAAATGGTATTGTTTAAGGCAACACGAAACATGCATTAGGAGAACAAAGTTGTCTATCAATCAAAGCTCTGTCTAAAACGCATTTACAATTGATTAGCGTGTATACGAATATTGAAAAATTATCGTTGATTTATTTAACCGTGCCACAATACGATAAAAGTACTATTCTGGCATTTATCTTCAAGGTAATAATTCCAAGATGATTTATACATACTTATGTAGTAGCATCTAAATGTATTTATTTTTTTAATTTTCATGTTCTTATCTAACGCAAACAGCACATAAACGTAGGTACGTTCCCTTTACTCAGAAATCCGCGAAGTGATAGAATAGTATTTCTTCAAACGAACCTACTGAAAACATCTCTAAGTACATTTTTAAGCACCTTAAAGTTACTTCTCTTAAATTGCTCTAACCTACAATGTACAAAATTACAAAAAGGAATATATAATCTGCAAACGTCGAAGGCCTTCACTGAACACGTCAGTAACAATCATTATACTTCATTATAGCCATAACGTCGATTTATTAGGTAATTATTTATATCACACTACATAAAGTACTTATCACCATCAATATTTTGTGTGATGAGCGCGAGTATTTGTTTCTTAAGCGTGTGCTACACGATTTTAAATGACAGTTTAAAACAGACGGCTTAAAACCGTGTAGACAGAGGTATTATTCCAAATTTCGTATGACCTTTAAACTCCCTTGGTAGACAGGCATGCGCTTCAAACAAACAAGCCAGCTCGCTTCTACCAAGGTCATTTTGGTAGAAGGGCAAATTTCCTGGCGTTTCAACCGCCGTCATTAGTGTTTTCAATCTGGGGGCACGAGCAAAAAAGGCACGGCCGTACCATCCTTTTCCCGAAGCCATTCGGGCCATTTTCGACCCCCCTGTAACTTCGTTGTGGAAAAAACTAGAAACCTACATTTTCAGTGACCGAGAGGGCATTACATAGCTAGACATATTTCCAAATTATATTAAATTTAAACCAGTAGTTTAAGAATTATCGTAAGTCAAAGTTCCTTAATTTTGTCACTGACTGACTCACTGACTCACCGATCATCAATATTCTAAGGTACGGCAACATAATAACTTATATTTATTTCTTTCTCTGGCCCACTTGAGTGTCCCACCGCTGGGCAATAACTTTTTTACCTAAAATAAATGAATAAGCGATTCAAAAAGGTATTTTCACGCAGCAGCGCTTTATTTGTGCTGTGTGATTGCCATGTGAATATACTTATTATAGAAATAAAGATGTACATTCAAAAAATGTAGGCTTAGCTTTACATGAGATCTCACAACTTATTACGGTGGAAGCATTGCGAGCCTTGACATTTTTGGACATTTTATGTTTTGATGGGCTATATATAATATATTGAAAACACTAATGACGGTGGTTGAAACGCCCGGAAATTTACCCAGAAACTGGTTTTATGCCGCCTAGTACAGCCTTGTCTTGGATGTTTTCTATGTACCTATATAAGTATTTATTTGTCTATATGTATACTTATAGCTAGCCTGGTTGGTAGTGACCCTGCTTACGAAGCTAGCGGTCCCGGGTTCGAGTCCCGTTATAAGCAAATATTTGTGTGATATGCGCGAGTATTTTGTTCCTGGGTCATGGATGTTTTCTATATATTTAAGTATGTATTTCTCTATATAAGTATGTATATCGTTGCCTAATACCCATAGTACAAGCCTAGAACTTAGTTTGGGACTAAGTTAATTTGTGTGAGATTGTCCCTGATATATTTATTTATTTATTTATAGTACCAGCTTAGAGCTTAGTTTGGGACTAGGTCAATTTGAGCGAGATTGCCGTCTGATATTTTATTGATTAAATCGCGCGTCTTTTTGACATTGAATCTTTGACGTACAAAAAATGATTTAGGTTTAGTTTAGGGTATAGTCCAATTTTCTACGATATAAGTAGCCTATAACTTCGTAACTTTTTGTTCTTCTTTGTGTAAATAAATAAAGGCTCCAACTGTTTCTAAATTTGTCCACTTGCAAAAATATTATTATATTCTACGGGTACTTTCAAAATGTATTTCAATTCCCGTCCTCATTGCTAACAGTGATTTACTTTGTGAACAAAAAAAAACAGACCAGACCAGTTTTGTCGGCTATGTTTAAGTAGTCTTCGTGTAGTCATAGGCCAGATATTAAACTATGAGGAAAGGAAATTTTACGCTGTACCTAAAAGTGTTTTGTATTCAATACAGCCTTTTAGTACCTTCTATTGCTCCACGTGATCAAGAGATAAATTAATCCTAATGCTCCTGTGACCAAGAATCGTAAACGCGTAATCATACTAAGATACCTGACCACGCCCAGAACTTAGCTCGTAAATTAAGTTACTTTTTGCTGGTATTGTTACTCCGGGCCTTAATATTTAGTGGATAGTTTCGCAATCGGCCCTCATACAGTACCTTATAGGCTCTCTGGTCTATTATACATATAAATTTATCGTGTTTATTGGCATGCTATCGAGATATAAATGAGTTGGTAAGCCCATTAACCACATTGCTGATAATTGATAGCGGTGGCCGAAGGTATTATCTCTGCAATTTCAATCGTATATATAGTTGCATGTTTTAGGTTTTCGGCGACTGAGTTTTATTGAATAGTAGGCGTGCGTGGAATTTTCTGATTGGAAACATAAATCCTGGCCGACGGTTAGTTTGGCTGGCAGTGTTTGGATATGCACATGCGGTCGAATTGGGAATGGTCCTGTGGCCCAAATATCATGTTAAACAAGGGCCTATATATTCAACATTTTTAAAGTGATTTTGTAAATAGTCGGTTTTTAAAACAAAATGTATTGTTCTTTTAAATCTCCAGACGAATTAAATTAAGAGAAAACATGGCGATAATAAAACCGATCGGTCATAATATCAAATTAGTAACTTGATTTTGTTTATCGGCTCTATACTCTATACAATTACAGTTATTTCGGCATCTAGCAAATTTTTCTATTCATAATTTATTTTAAGATTTTTTTTTTCGATCAAAATAATATCATAAAAAAATTATGCAAACACGCCGCAAAAAACACTATCTCTCCGTAAACTTAGACTATTCAAAGACTGATGAGCTGAAAGCAAACAGCGCTTTCTTTCTAACTCCCGCGTCCATGAACGATTTCCTATAAAAAAGTAATAAAAAATAAAAAGAAAGAAATTGCCTCCAAAGGTGAATCTCAATAAAGGCTTGACTCAGTTTTAGCGGCTCCGCGCATATTACGAGGGAGAACTTTTGAAAGGGGTGAAGTAGAACGGTACTGAATTCAGGAATACAACGAAAAGGTGGTACCTGAATACGAATAAATTGGAATTGATAGAGTCGACGGCAAAATAGGAAACTACGCTTTCATTCAAGTAAATTTTGTCGGAAATAGAATTCTCGTGTACCTACTTAATGCTAAACAAAACAAATTTAGAGAGGCTATATTCGCTCTTACGCGCTCAGGGCGCGGAAGTTTTGCTTTTATAATGTGAAAGACGACCATTCAGTTACTTTATTAATTAGCTTTTCTAATGAAAAAAACAACTAGCTCGTGTTGCGTAGCCATTAAGACTAAGTAACATCACTCGAAGACGCGCTTAAGCAGCAAACCTGTTATAATTAAAAACACAGAGCATTTTTCAGGGGTCTCTCGCTTTAATTAAGAATACTTTTTCCCTTCCTCCTGAAAGAGTTTCGTTCAGCTTAATTACGCTTAATTCTCCCTCCCCTTGTCATCTATTCTGTCTCAAGGCGAGTAGCAGCTCGCTTTGTAAGTAGCTCTGTAATGATGGGTTTAAGGGGCATGTAACATTCCTTTTTTAGTGGAGTAATTCGGCGGGGTAATATCGCGGCGAAAAAACAAATGGAGGCACGACCCTTTTACAATGAACAGAGTGCAATTATTTTAAACAAGGTCGTTGACCATTGGATTTAGCAGGGGATTATCATAGCGAAACAAACGCTTCGCATATTAAATGAGTTAATTAGCTCGGAAAGTTTAGGACAGCCGCCGTAAGCGCGAACGAGCAATTCTTAGTTCCATTAAGTTAATTTAACTAACGTAAGTTTATACGATATGTATAGCAATTTCATCGCGTGCATTAAATGCACATTTGCTTTCTATGTTCTGGGATGAAATCGTTAACAGCGGAAGTACGTATTTAAAGCCGCACGTAATGGTTGGTGCGTCGGTATCATTCATGACCGAAACGGCTTAAACTAATATGGTAATAAGGCTGAGCCCGTGCCGACAACATGAATAATAAAATTAATATCAAACCTCATTTCTGCCGGCAATGACTGTTTCTCCTCCAACTAACTTTTTCTTATTTTTTTTCTTATAATATGCAAATTAAATTAGTGGTGCTTTAGTATAATCCTGAAGGTAAAACATTTTCTTATTTTTATGTAAAATTTCTTTCGCGCTCTAATAAGTGATATATTTTCTAAATAACCCCATTTATTTAGGAATCTGTTTTAATTCGGAGTCATAACAAATTAATTTATTTGATATGATAATTAAGTGGAACGTATATGTGATAAAGAAATCGATCGAAAAGTTGAAGAAACGACAAATAAGGCTTATTAGATCTAAATTCAGGCACAAACCTATTGTTCAAAATAAGAATCCCTCGGTCAAATAAATAAAGTAGGGCTAATTATTGATACAATTTCTAAAATATGTGAAGGGTGGTCTAAAGATTTAAGTGCTTTTTCCAAATCAGCACAGACTAATCTTGTTCAGGTTATCGTTATTATTGACAATAGTGGACAATGATATGTGCCTTTAACATTATCATTTTATCATGCACAATATCATGAAAATATTTAGATTCAAACGTCGCTACTCATTTTATTTATATACTCATATTAATCATTTAGCCATATGTTCTGAAGACGCCGCGTATCCAATAAAAGTGCTCAAGATCCACCAGATAAGAATAATGTGCATGATACGCGATCATGATAATGAAATTGCAAGCGGTTGCGAGCGCCAGGAGAAAAATGGTTAAATTTGTGGCGTTAAAAATAATATCGTTAAACATAAAGAAAAATGGGCGCCCTGTAGGACGGCCGGCGGCTCCTCTCCGAAATTGCAAGTCGTATATTACACAGGGAATTTTCAATTACGGCAATCCTGCGGTTTTTCATTCGTAATGTGACTTTGGGCATCGTTTCGAGTTGCCCATTCATAACTGCCACGCCGCGTTGCCCCGAACTTGCAGCGCACACATTCACCACAACGATAATTAGGGCCATATGATTTTATCCTACAGAAAATACCACTATATCTTATAATTTATACCACTATGCTTTATGTCTTCTTTTTAAATTAATTTTACTTTCTTTCTCTTTTTTTTCTTTTCCTTCCTAATTAAAATTAGGACACCGTAGAGTAGAAAACGTAACAATTCAGAAATCGATCGGAAATAATATTGTTAATCTATTCCACTTTAATAAATCGTTTCGTTATCAAAATATTAACCTTTTTATAGTTGTGACTCGCTTGACAACATATGCGGTGGAATACCATACCTGCTTTACTTGCAATCAACTTTTAACAACTGCTACAAAGATAATATTCTAGTCCTTTTGCTCTCGCCAACCAAAGTAGTTAGGCGCCTTGCCTGAGGTAATGCACCATATTGTGTAAGTTCAAAACAATTTATCTGTGAAATATTTGCAATTACAATCAACGCATTGCTCATGAATGCTCCAACTCCTGATTCTATTGAAAGGCGATTCTCAAACTGAACCGTATAATCTGTTTTATGCTAAAATGGTAATATCCATTATAAACATGATTGTTCAGCAAGTGCATTTCCAGTCATATTCTGGCGATGCAGCGGAAATTTTATCGTTATTGAAAAATGAGCTTTTCAAACTCTAAGGCTTCCAATAAAAATTTATTGTAATGCAAATTGGATCTCTTTGTGGGAAGTAAGCGCCGCCGCTGAATCCTTTTAGAGGACTTCTTATGAAAACGTCTAAGCTCCTAGGACCTATAGATACGCACTTTTATTGACATTGCATTCTCATGATATTAACTGTCTAAAAATGACGGATTTTTCAAGCTATAGTACAAATAACTAAGTGTTGCAGACAAGTGTTACTAAAACAGAATAATTATGAATAACTTTACTTATTCACTACGTGTTAAATATCGACTTAAGTATTTTATTTTACTTCTACAGCTTTATGTTTTTTTTAAACAAACATTAAGACCGATACAGCTATTTACACTTAAAACTCTTTAAGATAATCTATTTCATAAACCACATCTTAAACCTCCCCCAGAGAGATTTTCATTGTGATTTTATTTTTCGTGTCATCATTTCGCTGAGTTGGGAGGAAATTAAACATCTTATCAGAGTTAAGTCCCACCTTTTTATGCCAGCGCGGATTGACGTAGATTTTCCGATAATAAATAGAAAATCACGGCGGGTATCATAATCCCAATTAATTTTCATTTTTTAGCTACCAGGAAGTTTGCTATTTATTGGCTTTGCATTTTAAATGTAAGCCGGTTATTGAGAGGAAAGATGTTTTTGGCACAGATGAGTTAATAAAAATAACCAAAATAACATTCATAAAAAAAAAACATTTTAAGCTCTTTTATATGTCTCAATAATTTTATATGTCCCTATATACATAAATATTTATTTCTCTACTTAATCATTTTCGTCGTCTAGTGCTTAGTATGGGACTGATTCAATTTGTGTGGGATTGTCCCCTGATATTTTTTTTATTTATGATCTTTATGCATTTTTTGCAAAATGTAGGACTTTAAAAAAATGTTTACTGTGATCAAAAGGTGAGGTTAATATTTAAAAAACCCGAATTGGTCTCGAGATTTCAAATTAGACATGCTCATTAGTAAATAACAGACATTAAACACTTGTGTATTTTGTGAGTGACACAGACCTGTGGAATCCTGTGATAATCCCCACTGCACTAATCCATTTGCACTCCAGACCTGGTCAAAGGAAAAAAGCAGTGTATTAAGGTAATTGGATATCATGTTGAGTGCATTAGGTTATTTTAACACCACGCTGTAGTGTACTTGTTTGTGTAGTGTACAGGCTTACAAAGAAAGTCGTTTTCATAGTTGTTATTTTGATAGGTATTTTATGACAACAGGTAGGGACCCTGCTTACGACGCTAGTGGTCGCGGGTTTGATTTCCGAGCAAATATTTATGTTATGAGCACGAGTTTTGTTCTTAAGTCTTGTATGTTGTCTGTAATAACTTTTTATTTATCTTTATAAGTAGGTTTATCGTCTAGTTCCCATAGCACAAGCCTAGAGCTTCGCTTCAGAGTAGGTCAATTCGTGTGAGATTGTCCCCTGATTAATTTATGATTATCACAACAATTTGAGTCCGTTCCAATTTCGTTAAACAATGTGCCTGCACGTAGCCCTTAACTAACGAGGCTGCGTGCGCGCAGTGACGTAGCGTGCGCGCAGATTTAAGATTATTTCTCACCCAACATGCTAGTGTCGTGAGTATCCAAATTAAGCTTTACACAAAGTGATCCATTGAATTATTTTTGTATTTTTGTCTTATATTTAAAATTGGAATTGGAAAAGCATATCTGACTCATACTGTCATTTATTGCTTCCACTCCGATTAAAAGAAATAGAACATAATTTACGCCAAATTGATTAATTTGAAAAAGTGAACTTAGTTTATTTATACCTCAACCTTATATTGTTAACATGAACTATGCATGTACCTACCAGAACGTATACATATTTTTTGTAGTGCCAGTTATACTTTTAGTAGTTACCCTAATGATATATTTCGTTTTTTTTTTAACAGGAAATTCCTCCATAATTAAAAATGCATACCTACATCATCAAAATATTCTTACTTATAATTCACATTTAATTCATAATAAGCTCAAAAGGAAAAATGATTCAAAAATGTACTTAAAACTCGCATAATAATCTCTCAAAAGTTCAAAGCGGCGTTATCATGCAAAGAAATGTATTTCAAAAAGAAATCCACTGCGAATGATATAACACCCGCACGTTTCAACTTCTTATGAAGGAGCTAATTATGAAAGCGGTAAATTTGAAAAGTGGAAGCAAAGAAATATTTCGACGTAATTAAGCCCTCTGAAATTCTTTTAAGCAAAGAGGGAGAATAATAAATGCAAGCGGAATTAACCTCGTGTACTTCTTCTGGAACGATTAGGTAATTTTGACATTTGCAGGGGTGATGCGGCGTTTATCGGGGGATAAGATTTGTTTTATCTCACGGCGCCCGTTTTTAACGGAACATAAGCTGCATTAAATTTTAATAACATATTTTTCTTCAACGTGTTTATAAAAAGAGAACACTAGACAAGTCTTATGGCCGTCTTAATAAACTGGTCTTGGCTGAGATGCCCGTCTTGAGACTTGACGCAAATGACAATTTGTATGGTTTGACGTTTACTTTGACATGTCTTGAGACACATTTTATTCAAGATTGTTAACCCATTGTAGCCCAAATTGTTTGATAAGTCAATTTTTTTGCGTAAAAAGCATTTTAATCCTTTGCTCCACTCGTTAAACTGACGCAGTTTTGCGTTTCTTATTAAAGCATAATCATTAAATATATATGATTTTACAATTAAGTTAAGCACTTAGAAAATATCAGTCATTTATTATCTGATATATTTTTTTTTCGATGTTTACCTAATCTGCCTTGCCTGCTCTTGACCACGAAATATTGATATTTTTATTTTAAAAATCAAAATTCCTACTACTGTACCTACCCTGCTCTACCCTTGCCCAATGCTCTACCATATACTGGACATGCAGTCTTCAGAAATCCGACCGGTTCCTTTGGCTCGTTTTATAACAAAAACACATTTCCGATGCATTATACAACGATCCAAAACGCAGTATTTTATCGCACTCAGCACATAATTTTCTTTTAAAATTGCTATATTTCTTATAAGTTAACCTAATAATTACCTTTCTAATGGCCTACGTTTAACTACAATTTATTAAAAAAGGGTAGACAGCGTCTTTCTTTATTTATATATACAGTGCCCAGTTTCTATTTGCTTAGTAATTTCGCAAGTTGTGTTCCACCTTTTTCTTGTTTTTTGCAGATTACTTTTCCTCGAAAACCGATATTGATATTTACTTTTTGTAGCTGGCGATTCTACTCGTAGTTATCGGGATTGAAATGTAAAAGTGACCTAATATGCTGACGGCATGGAAAATATACTGATTAACTGAGCATTTTTATACCAGAATGTAAAAATACGTGTGGGACTTTGGCTTTGTGATCTCCTTTTTTTTCAGAAGAATCAGATGCCTGATACCAGGTAAATTTAAATTCTATTACAAACACATAGCCAAGTTGAGCTAGCCATTAAATATACTCACAGAATATTACATGTATACACAGCTAACAACCAACAAATCGCAACTGAATGAACAACAAGTCATATACTTATTAGCAGCATTAAAGCGATGATGACGAGAATTATGATTAGTTTATAATTAAATATGGTTGCAGAAGTATATTGCACGTGATGTGTGGAAATCGACATCTCCCCTCCCTTCCCTCCTTTTGTATTGTTAAAACATTTTACCAAAAAATAAGAAACAAACAATCAAAAAACCAGATTGCCCGGCGAGAAATAAATAATGTAGCTTCAGTTAAAAAACTTTGTATCGTTTCCCTCGAACTTTTTCCTTCTGCTTAATTACGTTTTCATTTATCTTCCCTTTCATCCGTCCAGTCTGTTAAAACTGCGGCGATTTGCAAAACACGGTCCACGACGAACCACTTGCCGCTTCTTTTGCTACTATCGCAACTTCTTGAACGACAAATGATTGGCCATTGTCATGCTTTCCTCGCGTTTAAATATTGGAACTTGTTGAACATTTGTCGCTTAAATGTTGTTCTACCTCTTTCTACCTCTTTGAACTTTCGAGTGTAAGAAAAGAATCAATTTTAGTGCAAAAGTAGATTATTAGCTTTATTAGCGTACAGTTTATTATAAAATTCTGAATACGCGCGTGCATATGTCTGCCAAGCAACTTTATCTATTATGTTATGAGCTATTCGTGTCGTACGCACCAGTTACCATTACATAATTAACCATCGACGTCCGTATGAAAAACTTATTAGATACAACTTTCCACGGAGCTTAGTAGTATAAAATGCGTTCAAGACCACACTAATGACTTCCGCCATTGCAGTCGATGTTAATACCAACCACCATGCAGGCAACAAATGATCAGTAGACGCAATAGCAATTCTCAAGCTCCAATTATCTTGAATGCAGGAATTTAAAATGGCCTAAGTAAAGTTAGTTAATAAATCACAAAAGGTGCTAATCAACAGAATCTCAATTAAAAGGAAACGATCACATTTCTTCTCAAAGTATAGGGAGGAACGTTATCGGCGGGCGCCAGGAGGGGGGTTGTCTGTCGAACTGCGCTGACGTGAGCTCGGCACCTGGCTCTTTTCGACGAAATTAAAAAAGTTTCAGCTACACAAAAACTTGGTCCCGTTCATTTAAATGCTAAGGGATTCGGTGTTAGTATTCATTTCGAGTTTTGTCAATCAAAGAAAAGTTTCACTTTTTATCAGCCTGAAACTTTGTATCGATTAACATTTTTGTTCTCTTGACTTAAGCAGCTCTTTGGAATATCATTTAAATGTTAATTATAATTTACTATTTGTTTAGAGTTATTTTGCTAATAAACTGTTTAATTAGCAAATCATTAAAATGTTTATACATAATAATATAGACGAAATGAAATAGGTATTATGAACTTGAGATGCAAAATTAAAATTTATTGTAATTGGGATACAGGTCACGAGGGCAAATTAAAAATGCACTTTCATAAAAATTATGAATCACCATTACCCTACCTTATACCTGTGAATCAAGCTTTTAAAATGATAAAGTGATTAAATCGTTGCCAAAGGATTTTAATGAAAACATTAGGTCTTAGTAAATAGTGCCTTTATTGCTAACTTTATTTACAATATTTACAACAAAACATACTAACATTTAGCTGTTTAGCGGTAACTAAAAGTATCCAAATAATTCAAGACTTTAACTATAAACAGCATATTATTAGACCGTTGATTAAACAGTAAACACTAGAATACAGAAAAGACGTAAGGAATCACAAACAACTGTTCAAACGATATTACATTTTCATCTTCTTTGCTAAACAGGTGTATATTGCTTCAAGTCACCGCCTCAAATCAGGATTTTACAACCCGGTCTGTGTGCGAATGAAGTCTCGCACAGAGGACACGTTGGTATAGACGCCGGGGAAAGCGGCGCGGGCACAGCCAGCCCCGAATGACACTACGCCGATCTGGATCCCTGAGCCCTCAGCCACCGCTGGACCGCCAGAATCTCCCTGCAAGAAACATGTGATCTGGCTAAAATAGTACAACCCAATAAAAATATTTAATGTTTAATATTTATTACGGTAACAAACGGAACACTGCAACTTATAGCTAAAAAAAATAATTTAAACATAGAACGCTTAGAACGCTGTTATTTTCAATATGATTGACTAAGGCGTTTTATTATTATTATGAGTAGTTTGAAGTTTATTATGACATTTATTGAGGCACTCAAATGCTCAACATTTTCTATGAGGTGCCTTACCGTTATAGCAATTTTATTCGAGACGGAAACGGATACGGAAAGTTTTTGATTGTATCTGAATCCTAATTGACCATGGAAGGTACTATTTGTATGAGCTGTTGCGCACAATATTTTTGATAATACTTGAGAATTTTACATTACACGACACGGGACCGGTATCGGCATTACGTACGGTACCGGTCCGGCAGCCAGGAAAGCAACCATGCATCACCTCGACAAAATTAGCTACGCGGTTTCGTAGCTTATGTGGTCAGCTGTTGTGGTGTACCACTTAAATTGTTGCTATGATGACATATATATAGATACGGGCAAGCTAATGGGTCAATTTTATTTATTTATTTATTGCTTGGAGGTAAATAGCCCGAATGAAAGATTAAATGGTCCCGCTACGATTTTACATTTTAATTTGAGCTTTATTGTTTTTTGTACCTGACATGAATCCTTCCCGCCCTCAGGTACTCCCGCGCAGTACATTCTGGAAGTGATGGCGTTGTTGTACGCTCGGTTACAATCCGCCGTGGACACAGTTGGGATCCTTGCTGCCATCAAATAACGGCTTGTTTCACCGTTTTCCTGGAATTTACTAAATGTTAGTCTTTTGGACTGTGGGTCAGGGGCGCATCATGTAAAAATGGGGTTGAAGTCACTCCTCAGAATGTGAATGTGATCGAGAAGGCTAAACTCAATCTCTAGACTTAACTGACTACATCCCGTGACTGAAATCTCATACGGTCAGTCAATTGAGTATCAGAGGCCAAAACACACATTGGGTCATGGTCTCAGAGGAGTAAGTTAGGTATAGTAACTTACCGTGGTAGTACCCCATCCGGACACAATCGTCTCAGTCCCAGGTTGAACAGCGGTGTTTCTAGCTGGCAGCTGGATCGCTCTCGTGCTAGTTCCGTCTAAGGTCATAGCTCGCACTAGCTTGACCACTGCGACATCATAGTCGGAGGTGCGAGCGTTATATCGCGGATGCTGCGTGTAAAGAGAGGTGGTGTAAACGTTACCACCGCTATTAGAGTCAGTGCTACCTACTCTGATGTGGACTCTTGAAACGCTGAAACAAACATTGTGATGAATAATACCGTGTTGTTACCAAACAATTATAGGGTAATAGGGTAATTGTACAATTTAAGAGGACTGTTATTTACTGTGAAGTCCTGCCATTTTGGGCGTAGTTGCCGCATCACAATCCCCTTAAATTGGCAGTTTATGCTCTTAGCCTAAAAATAGCATGCAACAAGTACAAACAAAATTGCTTCGATAAGCGTTATATACAAAACATAATTTATTTTACAGTCAGAATTTAAGTATTACCAGTTAAATTCGTCATTATACAACCACCTTTGACCCGGCGTCGATCAACAGCTGTTTATTTAACTGCACCGTTCATACTAAACACTTCACAGTAACTACCTAATTGTGTATACATGTTGGTAAGGTTAGATTGCTTAAAGACTTTCAGACCATCTACATTATTAATATGGCTCAGGATATAAATATATATATATATATTAAAACAATGGATCTCCTGGGAAGATCAACATTATAATTATTCATCAATAAACTCTTTATCAAACTCAACGCTATTTATTTAGATATTAACAGAGTTGCTGAGATTTCATAAAGGCTTGCAGGCCATCTGACCTACAGACCACCTACAGCATAATCCCTAGGATTATAAAAGTCAATATATAATTTCTCGTCTATGAACTAATTATCATACTCAACGGTACATAATAATATGTGGATAATAATGAAGTTTCTGCGAAGCGCAATATGCAATTACTTGACTTACAAGTTTACTTACCCCGTTAGGCAATGTGCAGCTGTAAGTATAAATCGAGAACTTAAAATGGAGCCCCCACATGCGAAGTATTGTTCCCCCTTCTGCACTATTAGAAAGACCTGGTACGGGACCTGCTGGATCGTGGTGTTGTAGCCCCCGACTATTCTTCCATCGTGAGATTTCACTGCATTCCCGTGTCTCTTACAAGTGACGTCTGAAATAGCCATGGAATTATTTTATGTCAATCCTTGCGAGCCTGGATTGAATTGGTCCAAATCGTCCCGTTATACGCTCCTGTTGGTCTGCCTCTACTCCGGCTACTGTTTACTTGAGACCAAGTAGGGAGACGAGTGGAGGAAAGAGGGGGAAGCTTTTTCTCAGTAGTGGGACACTAGATCTAAATAGCCTATCTATAGGCTATTTAGATTAGTTTAAATTAGATTACTTTATGTCCTCTGACTGTTTTACTGCTGAGCAAATATCCATGTCTGTCCTACAGTGGACCTACTGGACAGTCATTTATGCATACATTAGACTCATCCAGACGATGAAATCTTGATTATCCATCTGAAGTACCTTTTATTTGAGGAATAATTGATATTTAAATCTAACAAGGAATTTATTATAAACTAGAGGTTAGAGGTTGCTCACGAAATTTAGTACTCGGTAAACGCTATTCCGCTATTTCTATATGTGGATTTACGAAGAAATACACCTGAGTACCCGATAATTGACTGAAGGATTATGTGTTTCTTTGGTTTAATTAACATTCACTCCAAATATTAACGAGTATTAAAGATTATAATTATTTGTGTTTGAAGTATAATCAAATATTTACATGCATATTAACATTAAAGTGGATTTAACAGAGGCATGCGTTACGACGCAAGAGAACAAATTTCAAGCTAATGCCAGTTACGCCAAACATTACGTTATATTAGGTACCTACATTATTGTTCCACAGTCGCATACCCCGTTTTTATAAACTCTTGGTCTCAAAAGATTTATATTATAACAAACAAAATAGCTATAAATTTCATACCCTTCTTGAAATCTCGCGAGTAGAACAGTAATTTTGAATCTGTCGTGTCAATCTGTACTAGTTTCCAAACCTCTGCTCTGAAAACCCTACTAACTCATTTCAACGTCAATCATGTTCGTTTAACGGCTGACTTGTTACCCAATCATGCAAAACGCACTATTACCTTACTGCTTCATGTTTGAGAAAATAACATGAAGCAAGAAACTTCTAGTACCAGCCGGCATTTATAAGCCCTAAAATGATACGTGAAAATGTACACGTTAAACTCTATCATAATGCAACATCCAAAAACGATGACACGGCGAGTGTGCAAGAATAAAACCTTGTGAAGAATAAAGCTTTTGAAGACCATATTTAAGCTTTAAAACTATTGTCCTTACCTCTATTGGAAGCGACACAAAGAAATAAAACAAAACAGAAAAATACTTTATCCATGTCTTTGCCCGACTTGAAGCTAAGTAATGAGGATGTTTTCAGCGTGAAATTCTTTTATATTTCACGAAGAAATTGTTTTCAGTAAACGTTCATCATTATTGAAAATTGACTTTAACAGGCGCGATACGAGAGCGGTTAAAAGGCAATTTCCGAGCATTTACATGTATCCTTGTTATTTTCAATGTCGCATTGTCAGGTTTATTTAAGTAAAAGTAATTTAACCATTGAATTTTAGAATATTTCCGTAGCCATATGTATGACTAAAAGAGGCTCGAACTTTCGAATTGACTTGAATTTTACGCATTAAAAGACTTATGTCGGATTTCACCAACCAATTTAACGGACTGTTAAATCGGCTGTTAGTCAGTACATTTTGACAGCCGTCAAACTTATAATCGTCTGCTTAATTGTCGGTGAACTCCGCATTTAAAGATATTTCAAATAAGCATAAGTATAACAGTTGGCAAATGCCAGAACCTAACATTTAAAATTCGAAGGTTAAATCGCTGTTAAAGCAGGTAAAAATATATTTATGCTGCTCCAGCAGCTTATTTTAGCATTGATATTATTTCTTACCTTGATGTGCTTAAACGTCGCGGCGTCGATAAGAAGATTACAACTCATTGACTATCGACATGTGAACAAAATTTGAGCAGCGCCCCAGCTCAGAAATACATGAATGGGAGCATTACCGTTAATGAAACATGGATTTTTTGGAAGCGGTAATTACTGTTTTAATTTGAAATGTAATTGAAGGTTTGCATCTAACAACTAAATGTCTGACGTCAATTTGTTTGAGAGCTCAATGCCAACTCTGTCGTGACGCGTGTGTCTAACGTTTGATTGAAAATAGTTTTGGAGTTGGTTTCGATTCTTTTGTTTTATTTTTGGTAATCATGGTGTCTCTCTTAATGAGCAGTTGTATTAAAAAGGTAAAGGGATTATATACCAGGCCGTGGTACATAAGGGTGCATTCACACAAGTTAATTTTTGTGAACATGACTCGAAATAAAATAAAAAAGAAAGATAATTTCATATGAGAAGAAAAATATGCCTTAAAAATGGTTTGGCATATTTTCCTTCTCATTTGACATTTTGTTTTTATTTAATTTTACTAATAAGTCGTTTATAAAGTAATTACTTTCATTTCGATCAATTTGGTGTAGTCCTCAAGACCACAAGCCATTTAGAGCCTTTGAGTACCTAAGTGTGTACAAATAACTCTTCTATAAGAGTTACGTCCATAAAAGTTACGGGAAATTTCCAACTGTCTTTTTAAAAGTATCGGCCTCTTCCAATTCATTTTCAGAGATAGCGGCCTACTTTTTTTCTATTCCGCCGTGGGTATTCCCTTTTGTTTGCGCACGAGGCTGTAGGCCTAGAAATATATCCAAAACATTACATTAATTTCTCACTCGGTCTATCACAGTATTTTTTATTGAGAAAAATTTTTCCATCGATATTTTGATTTCACATCCTACTTACATTTTACTGGGAATTAATTCTATAGTACGTTATATTATAAAAGTGGCTTGGTACGTATGTTCAAATACACAAGTATTCCCCACTCTGCGCGGCACTTCACTCTTCGAGTATGCCGGGTGTTTTTTCTTTTCTTCTTTTAAAAGTCATAATGGATGTTAGCCATAATGCTTAAGTACCCATAATGTTTTATTCCCGTAATGTATCGATTGTCCTAACACATTTCAGTCATAATTTCGGTAGTCATTATTTTTGAAATACTAATTTTAGATACGACGACGAGCACAGCGGGAGGAGTGTTAGGTTGAACTACGATAATTATTATATTAAACGTTATGGGAAAATATACAGAGTCAGCAGTATGCCGTCTTACTGACATTTTTAATGTTTAGGAAAACGACACTTGGACAAAATAATATAGATGTAAAGTTTGATTTCTCATAGAATTACCTATAATTATCAAATAAAAAAAATGTATAAACGGAATATTGTACGAAAATGTATCAACAGAGATACCCGAAATGGATAATACAATTTAACCGATGCCACCATGTTAGCATACATCGACAGTGATAATTTATCGATGATCTCGTGATAAAAATGGTTTATCGCGTCGATAAACGTGACCATAATAGGCCCCGCTGGATATAGCTCTACGGTTCCTCCAGTTTTGCGCGTGCCAAGATAATATCGTGTCAAGATAACCCCTTTATACACAAAAAATTATTGTCTTGGTGGTTGGAATCTTTATAGTCTCGATTTCAAACCATAATACGTAAGTAATTTGAGTTTGAATACTTCGAGGTCAAAACTAAACCTACACTTGAACTTTGACCCATTTATCAAGTAATTACACTTGAGACAGTGAATATTGTCACGTATGTGAGCAATTACCACCCAGAAGGTCGCAATTGGGAAATTCACGTGTGAAATATATAGCTATCAAACCGTATCGGCATTTGCATTTCATAGGTTAAGAAACCATTTGTAATCGTAGTACAGTGTGATCTATCAATTTAAATTGTAATAAAAGCGGTCATTGCACAGTGTTTTTATTTTAGTTGCCAAATTAACTAATTTAAAGGCCTACTGCGTGTCGAATCGCGTTATTTGGAGTATCGCTGTGGTTGAACTGTATTGACTGTAAAGTTAGAAATTCGATTCCTGTCAAAGTAGATAAAACCCCGACTCCTAGCACGACAATTTTGTTTGTTTGTATGTGTGAGCGCACAATCGAAATGCCTCGTTTACCAGCTTCTTACACACGTTAACACTTCTACATATTTACTTAATTTCGCCTCGAAAGACCAATTTGTAATTCTGTAAACTTCAGCCATGCCCGGGACGTAGCCTTTCTAATTTCATGCCGCTGCAAATTGATTATCGTCTCTGCGACAGATTAAGACGTCGTCTACATCCATAGCCCCGGGGCCCACTTACAATCAGCCAATCCGTGTACTCGTTTATAACTTCTGCTTACATTTAAAAAAAAATACTCAAATTCTCTTAACTCGCAAAATAAAGTGAATAAATATCGCAAAAATGTAAATGCCAATCGGCTCCAATATCAGTAAGGTATAACATTTTGAGATAAAGATAAACATAACATAAAAGATATTTATTCAGTAAGTAGGCCGCACTTTTACACGTCAGAATCGACAAGCGCTTTCCAAGAGCAGACCACTGCTGAGAAGAAGCACCGCAAGAAACTCAACAGTAAGGTAGTCATTCGTTTAAATAAAATATACTTATGACAATGATACTACTTATTTTTGTCAAAGTCGAATCATTTATTGTTCACAACGTCCGATGCGTCAAAGTTTCACAGCTTCCGATGGAGTTTCACAGCGTCCGATGGAGCTCAAAAACACCTTTCCTCCAGCTTTTACAGTCCAAAAGTCTCTGATCCTGGAATTTGGTTTTTATTAACTTGACTATCGTCTATGCCCTGTCAAATGTTTTTGTCGTCACTAATTGTCGTTCTTTGCCGTATGAAATGTTTATTTTCTCTCTCAATTGCTACATTTACGCTAACAAGTGTATCGTAGCGATACAGTTTTAATTGGCAGTCAGGGGATATTGTCTAATAACATCGTGAGGATAGAAATCACTGAACCGTTATCAATATGTCTGAACGGGAATAGGTACGACACGGAAGGACGTATTTATCGCGGACCTGTGCACCTAAGTCGGATACAGAAGATTATTCTTGTTATTGTGAAGATGTTTACGTTTTTATTTTATATGTATAATATTTCATTAATGGATGTTTTTGCTAACTCAGCGGCAGCGTATTTTAAGTTTTGGTGTGGAAGATCTTTAAAGTGACAATTTAAATAAATAATGACGCTAGACTTATAATAATTAAATATCGTGCGGTTTAAAAAAGTTTGTTTCGATTATACATTTAGACAGCTGACCAAAAAATATTTATCGGTCAATAACAGCAAAAAAAAAGACACAAGACTAATTTTGTTTTTCGAATTTCGAAGATTTTTCTCAAGCACCCTACAAACGGTTTTTTATTGAACATGGTTTTTGTTACATGCATGCAGAATCGGTACAATCAGAAACCATATAGTTTAGGTAATGTCTTTGTGTTTTTTTCCTTTTAACCATACTAATTGGTATTTCATGTTATGGCATAAAGGTTGGTGAGATTTCGCATCAGGATTTCAGGACTTTCGTAAAAGTACAGCTCTTCTCACATCCATTAGCACTTAGTACACGAGCTTGCTAATTCTAGGAGCCATTGTGAAACATCGCACATTGCTGCACTCTTACTTGTATGCATTTTAGAGTTTCGGGCGCAGGCAGGTTCATTTTAGATGCGGAAGTAAAATAATGGAAATTAAATATTATTATCATACTTTTAATACGTTTGGTAAAAACGAAACTACGTGGTATAGGTAAGTAATAATTTAAGTGTGATATTTTAAGGATTATATAATTACGTTAGTTAATCTGAAAGGTATTTGTTAACGTAGAACTCGTTGCCTGAAATAAGAGGTTTCTTGTTCTTCTTATTTGTGTATGTTTTTACGGTATGGCTTCATGCTATAAGTAGGTAAAGATTTTAAGGACAAGCATCCAACTCACGTAACCAATCCAACCAACCTAATTAATGTATTATTATGTTTTCCAAACATATATACGGACTTTTTTCATACTCGTACATCCGATGGATGCGAATCACCAAATCGTCGGTGATACTCAATACCGCGTAACAACAAATTCAAGAAAGAGCAAAATGCACCTTACAGTGTAAGTCAGTAAGGTGCTTTTTTCAACCTATTGAATTTGTTAGTTACGCGATATTGCAGTGAGTATCATATCACCGACGAAATCGCAATACCTATAACTGTGATTTACTAAGGGTTGCTAAACTCATAAAATTAAGAATTTCATTGTGAGGTTCGTCAATATCTCGGTTAGTGTATTTGATGTACTGTCAAGGTCATAAATATTATTATGTGTACACGTTTAGTACCTTGTCACTTTAATCGCTGTGACATTTATATGTGGCAGTTTAAACATGACATTAAATAGACAAGGAACTAAAATGTACACATATTTATTACCTTGACTGTCTGTATTTTGTAACGTATCATAAAGCTGGTAACATACTGCGATAGTGTCCCCGTATAAAGCATCCGTCACTCTCGCACTTATCTTCTGGTCAGAAAGAGACAGATATTGTATCAACGTTTATCCAAATCGATACTCACGACCAGAATTGGCCTGCTGAACGCATGCATCGTTGGTTTATTTGCTCGGAAGAATTATTGGAATGACGATGTCGTTGCTTCTGCCTGGATGGTTACCACGAAACACTCATTTTGAACGTTCGGATTCACCATCCCTTTCACTCGTCAATTGTGACTAAATCGTGAGAAAGAGAAGGAGCTAACGTAACTTCGAACTTCGATTTTCAATGTAGCCCCCTGCGACTGGTGAGAGACAAAAGTAAAGTTGTGCTTAAAGGGTCTCCGACCTCTGTGTGATTCACAATAACAGACCACGTCGCACCGTTATAAGGTTGGAAGTGCAGTACTTACTTATAAAACAATATACATACTTATAAAATAAATCAAACCACCTCTTTTACTATACTGATTTTATTACTCTTTGTTTAGCACTTTTCCTTATAACTAATAGACACTTGGTTATCTTCCGCCCTCGCACTTTGATAGCTCAGCATAGAATGTCCTCCTTCAGGTAGGTACCTGCTTTTTTATACATCAGTAAACCAATCGAAGTGTCAGTGCGGAAATCAAGAGAACATCCATTTAATCACTTAATGTTAAAATCATAATTAAAACTATCTAAAAATATCACACTTATATGAATATTAATCACAATATCTCAACTAAGACTCCTTTTTACGACAAAGAATAGATTTACATTTACCTTAGTTGAATATACATAGAAAACCCTGCTAAGTTCAAAGTATGAATATTACTTCAGGTGAAGGGGTAGGCAATAGGGGGGGCAGCTTAGATGAAAACAAAAAGAGGAAGATACGTGACCGGCGCGCGGGCTTGAGCACCTAAATATAAGTGCTGAGCGCCTATGTTTGAGTCAGTTGTCCGGCCGTCACCGATCTGTCAGCACGTGCGACGTCGTTATTATTGTGAGACATATGGCTGTCTCACTTTATCTCTATTGCTCCTTAGTGCATGTTTACAGCTGTGTGTGCTGAATTTGCGAACGTAGGTGTCGCGGCACGCATTACGTCAGTGTCTTGTACGGCGATAACGTGTCTTCCCCTTTTGCTTAATCTAAGGGGGGCAGGCATGTAGTAGAGGTACTACATAAAATATATACCTACCTACAAACTAAAAGTTAAATGCATAAATCAATTTAAAAAAATCACATTTACGCACAAATAAATAAATACACTGGTAAGAAATGTAAGGGTGATTATTATTATTTATTAGCGTATTTATGTTCGAGGTCATATTGGTGTAATTATATAAAATCCTATCCTATTCTATTATATCTCTCCATGGCTGACCAAGGGTGAGCTTAAATTCAGCCGAGCTGAGCTCACACCCGGTCCATTTATAATTTAATTTAATAATGATAATAAATAATAATTAAAATAATTATTAACAAAAAATGCATAACTTTATTAAGGAAAGGCGTTTTTGCTTCAACTCGAAAAATGCATTCAAAGTTATTAATAATAGTTAACAATGTAACAATGAACACAAAAAAATATTGATAAATAATTCATTTATTTTAGGTTTAGAACACATTTATCTAAAGCCCTATAGATCAGTTTGCAACAAAGCGACGGCAAATATAAACAATTCCTATAGAACTAACTGCTCATTACCAACTAGACTAGAATAACACCTTATCTGAAACTGCGTTCGCGTGCCTTGGTGCTATCTAAAGAGCCCCGAGTATTGGACAATGTTGGACCAATTGTTTACCGAATGTTGGGCCAATATCTAGCTCGTACTCTAGCTCGCAATTTTGCTTGTGCACCATGCGCAGCTTCAGGTTTGTGCACAGTCTGCAAAAAGAGCATTTTGTCACTGCACACAACAAAGAAGTTGATGCAAAAAAGTAGCTTTCCTATAATTCTTGTAAAGGAACTATTGCGAAAAAAGTCACATTAAGTAGGTAGTTCCTTGAAAAGTATACCAAAGGACCTACTATGAATAATTCTATAAACCCATTCAACTCAACCCGCCAATAAAAAAATTGTCTTGGTCGTATTGTGGCCCTTCCTCTAGTTTTGTGATACCGTGGTCATATTGGTATCATATCCATTTGCTATGAATATTGGCCAATCATTTGCCCACATACTAGAGGCTTAAGATAGCTGCGTTAATTACAGATAGACACCGTTGCTGACGTCACTGCCGGCACGCACGTCACGAATCTAGATCTAATTATAAACCAGCCTGTAGGCCCAATAAATTTGAAATAATACTCGTATTTTTACGAAACAATACTCTCACATATGAGCTGTAATTAAATGAAAAAAAAATGTTAGTTAATTTAATAATTAGTTTATCAAGACACGTTTAAAATAGTTATATCAACAGAAAAAAAAATTACGAGATTTTTATACGAAATTTTGTACATTCATATTTTTTTCAGGTTTTCTTGTTAAAAACCTCGTTAAAATTTTCAGCTAAACTAACCGCTAGAGGCAAGCTAGTCAAATGTTTTTCCATTGGAAACAAACGAATCACGACTATTCTTTTAATGTAATATAAAATCTCTATTTCATAGACTCCCTTTCGACATCAAATTAAAATCAAATCTCTTTATTTTGCCTAAAATGTGGTACAAAAGATGGGTACATCTAAGGGCCGTATTAATAAACTAATCTCGACTGCGATCCCTGTCTCAAGAAACTTCAAAGTAAACGTCGCCCCATAGAAAACTGTAATTTCTGAGACATCTTGTGACGGGCATCTCAGCCAATATCAGTTTTTAATACGGCCCAAGTCTACCTCGTGTTTAAGGAAGGAACTTCAATGGTAATAAAAATGTCCAAATAGAAACCAAACAAAAGCAAGAAATAAAAGAACGTCATTTCTCTAACAAGGTCGCAGAATAAAATCTAAAAATATCTCGTTTCGCTAATCCGCTTGCTTCCATTTTAGGCAATAAATCATATACTGCACCCGCTGAGCGTCGTAACAAGATTTCAGCAGAGAAATAGGCATCTGTAGTTCAAAACTATTAACCTTGGCAATTGTGTTGGAAATATTACAATAGCACGCATTTTGTTCTTTTGTGACCTGGCTGCTCGGTCTCACTTGCCCAATCCGGTCTACGTTCGCACGTGTTGAATTTGAACATTAGAAAATTAGTAATATTAATAATGCCTAATATGCTAATGCTGTGGTTAAGTTTCATAAGTTAACTACTTAAATGTTGTTAAACGGCGTGACTAAAGCGTGAGCACTGAGCACTGACTTGAAACAGTGCGATGCGATAACATTTTTTAAAGCGATGAAGGCAAAGACGGAGTCGCGGGCAAAAATTATAAATGAACGTTGCATTTGATTCCGACGAAAAAATATTAAGTTACACTATGGGGGCCACAGCATCAGCAAAACACATAACACAGAAAAGTCATTTATTACAGGTCACTTCGTCGAAAACTATCATTTACAGAACAATAGTTCACCCATAAGCAATCGGCAACGACAATGAGCGAAACTATTCTGCAATCATTTATTACTTTTCGTAATGGCCCACTTCACATAACGAGAACTATATTGAATGCAAATCGAAATAATAAATGTATCGATAGTCACTCACAGGCCCGTCTGATGGAGGCGGTGACCACAAAATTGCAAATTTGCGGCGTAGCGACACCAATAGCTTAAAATCTGGGGTCTTAGTGAAAAGGGGTATAAGTCAACTTAACTCGTAATAAAAAAACGCTATAAATCATATACAGAGTACACTAGACTTATACCCTTTCTTACTAGAACCCCAGAAATTATGTTGCATGTATTCAGTGCTTCGAAGGCAATGAAAAAACCAGGTTGGCTCGAGATTTTCCCCCTAATTTCAACCTTATTTTATCTTTGAAAACGCGATTTCGGTTTCAGTTCTTGACCTTGTACTTAATTTAGTTTTATAATAACCGCTTACTTTAAAAATGCATGGCACGATATTACACCGATTAACTTTGTCCCAAACTAAGCTCTGTGTGTTATATGGGTAATATACAACGATATACAGGCCTTATGTGTATAGAATAACAAATACTTAATAAATAGGTACATGAAAAATATAAGATTCGGGAATAAGTTATGTATTCATCTCACAAAATTATTTGTCCTTACCGAAAAACGAACCCGTGACCTCTGGCTTCGAAAGTTACTATTAAGCTAACCACATCCTCAAGAGGAGGAGGAGGTTCTCAATTTGACTGTATTTTTTGTGTGTATGTTAAGCAAAATCTTCGCTAATTTTATTTTGTACCTATTTTAATGATTCATTTTTATAGGACAGGTTTACATAATTCGTCCCATTTATATATTTCGTTTCCATATTTCGTCAAGATCTGGAAAATGCACGTTTTTTAATTGTATTATCGAGTACTTCAATAGACGCTGTTATTGCGATCGATGCAAGTCGTGTCTGAGTGCAACTTTTCGGTAATTATCTCACGCTGCGCTTAGTTTTGCAGAATGTTGCGGTAACTATAGAGGTCAATGATTAAGGCGACTTGTTGAGAACAAACCAGCTTTGACGACTAGTTTGAAACTAAACATAGCTTATCACTTAGGTAAAATGTACACTAAATAATTGCATACATTATAAAGTAGATCATCACGCTAAGTTATTTAAAATATAAGGGTGCTGAGGTAAACTTTTTGTGTTTCTAGATTTATGCATTGCTAGCTGAACTAAATACATACATTTATGTCAATTATTAAAAAGCTTTCGTGATTTACGAAGGAATCAAGACGTTTTCATCCCATATTTCATATACATACACACAGTTCACTATTTTCGGAAAATGCATATTTCAGTTCTAAAATTAACTTGTTTGTTACAGAAGTCCAAAAAAGCACCACGTCATACGATGTCTTATTGCTATGGTCACAGCGCTGCAGCGTAGGTATGTGATTAATGTAGGAACCTATCTAACAGTGTTGTTTTACATAAAACAGCATAACTGCTGCTTTATGTGTTGTTATCATACCAATTTTACCATACGATGTTAAATGTTAATTAAATCGACTGTTAGTTCATACATTTTGACAGCTCTAATCATCTATTGAGGTTGGTGAAATCCGACATTAAAGCTACATTGGCTGCGACAGTATAAGAATTGGAATACGCAGTTATATTAAATCCACATTCTAATGTTTTTTCATAATAGAACATTTAAAAAATATATTTCATTTATTTTGTATCAACGACTTTTTTATTCTTAGTCAATATTTAGAGAATTTGGGCGCGTCAAGTACATTTAAAATAAAATAAATAAATAAATAAATATCAGGGGACAATCTTACACAAATTGACCTAGTCCCAAACTAAGCTCTAGGCTTGTACTATGGGTACTAGACAACGATAAACATACTTATATAGAGAAATATATACATAAATACATAGAAAACATCCATGACTCAGAAACAAATACTCGCGCTCATCACACAAATATTTGTCCATACCGGGATTCGAACCCGGGACCGCTAGCTTCGTAGGCAGGGTCACTACCAACTAGGCTAACCGCGTCGTCAAAAAAAAAAAAAAAGTATATACATTGTAAATAAACGTCGAAAACGGAAATATACAAATAACTTGTTACAAAAAATGTGTTTAAAATTTGTCAATTTAAAAAACATTGTAAAAATATGCTGTATCTCCATCAGTCTTAATGGAGAAAAATTACTTAAAATCTTTTATAAATTGATAAACCAATAAACTAGTAAATACCTCTCAGTAGAATTAAAAGTGGATTAAGAGCTGTTTTACCGAGAGTTCTTGGTGCTGTCGAGAGCTAATATTAGTTGAGACGGCGATCGGGGCGCTGTGCGCTAGTCCGACAGCGCAGCCGCGAGTTCCACTTGTTCAATTTGAATACTATCAATAATACCTACTAAATAAAACCTGTATCAACATGAATACTTCGATTTTATAAAAAAAATATTACAAAATTTGGATTTTTTAAATAGAAATACAGTAACCGGTAAATAGAAACTCGTATAAATTTCATTTTAATTAGATTTCCGATTGCAACAAATTAGTGATTTCTGTTTTTCTACTATTTGGTATTATGAAATAATTGCCAGTTCTTTACCCATCAGCACTTTGGTAACTTTTGGTGGGTATTGATAGGTATATTTTTTTACCCATCAGCACTTTGGTAACTTTTGGTAGGTATTGATATATTTTTTTTAATTATTTAGTGAAATTATAGATAGTTTAAGCGAAATATACGGTTATAGGTAAATAGAAAAAAAAAATATTGAGTGTTCGGATTGCAACATATATTATAGAAGCTGTTTCTGTTTATTTTCTGTTTAATAGGTACTTTAAAATGTAATTTTAAATGTTACTGTATCTACGTGACATTGATATTTGTATGCCAACAGGCAAAGCATAGATACACGCTGTATTTTTTCCTCTACCTGTATTTCTCTACCTATGTTTTACAAATAAATAATTCTGATTCTGATTCTGAAAATAATTACCAGTTTTGACCCCATCAAGTCTTGTCAAGACTTACTTCGGCTACTTTTTGGTACTGATATTTTTATTTTATTAATTTATTTATTCAGACAATAAGGAGCTTTTAATGAGTATTCGGAGCATAGCAGAGAAGCTTTCAGGCGTTCAAAAGACTTTCTTCTGTATTTTCCTTTATTTAATATGAACAGAAATTATTTCTAACTACCTAAACTGGCTTGTAATTTCCGTATTGCATACTACTATGTAGGTATACGGTTTAGCATGAAGATACTCGGACTATGTAATTGGAAATTCTCTCGATTCAAATGCAAATGCATTATGGATAATCATAGTAATCAGAACACATTACACGCTCAGGCCGGCACACTTACCCAAACGGCACTTTCTTTCAGTAAACAAGAATTCCATTCGACGCTAATGTTCGAACATTCTCACGCTCCAGTAACGTATTAATTGTCTAACGCAATGCAAAAAAATATTGCTACTGTTCTTTTTTTATCCTTAACCTTATTAATTTAGTGTCTTTGGTTTATGGCGACGCATGCTCAGTTTTAGTTTTAGGTGAGAGGAGCGTGCGCCCGCGCAGCACGCACAACTCTTCGGAGCTCAGTGCCTCCACGACACTGGCCGAGAACGAACTTAGAACCCCGAACGCTTAATCGCGTCAACCGTGCACTGTGACCGAACTTTTTATCGACGAACTTTTTGTGCTTGTATTGTGTCTTGTGTTTTTTAGCCGGTGAGTATTTCTATATTTTTTTACAAACATAATAATGATTAATGAAGACTCGGTAAACTTACGTAGAGATCGCTCTCTCCTTATAATCAAAGAAAGCGGAGATTAGACGGCTCGTTGCCGGTTGATAAATGGAATTCGCGTGCAAAATGAATTAATTTAATAAATAGAATTATAAACGAGTTTTGGACGATGACACGTTCTCTTTGCTTGTAGTCTTGTCAGACAATTCATAACAATAAAGAATATTTTTACACGTGTTATTTGTTGTTTTCAAAATTTTTTTTTTTTTCAAGAACCTTTTATTTATTTTTCTATCATATACATTTGCTAAGCAGGAATATTTTTTTAACTTTTACCCTCGAAGATTGTATTAATATATCACTAGCTTTGCTATTGATTTATTTTTCTGAGATAAATATCTGACACTCATATTAATTGACACCAATTAAAATTAGTATTCAATATTCAAAATGATAAGGTGACTGATTACTACGTTTATAATCTGTCATTAACTTTTTGTTACGATAAACAATCGCCAGTGTTTTTTTTGCTCCGAGCAATGATCTTAGAATCCACCGAAGAAAATCTGTTCCAGTTTTCACCGTGAAATTAATTAACTTTAGAGGAAAGTTTTATTTATGGCTGACTGGCCAGTGACTACAAAAAAAGTTAAATCCACTTCATACTGTAAACAACCGCTTTAGTATAATGTGTATAGCGAGTGAGGCTGAAAGTAGGCTCCCTTTCAGGGTGACCAGGGTTAACGTCCCGGCCCGTTTCTGTTGACGTTCCTCCCTGTCACCCTGACATCTCTCTCTCTCTCTCTCTCTCTCTCCTTCTATTTTTTCTTGTCTACGCCGCGCCGCTCGCCATCACGGCGTCACCTAGGCCTTTTTTTGTGATAATTGTGATATTAATTGTAAACCTGTGACATTAAGAAGTATTAGAACCACACCAATTAAAATAACTTGAACTCCTGAAGAATGAAGACATTATTTTATCATCCCTCTATATATGATTATTGAATAATGTATTTAATACAATTAAATAAATGCAATCTTAATTCTAATTATTTGACGCTTCACCGATCGATGCTTGAAAAGTTATGACATTAGTTCCAGACAAATGCTAACAAAGTGTGGAAATGCGTTGCGCCGTAAATTAGCATACCAGTAACCGATTTATCGGCGTAAGTCGGTTTTTACCTTTTGTGTCGTAATGATACGGTTCGCGAAATGTGTAACGAAACTACGAAAGAAATTAACGCGGTCGGCGCCAATAATTCGATATTTACCTAAATATTTACCTACTATAGAGGCTGGTTTTGAATATGCCAAAGCATCAAACAAAGTTATTATGAGAAGTTTTTAACTAGAAATATTGTAATATGTAAAATTAGGTAATTCATTAGCAAGTTTTTATTTAATTGAATCTGCCTCAAATATATTCAAGTTTGCGAAATCGACCCGCGGTCGTAAAATTATATTGAATATCCTAAATCTAGATAATTAACTGAACGCCTAAATAAAATAACCTTGAAAGACCATAAACCTCAAATAAAAAAAAAACATTTTAACATACAAGTGAAATTTCATTTAAAATGAAGAATCGGAGACATAGCTATCTACAATATCTACCGCCGACGAGATCGCTTGACCCACAAAACGGAGAAATACTCTCACTGTTGGACGCGTTCGGTCGCTTAGCAGCCTCTTGATGACGTTATGCAACTTTAACCATTACAGAAACATTTGTATATGATTATTGTATTTTTTATGTTTTACTAACTTACTTAAGTAGTAAAATGTACGAATACCAAAACGTAAAATAGAAAAAGGCAAAAACTAGCAGTTTTATGACCCAGAACGGCATTGCAAATCGTTTAATTACACTTATGAATATTAAAGGCCAACAACGAAGGTAAAATTGTTATTTTGTTAATTTAATTGCTAAGCTTTCGCAATGTTAGTAAACAAGAAATGCGTGAATTCGAACTATTTTGTTTAAAAAATGTTTGCATGTTACGTCCTAACAAGTGCATAAGTAATGCAAGTAATAGGTACGTGTTATGCAATGGTAGCAGTAGATTAAATAATTTTATTAACACAGGCAGTGACAAATGAAGCTCTATCACGCTCAAGCACCTGTTCATAATTTTATTTTGTTTATTAGTTCTGTATTACGTTGGTCGTTATATTAGATTGCGTAATAACCTTTTTTTAGGAAGAACACATAATATGTAGAATATCACTTATTTTAATCTTTTTTTTTCTCTTTTGTCAATACAATTTAAAGAATTATACTTTTTCGAATCTAAACAAACCACTTTAAATTTTATTTTCCGATGTCGTACGTTATTAACTCTAACAGCGAAGACTACCGACACTACTGACGTCAACAATGGAACTGCTGCACGCAACTGCATCCGATCTTAATGTCATCTCAAAGGGTGCGCCTTATGCATTATTTGCATACATAAACAGATCGGTTGCAGTAGACGTAATAAACAAAATCAACATCTTACACAATACTGGTGATAATCGCGACACGCGTGGCCGAAACATTTGCGGGTCGTGAAAGTAGATATGTTATTCCACACACGCTGTCTATGGTACCGGTAAGGCACGTAGCGGTACTGACTGACGTAACTAATTATACATAACGCCTCAATAGTTCGAATTGAAGCTACGAATCTAGAAGCGAAAGCCAAACGTAATATCGCCTTCGGCTGCTTTGCATGAATATGTACTTTTCTAAATCGCTTATCTTTCTAAAAAAATATTTTATATTTACTTTAAAATGTTATTTCAAATATGACGTTACACGCACAGTAAGCCACATAACACTTTTTTTTTGCTTGCAAATGTATTAAATTCAATGTTATAACTTGGGTCATTCTTGCATAACAAAGATTGTGCTTATTTTTATGTAAATAAACAAGATCATTCACAGCGGGTAACTACCTATTCAACCTCACGCTTGCTTACTCACGTTTTTTGTCGTATCACTCCCGAAAAAAGTATTTTTGTGTAACTTTACTTACGCTCCAAATCAGTCATCATTCACAAATTTATTTATAAATTCCTCTTCAATTACTATCGTCAACAGGCATTTATACAAAAATGAACGTGTATTTTATTTTATTTTATTTTATAAAACATGCTTATCTCTAGGCGTTATCCAAAAATACCTTACTTAAAAAGATACCGTCGCACACGTTCGTTGTACTTAGTGACATAAATTCAGTAGGTACCAAAAACCACCGTCGTCTGGGGAGTCAATGCACCCACGAAGTTCACTCCTCCTGAGACATTCCGGACACGTGCTAAATGTGCTTCATGTACCAACTCGCCAGTTAAACATATGTGACAGTAACGATGAGCAGAACTTTCCTGCGGTTTCCGAGAAATATTAAATTTATAACGTAGATTCATTCGCGGCTGTCGAGCGTAAAGATTCGGAGAGATTGGAGTTAATGGCACGTTTTTATGATCAAGTTTAGTACATTATTCGCGATATTTATACTATCTTACTTAAGAGTAATTGTATAAATATATCCTCGTTGACGTTATGGTATCTTTATTCAGATGTCTAGCTTAACGTGATGCATTTTATTATTCCCCCTATTCTAAAAGGATTTTCTATTCGTTGATAATTTCCCAAGTGTTTTTAAGCTCCGCTACCTCGACCACATTGGAATCCAGTTAAAACATTAGCCAAGTCATGAATCACCACTAGACAAAGCAATTTTCGGACGACAGTTAACAGTACAATATAAAACCAACAAAAGGCCTCCAAAATATGGAAACGAGAGAATAAACATTGTTGATGCATTGGATGTTAAAGGCACAAGGCCACTCTTTGAGCTGAAAATTTTAGGCGCGAAGTCGGTCGTCACATTCAGCTGGTTTTTGCTCTGCGGGTAACACAGCGCTCTGCACAATACGGCACCTAGCGCTGGCTCAGATCCATCGCTATGTAACTTAATAAAATGCTCCAAGTCAGGAATAAAGCCTTTTATAATAAATTACGTGAAATTAGTATTTACTTGACCACTTTTCAATCCGAAAATATTCGTCTCTAAGTAGACGCCTATTTTAATGTTATGTTTTAAAAAAATCTAGTATTATTGTAGCCAATAAAGCCAGCCTATCTGTAATTTAAGAAGAGCGACCGTGTTAACAGGTTTCTAATATTTGCTTTAGTTTAATATTACTTTTCGCTTTGCTCATTTAATTTTAGTTATGGAATTAATATTAAAGGACAAACGGTAATGCTTTGTTCATTTATTGTTGTGAACAAATCGGATTAATATAGGCGGGACAAATGGACAGCTCTTGAGTGACAGTATGGAATGCAGTGCCCACCGCTATTTAATTAAACTTATAATTTAGCATTAAACAATTCGTTAGATTTGATTATGTAATTGTTTTAACAGTGGTTTACTGAAATAACCATATTTCATGATAGGTATTGTTTTTTTTTTATTTGATAGAGATGGTGTTATCTTACTATACTGCGTTTTGTGTCAGTAAACATTGCATAAACCCATTAAAATAAATTCTGCAGTTTCATAAAACCAACAACGGCATATATCATTAACACTATTTTAAAATAAAGTCTGTATTTAACATTTCTTCGTAATTGAGTGCTCCAAAACTTTACCAAACATGGCTTCGTAAACATTCCCTTTAAAAGTAAAAACTAGCATCAAAAATACATTTAAAGCATGCGCTACGATTTCCAGTTGGTAAAGTTGGACTGGTTCATTAAGAGTACTAATTACTGAAAGTTTAAGTTCACAGCAAGTTCCGTGATAAATGAGCCTTACAAAACCTAAGCTGGTATCGCGAAATCTTACCGTTTTCAGGAAGAGATGCTATCTTAAACTGCTTGATGACATCATTCGTTTATAAGGGGAAGATATTAAATTGTTTGGTGACTAGAGAAAATGATATGACCATATTTAGGGAGCAATGTTATTTTAGAACTAACCTAATGATTACGACAAGAACGTTGCCAGGCCATAAACATTTTCATTTCATTTACTAATCAGGCAAGAATCTTTACTTTTTGATAAAATACAGTAAACAGCAAATATATACATTAAAGCAATATTTTGTATTCTTATTCGGGTAGAAAATGTGAGACATAATAAACAATCGCTTCAGTAATATATTTTTGGAGCGAAACGATCCCTCTGTAAGTTGTTTGTCAAGCAAAGAGCTTGAAGTAAGTTTTCCTCCAGATATTTGTTTTGATAGCTGTGTTGACTTTTGTCTTGTACTATACGTCGTAAAATATCTTTAAGACACTTCCTTTGTACTTTTTAATAAAACTCTGCAAAAGTAATCATCATAATTAAACAAGCCACAATGTTGCAAGAACAAATTTTAATGAAAGTCAAATAAAATACACTCGGTACACTCTTGTAGCAATTAGGATTTTTAGGTAGACGTTCAATTAAATACAAACATTTTGATAGATGAGCCTTACAAAAATAAGGAATATGATAACCAAAAATTCGCGAGGTAGATCTTTCGAACTGAAACTAGGCAATTGTAAAAAAAATAGAAGTTTCTCTTAGCCCTGATCCGGAAAAAACTCGAATACAATTCACGTCTCACCTTAAGTGAAAACCGCACGCGAGTGACCCTACTTCCACACCGCATTTACATAATTATACATTTATACGATTTTACACAGCATCCCAGAGTTTAATGGCCGGAGATGTGCATTTTTATTCTTATCTTCGTAACTTACGTACAGTTTTATTGTGGTACTAAAAATAGAACTAGCTTTTCGTTTAAAACCCGAATACATTTTGCGCAAAATTACGTAGCTGTTATGGATTGTGACGTTTTGAGTAACAGCCACAGAGTTAAGTGATGGTGTTTAGTTACTTTCGCTTTTACTGAAGTATTAAGTTGTGAAAAATTGTTGTGATATATTTACGTCGAAGTTTACATAGGAGGGAGTTCTTAAAGTGACGGGCGATGAATTTTGTATGCGATTAAGTGCAGCGTTGTAGCCAAGTGAAAAGTGAGAATTCTCTTAACAAAAATGTAAGCGTGTTATAGTAAGGAGAGTTAAATAAAGTGCAGCAATAGTGACTTCTTTTTCGCTCTGAAGAGGACACTAGTGTTTAAGCTCTGTAAAAGAAATTATAGTTTGCATGAAGTTTTGTGTACGTCGAATACTTCGCTTTTCGATCATAACCACGTTGAATGTCAATTTATATATCATTAAAGAAATATGTATAGTTTTGGCTGTGCATTGTTTGTCAGTCGGTCAATAACGGAATCGTTTAACATACGTAGATGTTTAGATAGGCCACACAGACCATGTTTGGCCGTAATATGTGTCATACTCATACTGAAGGCATCAACCCCAACTAGCTTCCTTTAGATTTTTGGCTTTCTGGATAGGACCAGTAACTTTTACAAGCAGATATAATTTATATAACAGACTTATTTATCTTACAGTCATTTTTAACCGAACAAAAATTTAATCTGAAAATATACCATACTCATATATGAATATTATTTTTTCACAAAACAAAACCGATTTAGATTCAAATAGAAAAAAAACCTGCAGGTTTCCTTTAAAGCAACTAACAAATAGAGAAAACACGAGTTTCTAAAATGCATAGTCAATACAACATCAATAGCTATAAGTAATTGCAAATACAGCGAACAGGTTTGTCCGCAAGGATTTATTTAGCTCGGCATCTATGTCAAGATCAAGGAGCGCAGGCGCAGGCAGCCATGTTTGCTCAAACGTCACTGACCCACAAAAACTCATCACTGTAACGTGTGATTTTCCTCTAGAAAAACCGAATCGGCGATGGAATGACAATTTCTCTTGAATCATTCAGGGATTGCCTAGTTGGCAATGATTCTTACATCATTATATAATTAAATTTTGCGTTGGCTAAAGTTTATTCTACATGTTTAAAACAAAAAATCGAAATTGGCAATGGTAAGATTGGTAAGACAATGAAATCATTAAATATAACAATCATAAATCTGAATCATAGCACCCTATATAGTGCATTTGCATGTGTACGTAAACGTGTACAAATACATTAAATAGATTATTAAATCACACGCAAACACGTGTGGACGTCAAATTAATTGTAAATATTCCACCACCACACATAAACACCACAAGCTCCAAGTGAATTACATTCGTACCTTATTACATATAAATGACTAGTGACCCGCCCTCGCTTCGCTCCGGGTACTATTATATACATAAACCCTCCTCTTGAATCACTCTATCTATTGTTAAAAATTGCATTAAAATCAGTTGCGTAATTTATAAGATCTAAGCGTACAGACAGCGGAAGCGACTTTGTTTTATACAATGTAAAAATGTAGAGATGAAGATAATAGAATATCGCTCATAAAACGCCAAACAAACTTTTAATGAAAACAAAGAAAGTATCCTAAACAAATCGCCAACTTATAATTCGGAGTTGAATTTTCAATTAGAAGTTTCCACGTGTAGATTTCTTATTTAAAATTTTCGTATTTGAGCCGCGCTGATAACTTTTCTGTTATTCATTTAACTTTGAAAAATATACAAGGGGGATCCTGTGTAAATTTAAATTAAAAAAATATTACGTATTCTGACTCATTAAGCCGAGAAATATTTTAATATGACTATAAAGTGGTCAATTATTGGTCTTAAAAGCAGAATGTCGGCATAAATAGTCATTACCTTCTTGTCATAGATAAAATTATTGCTATAAGGCAGTCAGCTCAAACTACTGTACTAGAGCAATTAGACCGGTTACAGTGCACTTAAATCATAGCACCAAATAGTATAACCCTGAGACTTGCAATTATTTCATTGTGTGCTGTTCACCCCTAGAGGCACTGACACGGTAATGCTAATAGGACATAACTAGACATAATTATCGAGCTAAGTGATTAGGCTAATCAATAACGCTATAAGTGTATGTATGTTACAATTAACGTGATGTAATATTAACATAACTCTCATCGCGTCTGCAGTGATAGATTGGCTGTATATTCGTTATATTATAATAATTGTTTATTTTGGTAATGTTTGCAACCCGGCTTCGCCTGGGTGTGATCTATGTATTTTACAAGTAAACTATCCAGAGAAAATTTTCTAAATTTTGGTAAATCCCGCATCAAATTCTATGGAGTACCAACTTGAAAATAATTAAACACACATTATAAACACACAGTGTTTTAAGCGGTGTTTTAGCATATTTTAGTTTGTCATCTTCAGTTGTCACGGTACAGTAAATATATTGGTTAGATTTCTATGAGATTATTCGGATTAGCGGCGGGGTTAATCGCGAGGTCAATAAAAAAGAATTATTTAATACATTAATATGGAATTACACTAATATTGTAAATAAGTAGATAATAGCGATAAAAAAAGTCACGGGCAAATGCCACAGTGCGATAGCTCCTTCGGGTTTGTGTTTCTATCCCACTCGCTCTCGTACGCTTTTATTTTACCCAAATCCGAATGATTTTTTAAAAGCTATGGCACTGTAGTTCCTAATTTAAGTATCAACAAGTATCAAACCAACCGTAAAATCCAAACAAACTTTGTATTAACACCTAACTGATGAGCAGAAAAGTAACTTAGAACTCTGCATTCATCCCGACAGGAATAAGTTTAAGTTTGAACTTGGCTTCCGGACTCGACAGAAAATAACCTACCTCGCCTGTCGATACGCTAACTTTGAGACTTAATCTTACTTGATAGCTCGAGTCCAGTAGCTTGTCCATTCCAGTACTTGCTAAGTTCGACCTAGCTCGGTTTCTTGCGCTTTAAGCTCAGCGCGAGATGAGCAGCTTTCCAGTTATAACTTTTAGTAAGATGAACGGGATTTATGTTTCAAATATTTTTAGTTCGTGCTTTTGTTTTATAGCTAACTTTAGTCTTATGATTTGCTGCTACCGCCAAGTTGTAAAGTTAGATACTTCATTAAGTGTAGAAAAAAAAATGGTATAAGATAGCGGATCTAGGTTTATAGAGTTAGATTTATTTTTCATTTGAGATTTTGCAGTAATTTTTCCTTCGCCTTAAAAACAAATATTACCTCTATATTCACTCGTTTCACTTAGTAATTCAAGAGTTAAGAAAACTCATCCTGATTGTCCCTGTTTGGAATTCACAATGCCGCACAATCACCAATCGACATCCCAAACCGCTAAGGGCTACTTGCAGGAACAAGATAAATCGAGATTTAGTTTTAAGTACAGTTTAGTTGTGTCAAAATATATACAGGTAAATTACTTTCGAGACGTTTTTGCATTTTTAGTAGTATTTGTATATTTACAGGGATTCTAAAATTGAAATTTCATTCCACAGTCAGAAAAAAAGGTTCGTCACATTTTGAAGAAAATATATTGACAGTCAAAAGTCAGTGAATGTCAAATAAATAATAATTATATTTATTCTTATGGTTTGTAATATTTCTTGTTCAGTGTTATTATTGTAACGTTGTTAATTAAAAATGGTTCCGATGTTGAAACATGGTCGAGGTAAGCCTTTGACTTCCCATACTAAAGAAGTTTTGTATAATTTGTACAAATATTTCCAAAATGAATGCAATAGCAATCCGAGCAGTATTGTGACTCCCGCTGAATTAGTTGCTATATCAAGCGGAATATCATTGACTTAGAAAAATATTAGAATTAGGTAAATGTTAATATTATGTTTAATATTAATATTATTAACTTTTTTAATATTGTTTAATATTATTAATTACATTGATGTACCTGATTATAAAAATTATAAAAAATGTATAAAAGTATTGGTTTATTTCTTTATGTGCTGACCGTACACAATTACAAATGCAAAATCGTCTCGAAAGTAATTTACTTATACTAGAACTGTCTGCCCTTAATCCAGATTTAAGACTAACTAGATTTTACTTGTTGCTGCAAGTGGTTCTAAGTGACTTTTAATCACTAATCCATTTGGTCAAATTAAAATCACTAAACTAGGCAGTGTTTGAACATTTTGTGAATTCAAAAAAACCCAATTGCAGCAACTTAAAGCGTAATATTATCATAAAAAGGCAATATATGCATATCTACGAGAGGTTACTTAATTTTTTTTATTACCAACAATAAAGACAAGATTATCTTATTTCGTGCGGCTCAGCGCAACATACCTCGTTGACTCCAGTCTTCCGCGTCATTCCCTTGGACATGTTTTAAATCTGATGGGCTAGCACTAGTTGTATTTTTTTGCTTGTCACTTAGTCCGTCTCTCTCGTTACAGACAAGACAGAGAGGGACTACCGAGCGACAAACAAGTCTCCAGCAACTTGTGCTAGACGCCCTAATGGGCATTTTTTGCATGACGCAGTCTGTAAGATAAATCTCAAACCACATCGTTACACTTGTCATGCCGCGACGAATTGTAAACAAAAGGTTTTTTGTTGATTCGCTAAGTAACGAGAAATTAACCACTCGTGCGATAAAACAGGTAATGAGGTCTTGGGAGGAAAATTTAATTATTATACGCTTCTTTTGAGGTACAAGGTTCCGGTTTTATAGAATAAACACAATAATAAATATAAATTAATTTAAAAAAACAAAAAACCCGCCGCTTTAAAACATATCAACTGAAATGCTAAAAACAAGCTATAATCTAGAATGTTTGAAAATGAATGAATGAATGAATGTTTGCAAATAGTCCAAGTGGTGCTGTTTAAGTGAAAATATTAAAATTTGTACAACTATATTTTACAATTATTTTCTTGTCCCCTTGGCCTGCAATACATTTTCCAACATTTAAGTAATAAATTCATTAGACTATAGGGCTTGTTTTTAGCTTTTCAGTTGATATTTTTAAAACCGGCGGGTTTTTTGATTTTTTAAATTAATTTACTATTATTATTGTGTTTTTCCTAAAAAACTGGAACAGGCTATTTATTCGCTTTATATAGTGTTATAATAAAAATATACTTTATTTTATTCCCGCTTTTTTTTATTTGCGGACGCCATACCTTATGTCACTTCGAAAATTAAGACAAATTGAATGACACCGTATATGTTAAAATCCGTCAAGCCGCTTAGGCCGCAGAGCGTGCCAAAGAAACATACATACATACATAAATTACATACATTAGGCTCAAAAAACATGACACTCCTTCGGGCAGTCGGGTAAAAAGGAGAGAACGACGAGTAAACCTTTAAATCAAACCACAATGAGAAAGTTTGCCGGCTTCTCCAAAAAAGGTCACTCGATGTCTGCATTTACAATTGCTATGGACGTTCTTGTTTTTGAAAGATGACAATTCCCTCATTCGGTAATCTACTTTTATAGGTAAAGTTCAAATTAAATTGTAGAAAGTTCCTCGAGGGAGTTTAAGGAAGAACGTAGAATCATTCAATAAAAATATTAAGAGCATACTGTCTTAGAACCATGTTATTATTAATATATTTGTCATTGTCATGCTTGTCGTTTGATGTTTAGTTTGAAGTTAATATTTAGTTACAAGGCACTAAATTGGTCAATATTTTCGTTGTCTTACTTTGTACCTTATACACTAACTAAGTATGTAATGTGGCTAAGCCCTCATAAACTTACTCCTCCCCTAAAGGAAACGGGTATCAGCGAAGATAACACATTTAAAAAATAGAGGCCTACGGACTTAAAACTGAACACTTTTTTTGCTCCTATGCAGTGGACTTTGAAGTCGTGACAACTGCGCATACCACGTTCATCAAACAAACCGCAAACAAATCTAACAGACGTCTGGCAACTCAAGAACACTGGTCCACGTCTCGAATGATTACGAGTAATTAGAGCAAGCTCACTTCCTTATAACACACGTCTACTAGGTGGACTTAGACGTATGTACGTCGTGTGCATACATACATACACAGTCGTGTGCATGTGTGGACTCTAACAGGTTGTATGCGTTAACCGCACGCACGGCAAACCGGAGATGGACTGTGTCCAATGCGAGTCGCAAGAATGTTACTAACAACGGTTAGTTCATGTTATTTATGCGATGTTTTGTCTGAAGTGGACCCGTCTATTTTAAATGGCCTCTCTTATGGTAAAAGGTGTACTCGTAATTACTACATTATTGTTAAGAGAAGGACATAATCAAATAAATTCTCAAATATAATTAAGGTTTACTTTGAGCTTCCTGTTAGCAACGTATAGTTATCGCCATGTTAAACTACTTCATACATTTTGTGTCTTCCTCCTCGCGTCCTCTACTTGTTACGATCCACCTTAACTAAGTATTTGTCAATTCACTAGTACTATCACGGACATTACATGTTAATCCACCATAAAACCCTGAAAAGGAAAATTACGTCGAAAACAATCTGGCGTTTAAAGGCGACAGGGTTCTATAGTGCCACAAAACTAATGTCCCTGACCGTATGCTTGTGACTGGACAATGCGTATTGGTTTATCTCCGAGAGCAGTGAGTTATGATCGCGGCGAGTAAGTTCCGGCGCCGGCGCACTTTCCAATGAAAGTGACATGTGGCCTTGCTCCGCAGGCCGCGAGGAATGCGCGGAAGTTTAGGGCTATTGTTGATAATGGTATATAATATGTTCAGACGACAACTGAAAATTAAATATGTTCGAAAAAAATAACCTCTTAGCAGTTAAATTTGATTCTACAACGCCATTCAAGGCCATATTATGAACAGTCAATATCTCAAGTGATCATCAAGACCGCAGGGACGAGGTGGATGGCAGTGGCTCAGGACAGAGGAAAATGCCCTTCGAGACCTTCACTCAGCAGTGGGTGTTTTTTTTATATTCTGTATTATAGGTGTTCCACTGCAGGGCAAAAAACGCCTCCCCTCTGTTCCACCATTCGTTTCAAGTCATCACGCAATCTCCTTTTCGGACTTCGGTCTGGTCTGCTCCGGTGGGAGAAAGAAAGAAAAATAATATCTCAAGGAAATTTAAAAAGACAGAAATATATGAGTCGTACCGTCTGTATCGTTTTCACTGACTGTAAATTGGCAAATTTCCAGAGTTCATAATACAGCGCCAGGAGTCATCACAGTAGGTACTAATCGTTGTTATAGTACTGGGGGCTGAGCCAAGATGCATAACTTAACGATTTTCGAATTCAAAGGAAATGTACTGACGTAAGCCAATGATCAGTCGCTTCAGCCGCTTATGTCAATTCCATAAATTTTGTCGATTTTCGAAAATCGCTAAATCGTATAATGCATCTTGGCTAGGCCCCCGATATAAATCTGACAAGAGGACCAGTGACCTTTATTGAGGTTTTATAATAATATCTGTCCAATAGTTACTTTTCTGGGCTTGTTAATAAGGGCAATCTGGTCAATGACTCGTAACGTCGCTGGTTGCATTGGATCATGCAGCCGCATCACGATGATATTATGCTCAATATTACCTGCGAAAGAATACTTGTGAATATAATACTTGGTGGTTTAAAAGGCATGGCAATGACCAATGTTTATAGTTCTTTGTAATTGATATCTTAAGATTACCTATTATCAAGTTTAGTTGTCTTTAAATATCCGCAGCGTTAGAAGTAATTGTAATCGTTCGTTGACCCTCTTTATTTTTGCTACTTGAACTTTTTGCAGAATTCAATTGTAATTGTCTGTATAAAGTATATTAAATAAGTTGTTTTAATATTGGTCAATATTACAACAGGGACTTCCAACGCAGAACAAAGGTTATTTAAATAAAAGATTGACTCAGTAAAACATTTCATCAATTTTGACGTGCCTCAACACTCCTATTGTTTTTCCTAGACGCCGTTTCTGACAACGTCTCCCGATTGTATTCATTTTTACTTTCAATGCCTTAATCAGCTGTCATTAACTCAAAAATGATTCAACGACTCTTTGTCAAACAAATCGGACCCTCTTCAAAGGTTACTGAATGGTTAAAATTTAAATTAACAGAAACAGGGAAAGGAAAGCGTGGCGTATCTTTTACGCTGCGTTTTGTTGGCAGGTGACGCCCCCAGCAACGAGTTAATAAATTATAATTTAATTATATTTCAGCAATATCTTTAGCGTCAAATTTTGTGTTATTAACCGGCTGATTTTTTATGTTTTTTGACCCACTTACTGTTTTATTTAGATACTGAGATAATTTGTTTTCGCGGAGAGGTACCTACAATAAAACTAGTAAAATGTTATGCGTTCTTTTTCGTCGAGTACTCGTAACACGTTATGTACTAGTGAATATTAATTTTTAAAATACTTGCAAAGCCATGAAATCTAGGGTTTCCCCATACAACTATTACAAAATGCTAGTGGGATTTGCGATGTACCGAGCTGAAAGAAAGCCAAGCTCCCGCTGTCGAGCAACTTAATCAGTTAGTTCACACGATGTCCAGAACTAACTAGAACGAATATGTATAAATAATGTAGAAAATTCTTAACCTAGCCGAGGGGTGGCAACGGCTGCAATTGCCTCTGTCGCTGGCGACGTGCCGTCCGTGTTTAAGAGCCCTAAATGAAAAGGGGGTAATTAAGACTATTAACTGATCCCTATAATTAGACTAATAACTTTCAAACTTTATTGAGCAAACAACAAGAAAAAATATTCAGGTTATTAACGCGATTTTAAATAAAATTTGTGTAAATAAGCAAGTAGCGTTTTCATGGTTAATGCAGTTGTAGAAAACAGAAACGATGTATAGAATTGAAGTAAGCTAGCGTGCGTTAAGTGTTACGATCGATATAAGTTATAGGCTTACTGTAACTCTTGCGGCGCGTTGCGTGCTCGACCAAGATAACTAGAACCGACACGCTTGCACGTGTTCCTCTAATTATGAATACTGAGCGTTATTTTTTTTTATTTTATTGATTTACCCAATCACTGACTATCAAGCTAAAAGTCGTCTTCAATTTAAAAAACCGCATTTTTTTCGGTCCAACCGATTCGAAGCTAGCCACAAACAGACATAGGCATTAAAGTTATAACAGCTTTTTTTGGTACGTTAAAAAACACTAAAAAACATGGGTTAATCAACGTTTTTTGTTGAAAATTAATTATTAATTAAAAAAAAAGAAAACGCTGCCGATGAAACCCTAGGCAAGCGATTCTTGTCCAACTTGTTCCCTGCGAGTGCACTCGACTCTTAGCGATGTTCGTAACCGGCTTGATTAAAACCTGAGCGCTCCCCGCTCGCTGCACCGCACTTAACAGGGCCTCGGTTGGAACTTGTGGGGTTTTTATTGGCTATATTGAACGTTGACGGGCGTCTCATCTTGGACAACTCGTAAGTCCCGTTGAGTTTGCTTGGGTATCGATAGGTGGGCAATTCTTCGAGCGTTTGAACCGCCATCATTTCCGTGACCGCATTGATGTTGAAATTCTTGTAACTTCGGAAGCATTTTCAGTTAAATTTTGTAGAAGTCCGGGCACTCTACAAGATAACCAAAAATAACATCAAAAGCTACATGAATTTCGACGTTAATGCGGCCACGGGAATGACAATTTGAATTAAATAAAAATATATAATTAAGCGTGGTTACAGTTAGTCGGGCCGTGACCACATACACGTTTTACCTTTGCTAAGATTCCGAGTAATGCTGCTAGATATTAGTGGATATCTTTTAAAGAAAACCTGGCAGGTAATGAGTATTTAATTAATAACGTATTAACTTTTATAAGATAATTATCAAATGATTTATCCATCGAAATTAAATATTTGTATTTTAAATTTCGTTTGTGACCACAATTATTCCTAGATAATTAGTTAAATATAGGTGCTTAAGCAATATTTAAGTCTTACGAAAAATTACGTTATGCTATTACAGCAGATAATTTACAAAAAACAATGTTGACACTAACCAAATCAAATTGCGAATCATGGCATCATATAAATTGCGAGAAATAGTTACCTATGTAGGTTTTTTGGTCAATTTTATTATTTTAGTTCTAGTTGACAAACCGCTCGGAAAGCGAAGATAATTGATAAGTGTCGCAAATGCTGGGCCTATTGGGCACGGCGTTCGTCACACGGCATAACTTGGCCGTCCAAAAGAAAAAGTCAGTATAAAAATATGAAATCCATATGCACATACTGCCTTCTTGCTTCGGTCGGCAGAACTGACTTCACAGAAACGTATGTGTGATCATCATCGCTAACTTATGAAACAAAAACCCCTTCGGTCCCTTTCTTCACGTGTGAGGGAGACAAAAGAACGTGCAAGTTAGGTAACTTGGGGAGTAATCATCGCCGTCCATGAAAATCGGCAACTCGAGGGTCCGCCCTTTTAGGGAAATGAAAGTTCTTTATTTAGGACAATCCGATGGGCTTGTTTTTACAAGTTGTAAATGCGAGCCGATATCGCGGCTGTGCCTGTAGGAATAAATATGTTTATCAAAAAATCTAAATGAAAATAATTTATTTCACTTTGTTTATTTATGTACATTAAAAACAACAACTGTAGGACTGAAGGCTCCTAAGTACTATCAAACTGTTATACTAAAGGTATCAGACAGAAAATAATATTATCAGTGGTCGGAATAGGTAGACCTAATTTACCTAAACTTGATGCATGTTAATTCAATAATGTATTCCCATCTCACTCAAGCATGAATGAACAAGCGTCAAGTTTAGGTAAATTAGCTCTACCTATTCCGATTTCTAATTATTATTCTAGGTTTTTGGCCCGAAGGTTAATTGGCATAAGTTTCTAGATTGGTAAATATTTAATTTCATTCAATGATATGAGGCATGTCTTTAAAATAACGATTTTTAAACTCCTTAACACGTTTCTTATACTAATTGGCAACTTTGATAATATCGAGGCAAAATCAACGGAGAAGTTATATAAGAAAAAAACTTCGAAAACAAAAACAAAAGTGTGTAAGAAGCACCACTCTAATCGAGATCTTAATCGCTTTCTTTTGACAGTTCCATTGTCTTGGGCATCGCTGTAACGTAACCGATAAGTAATCTAAATTAGCGAGCTACATAATCAGGCCCATTTTTTCCTAAAAGCGACAGTCTTCACCAATAATGAGCAAAAAACCATTTGCTTGTAGTAAAACATTTATTATAAAATAATAATAAATATAATAAATAAATACGACGGCAATAAAGTTCTAGACTCCTTAGGCCAGAACTTTATTGCCGTCGTATTTATTTATTCTAGGCTAGGCTTCTGCTGTATGCACCACTAGAAGGTCAATACATGTATTAACTTAAAACAGATAAATAATTAACACATATTGCGGGGATAGAAACCTGGCTGCCAGCTTCGTAAGCAGAGTCACTGACAACTAGGCTAACCGCGTCATCAAAACAAACTAATTTAGCGCTTGTGGTACCTACACTGATAAGTGATAACATAAGAAAGGTTACGGAAGTCCGATGAATAACGGCGGTGCAGTTTTGATCAATTTAGCAATTCTTGAACTCGACTTCTACGACGACTGATGGTGCTTTTCTACCGGCGAGGCGAAGTGGGAAAACCGCGACGTTTTTGTTTTAGTTGCAGTGTTAATAAACACTCTATGTTTTAGTAATACGGTTCAATACAAATATTTCAATTCTCGTCTCGCCCATCCGGTCTATTTCCAACGCAGACGAGCGGGACATTTTTCTATACAAATTTCAATTCCGTTCCTCGCTTTGCCTCGCCTCGCGCGTGGGATAGCACCTTAACACGATTTGAAACAATTTGCACTTAATCATGTTACATTACTCAATCAAGCACCACAACATAAAAACATCATTATTTTCATTATTGGCGACCGAGGAATTTTCCTGCAGGTTATACAATAATTGCGATGGCGATTACTCATAGTACTTATGCAAATCGCGGCAATGACACTTGCGTCATCTTGCGATAATCGTCCATCGACGCCGGCGCAATGTTGCCCAGAAACGCGGTTAGGTAGCCATGTTGGTACCTATAGCTAAAGCGCATCAACGTTTCGTTTTCATGCTTGTGTGCGCCGCAGTAACGTTTTGTGGAGCAATTCGGAATAAAATAAAATAAATAGAAAATGTCACATGAGAAGATTGTTCTTCTCATGTGACATTTTCTATTATTTGACATTTTCTATAATAAAAATAAATAATAATCCAGCCTATATACGTCCCACTGCTGGGCACAGGCCTCCACTCACAATGAGAGGGTTTGGGCTATAGATCCCACGCGGGCCCAGGGCGGATTGGGAACTTCGCACACACCGTCAAATTGCTTTGCTGGTGTGTGCAGGTTTCCTCACGATGTTTTCCTTCACCGAAAAGCTCATGGTAAATTTACAAATTATATTTCGCACATAAATTCCTAAAAACTTAGAGGTGCGAGCTCGGGTTCGAACCCACGACCCTCTGCTCAAGAGTCGGCAGTTCAAACCATTAGGCTACCACGGCTTTTTTCTACATTTTTTTCGACATTTTCTATGCCAAAACATTTTTAAGGCATAATGTTCCATCTCATGTAGCCTTTGTTCTTCGGCAATTAACTTCGGTTTGGTGCACTTTGAGCGTGTTAAATAACAGACAATCGCAAAAGATATACAATTTAGACCTGCGCAGTGTGTATGCGTCAATTTTGTTCTCAGCCGTCGTGAAAACATTACAAGTACCGCTGCATATAAAGACCCTTAGCCTGAAACAATTTAACATTAACTTTTCTACTAGCCGTTGATTTTATTTTATATAATCATGTGGTTAAAAGGAATTTTCTCTTTAACCGTTTATTTATAATGTCAATTTTAAACTCCTGCGGCCATATCTTATAGAGAAATTTCTCTAATCGAAAAATGTACATACAATCAATCGTACATAAAAAAAACCTTTAACCTGAAACAAGTCTAAACAAAATCAGGACACAACTTTGTTTTAACTTTCGATATGAAAGCAGTACAGCTGACAATTTGAACACAAAAATCAAGATCATTACCTTTTTAATGACTTCACAATAATTAATAACGATTTATAATAATTTCACAACAATTGTACGTACAACATCTAAAAGTACGCGAGGAATTTATTAATCATGACTCACTAGTCAATTAAATATGCATTTATTAATCACACCTTTACACACATATTATAAAATTTTTACGTCTTGATTTTATAACATACTGATATATAATTCATGATTGTTTAATGTTTACTATATGAGTTTTATATAAAGCTTGCCTAGAAAATATAACGCAATGTAAAACGAAATCGATGTGTCATAGAAAAGAGTTCAACGGGCGACCTGCGCGTGCGTCGAACTTACTAAGCATTTCAATGATCTACTATACCTACGATGTGAAATTTACTTTCTTCTTTTTAACACCCATAGTTTGGCGTTACAATGTAATGTTATAGTTTTATTTGACAATTGGTTTGTTGACATTTGGCAGACATGAGATAAGATAAGATAAAAGATAAAAGATATTTATTCAGTAAGTAGGCCGCACGGGCACTTTTACACGTCAAAATCTACCAGCGCTTCCCAAGAGGAGACCACTGCTGAGAAGAAGCGCCGCAAAAAACTCAACAGTAAGTCTTTTTTTAAATGAAAATATAACAATGTCACTACTTATTCTAACATTATATAAAACTGTAAAAATAATATTAAATATCTGCGTAGTTTTGCAGGAAAACATGTCAGAATGACTACGAGAAAATTTATATATATATATCACGATATATGTCAGAATGACTACGAGAAAATTTATATATATATCACACAAAACAGTTTGACATGTCTTCCTACATAAACCGTGTCCCCTAGACAAGATACAGCGTTTACATGATTTTTATGAGGTATGTACGAGTAGTAGGTAAGCTATTGAACATTAAACATTAGTTAATTTTCTGGTTTAGGCCAAGCATTTTTGTCCGTTAGATAGTCCTCGACCCTATAGTACGCCTTTGACATCAACGACTTTTTCAAGTAATTTTTAAGTGCTGGAAGGGGTAACTCTAAAACTACGTCGGGTAATTTATTATAAAAATGAATGCATTGACCTACAAATGATTTATATACTTTACGGACACGAAACTTTTTTATGGCAATTTTATTTTTATTCCTAGTATTTATATTATGTATATCAGAATGTTTAACGAAAGAGTCTAGGTTCTTAATAACATACATAATATTTTCATAAATATATTGGGATGCTACTGTTAAAATATTAATTTGTTTAAAAAGTTCTCTTAATGAATCACGGGAATTTAGGTTATATATAGAGCGAATGGCCCTTTTTTGTAACACAAATATAGTTTGTATGTCAGCTGCTTTTCCCCAAACCAGAATACCGTATGACATAACACTATGAAAATAACTATGATAAACTAAGCGAGCTGTCTCAACATTGGTAAGTTGTCTAATTTTCCTAACGGCGTAAGCGGCCTTACTTAATTTGCCTGCTAGAACTGCTATATGGGGACTCCATTGCAAATTATTGTCTATAGTTATGCCTAAGAAAAGTGCCTTATCTACCATTTCTAAACACTCGCCATTAAGAAAAATACTAGAATTTACCGGTTTAACATTAGGCAAAACGAACCTAACACATTTAGTTTTCTTAGCATTGAGTAGTAAGTTGTTACTCGTAAACCAATTAAGTACTTTAACAAGCGCGGCGTTTATCCTACTGTAGTCGACGGATTTTCGGTCTACCTTGAAAATGAGTGATGTATCATCAGCAAATAGTACAATATCACAAAGTGTATCTACTATGGGTGGTAAGTCATTTATATAAACCAAAAATAAGAAAGGACCTAATATAGAGCCCTGGGGCACACCTAATTTAACTGCAGCGCCAGCAGACTGCGTATTGTTTACAACAACCGTTTGTGTTCTATCACTGAGGTATGAAGACATAAGTCTTAGAGCATTATTTGATAGACCATAATGTTCCAATTTTAAAATAAGGGTCGCATGATCAACGCAATCAAAAGCTTTCGAAAGGTCACAAAATATTCCTACTGCATCACAAGATGTCTCCCAGATATTATATATATATATTTAATAAGAACAGATGCTGCATCAGTAGTGGATCGTCCCTTGGTGAAGCCGAACTGATTACTGTTAAGCAGTTTATTTCTATTGAAGTGACCTAACATATCATTCAACATTAACTTCTCAAAGACTTTACTTAGAACTGGTAGTATAGAAATGGGGCGGAAATTCGTTAAATCACTCTTCTCGCCCGACTTTAAAAGGGGTATGACTTTACTATATTTCATTAGATTTGGAAAGACCCCCTCAGATATGCAATTATTGTAAATTAATGCTAAGTGGGGTGCAATTACCTCTATGATATGATTGATAACTTTAACTGACGTTCCCCATAAATCCTCGGTTTTTTTTAAACTCAGAGATTTAAATGCCTTTACAATAGCAACAGAATCTACTTGACTAAATTCAAAGTTTATATTACATTTACTGACATTATTACAAAGTAAAGATTGAGCGTCAATCGCGGATGATTGAAGACATTTAGTTGTATTAATTGCTATGTTAGAAAAAAATTCTTCGAAAGCTAAGGCTACGTCTGTATTTGACGTGATTTGTTTGTCTCCCGTGTTTAGTATGATTTGATTATCACGAGTTTTAGATTTACCCGTTTCCCGATATTCCATACAGTTTTTACCTTTTTTACTTGAGTTTAGCTAAGAACAGAGTGAAAATGAAGAAATGAGTGAATGTTAGCTGAAATGATGATGATAACTCTGACTGAATTGACCTTTGCTTTTTGGGTGCATTCAATAAACTTTAGTCGCAAACTAACTTATACTTTACCTTTATAATCTGAAACTGAATTATTACGATAGGTAATTTTTAATTAACCTTTACAAGTAACATATAACCCATTTATGACGATTAACAAATCGTAAAGGCTGGTTATCATCAATCCCACTGTTAAATAAACAAAGTATCTGCACTCTGCAGGTTACATCATCTCGTGATCCTTGCGTCCTAGTCCCTTGACATTTATATTGTACGTCCAACAGCAAACATGTCACAGCAAACATTTAGCTTTATATCCTCTACCTTTAATGCATAAATAAGATGTATATTTAGCAATGTCGTTTATTTGTGATATATCTAAAGGATCCGACACGTATATCGGGTCATGGCGGAACTATTGCGTGTATACCGTGAGTTTTATTCTCATAGAAACAGGCGACTCGTCGCATGCTTCATATCTCTTTGTATTGTTTGTTGCTGCTCCCCGCTTCTCGCTGCCGCTGCCGCCGTCGTGGTAAGTCGTGGCCAGGCCGTAACTGATCGAACAGTAAGTGGTTGGTGGCATGAAGAGGCAGGGAGGCGGGAAAAAAAGACAGCGTAACAGTACGAACTCCATGTGCTCATACTGCCTTTTGGCTTTGGAGGGCAAAAAAGTGTTTTAATTTATTTTTTTATATTCTTTACCTGTTGCCTTCCGATCATAATAATATAATGTAACTACACTATCCAGTAATATAATGAAACAATTACAGTTTTTTTTTTAATTCAGCTGTAAAGTTATTTATAGGATAGAATGTGTACATTCAAATTGCTCGTATTTAATACCAACGCACTCCCTATGTGATTTAATGGTCATGTAATACGATATTATTTAACGCTGTTATTCAGTTTTACACGAAAACATCGTTACACTGGACAAGCAATTATGTACTTTCAGTTAATTGCTTAAAAACCAACTGAAATTGCAATTGCAACCAGAGAAACTGCATAATATTTTGTTTAACGACTAAGTAATTGCCTGTTACGAGTTAATTTGCAATAAGCAAATAGCTTTGGATTTGTTTAGGTAGATTAGTAACAAGTCAAGGGTGAATGAACCTAAATGAAATTGGTTTCGTATAAAAAACCAAAAATAATATACTTGTTTCTTGGTATTTTATCCGAAACAGCCGATTTGTTTATACAGGAGTAGAATTCTCTTATGCTTGTTCGTAATATTCAGAACGCGAATAGACTTTTTTATGCCCCTATATCGGGCTGATTTCTTCATCTCGACGTCTTGCGTCTATTTGCCGTGTAGAAAAAAATATTTCATTATTTCGGGTTTAATTTTAACACAATATTATGTTTTTCATGTAATATTTGACTTTACTTTGGTCTTGTTTAGCTAGAGTAATTTTTAGTATATTATCTGATTAATAAAATGTTTTTATTAGCTTCACTTGTAACTAACAAACTAATTCTTGTGCTAATTCGATTTTTTTTGTAGATTTGTTCTTGCCATTATTCGTATTTATATTATAAAAAGCAGTCATTTTATAAATACCTGAAACTACACAATTTACTCGTACTAAAGCACTCGTTAAAATCACTATTATATAAAATAAAACCTTTCATCGGAAATGGCTGACCTTTTTCGATTCGAATGACTCATTAATAATCCATTACACCATGAATCCGTTACTCGAATAAAAAGTTATACCTAACGGACTTTACCAGTGGCACTTGAACTTGTATTAAAAAAACTGCTTTTACCGCATCCTTGGGAACAATAAATCAAAACCTCTTTCACAAACTACAGCTCAACTAAAAGCGCAATACGAAATTCAAATTAATTGTCTTTCACCAATCCACATATTTTATGAGCACATTACTGATGCGCTTTACCAATAAAAATAAATTTGCACAGGACCGTTTAATCACAAGTACGTTAAACTTTCCAATACGTGTATGTAAGTACGGCCAGCTACACAGGTCTCTCAATTTAACACAACATACTTACCAATTAATATGTTGCCACGTATGGTTGTTGTTCTTAACGATCTAATTGTTTTGTGACATGAAAAAAAAACAGTGACAAACCACTTTGTTGCTCGACTGTACAGTAAACCCCAAACAAAAACAAAACGTAGTATGTACTCGTAATCATTAGTGATGTTGATTTTATAGTGAAGACTACTGTCTCGTTATAACTTGTTAAACAACGCACGCCATTTCAAACGTGACGTCAAAGTGACAAGGTAAAAAGTGATCACTTACTTATGACGTCTCTACGTGTGTCAGTATTCTATGACAAGAACTCCGGTATCGAGTCGAGTGCGTATGAAAGTTGACAGACCCGTTGTGGTCAGAGAGAGCTATTTGGTCATTGACAAGCATGTGAATAGGTTACGTGTGTAAAATGATAAATTTACATTTTTTATAGTTGTGCAAAAAGGTCCCATGAGGTCACGTCGGTGTTTTGTGTCTAGGACTTTCAACCAAGAGGGATTTTGGTCCATACACGTATAAATAAAATAATAAATCTCACACAAATGGACCTAGTCCTAACTAATAAATAAGCTCGAACAATGGATGGTAGACCACGATATACATACTTTTTTAGAGATGTATTTAAGTCTCAGATACACGTTGTGTGACGTTATACGGCTGTAAATAAAATTATCTTTTGGGGTAGATCGTCATGGATTGAAATTACTATAGTAAACCACCAAAACACGTACTTCATGCTTATTACAGAACCAATTAAGCTTACCGCGTCGTCTTTATTATTAACCTAGCAACCCGCGCCGGCCTCGCACGGGCGCAACTTTCCAAAAAAATCTTTCATATAAACCTTGTCCTGGCAATTGCTAATACAACAAAAAAAAGCCAAATCGGTCGAGCCGTTCTCAAAAGATGATCTTTCATACATGCGGTAATTGATTTTTATTTGCAAAGAAAAATTATTAGTGTGTGTGGTACGCACGAATGTAAAAAGTTATGTTATTTAAGTGTGCATTATCTAGTGCACCACCAAAAAATTATAACTGCTGCACGTGGAAATTAGCTTCCGATGAAATGAAATTCGATGAAATGATACGTTCGATGAAAGGAGTTTCGATAAAGTGATAGCTACCCGAAGTGACTAGATAATGCACACTTAAATAACATAACTTTTTACATTCGTGCGTACCACACACACTAATAATTTTTCTTTGCAAATAATAATCAATTACCGGGTAGCTATCACTTTATCGAAACTCCTTTCATCGAACGTATCATTTCATCGAATTTCATTTCATCGGAAGCTAATTTCCACGTGCAGCAGTTATAATTTTTTGGTGGTGTCAGGTCTAACCTAACCTAACCTATGTAACCCATATGCTTAAGATAACCTGAAAACTAAGGTTTCAGCAGAAATTAGCTTTCGATGAAATGAAATTCGATGAAATGATACGTTCGATGAAAGGTGTTTCGATAAAGTGATGAAATACCAGTCACTTCATTAAACACGGTCGAAAAGCCTTCAAATCTGATAAATAAGCCGATAAAAACAATGCATATTTCGTGATGTTTTTTTTATTACCTATAAAATATTATAACAATAACTCTTAAATTAAGGGTGTGTATAATTACTGTTCAAATGCGGAAGAACAACACTAAACGTGCAGAGCCATCAAACTAGTCGTTGTCAAAAATGTGTTAAACATAAAACAAAAGAACCGGTTAAGACAGAACTGTACTCGATCGACAATGGTTCCGTATTAGGTAATTATGGACAAGTTTTTATAACTTCCTGCATTTAATGTGTTATAGTGATTGTTTTATTGAGTGCTGCAGCTAGTAAATTGACGTAATAGTTCAGTGGTAGAGTTATCTGCCAGCTGTGCTCAAAGCCAGAGGTTTGAAACCCACTAAAAGCAAATTTGGTGTGATGCGCGAAGGCATAGTTCGGTATACCTATGATGTGCAAGTTGCACAATATTTCCAAATATTTGGAAATTTTCTCAAGGAATCTTAGAGAATATTCTTGAAAACGTTTATTATTAATTGAGAATGTTCTCTTTCCATAAGAATACGTTTAGAAATTATCGAGATATTCCATGGAAAAGTTACACAATTCGAGATTTTTTTTAGATTTACATTAAATCCAAATTTGAGATTAGACCGAGTTAAGGACATGTGTTTGATGATTTACAACCGGCTTATAGCAGGTGAGGGATTATGCGTAGCTTCTATTAGTCTCGCTAAGCCTAAAAGCCAAACAATACTTACATTGAAAAGTAACCTTACGGCTTAATATGGCGGCATTGTGGAGTTCATGAATTGTTAGTCCTTCAGTACAATGGCAATACTGCTTCTTGAAAAGCTTTTAACCTTTACTTGCCATATTTAAAATACAATGCGAAACATGTCTTTACAAAAAAAATGAAAAACGTGTTAATATTATTAGCGTTTGACGTGCCTCATTTTTTTAAGTAATTAATGACAGTTCAAGGCCAGGCCTAGTTTGACAAATTTCTCGCAAATGTTTTATAGTAAACTCTCATAAGAAATATTGACAGAAAACTACAAATTCGGTAATTGATCTCGTTAAAATTTACGAAAATTCGACAAAGCTTTGACATAGCTGCATATTCATTGATATAAAAGGCTGCTACTGTGTTGCGTCGCAAGTGGCGACGCGAAGATATAATAAATTATCAGAGGTTAAACTGCTGTCGGTTATAGCTTTGTCCTAGTTATAGCACAGTATAGCCAGTGCCTAATTAGTTTAGTGTTTCAACACGGATCTCCAAATACCGCTAGCATGCGAGCGCGTGAGGGCACGTCACGCGCAAGTATTGAGTAATGCCTTTATTTTGACGTGACACCACGCTTCCTCGTCTGTTAGATCATTGCTTCTTGTGAATGAATCGGTGCACCGTCAAGGTTATCGCTAACCAAGTTCATATAAATAGGACGATGATCTTGGCACACGATTTTAATTAACGCAGCTTAATGTGCTTCGTATTATGCTGTAATCCGTGTAGGCTTTTAGCCAATTAGAATATTTTTTTTTACGTAATCTCTCCTTGAAATTGCTCTTTTTATTTATATTCTGATGGCGATAGTTAAAAATCTTTTGCGCCTCCTTTGAAATTTAATCGCGAAAGTTAAAAATGTGATAAACATACAGATGAACGCACTGGAGTAAACCATAATCACTACGAACGGGAAAATTTAAGAGGTTTCAGAGTTGCAGAAGTAATAAAAAGAAAGAAGTATTTCAGAGTGAAGCACCGAAGTCATTTGTCATCGCGGTTGTTGTCAGCAGCCGGCACCTGGCTGTAACTCCTGGGCGGTCCGAGCCGATCCGCGTCCAGGTAATAATTCCAATCTGGTCCGCCAACAAACTCCAAAACGACCAAACTTCCAAACATTATCTTTTAATCCCAGCCCCACGCACAAATAAGATGCCGAGTTTTCCCCGAAATTGTACAAACTTTATGTGAGACAAAATAAACTGACGCAGGAGATCGCGCCCTCATTTACTGTTTCTAAAGCTATGAGAATTTCTCATTAAAATATTCCGAGTGGAAGTCGGAATCCCGGTGCCCATTCAATTCCCTTTGAAACTAAATCACAAGTTTTAGCGGAGACTGACAATACGGTATTGAGTATAAAAGTCGGTTGTCGGATTCAATTAAATGGACGGCTTGTTGGATGGCGAGGCGCGATGTATGGATGCGGCCACATAATAGCTTTGTTATTACATTTACTTATGAACGGAGGGCTCGTAATAAGTCGTAAGGTATAGTTCCCGCCACGTGTGCGTGCCGGCGCCATCAACTGCTTTATTCATTGCTAATAAAGGGGTGAACAGAAATATTGCATATGTACGAGCTCACCCCGCCCACAATATTGCACACAATTTACTCCTTCTGGGGGACCCTCCGAGTCCCTCTTATCCTTACAGTCATAGGATCCCTTAGGAGTTAATTACCAAATATCAATTTTTAATAAGCGCTTACGCAACAAGGGCCCGAACACTCACGAAGTTTCAAGTTCGTTGTTTGGCCGCTTGTTGATGAGTCGGTAAAGTGTTTCGTCTTGAATAAACAGCGAAGGAGCCCGGCCTTCTTTATTATTATTTGCATTAAGTAATTCCTTTTTGGTTCAGTTTTCATCAGGGTCTGTTGACAGCTATTTATTTTCCAGATTTTAAGAAATTAAATCTTTTCTACGTAGATAACATACAACATTGAAACAAACTCCATGACAATGGTGCTAAAAGGAATTTAGGTAATTTTAACCCTGTCGTGTATTTTTGCCCATTTTTTTTCACAAGCATCGAGTTTATGCATATATTTCAAAAATCTGTGATCTAATAATTTAAACTGTAGCATTAAGTACTTTGAGACTGATAACAACAGCATGAAAGGCGACGTGATAACAATTATTTCTTCCGTAGTTGGATTTTTGTTTTATAACTTTGTGACTATGCACTTGGTCACTTTAATCTGCGATTTTTATTTAAATAAATGCCTCGCGCGTTCTTAGCGAAGTAATACTGTGCAATCCAATGCCAGCAGCACACATACCATGAAACTGGTAAACGCAAATTAAGTTAAAATAAAAATAGTGCGTAAGAATCCTACTATGACATTTATCTGGCATAATGCTTCGGCCGTCAACAACTTACTTTACGAGAATAATAACTACGTCCCTGCAGTTCAAGGGCGTGCAAACTGTAAAGAGAATTTAATTAACTTCTTTTTATGATTCTTCTGCTAAAATACCCTACAAGTAAAGTGTACTAAGACCTTGCTGCAGAAAAAATTATTTTGATAGATACGCAGGGTTTAAAGAATTTTAACACACACGAACTCATTATTAAGATGTCGTATGTCATTTAATTTCTTAATTATTTAAATGTCTTGTTGTTTTGACATACCTAAGTACATACGAATCGTAAATGATCAAAACGATCCATTTTGTATGTCAAAACTGAACGGAACCTAAATTGAGTTACATAACGACGTAAAACCGCAAGCTTCCTGTGTGTCATAATCATAAATATAAGACCATCCGCAGCAATAAATATTTACCAACCTAAATTGAGTTTGAAATTGAGATGGTTTACTCTTGTTGCATCGGAACATATTTCATTGTATAAATTTGCAGAATTTTTATTTTATGTACCTACAGGCAATTTTCTTCAGGAGAGTCAAATTTACGTAATTATGTGTCAACCAGCGCACGGCACAACAAACAGAAAAGTGTGTTGTTTAAGGGAAAAACACTCTAGCAGTTAATAGTCTTATCTGCCGCTTCGTAGCTCTTCCCGCGCTCATCGCTGACCAGGTGAGCCTCGTCTCATCTCGCCTTGTATTATGCTAATCAACTCTACAACTTCTCAAATAGAACGAAATTTAATTTCACCGCCAAGTCTGCCCGTTTAAAACTTTCTTTACTTGACTTATTCAAATACTGATTAATTTCGGGAACTCATTCTCAGTTTCATTGAATGAAATGAGTTTAATTAACACTCCAAAGTTCAATGTTGCTACTTTGGAAAATTAAAATTTGGCTCACTTTAACTTGGCCGTATCGAAATGTTTCTTAATAATATATTTTGTAGGACTTCGCGATGATTACCCGCTGACGTCGCTTATGACAAGTTAATTGGATTTCTAGAAAACTCTGCGGCACCTATTTATTTTGTGTAATTAAAATTCTAGTCAAAATCAACTCTGTGAAACAGCTTCGTAGAATAAATATTGTAGTAAATATTTACTTATAATTACATTACGAGAGCTTAATATGAAAATAAATGTAACTTTACTGACTTAATATAAAAATTATTACTGTCACAATTCTTTCTTTTCCTTCCTCTTCTTGTACCTAAAATACTCTATCGATATGAATAATCACGCAAGCACATGATCAAAGAAAACTTTTTTTGTTGTCTTCTATTCCCTCTTTAGTACAGATATTAGTAAGAAAGGTCGAACTATATTACTATAGCGGGCAGAGTGGACTGTCCTTATTTAAATCACTGCGGGGGACTGCATTCCCCTAACAGTTTAATATTATTTTAGATTAATACAACTAACACCTTAGATTAAGTTTTCTCACTAACAAAATATGTGTCAAATTGTTACATGAAATAAAGTATTTTATTTTTTATTTATTTATTTACTAACACAAATCTGCATCTCGTGTTGTGCAGTTATGATTAACATCGAAACTTTTCGCCGCATGTTTCGTGAGGAACAAGTTGAATGCATTTTAATAATTTGTTGGGAGACGCGACGAAAACGGTCGTCTTTGAATGTTTCCGAAACTTTACTCTAGGTTTACGACTGTTAAAATATTCTGCAAAATACCAACATATATAACAGGAATTAAGCGTTACTTTACACAGTAATGTGTCGAAGTTTACTGCAATTTGATTTGAGAGTTCGTTGCCGCTGTTTCTTAGTTACTATAAAGCTAAAACAAAGTGGCTGTGCGTTGATTGTCTGTCTGTCAGTAAAACAGTAAACTCATCGGTAAAACTGTAATGATAATAATAATTTAACTATTTTATTATTATTTTAATGACAATCGTTAACCAATTTTCTATACTATAACAATTATGAGTAGGTAATACGAAACCGGTAATTATTTTATAACACTAAATAATCAAAATCTTATTCCATTAATTTATCAATGCCACAATATTTAAACGTAGCGAATTAAGTGTTTCAAAATTAAAAAATTGCCAGAAGTAGAAATGTTAGTTTGTTACGTTAATTGCGAACAACTTAATTTGTCAATAATTTGGGTAACATTTTAATAGGCAGGTAATTTTATGTAAATAATGATGTTTTAAAACCGGCCGGGCTCGAGCGGGGATTCCGGTTTAGTCGTAGAGCCTCTTCCTGCTCATGGCGTTACAAAGATTAGGCCAAATTGTTATTTATTTTTATACACATTTATAAATAACTTACAGTAGCATCGATAACGCTATTAAAATAAATATTTAAGCGAAAACGTCAATATTTAATTAGTCTCATTACTTAAAGTATTGTATATTATGTCAATTTCAAAAATCATTCCCATGAAAAATAATAGACCATTTTAAGAAACTAATTTTATCAATTTTGCATTTTATTATATGTTTTTGCTTTCATAGTTGCAACGTCTATTAAGACGTTGACATCGGTCTAAAACACGATTCACTAGTCCAAAACAAAGCGTAAAAATATGGTTCACCCGAAATATAAGGATATAATTATCCCAACATTCGTTTCAAAATTGAAAAATAACTTTTTCTTAATCATGTCTTATTAGGTAAATTATTTTTTAAATACCTTCAGTCACATAACAGTTTCCTAATAGGCTTTTTTACTTCACTTAGCTTGCGACTTTATAGACGGCCTTACTGAACACGTATAGTGTATACGAACCTTGGTCGTGGCGCCCCGGCGCAGGCGCAGGGTCACTCAGTCCCGCTCTCACTCACCTCTGACCCTATGCCCACACCCGTCCACTTACATAACTATTATACCATTATGTCACTACATAATCCCCGTCCGGAAGTCTACGGATATATAAATTGACTATTAATAAGTACTGTTTTGTTCGACGACCATTATACGTTTCGAATTAAGCTGTCAAATTCTTGATACTCGTGTCTGTAAGGAATCTCGTACAAAAGCAGCACTTAAAGTATTACAAATGTCAGCGTGCTTGAGAAATACGCAATAATGAGGTGTTAGACTACGCATAGGACTTTTCATTGAAAATTGCTCTTGACAGTCCGAGATTGCTGGCAACAACGCTTTAGGGCTTTACAGTTAAAATACCCACTTGATAACTAGCCAGCTCAATCAAGAACATACTCGTATTGCAGCTACCAATGCAGCTACTGAATTCAAATGCGGGCATTCCAAAGAAACCATTTGCTCTCTATCTTAAATGATAATTAAACTTGAATCAGTCTTGATAGATCGAGCTTGTGATGACGCCCTGACTCCCGAGATAACAAATACCGAATCGCAAATTCGATTTCGTCCGTGTAATTATTAAGAACAATGATAAAGTCAGGAACGAACGATTTTAATTAAAAGTTTCGTCTGTTTTTGTTCCAGAAGGACAGAGCTCTACCTGCCTGTTTGGTAAGTAAATAATTATCCCCGCAATAATTTCCAGTATTAAATAACAATTCGAGTCTCCAAATGAGTTTGTTATTTTCGGCTTAATGATGTTGTTAAATACCGTCGAATACGTTCGAAGTTAAAAGGGATTTCACGGCTTTAAATGCAGATTCTGGCACTTTCGTAGGTACTTGTTTGGCGATAAACTGTATTCATATGTAAAAACACTTCCTTATAACAATGCATTGGACGGTTTTTTAATTATCAATAATTTCTGGACGTGTTTATCCGTTATATGTTTTAATGGCGCACTGCTAGCAACGTCATTAAAGCACACGGTGATCCCGGCTAATGAACGTGCGCGAGAATTTAACAGCATTATTGTGATCCAAGATTAACCTTAACGCCGATTATGCAGCCGAAACGCTTCATTATTGGAAAATTTCCATCATCCAAAATGTTATCATAGATTATATAAATATATTTACCAATAAACTTTTAAGATGATAGATGGAAAAGAAAACGAGTTGACACAAATTGGAAAATTTGTTTCCTTGTAATGGAATGCACACTGAAAAAAATTTGTTAATGAGCTCAAAATCTCATTTAATTTAATCAATCTACTTGTTAACATACGTTCGCATAAAACAAATCGATCCATGTTTTCAAGCCAGTTTGATAGAAAAGTAATCAAGAAATAATGTTTATTCCATAAAGCACTTGGTTGAAATGATAAAGTATTTGATCAAATTAACCATATCGTACTTGTTAGAGTTAATACTGACAGTGCTGAAAGTAATCATTGTCTTGATTGATTTAGCTATGTTAAAATGGCACTTGATTAGATCGGATTTTTTTCATTGCAAAGAGTTTTTATCGTGCGTCTGGGTCTGACGAATCTTTTCCAAATCTGATCAAACATCTGATTATATAGTTGTTATTATATATATAATAGTCTGTGTTATTGAAATACCCCTTATAACGCCTTAGTCAAAATAAAAAATTCTCAATAATCTCAAATTCACCCGCCAACATTGACACCCACATTATTCCTAACAATTTGAACTGAAACAATTGTCCTAATTAGGATGTGACTGTCGCAGTCGGGTTGTTACTATTCCCCGAACCCAAGGTAGCCCAGTTAGATTAACTCGCATGTCTTATTAAATTGGGCTCCAGGCATCGGAAACTATCGACCCCGACGCCGCCGGCCGTCGGAAATCAAACTAATCGATTTTCATTTCGCCGACAGGAAATTAAATCCTTTGAGAGTCGTTCTCGATAACGGATTTCAGCTAAGCACGACACGTGTTCTGCCGTTCGACCGTTAGTACATAGCGCGGGTTTTTAGGAGTCCACTTAGTTTCGGGTAAGGGAGGTGCCTCAATTAGTTTGGGTTGTACATGTACATGTTCCGTTTCGTGTAGCCGTCTTGTAATATTTTGACCCTAAATCCTAACGAGATATTAGGTTTAGGTAGGTACTTTGTTATGTACAACAAACAAATGTGTGTTATATATATTGAATAAATAAGAAAATAATATTACTCACAAACTTTTCGCGTTCAATACACACAATTTTATACTTTATCGATAATTCAAATTGCTCGCCCTACCCAGCGTATAAAAACACAAGCATCCTGTAATCCTTTTTATTATAAATTTCCCAATGCACCGCAGCGGCCATGCTCGCAATAAATTTCCCATAAACTCGTTATTAGGCATGATTACGCCATGCTAAAAGATCCGATACAATACCAATTCCACGGCCACCTGCGTCCAATACGAACGATCACTTTAACTACACTTTAAACCATTTTATTATGGCAGTGTATATTTGACATTTAAAGCACGCTACATTTACGGATTGACATTTCTTAAATCTACTGACATTGGAAATCTGATATGATTTCGAAAATTGTTGCTCAATTATCGAACTGCAGAACCAATAATTCTCCGGCAATCGTTCTTGGCCAGTTTTAATAATACTCATCGAGCCGTTTGCGCTTTTATTAAATTTCTCGCCGGGCCCATCTAACGCCCGATCCGAAGCTTTATATTTGAAATTGAGTTTCTATTTATTCTATTCATTTGGAATTCGGGACGGGCAGAAGTTAGTTATTTAGTTCAGGTTTGGATTCAAACCGACTCGAATCCCCGGAGAAAAAACAAAAATTAATTAATATTTTGTTGTCATCTAGTAACCATGTTGCACTATTTTAATGTTATTGTATATGTGTGCATATTTCTATTTCGCTTCTCAATATTTTTATTGGATTTTAGAATAACATACCTATGTAACAAAGGATTGCTTTTATTAACGAAAAAATACTTCGTTCTTTTCATGTTTTTGGTATGTCCAAATATAGATAAATTCTTGTCAAGAATGGCACATTGCGATCGCTTTATAAGAGACCGGTAGTAGAAAGGCTTTGATACAAACCCTTTAAATAAAAATAATGCGATGATATTTATTTCACAAAATACCTGTTCTTCTATCTGTTATTGACAGTTTGCTCGGTCCGCGTCTGTAAAGAGGGGAGAATATACGACATTTTATCTTATTCAATTCATTTATTGATAATAAATACATATAAAACATTTACGCCTTATGAAGTATTATACGGTACATTTATAAACTACAGTGTATAGTGTTTGCGTTATAAATTGTACAGATTGTACTGTATTTTTTTACATGGCAACAATAAAAAATATAAATACCTTATCATTTATGCAATTAAATATCATTGTACGCGAATCTGTTTATCCAGCTGCGTTTAAGATTTCGTCTACTAGTTGAGATTTGAGATTTTTATCAACCTGAAAGTAATTAAATAATTTCAGTATTGTATATGTCTGAACTTATAATATAAGGAAAAAGCCTTATAAAAAATATAAAAAAATCTGTTTTCAAAATACTCTTTCTGCTTGGTTCAGGCAAGGTGTTTTTTACATCATAGATGAAAGTCTCAGACCATAAGAAGCCTTAGAACCACCTCCTAATATTTTGCGTCATAAACATTTCCCTTAAAGGGATAAGTTCACCTTTGTACTTGTCTGTTTTTTTTTAGTGTGCATATTTTTTTTATTTTTTTTTATACAAATAAGTACAAAATTACATATACATATGCATACATACACATATACATTAAGTACGTATACATTACATACACACATGCATTTTTTCTTTTCTGCGTAATTTTACGATCTGCTTAATATTAAGATGTTCTCAATTCGGAAACATGTATAATGTAATGATGATATCGAAATTCAATACCTTAGTTTGCAATATTTCGTCCTCCCATAAATTGTAACATGACACTATCACCCCCAGAAATCTGCTAAACGAGCAAACGTCCCGACCCCATTACTCCAATCCTTGATAATTGAGGTTCTGTTGACTATTGCTAAGTGCGCGTCAGCGTTAATGTTGTTTATAAAAGAAATCTGATAGGTATGGGGCCTATGACATGTTCGCAACACTTCGATTTGTCCGGGCCCGCGCGGCTCCCGTGGGAAATTACGAGTAAGAAACGAGATACCACTGACCACGTCTCGCTGTGGACTGCTGTGCGTGTTCACGTCACAATGTATTTCTAATAACGGGTAGATTTTTTATTTCACGTACGGCTCAGGGGTGAAAAATGACAGATTAAATAAAAAGTAACGCACGGGAATAGAAAAAGAGACGGAAGGAATTAACTTCAAATAGATATTTACTATCTAGGCCGTGTTCTAACGTAACGTATTGGTGGGAAAATGTACATTATGGAATTGACGTAATCTAACATGTGTTTATAAGTGGTAAGGTTACGAAATGTTTAAGCCTCTTGTATATTTACGAAAATGGTTCACCTCGGTAGCTTAAGTGCAATGACGTGCATCTTTTAATATATTTAACTATATTTTGTCGTAAGTAAATTCTCGAGGTTTTAATTAAACCGTATTATTTTGTATATGCCAGAATTTATAGCTGTAAGTGTTACATCGTAAAAATAATTAGGGTTGCATTAATTTTATACCTCTCATCATAACGTAAAATTATTTTTCATCACCAAATTTTAACACAATAGGTTATTAGAGAAAAGGATTTTTTTTTTATTTCGTTAATTTATAAGTTTTGCAAATATATCTGAGTGACAAAACATGTTTTATATTATAACAGAATGAAAAACGCGCTACAAAATACGTTTTAAGCTTTTAAATCCCTAATTTTGAAGCCAAACAAAATTTGTTCCAACATTTTCAGAGCTTAAGGCCTCTTTGCGTCACGTCATTACGTACCTACCCGCAATAGTTGAGCTTTTATGGTTGCCTGTGGAACTTTTTGAATGCGCTCAGTATCGAAGTTGTGCTTTAAACTAGAGCTTTTTGTTCTTTTAATGCCGTTATGCGCTTTTATAGCACGGTCAGCGCACGGAACTGATGTTTCTGAAAGTTTTGTTTGTATATTTTTGTAAAATGCTAAAGTTTTTAGTAAAACCTGTTAAGAAAGCTCTTGGACCAACTTTATTTTCTGTGCTTATTTGATCTGTAGTTTTTGCTTCGTTAATTAAGTCATGTAAAATTGTAAAATAACCGTGAAATATGTGTTAATGTCGTAATGCAAAGATTAGAGGGGGACTAAGAAGTTGGACGAAAGACACCCCAAGGGAAACAAAGGAAGGAAAATCGGTACGTGTTGCGCCTCTTATTATTCTGCCTACGCATTTCTAAAAAAAGGATCTTAAACCGATAATCGCCGGTGCTAAAGGTAGAGTTGAATACTTTATGCGACTGACTGATACCCTTACATAACCACCCGCTCTCTACGCCCACCAGCTTTTGTGTGAGCAAATTACCATTGACGACTGAATTCGAGCTCGCAATTCATAGAAATGACGCGACGGAGAGGACTCTTCTTATTGGATAACTAACTTTTACCACTTGCACATCTAACTACGTTCATATTATTCTGTCATTGGTCAATTTAAAGAATGATCCATTAATATAGACCTTTTTTCACATGCGCCTCATTAGGTTAAGACGCAGAATAGGTTTTTGTTTAACGAACTTGCTCGGTCACTAAATAATTGTTAATGTTACTACAGATCAATGTTTTAACTTTGATTAAATCCCCTTTTTACCCCACTACGGCGAAGACAAAAGAAGGGATTATCCTTCTTACGATTATGTTTTAACAGTCTATGTATGTAAGTACGGGTATGTACTTATATACCGGGTGTTTTTTTATTCGCCTACAAAATTTTGGGGGTTAAATCAGTAAGTCATACTGATCAACTTTCACTATGGGACCAACCCCGAAATCGCGAAAAAAAAATTGACCATCCCATACATTTTGACTAGTCAGCTGACGATATTATGTATGGGAGGGTCAAATTTTTTTTCGCGATTTCGGGGTTGGTCCCATAGTGAAAGTTGGTCAGTATGACTTACTGATTTAAGCCCCAAAATTTTGTAGACGAATAAAAAACACCCGGTATAATGTGACCAAAAATCATATATTCCACTCTAGCTCATCTATTGAACCGATTTTAATAAATAGGGTGTCGCATGATTCGGTACAAAAGTGTGAGTGTCTATACATATGTGACGTTCTCTATATAAAGGGACCTTATGGAGGCAGGCGGTTGCGCCGTTTCTAGAACTGTTAGCATAGTTTTCGTATAGTTACAAGAATAAGAAGAGCGTAACTGCGTTCCTCCATAAGGTCCCTTTAAATTGAGAACGTCACATATTATAAAAAATATAAGGGTGCGTCATACTAGTCCCCAGGTGGGTTTTAGTTTCCAACTATTGAATTATTTAGTAAAGTAAGTTGACTCTTCAAGTTTCGCACACGCTTGTATGACAAAGGCAAACTTTCATAAAACTTATCATGATAAACATTGGCTCTTTTTGCACCGGCAGCCAATTGACATTGTCAATGGCACTATTTACTCTTAGTTTATTGATTTTATTCTTTCTTTTTATTATTTTACTTTTTACATTTATTTTTTTTATTCATCCTTCACGCTTTTGTCTGTTTGATAATGGGTTGTGTGATAATAAACGATTTATTATTATAATATTATAAATCGAATAAGGGTAGAGATCCACATCAAGTTTAGTCCGCAATATACCAAATTTGCTGACAAATTACTAGAAAAAACTAGTCTAATGATCAAATTAGCCTGTGATTGGCCATATCGGGTACTTAGTTATGCATTCACACTTATAAGTCGTGTAGCATTGACGAGTGTTGCTTGAGGCCGCAATGATGTTGACTTCTTCACCGCGTGTTCATCCCGCTTCGCTTCCCTTGACACGCAAAAACCGGTAGTCAGCCACTTGGTATTAGTTATACATATATCTATAAAGGAAACATGTCTTAAGGACAACGCACTAACACAACAACTAATGTAATGGTCTTTATTCTTTGTTCTGTGGTCTGTTGATTATAGGTCTGTATGAGGTCAATTCGAGAGGTATTTCAATAATACGTCATTAATCCAACAATCTTAGATGTATTATAATAATTGCACACAGTAAATGGTTAAGATAATACTAGTAAATCTAAAAAGACGTGATACGTATATAAATACTGATGTTATAACGGGCCGTCATACAACAGAACTAAAAATATTATTCATACAATAGACCAAAATAAACTATGCACGTTTAGTCACAATAGCATCACTTCTGTACCTCATTAGTTTTGCTAATCATTTACGGTATGACATCCTACAAATTGCATTCACTTAGCTAACATTATTTTTAGAAACATTTCGTAATATGACACAAAAAAGAAAGGACTTGGTTTGTTAAAAGGCTTTGTTTTTACCGAGAACTAATCTGTCAAAATAAGGCACTTGACATTTAGTGAAATGTCATTGACGTTTATTTAAACCTTAACCAAATTGACTTTAGACTAGATTGAATGATTACGTATATTAATGGATTGTAACAATAAAACCACAGCACATTAATATTTATTTTGATATAATTACCAATCACAACTAACGATAAACGAAATATATTTAAAAATATAAATAATATTAATAATCAACGCACTCACGCCAAGAATAAATCAACAACTCATAAATTATTTACTTGAATCTTAGTCGAATATAAGTTTTTATGATACAAATAAAAAAAATCCTTTCCTGGTATAGGAAACATCTAAATAGTCTCTCAGTTTGTAGTCAAATAAAATGTCGAAAACTTTCACATGTGCATTCAAAAAGGCGTTTGTTCACAAATCATGTTTTAAGGCCGGAATTACACTTGTAAGTTTTACTTACGTTAGTAACTTACAATATGTTACTCACAAAGAGTGTTTACATTTGTAAATTTATCGGAAAGCTTATTAGTTTCGTGAGAAATCTTTACAAGTGTAATTCCAGCCTAATAAAAATTCAAATCCAATTTTTAAGTGCAAAATGCGGACATAACCAAAAAATCACAATAACACATGTATGAGACAAAATTTTGAAACAAAAAGTCTAATAACAAAGTAAATAACACAGACACGAGAGAAATGGAATCCGTTTGACGAATTTAGTAAAACCGTGTCTAAAACAAGGTGACAACATCAAAAGAGCGTTAGGATACTTTCACTCGAACGCATGCGTTAGTTAAAAGGAAAAGTGTCACACACTTACGAAACCTGCTTCTGTCTCGTATCATTAGAAAGAGCAAATTATGCGTGAATATGACAAAAAATACGCAAACATGCTCCGCATAATATGACGTGATGGGAGCACTTTTACAAAGACGTAGAAGTTTTTACGATATTTTTCTCAGTGTTTGCGGAGTTTTCGAGAGGCTGGGAAGACGCAACTTTTTCATTATCAGAAGTGATCGCGAGTGCAGTGCGGCCGGCGGATATTTATGAGCCAGCACTGTTTGAAAATGGCTTTCAGTTATCAGCATAAATATTACAATAACCGACATGTTCTTTCACGTTTATAGTTATTTCTGGGGTTCACTTATATCTGTAATGCGACAATCCTTTGATGTCTGGAAGAAAAACAAAGTAACCGACAAACACACTCTCGCATTTAATTTTATATAAAGTAATAATAATGTTAACCAAGGAATAAATTCGATTATTTCTACTTATAATTTAAGCTTGAATCTTTCATCTTATACAGATGGACTTGTAGATGCTACAATGTATATAGTCGCACATTCAAGGAACAAAATAGCATATTTGCACACACAGGTGGCAGAGTCATATTGAACCCAAAGACGTCAGCTTGACTGCTCATAATACGCAATATATAAAACATTATTTAAATGCGTAAAGTGCGTATTGCAAAGATCCATAACATAACAATTCGCAGCCCTTGGCGTTTCCTGCGTTGCACAACTAATTAAGATTCTAGTGTAGTGTTGTGTGTAGTGGGTCAATGTCCACGCGACTCGGACGCAGCCGTTTGCTAACTACTTATATTTGAATATTGTGTATGTACATGCAAATACAGATAAACACACGTACATAGATAATAATAATACTTGAGAGAATACTCCAGACAGAATAAATGTTTGTAAAACACGGGCCAAGTGTAAAAGCTATAGATTAAAAATAAAAGAAATGAGGTAAAAATATCCAGACAATTTTTTCCATACCTGAGATGAATAATTCCTAAAAGCAATGACTTAGAATAATAATGCTATACTTACACAAGTTTTTCTGTATAATAAAATTCAAATAAAACAGAAAATATTCCACTATAAATTCTTAACATCTAGGGTTCTAGGATTTTGTCAGCAGTCAACCTTTAATAGGGTTAATAATAGAAGCTAATTGGATACTTTACTTGGTTTCCTGGCAGACAATAAAGTCATGTTTACTCTAGACATATTTTTACTTTTAATATACAATTAGTTTTTTATTCCCGGGCTCCACCAATCAGATAATTACCATCAATTACGTACTTAATACACAAAAACCATAGCAATTATTGCGCCGGTTTCACGCGTTCGTATAAAAAAGTAATAAACAATGGATTTGGATATAATGTGTATAATTCTCTGGATTCCAGCCTTCTGAATAGAAAACTCGACCTTCACGCCTTGTGCGCAATCATTAGATATATGATTATTCTGTAAATGATTACTGCTCAGGCGCAGGAAAGGGAAGTAACGCTAGCGCCTCGCTCAAGGTGTCGGATTATAGCTCTTATTACGCATTAAGGAATGTAATTCACTGTAATTACTGTGCCATATTTTCATACAGATAGAATAATTGGCACTTGTCTCTAAATTGAAACATTGAATTAAGAGCAGCAAACGATACCTAATTGAGCGGGAACGCGTCAGAATTTCAATGGTCTGACAAATTATACGCTAAAAAAACATGTAGCGTCTAAAATAATTGACTCAGAAGCTATTGAAGCAAAAGTAAATGATAGCTTATTAAATTATGCCTTATTTTATTTATAGTTGTCTTGCGTCAACTCGTGCGCTTAAGAAAGCGTTATTAAATTTTGAACCGGCTCGAGCTCGTTGTTAAAAAATATTATAATCACAGACCTAAAGTCACTACTTATATAATGCCACGCAATAACAAAGAGATGGAATAATAGATAGTTAATTTCTCTCGGCTCTCTCTGTTGAGATTTACTTTCATTACAAAAATGGTTATTAGGTAAAAACATCTCGGTGTTTCGCACGTAATAGTTTCTATGCTGCGCCCGCGGCGCGAGCACTCCGCACTATCTTCTCTTTATATCGGACGTTTCGACACGGCCACTGTTTCCTAAGCAGCAGGGCCGCATGCCCCTCATATATTTTCATGCTCCCGTGACCGCCTAATTCGTAACTTGTTCACCTAAACTCAGCTATAAACTCGACGGTTGCAAAACCCCACAATACACTCAATGCCACCAAAAAGAAAATCGGTACTACACTCTGATAATTTTATACGCCATTACAGTTTCGCAAAAACTGTTCGCGTTCAGCTATGCCACTTATTGTTGGTACATAAATCACCTGTTAGTTAATTGGAACATTTCTAGCGACACAATGGACGTTACGTTTCAAAAATGAGAAGTGACATTTTGTATTAATACCAATAATGTATTCGCAAATTTATGGAAGCATTCAGAGACGGGCGTACGGAACGACCCTTCAATTTCCTTTTCAGCCTGAATCCATTCACGGGGCGAAAGCATTTCCTTGCGCCTCCGAACTTCTAATCAGAGGCTCACGAATAAAATGTATTATTATAAAATAGGTCCTTATAATAGTAGGCGAGGTGAATATTAAAACGTATTCTTTCATTATCAACATTTTTCGAAGCATGAATCGATTCTCATTTTAATAAAAAAAGGGCTAACACGTGATTGGAAGCTTCTTCAAAGTTTCTAGAGCAAAATAATTAAAGAGCTAAGTGCGATAAAGTTAAACAGTCGGACGGTCGGGGTTAATAATTAATGCTTTTGGGTGAAAAGAAGGAAGGGAAAAGACAGTTTCTGTACAAAATCTATTAGTCCAAGTTTGTTAAGGTGCGTGAGCTGCTCCTTTCCGGAACACTTCTCGTAAGTCGCGCTTAGTTAGCGGCGCCTCCGCACTCCGCGGAAACGAACGACCGCACGCTCGAAAATCCTAAAACGTCATTCAAGTATGTAATAATAGTAAAACTTTCCAGACGTCTACCAACAGGCTTTAACACTGGTATTTTAATTAGTTTCTTATTTAGTTATCAATTATGAGCTATTAGGAATAGGACTAGTTCTGACGTTTTTTGCGGTAATTCTCATCGTTCGTATTATTGCGTCATTTACGTGGATTCTCAAGTTTACAATGACAAAACGTGTAAGTAATTATTTTCTCTTAACGCGGTGATCGAAAATGTTCAGCACAGGGAATGTGTTAAGCGTCACATATTATCGAAAAATGTCTTCGTTTCACTATCGGCCACATAACATAAATCCAAAATTAAGTATCAATTAAATGTGACTATAAAATAAAAGATGTACAGCATAGATTTTAAGACGAACAGTGCCACACATTTAGTATTCGCGGCGACGGCTAGATGACGCTGCTCGAGATAGCTCGCCTGGAGAAAGAGGTCTCTTTATTAATGCACGAACCCGCTTTGACACAACTTTAAGAAAACCGCGTTTAGTGTTAGCCGCTTCGCTCTTTAGTCTTGGCTAAGATAAACGTGTTACGTCTCGACTTGACATAACACACGCTCAGAAGCTTCATACTGTATCACGGTATACGCAGAGTACAGAAGGTATAGAGACTTTGCGCGACTATATAAGAAATGAATCAAATAAGCACGTGTTATTTTCAAGCTTAAATGGACCATAGAATTATTACCCACGCGAGAAACTCCACACGATAAATTCTCGCTTCGGCCGAACCGGACTATTTCCGACTACCTGTCCGCTGCGAGTTTAAAGAAAATTACACAGTACGATGAAAGCCGCCCGAGACCGTATTAACTCGAATACTGTCATTAACAAAATACGCTTTCGCATCGCGCTGGAACCCGCGTTGTTTATCAGAATTATCGCGCGATCGATGACACGTATTTGAATAACAAAAGTTACGTTCAGCGTTAATGAAATTGTTTATGCAAAACTCGGTGTTATGTGGATCTGCGCGACGATACATCATTATTAAGTCCGGCGCTGACGCCTCTACTGGCGACAGAACAATGGTTCCTTCCTACACGAGCGGGAAAGTAAGGTGTTGCCATCTTTCCGTCACCAGATAAATAACGCTATCTCATCCCAGCATCGCCGCTTTATATGCGCATACGCTAAAATATCGCATTAGCTAAAGAACGTCTTTATCTCCAGCTGTTTAGAAAGTAATGGCACAAATTGATACTCCTTTGTGAGGCATAATGATGAAGGATGGCTGGAGTCGCTCTCGTAAATAATGTTTATGTCAATTCGGCTCGCGATGTGTTACGAAACAGTTACGAATACCTGTCTTATGTCAATTCATATATCAATCAATGGATTCCTTATGATTAAATATCTTATATACTTATAATAGATCTAAATGTCTATTCACCTGTTAGTTTAGAGATCGCAGTCTCGTGCTAGTTGTAGAGCTTACTTTTACTTTAGATGACAGAGTACTTGCAGGCTGTCATAATCAATTTGCATTCGGTCACGGTACAGTAACACGGTAACCACGTCCTAGGCGTTTTCGAGTGTCTTGGGCCAATTGGACTTGAAAAAATGTTTCAAAAGCCCTGCCTACGTTTCTAAACGCCTTGCACAATAATATCTGTTCCGTTGCCAGAAACAAGCGAGAACTTTGCGAAACTTGTCGTGATCGCAAAACCGCAGCTTTTCCGCGTCGAGCAGTTTTATTGCTGGGGCCACTTAGCCGCCTGATATTTCAAATCTGTTGTTATTAAATTACCAGCGTACGTGACGATGCTGATCCTGATACAGCCTGTACCTATTGTTGTACGTAACCGCGCACCGCACAACACATAACTATGTAGGAAACTTTCTAAACAGGTTCATTTGACTTTAAATTTGGAATTTCGAGCCATAATTCAGGTTTGCATATATACGCGAAATCAATATTCAAGCAGTTATTAATTATCATGTCGTAAGTTTAATCGGTATCATCTATATTACAAGTGGTGGTTAAATATTATTAACGACGAATTCAAGCTTTTATGCCTATAATTTACGCGATTTTTATTGCATTTTAGTTTAACGTTGCATAAAAGCTTGCAACCACCAACAAACTACGAGCTGCCACTGACCATAAGCCAGGCATTTACTAATTGACGCACGATTATTTAACTTATGGCGTCAACGATTCGATTACGCTATACATTGCCCGCTCCAGATTCATTGCATCTTTGATGCTGTAAACAAAATTGGTAATGTATATTGGAGAGTAGAATTTCTCGGATGTGGGAGAGTTTAGATGTAGGTAGGCTCGACTGGTATTGAACGGGGCCGTAGGCTCTCGGTCAGAGCGCCGCAAACTGGTTTCATTATCAAAAGTCAATAACTTTGATCCATTCGAGTCACGGCCAAGACTCCGGCCAACAAACGTAATAAGTAAAAGCATTGTTAACTTTGCAGTTGTCACTGTGGCCTTGAAAACCTGTAGATTTACACCTTTGCGATTAATTTATTTACATTAAGAACAAGTTATCTATGAATTATGCCTATTGTACAGACGAGATAGTTTTTAAATAGTATTTACATTAAAAGCAATTTAAGACAACTGGAGTGGACTTCGTTTTAGAAAGGACGTGTAATCATACGTTTATGCATTAAGAAATGTGTGCAAAATTTTTGATTGGCCGTCACAACCACACCTACTGTTTAAACCACCGATGAAACGTTACGTAAAGACAATTACTCTATTCCAAATACAAAATAGGTAGGTGAGCAAATAATAGGCTTGGACCTAAATTACTATTTTTAATCAGAGACCACAGATAATCTCCATTGCGGCATCAACTTTCTCTTGGGTTAAATAAAAAGAAATAGAAATAGAATGACTTAAAATACAATGATATCGGCAATGGCTTTAAATGAATCCGCGCGTGTAGGCCGTAAAACTCTCGCCGACCATAGAAAGTTACAAATTGGATTTACTTGATTAAGTAACGTGTGATTGAATAAACGTCAGAATAGATATGAGGCTCGGGTTAAGTAATAGGAGACATGGGGTGAGGCCAGCCGGGTGAGTGATGACGAAATATATGAAGCGCCTCGGGGTAACGAAGTACGAGAACAAAGGGAAATGGAGAAATTACGGATATTGTGTTAAATTCGAGAATTCAGAAATAATTTAGCGTTTAAGATAGCGTTTTCTTTATACTGCCTCCTAAAAATATATATACAAATTCAATATAGCTAGTACGAAAAAATAGTATGATTTAATGGTCAAGAATTATTAAATTGCAAATACTTATGTAAGTAAGTATGTATATTCTGGTAATAAAGGGTTTGTCATTTTCACTTGTTCACAATTCATCCATGACTTACATCTGACTTTACCTTCAGATATGAATAAGTTTCATCAGACTAATTAGGTATGCTCATATCATTTAATTAAAATATGAAATCTGTTTTGTTCTCAAAATGTTTTATCATTCTTTAAAAATTGACAACTAACTTTAAAGGCTGGCTCATTTCATAGCCTTTATAGTATACTTCTAAATTCAGAAATTCTAATTTTTACTAAATTCATATTTTTGCTTTGCACCGACTGAAAAAATATTTTTTAGACTAAAACATAACCCTTCGCTAGGTCAATCAGAAAAATATATCGCTAACTGTACAGAAGTATTGAAGCTGACAAGTCAGAAATGTCAAATTTTGTCTTGAATTTTTCGACACTTCAGTAATGTAATCGTTAACACACTCGCTGCCACCTACCTCGCAATTCACGTAAATTTTACACACTATGTTACGACAGCGCTGAATGTGGTAAAGTATTAGGGCCGGGATGTAGTTGTAGGTACGTCAAATAAACATGTTTTCGGTTTTTGCGGTTATTGAATTCATCAAGGTCTTTATAAATCCGGAACCGTTTTAAAAGTGATATCATGTATGATTTGTTGAAATCAATATGTTGACGTGATACATTGTAAAATTTAATATTGGAATCTATCAAAATAATCAGCCTAGTTCGAGACTTCGAGTAGCTGTGCCGTTGGCCTGTAAACTTAGAGGTTAGGGTTTTTTTTTTTGTATATGACTAATAAAATTGATTTTGTAAATTTTGAAGAATTCGGCTTACTAAAATTCACAAATAACTCCGTCTGTATAAAGATCAGTTGTAAAATAGAATTACTTGCAAAATATAAAGCGAAAGAAAGTCAAATAGTAGCACAAATTAATATCAAAATGACCATGACATGTTATGAATAAATAAATTCAACATAGTATATTTAGATTGCAGTAAGTAGATAATCTCTGAAATTAGTTTCATTACCCTAACCTAACTAAGTTGGCATAGTTCCCAGACAAATCACTATTTCTATTAATTTAGTAACAACAATCACAGAATCAGCACAGACAGTTATCTAAGTAAGTAGATAAAAATAGTTCTTTAGCGTGTAATTCAATTAGTAACATTGAAAATCACTGAATAGATCTGCAAATCATTTCAGATATTACTCGGCAAGAACAAACTGCTTTAATTAGCTAATGTACGTGAGAGACGGGCTCGTGAATAATTGACTGTATTTCTACACAAACACAAGGTTTTTGTCGAACAAATCGGGAATTATTGCATGTTTTTGTTAGTTATCTGTGAAAACTTGGAAGCTGTAGGATATTTTTCTTGTCATTAAGTTTCTGTCACAAATGTAATTTTTGGGAAAAACTTTTCTTTTTTTGCACAATCATCATCTGCTTATCAAAACAAATCCAACGAGCTAAAACACGGCGAGGCTTTTGTTGTTTCGTTGCGGAGTTTCTATGGCCACCTCCGATTGCATCATCAGGCCAGCTCCATGGTACCATATTATTGCATTGTTACCGAAGTTACACAAATGTATAAAATTTCAGCTCAATCGGACACCGAAAAGTGATTCAAAATTCAGTTGCAAGATTTGACCAAAACAAAGATATAAACAAACAAACATTAAGCAAGCAAGTTAAATAAAAACTTGTAAAAACTTCGTCGTGTATAAAGTCGCGCTGCCCTGGCGTTGTGCCGATAATAATGTTACGATGGCTTCGTAGAACCGCGCTCAAAAAGGGTGAGCTATAAAAAAATATCCAAACGTCAGTTTAGGTAAAATACCTACTTGTTTTATTTGACTCAATGGTCAAATGGTTGTTACCAGACTAGTGTGCTAACCGTAGGTCCGATTCCTGGAGAAAAAAAACAACAAGAGTATTTGTTTTACTCGTATATTGTTTAAGCGAGTAAAATACCAGTCTCAATAATGCCTTGCTAAGTGTACCTACTCGTAAACAATGTGAGGATATTGTTGCGGAGGTTTTACGCTTAACTAAGTCGGCCATTGACAACTAACCCAAACTCTTAGTAGCATTGGCCTTAATTTGGGTAATAAATAAGTATATTAAGTAAACGAATGAGAAATAGAACCTTTTGTTTTTGTTAAAGCGCTCCGCCGCCTTTGTGTCTAGAGTCATACAAAATTCCATCAAATAGCTTTCTTGAATAAGTGTATGGTGGTATATGGACTGGTATTTGTTTTACCTAAATAGGGTCATTTGTCACTGTTAGTGGAACAATCGTTCAAGGTGAATTCTTACGATTTCCGTAACATAACGTAATTTATCATGTGACTCACTTGCTTGGGCTTTAATAAATAACGTGGACCTACTTTTGTTCCTGTCGTGGCGCGCCCTCCAAGAGACGCGGTGTCTGTCACGCTGGCGTCAAACGCGACATAGGTTTGGTTTCAAGCTCTGAGAGCACACGCGATCACGACGCAGGTGAGGCATGGCTTAAATTATAAGCGGTTTACATTTTTTATTCTATTTTTACTTTTTCAGTTCATTTTCAGAGTTGTATACTGAAACTATAAAACTGAAACAAAATGCGCAATATCGAAATTTCAGTAAGTTGAGGTTATCTCGAAAACCGTAAGACTGGGTTAGGCGGCGGCGAATGTGTTTAGTTACCAAATTATGTTTAGGATATCCCGGAATCTGAATCACAAGCAGCGTGACGATTGACAGATTTTATTATAATTGGTAGACCAAGATAAGTTGATTTATAGAAAATATTTCAAATATCTAGATATGGGATAAACTATATAATGCAGAGTAAGAGTTAGTTAAAACGTAACGCTCGGTAAAACGCTGATTCGAATTTTGAGATAACGCTGTAATTATATAAAGACAGAGCCAAAACGTTAATTGCAAAATACGCCGATTGTAATTCTAAGGAATATTATACCACATTGTTTTCTTGGCGGGAAACCGCTGGATTAGCTCCAACGAACGTCACATTATCGTTAGATACCTTGCGAATAACAAGAGAATATATGGTAATAAATAACAATAATTAGTTGTCTTTCCATATCACCGTTCTTCCCTTTTGCGGCGTCGCGCTGCCGCGGCAAACAAACCAACTTAGTGATAAATTACTCGAGATAAACGCGTTTACAACTTCTTTCCGTCGGGCGGGATCATGGGCGTTTTCAGCGCCCGTTTTACCTCCTGGATTTGTGATATTTTTAAACGTTGGCACTTTGTCTTTTTCGATTGTGAGTGTAACTATTTATTTTTAAAGATGATTTGATTATGATTGGTGTTTTATTGAATATACATTACGAAATTTTAACCGATTTAGATAAATCAAAACAGCAGTCATACATGGCATGAGCATGCTAAATTTAAAAATCAGAAAATACATTGATTGATAACTATTCCTGAGAATAGTTTGAACACGGAAAAGGATGTACTTTGTCGAATACTCATATTGCTCACCCCGCAGTTATACAATAACCCCCTTACTAATAAACGTTGAGTAACGGCTGAGTAGTTATACAATGCTTTGTCCTTATCTGTCATTGTGACATTTGAATTCGACAGATAAGGACAAAGCATTGTATAACTACTCAGCCGTTACTCAACGTTTATTAGTAAGGGGGTAAATATATAGAGATAACTTGAGCTCCGGGGAACGGCATACAATTTGTATCATAAATATGTTTTTAGATCTCGAGAATAGAGCGATAAACCAATACTGTGCGAGTGATGTCGCTGGCAAAACCTTGTAAACTCCTAAAATGATCTAGATTTACTCTTAATTTTATTTATCCGCTTCCTCATTTTTTTGGACCACGCGACGCGGTCAGCGAGCTTCACGATTAGGGTCAAGCGCCAAGGTCTAACATTACATAATTCCTTAAACATTTCAACGGTTAATTGTTGCCCGACTCCCGCCATTGTCCGACACGTCTTGATCGATGGCGATTGATACTCAGAAACAGTAGCAGAACCATTTTGTTTAATGATATTGATTAATCGATCGCGTATTTTAAAGACGAGTATATCCAATTGTTTAGAAATAATTATTTAAAAAATTGTGGATTTAAGTTTTTTTTTATATAAAGAATTGAAAGCTTGTTTTCCCGTTAGTGTTATACAGAGGAATTCTAAACGTAAGTGGTCAGTTTAAAGGAGCAAAACAACTGGTGTTCTTCGTTAACGACTCAAACACTCGTACGCTACAAATTGTCCAGCTGCTGTAGAAAGGGGAATTAAAGTCTGCAAAAATAGCTGAGCTTGTACAAGTAGGTATTTCGCGCGGAAACACCCGTAAACGTTGAACATTCCACGCGGACCGTGGCTAAATAAACTCGCCTTTTACCTGCTTATTAATAAAATGTTCACCTTATCTGGATCTGATTAAACACGCTACAATTTTCCGGCAAGTCATTGCTCTAATGGGCTACCGTAATAAAATAATTACAGACTGCGGCAAATTTTTAACTCGAGTATAAATATTAAGTATTTTAGTCGTTTTATAAGGACGCAAACAAGTAAACGAATGCTTAGAAAACTGTCTGATTTATTATGTAAGTTTGAAATAAATGTGTCCAAATTCAAACTTCCTAGTGCAAGTCGTGACTACTGAACTAGCGGGAATGCTAACAAATGAATGCCCCTCTTTGCTCCATATAGGTAGTGGCAGCAACCTTCGAAATAGAGTTATTCAGTTCCAAAAATAGTTTGTTCAATATTTGGCGTACGTGCATAAAATGTCCACAATGAGCGATCACGGAGTCGTGACTCGGTCATCGCCGGTTCCGATATCTTATTGATTTGTTGTATTGTGCGATAATGATCTCGAGTTGGCGCTGCTTATCTAGATACACAATTGTTATATATGTGCTTTCAGTAATATACAAAGCGAAGAATATTCCATTGCAAATGCCACAAACATCGCCTTGGTATTTATAAGGACCGAATAACCTTTACGGCGTTGAATATACTTGCTATTATTTTGTTAATCATTAATTTAGGTCATTGTGCAAACAAACAATGGGTAGGTTATTAGCAGGCGATCGACAATAGAAATTGATTCGATCGACAAGCATCAGAGGTGGACATTTTGAGTTCATTGTCAACGGCTGACCCTCTGCGAGCGAAAGTGTAGCACGCGCTGCGAGACAGTATCTGTTAATGATATGTCATAACAAAATAACGGAGACAAAGCGGCCGGACCTTTGGAATTAGCAAATGACCTGTCACATTGATAATTGACGTTTGAATTTAATTCACGTTGCGCAGTAGTAGCCGGTTCAGTCATTAATTTCGATGCCCACTCTTGATTAATGTCATTTTGTTTTAGATAACGTGAGACATATAGCAGTTTAATAGTTGCCCACTGTTTAAGGGTGGTTTCGTTCTTGGAATGTTAATGGCAGCTTCTCACGCTTAGACCACATTAAAACAATGCGCTGAATCCGTCGCATATTATAACGCCCTGACGTTAGACCGTTGCCAAAAATAAGTATGCATAAAAAGTACCTACTGTTACAATATTTAAATAAAATAAACGAATTCCAAAAAAAAAATACTCATAGTCTAGTTGCTTATAGTTTGTAATCTTGTGCATAGTTTGGGCTGGGTGAATTTGTGTAAGTTTGTCCACCTGATATTTTTTTTACTTTCCCTAACATAGTACGTTGACGGCGCGCTGAGAACGTAACCCGCGAGTTACTTTACCTCTGCGTTCATGCGACATCAATAACTGCTGTTGCAAGTCCTTTTGACGTATCACCATGCTGCCTTGTCGTGGACGACGCTCTGTCCACTGCCCATTTCGCGTTGTCCATTCGTTGACGTCGCACTGTCCACTGCGCTAAGCGTTTGATAGACGCCGAGTTGACGGAGCGTTGACGCCGAATCCATAGGTTTGGTACCAGAGGCGTTATAATCAATAAAGGGATTTTGATGGAATGTAGAATTTCTATTTACGATATTTAAGACTCACTCAGAAGATAACCCATGCTGAACCAAATCTAACCATACTAACTTATTTGATTCCAAAATATGAGTTGTTGTGTACCTATGCTAAGAAGAAAAAGTTCTCAGACAAAAGAAGTAATAAGGCTAGCTAGCTAGGCTGGTGAGTGAATTACATAAAGGCAACATCCTTGGGTTGATAATAACAGATGGGACAAGCATTGTCATATTTTTAGTAGCCGAATAAGTTCGGCATGTTCAACAATGATCGCCTATATTCCAACAAAGAGTAATCGTAATGTACCTATGTATTTGAGGTAAAATAACGAATCGATATAGAAATTGAGAACTTATTGTTTCCATTTTGACTTAATTAAATTGATACAATATAATTGCATACGCGGCAGCTGCGCGTAATGAGCAAATTACCGAACGTGATTAGCTGTCGGTGTAATCAACGATCAGTCAAAGCTATTAAATCTAATTTAACGGTTCGACCATTAGGCTGCGTTTCCATAGAATCGGAGCGGAGCGGAGCTGTTTTTTTTTTTTTTTTATCATATATGGGTTTGCGTTTGACCTCAGTCTCACCTGATGTTAAGTGAAGACGAGGTCGAAGATGGTACACGCTTACCCAGACAATGCCTATTCACTCTTGCCTAGAAAACACCAAGGTTATAGGATTGCGGGAATACAGACGCAGGGAGAGCATTCCACTCCTTGGCAGTGCGAATAAGAAATGACGCAGCAAACCGCTTCGTCCGAACTGATGGAAATTCGACTACATGAGGATGGAAGCCTTCCCTGCGTCTGGAAGACCGATTGGAGAAAGTGGAGGGTGGGATGAGGTCGTGTAGTTCCTGGGCACACTCTCCAAAATACACCCTGTAAAATATCGACTTTACGCCGATGTTCCAAACTTAAAAGTTTGGTTTTGACGAGCGAATCGTCGCCTATGAGTCTCCTAGCTCTTCGGTCCACCGAGTCCAACGCGTTCAGCTGATATTTGGCAGAGCCATCCCACAGGTGGCAGCAGTACTCCATACACGAACGAACTTGTGCTTGATATAAGTAGAGCAGCTGTTTCGGTGTGAAGTACCTGTGTGAAGTAGCTGTGCTGTGAAAAGAGGTATGTGATTCCATAGAATGTGTATAGCGAGCCGAGACAATACATTTCGTATGTACTTAGTTAACACATATTATTATCTGTTAATGAGCGCACACGTCATGTCGGTGCTAACTAAAAAAAAGCCGGTCAAGTGCGAGTCGGACTCGCGCACCGAGGGTTCCGCACTAACTTGTAGGCATGTAAATAGTTCGTAAATCACGGGAATACAATATGTATAAACAAAGTCCAGTATAAACTGACACGCAATAAATATGCACTTTCGTACTTAGTGAGTGTCAGTTTATATTGGACTTTATTTTTATGTGATTACAAATTAACGGTTTTCGGATTTTTTCCTTGATTCCCTTGCGATTCCCTTGAATATGCGGCATAAACAGCCGTGTCCACTGATAGGTTTTTTAATACACTATCAGTGGCCGTATCTTTTAATTGCGTTGACTTAGAAGTTTGATATTTTTTACAGCTCCAAGGGATTGCAGACCTGAGTATTTGTTATTTGATATGAATATTTTGATATTTGATATGAATATATCTTGTTTGATTATTTGTCACTATTAAAAAAAATATAGGCCGCTAACGTAATAGTAGTACGTCTACTGGACAACAGATAGCGTTTATAACAAGTTTCTTATGTTCTAGAGTCATCTGTGTATATCTATACATATAATAAAATCGTTAAGACCAAAAAGTCTGTACATTGAAGATTTAAAAAAAAACCGATCAGGGCGACTTATAATAAGTAACTGAACATATTAAAACCATTTTTTAAATTTTTGTTTGTTTGTTTGTTTGTTTGACTGAGCATCACGTAAAAACTACTGAACGGATATTGATGAAATTTTCATAAATCTATTTAAATAACATCAGAATAACATTTAGGCTATAAAGTTTTTGGAAAATGTTAGAAGAAGGGGGTAAAAAGAGGGGGTAAAGTTTGTATGAAAAAACAAATTTAGATTGTTCTAGGATCATGAAACTCAGAATAAATACTTATTAATAAAAATAAAGAAATACGTGTTTCAGTGTTTTTTTTTAATCTGATCCAAAAACGCAAAAAAGAGGGTTTTATGTTTAAAATTACTGGAATTCATACAACTATAAAATTAAAACCAATGAAGTTTGACCTTCGAAACTTGCTACATATACTTAAAATAACAAATAAAAAAACTACTTTCGGCGATTTTGGATAAACTACCCCTTAGGGGTAGAAATGGGGGGTTAAAGTTCGTATGGGGGTTTGGTCATTCTTGAAGTTAGAAACGTGGAAACTGCTATAGAGACTACTGTTATCAAATAAAAAACACTACTTTCGGTGATTTTGGATAAATTACTCCTAAGGGGATAAAATAGGGGGTTAAAGTTTATAATGGAGTTTGGTCGTTTTTCAAGTTAAAAACGTGAATGTTGGTATTTAGGCTACTTAACTGTGTACAAATAAAATATACTACTTTTGACTATTTTAGATTAACTACCCCTAAAGAGATGAAATGGGAGGTGGTAATTTGTATGAGAGTTTGGTCAATTTTGAAGTTAGATACGTGGAACTTGGTATATTCGCTACTATTAAGAAATAAAAAAAACACTTTCAGTGATTTTGGATTGACTTCCCCTAGGGGGCTGAAATGGGGGGTTAAAATTTGTATGGGGGTTTGGTCATTCTTGAAGTTAAAAACTTGGAAATTGGTATAAAAGGCACTGTTAACAAATAAAAAATACAACATTTGGTGATTTCCGAAAAACAATCCCTAAGCGGGTGAAATGGAAGGTGAAAGTTTTAATGGGAATGAAGTCATTCTTGAAGTTAATGAAATTGGTTTTTAATCTACTGCTTACAAATTAAGAGTACTTTCGGTGATTTTGGAAACACTACCCCTAAGGGGGTGAAAATGGGGGTGGCAATTTGTAAGAGAGTTTGGTTATTTTTGAAGTAAGATATACATATAAAAATTGGTTTCTAAACTACTAAATATAAAATACGAGTTTTCTGATAATGGAATCCCAGGTAAATTGATGGAACCCTTCAAACATTTAAAGGACTTATACAGCGATTTTCAAACTTCTGTAAGAACATTTACTTACATTCCAAAAGCACCATTTGGTAAAGTGAAATTAATGACCAGACATGACCATCGGAACTCCTTAATAATAAGCATTTCACAACATGCTACTTTTGCCCATCATTTGTAAGGGGCTCATTTATTACGTAAGACGATTTAGGGGGGAAGGGGTCTGAACAAGTCTTATTTTTTCTTACATGGGGGTAGGATGTTTTTACGTAAGATCACAAAAGCAAGCAAAAATTAAAGCGTTTTTATATTTTTGCTACTTTTTCTTTGCAATTTTGGTAGATACTGATCTTACGTAAGATTAAAAAGGAGGGCGGGTTCATCCATGTCTTATTTTTTCTTACGTAGGGGGAGGGGGGGTCAGAAATTGGTTAAAATTGTCTTACGTAATAAATGAACAGCCCCTAATGAATGTGGTGAAATGGAAGTTTCGCCAAGTAATAGGAGAGTTCTTCAACGATTAATGTCCCTGCATATTGGATAGCCCCATTTTGTCAAGAGTGATGAAGTATTGGCAATAAGCATTAATGCCATGAATGTAGTGTATATGTGCTGCATGTAATACATAATCACATAATAATTAAACAAACACTAAAAAGCGAACAAATGTTAGGAAACATTACTATTTTTTTGGAAAGTCTGTCCCTGTATGATACGTAGATACTTAATGAAAATTTTATTTTTACCTACCTACTTTTTAACGAAATTACTGACTCTCCGCAGACGGAGTCGCGGGCAGACAGCTAGTTATTGAATAAAATCGATTTATTAAATAATTACACAAAATACTTAAGAAAATAAACTAACATCTCGTTCGGTGGACTTCCCGTAACGAGATTTACACAAGCGCAACGCGCAACTCCTACACAGCTCCGCTCCGCACCGCTCGTCTCTGCTTGACTGTTTCCATAGAAGCGGAGCGTGGACGAGATGTGGATTAAAACCAATGTGATTGGTCGATTCCTACACAGCTCAACTCCGCACCGCTCCCCTCCGCTTGACTGTTTCCATAGAAGCGGAGCGGGGACGAGATGTGGATTACAACCAATGTGATTGGTCGATTCCTACACAGCTCAACTCCGCACCGCTCCGCTCCGCTTGACTGTTTCCATAGAAGCGGAGCGGGGACGAGATGTGGATTAAAACCAATGTGATTGGTCGATTCCTACACAGCTCAGCTCCGCACCGCTCCGCTCCGCTTCTATGGAAACGCAGCCTTAATATCGGTCGATCCATTTTGCAAATACCGCGTAAACAAAGCGGAATAAAGGAACGGCTGTGAACGCGCTCGGAGACCGTGGCGTGTCATGACATTTGACACGACCTTGCCGCGGAGCGCTAGGTGAAGGCTCCAGGCATTGTGCTCGACATTCCACTCCATAAAGATATAATTACGACTGCGCTATATCAAAATGTATTGACACGAGTTTCGCAATTACCTTCGATTTTTAATGAAAAGAGGCGGACGGCTGGAATTAGTTTTTTAACGGCGTTGTAACTTAAAGTTCAGATTAATAGTTCAAGATAAGCTACGAGCGGTTTTACTCAAGTTAATTTTCTTACATGATGCATATTTATGGAAATGGGTGTGAAAATCGCAATTTGTTTGAAGGGGTTTCTTAAATTAATCACTTTAACATAGTTTTGGGCCTCCGCAGCCAACAAACATGTCTATTTTGGGCAAAGTTATAGCAGCAAATATGTCAGGAGTACGCAACCAACTGTAGTTTAGCATGGGGCCGCACGGACAGGGGCCATCAATCTGTATCAGCGTGAGCCCGGCCCGCTCCCCCATAGGTAAACCACCGCAGGCTTAGCGGCTCGCTTCCTACTTCCTAATTATTTCTCTTCGTGATTCCCATCAAATAAGGTTTAACGAGATCTCGGCTAATTAAGATTAATACTTTATATTCTTTGGGGACATCCGACAAACTCAAAATTGAAAGGGGATATGTTAACCCAAACGCTAATGTCAAAAAGAGTCGACTTTTCTGCTTGTTTGCTAAAACAAACCACGAGAAAAACTAGAGCTTTCCTCGTGGATTGCTCAACAATACTCAATAACACATTTAGAAAATGACGAAAGATAAGAGCCATTAAAAAGTGCCTCCCAAAAGTGTAGTGGTGACTTAGGGCCGTATTAACAAACTCATCTCAACTGTGATCCCCGTCTCAAGATACGTCAAAGTAAACGTCAATACATAGAAAACTGTCATTTTTGACGCATCTTGTGACGGGCACCTCAGCCAAGATCAGTTTATTAATACGGCCCTTACTTACCTATAAAATTATTAGAACCTCTAAAAATCCAAAGCCGACCCACTTACACCCTAATAGGAGCCGACGGGCTCTAAAATTCATGCCTTTACTTTAATAGGGATAACAACTCTAGAAGCCACTAAACCCACAAAATGCCTAGCACCTCCACTAATGTAATTACAAAGGCCCTATTGTGATGTTTCAAGTATCAAGACATAATAGTTTAGGCTTTGTAATCACAACACAGAGAGAACGTGACGTAATTAATCTTATAGTTGATTAGCGTTAAATATTAATGAATAATGAACAGCCTGAGAACAACTGAAACAGTTTAGAAACTAATTGATTTCCATACAAACAACAATACGTTGTGAAACAGAAAGAGTATCGCAGACGTACTTAAGTTTTTCATAACTTATTGGCAATGATTCTTACACGCAAAATAACCAATCAATCAATAACAATTCAAAGCATAGGTCGATGAAACGGTTTACGAAACCTAGCTGCATAACATTCGTATTTTAAAACAGAAATTACGCAGAGATATGTAAGTAGGTAGGTATGATAAAATTTTCTGAAATATACTGAAATATTTTACTGTGTATTGCTTTTATACGAAGAAAGATAATCAGTATCCAAATTCTATGAACCTCATCAATTAATGCTACAGAACAATTAGATTTCGAGAGATAGCGGAATTTATTTATTATTGTAAAATTTATGCTGGGTATATTTTGTCAAACAATATCAACATAATTATGTTCCCAAAGAAATAATGATCTTTGTATCCTTAAAGCCAGCATAAATACGTAGTTAATATCTTCTGTTATCCATCTGAAACGTTTGACATCTCGTAGCAATAAATCTGCTATTCCCGCGTCCACCTACGGCCAAAACTCTATCGCGCAAACAGGATAAATCAATTCCCGAACAAAAGCACCCAACCTTGAAATGTTTACACCAAGACCTACATTCTAATAACCTTTTAACAAATGCAGTTCAGCGTCGGGCATTTCGTCTGCGATCGGCAGTCGTCAGCGAGTTTAGCATAATAATGGCACAATAGAGCGAAATTGTACGGGCTGTTGTTACAAAACGTCGCGAAAGAACACCTCCTCGAGACGCCCTGTGCTCATGAATTATTCGCGCTGTGACAATCGCGCGGCCTATCAGCCGCTCGATACTGAATAACAATGCTTGATCTACGCGTATGCCGTACGTCGCAATACACCGGCAAATTACATTTCAGGGTCGTAGAGATCCTGATTTATCCGTATTTTTCTAGAGAATTTTATATGCTTAAAATGCTTCTCTGGCTATCCGCGGCAGACGTGTTACCACCAAAGCGATTCTTAACAGTTACGGGACTGATTGTGGTTTTTCTGTACCATGTAATAGGTATGTATAGGTATGTTTTATAATAAGTAGTAACTCAAATGCGTTAATTATATTTATTATCTCCATTTATTACGACACCTAAGTATACGTAGGTATACCTAAGTATACGTTTGTAAAATGAACGCATTAATTAAAAGCATGCATGCGTTGTAACAAAACTTAGATGTACGTGTAAATCCGTAACATTTCCGCGGTTGTACTAAGTACAGTGAACACCCTATTGTTCGCGCCGTCTGCATTACCCTCCGCACGGATCATAAAATTAATTTCCGAGTATACTCCGCTTAACGTTTATTTTAAAGGCGTATAAATTTGCTCCCTCCACCTTAATTCGGAATTCAGGACAAATTATAGCCTTGTTACACGAGCGCGGACTAATTTGTGTGAATGAAGCTGAAAACGGTTTTTTCTGTTACAGATCCCTGAACCAGTAAACGGGGGTTATGAAGAGCTGCTTATAAACGTATGTACCTTAAACAAATGCATAATGATCGTTATTTAAAGATTGTTTTGCGCAAATTATCGTTAGTAAAAATATTTTTTTTCAATAGCGTATGAAATTCTAGCCTTTAAATCATTCGTCACGGAGATCAGTGCTGACACTGACCTCCACGGCGATTAACACCTCATTGTCTACCTTGATTTCCGACAGTCGCATCACGATTTGTTTTAATTAGAGTAGCCTTCATTGTCTTCTGATGACACACGCGCTATCCAAAAGACAGCGCCTTAAACTATTGCTTAAGCGAAAATAAACCACGCAATTATTATTCCAAAACACAATCGAGCACGATGATATGACATGACGTGTACACTTCAAAAATATTGCCAAATGTTAAGAACAAGTATTTCAAATAACCTTCGTTGCTACTCCGCCTTATCTTCTTTGTATGAAAATGAGAGTAATGAAATGCTTAAACGCTTACCAATCAACTTGGTCTCTATTGTGCAGCCGTGCCATAAATCAACACCTCTTAATTCCTTTATTTATATTCAATAAGCGATACTATCTAAAAATCATAAATACTTCACCGTCGATCTCTATCATCAATAAATAATCATTGAAATAAAACGTGACTGATATCTCCAGTTGATATCCAGTTTGTGATCCATTGTTTTTAGTTTTACTACGTTTTACCGTGTTACTACAAAATGTTTAAGTCAAAGAAAACTGTCAGCTAACGCTTGTTAAAACACACTTCACCAAAAATAAAGTAGACGTTTTATTTTAAACCGACTTCAAAAAAGGAAGAAGTTCTCAATTATAACAGTATTTTTTTATCTATAAACTATCTGACAACCGCAGACAATTTGTTTATGATTACGGATGATGGGATAAGTTTTTTTATGGTATCAATAAACTCTGACTGATCTCGGTCAAAATTATCCACAGCGTTGGGATAGTTTGGACATAATTATTAAATTTATTGAAAGGTCCAATGCCGTGGCCCAGCCCGGGGAGAATGGATTAGGGTAAGCAGCATAAAGAAGCTTTTGTATCCGAAATTAAACGTCACCCGATGTCATTATTCAGGCGCCGCTGACGCGCGATGGCTGCCGACTGTTTGCTGTTACTGATCCGGGGACCTTTATAACATGCGATTTTTTAATTTAAAGTTATAATAGGAGTGTTAGTAATGTGTTAGTATACCTGCATGCGTGTAGGTATTTTTATTCCCATGCCTATTTACATAGGGCCACCTTTACTAACATTAGCAATGTGAGTTCGCCAGCGTTGACTTTCCAGGAAAAAAATAGTTTTCTATGTTTCAGTGTAAAACCGAGGTATCCGTGAAGATTTCATTTTGAGTTACAAAATGCTTTCGATAGTTTATTAACTCTGTCTCCTAAATGTAACTCTTTCATACATTTTTAACAGCTTAAAACTTAAGTGCTTTATTATCTGGTCGGGTTTGTACTAATGTTTGTTTAATTAAGAATGGGTAAAAGTTCATTGCCTTTAGATTCGACCGTGTGCCCGATCGAAACATTAATTAAACGAAACCTACCCCAAAATCGTGTAGTGTAAAAGCCCCGGAACCAGCTAACCCATTAATTATATCTGTACCGGCTGTCGAAGATGCCTCCAAACCAAACTTTGTACGCCTACAATCCGATTCGGATATTATGCGTATCAAATCACATTTATAAACCATTGAAAGGTATTTGTTCGGTTTGAATGAATAAATCCTTTTAGGGTATAATAGCATTATTTTTTATGTTAAAATATTACTACTAGTAAATAAATACAATAAATAAATATGTTCTTGGTTAATCTGGATGACGTTAGGGCGAATAAAACCGGACATAGTGTTTTTGGTCACTAAAGTTGTGTAACTTAATCAGCTAGTATGATTATGATGGTGATTTTCGTTATTTGGTTGATTATTCAAAATTAAATACCGTCATTAGAACAGCAAATAAATAATTGCTACAGAAAAGTAAGTAAAGCATTGTATAATAAATGAAGCCTCGATTCGTAAATCATTCTGTCAATTCTGCCTAAACGAATGTAAACACAATTTTTCGTCGGGTATCAAGTTAATAAATAAAGGACAAATTCTATTTGACTAACACTCATTTGAAACGTTCGCTCTCGAAAAAATGTATGAATAATTAAATAACGAATATGCTTAAGTGTTGACGGTACCAGATACTTGAGCAGATTATTGTTTGTATGGTTCCGTCTACGCCGTCCGTTCGTCCGTCCGTCTGTTTGTCTGTTAGTCTGTCCTACCTTTTAAGGATTGTTTCTCTTGAGCCGTTACTAACGCTTAAACATATATATTTATGCATAAAACGCTTAAAGATATATTAAATGTATGAAATGATGAGATATCATGAGAAACATAACAGCATGAAATGAAATTTTAATAAAAGCTCCCGTTGAGTATTTCACAAAAACTGGTTTCAGAACGAATATTTGGAGCAATCTATCCCATGAAACTAAAAAAAAATCTCTGCCGGTACACAAGCCTTCAAAAAAAAAATTGAAATTATTTCACACGAAGAGGCTCTGGGCATTTGGACACAGACAATAATTGAATGGAATTTGCAGATAGACAGACTGACATAAAGAAAGACCGATAACATTGACATTCAAAGGCTTCAAAATATATCTGAACTCTCATACCTACTATATTCAGAATTGGTTTCAACGTCTGTATCCAGGATTAAATTATACTGCACTCTAGAGAAATCTAAACACATCAAAGACATTCCTGGAGCCGTTGAAGCAAAACGAACGCCCGCACACTGCCACTAACATTAGCTAACTCTGTTAGTATCTATTATTGCTATCGTCATTGCAAACGAGATCACATTACTCGGACCTACAAAGAAAATTGGTCTAATGTCTCCTTTGTGAGAAAAAATAACGATTCTCTGAGTGACCAGCTTCTAATGGTAAAAAGTTGTTCGTGACTGCAAAATATTTATCAAAACCATGTTAATTATGCTTATACTCGTACTTGTCAATCTCTCATATTGTAATAACCGATTTAATCTGAAATTAAAAAAACTACTGCCTAAATAAATAAATAAATATAAGGGGACAAACTCACACAAATTTACTTAGTCCCAAACTCAGCTGATGGTGAGGTGACCCGCTTCCCGCGCCTATTATTAGACTGTCGGATCATCTTGTAGGAGGCTTACTAACATTGCATCTTCCGGTTCCTAGTCGCCACTCCAGGAACTTTCTGCTAACTTGCTTGGACTGAATCCGACAAAGATTATTCAACAGCGATTCCCTTTAGTTAGTTATTAGGTTTACCCTTGTTAAATCAGCACTCACTTGTATGAATGTATCAATTTGTAAAATTTTCATTGCATCTGAAACATATTAGATCCTGAAGTCAAATAATTTCCCGCATCAGTATAAACTAATCTGAACTAATATTAGTTACATAATCCGGCCACTGAGGCCGACGAGAGAATCCTCAAAAGCAGTCGTCGTCGATGCGAATAATACTAACATCTGCAGCTCGCGTTTCCTGGACACCGCTACAGGACCGATATCACGCAGTAAAGCCATCTGAGGGTTCTCGTTGTGTAGCGAACGTATTTAGTGACAATTTGTTACTAGAACTTATAAATAATTGTATAGATTTTATGTTAAGTTATAAGAAAAGCATTTGACTCTAGAATGAGACAATATTAGGGTAACAGCGTCCAAGTCTCAGCAGCAGTGTACGCATTGTTATATAGAACATTTACCATCAAGTAACCTGAAACCAAAATTTCATTTTTGGGACAAGTTTTTCTTCCCGACTTCGTTTCGCACAGTTATCATCTGCTTATCAAGACAAATCCAACGAGCCCCAGCACGGCGAGGTCGGCGGGACTATCTTGTTTCGTTGCGGAGTTCCTGTGACCGCCATCTGAAAGCATCAGCATCAGACCAGCTCCATGGTACCATATTATTGCATTGTCACTGAAGTTACATACGAGTATTATCAAATTTCAGCTCAATCGCATACGGAATAGTGATTCTAATTTATTTAGCTTGCAAGATTTGACCTAAACAAACTAATATACAAACGTTGCAAGTTAAATAAAAGCTTGTAAAAAAATCAAAAGCTTCCACTTAGATCGCCATAATGTTTGAGTCTGCACTGCCCACATGTCTTGTGCTGTATAAACCAATTTACTCAATACGTCATTAACGTAACCAGTGATCGGAAGAGTCAATTTCAATCAATAAATTCAGGGAGTCAATTTTACCTAAGCATTGCGCTTTGTCAGTGTGAGCGAAACAGGAATACATTTTTATTGATTAAGTACTTATTCTTTTTCATACACGTTCGAATGACCAGTCATCAGACTTAGCAATTTACTCATTCTATTTCGATCACTGAACATAACACCGCTTCTGCACGTTAAGCCCTGTGGCCGGCGGTCCGGTCTTGATTAGACGGCTCGGAAGTGTCCCGACCGCGAAGTTGCGCTGACTCGCCAGTACCTATACAACCCCGTCTCCAAGGAATGCAGGCTCCTCAATCTATTTGCGATAGGACAATGGGGCAAATAGATGCATGTACGTGAATTAATGATTAACTGCCGCACTCAGATACGTCAATAATTTTTTAAGTCTCATTAAAGTTGCTGCGTCTTATTCTATTGCTATAGCAAAGAAAGTAACAGCAGCAACTTTAATCAAACTTAAAAGTTAATCGACGTCTTTGAGTGCGGCCATAAGTCGTGGATTAAGAACCTCATTAAATGCATAAGAAAGTTGGGTTATCAATAGGTGACGTGGCGATGGTGGAGGGTGGGAAGAAAGTCGACTAATGAAATGAAATACGTTCTTAATTTTTTGAAAACCTTCACACTACCATACTTATCAATATTTTAATTATTTGGTTTATGAGATCACATATAACTATGAGCCTTATAGCCACTTACCATCAGGAGGCCTTTTACCTTCTCCCATAAAAAAAAATCCCTTCCTTTTTCCACGTACACGAGAAATTTACAGTAACCTTTAATTAAATCCATCATTATTATTTATTTATAAATCTAGTGCGGTTACGTTATTGGGTTAACTACGAGTAATATCACCTTTGACAGTAGGTAATTTTAAACACAGCATCTTCCGATTCGAAATTGCCTTGCACATAAACTACGAGCTAAAATAACAATTACCTACATAATAAAATCCTCAATTCCTCATAACCTATTGAGGAAAACAAGCGCTTCAGAAGCGCATCGAGTAATTGAGGCTTGTTTTCGCAACAATAAGTACCCAGGATCCTCCGTAGGGCATAAATAAACTGCTCGTGCATGCCTCGTGTTCAAAATGCGCTGTTTTGCAATCCGCCATTGTTTATTGTGCGCGGGCGCGGCTTAGCGAACACGCTGGGAATACGCTACGTGACATAGGTGGAATAACCTTAGATTTTGGGATACTTATGTGAAGTTGGGGATTAGTGGAGATTTGGATATACTCGTATCGTATTCCGACATATTTGATATTTCTCTCAAATCTGCTGATGTGTTTTTTGTTGAAACGGGTGAGGGGACTTAGGTTTTATATCACTCCTACTTAATAGTATATACCTACTTACTACTAGCGGCCCGCCAGTGGCTTCCCCCGCTGCAAATTTCTGACTTTCCCGGTGGATTTTCCATTTTTTTTCATACAAACCATAATTTTAAGGACAACCTTAAAATTACAAACACAACAAAAAAAGAATTTACCAAATAGGTGCAGCCGTTCTGCATTATATAGATTATTATATACACTTCTTCAATTCATTTTTATTTATACAGATTACTAATAAGTATACCTACTTCATATCATAATATATGTGTGTAGTAGCAGTAATAGCAGCAGTATCATTCTGTGACATGGCCTATTTAGACTGTGCAATAACCTTTATAGTTTCAACCAAGAATGATTCATCATCAGTTAGGTACACTTCTATATACGTCAATCAAAATGACGTCACTGTGTCGAAATTTTAATGAACATACATATTCTTTGGACAAAAAAAACCTTTAAAATTATATCACTTGTTTCTTAAAATCTTGATAAATTCACTCACTCATATAATAATGCCTATTAATGAGAGGGTCCTCTCGCTACCACTTGTGCCTTGGTTCTCAGGTAGAATCGCAGATGCTCGCGAATGGTTTAGGATGCAGGCAACTTGTCAGCACTGACATATAGCCAACGTTCCAACATTTAAAATTTCTGGGCTGTGCTCTGTGAACTTTATTAACTTGCCGATGACAGAACAATGCGAGATAATGCTTAGTAACGTTATTGTTTGTAAATCACCCGAATTTATAAATGCAACATTAGTGTTTGCTTCTTAACTTAGAAACGACTTTACGGACTTAGATGCCAATTAGTGAGGAGAATTATAGTAGGTACGTTCGCGTTATGCAGTGAATCATTTTGTCCGCCGGCTTAGCCACGCCCGCGCCCCCTAACCAATCGGTCGCTCAAAATTAAATTTATTTTTGTTCATTCAACTTAATATTTTATAATAAAATTTCTTTGAATTTTAACTCCAATGTAAATACGTTTTACCCTGCAGTTGCACTGATGATTCACTGCATTCTCAATGTGAACGTACTATAGTAACAGCCATGCACCGTAGTGTTATTCTTAACATAGCGAAGACGGATCGGTGAACCCTACTTGACCCAGACTCGCTAAGAACAGGTATTGATCAGGTGAGATACGTTGGTCCTGGTGATTTGGCCGTCGACAATTTTTGAGAATAACACCCCATTCCATTGCCAAATATACCATACGTTTTTAGGCTAAATCTAATTTAAACTTCGTCTTGGAGTGCGGCAGTTTGTCTTGGATTAGTTCATTGAGAACTTCACTGGAATCGAACCAAGCGTATTAGAACTTGTAGCTGGTCGGCCACTTCCTTCCTCGAATGGTTTCAACTATTTGATTATGGAAACACAGGCTTCTCGAAGTTTAGCCGTCAGCGTAACAGTATTGTGAATTAAGACAGTTAACGCACAGAACAACTATATAGCACAAAGCACATCATCTTTCATAGTAAACTTAGATATTTAAAACTAATTATCAAAAATGAATAAACTAACTAATAAGATTAATAGCACCTATAGTGTTTTCAACCCACGATGACGCGCCCCGCCACTCAATTGGACAAAATTAAGTACAGTCGAACTCATAACTAGCTGTACATTTTAGTACCTTGTCGCAGTACTGACATACTAAATTCAAGCTATTGACACTTATAACTTATAATACGTAACTGCGCCATGGTACTAAAATGTAAAGCTACTTATGAGTTCGACTGTACCTAGTGTAAGTAGTGGGGCGCACTATCAACATTATACCCCTTTATGCAATGTAATATTTGATTCCTACGACCATACCCGATGCGTCACCTGGTTTCTACAACAAAAAGCAGCAAAATGTATGTTACTCAAACCAGTATATATAGTAGAATAATTAAATTAACAATTCAAAACTAATGAGTGTGAAAACTCATAAGTCTCCTGCTAATAGTTACTGTGTCAATCAAGCTAGTTAGCACATGTAATAATTTCTCGATTCGTGGAAAGTTGTACGCGTAAGTAGTTACTTTATTATTTATGTCATGTTTCTTAGGTTACATTATTTTTTTTAGAATATTGTGTGTACAAACACACAAAAAACTCAATGTTTCAGCAAAAATCCCGAACGTTTACACCACACAATACACGCCTCCGTAGTCTCAGATTGAAATGTGATTAACACGTCTTCACGAACTTTGCAGGTTTGAGAATCAGAACTTTATTAACAGTATTAGTTTATTGCTGTTTCTTTGAAAGTGGGCTAATTTTTCTGAGTAAAAACCCGCCTGTTACTCTCTCAGACTTTCTAACAATTTTCTTGAAAAAGTATGATAATCAGTTTCTTATGCATAACGTGGTTATTATATAAATAACAATCAAAAGCATACACTTTCATATTTATAGTTGTTCGAGTGACATTAGGTCAAGATTGATAACGGAAACCTAATTCGCAATCACTTTGTACCTTAAGTGGCCAGCCTCATAAAAACATTGCCTAGAAACATAGATAATCTGATGTTACCTAAATCCACAGGAAATTAAGTGCATAATGGTGTGTAATTGTGAGCACTAATCGGGTCTAATCTTTGTTCACAGAGGTGTAACGCGAAAGTGAATTTGCCTTGAGAACAGAGATTTCTATTTTTCGCAGCGAGCAGGGTTTGCCTAACAAGTGTAGCAATTACGTTTAGAAACCTACCAGGCCCTTGTTTACTTTCTCGTTCTAGAATAAAGTCCGCCATAAGCGTAAAAAATGTTATTTTTCCTTCTAGTTTACAAGTTAAAAGCTCCATATACAGAGTCTCAAAATAACACACATTTGTAATTTTACCAACAACTCCTAGAACTCCAGTTTCAATTGATTTAAATAAATTGTATGTTATAAAAACACCTTCTATATCAATCGACGCTACGCCGTGAACGTTTTAATAGGTTTTATTTGTACAACTACTATAAAACTGTAACACAAGCCCATCGGCGTTTTACAACTTAATTATGGAACGGTCTTACATAGCTCATTGTGCGAAACAATGCGTTAGCTCATTGTTTGCAAAATGCGCGAGCAACAGTGCGTTATCGGCGTTGCAGTCAGCGCAGCCACACCGAGCAGCCACGGGCCACACACGCGTCGTGGGAGGTTCCCACGGGCCGTGGGACCCCCGACCCTCATTAAAAACAACATTTTACTACTAAGCATTACTCACAATTAAAAAGCATGAAGAAACCACTTTTTCACCCACCTTTTTCAATCTGTAAACAATACTCATTACACCGTCAATTACAAGATTTACAAGACAATTGAGACATTCACGAATTCATTCGTATGTAAGTATTCCAAATTAGACTAGTTTATTAACATTGGGCGCTTTATAATTCAACAATTTGTCATCAAACATAAAGCACCTAAGCGAATTATCCAGTTGTGACACTAGGCACATGACTCAATTTGTCAGTGTAATGCGAATCGTATCAGTTTCAGATGTATTATGCTCGGCTCATTGTTCTGCTTATAGTTACTCATGCTAATGTCATTCAGAGTCTGGAGCGTTATGCATTTAGGACGCTTAAACATATCCTCATAAATATTAATTGTTTTCTGCTCTGCGATACACACCTGAATCAGATTAATTAGTTTGATATCATTGAATAATTCAAGTATCAATTGCGGTTGTATGTAAGCCGAGATAACATCATCAGCTGGCAGTGCAACTTTTTCTGTTGTTTCCACATTCAGAAATATGAAGTTGACTTCACTATTCGTTATTCTGACAGACTGCAATGGGTATATCTTTCACAAATATAGTGAAAATAAAGTGTGATACGTGGGTCTACATATATTGTCTTCCATAAAGTTTTAGTTCCGTTTTTAAGAGTCCATAACGTTTTTAGTCATAAATATTGTTAGTCATAATATTGATTGTCATAATATTTGAGGGTATAATTTGTTTTTCCGATTTTTCCTGGTCATATTTGTTGAAAGTTATAAAAACTTTAATCATAACTTTTTACATCATAATGTAGTACATCTCATAATGTTAAAGGTAATAATGTTGCGGTAGTTTAAAATATATGCTTTAAAATATTTCTGTTTAATTATCAATATGCCTTTGAATGTTTATATATATATACACATTCAAAGCCATAATTTTTATGACAGTTTTTATGACTATCGATAGTTATGAGCATAAATAGTACGAGAATCAATTTCTGACTTTCAAAATTCGATACAACAACTTTATGGGTGACCAAGGGATCCCATGATGGGTGTTTCTTAAAAATATTTTAAAAATGGCGGACGAGACCATCGCTTCGCGTCTGTTCGGTATCAACTTACATGTCACGAACATCATCATCGAAAATCACGATCGGAATTATTAGATAGTGCGCAATCCAATTTCATCTCGACGCCTGCGTCGCACCACAATTTGGCACAATGCAATTTGCTATTCGACGTTACAACACGCGCGCTCGCTGTGCCTACACTTATTTCCACCTTTTCGTCCCCGCAAACATCAAATGAATGATGCTTTTTGCGCGAATAGTACTCGATATTCGAATTGACACATTTATCTACAAGTTCGCGGAATAGCGAGCTCTCGCCGAGCGACTGAGGATTGCATCTCTCACAGACCGCGGTTTCGAAGTATCAAATTTATTTTTATGTATATTTTTATTGTTTGCGGTGAGGATTGTCGCCTCCTTAGGGGCTGTTTGTATGCGGACTGAGAAGAATTACGTACGCGCCGGAGCGGATCCACTTTAGAAGGTAGCGATAAAACAATTTGTTTAGAGAATGAGATGTACAAGTATAATGCGGGTGGATATCGTCTGAGCGGAATCTCTAAACTGGCGTACTCATAGTGCTTGTTCTGAACGGGTTCCCGGGGGCTCTAATGGTTCACTGAGCGTGGACAAAATGTATTTCCCCATGCGAAATGAGTACGTAAATAGAGGACGTGAGAGCTCGCAGGCCGGTACGTGTAAATCTTTTTGCACAGCCGTAGCAGGCGAGCCGTCATGAATGCACACTTGATTGTATAATTTAGTTAAGGTAATCTCACTGCGAATTGCGCGGAGTCTGCCAGTTTTCAATTTCACGTCTGAAAGCTACGAACGTTGTTTCCTCTGAAATTGTGTTTATTTGTTCATTCCCTCTGCGGTGGCGGTATAACAACTATTTCTCATGTGTAGTTATGTTCGCATTACCAACATAAAGACTTTAGATGGAGTTGCTTTCCTTCCAGTGTAATGTTGTACGAAATAGCGTTATTTGATTTGTGACACTTTTCCTCAAACACACACAAGTAAATACAAAAAAGATAGTAAACATAACTGCATGCATATTGGCGTATAAGATAAATGCATAGCACGAATTTTTACATTTATTATAACAGTAGCGCAAAAAAAGTAGTACCTAATAATCTCTTACTCAGCCTACTTTAAAGTTTGAGTCTTCATTAGTACCTACTTCCTTACATTATGTTTTAAAAAAATTAACCAATAGAGAAAACGATAAACGCAAGGCTATTATTAGACGTGCCTTGTAGACTGAAATTTAATCCATATTAAGGTTATTTTTGGATTCCGTACATTAGAGATCGCCCTGACTGAGTCACGTCTAGTCGGAGTCTGGAAATGTTTTCGACGCCGCCATCGGACGAGCCGGAAACTGCGCTCTGAAAGCAATCTAGTCGGTGTTAACGTTCAAAGTAATTTCTTTGGCTTCATCCGCCCGACCTATTACGTATGCTGAAGGCGACTGCAATGAATTGGCATGGTGTGACAGTCTGGAAACATTGAGTTTTATGTATTCTATTTAAAATTTAAAAGCATTTAGTAGTAGATAGACGAAAAAAGTGAAACGTGCTGTATGTATATTATAAGTATTTATATGGGTCAGCTCTTACTCTAATCTAGACCAAAGAACAAAGTCGACGATAAAGCGAGCATAACCAGAGGGTACCTAAGTTCTACTTTTGAAGGATAAATTTATAACAAACGTAAGTTAGGGCGTACAAAAAAATTACTGCTGAAAATAAAAAAAGCATTTCTTCGAGACCATCTACGCAAAAGTGGCACCCCTATATTCATATCAAGCGGTGACCGCTTTTCAGCAGATATTTTTTTACTATGTAAGTCTTTCGTAAAAAAAAAAGAATTCATATAAATCCCTTTCCGAATAGCTGTGTTCTTTATTAAATAACCTCGTTTCCTGTTCGGTGGAGCGCACACGTAATACGCGACAACCTTTTGTGCCTTGCTGATTCAACACTAATTACTTCCTTCGCTTCACAGTTGATTATTGCCGGTTAAGCTGCACGATCGCTTTCAGCGAAGGGATCAGCCCGCCCGTGCATCCCGCCGTAATCAACCCTTGCGGTATTAATGTAACTTCTTTATGCATGGGTCTTAACGAATAGTGCAACGTAGGTGGAACATTTAAGAATCCATTGTACTGTTAAAATAAAGGTACGATTCTTCCCGTTATCGTATCGTATCGTATGCAAGATTATTATGCTCTTATCGTGGGACTTAACGTTTTAATTTGGCCGATAATTTCAAACAGGTATAGTATCTACGAAGGCGCGCCCCGCCACTCAAATTGACATTGCACGGTTGCGTCAATGAACATTAACTCAAGTAATGGGGCGGAACTTTGTGGATTGAAAAACACTTCTCGTAGAATTATTTAAATTTCCTTGCAGTGCCGTCAGGATCACTCATTCCTGGCTTAAATACCTACCAGAATTTCAAATTACCAGATTCAAAGTATTAAATGAAAAAAAAAAAGCTTAAAAAAATTATGTACAGTTTTGGGATTCTTGTATGTTGAGACATATTACCAAATTTAGCATAAAATATTGCAAATGTGTGCATTGGGGGCCGTCTATGCGATAATATAATAAGACATTACTCGTTGTTCAGCCCTGGCTCAATCAACTGCTTTGTGCGCTAATGATTCAGTGGACACCATTTGAAAATTTTAGATTCATGCAAACGCATCGAAACAGAATGACAACCCTAAAATTGGGCGCAATAGGCGGAATAGTCGCGCTTTGATTAACCCATTAACTGACAATCCTGGTCTTTATATATAAATAGGCGAGCCGCAAGCGCAGTTCATTTGTATTCATCGTCGAGCTGAATCTGTAACTCGATTTACGAACAAAAACAGGGCGTTGTAAAATGGAACAAAACTACGAAATAATAATATAATCGCTAATTGAGTTTTGTTCCGCGCGGGCGCAGGGGCCGCAAATTATTTACTGTTATTAGTTTTACTCGCAGAGTGCGCTCCGCTAATGAGAGGACCGCGGGTAGTCGATTACACGCTAAATGCATTGTTTATGGTTCTACCTTAAGGTACTATCCTGTTGACAATAAGCATGCTCTCAGTCATTTAAAATGCTAAATTTACATATATTTGTGCTATAAACAGTTATAAAATAAAAAAACAGGAATTATCTGTTTCTGGCATCAAACCCGTATTTGTTCAAATGGCTATTCAATATTATGGTTGGTTTTTCAAAACAACACTACGCTATTTTATTCTATACAAACGTGATGTTGATGACCACGGCTAACACTAATAGTAATACGAATCCTCCAACTCACAGTAAACCCCTTCCGTTTAAATTGGTCAAAGAGCAATTATAGATCACGCGATGCTTTAGTGAGATCGGCAATTAGACATCCATTCAGGCAGAATCTGAAACCATTTCATGGGACAGTGCCTCAGTCAAGGCAAAAGCCGAGATTAAATCCTAATTAATACAAATTCTGGTCAAACACGCATATAAAAGCAACTTCAGCACAATCTGCAATGAGCGTACGTGTTCCACGGGTCACTTGCTAGTTAAGTAAACGTCGGAAACTTCGCTAAATCCTTTCAATCTAGTGCTAAAGTAACATTATTCAAAGTGCAATAAAACAGTAGGACCCTGCACCAGAGAGCAGCTTGCCGCCGATAACGGATAGTTAGCGAACAATTAATTAAGTAGGTACTTCAGTTAACGCTCCGTGGGCGTACGGCGGGCGGCTTCCCCGCTGACCTTTCACGAAGTAAATAAAGCCTTTTCCATTCGACTCCGCCAGATATAATTGAGCAGGAATGTGCCCATTTAAGGCTTTAATTGGATGCTCACAATGTTCCAAAATCATAAATAGAATTTCAAACGATGTGAAAGGGATTAAAGGTTGGGGCATTATGAGATGTTATTCGCAACTAACGCTCGTTCTGCGAACCCTTTCGTGAAAATGGTTGCGAGGGTTTACAATTCTTTAGATTTTAACTGGATATTGTTGTAATGTAATGTTTTATGGTATTGCGATATTTTATGTTTTTTTTTTTCGTTTATCATTGGCCGTTAACAGAATGGCTTTTAACACACAGATACACAGAGATACACACGTTAAACTTATAACACCCTTCTGTTTTCCGTGGGTTAAAAATACCTTTCAATCAACTAATTACCGTCCACTACTAGACGTAAGTTTCCCCGAGAGACCACCAACCATGCCGGCTTGAGGAGTCCGCATGAATCCGTTCACAGCTCGCCACCTTTTCACCGCAATATGTTCACCGGGCAGCAGTGCGTCCTGCACAACGTTCTCGCCTTCCTAGATACTTCTCGTGCCGTAAATTGTAATCTGCAGTTTAAAATCTAATTCACTATTTCACGGAATTACTCTCGGCTCTTGGCATGCAATTGTTTATATTTCGTTCACTGTAGGCCGAGATCGCTATCCAATTGTAAACTTTACGAAATGGCACACAACTTTATCGACATAAATCCTGTTTATTGCATTTTAGTCCATTACACTCGATAGTGCTCCGCGGGCCAAAATTTAAAAGTCTATAGCGTTGGCGCAGTTGATACATATTGAGTTTTTCTGGAGATTTACGTTGAATGAGATTTAGAGTGTAATAAAATCGAGACAGCGAACGCACTGTAGTACTGGCTGCGTGGCCTTTCGTTGAGTTTATTCGGTTCTAAATCTAGCCACGCCCTGATTTAGTTCTTTGTAGTTGTAAAACGAGCTTAAGCGTAAGAAAAATGTTATAAAGAAACTGAAGGCTTAAAATTACAGTTGTGGTCCACCAAGGTTGCTATAAAAATCTTGGTAGGTAATCTACGACTCAACCGAGTCTATAAGAAAGACGCTAGTTTTTCAACTCCTCGGTAGGTATGGGTTTGAAATTAACGTACTTCGTAGTAAATTGTGTATAGAAAATTCTATTCCAACCAAGTTCATTGTTATAACAATTTCAATACCGCGATGTATTTTTCTTTATTTCCTTCGTTTAAAGGTGGATACCAATATTTTTCAACTTAATAAACTAATGACACTCCTACTTACCTTGTTTTGGTGCATATTTGGTGGTGGCATGAGCAGTTCCGCTCACGCCAAAAAAGATGTGATGCGACTAAGCTACTAAAAACTATATAATTTGTTCGTTTTTTGTTTGCAACATTATCAATCTATCTTGATGAACTAAACAATGAGTGGAGTCAGTCAGTTAAGGGATCGGATTTGAATCTTCTCACGTTTAAACTAATTATAATATAAACGATGTTTCAGAAGATAACTGATTATTTAACCTCTAGTTTCGAAACATACACGCTTTAGAAGACAGTTCTAATGCGGCTGTTAAACAGTGCACTGTCTTGTCAAATCGTCAGGTAAGTTTTATTGCTATACTTTTTTAAGCGAACTCAATACATTTTAATGCCGTTTCCAATATTCAGCTAACAGATTTGGTTACTTCGAGTTAAAAATTAACATTTGCCACACACGAAATGTGTAAAATTTTAATATGAAGTTACCTAATCTATCCGTCGTTAAATATTGGGGGCAGACATACGAGTAATATATAGAAATCAAAGAGTACTTTCTCCTCTCAGATAGTTAACTATGGTTTACGAGTAGTTTAAGTGTACATATGTTCAGCAACGAAAATTTAGCAGAAAACCATTTTTCCTCTTCAAGTTGTAAAAACCAAAACTATCCTCACAAATACTAATTTGCAAGTGTAAAAACGCAAACTAGGTTGGTAGTTTTGGAAATTTGCCCGAAATAGCCGGGCGAGGATTGCTTGTTTATCAATTAAGTCTCAAAATACTAAAGTCTCGGGTATAGTACTTCTGTTTTTGGTTGGCCGCATCTTTTTAAGGAGAACAATGGGGGATGCGGCCAACCAAATCAGAAATACTGTACAACTCACGTTGGATTGGAGTTGTTCTCTTTCGCGTCTCAGGTCAACTCACCTCTTATCTTATACAGATTTGTCCTTTTTGATGCACTTCGACCCTGTAGGGCCTTTTGTGCAATTACACATTCGGCTGTTTGAATGTGAAAGTTTCCTCACAATGTTTTCCTTTGCCGTAAGAGCATCGTGCACTGAAGTTAGAAAAACTCATTGAATTAATGAATGAAATATTTATTTGCCAATAAAATTATTACAAAAAGAAAAATACTATTAAAACAAAACTTAACTTTCTAGGAACTATAATAGATAAGACAGAAAAAAATACAAATATAACCGACAAGGCTAGCCAGTTCAGCTTAATGCTGGGGAGAGCCTCAGCGCTGGTTTTCAGCTGGTAGATGGCTGGTACATGGTACCATTGGTACACGGGGAACAGCATTAAACCGTAACTACGCAAAAAAATACATGTATTTTGTAAAATCCATCCACCGATTCGACCCTATACGATGGCAATCAAAGGTCAAACAATACACAACACAAGTAGGTACTACCTCTAGCTCTTCATCTGGAAAATGAAATAGCAGCTATCATTCATTTATTACAAAAATATCTAATTAAATACACAGCCCAATTAAATACAAAAGTAAAACACGAGCCCGAGACATACTCGTACCAATCAATACGTTATCAGATAAAGTGCAAACGCAAGTAGCATAGGTATAATTAATGCACGCCAGTGTTGTTTTACGTTTGATTCCGTTAACGTTGCAGTTAATTCATTACACACGGGTTAACCTAGTAATTAACGCTGTCGATAGTTAACATTGAAATCTCCCCGCCGGAAAATGTGAAATCTGTTTTAAAACATCCTCTATTTATGTACTGAATGGGTACGATATACTACCGATAACGTACCCTTTTGTTTTTTTTTCATCGAATATTTATCAAAGAAGATCAAAGCACTCTAACAGGCATTACTTACTACATAATATGATTGATGAAGGACTTTTTGTGGCGTGGCAAAGGCCAACGGTGACAAAGGCTATCTAAAGGTAAATTGCTAAAATTAAAAGTTGATAGTTAATTCAATCAGAGCATAAAGAAATATAAATATATTACCTGGTCGCCGGGTAATAAGTAGCTAGAAAGAAAAGCCATAATTGTTAAGTTTTAGGCAAGAAAATTAAAAAAATAATTTCGAAAAAACGTATTTTTTTTTTTTATTAATATGACAAATATGCTACATATTTTAAATTGTCTTAACCTACGAACCTGGTCTACATTGTGAAATTAAAATAAACTGTTGTTTTACGTTCTAAAAAATAAGCACTTTCGAATAAACCTATTCAATTCCAAATACACTCGACAGTTTTTTAACATGTAAAAACATTGTTACGAGTACAAATTTTAAACTGCTAGGTGGCGCTGCCATCGTGCTCATTAATAACAAGATGATGTGGCCTTAACATTTAACCAAAAAGGGAGATAGTATTCAAGCAAATACTTTAGTCATTATCAAGGAGTACCTCCTGCCCGTTTAGCAACAATCACAACATAACTATTTTATTAATGTTATAAATGATTATAGAGAGGAATCGGTCTCAATTGTTATTAGTTTCAAACTCAAACTAATTGGTCTAGCTAAACCAACACAATGCGGCAAAGAGCACGCCCCAGGTCGCCAGGCGCTAATATATCGCATTAGGCCTGACATTTGTGTAGCGTGTCGCGGATCAAAGAGCCAATTTGTGCAACGGTATTGGATGCACGGGGTTGTGCAACTGGCTGAAGCTGCGACGTGTTGCACTCTCTGAATGACAACTTGTCTGTTTAGTCAAGTAGGTATGAATCTGATTATTATTTGTGTGTATTATCTATCCTATCGTATCGCACTTTCTATTAAAATTATAAATGTGATAGTTTGTAGAGATGTTTGGATGTATGTCCCTTGATCAGGAATAAATGGCTGAACGGATATAAATGAAACTTAGTATACCGATAATCCATATTCGGGATTAACACTTAGAATACTTTTTATCACGGAAATTGTTTAAGTTCCTAAGAAAAAAGGGATAAAGTAGTTCTTTGTAGACGATGTCGCGGGAGATCTCGAAAAAAAAGGTACTTGCTGCTATCATATTTGAAATAAAACTTCACGATTCTGACTTTTTAATTTAATATTAGCGTGGTTTTTCTCCTAAAAACTTTGATCTTATTTTCGTGTAAGTAACATTTGTGCTACCTACAGAAGTCCTAGTTAAAACTTGTAGATATTTTAAAGATGCTAGAGCACTACTTAATAGTAATCCGCGATAAACTAGGACAGATAATTAAAACTTTCATAGATATCAAAAGTCCTGCTAATTCCTTTCGTCAACGCCTTGTTTTCACATGTCGTAACACGTTTGGTGCTCTGCAAAAGAGATGTATTAACCGATCAATTTTGAACTCCAGCCTGTATGAGTGACAGGAATAATCCCGTGTGCTCCCGAAATGGGAAGGGTGACACACGTCAGACTTACCCGATTACTGAACTCTGACCTATTTACACGTGCCGCAGAGCTTCGGGAAAATCTGAATAACGGATTAAAGTGAAGTCCCTATCACCGCACTTTTTATTAAATTATATATAACTAGCTGTTGCCCGCGACTTCCTCCGCGTAGAAGTCGTTAACCGCTTCTCCCTCGGGCACTGACTTTCCGGGATAAAAAAATATTAGGATACTTTTGTCGGTGTCCTTCCCCGGGACTCAAACCAAATTCTCCATACCAAATTTCATCGAAACTGGATTAGCGATTTGGGCGTGAAAGCATAACAAATAGACAGAGTTACTTTCACATTTATAACATTAGGATAATATTAGATCTTCTTAAAGATAAAATGTGACGTAATGTATAAAAACGAAAATTGACTGAAAATGACTGTTTAAACTGATGAACATTTTGATGAACACGTGTTTGCTTAATTTTGATTATAATCTATTCTAATTATTATGTTATGGATAAAATGCTATACCGACAAATTTTCAACACGCTCATATTTGCGACGGCACGCTCTTGTGGTATTAAAATAGACATAATACATGTTTTATCCATTACGAACCCCAAATGTTCAATCGGAACAAAATGCTAAAAGCTTTTAGAGTTCTAAGTTTTAAGCTAGAAGGGTCGATAAAAGTACTAATAACGCCGAAGTATTCATAGAATTTTGCTTAATATTGTCGAGTAAATAAATTGTACATTCGGATTATAAAAGTTATAATGGCGATATTAAATATTTAATCCACGAATACAATGACCCATTAAATCCAACAGTTTACGACATAAAAGGCAAACGAAAAGCTCACGATTATTCCCCCTTATAACGGCAATCGGTTGTAAAATTCGGCACAACTAAACAAAATCCGCCAATTTGATTCATACACTCGCCGTACACAGCTCCGGTGACGTAAGTGGATGATTTCCATGTGACGAATACAAAGTGACGGGGACGCGAGTCGAATGTGCGACGGCACATATTTCATACTCGACACATGCGGCGTTTTTGTCCTTTTCGCACTTGCAGCGAGCGCATCTGTCACAGTGGAAAATTGCCGAAGTGGCAAATATAGTGGCGATTACTGGATTCGATGCGCTGTGCAAGCACGCACACAATCGAGCCTCGAAATTGGAAAACATTGCGCTAGGCTGGGCGGCCGGCGAACGGAATCTGAAACATATTTGCCGCAAACTTTAACGTCGATCATAATGTCTGGCGTGCTGTGTGCTATGCGATCACGGACGCATCTGCGATGAACGTCGTGTCTGCGTATTTAGGGTTCCGTACTATGTGCAAAAGTGGACGGGCCAGGTTGTCCTTATTTTAAGTACCTACAGTGTTCATACTGTTAATTCATAGGGTTTTTTACCACAAACAATTGTTTATTACGAATCAACCATTTCAAAAAGTGTCGCTCGTGGTCAGATGGATGATGCGCAGGCACGAGCCGTCAGTGCGAGCAATCAATGCGCCGTGCCGCGGCATAATGACTGCCAGTGAACCGGGATGACGATGACGTAGACAACCGGGACTCCTCGTACTTCAATACCTAATTAAAAACCCCACCCCACCCCACCCTGTTTCAGAGCTTATAACCCTAAGCGACCGATTTTCATCAAACCTACCTAAGAACTACCTCAGTTGAACTGGATTTCTATTGAAACAAAGTCCGAATCAGTCTATTAGTTAGGGAACTACGATACCACAGACAAACAAATAAACATATACAGACAGACAAAGCTGTGAAACTTATGTATAACACCACTGTTTGCGTCGGGGGTTAAAAATAAGGTACTAACAATATATAATAGTAATAGTATATTTATGTATATAATAGTACCCTGAGCGAAGCGACAAAAAATAACAACAGCAGCGTTACAACTGTAAATAAAATTACGTTTTACAATACATTACATAAGGTCGTCAAACGTTTTTTACTTGTTATTTAAATAAGATAAACAAGCATTAGTTCAAGTCATTGTTGTGGTCAATCAGAATAAAATTGATTGATGATTAATATATGTTTATAACTTCTCATGGCTGTTAAAAAACCAAATCGTTAACCTTGTCTGAGCGATAAAACATACCACGTTAATGACATTACGAGTATATCTAACTAGCGACCCGCCCTCACTTCGCTCCGGGTACTAAGCATTATACATATGTATAATACATAAACCTTCCGTGAAAAATGATCTAACTGATGGTGAATCGCATTAAAATCCGTTGCGTAGTTTGAAAGATCTAAGCGTACATACAAAGGGACAGACGGCGGGAAGTGACTTTGTTTTATAATATGTAGTGATGATTTGTCGCAGTAACAAGACTTTAAAGTTTTGTAGTCGTGCTGCAATTACGGAAGATTGTGCTAGCGCAGCACCGGTGTGGTAGCTACCCTGATTACGCTTTCATTCCAGCCTCCCCCGCCCCTGCCCTTACACCGCGAATCAGAATACAAAGGGTTCGTACGTGACGATGCGTACCGTTGTTAGCTTTCAGGAAAAACTGCAAAACGCGTTGAGATGTCATTCTTGACTCTTTTGTTCTCGAACAATAATAAATATTACGGGACAATCTCACTCAAATTGATATAGTCCCAAACTAAGCTCTAGCCTTGTCCTATGAGTAGGTACTAAGATTATGTATAGAAATACATACCTTAATACATAGAAAACATCCAAGACGGATCAAATACTCGCGCTCATGACGCTTATCACACAAATATTTCCTCTTACCGGAAAACGAACCCGCGAACGCTAGTTTCTTAGGCACGGTCACTACCAACTAAGCTTGCGTCGTCAACAATAATAATAATGAGCCCTTCACTTAATAAATATTCAATAAATATCAGTTTTAACCATCAGCAAATATATCATAGGTTGTCAATTAGGTGTAACCGGTAGGGTTGCACGGATCTGAATAAGGGTATGTAGTTATGCACATAATATGCACCGGAATTCAGCGAAGGGTAGCATGTAGCTGAATGGCTGCGATGTCTCACTGTACGTCACTAATCAATGCAAATCGAGTATGACTGGCGGCCATCGCGTCGATAGGTTCAAGTGAAGCGCACTCCGACGGGTTACCGTGTGTTTGTATGGGTAATATTTTTTACTGAAATGATACATGTACGATAGCAAGTACAGTACGAGCGGTTTTTTAATCTTTTCAAAAACCCATCGTCCGTGACGGGCATATGAAAGCTTTCCTATCTAAAAACAAAACGATTTTTTAATCTAAACCCAAACCAAACCCGATCGCAGGTGTTTTGTTTAAACAAAGCTAAAGCTTACGGCCGCACTCAGAGACGTCAATTAACTTATAAGTTTCATTAAAGTTTCTACTGTCAATTTTTTTGCTATAACAATAGAATAAGACACAGCAACTTTAATGAAACTTGAAAATTAATTGACTTCTCTGAATGCGGCAGTTAGGCAGATACTACCTAGGTAGTCCTAAAGTTTGTTTTTTGTGGGGTGAGGTGTGAGATAATAATTACTTTTCCCGTCTATAACTTTCATAGAAATAATGTATCACTTTTATTTTCACACGAATAAATTTTTTTCACATAATGTAAATGATAGAATTTCAGATATATACGAATAGAATAGATGTTAGATAACTAGTTTTACGTAGGCATATCTGAGGCAAACAGGATAAAATCCAGTAATTAGGTCCAAGTCGAAAATAGAAGTGGTATAAAATCTCATGCATGTTTAAGCAGGACGTCGCTATCGAACCTTGGACGAGTAGGTAAGTGGTCGTTCGGAACGGCAGGATAATAAGGGCCGTCAATCCACTCCTGCTCCCGGAGACATGTGATGGAAACTTCTATTCAACTATTAATGGGCACCGAAGATAGAAGTCATCAACTCCGGTCGTCAGCGGCTGACATATTCAGCTGGGTAGATAAGAAAAGGTATTCTGATAAGATTGTGTTCGTAATTATGATCACGGGTTTACATTTACATAGAGCGAGCTAAATATTAAGTGTAAAAAGATTTACGGCGTTAGATCAGTCAAAATGTTACATAAGTAAGTGAACTAAGAGTTTTTGTTTTAATTTCAAAGCCACATAAACGCAAAGGTCAATTAAAATCAAAGATAAAGATCAATTTGATAATACGGGACTCGACTTAATTTATGTAGAATATTAAGTTACCCGATACAATTTAAACCTGAATGAGTTCCGAGTGTGGCGTGGTACATCATCGTTTTCTCAAAACATTGTTTGATGCAATATGTGGTTAAAACCTGCCGGGCGAGGGCACACAGACTAAAGATAACGCTAAACGATTCTCCTTAAACTAGATTTCGTCAGCCCGTGTACTCTGCGGACTGCATGCCCGTGAATAATGACGCCGTCCGCTGACGCACGCGTGACGACGAATAAAAGCCTCCGCGATAATAAAATCTCGCGCGAAGCGGCGTCTGCATTATTTAATTTTTTTACCCTTTATTTTTCTATTCTAACCATAAACCCCTTTTAGACTCAACGTGTTCCGTGGCAGACGTGCTGTTTTCTGTAGACTTCATTTTACCCGAATTCATTTGTGAGCGTGAGCGACAAAACTACTTAAGATTTCTAATCTTAGCGCTAACGCTTATTTAACCTCATTTTGCAAGATCGGAACGTACTCCTATAGGCAGTGCTCACGAGACAAAAGAAGTAAATGGCTCAATGACTCCGCGTTGCGTTACTTAACACATCTGTGGCATATGAAATAGCGCGAGCTTTGTTCGCGATAAACACGTAAGCACACAACAGTGCGGCGACGCCTATAACAGCTCAGCGGTAAACCCTTTCATTTGCATGTTTTCCCGGCAATATCAAATATCGGAACTAGAGCCGCGGCGTCGCACATTGTACCGTCGCCTCTGTAATTAAACTTCGACAGCTTCCTACATAATTACAATGGCATACTATGACTGCGGGACCGCGGATAAATTATTCATGAAAGGATAATCGCGATTAAAGTAAATATCACGAAATCCATTTATATTTGAGACCTTCGGAGTCGTTCGGGCTTCCCACGTCAATTATTTTTGCTAGACAATAATAATTAAAACTTAGTGGGTTGCGGAGATATGAAAATGGAGGCGGCAAAAACGGGGCAAGTCTGATCGGTTATTGTGATGGGGTGGGAAAAATGCATTGTCGGGCGGAAATGGTCACAGACGGGAGGACCGGTCTTGCCAACCGCAGATGCGCTAATTCTTCCTAGTTCTCATGTAACGTGCGTTGGAGCTAATGGCGGGTCATCATGTCTATAGGCTTCCGGGTCTATCCGATAATCTAATCGCTGTCTGCGTAATACTTATTTACCATGGATGAATTAGAGTGAAAGGAGCCCTCGCTTTATTGAGTAGGTAACATTAACGTATCATCCAACTGTGTAGTGTATGAATTATCCAACGTTTTATAATACCCGAGTGTCTGTTGGTGTGTTAGGCGAGCAATTAATTTCCGAAGCACGTAATTCTAAATGGTTAATAGGATGATAGTTTATGAACAGCACACCGCGTATAATTCTCGCGGGTCTCAGCAGATGCACTTACTCTTAAGATATTCCTGGAGAACCTCAGTTTACTGAGAGCGGCTCAGTGCTTGGATAGACTTAAATCTTAAACATTAGAGACTTAAAATTGAGGGAGCCTCGACATTACAAGAAGGAAGGAAGGAAGGAGGGAAGGGGGAAGTTGACATTAGGGAGCAAAATCGATAAACTATTAATTATCTTATCATAATTGTAGTCGAATATAGATAGAATGTTAATAAAAGTCAACCATATACGGAGACACATACAAAACAATCTTAAACCTTAAACCTAACCTAACCTAACCTAACCTTAAGGCTCAATAGCCGAATTTATAAGTTTTGTGTTTTACGCCCTGCCCTAGTACCTACGTATATAATATAATGTACATAGACGCAATCGTGCAACGTCAAATTGAGTGTCGGAGCACGCATTCGTGAATTGAAAACCTATGTACCCGAAACCGAAGGTCAATTTACTACTTAACGGAGTATAGTCGGTTTTCACGCAGCAATATTGCACGTATTATAACAATATGACGTAACTTTTCTACTCCTATCGAGAAATCATGCGTTAATGCCAGACTTACGTTTAAGAGTGCTCTCGTTAGAGGAGTTGTGCGGCTCACTCGTATGGCTGATGGCTCACTGACCTACTTGCATGCGAATGCAGCCCGGGATAAGAAAAGGCGGTCAAGTGGAAACCGCCGGGATCCCGCGGGCTCCGATTTTACGATATAGACGTCTCTGCAAGTAAGATTATGCTCATAATGCTACGTAGATTTCAATCTATAAATTTTATTGAGATCATGATGTATAAAAGATTTAATCTGCACAAACTAGCTGACGTTTAGATGAGAGAGAGAATTTAAAACAAGAGTAAAATTTCTCGGAACATCCAATGCAATTACTATGTCAAATTAAGATGCGAAAAATGTACGTAATGTATGTATGTACTCTCTCCCTCATAGACCCCTGGAGCATAGTTCAAAGTTAATCTTCGCTATAATAGAAACTTCTTAACGTAAATGTTAATTCAAAATAAGTAGGTATTCTGCTCGCTCTCGCCTTAACTGCGGTGGAAAATCTATTAGCGGGAAACGTTGAAAAAACATTATGAAAGCTAAGCTTCGTATTGCCTTAAGCTGTTCTTATTTAACCAATTTAAAAATAGATAATCACTGAGCACGGTACGTCTTCTTTGATGAGATTTCTTTTTGACTTGTAATAGGATTCTGCTGTTGTTCCATTATAATACCGCTCGAGGCAAGGCCTTGGTCACCGTAATAAAATCGTTGCTTACGTGCCAGTATATTTTAATTACTTACGTGAGTTTATGAAATGTTGGTCGTGTGATGCGGAGATCTTATGTAAATGGTAGACTAACAACACTTATACTTAAGTCAAATTTAAGTAGACCCTCACTAATAACGGTTGCTTTTCTTATTGTAAGTTAGCTATTACCTTACTTCAGATTGGGTTATTTTATTTAATGACATAAGTGTAAGTGGTGTACTCTTATGTTCGTGATTTACTAAACAGTATTTCCTGTTCTATGGCTACTGACAAGTTGCCAAGAACAAAAACGTAGTAACTACAGTTTGACGAGTACTCCTTTTTAGTTATCTTGTTTTACCTTTAATTTTTTAATTAGAATCCATCTTATACGCATAAACGATTAAGTATAAAATCAATTCCTCCATTAATAATGCGAAATCAATTTCGCAATTAATGGCCCATCGTAACAAAACACGTTTATGCAATCATCGTTGTCCTTTACGAATCACACTAAGCGAAGTTAATTGCATTAACTATTTAAGTAATCTAACTTCACCCGATTCTAACAGCGGATGAGGTTAACAAGAGTCGTGACGGTTATTATAATTGCTGTATCGGTATCGCGCGGTTAGACGACCATGGGAACAGCAGAGTGACAGTTTGAGAGGCACTCTGTTGGTCAGTGGCTCGCCAATGAGATCAGCTGAGGCCTGTAATAGATACCCAAGTGATACCGTGAAACAAGATGTCATGTCAAACATATATTCAGGATTTCGACGTGACTCCTTGCTTTGGTTAAATGGTTTATCACTCAAACCATTAATTTAAAGTTATTTTCTACCAAAAACTACATTTGATAAGTGCAGCCAAAGGAGGTTAAACCGCGATAAAATGTCAGACATTTAAAAATTAATATTTTCTGGACAACCCTGTCGATATGTCACAAGGTAAGGTATATGCATGGTTCATCATTCACGTCGCATCTGTCTTTTAAACGCTCTTTTCATATCATAAAACTCAAGTCTTTCAAGTAAACGCATGGGAGCATTAGTGTCTGTGTTTGTTTATCTAACCGTGAGATACAAAAGCGGGGGCGGTCTATGAAATCGACTCTCAGTACCTACCAATTAAAGCTTTTAAAAATGATCGATAGCACCATTAACAATGCGCATCTCCATTCAATTCGATTGAAAATGAAATATTGAATGCTAAACGCCTGCGCATGTTTTGGTAAACAATTACAATAGATTATTCATATTTACGTGCGCCTTGACTTTTCGATGTCAAATAGTCAAGGTTCGAGAATAATGGTGTTATTGTACCGAGCCGAAGCTTGTCCGTCAATGGATCTAAGTTCGTTATAGGAAGTTATGCAATTTTCGTCTTCAGATTGAGAAATTGTAGCGAAACCTTTTGTTATCAAGGTAACTTTGAGCAAGCACGTTGTTTACGTTTGGCTTTTGACCTGATTCAAAATAATCTTGCACCATTAAAATCCAGACTAGCAACGTAAGTAACTTTTTCTTTCTTTCTTTGTATTAATGGCTTTCATATCTAACGTGGGGATAATGCACTACTCGTATTTCACCAATAAAAATTAACACACTAAACATTGGACACGCTAAACGCGGAATCTTTCTTACGTTCAGTTGGAGGATCCGGAAAGTATTTAATTTCACTATTGCACTATTATTTAGGACACAAATAATAACAAAACGGGCTCTTTTGACTTCATAGTATTGACGTATTGACGTGAGTGAGAAGTCACATTCTTTCTCGACTTATAAGTAAAATCTTTAAGGTTAAAATTACGAGGGATCATCTACCCGTCTTAGTTCCACAGTTGTTATCAATTTCGGTCAGAAATGAAACCGCATGCCAACGTTGCTATAACGTTTAGCCAATAGAATAGTATAGGCTAATGAGCATTGTCTCTCCAAATGGATCGAAAAGGCCATCAATCTGGCGGGAATCGTGGGCGCAGAGGTCACGGGAGTGTGACTGACGTCGATTGGCCACTCGAGCAACGATGACAGTCCTAATTACTTGCATGACTTACTAACCATGTAACGTTTGCAATTTATTAAACGCAGCGGATGGCAGGCGACCTTTTAGCCGGACGACGTGTCATGTTATAAACAGTTTATAGGTACTTGTAAAAATGTCAGTCATTACATGTTATATCGTAGAATGTGTTTGTTAGCCTTGTTTGTTGTTTATTGGAATAGGGAAGTCTATTAGTAGAGTAGCATTTAAGGTTACGTTTTAACTCGATGGATAAAAGGTAAAGAGTGATTATGATAAAGTAGTTTTTTAATGAATTGCTCTAATTCTGTTACGTATAGCTGTTGAACCTCGTATGAATTAATGTTATAAATTTATTTTGAGTTGCGCAAAATGACCGACGAAGAAATCCTTAGTGAAGACCTATCTCCAGCAGTTGCGTCATTCGACTGATATGATGATAATGATGATCTTATTATTGGGTGTACTCGTACATTTTCAACTTGTTAACTATAAGTATAGATCTACTTGAACAGTGAATACGATTTAATAAATACAATTATCTTGGATCTCAAAATACTTTGTTATATTTAGCTCATAAATAAATCAGACGTTCATAAATAATGTATTTACTCCACAAATAAATAAGCAATTTGTACGTCGGATCGCAGGTATATCTTTGTTTTCGAAGGAATTTCATGCTACGATTCGTTATATGTCACTCCGAAGAAAAAACACGACACATCAGCATGCCTTATTTTTATTTGTATTTCGAGTTATACAATAAAATAGAAACATTAGAAATGTTTAATTCATAAGTAACGTTTATACTTGGGCCACAATCTTAGAAATAGGAAAAAGGGTTAAGCCACCGTTACCTAGTGGAAAATACACTTTCAGCTACTTACACGAGTGTTCTCGGTTTTCGTTTATTGCTTTTTTTGGCCAAGTATTACATTTCATATTCAAGAGTGTCGTTGGCTTGAGGCGCCGACATGTCGGAATGTGTATACACATTCCAACATAGCGCCGGCTGAGGTTGGAATTTGGTACCTTACAACGTGTCGGCGCCTCAAGCCAACGACAGTCTTGACCACTAATCAAAATAGCAAATTACTTTTAATGAATATTTGAAACCTTTTAATTAAGGGTTGCTACGGAGCCATGTCCGACCGCAGGGCCCGCGAACTTGGCCCTCCCTCTTCCTGCCCGCTCATTAGCCTGTAGATCCGTTGCGTTGGTTTCCGGCCTCCAACTTGCCTACATCGCCAATTAACTAAACACTTTCAGTGCCACGATCTCCTTATCGAGTCCTTTTTGTATAGAAATCAGATAGTATAGGATGGGCTAATTTAGCATAGTCTCCTCAACGGGCAAAGATCCACTTGCAAGCTTCTCAATACATCGTTTATCCCTACGATTATAGAGCGTTAGTCTGACTAATGGAGTTACAGACGCGAGTGAGTATCCCGCGTCGACAAATTAAACAAAACCCGTGAGCTCGCTGAAAAGCGTTCCCAAATTAAATGCTGTACTTGTCATTCGTTGAGTTTTTTTAATGAATATCGAAGGTTTAAAAGCAAATGGAAATACCTTGAATCCATAAAACGAAACTTACTTATCTTTTTGACGAAATTCGCGTTTTTAAAGGTATCAAGATTTCATCAAGGAGGGTTTCATAATAAGCCCCTTGCCGCTGGTTATTGTTAGAATTAGAACGATGTTCAAATTTCAAAACGGTTAAGTTATATAATTGGTTGGTTACGAACGGGCTCTTGAGTTTCCGTGTACAATGGGCGACCTTGCCTGTATAACATCGTTTCAATCAAAATATTGGGGCAAAGGTTATCTCCTCGTCCCGAGCGTCCCGGCATTGTGCCAGCGCTTGCAACGAAAGCCCTCGAATCACTTACAGCCCGTGAGTACGAATGCCGCGAGAGTCATGGCCGACTGAACTCCGATTCCTGGTATAGATCCTTGTATAAATAAAATTAAACTATGCCGTGCTCTTTATAAATCCGCATACGCATCCTTTTGGGTTGATTGACAGCTGCTTTATTTGTACAAGTGGTATTTTATTGTGGCGTGTTTTTATCTGTTTGGGTATTGCTTCATAGTACAATTGACGACGTTCTTAAGAAATAATTCGCGTTCAAGGCTGTGAAGACTGGTTCTTTCTCGTAGTCATTTTCAGGACGTGTCTTATATGAACATTTTTAACTGACTGTCAAAAATCTAATTAAATTCTCCCGGGCGTGACTGCGACCCGTGAACCAGTGACAGCAGATTAAGTTCAACTTTAATTACAGAGCGGCACTATTCTAGCCCGCTATTACCTCGCACACCTACAGCATTCCAAAACGTTGCACCTCTATGCGACCGTGATAAGATTTAAAATCATTTACATGAGATACTTGGTACGAGACATAAATTGTTCTGCATGACTTACTTGTTACCGAAAGCCGGCGTTGCCTCTTATTCATGTTCTTGATAAATTAATACTGCAGGTTCCACTGAAACACATTGCAACATTGATCGCGTTAGAATAATACAAAAGTCGCCATGCGACAGGTAACAGTGCAAAGTATTGTAACAGCAAGTAACGCCCATTCATAGTTACAGCATTTATTAAAGCGTTACGTAATAAACAGATGCACCATGTCAGGATGAATTAATAGGTGTTTATACTGTTTATAGCGTAGGCGGCCGGTAATAACCTCGGCTTAATTAAAACTGCGAGGACGGATTATTACTCGTCACACCGATACTGTTCATACAGCTCCTCGCCAGAGTGGCGCCATCTTTAGGGGTCGATGCTCGTTAATTATAATTGCTAAACCGTTTGGGGTAATTCTTCGAGCATTTCAACCGCTCTCGTTCCCCTGCTCGCATTTATGTCGAAATTCCTGTAGCTTTGGATGCTATTTTCGGCTATCTTGTAGAGTGCCCTGACTTCTACAAAATAACTGAAAATGCTATCGTAATCTACAGGAAATTCGACGTTAATGCGACCAGGGGAATGAGAGCGGTTGAGACGCTCGAAGAATTATCCTTTGAAGCTGTGTACGATTACCCCGTAAATGAAGCAGGAACTTGCTTCTTCGCGTTATAGAAGAAACGCGCGTTTACACGAAAAGTTAAAAAAGCTTTACCGAGGTTGCGTTCAGGTGAAGTTCTTGTTGATTAAACCAGGTAGTTTAAAAATAAAATGATACTGAATTGAAACGTGAAACTGAACATTTAATTTAGTCCTGTAATGATGTTTGAATGGCGCCACCTAGCTAGCACCGCGTTTCGGATAAACAAAGGAAGATGTCACGTGAATGTTAATTCGTTCCCGATTAGTATTCAAGGCAAAACAACAACTAATAAAAAGGAGCCGCCGTTGGGAAAATTGAAAATATCCGCAACCGTCAGGAAAATGAGGAGATCTCTTAGCCGCGGCGCGGAATTAGAATCGGCCGGCATTCGGATGCCGGGCACGTGGCGAACAAGTTTGTTTACATTTCCATCCGATTATAATCTGGCCGAAATTACCTCGACGAGCTGTGGAATCCGCTTTATGGTCAGAACAATCTAATAGTTCCATAACGATTTGAAAAAAAAATCGTAGACCTTAAAACACATACTTCAGATCAGCGTAATATAAAATTGTAAGGTTCGTACTTAAGTAACTCACCACGCCATTGTTTTAATAATTTTATCATCTCGTAAAAATATGCTGAGTAAGCGTGGCGTGAGTAAATTACGAAATCAGATTCTTCTCCACGAATCCCTTAAACAGCAACGGAAAAACCCTTTATTTACAAACCCAGCCATTGAAGATTCATCAAACTAAACCCCACTTATTCCCGTTCGCCTTTTTACCGATATAAGCAAAATGAGCTCTCGTAAAAGTGAATGAATGTAAGTACTGTGTAGTACTTCAGCTGCCGATATTGCAGACTCCAGTCGGGCGGGTAAGCTAGCTTATTTGAATGAGAGGTATTCGGACCGCAACCGCCGACCGATGAGCCACTTGCCGGCTAGAACCAATACACTGATACACGCGCGGCAAATGAAAGCCGAACGTGACTTTCATGTTACGTACGCAATGTGCACCTTTGTACTGGCTGTACACCGGACGGTTTCAGTTCATGTTAAATCCGTCGTCAATTATCGCTTGAAACTGTTCGCGTTTTGCACTTTGCTGGCGAGTATCAAGATTCTCTTAATAAGTGTCGATGTTAGGATAATGCGTCAACTTAGTTAACGAAAATAAACAGAACGTGCGCTTGAATTTTGTTAGATGCAAGTGAGCTGTGACGAGGAATAAGTGATATTAGTAAAGCTGCATATTCCGTTTGCTGCGGACAGAGGTTAATCCTTTCATAAATGTGGTTAATGTTTCAATAACCGCGGCTCAAACTCTAATGGGACATTTTAATAAATTGGTATTTGCGAACATATAGGTAAACGAACATATTTTTAGAAGGCATTACCTCGTGCCACATACGAAGCCTCAACCGCGGGTAATAATTTAAGAGGTCGGTAGGTTAACGTACATTAACGTACAATTGTACTGTCTGCCGTGTTTACGAGCGTTTTGATCAATAACACGAATATCTTAATACAACTCCGACATGTGTGCGTCAAACACAGCGTCGATTAGCCTAAATTACATCGCCAAGTTCGCACCACGGCCACAGAATTAAAATATTATTAAGATTATTACAAAACGAAAAATCCTTGTAAATTAGTCACGCATCCATCCATGATATTTTTCCTCTTTTAATATTTTATTTTTATTTTTTTATATCTTTTAATATTACTCGAGTAGCAATCCGGCTTTCATAAATTTAGCGTTAATGTTCCCGGTTTTCTTTTCTTATGTTTGTTTATGAATTATTTTTAGAAAAACGAAATTAAAGAATACTAATAAAGCCTTATTTAAGGTGATACCCGACAAGCATACCCCATGCCTCAATACAAACATTCAGAGATAAGAATAAAAACCGAAACATTTTCGTGGTTTGTCTATCCCAGTAGTCCACGTTTCCTCATCTGACATTAATAATAATTGAGGCAATCTGTTCGTTATGTTGCCAGATTGTTTTCAGAGAGGAGCTTATCGTTTTTTAGGTTTTCGTACCCAAAGGGCGCCAACAGAAAAAAAAAAACTCGTGAAAAACTCAGTAGGTACCGTAACAATTTAAACTACTCTTTTAAGTAAATAAATATCTAAATAATAGTTAAAATAAACGACCAAGTACAAGACAAATAAAAATAAATAATAATTTGACCGGAAGATATTGCCATGTTGTTGGATGAGAAAGGAACCACTTTGTCAGTCAGTTACAATCTAATTTAATTACAACAAGGCAGAAGTGTATATACAATATTAACAAAACTTATGCATGACTAATTTAGATAACCTAGAACACGTCTAACACGTACGGATAACTCTTATACTAGATGTGATTAATTAACAATACGTGACGACCTGCACAATAATAATAAATACTCAGCTTAATTTAAAGTTACACTTGGCTATTTATTTTAAGTCTAGATAAGTTAATCCTAGAACATATATCTAAATCCTCATTAGCGCTGATTCCCCTTGTGTCTAAACTTTACTAAGCGAGTACTTACAAGACTGGACAATTAGATGGATCTCAAAGTCTAATAGGGCGTCTGAACCGAAGCGCCATCGCCCGCGCTAATCTGAAATTCAGAATACCAAGCCTCGCATAATACACCTAGGGGCATTTTAGGCCACTACGATGTACCTGCCAATGAAGTGTATGACTTTTAAAAAGTCTCGTAATCGGTTTTAGTTATGGTATCTTGAGTATTGATCTATTTATACAGGCGACTAACCAGTCATTGAACTCTTTATCGGTAAGAAATAAAAAAGTGTGCAGCTGTCGTGATATCATGAAACATACATGTATTCACCATTTAATATATTAAAGTATGAATGTGTTACATTTCTGAACACACTCTAATACCATTAACGATACAGTCGAGTTCAGAAAAAGCACGGCGAATATTTTCGTAACACGATCCCGTCTTCATTTTTTGGGCACGAAACCTGTAATTAAGTGTCAGTTATTTGGAGACCTGGAAAATCTATAGCTGGCGTGTTTGACCTCTGCGTGAGTTCAGTGACGCGGAGCTCTTGAAATGGTCTCGGAATTCACCACCAACTTTATTAGAGCTCTCATCACAGCGGACGACCACACAGTATTATTATAGCGCCCACCAATCTGACATTCAACATTCTGTAGAAATATAAATGGAAATCACGCCGATTTAAGCTGGATCATGACCCACCCAATATGTTTAGTTTCATTTACAATTCTTTTATCCCAAGATTTAAACTTATAATCTGTCAATACTTATTGTGCAAATACATTCGCTCGCGAAATGTAAACATTATTGCCTTCTTAAATGTCCCATGTGCTCTAACGTTACAAAAATAACTAAACATTTGATTGGGTACAGTCATACTTATGAATTTAAATGATATTCATTATGCACATGTATAATAGATCAGAAAATGGTAATGCAGAAAAGAATGTCAACCTTCGTAGCGTTAGAATTTTCGTAGCGTTTAATTAATTGGTTTCGCTACGCCCTGAGCGCGGAGCGGCGCGGCCGGGCGAACTCACACGCAGCCGCGAGGGGCAGTAGAATCGCGTTGTTTTTGTTTTGTTTGTGTTTGTACAGCGACTGCTCTACGCAATAAAACGCTGATTCTGGAAACTTTATCCGAAAAGCTTTGAAACAACCATTGTATCATTGGAACTTAAACTAAATTCAATTAGATGTAATTGAATTTAGTTTAAGTTCCAACACCACAATTTAAGAGCAGAAATTTGTAACCTCTTTGTTGTGTCTACCTGACATCTTAACTATTAGTCGCGGCCACGTTACAGAAGCCGACTTAAATGCGTCGTTAAAATGTTATAGCCTGTGTCTAGCCTGAAAGCGCTACAAGTCAACACCAAAGTCACAACACACACAACAACAACAAAGTCACATGATCCCTTCAACAATTAGAAATCGAGCCTACTAATTTTCGTCCGCGGAATTTTCTTTCCTATATCCGTTAGGGATTGAAAATTCCATGCTAATGAGCTTTCAATACGAACCGGAACATACAAACCCCCGTGGAGTTGGAAAACTGTTTGTTATTTAATGTTTAAGGATAGAGACGCATTCACCGCGTAAATATGTTTTCGAGGAGTTCGGCGGCGATGTTATTGGATGTCTTCCCGCGCGGTGGCTTGTAATAAATTTTGTGACAAACAATATTCCCTGGTCCTTTGTGCGGCGCAGACGGGCATCGATCGCCTGCCACAATAGCACGCAGATCTTGCCGAGCTGCTTCTGTCGCCGCCCGCACAATGGAACAAGGAGCAAACATCACCTCCTCGGCCGAGGGGCCAACCCTTGCTATGCGCGCAAAACAAACAACGGTAGGCTCGTGGCAATAAATCTCGATATTCAAATGGCTTTATAGAATCTTAGTAATATAAAGGCCTCTGCCCACTACACCAGATCGTACCATGACCGTAATAGGAACGAGTCAGACAAAAAAAATGTCTTTGTATTGAAAAGTATGAGAATATGCCCACTAGACCGGTCCTTCACACCGTCACTTTCTTTAGCTGTGAGCGTTCGTGCCTGATATGTTTATAGTACGGTCACGGTATGATATGGTTTAGTGGGCAGAGACCTTAAGGGAGACGTTACAGGTACTTCACAAAGCTTTGAAACGGACGAAATGCATAAGTAATAGTAATAATGGTAAAAATAGCATGAAAACCCACGTTAACTGCATGAATTACGTTAACAATCGGTCTAGACGTCTCGGCTGGGATTACGTTAAACTGCTACTTAAGTGAACGTACACCATTATCTTATTTTCCGGCAAATCATATTTATATTTCAATTTAAAATATTTTCGACATCATTAGGATACGTCGATTGCCTCCCGAGCAATCTGCCGCAAAATATAATTTGAATGAATTTCTGATCTGTATAATAATTTATTCCCGCATTCGATTCCGAGCAAATACTGCCATAATTTCAAACGAGTACCCACCCGACCTTGTAATAAATACGTGGCTTCATTTTGTTGTGACTAATGTGACCTTTGAGGCAGGTGCATTCGAGACACGTAGGTAGGCGTTTTCTTGAAATCTTCCATAACCTGGCGTCGGCTGCATCTGTGGGCTGAATGTTCATAATGTCTATGAGCGTTACTATGACGCTTTAGTTCTCGATTCAGGTGATAGCCTGTAGTCAGCAGATTAAAGTGAAGTCTGTTTTGGGCTCTTTAACGGCGCCGTTGAACGAATCTAAATGTGGGAGGCTCTGCGATAACCTTTGCAGCGGGATCCATTGTTGTTATCGGGCTCCGCCGGCCGGGCCCGTGACTCGCCGCGCGATCAAATGCCTCGAGCCCACAGGCAAGCCTTACAAAATCACCCAAGGAATAGCATTTTAACTCGAATCGTGTCGAGGAAGTTATAGCTTAAGCAACCCGCGTTTAGCAAATGCACGGATTGTGTTTCTGATTAATATGAGTTATTGTTCGCTCCGTGTCTGGCGTGGTGCCTTCAAACTCAGATAAGTTTTATAACCGGCTATAAACGATGAAAATTATCCGAGAATTATAAACTTACGGGCGTTTTCGAGCGCATTTGTCAACGTTCCAGTTTTAATGCGCTGTACATCCGTTTATATTATTTTGATATTCATTGCGCATGTAAAACGTATTCTCGTATTGGACATTTCGCGAGACGCGTAATGGATTTGCATTCGAATGAGATGCGGTCGAATGTGTAAAACGAAATTCCATTTGGACGTTTCTATATTTGCTGCATGTTTACGAGTAATCCTTATATTTTTACGTAAGTTATACTTTATTGTTAAGTTAATTGTTTCTTATCAATTCTAAAATTTGATTGTTTCTTATTTGTCTGTATTAACTATAATGGCTTCCAGATCAATGATAATAGTTTACCTACAGTCTGTTTTTGCTTTAATTATGACTTCTTAATCAGAAAGATTCAATCTTTACTTCTATCTCTAAACTAACATTATAAAATGGTAAAATTGTGTGTTTATTTGTTTAATGTGAGTAAGCTCTAGTACTATTGAACCCATTTTAAATATTCTTCCACTAATAGAAGGCTACATTATCCCTGACTATATAAGCAACATTTTATCTTGATGAAAATAAGTTTGTTACAGAAAATCTCGCTTATATGAGGGCAGGTCGCTAGTAATCTATAAAGGTTATTTTAAAACTATTTCAATACTTCCCTAACAACTTCAACTCCATGTTTAGCCTAAAGTTTTGGCTGCGGCATTGTACCAGCCTGCCTCGAGGAATCACACAGGCGAACTATGCTCGTGGAACGCTCACCTTTAGCGATCGCGCCCAAACTGCACGACCACGGCTGACACGCGACAGAGGAGCGGCCAGATTTATCGACATTGTTATTATCTATGAAATACACTAGCGAGCAAAAATCAACGGATCATGTTATAATTACCTAGCTTTTACCCGCGACTCCGTCCGCGCCGAGTCGAGCGATTGAGTTGAAAATTATAATAGTAAGTAGGAATTGCAATATTACATGACGACGTTATTCTTGTTTTGCTCATGAGTAGGTTTAGTACTTGATAAATCTCTATGAGAAAGCATATAAGGATAACCACTTGCTCAACCTGCCGCAGGCCTAATACAGTTTATTACTACCTCGCCCTTGAACGATTTCCTCTTTATTATAGAGTGCGTGCGAGCTATAATAACTTTCAACGATTAAATTTCCTCCGCGATGCTATAATTTATGAGTTACCTGCATGGAGACGTATCAGTGCGGCACGCTCGCGCCCAGGTGCAGTCGGATCACGTCAGCGTAGTAAAACAATAAAACTTTATCCTTCAAGTCAACGTTTTGAATAAAATGCAAAACGTGTCTGGGATGCAGCCAAAATGCGGCCGGCCGCGTCCTCGCCGCCGTTTGTTTAACATATCGTTCCTGACCTCGTACTCGCTCCGTTCCATTGAATCAGACTCATCGCTACAATCGCTTCTAATTCCGACGTGATCCCGCAAACTTTCCGTTGTGTAAACAGAACTCCGAACAAAGAATAAGCATCGGGATTTTCCGTTATTTACGCTCATTTGTATCACTTCTAGTAAGTTCTTTATTGGTTCGGTCGGCCGGGACGTTTCTGCGGGTAGTGGAAACTTGGGATATAAATTTGCCCTGGGCGCTGCCTGGCCGGCAATAGGCGGCCGACATAAATTACCGGACAACACTCGTCTCCAGTTTATCAACAGGGGTCGCCCAATATTTACATACTACCGAATCTCGCCAGATTTACCCCCACATAAGATTACATGTTGTTTTCCTTCTCAGTTCTACATTTATTTATGTAACGCAGGTTTTAGGCATGTTTGTGACGTGAACAGAAACAGTAGGTACAAGGAATAAGATAACGTGGAATATTATTTCGATTTCCAGCAACCACAAACTTAAAACTAAATTTAGTGGCGTACCGGTTGGCTGCGAGGCGTCTGAATCGGTTATCATATTATTTGGTACCGTTGCCAGACGTCGCTTACACGAATTGGTCTGGACGAGCTCAGGATGAACTCTAGACTAGACGCATAATCGACCAATATTAACTATGTTCTCAAGTTCCGTATAAAATTACAGACAGCGAGCAAAATATGATAAGCACTATTTATACTTCTGTGAATTCAATTGTATGTCTATTTCGGAGAGTTTATGTACTTTGCAAGGATAGATTCATTCATTACCGAAGCTCGAATTAAAAGCCTTTATCAAAGTTGGAGTCAAGGAAGGTACGTTTATGCGTATTATATATGTAAGTTGGTATATTCCGGTAATTAGGTAGGTACCTACCCATTAACTTTCATTTCTAAGTAAAACAATCGAGATTTTTATTAATAAAAAAAAAGATAAAAAAGATAAAAGATATTTATTCAGTAAGTAGTCAAAATCTATCTAATCTAATAGCACAGCAATATAATTATATTACTGTTTTCCCACATGTTTCACGAGATATGCCTAGATATCTACCTCTAGATCGATTGTGATTTTTATATTATTATCGAAAGTTCAAGCACTTTATAAAAGTCCGTCTCCAAAATAACTTGAAAAAAATGGATTTTGCGAATGTCATTACAATTTCTTTATGCGCACAAAGCGGGCACTATATAAGAGTCGGCGCAGTCTTTCAGTGCAGGCCTCATTAAATTTTGTTTGAATAGAGGGATGAACCGGCGGTACGTTGGCTCCGGTAGCGTCGACAAACACAATCGATTCCAACCCACTGCCTTCTTACACTCATCGCCTTTACAAAATAAATAGCACTGGCACGAGTGAATCCTAAGATTTTGTTTGATTTACGATAGTCATGTACACGCTGCTTTATATTAGAACCCGTATAAAATACATTATCGAAAAAAATTGTAAAATGTTAAATGAAATACATATAAAAGCACAGCGTAGTTTCTGACGTACTGCCTACGCCACTCCGTCTACGGCGTAGCACTCATTAGAATGAACGAGTAGCGCCTGACAAATGTAGAATAGCAATATATTTTAATCGCTGTTTCACGAGATTCCTCACATCTTGTATTCATAAACCACATTTAATAATTTAAGTTATTACTTGTATTAGCTTTATAAATAGTAGCTTCGAGTCAATCTAAATTTGAATTTGAGTTTCTTTCCATTTTTACGTACCAACGACAACCGTAATAACGATTGCCTAAAATATATATATTGGCTAATAACCAATATATTAGTTCTATTTAATAAATATAGTAGGTACTTTTTCTTTTATATCGTGGACATCTTGCTGAAATAAAAAATCCTTTAGGATGGCGTACTCGAACTTAGAAACTAAATACTAGTTGTCATTTTGCCACGCGTGTTTAAAATGATTTCTAGCATAATAGTAATATTGTTATAAGGACCATAAGGACGGTAAGAAGTTGCCGTTACTTCAGAAGTTTTGCAACTTGGGTACGCATAAAGGCATTTCATCTTGGTCCTTAGGGTTGGCAACGCATTTGTGGTCTCAGATCCCACTTACCATCAGCGGCTAGCACATCTTGTATTTTCTCGCTTGTCGCTCAGTGCGTCTCTATCTTTACAGGCAAGTTAGAAAGGGATATCCGAGCGACAACCAAGTCGCGGACACCTTGTGCTAGCTGTCCAGGTGGTCTGTGAACCCGTTCCATAAAAAATCAGTCCCGGTCTCAGTGCCAAAAAAAATGTGTTTACGGGATATGCCTGTTTTTCTGTCGCTCCCACCGTAACGGGAGCAGCGGCTGAAAGGCCCAGACGGCCACAAACACCGCGCCATCGCCGCAGCCATCTCGCGAGCAAACACTCACGCGCACAAACAACCCGCGCTTTCATGCGCCGATGAGGTGATCGTTGCGGTATCAATGTGTCGCACAAACTACATACATATTGTATAGCTGACTTTCTTCAGCCTTGCGATAAGCGTGTACAAACAGATGACAATCGCTGATTTTCAATCGTGCGAGCGTTTATTTTGTTCTGAATCATTGACGTGTTAGCTATATTATACTTTATTTAAAGACACCTTAATGTTAATTACCTATTTGTATATTTATAGTTAGTCAGGGTAAATAATGGATTCAGTGCTAGATTTCCTAATTCATAACGTTATAGAGTCATCTGTAACAACGTGACTTGAAATCACCTGTCTACTTTACTTACGTACCTAATTTTCTTCTTCAATGCTGGTTCTTGGGATGGTAATCGTCAGAAAATATATCGACGGTAAATACAATTTTGGAATAAATTACTATTGAGTATTAAACAATAGTATTAATCATATTTGAATATTATGCCTTATTAAATAATCATTTTTAAGACACACACTCACAGACAAGAACTCACAGGCTATCATGATGGAAAATGATCTCTGATTTGTGAACGCCATTATCGAAATTGCAAATATGAAGCCAACCATAAAGACGAAAATGGAACGCCTCTACGTTCTACCATTTAATTTTAACAGTCGAATCATTTTCACTCTGTAGATCTTGTATAACAATGAGTCATCCATTCATCCTATTCTCAGCCACAATCGATTGATCGTGCAGGCAAATGCATCAAATGTGACGTCCGTAGAATTCTGTGCATACATTTCTGCACTCCAGCGACGCGACTGCAGGCTAGTCGGAACTTACTAAGCATTCAAATGCTTTCAATACGCTCCACTATGCCGGCTGGACTTCGAACAATAGATGCCAATCTACACGGAAATTCGGCTTGGATGATGGTAGCTTACCTACTCCTGGATGTGGCGTCGCCTGATACAATTGGAGATGTCATCTGAAGTGACTGGACAATATGGGCGTTGGCATTGGCAGTAGGTTATTGTAGGTGGATGGGGGATGTAATAAAATATGTATAAAGCATTAAAAAATAATAATGCCACGGAAATTATGTAACCGACGTACGTGCATGAAGAGGTTGATAAATGTAGAGGAAACGAAAAAGGTACGTTTGGACCGGTCCCCCTGGCGTTCCATAGTCTCGGCCTACCCCATTGGGAGACAATGAAGGTATCTATGTATGTGGAAATTATGTAGTGTTTATTTTTATTTGTTTGACGCAATTTTTTATCACAAGTTCACTTCACTAAAATCTTATTTAAACGATAAATAAATAATAAAAATGAGGGTCCCATTGTATTGGTCCCCATCTCAAACATGGATGATCTCAACGGAACTCAAAGAAGGAACGACTTAACAGAAAATGACACAAAGATTGGACCTGTTTTTAAGGCTCGTCACGTACATAAATGGGCCAAATTCCACATCTTAAGCCAGTATTATTTAATTCGCATCGGAGAGCCGAAATAATGGAATGACTGAGTGGCGTGAAATAATTACTAGCTCATCACATATACAGAATACAAGAGTGGATAATTATATAGCCTTGGATCAGCTAACCCATGCTACGCCTAGGTTTTAAATAATGCCTACTTAATATATATCAGCATTCCGAGATACACGCACTGAATTGTGAAAATATTCTTACGACATTTACCTATGCAACGTGTTCGATTTTGATCCGATAAAATAGGGTAGGTACTTACTTAATTTTGTTCGAAGCTACTTTGAAATTACCAGTTCTAGGCAATCTAGTGCGCAAACACAGATCTAATACCTAGACGACTTATTTCCCGGACCTTATTTTCTTGGAGGAGGTCGTATTAAAGTAATTTAGTTTTTTTCTGTATATTTACAACAATGAAAATACATTATAAGAAAAAACAATAACCTAGAATTTTTTTAGATTTTTTTGTTACGTTCATTATTTTTTCTTACAATAAGCAAAGTTTTTTGTTTATAACAGATTCTAAAGTTAAACGATAATTTGAAACGCATTTACACTTGCATTGTTGCAAAATAATTTCGCTTAAGCTTATTAACGAATGAACTGTTCGTGTTCGTTCGTTCGTTCATGTTCAAATATACTTAGTTATTAACGGTAAATTACCATTGTTAACATTACATTAGCAAAATGGTAATGATATTATTTCCATTGTGAAATTATCATTATTTAAATAATATTATTCAGATTATATTGTTATGTAAGTTTTCTAATGCGGCTTTATTAATGCGTTATTAGGACATCACTTGAAAAATACGTAATTAATAAAAATTTGCTACTGAAACCACGCAGTATTCCATTTCGATATAACAATGGATATTAATGAACGTACAAAGGAGTGTGCATATGATCATGAGATCACCATTAATGGACAATATAATCAGTGGATATGCAAAACGTGCGGCGGCGTCCCCGCTCGGCCCAGCGAACAATTCGTTGCACAAAACCAATACCGCTTTTAAATTTAACATGTTTGCCCGATTGTTCACTGCCTCCATAATTGTTATTGTTCGACACATCTACGTGTATGTTTTGCGGCGAGGGCATTAAATATTCGCTGTTTATTATTCACCTGCGCTTTTGACTGTTTCATTTCGTTTTGTAGTCATTACGCCTGATTTTGTGATTTATTAGCAACAGTAATAAATAACGATAACTCTTTAGTTATGATTAAATGAAGACTAGTCAATAACTAAATAGTTAAGGTGATTTTCAGTTCTTACTTTTTACACTAGTGGATTTTGGATGTCGCTTGTTTAAATTACTAATTTGCGAAGCTCTGTCGTGATGGTGATTTTCTTTGTTTCTTCTTTGCTGTGACCACAATACAAATATACCTACTACTAGATACACACACGTGATCCCTTTATTTGCAGAAAACCGCATCTTGAAACGCGTCACAAGTTTTAAAAGGATCTGTCGCAGGATTTTACAGATTTTTCTTTTTTTGTGATGCCTTCGTACATCAGATGTTTTTCATTGCAAATTACCATCGCTGCCTTTTGTTTCGGTTGGCCCTCAGTTGTTAAAGTAGTTTCATACATTTTTACTTATTCATTTTTGATATGTGGCATTAAAAATGACTTATTTGTTTCAGGTACCAATTCAAGCTCATTTCATCTCAAAATGACATCGCAACAAAAACAAGCCACATTGTTTTGATAATCTTCTCGGAGCAACAGTGACGCCGCCGCCATGCATCTTAGACTAATTGTCCTGCTCGGTGCGAGCGCCCAATTATGTAAGTAAATTTAATTAGATATCTAGTAAACTCTGTGTCGTGATACTATAATAGTATGCAGTACATTTTCACGCTGCAATATTCATTAGAATAATATTTTTCATTACATTCCTTACGGCAATATGAAGCTCCAGCGTAATAGAATATCGTTAACAAACCTTATACTTTCTCCGTCTATCAATTAAAAGTACCTACCTAGAATTATATTTATTCTTTTCATTTTAGTCCTTAAAATTACCTGAGGGGAACAACAAAGATTTTTGTTTTGTTGACTAAACATTTTTACCTTCGAAAATATTCCAATAAAACCGTCATACTCAGTGAAAGGGATTAAATACCTATCGTCGCGGTTATTAAGGAGAGTTCCAAAGAGACCCGAACAGGGTAAACATTTCAATATGCAAAGCTCATGAAAGGGGCGAATAAAAAGGTTAAGGGGAATTTATAAACATGCGCGAACTGGAGCGTGTTTGTCGAATCAAGGGATGATCGAGTGAACCGGCTTGGGAAGAAATATGCCAAAACTTATTTCTAGAAGTATCTTGCTGACCAGTTCCCATGCCAGTTTATAGTTGAATCTAGCCGTTTATCGCTTCCATCCGACATTTTGTTTACTTCTTTCTTGCTTTATTGAGATCTGAGTATGTAATCCGCTGTTTCACGGGTCGATTGATTTGGTGGTCACTATGCAGTCAATATCCGCACGCTAACGCTGGTGATATTTGACCGGGTTCTGGACATTAATGTAATCCATTATTCCAAGGTATGTATAAATTATAGTTAGGGCTGAAAAGTATTTTTAATAATTAAACATAAATAATCAGTAAAGGGGTTGCATGTGTAGTATAAAAATACTCAACAATTGTGACCCATACGTTATGCATACATTTTTGTGTAAACGGGGACATATTTTCCGCTTAGTATTTTAAATATAGGTACCTCATTAACATACTACTTACTCGTATATAGAATCAACTTACGTTAACAATTTCACTTGCCTTGAATAACATCAGATTACGGATTCCTTTCCCAAGATAAGAAGGTTCTCCTGTGTACAGTAACCATTATACAGGTTAAACACACGTACTCTACGAAATGGTATCACATATCGCGGGTCTAAGTGTACACGGGGTACTTGGAGTTAAGTAATTGAAAGTATAAACATCACAAGGCACCCTGAGGTTCCCGATCGTATCCGAGGCGGACTATCCCAGCCCACTTGCTGGCAAATGGTCCGGAAGGAAGAGCTACAGCAACACAATCCCCTTTGAATTTGTTACCTTTTGGTCCAGGATACACGGGAACTTTCAGACTTGTGACAGTATTTTTAGATTCTGTTACTTTTGCCGATAATTCGATGGTGGGCGTTTTTTGGGTTGGATAGATAATCTGCCGTTTGAAGTTGAAAATTGGATGCAAGACCGATCCCAACCCAAATATTTATCTGATGGTAAAGTCGACATCATAACAAATGTCTCCATTGTGTATCTAGTTCGAAGCCTGGTTGTTAAATTTCCATACAAAGTAGACTCGATATCGATGTTGACCAAATACAATAATAAATACCAAAATAAATCCGTTTATTTTTATATATCTGTATGTTTTGCTATAAGTCATTACGCGTCATTAGTTCTACATACTCGTATCTTTTCGATGGCTTTGTTTTGTAAACACCCGCCCGCTTTTTTAAGCCATATGAAGGTGTTATTACGGACCATTTGCCAACCAATGGCACTGAAGTAACATCCACACTGGTTTTCTTTTATCGGAGTGGTTTACTCGTACTTCAAGTTATATGTATAAAAGATAAGACAAAATCATTTTCGCAGCGTTATTCATGGATGTCTCTAATGTCATAACAATCTTTGTACTTTAATTAGACAGCATTATTTAAATATGAAATATGACCTAGTACTTAGAATAATAGCACATAGAAAGATAGTTTCCAACAGCCAACCCGTCAAAATTGAAGGACAAAATGGATTCATGTAGGCGTAATCAACGCGTACTTACGCACGACAGCACGCACACAAGTAAACAAATCGACACCCCAACCGAATAAAGACGTATTTGTAATTAACATTTTTGGTTTTTGAAAAACGTCTTTATTCGATTGGGGTGTTGAAATAATCTTACTAGCGGGTTGCATTTCCCCAGACAACATAGGAGCTTTACTGTTATCAATAATGTTTGTTAAAATATAGCATTTAATTGTTGACTAGGGTACATTAGTATTCTGTAGCTTACCATAATAATATTCTCTTACTAATATCCATTAATTTAAATTAGGAGCACCTATGTAATTTATAAATTATAGATTAGATTTAGTACTTACTGCCCGGTGGTTCAAATGTCAATCGTACAGGAAATTGGACAGGAATCGGAAGTTATTTAAAAAAGTTTTGCCAAAAATGCGAGGTTAAATTACCCAAGTGATTCAAGTTAGAATTCAGGGAAAAATATTCCGTTTTACTGGCAACATTGCCGTGTAATGACGTTTGAAAAAAATATTATATTTTGTTGAATGTTTTACGTAAAAGGACAATTCAAAACGAAGTGCTTTCGAGTAAAATGTGATTTTACCATGTTTACTTAATTTATGAGAAGCATTGTCGCACCCATTTATTGCGCAAAGCGTCATTTTGAATTAAAATCCGGGAGCTGTTGACGCTGTGTGACGTGAGGCGCCGATCGCCGCATGTGCCAAAATGGTTTAGTTTAAGTGGGTAGGTACACATTAAGTGCGCGGACTTGGTTTCTAACTGCCGCACTCAGAGAGGTCAATTAATTTTTAAGTTATATTAAAGTGGCTGCGTCTTATTCTATTGCTATAGCAAAGAAAGTGACATCAGCTACTTACTTTAATGAAACTTAAAACTTAATTGACGTCTCTGAGTGCGGCCGTATGTCGTGGATTAAGAACCTCATTAAATGCATAAGAAAGTTGAAGGTACGTTACGTTATGATGTGGAGTGTTTGTTTTTTTTTACAGCATTACTGACAATAAGTCCCTACTTTTATATTTACACCCATATGATGAAGATAACGCACCCACCCAAATGGCCACATGATTATGCATATTATTAAAAATCCATAACTACGTAATGTTTTTTAATTCACCCTTATTCAATAATTATTTTTTTCACTTAGTTTTAAAAAGAATTACAGAACAGTCGTCTTGCCGTAGCCTGTTCTATTCTTACTTAAATCGTTTTTAGGGTACCAAAATGGTAAAAAAGTAACCCTTGTGGAGAGACTTCGTTGTCTGTCTGTCCATCTGTCCGTCCGTCTGTATGTCACAGCAGTTTTTTTTTCAGCAACTACAGATGCTATCAACTTAAAATATGGCATAGTTGTATAACTTGCTTGCCCACATCTGTTTTTAGTAAAAAAAATGAAATTAATTTTGTAAATAATTGAAAAAGGGTCTAGAGTGGGGGGTTGAAAAATTAAAGCTATTTGATTATATCAAATGGGGTGTCATATAAAAAGCTCAATCTGCACTTTTCAACACATTTTTTTTATTGCGTGTTCTTTATTCTTAGTAATTTGAAAGGTCATCTTTTTATTTTTAGATAGCGCAGTAATAGCTGATGGTCCAGTATACGATGGGGGAGCACCGCAGCCGCCCAGCCCGCAGCCGGCGGGAGACAACTTTCTCACGCAGACAGTCTACGGATTCCTGGACTTCACCACGACGATAGGCAACACTGTCATGGTCTTCTCACCGCAGTCAGCCCCACCACCAGGTCAAATAATCATTTACTTTTACTTACAATTATAACTAAACTGGGGAGCAATCAAACAATGAAACTGGTTAAGATTATTAATTTGACGGGAATTTTATTAATGCCAACGAAAGAATATACTAATTCCTAAGAATGTATCAGCGTAGCATATCATTATCTTATCGCTTAACTTTTGGGCTAGCTATTGGCTTAACTTTTGGGCTATCTTTAGAATATTTCCCAAATGACCTAAAACTTCAAATTACTTATAAAGTTTGATTTTAAATAATATAAAATACGGATATTATGTACTTCGAAAAAAGTTAAGGACTTTGTATAAAAATCTGTTATTTACAACCATCCACACGCATCCACAAAAAGTCACAGAATCTAACAACATACATAAGTAACCAAAATTAATATTTATGTATCTCATTTCAGAACCGCCGAAAACTGAGAAATCAGTTCAAGACAATATAATTGAAACAAAACCGCCGCCTCCGTCAGTCACCAGTGTGAAACCAGAAGCCATCAGGCCCAGCAAAATAGCAGACAAGGACAAGACGAACAAGCCCGCCGCGCCGGCAGCGGTCTCCAGTGCCGTATCAGTTGTCACTTCTAAAAACGAAGATAAAGTAGCCAATACACCCAAATCGATCGTAAAAGAACAAAAACAAATAATCACCAAGGTTGAAGTAGTGGCTGGCCCTTCCAAAATTGTAGAAAACATCTCATCGAAACCAAAAACAAATAAGCAAAATTCCCAATCCAGCAACAAAAAACCGAAACCAGATCCACCAAAAAATAAACCGATTATTTTAAGTAGTAAAGTTGAAGTTAAACAAGATGCTTCGCAATCGGTATACAATTCAAAAGTAAGTAGCATTGTTGAAGTCAAATCTAGTAAAGCCGACGAAGAACCGGCCGTCTTGATCACGAATAATAACATCGGGGAACCGGAATACGACTTCCTCTCGCGCCAACCATCCGAATTCGTGGAAGAAACATACAAGGTTATCAACTTACGTCCATCCAAGGTCCACGGACAGAAGCCGAAGCATGGTTCTAAACAAAGACCGCATCAACCGGCCCCGCCTCTGGACGACGATGAACATCCAATCGGCCTTGTAACTACGCTTGGCGGCACCATAGTCAAGGACGGACTTACTACAGTGCATGAAACTAGTGTTATTGGTACCTTTATATCTGGAAAATATGCTCAAGTTCTAAATAGCAACTCTAAAATTTTGCAAGGTTCTGGTCATAGAGCAAAGATTTCTCCCAGCCCGACACATAGAATTTTGAAGACTGTAGGACCATCTATTGCCAAGAATAACAGGCATAATTTAGAACCAACTCCGTCGATCAGCGATGAAGAAGTCAGCTTTGGTAAGCCGCGCAGGCAAACATCCAACGGTAGTTCTTTTAAAAATCGCCATCGACCAGCACAAAGCAACTCCGATAATGAAAACCACGACAGCGCTCCTGCACCGAGCAAAAAGTTCAAAAGTCGCAATTCGTCACATACTCAACGCGTTCAAAGGTAATATGTTGTAATATAGGTGTTTGTATGTTGTAAGTTGCTGCCTTACTTATTATAAAAATAATTGATTGATTGATTCTTAATTTTTAGCACTCGTTTTGCGAGACCAAAAAATACACCTCAATTGGTAACCGTCTGTTTTCAGTGAATCTGCCACACCTTCTTTCGCTAACAGAAGGAAGAGCAACCGCAACTCTGGTCATAAGACAACTGTGACCCCTTCAAACAACGACAATCAGTCGAGACGCGGCGGCTTCAAGCCCCGCGTGCAAGCTACCCCCGTCGAACAGGTTACCCCAGTCGTGTCCACTAGTATTTACAAATTCAAACTAAATCGCACGCCAGGTTCAGGACGTTGGCAGTACAAAACGAGCCCTAAACCTAAGGTTACGATAAGAAAAATCATGGGTGACGATGAACAAACGACACCTAATACAAACCCACTTCTAGACGACTTGAATTCTAATGATTTATCGCCTCAAGCAAGAGTGGATAACGACCTCGAATTACAAGGATCTCAAAATGGTGCCAGCTCTCTGTTAGAAAATGATGACGACAACTCTATCGAAAAACCACCTCCGGTCGAGACATTAAAGGTCGAAATATCGACTCCTGCTGACTTTAAAGACGTTTACTATGAAATCGCTACCATCAAGTCTCCCTATACTTTCCAGGTAAGATTAACATTCTCCTTGAATTAATAATAGTGTCTCCTTATTAAATTATTGAAATTCAACTTTTTTTGTATTTCTAGGTTGGACGCGTCAAAAATACTCGCATCATCACGGTCACGTCTACTATTCAAAGACGTATTGAACCAACTGCAGTTATTAATACGCCGAGTGCTCTGAACGAACCATTAACAGAAAACATATTGGCCACTGCATCTCCCTATGGAAAAGACCACAATTTGGACTCCAGCATAGCAACGCTCCCAGCAATAACATTGGGTTCAGACATGGAAACCCCTCCATTAGAAACAGTCACTGAAACATTTAGCACAACGCAGCATATGTTGAAAACTCATATTTTGCCAGTAGTCAGAGATGTCAATTTAACGAGTAGTCTAACGTTCATCCAAACGTACCAAATCACGAGATTTGTAACTGCGACTAAAACGCTGCCGCCAATGGACTACTTCCAGTTTATACCGAGCAAAACTCTTAAAGAATTCAACAGTCGACTCGATGAAGCCGGGTCAGAGCTACACTTGGAATTAGATTTCGGAGATAGTAATGAAGAAGAAGACGGTGTGCCACGACGAGTATTCCCACCTGACTTAGATCTAGCCAACATTGGATCCGACTTTGATCTAACTGAAGTGGACAAATATAGACTGCCAGATAACCACTTAAGGCTCAAGAAAGCTCACGGTCAAAACAAAGGAAATCATGTTACGGAAGCACCTTTGCCAGCGACGCCTGCTCTTACTCCGGAACAGGCGCAGCAACTGGCTCTGCTGAGGCTCCTCAACCCCGCAGCGGCTGCACAGATCCCTAATGTGGTCACCACATCGAAACCAGTACTCAAATATGAAACAATCTACGAATCCCACGTGATTCCATTCTTCGATGGAAAGAGCACCGTGCACAGTACTATATCTAGACCAGTGGCTACTGTTACAAGGACAGAGTACGAATTAGGAACTAGCAGCCTCCCAGCCCTCCCGCTGCAGCAGCTCAACCCCCTGTTCCCGCAGCAACAGTACTCGGTAACTTCGACGCCAGTTGTTATGAACACGGAAGTGACGGCAACGGACAGTCAAATATTGAAGCTAACTTTCGGCGCCAAAACCGTGTACACGACACTGTACACGACTAAAGTCGTGCCCACCGTGCTCACGACGTACGTGACGTCGTCGCTGCCCGTCCAGCCCAGCGCCGGCTACCAGGGATACTTCCCCGCGCCATTCGCGCCTTTCCCGTATGTAGGTTAAATTAAAGTGTGGTTAGGACCTTCGTGTATTCGTGTGCAGAACGCTCAGTGCCTGTGATGTGTATGATTACTATAAGATGTAAGTTTTCAGAAACAAAACTTTTAATAGAGTGCGTCGTTGTTTGTAGCACATGTGATAAACTATATTGCGAGTGGGCGAGCAGTAAACAGTGCAAAAGCAGCAGAATGTTAAGATTTATTGCCTTTGTGGGAGCACGAAAACTTTAAAGTTGTACATTTTCTTTTAAAGTTTCCAGCTTACCGCGGCTACGCGTGCCCATGCGCTAGAGGTATAGGATAATGTAATTATTATGCATAATTCAGCAATATAAACTAAACTTTTCATATACGCGTATGATCATATTTTTAGTTATTGCTCTGTAAATATTCCTATTTATATTGAAAACTTCTTGTACATAAACCATAAATAATTGTAATTAGATAAAATATGTAATACTAAAATTACACTTTAATATAATTAAATCTAATTTTTGTACTTTTTGTATATTTTGTGTAATTTCAATAAATAATTAAGTAATGAATTCTTAGTGAGTTTTCGATCCCATGATGTGCTAACACTTGCAACTCAGTGCCCTAAACTTTTACCAGTACCTTGGTACAATAATTCATTGAATCAAATCATAAAAAATCATAATGTACTGGTAGTTACTAACATTAGATTTTGTAAAGGAAAATCCCTCAACGCCTTCGCTTGCCTACTTGTTCGATTTTCATCTATACGTAAAATTACTTATACCGGAGAAATAAAGAGGATATAGAAAACTTGTTCTTATTCGTATTACCGAAACAGTCATTAATATTTCCGGAGAGCTTGCAGGCACCGACGAGACATTTTACTAATGACCCGTCGCCGCAATCTGAACGCCCGCCAATTTATTTTCTAACACATCTCGCCGAAGGAAAGATTCCTCTAATGTTCTCACAGACAGCGCTTTTGTACATAAACCGCTCCATCAGTGTCTTCTGTATGCACGTCTACTTTGCGCTGTTTTAGTGTAAGTAAATCGTGATAAAAAGTACATCGCTTGAGTATAATATGTATGTAGGACCAAGATAAAAGTAACGGCCAGTCTCAAAAACATCCCCACGCGACTCCATTGTCAAGGAAGATAAATTGATATATATAATAATATATATAGGTAGATCAAAAATATTAAATGTACAAAATGTCAAGTCTCGCAATGTAATGCTTCCACTGTAAAAAGTTGTGAGATCTCATGTACTAAAAGCCAAGCCTACCTACATTTAGTTAATGTATTAATATTAGACATCTTTATTTGTATAATAAATACATATAGTGAATTGGCAATCACATAGCACAAATATGGCGCTGCTGCGTGGAAATACCTTTTCAAATCCTATAAAAGCGTGTCAGATATTTAGCGAAAAGTTGGATAATATAGGAAAGCTTTCTGTCATGAAAAGTGACACCAAATTAAACCATAACTATTCACTGCCGACCAAAGACTTCACACGCCATCGAATATTTTAAAGAAAAAAGTAGTTTTTACTTGTTGTATCCCAATAAAAATTCTTAATTAAATATGAACATAGCGTACCTTACTAAAACCGTAATTTACTACAAATTTTGAATGGAAACACCACGTTACGCTTTGACGAGCTTGTAACGGAATATTGTCAGAGCAAAATGTTGTTGTTCCGCGAACACGAAAACAGATCAAAAGCAACTATTACATTAACGAAACGAGTCAATAGAGCCCCGGTATAATGATTCAGCGTCTTCTTCATTAATAATGACGGCTTTGTACCGAGCCTGTCGCTTTTGTACCTGTACCCGACCGAACAGTACGTACAATATCCCATATAATAATATGATATTACAGATACAATTCGAGTTGTGTATTTGTCAAATTTACTCCACCGTGTAATATTTCAAAGTGAGACCTTGGTTTATTTCCCATGATATCTTAATTAAAGTCGTTCCACACTGCGCGGGGCGCCAAAAGAAACAAAGCCGCCTCGAGTTATGAAACTAAGATTAATGTAAGCAGTGCTGTAAACTTAATAAACCTTTCCTTCAGGTTTTTTCAAAAATTAAGACAGTGTGTGGGTTATTTAAGGCAATAGCTGGATAATTCCCCCGATTATTGCCTCTTTTGTTGTTAAATATGCTCATGCAATTTAGTAAAGCTTAACTTGTGTCCAACTTCGGAAGGCGGGGAGGCGCGAGGGAGAGGGGCTACTCACCAACTTTTGGAGCAAGTAAGTAAGTCACGGAGTGTAAGTTCTGCAACATTATCCCAGCTGCGTTGCAAGGGACAACCATGTATAGTGCCACTATTGCGCATTAAACGTAGTCTTTGTAACAACGCAATGTATGTAAAGTATCAGTATTATAGAAAGAAAAGAAAGAAAGAAAAACATTTATTCGTGACCAACATCAGCAAAGGACAGAAAAATACACACAGTAAGAATGTACTATGACGCATTCTTGTAATTTTGATATATAGGTAGGTAACTGTGTGCCGCTCGCACGTTTTTAACGAATCATATATAACACCAAATTTATAAAAATCGGTTTAATTGGTAGTTTACGAGCTAAATGTTTAGGTATAACAGCTTGATTTATATCTTCAAGTTATGAAAACACAATAAAAAAACAGAAAATATACGAAGAATATTATATTAAGCAGATCATCAGATCGAAAAAGATTTTACTAGTAGACCCTTGTTCGACTGTTTAGAAAGAACAAAGGCTCGTCTACATACTGGCTAATTATGGACAGGAAGATTATGGAAGGATCAGAAAAAGATTGATAATTCCAAAGTTCTCAACTTATTTAAAAAAACCGGTCAAGTGCGAGTCGGACTGGCGCACTGAAGGTTCCGTACACGTTTGGCCGGTTTTTAGTATTTGTTGATTTTTATAGGGTTTGTTCTACATACGAGTATAATCACCAATTTTGACGCTTGTATGTATTGCTGTTTTTACAATAGAACAAAATCAACGGGCTATCTTTTACGATTCAAAAGATCTTTGAAGTTAGGACAGACGTACGGACGGACGGACAGCGTAGGTGTAGTAATAGGACCCGTTCGGCACCCTTCGGGTACGGAACCCTAAAAGAATAGGAGTCCAGGCAAGTTATTACGTAAGTATTTTACGCCTAAGGCGTGTAAAGTTGTAAGGAAGGTAAAGAACAAAGGGTTTAAAAGAGTTCAGAAGAGTAGCGGTGTTTGAGCATTTTCAAAGGTGATTGTTTCAAAGTGTGGTTATAGTCTCGTCCCGCTATCGCGCACATTGTGGGTGACAGCCTTTGTCTTGCCTGTCGCGCCCTGACGGCAATAAAGCGATCGTCGGCATAATCATTACACTATCTGTAAATATCACACTATTTTAAAAGCTTTAGTTAATAAACCACTTACTTTGGTCATTAAACCTTTCTTCCAGTATACAAATTGGTTAAATTGCAATTATACATGACAACATATTACTTATTTTGATCCATTATTACACAGTTCCTCAAACAACGTAGGAATAAATAGTTTAAACGATTATAATTATACTAACATAGTTATAGCAAATCGTAACAGATGCCAGATACGAGAATTACCACAATTTTACGAGCTATAGTTACTTTAATAGATATTAAAAAAAATAAAGTCCTGATTATCTCTTATAACGACCCGCCCTTGCTTCAATCCGGGTACTATTATATACAATAAACCTTCCGTGAAAAAGTATCTAACTGATGGTGAAAACCGTATTAAAATTCGTTGCGTAGTTTGAAATATCTAAGCGTTCATACATACAAAGGGACAGGCGGCGGTAAGGGACTTTGATTTATACTATGTAGTGATTCAAAAAGATTATTAAATAGATCTCTATTTATCTATTATCTAATCAGGACTTTTCTTCTCATTGTCTGAAAAACACGTTCCTACCCATACATACTTAACTGGCAACCTTTTATTTAGCGCCATACAAGTCTACAAAAATGAACACAGACCGTACTAAACGAACGCTAACGCGTGCAAGAGTGACCATTTCCCTTTGCTACCTACATCTTCAATATCCGCCACCTGCTTCGAAAATACACAAAGCAAATATTGGCTGACATTTTTCTATTTTGTCAGCGTCGGAGAGGCTCCGGCGGAGGCTTACGGGCGTCGCCCGGTGTATTGGGAGTGCCAGCCCGCCAAAACTGCCAGGTCCCCATTGTTTTGTTAGCTATCGTTCATTGCAGGGACAAAATAGGTTTTGTCCTACAATAAAACGACATTCTACCTAACCCTTCACATAAACCTAGTGTGGAGGTCACAGATAATATAATTTAGATAATGTACCCTACAATTTTGTGCAATCTTAATGGCAAATAAACTTTATTTTACTTTTTTTTTTTTTTTTAAACCTTTTCCCAGAAACATTGAAATATGTACAAAGGCAAATTATTGAAACTCTCGCTAAGTTCATAACAAATTGGCATACGGCTTAATTTTGGAGGTCGTGTAAATAAACACAATGTAGCCATCAATAAACAAACGTCATTGTTTGTTATCAATAAATTAGCAGTGCGGTAATTGCCGCCCGACATACGGGTCCCATTCATTCTCCACTTGTCATGTCACATGTGACGCAGTGTAAAGCTCAAAACCCTCGCAGATTATCCGTATCGATTACAAAGCCTGCGCCGGCTGCTGGCTTAATCATATTGGCGTCATCGATAAAACTCACTATATTTTCCATTTCTACAGATCTCAATCGGAATCCGAATCTCGGCGCAGACTAAAATGATCCTTAAAAATAATCCTATCACGATATCAGTTTTAATACTTGATCATAGACCTGCCAACACATTTATAATTATTTTATTAACCGACTTCAAATAAAAAGGAAGGCACCCACTAAATAGGCAACCGGTCATTATTTAGTCTTGTTTAGTGGGTTTTTGAAGACGGTTTTATTTTTTGTTAATTAAATAGGTCTATGTGACGAAAATAAATTACTATCCTTATTATTGTGCCAAAATATACGTTTACACAATCTACTTATGATGACTCTATTTTTTTTTATGTAACTATATCTTCTTTTAAAGTCATAGTCAACCAACGAATAAGTACGACCTTTTCGAATAATGGACATACGACAACCAGTCTCCAAATGTATATTTAGCTTCTCTCTTCATGTCTTTGTAACGCCCTATACATTAAAAGCTGCTTTTCGGTGGTCTAAAGCATCTTAGAGAACATTTGACGACGCGGTTAGCCTAGTTGGTAGTGACCCTGCCTACGAAGCTAGCGGTCCCGGGTTCGAATCCCGGTATGGGCAAATATTTGTGTGATGAGCGCGAGTATTTGTTCCTGAGTCATGGATGTTTTCTATATATTTAAGTATGTATTTCTTTATATAAGTAAGTATATCGTTGCCTGGTACCCATAGTACAAGCCTAGAGCTTAGTTTGGGACTAGGTCAATTTGTGTGAGATTGTCCCTGATATTTATTTATTTTTATTATTTTTATTTCTTTTTGAACGGGTCTATGCAACTGCAGATCTACGCGAGTGCATTGGAGCCCGGTGCTTGCTGATTGGACGAGGTTAGACGAAATCGGCTTATCGTCCACCGATGGCGAATGGGGAATAATTTCAATTCAGTATGCGCCGGCGCGGCGCCCCATGCAAATTCACAATGTGGAAATATCAATACATTACCGACTACTCCAACAAAATAAACGATCAAATTCTAAAGCCATTTCAAATGCGGAAGGGAATGAAATCTTTCAAGGATTTTAGAAATTGTTTTCTGACGAAAACTTTTGATTTCATATTTTTTATAAATCTTGACAAACAAGGAAAAACCTTTAGCTTTTCAGCAAAACGGACACCCCGGACACCCCTCATTGAGTAAGCCAAGCAAGAAGCTCGCCAAGTTATTAGAAACTGGTAATTTTTGCGTCCCACCGAAATGGAGCGACAAATTTTAGTCCCCGCCTCGGCGGCTTTGTTTCCAACCCCTTCGCTCGGCTGTGAAAAGCCACCCTGAATGTCAAGAAAATTCAAAGAAAATTCACTTGTGGCCGAAAAAACAAATCATTCTGCTCTTTTGACAATATCAATTACCATCAAATATATTTTTTATGAAGGTATGTAAGTAAAATTGTATCTTTATCAGGGGGCACGGTAGTGCCTCCGCCGCCAAGTCGAACAAACAAAGCACAGTCGTACCATAAGTACTCACTTGAATAGTGGTTTAGCAATCTAAGTACCCATATTAGATGTATGTAGATGTATGTATAATGCTAGTTAAGAACAATTTAATAAATATTAACGGTGTAATAACACCGTTAATATTTATTAAATTGTTCTTAAAAACTTAAATAACCGTTAACACTTGTTTAGTAAACGTCAATCCATAGAAAACTGTCATTTTAGACTTATCTAAGGCGTGTCTAAATTTTTTATAAAAACACAGTAAATGTAATCACGAATTACTTCCTGTCTTTTGTCCGATAAAACCTCCGTTATCTATTCCAATAATATAGGTAAATCTAATCACGGCAATAATGATAAGCACTATATCTTTAAAATATGTGATTTGCGTGTTGACGCGAATTGATGTTCTTCTAATAATTAGTTGCATTCGATAAACAATGAAAGTGAAACGTATGGTGTTTTGAAATTAATTAATATGTGCAAATATTTGCCCTCAATATGACTCGAGTAAATTTGTGGATCATAGTTATAATTTTAGTTTCGTGTAAGTAATATACCTCATTCTAAGAAATTTAAAAAGGTTTTTTAAAGTTCACCATAACTAGTCAGTAATGTTTGGGTCAGTTCTTTTGAACAATATTCCGATATTTTATCAATTTAGATATTTCAATTGGTTGAAATTGCGTATGAATGAATCCGACGACAATGAGACCGGATTTGGTGATGGAATCAGAACGTGGTCGTAGGATCTCCACTGTTGTAAACGCAGACAATCGAATCGGGGCCTAGATGCACCTAGCATTAGGTTAACTCAACGATTTTCTAAAGCGGTTCAAATGCATAGGATCGACGTAAGCTAGCCCGATCTATCGCGTCAGCGCTTATGTCAAATTCATAGTGGGTAGGTACATTTTAGCAGTTTTCGAATATCGTTATATCAATTAGCGTAGGTAATATAGTTGATCCGTTCTTTGGCGTTACATAACTCCGTTTCTAGTGATTGTAAATATAAACTCTTACAAAAAATTTATTATTATTTATTTATGTATAAGTGTAAATTTTTGCCAGTTTTTCCAAGATGACGGAGGAAGCAAAGGAGGGGGGGTGACGAAAACTTGGATTCATTCTCTACATATTAAAAATAAACATAGATACAGCTGAACATAGAACCTTCTGCTTTTTAAAAAACCAGAACTACCGGACCTTTTGTAGGGTTCTCTATTCACTTTCCATTTCCGAAAGCGCAAGTTTCGGGGAAAGGTTGGGCCGTTCATTATGACGATGTTTATTAATTTTATTAGATGTTACCACAACTGTGGAGTATATCAACTACAAAAACATCACATTTGTCGGTAATGACTAATGACTTAAGGATCGACGTTGACTTACATTACTTCCACCTTCTTAATAACGTTCGGGTGGCTATCGTTATCTATCGGTGTTGTCACGCTTGCACTCGCAACGGGCAGTACTCGTATATTTGTCACTCGTTTGTCATACGAAGATTGCCGATAGCTTTGTAACTGGAAGTAGGTACTGTAGTTGTTTTAAATTAAAACTAGTATGAATTTAAAGGATCTTAATTTAAATATCAAGTCATAATAGTGCAGATTACAAACAGAATAAGAAATAGGGGCTTCCCTCATTCCGGTAACCTAGTACGAGTACCTTCTAATCCGGTAATCCATGACTACCTAGCCATTTAAGGGAAGAGTACGGAATTACGGAGTATTAAGGCATTTTTGACTTTGTAAGCTATTTCCAGTAAAACCTGATATCTTAGCTAATTGAAATCGGTTTACTAGTAAAGACTGGCTTTCAGAGTATAGAATGTTATTTAACAACTATATATTAAACTGTGTTTTGTATAACTAATAGTCATTTTTATGAACCTCTTAAATGTCCGTTATTACGGATTAAAAATAGTCTCTGTCGGTTATTCTGTAAATGCGTGCATGTAAATCCGGTAATTTTAGTAAATGCCCCTTGCCTACAAAATTAATGAAATAGGAAATATAAATTAAATATGACGTGATCAGAAATAAAATAACATTACATATTTGACAAAAAGAAGATTTATTTTAATTAACAGAGGAGACGGGGGTGAGGAGATCCCGTCCAGACCATTTCTCCTTGTCCCCCACGGATGAGAACTCCATTTTTATGTCCTCTAATGCTTTTTCGAGATCGACATGTCGGTCTGTAATAAACCAAAACATTGAAAATCAGGCTGTATGCTGTATAGCTCTCTCCATCGTACTTTGAACTAAGTATCCTAAGCCTATTTATCTATGTATGAGGTCAATAGTTATAGTTAATAAATAGTTAAATATATGTACCAGGTTATTCTAGCTTAAGTAGTCCCCGCCCTTGTGCTTAACTTTTTCATTATTTGAGATTTTGGGGACATTGAAAATAAACATCACCATCATTGAGAATAAAACAGATTGAAGGTTGCTGTCTAAATAGTCTGACAACGAGTTTAGGAGTATTTTCAATGTCCTTAAAATCTTAGCGTGGAGGAACGGACTGGAACAACCTGGCAAGTGACGAATTTAGGGGACACTGGAGACACTTTAATTTTGTAATTTTATGACAATTTTAACAAACTGCGTCAATCTTAATTGTGCCAAAAACACAAAATTATAAAATTAGGGCTTGTCTACTCGGGAATTATTTTAGTGCCCAGTGGGGACAAATGGGAAAAATAATCCCCGTTTATCCCCACTGGGGACAACTAAGAATTTTCATTCTTATTAAAGAAGAAAAGGCGATTTTGTCGAAAACGTTTCAATTGACCCGTCTCCCCTACTTTTGTGAGGACAAATGGGAATGATATCTTCCTAGTTATCCCCAGTGGAGACGAATAGGAAAAATCTGATTCTGAATCTGAATTTGTCCCCACTAGGGGACTGATGGATAGGGACTAATGGGCCCTAAAATCAGAGTGTCCCCAATTTCCCCTAGGTGCCTATATAGTACGGTCATAAAACTCGATGTGCGTTATATAGTTTAACTAAATATAACTCGGAAAATACTGAATAATCATTTGAAAACATAAGCACAATTACGCAACTATTTTAACGCAATTAGAAGCACAGCCAAAAATCATTGTAGGGAATTGCGGAAGTCAGAAAAGCAGATGTTTTTAAGAAGTACGTCTTTTCCACATCCTGAAATTATTTAAATTCTATAGTAATGTATTCAGATTAATAGATGGACCATTAAGTATATTAAAACATTGGACTGTAGCAATATAATTCAGCTATTTAGCATGTGGAGTTCTTGTGGTAACTTTTTATGAAGTAGGCAAAATTGATTACTTTAGACACCTTTTTTCATAACAATGGTCCACAAAATCATAATACGTAATTTGATTATATGAAAGTATGGCAAACATCACGCTCGTAACGGCAAAATTTGTTTGACTCTCTTATCTGAATTCCCGGCAAAACACAAAAACAAAATCCCTTTACTTTCTTCAATTGCGTAATTTTGACGCTTTTCGGGACAAGATTGGTTTTTGAGGTATGTAATTGCGGCAATCAGTAAATCGACCGTAATTTACTAAATACTAACTGAATTTTCATGAAAGTTCATTTACTCAGTTTGTTATGAAATTCTACACAATGATTGAAACAATTTATAATGAAAATGCTTACCCATTACTTGTGAAATCCTTAATAAAATCCGTTACTGCACTTACGCATATGCGAGGTTCTTCCTATCGTTTCGGCAGTTTGACGCGGACTGACCAAAACCGATTACGTAACAACATAATGTTCACAGTTCGTTGACCTCTTGTTCATTTGACGCAATATTGTCCACACTTTAAATGTATATATATATATTTTGGAAATAGTTGATAGTTTTCTTATTTTTGGGCCTTAACCGAAAAATTCCGGAATTCCGTACGTTTACGGAATTCCGTACATTTACCTTAAAGCAATCTTTCTTTACGTCCGAATCATGGAAACAATATAAAACACTGCAAGCATATTAGTAAATAACTAATTGACTTAGACACACATCTCCCAAAACCTTTGTCTTCGTGCGGAGGCCATGAGGACGTTTATATTAGTTAATCCAAATGAGCCCTCTCCTAATAGGTATACGTCGACCCTGCAGAATATTTTGTGTAATTACCCCACTTACTCGTACATATCCAGTAAGCGGAATATGCAGAATATTTTGTGTAATTAATTACCCCACTTACATACATATCCAGTAAGCGGAATATGCAGAATATTTTGTGTAATTACCCCACTTATATACATATCCAGTAAGCGGAATATGCAGAATATTTTGTGTAATTACCCGACTTACTCGTACATGTCCAGTAAGCGGAATATGCAGAATATTTTGTGTAATTAATTACCCCACTTACATACATATCCAGTAAGCGGAATATGCAGAATATTTTGTGTAAGTACCCCACTTACATACATATCCAGTAAGCGGAATATGCAGAATATTTTGTGTAATTACCTCACTTAAATACATATCCAGTACGCGGAATATGTAGATTACCCGAAGATTCACCGTAAAAGCCTCCGTTACCTACCAGTCACAAAACCTCATTGATACACCACGGCCAGTGTGGATCGAACTTCGTACCTTATGACCGCGAGTCGATATCACAAGTCACTACCTAGGCCACAGACGCTCTTTTAAACACTTTTCGTGAAGGTTATGTCGACAAACTCACGATGACCTCTTACTAATCCTTATCCAATCACCTTCAGGCACGGTCTTAGTCCTCGCCCAATCGAATGCCGAGAGCCGCTGCTTGAAGTTCACTTGGCTGGGGCCACAATATAATAAAGATAGCGTGTTCTTAAACGTAACCTGCCAGGATGCCACCAGACTCGCCAGCGGAGTACCATGCCAGCAACCTCTAGTTGCATCACGTAAGTATACTGTCGCGGTTTTTAATGATTGATCACTACTTACATTAGATATACCACCAACGGGTAATTGACCGCAATTATATTGCGATTTAATGCTGAGCACCCGATATTTCAACGCAGTTAAAAGCTTAAAGCAGAAGTCAGAACACGAATATATTGCGCATCAAAGCGCTTACGTCGTTGATAGTTACATACAACGATAAATTAATTAGGTACAGACACAACACGGGAATGTTGAGCCACTTGCTAACATTCTTAATTCGGTCGGGTTACCAAATCGTGAAATTCCAATAGTTACTTAATACCGAGTACGATTAGACAACCTGGCCGAATTAAGAATGTTAGCAAGTGGCTCAACAATCCCATGGTACAGCCACACCACATAAAAAATATTCAAGACTCAGGAACAAATACTCGCGCTCATCACACAAATATTTGTCCTTATCGGGGATCGAACCCGGGGTGAGCCTCCTTGGACCCTGCCTGCGAAACTACCGCTAGCTTCGCACGCAGGGTCCAAGGAGGATCACCACGTCTTCAATAATTTTGCAGTTGACGGATCATGGCCCGACGTGGAATACATCTGGACTCACCATACGTTGGAAGCAAGCTGCGTGTTGTCTGACACTGATGTCTGCGCGCAGTATACCTATTACTTCAACGGAATTGGTAATAAAGCGTTTACTATGATCCTTGAGTGACTGTCGGGGTGTTTGCAATAGGCACGAAGATGCACACAATATATTATGGCCGCACTCAGAGACGTTAATAAAATTTAATGCTTGTCAAAGTGACGTGTTGTCTTATTCTATTGCTAAGTATAGCAAAGAAAGTCACAAAACAAAGATAGATTAGATTAGCAAAGAATGTGACAGCAGCAACTTTAATGAAACTTAAAAATTAATGGACGTGTCAGAGTACAGTTTGTACCTATAGTGTTAAGTTACAACGTTACAGCTACATCAACATGCTTTACCCTCTATCTCACCGGTATACATGCAGCAAAATACTGTATCGGTAAGGGTTGCTATCCAAGCAGCAGTCAACACGTAGTATTCATACCGAACGTGAGTGTTGCTGAAGAATACTGAACCGTGTGAGAGCACAGGTCACATACCTGGTCTACTTTACAAACAACAGAATTTTCCGTGGGTCCACAAAGCCTTCGTTAAAAACAGACACATATAATTTTGTATCGAACGCGATCGATCGAAAAATTAGAAGCGAAAATGCTTAGGGCGCCATGGAGGCTTATTCCGACACTGTCTATAGTAATGCTTAACCTCCATTATTAAAAGGCTTTACCTCCCCTCTCCATTTAGACTGTCTGAATATCGCGTAGTCTAATAAGCCCTTAATGTTACAGCGATAAACTCTACTTACCTTTGCACCCGAGCAATTGACCAGCAAGGCCACTCTATCAGCAGCGGTTGTTTCCAGTCGAACAACGGCAGCTCCTCCGTCAGGGTCTGCTTTTGCCGCTCCATACCAGGCGGGGTACCGTGTAACGGATCCAACTTGACAGTCGCCTCTTTCTCCATCGTGCTAGCTTTGTATTTAATGACCAACACAAGATTTTTAAACTGGCGATTTAGCAGTATATTGCAGTAAATAAACGATAATGTTTGTGTAACCTTATTTTTTGCATTCATGTATTTTTGCAAACTACCTATACAAATGCAGACATTAGGTTATGGTTTGCCAACCCATAGGAAAAATAATACAAGAACTTAGATGCGTTACGAGTAAATTGAGATACCTACAAGGTAAACGTTTCCAGTTCAAATAATGACCACGCCCTTAACGATCGCCGATGTTAGTAACCTCTGTCCTCTCCCTTTCTTCCAATTGCGTATTTTAATCGACGAGCACCAGGGATAAGGCTTCCTAAATTTCAAAGTTATATCTAAGTTACCTACAGAACTACTTTCATTTCACTGCTTCAATGCAGGTTGCACTGAAATAGTTGGCAAAAAAATTGTTGGAAAAAAATTAGGGCGCTGCACATAGGTAGGTTTTTAGGTTTTATGCGGCCAAAATTATTTTAATTGCTATAACTATTCTAAATGATATATTTGATAATAATAAATAACTTTCTGTTAAAATTTTAAATTATATATTAAAGAAAATATCATATTTATGAAAAAATGTCAAAAACTTCACATCACAGACGTAAACAATATATTTTATAAATGTAAATTGTAAATGTTACTGAGTAATTAATTGATGATGCCGTCGACACATACTCCATGCCAATTCGTTTCTCCAGATCCTCATCGTCCGAAGATTATGGTGAAATGGAGTCTAGTTTGGTGGGTAAAAGCATATCTAAAGTCTCCGGAGAAAAGGATTTAGAAATTCTTTTTCTCCTTCTTTGTTTTATGCTAATACTGCTAATGAGCGGATCAGAGCTCAATATTAGTCTGTTATAGATGTCGCGGTTACACTGCTCGCGGGAAAATTTTATTGCGTAATTTTCTCTGTACATGCGAAAGTGCTTATTTCGGGCCTCTTGAGCCTGCTCTGACAATTGGCCTATTGGGAGAAGTGAATTCTCTATTATAGCAGCACCATGTATGAGCATTTTGTGCAAAGTAGGGGTCATCGGGTGCCAACAATAATGCTGCACGTATAATTTGGCGGTGTCTAATGCATATTCATCATATTTCTTGGCGTCGATAATGTATCCACTTGAAATCGTTTCTAAAATGACTTTCAGTCTGTAAATCAAATCGAAGTTCACTCAAGTTATGTCGGAGGCCAATTGGGGGTTCTCGAAAAATCTACGGGCGGTGTTTCCATCATTTGTGTTCCCAAAGTTGGACTTGGGCATGTCAATGAGTAACCCGGTTTCAATTTTAAATCTCTCTTGGATTTCATGTTTAGCGGCCAATTCCAAGGCTGTTTCTTTCGTCGTTTTTTTCTGTCTGTATTTTTGAACTTTTAGTTTATAGCCCAAGTGCAAAACACTCTCAAAAATTCTGATTCTGGCATGTAGCACAGATATTCCAAAGTCTAAAGTTTCAGGACTTACATCATATTTTTTGCTTAAATAGTTAAAATCTTTTGAAGTGGCTTTAAAAATAAAGCATCGACTGGTAGACTTGTTGTCGGTTGCAGCATTGCAAACCTTGCCATCAATCATAGTCATCTTGAAAACGTGCTTGTAGGTAAATGTATTTCCATTTATTTCGATTTCGGTAGGAACCAAATTCTTTACCGATTCTTCAACGTGACTGATTTCTTCTTTGGTCACATCCATGGATTCTTTCAGAAATCTGAATCTTATAGGTCGGTAATACCGGGGGGAAGATGGAGAAGGATTCTCCCAAATAACTTTTTTGTTATCCTTGCCACAAAATATTTGTAAAGGGACAAATGAGTTCAAAAATATATTAGCGTCCGAATCAGCAGGATTTTCATACTTTTGTTTATACTATCTGGCTTGCTGGGAGCCATCACATCCCCATTTATTTATAATAGTTAAAGTCTGTCTATCTTCTTCACTAGTACTTAAAAGTACTTCCTCTAAGTACATTAGTATTACATAGTACAAGGCGCATAAGAGTTATGTCAATAAGACTGCAAAGTACTTTCTGCATACAGACTGGTCACTTTTATATGTTGTTCAGGTGGATAGCATTCTTTTTTGGCCTCTAATAATCTGTCGTAGCAAGGATAAAGCGACTTATTTGTCTTACATATGATTTCATATTGCTGTCGTGTAAGGTCGGCCTCTATAAACATCGCCAATGCTTCTTGAGGTGTTAATATATTGTGTTTGTCGGGTTCACTCGACGACCTGTAGGCATTTCTGTATTTTTCTGCCATTGTTGATTTCTTTAAGGATTTCTGATGCATTTCGAAGTCCCTTAGCTCTCAAAGTTTACTGAGCAGCATGAATGATATAACAGAATCGTCTTCTACGGCCGAGCGTACCACTTCAATTTTGCGACGCTTGCTTCTCTCACTTGACTCTTCAAATGATTTTGAAGGACGGCCTGGATGATTTTGGGCTGGGATTGGGATTCCAAACTCATTTTCTTTATGGCAGTTTTGAAGTAAGCAATATTTCGCTTAAGTTTTATTATATTTTCTTCTGTGTCACCATAAGAAGAAAACAGGTAATTTTCTAAATAGGCCAATTTTTCATCCATAGTTATTAAATTCTGGCTTTGCATTTTATCGTAGAGAAATTTACGGGTGATTAATTTTATCCCGGATGAGGCAGGAGAACCTACGACGAAAAAGAAAAAAATATAATTTTTTGGTACATTTTTCAACGTAACTTTTTTTACCCTACCTGCACCTACCTGCAGCTGATTTTTATCAGAATCATAAGAAAAGAGTATTAAGTATTACGATAAATAATAATTTTACGGCGAAAGGAAGCGATAATATACCTAAATTACTTTTAAATTGAAAAATCAAGAATATTTTTTCAAGAAAACGTAATATGTTTAGAAGCTTTAAAAAAGGTTGTTTTTATTACACTAGGTTGACAAATTTTATAATAAATGATGGTGTTTACCTGAAGTACTGGAATCCATATTGTTTACTTTGATAACTGTCTTCAAATAAAAAATATTGACGACGAAAAATAGGTCACTTTAAAAGCGTAAACAGCGAGAGCGCGTGCGTAGCGGGAGACTAAGACGTTCCGACTACCTGCGTACGCACTCTTGCGCGGGTATCGAAGTCGAGAAGTCCGGTTTTTTATCGCCTGTTCTATTGTTAACGTAGAGAGATATTACATTTTGTATTTGTAACTACTTTAAAAACTTCAATTTTGGCCGCATAAACCCTAAAAACCTATCTATGTGCGCTGCTTGGAACGAAATTGACACCATGATCCGAATTTTAGCTAATATCTGATGCTCACTTCGAGAAGTAAAAATAATAAGTTATACATAATAAGGTCTAACCCTGATACAAATGGTCTATGGTAATTGACACTTTCAACTCTTTTTTACCAAACTGATTGATTATGCGGCAGTTTTTGAGTAAAAATTAAATGTTTCCGAACAGCATCCTATTTTGAAACTCTCTTCTGCCAAGTTATAATTTAAGTAACCTGGGATAACTTTTCCTTATAAAACCTATAAATCTTTCCAACAGAATTTACTTAGGCCTATAAATTTTATACAAAGATTCAAACAGAAAAGCACAAATCCAAAAAGGTTTTCGAACGCACTGTTGTTTAGTGACGTTTACAATTGACGTGTCCTAAGAATAATGTCAAACCGACCGACCGAAAAATCGCATCTCGGAGGTTAGCCACCGCAATAGTTTCGTATTGATATATTTAAGAAATAACTTCAATATGTATTCTGTGTTAACAAGAGGCAATGCGATATTAACGTACACATTAAGCGTATTAGCATGCTTAACATTTTTGTGTTTTTTGTCCACATTAACTGTGGATTATAGAACTAATGCACAAATGAACACAGTCAAAGTAGTCGTGTAAGTTTTTACGGGATATTGTTGTGCTTCTGGTGTATTGTAAGTATACAACGTCAACCTAAGTTTGTCTGTTACAGTAAGAACGTACCGGATTACGGTGTCTCTAGAGAGAGAAATGATCTTGGTTTCCTTACTTTTGATCTGAAGACTGATCTGTCTCACTTATTTAACTGGAACGTTAAGCAGTTGTTCCTGTACCTCACAGCGGAATACATCACTCCGAACAATGAGCTCAACCAAATCGTTCTTTGGGACAAAATCATCCTGAGGGGAGAAAATGCTGTTCTTGATTTCAAGAATATGAACACTAAATACTATTTCTGGGATGATGGCAAAGGTTTGAAGTGAGTACATTATATTTATTCATGAGCATTACATTAAAAGTAATTTAAGGAATATAATATTAGGTACTAAGTCTGCGATTTGTACTTTATTTTAATAGTGCAATTAAGTTTAAATAAATAAATATACAAAGTATGGTACATACCCAATATGATTATTAACCAAATAATTAAATATTAGCCATACCCATGTAAGTATTGAATTCGAGTAAGAAATCGATACAGAATCACTAACAGAATCAATGCCTGACTGTGTATATTTTTCCATAGTACTTTGCTGAGCATTGCATCATAATTGGCTGTGTATTGGTAGTATGTAACCAAGATGGTGTTATTATAGAAGCAAGTCACAACATATGTTCAGAGATATCCCATTCCAACCATTAAACTTATTTTCTTTTCTAGGGGTCACAACAATGTCACACTGACTCTGTCTTGGAACATTATCCCTAATGCAGGGCTTCTGCCTAACATCATGGCCCTGGGCTACCACTCATTCAGGTTCCCTGCAGAATACACCCAAACTAGGGTATGATCTCCTGTAAAATATACTTTAGAGTATTTCTGTAAGAGTGTCTGATGATAAGTTCATATGGAATACATGCTTTCTGAAATAATAGTGTTTTATTAATTCACACTTAATCATAAGAATATTACATTGACACTTGCTCTTCATAGGAGTCAACCGATTCACCAAGTCAATAAAAAATATATTTTAAACACAAGTATTGGTAAATACTTAAACTTAAAACATACGGTCTTATTACAAAGAACTTAGACAAGTATAATATGACAGTTCTATGAATTTACATTTACGGCCGCACTCAGAGACGTCAATTAATTTTTAAGTTTGATTTAAGTTGTGCTGTCACTTTCTTCTTTGCTATAGCAATAGAATAAGACGCAGCAACTTTAATCAACTTGAAAATTAAATGACATCTCTGAGTGCTGCAGTTACTAATCAAGTGTTCAGCGGTTGTTTAAGTTATTGTAATAAGTAATAACACTTTTAATGTCTAGATTCTATGATTCTAATCAAAGTAATCTTGTATTTATAGGGCCATACTGATGTTTAGTCTTATGCATGTTTTAAATTAAATGTCAAGTCATAGAAAACTACCATTTCAGATACAAAATTTAGCCCAAAGAAAACCTAATTTTTTATGGAGGTTGGGCTGATATACGCGTTTGTGTAAAGGCCGGAATATAAATTAAAAAAAAAAAACTAATTTTATCAATTTATCATAAGAGTATTTTACATAGATATCGTCACTACTTTAAACAATCTCGTATCTGATTTTTTCCATTTTTTCGTTTATTAGTTTAATGCGTATTTCGTTTATTAGTTTATATATTAGTTTAATGCGTAAGCATTAAACTAATAAAAATACACCTCGTATGATGCACAAACTCCAACGTCGATAAATCGTCATTATAGTAAGTATTCGTTAGTTCAAAAAAATCGTATCTAAACAAATCATCGTCACTACTTTGAAAAAAACTCGTATCTGATAAATCAGATACGAGTTTTTTTCAACAGTAAACTGTTGACGTGCAAGCTGTTCAACTATATGTAATTTAAAGCAAAATTATCGTAACTTAACAACTTTCAGTCAATACTAAAACATAAATCTTGTATCTTACGAATAACTGTAAATTTAATAAATAGTGTTTGAGTGAGTTATTCGAATATTTGTAAAATTAATGACTGGCTATCAAAGTATCTCATGAAACTAACATGAACTTATTTGATCAATCACAATAATTTACAGGATGTTTATTGTTCCTCCTAGAAACTTGATGATTTTCAGATACGAGTTTTTTTTTAAAGTAGTGACGATATGTATGTCTATTATTAATAGCCATCAGTTGTCTAGAGCTATCACACTATCATTTGGCATTTTGGGCAATATATTTATCATATTGATCAATTGTGTTAGAAATACAAAGAAAGCTGATGAATATTAAAAGGTTAGAGATAGTGTAAATCTAAAAGATAGTGTCTGTTATACAAGGCTGTAATCTCTTATCTCTCTATTTAGTTTACAACAAAAGAGCCCAGAGTATTAATCAACAAAAAAGTTTTGTGCTTGTTATTCTGATAGGTGTTGTTATTTAAGAGGACTGCTGCCTGACAATATGACAAAGTGAAGTAGAGAACCTGCTATTTAGGAAGAACTCTATAATTGTATTTTTAATATTTTAATTATATGATATAGTGGCAATTGGTCACTATTGATGAGTGCATCATATTAAATTGATTGATCATAAAAATTAGTCTTGGGTAGGTAAAGTTTTTGGAAGAGGTGTAAATTATATATTTTTTTCGATAGTCGTCATCCTAAAGATCAAGGAACTGCGGCTCTTTTATTTTTATTTCCTCTAATATTTTAGAAATATTTTTTTTACTTATTAAGTTGACATTTGTACACTTTATTGGCCGACAAGCTTGTTGCCTTCGTACTTAATGAAAAAGAAAAAAAAACTGTCACTTCTATAACTGTCATTGTCAATCAAAGTAAACAAACGATTCAATTCTTTCAAGCATCTGAGTAAATCTTTGTAATACTCCATTTCCAAAGTCAGTGTGGGATTTCTTAAATTCATTGCGTGTATACGATTCAAACGTGCTCTCGTGGCTATCGAAAAGCAGGGCAAGAGTCGTCGTGAAAGGAAGAAATCGGTATCCAAGAAGCAGTGCCAATGGGGTCGAATATAAATCGTAGTCCAAATATCGTACAAACGTCAAAGCGAGCAAAGCTGGAGGAAAGCGGCAAAATCGAAAGTCCGGAGTTCGTTCTGAGGTCGTTAAAAATATTTCTAAAAACACTGATCACATGAAACGAAGGCAAGCAGAAAAGAGTCGTTGAATTGAATCGTTTGTTTACTTTGAATGACAATGACAGTTATAGAAGTGACAGTTTTTTTTCTTCTTTTTCATTAAGTACGAAGGCAACAAGCTTGTCGGCCAATAAAGTGTACAAATGTCAACTTAATAACTAAAAAAAATATTTCTAAAATATTAGAGGAAATAAAAATAAAAGAGCCGCAGTTCCTTGATCTTTAGGATGACGACTATCGAAAAAAAATATAATTTACACCTCTTCCAAAAACTTTACCTACCCAATTGAGATTGTTGTGTTGTTGATTGCAGCAACTAATAGACTATTTTTACGTGCATATATTTGTCGAGCTTTTTCTTTTTGAATAAGAGAACGGAAGGAAGAGAATAACTTAATTTAATAGGAAGAGGCAGGAAGAATGTCAGTCAGTATATTAAAAAAAAACTAGATCAATTTTAATTTATATATATTATTAGATACATTTATTATCATTTTTGCTCTATATGTGTTGTCCTACAGCAGAAAAAACTAGTACATTCATATTCAATCATTGCTTCCAGTAAAAATATCTACATAAGGTACATGTTACCAATCTCGATCAGTTACCTGTTACAGAGTACCCTAAGTATATTCATCCAAATATTTACCCCATTACTTATAAATTATCTTTAGTATTGGCATCTCACTAACAAATATTTCCATTTAGAAGAAACTGGTCTCGTAAACGACAACGAAATTAACTTCATAAGTAATGGGATGAAATACAAACAATTTAAGATAATCTAATAAAGGACATGTGAATTTCAACAGGATAAAAGATCTTTAGGAGCACAATATTCTTAACTCGTCAATACAAATAATTATGTCTAACAAAATGATGCCCTAAGAGACAACAGAAATACGCATTTAAGGTTATAGTAGAGTTAACAATCTAAAATTTAATCTACGTTATTTGTTTAAGTGTATACATATTTAACTTCCCGCGCATAACCAAATGAGGTAATGTCTTACATTTTATACATGCACATTACATGTATTATCATATATTATGTAGGTATGTATAATACTATAAATTTAGATATACTAGAGCCAAAAAGTAAAGTATCTAACCGAAGCATATAAGCATTTTCAAAATTTTCAATTCAATAAGATACCTATCAACAGGGTGGTTATTATATTAAATTAACTCAACAGCAGTAAGTACAAGACTTGTTTAATAAAGAAAGGTAATAAAGCATTCATTCGTACTGAGAAACCAATACTCTGTCAAGAAATTATGCTGTTAGGTTGAAACCTGTTATACATACCTGGGAAGCCGAGGTGACTACGATTCCGCAAACCAACACAATCATACAGCAGTTCTTGTTGCCGCCATCTTGTTATTATTTTTTTACAAACTGTTACAAACTGGGATAATGTGAGTCCACAAAAATTCATAAATAAATAAATAAGAGTTGCTGAAGGATTTATATTTTCGATCATGTGAACTGTGTATTAGTTTGTGCTATAGTATAACAGAGCTTGAGAGCTATAAGAAATCAGTTTTTAATGCAGTGATGTCACTCGAGGTGTTACCCCTTGACAAATATATTTGCATTGCTCGAACTATCGTGTATATGTATTTTTAAATCTAAACTAACTAAATCAATACTTCAATACAAAACAAACATTTCAATTGTCTTTCGCTAAAAATAAGCAAGAATCACTTTACTTGCATCATTTTAAAATTACCTTTTCCCAAAGATATTTGGCTCTATATCGATAATGTATTTGGCTTGGCCAACTTTACTCCTTAACTAATACTATTTAAGTTATGGTAGGAACACACTGATCCCACGTACGCAACGTATGCGATGCATTATGATATCTAGACAAATGAATTTGTTTGAATAGAAACACACTTATCACACGCAACGTTGCGTATGACAAGTGTGTTTCTAGTCATACATATTCAGAGTCCAGATATAATAATGCATCGCATACGTTGCGTACGTGGGCTCAGTGTGTTCCTACCATTATGGTATCATAAAACGCCTACATCACTCGTAAATGCCAATCATAATACAGCAAATGCCATTCAAAAAGTAACATCTATCTGAAAGGTACCTAATGCCAATGATGTTAAAAATACGGACGGCATTATTTACCGTGCGTTAACATTTAAGCCACAGGAAATTACAAATTTTGCTAAAAGATTTCAGTTCTTAAAATAAAGGATGAATGTACTACATACATACGGGATACAAACCTCGCTAAGTTCTATGAAGGAACAGTCGCTACTATCGTCACCTTACGATTACGCTTCTAACATTCAAAGCAGACCTTTCTAAACCGCATGAAAAAATATTGTATATTTTAGATAATTAATTAGCGGTAACAGCTTTACTAGAACAACAGACACAACATCTCATTATGTGATGTATTTCAAGATTTTATTACCATCCATATGTTTTTGCATTTGCCATAATTTTCAATTATGTATGTGAGATTTGTTAACTAATTTGTAAAATTACACTCATAATAATAGATAAAATGTCAAGTCAGCCCCGCCAAGACATGTTTACCTTGGCTCTTAAACTACAGATCAACAACAGGAGATAAGTAGGATAAGTAGGTATAGGTGGGACTAATAGTGTCACCACAGTCACTACTGAGAATGACCTCTCGCCTACTGGTAAGAGACGTTTGACTAGCCCGACATGATCTGATTTCAATGATGATGCTTTGCTTGTCTTCGGAACTGTCATTACTAATCTATTTACGGGTAAAAGGGTACCCAGATCACTGACCTACATATAAGGACTTTCAATGTTACGTTGTTCATTCTACATGTTAAGTAATCTGAACCAAACTACTTTTCTAAATTATTAGGGTATAATCAACAGAACCTGTATTGAGTATTGTGAACTATTCAACATTGAACATTTATATGAGCAATAACTGCACAACTTTAATCATAATACGCGATATTTATATTTATAAAAATAAGAAACTATAATACCCGTAACATAAATTTTAAAAACCGTTTTGGGCAAACAGAATAAACAAAAAAAAACGTACTGAATTAGACTGATACACATCATAGTAAACAAAAACATTAATTTTCTACCAAAACAATTGGAAAGACATCCTACATTAAGTTTAAAAATGTGATTCAATGTTTACTTAACAGCAAATATTCGATAGATCACAGTATGCCATAAGTGTGATTTCAGGGATTGATAATGTCATAATTTGATACATGAAACTATGTTTCTCAATACACATGTAGATTATAATACGAGTGCTATCTTGAAGTTTTACAGTAAATATTAAACTTCTAATCATCTTCAACATCAATATAACCAAAGAACATGTTACATCCATAGCTATAATGAAGTCACAATTCGCTGTATATTTATCGCTCTCGTTTACTTCTGCAAAATGTGAGAGGCCAATACCTGTCAAAAGACCTAAATTCCAAAATCTGAGTGAAACAGTAGAGTACAAGTTGTATAGTGGACTCGTCAGCGAGGACGTTCGCGCCGACACATCTGACACGCATCACGGGGCGGGGGTCTGACACTAGTGTGGGGTGAGCGGGAAATGTTCAAATGTGCGGACAGAAGTGTGGGCTACTTATGAGTATGTTCAGAGGCGGCAGGGCTCCGCCGCGGGGCGTCACGCGCCCGAGAGCGGCGGCCCGTCCGTCTGAACGTCCTTGTCCTCGGTGGGCGGCGCGCCGGGCCGGTCCGAGCCGTACCGCCGCGACAGATCCAGCATCTCTCGCAGGCCCTGCAGTTTCAAAGTCACTTGTTAAGGAGATGAGCGTTACAGATATGCTAATTATACGAGGCAATTGCTTTTAGAGTAGTTATCTCATTTGCAGCAATAAAGGTCATGAAGCGAAAATCAGTAGTTTTTAGGTATCGAAAATTTAACTTGAAATTTCTATGAATTTTTACATGACGGTAAAATAAACTAGATTTATCTTATCAGTTGTTGAACGAGGTAGTCTTTTTTGGACCTTAACAGTATCGAAATAGAGTTGAAAAGTGACGAACCTTTTTTTACCCCGACTAAACAAATGAAGTTACAGTGCGATAGCTCATAAAGTGTATCGGGTTCGGATAAGTTCGGTTAGATTTGCATAAGAGCGTAATAGTATGAGAGCAAGCGAAAGAAAAGTACAATCCCGAAGGTTGTTTTAAGACCGATCGCACTGTAGGAATATTTATATCGCAAATACTAAAAACCGGGCAAGTGCGAGTCGGACTCGCGCACTGAGGGTCCCGTACACATTAGGCTGGTTTTTAGTATTTGTTGTTATTCTACAGGGTTTGTTCTACAATAATACCAACTTGACGCTAGTATGTTTTACCGTTTTTCCGATACAACAAAAATAAAAACACTTTGAAAAAAATGTTTCTTGTATAGACCCCCATTATTATTTCACTTTATTTTTTTTATTTGTTAGAAAATCCGCCGTAATAACACATTCTGAAAAAAAAATCAACCCGCTATATATTAAGGTTCATAAGATACAGCTCCTTATAGTTAGGACAGACAGACAGACAGACAGACAGACAGACAGACAGACAGACAGACAGACAGACAGACAGACAGACAGACAGACAGACAGACAGACAGGAAGGACGGACTGACAGCGAAGGCATATTAATAGGGTCCCATTGGGATTCTTAGGGTACCGTAAAAAACTGGGTAGAAAAAAAATCCTAGGATTTTGGTTAAAAATTAAGAATTTCAAAACAGCCATGACACATGAACATTCCACTTGGGGATTGTAAAACAAGTCTATCAAATACCGTATTGAAAACCCCTTTTATGGTAAGCCCTTCAGAAGGTTAACTCATTTAATGTCAAGAATATGAGTGTTATTATCTTAATATATTAATATTGGAGAGTGCCAACCTTAAATTACGGTATTTTTGTTTGTTTTGAAAGGAAAACAACTGAAGCATATACAGACTATATTCGAGAGGGACAAACCAGTATTTTTCCTTAATGGATGTGTGTAATCGGAAAAGTATGTTTGTACCGAGGAGGGTATTAGAAGCCATTGGAATGCAACACTAAACCAGATCTAGAGTTTTTATATAAAATTTGCGACGCGCCCTCCCTTCACTTCTGTTAAAATATAGCCTACTAGCACCCCGCTCCGGCTTCGCACGGGTTAATGTTCATAAAGTTATTGCCTATAACCTTCCTAGATGGACTATCTAGGAAGGTTATAGGCAATAACTTTTTCTTTCTATTGGTGAACCATATGAAAATCCGTACAGAAGTTTCTGAGATTAGCCCGGACAAACATTTGGGGGACTTTAATTTATAATACGTAGTGATGACCACCCTTGTCCTGACAATTACAAACACAACAAAAAAATAATTAGCCAAATCGGTCGAGCCACTCTCAAGTTATGCGCGTACATACATTCGACAATTGATTTTTATTTATATAGATGTAAAGGGCACTTGAGTTGAGGGAAAAATAATAAATAAAAAGGTAAAAACAAAATCTGGTATTTACCTTGTTCTCAGTAATGAGCCTGTGGTAAACCTCCTCGTCCTTTCTAGTGTCCCCGTTCTCTTCCATATTTACTGCTTTGTACATGATGCTTGTCATCTCATTGATTCTCTCTGCTTGTTTACGAATATGCTGCAAAACAGTTATTAAGGAACATTAGTTTGCTTATAACACACATACAGTCCATACAACACTCCCTATGGAGTCAACCTTCCACAAAAAGTGATAGATATACAAATTCTTAATCCCCGGCATGTGACAAGAACCTGCGCACCCCATCGGAACCTTGGTTGTCACCAAGAGATAGACTTCTGTGCTGGTTCTACCTGAGCAGAAGCGGCCATGTTGGTTCTACTTACATGCTAGCAATTCTATGTAGACACAACTGTTTCAATTATCATTATGTATATTTCAAAACTGTTAGTGATCATAATATAACTTCTACTAGAATTTGAACTTTTCACTTTAATTAAACAAAGCATGGCCCCCGCACAAACTTTATAGATCCCTTCTTTTTTTATTAAAAACTCACCTCCTGCTGTTTCTCATTAACTGCTGCAGTGAAGTCTATCCTGGACTCCCAAACCCTCTTCTCAGTGTGCTGTCTGTATTTAGACATGATCAGCTCCAGGGCCCGCCTGTGGTCTTCCAGGGCTGCTCGAAGCTCTCCGTTCTCCCTCTGCACGTCCCTCATCAAACGAGACTCCCTTTCTATGCTGGCGATTAGGGCACCACGAGGACGCTCACGAGATGCCTCATTTAGAGTGTCAACTTCTTCTTTGTACTGTAAGACAAATTATTTCATGATATGCAAGTATAACATTTTACATTCACTTCTACAAAGCGCCAAGAATGTACAAAAATTTACACCAAATGTCACGAATATTCCGAAAATAGAATTTGAATGTAGAAAGAGGGTAAGTCAGGAAAGTAGTACACTTTCACTAATAACATTCAAACAATTACAAACAGAAGTCACTTTTCCTGAGTAATTCATAGTAAATTATAAATGAAAATAATCACACAGTATGAACTAAATCTTATTTCAAATAGTTAAAAACATAAAAAATACAATTTGCTTCCTTTATTATTAACTTAATAGCATGTTGGTATTTATTATTGTTATTCATTTCAGTTAAACAGTACCCATTTATTTCGAGTTTCATATATTGTCATTAAGATTAAAAATTACAATGCTCGATATTCGCGTAGCTACGTGAAATAATCACTATATGATACTAAAGTATGAAAGAATAAAAAAGCATCATCATCATAGCATCTTGCTGAGATTAACAATTTTAACATGCAGTGTACCTGTTTCATAGTGTGTATCTGGCGATACGCGGATTGAGTTTCAGTCAACAAAGCATCCGATTCTGTTTCGCGTTCTTTAAGACGGCCAGCAAGTCGTTTTGCATCCAAAATTATTTGTTGTATGGTCAGTGACATCTGAAAAAAGCCAGCAATATAAAATCCACTCAAACATGATCCTTGCACAGATTTGTAACAAATATTAACAAACCCTGAATTCCACACAAAACAGTTAAACAAATAACGTATCATCTAGGCTAATAGCCACTGTTTATACGGTGAAATTACAAATTTAAAATTGAGAAACAACAACGCACATCAGCTGTTTAGTGGATAGTCTTTAGCGGCCATTAGCTATCATGGAGCGAGCGAAGAGGCCCAGCGAGCGATGGCTCCCAAATTCAGAAGACGTTCGAAACGCAAGCAAGTGAAAGGCACAAGCAACGTTGTCGGTACGTGTGACTAGTGAAATAGAGAGGGCAGATAGCTTGAAGAAAGTCTTCGGGAATATTTTAATTGGCAAGGCTATCCGACATGACCTTGACTAACGGCCGTTCAAAAACCTGTTTCCAATGCCGCGCCGTACTTATTTCGTATTGTAATGTTATAAGTAAATACTTGTTATACCAGCTTTTTTAACAGTTACTTAAACAGTACAAATAAACTCAGCGCGCGGGTAATTTTGAAATTGTTTGAGTTTATCCAGTTGTAATCTAGTGTAATTAAATTAATCGTAAATACCTACTATACCGTAATGGGTTCTTAATTGTAAATTATATTGGTAGTGTGATATCTACAGGTTTAATAGCAAGTTTCATTTTACTTCAGATAAAGAACAACATTGAATTCTTAAATTAATAAATATAGTTTTATTAGTTGGTTGGTTATTGTAGGTATAATATTATCCTCTACCTATCCGTGTCCGCTGGGATTTACGGTGTTTTTGTTCTCACTGTAACGCATTTCTTCGTCCCTTACGCTGGCCCATGGGCCATCGTTTAGAAGGGCCACAAGGGATTTGTCTCATCATTGTGCGCAGGTCCTTAGAAACCCTGCTGGTTGGAATAGAAATCTGTACAGTCCAGGAAAAATGAATTTATTGTGTTGTCTGCATTGAGTGCATTGCGATCTTTAGCTCTGCGTAAACAATTTTACACGTCAATGGGTAGGTACAGTCAAGGTCAATATGTGTACACGTTTAGTACCTTGTCACTTTAATCGCTGTAACATTCATATAATATGACAGTTTAAACATAGCATTAAATAGACAAGGTACTAAAATGTACATATATGTATTATGACCTCGACTGTACCTACAGCCCATTGTGTGTGAGCAGAGCCCAATGTGTGTAGTTCTCTCTAACTCGCTCTTACATACCCGTATCCTATTCTAAGTGCTCACGGGCTGTATAAAGGCAGACCGCAGTACTCGTTTATGTTTACTCTACTGCAGCTACAACCGACGTAACTTTCGTTATAATTAGGGAAACATTTTGATTGCGTTAGCCCCTTCTATTTCAAAGCACTTTTGGCTCGTGAGCATACAATGAACATACATATTCGAGATAAGATTCGGCATAGGAAAAAGATTTCTACTATAGGTACAGTCGAACTCATAAGTAGCTGTAGATTTTAGTACCTTGTCGCAGTATTGACATACTAAATTCAGGCTATTGACACTTATAACTTATAATACGTAACTGCGACATGGTACTAAAATGTAAAGTTACTTACGAGTTCGACTGTACCTACAGTCGAGGTGTACTAAAAATTAATTACCTTGCACCGCCTTGGGGCCAACGACGCTCGGTTGTAGAATAAAAATTAAGGAAAATAAAATTTCAATAAAATCATAAAATACTTTTAATAGGTCTTTATATTGGTTACATTAAGGATATATTCTATATTAAGGCATTACTAACAAACATAATAAAGAATATGAACAGTGTTTGATAATAAAACAAAACTTGAAATTATGTTTCTTTTATTTTAAATATTTTTTACACAAAAAGAGTTGTGCTCGCCTCGTGAGCTTGGGAAGAAGAGAGCGGTGTTGCCAGGTGACCGTGCCTGGTTAGAAAAATAAAGCTCAACATTCACGGTCAAACAATTTATGTTCAATATTAATTTATGTATTGAACAAACAGTATAAATAAAGCTAGATCCAATCCTTAATTACAATACACTTGTCACGCACACTTTACTCAATATAGTACTTTTCGATGCTAGTGCGGAAAGTATGTCGTTACCTCACGAGCACCGAGATATCTTGCCACGAGCCGTAGGCGAGTGGCAAGACTCGGGACGAGTGAAGTATGACATTTCCGCACGTGTATCGAACGACGTTTTTTAACACAGTTGCGAAAAAATAAATCAATTTCAAACTGTGATTCACTTATTTTATAAGCAACTTTTTGAAAACTTAAGATTGGTAAACAAACTCGTTGTAAGTTCGATCTTTCGCAGTGAACATTTTTGACATTATGAAGAGGTGTTTTTTTTAGCTTTTATTCGACTTGGAATGGATTTTGTTATTATATTATATTGAACCCAAGACATAAACAATTGTAAATATAAAACATTATACTATTATTACCTAAATATTGTTATTTACTATTATTTGTATATCGTATATTTATAAAAACAATATCGAATGTTGCCTTTGGAAACTAAAAATATGCTTACAGTAAGAAAAAACGCATGGCTTAAAGGACTCTGCATCCAGGGTATAATCATTTTAAAAAAAACTCCTATTCATAATGTCAAAAATTTTGACAGGCGTTTCGGCAGCTGTTCCATTCCATTCAGACAACTTATTAAGAACGGTTTTTCAATATTCAATATTAAAAAATAAACGTGTTATAACGATGAAGAGGTAAGTAACAAAATATGAAATATGTATATTTTTCGTATTCTTACATTAACAGTAGGTTTTTATGTTGATTACGATGTTTATAGGAAACTAATATTAACACTCATCAATAAGTAGTCATGAATTGGAACAAGAATAAATTTAAAAAAATTAGAAAAGTAAAAAGCACTAGTTCGCGAAAACCAACTTTCCGCACGATATACAGCTACGAAAAGTACCACTTTTTGAGCAACTGTGTTAAAAAAAATGTTTTTTTCACCTCACCAGCTCAGAAAGGCTATCATATTGTCGGTCAAAATATGCGCGCAAAAGTCTACTTTAACCGCTAGCGTGGGAAGTAATTGTTTTTCCAATACCAAGTGTTTTCCTCGCTACATTGAGGTGAAACATTGTGTGTTTTGCACGGCAGCAAAGTTATTTGGGGGTCGAGGACTTGAATCCCGCGTTATGCTCGTGGGCTCGTGGTTAAATTTTAGAATCCTTCGCTATCTCCGGATTACGGGATACTGGCTCTGGCGCCAAATAACAACTTTGCAGCCTTGCATAACAAATAACTATTAATTTACACAAGTCAAAAATGTCTTATAGGTATAATGACTTCAGAACGAAAAAAACTAAAAACCTACACCTGACAAAATTTGTACGAAGTACTTCTATATCTTATGTTTACTCAAGAAATCACGCATCAACTTGTTAACAACGTCAGGTTTTTCTTGCTGAAGGAAGTGCCCGCAGTCGGGTACCAACATGGTTTCGATGTGTGCGTATTCCGTCTTCATGTGGTCGAGGATAGATGGCGCTAGGTATCGGTCCTTGGCGGCGTTGGCGACAAGCATGGGGATACGGCTCTCGCAGCGCGGCTTCTCGGGCAAGCTCACTACGAAGTTCGCTCTGTAGTAGTTTATCGGTGGAGTTAAAGCCGCTGAAAAGGACAATAAAATATATGCAATAGTAATAATAATAATAATAATCCAGCCTATATACGTCCCACTGCTGGGCACAGGCCTCCACTCACAATGAGAGGGTTTGGGCTATAGTTCCCACGCGGGCCCAGTGCGGATTGGGAACTTCGCACACACCGTCAAATTGCTTTGCAGGTGTGTGCAGGTTTCCTCACGATGTTTTCCTACACCGAAAAGCTCATGGTAAATTTACAAATTGTATTTCGCACATAAATTCTGAAAAACTTTGAGGCGCGAGCCCGGGTTCGAACCCACGACGCTCTGCTTAAGAGTCGGCAGGTCAAACCATTAGGCTACCACGGCTTTTTTAAACGCATAAAGCATCTAAAACCCATTAATGGGCATTTTATGTAAAAGGCGATGAATTGTGCTGGATTTGTCAATAGGTCGTATAGGACTATAGACCGCGACCGAGGGACGGCAGCGATAAAAACCGGGTATTCACTAAAGAGCTGAAACTGAAACCGTTGCAGATACAGTGACGAGCTCCTAGTGAAGAGTAGAATCATGAAACCCACCCTAATAATTTAAAGTGTGTATACACTTTTTCACCTTGTGCCTTTGTAATAACTGTAATAAGATCCAAAAGTGTATACATATTTTTGTCCTCGACTGTACATACCAAGTTCTTTGCGGCAGTCCGCAGAGAGACGGGTACCTACTCACTAGCAATCTTCACAAAGTGAAATGGCCTATACTAAGGAAAGTACAAATGTGGCGCTACCGCCAAAGAGGCGTTTTGTTGCCTTTTTCTCAAACACGGAAACGGGCCACTTGGTGGAAAGTACTAATGGTTACCACTACCTACAAAAATTAGGAAGCCTATACCTAAATAAATAAGCACACTAGAAAGCAAATAAGATTTTTTTCAAGGTGAGATTAATCACGCCAAATCCGGATCGAAGGACCAAAATTAGAAAACACTTACTAGGTTTACCAAACCAATATTTGTAGCATTCGATGTCGTAAGAGCCGTCTTCAGCCGGGATGCACGCGTCGAATATCCGCATGTCATCCATCAGGATAAGCCGCTCAGCCAAACCCGGCACTCGGTACACGAACACATACCTGAAATTTTATTATGCTTAAATTAGATACCTAATTACATTTTGTATAAACCCGAGCACTGTCAATTTACAGGTACACGAGGCTAGTTTTCAATCATATAATATATTCCACAATGGAAAGCTAATTTCAAGAACATTACTTAAAAACAGGACGGGTGCTTGTCTTCAGACCTTCAGACATCGTCCTCAACGTATCCACGAGACGAGACCTGTGAAGGGTTGGGTCATGCTATTCTAATTAAAATCCTTAATCTGGCAGGAATAATATTCGTTGTAAATGCACCTAATAATGGTGGTCTTTCACAATTCACACGCTACCTAAACCGATCGAAACGTTTTTAAACAGGCGTTACGGGAGACGGGAGCCTTAGGTAATTGATCTACTCACCAAGACATTTTCCTCTGCAAGGGGTTATGCCACATCTCGTGGAGCCAGGCCTCCCGGGAGGCGCTCCCCAACACGATGAGGGCGTCCAAGGCGTCGGAGTGCACATCGCGGAAACGGCAGGCGATCAGGCCGCCCCAGTCATGTGCCACCAGGATACACTTCTCTCGACCTGGAATACACAAACACGGATGTTATCCACTGGCTAACATCCATGGCTGGCTAGTTGGCACCTACCAACCTTAACCTCCGGGTAAATGGCATCTTAAACATCAAGGCTGAGGCGTGAAACCTGCATTTTAGAACAAGCAAACAAACGATAAACCTACTTCCGCATTTTGGTTGGAAAAACTCGTATCTATCTTGCTTTCTCAGTCAGCTTCAGTACCCATCGAGAAGCTATGGCTGTGTTCACATTAGGTGAACAGCGAGCGGCTGACTGTTTGCCTCCAGTTCGCCTTCCTCTATATTTATAATAGAGTGTTCACACTACGCTTACTGTACGCTGTATGTGGCGCTTCGCTTGCCGACTCATTCAGTGAGCGACCGATTCGCAGCGAAATTACGCGCGCAATTTGCTCCAGTCGGCGGTAAAGTACGCTCACTATACGCCACGCACCTTCTTTTTCAAGAGTTCGACAGCGTTCCGCAGCTAATTTGCTATAGTTTGCCGATCAGAGTCAGCCAGCGGACGGTCAGCCGCTCACTCTTCACCTAATGTGAACACAGCTTTATTGAAAAAGCCAGATGAATACTAACTTATCCGACAAAATACGATGTCATCCGTTTATGCACTATATCTGTACTTTTTGATCATACTGAACCTGGTTAACATGAAGCGGCCACATCTCTTATTACTTACATCTTTTTATAAAACTCGGTCAGGTCATCCGCTACACCTGCAGTGTAGGTACAGTCGCCATCAAATAGATCCGAGCAGAGAATGTGCTCGTCGAAAATATATCTGAACTCGACTCTACATCATTGACTTTTGGTCTGCTCCATATCTGATGGCCACTGTATCGGCGAAACTGTGTTGGGTGGGTTAAGTTAGGAACCTTATTTGTCTGGGACAGTTGCCATCAAAACATATGTTGATTACCAAGTTGCCGTATAAGGTCCCGCACATCTTCGACGAGCAATTCAATTTTGTACTCAGCAACACCGTCAGGCCTCTCCGAGTCGCCGTACCCTCGCATGTCCACCGCAATACACCTGCAGCGAAATAATGATTCCTTGTAAAATGTACCCATTGTACAATAGGACAAATACCAATAACTTTAATTGTTGAGCCACTATAGAATCCTGACGGAAAAAACCAAAGATAGGAAGCGGGTAGGTTGAAAAACTCGTTCTACAGGCACATGAATACCCTCCACTTCAGCGTCTCGTTATCACGGCTGTTGTAAGACAGTCGATACGTAGAAAAAGTAAATGTACCTAAGCTACTTTATTCGTAGTCCCTTTTCATAGTGTTACGTAAAAACTATTTTTTTTAGTAATTTAGTTTCGGATTTACAAAAAATTACCTGTCCCCTTCCCCTTATGATGCGTTGGTAAACCGGAGTTTAAAATGCATATAATAATATTATCGATCAATTACTCAATCAAGACTGGTGTTGGCCAATAAAATCGCCTAATACCAAGAATGGTTTTGGGAGGGCGGAATTTAATTGTTAATAAACATTTACATTAGGACGAGCAAAATAAGTTGAACTATACAAATATTATTTACAATAGCAGCGACAGCAGATACGTCATCGCTGAAAGAAGGAAGAGGAAACGAAGAGAACGAGGCAGAATCCCTGACCACTATGGCCACACCGCAATAGCCGTAGTTCGGTCTTGTCGAAGAATGACATAACCCGGATTCCCGTGACTTGATCGCGAATGTTCTTTGCTGTTGGTTAAGATCCGTTGGGCCATTTAACAGTTAGATACAAGCTCTGGAAGCAGGGGTCCCAATTTTGTCGGTTTTTATCTATTATACCTAAATAGTTATGTTTCATCTATACTTCTATACTAATATTGTAAATCTTTAACTATCTATACTAATCCATACTAATATTATACAGAGGAAAGATTTGTTTGTTTGTTTATACCTAATCGATAACCTCTGAAACTACTGAACCGATTTTAATAATTTTTTTACGATTATTTTTCAGATGTAACATAGATTTTATTTTATTTAATAGGCTTTATTTTAGTAAGTAAGTTTTAAGGTAGATAATTACTAACCAATAGTCCTTATTGAATTCGACGATCTGATGCCTCCAGGAAAACCAGAACTCAGGGAACCCGTGCAGGAATATCATGAGCGGTTTCGACGGATCGCCACTTTCCAAGTAATGAAGTTTAACATTCTGCAAAGAAGAAGCACATTATAATAATATTGTCACACTTAAGTACACCTACAACCTTTACAGTGGGCCAAATCAATTCAATTCCTGTCAGGCGGCCTGTCGTCCAAAATCTCTGAATAAGGTCGGAGTTCACCAACAGTTAAACAGGCGATTAGAGGTTTGACGGCAGTCAAAATGTATTGACTAACAGCCGATTACGATTTAACAGTCCGTTAAATTGGTTAGAGAAATCCGACATAAATGTATTATATTGAACCTTGTGAGAAACCGATAGTCCAGCTGTTCTAATACGGTGAACTGACGGACCATATCGGCCGACGGTCTGGTATTCTGCGAGCCTAACATGCATCACAATAATAAAGTGACAGCACGAATAAAAAGTTGCTGGAGTAATTAAATATCATGCTTAGCTTATAGCCTGTGCATACGAGCCCATAGATCCCCGGTCAAAAACGCTAGTGTGAACAGGCTCTTAATAGATTTGAACGATTTATTTCATTACTCTAGCAATACCGGATAAAATCGCTTAAAAAAAAGGTAATAAAAGTCTGAACGAGACACATTTATTTTAAACCTTAAGCGTTAAATCTTACGTTAGAAGGAATAGATGTATTAATTTCCCTAGCACCTGTCAAATTTTATGTCTCAAGGCCGCTGAGGGGCTCTTGAGACAAGTTGCATTCTGCGAACTTTACCCACGACAGCGACGACAGCAGAAATCGAAGATTGAAGCTACCTGTCGTACGCTCGCCTATGATAATTCCATACGCTTTGATAGACTTCTACAGACACGTTAACTTTCGCATAGTATAACTTTCGCGTAGTGAAAGTTGTATTCTCTTCGCAATAATTGCAATAAACAATTTTGTGTTCCTCAACTATTAGCCTGTCTGATACCACCAAACACTGCGCGTTTAGGTATTTCACTTAAAATGATTACCAAAAGCGAGCCTTTCAAAGGATAAAACTTATTTAAATATACCTATCTAATAGATTTTTATAAATTGTTCCCTCAGTTTCGTAAATGTGCAGGACTTCTCAATTGTATTTCTTAAACCGTAAAATAATCTGTTTCCACATCGTTCAAGTAATGTACAACAGTTAGAAAAATTCATAACTGGGTGACTAAGTCTCTCTCTCTAAATTCACACCTTATGAACACACACGTTTTTTGCACAAAATTCTTCGAAAGCCGCTCGTGACTTTCGATTAGAAGCCACACGTCATTCACATTACGTCACATGGATTTCGCGGGTCCGAGACCTACAGAGTGGTACCGGTTCGCAAACTGCCGAATCTACGTAAGAAAGTTTATTAAACTGACCTTAACGGTAGCAAAATGCGTCATGTTAGCTTAGTTACATAAAGTAGGTACATTCCAATTCCAAGTAAAGTATACCGCAAAGATCTGCTTGAGGAAAATTGGTCATGAAATACGTAATTAGATTTTACGCGAGATATATAAAATTATTTAATCATTGAACTTTTTTTTTTTGTTGTTGTATAGTCAGCAGGTCTATTTTTTGTGCACAGACACTTCCGTGGATGTCATTACCATTGGATGTACGTAATTACCAGAGGTCGGAATAGTTACAGCTAATTTACCTAAACTTGACGCATGTTCATTCATGCGTGAGTGACATGGGAACACATTATTGAATGAACATGCATCAAGCTTAGGTAAATTAGCTCTACCTATTCCGACCACTGGTAATTACTCTTCCTAATCAGACTGTGCACAAAAATGAGAATGGCCCAGTCACTTTATAAGTCATTTTAATACTGATCTTTTCCATTTTACGTTTAAAACATAACCAATGATCGTATTTTTAGGGTTCCGTGCCAAAATGTTAAAAAGGGGCCCTTATGGTGAGACTTCGTTGTCTGTCTATCTGTCTAATGTGAAATTAATTTAAATTTTATAAATAGGTAATTGAAAAGTGGTCTAGTCAAAATGGCAAGTCAAAATTGACCTTATTGCATACAATTAAAGTACATAATAAAAATATATATTTTTGAAGTACGGACTTAAAGTACAAAACCCTTGGTGCGCGAGTCCGACTCGATCTTGACCGTTTTTTTTTTCATAAAAGACTGACCGCGATCGCGATTGACCAGGTATATCTGACCTGATGGTAAATGACGAAGTCGGTTGGAGTCCGCTTGTTCAGTGACAGCCTATTCAATACCCTCTTCAGGATAGGTGACATAGGTGTTTAAACGTTCGAATAATCGATTAGTAGAAAATAAAAACATATATCTATTTAATTATATCTATTTTATTTTACAAGCTTTTCATCATATCAGCTGAAGTACGTTCACTGCAGCGGATTTAAGACAGGTGCTAGGGAAATGAATACATGTATTCCATATTCTAACGTAAGACTTAACGCTTAAGGTTTAAAATAAAAGTGTCTCATCCTGACTTTTATTACCTTTTATTACTAAGCGACTATCGCGATTTTCACTTTTTATAGCGATTTTATCAAAACGGGAAACTTTTATTTTAAACCTTAAGCGTCAAGTCTTACGTTCAAGCATCAAGCATCTTCAAGGACAGCCAGTTTTGTGCTACTCGCATCCATTGACTTTTGGCGACCTTTACGATCGTCGGTCTACCTTGTGGGAGGCCTACCGACACGCCGCTTTTCGGTACCTACGCGGTCGCCACTCTAGAACCTTTCCGCCCCAACGGCCAACAATGTGCCCCGCCTACTGTCACTTGGGGTTTACAATTCGCTGAACTATGTCGGTAACTTTGGTTCTTCAGCGGATCTCCGCACTCCTAATTCGATCGCAGAGAAACTCCGAGCCTTAACCATTGTCCTCTATTTGCTCTATATTTTTTATGTGATTTATTATTTGAAAGTTAGCATTGAAGTGCAACGATTGCATGAGTTATCACCATAGACTTGGAATAATAGATATCATCCGTGTGCAGACTGCACTAAAACTGCAGCTAGAACCGTTCCGCTTTCTGGCCGCGTTGCACTGTAAGGTGAATAAACTGCAGGCTATGCAAACCTTATATCTGTTGCTGTTCTGTGCTCGTGAGCTAGCCGGAACATGGCAATATTAGATCATCAGTACGGTTATACTGGGTGTTTTTTTATTCGTCTTAAACATTTTGGGGGTTAAATCAGTAAGTCATACTGACCAACTTTCACTATGGGACCAACCCCGAAATCGCGAAAAAAATTTGACCCTCCCATACAAAACATTGTCAGCTGACTAGCCAAAATGTATGGGATGGTCAATTTTTTTTTCGCGATTTCGGGGTTGTTGATCAGTATGATTTACTGATTTAACCCCCAAAATTTTTAAGACGAATAATAAAACACCCAGTATAGTTACGCATTTCTAACCGATTCCGTAGGTAAAAGTAAACCGAAATTATGATTTTTCTACTTACTAAATTCAATTAACATTTATACCCCCATGATGACTGACCACGGGTGGGCTTAAATCCAGCCAAGCTGTGCTCGCGCCCTTCTCATTACAAGTGCCTACTATTAATATTAATGTTTAGGTGTTAATGTGGAAAAACAATGGATTTTAATGTAAATACAATAATATACAAAATAAATTAATTATGGCCACAGTTATGGCGGACTCAATTTCCAATGGCATTTTCAACCAGTGACAATAATGTATAAAGGATCGGCCACACGGTGCTTAAAATAGGTACGTTGACGCACCGTAAACGCAGTGGCGACGTGACTTAGATATCGTCACGTTTTTAACGCATACCGTCCACACCGGATGCGTTAAAAATGTGACGTATTATAAGTCACGTCACTGCGTTTACGGTGCGTCAACGTATTTTGAGCACCGGTGTGGCCGATCCTTGAAGCAAGAAATTTATTTTTTATTTAAAGAACGTCTACGTACGGACGCCGCGTAGGTCTTAAGTCTCATCTTAATTAAAAAATAAAAAATAAATTCCAACGACCTTCTTTTTTTGAAGTCGGTTAAAAATAGCTAGAAAATAGACCTTCTTACGGCTTTGTAAGCACTAGGTTCACTTAGAGTTAATTAGTTTAGCATTTAGCTAGCTTCTGTGGCCAGAGTCGAGACTGCATTGTAAGTGTTGTACATGACAATAGGGAACCCTAGCAGGTCGGTATGTCGGTAACAGTAAGATAATTTAGGTTAAACGCTGCTCCTTTCCTGTTGCACACAAAAATATATATTATCGCTGCATGTGTGGACTCTGTCAACCCTGTCAGTACCGAAAATATATCGTAAGATGCATTGCTATAAATTATACTTATTTTGACATATTAATGTATATTATAGCTCCGTGTGTGACGCGCTTTAGAAGTAAGTTGTGTTGTTATGGCGCAACTGTTGAGACGACAACATACGGCACTAGCGCGCGATATGGCTGGCGGTATATTTCTTCGCTAGCAAATATCATCTAGGCATCTAAAATGCTTGCCACTGGCATCGCCAGTGTAGCTTTAGATTTCGCGATTAAAACATTCAGAAAGGGATTCTAAACAATACTTACTATACCTAAGGAATGCAAACGCAACAATATCAATAAACATACCAACATGACTGAGCGAGAGTAATTTCATTATGTAATAAATATGTGACCACTGAGGACCTTTCGTAATACCCGTAATACTAAAACCCGTTGAATTCCCTAGTATCACACTGTGATACAAACGCAATGCTAATTTTGTTATGCAAGCATCATATGGAGTTGATTTTGTGTCTGACATTGGAATGACAGCATTGGCAGCTGAATAGCATTGAAATTTTCAAGTTTACGGGCACATCAAAATCATATGCTTAACGCTGTCAAACGTGACTAATTCATCCGTCGTTGGTTGACATGTGGTGAATATATCAATGGCTTTGAAAAGGGTGGGTAAAAACGATCAGCTTTTCACGGCAATTTGTGGCCGGCAACTATTGCTGTCTTACTTATTATGTTAGAACAAGACACCCTTACTTGCCCGATGCTTGCCAGCGACACATTGTCGTGAAAATGATGCCTTCCTTGATTTACAAAAACAGGTGAGTAAATGAAAAGCAATGTTAAGGGTAGTAAAGCTTTCGGCACACCAAACGCGTGTCAGGCGCGTCGCGCTTTGAACGCGGGCCCGCGCATGTTGTAAAACAACAAATCAAATTGAACCCAGCACACCAAAAAGTAACGCGTGCCTGCGTAGGGCACGCGTTCGAGCTGCTTCGCGCACGCGACGCGCCGCAGTCGCCGCAGACAACTCAGGCAGCACGTCGCGTGGCGTGCGCGAAGCAGGCGCGTCGCGCGCGCTGGCACGCGTCACATCAGCGCAGCGTCGGCGCGGGTACTAGTCGTTGTATTTTTTTACAAACGCGTGGTGGGGGTACGCGCGCGCTGCGCAGCAAGTCACACCGAACGCAGCCGCGAGGCGTGCGCAGCGCTGGCACGCGTTCGAAACGCTGCCTGCTGCCTGCTGCCTGCGGTGTGCCGGGTGCTGCGTCGCTCACGCCACGCGACGCGCCTGACGCGCGTTTGGTGTGCCGAAAGCTTTAAGGTCGTTCGGGGGCAAGTGCACCTACAGGGAAAGTGCAACCAACAGTGGTTGCGGATTACACTTTTCTTAAACTGTACGTAGGTATTATAGTTACTTATTACCTACGAGTACTATGAATATATTGTCGAACTTGTTTCGTAGACCCAGATTATGCCCGAACTAAGGTCATTAACGGAGATATGAACTTTGAAAATAAAACTACCGTTTATCCTATCTTTCTTACTTAAGTATTAAACGAGAAACATTTTCATTTTCGATAAACGAAAACGGGTCTGACGATTTTGATTAAATTGGCAATATGTGGTTTACGGGTGTGAAAGATCGATCTAGCTAGGTCTCATGTCTGGGAAAATTCGTTTTCCTCGTATTTTCACGCAAAAAGATTTCCCGCGCAATACAGTTCGTAATTTCGGGGCGGCTGCCGCCGTCTGAATGTACTGATGGTTAGAGCGTTGGCCTACTACGCCAAGACTGCGGGTTCGAACTCCAGCTATGGACCGGTTTTTTATCGTTTTGTACAGAAAATCGATGAAAATTCGGTTTCGAGTGTTTCGACCCGAGGGACGACGCCCGGTCTCCCAGTACCAGCACCATTATATTATGTAGGTACATGTAACAGTGAAACCCACGTACCTACTTATAACAAAAACATATGCCACCTACGTCAGAGAAAACTTTAACTAGGACCTTATAAATCTTGCATCATCTCATGAATGTTATCGTAACCGCAATGAGGCCGCTGTACCACCTTCTAACGTAAGACTCGTAGGAGCCACCATTTAGTTCCTCAATGCTTCGCTTTTAAGTGCTCAATTGATATATTTTTATTAGGAATCCGCCAGTCAGGTAGTTGTGGCGTGTTCAATTGTACTCGTATCTTCACTATCTAATAAAGTGCCACCGATTACGTTTTAAATTTAGCGCCCAAGTCCGCTTTCGTAGATATTAATAACTAGCTTTTGCCCGCGACTCCGTCCGCGTAGAAGTCGTTTATCGTGTATCCCACGGGAACTAAATTTTTCCGGGATAAAAACTATTCTATTTCCTTCACCGGGACTCAAACTATATGTCCATACCAAATTTCATCTAAATCGGTTTAGCGGTTTCAGCGTGAAGATGTAACAGACAGACAGAGTTACTTTCGCATTTATAATATTAGTATGGATTTAAATGGCCATCAAGATTGCTATGCATATGGTATATCTCAAAGGTTAACTGGAAGAGATCCCGTACCATCGTATACAAATATAGCCTGCAAGCGTAAGAGTTCGACGGAGATGACTAGTAGGTACTAGTTTCTCATAACTCACAATTAATTTTATCCATATACAACTTAACTGCTACATAACGTATCACGATACACATTACATTTACCAGGAACTGGATAATTACAATCTAATTACGGTCTGAAAACGAGTAAAACAATGCATAGGGAAGGTTTTAATAATTAGATCGTTGATGATTATCTAAACATCAGGTATGTGCGAAGATATGTATCTAACTCTAGTTTCATCATTTTAAGGGCTGTATAAGCTCTTATACAGCTTGTGTGCTGCTTGGGGCAACATTGTTAAGCTAATTATATAAGATTTACTAAGCATGCATGGGCTTAGCATGCATGCACGAGATAAAATTTGACAGGTGCGAGGGAAATTTATACATCTACCTGTTTCATATTCTAACATAAGACTAAATGCTTAAAGTTTAAAATAAAATTGACTCGTCCTGTATTTTATTACCTTTTATTACTAAGCGATTTTATCCGGTATTGATGTATCGGGTAATTAAATAAATCGTTCAAATCTGTTAAGCAGTGCGAGATAGCAAACATAGAAAGTAAACACATGGGCATTGTTATGTGGGCCTTATACAGAACAATTACAGAGGTCTGTAGTGACAATAGACAATTGACTGACGACGCGTTTAGCCTAGTTGGTTGGTGGTGACCCTGCCTACGTAGCTAGCGGTCCCGGGTTCGAATCCCGGTATGGGCAAATATTTGTGTGATTAGCGCGAGTATTTGTTCCTGATTCATGGATGTTTTCTATGTACCTATCGTTGTCTAGTACCCATAGTACAAGCCTAGAGAGCCTTAGTTTGGGACTAGGTCAATGTGTGTGAGATTGTCCCTGATATTTATTATTATTTATTATTTAATTAGTTGTCTATGGTTATTTATTGCACGCGTAAAGTGTGACAGTCTCGGAACACCTTAATAAGTATATGAAGAAAAACAATATTTAATTACTCTGGCAAGGTTTTATTCGTGCTGTAATTTTATCCGTGAACATGCATGTTAGGCTCGCTGTAACAATAGTATCTAAATATCAGGTAAACTGTCATATTGTTGGCACCCTATTATTGGCACATAGTTAATAGAGGTGATAATTCTATAATCACTGGCATTTTACATACCAATAATTGGGTGTTTTGTTTAATCCTGCTAATAAGTACCTAATAAGTAGAGGTCTTCGAAAATCCTTTGAACAGTGTACAGGGGAGCAATCCAAATGGGTCAGTATGGGAAAGTTTGAAACTATAAGAGACAGGGAATCTGTTCTTAGGAACCATGGCGTCGAATTTAGATTGAAGGAAAACGGCATTCAAAGATTTTTAAAAAGTTCCATACACGACCGGAAATCGAACCGGGTGTATATCGTAATCGACCTATCTGGATTGCTCATCCTGTATGCTATAAGTAGGTAAATAATATACACATTATTACGAAGTTTGTTAAAATCAGTCTCTGGGCTACAGCACGGTTATGTTACCGGTGAGAAAACTAAGGGTTTTTTTTTCCAATCCCAAGATAAAATTATCTTACAGTTACAGATATCGCATTACTTTTCTTCGCCGTATGAAAGGAAAGGAAGGGAAGAAGGAATTAATACACTAATACCTACACTAATGCTCAAAGCTGTCCTCAAGGCACGAAATTGTGAAGTGTAAAGATTTCATGAGTAGTAAAGTATACTGGCTACGTAATACTTATAACGGCGTCCCATGAGATGATAGTTATTTGTTATGCAAGGCTACAAAGTTGTTATTTGGCGCGAGAGCCTATATTGAAACCCGAGTTAGCTAGCGATGGATTCTAAAATTCTAAAGTAGGATCCTGAGCGTAACGAGGGATTCAAGGCCTCGAGACCCAAATAACTTTGATGCCGTGCGAAACACAATTTTTCACCTCACCGTAGCGAGGAAAACACTAGGTGCTATAAAAACAATTCCAATCGTGTGCGCGCAGTACCGCGACAGCTATACAACATTACTTTGCCACGCTAACGAATAAAATGGACTTTTGCGCGCAGATTTTGACCGACAAAGTATATAAAGCCTTTCCGAGCTGGTGAGGTGAAAAATATATTATTACTTAAACCACTTATTATTTCGCTAATAATTTAAATTTCCAAGCTCCTTAATTAGCCTCATCGACATATAAGTGTGTACCTACATTGTATAAATAAATATCAGAGGACAATCTCACACAAATTGACCTAGTCCCAAACTAAGCTCTAGGCTTGTATTGTATTATGGGTACTAGACAACGATAAACATACTTATATAAATTAATACATACTTAAATACATAGAAAATATCCAGGACTCAGGACCAAATACTCATGCTCACACACAAGTATTTGCCCATACCGGGATTCGAACCCGGGACCGCTAGCTTCGTAGGCAGGGTCACTACCAACTCGGCTAACCGCGTCGTCAAATAATCATCAAATAATAATCGTCGTGTATAATAGTGACGAGTGTTATTAAAGAAAAAAAAATAGACTCACATTAACTTTGATGTACTTATGAACTCCATATTTTATATCCGTGAGGCAGGTCGGAGGTTCCAAGCGGAGTTTCTGCGCCCAAGGATCGGAGAAAGGGTTCTTGATGAATCTCACTGCGAAATATCCCAAAGTGAGGAGACTGTAGAAAATAGTTAGCGCGTTGATGATTACAAAACGCTTGATGGTATCTAGGACGCTCATATTGAAGCGGGTCGCGTGCGGAGGCCGAGGCTCCGGCCGGCAAACTGACGCGACGCGGAAAACTGCTAGTCCTGTTAGGTTACACTGGTTATACCAACTCGCTTTTCAATTCGACAGCGAATTACTAAGCAGCGGCGCGTGCAAACTTGTCTCTTTATAACGCATTAATAGCTTGTATTTTGACTTTGGTTCGGTTGCAGCTTTCGTTGAAGATAGATAGGTACTCTACCAATTTAGTAGGATATTATGCAGCGTGTCTCATAAGTAGCACGACAAACTTAAGGGGGAGACAGGTGGTCGGGTTACCTACTAAATATAGAAAAATGACCTAAGCAAAAGCGTCACCATTTTCAAGATATTATGATTTTTCTGACTTTTTGAAATATGTACACCCGCACTAAGTTTTTCAATTGTAGTATGCGGAGTATATTGCATTTTATATTTGTTTTTATCGCAAAACAATCTGGAATAATTGTGTTATCATAAAAGTAATAGGTAGATTTTGTATTTCTTTTATTTAAAAATAAATTTTGCCTTTTCTATTTAACTTTTTCCAAGCTTTGACCTAGAGGTCACCAGTAGACTGGTGAAAAAAAATTACATGACCCAGCCCATTGGTTTAAAAACATTTTCGTTTAATAGATATTAAAAATGATTAACTGACTATCGTCTATTGTGATAAACTATTTATCATTAGTGGACTATTTTATCAATAGTTACTGTTTAATACCTTTTTGCATCTGATAACAACTATTCAAAATTGTTTTGCGATAAAAACAAATGTAAAATTTAATAAATTCCGAATACCACAACTGAGAAACTTAGTGCGGGTGTACATTTTTCAAAAAATCGTAAAAATCGAAATATCTCGATAATGGTGACACTTTTACAAAGGTAATTTTTCTATATTTGGTAGGTGACCCGTCCACCTGTCTCTCTCTTAAGTTTGTCGTGCTACTTACGGGACACCTGTGTAGGCAGGGTGCCGTACGTGCCTACGAGGCACTATCAGAATCTCATCAGCCAATAATTCATATATATATATATATATATATATATATATATATATATATATATATATATATATAATCTCCGGAACTACGGCTCCGATTTCAAAAATTATTTCACCAACATTTAGAATGGACTTTCAGGGTTAACATAGGCTAACTTAGACAATATTTTAACTTACGATACTTACTTACTCTCCAGTCTCCGCAGACGAAGTCGCAGGCGGAAACCTTAATTCATATCACCTGTTTTCCAACCGGAGTTTCTTCGGCATTTTCACGGAAAGCCATAAATATAAATAAATAGGGGTAGAAATTAAATATACTTATGTAACATTTCATGATTTTTTTTTTTTGATAGTCACGATAACAACAAGTTTAAGTAAAAATAATTCTTAAGTAGCAAACTGGTAAACAGGTACGGTTAATTCAAATTCTAACAATAGTTAGAAAGATATTTCATTAGACTTTCTAATGTTTTCTCTTCAAGTAAGCGCTGTTAATTAGTAAGATATAAGTAATTAAGTATAATTACGAAGTGACAATTATGTCATATGTATAATTGGAAAAGTTTTAATAATCTAGTACATAATATCTCGTGCCTAGAGTAAAACAAACTGCGCTCATATACGAGTATAAGGATTACCTTGCCAATAGAGAAAAGTTCGAGACAAGTTATTTAAGAATACCAAAACAACTGTTCCTAACGAACTTAAAAGCAACATATTGAAAAACACCTACAATCTTACAATATGAAGGTATTAAATTAACGTGACTCATTCCAACGAAACAAAGAAGAAGAATTGTGAAGCTTTATGATTAAATATCTAGATAACATTTTTGATATCATCAAATACTAATTAACAAAAGTAAGTCAAAAACATTTCAGTTAAAGTCACACTCCAATACTAACTCCTAGTCTCCTATACTTACTTACAGGACTTCCAGTTTCTTAATGGCTATCGGCAATCTTCGTTTTTCTATGACACGAGTGACAAATATACTGCCAGTTGCTAGTGCAAGCGTGATAACGATAGCCAGCCGAACGCTTCTGTTAAGGTGGACATTCACGGTCAGTTAAGGTGGACATTCACGGTCAATTAAACTGATCAGTTAACTGACGTACATCCAGAGGCTGACCTTGAGTTCGTATAATTTCAACTTAAGATTTCACATTCACGGTCAGTTTTTGGATGTACGTCAGTTCAACTGATCAGTTTAACTGACCGTGAATGTCCAACTTTAAACTGATCAGTTAACTGACGTACATCCAGAAGCTGACCTTTGACTATAATTTCAACTTGAGATTTCACATTCACGGTCAGTTTTTGGATGTACGTCAGTTCAACTGATCAGTTTAACTGACCGTGAATGTCCACCTTTAAGAACCTGGAAGTACTGTATGTCCGTTCTCAATATTTAAACCGTGTATAAATAAAACAAGGTTACTTCGGGTGGAAATTTGACATTTGCCACGTACAAAATCTGTCAAATTTTAACCCGGAGTATCAAAATCTATCCGCGGTTTGAATTGGGAACGGACATAACGCACCTTTAGAATTAAAGTGACCTAATTCCAAAATTTTTAGATTTTGAGTTAGGTCTCTATAATAGTAATTTTATTTTATGACTCAAAGTAGAAAACTCAACATTTTGTATTAGGTCACTTTAATTCTAAAGAAGTCAAGCTCGCCTGTCGTCGTACCGATGGCACCAAATTTAACCTTTAATATTGAACGCATTAAGATTGCTTATTAGGGCCTATAGATGCACACCGCAGTATTTTGCTTTGATGCCCATAGTAAATATACGTATACCTATTTCGTTAGAGGGCGTATCGCGCGTCATCTGCGCACTGCGCAGTCAGCTCCTATCTGCTCGTATAAAACACGCCTTGTGCATAGGCCCTTAAAAGCGCATCCAAGCTTGACTTGGACTGGACATGAGCTTGAGTTTATAATCAAAATATCTCAATCTAATAGTTTAATTATGTTGCGTTTCAAATGGACGGGCTGTTATTCTTAAATAACACGTCGACTTCAAGCCTGGGGTCGGGCGCGCCATCTGGCGGGCCGCTCCACGACTGGCAGTCACTTGAAACTGTCAACTCATAACTTGCTACAGACGCCGCGTCGCTGTGTGAGCCCGGCCATAAGTGAGCGTGAGCCTCGTCTTTTAGTCTCTCTTGTGTCTCCTTTTCAATTCTTTCCAATCGATCCATGGCGCTGTTGGCGTCACCTTCCTTTGGTCGCGCGTTAAAATCGATTTCAATGTCGATGCTGCAAATTATTTATACATCAAGAAAATAAGAAAACAATAAATGCTAATAAGTACTAACTTAGGGCCGTATTAATAAACTGCCCGTGATGCCCGTCTCAAGATACGTCTAAGTAGACGTCAATCCCTAGAAAACTGTCATTTTTGACGCAACATGAGACGGGCGTCTCGGCCAAGATCAGTTTATTAATACCGCCACATTGAAGATTGATGCCACACTGAAGTAGGGATTTGTAAAAATCAGATTTGAGTGTAGGTAGGTATAGCAGTGATGATCGAGGTACGTATTAATCCGGGTATTTCTGGGGATTCTACTGAGACCAAAAATACTTCGCACGAACAGCAACTGTTGTCTAGGATACAGACTATTACCTACAGATATTCGTTTTTCTAATCCCAATCAGAGCGGCTAGCAAATCTTGTATTTTCTCGCTTGTCGCCCAGTACATCTTTATCGTTACAGACAAGTTAGAAAGGCAGATCGAATGCAATAGCGCCACAATCACGCGTTAAAGTTCCAGTCTTAAAGAACTGCTTACAATTTCCTATAGCCACTTGCTTGCCCGGTGACTGAACTTACCCAGTTTCTTCCCTGAACTTGGCCCAGTCCTCGAGGGTGGGTGCGCGCGGAATCTCCGAGGCGATGGACCGACTAGCCTCTATCAGACCTCGCTCCACCACACTCGTTTCTTCCTCTGTAGCAAGATGTAAAATTTCCCTTAGCTAAAATATGTGCAATTAATATTCGATCTGTAATTTATATGAGGTTGCAAGGACTATAATCTTATAGTCCTTCATGACAAGTGGACCATATCTTTGTATAATTCTTGTTTAAACGCTGCTCATGCCGGTACTGATCGAGGGGTCTAAGGTGGTAGGTACCTAAGGGCGACACAGAATAAAGTCCGTCGGCCGATATTGGTCTATCAGTTGATCGTAGTAGAACACAGACTTGGTTAGGCTTATACATTTCTCCATAGATTTTGAACGGCAGGCCGCCTGACATACTGGTGGGACTGCAGGTAAACTGTTAGTCTGTGGGACCCTTTATAAACTTACGGTCTTATTCATAAAATATCCTTATAGTACACTACAAGTGTTCTCTAGCTAAAGTGTTCAACAAGCCTTGTTTGACGTTTTTAAAAAACATTATTCATAAACACATTACAAGCGTTCAATAACTGTAGTGCCGTTGTTTGACAGATTAGATTTGTTATGTTATCGTTCTGTGGATTTGGCAAAAAGACAAGCATCCACTCCCTACAAAAGCGAATTATAACAGATCACTTATTCCCGCGAACCAAGTGTGTTCCTTCAAATTGTTTGTTGCTACATTAGGTACTAGTACACTGGTTTCATTTTGTTTTAATTATATTATTATAATATTTTTCATTTCTTACACGTACATGCACATACAAAAATCACTATACTGATGTTTATTATTATTCTATTGTATATTTACAAAAAAATAATCGTGAATGTTTTTATATGGGCGTTCGTACTTACCGCCAGTCTTAGGATGACATGACATGACACACTTTGACGAAAACAGCTGATTAATTAGCTCCGCGCCATTTTGATTTTCCTTGTAAGGCTTGTTGAACCGTTGTAGTAGGGTCAAGGCAACTATAACTTATCAAGCCGTTGTAGTACACTTGTAGCATGCTTTAGCGTTGTTGTGCGTTTATGAATAACGATTTTCAGTACAGACACTTGTAGCATGCTACAAGCCTCCTATAAGTTTTTATGAATAAGACCGTAAGACCACATCCTGTTAATTAATATGTATTTTAGAATAATTCAAAAATCACGTGTAGTTGGAAAATAAACTCATAATATTAGACATAGATATTAAAACTTAATAGATAATAGCTAGTTACTTACTTAAACCATTAGTTTATATCTCCAGTTATCAGCGGAAAACCAACGCGCCGTGTATGGTCTACAGAACATTGTGATATTTGCAGTAGACTTAGAAGTAGGTAAGTTTGAAGAGCATATGCTAATGAATCGTTTTGTTGAGATATGTATTAAGTACGTTTATATTAAACTAGCTTTTTTTGCCCGCGACTTCTTCCGCGTAGAAGTCGTTTATGTATCCCTTGGGAATTATCAAATCTTCCAGGATAAAAAGTATATTGTGTGCTTATCTATGTAATAAACTATCTCTGTGCCAAAATGTAACCAAATCCGTTCAGCCGTTTAGGCGTGATTGAGTAACAAACATTCAAACATCTAAACATACAAACATAAAAACTTTCACATTTTATAATATAGTTTTTGCCTACGACTTCATCCGCGTAGAAGTCGTTTATCGCTGCTCTTACAGGAACTATCGATTTTTTTTGGGATAAAAAGTAGCCTATGAAATTTGGCACAGAGATAGATTATAGTCTGGAATAGCACTTCAGACTATATTAATCTATCTCTGTGCCAAATTTCATCCCCAGATCCGTTCAGCCGTTCTGGCGTGATTAAGTAACAAACATTCGTCCATCCATCCATACATCCGTCCATCCAAACTTTCTCATTTAAAATAGTAAACTGTAGCACAACGTAAAAAGATATCAATGGGACAACGCCCAAGCGAGTGCTATGCAGCTTGGGCTCGCTACCGCGCTATTCTCTCCGTGCGAACGTGTTAGTTAGACTAGACGACTCTAAGGAAGGGTATACATATATAGACTGTGATAGTAGTAAGATAATAGCAGTACGATTAGTAGGATAGTGGGATTAGTAGGATAAGCGGGTCGAGAGACTATCTTGGCATAAGTTATGTACATACTTAACCATTTTTGTCAAGATTGCAAAAAATATTCTTAATTTTAACATCCTTTTATTTCATAAAAGCGGGTTGATCTCTGTAATTTCAACAGTATCGCGCAGAAGATCAAGTGCCTTCGTATGAAAAACAACTGGACGTAGCTTAGGGAAAAGGATCAACCCACAAAGTAAATGTATTTAAATTTGAATTCTATTGCTGTCAATATTATGTCAAATTCTACAAGTGTGAAATGGTTGAATTGGATCCTTTTCCCTAAGCTATGTACGTCCAACTGTAACTTCGTAATTCCGATAAGAATTATTGAAATTAAATACTGTCGCGTTCGGAAAATGTGATAAGGCTAAGTTTATCTAGGATAGCGGTATTCGTATTGTGTACTGTAGGGTAGAGGTTGAGAAACTATAATGATGAACTTAATATGGCGATAAATGATGTCTCTAAATTGTCTATTTAAACAAAATGGCGTGGTTTCCCAGAGACTACTTTCGCATTTTTAGTATGGAAGTATGTATTAATAAACACAATGACAAAGTTTCTCGCCCATGATTACTTTAATGAAAACTCGCTTCGCCCTTAAACTCCTTCTATACGGTCGGGCGGTTGGGCCAACCGAGAAGGACGCAGCTATCTGTCAGAATGAGATAGTAATATTTACATCTCGTTCCTACAAATAGCTGCATCCCTCTCGGTTGGCCCAACCACCCGACCGTATAGAAGGGGTATGAGGTACTCGTTCTTTACCTCACGAAACATGCTTATTGGATGCATACTATACTTGACATTGATGCATGCGTGTTCAGATATTGTTTAGAGCACCCATGTGTTCCGATATATTTGACAGTGACTGTATACCTACATATATTATACCTACCTACCTACTTACTAGATTTATTTCGATTCTATGGAATTCGATTCGATTGTTTAAAGTCTCACTAATCACTAACCAAGCAAAGTACGCGCGCAACAGGTCGCTAGTCCTACCTAACCAAATTCGTACGGATTTTTAATTACCTCATGAATATGCCAATAAGACCATATTTGTTTTCTTAGAAAAGCGATGAAATGTACGAGTATCTAACCTACTCGTCGACCGTGCAAAGCCAAAGTTAAAGTCAAATATTTATTCAGTAAATTGGCCACATACGGGCTCTTTTACACGTCGTCAGTAATATAGAGTGGATAGCTACCAGCGCTTCGGACAAGACCATAATTGCGGAGAAGAAGCGCCGCAAGAAACTCATTTTAAGAAGGTCATTTTTTCCAATATAAAATACAATAATACTTAAAAGTAAGTTACATTACAAGGTAATAAAGTAACAAATATTAATTATTAGAACTAGCACAAATGAAAACATTACAAATGTAAGGTCAAATACGTTACACTAAATGTAATGACTAGGAGAACAACACGACGAGGTCTCTTCGTCAAAAGCCATAACTGGAATAATTAACTGAACAAGTCCTTGCAGACGTGAACAGACCGGACCCCACAATGCAATCATGCTTGCACGTCATCTGCTTGTCCAACTGTTACGTAGTACCTACTTCTCTATTTTTCTATTGCGTAGACATTGTCTTATCTTCCTAATCTGACGTCTATGATTTAAACTTATACCTTTTTATATAATCATCTGTATACATATATCCAAAAGTACGTTAGGTACCTACTGTACTTATATCTAGGATCTAGACACAAACTGGTTGCAGTAACTGCAACTGCAGCGCTGTAATATAGGTCACTTTCAACATTAATTTTATTAGTACCTACCTACGTAGTGAGCTTGACCGAGTCTATTCAAGCGTAATTTTCACATCCCGTTGCATTGGAAACTACGGTTTTCTTTTACAACAACAAAACTGATTAATTTGTAAAGGAATTAAAGTTTTCGGCAACTCTCTTTAGTCTGCTTTTAAGGAATTTGATAAATAAATATTGTTTGTCAATATGATGAGCACCTTCGTGTTAGTTTAAAGTTTCACCGCTCGGTGACAGCTATCAGCTATGTGTACTTATTTAGGTATGCAGGTACGTACTTACTTTCGTACTGTGTATAATGTTTGATTTCGTAGTTTCTATAATCATGTTTGTGCCAGAACAATAGAGACGTTTACTTTCTGTAGAGCTCTTTTACTGCCGACTTTTACGTACCTAAGTACCGGTAATTTGAGTAGGTACCCTATATACCGCTAATAAGAGGTTATCTATTGTTTGCCCGAAATTCATATGCTATAATTTCATTTGCCCGAATGTTTCGTTTACTAGAAAAGTAATTTGACATACTCTTGTTTTCCCGAACATTAGATGCCATAATAATACGAATGCCATAGGTACGTATTGTTTTCCATATTATTAAGTGGAATAATATTATATTATATATTGATATATATTATATTATTATACCTATGTGGGTAAAATTTACCTAATTCAAAGGCTTGTTTAACGTATGGTATTTATCAGTAGGTATATAGTGTTGGTAATCAGAATCACCATTTACATGGAATGATTATTTAAATTAATATTATGGGAAACCAAAATTCTGTCATTTGATTAATATAGTAAACAATGGCATACGAAATTATAAGAAATAACATTATGGCTTGAATATGATGGCAGACGAAATTTGGCCAAATGAAATTCTGGCAAGTAAAGGTAATATACCCTAATAAGGGCTAGAACTATAACATTGAATCTTTGAACATACTTAAGAATTCCTAAACTTTATCAAAAACCACTTCATACTTGACTCCCCAAGATTTAATTACTACCTAAGTACTTACCAAAAAATCACTTTCAGAACTCATAACTTTTAAACGGCTTAACAGATTTTCATCAAACCAAGCTAAGAACACTCAATTAGATAAGTCACATTTCTAACAAGAAAACTAAATCAAAATCGGTCCATCCGTTTAGGAGCTACGATTGCCACAGACAGAGATTCACAGATACACACACAGGGGTACACTACATAACTCCGAAGAGTCATAACTCCGAATTGATTGAAATCCCGAATTTTCATAATTGCCTATTTGACTAATGTCAAAATAAATTATTTTTACACTAGGTACCACTAAATCAATCTTTCGAAAATAACACGGAAAAACCTAGCTATAGTTTATTTTTGGAATTTAAACGATCTTTAACTCAACAAAAACTTTATAAAGGAACACCGAAAATTGTGACGTCACATTTTACTATTTTCATATTAACTTCATACTACCGGATTGTTTTGACGTTTCAATACTTTCAATAAAAGTTCAGTCAAATACCCAAATTCCGAATGCAATTTTTTTAAAGGAGGCTTAATTTTTTGATATAGCACATAAATTAAACCTAACCTAACCAACGTATAGCAATTTAAATATGTTTTTAATTTTAAATAGCTCCAGCATAACATAGATTTCGTAAAAGGGTGATTAAATGAAAATTCGGACAAATGAATATTCGGAAAAAAATATTTCGGAATATTTGGTTGTTCCCACACACACATGTAGGTACACGCCAAAGTTATAACACCCCTCTTTTTTACATCGGGGGTTAAAAACTAGGGGAAATCCTTGTGATAAATGTATTTCAAGCTCTCTACGTAACTGCAAATATGATGCAATCCCTTCAAATCGCAATGAAAGAAACATTTGAAGAAAGAAGAACTTGCTGTCTTTTGTGGGATGTAGGTACTATCAGCAACTGTGCCAGCACTGTGACACGGTTCCATGGTGGGTCAGGGTTCCATTTTGCCGGTTGCACGTAAACAATAAGTAAGTATATATATAAGTTACCAGATTGTCTCCGCGTGGTAGCGGAACGCCGCAGAGCTCTGGTTAGGTTCCCGCACACTGCGCCGCGTGAGGTCAGCCTGCTACCGCTGCACCGCCACTCCTCGTCTTAAGAAACACATTAATCATTATCATGATCGTCATCATCATCATCACCATCATTATCATCATCATCATCATCGTCATTATTATCGTTTGAACCATCAATTTAACCCCGAGATATCGTCTAGATATAGTCAGCATCACATAGGAGCAAGGAAAGCGGCCAAATATATCGCAACACATCTTTATTAGTATTACTATAGGAATAAGGATGTGTTGCGATATATTTGGCCATTTTGGCTGCTCCTATCTATTTGACGCTGACTGTACCTACTAGACATAGATCTCCACGGTGAACTCGCACTACGAACGGTCGCTCGATTGGCGCAGATTTGCTTTATGGGCCTACCACACGCGCAAGCTTCACCACAGTTTTACCTGCGCAAGCCAAAACTGAACACTTCGTGTCTATAGAGTTTTACCAACCACACGCTCCGTGTCCCGTGTACAAACCGGCCTGCGCAGGCAAAACTGTGGTGAAGCTTGCGCGTGTGGTAGGCGCTTTAGGCCAACCACAACACGTCCTGCCCTTCTGATACCCACGACTGCGGGCGGCGACGACGACTGACGCATTGTCTGTTGCCGCTGCCGCCCATTGCCGCTACTGTAGTAGAGGATAACGGTTATAGCGCATAAGGTCCCCGGGATGTATCTACACAGGTGTAAGGTTCACATAATGTCCCTGCCTGACTCATTCTTAAATTTCCCTTTTGCAAACAAAACGTCTCTAATACAAAATGTTCCCCTCGCAAAAATGCTATAATTATCACATTCGCAAAATATCTTTTTTGCAAAACATCCCGGGCCGTTCGCAAAATGTCTCTTTTGTCAAACATTTTTCTCGCTTAATTATTAATTCAATAAAAATATAATACAGGAATAAGTGAAGCTACGCTTACGCAGCAGGGCGGGTCGACCGATCGCCTCGCTTGAAACAAGCTCGTAAAACGGCAATGTGATATATCGCCCTCAAACCCTCGGCAAAAGCCACTCACCCATGAGCGTGTTGAGCACGAGCAGGCGGCTGGGCGGCGCGGGACGCGCGTCGTGCGCGGTGCGCGGGCGCGGGGGCAGCGCGGCGCGCGGCCGGGCGCCGGCGCCCTCCGTGGTGGCGGGCCGGCGCCGGCGCCCGCCCGCCGGCGCGCCGGCGTCCCCGTCCCCGCCTGCCTCCCCGAACTGACAAAACATGACTACAATTGGTTATCGATACAAACTCTATGGGCCGATCTCACAGGGCGATACTATCGCGGCGATAGTCTCGCGCGTGCCACTGAATTCGATACCAACTCTATGGGCCGATCTCACAGGGCAATACTATCGTGGCGATACTATATATAGGTAGGTACCTACTAGTAGGACGGACTCGCCTCGATTCTCTCGTCCGTGGAGATGGCGCCTAAGTTTTTTGAAAATTGGTTCCAATGTTCTAATTTTTAACTCTCGACCGAATAATGCAAGTGTTATATTATGTTTGGCTCTATCGGTCTGTGATCGCCTATGGCCCGAAAAATTGTTTATGAAGATGGTTCTAGGTATATCAGGGGTTATCACTTCTAGTAGGTACAAGTCTAGCCCTTACGGGATCTCGTACAGGATTTTTATTTTTTACTTAGACACATGGAGTACTGGAATGAGTCCAAAGATTAGTCGACCTAAATGGGGCTAAGTGAGCTGTTATCTAGCAGATTAAAAAGTTATAAGTTCAAGTGTAAATTGGCTACTGACAGATCGATCTAGGTATGATTATGATAGATCCTGTTGGCAACGCTTTGCAATCTTGAGGTAGTAAGTATAGTCCATGAGCCCCGAATTAGAAACTATTCTTACATCAAATATTTCCTTTGAAGGGCCGGGTTGTGGCTCGACAGGGGGCACGTCCGGGGTCATAGAAGCCGCCGTGGTGTCTTCGCCCTCACTCTCCGAATCTGAGCTCATCGTCGGTGGATTCAGTTCCGGCTCCAAGGAGTCTAGCAGTATTAGAAAAATAATAACTTTACTTTAACTAGGCAGCGGTAGCTACTTTCCATCGGGTTGCCTATCTTAAGCATAAGATAAAAAGAAAGATGTTGGTACCTAATTAGGATTACCAGGGGCACTAGAGCTATGATGGCATGAGCTCATAAATGCTACAAGTTGACTTTTGCAATGAAGTCTGCCGAGCCCTGCACCGGGCCCAATGTAAGGTCGGTGTATGCTCGATGCAGTCATACGTATGTACGACTATAGATATAAGAGAACTATGTAACCTTAGACGATAAACGAAAGCAGTCGTCTTAACATAATTTGCTAGATCTCTACAGTCGGTAACTTTCACAGAATGCTTTCCCATTTTCCTAAGTACCCTTTTTAACTCATTCCTTCTCCGTACCTTCCTCACTGCCGTTTAACGGGGTGTCATCCAGATTAATCAGCATAGGCAACGCCGACGCCACTTGAGCGCGGTAGTCCTCGCCGGCTGCCATCGGAGTTCCTCGAAGCACCAACGTACGTAGGGCACCGCAAACCCCCAGTGTCCACAGACGGCCTGATTCTGCTATCGGATTGCTAATAACCACATTTAAATCAGTAATATCTTAAATAATCTCATTAAAATTCATTACAATTTTTACATAGATAGGACAAAAAATGAATATCCGTAAATTATGTCTTGGATTCAACAGTGATAATAAATTTCGTTGCTTTTGACTTCTTGTCAAGAATTTGCTGACACACACCTACCTAATCGGGTACGCCCGCTGCGGCAGCCTAAACAGCCATAGTAGATATCGACGCTTGAAAGGAGAAATGGGATAAGCGACATTTTTGGTGATATTGAGTTATATATATCGTTGAAATCGGCTGATTTTTCCGCATCGAATGAGCTAGGTCTCGTGTTCATCTGACGACTTTGTTGTCGCTTATCCCATCGGTGATTTTGAGAAACACGGACAAATTTTGTTACTAAACGACGTAATTTTTGACTCATTTTTAGATGATGGAGGTTAGATAAAATGTGTTTTGATTAAATTGAGCTAAGATTTTTTTACTCATTTGTCAGGACAAATAACACTACACTTGGATAGTTTTGCTTTGTCGCGTCTAACCAGTGACTTGTCGTTTGTCTTTTTTTACTTGACTGTATATTCGATTTTATTTTCCATTGTGACTTTTTACCTACTACCTTCAGAAAGATATAAATTAGCTTAGATCAAATAACCTGATCAACCTTATCTGTTGTATTGCCGCTTATACTTATTTACCTAATTGCAGTTTATAAACCTTTGTCGCTTATCCTTATTTACTTATTTGCAGTTTATAAAATCTTTGTCGCTTATCCTTTTTTACCTGCAATAAGTTTTGAATACTCATGTCGCTTATCCCTATCTAATTGAATTTATGAAGTCGGTTATTACCAACATCCAAAAAAAAGTGTTGGTAACGCATTATTCTCGGACGCGACTAGACCGTGCAAACGCCATCTACCTAAATCGCTACGCTAGGAGACGTTGTCTAAGTCATACGCGGTCGTCGCATAGATAGAAAGTCCATCAATCAAGGGATTATCTAGGGCTTCTAATGTCGCTTTTCCGAGATCTTCCATGATTTTCCAATCTCGCTTACTGCTGAATTAGAAATGCGAGATCCTTCAAGATGGAAAATTAAAATTAAAATCCTTATTTTGTAAGTAGGCCCTGTAGACACTTTTACATGTCTGAGTCTACCAGCGATCCCCAAGATGAGACCACTGTTGAGAAGAAACGCCGCAAGAAACTCAACAGTTAGTCTTTTCTTTCAATTATCTCTTATTACTCGTATAAACTGGTAAATAAATAAATAATGGTATAAATTAAGCTAGCGTTATAGAAAACGATTTAATCAAATGACAATTAAAATAAGCAAGTTTGAAAATTATTAATATACGAAGTAGTATACGACACGTTGAGAATATTGTGTTTTTTACTAAAATATATCATGAATCCAAAGTAGTTTTTAAAGCCTGAAAAAAAGGTTGTAATAAAAAAATAAACATAACTTTTAACCATTGTTACTAAACAAACAGCTCATCAACTAACCAACTTATGGAGTTACGTAGAAATATTAAATTAAGACAAGTGACAAACAATTTAAGAGTAATTTCACTTATTGATGTAATTTAGGGCAATCTCTTATTTTATTAACCATTTTTCCCGAATGATTGTGATCTGAATGCAACACATAATAATTTATACGAGAGATTCATCCATAATTAGATAGTTTGTAGAAAACAATATGTAAACATTATTAAATCACGGCTACGAAAGTTACAGTTAAAGTACTTGTAAGTTTATACAATCTAAACAGTTAAGCCAACAGGTATGAATTTAGTTTTTTAGATTGTCGATTAGTTGGACTTTAGTGTCGAATTAACTTTGCAGTCAAAAAATTACCAGTTTTACAAAACAAAAAATCATAATTGTAAACTATTTAACTGTGGTTCATTTTTTGATAGACTATGTACGAGGGCGAATTGAAAAGTTTTGAACCTGACCTTCAAAATAAAGACTTTAATTATTATAACAATTTTATTTTTCTGCATAGTTTCCAAAACGATCTGTACACTTTTGCCATCTCGCCTCTAACTTCAGAATTCCATGCAATAAAAAAGAATATCCAAGATGCATTTATAGCTTCTTGTACTTTAATATTTGTTGATTTTTTTTGTCTTCATAAGCCTTTTTTTAGGTTGGGGAAAAGGTGATAATCGGAAGGGGCCAAATCCGGCGAATAGGGTGGATGCGGCAACAATCCAAACCCACAATTAAGTATGTACTTATTTGTGCGATTAATTTCGCTGCAGTGTGGACAGGAGCGTTGTCTTGTTGGAACAACACTTTCTTAGATAACATACCGGGCTTATTTATTTTTATTTCTTCATGCAGACGTTGTAAGAGGGTATAGTAATATTCAGCATTTATGATTTTACCCCTTTCAAGGTAATCGATCATTATGACCCCTCTGCAGTCCCAAAAAACTGAAGCCATCACCTTCTTGGCTGACAAAATGGCCTAAGCTCTTAGGAGATGATGACCTTGACCTTTTCCTTTGCTCGGACTGTGATTTTGACTCACATGTGCTGTGGTGGACCCGTCTCGTCCATGGTCGCGACTGAGAAAATCAAGATCAAGATTCAAGAATCAATCAATCAAGGTTAAGGATCACATTGAAATATTATAAATTCAAACAATCCTGTGATACTGTATGGCGTGTGCGTTTGTTTTCGGCTGAAAGCGGTCTAGGCACCCATTTGGCAGACACCTTAGAAAATCCAAGATCGTTGGTGATGATGTTCTGTGCTCGTTCATAAAAGATGGCTATTGCTTCCGCTATCTCTACGATCTTCAACCTTCTATCATTCATAATCATGTCTAGTATTTTATTGGCATTTTCTTCTGTAGTAGCCGTCAACGGCCTACCACGTCTAGGTTCTACTTGAACTGCTTCTCTGTCGCGTTTGAAATCCGCTACCCATCTTTATACAGTGGCATATGATGGGGCGGATTTCCCTAATGTCTGGGACATGTCTTCGAAAATATTCTTTTGTAAGTACTTGATTATTTACGGAACGTTGCTCAATTTTATCCATTATTATGGAAATCGCATACCTTGTTTAGTATTTCCGTCACAAATTTTAAAATTGTGACAGGAGAAAAACAAAAGATAATGCATAATAATGAGAAAACATGTGAAGATTGACACAATTTATTGATTAAAGACTGGCGTGTGTCAGTGTTATTTTTTGTTTTTAATTTCGGTTATCAACCTTAGGCTTAAAACTTTTCAATTCACTTACGTATATTAATACAATTATATTAAAATTAGGCCTACAGTGTGGTGGCAATATAATTAGAAACGCTTGCGATCTCTACGTACAACTGCCTAGAAATAACTATTGACTTATCGAATTTGACCAATAATAAAAAATACTAAGCTACTTATTCCACTATTAGTACTAAGTACTAATTATATTCCTAGTTATAATTTACTTTAAACTAAAAGCTAAGGTTTGAACTAATGTACAATAAACAAAAATGTGCTGACGCGTTCATAAAAAAATTCATACGTTGTATGAAAGCAAATATTAATCCTTATTTAATGAAAACAACGTTTTCAACAGGGATTAACTGTACATAATTGGTCAAGAACTTTTTGATTAGTTGTCATATTTGTAGTCATAAGAAATATTGTATGAAAATGCAAGCATTTCTATTAGTGTGGCTTCCACTGTAGGTAGGTATTATTATAAATATAATTGTATTAATATACACAATCTAACAAAAAAAAACTAATCTTACAATGTCATAAAATAGTCGTTTTTTTTTTTTTTTAGTTTTTAAATATATTTCGTTACAAAAAATAATGAAGAATCCCAAAAAGTACCATTTTTTCATATCAAATACTTTATAAAAAGGTATATTATTAAACGGGTCACTAATTTTTCCCAGAAGTGAATTAAGGTTTTATTTTAGCTTAAACCGCTTTTACGTTTTCAAGTTGCCCGTCTAAAAGCAGTCAGATAATTTATCCTGAATATATTTTTACACCTAGAATAAATATAGAGTTTTCTACCTCACCATCAAATTAGCATTATTTCTAGTTGGATAATTTTACTTGAATATGTTTTAGTATATTTTTTTGGTCAGACTCTTTTACCGAATTTATTTCTCGCTCAACATTTTGTTTAGACAATTTTACCTGAAACCATTTTAAAGACCAAATTGCGTAAGCGACACTAAAATCGAAACTAATGCATTTTTGGGCAAAATAATCAAAACATCATATAGAAAACAATAATATGTTAATTTATATAGGTTTCATTCAAAAATTGGTCTTGTAGAAAAATTTTGATGATTTTTGTTCGAAAATTTGCGCGGTTTTTTGGCTCTCCTGTAAAGTTTGCTCCGTGTCGCTTATCCCATTTCTCCTTTCAAGCGTCGATATGTACGTTGTACGTAGGTCCTAAGGTACTAAGATCGAAAAATCGACCTCATTTTGCTACTAAACCAACAATGTCTTGTGCGAAAGCGATATTGATAATTTATAAAATCGATGTAGCAATACGCACGCTCTTAGTACCCAATGCTATGCAGTCCGGCGCAATGAACTTAGAAAGCTATTGTAAAGTGCAATAACTACTCTCACTGCAGTGAAATTCACTCTGCGACCGCAAAAGCCTGAAGTGAAAGCCTAGACACGAACCATAGGAATAACTTACTTAGTCAAATTAAGTGTGTGTAGTTTCTGAAGCGCGGCCAAAGGGTGGAGATCCTGGAGCTTATTGTTAGCGGCGTGGAGTTCCCTCAGAGCACTGAGGCCCCAGACGCCGTCCAGACTGGTCAGGCCGCAGCGATTCACGCTCAGCATCTGATCAAGAAACTCTCGAGCGTGGCAAACATTTACTGTGATGAACTTTTCCTGGTGAAAATACCTCTCTATTCTGTCTCCTGACACCCCTTGAAATGGATTCGACGCATTATTTAATTACCTACGCGATTAAATATTTAAGAAATTCATACCCAGACGGAAATCGAGCCACGTGGCTCCTTACTATTTCCTTACTTTGAATTCCATACTTGAAATAAATAAATACCCTCGTCGTTTTCTCTGATGTTATTTTGCTTACACTGTTTATATCTAGGTACTCATTGGCGTTACTTTAAACTGATTGAACACGGGTAAGAAAGATTATCCACATACCCATGGTATAACTGGTTGGTTGACTGCCCTGTCCTTAGTACTGGTAGGATAGGTCCGTTTGGTACATAAATTATGACCGAAAGACAAACTGCCCAGAAATAAGAGGAGGATATTCATTATTATGACGAAGCCCGGGGTTTTACATTTCCAATAATTGCAACATTCGTCCACACGCCACGGATAAAAGTGACGAAACTTGAATTAATGTTATACTTACAGATGAGTTCTATAGGTCATATCATATTGCATAATTTGGTGTTTGCAAACATTTGTCATTATGAATCAGGAGCCTTAAAATCCTCGTTATAACTAGTCCCTAGAAAATGTTTATAAATCAACTAGCTTTTGCCCGCGACTCCGTCTGCGTAGAAGTCGTTTATCGGTACCCCACAGGAATTTGTAACATTTTCCCGGGTAAAAAGTGTTGTTACGTACGTGGGGGTAGGTAACTTATAGAAATGCACAATTAAACCGATAATTAAGAGTTAAGCTTTTGATCACCCAGTCCAAGACAATTCCAGATGGCCTTTCTAGAATAATCGACGTTCTTCGACCCGCCGTCGGGAATGTTCCAGTAGTCGTTGCTGGAATGTTCTATAGCTGTCTCTATCTCGTTTTTTGATCGCGACGATTCTGGAAGGTTCTCAGTATTGCTATCTCTTTCTAATCATGCTATCTCTTTCACTCTTTCTGGAAAATTCACCATATTTTCAAATGTACTTCAAAGGCCCATACCTAAGGGGTCCTGAAAACGCCTGAAAACGGGTTTTCAATTATGGCGTAATCTGGTAGAGGGTGGCCTGAAACGGCCTGAAAACATTTTTCAGGCGCCTGAAAACAACGGCAACTTGGTTGAAATTTTGATAAACTGGTATGTGATAGAGCTACCTCTGAAACGGCCTGAAAACATTTTTCAGGCGCCTGAAAACAACGGCAACTTGGTTGAAAGTTTGATAAACTGGTATGTGATAGAGCTACCTCTGAAACGGCCAGAAAACATTTATCAGGCGCCTGAAAACAACGGCAACTTGGTTGAAATGTTGATAAACTGGTATGTGATAGAGCTACCTCTGAAACGGACTGAAAACATGTTTCAGGCGCCTGAAAACAACGGCAACTTAATTGAAATTTTGATTATCTGGTATGTGGTAGAGCTACCTCTGAAACGACCTGAAAACATGTTTCAGGCGCCTGAAAACAACGGCAACTTAGTTGAAATTTTGATAAACTGGTATGTGATAGAGCTACCTCTGAAACGGCCTGAAAACATATTTCAGGCGCCTGAAAACAACGGCAACTTGGTTGAAATTTTGATAAACTGGTATGTGATAGAGCTACCTCTGAAACGGCCTGAAAACATTTTTCAGGCGCCTGAAAACAACGGCAACTTGGTTGAAATTTTGATAAATTGGTATGTGATAGAGCTACCTCTGAAACGGACTGAAAACATGTTTCAGGCGCCTGAAAACAACGGCAACTTGGTTGAAATGTTGATAAATTGGTATGTGATAGAGCTACCTCTGAAACGGCCTGAAAACATGTTTCAGGCGCCTGAAAACAACGGCAACTTAGTTGAAATTTTGAGAAACTGGTAAGTGATAGAGCTACCTCTGAAACGGCCTGAAAACATTTTTCAGGCGCCTGAAAACAACGGCAACTTGGTTGAAATTTTGATAAACTGGTATGTGATAGAGCTACCTCTGAAACGGACTGAAACGATGTTTCAGCCTGCTGAAAACGCTTCCAAAGCAGAAGTTGTTTATCGCTGCTCCCTCGGGACCTCCAATTTTCCGGAATAAAAATATCCTATGTCCTTCCCCGGGACTCAAACTATCTCCATACTAATAAATTGTATATACCTTACTTAAGAAATGATTGATTCCCCATACAAACTTCCAACCCCCTTTTCACTCTCTTAAGGGATGATTTCCGGGAGAAATAGTATCCTATGTCCTTTCCCGGGACTCAAACTATCTCCATACTAAATGTTATATACCTTACTGAAGAAATGACTGATTCCCCATACAAAGTTCCACCCCCCTTTTCACCCCCTTAAGGGATGATTTCCGGGATAAAAAATATCCTATGTCCTTTCCCAGGACTCCAACTATCTCCATACCAAATTTCATCTAAATCGGTTCAGCGGTTTAAGCGTGAAAAGGTAACAGACAGACAGACAGACAGACAGACAGACAGACAGACTCTCATTTATAATATTAGTATGGAAGTATGGATGTGTATAATCGCTTATTAGGCGAAATCCGCAGTACAAAGCAATTGAGCGTCACAAATGAGGTAATATAAGTATGTCATACAGACATTTCGGTACAAAGGCACGATTTAGGTAGCAGATATTTGACCTCCTTAATTTTATTTAGTAGTGAACTGACCCAGATAAGTTACCTACTACAAAATTCTAAAGATCCACAAGAATTTCGAGGAAGGTCATCTGGCAAAACCTTTTATTTGACTCGGGAAATGGCAAACAGTCCTCCTCCGAAATTAAATCCTGGATCTAGCCCCCTAGCTACGACGCTGTGTGCGTGCGCTTGTAATTAGGCTTTCGGATTGTCATTTTCGCAAATCCCGTGGATCCCGTATGTGTAGTCCCACATTTCTAGTAGCGCGCAAAACCCTGACTTTTCGAGATTGGATGCCCTGACATGTAATATAGCCTTGTGTCGCATATACGTAGGCGTAGTTGTGTGCCTGTCTGCTTGACAATGTTCTGGGTGCCAGCATTGACCTTCATGACATGCAATTCGGTTTCAGGCCGGGCTTATCCACAGATAGCGCGATTCTTTGCCTCAAGCAGACTGTACAGTATTATACAGCACGAGAAACGCCAGTATATGCCTGTTTTTTGGACCTGTCGAAGGCGTTTGATAGGGTGTCCTATGACGTAATGTGGCGAAAATTACAAAATGAGACGAAAGTGCCGCATGCTGTTACATCATTGCTTAGGTATTGGTACGGCAATCAATTGAACAGTGTTAAATGGGCGGGAGCCTCCTCGGACGTGTATAGGATGGAGTGCGGGGTGAGGCAAGGGGGGTTAACCTCACCGAAGATCTTCAACCTATATATGAACCAACTGATTGGGGAACTCAGCAGCAGCAGAGTCGGCTGTCACGTGGGTGGTACTTGTGTCAACAATATCAGTTACGCTGACGACATGGTGCTGCTGAGTCCCTCAATCGGCGCCCTGCGCAAACTCCTGCGCATTTGTGAGTCGTATGCGGAGGCCCACGGTCTCAGGTACAATGTGGCAAAGAGTGAGATCTTGCAGTTTAAGGCTGGCAGCAAGATATATAGGATGCCACCCATCAGTCTCTGTGGGATCCCTCTTAAGAGGGTGAATAAATTTAAGTACCTGGGGCATTGGGTGACGGATACAATGTCTGATGACGAGGATATTGAAAGGGAACGCAGAGCGCTGTGTGTGCGGTCCAATATGCTGGCCCGCAGATTTGGACGTTGTAGTGGGGAAGTCAAAATAGCATTATTTAAATCTTTTTGCCAAACCTTCTACACGTGCAGTCTGTGGGTTAAGTATACGCAGCGTGCATACAGCGCTCTGCGCGTCCAGTATAACGATGCGTTCCGGATGCTGTTCGGGCTGCCGCGGTGGTGCAGCGCTTCCGCTATGTTCGCCGAGGCGCAGACTGATAGCTTCTATTCAATAATCAGAAAGCGATGTGCCTCCCTCTTAAATAGGGTTCGCTCCAGCCCGAATAGCGTTCTGAGCACTCTGGCCCAGCGCTGGGACTCGCCGCTGCTGCAGCACTGGGTAAGCCTGCACGTTCCAGTAGCGGCGACGCCTCGTCGCTTTTGATGTGTGTTTTGGTCTTGCTTTTTGTGTGTTTTTTTTTTAGTGTTTTAACCTAACCGTAGAATTTAAGTTATTTAATGTATGTGTTATCGTATCTACTAACAAACTATGGATTATGTCCGAAATAAATGTTTTTGAATTTGAATTTTGAATTTGTACCTACCTTTAAGTGTACTAAGCCAATGCCGAGGTCCCGGAGCGAGGAGACGGCGCTGCCGTCCAGCGTGAGGCTGCCCAGCCGCGGCGCCAGCACGTGCAGACGACGCAGCCCCACCTGCTCAGCTACCACGCGTAACTTGGCCTCGCGGATGGTAAGCACCTCTTCATCTGTGCTGACGCCGCTAGATTGTTTCTAGTTAAGCAACGGAGCAATCAGGTGGAGCTGAATTACACACATAATTATTATCATCGCTACAAAGTGGGCTCGACCCAGGGGCTGGCTCGACGTCCGCGTGCCGCGAATCGCGTCATGCTATATGGAATTAGTGGAAACGATATCGAAATCGATATCAAAAATTAAGAGACTCCCACTTTGTTGTATGTAACTTCCGACATAGATTTTGTTCGAATAAAATATATATACCCTGTCTCACCCGGACCATAACTACAAATCGATTGACACCTCATGTATATTTATAAAATCGGATGAGTAGTTTAGGCGCAAAAGTGGAACATCCGTAAATACAATCATACACGACTGCTAAAATCATTACCCTTCCTTTTGGCTTTACCGTAGTCGGGTAAAAATTGATTGCCGTGCGTTAGTCTCGCAAAAACTTTAGAATAATAACAAATAATAATAATCCAGCCTATACACGTCCCACTGCTGGGCACAGGCCTCCACTCACAATGAGAGGTTTGGGCTATAGTTCCCACGCGGGCCCAGTGCGGATTGGGAACTTCGCACACACCGTCAAATTGCTTTGCAGGTGTGTGCAGGTTTCCTCACGATGTTTTCCTTCACCGAAAAGCTCATGGTAAATTTACAAATTATATTTCGCACATAAATTCCGAAAAACTTAGAGGTGCGAGCCCGGGTTTGAACCCTCGACCCTCTGCTTAAGAGTCGGCAGGTCAAACCATTAGGCTACCACGGCTATCTAAACTTTAACCCCCTTACTAATAAACGTTGAGTAACGGCTGAGTAGTTATACAATGCTTTGTCCTTATCTGTCGAATTCAAATGTCACAATGACAGATAAGGACAAAGCATTGTATAACTACTCAGCCGTTACTCAACGTTTATTAGTAAGGGGGTTAAACTTTAAAAACTTTAGAATGGCTCGACCGATTTGAATAATTTTATTTTTGTTTTGTTCGTCTCAATACTGGGTGGTTTAGAAAAATAGAAAACTAGGAAAGACTCAAAGGAACAGGCGAAAAATGGAAAAAAAAGTGGTACCTACGAAGTATTTATTTGAATAAAGCATTTTGAAAATACATATTTTGCATTTAGTATTTAAAATAAGTACTAAAAGCAAAACTATTTTGTATTTTGCATTTTAAATAGTAAATCAAAAAAGTATTAGCATTTTGTATTTAAATACTTATTTTTTAAACTAACCCCCTTACTAATAAACGTTGAGTAACGGCTGAGTAGTTATACAATGCTTTGTCTTTATCTGTCGAATTCAAATGTCACAATGACAGATAAGGACAAAGCATTGTATAACTACTCAGCCGTTACTCAACGTTTATTAGTAAGGGGGTAAGTATTTGTACATCTCTGCCTATTTGCTATTCGAATCCCTCTCTTCTTGGCTTGCAAAATGAGTTTCTTTCGATACCTTTCATATGCGGGAGGTGAAAAAAATACCAAGTTCTAGTTTCACCGATTATGGTATATAGTCCAAAAAATTATCAAAAAAAAATACAAAAAGATATCAATGATCCTAAGCATACGCGAAGTTAATCCTCATTTATTTTACTTACTACATTTTCACAATAGATGGCGCTCACGTCAAACCATATTTTCGTGCAATTTTTAATATGGGTACTACAGATAGGTACTTATATAAAGGTGGAACTTTTTAGTACTTATTCCTATTAAGTAGGGAAACCAACTATTAAGCCCAGATTTGTGTGTCTGGCCAGTTTGTTGTGTGTTTAGCTAAATCATTGTCAAGGTTACATTGTTACTAGGTAGTTACTAATAAGCTGTGTTGACACGCTCAAAGTCTGCTTTGACACAGTACCACAGTACACAGGCGATCAAAGCGCTGATTGCTATTTTGAACTAGTTACCAGTAACTCGATAAGCGTCAAATCGCGCGGTATCACGATGCGGCGGTAGCCCGGCAGTCGACGCTCCAGCTCCTCTTGCCCGCCCGGCTGTTCTGGTTCCGGAGGCGCCATAGCAAGAGCCCTACGCAGAAATAAAACTCCAACTAAGCATAAACTAGCAAGAAAATTAATGTTTCATGACAGTACAGTACTAGGTAAGTGCCTACCTAAATAATGGGGTAGGTCGTATATTCCTTTCCAGTGAACTGGAACTTGAAATTTCGGATGGCGATGGCGATGGTCCTACGCTTGGTGTCTGAGGCGCGCTGCCAAGCTCGACGCATGGCGCTTCCCACCCTGGCATCTTGGCTTGACTCTGTAGGTATCCAGTCATCAATTAGTAAGTAATTGTTTTAATATAATCGGTTACAACTCACGTTTATAAACCAGAACTATTATATTAAATCATGTTCACGTTAGTTTAGAAAATTGTTATGAATGATAACAATAGGTACAATAGGTACAAAGCAAAGAGTTCGTGATTACGTCAAGTCTAGTCGTGCACGTAAGCCATTTTTAGCTCAAAAGTCTAACTAAACTTACAAGTACTTACGTTTTTTTATTTAAAATGAATCAAATTACAAAATTCTGCAAATTGCTGATTTTAGCAAATTATATGGTTTTATTTGTTTTCAAAATAACTACCAACGTTTATGCGTTGCCATGGTGACAGTAAATGTATCAATGTATGTTGCGTTTTAAAGAAATTAATTTGGTTTCATTGAAAATCTAATTATCAGACAAAATAAATATGTTCGTTTCAGTAGGTATATTATTTGAGAACTTATTAAAATAACAAATTGATACTTCTTCTTCTTCTTTAGTTATAATATGTGGCACGAAAACCAAAAACAAAACGCAGCGTTGCTTTTAAAAAAAATATCTGTCAACGTCAAAAATTTAGCGCGTAAATGAATTGTCAGTGTAAACGAAAGTCGAAACGTGTATACATACAATACAATTCAAGAAAATTGAATTCATTTAATAATTCTAGGCTGTCATTATTTCTTTGATAGCTCTACATATATTGAACACTTTCTATATAAGCTTTATAGTTGCCTATTCCGCTCCATTATGGAAACCAACGGCTTCACCGAGCACCATGATGAGTATCAGTACATGAGGATTGTTAAGCAAGTAATTGATACCGGTAAGATTTTATTTATATTGCTTATGATCTCCTGATTGAGCAGATGAAGCGGCTTTTTCTACTTATTCTTGATGAAGGTATATTATTAATAATTGTACATTTTAGGTGATAAAAGGGTTGATAGAACCGGTGTTGGTACTTTGTCAATATTTGGAGCCATGCAACGATATTCCCTTAAAAAGAATACTTTGCCATTACTTACTACAAAGAGAGTTTTCTACAGAGGCGTTATTGAAGAACTGCTCTGGATGATATCAGGCTCTACAGATGCTAAAACGCTGGCTGCTAAAAAGGTTCACATTTGGGATGCTAATGGATCAAGGTCTTTTCTTGATAACTTGGGTTTTAAAGAAAGAGAAGAAGGTATGTTATAATAATACTTACACAAACAACCCGTCACTCTAGATGTATCCTTACCTATATCCTGTATCTTCACATAATGTATCCTTTACTCCTAAAGCTTTTTAAGATAAAAGTTGTGTTATAATTTATGTTATAATTATGTTCCATTTATTAGGCAACAAGATGTACTAATTTTGCATACATTTTTGGAGGTTTGGCGGCAGTGAATGTGTTAACTTACCCATTCAATTAGGTTAGGAGTGTATCCAAAATATTTATTTTTGTTATCTCCTACAGGTGACCTAGGTCCTGTGTATGGGTTTCAATGGAGACACAGTGGTGCTCAGTATGTGGACTGCAAAACAGATTATTCAGGGCAGGGAATTGACCAACTACAGAATGTCATTGACACTATAAAGTAAGATTACTTAACACATTCCCTTCTGGCCATATAAGCATTTTCCTCTCTCTCACCCAGTGCCTTGAATGTGTATGTGCAGCATATAAAACAAAAGATGCAGCACAAAGCACACAGGGACCACAGCAAGACCACACACAACAACCAACACCAAACCAGGTTGCAGGGACCGGAACCACTTTCTGTGAAAATACACTTTTGATCGGTTATTTGACAGGCTTGTTTTTAAAAACTCCATAACTGTGGTAAACATATCGTCGGCTAGCCGCAATAAAAATCTTAATCAATCGATATAACTATTTTCAGTTTTTGATACTGGATTGACCGGTATCAAAAACCCTTAAAACGCTTGCCACTTTTAAAGAGGTTTTAAAAGCTATTTCAATCTCTGCGCCCAATTCCTACAACTTATTATTTCACAACCTAACAGAATGGTTTGCGGTAGGTAGGCGCACGCGGCGAGGCGAGCCGCACGTGATCGCCACGTCAAACAATAGTAAACCTTATGCCATTCACGCAAAATCATCAAAATGTTCGCCCAAATGCGCGGGAAAGAAACAACAATCAATAGGATTAATACCCCTTCTACACGATCGGGCGGTTGGGCCAACCGAGAGGGACGCAGCTATCTGTAAGAACAGGGCCGGATTTAGAAGTCTGGAGGCCCTGGGAAAACAAAGAAGCGGAGGCCCCTAATTATTTTCCTAATAGATTTAACGATTTTTTCAACTTGGATGTTTTTTTTTTTTTTTAAATACTCATTGTGGGGGCCCCCCATTTGTGGAGGCCTCAGGGCGGTAGCCCCGGTTGCCCGCCCCTAAATCCGGCCCTGTGTAAGAACGAGACGTATATATATTATATCTCATTCTGACAGATAGCTTAATGTTTCAAAACATGCTAGAAGTGTCTGTTTACTATAACTTGACATTTACTTTGACTTATTTCGAAACAGGCATCTTACGGCCGCACTCAGAGACGTCAATTAAGTTTTAAGTTTCATTAAAGTAGCTGTTGTCACTTTCTTTGCTATAGCAATAGAATAAGACGCAGCTACTTTAATGAAACTTAAAAATGAATTGACGTCTCTGAGTGCGGCAGTTATTGCCCTATACTATAAAATTAATGTTAACAATACATACAATTATACAATAACAACGAGGGTAAAGCCAATGTAGAACAAGGGACTAACCATAGCAAACGCTTCGGGCGCAGCGGATTCAATTTTGGATGAAGTTGTTCGTGACGAAACATAGCAAGTGCCCGATCCGCCGCCGCGAAAGGAGCCGAGGCGCTCGTGCTTTTGCTTTTGTTGTTTTCTCCATAGCAAAAAAATTATAATTACGGATACTCCAGTTAACATGTCAGTTCAAAGTCTTGCACCAAAATGTCGACACCCGCGCCGGCGCGCAATGTACGCGTACCGGGCGCGCGCCCTCCTATCTTTTTAGCGTTTGATACGCAGCGCCTGGAACGCGCGCCTCGGGGGCTTGCTATAGTTAGTCCCTAAGAGCCCAGGTTACTAATGCGGCCCTTGATTTATCCTCTGAACTAAACTTTTAACAGTGCTTACAGACATTTTCTACGAGATGAAGTAATCTGACACACTTCATGAGTCGTTTTTTGCGAAAGTAAACAGATAATTTAAACAAAATTTGTTTTAATAATCATGCTTGAATATATTTAATTTTGTTATAATAATTACACAAGTCAGCACATTTGTTTTTACAACTAAAATGGCTATTATTGAAGTAAAGTAAATATGAACTGTCAGTTTACTTTGTCTAATAAAAAATATGACTAGTTTGGTGAGTATGTATTTTGTAGTTCAATGATACCCTTTGTTCATATTATTTAATAAGACTTGATTTGTTAAACTTTATAATATAGCAATAAAGACTTTACACGTGTACTTATATTTTCCGTTTCAGAAAAAATCCAGCTGACAGAAGAATGCTAATGTGTGCTTGGAATCCTTCTGACCTTGGCAACATGGCCCTGCCTCCATGTCACTGCTTGGCACAGTTCCATGTTGCCAATGGAAAACTGTCCTGTCTCTTATACCAGAGGAGTGCTGACATGGGCCTAGGAGTACCATTCAACATAGCCAGTTATGCCTTGTTGACCCATATGATTGCACATGTTACAGGACTTGAGGTATATATGTACATATTCCTTTTTTTTTCACATAAAATTAGGTTACGTTTTTTGGTCTCTTCACTAGTGGTATCTAATATTATAAAGAGAAAAACTACTTAACTAATTTTTAACTAGAAAACTACATGCTGTATTTTTTATTATTAGAGATCCCTATGAAAATGACAATAATGTAATCCAAGGTATCAAAAATTTGCCTATAAGTCATTATTTGGCGTTCTTATTCTTATTCTTAAAAAAAACCCTGAGGTTATATGTCTAACTATTATGTTACAATAAGTTTTATGCAATTTATGAACTCTGGAACCAAGCCGATTTTAATAATTCTTTCACAATTAGAAAACTACATTCTCCAGAAGTAACATATATAGCGAGGGCGGAAAACTAATAACAGACTTGTATTACAGAAAATACCTAATTTACTTACACTCTTTTCAGGCTGGAGAATTTGTGCACACAACTGGTGACACTCACGTTTATCTTAATCACATTGAGCCACTTAAAGTCCAATTGGAGAGGCAGCCTAGGCCATTCCCCACATTAGAGTTTGCTTGTCAAGTCAACTCTATTGATGACTTTAAGTATGAACATTTTATTATAAAGGACTACAACCCACATCCAAAAATAGATATGGAGATGGCCGTGTAAAATTGTTTGTCAAGTATTATGAAACAGTATGTAGGTATGTATAACAAAATAAAGTATTTCGGAGCACTTATCGTTGTTAGTTTGGTTTGGTGGTATAAATATAAAACAGATCAATAAATAATTTTGAATAATTTATTGCTTCCAATTGTACTCCTTACATGTTAAATGTCTACAAATAAAATCCCCATTTTGTATGTTACGTAATCTAATGGCAATGCAGTTTTGTAAATAAGAAATAAGTGATGTTATTTAAACACTTACATTTACAATGTTTTGTAGAATTTTCAATAATATCTAACAAATTCATATTCTTTGTCATCTTACAGCTATTTAACAACTGGAGACATGTACAATGTACATTACCTATTCCTAAGCAACTTATTTGTACATATGGATCAACTAATTCACATTTCGTTAATATTGCCCAATTCAAATTGATATTTCATAACATTTAAAATAACATACTGCTTAAATATCGAAAAAAATGCAGCATTGACCTAAAAATATAAATAAAAAGAGCTCAATATAAATAAAGGAAACTACTTACAGTAAATAATAGACAAGGACTGAGTAAATTGTAACTGATGAAATGTGATGTATAAATAAATGAAAATTAAGTAAAAAACTTTGTGACGGTCTGCAAGCCATTCTAATCATCAACACATCTGGTCATCTTGTGGCATCTGAAAAAATAATGATGAATAGCGATTACCTCTGAATAGGTATTTGTTTATGAATATCATTATATTTGATGGCAACTTAATAAACACTAGAAAAAAGGTGCAAAAGCACTAGTCCAATACAATCTTATATTAGTTACATTGCATCTGTACTAACATTATAAATGTAAAAGTAACTGTCTGTTTGTTACGCTTTCACGGCTAAACCGCTGAACCGATTTCGATGAAATGGTGGCATGGTGATAGTTTGAATCCTTGGGAAGGACATAGAATACTTTTTATCTTTTACACGGACGAAGTCGCGGGCAAAAGCTAGTGTCACATAATATGCTAATAATATTTCTTCACCTGAGTTACATTAGGTGTTCCAGCGTCCTCAGCTCTACTACTAGGGACGGGTAGGGCAGCTAGTTGCTCCACTAAGGCCATTGTCATCTCGGATTCTACCGTTATTTCCACCCAAAGTGTATCTGGAACATTGCGGTAAAAGATACACAACAAAGATCATTCTCCAATTCTTTAGTGAAGAGTTTTAAAGTGCTTTTTCCTCCGAGGAACTGGTAGTCAGATAACAAAATAACTCAATTCAGAAATAGCCCAAACTATCTTTATTTTGAAAATATTACGCATTTACATCAATGTATTGGTGACAGGGAATAGTTTGATTTCCCATGCAGCCTACTAACTGAATAAATAATATCTTTTATATTTTTTTTTATTGATTTACTAACGACATTGTATGCAAACAGTTTTCCTGTGATTTGCAATAAAAAAAGACATACCATACTTAAAATTTACTCACCTCCTATTTGGTCTCCTTTATCAGTCACTAAATGGAAATATCCTCTGTGTGTACCGGGTTTACTAGGTGCTACTAATTTTAATGTGACTGTAGTGGAATGTCCGGGAGGAAGTGGGGGCACATATACCGGCGCAGCGCCCATGGGTTCCCCTCCGGCTTGAATCAGTCTACAGCTCCCTGGCCATCCCTCAGCCCCAGTGTTGGCAATACTCCAATTTTGTTCAAAACTGTAACAAAAAATGACTGTTTAAGTTTTATGGTTATGACACAAGATATTAGTCATACAATATGTAAAACAAACAAAGACTTTGTTTTGTTGATTTTATTTATGTTACCATATGAATGTCTATTTCTTTGTCCATGAAGTTAAGGGAAGAAAGAGACAACCTATCATTATAGACGATGTTGAATATATTATTCATTGAAATTTAATTGCACTACAGATGGCAACTTAATTGCTATACCAGTCAACCTGTAGTCCGAACAGTAAAAAAAGGTTAATATAAATTATTTTTTTAATTGATTCTCAAATTTGTAATTTTGTTGTTTTTTTTTTTAAATTAGCCGCTGAGCTCAATCTTTCCATGTTGATATATTTCTACAACAACTACATACAAATATATTTACCACTATTTCCCTCTTTTTTATTCATCTGATAGTCTACAGGGTCATCAGTGAGATGAACTTCATTATACTCTGATACGGAGTTTGCCTTTTAGTTGTCTTTAAAACTCTTTTTTTTTTTTTCAAAAATGCCATGGTAGCCTAATGGTTTGACCTGCCGACTCTTAAGCAGAGGGTCGTGGGTTCGAATCCGGGCTCGCACCTCTTAAGTTTTTCGGAACTTATGTGCGAAATATAAATTATAAATTTACCATGAGCCTTTCGGTGAAGGAAAACATCGTGAGGAAACTTGCACACAACTGCACACACCTGCAAAGCAATTTGACGGTGTGTGCGAAGTTCCCAATCCGCACTGGGCCCGCGTGGGAACTATAGCCCGAACCCTCTCATTGTGAGTGGAGGCCTGTGCCCAGCAGTGGGACGTATATAGGCCGGATTAAAAAACTCTTTTCATTATAGTAGTTATTTGTGATAACCCCCTTCTTAGTTATGTTCGACATTCTATTATAGTTTTTAGAGATATGTAATGTCATGAAGAAGTAGATACACAAGTGACAACACAGCCGTAAAAGCAATTTTTATGGCAATTCATAGCTCTATCAACATTAAGTCTTTTGATTTATCCTCATACACTAGAACAAGCCGTCCATAGATATTTCTAAATTGCTAATCAACAATGTTTCTTGTAAATCAAGTGTTATTTTCTCAAATCTTCTAAATATTTTTAGCTCATCGAGATTCTACAAGAATGCTAAATGGAGAAACACAAAGTTTTTGTAATCTGTTTAGACTTATAAAAATTTCAAAGAAATAACAACAATGGTGCAATACAAGTTTAAAGATTGGGTGTTTTTAAATCTTTATTCATATTTTGAAATAAAGTTAAGAGGTGAGTGCTGTCCTTTGGTGACACACTATAAATTAGTTTCTCCATCCATTTCTTAAGTGTCAATTTGTTTACAATCTTTATCTTAGTCATACAAACTATAACACTTTCCCTGTCCCATGACATGCGTCACATAATGAGCTATGAATGATGTTTGCTATACCAAAATACTTACCAAGCTCCTGGCCCAACAACTGTGGGATTCAATTGAGCAGCAGTCAATGACATTGATGGAAGCTTCTGTGGTAAAGTATAATCTAAGTAACAACATATTGCTGTTTGTAGGTTCCTGAAACATTTACGTGATAATACTTTTGTGACAATGTAAACAAAGACATTGATACTCATCAAAATTATGTGTGATTCTCAACTTCCAAACTGCTCACCCAAATTTAGTCATAATTAAATTATTAAAATACTACAAAATCATAGTTAAATAATTACCAATTGCTCATATCCAAGAAGAAACTAGCCGTATTATGAGTCAAACTGGGGCCCAGAAGTCTCTGCATTTGACCTATAAGCTCTTCCCTGTCAGTGGTGTTCATACAGCTAAACTGAAGAAGTAAATTTTGATCTATCTCCCCAACGTTTTGGGGAGTTGTCATAGAGGACCCATCAATATCCATAATTACTAAGGGACTACGTGCAACCTGTTTCGTAAATATTACACCAATTCACAGAATATTACCATGCCTTTTGTTTATGTTTGTCAGCTGATTTTCTCGTCGCGCAATTCAATTAGGCACAGATTTTTTTGTTATTGCTGTAGCGTTTTAACAAATTATAACAATTATCACTAGGACCAACCATTCACAACTAAAATTTAGAACAAGAAAAATGTAAGAAGTAGTGAATCTCGCTCGAATCACGTCATTATTTATCATGTCATGTCTGGTCATGTCAATTTCACCACAGAAAGTAATACATAAGTAAGGCGCGTCACAGACGGAGCTATAATATATGTATATTAATATTTTCCGTAATAATATAATATATACTATAGCTGCGTGTGTGGACTCTGTCAACTAGTGCTGAAAATATGTCTTAAGATGCCTTGCTATGATATATATTAATATACCAAAACATATATTATAGCTCCGTGTGTGACGCGCTTAATGCGAAAAAAGAGTAAATAAAATGTAGTAGACCTCAGTTACTGACAAAGAGTACATTATAATATAGGAGGATAAAGATATCACTATTCAACGGCTCAACGCCATCTAACGCAAATTCCCGTAACTACTATTAGGACCATCTATTACCATACCTATAATATCAAGGACCAATACCAGCCCTGCTGTACCACTGGCAGTGGCCCACTGCTACAGCTTTTTTGAAACTAGAATTGAAAGTTGTTTTCAGCTATTATAGCCTTTCTAAATATTGCCATCTAGTGCAAATTGACGGAACTAAAAATAGACATTGGCGTCCATACAAAACGGATTGTTCGAAGAGAAAGCACCGTGTTTACTGAGGTATCCATAGAGTACATTGAATATGACATACCCTTATAATCTGTGACCTCTTAGTCGTCTGTGTCTGTGACATAACATTTGAGGTTATGTGCGAAGTTTAAATGTGTATTACCTATTTTTATGAGCAAAAATATTTGAATCGAACAGAATTGAATAAAACATTGCAGTTAAGTTAAACGTATTCGAAAAAGAAATCTTTATTGTAATGAGTGTTCAAGAATTTAATTGCTTAGCACATAATTGTTCAAAGTAACTATATCAGAAGGTAACATGCAAAGTCGAGAGAAAAGTTTACATCGCTGTATTCATGATGGTTGCAATTCCGTTTTTAATAGACCTTATAGATTAGCACAACATGTGCTCGTTCATAATAATGTTGTAAGTGTTTACAATAACTACGAATTCATTCATTTGTTATTCGAACCCGTATTTAAAGTTTCCTCCCGATTTCAGAAAGCTTTTCCGTGTCCTGAAAACAAGTGTACTAAGGCTTACACAAATAAAAGTCACTTAGATAGGCATATAAAAAGCGTACACAAAGTTCCTGATAATGATATGATTTACAGGTAACATGTTATATTTTGTTTTGGTATAGTAAAACCATGAAACCATGTTTTTAATTATTTTTTATTTCTTTATAGTTGTCCAACATGTTTCAAAAGGTATGCAAACAGACAAAATTTGAAGAGGCACATTAATCTGCATCACAGGCTCAAAATACCATTCTTATGTGATATATGCAAATTAACTTTTCTGAAAAAGCATCAGCTGACTGCTCATATGTACCAGCACACTGGTATTAAATCATTCAGGTATTTTCATTACTGCTTACTGTAGAAATCTCAAGCAATGCTATAAATAAATAATAGTGTGTAATATAATATCTTTACTCAATTGATTTTAACACTTACCATACTTAGGGCCATTTGCAGGAAAAAAATTAATCTAGATTTAAGTCTATAACTTGATTTAACTTTTTCTTGCAAGTGGCCCTTAACACCTTGACTGTCATGTAGTGCTACGCTCGTAACTGATTCCAGCATTTTTCCACTTTGTAGCAAAAACTGCCTACAAACACAGAACCCGCCTAGCGGGTTCCTGGCAGTCAAAGTCTTAATAGTTACCTACTTAACTCTCCTTTGTGTTTCTCCATTTAGCATTAATGTAAAAGAATCTCGATGAGCTAAAATATATTTAGAAGAAAAGATTTGAGAAAATAACACTTGTTTAAGTATATACTTAAACTTATTAGGTCAGAACTCTACATAACATATGTCAGTCAGTTTGTCCAATAGCCTTGGTAATGTTGTATTTAATAATCTATTCAATTTTATGAGACAATTTGTTGTATGTTTTTTTACTGTTGTTTGAAACACTGTAATATCATTGTTGTTTTCCAAATAAATAAATAAATATATCAACAATGTAAAATTTAATAATAAGTAACATTTTTTTAATCATTTACCTTTTATGATTTGCAGCTGCAACATTTGTCACAAAGAATTTGTAAGTCTCAGTGAAAAGAAGAAACATGCCCGTTCCCATAAGACTTACACCTGTCTGCAGTGCCCTCTTAACTTTAACCTGTGGTCCAAATATCAGAAGCACATAAAGTCTGACCACATGGGCAGAGGTAAAATCAATTTTAAATTACACTTCTTAAACCTAATTAAAAACATGATTCACAATCTTACCTAGCATCTATATAATCTGTCATCATTTTACATAATTTACTTTGTTTTCATTATTATTACCCAATTGATCAGTTTCTCTTTTTCCAGAATTTATTTGCCATGATTGCAACAGATATTTCAAGTTAAGAAGTCATATCATTCGGCATGTGAAAACACATTTCCAAATTGTAATTAAAAAGTTTTCTTGTCCGTATGACAAATGTGAAAGGTAATTTACATGTGATAAAAGCTGTGCTTGATGTATTAAGTTACTTCAGTAGACTTGTAGACTGATTATCAATGTTTTAAAAATTTCAGAGTTTATTCAAGAAACAGTAACTTGAGACAACATATTCTAATGAAGCATGAAAGGATAACCTATAACTGTAATATCTGTGGAGCCGAGTTATGTACTAAGGTAACATCAGAATTACATATAATTTGATAAAAATTACCAAACATGTAACTAAACAATTTACTATTATTATATTACTCCATAAGAATCCCAGAATGTTGAAAATTGTACTGGGTCATATTAACAATTTATGAACTTTACCTTCATTTTCATATTGGACCAAACAAAGTGAGGTCAACTGATATGGCATTCATATTATGTTTGTTTGTTTTTTCGATGCTAACTTGGGTATCTTTAATCCACATCATTTATAGATTTATTCTATAATAAGTAGGTAGATACTATTTGAACTTAGATATTGATAGGTATAATATTCCACTAAAACTAAACTGTTAGAAAACAACCTTTATCCATCTTAATTTGTTTTTAGGCTAAATTAACACAGCATATGAATCTGCATGCCCAACCTGTTAAGAAAAACAAACTACCGAAAACTAAATTAACTGGGCGCAAGGAGAGAAAAGACGTAGGAACTCTGAAAATCTCTACAGCTCGTAAATTAGCAGGAATCCCTCAAGATTATCAACCTGGAATCATTGATGTAGCATTTTGAAAATATGTAACCGTTATTTTATTTAAAAAAACGTAGCAAAGAAAATCCAGTCATATTATCTTGACTTCTACCTGTCATAAAAGATTAATATATGACCATCATCATCCTATCATATTTAGGGCTCGAGCACAGATTATAAGGGTATGTCTAAGGGCTCGAGATAATTGGCCGTTTAGCAAAAACAGCACAGCTTGGCAACATAAGTTTCTCATAGGGACAGATGGAACAGTTTTGGGTAAAAATTGGGTCATGTTGCCAATTTCACTCCGATATGCAGCGCCCCATTTTTATCGACCTTTTTGCCAATCTGTACTTTCCAACAGTTCGCATCTCATGTTCGCATTAAAATAATTAGCCAACATCTATTATCAATCATCACTCCGAATCACCGTAATGGACGGTCCTCCCGGCGCAACAAACGATCGTACAGCATACGTTGTGACTGCACAACCCTCGAACAGCCGGACAAGATAATAACAATGTACGGCGGACCGTTCCCCACACGATAAACAGTATAGATCGTACAAAAGGTCGTGGTTCGGAGCAGACATATGTTCGATCGTCTGTTAGCAGCAGGTGGTTAACGAAGGGGCTAAAACGATCATGTAACAATAAAAGAAAATTTTATTTAAGGCACGTTCAAGAACATACAAATAAAACTTCGAATAAATACACTAAACTACTAAGAAGGTGTATAAAAAAGGCGCAACAACTGCACAACCTCAAAAAAATCATGCTGGCTAAAAATAAGTGCAGAGCAACTTGGCAGTTAATTAATGGTCATATCAAACCTAATCTTATAAATTGTATAGAAAAAGACCTGACTACATATTATAATCCCTCCACAATAGCTGAACTATTTAATAAATACTTTATAGAACTCTCAAACGTATCTCTTTTTGATGGTCTGAGCACTAAAGCTTTAAAGCATTGTGCGTCGCATATTCTAGTTTTTGGAAGAGATGTAAATTATATATTTTTTTTCAATAGTCCTCATCCTAAAGATCAAGGAACTGCGGCTCTTTTATTTTTATTTCCTCTAATATTTTAGAAATATTTTTTTTTAGTTATTAAGTTGACATTTGTAAACTTTAATGACCGACAGGCTTGTTGCCTTCGTACTTAATGAAAAAGAAAAAAAAACTGTCACATCTATATCTGTCATTGTCAAGTCAAATCAAAGTAAACAAATTCATTATTCAAGTCCAAATATCGTGCAAAGGTCGTAGAGCAAAATCGAAAGTCCGGACTTCGTTAAAAATATTTCTAAAAACACTGATCACATGAAACGCAAGCAAACAGAAAAGACTCGTTGAATTGAATCGTATGTTTACTTTGATTTGACAATGACAGATGGTAGGTGTGTTTTATGTTTTTGACGTGATTAATTGATTATACTCGGTGCTGTTCTACGATTATTGGTATTATAATCTTCTTCTTCTCTTTAAAAAAAAATGGCCTCTGTCCAATTATGTAGACAATTTTGCCAATGTCGGTGTTGGTTTAAAAATGTTCGGTTAAAGAAAGATTCTTTATATAATTGGTGTTGTTCGGTAATTTGGAGAACTGTGACGAAAGTGTCAATCGCCTCACGCTCCAACCACTTCGCCGCGCTCGACTCCGCCACGCTTCACTTCTCAAAAGAAAAGCCCAAGACGGCGGCCGCCTCAGCAGAAGCAATCGACACGTGCAGCAGCCAACACTCCCTCCGCAGGACTCCCAAGTACCTATTGTAATCTCGGTTGAAAAAAACCTTGACTGAAATGACAGTGACAGCTAACACAAATGTCACAATTGAAATTTAAGCTAAAAAAGAAAGAATTAAGGTTTAAATTTTCTGTTCATGTCAGGGACGTAGGGTACGTTCCGCTAAACGATCATAACACCCTCTGTATCATTCCACCTAAGGCCCGTAGTCGTCGTGAGCGATCGCTCGACGTCACTGTTCGCGACCGCATCGCGCCAACTTCGCCCACAAAATTTTGGTGGGTCAGAGCAGAGTGAGCACACAGCATTCAACATGTGCGTTCCACCTATAACATTCGCCTACAACGCCCGCGGCGTTTATACGTTAAGGTGGCGACTGAATTGTAACATTTTGGTGTAATAATAATAATAATAAACGTTTATTTCAGATAACTGAGATCCATACAATTCTAATTATATTACAAATACAAATACAAAACCAGACAAGACAAGTGTGTTATTAAATTATAAAACAAAATTAACTTATATACCTATGTTAGTTTAAAAGTAATGGCAAGGCAATGTATCACTCGCGGTCCTTATCTAAACGCACCTATTTAGATAAGGACCGCGAGTGATACATTACACCGAAATGGTTACAAGTCAGTCGCCACCTTTAGTGGAACCACAGAATAGATAATAGTTAGTGGAACGGCAATTTCAGCGGTCGTGGTCGATGGCGTTGCGGGCGTTTAGTGGAACGTACCCGTAATATCTCTGTAGTCTGTGTGTCAGGCTTAGAGAATTTACCACTGGAGTAAGCATTGACGCAATTTCCCAAGCACTAAAGTCTGTCACTTTTAGGGGGAGGTGAGGAAACACTACATACACAATACTCAACACAAATACGAAATTAGCTCCCATTGCTACACACCTACACCAATAAAAAACAAAAACACTAGCTTAAAATTACACACACATGCACATTTTTTTTATTACCAACATGTTCTTACACAATTTTAAAATAAAGACGTGTGCGTTATCTTACCGATTATTAAACGATTATTAGAGATTGGGTGCATATCGACATTGTCGATGTCGATTAATTTGAAAGTTGTGATATTGATGGCAGCACTTTACACGAAAATATTACTTATCTTTTGTATACGAGTTTTAACAAATTGTATGTATATTATGCGCCATTTTGTATTAATATTTTTTATATTAAATCATAAGGTAAAGAATATCATTTTAAAGAATAATACTATTAACAGTCTGGTATTACACTACTATGATTACAAACAAATAGATAAACAAGTTTTGTGTTCACCAAAACAAGTCGTGGCTTCGCAACATCCGGAAGTGGACTGGAATTACGAGCGCGTCCGAGCTATTCTGTCTCGCAAAGGATAGCGACAGATTCCAGCAACTGATAGCCAACCTTCACTAGTTGGAGAGGCACTTTAAGAAGAAGAAGAAGAAAACAAATCGGCCGTGAGTTCGACGAAGAGTTATGAACTGACGAGCTTTTGTTTGTCCCGCGATTTCGTCAACATAAGGCTGTGTTAGGTACTCTTCTACGAACAACCTTGCAACCAAAGTCACAAGACACGTATGATAATTACGGCGACCTGCTCCTTGTTAACTTGTCCTCGAGCTCACAAGCGATCTTTTGTGAATTTACTAATAATGATTTATTACGCGTTATTAATCATCAATTATTTATTACAAAAACACGAAGCTGTCCTATCTTGAAAAAATACTGATTAATAATTACTGGTTTTTAAAATGTATTAATTTAGTATATATATATGCCTAATGCATTTTTGTGGATTAGTTTTTTTTGAAAGATATGATAGCCTGGTGTTTGTGTATTTTTCTATTACGACCTCCCCCTCCTCCCTAACCCCCTGTCCAATTCGCCCAGCTCCCCCCTCCCCCTACCCCTTCCCCTTGCTGCTCCATCGGGAACTCTCAAATTTCCGGGATAAAAAGTACCCTAAGTCCTTCCCCGGGACTCAAACTATCTCCATACTAAATTGTATAACCCTACTTAATAAATTATAGATTCCCCATACAAACTTCCACCCCCCTTTTCACCCCCTTAAAGGATTATTTCCGGGATGAAAAGTATCCTATGTCCTTCCCCGGGACTCAAAGTATCTCCATACCAAATTTCATCTAAATCGGTTCAGCGGTTTAAGCGTGAAAAGGTAACAGACAGACAGACAGACAGAGTTACTTTCGCATTTATAATATAATTATTAGTATAGATTATAGTATAGATTAGTAGGGGATTTTATCGATATAAACTGTATCACAACACTATTGAATGGGCGACATATTTGAATCAAGTCATCGATTATAGATTTTACGAACACAATTTTAAGGTTCAATATAGTATGAAGTTGATTCGAGTCTCGTGAGGAGTACGTCGAGTCTCGTGGGGAGTGCATCGAGTCTCGTGGGGAGTACGCATTAAGGTAAATGTACGTTTCCCCGAACACTTAAGACCTGGATGTACGTTTATTTTTTTAATAAGGTCTGGAATCTTTATACGATTACGATCAATAGTATAATGGTAATTTTGATGAGTTTATCATCATTTTAATGCACCTGGAAATAAATTACATACTTAGAGATATATTTTAAATATTTTTTTCATATTCATAATATTTTTATTGCTTAATTCACATGCAACTTACAAACTATGTTACAAATAGGAAAGTTAAGCATATGAGACCCTGCTGGGCACAGCACAGCAATAGTAGATAAGGAGAGAGACCGAGGTTTACGTATTTTCATCTTCAAAAACGTCATTTAAGGTGTTAGTATAACATTTTCGTGTTAAAAAACCTTTTAAGTAGGTACTTTAGGAATATTTTTTCGATTCTATATTTTTATATGATCTCCTAATTTATTGTATATTTTTATATTTTTTTTGCTGGATGACAGCAGCAGAGGACCGATCGTTGTGGAAAACCTTGGGGAAGGCCATTGTCCAGCAGTGGACGTCTTGCGGCTGATAATGATGATTGCCATTGCGTTGGGGCCTGTGCTGTGCAGTTTTAATTTTGAGGTTGTTTGTACCGCTAAGTTATTTTTGAACCTTGTTTCATACCTTTTTGGTTGGTCAATTTTGTAAACATTATTTTAGTGCCAAAAACTAATAATCGTGACGTAGCTTGGAAACCAATAATATTTGAACAAACAAACTTTATTTATCTCACTTACACCTAGTACGTTAGGAATACGCAGTTATATGGAATAGACAAAGATGGCGAGCTCACCTGTCGTGAAAAGTTCATGTTGCCTACAACATTAAAGTTTCCCTGAAAAATGGAGTAAATTATAATTTTATTTATTTCACGGATAAACGATAATTATTTATGAAAGTTATGAATTAAAATAGGAGAAATTCGGTTGGTGAAAAATGCATTTACCTTAACTAGACGAAATCAACTCACACATACATATTTGAATCAACCGATCGATTATAGATTTTACAAACACAGTCTTAAGGTTCAATATAGCATGAAGTTAATTCGAGTCTCGCTAGGAAGTACGCATTAATTAGACTAAGGCCATTTTATCTTGCATTACCATACTAATTTCACAAAAGTGAACCTTATGGTGGATTTGTGCTGCTTTTTTAGTGCTATCCCTTTCTAAAATGAATATTAGGCTGAACGTTTTATAATCGATTTGAGAATCGATGATCGACTCGTGCCATGTAAATATACACAAAATGCTCAATTACAATCAAAATCAACGGTGAAAAATACTTACATCTGAAATGTAATTCCGTCTTTCTGCAAACTTGACGTATTTGATCGGTTTTTACACAAAAATACGGCACAACATGGCATTTTTCTGGAGCTCTTCACTCTTCGAAAACGACTGACAATGTGAGTATCGAATAAACACGGCTGTTTTCATAAACGTACAAGATCATTTGTTCTTATACCTCGGCAGAGGGGAATGTCTGCCTAAGGCGGCTCCAGTGGTAAATTCTCTAAGGTGTCAGGGCAAAAATTTAGGCTGACTCTCAATTCAGAACACGAGAAAAAATAAATTTTAATTGGAAAAAGATCTCGCCGCCGGCCGTCGGTCTTTTGAACACCATACTCAACCATAAATACGTATATAATATCCGAATTTTTAATCTGACGGAAAAAATGTAAATGAAGGTGTTGCCGTTAACGAAAAAAATTTGAAACATTCAGGATATTTAAATTATTTATACTTAACACATTAAGAAATCGACTTTGTATAAATAAAATGTATATTATAATCAAGATAAAATAATTTAATTTGTTGATGCCACACATATTAATTTAAAGAGAGAATACTGTTTTCGTATGCATAATTTATTTATTGCACTGGTATTACTGTCTCCATACACCCGGTTCATGAAGTCGCGGGTCGCTTCACTGAACATTCTAGATTTAATGCTCCTGTGATCCCGTAATCGCTTTCCAGTGACTGTTCTGTTAAATTTTGATTGTTGTTACGTTTTCTATTGTTGTTAGGTTGCTCATTGTTACGTTTTCGGTTGTTTTTCGTTTACTGTTGTGTGGAAGGATGGACCCTGGTCTGAGTACTTCTCGGTCAAAGGAAGACTATATGTTGTCTCCTGAGAAGAAACGACCACGTCTTTGCTATTTTTCGGAGATGGAGAAAAACATGTTGTTAAACTCATTTAAGCACGGTTATAATAATTGGCCAACTTCTGATACTAATAGAAACTACACACACGGTTCTGCAACTGTTTACATCATAAATTGTTAGTAGGTGTCATTGATTTCGTCAATATATTAAAAAACACTAATGACGGCGGTTGAAACGCCCGGAAATTAACCCGCCGATACTTTCAGATCCCCTGAAATGTCACTTTGACAGTGACGTATCTTTGTGAGATTACAAATCCGGATATAGTTGTGTTATACTTGACATTGGCAGAATTGTGCTGGCATCAATTACAGATTACAGAGGCATATTTAAATAAATAATAATAATGATTTTAACTAAAAATATATTAGAATAGTCTTTACGGTAACGTGCTATAGTGAAATTCAAGTACTAAACTATACAGTATTGCTAAACTTAGGTACTAAATCTATCTTACATCCCAAAGAATATACAGACTACTCCTATTATCATCTATTAGTTCCCTTGTCTTTGTTCTAGGATGTCAGAGCTAACTCTAAATGTTTTTACACTTAATTGTTGGTAAGTTAATATTATCATTAAGTGCAAATTGTTAGGTCTGTTAAATAAACACCTTTAAAACGTACATCTTCCATTGGGTTGCAGGGGTATACCTGGGATATCAAAACATCGTAAACAACGGATGCAGGCTATCGCTTCTTATCTACAAACGGGTCCCCATACGCTGGTGTGCCTGCAGGAAGTGTGGAGTGAACAAGATTACATTTCTATAAAAGAACAAGTAAAAGAGAATTTACCATACTCACATTACTTTTACAGGTTTGTTAAATATGAATGAAACCTTGCTAATAGCTTGATTAAATAACTTCTTGTTTGTATATTTGTGAGCTTACTGCAAAACAAAATTAAATTCAATATTATTTATTTCAGTTTTCCCCATAGAATTGTTAGTAAAATTCCTTATTGCCTATGTTAGTAAATAAATTCACATATCAATTTACCTATATTTACAATTAAATACATTATATTTACTAACATAGGCAATAAGGAATTTTACTAACAATTCTATGGGGAAACCTGAAATAAATAATATTGAATTTAATTTTGTTTTGCAGTCATAACAATATTTTGTTTTTAGCATGTCATAAGAATATTAAAGATGCAAATGCAAACTCGTGAAGTCAAAAATTCACATATCAATTTACCTATATTTACAATTAAATACATTATTTGACTTCATGAGTTTGCATTTGCACCTTTAATATTGTTATGACATGCTAAAAAGGTGTTTTCACAAATGACTGGTTTATAGTAAGTGATTAAAAAATTACATTAATGTAATTAATCATTTATTGATTTCTTGCAGTTCACCCACTAATTACACTGTGTGAAACCTTGTGCTAAAGCAGAGCTCAAGCTTTTAAGCTTGCATTTAATTATTTTATTTCTATTTGCAGTGGAGTTCTTGGCTCTGGATTGTGTGTGTTCTCTAAATGGCTGATTAAGGATGTGTTCTTCCACCAATGGCCACTAAATGGCTACATCCACAAAATCCACCATGGAGACTGGTTTGGGGGAAAAGGGCTAGGTTTGTGCTGTATCCGTGTAAAGGACAAGTTGGTTAATGTTTACTGTACTCATGTATGTATTAAAAACTTTTTAAATATGTACATTAATAGTTTTTTGAAATAATTAATTAATAAAACGTGTATGTAGTCTAATCTCCTTGTTCTGTATGTAATTGAACTTTATTATTTAGTTACATGCCGAGTATCATGAAGACGATATCTATCTTACTCATCGGGTCCTGCAAGCTCACTCGACTGCAGAATTTGTGAAATTAACATCGGCTACAGCTGATGTTGCCATCCTTGCGGGAGACATGAATACTGGGCCTGGAGAGTTGTCTTATAGGTTTGTATAAAACTTACTTTGGATTTTCATGTCCACCTGGACTGTCACAAATGCGTTTTACGTACATTCAGTCAACAAAGTATCGGGAATGGATGATTTGTTTATGGTTCCAAATTCAAATTTTTGTTTTTTTTGTTGTTGTTAGATTGGCACAACTGTTTTCTATTTTGGCGCGGAGTTTGAGTTGCATCTGTTATTTATATTAAATACAGTGCTGTTTTTAGTTATATCATATCTAGTGTATATTGCGAATTTCATAATGGACAAAAACATTGAACAAAGAGTTTGTCTTAAATTTTGCATCGCCAATGGAATTTCGTGTTCGGAGTCACTGAAAATGTTACAGAAGGCTTACGGTGATTCGACTTTATCAAAAACACGTGTTTATGAGTGGTACAAAGCGTTCAAAAGCGGTCGAGATGTGATGGAAGATTTGCCTCGCTCTGGTAGGCCATCAACGTCTGCAACTGAAGTTAACATCGCAAAAGTGAAGGAAATAGTGACTGAAAATCCTCATTCAACTTTGAGAGAGATAGCCGCCGAACTTTCTGTATCTCACGAGTCGATCCGTACTATTTTAACTAATCATTTGGGTATGAAACATGTTACCGCTCGGCTAGTCCCAAAAGACCTGAATTTTCTCCAAAAACTCAATCGCATGAGAGTCGCTGAGGACATGCTAGAACGAGTCAATTCCGACCCAACATTCATGAAACGCATTGTTACTGGTGACGAGACGTGGGTTTACGAGTTTGACATGCAAACTAGTCAACAAGCTTCGGAGTGGCGCCTTCCAACTGAACCGAAACCGAAGAAACCACGCCAAAGTCGATCAAAAGTCAAAGTCATGTTGACTGTTTTCTTTGACTATCGCGGTGTTGTGCACTCGGAATTCTTGCCGGAAGGTCAAACGGTAAATAAAGAATATTATTTGAGCGTTATGCGGCATTTAAGAGAGCAAATTCGACGAAAAAGGCCAGATTTGTGGAATGAAAATTCTTGGATTTTGCACCACGATAATGCGCCTTCGCACAAGGCCATCATTGTGAAAGAATTTTTGACCAAACACTCAACAAATACCATTGAGCAACCACCATATTCACCAGATATGGCTCCTGCCGACTTCTTTCTTTTTCCTAAACTCAAATTACCACTTCGTGGCACCCGTTTTCAATCGGTAGAAGACATAAAGGAGAATTCGCGCCGAGAACTGAATTCAATTCCGGAAACAGCGTTTAAAAAATGTTTTGATGATTGGATTATTCGTTGGCGTAAGTGTATCGTTTCTGAAGGAGCATACTTTGAAGGTGATAAAATAAATTTGGATGATTAACAAACAGTTTGTGTATTATTGATCTTTTCCCGGTACTTTCTTGACAGAGTAGTATATTTGGTTCTTATTGTTTATGTATCATAGAAAAACGCACTAAAAGCATGCATTGCCTTTATGCACTTAACATGTCATGAAGAATAAAGTCATTCATGAACACATGTATTGAACTACCATGTACTTTATTACAGACTGTTAACTGAACTGCCCTCACTTATTGACCCGTGTGATTTGGAATATAGTAATACCAATCCTTCCATTAAAAGAGGTTCAGGAACCAGTGACAACGCAAATAACAGTTATTCAAATAAGAAGCAAGTTTGTATATGTCCTGAGGGGAAAAGAATTGATCATATAATGTACCATCTTAATTCCAAGTGGGAGGTAAGTTTACTGAAGGATATTTATTTAATTGTAATAATGAGAAAATTAAAAAAACAACAATATGCAAAGCATGGCCTCAAAAGCTTGGCTCACAGTGATATGCAGCAACATAAATCATTTTTATTTAAATAAGTTACTGATACCTACTCTTATTTTCTTTTATTTGCAGGGCACCATTGTGAACTTCGGCAATCCACTTGAGGACAGGGTCCCGGGGCAGCTATTTTCGTATTCAGATCACAACGCAGTCTCTCTTGAGCTACATTTGAGACCATCTGCAAAGTCAAGTACAAGTGAAACCTGCAAAGAAAATGGTTCGCTAGACGACACAATATTACAAGCTTATAAGGTCTGCAACGAAGCTGCATCAGACTTATCTAGATCTAGGAAACTGTATCTAATTGGAGGAGGACTAATTTTTATGTTCTTATTAGGCTCTGTAGGTTATGGGCCAAATTACATACTTTTTGACATGATAAAAATATTCATAACAGGCATTTGCTTTTACTATCTGATAATGGGCACTTTTTGGCACAGAATTGAAATGAATAGCTTGAAAGCAGGCATAAGTGCTATGGAGACCTATCTCAGAAGTAGAAATTTGAAAAATAATAAATAGAGATCAGACTAAGATGTTGTGACTGTAGCAAAGAAAGCGATTGAAAATTAAATAAGCTTTTTGCTACTACTTTAACTTGGAAATTTAGACTTTATGCTCAATTAGTAGTTTATAGTCACGGTATGAAAAGGTGAGTCACTTTTGACACAGTATGGAAAAGTTGAAAGGCGACAAATTTTTTGACCCTTGACAGCATTGAAATAGTTATTATTTAATCGTATGGCAACTTATTAACGGTACAGCTAGTCAGAGATCTAATTAAGTAGATTTGAGCCATTTGGTGACTGAAATAGTATTGAAAGGCGACACACCTTTTCGTACCACGACTCTACTTGTCATTGCCTATGCCTTGAAGTTGTGTCTTTTACTTAAATCTTAAAATTCAGTATTTTATCATGTAAGTTTAAAATATATTCCTAATAATGTCTATGTATAAAAATTAAATTTTAATTTTAAAAAACCTCCAGCACAAAAATAAAACTCTTAAAAAGTAAAGAAATAATATGCCCCTAAAAGCTTAATGTCAGCAGTTATAGTAAGTCGTCACATCGGGGGACCGCTAATAGCTAGTATTGTTTTTACTTAGCGGTCCCCCGACGTGACGACGCTTAAATCAAAATATTACTACCTACTGACAATTTTCAAGACAAGCTTTAAGGGCCATATTATTTATTTACTTTTTAGAGTTTAATTTTTGCGCCGGGGGTTTTTTAAATTCTAAATTTAATTTTTATTTCAACGGGCTTCGAGCACGTATGTACGTCACTGGACGGACTACTTCACTGCAAGATCTCAAGTATTAAAAACTCCCGACAAAGTAGCATTCAGAGCTCATAACTTTTAAACGGCTTAACGAATTTTCATCAAACCAAGCTCTCAACAAAGAACAGTCGATTAACTGCCGCACTCAGAGACGTCAATTAATTTTTAAGTTTCATTATAGTTGCTGCGTCTTATTCTATTGCTATAGCAATAGAATAAGATAATATGCAAAGAAAGTGACATCAGCTACTTTAATGAAACTTAAAAGTTAATTGACGTCTCTGAGTGCGGCCGTAAGTCACCTTTCTAACAAAAAAAAAAAATCAAAATCAGCCCATCCGTTTAGGAGCTACGATACCACAGACAGATACACACAGATAAACCCGTCAAACTTATAATAGTTTTCTTTTTTGAGTCGAGGGTTAAAAATACATTTATAAGCATGTCAAGTTTCATATCCTTCTCTCTTTCAGTGTTATAGCTGGATATTGTCGGAATTGTTGATAATCGACTTTGTTTACAAAACAAACCGATCTATATTGCTGTTTTACGATACGGCCGCCTTGTCAAGTGAATGAGAGGTACCATAACGTTAACAATATGATTACGATATGGTTTAAGACAGAGTGAAATAGAGGCTCAGGTCTAACCAGTTACTTTTGGCGTCAGGTCAGCCCCCTATCCCACAAAACTGAACAAGACTAATTTGTCAAAGTTGAGCGGTTTTCCATAGAAAATGTTTGTTAATTTGTTGACTTGTATACGAGTACAGTCAGCATCAAATAGATAGCCAAAATGGCCAATTATATCGCAGCCCATTCTTATTCCTATAGTAATAAAGATGTGTTGCGATATATTTGGTCACTTTCGCTGCTCCTATCTATTTGACGCTGACTGTACATGTAAGGTTTTATGAGATAGGTATCTTATATCATCTGTGGATAGGAGGCTGGTGTCTCGCCTTAGAAGCTAAGACACGGTTGCACGACCAGTGACGCGGCCGGGACACCAGTTAAATAGGGCCCTAATTTCTCCTGTTTTTCAGGAGTTTATTTTCCTAATTAGTGTTAAGTAATTAATCTCTACTACCAGTGAAAGTACTTGTAAAATTAATAATTTAATTACATATGTTGGTCGGACGGCGAAAGGCGGCGAATGTTGCCTGCGCCCCGGGCGGCTGATACCCGCGGTACGCCGCTGTGTACTAGGGCGTTTTCCAAAAAAAGTATGCGTACTTTTTTCTTGCATAACACCCACTACTGTCAACGTTCCTATTGTTTAGAACTAATGCCTGTTTTGTGGAGTATAATATTACATTCCACGTTATACTGCCCAGCTTAATATTTCCAGTTAGTTATTTCAATAATATTAAGAAAACATGTTGTTGTGGAAGTGATCCCATTTAGGGACAAGTTCGCCTTTGTACTTTAATTTTACGATGTCATTGTATTATTTACTTATACTATACTTTTTGTGCAATAGAGTTTACATACATACATACATGTTTAGCTACTATGAAACTATTTAAATTGAAATTATAAATGTTAATTATTTGAATAATATATTTGCTTGAATAAAGAAGTTTCTTATATATATTTATTGCATTTGGATGGATTTTATTTAATGGAATAATTGTCATCTGACCTGCTTTTGGTGTGCTGAAATTTTGGTTCCCCTTAGGCATATTTTTTTTTTGGAATAATTCTATATTACATAATAACTTTAGCATAAGTGACAATAAGCAGAAACTCTTATGGCATAGTCTTGATTCGCATACAATCACAACGCATAAAAATTTGGCCGAATAATATTTATGCATAAAATTGATAAGCCGAATCGTCACAAGGAATACAATTATTAAGCAGAACAATCTTACGGCATAAACGTATTCAACTTGCAGCGGAAGAAGGGTCCATATTAGGTTGCATACAGTTTTATGGCATACTGTTAATAGGCATAACGGTTTGAGTCAACACTCATAACGATCACTTCGCATAACTGTCAAGAGGCATAAATTAGTACGCATATTATTTTTAATCATAATGTTTGAGAGCATAAATAACAATTGTCATACATTTATTGCGCATAAAAGTTTTAAGCATAATTATCAATCGCCATAATAGTTTTGCGCATAACGTTTTCACGTCATATAAGACAAACATTTTTAATCCTTCATATGAATAAAGTATTACAAACACGACTACACCGCAGACACTCGAAGACTGTCTGTATTGCGATGGGCTTCGAACAACATATTTTTAACAATATCGACTGCAGTACAACGAACACTCAGTGCAGAGCTCCTATGCCGCGTAGTTAAGGCGCTTAGCGCCTTGACACAACTCTAACCTAACCTATCAAGTTGAAATTGACCTAATTTATAAAATTAGATTACGTAGAGAAAATTAGGTCAATTTCAACTATATGTCTGTTATCATAATTTATGCATTGCAATTGGGTAGGTAAAGTTTTTGGAAGAGGTGTAAATTATATTTTTTTTCGATAGTCGTCATCCTAAAGACCAAGGAACTGCGGCTCTTTTATTTTTATTCCCTCTAATATTTTAGATTTTTTTTTTTAAATTATTAAGTTGACATTTGTAAACTTTAATGACCGACAAGCTTGTTGCCTTCGTACTTAATGAAAAAGAAAAAAAAAAAAAACTGTCACTTCTATAATATCTGTCATTGTCAAGTCAAGGCAGGGGGCACACTTAGAATGGTTCCCATTTTCATTGACGGTAGCGACCTCTGGAGTGTTGATGAAAATACAAAACGTCAACTGTCAAACATGTGTCCGTCCAATGTCAGTCAGTCAAGCGTTGTCTGTGCGGAAATGCGTTTCTCTGAGTTCTCTCATTATTAAATGTATTGCTGAATACTTTGTTATTGTGACACCATAGAACCGCGTCATAATAAAGTGACATACTGAGAGGCACAAAATAGACGTCACTTTATTATGAAACGGTTCTATGGAGTCGCAAAATAATGTTTCGGTGGTAAACTGTACATGCCTAGGTACGTATATATAGTATAGCTTTAGTTCAACCACAACTCTCTAGGTGGCAGCACTTGTCATACATTAAAGTTTGACAGATATAGAAGTGAGTTTTTTTTTCTTTTTCCTTAAGTACGAAGGCAACAAGCTTGTCGGTCATTAAAGTTTACAAATGTCAACTTAATAATTTAAAAAAAAAATTCTAAAATATTAGAGGGAATAAAAATAAAAGAGCCGCAGTTCCTTGATCTTTAGGATGACGACTATCGAAAAAAAATATAAATTACACCTCTTCCAAAAACTTTACCTACCCAATTCTTATGACACCAAACATCTGACAATAAACATTATGATAAAAAAAATATGACAGTACAATTATGACAATGAAAGTATATGCGCAGGATCATTTATGACAAAGTACTTTTATGAGCAACAACTATATGCGTAAAGTGTTATTCCAATCGAAATTCAACGAAAGTCAATCCACGGAAGAATGCAAGATTTTCCCAATTCTTACAAAAAAAACTAACACCGAAGGCTAAGGGAGGAAGTGAAGCTTCTAACCTAACCTATCAGAGTCGCTTCTGCCCTGACCACTCTGCTCTGCTTCTGTCGCTCGCTTATTGCAATTGAACATTTTTGGTACTTAATTTTACTACACAACATAATTAATTAAACATCATCGTTATGCCACATAACCATTATGCTAAACAAAATTATTCGTAATGAAATTCGGCCTTGTCAATGATGGTATAACTATTTAAAACTCGACCAAACAAAGATTTAGATATTTACCAATTATACTAATTACGTTTTCTGCCATGTAAATATTCGTCGAGACAATTTTTATGCTAAGTATGTTATGCCAAATACGTTTTGGAGAATAAAAATTATGCCAAATAGGCGGAACCCGTGCAGAAGCCTTAAAGATAAACAATGAAATATTAACACTTTTCATAAAGAAATAATTTTAATTCTAAAACTTAACAAAGTTACCATGCCGTTCATTATGGTAAATATCACAATTTATAACATAATATATTAAGATATATTTAAGTCAATATCGCAGATCGTAAGTTAATATTTACATCTAAATACTTTCATTTTATAGAGCTTATTCATAAATCTTCAAACCATTTCATTTGATTGCTTATCAGCTTTTTTGGTTTCAAAAAAAGACATGTCCTGATTTGTTCCTACTAGCTTGTCCCAAGATGAACCAAAAGGAAAGTTTTACTCATTGCCATCAAATACATTACTCAAAGAGTGTCATATGATTTTCACGAGGAATGTTCATATAAACATAATATATACAAAACTTATAAAAACTCACTGTGATTAAATATTCCATTACATCAGTTACCAAATTATATTATGTATTACATGTCCTTAAGGCTAAGCTTGAATGATTCGATCAAACATGTTTCACAGACAGACAGTGAAATGTTAGAAAAAGAATTAATCGAGTCGTTTTGCTATTATAAATTATACTAACTGTACTGCAGCCTTATACTTTAGGGTCGCGTTTCGTTCGCTCGATAGAGTCCAATAGTGGTTCGGTGTCGGATGCAGATGCCGTGACAGTTGTGTCGACGGAGCCGTAGGCAGACGGTCTGATGTCGACGGGCGGGGGCTCTTGTACTGTCAGGTTCGGCGCGGAACTGCTGGTCGGGTCGCTCATTAACCGCGTGCTTTCGTCGGACCCTCTCGCCATGTGATACATGGATTTACCTCTCAACCGCCGGCTGAATGAACTCCCTGTGGAAACAGCTCTGTTAGTTGATGCAAGCAAATCGTAGGAGTAAGTGATATGTGTTTCGTTATATAAACAATTGGGGCCGTTTCATTTATCACTAAACCGATAACACCTATGATAACATACCAACAACTCCAAGATGCTCTGAGATGTCGCGTTTGACGTCCGAGACGTCCCACATGGCGAGGAAGGAGCCGAGGCACGAGGGCGAAGACTCGTGCTCGTAACGCGACGCGAACGGCTTGTACGAGAAGCTGTAGTGGTGCGCAATCGCTGCCAGAAACATCTCGATGCAGATGAGGAAGTCCTGAAACCAAGGGGCGTCATGTTGACATTGTCTCAATTTTTTTACGACATGAGAAAGGCATACCAGCACAAACATGTCAAAAGGGCGGGTCCATATTGGGCTGCATACATATTGTTAGTCATAATGTGTTTTTAGGAATAATTTTCGCAAGTCATAATGCATTTTTTTCACGACATCTTTCTTTTTCCGGGACTTTTATTAAAGTAACCTAACCTAACCTAATGGATGTTTATTAAATGTTGTAATTTCAGCCTGAAAGAGTGTATGACTAAAAAAATTATGACTAACATTACATTATGTATGACAAACAATATGTATGCAACTAGACCGCTCCTTTGCCCTTCTCTTTCAGCTCGGGCAAAAATGCTTTCATATGTCCGGATGCCCGACTGCTCTCGGACTACAGGTCGCATTTCTCAACCAATCCTCATGAAATATTGTGAGCAGGTTTGATAATTATAAGTACTTTTTTTTGTCAATTCAGTTTTTCGAAATTATTCAAAATGGCGGAGATACAATTAAATGGAACGGAATGGCGGATTTATTGCGATTACAAAGTTATTTGCGGTGTTGGTAAACTGACCGCGACCTATGTCAATGTATGGGGATAACAGTTTTCCAACGGCAAAGTTTGTCGCGAGGTCTACAGCTCACAGAGCCACTAGTGTAAATTAGAGACAACAATATAGAAACCGATTATGTTGCAGCTTCTAGAAATTTTATAATATTCACCAATTCAGCAGGGTCTAGACCTACTAATATATTTTCCTAGTAACAATAAGTTACTTTACACAGTCACCTCACCTGAAGTTTTGAAGACATAATTTTAGTATCCTCCTCTGATGTACCAAATATGTGTGATATAACTCCACAGTATACCAGGATATTTATAATCACACCTTGACTGCAACAAAGATTTGTTTATTAGATTTCAAAAGCGTTTTAGCTATACAGGGTGTTTTTTTATTCGTCTACATTCATAAAAAACTCAGAAGTACACCATCACCTACAAATAAACACAGTAAAGCAAGAAATACGCTCTTCTGCAGCAAATTATAAAAAACGGCTTCAGTGCCATCCTAACAAATTGGCAGTGAATCTGACCATCCCTGATCACCTGAAACGACTGAAGAGGAAAAGAATAGATGAACTGGATAGTTAGATATTTAAGAATCCAGTTACCGATGGAGTGCCTCCTAATGGTGAGTAGCTTCAACACGCCTCAAGACACTCAACGCCTCTGCTCATAGTCTCCCGACTGCTCGCAAGATAAACAAGGAACATAAAAAAAAAAAAGAAATTCGTCTACAAAATTTTGGGGCTTAAATCAGTAAGTCATACTGACCAACTTTCACTATGGGACCAACCCCGAAATCGCGAAAAAAAATTTGACCCTCCCATACAAAACATCGTCAGCTGACTAACCAAAATGTATGGGATGGTCAAAACACCCAGTATATTAAATTTTGCATCTAGATTGATAGATTCAATATCACGGTTCGAGCAAAATCATATCATTATATTATATTTCTAGCTGGCCCATACTTTGAGATCCCCTGAAATGTCACTTTGACAATGACGTAACTTTGTTTACCTCCTTTCTTCCGTGGGAATTCGTAGAAAAAATTCGTAGTTATTACTAAAAATAATTAAATTACCAAAACTAGTAGAGAAAAAGTATGTTACTTACAAGAAGGAGAAGAAAACAACAGCTTTTATGCACAAAAACTTCCCAATAGGCTTCATAGGTTTGAGCTCTGTCCTGTTAGCTCGGTAGAACAGCACAAGGCAATACATGGCCACAAATTGCGAAAGGTTATTAATGGCTATCATGTAAGGGAATGCTACTTTGGGGTTGAAATCACTCTCTCCATACACTCCACTAAGTTCACAGATCATAGAGATGACTGTTGATACGGGCCGCACAACAGTGTACTGAAGAATGCCATGTTTACAGTTGTGGACAAATTCACTGTAAAAGAAATTGCAATATCATTAACAAATTAATGTTTACACACAATAGCAAGTTAAAATTTAAGTTGTTAATTATTGCATTGGCACTTTGAGCCACAAAAACAAAATTGTACAATTTCACAAGATTATCTTTAAATCCTGTCAATTTTATTGAAATTATTGATTCCCCATTCGGCCAACTTGTGAATCTGTTTTTATTTTAAGTTATTTAATTTGCATCTTTGCCAAATGGCCTTACCCATTATTTTTATATGATACAGCTTTTCTAATTGAACACATACATAACAAATACAAATAGCTACATGTCTGGAAACCCTGAGACATTGTTTTATTACCAACTAATTTACAAGGTGAGCAGTGAACCTTTATTTCTATGTCAAGGCAAGAATTAAAAGAAAACCATGAACCATTGCATTTATACATTTTGAGTAAAATTATGGCAGCCTGTATGTCTAAACGATGTATTACCATGCATACATTTATCAAATTGTTTTTAAGTATCAAATTAAGTAGAGAATCAGATCAATTACCTTCCCATTTCCCATGGAGTGAGGCAACACAAAGGAAATATGTGATAAACTTGTGGTTTAGTCTCCAGCAGAGCTTCCAAGTCCTGATCTTCATTGAGATAGTTCAATAAGTACTTCATGAAGTTGTAGATGACATATGCCTCGTAACACTCTCTCAAGGAATCCATGTAAATGGATTGTTCTGGAAATTGTAAGCCAAGCCATGCATTTAAAGCATAAATTGGTACCATCCATAGGATCCTGAAATAATGTTGTTCATCTTTATTATGATGTAATTGGGTAATAATAAATTGAATATGAGGCCAAGTTCATTATATGTGAGTCATATTTACATACCTTATGATGTGCTTTTGTAAGGAAGGTTTTGTGTAATGTATCACATGTTGGGTTATTTGCCATATCGAGATGGGCAGCGCCAGCAGAACGAATCCACCTCCCACCAATGACCCCTGATCTGATTTACTGAATCCATTGTTTATCGAGTGAGCTATCAATATTGGCACAAGCACAATTATGAGCATCACGTACAAAGCTACCAACAGCGGTCTGATCCATAACCGCCACTTGCTTAAGAAAGATAATATAGAATAAGAACACATCTTGATTTAGTGTTTCACATAATAACTAGTGAGGTAAACAACACAGTTGCAGCATATTCTAGGCCCGCACGGCTTGCATGATCCAAAGAAGACGTGTTTCAATTAGTAAGTTGTGATTAGTAAATGTAAGATATTTATTAAACAAAAAATAAGAAATTGAAATGGAGCTTGATCAACGAAATTCAATTATATTTATTATTTTAAGTAGACAGACTAAACACTGTAACCGAATTGACTGACTGCACAGCACAGATTATAAGGGTATGTCTAGTGCAGTACAAGTTATTGGATCACGTTACCAATTTCATTCCGAACATTTTTTACTCGACTATTTGCCAAAGGAAATATTGACAACAAATATTTCTGCAGTCCGAACATTGGAAACACTAATTTCAAATGTTCGGACACACCATCTATTTCACTCGTCAATTGGGATTTATTCCATAACTGCAACAGGCAAGTAATTTTCTAACCCTAGGGTCACACTAACGAGAATCGCCGTTAAAAATCAACGTCTTTGCCTTTGCCTATGCATAGGTACTACGCATAAGGCGATAGACGTTGATTTTTAACGGCGTTTCGCGTTAGTGTGGCTCTAGGCAATGATGGACGAGTAACGTGCAAAAAACGAAACGATAACAGCATACAGGCTAATGTATGAAATCCTCATTGTGAACCAACCTTTAAATCCCTTAAGAAGAGGTTTTAAAACCATATCAATATAAAATTAACAATGAGTCATAAAATTAATTAATGAAAAAGACAAAAAGGCATTGATTAAATATGATGTTTTGGGACATTTTATAAAACATTTAACCTGGCAATGAACCTTTTATCGCTCTAGTGTTGCAAGGGCATAAATATTTTTAGAAAAAAAAATTAAATCACAGGTGTAATGTTGTGTGGTGCCGTAGATATATTTTTTCTGTACGAATCATGATCAAAATGGGATCGCTGTAGATAGAATCCTATTATTTAATTCAACATATCAAAGCTTTTAACAGTGTACATATAAAATAATAATGTCCTATCAGTCCAAGTTTATAGTGGGGATCGACTTATTTGTGCATTTACAGTTATACGCGTAACACGAATTTGTGCATCGAGTTCTGAGCATCGAATTAGGCCACATAGCGATCTCTCCCTAAAATACCGCTGGCTGTCGACGTATCAAGTTAAACGTGAGTTTATAATTTGTCTTGATGTTAATAAATTATCGTAGTGCTCGGGATAAGTGATGTGGGATATTGGACGAATACGATTGATAACGTTTATAAATAGTTTAGCGTGAGTCGATAATTCGTATGTTTTTATAAATGGGTCACCTCGCCATTCTTTTACGAGCGAAGTTGTATTGTGAGTTGTTTGCGAGGCACTTCTCGTTGTTTTACTGATCATCTGTTTACAATATTGGTTTACGTGTTAATTAAGATGTTTGTGTTTTAATTTTGAAGTTGTATGTGGCGGGAGAGTGATGTCCAGAAAGGCCGCGACCTGGTAATGTGATGTCATCAAAAGGGGAAACAGAGGCCGATTCAGGCACCGTGTCGCCGAACCTGACTGCAGTCAAAAATGAACCGGTTGGTAATTTAGTAACAATCTCTTTAGAATTAAGTATGAAGGAGGTTTTAGGTCAGAAAAACCTGATATAAAAGTGAACAGTAAATGTTTAGTTTTTGTAAAATAATATTTCTAATTACTGTAGTTGCAGTCACAAATATATTATAGTATAAAAACGATCTCATTAGTATACAAAGAGACATTTTATACTATTTAACTGATCAAGTATATTTAGCAGATAGGTACCCTAATTACAACCATTGTTTGATAATTTCCTAAATATTTAACTAATACCATGTGGCATTTCAAAAATATTCTGATGTATAGCATATGCTGTGCAGTGAGATTCATACCGGTAATAATATACCTGCATCCCAGGTATCAGTACCTACTGATGCTGATGTTAGGTATTACCTGTTATGGTGGCTTATTTTCCTTATATTCATCAAGTTCTGAATTCTCAAGGATTATTCTATTCAAACATCATTTTATTAGTGCCTTGTTTATTTGTAGTGATCAAACATCCTTACTTAATTCAATATAGGTATATCAAATATTGTCATGCATATTGACTAAAGTAATTATGAAGTTTTAAATATGAAAATTTCTCTTCAATTACAATAATTGGTTGGGATATACTAAGGGGGACCCGAAGGAAAAATAACTTAACCTAACCTAACCTACCCTACTTCTTAAGTCCTGTATCCCCTTTTCTATACCCTAACCCAATCATTTATATTGGCATCATTGAACAATAATACTAAATTGCTGAAATTTAATTTGAAAGTGATAGTAATTTTACCTAATGAGCATTGCCAAGGAATTTAAGCATTGACCTGTGTGATTATCTTTTTCTGTGATTAGTTAGATTTACATGATGGTATTCATGTAGGTATGTTTGTGTTTTAGTAATGTCTTTATTTGGAAATTTTCATTATTTTGTTGTATGGGTCCTCTTAACAGTAGAACCTTAAGTAGTTTTAAACTTTGCTAGTAGGTAACAATACAAGGTATTAGGAGAATTGTGCCACACTCTTGTAATTTTGTTTTATCTGAATCTGACAAGGTAATGTTGCATAAACTTTGCCTTTGTGGGACATTTCATGTGAAAAATGTTATGCCTTTTTATAGTTGAGACACTTTCAACACGCAAATAGGACATATTAACATACAAACTTTTATTTAATTTAACTGGGAACCTACTATAGCTTAAAAATTTCGGTCCATACTGTCATCCCAAAATGTTATAGCTTCATGATTATTTAGATACTAGATTAAAGAACTATTAGTAAGGTATTGTCTCTGTTTAACAACTTGTTAATTATATTTCTAACAACAATTAAGAACAGAGCTTTAACATACTGTATATTTTGTGGATTTTGGCACTTATAATATCTCTATATCCTTATTATGGTATAAATTTAGAGTCATTTGAGTTTTGTACCCAAGTTGATGTCATTTAAAAACCAGTTTTATAATAACTAAACAGTTACAGTATTTAAATCATCCCAGGATTAGGAAATTTAAGGGACATATTCATATTTTGATCACATTCCTTCCTGGTCATTAAGTTAACAATATCTACTAAATACTTTTATAATGAATTATCTTTTGCTCAGCTCTTGTTAATGATTTTAATCAAAAGTTAACTTCTGATTGCTTTTTGATTTGTTTTGTGAAATGGATGAAGTATTTTTTCTAACAAATTCTCAGACTCTTTGTTTACAAGGACATTTTATATTTGTATATAGATATTAGGATAGCTAGTTTAGACAAACTACTGTTCAAGTACTTACTTCAAGGTCATATTAGTTCATTCTTATATTTTCCATTTGGTTTTCAAACAAAGAACCATAAAACTAATAGGTTTTGAAATAAATAAATACAAATAATGTCATATGCAATGCAATGCAATAAAACTTTTAATTCTTGCTTCTTTGAACCTTTAATAAACATGCTTAATGATGTTAAAATTTTGCCCTTAATTATTATATTAATTGAGTAATTTGCTTAATTCATAAGAAAATTCTGCAATCATTTCATGAAAGTGGTATGAAATAGAATAAATAGGTATGTAACTTAGTTTAAGATAGCATTCAAGCGTAAGTAATAAGCCCATATATTTTTAACAGGCATCTACAGCAAGTAAAGAAGAAACTCCTAAAAGGGGTAGCACACTGCTAAAATGTACAACATGCAACACATTTAGCACGCTAAGCAGCCGCGCGCTCACCGCACACATGGCGCAGTGCTCCCCTGACAACAACAACGTGGCGGCGGCGCAGAACGCTGACCGCCCGCACCGGAAACTGTTCGAGTGTGACGTCTGCAACATGAAGTTCTCAAACGGCGCCAACATGCGCCGCCACAAGATGCGGCACACCGGCGTCAAACCCTACGAATGCCGCGTGTGCCAGAAACGGTTCTTCCGGAAAGACCACCTCGCCGAACACTTCACGACTCACACGAAGAGCTTGCCGTACCATTGCCCAATATGCAACCGAGGGTTCCAGCGCCAGATCGCGATGCGCGCGCACTTTCAGAACGAACACGTCGGTCAGCACGACCTTGTTAAAACTTGCCCTCTCTGCAGCTACCGCGCGCCTACTATGAAAAGCCTCAGAGTTCACTTCTTCAACAGGTAAGGACTGTTACATCACTATACATACGTCACACGTGAAAACCCGTACAGTTATGATATTAGGGATGTGTAAATATTATCTCTACTCTTGCTTTATTGTTGATTTCACTTCTGACCCCAAACTCAACTCAGTGACTCAACTAGTATTAAATATATTTACAAATTCATCAGAGCCCCGCGCGGCGGAGCGGCAGTTTGGCATGGTTTTCAAGATATGCCAGTTTAAAGTTTTAAGTTTTTTGCCAATTTGAACTTTAAACTGGAAATATCTTGAAAACCATGCCACTTTTACTGAGGTCATGTTAGGCTGGTACTGTCCATCTTAGGCTGGTCTACCTCCGTCTTCACTGTGACGTGCGACTTATGGGTCACCCTGTAGATATAATTTAAGCTAGTGTTCCAGAAAAAGATTATATGAAATAATAATAAATAAGAAAATATACATAGCATGGGGGATGTATAAGGTCTCCCTTTCAATTATAAAATTCAAACACAGTTAGTTATGTAGTTTAGTTAAACACAGAGTCAGTCACTAGTTATTTATATACGTATGGACTTTACTGATATCCGTAATCATAACTGTGCGGCGTCCACAATGTTTAACTGCCAATGGATTCCAGGTGAATTAGGCACCCATTTGTAACCGTCATATTCTTTCCAGACACGGTATAGACTTGGATAATCCAGGCACCGGCAACAACTCTGTTTCCCTGTTAGCAGCGGGTATCGCCAACGCGGCGTACGCTGACGGCTCGATGGACGCCAGCGCCATAAACGCCCTCGGCGCGTTGGGCTCTGGCCTCTCCGTCTCAGTTGCTGCAGCGTATTCCGACAGCGGCGACAGCAATGGCGCCCGCTCTGTGGACAACGCGACTCCGCCCATGCATTATCTGACCCCACATGTAGAAATATCTATGGCCGACAATGAAACATTCTCGCCAGGGCAATCTAACCATAATTCTGGTGAGTATGCGTGCTTGGTAATCACAGTTTGACCTAACCAACGTATAGCAATTCAAATGTTTTTAATTTTAAATAGCTCCAGCATAACATAGATTTCGGGAAAATGGAAATTCGGACAAATGAATATTCGGAAAAAATATTTCGGAATATTTGAGTGTTCCCCCTTTGCTTAAGTCCTCCATTAGGATTGCTGAGCGTCTGCAAAAAGTAGCTTGATTGGACTGATAATATTATATGTTAATCTACTGTGAATGTTTCTTCTGTTGAAGATTGTTTTAAATGTAGGAGAACGTATTCTGCAACCCAATTCACGCAACATAAAACATTCTATGTGTTGAAAATAAAACTATTATGCATAATTTCTACATTTTAACAAGTAATTACTGTCATATAACCGTGGACCGGTCATGGTTTTCATGGTGGTGATTCTTTGAGAAATACCTTGTCCAGGCTATGGATATGTTTCTGCTAACATGATGAGTGTCATTTTAATTTATGTTGTAGATTCCCGCATGAACGGCGAAGGGCCTAGTTCGCCGCAGTCGGGCGACAGCGCGGGCGCCGTGGCGAGCAGCTCTCTGACCGCGCAGCTGCCGGCCGGCATCACACCCTCCATCACGCTTATACCCATCAAACAGGTAACGTATCATACTTAATGGGTAATTCTCATATCGTTTCAACCGCCCGTCACAGCCGTGGCTACAATATTGACGATTTACAAAGGAAAAGCTATTGATAAGAATTGTAAGCGGCGGCTCTGCATTCTACAGAATAGCCGCAAATGACATTCGAATCTACAAGGAAGCCCGAAGCCGTCAATAATGCGACCACGGTTGTGACAGCGGCTGAAACGCTCGTGAGAATGACCCTATTAACTACAAATAAGCGTGTAAGGATACACTTCGACACTGTGGATCGATTTTTAAGAATATTCATTTGAAAATGAAACGGTAACTCGTTACTTTTTGACGTTCTTTCGCATGCGATTTGCTGCTTAAAACTGCCCTCCAAAAGAAAAACGCAGTATAAAAGTATGAAGTCCATATGCACATATCTGCACGAACCCCTCTTGTAAAGTCAGCTGTTCGAATGTGCAGATTTTCTAATGATGTTTTTATTATCATAAGAGCATCGGGTAATGTACTATAAAAAATATGTACAGTCAGCGTCAAATATATAGGAACAGCCAAAATGGCCAAATATATCGCAACACATCGTTATTCCTATAGTAATAAAGATGTGTTGCAATATATTTGGCCACTTTTGTTGCTCCTATCTATTTGATGCTGACTACTATAGAGAATATGGCGACCGCTAGGGTTCGAACACTACCTCACGATCTCGAGTCGAGACCGTAAAGCCGCTAGGCCACCAACGCTCCATCAAACAGGCAATTCGGTTTTTTTTTAATACGACAAAATAACGGGCGTTATAACTTATAAGTTTGATTAACTCTGTAATGTCAAACGACCAAAAGTCAAGTATTTTTATAATTTTTTGAAAAGTAGCTAAATTTGTCTAGGTGGTTCTTTCTTGGTCAGGTTTGATGGAAATCGGTCGGACCGTTATTAGGTAAAAAAGCAGTATAGTCATAATTATATGGGGGGTCTCTACATATTTTTTTTGTTATTTTTTATTCTGACGTGCGATCGGTCCTTAGATGACCCTAAGCAGTTCTAATCGTTTAAAATGAACAGGCATGAGAGGTATCCCCGTCCATAGACGGGCTACCTTGATGCTTGACTTGACCTTATCATGCGATCCGCGATGTTTTTACATTTAAAAAGCTAATAGGGAATATGCATGATTTTTTTTATCACATTTCCAAAATATGAAAATACCGTAAAAGAGATGGCAAAAACTGAAATTAAAATTTAAATCGGCCAAATCGGTTAAATTCTTTTTTCCTAGAAAGAGATAGATACAAATCTTTAATGGCTTATTATCTTAGTTATTTCTATAGTTATTCGAAAAATCATTTTTCTCTACTGTTTGTTACATGAATGACTTTATAAAAGCAAAAAAAATCATGCATATTCCTTATTGCTAAAGTATGATGTGAGAAAAAAAAACGGTTGAATACTGTGATGATAAGGAAGCGTAGTAGAAAACAGATAAATGGGATGAGGGAAAGGAGACGATGACGCTTTCTCTGCTGACAAACACTAAAATCTGAAATCTGCATTCAAAAGTCCACAAAAAAATTAAATACTAGAGTCTACATTTAAGAATCCACAATTCGACGGACTAGTTAGACGGATAAACCGTATAATTTTTATTTTTTATTAATTGCCTTACAAAAACAAAATTACAAAACAATTACAAAAATTACACACGACACATGATACCGAAATACTAGAGACGCGCCCACATCATCGTTAACTCAACATTCTTCAACCATTTATTCATTCATCACTCAATCGTCCAAGCATTCAAGTGATTAAAATATAGAGAAAACTCACTAAAATTTAAATGGAAGAAGGAAATGTCGATATTTCTGTATCAACTCTAGCCTCCATGCTGCTACTGGTATCAATCGGCTTTCCGCGGTCCTAACCAGGCCGTCGGTCCACCTTGCGGGAGGCCTACCAATTATGGAATTATGAACAGTCACAATATTATTATTGTATCCAGATAATGTATTCCTGTTATTCATATTTCGTAATGTAATCAGCATCGGCAGGCGATGATGACTGATGAGTCCTACACATTCTATGCTCTGATGTTTGTCTCAAATTTAAAAAGTAGGTTACATGGAGAAAGTTCGATTTTTAGCATAGCTAATGTAACAATTTACAACTAATTACAATTTTAATCTGGCAAGTCTTGCATTGATTTGGTAAGGATACAAATTAAGTCCATGAAATGTCCAGTTTGCTATGCTTATGATTGTTATGAATAATCTGAAGTACCTACATAACAATCACTAACGCCGAAGTTAAACAAATCCCATCAGCTGACATGTACGTCGATAATGGCAATAAATAGCGACTGATTGCCTCTCAGTGAGCGTAAAATACTAGTTTTTAATTACGCACATGCGAGTATAATTTATACGAGTTTCCGAGCAAATTTTATTATATACGAGTTTCCGGCCAAAATTTATATTTGCAATTGGTAAAACATTGCACTTCTCCCCCGGGCAAATTTATCCCAGGCTGGCTATGTGGACAAAACTTGTTATTACTAATACTGCGATAGGTTATCGGTTCTTTAAATAGCAACCAAAGACATATGTTTGACCTTTTCTTATTTTATGGCTTTTAATAATCTTCGACTTTAATAGACTTCGTCCACAGATTATTTACGAGTTTCCGAGCGATTTTACGCAAGCCGTTTATAAATCGATCAGGGATCGATATAAATAATGGTGTGCAAGAAATAATACACAAAAATACTTGAAATTTATCAAAATTCATGGTGAAAAATAATAAAATGTATAATGTTACGCCATCTTTCTTCGAATTTGCTGCGTTTTGATTTTTGCTGCACGCTAACACAGCACAACTTCCAAGAGCTTCTTACTCTCCGAAGACGATTTTGATATTTAATGTGAAATAATCGACTGAATGGGTAGTTTTTATGAACGTGCAAGAGCATTCGATCTTATACCTTGGCAGAGGGGAAAGTCTGGGTAAGGCAGGTCCTGTAGTGATGCAGAGCTGATGATGTATTAATTTCTTTTTTTCTATTCCTTCCAGGAACCCAATACACAAGAGGAATCCGGCGGCGGCGATTCGCAGGGCGAGGCCAACGGCGACAAGCGTGGAGTGTCCTCGAGCCTATCGTCGCTCATTAAGGTATCGCCGCTCAAGAGCTTACTGCGCGAGGACCTGCGCCGGCGCATCTCGGCCCGCGGCCGCGCCAGGGGCTCCAATGTGAGTTCATTAGCATCGCGTAATTAGGAGCTTGTTTACCTAAAGTTCTGGCTTGTTGCTGCTCGGTGTTATGGAAACGGACTTTGCATTTTTTTTATATACTTTATATACATATATTTCTTATTAATCTTATTATAATTAATGAAGGTAGTCGGATCGGAGAAACGTTGTTAATTAAATGAACCGCATGTTTAAAACATGATTTTTTAAGCTTGGTTCAAAATGTTTAAATACATCTGCAAAGTTTTACATCATCGTTAAGATAAAAAAGCCCCTTGATTAATATAAAAAAGCCGACTTCACATGTATTAGCCGTTTCTGAGATTACGCCAACTTCAAGTAAATATGCTTCCGATTACACGATCTCTAATCATTGCACATGGCTGTCATAACCGTCACAACTGAAATAATTTCTGTAAGCCAATGAGCGCTTTTAACATGGTTAACGCGGCACCTTTTTACCCTCACGATAAATTAGGAGACCTAAATGTATGAAATTGTATGCAGATTTTATTCATTTACCATCCATATCATCCTTGGGCGTCCGCGAAAATCATGCCGTTCCGTTTAAAAGCACCCAATGGTTATCTATTCTGGGAGTAAATGAAAAATACGTTCAAACAAGGGTTATTATTTTCGGGTTATGTTATGACGGTTTTGGCTATCATGCGCTTATTTTCATTCTAAAAGTGAATGCCACATTGAAGACCCATATACTATCCTCATACCATAATTTAAAAATAAATTTTATTGTGTTGGAAGTTTGGAAGTGAGTAGTGACAAAGTTCATAAATAATAACGTCTAGACAAGACAAGTGAGTTGCCTTGTAGCCCGCGCCTTCTAACCACAGCAAACTTAAGCGTAAAACACACAGAACGCGGGCGCGGGCCGGGAGCGAGCGTTTTGCTGTTACATTGGTCGTAATGCACGCATTCTCCGATTGGCCTTCTCATAGAGCGCACAATGTAACAGCAAAATGCTCGCTCCTGACCCGCGCCCGCGTTTGGTGTGTTTTACGCTTTAGGCCTATAGCAAGCTCCATTATGTGACAAGCAGGTTTTTCCATCCAAATGAAACTTACAATGCACAATGTGATAGTGAAACAATATGGAAGTTGCCTGCAGCTTGTTACATTACTGGCTGCTGATATAGTAAGTCTTTTTTAAATGTCGGGATCCACTTGGGCCAATCTTTCAAAAAATGGTATTGTTTATACTGTAAACTCCAACCGCAAATTATCAGTGCAAAATTAAACGAAATTATAATATAATTCATTTGAATAGTGAATTTGCCGCCTAAGCTAGAAGATATAATTTGTAATGTACCCTACAATTTTGTGCAATCTTAATGGCAAATAAACTTTATTTTATTTATTTTAATGACGGCACAAGAAGCATAGGTACTGTATCACACCAGCTGACACTAAAGCTTAAAACACAGAGCGCGGGAGCGGGTCGGGCACGGGCGTATTGTCGTTACATTGCTCGTAACACAAGCATTCTCCGATAGGCCTTGTCACAGAGCGCACAATGTAACAGCGATACATCCGCGCCCGACCCGCGCCGCGCCGCGTGTATTTTACGCCTGGGTACCGGTTTTAATTTCAAAAATTATTGTAGCGAATGTGCTGTGATTTCAATTTTTACCTTCTAGCTTAGACGGCAAAGTCGTTATTCAAATGAATACTTTTGTTGTTTATTTTGTTTCATTTCAGTGATCATTAGCGGTCGGAGTTTACAATAGAAACAATACTATTGTTTGAAAGATTAGCTCTCAAGTGGATTCCAACATTTTATAAAATTCTTTCTATAACACGAATTTTTTAAATTACTTTTTGTACTTTCGAGAGTAGCCAGGTCCAAGTTTCACCTTTCAATTTTATTTAAGATAAAATTATCTTTATTAATTTCACCTATAACTAAATTTGCCTATTGAGAAGTAATGCAAGGATTAGGACGCGGCGGTGGCGTTGTTGATGATAATGATGATGATTGAGGTTTAGATGATGACGATGATATGAGTGTTGATGATGCTGATAATAGTCTTGGTCTTGATGATAAAATGATGTTGAATGTTGATAATGGTGATGACGATAATTGTATTGATAATGATGTTGTTGACTGTGATGAAAATGAGTCCATCATCGCCAACACAATGTTCACTAAGTTGTGCGGGTTGTGGCGCAGGCGTCGCGCGCGTCGCCGTCGGAGGGCGGCGTGATCACGTCGACGCTGGGCGAGGCGGGGCTGGCGCCGGCGTCGCTGGTGTGCGCGTTCTGCTCGATCACGTTCCCCGACTCGACGCTGTACTTCCTGCACAAGGGCTGCCACTGCGACTCCAACCCCTGGAAGTGCAACATCTGCGGCGAGCAGTGCTGCAACGTCTACGAGTTCAACTCGCATCTCCTCAGCAAGAGTCATCAATGACTGTTTGCAGGGGGGCCGTTCCGACAATACTGACTTTGTGTTTCATCAGCACTCTCCTGCACGGTGTGCGCGCTACGTGAGTACGAAGCTTCACCGCCTATCCTTCCGTCTTGCGGATTCTCTCAATTCGAACATCGACCGTGGTTGAACCGCTTCGAACTCTCCGTACGCTGAACGTCCCCCCGAAGATATCGTTATTTTTAAAAGTGCAAATTATGTGAAGGTATATTTTAGCGGTTATAATTGTTATGATAAGCGTGGCGATATTTATGCGGATATTTTTAGTACTTAAACGAAATGGGTTTATGAAAGGGTAATATTAAATTTAAATTGTGAAGGGGTGATAAGATTTTTGGGTATAACCTATGGACTAAATTAAAAGCTAGGAGTGTTACTCGGCGGCGATTGATACATTCCAAAAGTGACGTAGCATTCCATGATGAAAGATTAGTCTTTGGTGGGGATTTTGTAGTGACTTATCTCCAATTTTGTGTTTTTCTCTATCCATTTTAAAAACATATGAAAGAAGAAGTATTATTACATTAACCAGCTAACTAAATTTTATGCCATTCGAAGCCGAACAAAAAAAAACTCATTTTCGGAATAAAACATAACCCATATTTATATTTATTTTAGAGTATATTTAAACAAAAAGTAAAGTGAAGTGTGTTTTAAAAATGGATAGTAGTGCGGCAATTGTTATTGTTTTTTCATTCTACTTTTCTGTACTTAAATGTACAACAACTATCTAATCTAAATTTTAAAGTATTTTTGGTGCGATAGTGAATTATACAAATGTTTTAAACTATGGTGAAGATTGTACAAATTAATATATTTTTACATTTCACTGTTGAGAAGGGAAGGCATAGCCTGTATTTCCGTGATTATTTACTTATTGTGATTGTGTACAGACAGGAATTATAAATTCTACATTCCATTTTATGTTATCTTTTTTGAATAGATGCATGTGATGCAAGTCCACGACTAATATTTAATGTACAAGTTATGTTTTGTTGTTATTATTTATTCTTCTTTAAATGCTTCTTCTATAGCTATAATTTTTTGCTTCTCTTTAATTAGGCTCGCGCTTTATGGACTTATGTACTTACATTTATTTTATGCGACGATCCTTTCGCGAGTTGCATTGTCTGGTATCATCGCCAAGTTTAATGCCGTAAATATTAAAAGAGTCTAAATCTAGGCGCGCTTGCTCAATTAGGCTCAAGTGCAGAGCGCGGCATGTTCGGTGATCACTCGCACAAAAACTATTACTTAATAAACTTTGTCTCACTTTCATTGGAATAGCGAAGCGCCGTATCATTCAACTCGATGTGTGCTTTTTTATCGGTGTCTATTTTTCGCGATTAAAGAAGGGACAAATTGTGTCAAAGGCTTTTAACTAGCTGTTTTTAATCACATGTAATTGGAATTGTAATTGGAAATGAAAGTAGATTTTAAAATGATGAATTTTTGTTTGATCGACCGCGTTTTAATATTTGTGCTGAAAAGGCTTCACATTCTGCGTAAACGCTACATTCTGTCGTTGTCCCGTTATTCAGAAGTGCTCAACCTTACGGGAAACGATTTTGATCTCTTAATTTGAAGAGTTAAATTTTATGTATTGACTTTCAATTTATAAAGTAGGTAATCAAACTGTATTGAAATTGACTTGTGTGCTGATAGAGGAATATTGATACAATGTAAAAATTACTGTAGGTTAGTAAAGTTATTTTATTAAAGTAGATGTTAATTTCGTTTTAGTATTTTCTCGTGTTCTAACTAAATTGGTCATTCCGTTCCATTTTAATGAAAGTAACCTGAGATTTACATTCCTGTAGCTAATAAGTACTTACTATCGGTTGTGGTCTTGCCTGTTAAGTTTACGAAATTGACTTAGGTGGAACTGAAATTATGTTTACCAACGAAGTTATGTATTTGTTTTGTTATTACGTCTTTTTGTATAAAGTAAGGAGCGGCGGGCGGCGGCCGTCCGTGAGTTACCTGAAACTAGCAACACATTTATTTATAGAGATTCTTATATACTGCTGTTTCATTGCTGGTTACGACTTGAATGTTTGCTTTTTATTTGGTCGCCGCCTCGCCGCCTAGCTAAGCGTACGTGTGTAAGAGCTATTAATAATATTAACCGGTCACCCCACTGGCCGCCTTTACTTAATCCGTCCATATCTAATGATAGATATTGCCTTTAATATTTAATAAAAAGTAATATATTTTATAGATTTTAGATGAGACTAAGGAGATATCTTAAGTATAAAATGGTTAAATAATTGCAGAGTTTTAATGATGTAGTTTTAATTATTTATCATTAACATTATCTGCGTTGGATTTGTTGGACGTGTGTGAACCTGGAAATTTATGACGCGATTTTAAAAATCACTAATAAAGGGAAAGAGATATTTATTTTTCGAAGTCCCTGATTTCAAAGATAAAACTACTTAATTATCTTGTATGATAGTGTCAACGTGATAAAGGGAGCACCACCTTTATTTTATCAGAAAATAAATTTAGAGCTGTTCATTGTTACAATTGATTATATATATATAATTTTATTTTTGTGGAATAGTTATAAGTACATTGAGATGTATAGGAAGTTGTGTTGAAACCACAATCCTGAATTGTTGAATTTCACTATTAAGAACAGTATTTCAAAATTTGTTTTCAAAATTAGAACACAATTGATTAACTGGCAGTAGGTAGTGTAATAAATAACACAAAACCAATAAATATACATCTTCAAGATAATTGTTCGTGCAGTCTCCACAAATAATGCATGTGCTAAGCAGAGTCAACAAAAAGCCTTTAGTATAGCGACCCTCACCTTAATACCAAAACACAGCTTACCAACATTATAAACTTGTTCTAAGTTGTTATATATGTAATTTAAGGTAGATAAATATGAATGAACGCCGTTCAAAGCAATTATTCGTAATTTAAGACTCGAAAGCGTCGTTAATATTTTGCTGTTACATTATTATGTTGTCAATTTTAAAGAAAATAATATTTACTAATCTTAAAAGGGATACTATTTTATAAAATAAAAACAGTTTGAAATTGTGAGTGATAGTTACTATATCATGTTTAGCTGATTGTGCCTTAGATCAATACTTTAAATAAAAAGAAATATAATATTATATGTGTGTATATATTATATATATAGTATAAATATGTCATTTTTTGGAAATTGTACGTCTCATATCATATCTAGATGTGTGTATTTTAAAATATTGTCACATTAGAGTTATATATTTATACACAATAACTAGGAAATCAATAATATGTTATTTATTTATATATAAGAAAGTGTATGCAATATGGCTGTTTGCTCGTTTTTATGAAAAGTTTATTTGCAGTTAAAATAAATTCCTTATCGTCTCGTTGCGATAACTTAAGATTATAAAGGATTGGTACTTATTACCATAAAACGTAGTTCTATTTATTTACAATTAATTTGGTAAAGGGTCTAATAAAATATTAATAAATTATGAAATATTATCTTTGTGTTTTTATTTATTAAATCGATTAATTACACAATAATAATACAGGGTGAATCTTGGTAAAGTGCATATATTCAAATGAGGAACATTAAATTAAATTTTATCGACGAAAAAAATGTTTTTTTATTAGTTTTTATTATGGCTCTTGAAAAAATAAAATCTCTACTGTGTACCACATGTAAACACAAAAAAAAAAAAAAAAACATTTTTTTACGTCGATATGCGTCTCGTCGATATTTGCATTATGTGCACTTACTAAAACACCATAAAGTACAATGTTACTCTTCGAATTCTTATCTTGCTATTAAACGATATTCTCATCGAAAGAAAGCACTAGCTTTTACCGGCGCGATAACGTGTAAAGGTCAATTATCGCCAAGAACTCCGATTACTCAAGATAAAAAGTACCATAAGTCCGTCTCCCCAGGCTATAAACTCTTGTATGAAATTTCACGTTGATCGGTCGAGGCCAAAGAAAAGAAGAGAGCTAAAATTTATCTTACAGAAAATGTTATCTAGAGATTAGGAAAATCGGCATTAATTAATTAAACATTATAATTACGTTACGCTAAACTTTAGCAGCTTAAATTTATAGGTATTTGAAGTTTTTTGTTCAAAGCAGGTCAATGATATTTCAAATAAGTTCAATAATTCAACAATGTTTTAATTAAAATATTGGGGATAGCAACCAACCAAAAAAAAGGGTTACAGGACCACTCGCGTGACTGTTCCTTTGCCATAGTTTGCTGTATCTCTTCAGTATCAAATTTTCCCTGTCTACTCGCCGAATCCATTCTGCTATCAAGTTCTCATCTCTTGGAAATCTGAAAATATCGATATAATATATTCACAACACCGTCAAACTAATAAAGCTACTAAATGTAAAAGTCACCCTGACACAAAATTTAAACCCCTTCTATACGGTCGGGTGGTTGGGCCAACCGAGAAGGACGCAGCTATCTGTCAGAATGAGATAGTGATATTTACATCTCGTTCCTACAAATAGCTGCATCCCTCTCGGTTGGCCCAACCACCCGACCGTATAGAAGGGGTATTACTATTGGTAGGTATATCGACTTTTTAATTTGGTAATACTGGAGGTTCGCGTAAGGATCCAAATGGCGGGAAAATAGCGGTCCATTCAAATTTGCTTTTGGCAACACGAAGGAAAACGAAAGAATACCTATAAGGACATCTCTTTCTAACTCGATATGAATACTACAGGGTGACTGGATATTTCGATACATTCCTTTTAAGTACCCTGGCCGAAAATTACTAGTTTCTGAGATATTTGAGATTTTAGTTTTTTTTCGAAATTGCGGAACATGTTCGAAAAAAAAGATATAATTTTTTTTTAATGCACTTTAATTGATTTTCTGAAAGCTAAAATGTCAGCGATTTTATGTAATGACAAAAACCTAATCACATAATGCTACATGTCATGGTATTTAATAAAACTCCAATAAAAAGACACAAAAAAGTAATTACTTCATTAAAAGACAGGGTTTTTTTAAAATAAATGTATGACATGCAGCGTACAAATCACTGGAAAAACTTCCTTGGTTTACTAGCTATCTAATTAGGTACAATAGTTATCAAAAAACATTAAATATTCAAAATAAGCAAGTACTAATTAAAACTAAGAAGTACATTTCTTATGAATTTCCATTACTCTTGTACCTGGTACGAACTCTTCAGAAATCAGTATTTATCTTCAGATGCATGTACTTCAATGGCCGATATTATTGCAAAAAAGAACTGAACTTAATTAATTAAAAGATAATTAAGAAAGAGTAAGTAATTATTCGCCGTCAAAAATGGATACTTGTAGATTAACTCACTGATTTTCAACCGTCCCCTCATAACAAACGCACAAAAGACGAAACTTCCGATACAACATCTGTCTCTCTCTAGTTTCAATATTGACAGAGTGAGATCGATCAATTTTTGATTACGAGTTGCCATTAATAAAAAAAAAAACTTAACCCAGTTTTTTCCTACCACTACATTGGTGACGAATGAAATTAATAAAAACATAAAACAATAAAAAATTATTTAGGTTCTAAATTCAACATTCTACCTCTCGGACCTGTCGTCCTAATCAGCTAAGCGAACGCATCCTTGCGAGTGCACACCAGTGCACACATACCCTTATAAATTATCTGTGCTTGTGAACTGTGAAGTTTTGTTGACACTGCTCGTAATAAGTTAACTTTTTCCTAAATTACTAGAAAAGTTAAAAATAAGTAATAAACACTTATTTAATGCGGAATCACTGAACCGATTTACTCGTGGAATGGGAAAAACAACGCAGTTTGATGGCGACAACAACCCGACATTGGTTGATTCCGATCAAGACCCTGCTAAGTTATTGGAAGCTGCATTACTGCAGATGGATGGCATTATAGCCGGTAAGTAATATATATTGTACTTATTTAAAGATGTTTTTTTATTAATTTGTATCCCCTAAACCTTTGGTGAAAGGTTTATGCGGATTTGACTCATTTGATAGGTACATGGTTCAATGCCCAATGAGGTCTTGGCTGTTTTGTAATCTTAAATCTTTTGGTTTTATTACCTAAAGGTAATCACGTCACGTAACGGCTGTTTTACTCATCCTTATATTTGTTTTATTTTATTTATATTATATTTGGGACTATATTGTGGCATGGTAATGAAGTATATTTACGTGAGTTTTCTTGTTCTTGATTAAATGAAATTAAATGACAAATGTCTTATTACCTATAAATATATAAATTGGGAAAAATTACATTTTTAAAGTATTTCTTTATAATAATAATAAAGTAGTTTAATTAAGATTTGTTTTATCCCTGACTTGTTTTATCCCTTGTGTATGAAGACTTTCCATTGTGGGTTTACATAATAAGGAACCAAGTGAATTAAATTACCCATACTAATATTTTAAATGTGAAAGTGTGTCCCTTGTTGTCTGTCTATTACACTCTCATCTCATTACATTCTCTCTAGATAGCTAGCGAGATAACTTGTTCCCTAAAGAAGGACAACAAGTTCTTTGCAAAGTCACAGACAAACTCTAGTAATTTATAAGACTAAGGTTTCCTATGACTGTAAGACCACAAAAGGTCCTAAAATGTAAGGACTATCTCAATCATGTCTTGAATGTCAATGCATGTTGCAATGAGTTTAGGTAAGTAAGCACCACTACTTATTGCAAGTTCTATTTCAATCTTATCAGCTGTTAAAAATTAAATCATTATCTTGCAAGTAGAACCCCTTGGGAGAGGAGATGAGCATATGTTTTATTCAGCATCCAATAAATGTTAACAATGTAATTTAATCTTATTTTTATCTTAGTTAAAAGACAAAACAAATGGGCAAGATTGAGCAAGTCAGACCATGCCCAGATTGCCCAGTGTAGGGTTCTCTAGTCATTACAAGCGTGAACCACTATTTCCAAAAAGCATAATTATGAGCAATTTTCTATTTATAGCTAATTGTGCTATCTTAGGTGATTATTAGAGTAGGTATAAATATTTTAGTCACCTGTAACCAGGGAACCCAATGAAGTGTACTTAGTTGTGATAGTGTTCCTTTTAAAATTTGATATATGCTTTCAATTAGGATTTTTTCCAGATTTTTTGTTTCTATAGGTTTGGCTCTAATATAATAATCTAAAAATAAAAATCTAAAAATTGACAATAAACACATAATGGTAAAAATAATAACTTTACCTTAGGTTTACATGTATGGGAGGTACCCTGAAACAGACAGACAAACATGTTTTAACTACAAGGGTTCCTAGTTTGACTATGGAATCCTCAAAAAGAAGGACTAATGCTTTTGGTAAATCAATTTTGTACTTAAGGATTAGGAGAGAAATACGTAGTTAATGTAAAATCGACGTTTACGGAAGAAGCAAAAGCCCATAATATAAAGTCGGCGCAAGGTGGGGGCGCGGGAGGGTGCAAACTGTTGAACGAAGGGTGGCGGCGCCAGTTTGCCGCCGAACGTCGCCCGGCACGCACCGCGTACCCACGCCTGGCCAAAGCACACGCGAAAAGCACGGGAATTTAAATTTATTTTATACATAAACGTACAATCTGCTATTGATTTTATTTGTCCTTTGTATTAAACTAACCCCATTTTATATCAATTAAAACTTAACCTCTAATGCCCCCAAATTTTAAAAGTAACGTGTATTTTTCCTGTACACGTGTGTTCGCTAAACGAATACCCATTTTTGTACGTTTTGCAATTTCAACTCGTGCCAAAATGCTGTTTGTTAGTTTCGGGGTTGATAAAAGTCCTATTTGAACCCTCTTTTATGGTGTTTTCACGATTAAAATACTGGTTAGCTTACTGCAGAAAATAAATAAACTCGTATTCTGTGTTCCTAGAGCAGTAGTAGAGCGCTCTAATGAGTTTTCAAATGACAGGCAATATTTCACACGCTTTACAGCGAAACATAAAAAACGTACAGTAAAAGAGTTGTTTTTATGTTACATAGCTGTAATTCTGTTTCTCCGTTATTTATGTTTTTGTTTGCAATTATTAAGTAAAAAACATCATTTTCACGCATTTCAGATTTTTTCCAAAAAATAATAAACGCTGGAATGTTTGAAGGAATGTAATCTCACCCGGTTTGTGTCAAGATTAAATTTTTGGATCGTTTCTTATCGCGGCCTCTCTTGTCTCCAAACATTTTTCCTGCTACTTTTATTATTTCTTTACATTTTTTGATTCGGATCACGAACTTTCTTTCAACACTGCAGTAAATTTATGTTGACTTGGTACTAAGCTTTGATACTTATTTTATGAACGAGGTTTTATTATTACGAGGGAAAAAAGTATAAGTACCTATTTAAAATAAAGTTATGTATATTTATCAAACTAATATTTGCATACCTACTAACGTAATTTTTTTAAATACCAACTCAATAATTCCCTAAAAAGCACCATTTTCATCCGAGTTTTCCAGAACAAATTAACATCCTGGCATTTATTTCGCAACTTCCTTTATTTTTCTGCCAGCGGCGAATGAAAAAAAGCACGGAGAGAAAAGTTTTGCAATTACCATTCGTATCATGTATTTCACGTATTTTTTACTCTGTATTCACATCATTCTACCATCCACGTTCACGCGTGACCTATCTCCAACCCCGATAACTGTCTGATATACAATGCGGGTTCGGAATAATCCCGGAGGACATTTTAATTGGAATGATCGTTATTTTTTAGTCCTGATATTATTATTTTTTATCTTAGTATAGTGAGTGAGCGATATACGGGGATGTGATTATACTAGGAAGATGCCGGGTTGTTGGCATTTGCCGGAGCACTTTACTCGGTGGTGGCTACTTGACGTGTGCAGCGAGCGCATCTTCGGAGAGGCCGATGCTACAGAATCTCAGATACCGCAACGTATGTATACCTAACCAATGCAGGTTACTTGTATCTCACGGGTTGTTGCCTCAATTTGTATATAATTTTCAGGCCTGCGGTTTAAAAAAAAAATGGCGATAACGATGAAAGGATCGGGTAGTTTTAAATGTTAGTAGGCTCTCAGCATTTAAGGTTCAAGTTTTAAAAACCTTATTACACAAGGCTTATTAATTTAGTCGTTACTAACTGATTCAGTCCGATTCAAACCATCCTTTCCAGGAGAATTTAGGATGTTAGCTTGCTGAATGCGATTATACCTACTTGACTAAGTTCAGTAACGACTGAATTAAGATGACTAAATTTATAAAGGTGTAGATAATAAGCCTTTTAGAACGTGCTACTTCTGGTTTTTTGTAATACGAAATAGTAAATTACGAGTATACATTTGTCTTCGCACCTTCGTTTTAGTATTTAGGAACTGTACCTATTCAGGTACAGAAACAAGGCACTTATTGATATTTCTTTAAAAAAAACCGTTATCATTTTAATCAGTCGCGTTTTAATGGTGTGCTCGTTTCGGGAAGGTGTCTCTTGGGGATTTAGAAGTTTTGCGCTTGAAATAACTTAGGGTCTGATGGTCATCACTATCCGCTGCCGCCGGCGTGGCGGGGACGCCGACGCTCAAAAGACGCTAGATGTGAAGGGGCTCTAATTAGAACTCCTATTGCTAATAAATTTGGAATCCTCAAAAAGAAGGACTAATGATTTTGGTAAATCAATTTTGTACTTAAGGATTAGGAGAGAATCATTGTTAAACTTGCTTTAAACACATCTCAATTAATTCTATGAATCATAAATAATTATTCATAATGTTATGAGCACATATTTCCAGCAAAGATTAACTACCTGCGTTTCTAATATTAACTTCCGCGCGCTTATTACGCTCGTTAACTCCAACCTTACGGAAAATGGGTTCTAAGAAACAACATAATGGTTCATTAAAAGAGAGTAGGATTTTATGATTAGTACTATGCTTTTGCACTTCGAATAGTTTTAAATCAAAAAACATTGAAACAACAGAAAACGTGCATGAAATATGCAGTATGTACGTAGATAAATAAGATAAATAACAAACAACATCGGGAAAATATAACTCCTTACCTCTGAACAGAATATATAAGAAAGCGCCTCCCGACTCCCACAGCACTCGATTGAATATCCATATCATAGGCCTTTCATATCAGGCCGTGAATAGAAATATGATTTGAAAATATTGCTACGTAGTTCCATTATAAAGCAATGGAGATATTTTTTCCTTTTGCTTCCAGGCTGAACCTAAAGCGTCATTGTTCCTAGGCGGATGCAATTCACTCGGTCCCCGCGCAATTTGCGCGAGTGGAGTTATTTTGAAAAGATTTTAGCGTCGTAGGTCTGGTTAATAAATGTTTTAAACGTATTGTAGCGACGTCTTAAATATGTCCGAAATTACCTTAGCGATCGTGAACAACGAAATAAAATGCCAACATAAAAAATATCTATCAACCACTGGCAAAACCCGAACTTAAGATACTAATATCTTCTAGAGCGTAGTGTCCACTCATGCGTTATTTATAAGATCATATATCTTTAATACTCTCAATCATAATATTCCTTCTTCCGTAACACAACACGAGATATCGATATGGATATCTCCGTATCAATGTTACATCATTGTGATTACGTTTGAACATTGCCTTCAGTCGTTATTGTTATACCGTCCATGAAGGATATTGCCGTGGGCTTCATTAAAAGTGTATAAGTAAATTTACGGCTGATTTTGCTATCCCCAGATAAAAATATCTTACAAATAAATTTAGCTATCTTCTGTCGCATAACAAAACAAAAGGCTAACCAACTTTTATCTGACTATTGAAAAATCGGCCATTTAATGTGTTGCGATTTAATAACAAAAGAACGGATGTGTGTCAATCACTAATCGGAGTAATCAGCTTGCCTCCGGGATGAACAGAAGTGTTCAGTTTTCGATAAAACCTATGTACATGTATTCGAAACACATAAAGGTTAACAAATGTGAAGTGCTCGAGTCTTTGCTAGTCTAATCCTGGGGGCCGGTACGGTACCGGAGATGGGGTTACATGCAAGTCAGCTCGTTTAACATCGTTAGGAATCCCGGGAGACTCCGCCGGTTGCTAACTGATGCCGCACAAAGCAGCGATCCATGCTTAGTAAGTCCACGTAATATTCCGACAACTAATCTAAGGTATTTTGTCTGTTTTAAAATACAAACATAGTTAAGTAGTACTTGATAATGTGCCGACAACTCACAACACAATTTAGCTAACGATGTCGTCTACTCGTATATATACCTAAAGACGAACTCTTGGTACAGGCGAAAACGTTGTCTTTTTGATCCTTCGAATTCGATCCCTTCAAATCAAATTATTTGTTTGATGTAGAAGTTTAAGAGATCTGTTGAAAGTTATACATACTAACTACGTAGCTTCTCACTTGTTACTGCATTACCTCTTATAATGAATTTGCCTCTGATGATATATAAAGAATTAACGTATAATGCTCATTTTCTTTATTTCTGAATCTTGGTGCATCATGACTGGTCTTTGTATACTCATCCTCATCCTCCTTAATACAGAGCACGTCTGAGTAAACTTTAATGACATGTTGGTACACCCTAAACTTTAATGTTAGTTCTGCTCATCCTAGTGTTCCTGCCAAGTTGTTAATAGTTTTAATTGATACATGAGGGTGTTGCGTGACTTTGCCGTATAAGTATATGAAAATCTTGAAATCATTGCACGAGCACTCATTACACGGATTTTAAGATCATTAATAGTTTGAACGATACGAGCGTACATAATCAAGCCTCTATGATCAAAGATAGTACTTAGGTATACATGCAATGTATAATGTAAATTTACTTTAAGAAATAAATATCATCATTCATTCATTTATGTCAAATATACTGCAATTTAGGACATATCAATATTTATCCTAAGTTTTCAAACTCCTTCGTTATTTACTTACTGTAGTAGGTACTGCAGCAGAAAAACAATCTTGATGTGCATGTGCACTTTAAAAACAGATTAAAAGCAGATTTATCTGAGAGTGGAAAGAATTAAGCTTGCAGGTACAGTAAATCAAAATCTACTCGTATTGACATTCTATTCCAAATAGCTATCGCTAGTATTTATGTATTTTACTTTGACAAATATTTCGTATTATAATTAATTACTTCTAACCTCCGACGGCCTGGGCCCTATTTAATAAACATTACAATGCGATAATTTTGTAAAAAACTGACATATTTGTTAAATTGTACTAGTACAATTTAACAAATATGTCAGTTTTTTACAAAATTATCGCATTGTAATGTTTATAAAATAGGGCCCTGGCCCAACGCAGGTTTTAAAATTTTGTGGAAGCCACTAGTCTCATCTTACCTAACAGTAGCAGTAAGTTCTTTAAGTTATTTTGAAAACAAAACTTCAACAGAAAACAGCTTTCTATTCGATGCATACATATATATTATATATATATTCCATGAAATTAAAAGTTTAGGAATGCTTCAAGGGGGTCCCTGGGCCCTATCCCACAGCCCACAAAATGTTACAAGCTAAACTATATTTAAAATGTTTAATAACGAAATAAATAATAAAAAAGAAATAAATAACAGTCTTCCGAAGAAAAAGTTGTCTATTTTATCTTGTACACTGGGCCAGTTCTGGTATATTGGCTAATAAAAGACGCATCGGTTACACGGGCATGAGGCGGAGGGTGAGAATAAAACTACAACAGAAAATAGCTATCGAGGCATACATGTAAACTCTACGAAATTAAAAAATCGTAGATGTTTCAAGGGGATCCCTGGGCACACAAGTGTGGGTTAGTTCTGGTACATTGGCTAAAAGGCTTATCGGTTACAGAGGCAGGCGGCGGGGGGACCGGCCCGGGGCGCGCGGCGCGGGCGCGGGCCCTGGAGCTGGCGCAGCAACTGGCCTCGTCCCTGCAACATGCGGTGCCGCCGCCACCGCGCCCGGACTTCACTACCGCCAGCGCGATTTTACGCTGGCTGCAGCAGAACAACAATTCCGTCGCTCTCGTAAGTACAACAATAATCAGCCAGCAACAAGAGTGGCCGCTCGCTTCAGGCGGCTCGCTACCTGACTTGGCAATATGCTTGCATTGAAACACGAAATCGGCAAGGGTAACTACCAATTAACTGATACTATACATAAGAGATAACTTAACTTCCTTGCTAAGCTCGCTAGTTTTTTTTTGATTAGATAGAAATGGCAAACGTGTACATAGACCACCTGGATTCAACTGGGCTCATTCAAGCTTGCAAATGCGTTGCTAGCGTTGACGACAATTGAGGAAATTCAGTTGTTTAATTCTTTCGTAATTTAATTTTTGATAGACTTAGCATTTAATAAAAAAAAGTGAAAAGCAATCAGTGGTGGCAAAGAAAACAAATCAGACAAGGCGTGGCGTTACTTTGACAACCAAAATGAATCCATCTGAATATCTTGCTTTCCTGCAAATCCTGCAATATGCCTTTGAGAGGCTTTGTAAAGTTCCGCTTTTTATAGGATTAAGGTAAGACATAGTAGAACAATTTGCAGCTTTGTCCTAGTTTCTTTGGATTAAAAACCGCGGCCGCTACACTTCTTATAATGTGATTAAATCTACACAAAAGCTTCCGAATGTTCAAAAGATGCTGAAGTATGAACAAAAAAATATTTAAGAGTTACTTTACAAATTTGCTTTTCTTATTTGTGACATTAATCCAACGGCAAAAACAAAACTCTTCATTTTTTTTATGATGATTTGTGAGTTTTGTAACTTAGAATATTTCGAGGGTTGCGAGGTAAAACCCTATAAGTAAACATATTTTGTTTTAGAATATTGAATTTCGAAGGCGTTTAAGAAGCTTCAATTTTCCATGGTTCATTATCTCAACTTATCGGGTTTTACCACGCAAACCTCGATTTATATTTTGATCCTAATAAAGTTATCTTTCGCTCTTGTAACTACTGTGTGATAGGAACATACTAAACATTTCTGAGTAGAGCGAATGTTTTCCAAAGCGTGAATTCTTAATCATATTGTGGATTGTCAAGCTACAACGTGGCATTGGAACGAAGGGTGACGGCTGTCCGCGTCTACATTACAGTTGTCATACCGATGTCATTTACGCAGAGGGTGTGTTCCGCATTCGCAGTGGGTGGCATTGATGCTGACGGCCTCTCCACGACGTAATAAATCTCTAATAATATACACATTTCAAATGAAGGATGTATATTTTCAAACAAAATGCAGCTTCAGGTCTATGCTGGCCGTAAAACAGATGACGTTAAAATTTACATACACTTGCTTTACTAGGAAGGTTTATGACCTCTACATTGTAGCGTAACTCACGACGGCAGTCCTCAAACCGAATGTGAAATGCCCTGATCTGATGTAATAAAACTGGGAATCGGGGTCGCATGTGATGCTTTACAGATTCGATTTCTTAGAACTCTGGGTTACAATGTATGAAGTTTGTGTCGGATTTTACTCGACTGTTCGACATCTCTTATTTAATATTCTCTATATTACGGAGCTGTTAGAATACTACCGCAGTCCGCATCTGTTATAAAGTTGTATGTTATTGTCAAAGACATTCCAATATGCGTCGCGAGGCAGGTGTTCGCGTAAGCCCTTCGTCTTTGCAGCCTCTATCGGGAAGTGTACAGCCTGATTGCTAGCAAGTGGAACCTTTGCTCGCTGAGGTGTAACTCACAAGAAGCCGCGTAAGGTGAAAAATAACATAGGACAGAATTAAAGGCATTTGTTTTTATTTTAATCATCATAAGTAGATTAAGTTAACAATTTGCATCATGAATTTTGTTTTAAAGTTACGGGTTTCTATGTATTTGTCAATAGTCTATGTTGAATATGTGTAATACATGTGTTTATGTCAATATTAATATATCAGTGTATGATGGCTAAAGTGACTTATTATTGTTACCGAATTACGAGATGAGTATTTCGGAAGCAAGACTTATTAAAAGGGTTTCCTAAAAAACCGGTTCACTGAGTTACCTCGGGGTAATCCGACGGTTGCCTTTGAAGTGGCATTTACTGTAGTTTCAGACTATTTACTTGTATTTTTGTCACCAACTTCATACACGTGAACATGTCTAACTATAATTAACACTAGAACAATGTTGTGTATAGAATGTTGTTTAGAGAATATCGTTCTTACCGCAAATTAACGATAATAACTTTTTTTTACATTGAAGATGTTTAAATAGATCACCCCACAGCTGTAATGAACCTATTAAGTATCCTACAAAATATGATGATATAAAATATAATATCTGCGAATGCGCACTAGGGTACCTGGTGACACATTTGCGTTGAATGCGCTTTGTTTGCTGACCATGCAATGCATAGACCTGAATGAATCCCGTGCACACTTAGCCATTCATTGCAGGGCGCCGCTCCGGGTGACGGGGTAACTAACCTCTCCTGTACGCGGCGAGGAATTTCGAAATTGTGAAATGGTGTCCTTCCTTGTGAAAAGGAAGCATCTATTATTGAAGATCTATTACATGCGCGACCTTATTGAAAATCAAAGAGGGTTGCATCTACTTCCGCTATGCAAAAGCAAATACGCCCTTTTGGGTTTAATATGACGGGCTTGCTCCAGGCAGATCTGCGTAAATGTGGTAGATGGTAGATGATACTCGTACCTATTATTCGATGCTGAGCCCACTAGCTGACCACTCACCGCATCATTGGAGTTTGAATATCGAACGAAATGCTTTTGACATTCCCGATCGGTTAGATGTTCGACATTAGTATTTGTGTTGTTTATAGACTGAATTGGAGCTTTATTCTAATTTGTGGTACCGTATTGTTATTCATTCTTTCATTATTGTTATGTATATATCGTTTTGGATTAATACAGTTGAAATCTGTATTGCGTGATTGTGTCACGTCACTATCGGCTGAAAGAAGAATATGTATTACTTTTGGAGTACACCGTCTATTTATGGCGTCAGCTAATTTTTAAAGTTACTTAGCTAATTTCCCTTTATAAATGTTTTCTTGGCTTTAACCCGGAACATTTTAACAAGATGGAGCGCTGCCGCAGATAAGTTTCAGGTGAACGCGCGTTCCATTAGCCCTAATTAGAATTTCTCTAAGCCTCAGACCACCCTCTTTGTCGCTAGAACCACGCTATGTAATATAATGCAGTTTGTTAATTACACGTACAAAGTGAAAACGTTACGACGTAGCGCCTGATACTCGTCGATAGCAATCATTTGTACCAGGCAGCTACAGTTATACAATAAATCTCTAGGAGCTCTTGTTTCAGATAATTCAAAGTTAATTGAGTGTATTTTGTTGGACCCGTTGGCTACGGCAGAGTTTCCTTTAACGCCAATGAGTCGTGAGTGCTGTTACATCGGCAAACTTAATTAAAATATCGGATATACTGCTCCGAGAAAACGACAGGCGCTTGTTGAAGTTAATTTATAGTAGGGAGGGTGGGAGTTACTAAATATGGAAGCAACGGTGTTAGTGAATGAAAATAAATATTAATGTTTTTTAATAGGTAACAAATTTTCCTTCATTACGGTGATTTTGAAGGGAAAGTTACTTCCATGTTAGATAATCAATACCATACCACAGTCAATACGAAATGGTGAATTAATTAAACCGGAGGCACAGAGATATAAATGAAGCTTGTAATGGTTGTATTGAGAATTGGTGTATGTATGTATATATATTTCAGGTGGGTATTTAATTAAGAGCTTAACAATATTTTTTTCATTTTTATCTAAATGCCACTATTTATTTAACGCACAATTCACATTTTTACGCCTCCAATCCACTCACTGCCTCAGCTATCGATGAATAAATTGAGTAGGTATTGGAATGTCTAAAATAAGTAAGCAGAATTATTATACTATAGAGCCACCCCCGAGGTCGGCGACGCGCCGTCAACGCGCGGCCCGGCGTGAAAGTAGGCTCCGCTTCCGGCGACTGACGGCGCTCCGACAATGCCTCGAAACCTACAGCTACCCGCGAACCTGAAAGTACTGATTCTAATTAATGAAAGTCCTGGCTGAAAAGCGAGCTCTATTTTATTTTGTGAAAATTAAAATAATGGCTTGGAAAAGTGTTTTTTTTTCGGGCTGGTTTCTGCGACTTTTCGACTAGCGGCTATTTTGCGTGTATGCGGAAATTCGTATATTTCGCACGTATATTTATTTATCCCATCCTATGGTCCTACGTTAACCAGATTTTTTGTTAATAAATCGTAAAATTCTGAAATCTGAACAAGTCAGTCGCGATGTAAATTAAGGGTTATCAAAGTCTCGCCAAGTTTATGCGGGTAATTAGGGAAGCATACCACCTCTATTTGAAAACATTATGTAGTAAACGCTCCGGCGTTGTATTGTATGTTATGCTATAATAAATTATAAATGAATCCTTAAATAAATTACTAGCGGTCGTTATTTTCAAAGCTTTATTAAAGATTACGGAAATAACTCTAAAAATTAATTTCGTTAAATCTGAAATATACAAAATTCCACAACTGTTTAATATAGCTATGATGTAATTAAAGAGTAACTTCTACTTATTTAATGTAGTCCGTTTTAATGTAGTTATGTTCAACAATCCATCACTCGAGTGGGTCGACACAATTGTAAGCGGATTTTCCGATCCAACCATATTACGGCAATTTGTTCTGGAGGAAATGAAACGTGAATTATTACATCTACTCACGGAGCAGATGCCCATCCCAATACATTGTTCAATAATCTCTTGTTAATCTACCCATACTTATACATATTAGGTGCATGTTTTATTTAATTTACGTTGAAATAATGTTAGACAATAGGTATAGGTAGTAGCTTCACAATTTAGGTTCCGAAATTGCATTTAATTTTCACTATCTTTTCCGCACACAAGGGATTATACGAAAAATAATAACTTGAACGTAATAATGCAAATTTGATGTATCATAAGTAAGTAGCTCCGGTTGCAATATAATATACATTATATTACGAAGTTACATGACCAATGCTTGGAGTCTCCCCTTTTTGTTTGCACAAAAGATTTCTATTGCAATAAGCATCACATTCACACATAAGTGTTTCAATAAGCTAGTGTTAATACCTAAATTCGATCTCGCTATTCCCAGACGTTCTGCCGCCATATGCTCTGCACTGGATCGATGTCCTTATCATAGTAGCCCAGTACTCGGTCGGAACATTTGAAACTTTTTTCAGTACTGGGATTTTGGATAGCAGCCATTTTATGTACTGTCGTGTTTCGCGCAAATAAGCGAGATACGGCAAGTAGGTAGCCGTCGAAGCGTCTGTTTGCCGGCTGGCTCAGCGAATTCGCTTGTGCAAAGAGTAATTTAAAATTCAAAACGCCCCGGTCGCGGGCTCGTCTCGAGTCGAGGCGCTCATTAGGCGCTATTCAGTCTGCATGGCGTGCTGTATGAAAATAATAATTATTGGCCTGTTGTTATGTGCTAAATGCTCTTAATGAACTAGAAATGAATCCAAAAGGTAAGGGCGTAACTGCGCATTCTCTTGTCGATTGAAGAACAAACTGTTCCATTGTTAGTACAATTTAGTCAAAAAATCTGGTTGTTTCATTTCATAGGCATAAGTATGAGGCGGGTGACTTTCAAAACATCTGTATGCACAAATGCATCTAAATTTTCTTTTTTTATCGTCTACTCGTGGCCCACCCTTTATACGTAATCGTAATCCGATTTATTTCATCCCACGTCTTGGCTACCTGTTATTTAATGACAACATTGCGTCAATATCCGCTTTTGACCTGTGCCGAGCAAATACATAATACAGCGACCACAAACCGCGGCGTTGTGAGCACGTACCTGGAAATGTGGTTGCTGATACGGGATTTTATTCTGGAAATAAGCTCTGTAATCCCTGCAAGGGTATTTCTGGCGAAGCGTGTGGAGAAAGTATCACAAGACGCTATCGGATTACTTATCCTTTGTAGTAATGTTGAATTATTCTAGAGTAAGAAGCTGCATGGGGATTTTGGAGGTGTATTTCGTCTTTGAGATAATACTCGTACGTAAATACTTACTTTATGCTACTCTTGCGGTTTAAAAATACTTAAAACATTTAATCACTTGACCCAAATACCCCAATAAACTGAAATTTCTTCTTCTTAACCTACCGGTTAACCCTTACGGTTCAATAACGATAAAAAAAAACATTTTTAGCAAGTATTCGTCCCACAACTTTTATACGCTACGTTGACAACGGTGGATTGGCGCGAATTATCACAATGAACAAGTAGATTATTATCGTTGATAAGTTTATATATAGGCGACCGCCGCCCGCCTAAGAGTCCATTTGCCGCCCACTGGGCCGCACGGGTGTCGACCCGAGCCTGCACACAGTGCACTCGAGGTTTTCTTTGTGAAAAAAAACTCCAGCGCGATTTTGTTAAAAGGAGTAAATTATATTAACTATTTGATTCCGTTATCTGATGTAAGGCATAGTATATTCGTTTGTTTAAAGTGGTGCCATTTCTAAAGAACACAAACTGGTTCCACGCGGACGTATTGTGAGAACTGTTTCCGACGTAGACTTTGTACCTACTCAAAATATTAGATTACTTTTGCACTTTCAATAAATAAAATGCATGCACTTCATGTAGGCATTGCAATACATTTAATACATTTCACGTTGTGACATTTGCTCGAATCTATACAACACCCGATATAGATTCGATATAATCATTTGTTTAACCTACTGTATCGTTTGGTCGAAAACGTTTTTTTCAATTGAAAGGGATTTTTCTGAATTATTAAAAAACTAATCTAACCTATAACCTACCTAATCTACACAGTACTCCTGTCATTTCCGCCTAAAAGGATGTTAGGCATAAACATTTTCCACCAAATGATCAATCGACACAATATTAGACGATGCGAAGGGAACCCTATTTGCCCATTTTACTTTTACGCCGTTTACAGCTTTACTTGAAAATTTGAATCATAAAAGATTTTGACATGTGTCACGCAGATTTAATTAAATACACTCACAGTTCGAGAGTTGGACATACACTTGGACAATATTTTTGTCAACCCTTTGTTTTGGCTGAGTTATTAATACACATGTATCCACTGTGCGGCCATTTCTCCGCTGCTTACGCTGTGACGATTTTGAACAGCAGTGAGAAACAAACAGCGGTAAGCTTCATTTCACACTTTCATTTTCGCATCGCGTGTGTATCGGGCGGCCTTTTGGAATAACAGTGTTTGTAAAGTGATTGGTGGTAAATACATAGATAGTAAGCGTTAGGAAAATTTGACAGGTTTGTTGTTTTTCATTTCAGTCGGCTAGTTCTGGCTTATACGATTTTTACGCTGCGTAGCGCGCGTGCGACCTGTAAACGTTTTGCTCTCCAGCGAGGCAATTATAGCGTTCTGTCCGGGAAACAGTAAACACTGACATTTCGTTGCGACCTAAATGCAAAACCATTGTTTTTCGGTTTCATTTTTTATACTACTTCATCCGAAATTAACACAGCCGAATGATGTTCCGCGTTATGAAACATCTGGAAGTAACTGCATATATGTAGATGTTAACCCAATTTCCCACTACAAAGGGCGTTATTTAACTAAAAAGATAGCTCTATTTGTGGATCATCATATTGGTTCTTAGTAAATAAATAGCTATTAGAGATACTATAAAATACAACGGAGCCGAGAGCGGTAGGAAGCCGGGACAAATCGAATCGATTAGAAAACTGTATAAAAAAACTAGTAAATTGAACAAGTTACTGTCGCTGAACGTTAACATGTAAAAGGGTTCCGTGGTTCATTGGCAGCTTTGTAAAATACATACTTATAATTTCTGGTTCTCTCGCAACATTCCAGCAAATTTAGATTCGTAATGGTAGATTATTCGAATGAAATGTTTTTCCGTTAAAAATGTGTAGCAAAATGTATTCTTAAATCCACAGTTTATTTAAATAATGATGTAATCAAATAATCAACTAATTAAATAATAATAATAATAATAAGTAGTTTAGATTAAATCAAACAAGACTAACAAATTACAGTTAGTAAGTAGAATCGTGGAACTCCATTGTAAGTAGGTACGTAAATCAAAAAACTTCTTTACATTTAGCTAGTACCTAATAACCTATAGTAGGTAATAATTTCTTATACATATCGAATCGTCATGATTTAGCTTTCACGTGTTTTCTATTTTGGAATAGTTAAAAATAAATAATTCGGATTGAGAAATTTTGGTGAAGTGGCGAAGCCAACAATACAATGGTTCGAAGCAAAATTGACACACACACACACACACATACACTTCTCGGTGCTTGTGTGATGATATTTAATGACAGTTGCGAGTTGTGATTGTCATATATTTGTAGGGTGGGTGTACATGTTTACTTACGCGTATGTAAAAACACTGCCGACTGTTGTAGCCTACTAATAACAATAAATGTGAAAGTTTGTATGGATGTTTGGGTTTCAATCGCGCCTAAACGGCTGAACAGATTTGTATGAAATGTGGCACACAGTATAGTCCTTATTTTTGATTTACACATATGTTTTAGGGTTTTTATTACGGAAAATTTGATAATCCCTAAGTAAGAAACGGTAAATAACTTCTACGCGGACGGAGTCGCGGGCAAATACTAATAACAAATAAAGTTAGTTAGTATCACTTGTAAAACAGTTATGCATACGGAACCCTAGATTTAGGGTTGCGCCTGAAAGTCTAGCCGCCCTGTCTGATCGTCGGCAGTTGTGAACCTCAGACCAAACTTATTGTTATTCCCGTTTTTACAATTTCTAATGAAACTTGCGGAGCAGCGTTTTAGTTTTGTTTAGTTTATTACTCTTACTTGGCAATTGTTAATAGGTAGTCATCCTAATTAATCATCGCAACCATAAAATATGCTGTAACACCATTTGATTATTATCCTTTAAAAACATGCGGAAATTACAAAACTTTTCAAATAAATTCTGTTAACTTTTTCTTTCAAATATTCTTGGGAGACATTGTTTGTGGGAAAGCAAATGTTTTGCGCGTAATGGAGTCAATTTCGTTTATAATCTTCGAAATACGAATGTATTTTACCAGACCTCATGTTTTTGTAACATTATGTGTATGCGTATTTAAAATTGCAGTTCGGTGTTCTGGAATACCATCCGGTTAGTGAGCATTTAAATAGGTCAAAGCAGGTCGCTATATATTGAAATCCTATGTCGCCTTATTTCATTCACTTAGAACAAAAGCAGTTAAATATTATATACTTATCTTTTCACCGTAACATGCTACCTGCCAGAGACAGAGACGTTTCAATATTTTTCTGCCTTTCTTTACCTGTTACATCCAAGCGGCGTCTGTTTTTGGCTGGGAACAGTTGGACTCATTAAACTCAATGTCTAACGGATGCGGCCGTGTGGCGTATGTTAAGGAAGCTAATGATGTGTGTCAAGGACCTTTTCCAATTGGAGAATGATCCACCCACACAAATTATCTAGAAAGTTCCTGTGTATATTGACGACATCGTTTACCTAGTAGAGTTGTAAATAACAACTATAATATTATATTGTGTTGAAGACTTGTCAGTGCGTGTAATTATACGCGTTATAATTCTCGCAGTTTCTCGTCATTAAAACTCTCCAATATTTTGTTATGGCGAGTTATATTGGCAATAACATAGGCAGGGTAGCTTGATTGATTATTGACGCGTGATGAAACGCAGTAGGATTGTGCTGCGTTATATGAAATTAATTAAATCCGTTTTATTACGTATTATAATTGAATACAATTCGTCTATTCGTTTTTACAACGATTTTATCTTGTTAATATTAATTAAATATACACTAAATTGAGCAATGTTGCAAATAAACGTCGTTAATTATATAACTTTGGAATCTGCTGTCATGGATATTCATTAGGAAAAATTTGCTCGTATTATTTAATTACGTACAAACTTTCGATGTTCGATTGTGATTAGAAATAATTATTATGAGATGTAATTATCGGCGTCATAGCACGCCAGGGCATCGCACGCGAATTCAATTATCGACAGTGGTGTTATTCTCTTCATAACAAAAATAAACTCTCTATGTCTATGATGACTCCTACTTGCCGTAGAATCGTCTGGCGATTTTTGTATGGGCTGACTTCGCACTTGCACTTCGCAAAGTGCAAGTGTGAAGTTCATACATTTGCTGTCAAGTGGCACGTAGCAAATGTATGAATTCGCACTTGCACTTCGCAAAGCGTAATCAGCGCATAAGATATTTATTTCGACACTGCAGCCTCCAGAAAAGCAAGGTTCTAGACAAGCGCGATCCTAGCGCTTGAAGAGGTCAATTAAGCCAAGATCAATCGAGCAAGCTCTTCTTTGACGTGTAAGAGAATACCACCACAGGCAGCCATTCGTATCTATTAATTTATCTGCCTTGTCTGGACTAACGATTGTGTTTATTGGCCGACCAGCCACAATCGAATTCATCGTACAATTTAACAGGTTCAAATTGTGAAACTCGTCCGGTTTGCCGTAGTTGTGGTATACAGGCCTGAATAAATAATTGTATAAACACATTTCATTAAATTGTAGAAACTATTTTTTTTTTCATCAGAATTAATTTTGTTGTCTGTGTTTGGTAGATACTATTTTATGACACAACGCTATATACCTAATTATGTGTCAATATATTAAATTCATACTATAACACTAATTAAGTAACGCCCTGTCGGCTAAGAAATTAGAAGTAGGTATTATTTTTAGTCTTATTTCTGGAACGACATGTGTGCGAGAACGTTTAAATCGCCTTTTATCGGATGTTCCTCGAGGGAACTGTCGATCTATTTCCGAGACGAGGGGAGTATTATTCTTATTACGCTCGGAGAAACATCGATGAGAATGCCTGTCACTTGCAGCATTAGGGATACTCTAACTTTAACAGACTTGTAACAGGCGTAAAAGTTGAGTGGATATTGCCCTCAAACTATCTAGTTCTCGGCGGTGTTGCTAGATTTAACATTGCATAATAGGCAGTTCTGATTCTGATAGAGTTAAATCTCTGCCAGGTTAGGTAATTTTATACTAAATGTAAAAAATAAAAAAAAATAATGTAACGTGTCTATTTTATAATTCAGATTTGGAAGTGCGAATATGAACTGTTTAAACTCGCGGCGTCATGAATTCGACCCAATAGAGCCAAGTGCACCGTTTTTTTACCCGCCTCAACCGCCGCCCTACAACCCTGACTATGTATATGGAGATGCGGAATGCCAGCCGGCAAGTTTCAGCTCTGCGCATGAATGGGGTGTGTGCACGGAGTCGTATGCTAAGCGCACGTGTACCGAGGACCGCGGCGGGTGGGGGCGCCCGCGCCGCTCGCTCTACGAGGGCGTCAACTGCATGCCGGTGAGTGAGACAAATCGTGTGCGCCGCGCAGCACGCCGCTCATAATTACATTGTGCTATTACGACCATTTTATATCGACTACATTTGGACGACTGTGTGAATTAACATTATAAATACTAATATTTGGCCAGCTACTAATCCAAAAACAAAAACACCCTAATTCATGGGATTCTGTGTTTTTAATTGTATTCTTCGTGTTATAAAACATAGATCAAAGGGGGAAGCGGGTCCGGAATGTTTCAGGCGCCCATACCGCAATCTATTTCCGGGCGCGGGCGTCGGCCCTACTGGATTAAGCGTTGCTCATTTTGATCTAAAACATGCGCGAGCTCGGCCGCGGAGGCTCGGTAGTGGCGGCCACCATAGCGGCTCTGCACAGTCGCTCCGCGAGTGACGGCAAGCACGGAGCACCCAAGCACCGCGCCTCGTCCGTCCAGAGGTGCCCGAGTGAAGTGCGTATCAGTCGGGAAGACTTGCGCCGCGCCTCGGGGTGCAGCGAGCGGCCGCTCTCGACGGCCTCCGAAGCATCGGAACGGGACTCCGCTTCCGTTCAGTCCAGCGAGGAGCCGCCCCCGAATGAGAGTACGTAATTACTATGCGTAGACGATGCACTGACGTAGCGTACGACTGGAACGTAGCCAAACTTTAAAATAGAGTTACGCCGGTGACTCGCACAGAGAGCTTGTCGCGCAGTGTCGCTTGTGCGGAGCCTCATGTCCGACCGCGAGTACTTGACGGAGCCCTTCGACGAGGACGAGGAGCGCGCGGCGGCGGGCTACGTGCACCCCGCCGTGCGCTCCTACATGTACTCGCCTATGGGTTAGTTGGAATCGTTCATGAGGCTCCTCGGCTGCTCGATCTGTTCTCACTCTTGATCTCGTGACAGGCGGCGACTCGGACAGCCCCGACGAAGCGACAGTGAAATGCACGGCGTGGCCCGACGGGAGCATCCCTGCTCGCGCTGACTCCAGCGACACTGAGTCTAGCAGTTCCTCTGTTGAAGAAGATTCAGATCTGCAAGACTATGAAGCGCGTAGTGGCGACGGCGATTACCGCACGCTGACTCCGAGGCGGCTGGATAATTCGACGCGTCGGGACGATAATTTCAAATGGATGCCAACAGAAAACATGTCAGATATAGTCGAACCGACTTCGATGGAATCTCGAACGGAAGAGCAGGCGTCGGGTAGCTTAGACAGGCGGCGGCGAGCTCCGGGCGACCGCGGTGACCGCGATCGTAAAACTAGGTCGTCGCTGTCAAGTAAGCCGCCGCAGCACCCCTCCAGCGTCCGCGCGTCGCCGCGGCCCCGCCGCCCGCGGGCCGAGGAGACTCCGCCCGAGCTTCAGCGTCGCTGGAACTCCTATGAACACTTTCGGTGGCCGGGGCCCGAGGGCGGCTGGTGGCCCCCCATGTGCTGGTGCCACGGCCCGCCCGCTCCGCCGCCCTGCTACATGCATGACCGCTCTTGGCCCTCACACCCTTCGCTCCCACCGGTACCTTCAAGACCTTACAAGGTACACATTATGACCTGTAAGGTCACTGGCTATTGCATTTGGCTCAGATCGTACACTTTAAGCATTATCAATAGCATTTGATTTATGTCGTGACTCGTGCGTGACACAAATCCGTGCCGACTTTAGTGACAGAGTAGATAATGAGTTTTACTCTTAATTTTGTACGAACCAAAAGTAATAATAGCTCTAGTTGAGCAAAACGTGGAAAAGAAGTAATACATAATTGTGTGTGTAAATAACAAAACATGGAACTGTTGCGTAATGTTTGGAAACAAAGTTTTATATGTAGAAAAGTTTGACTAACTTGTTTCATTTGTTGTGTTCGCAGTTCAAAAACACCTCTCGGCGGTTATTATTCGTTGTTTATGACTTTTATCATTGCCTGCTTGTACTTCTAATAAGTATAACGTTTGCATGTTTGTTTGACTTGACTTACGTGAGGTGTAAATATTTAAAATATGCGTAACATCAAAAAATAAGTTAATAAAAAAAACAAAAATCCCGATTGTTTTAAAAAATATTAACTGAAAACCTAAAAACAAGTTATAATCTAAAGGGTATAACTTAAATGTTGGAAAAGGTATTGCATTTCCCGTTTCTTTTCAGTTAGGGGTCGATTTTCGACAAAAAAAAATCTTAGGGCCGTATTAATAAACTCATCTCAACTGTGATCTCCGTCACGAGATGCGTCAAAAATGACAGTTTTCTATGGATTGACGTTTACTTTGATGTAGAAGGTTGGTTGCCAAAATACGATCAACGCATTGAGATTATAGAATTAGGTACAACCTCTATTCACTTGAAGTATATATATATTTTTTTATTTATTTATATACAGTATGCAATGTATACACGCATAGAGTAGTTAAGGCTGTGAGTTTCTTTTTATTTTTTTTTATTGATAATGGGATTGCTCTTGACTAACTCTTTTTGTTAGTGAGTGTCAAATGCCTATTATGTTGTGTTTAGATATCAGACTAACCGTTAACTTGTTCCAGAGCGATGCCGAGGACCGAATGCGGCGGCTCGAGGCTGATAAGGAGAGCCTTCACCTGCAAGTGCAAGTGCTCTCGGAGCAGGTCTCCGCGCAGACCGACAAGATGGCCGACCTCGAACGGGCACTCCAAGATGCCAGGCAGCGGTTGGACGACGCTGAACAGAGGTTGCAAAAGGTAAGGATCTTTTAAATTTTGTTTAGGAACTTGTGTAGGTACCTAATAAATTTGTTATAATAATAAAAAAATAATTCATTTAATATAGTAAACGTCTCGTGTAAAATTAAATTTAAAGGTTGTAGTCAAGTCTCAAATCGTATTTTCTGTAAACAGTTACTTGATAAAATAGTAATTCTTACTGTTCCGCGCTGGTTTTCCGCCGGGACAACTTGGAAACTCCTACGATAGACATGCCCGGCAAGTTTCAACTTCGCAGTTTAGCTCGCTCGCCTACGCCAATAAGACGCTAACGATAATTTTGATTTATAGGAATCTAATATTGCATGTTGAATAACTGATTATAATTGACTTTCATCGTGTTTTGTAAGATACTGATTCCAAAGCCGTGAGATGAAAGAGTTCGTAGATTTTGTCCGAAGAGCTAGTAGTTTCACGTCATATTACCGACGTATATAAGAGCCCTGTTGTGCCGGTGTGGACAAATATCCGTGTGATGAGCGCGAGTATTTGCTCCCGAGTCATGGACGTTTTCTATGTATTTAAGTCTGTATTTATCTACATAAGTTGGTAGGACGCATTAACACTTCTGATGCTAATAATTTAACAAATATATATCAACAGCTACTAATAAACACTTTTAGGGGACAGTTTACGTATTGTTGTCGAGTTAGTAAAATTAAAACATTATTGGGAATTTGTATTAGTATTATTATTTAGTTAAGTAGTAACTTTTTATTGAACACTAAAAGGTTATAATTTGTTACCAAGCATTATTCAATAAAAACGTTGGATAGGTTTTTTTTTAAATTGTATTATCAGCTCATTATTAGTAAGTCGGCGTTTAAGAACTGAAAATAAAATACCTGTAAAAAAAAAAAAAAAGACTAACTGTTGAGTTTCTTGCGGCGCTTCTTCTCAGCAGTGGTCTCCTCTTGGGAAGCGCTGGTAGATTTTGAGTGTAAAAGTGCCCGTGCGGCCTACTTACTGAATAAATATCTTTTTATCTTTTTTTTAAATCTAAAACGGGCATAAGAGTAAGAACGGTATTACCTTCAGGCTAGGCAGTAGCTATAATTACATAGTTCTTCGTACGAAGCGAGAGGAGGATTATTAAGGTAAACTCTTTAACATTCAGGCCAGCCTAGATGCTAGAGGAGCTATTGAATAATCATGGCGGCGTGGGCCGTACAATTCTTGCGGCTGTGTCTCACTACATCGCGAATTCTGATTACCCACTTATGCTAACTGCTGTTTCATAATATATTATTTAAATTGTTTGGAAACAACTATCAGTAGTTTGACTATAGATTGTTTGCGAAACAGGCTTTTAACTAATCGAAGACAGCTGTATCCAGGTCAGGATTAGGTTAGGCAGGAATGATCACGGGTTGGGTAGGAACGATCTTTACTTGGTTCATCTATTCAAATAAAAAAGCGTGAAAACATTAAAACCCATCGATCTGTCTGCTGCATGAATACTGCTTCTTCATCAATTTGTAATTTTTATTATGAGATAATCTAAATAGGTATAGCCTATATCTTTACAGTGTCTTTAAAATCCAGAAGTTCATTGTTTTTAATAATATTTATACCTTGCCGCAAAATTTTAACTCAATTTATTTGACAAATCCAACACAACAGAACTATATCTGATATAGTTCAATTTCTCCCCAACATGCAATATTGATCGAGTACAGTAATCATAACAACGTTGCTAATTATTGTAAGCCGAGGAGAATTCTCTTAGTCTACTTTTTGCGATTCCCAGTTCATTAAAACGTTGCGTGCGTGTTGGATGCAAAATAGACAAGGCGGATTGTTGAAGCTAGATTCTTTTATGTCGCCGAGTTATGCGGGGTGTGATATTGTACGCTTTCAGACTGCCTAGCACTGAAAAACAGAGTCCATTAACATTTTAACCGTGCCGAGATTGTTTCAGCTTTCACAAACGTTGTTAAGCTACCGTCGTATTATTACTATAAATGTACAACTGCCCAAATTGCCACAGTTTCACGAGTTGTGCGAGTACACATGTATAAACAGCCTTATCGTACATAATGCCTAACTACGTTTCGCTCGCGGTTTCAAAGCATACATAGTTAGCATGCAATTTAATTTAACCCGGCCGCATGCAGTACGGCCGGTCTTTGTAGAGCCTCTACTTGCTATCTCGGTAAGTACGAGTATGTAGGTCAAACTATTAGGAGCTAATGCAAAAAACATAATTAATTTACTTTTAGTTGCCCTCAACATTTAGTTCAACAACTGGCAATTCCTTTTTAAACTGGGAGCGGCGAACGTGCTCTGTTTTATATCCGCTTCCCCTATCATTTCTCTATTTAGTCTGATCGATTGATAGACGGCTCTAGCCGATCGTTTTCGCATAGCTCGAAATAATGTTGAGTCATACTCGCCTGAAGAACAAATAAAATCGACTGCCCTACAAAATAATTATACGCTCACCTACCCACACGCACGGCGATGTGACGTGAATGCCGATGAACCGAAGAAGCCGTTAGGAGTAGGAATAAAACTAGCAGCGTACTAGTATCAAGCACACGAGTCCATTGCAACATTGCAAAATTAATGTACTCACTCCATCGACACACATTCGTTAAAAAGAATGGGCAATCAAAACAAACATTTTCTATTTCTATAATCCATTTACGCCTTCGTCGGCGTCCATACAGCGCGTTAACTACGCCAGATGCTCTTTTTATTAACGAGGCGAGATAGCGCGGGTAAAAGCGCTATGAAATGTGATTGATAAAGTTTCGTTACAAGTAGGCCAACGTGTTTACGTTCCCCGATGCCTTTAGACAGGTTGAATGCCCGTTCCGCATACATCTGATCCAGACAATGTTTTATGATCATTTGCGTAATACAAGAGTTTACAATTATCATTGTTTTATATGAATTGATTCCTATAAATCACTCGTGCGTCTATAAATGCAATAGATATTCTCAATTCTGCATTGCACTCCTAATGACACAATCGTTTATCATAAAGTACCGTGTCTGTGGCGATACCGACTTGGTAATGTAGTGTATGAACTTCTACATGTAAGTCTAAAAATGTATAACTACCCAAGGTAACCAGCAATTTCGTATTCATCTCTATCTTCTATGCAGATTTAATGCTAATGTTAAGGCGAATACGCAGCCAAGTGCGAGTTAATGCCTTTTTCGTGAAATATTCCTGTAAGTTTATTCGCTCAAAATTATTTTAAAAAAAGTTTCATTTTACAATGTAACGTTATCTAAACTTTACTAAGCTAATAAAAGCTGAATTAAGCAGGTCCCAGCCTTAAATAATTATTGCTCCCTGGTTTATACAATTCCCTTTGCATTTAAAATCGTTTTGAGCGATTCATACCATATTTAAGCCTCGAATGAAATGCAATTAAACCCCCAAAAGGGCTTTGAAAGGAAGCTCGAGTCTCGCACTAAAAGGTTTAATGATTTTCCATCTGGGCGTTTTGCACGAGTACTTGTCGAGAGTCACTTCGTAGCCCTTCAGATCTCCACCTTTCATCTTGCTAGTCCTTTTGTAGTGCGTCTTACTGCGATAATGACTCTCATACTTCCTGAACGCTTCTTGAAATATATTTCTATGATTTGAGACATGTTGGCTAACAGCTGCCCTAGATACTTGTCAACGGCGCAAACGTCTCTAGTAAGGTTTTATATACGGTAAATAAATACGTTGGTATATTTTCTTTTAGAAACGTGTTCCATTTGTTAGGGAATTTGTTAGTGGTTTGCGGCGTATCAAATAAGAATAAAGATAATAAAGTAAAATACTGCTTCGATACGATCGCACGTCTCTGTGCTTTGTTATTGTTTATGTCTGTTGTTATTGTGCAGCCGTTTTTCATTTCGCCCATTCATCTAACTGGCTTGGTTAGATAGCTTTTCAATTTAACAAGGATTTACAGTCCGTGTTTTTTATTCTGATCTTTATTGGTATAGAGAAATAACTATCTATGTCTATGTATAGGTAAATTATTTGAGGGTGTAGTGGTGAAGCCAAAACAACAACAAACGTCTGATACATACAGTCAACCAAATGCATTACGAGAATTATGCCAAAGTGACGTAATCAATCAAATACTGAGTAGTCTTAGGCCCAGAAATCAATTTGGTTGACTGTAAGATGCGGATGCGAACCTGTGGACTAAGATTAATGCAAACGTTAACTGCTGATTTCTAATCTTCAGGAAATGCTGCAACGCTCGTCCCTGGAGACCCAAAAGCTGGAGCTCTTGTCTAAGCTAAGCGAGGTGCGATTGCAGGCGGCTGCGCGGGGCGTGTTGGAACGGTCACCGCCGCCCGCTGAATCTACGCCATTGGCGCGCCCGGCCCCGCCTCGGGTATGGCTTTAAAGTTTTATTTTTTTAATTTTAGTTACATAACAATGTCCCGTGTCTCTCAATGCCTTACTTTTCGACATCGTATATGACACATTGTTCTACAATTTCAGACACCGCCAGCGAACTACGGCCGCCAGATTGAACGCAACACGCACATGTATTCGTCGCTGCCGCGTTCGTCTGTGCTCGCGACGGACGCGCGCGCGTTCGGTAAACAACACACCATGGTGGTGGCGAGGGGACGCGGCCAGTCCGTGCCGAACCTAGGTCGGGGTCGCTGACAGCTTGAGCTTAGCATGCCGTGTGCCCCCGCCTTAGCCTTAGGCTTGACTTATACGAACCAATAAAATCATCGTAAACAAAAATAAGTCCGTAACTTGTCCGAAGCGCTTGTAGGAAATGGTGCATGTGAGTCAAGCCTTATCCTTATACCACGCCGGTTGCGTATGCATCTTTCGAAGCACCATAGTATTTTATTCTAGTCTCGTGTCTGCTCCGGCGTTGTATAGAACCTTGAATGTTTAGTTTGTTTTTAGATGCTCTCGTATTTGCGTAAAAAAAAACAAGGAAAACTATATCCGAGATTACTCCGATTACGTGGAACGGTTTTTTTAAGGAAAAATAAACAACCTTTGGTGAAGAAATTACCAGTTAATCCAATTTCGTAATAAATTTTAGCTTGCAATTCGCCTTGCTTGACTCGTTCTATTAAAATATTGTGCGTCATATTAAACGTCTCACCTTATACTCCAGCCACATTAATTAAATGTAAATATTAAGGAATCGTCGAAATGGTTTTTAATTCGTCTTATTACCAGTAGATTTATTTTTGCTTGGGCTTGCTATCAACTTAATAATTTACCGCTTATTCCCTCCATCGCTTTACATGTTGTGTATTATTATAATTTAGCAGTAATTAATTACACGATTTATATTCATACCGATACATACGTATAATGTTTTAATTTTATTGTAGTAGTTTTGTAATTGATTGCCTATTTCGATATACTTAGCCCAAACCCTCTCATTGTGAGTGGAGGCTTGTGCCCAGCAGTGGGACGTATATAGGCTGGATTATTATATTATTATTATTTATCAATATATTTAAGATGTCTAATATTAATACATTCACTAAATGTTGGCTTGGCATTACATGAGATCTGACAACTTTTTACGGTGGAAGCATTACATTGCGAGACTTGACATTTTTGTACATTTAATGTTTTTGATGGGATTCTATATGTTCGGAGTGCTTCGTGTTCCAGCGGAAAAAGACGACGTATCCCGAGGCAGCCCGTCGCCGTCTCTGCGCGAGGTGCGCGCGCGCCTCGGCAGCGGCGGCGGCGTGCGGCTGGAGGGCGACGACTTCGCGCGCTCCTCGCTCAGGGTCTCCACTCCGCCAAGGAAGCATCACACTATGCCCTGGTTAGTACTGACAGCTCTTGGACACTATCGACATAATGGATGGTTCATGTTCCCTTCCACGTGTTTCAATTGCCCTGTTATCTATCTTCCTTTGTACGACATTACATGTCATCAAACCACATCGTATTTTGGCGGATATTTTTTATTTTACAAATTAAATTATTATGGGACTGCCGATTTTATTACTTTCTCATGCATTATTGGCCAATTGAATTGGCTACAATCTGATTGTCCGTCGACATGTACATTGAAGATCGCCAATTTTAGTTTTATTTAGAGTCGAGCGGGTGACCTTCAATATCATATCCTATCCACACTACACAATTCGATTGCCAATCTGGTCAAATTGGTCGTAAAATTGTATCGAGTGGATGCCCCATTAGACTTATTTGGTCTCAAGGTCATCTCTTCAAGCGTAAGGTCGATATCAGGGCTGTCCCCGTCCGTTAACAAGTGTGCGGGGGGACACTACGAACTTTATAAGGCAGCAAATGTGTACAGATAGGAATATGAGAGATGATATCGACGATTTCGAGGTGCTTTGCTACCCGCGCCCAAATAATCCCTAACATATTTCTTTTTAAATCTTTCTCTCCAGGCAAACCACAGACCTCCGGCAATGGGACTGCGAGACCACTTGCGGCTGGCTGGAAAGCCTGGGGCTCGAGACCTACGTCCCGGCCGCCCGCGCGTGGCTCGGCGCTACCCCGGACGCGCTCGGAGTCATTTCCTCCGCGTCACACAATACCATCGAGAAGGAGTTGGGGTTGAAACACCCTATGCATAGAAAGAAGATTGTACTCGCGCTGACGGATTTATTAGTGAGTCTGGATATTTTTGAGAAAGTTGTGTGGTTGATTCGAAGTTTAAGCAATAGTTTTTAAATTAGTACGATGTTATGCGACGTTATGTTATGTTATAATAACATGGCATGTTAGAAAATGAACTGAAGACATGGTACATCAAATCGTTGTTAGAAAAATGAACTACTCAAAAATAGTTAAAGAATACACACATTATATAAAGTGCTTTCAATTCACGAAGGCACGCCCCGCCACTCAAATTGACGTAGCACGGTTGCGTCATTATAAATAAAATTCCTTCGTAAGTTGGAAACACTAAAATTTCGAATTTAATTTTGGAGCAAATCACGGCTCATCTATTAAACAGCGTTGGTACATAATTTAACATACATATATCCTTTCCAGGGCGGGCACGGCGACCCAATGCTAACAGCGTCGGGGGCGCTCGACACCGCCTGGGTCCTCCGCTGGCTGGAAGACGTCGGCGTGTGCGGAGCGCGCGCGGCCGCCAGCGACGCAGCCCTGGACGGCCGCACGCTACACCGGCTCACTCACGCCGAGCTACACAGTACGCTGCGTGTCTCGCACGCGCTGCATGCGCTTGCGGTGCGCAGAGGTAAGTACAGGGTTACACTAGCTAAGGCTCACGAGCGTTTGACCCGCCCATCCTCTGTGTGAGCCGGTGTAGGTGCCCATTGCCAGCTCCGCGAGAGCGTGGCTTGATGCGTGACCGTTCTGACTACATCTGTGGATCTCGAGCTTGATGTTCGTCTAACCATTTCCAACCTCAACATTGTATCTATCTTTAGTCACACTACAGATTTTTTTTCAGAATTTATCCTCTACGCTAACGGAGCCCCGCATGGCGGGGCACCTATTTCTCTTTTGCTATCTTGAAAAAGAATCTACGTGGTGTGACTAAAGCTAAAATTATCCCATGTCACACCGGTGTAATTATAGACAAAGAATATATAATAATACTAGCAGCACAGAGGGCGCTCTTCCTAACAAAATAGCGTTTTGCTAGGCCGAACGTGTCTACTATGTGCTTCCCTTTCTATCACCTCAACTTTCTACCACCAAGAGTCATACTAACGGCTAAATTTACCAAACGGTAACTTCAGTTACGTCGCGAAAATTAACTATACTGCTAATTGACAAATGGTGGTATCGCACTCCCGTAGCAAGTGCAACCATATTACTAACGGGTAGGGTGAGAATTGAATCTACTTCGGGTATTGAATTTACTTGATGTATCTATTTTTATTGAAACTTTATGGAAATAAAATCATTATTATTATTATTATTAATTTGAGATACCACCTATAATGGCGTATGAGGGCAGTATATAAATGCATGTCAAATATTCGTAACGTAATGGAAAAGTTACCATTTGATCATTTTAGTTGTTAACTATGTACACGTTTTTTTGAAAACGCCCTGGTACTATATAAACGACGTATCAGGCATCCAAGTGCTGCGCGACAACAAGTTCAGCGCCGAGACGATGGTGCGGCGCGCGGCGGAGGCGGGCGCGGGCGCGGGCGCGGACGCGGGCGCGGGCGCGGTGGCGCGCTGGTCGTCGCACCGCGTCATGCAGTGGCTCAAGCAGATCGACCTCGCCGAGTACGCGCCCAACCTGCGCGGCGCCGGTACACACCACCCTCCACGCGACCATCCTCCCCGGCTCTAATACCTAATATCGTACCTAGTGTCGTGATGAACTTCAAACTAAGCCGATAAATACTCGCATTATGGAATTCGCCTTGAAGCTTGTTTCATAAAACTAAACTCGTGTTTTGCCTATCATTATAGAACAATATAACCTACTATTAAAATGAACCAGACTAATTAGAATCACATCGTCTATGATATGATATGTCTGCCCAAGTTAAACTTTCAGTCAAACGCAAACACAGTCATTCAAAAACAACTTTGCACGTTGATTACTTTTAGTGGCTACGCTACGCAATCCTAGAATGTGTAGTAGGCAACTATTGCTGTCTTACTTTCATTTACTTCGTATGTCAGAAACAAAACCGTTGTTGCCGGCCACACATTGCCAAAAAATGTTTTCGTCTAACCAGTCCCTTAAGCACGGCCCGACATGTTTCCCAACCGATTGTATTCCTTGTAGCTCTTAGGAACAACGGCCCTTTTTCCTAGCAATCTATTCCGCTAAGAAATCTTTAACTTGTACAGGAGTGCACGGCGGCCTGATGCTCTTAGAGCCGCGGTTCACGGCAGAACTGCTCGCAGCTTTACTCAACATCCCCGCCAGCAAGACATTGCTGCGGCGGCATCTTACGCAAAGGTAAAACCGATTACACAGTACAAGCTTAAAAACTTGAAAAGACCAGAGTCCATTATTCGACGGATCAATTTGACCGATAACTTCATGCACATCTGGCGGCGATATGTATAAAGTTTTATAATGATAAGGAAATGTGTAATTACGTGGTACCTCACGTCTGGGTCATTGCACAATACCTCCTGTGTCTATTACATTAATACATGTCTTCAATCATCAAACTTGATCATCGAATTATGGATTTCAGTTTAGACTAGTACATGAGTATAAGAGCGAGCAATAGAGAGGTACAAATCCAAAGTTTTAAGACTTACCTGACACAGAGTTGAGTTGGGATAGACGATGTGTTGAAATTTTCAGGTTCAATGACTTGCTCGGCCGCGATGTAATACAGCAGAAGCGGAACGCGGAACAAACGCTCGGCTATCAGCCTCTGACAGCTACCACTAAGTATAAGGTAAGGCCTATGATGAAATGAGTAAAGTAACTTGGATCTTTCAAAAAAAAAGGAAACTTGATATAATTATATTGTGCATTAGAGCTAGTTTAACTAATCATTAAAATTAGAGTCTGCTTTCTATCTTATCTTAAAGAAGTAAAGTTTATTATAAGGTTGCAAATTGTTGCTCACCGAAGATACGAATAGTTGCCGGCCACACATTGCCGTGAAAAGTTGATGACGAACACACGAACATTTCATTCTAAATCAACGCAAACAAAAGATACGGCTGTTTATGCCGCATATTCAAGGGAATCAAAATCTTTAGGGTACTTCCCGTTGAGTTAGAATCATGAAATTTTGCAAGAAGCAATGTCTTATAGCACAAGTAAAGGAAAAAATCCGAAAACCGTTAATTTGTAGTTACATCACATGAAAAATAAAGGCCAGTATAAACTGATACTCACTAAGTACGAGAGTGCATACTTAGTGCGTGTCAGTTTATACTGGAATTTGTTTCTATTGCATTCCCGTGATTTACGAACTATTTACATGCCTACAAGTGCGCGAGTCCGACTCGCACTTGACCGGCTTTTTTTATTTTGAGACATGCTACTTATTTCCAACCCTCCAGGTACCAAAGAAGAGCCAATTCTCCCTGAAGCGCAAGAAAAGCAAGGACGAGCTCGAGCTCGGGGACTTGGTCTGCCCGCTGCACGACGACAGCTCAGGTGACGCTAACACCTCTCACCCCTCGCCAGTAAGTTACTAACCGCACTAATCTACTAAACGGACCACACTGCTGCGAAATGATTGCCTTTTGTGTCCAGCTTGATATTGGGCAGTATTAATAAACTGGTCTTTGCTGAGATGCCTGGTCCAAGAGTCAAAGTAATCGTCATTGAAAACTCACTTATGACGATGGGCTAAATCAAATTGAAATAGTGCCCCAGGACCTATTTTCGACGTTGCTTAAATTATATGTTTTCCAACAGTTTTGTGTTGTCATGTTAAGTTGTCTTATTCTTCTTTTTCCATGGTGGGCAAAGCAAGAGGAGATAAAACGTAGCGATATAAAAAACGATCGGAAACAATATTGTCAAGGCAATGTCGAATAGACGTCCTAGGGCTAGATGAGATGCATTATGCAAATGTTAAACTATAGTAGAAATCTGACAACATTTATGGAATGACTTGGGCGAACGGACGACGGACTAAATGTTGTACCAGCCTTTTCTCTTTGTAAGCCCATTAAATGGCACTCATGTAATTGTTTAATATGGCACCGTTAACGGCGTTATTTCGCAAATGTGTGGGAGCCTGCATAAAATGAGATTTTGACAAGCAAAATCGAAAAATTTCGTTTACATGCGTTCAAAGGTATTGCTCAAGATTTTTAAGTTTTATTTCAAGAATATAACTCAACTATATAGTTTGGCGCTATTGAACTATTTTACTTTTGGCTGTGGGTCGGTATTGCTCTTTTCAAGAGCAGGGACCGGAACCGCTTACCATTAAAGGGGTTTTCGATAGGGTATTTTGATAGACAAACTTGTTTTTACAAACCCCAAGGATGCGCTAAGCCTATCGTCGACTTAGCCCAATGAAAGGGCATCCAAACGATACAGTTTTTCGACTAAGCGCTAAACCAAACGTTAAGGTAACACGATCATAGGGTAACCATATCGATTGGGTAACCAAATGATAGGTTACCCTATCGATAGGCTTAATCAAATGAAGGGGTTTTCCGGTCCCTGTTCAGGAGTGTGCACATTGTGGTTTGGGTTTTGGTTTTAATAAAAAAAAAAATAACAATACACAACAAGTAACCAAGGTCAAGGTGATTAAATATTAATTAAGGGTTCCAAAAAAAATACCGGTAAGGTTTTTAATTTATTGCATATGGCTTTGAAATTTTCTGGTCTTTTCGCTTGGGTGGTTGGTATTTTGGTAGCATGGTATTTCACATGAGCAAGATATTAAATGTGAATATTTCCAGATGATGAGAGTAAAATCAGCGGAAGCGGGCGTCGCGTCGGCTGTCTCTCCCCCGCGTGACGACACGCGCGCACACTAGCACACGCACAAGTGTGAACACACAAACGTGCGCTAACGCAAGCACGCACACACGGACACTGTGTTGTGAACGCACACACCACAATACACCACCTTGGACTAAAACATATGATCGTGTGTTTTACTTTAGTTTATAATTTATAGAGTCGAGGCGTGTTCTTATAATTTTAAGCACCATTTTGTAACAAGGGCTTTAAATAAAATCACTTGAAAAGTATTTTTAATTGGCTTCAACGTTGGTGCTAAATTAAATTATTCGATACGGTCGCTAAAGCCCTTGGCGCAAAAATGTCCAAGGTTGATTGTTAAAATAAGAAAACTATTTAAAACAAATTATCTTGTAACTAATTTCTAATCGAGTCTAACTGCCAAAAAACATGTCAAGAATTATATTGGTTTGTTGTAGATATTAAGAGGTCTAAAATTATGGTTTATTTAAAGAGAGATAAATATTTAACTTATATAGTTTGTAGTTCGAATCACATGAAACGGCGGCGTGTTGGCGCAAAAAGCAAATCTGTACAGTGCTTTAACAACGTCTCGCAAATCATTTCAGTACTAGTATAACGAAACCGATTCTAAAGTGGACCACATTTTATCCAAGAGCTTCGACCATTTCTTAAAACATCGCAACAAGCAATAGACATTCCATTTTGTGTATATAACATGCTTTAATTTAATCAGACCAATGAATCAGACTATTGTATTGGACAGAATAGATTCTAAGCATTATGTTTACCCTTTCCAACGCCTATGTCAAATACAAATGTGTCATTCACACGCCAAACATTCTTCAAAAGCTATACGAACTTACGTATAAACTTAATTTATACGATTGAAAGTACCTTGAGCTGTACCTCTGACAACTATAAGCGTCGGTGGCGTGGTAGGCTCGACAGCACACGACACCTTTGTGTTCTTGGCATTCAAAAGGTTAAAGAAAGTTTCGGAGTCAGTACCGCAATATTATAATCGTATAAAGATTCAGACATTCGTACAATGTTACGATTTAGCCCATGGATGGTCCTGCCCACAAAATCACAAAACTACTAATCGTTCCCCATTCGTCGTATTCCTGTTTCGTCTTCTTATTTAGAATCCTTCGCTAACTCGGGATTCAATACTGGCTTTCGCGCCAAATCATAGCTTTGCAGCCCTGCGTAACAAATAACTATTAATCACATCATTGATTGCTTGGCACAAACATGTGCAGGCTTTTTCATCAATGATGTTCTCTTGTCCCGAAAACAATGTCGTAAATCACGGTAATAATTTTCAAATAGTACGTTATTTTAGATACAAAAGTACCAATCCCATTGGTATAAAATTATTAAATATCTTTAAGGTTAAACACTAGGTATGAGTCGAAAGATGACACTGCTGTTAACGTGGTTTTTTAAAATATAAATATCAATTGAACAAAAAAAAGTTGCTGGCTAGTGTTCGCGAAGTCTGCAGAATGTTAATTATACCATTATTCGAAAATGTTGCCAAATATCATAGCATATTTTATATCTAGTCCTTTATAACTATATATTATTTTCTGTTTACGCGTGACAACACGACTCGTTAACACACACGTGCAATGACAATTTGAAGAGCATGTAATGATTATTTTGACGCCTGACGTCATTGATAAGATAGTCTAGTGGTAAGAACTAAAGCTATGAATCCTGGAGTTCGGGGATCGAATTTATTGTTTTTTATTGTTTTAATACACTGTTTCGATTCAGGTAGTACTTTTTTGCTTTTTTACTATAAAATATCAATATAAGTAATAAATATCAGTATTTTCGATTCCAGTTCATAAATTCTTTTCTGCCAAATGTGTTCAGTACTGTAGCGAAAAGATGATATACACAAGTTCGTATAGATAGAGTAAGAATTAATTTAGGGTTTAGTACATGCGGTGAGTCAACAACTTTAATTGTTGTGTTACCTTAGAACCCTGTCATGATGACAGCGTTAAGTCTCGAGAAATAAATTACTTCAAAATTTGTTATTGGCTTTCTATGACAGGGTTCTATAGACCATAGTAAATTGTTGACTGTACCACATAAGAAATAATATATTTGATATTATTATATATATTATATGCATATATGTTTAAAGTTTAAGCGTTTAAACTTTAATGGTTTCTAGTAGTAGGTACGTAAGACGTAAAAAATAATTAAAACTATTATTACGTTTGATTTTAAAAAGATTTCAAAAATATGAAATGAAAAAAAAATCTGCAACGTCGCTGTGTCGATATATATCCTAGCCTAGTTGTCAGCTTGCTTATACTATCCTTCTCAATCCCATAAAAATAAAGAGTATTTATTCTTGTATAATATACAAGAATTCAATTAGGTATATGATATGATAACCTACGAGAATTTACTCATGTAACTATACACCCGTATATTTATGATAAAAATTAATTTAAATCTAGCCGCATGTTAATAAGGTTTTAATCACCTATATTTTTATCATACGGTAAAAATCATCAGAAGACTAAAAATTTTGAAAAAGCATGGAAAAAGCTCAGTTCTTTAAAAATAGAATAAGAAATATTGTGAGGAAATCGCTCCTCTCCCGGATTCGAACATGCGGCCCGCCCGTATTTTTCACGATTCAGCTCTTTCCCCAATGCAGCCAATTCGCTTTTAGATGATGTGTCAAAATTTGGCTTAATATTTCAGAAAAACCATGTTACAGTAAGTGGTCAAACAAGGAACTACAACTTATCCATATTGAGTGTTTGTGATTTCCTTAATATCAGCGCTACCCTTGACTGCATTATAAATTTGTACTTATAATCAGCTGTCAACAAGACGCCATCCTAATTATACAAGCAAACATTTGAAATTTATTTACTTATTATGCATGTTGTTGACCACTACACACGTAATAGCGAAAATTTTCATAATTTCCAATAAAAATATGAATAGATCATATTTATATTCTATATGCGAAAACATTAGTACTATGTTTCGTTTCGATTGTAGCTAAGTGAATTAGATACAACATATACTTTAAAAATGTATGTTAGTCTTGAATAGTTTGAATGAAAATCAGTACTAGTGTTTAACCTTAATGCAGCATTTACGAAATTAAACCAACTAATGTTAAAAAGACGACTATGGCAGCTAAACTAACTACTATTCGTGGGCAAATTCAGTACAGCTAACAACGTTTTACATACATACATATAACTGTAAGATTTGTTACAAAGTTTTGATACAGTACTTAGTGCGTTTTATTGTAATTATTAAAGTACGAGTAGCGTACTAGGAAACGACTGAAAGGCGACAATATAACTTTGGTCTCATTTCCATTTGCTGCAATGTATTTACGTCTAGATATAAGAGTTACAATATTCTAATATTAAGCACCGTTCAAATAAACGGCATTTTGAGATTTTACATTGTATTCGTACAAGTAATACATGTTCGCAAGTTTTAAAGGACCATAATTTATACTGTATTTGTTACGTGTACTTGACAAGCTACATTTTACAAGTCCTAGTTTTGGACGTGAAAATGCAGTTTTGTTTAGAGGCACGATAATATCTTTCGGAGCGCAACGAAGGGCAAAACTAATTTAAAACATTGGCAGATCTTGTACGCAGTGGTATTTGTTTTCGTTTTTTATTCTATCCGATTTTAAACGTCTTCCATAAACAGTTCCACCGATTTGTTTTTTACTACTATGCGCTATGCTCTACGTTGCGCTTCCTGTAATTTTAACTAAAGTTTCCATTTGATGCAGCTTTACCTTATACGATTTATACCAATGTTTTAAGAAATTGGAGTCCATTAATTAAATTAAACGGAGCTATAAGTAACATTGCACTAGTCTAATATACCTAAGGCTATACTATAACCATAAGAACAAGGAAGAGTGATAGAAATGAAACTCGCGCCAGACAGGGACAAAACTAAATACAATCACGAGTAAGTAGTCCCTAGGGAAAGTCCAGTCAGGGCTGGTGTCGCGTCCTCTCATAGATTGGTTGCCTAGCAACCAATCAGCACGCAGCATGTTTGCCGAACGCCTTGTTTTTAGAAGTTTATCAACTACAAGCTTTCAAGCTACTGCCCGCGACTTCGTCCGCATAGAATCAGTAATTTTGCCATCCCGCAGGAACAGTGTTTTTTGTTATTCTAGGGTATAAATGTGATTTGTGTGTGTGATTAGTGTGATAATAATGCACCTGCAATAAAGACTTTTTCAATTAAACTATTAAGATACCTAATTAAAAAATAATTCAATTAATCCATGCCACTTTCGGACTATATAATTAGATCAGCTCTTGATGTCATCTAAATGTTATAACAGGATGTTAATTACAAGATTGGAGCTACATCAAAACAAACAAAATATGTGAAGAAAAGCTTGTAATGATATTTATATTAGATACTTTAACCATAATTGCCCCTGCACCCCAGCTGTATCCTTAGGGCGTCAGCAGGGCGTGTGGGTTGAGCGGGGAAGTAAGTACTTATGAAAATTAAAATATTGAATTTGTAAATAAACTGTAGGCACTTTCACGTGACATGTCACATTGTCGGAGTCTACCGGCGCTTCCCGAGAGGAGACCCCTGTTAAGAAAAAGCGCTGCAAGAAACGCGGGCGTAGATCGTATGACGAGGTTTAGCACTCATCCACTCTTCCTTGTTGTTATGCCTACGCATTTGTATGAGTGTATAACCGACGCCGTTAGACTCGTGTTATTGTTCTTATATCTCTATGAAACGGTTGTAGAGACATCCTGTTGTAAGTTTAAAGTTATATTTTTGTCACAGTTTTATTTATTGTATTAGAGTGATCCAAGATCCCGTTCCTAACACGCTGTGCCAAATGTTATAAGTGTAACGTAGCCCCTACGACCCTGTCTTCCATGACTTTGTAATACGATCGTAGAATGGAAGGTGAGTTGTATCACCGTTAAAGCAACAAACACGTATACATCATCATGTATTAAATAAATTTTACAATAACTTAGTCATAGATTAAAAAATGTATACCTTAATAAACACAATGAAAGGATTTGTGATTTTCTGTTGTTTATTCCGTACCTTGAAACATTTGAGATTTCGGGGCTACAGTTTCCGTGTTTTTCAATATTTTTAAGCCCTCTGTAAAGAAAACACTCTGGTTAGTAAAGTGTTCACAATCCACGCACTCGTGTCTCACCCCTATATTGATGTAGCGCGACTGTGGAATTGTAAAATCAAGTGGGGCGTGATTTCGTCGATTAAGTGTTTAAAATCATCACGATCATAAAAGTTTATCCCAATACTGTTTTAAATCTGTTGAAAACGTTGAAATACCTATTTACATACCTATGTTACCTATATGGAGTAAATTTTCATATCAGACACTTATAATCCAAGTCAAGATTGCATATGCTTTAACCTCTTCAACGCCATTGACGGATATATCCGCACCACTGGTTCAACGCCAACGACGGATTTATCCGTCACGGTTGACAGCGAAAACTAGACCGAGTGTCTATGATGTAAAGTTGAAATTAGCTCTGATTTTCAGCTGTCATTGGCGTGTGAGCGACGAATTTTGTATTTGACATGGCGTTGAAAAGGTTAAAAAAGTTATTGAGCCTGACTTAGAGCTTTTGCACACAAGAAGCGTTCCCGTCTTCCGACACGATACTTCAGTACAAAATTTTAAATTAAAAAAAACCTCGATATAAAAATAAAACTCTAAAATGTAAATAATTAATTTCGCCCTTACCTTAAAGCTAAATGTAAGTAGTAATATTTTGATCCAAGCGTCGTCACGTCGGGGGACCGCTAATAGTGTTGTTTTTATTATTTTACTAGCTTTTGCCCTCGACTCCGTCCGCGTAGAAGTCGTTTATCGTTGCTCCCTCGGGAACTCCAGTTTCCCGGAATAAAAAGTATCCTATGTCCTTACCCGGGACTCAAATTATCTCCATACTAAATTGTATACACCTTACTTAAGAAATAATTGATTCCCCATACAAACTTCCACCCCCCTTTCACCCCATTAAGGGATGATTTCCGGGATAAAAAGTATCCTATGTCCTTCCTCGGGACTCAAACTATCTCCATACCAAATTTCATCTAAATCGGTTCAGCGGTTTAAGCGTGAAAAGGTAACAGACAGAGAGACAGAGTTACTTTCGCATTTTTAATACTCGTACCTTTCCCCCTTCCCTTTCGGCGGAGTTCAGCTATCCTCTCGCTTTCGGTCTCTTCCTCTTGCCTCTCGCGCCTCGTAACTTCATCATGGGCTTGTTTCAGCAGGGACTCTTCCAAAAATGTGAATTCTACGATAAACAAGTAAACATTTAGGTACTTGAGAGTTGCGATCTTTGTATGTAAAGCCAACACGACAATCAAATAAAATAAATAAATAAATATTTGGGGGGCAATCTTACACAAATTGACCTAACCCTATACTAAACTAAGCGGCTTGTACGCTTTGTACTAGGCAACGATAAACATACTTATATAGTGAAATAGATACTATAAAACATACTACATGCCTCAGGAAGAAATACTCGCGCTCATCACAAATATTTGCCCATGGGATTCAAACCCTCTGCAAATTTTTGTATAATTCAACTCAATTTATACGAAAGAAAATCTTTATTAAGCTCTTTTGACAACCATATTGGCCGTTGGCGTTGTCGGTACGACAGCTCTTGGCCACTGTAGTCATCACTTGCGTTCAAAAGGTTAAATAAAATACTGATGCTAATCTAATGCTTGTAAATCGGTGTCATATTACCTAAATACTGTTACGCCGCCGGATCGGTCCGCGTCAGCGAAATAATTGCTTGTAATGTGAGTGTGTTAATAAAATATAGATAGCTCTCAGTTATTAAAATCGTGCATACCACCAGTGTGCCTACTCCATGTACAGTTCGCCATCAAATATATCTGTACATATCAGAGTGGTCAAAAATATCTGAACACGCCTTGACAATAGAGTCGTGTTCAGATATTTGTGAGCACCTTGTTTGCTGCAATATATATGATGGCGACTGTACGTATCAAATCAACACTAACTAGTGAGTCGCGGGTCCATGCTGATCCAGGCGCCGGTGCAGAGGCTGCCGGCGGTGGGCCGCGCGCGCGCCTCGGGCTCCATCAGCTGCGTCACCTGCTGCTTGCACTCCGAGGACAGCTCGTTCACCACGCTCGTGCGGAAACGCCACTTGCGAGTCACCTGCAACGTCATGGCCTGACGAGACTGAGGCGTCGCACACTGTGCGCGTCTTTGCTTAAAGCATTTTAAAGCAAGCCACTGTCTGTGCTAGTCATGTAAATTGCAAGACCTAAATTTGGTGTGTGCAAGGTGTACCTGCCTCCGTCGCAAAACGTATTTTGCGAGGCCCTCTGGACGGCAAGGAGGGGTTTTTAAATACAATCAAGATCATAAATATGTATACATTTTAGAAATTACCTTGTCAATTTAATGTCATGTTTAAACTGCCGTATAAAGGATGACTTCCACCAAACGGCTCGTCGCGTGCGCTCGAAGCCGCGGCCGGGTGGCGCGGACACGCGATTGCTGCGACGCGCGATCGGCTCCGTTCGCCCGTCGTCGTATCCGAAAAATATGTTGTATCGTAATGCAATAACCGACAATACTACGTCAACATCAACCATTTTCAAAAATTAGAACACGTCAACACGGTAGGAATGAAACTGTTTGACTAGGCGCAGAAACGGATACGTTCGCAAACGACGGTACGGAGCCGATCGTATGCGTCGACATCCTGCCGGACGCGATCGGCTGTCGCCGCATCCGTTCGTATCCTTTCCGATCCGTTGCGATGCGAGCCGTTTGGTGGAAATCATGCTTAAAACTTCGAGGTCCTCGGACCGCGAGGCCGTGGGCGGTGGCCCACGTCTTAGAGTTGGCACCGCATTTACAGTTTTAGCGCCGAATTAATAAAGTAATCGTGTCTTGCACCTCACCTCAGCCAAGATTAGTTTATTAATACCGCCCTTAGAATTGTAGTCTTGAGATTGCAAATGACTATAGGCGTCAAATCCCACTTACCATCAGATGACCTGTGTTCTCATCTCAAAAAGATTACACAAGTTTCTGGTAAAATAATTTTTGAGACAACCTCTTTTGCCGTCATTTGCTTATCGAGATCTAACAAGTCCAAACTGGGTCCGCTTCCATCATCAGATCATCTTTTAGATACTATCAACCATATTATTGAGTTGTCTTTATGTAGGTATTATAAATAAAGTATCCAACCCATTCCAATAAATAATATAAACTTGACTTGTTAAGTTAAAAAAAACCTTGTAAAAACAAATGTTGCAACGTCTTACTTTATTCCCGTGACAGGGTGTGTGGTAAGGTTTCAAGATCCTTGGAATACAGGCAATTTATAGAACTAATGTTTATTTTTCTATTCAAATAATGTGAACGCTACGCATGGTTCGACTAACTAAACCATGCGCGAACTATAGCCACACATTTTCAATGACTTACATGGCCGCTTACCTGCTTCTCATATAACCTCTTGACGGATGTCTCGTTAAAGGGTAAAGCTTTATTCAGCATGGTATATAGAATAACGCCCATGGACCACATATCGGCTAACTTAGGCAAATAAGGCACTCCCTTCAACACTTCAGGAGCCGCGTACGAGAGCGACCCACAGTACGTCTCGGACATAACATCGCGGTCCTTGGTCCGGACGACCCGGGCGAAGCCAAAGTCAGTTATTTTCACGTTGTAATTGTTCGTGATCAACACGTTTTCGCACTTCAAATCTCTGTGCGCTATATTTAACGTGTGCATATAGTTCACCGCGGAGAGCAGCTGTCGCATCCAGAGTCTGCTCTGGTTCTCAGGTACGGCTCCGTTTTGGGTGAGGAAGTCGAGTAGATCTCCGTTTTCCGCGAATCGTAAGAATATGAAATACTTGGCGCGGCGTTGGAAGATGTGCGAGACGTGGACGATGTGCGGGTGGTTGACGCGGATGAGGATGTCCAGCTCGCGCGGGAGGAACTTGTTGAGATAGTCGCGGGGCGCCTGCGACGTGTCGATCAACTTGCACGCCATCATCGTGTGCCGCGTCTCGTCGATCATCTGGGTCGCTTTGAAGACCTGCAAATATTCCCTCATTTTGTTGCTTTACAAAAACATATCTTTAAATCTACCAACTTATTTAAACTTGAAACGCACTCGTGTGTTGTACGTGTAATATACCCGCTATGCTTTTAGCGCATCTCAAAATGACTACACCCGAATGTGTTTTGAGCTTTAGGCTAGATAGGAGATATGCGGAGCTGACCTCCTTCATTAGTAGATCACCGCGATAAACTAAATTCGTTATTTAAACCGGTTGTTCTGTGGAGTGGGGACGGTATTCAGTCCACCGATAAATAATCTACCCTGCAGTTGGTATATTGTTATTAACCACTGAAATAAAAGACATACTTTAGCATAGGATCCTTCACCAATTAGTTTCTCCAATATGAACCCTTTCTCTTGTAGTACAGCTATATCCGAGTGTGTTGCATTAAGCTCCAAGTTTTCGTCTTTGGTAGTCATTTACGTATTTTTCCCCCTCATTTGATCGGTTTTTCATGGTTGTAGGTAGCATAATTAAGGTTGTAGGTGAAGGACTATGCGTTGCCAACTGGCGGCTTATTAATTATCGGGTTTTCATTATGTGTGTTTACTTTCCTGGACAGAAACCAAAATTGTACTTAAATTGACAGTTAGACATTTGAAACTGACAGAGGTCACAAACTATTGTGCCAGTAAGTACAACTGTAAATAAAAAAAGTTACGTAGATAGAATGTATATTTATGATGATAAAATGAAGTCGCATACACGACGTAAAGCCATAAAATAAGTGCGCTGGTTAAGTAGGTACCAACCATCTAATTACAATGTAATTTTAACATTTTTACATTGTAAAGTTAATCAGTACCTACTTAGGTACCTATAATAAAAATAAAAGGGATACGTAGTCTTGGAGGTTTTCCATTACATCGATACAACAAATTTAGATTTATCTGTCTGTTCGTTTGTCGGGCCGCCTGTCTGTACGCCGAAAGCATTTTCTAACCGCTTTCAGAAAAAGGTTCCTTATGCTTATGTACCTATGTATGTATGTTTGCATCTTCGTGATTAATTCGAAAACTACTGCATTTGGTTTGATAATTAGAGAATTTTTATAAGGATTCCGTCTTTTCCTTTTAAATACGGAACCTTTAACCATTACTCAGCAGTACATTGATCGATACGAAAAGGAGTGGTCGCGTGTAACAGAACTCACGACGTTATTGCCTGGACCACACCGTATGCGTTGCGTAGACGTGCACGTGCGCGTTCGCGTTCCACTGCGTTGTATAGGGTGTGATACATAAAACTCACAATTTTACAACTTTACAACTTCTAGTGTCGTTTTTTGCGGAAATTTGGCGACGCCGTGTGCGATTTTTAACGTACAAAACTGGCGTGCAAGAGCTCGTAGTAGAGAGACATTCCGGTCCTCGACGACCCACATTGACCCCGGTGGAACGTGTTATATTGAGCCAAGCGCAGGAACCACAACCATCTACGAGTGCGGCGGGTTCAAGCGGCAGAAGGCAGTCTCGAGCACCGCTATTAGGTATAACTGTGGCTGCAATAGAGGCAGAGAACGAGACCAGCTCATCGACATCCATCAGAAGAAGCCAGATACACCCGACAGTCAGAGTATAGGCCACAGTTAGAGCAGAATACGCGCGTTTGCCGTATTACCGTAGGCGCTGGAATTTGGCTACGGCCCGGTTTATTTATTTATTTAAACTTTGCCCACTACAATCAAATGTACAACGTACAAATGGCGGACTTAATGCCTCAAGGTATTATCTACCAGTTAACCACATGATTGACAGAAAATAAACGGTGCATTGGGAAAGGTAAACAGTATTGAAAACTTAACAATTAAATTAATATTAAACATATATAATAAAAATAATCAATACAAAAAGTAAACAGTGTCTAATGGAGATGATGCTATTTTACTCTAGTTCTTGTTTGAGTAAATGTTGGCGAAGCTTACGCTTAAACACAAAATTGCCTGAAGGGTGAAAAAATTGGACATAAACCGGGTATGGTGAGAAGGAATTTTGAGTTTAGAGAGTGGGAGGAACGCAATTCAAACCCTGGGTGAGGCACATCGAAATTAAATTTACATATGAGGGGCAAATCTAAGACATTCTCAAAAAAAATCACGTGTTGAAATCATTATGCATAGTAATTCTACAATCTAGACATATTGCTACATATACATTTTTCATATTTTACGATTTCACTCTATAGACCTTATGCTATAAACTACCAATCTACAGTGTAGTGATCAACTGGAACTTTTGCCTATTATATATCATCATTAAATCTAAGAGTTTCACAAACAAGTCCATTTGTCCACTTGGTAATACATATTGCAATAATAATAATAATCATAAATAATTTTATTTCAGAATTAAATTCCATAGGTTGTTAGTTACATTACTCTTATTCTATATTAGTAGGCAAATTTAATCATACTATTATGAGGTTTTGCTTACCGAGTCATTAATAAATCAGGGATCATGAGGTTGGACAGGCTAGATGATGTAAAGGTCCAGATTACTCGTTAAACATTACGGTTCTTTAACGTGAAAATTTTGCTGTAACTCTGTCCTCTTGATCGATAAGACAATCTAATAGAGGCCCCAGTACCACTTACCAAGACGACGATGACTCATTGGTGGTTTTCAATATCGAAGTGTCAGGCAAGGCAGGCTCTTTAACTGGTTCTTTAGCAGATTTAGCCTGCTCCGAACTTTCCATTCGTTTCAGTAACTGAGATTTTTCATCTCGCGCTCTCTTTATAGCTTGCGTTTCTTGTGTAGTCCATTCTGTAATGTTAGGTCGCATTAAGTGCCGTCTGACTGCCAGGACTGTCCGACAGTCATCCGTGACGGGCAGAAGAAGAAGTAGAAGATATTTTGGGAGCTCTATCGAGAGAAGGGGACGTGGCTAAGCATTAGTTTTCACGGTCAAGGGAGCACTAATCGTGCGCATAGAAGAGTTTTCACAATGCTGCAACATTTTCCATTTATTCCTTGCATAAATGAAGCCACTTTAATCTATGGAGGATATTTGACATAAGATTAAATTAATTTTATAAAAATACCTACTGATGAGATAATGGTTCAGAAAAAAATAATTTGAACCTTTTCAGGGTTCCGTACCAAAATGGTAAATAACCTAACCGAGTTAAAAACCCCCGATATCAGCGCCTAAAAACCTTCTGAGCAATGAGCAAAACCTTTAACGGGCTCCAAGCACGTACATTTTCACTGGAGGGACTTCGTCACTAGAAGATTTCAAGAATTAAAAAATCAGATCCCCTCATCAACTAGAAAAGAGCTGATTATCTTCAAACGGCTGAACAGATTTTCATGAAACATGGCTAAGAACACTCGGGATAAAATTATCTATGACACAAAAAAAACTAAATGAAAATCGGTCCATCCGTTTGGGAGCTACGATACCACAGACAGATACACAGACAGACACGTTAAACTTATAACACCCCTCTCTTTTTGCGTCGGGGGTTAAAAAGGAACCCTTATGGTGAGACTTCGTTGTCTGTCTGTCTGTATGTCATAGCAGTTTTACTCAGCAACTACACAAGCTATCAACTTGAAATTTGGCATAGTTGTATGTTTTAGTAAAAAAATATAAAATTAATTTAATAAATTAAACAATTGAAAAGAAATTGAAAATCTAGAATGGGAGGTTGAAAAATGAAAGTGATTTGATTATAGCAAGTGGGGTGTCATGTAAAAGGGCTCAATCTGCACACTTAAAAAGGATTGTTTTTTTTTTAATTTTCCGTGACGTACTTTTTGATTTATAACCAAACATTAAAAAAATTCCCGTTCCCCCCTCCCGGGGAGGATAGTTCTCGAAAAGGTTTGATTTACCTACAGACCTAGTAGTAATACCCCTTCTATACGGTCGCGCGGTTGGGCCAACCGAGAAGGACGCAGCTATCTGTCAGAATGAGATAGTAATATTTACATCTCGTTCCTACAAATAGCTGCATCCCTCTCGGTTGGCCCAACCACCCGACCGTATAGAAGGGGTATAAGTAAAAACCTCGTGCTATTTGCCGCTAGCGACCTTGTCCTTTTCCTGGCACGCAGGTTTGCGCTTGCGCTCATACCAGATACGCAAACAAGCGCAAAAACCGCATTTAAATAAAAAAAAGACGCGCATGTTTTGTTGCTGTGTAAATCTGGCGTGCGTGCGAGCGCAAATCTGCGCTACAGGAAAAAGGACCACAATAAGTAGGTAATACAACCGTCACACCTAGAAGTCTCGGATCCATTGACACCCACTCGCTGTTTATGATGTCTTCGATTCGGATCCTATTTTGGCAATTCGGCTCCAGCATATTGGCCACCAACCGCCTGCAGTGCTCCGATAGCGTATCGATGTACCTCGATCGAAACTTCCAATTTTTTTTAACCTGCGCTTGAAATAACTGTTTTATATGTTTATCTTCGAACGGCATTGCCCTGTTCAGCATAACGAAAACTACGACTCCAAGGGACCATATGTCCGTCGGTTTTGGGACGTACGGTGAGCCCTGGAGGATCTCGGGCGCCGTGTACGACAGAGAGCCGCAGAAAGTCTCGCTGTGGATTGGTTTCATTTTTTTATCGACGCAGTAGCGCGAGAAACCAAAGTCGGACAGCTTAGCATTTTGGTTCGCTGTCAGTAGGACGTTTTCGCACTTGATGTCTCTGTGTGCTATCTCTAGCTCGTGCATGTACTGGACGGCGAGCGCCAGCTGGCGCGTCCATATCCTCGCCTGGTCTTCATGCACGGCGCCCTTCTGCAGGATGTGCTCCAACAGGTCCCCGTGTTCCATGAAGCGCATGAAGATAAAGTATTTGTACTTCCGCTGAAATATGCTGTGCGTGTGAACTAGATGCGGGTGGTTGAGTTTTATCAACATTTCTATTTCTCGAGGGAGAAATTTCTTGACAAAATCTTTCGGCGCGGTATTCGTATCGATCACTTTGCAAGCTAATACGGATAACTTATCATTTTTATTTATATTTCTATACTCTGCAAGGTATACCTGGAACATTTTTGAATATTTTGTATACTTACGTTGCACTTGAATTGCTGAAACAGTGCGCTAGCGACCAAATTATATTCTAATAGGTACCTTTGCGTATGAACCTTCGTTTACTTTTTTTATAATTTTGTACCCACGGGAAGCAAGAGTTAATTGTTCTGAACCAGTGAGTTTTAATTCTTCGTTTTGAATCTACAAACATAATTAATTTTAAACCACATTAATTGCTTTCTTATAATAGATATTGAATGAAAGATCCAAGGTTTAACCCTTTACCAGGTTAAGGGATATATGTCTCCCACACAGTATATTGTATACCATAGTTCGGTTTCAACTCCCAAATCTCCTACAAAACATTATATCAATCCCTAAAATATTATGATTTTATGATCTTCATTCACAACACACAGCTAAATCCAAAAGGTACGTTACCTTTGGCTGCCGTTTGAATTTAATTGACCAGTAATCTTAGTGATTTGTGACAAAATCCGAACACTTTACTTAATTTCAGCGAAATAAAATCATATAGGTCGGATAATTTTTTGATATTTTGTAGATTTTGAGTGTTGTAAGGTAATGTAATCCTATACTTTGCTAAATATTCATGCATTTTTGTAATATGACCAGAATTAGGATGTGGGATGACGCTATCCCATTGCCTTGTTAGAGTTTGACTATGTGGGAAATATTCTGCCCATATTCCGGTTAATTGTCATGTCGTGTCAGGTAAGTAATAAAATTGTTATTGCGTTCAACTAGCGAATTCACTTAGTTTAATAACCTCCCTGTAAATACTTGCCCTGTTAAGCCCTGAACAATTCCTTCTTGTAGATAGTATCATATAATAACACTAAATTAAATATGCCAGTTCATTACTCGGACAGGCAATGGGAATACCGTATCCCACATTTATTTTTCTGGTTTACAGGAACATGTCCGACTTTTGTAAATACATTTTGTACAAGACGTTACGTTACGGTTGCAAATCTATATAAAGAACTTATTAAGACAAGATCATTGCGTACCTTTGCTTTGCCCTCCATTTAATCTGATTATTTCTGTTTTGCTGTTATGTTAGCTAGAGATTTTATCATTTCACTAGCCTGCAAATACACGGGGTTATATTTAATTAAATCTTTATTGCACAAAAACGTACAAATGGCGGACTTAAGGCATTCTCTACCAATCGACCAAACATATACCTACTACAATACTCTTACTTTTAAAGTGGTATTACTTTACTTACCCTAAATATGGATTCCCTTTGGTTTGTTGTAAGTATGTCGCCTTGCCGCTTGGGAGGGTTTTTGTGGGAATCTGACAACCTGCGGCGTTCCTCTTTGGCGCGTTTTAAAGCACTTGCCTCCATTGTGTTTAAAGCTAAACCATTGTTTCATGAAATAAAAATATGTTAACACTTACTGACCTTTTAATTGGACGACCAATATAAAAAGCATAAAGTTGTTAAAAGCTCAAAAATAAATAAATATGGGTAACACGGAATTATTGCCAAGGACGTAACCTCTGCAGATCACAAACTTTTATTTGTTGATTTGTTCGGTAATTATATGAATGATAACGATTAATGATTTCATTTCACGGGTTGCGTTGCATGCCAAAACGAGTGCTATCCACATTTATTCTGAATTGAAACAAATTTATAGGACTCACTAGTAAGTCTGCTGTCCATTGCGACCCAGTCGGAGTTGACGATCTGCACGGCGGCGTGGCGCAGCCCAGGGTCGGGCTCCAACAAATGCTTGACCACATTCTTGACCTCTACGGACAGTATGCTCGCCACCCGCGACCGGAACCGATACTTCTTCCCCATTTGCTGCTCGTACAACTTGCGCATCCGCGTGTCATCGAACGGCATCGACTTGTTCAGCATCACGAACAGCACCACCCCGAGAGACCACAGATCCGTCGGCTTCGGCAGGTAAGGCTTCCCCCGCAAAATCTCCGGCGCCGCGTACGACATCGAGCCGCAGTACGTCTCGCTCTGAATCGCGTGGTCGTCCTCGTCCACGCAGACCCTCGTAAAGCCAAAATCAGAGAGCTTAACGTTAAAATTCGCCGTCAACAGTATGTTTTCACATTTTATATCACGATGCACGATCTCGAGTTCGTGTAAATACTGAAGCCCGAGCGCCAACTGTCGCATCCACACACGAGATTGATTTTCCGACACGCATCCGTGCTTCAATATGTACCCTAGAAGGTCACCGTTTTCACTAAATCTCATAAAGATGTAATATTTAGTTTTCCGCTGAAAAATGCTGTGCACGTGAATTAAATGAGGATGATTGAGACGTATCAATACGTCAATTTCACGCGGTAAAAACTTTTGAACGAAGTCCTTGGGAGCCTTCGACGTCTCGATTATTTTACAGGCGAGTGTAGATCTCTGTCCTTCGTTCACGGAGTATTCTGTCAGAAACACCTGCGGAGAACAAGATGAGAATCTATTTGAACACATTCGAACTGTATCAAATTGTAGAGGCATCTTGTATTCGAATGCTAAAATTACAGGTCACCTTAGCGTAAGCTCCTTCGCCAAGAAATTTGAGCAACTTATATCCTTTAAGGGATAACGTATTTTCTTCGGAGGGTGATGTTTTCGCGTCGCTCATGATAACACAGAGAAGAGGTCAAGTATGAAACACTCAACCCCCGCACTCAGCTGCCCCGCCAGCCGTCTCTTCATATCCGAAAGAGAAGCAGGCATTTTGTTATATTAGATTTTTACTTAACTTGTAATTTAGTTTACATTTTGAAACAAAGCCGCCAGAGTGACGCATGATGACTGTTATTCTTCTTTTTAGCTTGTCAAGTGACAGGTAAGTTACGTATAAATGTTCTTTAGGCCTCTATGCAGGAAACATTTTTGTCTTTGAATCTGACCAAAACAGTGTTTTCAATATGTGAAGATGCGCCCCACTATGGCCCTACTACTTAATTTTACGGTACATATATTTCGCAATCGGTTAACGTCAAATTATTTAATTCATATTTTGAGGCAGAATTCTATCACACTCGCTCTCGCGTCCAGACGCGAAAGTACTACCAGCAGTACTATACGTATCCATATTATGGCACATCTTATAAAAACACGAAGAAAACCGAAAGCTATTAGGGAAAATTGTAAATGCTGCGTGGTGCGGTATTGAGTTGAGCGGTAAAGCTAAAGCCAACACAATAGTTCAGTTGAGAATGAAATTAACGCATATGCGTCACGGCTCTCGTCTATTTCTACACGTATTCACACGCAAGGCCTAAGCGGTTTATTTACAAACGGCATACTAATGCTATAAAAAAAAAAGTTATATTCAGTCTTTTATTGTTTAAACTTAACAATATATCCATTAACAAAACAATTTTGGAAAATGTGTAATGGAATCCAATTTTCTTTACTCGTGATATATTATATTGCATCACAGTTCTAACTGCTTCTTATTTAAGAATTCCCCGGCCAGTGATATCCTCTGCAAAAAGGACTGCGCCGGGGTCAGGAGTAGCTCGAATTTGCCTACATCTGGATGATCTGGGTACTTGTTCTCTCTTCGGATTCTCTCCAGAATGTGTTGCGGCTCACACTTTGGTTTCGATTTCCAATCACTGTTCAGGAAATCTTGAAGTACCGTCGGCAGCATTTTGAAGGCTTCCTTTGCCTTAGTACTACTCGGTGGCTGTAATTTTTCTGCTTCAACCGGTTTTCCTGGTACTATGATATCATCAACATCAACTTTACCTACAGGTTCAATTTTTGCAGGTTTATTTTCTTTATGGGAGTGTGCAGGAGACATGTCTTCAGATGCGCTAGTATTATTATCGTAATAGTTAATTATGCGTTCTTTGACAACGTCGCTTAAGCTGGATTCGTTTTTAACTTTTTCCCTTTCCGTTCCATCCATATTAACATACCCGGTTCTTGTCTCAGTTTTAATTAATTCTTGGTTCTGATCAAATTTACTTTTAGATTCTTTAATTGTTTCTGAAGTATTATCAGCTTCAGATGTGTTATCCTCAACCGTTTCATTTACAACCTTCGTTACATTTTTATTTGTTGTTGCATCGATCATCGTCATAAATTGTATGTTGTCCTCGTCTTCCAATATTTGATATATTCTATGAACTTCACTGATGTTTATCCTGCAACAAGATATGTAAAGATCAACTTAAGCTGTATCGTTTATTTTCACTATAAATGTCAATGTAGTATTCTGATCAACAAGTCTAACAAAGAGCAAGCTTATAACCAATATTTTTAGAATCGCCGTTTCAAAACCCGTCGTTTATTTACTAGGTTAATCAAGGTTACATGTGTGACTTTTGCGAAGTGCTCTTACCCTTGTCTCGCTTCCTGGCAACAGAGTAGCATGGTGGGGTCGATGGGGTGAGCTTCGGTATTGAATATGTATCCGCCGACGTCCACTATACACTCGCCGTTGGGCGTGTCGACGACTGTCCCGTGCACTCCCGGGTTGTGAATGAAGTTATCCGGGTCGAACAATAGGTACAGGTACTTAGTGGTCTCCGCTAGGAAGAACGACTCCATTCGGTCCTCTTTGCGATGGTCGCGGACGTCTTTTATCTGAAACCAAATTTTAAAATGTTATCTGTTTAGGTAGTGGCATTGTCGTCAAAATGTTATCTGTTTAGGCAGTGGCATTGTCGTCAAAATGTTATCTGTTTAGGTAGTGGCATTGTCGTCAAAATGTTATCTGTTTAGGTAGTGGCATTGTCGTCAAAATGTTATCTGTTTAGGCAGTGGCATTGTCGTCAAAATGTTATCTGTTTAGGTAGTGGCATTGTCGTCAAAATTTTATCTGTTTAGGTAGTGGCATTGTCGTCAAAATGTTATCTGTTTAGGTAGTGGCATTGTCGTCAAAATGTTATCTGTTTAGGTAGTGGCATTGTCGTCAAAATGTTTTCTGTTTAGGTAGTGGCATTGTCGTCAAAATGTTATCGGTTTAGGTAGTGGCATTGTCGTCAAAATGTTATCTGTTTAGGTAGTGGCATTGTCGTCAAAATGTTATCTGTTTAGGCAGTGGCATTGTCGTCAAAATGTTATCTGTTTAGGTAGTGGCATTGTCGTCAAAATTTTATCTGTTTAGGTAGTGGCATTGTAGTCAAAATGTTATCTGTTTAGGCAGTGGCATTGTCGTCAAAATAGCCGTCGTTTGTAAAAATATTTGCACAGGCTTCATTTTGGTACAGTCGAGTTCAAAGATATGTAAACACTTTTGGGCCTTATCTAATTGAAATAAAGTGCAAAAGTGTGTAGGTAACCATAATATGATTTCTCCATCTGGTAAAATGGTTTGTTTATGAGATATTATAATTACCTATTCGAGACCCTGCAAAAAGTATTTTAGACTACTACGAGTATAAGATATGAAGATGATATCTTATATATTGTGGTGATTGCACAAACTCGTTGCCACTCTTTTTTTTTCTAAACTTGTTACCTATGTTCACTTACCGTAGCATAGCCGCACGGCGTCCTAGCGCTATGCTGGATGCTCCTGATAATATCCTCGCCCATCTGCAGCAGTATGGGGTCCCGTGTCTCCCGGTACAGGTACATGATAGACTCGATGAGCTCCGGCCGGAGAGGGTAGCTCTCTCGGGAAGACGAGGCTTCACCGGTGCCGAGGTTGTAGACTTCAGGAGTGAACCCGTATTGACGCCACACGCTGTGGTAGTTGTGGATGATACGCATCGCTGTGTCACTGTCACCTGGGTGCAATGGACACTTTTAAATATTTTTTTTAATAAATTAGGTATGTAGCCATTTTCTAAGTGGTAATATTTAGTTCTAGTGACACAGTTACAATTGTTTGGTAAGAGTACCTAATTCAAAAGAATTATGTATGCCATGGCGTGTTTTAAAATCACTCGCAGCGCGCAGGTACAATTTCAATGAAGATCTTGGGCTTTGCGTTTACTACTCGTAATACATGACCGCTGCTTGAGCTCAGATACCAATGTTTGTTTTAAACTTTCGCGAAGATTACAATGAAGTTCTTGGGCTTTGCTTAAGCTTATTAAGTTATGACCGCTTCTTGAGCTCAGATATCGGGTTTGTTTTAAACTTTGGCGATGTTCACACTATTGAACCTAAAAACCAGACCAGACCAGACCAGACCGGAGCACGGAGTGATAACGGGCTAATAAAAATGCCCAGTTGTCCGCAGTGTGGACAAAGGGGTGCGGACAACTGGAAATAGCCCGTGATAACTAGGAACTCACCAATAAGGCTAAGCAGCCCCGGCCAGTAAGACTCCAGGCTCTGGAATACGGGCAGCGTGACGTGGCCGCGGAGCATGGTGGCCCACACGTACCAGTCGTCCTTCTTGAGATAGCGGTCGATCACTTTGCGCGCCTCGTGGAACATTGACATCAGTTCCGGACGCTCTAGAAGGATCGCCCCTGAAAACATGAATTAGTATTTCAGTATTTCTCAAAATAAATGTCTAGGTAAAGCGTAGTTCACGAAACTAAGTTAATACCAAGCGCATTTCGTAACAAAATTGTAAGAAACATTAATTAAGTGACTTGAGTGAGCCTAGAGCTTAGTTTGCGACTAGGTCAATTTGTGAGATTGTAACCTGCTAATTATATTTTTTTTACCTTTGACTAAGTACTCGAAGTATGAGTCGACGCCGCCGCCGATGCCGGCGTCCTGCGCGGTCCAGCGGCCGCTCATCACGTCCACGTGGTTGCCTACTAGTCCGATCGGTGACCGGTGGTGATATAGGGCCTTTAACGCATTGTATGCGAGCTACAACAATATGACAATAATTATGACTAAATTACTATATGCCAACAAGCATGTACAAATTATTGACTATCGCAAAATTTATTTAACCACACAATCTGTCCATTCTTAATAGTGTTTGCTTTACCTTAAGCAAAATCCAATAAGGATAAGGATAAAGATGTATAGTAATAAATATTGAATTATAAAGGGACTTTTACCTCCTCATACAAAGGATCCCCAGTTAGCCTACTTAGAGTGCCAAACTCTACAATGAATGTACCCACACCAGCAGTACAAGTTATACTGGTTTCTCCTGGAGGGACCCCTTTTCTTAGATTAATGGTGCCATAGGGCATGCCAGTTGTCGTGTCAAATGCTACTATAAGTCTTTGGGCAACATCTTCAGCTAACCGGAGGAGAGGACCGTTGCATGGCCACCCTGGTTCCAGTTTCATCCCAGTTCTAAAAATATAAAAAGGTAATCATTGTGTTTCATTGTGAGGGAGGTTTATCTCAATTTGTAAACAGTTATTTTGTGATACCATGTCATAGTGGCATGAAAATGTTCATTTACTTATATGTATTTCATTATGGCAGAACAAAATTTATTAACTTTAATGGTAGTAAAATATATTTAACAAAAATCTTCCTTATACTTGTTTAGTTACTTATATATTTCACAAAACTTACTTGTAGGACAAAAGATGAGCACTCAGTAGACCTCCAATAATCCTGATGTTAGTTTCAAACACTGAGACATTAATATCTGTATCGAAGTTTTGCTTCTGTAAGAGTATTTCAACAACTCTATTGAATTCTGTGTAGTTCCCCATGATAGCGAGTGTATCCAGGGCGTCTATCAGAGTCAGGGAGTAGCTGCCCCATGTATCTACGCCGTCGCAGGACAGAGGCCGTAACTCATCGTAAGGATAAGCGTATTTTAAGTAACTGTCATAGGCATGCTGGAACATTTCCCTTGTCTCTTCTCTGAAAAAATATTAACTTATTTACATTTACCAATATATCTGACTTAAATTTAATCACTGTTCTAATGTAGCGCTAATGTACATGTAAAAAACCCAAGAATAAGTTGTACCTGAGCTTCAAAATATCTTCTTTGGTATATTCCCTTACAGCGAAACATGACCGACTGATGATACACAACAGTGAAATTATTAATAGTTTATCAGACATAGTAAAGATGTTTTGAATTCAGTACAGTCATGTAGTCTGATTAGTGTTTTGAGTTATGTACATTTTAGTCAGAAAAGTAATAAAATAAGATTGTAAACACTTCTGCCGCGTACGTAATTACGTATTTTTGACAGTGACAGTGACAGAATACTTTTTTATAAGATTTGTGGATGTGGATTCGTACTTCGTAATCGTGGGTCGATTAAGATTGTAATGGGCCTATTAAGGTGGATTTAAACGACGCGTGATAGCGCGAGCTGAGCTGAGCCATGCCGTGTACCTGTATCACAGAATAAGTACTAGCATGGAAACCAGACTACAATATGAACTTTGCACCAGCTATCTAGCTTAGCTTTCTCTACTTTTTAGATTACGTATTTTATAAGAGTAAGTGAAACTAAAAGTAGGCTGTTCTTTCATTTTTGTCATTGTCAAAAGGTTAGACGTCAAATTTGAGTGGACCGCGATGAGCCCACCATTGGACCCCACACGAACCTTCAGTACTACAAAACTAAATGGTAGATATGCGAACAGTTAATTTTGTATCAGGGTGACTTTTTTTTAGTGCCTCATTGTTGGTGCAATGCACCGACACAGCTTCACGTGGGCGAGATAGTCGGGTGTCTTCTTCATTAAGTAGCTTTTATTAGTTTGAGAGTGATGTGAAAATATATCGATATTTTTAGATTTCCAAAAGATGAAAACTTGTAGCAGAATTAATTCGGCGAGTAGGCAGAGAAAATTGGAAACCGAAGAAATACAGTACATCATCTTCATCATCAGCCGCAAGCCGCCCACTGCTTGACAAAGGCCTCCCCAAGGTTTTCCACAACGATCGGTCCTATGCTGCTGTCATCCAGTGGTTTCCCTCGACCTTTATCAGATCGTCGTTCCACCTTGAGGAAGGCCTGCCGACACTTTGACTCCCGGTTCGCGGTCGCCACTCTAGAACCTATCCGCTCCAACGGCCATCGGCTCTACGAGCAATGTGCCCCATCCACTGCCACTTAATGTTTGCTATTCGGTGAGTTATATCAGTTACTTTAGTTTGCTATGTGTGCTTTAGTGAACTGCGACCGCCAACCCGCCTACCAAGCATGGCGATTATGGCAATTTCTCTCCAATGAGAAAAAACAAGGATGAACGCACAAAATAACTTTAACTGTCAGATGCTTTTTGATCTTCCAGATGTACCGCCTAGAAGCTGCTAACTACTACTGCTAACATGTCATGCAACCACCACACCTGCACTATTCATCTTTTGCACATGGATATCCATGGTGCATTTTTTTTTTATTACCACTAAAATATAGATTGACATGACTAGTGTTGACACTTACCAATTGCAGTGTGACGACTCGCACTGTGCGCCAAATAAGGACATCTCTTTCTAACATGTTATGGATGCTATAAATAGAAATAGATCTATAATCCGTCAAAAAAGTCTTGACAATAAAGGAGGGCGCCTCTATCGTTAATACGGCAACCCTATATACATCGACCTGAAAAGTTTTGATATTTTATTCGGAAGTAAAATTTTATTAAAGTATGTCACGGGCAGGGCATAAGATTTATAATTTAATAATTCGCATAATAATTTGCCGTCTACATTGCAGAAATGTAACATTTTAAATGTTCTTCTACTTAATCTTATATCCTTGCAAACAATCAGTCTATTAGGACAATATGTACAATTATTGCTATTTTTGGAGTCGATGGTCCGTAAGTCGTTACACGTTTATGTTTAGCTACCTTGACTGACACCGACTCCAAAAACAGCAATAATTGAATGTGTATATGACGGTCACCACATAATAAATATATATTAAATAAAATAAAACAAAATAACAAATTTGTTTTAGTTATTTATTTCTAATCTGAGTCTAAAAATTCAAGGTCTAGGTACTCAACACCTGAAATAGAGCCTGAAATAGAAGCAACTCTGCTTTGCTCGATTTCCGATACTTCTGATTCACTGGAACTATCATCGCCTACTGGGATGACTAGTGTATCTATGTCATCATATAGAGTTGCTCCGCGGGCAAAATATTCGTCTTCAAATTTTATTATATGGTCTACACAATTTTTCCAGTCTTGTGCAGTCACTGACTGAAATGCTTCTTCAGCCAACTTTGCAACATTTTGGCTTGAAACATTTTAAACATAACACATCTTTTGTTATTTCTTATAGTCTGGTTTCTATGCTAGTACTAATTTTGTGACCACCAGGTTAAAGTAAACCTTGGGTCCAAGGTTTACTTTTCAATTTCATTCCTAACAGCTCCCTCATTTTTGCACCCTATTTGCCGGGCTCACGGTATTACATACAGGTCTTGCAACTCTGGGTTTCAACGTGGGTCTTTTAACGTTCCAGGCCGCTATCGTCGCTGCGATCGAGGGATGGGATTTCAAAAATCTAGAAATGTAGGTTATGTTTTGCATCCCTTGAATTTTAATTTTACTTCAACAGTGGAGTCACAGCGTCCCATTTAAATTTTTCCCAGTTGCATTGCAAGCAAGAACTATGACCGTGGCCGGGCTATATGTAAACTGAGCCACAGATGAAATAAGAGTTACTACACTCAGCGTGTGAAGGCCTCTCATGATGCCTCTGATTTTTTCAAAACGAACTAAAATCGCGTTATTAGTGGCTACTATCACCACCACAACACGGCCTCTAATAACAAAGAAAAAAATATTTAAATATTCATACAGGTATGACATTTTAACTTAATTTTTCGGGTTACGATCGATACCTATGTGAATCGATAAAAAGAAAAGAATCCCATAGTTGAATCTCGTGATTCTATTGGTCCAAATTTGAAATCGCATAGACAGTAGAACGTCGTAAACGCAACAGCTGAAACTACCAAAATGTCTGTTGTCCGTTGAAGCTAGTAAGCAACTACGAGGGTGATTTCGAATTTGTACGGCAGATTTCGTAGTCTACTCTCAATATTTTGATAAAAATGTGGCCCTAGAGAGAAGTGCTACGTGTTTCCGTTACACTTGCCACAATCTCCATTAACGGCTCGCGTTTAAGCTGATCTGAATATTCGTTATTAAATTTGTTTACGGAAGACGCGGGGACAATGGCATCATTTAGAATTCACGAAGATCAAGAAAACACTTCTTTAGCGATCAGAAAAGAAAATGCTGATGTATTTGCGGCAGCACAGCGGCGTGCTCTCGGTGACCTCAGCCATTTCACATGTAATCAAAACCGGAATATCAAAGTGGTGAGTACGTTATTTAGCCATTGACATTGGCGGTTGGTGTTTTTTGCTAACGTTCGAGTTGTTTCAGCCCGGATTGACAAATGGACCGTGTAAAGTGCAAGATGAGACACGTACCGTGCGTCAGATCAAAAACGAAAAGAACATTGTGCCTCCCGTGGCGCAATTTCGCGCCTTCAGCGTCTACGAGGACAAACCATCGGAGGTGGAGGTGAAGAAACGCGAGCCGACCTTCAAACCTTTCGTCGCCAAGGACACAAAGAAAGAGAGCTTCTTTCTCAGCGCCGCAGAGAATGTGCGAGCCCTTTGCGCTCAGGCTGAGAAACAACCAGATCGTCAAACTGAACCTCCCAGGTAGATTTACAAACATAACCTCTCTGAGCTAACAGTTACAAAAATATTGAAATTTAGAGAATTTGGGTACTGGCAGAAAGAACTAGGTAGTTTAGAAGGATTTTACACAACAAAACCTAATTAATGATATTTTGGTAAAGGTATTTGGTAGAATTTTGTAAGGCTCTGCGGGTATTAAGGTTCGACCGAGACTACTTTATTCATCTCGGCAGAGACAGAGACACGAAAAAATTGTTTTTTTTTTTATCTATACATATTTGCAGTTTTTAACTAAAAAAAAAAACATCAGTTATGATTAAAAATGGTTTTATTATGGTTTAAACATTATACTATGTACTACAAACAAACTTAATAGTCAAAATGGAAAAGAGCAATATTGTACGACTAAAAAAGCAATTTATCGCCATTTTGCCAATGTGTAAACTGTGCACCAAAATTTAAATTGAGTGCTGCAGAAGTGCGGAGTCTCAGCACGTATTTTACCGAGACCGATACGGAGACCAAGATCTCGGTTGGACCTTGGTGGGTATTGGATTCAATTCACTTAGTTTTCTAGATACTTGCTATTTACATTTCCTCTCAATTGCAATAGAGTGTAACAACTTAAGTATGTATGTTGAGCTTCTACTGCTTGGCCAAAGTTATTTACTTTATTTGCCAGTTTGTAAATTTAAGGGGTGCAAGTTAGTATTTTATTGATAATTCAAAATATCCTAGATATTACACACAATTCAGATCAAAACTATGGTTTTATACAGACTAACTCCAATTTTAGAAGCTATCATTCTTCAATTTTGAATTATATGTGTGGTTTTTATGTAATGATCTATTTCTAAAATACATATATAGAAACAGACTAACATAGAATAAAAGAGGCGGCCATGATGATTGTGACTTGACTACCTACACACTTTTATAAATGTTTTGTACCTATAAACTAGTTCATGCTCCAATTATAAATTGCAAGAAAGTCACTAAATAAGCCAAGTCATCAGATATTAGATAACTTAAAGTAACTAATGTTTAATAACATATTTTCTCTCAATGTAGGTGCACTTGTGTACCTTCTCAGTCTCAGCTTGTGTTTTAACTTTGTCAAATTTGTAATGAATATTGTTCTTCATATTATCAGACTGCCATTGCAAGAGAAGAAAAATGTGGTTGAATCACCTATGTCTATTGGTGATGCCAGTATCTTGTCTCTCTCCAAGAATGAGAGTGACATCCTTGAGGTCACTCTCGAAGACGATGAGGATACAACTACAGCTCAGACGGCCAGAGAGATGTTCTTCCATGTTGCAGAGTATCGGCAGGATATTTATGAATATATGAGGGAAATTGAGGTAAGTTTTGAGGTTAAGGTCTTCAGTTGAAATTACTAATAATTATTTAATTGTATTGTGGAAAACTAAAGTAATACAGCAAATATAATATTGAATATCAATACCGATGTACATGGTTATGCAATGTAAACGTTTGTTACCCTTGATGCAAAACAGAGGGGTGTTATAAATCTGTAAAATTCTGTGTGTGCACAGATCTAGTTAGCAATTCAGTAAATAATGGATTGACAACAAGTTTAGAAAGAATGTTAGATTTTTGCTACATGCCACACAAATGTCACAAACATGTGTTAAAAACATTCAAGTTTAATCTTGCATCTACCTACATTCAAATGTAATGTTTTTTTTTGGTCTTAAAAGACCAAAAGTGCTTTGTTATTTCACCCACCTATCCTAACCAAACCATTACAATATTTTTAAAACTAAATCCTTAAATTAAGGAATTATCTAATCTCCAAAAGAATATGTTTTGGGTTCTCAAATAGTTTGGCATTATTACTAGTAACTTTTAACTATGTACTAGTTAGTTTATAAAAGTTAGATTATATTTTAATTTGGCCAGGTGAAGCACAGGGCAAAGCCTGGATACATGAGGAAGCAGCCAGACATCACATATGTCATGCGTTCAGTCCTAATAGACTGGCTAGTCGAAGTCTGTGATGAATACGGGCAACAGAGTGAAACGTTGCACCTTGCAGTTTCATATGTGGACCGCTTCTTATCATACATGAGTGTCGTCCGCACTAAACTGCAACTCGTCGGCACCGCGGCGACGTACATTGCAGCGTAAGTAATAATTTCTAGGTCACCTCAAAATTATTAAATAACTTGGGTTTTTTAGATGAACGCAGAAGAATTTAGGGCATAGGTATCAAAGGTTATCTCTAATATGTATTGGTTTATGTGAAAATGTTAAGAACTTTACCATTATTTAATATCTATTTTACCAGTCCAGTATGTGTAAAATAAAGTGTTGATTTTGTAATGGGAGTTGGATTTATTTTTATTTACTGATACATCTGTTTTATTTTACTTGTTACAAAAAATGTTAATTATTTATTATTTCTTTAGGAAATATGAAGAAGTGTACCCACCAGAAGTGTCAGAGTTTGTGTACATCACCGACGACACTTACTCAAAGCGCGAAGTCCTCCGCATGGAACATTTGATTCTGAAAGTACTCTCCTTTGACCTGTCCACACCCACGTCGCTATCATTCCTGTCACACTACTGCATCTCTAATGGACTTCCCAAGAAGACATTCCACCTGGCAGCTGTAAGTTCTCGTACTTTGTAACCAGTGGGTGCTGCACTAAGTGCAATTTACACCACAGTCTAATTGTAATATGAAATAATGCGCCCCCACAACTAGTGGCAACTATATTCTTAGTTGAGACGAGTCCTACGGACGACCTTAACCAACATTATTTACGACGACAGCCAGCGGCAACAGTCACCTTCTGCAGCGCGGCAGTTGACGGTTGCTGCTGATTCATTCAGGCAGAATGATTAAGAGCTTCTGCCATTGATTTAGTATTATATACACAATTCTGAACAAAAATCTTGTATAAATTGGAACTTATGTTTCAAAATATTGATTACGATTTAGTTAAGTGGTAAATGTCGTAATATTTACTAATCTTTACGTCAAAAGAGAACATGATAAATAAGTCATAATTTGTATGTACAAAATAAATTACTAAAGATCATGAAAGCATTATAAGTTTAACTAGAATCTGTTTAATTATAAGTAGAACTAACGTAAAATAAGACATTCCGTCTTTGTTTTCAGTTTAATTGCTGTTTTTTGTCGAATATTTATGAATTATTGACAACTGCCACGGTCCACGGTCGGAACAAGACAAAGAGAAAAACTTATGCCAAAGTCGATTCGGTATAAGTTTTGTCGTGCTACTTTTTCTTGCTGATGTGTATCTAGTATATACTAAATCAATGGCTTCTGCACACAGATTCCGGGCATCCAATACAAAATGAGACCGCACGCATGCGTTTAAATTGCATACATAATTACATAGTCAGGTCGGAATGTTGCTACATTCTATAATTAGTGTTGTTCTATATTGTAGCAACATTCGTGCCTCTCACTATATTTCGTAAAATTTAAAAAAGACGCAACATCATGTCTAAATTTTAACCGGTCGTGCGACGTCGCTTGATAGCCGACAACTGTTCTCAAGCGTTGTCGTCAGCCAACGGCTACTGTCGCGGGTTGTCATCGGCTGTCACCGCCTTGTCGTGTTGCTAGTCTGTAAATTCCCTAACTGCGTGATACGTACAGTCAGCGTTAAATAGATAGGAGCAGCCAAAATGGCCAAATATGTGTATCGCTATACATCCTTATTCCTATAGTAATAAAGATGTGTTGCGATATATTTGACCACTTTCGCTGCTTCTATCTATTTGGTGCTGACTGTACTAGACGCCTCCTCCTCTTTCCTGAAGTCTGTCACGTCGCAGGACGTTCTCACATGGACTTGTTGACCTACACTGTTTTGGTAGTTCTGTGTTATTGCGTTCCTTCTGTTATGTCGACATTATTATTAAATTTAATGACTATTAAATTCACAAATGAACAACTGTTTTTGCGCAGTACATTGCGGAGTTATCCCTGCTGGAGGCCGACCCGTACCTGCAGTACAAGCCGTCGATCGTCGCGGCGGCGGCGCTGGCCACGGCGCGCCATTGCCTGCTGTGTCGCCGCTGCCGCGACGCCGCGCCGCCGCCCGCTGCCGACACTATCCACAATGTAAGTAATCCTGGTGTTCAGGAGGTTTCAATTAAAATAATAATAATAATCCAGCCTATATACACCCCACTGCTGGGCACAGGCCTCCACTCACAACGAGAGGGTTTGGGCTATAGTTCCCACGCGGGCCCAGTGGGGATTGGGAACTACGCACACACCGTCAAATTTTTTTGCAGGTGTGTACAGGTTTCCTCACGATGTGTTTTCCTTCACCGAAACGCTCATGGTAAATTTACAAATTTTATTTCGCACATAAATTCCGAAAAACTTAGAGGTGCGAGCCCGGGTTCGAGCCCACGACTTTTTGCTTAAGAGTCGGCAGGTCAAACTTTTAGGGTGCCACGGCTTTTTTAAGGTTTCAATAGTTGCAGATAATTACGCCATTTAACCTCGCGTGGGCCATTATACAGTGAAATAAAACACTACGGCTTATTCACGTATATAACATAACGAATCAACCGGAGATGTCTCGGACTCGTTAGGAGTATTTAATCAGACGAGCAAGGAACTTCGTTTTCCATCTTTTATTACATTATCCATGAACCTAAAGTTATGAGCACTTTATAATTGATATTATTAGCAAAAAGCTGTAGTGCTTTTGAACGTCACAGTCAACAAGCCACGTTTTCATGCCACGGACCCTTGGTTCTATGTTTCATTCATTTTGTGAGATAAAGTTACACGCGAACTATGTCCAAAAAAATGCATAATCTCTTGAGAACGGCGTATTGTAAGTCGCGTGTACACCGGCAGGAGTGCGGCGCGCTGGCGTGGCCGGCGGCGCTGGCGGCGGCGGCGGGCTACGCGCTGGCCGAGCTGGCGCCGTGTCTGCGCGAGCTGGCGCGCTCGCACGCGCACGCGCGCCTGCAGCCGCACCAGGCCATCGTCGACAAGTACCGGACCAACAAGTCAGTACAACTAGTAACTACACCCCGTATAAGGCTATCAACTTCATATGCTTACTGCCTTTTGCTTTTGGACAACACACCTCCTGTTTAAATGCATAATGTGTCTACTGTATCTAATTTATAAGAGCTGCTACGAATGGATTTAATTGGTGAATGAGAGTATAGTGTGTGTAGAATAAGTACACATTTCGGGTTTGAAAAACGAACTAACTTTAAATGAATTGCACTCACACAATTACAGGTCATAAACCCTTAGGAGTCATATGTGACTTAATTTTTATTGTGGTAGCACTGGTTTGCCAGCGTGAGAAGTTAGATGACGAATGACATTCCAACATTTTGTGGGCTCGATCTGTCAAAAAATATTTTAGAGATGTTGAACTCTGTTTGTGTTTCATGTACATTTCGTAGACTTGGATAAATTTTCATTTACATATCTTTTTTGTATTTTTATGCATACTACATTCACCAAAATCACACTACAGACTTCTAAGGCTCGTATTTTCGCAAAAACAATGCAGCTGTAAAATATAGATAATAGTTGTTTGTTATGCAAGGCTGCAAAGTTGTTATTTGGCGCGAGAGCCAGTATTGAATCCCGAGTTAGCGAAGGATTCTAAAATTTAACCACTTGCCTAGAGAGTGGTTTAAATTTAGAATCCTGAGGGTAACGAGGGATTCAAGGCCTCGAGACCCAAATAACTTTGCTGCCGTGCGAAACACAATTTTATCTACACACATATCATAAGTCCTCTATAATGCGTTCAGAATCCGTTGGCAATGACCAACATTACAACAATCAATTTTACTATGATAATTTTCTTATCTGTAGCAGTAACATAATGTTCTTATAACGATATAAGATTTGATAAAGTTATGAGTTTCAAATTTCGAACATCTTTGAAAAACAAAACAATTTTATTTGACCTCAATTCTAATATCACTCGAGATGACATTTAATTCGAAATGAAATGTCAATTGCATACAATTTTGACAAATCTCGTATGTTACATGATAATTTGTTATCGAACGATATGATAGTAGAGGCCAACTCTAGATTGTCTCTGAATTAAAAAAAAAAACTACGGTTGCCGCAATTTTTGACGTTCTAATAATTGATCAATGCCGGCTATGCCGGTCGTAACATGCGGTTCCTGAACACATCATAGAGTGCTTATAATATGTATGTAGATAAAATATTGTATGTAACTGTACATAATTAGGCATTAAAACACTCGTGTGATGCTATTATGAAACTCGCCTCTCGGCTCGTTTCATAAACACACACTCGTGTTTTAATGCCTCTCATTATGCAGCAGTCACATAAACTACTATTACACGTCAATGTAGCGAGGAAAATACTTATAATAAAATAATAATAACGAGCGTCACATGAGTTGTGGCCGTCCTCGCGCAGCGCCCTCTCCGCGCACAGCACCAACATACTTAAAGAAAGAAAGAAAGAAAGAAAAACATTTATTCGTGACCAATATCAGCAAAGGACAAAAAAATACACACAGTAAGAATGTAGTCACGAAATGGTCCCAACTCAGCGTAATGCCGGCATTAAAGTCGGCGCTGGTCTTCCGTTGGAACCATCAGGTGAAACCACGGAAGGTTACACACACATAATTTTGACAGATACATAAAACATAAATTACAAAACAAGAAGGAGGAAAACGAAACAATAAGAAAGGGAAACGAACATAAAAAAATTAAAAATTAAAAATCACACGCTATCTTCCACGCTGGCGGTTTAAATAGGACTTTGCGCAGATTTTGACCGACAAAGAAAGCTTTTCCGAGGTGGTGAGGTGAAAAGGTTATTTGTTGTGCAGATACGACGGCGTTTCTTCGCTCGAGGCGCGACCGCTGCTGTTCGTAGCGGCTTACGTCCCGCCGGCCGCCTCCGCCGCGCCGGCCGCCGAGCGCGCGCGGGACTCCTCGCGCTCCGCGTAGCCCTGGGCTCCGCATGCAGTGGCTAATAAGTCGCTACAGCTGGCGAGTGGCGACGTCTGTCCACTGACAAGTAAAGAGCATTTTTTTTAAATCTAAATAATAATTCTAAATTAATTTTAGAAGGGTTCTGCCACATGAGCTTCATGATCAACTTAGGGTAAACAGTCCTATTTTTGGCATCCTACCGATTATTGGGTCCATAAATTTAATTTCTAGTTAATAAAGGCGATCGATCAGGTGATAATTCTACAATCACTAGGTGCCAATATAACACTCTAAATGTTTGAATAACATTTTCAAGAACCGATCACATGTAACCTCAAACTTCGACATTGGCAGAATTGTCCTCATGGACACAAGCCATTTTAACAAAAAATTGAATTACTAGGTGCCAATAACTGGTATTTTGAATGCCAATAACTGTGTGTACCTACAACAAATTTTCTAAAGTTGATTAAGAAATATTGTTTTTTGAAAGAATGCTTGAATTGTATAATAGCTTGGCAAAAAATTTTTCGATGCAGTGACAGGTGGAACTACAATATTCTCAAGTGGCAACCAACATACTCAGCTACAGTTGGGTATTAATTGGATCATGTTGCCAATTTCCCTCAGCGTCTTTATAATATATTCCAAACTTTTTTTGTCAAGCTAAAAGTTAGATATGACGTTGCTAGACTTACCGAATACGCGATATCATTAGACCAATTGCCTTGAAAGCAGCGATGGTACTGAGGTTCCTGTGCGTGCGGTTACTAGGTGTGGTTCAGGAGAGATTTGGTCGCGGCTTGGTTGACATCAGTTTTCGCCACAAATTTGACACTATTTAATAAGGTCCTTTTTACGTTTGATATAACGATTCTGATAAAATAAGACTATGACCTTAACGTGACTTAGACTTGATACTTACGATTCATTTTTCTTTTTCAACAATGACATTGCTAAAAGGTCTCACTTAGGTGTTTGGCTTAAACGTCAGTGATATACTTCCAGTGCTAACAGACATGTTGTAGTGAACATTCTAGAGGTATTTGGTGTTTTGTAGCTCCAAAAAAAGCGCATGATTTGTCCAAGATAACAGACCACATAGTTTTCCTATTTACATGTGAATCTCAATTTTGAATTTAAAGTTTTATTGAGTCCTGGTTTGTACGAAATGTGGAAGTATGTTAAATATGTTAAAGTAGCGAATTTGGTCTGTCACGAGAAAGTAAATAAATGCTGCGCGCGTCAAACTCCTAGGTCTCGCTTGAAAAATAAGATTAGTGCCTCAGTAACAAAGTATGGATAGCGTTTGGTGCCTTAGTTTTCTACGATAGATACAATAAATTCCCCAGTATTCTATAATTTTCAGTACCTGGCAAATGAAATAAAGATACTTCGTTAAACGCGTGTCTCAGTTTTTGAAACTATCTTTGCCATAGTTTTAAAACGTGACTGATTTTAAAGTAGCCCAGTAAAAGTGCATTTTGAACGTGCTCTTAGTAGAGACAATTTTTTTACACGTGAGTACTGTGTGAGTTGTTATGATAGTTTTAGTATTAACGGTTTCCAATGGAAATGCAAATGAAGACTACTGTTAGTTTGTGCTGAAGACGTACCGCTTATTGAATGATTGCAGCGGAACAGGCGGCGAGGGCGGCGCCCTGCCGCGCCCCCGCCGCCTCCAACCGCACGAAATAGCTAAGATCACATTGTACAGATTAATTATAAGTGTTATTTTTATTTTCTAATCCTTTTTGTGTTCATTTGTTTTATGGGAAATCTTTTTCTCAGACTCTCCGCGTTTCCCCCAATTATGTCTACAAGTATGTAAATGTACCGATAAATAATAATAATTTTTTTTAGACAGAAATTAGTTAAAGAAAGAGGTTTAAATTGTAACGAATTGTCATTGTTTTTATTAAACATTAATTGAAACAAAACCAGAAATATTTCTACCTCCATTTTTAACATAAGTTTCACTACGATTACATTATAATAATAATTAAGCGTGGTCGAGTTGACATACTGAGTGAGCGATCGTCCGTGGAGCCGTGGAGCCACACTCGCGTTGCAGTCCTAAACTAGAATGTTTGTTAGTAAATTATTATTTTTGAGACTTAAGGTATGTTTTAATATTGGTAATTAGTTTATAATGTAATTTAATAATATAATCGCAATTTTGCTTCGATTTTACACTGTGGAGGTAAGTACCTACGAGTATCTATATTGATAATATATATTGATATTTTGAAATACATAATGTGTTTTATTCTACGAGTACTACCTATTCCGACTTTATTCGACGTTACCCTGAGATACACTAAAAAAAAAGTGTAAAATATGTCAACAATTCGTTAAGTGTTTTATACCTACAAAGTCGCGCCCCACTACTTAATTTCTCGAACATTGCCGCAACTGTGCCATGACCATTTGAGTGGCAGGGCGCGACTTTAATTAAACACAAATTAAATTAAAATTGTCATTTTTAATGTAGCGAAACTGCCTTATTGACGTATTTATCTAATGGGCACTCTACTAATTTATTGGCACTCTAAACTGCATGTTTATAGGGGCGATAATTCTGCAGTCAGTGCCAAAAGGGGAGTTTCAAAAAAATAGCACACCTTTCACTTTTTCTTCAGATTTGGGAAAAAAATTGCACGTTGGTTGGGACCACCATTCTGAACAAGAAAAATAGAAATCCTTATATGTTCCCAAAAAGTTGTATGGAATTGTCTGTTTTGTTACCTAAATTCAATACATTTCTTGGTAACAAAACGGACAATTCCATACATGTTTTTGGGGACATATCAGGAATTTCTATTTTTCTTGTTTAAAATAGTGGTCCCAACCAACGTGCAATTTTTTTCCTAAATCTGAAGAAAAAGTGAAAGATGTGCTATTTTTTGAAACTCCCCATAAACTGTTATTTTGTAAGTAAAATATCTGTTGGTGATACTTAAGAGAACCTAAAACGTGGTCTGTTTGTATGCCAAATTATATTAGACATTTTCAACCCTTCAAACTAAAAACAATAATTAAGACAAGTGTGACTGCTAAGAAGTGTAAAATATCATGACATGACGTGAATTATTAGGATGAGCGGTTTTATTCCTCCTGCAATTCCATATTGTTGACAATCTTAATCTGGCCGGAGTTGAGCCAGGTGACGCTGAGGAATCATTTCCTTCCGCAGCTATTTAGCGGCTATTTTTAAATTAGTTAAAAGTTAACTTTATTGGGCGCGCTATAGAGTTGTTTGTGCAGCAGGCGGTCGTAATTATGTGCTAGACAAGGTACGGTCAAATCTATTTGGGGAGCGCGCGCGTCGCGGCGCGGGTAAGTTGCCCTAGAATGTATAGCGCACTATAAACTGTACACAACACACTCTCCATAATATTGAAACTTCCAAAGTATTTTTAGTGAAGGGAAAATTTAAAAAAACATCTACATAATTTATAGTATTTTTATTTTTTGTAGTCCTAGCAGGTTTCCTTACTCTAGTCACTGGTGCGAGGTTAGATTACTTGGAAATTATTTGTACTGTTGAACTCTGTTGTGTGATCGGTGGTTTCAGTTAATGTTTCTCTTGCGTGTACACGTTGCTATTTTTTATCGACGTGTGACCTGAAACAATAGAAAAACATATTAAAATGGCGAATGCAAATTGTAAATGTAAAATGTTGTAAGTTGTACTGTTGTCCATGTAAAAAGTTCGCCGGCGTGTGTATCGTAACTGCGGTTTCTAACCGACCATATTCGAATTTACGGCTTGTACGCATGCCGCGGAATCCTAAACGGTCCCCAGCTGCAAACTATTTGCCGGTCGTCCATAATAACGTGCGGAAATTAAAACTGCCCCCTCAGCTATTATTCCTTGCATTTGAAAATGCCAATGCTATTTTCATTGCATAGCCGTTTGCTTTTACATTTACATACACGCATATTTAGAAGGCCGTCGCCACGGACGAAATTGTTTGCCCTAATGTATTGTTTGGTCGATAATATTAAATCAGAATTTACATGTATAACAAGAGTAAAAAAATCTTGCCTTACCATACTATGGTGTACAAATATAAAAATATATATTTGTATTTATATATATTGTTTGTTCGAAAACGTTTTATCAATGGTTTTTTTTTTCACAACAGATATATATATATATATATATATATATATATATATATATATATATATATATATATATATATATATATATATATATATATATTTAGAAAATATTTTTGCCTAACACCCTTTTAGGCTGAAATTTCAAAATTTAATAAATATCTGTTGTGAAAAAAAAAAACCATTGATAAAACGTTTTCGAACAAACGATACAGGTCAAACAATGATTATGCCACCCGATATACCCATTTAGAATACTTGAGAATGTAATAAAACTAATAAATTAATATGATTAACGCCTCTTTTTCACATTATGCAATGGAATTAAGTTACTACCAATATATTAAACAGGAGACATGCAGTCTGCTCAGGACTGTTACACACTTACATGACTTATTTTCCTAGAACGCTTGTGCCTTTGCTTCCTGGGCAGACTAGATCTATAAATCATGGAAGAAGCCATTACGTATTACGGTGTTGCTGCAAAACTGTTTTATTACATTTCCTCAAACTGGCAGTTTATATTAAGCGTAAACTATTTATATGGGTCCAGGCGGTACAGTAAAACGTTGGTTCGGTACGTGAGAGCAAGCTGCCAGTTTCGATTCTCTATGAAATTTCGCTTCTTAGAATTAAATATCTGAAAATCCCATTTGAACTTGATTTAACCTTCAAACGTTTGCCAATTCTTGTGACCGTCAGCTTTGCGAGTCAAACAATTTAATTCTTATTTGAGATCGAGTGGCGGCGCGACTAAGAAGATGCGGTGCATAAACATAATAAATCACAGAGTCGGCGATGCAACGAGCCATGTCTGCCAGTGCCATAAGATAAGGGACATCCCCGCTCTTTTGCGTTTAATATTTGTCTAGTTAAGTGTATTTACGATTTAGTAGTTGTGCTAATTTTTTCCGTAACTACTTGCTGCCTACGACATAGTATTTAAAAAGCTCTTGCTAAATAACTACTCTAGAAATAAGTTTTAATCATATATGACATTATTGAAGCTAGCCTTTGCTGCCGACTAGACATTTTTCTACAATTATCATCTGTTTATCGAAACCAAACTAAACGATTTCACTATCGGTGGGTCTACAACGGAGACCCTGTGGTCACCCTCCAACTCCATCATGATCAGTTCTTAAACACCATAATATTGCATTGTCATCGGGTTTACACCTGTAGGTATTCCGAATAGCAACCCAACCCAAAATAACGAACTGATTCAATTTATTTGTAACATTAAAATAAAGCGTTACTTCTTTGCTTATTAGCCTCTGTTCAAATCCCGGCTCGTGCCCGATGATTGTTGATGATCGACGCGCATTGACCGTGGCATTTTATTGACCCTATCATGGCTTCCTTCTACCGTCCTCCTGCGACGCTGATTCGCTCGTTATCAAACATATGTGCCCTGCGAGCGAATACGCCTATAACGTATCTACTCTTCGATTAATGTTCAAATTGTTTACACGACTCATTTTACGATGTTAGCGTTTTATCTCGAGTTGCGGTTTCTACCAACGCTGTTAATTTGATAGGGTATCTTTTGTAAGGTTTATTTAGAATGTTTTCTTAAAATTTCATGAACCGTAGGGTGATTGTCACAATCAAACCCAGAATATAATTAACTTAATAATTAACTTCGTTTCTTCAGTATTATTAGCAGCACATAATTGTTTATTTCTCTGTTTCTGTGTGAGTATGAGACAACCAGTGAAATGACTAACAGCCGCACTCGGAGACGTCAATTAACTTTTAAGTTTCATTAAAGGTGCTGCTGTCACTTTCTTTGCTATAGCAATAGAATAACTGCCGCACTTAGAGACGTCAATTAAGTTTTAAGTTTCATTAAAGTTGCTGCGTCTTATTGTATTGCTATAGCAAAAAAAGTGACAGCAGCTACTTTAATAAAACTTAAATCTTAATTGACGTCTCTGAGTGCGGCAGTAAGACGCAGAAACTTTAATGAAACTTAAAAATTAATTGACGTCTCTGAGTGCGGCTGTAAGTAGCATAGTTATTGGGGCTGGCGACGCATTTGCAGTCTTGATATTGCGTTGTGCTCAGAGCCCACGTACCTGCCATCAGGTGGCCCGTGTGCTACCTTGCCTTTTCCATGCCATAAAAAATATTTTTACTCTTCAATCGTGATGGGATTCATAATGTTGTTGCTATGGTTATTTGAATGTACTAAAGTGTTATTGACATCGCGGCAGAGCACTCCGCATGCTAAGGAACAGCTCCTTATGGAGTTACTGTGCCTACTTCCGCAGCCCGGAAAGGAAATTCGTTTGGCATTCAGCACACGCCCGCGAAATTCTCCACTCCCCTGTTCTCAAGATATTCCATTGTTTATTATGAAATGCAAATACCCTGTTGCCAACGTGAGGTTGCGATTCGAGGGGAATCTCAATACACGAAGCCCAAAAAGCACTGGTTGGTAGTGGCTTCGATGTAAGTAATAATGTATTCCAACCAACCAAATGTGACGGGAAGGTATCGGAAACGTCGAGACTTTTTTATTATTTTTTTCTATCTGGATAAAGCAAAATACTGCGCTGTGATGGTTCTTGTGGTGCGCAAAAGCTAACTTGGGTACTGTACGAGTAGTTTCAGACAGTGTGTTGTACAAAGCGTTAACTTCCTTCCTATAACTATAGAAAGTAAGCGAAAAAAATTACACCTCATTGACCTTGTTATTCAAGATCCGCAAATACTCGTGCTGTTTCTTTAGTCGCTCTGCGCGTCATCGATCCATCGCGCCAGTTTACAAGATCGATAAATCAAATCGTAATTCGGCCGAATTGATGGGATCTATTATTGACTGCGCGCTAACATAGCTGAGAGGAAGCTTTTGGACCATTTCCTGGCTCAGAGTGAAATGGGGCCGGCGTGACGCACGTTTTTACCTCTCTACATCCGCCCGTAATACCAATAGCGCGAAGAATTTTTTTATGTATCCTTTCAATTAAATCTGGTTCGAATTAGTTCTAACTGAAAGGGAATCTTGTAAGAAAACGCTTACAAGAGGATTTTGTATTTATGTTTACCTATGTAAATATCTCTAGTTTTACTTTCCGCGTACCTACTAACAAACACTGGCAAACAGGCATCTTTGTTGCAAAAATCCACTCCGGGCGCCTGAAACGTGCCCTTTCTAAATTTGGAAGCAATAAACAAACAGCAGTCTTATTTAACTGTTAGCTAATTAGCTTCCCGAATAATACCCTCCGTGTTTACAAAATAAAGTGATTGATTGTTCGGCGTAAATAAAACAGACGTTAATTTTGAAAGGTTTTAGACATAAAATGGGAAAGTTGTGTCGATAGAACAATGGTCCTAAGCCCGACCGTAATCATTATCACGACTAAACGTGACTGGGTTTAGTTGCCAGAGCATCAACCAACTAAGGACGTCTTCTCCATTGTAAAGGCCACAGGATGCATAATAAATGGGAGAACTACGAACTAATTTGGACTACGTAGGTAGGTAACCTGCCTATTTGGAAAGGATCTGCTAGAAGGTAAAGGTGATGTTGCTAGTCGAGAAAGTTTTATGATTATTTTCTAGTAAAGGGTGAATTATATGTTAATGCCAGTCTAATTCTTACAAGTTCAGCGCTAGATTTGGTGACTTTGAAAAGGTTTCTAGTATACTGAAAATGTTTGCAAACCCTTTTTCATGTGATATTGAGGATGTAAGAGTCATTTATTTATTTATTTATTTTAGGTTTGCCAACAGGTAACATACTATAAATCTTGCGATGTAATAATCATAACAATTCGTTTAGATTGATTGAGTATTTACAAATGAATGTGATTGATCTCCAATCTAATAACACTATCAAACCCTATTTCTCTGAAATTAATGATCTTAAGATTTATGGTAGCTTATATGGTAGCTTTATCTGATTTTGACGAATTGAAATGGTTTACTCGGCAGTTAATTACACATGTTTGACAGTACTTACTTAGGCGTACAAACTTTTTCAATTCTCAATTATAGATAAAATAAATACGCTTCTCGTCTCACAGATGAGCATTTGAGAGCCATTCTAAGGGCTTTATTAATGAACTGATCTTGGCTGTTATCCCCGTCTCAAGATACGTCAATATAAACGTCAAGCCATACATAACTGTCATTTTGGACACATCTTGAGACGGGTATCTCAGTCGAATTCGACCCTAAGATTGACAACAATCATGAAAGTTAACGTACAACAAATAGCCGCTCAAATACAGCTGCGTCACACAATTTTTTTTCATAAAAGTAATTTCTTTTTTTCCTTCATTTCTTTATCATTGCTCCTATGTCGTTGATGATGTACCTATTAATACATTTTAAATAAAATGTTTTTAGCATTTTTAACATCACCTATAATACCTACCTAACATAGACAGATAACTAGATACCTATTACCAAATTATTATACAAGTGAGGCCCGCCTGTATTTCATTTTGACAACACTATGTGGCCCTTGCCTGCCAAGGGTTGCCGACCGCTGTTGTAAAGCAACAACCACTTTGATTAAGGAGATGCTGTTAGAAAAGGTGTCCCGTGGCTTATGGCATACGAGGGGAAACTACTTCAAATATTGTGGATAAGAAATTTTGTTAAATATAGACTTCATTTAATTTTAAAGTTACTGCACTCAAAGATTTTTAAACGGTTGCTTGTCCCATCTGGGAATCGAATCGGCCAAATGTGAAAAAAAAACAGCTCTATTTTTATAACGCCGATCGAAAGCGTCAAATTAATTACAATTTATCTCATAATAAATTAAAATGCGTTACAATAAGTTTCCATAAACTAATATATATTTTACAGAGTTTCTTTAAATTGAGATTTCATGCGACTTTTAAGGAATTAATTAAAAAAATTTAAAAATTCAATGAAGTGTCCCAATTTCCCATTTTCAATGTCAAAATTTTCACAACCAGAATAAAAAAAATATTATAGCAGTGATTTCCCATAGGAACCCTGTCATAACAAGGAAACTTCACGTCATGTCTCACAAAAAACCAAATGTCTTTTTCATACATTTAAATCATGTGATCGTAGAGTCTATTTTGTGCCACCTACATTTATGTAGGTATATCAACTCAGTATCCTTCAACGCGTCTGTAAAAAGTAAACTGCGTTGCATACAAATTTTTCAAACTTATTTGTAATACATTCTCGTTTCGTTTGATAAAGTGGGAGCACGACGTTACATACGGCAAAAGCAAACTACTTATTAAACCTTTAGCTATCCTAGTGAGACCACCGCGTACTTTATCCCACGAGCCGCTGGTACTGAATAATGCATTCTCAAGTTCATTGCTCACGCGCATTGCAAATTGCAAACGGGTTTTAAAGTAAAAGCATTTTATGGTAAAATCACGTTTCTTAAAACTCTGCGAGTGAACTTTATTATTACCTAAAATAAATTACGGCATACTACGCATTAAAATTATGATTTGGAATAGACTTTATTCTACTTCAAATCACAGAAAGTCAATGACAAAATAGCGATATTTTTAGTTTCTTGTGATTGACGTTTCTTGATTATGGCACAGTATAAATATAGCTAAAGCAGTAAAGAAACTACGAACAAACGTTCGAAACGTCGCACTCGCACGTCTCAACCATTCGTCTCCACGCGACACCCGCCACTGACAGCACTGCCATGTCCGCTTAGGGGTCTCGTTGAGACGTGCGTCTGTGTACGCGCGACGTTGCAAACGTTTGTTCGTAGTTTCTTTTCTGCTTTAGCTATATTTATACTGTGATTATGGTAAGGTCTATTTTGGCTCAGTCAAGTGAATAAGCGCTGTCATAACGTCAACGATATCGAAGCAAAACGGGCTAATACAATGTAGTATTCCACTGCGTTTTTACCCCTATTGCAATCGTATTGTTTACGATTCGACTGCCTTTGACTTTACTGTATTGATAATAAGAGCTATTAAACGTTAGCAATATGACATGATAACACAGAAAAGGCTGGTAATAAGTCAAGACAGGACTAGTGTCGAGCTTCTCAATCTCTCCTAGGTGGGTACTTGCTTGATATTATTATTTATCCTTTTAATATAAATGTAAGTATCAATATGTACCTATTGATATCCCTCTTAGTTTAAGTTGTATTTTTACTGCTGTTTATCTCCATGATTATTTCATGTGGTGTTGCCTGTAAGTGATTGTGACATACTTCACTATAAGCCTTATGATTGTAAAATCTGAATGTACTGATGTCAACAAAATTGTTGGTGAACCTTAAATAAATAAATAAAATAAAAATAAAATACTAAAGTGGAATTAGGCTCTGATTGGTCGTTTTATCCTCTCTCTTGTTTGCCCTCTCGGCATCTATTCTACATTGATTTACCCCTATAGGTAGTTATCACATTGTTCACGTTTTGATGCTCTTACTAAATTGACATTAAAAGGCGGCCGATTGATAAACTTCAATCTGAACGATCCACTCTTGTCTTACGACGCCTCCGCCTACCCACGACTTAATTCCAACACGCGTATAGCTAGACGTGAATTTAACTACTTAAATGACACAATTTTTCACAGTTACATAGAATATCCCCTCCAATGGATAAAGTAGCCCGCATGCTCGTTTGCCTCCCTCTCTTATATATAAAAAAATAAAATAATAATAAGTGTGCACTATGTAGGGATCAGAGTTGCACTACAGAAACGTCACATGTATTCGGACAAATTTCACCGGAGCATACACGGGAAAGTTCAGTAGCCTTTCTTATCGACATGCGTTTGTCAAATTGTTATCAAAAATCGGTGCGACCAGGAAGTGGGGAGCTTCCCGGCGGCTCGAGTGAAGCCCTGAGGGCGGAAGCGGAGCCGCTCGGGACGGGCGCGCACTACAAATGACCCTCTTATGAGGCACGTGTGACCAGTTAGGGCTCCGTAGGGTCGCTTACCTGTCGAATCGCATCAAACGTACCTTTGGAACAGTTGTAACTAAGTATTAAGTATACTATTTGAAAAATGCTTGCACTATCAAATTCGTTTTGCTAGGACCATCTCTAAGGCTGCCTTTCCATAGAAGCGGAGACGAACGGTGCGGAGAGGAGCTGTGTAGGAATCGACCAATCACATTGGTCGTAATCCACATCTCGTCTCCGCGTGACTGTTTCCATTGAAGCGGAGCGGAGACTAGATGTGGATTACAACCAATGCGGTTGGTCTATTCCTACACAGCTCCTTTCCGCACCGCTCATCTCCGCTTCTATGGAAAGGCAGCCTAACACCTTGATTAGGTACATACACTACACGTAATGAGTACAGACAGGGGCGAGTCACCTCATAGAGTCAATCAAGTAATCAAGACAAACTTTCACAATACGTCTATAGCGAGCACCGGCAAAGTTTTATTTGAATGTGCGGGTGGCCCTTTTTAGTAAAATAGGCGTAGGTATAAGAAGTCAGTGACGCGTTTTCTTGTGTATGTAGGTACATGTGGTGCAGAAATAATAGAGTAGCCGTAATCTTATCAGAAAAAATCATCAATGAAACGTCTAGTTTATATAACGCTTGAGAATTTTGGGTATGTATGCCATTATTATAATGCAGTAGGTACTTAGGTACTGATGTACCTTTGAAAGCGGCCGTTACGACACAATTCTTCGCTGCCAGTGTTTCGACAGCACCATTAAAATTTAATCGTCGTCTAGCACGCGTTGGTATTCCACAGGCTCTCCGTTAAGGCACACCCGTCAACGCATCCAGCTGGCCTCAGATAATCACTTGAGATCGGAATGATAATGAGACGCTAGTCGAGTACATAATCCAAAGCCTTCGCCTAAGTCAACGTCGGTTAACTAATGCAACAATCGTCATCATTGTTTTTGGCTACATGCATATGAGCGTTTGACCTCCGCTCTAAAACTGCTGAAAATAAATAAAAATTGAGGCGGCGCCAGACAAGCGCCATCCCACGCAAGCCCGTATTTTAAACTTGACTGGCATGACGCCAGCGAGGATCCTCGGGACTCGACCTGCCCGTTAATCAAAGTTATGACGGTGTAAAACGTAAACATTCCTTTTTTTGGGAATGCTTCGTAAATATCTCGGCAGAATATTACAAGGCTTACCAAGTAAAGCATCCTTTCCGACGTGGATATTGCAATAGATGTGGTGGTCCGTGGGTACAACAGGTTCGACCGGTGTGTCCCCGCCGGCCTCCATTAGCTTCAGCTTCGCGGACAAGTCTTGAACATCTGTAAACACATTTACGACTGTAAACACTCCTCTTTACAAAATTGTAGTTGAATTAATCCTGGACGCTGTTTTGATTGTATTTCAGACGGGGTGTAAAAGTACATACAAAGGAATTCTGTGCGTTCAATCGTCTTCGTCGGCTCCTCGGTGTCTAATTGAAAGGCAGCTCACTTATGTCAATACGAATTCGATCGTTCTAATTTTGAGTTCAGCGCGCATAGGAGAATTTAATGCAAAGAAAAAACCGTTAGCTATTGTTAGGCGGGCGGTCTCGGGCGCAGGCAGGTCAAAATTAGTAGCGCACATGTTCAAACAAACCCGTATTGTTTACGCGGCTTTCGCCGCGCATGCGCCGCGCACTACGGCGTCTGCGCGCTTGATTTATCGCTTTTCGGAACACGATTAAATTAATCTTTCATATCAAACTCCTACCTACCTCGTGCGGAATATCTCTCAGCGCTTCCACGTTCGTTGAAAGTGCGAGGTGCGAAGTTTATAAATTTGCCATAAACATTGCTATAAGGTGCGAGGTTGCCCTAAATCTGAAACTTAATGGAAGTTTCCCAATAAAAGCTGGTTGTGCTCACTCTATCTATACTCTGCTGGAGAGTAAGGGAGTTCTTGAGCGACCACTATCAGATTCACGGTTCCATGCGTGTCCTTACAAAAGATAAAATCGTGTTAGCACGATTTACGATTTGTTTGTATTTCGTAGACGTCGCCAGTCTGGATAATAATAAGGCAATACTCGGAGGTCGAATGATCATCGTCCTGAATAAATAAAACTTGAGAAACCGCGTCGTCGGTGAGCAACTTATCATATTTTGTTTTGGTTTGGCAACTTTTTATCTTAGGTTTATAGAGACAAAAAACCTTCAACGAAATTGTATTACTTATTCATTAAGTTTGAAAAGCTCGCCCTTGCCAGAATAGAATCAATTTCACGGACATTATTGCAGGAACTAAATGGAGCGTAAATAAAAAGCTAGCTAGACTAAACATCGGCACTTCCCAAAGAGGCTTTTGTCCGAATTTCGAGGTCGCAGATTTTAATGGTAGTAGTGTATTTAAGTGTAGGTATCCTTATCGAGATTTGTTATTGAACCTACTGCGACTGCGCATGTAGGGAAGCGTGCGTTAGAGGACATAATATGTTAAAAATGTTAAAATGGCGCAGGTTTTCACAGTTTTCCTTCCCTGAACTCTCCGAGATAGGCAAGTCTATCAAGTTTATTAATTTCGAAGGTTTCCTTCTACTCTGGATGGTGCATGTAATATGTACTTATGAGGAACTTTTTTCGGGTATCTGTTAGAGCCTCGTTCTATGACACGAAGTAAGAGCAAGACAACTATTATTGCCTTGAAAAAATATTTAAATACTTGGCACTTTGAGGCAATTGTTTCGGTACGGTGATATAAATCTCCAACGAAGTATCAACCCAAAACAGTCACTTGGTTCTTGACAATAGTTTTAGTTTAAAACAGTGGTGCCTTTACTAGCAATTTCTTATAAAATTTAAGTGATGGTTTTACATTGTCTTTCGAATTAAAATCAAACTGTAATCCAAAAATACATGTTTATTATGCGCCTTATTGCTTCACTTCTGTTTGGGACATCACATCACCTAAATAAATAATGTGTTTGTAAATGGGTGAATCAACTTTTAAGGTAGGTAGTATAGGTACCTACTCCTTTTCTTTTGCGGCACTAAAACTTTCCTGGTAACATATGATTAATAACAATTTATGAATATTAAAATCAGGCCTTCAAATTTACAGATCCCACATGTTATATACCTCAAATATTTCTTATTTTGGAAAAACCCCGGTAACTTAGGGGAAAATGCACATTTTTTTACCAAAACCCCCCCTGCGTTACCATTGTTACCAACTAGGTATAATATAGTTTTAAAGTATTTAAAATTGTACTATTTTAGAACATTCTTTTTTTAAATGTTAGCCTATTTGTCTGATTTTATAAACGTGTAAGTCGTCGTGACTAGCAAATAAATAGTTTTTCTAAAAAAATGTAATTTGTGAAACATTTAGAAAAATGGGGAGTACCTTAAAAGTTGATTCACTCAAATAGGTACGCCAACAAATTAATAATTAGTACGGTAGTTCATCGAAAACCGGGTGTAATGGCTGCTCGAATATGATTTAAATTCAAGTATTGGACGCTCACCTGACTCAAGCGCCCGTTTGATAATCCTCCACTGCTTAGCGTGATACAGCCACAGAAAAAGCACCAGCACAAAGAACACGACACACCCGCTCACAGCCAGCGCTAAAGTCGACGCCTGCAGGTCCCATGGCTCACTCTCACTCACTTCATAGTCCGCACTCTCGTAGTACTCATAGTCACTTTCACTGTCCTTAATATCATTGTTCCTAGCTAGGGTGGCCTCAGCTAGCGTCTGGCAGACGGTGTCCCGGTAGACCTCGCAGGGGTACCTGACGACCAGGTTTTGGGCGACGTCGCAAGGCGTGCACGGGACGCATTCGCCTCGCCGTCGGTCCCACCAGCTGTGGCGGTGCTTGCACACACCCTCGCCCAACGCAGACCCGAGTGCTAGCGTCGCAACTAGCAACACTTTCTGGATATCTCCTTGCATTACCTTGGATGAGAAGAGGACAGTATGATTTATTTGTACGTCGGCAGTAGTAAAGAGAAGATAGTCTTGAATGGCGCAACAAAAAACTTAGTTTCCCATAATGTTGTCAATTTTGTGGAATTGTGTATGTATTAGTAAAGTTGTGGGAGATTTAGAATTCCTTGGTAAGTTTAGAAGATATTTAATTCGTTTAGTAGGTGTGTATTCATTTAGTTCAACGACCTTCCCTACAAAAAAAAAATAATTCGTAGTGGGACGAACGTAAACTGAATTTAAGAAACTAAAATGTTTCATCTCCACACAATAATGCCCTTACTAATAAACGTTGAGTAACCGCTGAGTAGTTATACCATGCTTTGTCCTTATCTGTCATTGTGACATTTGAATTCGACAGATAAGGACAAAGCATGGTATAACTACTCAGCGGTTACTCAACGTTTATTAGTAAGGGCATATGTAAACACTGGACTCGAGAGTGAGAGGGTACAAGCAGATGCGACGTCGCATCGCAGTTTTGTGTACAGGCCCTATTGCCTTGGAAAGTTACGCGTACCGTCGCCGCGTCGCGGGTTTTAATTGTTGAGTCGCCTTAGAACCCTGAGATAATTAATAAAGTAACGTTAACTTACAACATTATGTCATTGAACTTCCGCGTCAAGGTTTTATTGTTACTCTTATTACAGCGGTCGGTGTTACTTTGCTACTGTTGAATACGTACTAACAGCGTCGCTGTTAACTGACCACTTGTGAACCTTATGCCGGTAGCACACCTCCGCCGCGAAACCGCGAAACTGTGGCGGAATCGTGGTATTTAATATGAAATTGAACTTTATTTCGTTGCCAGAGTTTCGCTACTACAGTTCCGCGGCGGAGGTGTGCTACCGGCGTTATTGTAAGGTGACACGATTGGCAAAATATGTGTTGCTGATAGTACTGGTTAATTGACGATGCACATGATGCAAGTACTACAGAATAAATTAGCATTGTCCGCGAAGACTACTTAGGTTACTTTTTTCAGGAAGTATAAATATTTTTATGATAATAGGCACCTAATATAACTTATATCAGTGTAAAATAAAGTAGTATTTAAGTACAAACTAAATGTTGAAGCACCTAGATGATGTCCAGCACTAAAAATAATATATGAGAGACTGACTCGCAATCCGATTGTTTTCCGCAATTATCCTATTAATTAGAATGTCTCAATTCTAAAACTATTGTTGTTTTAGACCTCCGCTGTAAGAAATAAAAGACCAGCTTTAAAGGTTACTGCCGCACTCAGAGACGTCAATTAACTTTTAAGTTTCATTAAAGTTGCTACTGTAACTTTCTTTGCTATAGCAATAGAATAACGGCCGCACTCAGAGACGTCAATTAAGATTTAAGTTTCATTAAAGTAGCTGCTGTAACTTTCTTTGCTGTAGCAATAGAATAAGACGCAGCAGCTCAACTTTAATGAAACTTAAAACTTAATTGACGTCTCTGAGTGCGGCAGTACGACGCAGCAACTTTAATGAAACTTAAAAATTAATTGACGTTTCCGAGTGCGGCAGTTACGCACTAACCCATTGCATTAATCTATTGGGTTGCGGTACATTGCTGCACTAAGTAGGTATAATGTGTAAAATGTCATTGCAAATTCGTCTGCGAGCACATTCTATTATCTAACAGTGACAGTTGCAGTAAGTTTCAGTTTCATTTCTGAAAGCGACGCGTCCCCTGAACATCAAAGATAGTAAAAACGGACATTTGGTTTCAGATCGTTGAGTTCTTCCATGATAGTTTATTATTAATTAATGTTCTGCTTCACTTGTAGAAAGTTCTTGTAGATTGAAGTTAAGAGTCGTTAAATTTCTAAGAAAAATAAAGAAACTTAAGTCAGATATTATGTAAGTTTTTAATAGATTTACCTTATCGCTTAAATTCATGTATGCCGTCTAAGTGTTCACGAAGGACCACATCTCAATAACTTATTGATTAGAAATTAGAAAGTTCACTTTCAATTACACATTTGTCCTCACGCACTGCGCTATGACATCGGTCGTTTTTAGCATCCATTAATTTTTCACTGAATTCGTTAAGTTTTGAATGTTGTTAGTGTATTCTATTTAGCCTGTGCGTTTGGCGTGCGCGCGCATGGTTTCCGCGGCAGTCGGGTACATTCTGGCAGCGGCGGGGACTGCGAGGAGCGTCGCGGCTCTCATTCATAACTGTTTAAACGTATCCCTCCTCCGACGGAGTCCCCGGCCGCCTCCCCCGCCGTGACGCGGAACCCGGCCGCTCAGACGCTGGCCAATTCGTTGTGACGTTGATTTATGATTTGTAGAAGCTCAATTTTTTTCAGCTGGGTATATTGTCAAGTTTTCAGGTCTAGACGTAGAATTTACCGAACACTATCCGTCTACGCCACGTGCTATACCTTACCTTACCTTTCTGTGAGCATTTCTAAAAAAGTTTGTACATTTCATTCAACTCTCCGATTTAAAAAAAAATTGGTAGGTAGGTTGGATAAATGAAACATTACTAAGCAATTTTAAAATAATTTCCCAAAAACGTCCCATAAAAAATTCACAAATCTTTCCTATTTTGTTACCAAAGCTCATACATTGTTAGTAACGAAATAGGAAGTTTCTATTACATTTTTTTTGAACATATTGGGAATTTATGTTATAATTGCATAGTTTCATGCACGCAATCTATCTATATTTTTTTTTTAATCGGAATTTGTTTTTTTTAATCCTTAAAATTGTACAAACTTTTTTAGAAATGCTCCTGTAGTGTAGTTACCAAATTTCACATCGATCGGTTATGAAGCGATGACCCGGGAAGACGGAACTAACAAACAAACAAACATACTTTCACATTTATAAAGGGAAGCGATGGTAGACTGAATTTCAGTACCGGATTTAAAACATGGCAGAAAAGAGTTTGGAAAAAATTAAGGCGCTGTTCGGGAAGAAACTGACAACCTGATCCAGTGAGGGCATCGCGTGTGAATTCGCCGCTAGGGGCGCTAGTGTAGCGTGAGGTCTCCGAAAAGTGAAGAATATTTCCTAAACGGACTTCCAAAAATGGAATGCGCCCGTTTCAGCAATTTTAATAAAAATACCGGAAGTGCGATATTCAAGGCAAACTAGAGTAAGTCAAGACTAATTTTGTTAATCGTATTAGAAATGTCATGGTTAAATAAAATTATCATGGAAAAGCAAAAACAAATACCAATTAAATATATCTAACGACATTTAACGGCAAGTGTGTATTGTGTTGCTGTTGTGACGCCGTGTCGCTCGCTCGCATTATAAATTACATAAAAGTATTTAAATACAAATATGGGCGTAAAATTTCCGGATCTAACAAAAGCGCAAAATTGGAATTTCGTTACTTTTAAAACAATACGAAATGAAATTAATTTGTGTGGTTACAGCGAGCTTTATACACCATCCTCTTTGATAGGATCGTGGTAGTAATCTGTCGAACGGATGTCTGGTCAGTCAGACAGACAGATGTCATTTCATCATTTAGCTATTGTCATTTTGCAAGTTTGCGCTATTCAATTTACGATGATATTAGAATTAGTATAGGATTGGATTGTAGGTTGTAAAATGTTTTCTAATTTTGCAAACTAGTAAGATATTACTACCGGTTAACGATTACGAACAAGTTTAAAGAAAGTGCTATTTGTTACCTTAGCTAGAAAACATGAGCGCAACACAGCGCAGAAGCCTACCCAGTCAGAAAGGTGATGTGCAGGACCCGTCCATATCTTCCACGTCCCTTGCGGCCTCCCAGATACGAGCATTGCAAATAACACGTCAAGTTACTACAAATTCTGCCCGCACCCATATCCCAAGTATCTCGTCCTTTTTTATTCACAATAGACTTTTCATAGGTTTTACTGCTAATTTAAGAATGAAATTTTTTTAAAGACCTTTGTTTCTTTTTCAGATGCAATTCAGACTTCTATAAGTGGTTCTAATGATATATCAACATCCAATGCTTTAATTCTAGTTGTAATTATTTTTACATCTTCACTGTTGGCTTTGGGACTTCTATATAGACAATTTCCAGAGTTAGAGGAGTAAGTAATTAGTAGCATTATTGTTTAGTAGTTTGAAGTTGTGATTGTATAATTTGAATATTGCAGAAAATCCAACACAAAATAACACATACTTAACCTAATCTAGCTTTATCTACAACAGGTTAGATTGAGCAATATAAAAAATATGACTTTCAATAATCAAGTGCACAAGTAGGGCAAACCACGGCTAATTGGTAATAGTTTCATTAATTGATCACAGAAATTTATCCCTCAAGCAGATAATTTGGCAAATTCACTAAGTAAGAGTCCTAACATTGCCTTCGATCGTCAATATGTCAAAATATTGCAAATAGTTTATATAAAATACATTTTATTATACACAACATAATATAATCAGGTAATTCAGTGATAATAGTTGTGTGATATAGAATTTTACATAATAAGATTGACATTTCTTTGGATCACATATATATAAAATTGCTTATAAACACTTATATTAACCTTATTAACCTAGGTTTTCCATTTTTTTGACATTTCCAATCGAATTTCAATGTTTATTCTGCTCAGTCAAGTAACAAGTTGATTTAGAGCCAGACCGCTTTTAATTGAGGAAAATGTTTTTAATTTCTGACAGTGTGCTCAGATTAGGGCTTCCAAATACCGGACCTTTCCTAAAACCGGTATTAGTGCCGGTATTCGATTTTTAATACCGGGATCCCGGGATCCCGCCCGGTATTAAGAAATTAGTCAAAAATGTACTAAAATTGGGAAAAGGGTGAGAATTTTTGTTTAAAAAAATCGTAAAATAAAATACTTAGTTTAACTTCACTAAATTTGTTATAACTGCTGGTTTTTTTAAACTCGAAGTTTGCATTTAGCAGTATTCTGACCGACACCAGCAGTAAAGTTATCCCATATGCTTGAGATGAGTTGTTTACTTTTAAACTCTCTCTAGATACCTAAGAAGTTTCTTTGGAGTTGACCTGCACATGGAAACTCATGTCATGTCTAAACTATTTTTATTAAGAACAGTATCTATATTAGATAGCTCAATTAAAGTCATTACTTGAAAAGAAACTTAAAAAAACCTTTCCAAATATAAAATTGTATTTTAACAAATTTGATATCTATGAACAATAAAAGCATTTCATGAAAGACTAAGGTAGGCCACTAAACCAAGAAATATAGATCCATAGTTGACTGACACTTTTATTAAGGCATTATAAATAAGTAAATATTTAAGCAGAAAATAATACAATTAAAGAAAAATAAAAATCATTACATTAAATCGACATGATTTGATCACGTTAGTTTAAATGTTACTTAAATTATACTTACGTGTATAATTACTCAAATTTCAAGACACACAAATACTCGTGTCTAGTCATACAAATACTAAGTCGCGTGTAGTTTGACGCGACAACCATTGCCAGTCAACTGGCTCTGCAATAGAAAATGTAATGCAAAAGCGTAGAGCAAGACAAAAAAAGCGCGTGGCGTGTGTTAACGCAGACAGAGTGAATGTCCGGCTATGATAGAACGATGCTGCGAACAAAACGAAAGACATAATATGAAGAAAGACATATAATGAATAACAAAATTAAAAAAGAAAAACAACTCGAACAAGCATAATTTATCGAAAATAATCGAAATATTTCGTTTTTTGCAAACAATTATAATACCGCGGGATCCCGGTATTCTTCATTCAATACCGGTATTAAAAACACATCTAATATTTGGCGGTATCCCGGGATCCCGGGATACCGGGATCCCGGTATTGGAAGCCCTAGCTCAGATACATTCTTTTTGTTATTAAAAGCTTTAAGAATAGCACTCTATGACAAATATGTTAGAACTGTATGTATAAATATATATAATAACTTCACTATCAAGGCTAAATCAACTGTCACAGGATTACCAAGTATAGCAGGATAGCCAAGGTTTGCCCTACATGATGACCACAAACTTTCTGGGGAACAAAGGGCAGGGACCGGACAACCCTTTCATCGGGAAAAGCCTTTCAAAGGGCTTCCCTTTGAAATAGCTAGCCCAGTGGATTTGCTCACCCATTCCAATTGGCAACCAATACGATTGACTTTCCCTTATCGAATGAAGACCCAACGATAAGGGTAGCCCTTTGAAAGTAACTGGTAATTGATTCACCTTGCTATCCCTATGAAAGGGTTTCCCTAACGATTTAAGCGCTTATTATAAAGCTTTCCCTTTTGTACCAGCCAATCACAAACGTGTGCCATAGAAAATCGAACCGTATAGATCTTTTGCCGCTCCGCGCGGTAACTTCAAACGATACGCCGTCGGTAACGTGTAAACTAATAAGGGTTTTATAAGGGTATTGGGTTAGCGCTTAGTTGAATGGGCTGTTTACTTGGTTCGAACGGGACGCAAGGTAACGTGTGTTTTAAGAAGTCTACAAAAGGTCTAAAATTGCGTATAAACTAGTAACCTTTTTTAAAGGGTTTAGTAAGGGTATTGGTTAGCGCTTAATAGAATGGGCTATCGTTTGGAAATAGCGCTTTAAAAGCACATTTAAAGGGTTTTGACGGGCAGAGGGTTTGGTAAGTAAATCCTAACGAAAAATCCATACAAAACCCATTGAAAGGGATAGCGGGCCGGTCCCTGACAAAGGGGCTATAGATAAAAATTAAAGGGGGGTATATTTTTCTTAATTCTTGTATCATTTTAGGCATGAAAAAAAGCATATAAAGTTGCCGTGGGACCTGGATGACGCCATGCACTTAGGTCTCGTCTTAGACCGCTACAAAGACAAGTACTTCTATGAAGTGTTGAGTGGAACTTTTATAATTTACATATTGTATCCTTTTAAATATTCAACTAATTTATTTTTAGAACCTTTTTGAAACCCTAATAATTTTATGGGGTTCCAAAATCAGCGAAACCTGGTTTTTATTGACTGAGAATTGAAAAAAAAAGGAACTTATCATAACATTGCTCTAAAGCTTAATTTTTCAGTGGAAGTTCTATGAAGCCCCAGGACTCTGTGAGAGTAGCTGTTCTAGACTTATTCATTATTATTGCAATAGTGAGTCACACAGAGCCTTATTCAATTTTTATTCCATAATAAGTACCATTTACAACTTTTGATATGGGTTTGTGAAACTTATTTTTTTTTGCCACCGATCCTTGTCATTAGTAATCTTTTTATTAATATTGCTGCTTTCTGTAATCATATACCACAAATTACAAGTGTTATAATTTTTCGACATAAATAAATCCTTAATAGACTATCACAGTTTGCAAACATTTGCAATACCAGGGTCTATATTCCTCAGTATACTTTCGGGGTTTCTATTTCCATTTTACCTAGCTCTAACCCTAGTCTGCTGTTGTTCAGCTATTGGAGCCAGTTTGTGTTTTTTCTTGTCAAATCTACTGGGAAAGAAACTAGTGAAGAAATTCTTCCCTGAAAGAGCAGCTCAATGGGCAAAGGCTGTCACAAAGCACAAGAACAACTTGCTAAACTACATAATTTTTCTAAGAGTGACACCATTTTTACCCAACTGGTTCATTAACATGTCAGCACCTGTTATTGGGGTACCTTTAGTGCCATTTGCTTTAGGAACATTTATTGGTGAGTTACTAGTTATGTTATGAGTGTTATTACCAGGTAATTAACTAAACCTGTGGCAAACAGCTAAATGATTATATTATGATAGTATTTTCTGTTTGCCCAAAGGTAAAGAATGGTATTAGGCATTCAGTTCACCTTTTGTACTCAGATTTGTATTTTTAGGCCATAAAGATTAAATAAATAAATAAATTTTATATTATGATTTTAATTTTTATGGTTCCATATGAAGTACCGAAAAACGGAACCCTTATAAGATGACTTGTCCATCTTTTTCAAGATTTAAAAAATAAGATAACTTTTGAGATATTGACGTGACGTGAATAATAACAAGATATCTATTACATATAGTACAAATGAATCCAACTTGTTCTAAACCAATGTTTATTTTGTGACTCGAGCTGTAGATCCATACATTTTTTCATTCATTTCAGGTGTGGCCCCTCCATCTTTCGTAGCAATCCAAGCAGGTCAAACACTGCACACTCTTACCTCAACCAGTGATGCATGGTCATGGACATCCATCATTGTTCTGAGCATCTTCGCTCTAGTCTCACTCATTCCAGTATTGCTCAAGAAACAGCTGAGAGAAAAATTTGAATAAATTCTATTCTGGGAAGTATGATTTAATCAAGCAACCTGTGCAACATAGTGACTAAATTGATTTATTTGGAAAGATCCAACCGTACCGTACTATACCATACCATTAGGATATAAGTTTTAGTGAAATGTATATTCAGTCAAGGGTAAAATTACTTGACGATATTTTTAAGACCTAAACCGTGTATTCACAGGGAAACTAATGTTGCGAGAGATCGTAAATGGCGCTACGTAACCTAAACCCCGCCCGCTCGACGGCATCGACCCACATTTTATGTTTTTATATGGCTTTCAAATCTTATCCTTTTCGACGCCTTACGTCAAATACAGATGTGTCACTCACACGCCAAACATTTTTCAAAAGCTATGCAAAATTCCAACTTAATTCATACGATAGAAATTATCTTTAAAGCTGTACCTATGACTACTGTAAACGTCGGTGGCGTGGTAGGCGACAGCACACGACACCTTTAGGCGTTTTTGGCGTTCAAAGGATTAAAGATTTTTCCATGATCGGACGTGATCAGAGAATTTTGGGGTAAAATGATTTTTATATGAATTTGAAAAGGTTCGGACAGATACTTTTACATTAACCCCCTTACTAATAAACGTTGAGTAACGGCTGAGTAGTTATACAATGCTTTGTCCTTATCTGTCGAATTCAAATGTCACAATGACAGATAAGGACAAAGCATTGTATAACTACTCAGCCGTTACTCAACGTTTATTAGTAAGGGGGTTAGTAAACGGAGATCCATTGAGAGACTTCTGTCTTCTTCTGAGACTTAAAATTAATAGGGCGCAGGATATTTTTTGACTGAATGACGCAGAGAGTACAACATTTCCCCAAACATGATTAGTGCAACTGAAAAATATGTGCTACCTCATCCAAGCCACATTTAGTTTGCATCTTTTGAATTATGTCTGCATGCACACTAAAAACTTCCTGTATGTTCTTATTCTTAATTAAGGTGGGGACCCCCTCCTTGAGCCTGCATCTAAACATATTCTCAGGTTGAGGAGGAATACTTCCTGGATCTTTTATCAACTGAATGTGGTCAACTCTATGTGGGAGCGCAACGTTCAACAGATTTCGAACAGAGTCCGCTTATCTACTAGATCTCCGCTTATCTTAGGCGCCCATTAGACGGTAGGTTTTGCTGTCAGTTTTGCCACAGTCACTGCTGTGACTGACGGATAACCTATCGTCTAATGCGGGTCACCGCATTAGACGATAGGTTATCCGCTAATGATGTTTGCATGATAATTATCCAGATATTTTGATTTTTGCGTCATGCACCATCAGTCATGACTGATTGAATTGACTGACGCAAAACCTATCGTGTAATGAACGCCTTAGATGTTACATTATACTGAGACCCAGAGTAAGTCTTGTGTGGTGCGAAGGGCAAACCCGAGATATTGATCTGTTGGGTACCCTCTTAGTGATCTGTTCATCATCAGAAGAATAGTCGTCATCGATTCGTTGGACTCTTGGAGATATTTACATTCCATTTCATTTCATAGCTAATTGGGATTGGTCAACTTTTATTTGCTACATATTTGTTCCTGTAGTTTCATCCTTGACTGAAACTCGCAGATTTGTTAACTGTTATTCTGATTAAATATTACTTCCTTTGTTTACTTAATTTTTAGTTAATTTATTTAGTATTCAATTTTTAATTCATGTTAATAAATGGACTTTTTAAATTTTGCATATTTTTAATTATTCAACAATATGAGCCCACATGGGCAATAAGTGTGTTGTTGGCTAAGGAAGGCTGCACTACAGGTCTCCAGTACCACCAATTGTACCATACTGAAACAAATTAACAAGTTATTGGTATACAGTATAAAGTAATGAGTGGCAAATCCACCTGAGGCAGCAGAGGCTGCAAGGGTAGGGTAGGGTCAGTGCAAGTGGAGACCGTGTCTCACCGTGAGCCATACAGTGTTGATTTTTTGACCATGCCACAGAATAGATAATAGTACAAGTACAGAAGGCACACTCCTTTGATCTTTACAAAAGCCGCTTTTTTCTTAGCCTAAAACATTATGATTTATGGCCCTCTGACGTGCGTGGCAGCCACTGAATAGTACCCGTCAGACGGGTAACCGGCATGTACAGTCACAACACGGGATTGTTGAGCCACTATAGAACCCTCTCACAGAAAGTCGACGGTAAATTTTGACGTAATTTCTTCTGCGTGACTTGACGTTGTCATTATGACAGGGTTGTATGGTGGCTCAACAATCCCGTGGTGTGACTGTACTTGTAGCGATGAACGTAAATCGCGGAGTGAGCCGCGCCTGACCATGCTCAAAGGCACCTGACTAGCACATGCCCAGTGTGCACGGTTGTGCGTTTGCTCAGTATGGGGACAAAGACAAGTTTACTACTCACTGCCGGCCATTCACTACCTTATCAGATAAGGTAGAGAATGGTAATCAATGTGATAATGCGCATTATGCAGAACAGCTAATTGAAATTGTGGATCCTACACTAGGATGATAGAGGTCTGTGACAAGTTATTTAAAATATTTGAATACTTACATAAATAACTCTCTTTTAATTCCACACTTAATGATCGACACTGCAGTTTGCACTCTTCAGCTGGTCTCATATCCACAGTCCGACTTCCACTTAATACTAGGAGAAACGAGAAACTGCATTCTGTGTCAGGTACATGGAACAATTCTTGTCTTGAATCTATTATTATGAATCTTTCAGTGCTCTGTCCGAACTTTGGCACAATTTTTGACCGTGGAATTATTTGACGGAGCAACCTTGCACTATTCATTGTGTTGAATTTCCTGAAATATAATAATTACTTCAATGTGTGTATGTGTGTATTAACACCTTTATACCTTCTTTCATTGGAACTGTACAATGTGCAATGTATAGTATAAAACATAAATCTGGCTTATACTTTAACAAACCATAAGGGTCAGTTCAATACCGAGACGTGACGCAACGAGACGCGTAATTTTTAAGATAGCGTTGCAATAAATAACTTTATTTACTACAAAAAAAGAGACATATTTCATTAAGAGAATTCGAAAATGTCGCACTACGTCGCGCTGCGCCTCGAAACGCCGAGGAACAATAACTGGCCTCTTCAAGCATCGTCGCGGACGTTGCGTCGCATCTCGGTGTGAACTGACCCTTATCCATGCATTTTTGGTTTTATTTTTAACAACTTAAGGCCAATAAATAATGATGCAATATAATCCAATCTCTTACCAAGTAAACAGATTTTTGTCTTCTAATATTGATGGGCTGTGAAATACTTCACTAACTTTTAAGTAATATTTGTTATTTAATAAAATTTTAGGCGATTCCCTATTTAATACTTCTTCATTTTTGCTGTACAATTCTTTCAGACCTTCAATGTTTATAACTTTCTGTTCAGTCTGTAAAAAAAGGAAATGACAAAATAAATGTGTTATTAAAATATAATGAAGTGTGGACAACATAAGTAAGGTTTATTACCTGTTACAAGGAAAAGAGTGTTTACAGAGGCCACATAGGGTGCAAGTAAACTACTACTGTAGTATTTGCTTTATAGACATGTGGCATTAAGAGAGCCAGTGGAATGACTGGCATAGTAGACACATTCCATCTAGTCATCAGGGTTAAGAAGTCTTGCTTGAGATTAAAAATGTATATGGGCCTCACAACTGTCTTATCATTAGGTGACATGCTTGTTTACCTTTTCCTTGTCATAAATAAATAGATCAAAACCCCAGACAAAACTGGGAACCCTACTTTAAGAGCTCATAACCGTTAAATGGTCCAACAGATTTTCACCAAATTTAGCTAAGAACACTATGAAGTCGCCATCCAGACAAAAAATAAATCAAATGGGTACATCTGTTTGAGAGCTATGATGCCACAGACAGACAGATACACAGATATACATGTTAACAGCATGATAACACCCCTCTGTTTTGCATCAGGGGATAAAAATATTTTAAAAGGGTTAAGAAGTTAACACATTCGCTGCCACGCAGTGCTACGCGCTATGCTTGTAACCGATTCCAGCGTTTTTCCGCTTTGTAGCGAAAACTGCCTACGAACAGAGTACCCGACTAGCGGGTAGCTGGCGCTGAATGTGTTAAACATCATTAACACTGAGTGCCAGGAACCCTCTAGGCGGGTTTGTGTTCATAGGTAGTTTTCGCTACAAAGAAGAAAAATGCTGGAATCGGTTACGAGAGTAGCGTGTAACGCTATATGGCAGTTAAAGTGTTAATAAGTAAGTACTTACCTCATAAATAAATGGAGCAGTATGCTGTTGATTTGTTATTAATTTTGGATCATATATTTCTCTGATATTAGTGACAGAGCTACATGGCCAGCAATCCATGTCCACCACAGTGAAGAATGGGTTTTGTATCAAACAAGTCTCATGATACAGATCTAAAAGAAAATAAATTAGGACCAAATAATTACTGTTTCAGTAAATTACAATTTACCACAAAATTTTCATGAAATTGAAATATAAGGAATTGACATGAATTTGTCTGCTTAGCAATTTAAAGTTGGGCTGTAGTCTGTACATTTTCGAAAGCTTACCAGTCAATCCAGGGAATAATGAAATGAATGGGATAGATATTCGCCGGAGGAGTCTCAAACCGGGATAAATATATTCCTGCAGATTGCAGATGAGATTACTATAGATAGATTTGAAGTTGTAAATGACGCAGTAGGTTACAAACACCCCTATAAGAATGAGACGAAACTTAGAGAACAATTTTCTACGCGTAGGTGTTGTCCGAGGGCTACAGTCGTCCAGGGAATCAAGAGATTCAAAGTACAATCGCCGGAACTCTTCCTCGGTCATGCCTGCGTCCATACATTGCTTTCGAAGCCGTACAACTGAGCTAGAATAATCTTGTAGCAATTCCTCGTTGACCATGATGCATTTATTACGAATAGGTTTACATTACCAAGTTTACCCAAATACTTATTCACTTTAGCCTAATTTGTTTTGATTCAAAAGAAGTGCGGGGATATCAGAGGAAATGAATCTGTGAAATGTCAAGACGACATTGTCACTGTCAAACAAGACGTTCGAAAACTTAAGCCCACGAGTTATAGTTGTATGTATATTTCGAGTATAAGTAGAGTATTAACGGCTGTCAAAATGTATGAACTAATGGGCTTATTATTTATATTTATAATTAAGCCTTTATCAGTCAATTAATATTTAACATCGTTTGGTGAAATTGGTACTTAAAGGTGGATTTATTATACGCATATACACTTTACACTTGACGCGCGGTTCAAGTTCTACAATCCTGTATCGACACATGAATTTACGAAAATGAACGAGGAGATACAGATCACTTTAAATTTATCAATGTATATTCTTCCCTATTTTAACTACAATAAGGTATAAATTTGAATGCTCTGAGACAGACCTCGGAGCATCACGGGGGATTTCTACTCTGCGGCTGCGGCTCTAAATTTATACCTTATTGTAATTAAAATAGGGAAGAATATACATTGATAAATTTAAAGTGATCTGCTCTGCGCTCCGCCGGTTTGCGCAGGCCCTAAGGCGCCATTAGGTACCTACTGATTGCTTAACTGCCTAATAAAATAACATATAGATATTATTCTTAAAGGTACTTGAATTCTTTTTGAGGGTTGCAGACCCTTAAAAACCGAAGCAAGCAAAGCCTCTATAAGTATTTTTTTTGAATTGGTTTTGGAGTGTGCGCATAATCTAACTCCGTAATTTTTTGTCATCATCGGTGTTTAAGCTGTCAAAACTCCATTCAACGAAACGCTTTGCTTTCTTATTCTTTTACGAACTAAAGAATATACCTATAGTTAACGTAGTTCTGAATTATAACTTACGTTATCATGGGCAATTCTGGCTTAACTTCGTCGTTAGGTAGGTACTTACGACCAGTGTGTGTTGCCAGTGATGACTTACGGTACTGGAGACGTGGGCGCTGGCGATGGGCGTCATAAAGCGTGTGCTAGACGGTTTCAAACCAAGTGACCTCGGTAGTTTGAAACCATGTAGACAGTGGTTTCAAACCAAATTTCGCATGACCTTCAAACGCCTTTGAGAAAATTTGGTTTGAAACCATTGTCTACATGGTTTCAAACTACCGAGGTCACTTGGTTTCAAACCGTGGTTTCAAACCGTCTAGCACACGCTTAAGAAAGCTCAAGGTATTAACTCAAAGGACAATAGAGAGGGCTATACTTACTCGGAATATCTCTGCGCGATCGAATCAGGAATGAGGACATCCGCGCGAGAACCAAAGTCACCGACATAGCCCTAAGAATTGTTAGACTTAAGTAGCAGTCGGCGGGGCACATCGCTCGCAGAACAGGTGGCCGTTGGGGCCGAAGAGTTCTCGAGTGGCGTCCGCGTACCGGAAGACGCAGCATGGGCTGACCTTCGACAATGACTGGTGATGACGATGAAATTAAATTTAAGTTATGAAAGTTTTACAATTTCTTTTTGCCTGATAAATATTCGCTAAACCATCAACGATATCATCGTGTAGGTATCTAATCTTGTTAATTAGTTCTGAATCTAAATATATATATATATATATAGGTATATACATATATCGAACAATTTGTCGCTGGTGCACACAGAGCCATGCGAACTGCAATCTATATCCACGTTTAGATAAACGTTCTGCAAATTCTGTTTTCGCAGGAACGAAGATAGACTTTCCACTTTTCATGATCCAGAACCTGGTTTTACCACAATTTTCTTTCAGAAGAAAATTGAAAATGTACGCATTCTTGAACTAAGTCAGTCTTTAAACATTAGAATACAAGAAAGTATGCTAGGTACTTATGTCCTTCCCCGGGATTCAATCTCCATACCAAATTTCATCGAAATTGGTTCAGCGGTTTAGCCGTGAAAGCGTAACAAACAGACCAACAGACAGAGTTACTTTCACATTTATAAGATTAGTACCTATAGATACTATAGATTATTACTGGAATTACTAAAAGCTATGATACATTTGCGACGAAACTTTAAGACTGAAAGTAGTTCCTTAAATGTCAGGTAGAGTTTCAAGTTTTGTTATTTAGAACACGGCATTTTCTGAAATTCGCTTAAGTACATACCTAACGATGAATTATGAAGTAAAAGAACGTATTGTAAGAATTGGATATTTAGTAATTCTATAGTTACTCGGTAAATCTTAAGTAGGTGTCACATCTTGATACGGCACAGTCAAAACAATGACAAAAAGTACATGATCCAATTACATACTTATCTACTAATTACAATTTTTAGGGTTACGGAACCCTAAAAATGGTAATTAGTGACCTCAAATGAAAAAGAAACGGAACCCTTATAGGATCACTTTGTTGTCCGTCTGTCTGTCTGTGTGTCTGTCAAGACCCTTTTTCTCAGGAACGCGTGAAGGTATCAAGTTGAAATTCATATCAAATACTCTGTCAGTTATCCCTTGGATCAGTGATAAAATCAAACATCTAAGTCAACGCAATCAAATGATACGGCCGTTTATGCCGCGTATTGAAGGGAATCTCAAGGGAATCAGAACCTATAGGGTACTTCCCGTTGACTTAGAATCATGAAGTTTGGCAAGAAGCAATATCTTATAGCACAAGTAAAGGAAAAAGCCCGAAAACCGTTAATTTGTAGTTACATCACATAAAAAAAGTCCAGTATATACTGACACTCACTAAGTACGAACGTGCATACTTATTGCGTGTCAGTTTATACTGGACTTTTTTATATAGTATTCCCGTGATTTACAAACTATTTACATGTTTGTGCGGAACCCTCGTTGCGCGAGTCCGACTCGCACTTGACCGGCTTTTTTTATTTACCCCTGTTTTTTCCATAAAAGAACAAGTTCAAACAGCAAACAAACAAAAAACGCATAATAATGTAACATCACATCGGTTTCTTGCTCCATGATAAGATAAGGCAAAGTAGCTACGTGTTCAGCTTTCCGATAACGGGGCAGCAGTCCCGTCAATACGTCAACATGCTCTCTGTAACCATAACCATTTTCAATAATTAAAATTAGTCTAGTTATTTAAAATATTCCACCAAGACGTCGGAGTGAAGTGAACATCTGTTGGAACCGCTTTAAGACAGTGTTAGGTGATATTCTGAAGATGGTGACAAATACGTTATAGATGGACATAGAAGCGAGGACCAGGGACTCGTCTTGGCGCTGGTCTCTTTTATTCTCCGTCGTTTTCCTAAATGTACGTATGCTTTCATTCTCTATTATCATGTTGGACAGGTTAGTACCTAAATTATCTAGCAGTGAATATAATTATAAAAATTACAGTGATCTCAAGTCCAGACCTGTCCCACAGCCTACCAGGTCAGATCAGGACCTAAAATTTTATAACGGATTTAAAATGAAAAAAAAAAGTAATTGTATGTAAGTAGATAGTTGTAATATTTTTTTTACTAGTTAATTGATGTGAAATAAAACACCACATAGAGGAGTGGTTTAACATAATTAATTAGTCACAGTTACACACACTCTCGAGCCTGTAGACGGTACGTGTGCTGGTTATCAGTCAGTACCCGCAAACTGCATTTTATAAAATACTAGCTTTTACCTTTTGCTTAGAAGTCGTTTACTACTTTTCCCTAGGGAACTATCAAATTTCCCGGGATAATAATTATCATTTTTTCATCAATTTTGTCCAGTAGTTTTTGCGGAGTTCGCGATTCACAGACAGACAGACAAACATTCTAAAAACCATTGAAATGTATTCTGTCACCATTTCTATTACCCCACACAGAGTAGATTTTCTCAAATATCTTTAATGTTGAATGTTTTTCTCTCTACTGTTTAATTATAATAAGTATACATGTAGATAGATTTAAGAGGAAAGGAAACATTTTATTCCTACCTAATAAGGCACCTACGTGATATTATTATATCAAACCTGTGACTTTGTATATATTTGCATAATATCTGTCTGTCTGTGCATTTGTTTGGGATCAAGTTATCGTTTATCAGTGACCGTGACGTCGCTCCGTCTCAAAACATCGCGATGTTACCCCTCGTTCACATGACATTGCACTGCACGGTTTTTCCATACAATACTTACCGTATTCGGTTGCGGTTCGATAATAGAACGCTGTGTGAACCCACGCTTAGACTACTGCTATCTAGGCATTTTTATCTGAAGACGGATAAGTGATTTGAATTTCCAAACATACTATGGCGGTTTGGCTTCACTGAAATAGTTACTTACTGCCGCACTCAGAGATGTCAATTAATGTTTAAGTTTCATTAAAGTTGCTGCGTCTTATTCTATTGCTATAGCAAACAAAGTGAAAGCAGCTACTTTAATGAAACTTAAAACTTAATTGACGTCTCTGAGTGCGGCAGTTAGTACTTAAGTAGCCCTCAAAAGGATATGACAAGGACAAGTTCGGGTCTGACGCATTGTGATGTATCACGGACTGTTAAGTTGTAAGCAGTTAAGTGAAGTAATTAAGTAGTAGCAGTTAGAACGTACATTTAGGGTTTGCAGTGCAGCCCAAGTATATTCGAGACCGATTTTATTCCTAGGCAGGGCCGGCACCATTGGTACCAAGTAGGTGTTCATTAAATTATAGGTGTCATCATTGTCATATTTAGGTCATTCATCTCATCAGTCATAATTTGTTTCAACAAACAACATTTTTGACAATGCGTTACTTTAGACGCGTCAAATCATATCAACTGGGAACGTCATTAAATCATGTGCTTTACCCGCCACTTCAGATAATCAATTGGATTGCTGTGATTGATCATCAATTATCACTTACAAGATTACCGTGACAGATATTGTATAAAACGTATATTCTGACCACTTGTTACGATTTGACAGTTAATTAGTTTTTTTAAACCAAGTTAATTTACAAAAGCTTTGTAAGTAGGTATGGCGAATTTAAAAAAAACTCTATTTTTCTTTATATTACTGAAAAATGGTCGGAGCGTAAGTTTTGTTATCGCGAAATGTATTGAATTTTACAACTAATTACCTACTCTTCACTTTAAGTGTCTAAATACAGAGAGACACTAAAAGCCAAGATGGAGGATATACCTATCCTCGTGTTATTCTTTCCAGGCCCGTGAGACTTAAGGCTCGAGTCTTAGAATTCCAACAGCCAACTCGTCAAAAGTGAAGCACAAAATGGGATTCATGTAGGCGTAATCAACGTGTACTTACGCACAACAACACGCACACAAGTAAACTAATAATGTTGCTAGCGGGTTGCATTTCCCCAGAAAACATAGTGGCAGGAGTCCTGACCTGAGTGGCTAGCACATCTTGTATTTTCTCGCTTATCGCTCAGTGCATCTCTATCGTTACAGATTAGTTGGAACGAACCTAGCGACAAAGAAGTCGCGGACAGCTTGTGCTAGCCGTCCTGACATAAGTATCTGTTAAGCGGCGCCGGTCCGGGAGCCGGACCTCCGTACCCGAGTGGCGTATCATATTTCGCGCCTAAATAGAACCATTTACGCCGGTAGCACATCTCCGCCGCGGAACTGTAGTAGCGAAACTCTGGCAACGAAATAAAGTTCAATTTCGTATTAAATATCACGATTCCGCCACAGTTTCGCGGTTTCGCGGCGGAGGTGTGCTACCGGGCTTAAACTATTCCTTGATTGCTCATACTTGCAAAATGCATTCGTGAATAGACAAGGATGGCATTCAATAATGGCCGGGAACGCGTGGAAGAAAGTTCGTTAGCTAACGCTAACGCCCTCTAACGAGGGGCTGCCACACGCAGGAAATTTGTTGAGTGTTTTCAAAACGAAGTGCTTTCGAGCGGAATGTAATTTTACCATGTTTATTTAATTTATGACAAGCATTGTCACACACATTTATTGCGCAATCCGTCATTTGTAATTAAAATCCGGGAGCTGTCGACGCTGTGACGTGATTGCGACTGACAGGTGCCGATCGCCGAGTATGCCAAAATGGTTTAGTTTAAGTGGTTAACACATTTGGTGCTCGGACTACGTTTCTATGTGTTCTTATTTTAAGGCTTGAGTTGGGAGACAAAATAATGTGAATAACATCTGGTGTTTCCAGGTGTGCCTGCCAAACTTGGTGCTGTCATATGGAGTGCTGCTACTCCACTCAGTGCAACTCGGGACGCCCGTCTGGCTCGGACTCTCGGCCCCCGTCATTTTCATACTGACGTACGGCCTAACACGTAAGGTTCATACAATATTCACTAGCTTCTGTACAATGTAAACAAACTGAACCACGTGACTCTGTTAGCCAATGGAAAGACTGACGGATCAGCCGTCCACCTCTAATGGCTGATGAACTACGTCACGTGGTTTTGTTTGTTTACATTTTGTTAAATACCTAAAGAAATAGACTTATAGGTAGTAAGATTATCGACCGAGAAGCAAGTCATGAACAAATGTGCTAGTCGCCCTACGCTAGAATTCATTAAATGTCCTGGGATATTCCCTTACGCGCGTACGGTCGTCCTAGTGTTGCCAGGTCTAGCTTACAAAAAATCGGGACTTTGGATAATGATGATAATGCTGGAAATCTGGAGATGGACGTATCGATATACCCCTAAAAATCGGGACATCCCGCTCAAATCGGGACATCTGGCAACACTAGGTCGGCCGGACGATAGTGATACGCCTAATTTTACCTACTACGAGTGCATAAGCACAGCATGAGTAACCATAGTACAGGAGTCCTAAGGTCAAGTTAGGTTTTTCGGTGATGTGCATCTTAATAGAATAACATCCCTTTGTAGAGTCTAAGGGACGGATATTTCTGTCAGGGATCATTCTTTAATTTTAAGGTGTGGACAAACCTATACGTGGATAAACGCGACCGAATTTCGAAGTAAATTGTCACCACTTTTTATATTGAAACGAATGCTTAATATTTAAAGATAATTTTCTTTCCAGAATGCTGGTGTCGAGATGCAGCAGACTCGTGGGGCGGCCCGGTGGGGTACCGGGTAATGGCGGCCCTGGGGCTCCTCCTAGATGTTTCCGGCCTCTTGATCAGCGGCTTCGTGCCGACACACGTACAACCTTTTGTTTACGGATTTCTAGGAGGTAATAATATAGATAATAATAGAATAATTTGATGAAATAAATAAATATTTATCTAGTAAAAGTAACTTCAAACATAGTTTTTTAATGGTTTATTAAGTGAGATGCCCGTCTCAAGACGATACGCGTCAAAGTAAACGTCAACTCACAGGAAACAGTTATTTCTCACGCATCTTGAAATGGACATTTTATTCAAGACTAACCTTTGGCATACCATGTTTCAGGTCTGGGATCGTCACTAATATCAGCGCAAGTTGACGCTATAATCTTCGACACGTACGATTCGCGTCTCGGAATAATCCGAGGGCTATGTCTCACAGGGCAGGCAGTCGGACAGTCGCTGTTCCCTCACATCATTGCGGCGCTAATCGACCACTACGGATATCCCTTCGCGTATATTGTTCTCGGTGGAATAATGCTCCAAACAATGCCAGCTATCATGCTTCTTAAAGTAAACGATAACATTAGAAGACCCGTTTCATACTCAAGGTACAGCGACCCATCAAAAACGTACGCTGTTTATACTAATTCCGTCGACACTGAATTTTACACAAACGAACTGCAATTGCACGATATGAGTAAGAAATGTTGGAAAAGTCCTTCAGACGATAACTTACACAGGGAAGAAGTAATAAGGATTGACGCTGGTGAAGAGTATATCACTACGACTATAACGCCACCTCCAAGTCCTGAAGAAAGAAGGAGGAACATATTTGGTATTGATATACTACCTGACATTCCTGAAGAAACAGAAGATAGTGATGACGAAGACGAAGACAGTTATAATGTTAAGGGAACAGATGCGAGTAAAAACAAGAAAAGGTTTAGTGCAGCTATTAAGAGACTGAGTATATTAAGCGACAATTTTGATGAGTATATAACGAAGCAAGTCCGAAGAGACTCTGAGAGCGAACGCGAAGGAAGTGAAAATAGAGAATATTCTGAAGTAGAGGTAACTTACGACAACATATCACCAATTACTGACATTCAAAGAGAGAAGATAATGAAATCATTTAGTTATCGCTGTCAATCTGCCTACGCTAGTATGAGAAGAAGATTTTGGATGCCGTCGTATAGAGTATACAGATTACGGAGGAGGATAACATTCGCAGTTTACAGTATTAACGATACATTTGTCAAACCTTTAACAAGGTCGCTGTCCACGTGGAGATTTTACCCAGCGTTACTGCTTAGCTTTTCAAAATTAAGCTTAATAGCAATATCATTGGTTTTATTGCCCATGATCGCGTCACATGTACACCCACAAATATCGCTGACTGAGACGAATTTCCTGATGTCACTTCATGGGTTTACTTGGCTGTGTTTTTTGTTGAGTACGCCATGGCTCGCACAAACCCCTAAAAGGAATTTTAAGTACGTCGCAGTTCTTGGTCTGGTAGTGTCTTCTGCCGCTTGTTTTGGTGGGTTTATCTTGCTTTTAAAATTGTCTCTGATATGATAACAATTCGAGTTTTGTTGATCGTCCTGTTAATTTCGGTTTTTGTTTTCCCAGTGCTGGCAGCATCAGATAACCATGATATATTCTCCATCGGATGCGTCGTGGCCGGACTGGGTTTTGGCGCCATCAGCTCCTGTTGGGAGAGCGCTGTGCAAGACTTCGTCGGCGTCCGGAAATGGCCCAAATTACAGAGCACTTTGGAAATACTCTCCGCTGTTCTCCTTGTCGCTTTCTTCCTATGTATCAGTTTATTCACAGATTTAGAAAGCGATTTGCAGATGTGCATGTTCATTTTAGGCGTCATTCTTTCTGTTGCCTCTGTGACTTGGATAATTATAGCTACTGTGTCGATTTATAACACCAAAATTAGATCTTGTTTGCTCAGTAGACGTATATTTTGATTTAATGTATCTGAAATTATCTTATGTAAATATTCCAACAGTCCACAAAATGTATTCGAGTACCTCTGTCTGTAGAACATTTTTGCAATAGGTAACGTATTAAAGGCCACAAATTTTAGTCATGTGATCTGTCATTGCGCTATGGTTTTACGGTGGTGGTGTGTACTTTTGTGGAACATTTGTCCTCGTACAGCCCACGTCGACTTTGGTCCCCTGGCATGGCACCCGCCTGGAGGGACATCTCTTTATAAATAGTAAATTTTTATTCAAGGAGTAATTTTCTTAACAAAATGCAATTATGGGATTTCTGTCCCTCCCCCCTAAACCAATAGGATTGTGATATATTAGAATAAAATAAAATTATTTTTACTGAATAAGTTTTTAATTTATCATTTTTTAATTTATTTTGTACAATTAACTATTCTTATAACATTTTTATCCACTATTGTTGCTATAGCAACCACGTAGAAATTTAATACGATTATCTTAGGAAGGATTCTATTATCAGAATAAAAACATTATCTTACTTTTTGCTCAGTCAGATAATAAGTACCATTACATTACATTACATTACAATCTGTATACAAATAAGGGACGTCATTCGATGCTGGCAAGCAAACCGACACACTCCTTTTATCCCTTTATTTGGCAATGTACTTATATCACAATATACATACCTTAACATTCACTTTTTTATATTTTTTGTAGCTATTTTTTACGCTGACTTTTTATTTTTACCAAATAAAGGGTTAACTCTCTTCTAAACACACAGATTTCTGATTTTAGGGTTGCGTGGTTGAACATGACATTTTTATGTTTATCCAAAATATGAATTCGATTAAAATGTGTGGTTCCAGAGCATACAACTTTTTTAATAAGATAAAATATTAAGATGTCACGGGTTTCGACCCGGGAATTCTCGAGCATAGGATATCGGTCATACTCGTTCCCGGGAAATTTAGCTCGAGAAAACTCCAGAAGTCGAGAAATTATAATTAAAGTTAATTTTGCGTTTAGTCTACTTTATTTGCCTTTTAAAGCGCGCGGCGGTGGCATCTTTTGACAGAGTGGCACGTAGCTGTCGGTAATCTTAGCAGATTTTCGGTAGTATAAACATTATAATCGTCTTTAACTCAAGAACCAATAAAGTCTACTTATTCGTGATAGTTTTCCTTTTAAATTCGTTATATGCGCTTTAATTTAAAAGCTTTTTATGTAAATTCATACATAAATGTGAAATGAAAGTAACTCTGTTTGTTTGTTTGAACCGCTGAACATATTTCGATGAAATTTAGTATGGAGATAGCTTGAGTACCGAGAAAGGACATACTTTTTATCCCGGAAACTTAAACAGTTCCCGAGGGAACAGCGATAAACGACTTCAACGCGGATGGTCGCGGCAAAAGCTAGTGTTTAATAAATAAACAACAGGCTCACTGACTGCATTTACTTTATTAAGTCCCGAGAAATTGGGTTCGAGAATTCTCGAGACCCGAGAAATAAAAAACCTCGAGAAATCCGAAACCCTAGTCACAATTTACCTACTAATTGGGGTTTGCTGGGTTCACCCTGTTTTGGCATAATTTCGTAAGTAATAATTATTTGTGGCATAATATATAAATATAGCTATATTAGGCTTTGCGCATAAACTGTTATCGCAGAATCTAATTAGCATAGTTTGATTACGCAGAATTACGGTAGGTTTTCCGAATATTATTTGATCATATTTTTCATGCTTCGAATCATGTCTAACCATAAATTAAATGAGCATAAAATTGTTATGCCGAAAACTAGCGTTGCAGAAATATGTTTTGTCATAACATTTTGCTCAGTAATTATCTGATTATTCTGCTAGCAGTTCATTTTTGTTATGGTCGCAGTTCTAACCTTACCTAAGCTACTTTGCTGGTTTTGAGTTTCGGTCAATCGATAAACCTAGCCTACTTTTCTGGTATCAGGTCGTTTTTGTTATGGTCGCAGTTCTAACCTAAACTACTTTCCTAGCAGTTAAGTTTGTAAGTATACCAAGTTAGTTTCGGACAATCGATAATATGCCGAATAAAATTATGCTAAACAGAATTATGCGTAAAAATAATCAGTCATATAATAAGTATGCGAACTTAATTTTCGAGATGTTACAAATTATGCCAAATAAGGTTTCTGCCAAGTCTGTTATGCTAAAACAGTTTCGGACAATAAATGTTTGCCAAATAGAGGGAACCCGGTTTGCTGATTAGGTACTACCCAGAGGTTAAACAAACAAATATCTTTATTAGACTTAAAACTGTTTCTATAAACTAAAGCAAGATAACAAGATAAAAAGTTAAATAAACATCTTTCTAAGTAAACACCAATTTAATCTATTATTAATGTTATTACTTATACGATTGTATGACGGGAAAAAATAAAATTAAGACACGATTTGAATTTGGGTTTATTCTCGATAAGAACTACAAACTTCCCCAGAGGAAACGAGAAAGAAGTAATAAGCATTAAATAGATAAGGAATTGACTCGGAAAATTACATTTATTTATAGCCAGATTTTACCCGTGATTCCGTTCGCGTAGAACTTGTTACAGAAGCTACAAAATTCAACCAAATCCACATTTTTTAGGGACAGGCATTCAAATATCCCCAGAAACATTTTTGTTAATATCAGTAATCGATCGATGGAAATCCTTGGGGAAGGCCTACGTCCAGCAGTGGACGTCCTTCGGCTGAAATGATGATGATGACTCCAGTGGACACAGGATAAACATGGTAACACGTATTTGATTGAAATTTATAATTTGTAGGTACTTGCCATAAAGTTTAAGCACCCGATATCGAATATAAAAGGTAAAATAAGTTATGATAATTGATAATTTAAAAAAGAAAAGTGGGCAACATCTTATTTCGTCAACGATCAAAAACAAATTGAATAAAACATGTCGTTCACAATTCAAGTGGGCCAATTCTTGAACGACGATGCTATGGAGGTCCAAATTGTGTTACCAGAGTTCAATGTCCGTACTGCACGAGCCTCATTGATTCTTTTAACTTTAAAATCGAAATTATTTCAGCAATTTCCTGTTGATGAGTCACGATAGATCTATCTACCTAGTCCGCCGCAGTGGAAAACAGTTTCACCGCAGGAAATACGGTGTCACATCTTATTTATTCAGCGCTGCTGTAATCTGAATGTAAATGATTCGGGCTAAGTCAATATTACACAGTTAAAATTATCTAAGCGGAGCACAACACCCTCATTCGAATAGAAACGACCAGATAAACGACTAGTGTTAAACGACTGAATGCTAACCATAACCCGCCGCTAGACAGGACAGTGATGTGGCTATGGCGTTCAAGAAAAAAATAATTAACGAAATTTTTGGGGCAGCGCTGGTACGTATTTATTCTTCCGAGATCTTCTCTGTCAACTACTTATTCAAGATAAAGGATTTTCTTAATTAAAAACATATACTTACTTTCACTTACTTATATTTTTGCAACTCTTTATAATTCCAATAACGCTCACTATTTATATTCCATCGTAACATGGTTCCGTGGCCGTGTCAGTAACTGTTATGTGGACGGTATTTGTCACGCGAACAATTGTTACGACGTACTGCGATGTGATCCACCTCGAGCGCCGGAAATTACACTGTCCACATTTAGCGTAACAAGTATCTACAGGAGATTTGCCACGCAGTTCTTTATGTAATTTAAGAAAAGATTGCATTAAAGAAATGTTCCTACCTAATTTAATTTTAGAATTTGTTTTTGTTACACAGGCGCTGTCTGCATTGTTATCAACGGCGTCAGCTGTAGACTGTTTCGGGAAATCTTTCCACTGCGTCAACTCTACTCACTTCATGATATGTGTCGACGTTGGAGGCGGAGTGTCCCAGTCAATTGACGACTTCTTTATTAGTTGTCCTCCCCCTACAGTGTGTCAAGGCACCAACTATTTTGAGTGCGAGTTTCCAACAACGAAAACGCCATCTACGACACTTAGCAATGTGATAAGTGAATCTACCATGCCGTGGGAGGAAGTTGCTGTCACCACAGTGTCACCACCTCCAAACACTACGAAAGAATTTTCTGAAAAATATATGAATACTGAGACCATAACGAGTTTATTAGCGGACAGTTTTACCACGGGTGCTACTGCTACTGTTGATTATACTACTGAGGCTGCTTCGTTGATCAACGATGTAAATATAACAGAAACTGATCCGTCAGTAACAGAGACATTACTATACGATACGACAAGTCGGGATGTCACAACGCAAATGGTAACTGAAAATAACGTGGCATCTGCCGGAGAAATATTAACAGAAACTGCTAATAACTATACATTAGTACAACAAATAACAACCGATGCAGATTTAGTATCTAATAGTACAGAAAAAGCGATTCCTACAAAATCGAACACTACTGAAGCTACTTCATTAATCGATGATATAAGTATGACAGAAACCGAACCTGCAGTAACAGAAACAAGTCAGTATGTCACAACGCAAATTATATCTGAACATTTATCGGCAACTGCCGGAGGACTATCAACAGAGACTGCCGATAACTATACATTAGTACAACAAATAACAACCGATGCAGGTTTAGTATCTAATAGTACAGAAAAAGCGATTTCGACAAAATCTAACACTACTGAAGCTACTTCATTAATCGATGATATAAGTATGACAGAAACCGAACCTGCAGTAACAGAAACAAGTCAGTATGTCACAACACAAATTATATCTGAACATTTATCGGCAACTGCCGGAGGACTATCAACAGAGACTGCCGATAACTATACATTAGTACAACAAATAACAACCGATGCAGGTTTAGTATCTAATAGTACAGAAAAAGCGATTTCTACAAAATCGAACACTACTGAAGCTACTTCATTAATCGATGATATAAGTATGACAGAAACCGAACCTGCAGTAACAGAAACAAGTCAGTATGTCACAAGGAGTTTATTAGCGGACAGTTTTACCACGGGTGCTACTGCTACTGTTGATTATACTACTGAGGCTGCTTCATTGATCAACGATGTAAATATAACAGAAACTGATCCGTCAGTAACAGAGACATTACTATACGATACGACAAGTCGGGATGTCATAACGCAAATGGTAACTGAAAATAACGTGGCATCTGCCGGAGAAATATTAACAGAAACTGCCAATAACTATACATTAGTACAACAAATAACAACCGATGCAGATTTAGTATCTAATAGTACAGAAAAAGCGATTCCTACAAAATCGAACACTACTGAAGCTACTTCATTAATCGATGATATAAGTATGACAGAAACCGAACCTGCAGTAACAGAAACAAGTCAGTATGTCACAACGCAAATTATATCTGAACATTTATCGGCAACTGCCGGAGGACTATCAACAGAGACTGCCGATAACTATACATTAGTACAACAAATAACAACCGATGCAGGTTTAGTATCTAATAGTACAGAAAAAGCGATTTCTACAAAATCGAACACTACTGAAGCTACTTCATTAATCGATGATATAAGTATGACAGAAACCGGACTTGCAGCAACAGAAACATTACCATACGATACTACAATAAGTCAAGACGACATAACGCAAACGATTACTGAACATTTCGTGTCAACTACCGGCAGATCATCAACAGAAACTGCCAATAAGTATACAAATGTACAACAAATATCAAACGATGCTGGTTTGGTATCTAATAGTACAGAAAAAGTTATGCCTTCAAAATTTAACACTACTGAGGCTGCTTCGTTTATCCACGATATAAGTATAACAGAAACCGGTCCTGCGGTAACAGAAGCATTACCATACGATACTACAAGAAGCAAGGATGTCAAAACTCAAACGATAACTGACAAAAACGTGGAACCTTCCAAAGAATTATTGACAGAAACTGCCTATAACTATACATTAGTACAACAAATAAACAATACAAGTTTAATATCTACTAGTACAGAAAAAGGGATTCCGTTGAAATTGAACACAACTGAGGATAGATCGTTAATCGATTTTATTGGTATAACAGAAGCCGTACCAGCAGTGACAGAAGCATTACCATACGATACTACAACAAATCAGGATGACATAACGCAAACGATAACTGAACACAACGTGGCAACTGCCGTAGGCTTAGCAACAGAAATTCCCAATAACTATACAATAGTTCAAAAAATAACAACCGATGCAGGATTAGTTTCTACTAGTACAGAAAAAATAATTCCTGTAATATTTAAAGACACCTCCTTTTCAGATATTTCTAAAAAAAATACTACCGAGCCAGAAAATGTAGATATAAGAAAAACCGTTGATGTAGCAAAGAAAAATGTGGCAAATCATGTAAAAACACCATCTGAGTCAATAACTACCGAGAGTAGTGTTGTTACTGAATTACCAACAACTCTCAAAGGCGCCTTTTCAACAGATGTCAATCTGATCAGCAATGATCAACGGGCTTCCATTGACGATATGTTTACAAACACAAACATTTTAGACTACATAACCACGACTGAATTAGAATTACCTACGACAGTCGATGGCCTCATTTCAACGGAGCAACCAGCTGAAGCGGATTTATTACAGACGACATTAAGCATAAATTCATTGAATTACGCTACAACTAGTGAGTCGACAACAGTAGAAAATATTTTTTTTAAACAGCGAAACCTTACCGCACATGGAAAAGATACTGTGGCTGATACCAACGCTAATTTCGGTAACGAAATATCACTTTCTCAAAAACAAAATATCACAAACAACAAAGAAAAATCAACTAATAACAAAAGCTCCGGATCCTCTACTACAGAACAAGTGATAGTAGATATGTCTTATAACAGCATTTCTACAGATATCCCCGCAATTTTCACTACAGAAACAGTATCAAAAGCACCAAACGATACGCGGGGTACAACAAACGAAGACATGTTAGATCAAACAATACTAACTTCTAATTCAATAGCTGTCGAGACTAGTGTTAGTACTGAATTACCTACGACTGTCGATATGATTACTCCTGTTGTCTCAACAGTTTCTTCTTTAGATAGAAATGCAGGAAACCAGAACGTGTTAAATTACTTTACAACGACTGCGACCACGTCGGTTGAGGAAAAAATACGCACAGAACGTCCTAACTTTATCTTATTCGAAGAAAATAACGTAACTAACGCTACCACTAATTTGATAACAGCATCACCCTTATTTCTCAAACAAAATCAAACTGACAATACACCTGTACATCCAATCTCAACTGATAATACAGTGTTGGGTTTTCTAAGTACAGAACTGGCGGTTAATCCGACATTGGACCACAGTATTTATCCCGACAATTTTGCTAGAGGAACAGAAATTGTAACTACAGACGAAACAAAGTACGCGACATTAGAACCTGATTTTACAGAGACTAATATTGGTACTGAATTACCAACTACAATCGATGATAACTTTACGACAGAAATCAATGTCATAAAAGACAATCAACTAGCTTCTGCTGGAAATACGTTATTAAACACAAACCTGTCAGATTACATAATCACAACTGACCCTGTAATACTTGAAACAAATATTGGTCCAAACCAGCAAAACTCTACTAGATATGATGAAAACACTACGATAGACGCCACTGTTACTAAATCAACTCAGAAACCAGTTTATTTAAACACAGAATTAAAACAAAACGCATCAAGCCACTCGAATTCAACACCGAAGACAGTGAATTTCCAAAATATTGGCACTTCCGCAAATATAAAAGATATAACAGCGCCAACTTCGGACGGATACAGTATTACCAAAGACCAAACAATAACTAAAGTATTTAAAAATAATATATCGATGGCAAAAAGTGATGGTTACTTAACAGAAGCACCACATATATTTGCCACAGATGTAAATGATAATATACTTCATTCGACTATAGTGGAACAAGTGCCATCTAAAATAAATATCGATATTGAAGACAATTTGGTAACGGCAGCTAATGATAACCTCGCAACTAAGAAACCAATCGCTTTGGTAAAAAATCCGATACATCTAGAGTTTGCTAAAAGTGATGTTGCAGAACATCCAAAAACAATTATTATTGAGGAGAACTTGTCGCGTGATGTCGTTAATACACCAATGAGGCCTTCGAAGGAAACAGAAAATGCAATCTATGATAACTTACTAGGCAACTTTGGGAGAGCTACAGAAAAGGCGTTTGTGCAGTACAATATTAGTACAGAACATCAAATAATTAAAGAAATACAGAGCCCAATTATAACAGACACAAAGTTGGAAATTGGACAATTTACATCTGAAGCAAATATAAATCCAAAACAAATTCCAGTAATAGATAAAAGTTCCGTAGTAGCTTCCGCTAAACCGATTATCGATAAAACAAGTTACTTAAACTTTGAAGCTAGAATGTTAAAAGGGGATACATTTGAATATACTACTCACGCTATACCAAGTATTATTAATGAAGTAAATAATGTAGAAACAGTTAGTAATCATTATCTAGATATGGCCGCTAAAGAGACCACCGAAGATCCAAATCATTTTATACACGGGGACACGACTAGTACTCCTTTTATTGTCACAACAACTCTGGCAGCCAGTGAACAGAGTTTTAATGGAATAGAAAACCAAACATTGAATTCAGAAGTAATATTAGACTCTAATAAAAAAATCTCTCATGAAGACTCAATTCGACCCACAGATGATAAGATTATTAACAACGCTCTGAATCCAATAAGTAATATAATATTTAATACAAACGTGAATATGTCTGATGTTAATAAAGTAGAAACTACGACCGGACCTAACATTGCGTCTTCTTCTGGATTTACTCAAGAGAACAACTTGAGTCCAGTAATAAATCAAGCTAAACAAAATGTTCAAAATGTAGTTGATAGTAATTTAATGAAAGAAGAAACTAACAGAAGTATTTTTAAAGTAACTGAGTCATCGTTCCATGCAACAGTATTGATAAATAAAGAAAATTCTAGTTCTTCACCTATTAACACAAAGTTAGACGATTCGGGCATAACCACCGCACTATATGGCCAAGAGATAAGGGCAGAATTTGAAATTCATGATAATCTATTTAAAGCAGAAGAAAATAAAAACTTGGACACAAATTTAGCCCCAACAATGCTAATCAACGACAAAAATGAAGCATCGATGAACTACGATCAATTTGACTACCTAACTGACACTAGTTTGAAGACGCTAGAACACAATGGCAGTTTAACGATTACCGGTAGCGTCGATAATAATGACGCCAGTTTTATCACAGAAAAATCAACATCGACTTATAACGTAGATTTGAATGAAACTAGAACAGTAAACAGTAACATTAACCTTTCACAACAAGGTAAAACTTCACAGAGGCCAGCTATACCTTCAGTAGTTACTAGTTCTCAAGACGAAGATGGTATGTTAACTCAAGGTTCAACTATATATGCTCCTAATTTAGGCAATAAAGCATTAGATCTGTTAGAAAAAACAAGTGAAAATACGAAAGATACCGAAACAGTGAGTACTTATGTCACCCAGTTTGAAACTACAACTGTTCACATAAGAGATGCCAATGAAAATAGAGTAGATGAAGCTGAAACTTCACAGAGGCCAGCTCTACCTTCAGTAATTACTAGTTCTCAAGACGAAGATGGTATGTTAACTCAAGGTTCAACTATATACGCTCCTAATTTAAGCAATAAAGCATTAGTTCAGTTAGAAAAAACAAGTGAGAGTATGAAAGAAACAGTGAGTACTTATGTTACCCAGTCTGAAACTACAACTGTTCACATAAAAGATGCCAATCAAAATAGAGTAGATGAAGGACCTTCCTCTATACAAACAAGAAACTCTGCTACTAAATTTACACAATTTGGAGATGTTCAAAATGTACACCCTATTATTGGTAATTTCTCTAACAGTGTATTAAAAACTTCTTCTCAGCCCGCATTCACTGATGTCAATGATAATGTAGCACAATCTGGAAGTAGCATTCATGAATCTGCAAAAACAACAGAAGAAAATACTACCATAAAAGGTAGAACACACAACTTGATTAGTGATTCATCAATTGATGTTGATAAAACATCTAAAACATGGGACAGTATTACAAATACAGATAGTAACATAAAGTGGAAAGCTCCCGAATCTTTAATACCTAAGCAAGATATTGTTATTAATTTACCGACTAAAAAAACAACGGATTCTTCTACATCACTCCTTGAAACTCGTACATTTAGAACAATAAATGCTCCATACCCTGAACATGAAGCTAAGGGTATTAATGATGTCTTAAGAACGGGCGAACCAATAATTCTCGTAGTCAGAAATACGAGTATTGATAACCTACTAACCCAACACCATGTAGTTAACGAAATAAGGACAGATGTGGATGAAATAAATACAAGTTCGAGTGTAATAGCAAATGCGGAACTATCTCAAGCTAGTAATATAATTCCGATTAAAAGGTCGACCGTGTCAAGAAACGTATCACACCCTATAGTTATCAATGTAAACGCGTCATCATTGGCCCAAGATACAAACAACAACATTAACAACATGCAGGGAAATTTGAAAGACAAAATTGTTGCAAACCAAGCTGAAGTTGTTAGACAAAACCAACTTTTACATAAAACAAGTATAACACAATCTAATCTAACTCATGACAACGGTATCACGGTTCAAAACAACAGACAGATTATAGCAAGTAATTTCTTTCAGGGTAATAATTCTTCTATAGCGAAAGAATCAATGAATGTGTCTCGGAAAATTGACATTATCGACAAAACTATATTACTGTCTCAAAATAACACGAATTCTACGGAACAAGTCGGCAAAACCCAACATACTACCCAATCATCTGCTAAAATAATACCTGCAGGATCAGTGTCCTCCGTGACTGAAAATCCTACAAGACAAGTTATATCTTATGCCCCATTACAGTACAGATGTATCAATGGAACAAGGGGTAGGTATTCAGACAAAGTAAATTGCAGGAAATTTTACATTTGTGTCGGTAACAACCAACCTATAGTCGGGACCTGTCCGGTTAACACAGTGTTCAGTGACATAAAGAAATTGTGTACAAGGAATATGTCACACTGCATACGTGAGAATCAGTTCAGATGTCCTTCAGCAGGTCGGTTCAGCGACCTTATAAATGATGTTTACTACATTTGCGTCAATCATAATAATAGTCTATATAGATTTAAACTTCAATGTCAAAAAGGGTTTACTCTCAACAAGACTACAACTCATTGCATAGAAAATAAAGAGATTCTTCCCAACAACTCAGTTCCGAACTTTTTAAGTGACAGGAGTGTTGCGAGCAGCGGTAGCAAGAGCAGTAGTATTAGTAGTAGAAGTAGAGGTGATAGTGACAGCAACAACTCTTCACAGAATAAGAAAAGTGAAGAGAGAAAAGGAACGGAAAAAGCGGAAGAATCCGAAAAACCGGATAACGACGAAGACGAGAGTGAAGAAGTATTTGTATGCAGAAAAGAAGGCAAGTTCCCAATTCGTGATGAATGTAGACGATATTATCTGTGCAAGAAAAATGGAAAGTCGGAATTTCGCCGAAAAATAAAGAAATGCAGATCAGGTGACGTGTTCCACAAGAGCAAAAAGAAGTGCATAGATGCTGACAGTTACGAATGCTAATTAGTAAAATAAATACATATTATCTTTTTGTAGATAGATGGCTTTAAAAGAACCAATAAAATTTACTCATGTTGATCTTGTAGATACTTTCATAATTTATTGTTTTGCTAATAGGAACTTTTTTGTAGTTTTACATTTGTTAAAAATAAAATCTACTGTAAATAGATTATTGTAAATAGGTAATAAAACAAGTGAATACGGTTTACTTCTTTTATTTAAACACAACAGCCAACTAGAATAACCTTAATTAACGAAATAAAAAATACTCGTGCATGTTAATAAAACTTAGGTCCGTGTTATTGGGTCCCCCTTTCTCGGTCTCCTGGAAGCCGCTTGCGAGCCTTCAGTAAACTGGTCTGTATCGTACCTCTCCAGAGTTAAACAAAACTGGTTGGAGAACACTGTACAACGGACTGAACTTTCGCCACGGACTGGCTGGGGCGGGCAAAAGTACGCCGCTTTTACCGGGCTTTTGTCATTAGTTACTGCGAACTTGTATTTTTTGCAGTCAATAGGTCTCGCATGGTGCAACAGCGGCCCTGAATTATCATATGCGTACTCATCACGATGGCTGTCCATTCTCCTGTTACTCTGAACAAAGAACTCATTAGTTTCTGTGGTATTAGCTAAAGGGCATTTGTATTTTTCGGGGGCCGAGCACGTCCGCGTGTAGCCGTTGAAAATAGTGGACCCTGAACACTTAAATTTGATGCCTTGAAAGCGATTTTTATTAGGGATGCATAATATATAGCCTTTGCACCCTGGCACGCTAGAGTCGGCGACTCTCTCGTTCCGACGGCAACGAATCGTTCTGCTCAGAGATGGTTCGATGTAGTTAATTGTGTTTTCGCAGACGTCGCTGGAATCCTCATTGCATATTGTGTTGGGAGGGCAAACAAAAGTCGGGCCGAACCGGTTATTGCCTTCACAGAGCCTTAGTTTCGTATGTCCTTCGCAGATAAATCCGTAAGGACCGCATTCGAAATTTCTACTGCTCTGATATCGGAAAGCAGACACGCTGCTGAGCATCTGAAAGTAATCGTAACCTTGAGCTAGTTTGCAGGAGACGTAATAATTATAATAACGACGAGTAGTGTGTGACTATTGAGGCAGCCTAGATTTGAAATGGATTTCCCGTTATCATAAACTAGGACAAGTCGTCGAGATAAGTATTGTGCTGTAAGTCCTTTATTGGTGTTGAATTGTTTACATAGATTTGCGATTTTTAGTATAAATAACTTAATATCTTTATGTGTGTTTTAAATTTATATTTAACAAACTATGATTATCGAGTGGTTAAATAAATAACACTTACCATGACCGCCAACTCAAAGTAAAAAATTAAACTCAACATTTTAAATAAATATTTAAATCACTTTAGTAAAATTCAATGTTTCTTTCTAACGTCCAGTGCGCGACTAACGGAGGCATTGTCACTTGCTTTCTTCAAAACTCTTCAGGGCAATTAGCACTGTTAGAGCATGTGGAGAAATGGGTCCGTGTCAGTGGTGCGCCGACACCGTTCTTTGTATGGTAAACATTCGAAGTAGGTATGCATCTTTGAGTTTGGGTTTAAAATACATAGTTATCAAGGCCTTTGTTACAGTTTGTCTTAGCCTAACTACATCTTGCTTATGTTATAAATTTTAATCATATTTTAGACGTGCCTAATAGTTTAGGTTAGGTTTGTTTAGAGAAATTTTCACTTTTGTCAGCTGTTTTTAGAACCGGGTTTAAGATTGTTCACGAAATAAGTAATTTATATTTGTTTTAGTTTTTTTTTAATATCTCGTCGGATAAAGATTTAACTTTTGAAGCAATAGACCAAATGTGACGTTTTACTGGTAAAGGTACCTTATGGCCGTGACCACAAGGTCCTCCTGTCCTCCTGCGAAACGTCGCAAATCTATGTCTTACTTAGTTTTGGTTTGGTAGATAAATAAAACCGGTCAAGTGCGAGTCGGACTCGCGTTCCGAGGGTTCCGTATTTAAGTCCGTACTTAAAAAATATACCTTTTTATGTACTTTAATTCGTATGCAAAATTAGGTCTATGGTAGCTGGTATGTGTCATTGATTTCGGCAATATATTGAAAACGATGATGACGGGCGGTTGAAACGCCCTGAAATCCACCCGGGCAAGCAAGTTATACAACTATGCCAAATTTAAAGTTAATAGCTTGTGTAGTTGCTGAGAAAAACTGTTTTGACATACAGACGGACGGACGGACGGACTGACAGACAGACAACGAAGTCTCACCATAAGGGTTCCTTTTTTACCATTTTGGTTCGGTACCCTAAAAATATATAGGTATAAGTTAGAGGCAATTTCAAGTACTGATAAGTACATATGTATATGTTGAATCTATTTAGGTACCCAGAAATATAATGATCGATGATAAGTAACGATTGGCAGTGTGAGTGTAAAGTGAACAGGTAACAAAGAAACAAACAACCAGCGACAATTTCGAATTTACAATATTAGTATGGATATAACAATTATCGTACCTACTAACGATTCTTGGGAAACAGAATTGACACATTTTGCCGGGTTTGACGACGACGGGTTATACGAGTACTTCAATTATTTATCAATAAAACAATACATAATCTAAACGATTTATTACAATAAACTACTTAACAATACCTTAAATACTCGTGAACACTATTCATCGTCAGAGTCGCTGCTGTCCGAGCTCGATGACGTGGTCGAGTCAGCGTCCCGCGAACCATGAGCACCAGACTTGGCCCTACAATAAATGTATAGTGAAGTGATGGTAGGTCTCCTACAAAGAGAACCGACGGTCTGGTGGCTAGCACATTGCCCCCCACTTGTTTGTCGCTCTCTTCTACCTAGTCAATAACTAAAGAGACAAACCTAGTGACAATTGAGAAAGTACAAGACGTGCTAATGAAGATCGCAGGTAGCCGATGCATGGGAGTAGCTCTACTATTATCCAGCAGTGGACGGCGATCTGCTGATATGATAATGATGATGAAACATAATGATAATGTAGAAACAAGTCAGCATCAATTCCTAATAGCGAATTAGAAAGTAGGGACCCAGTGATGGGATACGTCGCTGGTTTTAGCGTTTCGACGTCGCACCGTAGTGTTATTGACTCGACCTTAATTTTTTTAACAATCCCGATTTTGAATACACACCTTAAGACACAACTCTAGTAATTATGTGGCAGCAATGTCTAAAATTTATAACTCGAAAAATTCAAGTTAACGTCTTTTGGTCGAAATAGTCAATGACGAGTGAAAAAGTCACGACAATATAATCCCTCTTTCACTGTCATGGACTTGTTAGGTTTCGACAGCTCTGATTACGAGTGTACTTACAAGTGATAGGCCTCTGCGGTAGCCAGGGCGGCCGGGTGCAGGGCGAGCAGGGATTCCCGCGGCTGCGACAGTAACTCCAGGACTTCAGCTTGCGGCCGGTTCAGCATCACGCACAGGGTGTCCACAGATGCTGTGACGGCCTCTTCGAAGCCGCATTCAGCTAGGTACGTCAACGCCGTCTGAGGGAAAAAATATTAATATTAAAAGAAAGCTACATGTCCTGTTTCTAAACACGTGCATGAAAAAATAGGAAAAAACGAGTTTTTCGGGGTAACAGATGTACCAAAAACTTTTCTTCTAGTGGTAATTTGGCAACAAAATATACATTTCTTTTCGATCCACAATGTTCCCACCTACCCTTGCGTACGTTTTATTACGCTATCGTGCGTGGAGCGTGCCGTCGTGGATTGAAAACATTAAAACGGGATCAGATAAACATTAGCCAAAGCACGTTGGGCCACGGTAAGCGTTATTCCGAACAATTCGTTTGAATTGGACCAAGCTTAACTTGATCGGATTTTTCTTATTTAACATTGGTCCTGTAATGTTTTATAACCCTCTGTTGACACCGCAACTACCGGTCTGAGGCCTGGGACCTTTTTCTAAAAATCATGTTACAAAGTTACTTTATCCCATCCCTTTCTGCTAATTTAGTTAGGAAACAATAATTAAAGGGATAGGGAATTCGTATGTAATACAGCCCACGGCAGAAGAGCGAGCACTCACGGCGGCGACGGCGGGGCGGGCGGCGGCGGCGCGCGCGGCCAGCGCGGCCAGCGCGCGCGGGCGCGCCGGCACGCCCGCCGCCTCGTCGCGCCGCAGCCGGCCCAGCGTGTCCAGCACCGCCTCCCACGCCGGCTCCGCGTCCGGCGCGTCCGCGCACAGCTCGATTATATTGCAGAGGGCGGTGGCGGATAACCTGACAACGACATGTTCGTATTTTCATAAAAATCTTAATGGTGGTTACCTATCTCAAGTCCGAAAATACGTTTGCCCGCTGTTTCGTTTATCCGAATTTTCGTTTGTCCGAAAACCATTTTTCTCTGAAACCGTTTTACTTTCCTGGATTGTTATAAAACAAACCTAACCTACGGGTTCTGTAGGCATACCTTTGTAAACATTTTGAAAAGCTAATGGGTTCAGAGAAAAATAATTTTCGGACAAACGAAACAGCGGGCAAACGTACTTTCGGACTTGAGATATGTTACCCTTAATGGTATATACAATTTTCGAAAATTATTCACTTTTACTACACTAACTAAGTAACACATAAAAACTTTCGCATTTATAACATTAGTGTGATTAGTGTGATAAACAATTATGTATCTTACTTCTGCACGGGAGACCGCAAATCCTTTGTTTGCTGCTGCTCCTCGGCCATTTTACCGAACTTTAGTATGTCGACGGCGGCGGCCCGCATTTGAACTTTCACTTCATCATCTACAAAATAAATGATTCTTAGTAAGGAAAACCATAGTAAAGCAAAAATAAAGTAACCAAACGACTTTCTAGACTCTTTTCCAAAGTTGGAAAATTCACAGGATCTCTGTCGTAGAAGTGTAAGATAAGAGGGGAGGCTTTTGAACAGCAGTGAAACATACAATAACCTAACCGAGTTAAAAACCCCCGAATTCAGCGCCTAAAAACCCTCTGAGAAATGAGCAAAACCTTTAACGGGCTCCGAGCACGTACATTTTCACTGGAGGGACTTCGTCACTAGAAAATTTCAAGAATTAAAAAATCAGATCTAGTTGATGAGGGTCAACTAGAAAAGAGCTGATGATCTTCAAACGGCTGAACAGATTTTCATGAAACATGGCTAAGAACACTCGGGATAAAATTATCTATGACACAAAAAAAACTAAACGAAAATCGGTTCATCCGTTTGGGAGGTACGATACCACAGACAGATACACAGATACACAGACAGACACGTTAAACTTATAACACCCCTCTCTTTTTGCGTCGGGGGTTAAAAAGGGCTAGGAAAATAAATCGTAACTACGATCTTAAAAGAGCGACTTTTAGGCCGCTGAATTTGTCATCTTACCCTGGTACTGGTAGCAGCTGCACATGGCGTCTACGAGCCGCTCCACCAGCTTGGCGCGCTTGGCCAGCCCGAACACCACGAGCTGTGACCACGCCTGCGCTAATCTGGCTCCTGCGCCGCCTACTTCCAGCGTTTTTATTATCTGCAAACAATTTTATAAATTTTATTCACTCTCTGGTATTCGTCCCGAGATTGAAAGAGTGGATGTAAGGTAAATGCCTAAAAAACGGATAAGAGCCCCGAGTAAGGACCAGTCGGAATGAAGCGTGGTGTGATTTGGCAGTGTGCGAGACCGTTGCGTCACACTGAAGGCGCGTCAACTCGCTGTATCTTAAAATTTATGTTAGTCCCAAATAATCACCTCTTCCATCACAGACGGTTCAGGGACGTAAACGTTGGGAACCATTGTGTCCAAGAGATGAGTCGTTCTTTCGAACGGCGCATGCCTGAAAAGAAACCACCAGGTATGTTAGTATAAAGAAGAAATAACAACCAGAACATAATTTATGTTTTTTTTTAGTTAACACTCCTGAAGGAAAAGATACCATTTTAACTGGACAGAGTAGCTGATATAAGTTAAATGTAAAGTATTATCCAAAGTATAATTATTTTTGGAAGTCTAAAATAAAACAATAAATAAATAATAGGAGGGAGGGTGGAATTTTATTCAACATGTAAAAATATACTAGATAATTTACCTGCAAGCAACTGTCACCAGGTGCCTGTAGTAAATACTCTCTTTGTAAGCGTCCCCGACGAGCTTATAGTTGTCTCCCTTCATCAGCAATGCGTGTACTCTTTCTGCCATGTTTATATCCTGTAAAAAAAGTTTATAAGGTACAATGTCACAAAGTGTTTTTTTTTCTTTTTTACATAGGTAGGTACCAGCAATTATACTTATTTCTTAGCCAACATGGGGCACGTTTCGAAGCATTAGAGTGTGGCAAATATTTTCGAGTCTAATGTTGACTAAAATATTATTGCTGGCTGGGTGGTGACTGTGTAAAGGAGCAGCCACACCGCTGCTCAAAATACGGTGACGCGGTGACGTGACGTATACGCCACGTTTCTAACGCATACCGTCCTCATCGGATCTCTCTCTCTCTCACTGCGATTCCGTACCCTCACCGTATTTTGAGCAGCGGCGTCGTTTATTCCGAAATCTCTAGGAAAGCGTGATAAAAAAAAAAACAATACCTGTAAGTGATCATTGCATACTCCCATAGCCGTAATAAAGAAGTTGGTGTCCGTTGCTTCAATGGCACTTAGGTTTTCCCTGTTTTCCAGATCATTGAGAATTAAAGACAGGATATCTACACGTGGCCCTCCTGAAAGCAACAAATATGAGCCACCTGTAGTGTGCTTTGTCTATATTTTTATAAGGACAGAGTGTGACAAGTTTAAAATGGCCTTCATATTAGTACTTCTCTCTTGCTCACTCTCATAGTTCATTATCCAGTGTTACAAATCTCAGTCGAATCAAAAAGTATTTTTAAGAAATTCCAGGTTTTAGTTTGGTAAAAAAATAGGAAAAATAAGGATGCTGTTCAGAGTGAAATTGGCAACATGACCCAATATTTACCCAAAATCTGCAGCTTAATGTTGTGGTTGCCATTTAAGGAACTTGTAATTTCACCCGTCACTACGCCAAACTATAGGTATTACTTACTATTTCATAGTCGATGTTTATGGCACTTACGCTCTTTACAAAACAAGCACAACAGGTAGTAGTAAGCAGACAAGCCGGGCTGGATGTTTAGTTGCTTGAACTCCGCTATGATCTGCAAAGCCAGCTGTTGCAGCGGCTTCCCAGCGCCCCAGGCGGAAATGGACCGTAGACACGACGTTAAGGTTGCATGATTGGGAGATATACCCTATAATCATAATAGGGTAATTACATTATCGCCGGACTCATTCAAGTCTCGTTACTAATGGAATAAAAAACATATTTAAAAAAGTTAATGATTGAAGAATTACATTTTATCGACCTTTTAATGAATTCGTATATAACATTTTAAACGAAAAGTTTACACAGCTACTAAAAAGGTTTGAAATGCCATTGCGGGTCCAACCAAATCGGCCCACCTCTTCAGATTACAATACAAAAACACAAAAAATTGCAAGAAATGAAGGCAAAGGAGCCAATGCGAAAAACAGGTCTCGGTTGTTCCTTCAGCTCTTGTAAAGGAACAAAAGCGAAGGAAAAGTCGCAGTAGTACCTTCAGTTTTTGCAAAAGAACTAAGGCGAAAAAAAGTCGCAGTACTGCCTTCATCTATTGTGAAGTCTAAAGGAACTACCGCGAGTAATCCTTGGCTTAAGACTTGTGGTAAAATTAATCAAACTATCAAAGTAAATAAGTGTTGTTACCGTTTCAGCCATTTGCCTTAGTAAATCCTTGAGGGCGTCCATACGAAGTGCAGAGCCTTCTCTTAAAAATCCCACGCATCCAAGTAGGCTGTTGAACACACCAGTGGATAGCGGAACACGTTTCTCTAGCGCCTCTTGGAACAGCACGTAAGCCCGTTCAGCCTATAAGACACAAATTACTTTTTTTTTTTAGGGTATGGAGACGGAAAACGATCTTAGGCTTTGAGGCTCGTAAACATTCACAATCACTAGACTAGACTGCAAATGAGCTGCAAACCCTGAGGACCAAGACACTTGTTTGGCGGCAAGTAAATGTACACAAATATAAGATTCTGTAGTTCCTTGGTAATCCAAATTTAAATGCTACATACAGTCAAGGGGATCATTTTGTATAGAACTCTGTCATATAAACTGATTTGGCGTTTAATTCTACGGTGACATGCGGAAACGCGGATCAATTTCCTTGGTTGTAATAGTGTTTTAATTCACTATGTCGCCATCTAAATAGTTCAGCAAGCAGTTTTATGCTGTTATTGCCACTGCTATCATGAATCACAACCTTAGTCAAAACATAATTTCTAATGCCAGGCGCCCTAAGATGCTTGCCCATTTGTTTAACCACCTGTATTTTCATTTGTTCCAAAGTTGACTAAATTGAATTGCAACAGTGAAAGGATTACCTGATAGTATTTAGCCATGCCCTGGATAAGGGCACAGTATGCTTCAGGGCTTTTAGGATCCAATGATTCAAAGATTTTATCAGCCAAGCCACCCAACCTGAGCACAATAAGATTTAGTTACAATCACAAATAATATTTAGAATCCGGCTGGCCGATGTAATAGTAATTTGTAATACAAAATACAATCATTTTCCTGCCCAAGTGTTTAATAATAAAAAATCAGTAAAAGTAACAGCAAATAAGGAATCATGATGGGTAGCATTAAATTAAAAAGTACCAGAAAGTAAATACTAACTCTAAGATGTTTTTGATAAGAATCATAAGCTAGAATGTGGGTAAAAAATACTACCTCCAAGTTGCAGCCTGCCTTTCTCTGGAATTTGCAGAGAACCATCTCTCTTCGAGCCAATCAGTAGAGTCCAGTTCCTTCTCATTACAAAAACAGAGTAATTGGAGAAACTGAAGCTTCAGGTCCTCACTTACACCCTCGGTTCCTCCCAGCAGCTGGAACACCTTCACAGAATCCTCTAGGAGGGCATTCTCTATGGTGTACCTCAAATCTTCCTCGGTAACCTGCAATAATGTTCACACTATTAAATAGAAGAGAGAAAGAAGTTAATCTGAATATTGTTTTTTGTTAGAGCTTTATTATACCACAGTACTTTTTGCAAGATAAATTAAAGCTTGTAAAAACATTACACAACACTACTATGCTTGTTTAACAAAATAATTATAGGTTTGCACTGAAATTGCCATGACCATTTTTTTTGTATCTCAAGTTGCAGCATAATACCAAGTTACCAACTTGTTTTGAGCCCAAACCTAAAACCTTGACATACTTGCATTTATTTAAAAAATTGTACTTTCACTACCAGCCATACACATATTGTTTCTAAATGGACGTACCTTAGGGAAAAGGATCCAACCCACAAAGTAAATGTATTTAAATTTGAATTCTATTGCTGTCAATATTATGTCAAATTCTACAAGTGTGAAATGGTCGAATTGGATCCTTTTCCCTAAGCTACATCCAAATTATATACAAATTCTAGTTGATAGCAGTTAATGCATTATTGTATTTAAGTATGGTTCCCATTAAAAAGAAAATATTTTTATCACCTTGCTTTCATCTGTGTAGATAGGTTTTGGTGCAAAAGCTTCAATCCTAGGATCTGCATTAAAATATGGAGTAGTCATTTTGCCTGGAGGATCCCACTGGCGGGTGGAAAACAAGTCTGAATGCTGGTCCCTGATCCATGCAGCTGCCTTCCGCCCTGCCTCTGCTGACAATGCATAGGCTCTCTTTCGGTAGTTTGATAGTGGGATAAGATATGGGTCATCATGGTATCTAAAAGAGTTTATATTTGTTAATTTATTTAAATTTGATTGCGCCATTAAAAATAAAGTACAAGTGGCAGACTTGCAATAATTTTTAAGAATGACAGTTACTTTAGAAAACTCTGTTTTTCAAGCTATTTTATTGTTTGCTTACTTATAATGTGCAGCGGTAGGATCTGATCCCACTGTAGCAGCTAAGGCTTGCAGTATATCAGTAGGACCTCGAGGAATACGCGGGGGAGGTGAAATGCCATCACTGGACGCACCGCACTGAGGAGTCTTCTGACTTTCAACGATTGAAGAATAACGACACAAACACGCAATTTTCGACCATTGCCTGCGAAATTTATTTATAAAATTAGGATCAGACTTAGTAAATAAAGACATGAATTATAACCTAAAACTGATGATCAGGTAAACAAATACCTTTGGAATAATAAATTAGAATACATTTCAAATATAATAATTAAAACGTTATTTTGTAAAATAATGAATAAGAATTGTTTTGTCACAAAATTATTTAAGATAATCGGACCATGATCGTAACTTTGCCGGAGCCGTCAAGTTTGACATTGACAGTCGTGTCTTTTCTTTTTTAATAATTGATTGTTCTAGGTAAGCAAAGATATCAAAGCTCATACAGCCTGTCTGCAGTTTTAAACATACACTACTATTCATGAAAATCGAACTTCGAAGTAACGTTATCTCCATCCCATTTCCCGATTTCGTCTAGAATGACGAGTGAAAGGAAAAGGTATCCGAAGTGCTTCGTAATAATCTCCCAGATAATCTTCCGTCGAAAATATTAATTTGCTTGTAGGTTTAAATTATAGGAAACGGACGCCGTACGTTAAGTAGAACTACCTACCTACAATTTTTATTTTCAAGTAGCAGTGCATCAACCCAAAGTAGTTGAATTTGGCGATAATTGGATCGTTTACAGAACTAAATGGTTTTAGATATTGCTTGTTCTTGAGGTATGATTTCAAAAGAATAATAACAGCGGCTTTTTATGTTTTTATTGTATTTTTCTTTTTGTTAGTTATATTTATATTGTGTGAGCGTTGAATAAATATTTTCTATTCTATTCTATTCTATTCTAAATTCTGGGTACCTACAGTTAACCAATCTGATTCCTAGGTCAATTTGGAACTATGTAAAGTGACGAATCAAAAAAATCTAAAGTGACATCTTAAGAATTGATGTGAATTTAATTTTAACGTTACTTTAACAAGGTTCCATAGTGCCCTCGAAATTAAATTGATGAACTGTAATTTACATAGACCGTATTGTGTTAACGTCATGTTTGAAAAGGTAAATAGTAAAGATCGGAATAAGTCTGATTACAACTATGATCCGCAAGATCAGCCCCGGTTACACTGGTGGTTGTAAGTAAGTATGTGATTGATTGTATTTAAATTTAAAATAGTTACAAGTAGGTATAATATGTGTAGAGAAATATTATTGCGCAAGGTTGTTTTGAAATTAAACTTCAAAATAACAAAAAAATAGTTTATACACTTAATAACGTACGTACATTAATTACTAAACAAAACAAAAAACAAACGAGTAATGCATATTGTGAGGACAGATTAATAGCTTTATTCGAGTAGGAAACATGGGGTTCTTGACTTTCGCAGGTAAATAATGGTGTGCTTACGCATGCTCCTTCGGACGAATTGAAATGAGTATTTTCTGGGCATTCCACCAGTCTTGCTGTAGTGAGGTCGTTTAGACCGTTGATACACGAGATGAATTTCGTGCAGTTCCGGTCGGTTTCGTCAGCGAAGTTTCCTTCACTGGTACAGTTGAATTGAGGGTGGCATTGATAGCTGGTTATGTTGGTGCATTGGTTGTCGATGTGGCTGTAGACGAAGGTTTCAGGGCAGGTGAGGTCGTACTGCGTGAACACGCCGGGAGCCCCACTGAGGCACATGGTGTACCCTCGACAGTCGGGTACATTCTCGTTCGGAAACCTTCCCCGCGCTGTACATAGGCTCGCCTCACTCGCACCATGCCATAATCCCTGCAATTATGAAGAGATCCCTTATCAGCAAAACAGTTTATCATACGTCTTAGTTTAAGGTCTTAGCTTATACTGTGTTGGTTTTCCATAATCTGTTTGATTGCTGGAAAATAACACTGAATAGCGTAGTTATACAGAAAAAGTGTTATGAGTCTCCATGACTAAGATAATTATATGTATGTATAGGTACTAGATAAATTGAGAAAATTAACACAAAGGATGGAGAAATTTACCTCATGGTTTGTAACATTGTACAAAGATCGCATACATAATTAAATTACAATGCTATTGATAGAATAATTTTAAAGACTAACTCAGAATAAAGTAATGTTTACTCCAGTAAAAAAACAATAGTATCTACTCGTACATCACTTACAATTAGAAGCACCGTAAAAATCAAAATATGCGCCATGTCGTGGTTGGATATTGATGTAAATTTTTATAGAGGTGTAAATCAGAGGACACTTTACAGGTTAATGTCAGCTTAGATTTTGAACATAAGTAATACACTCCTTCATTTATCTCGAGCAAGATAAAAACGAATGCTGCCAGCACCTCTTTAGTAGTGCCTAAGCCTTTTAAAGGGAAGTGCAAAGTCGATAGTTCCATTGTCAGCGGATACGTATACTTAATCTAAGTGTTGAACTGGAGATGTTCATTACCAACTTCGTTATAAAGGTCAGTGTTACGAGTACGAGTAGCTGTTGGAAGATCAAATATATTAATTAATTTTACGTACCTAAGTATCTACGTCTTTCACTGACCACCACCTACCTACCACTTATTTAAATCAGAAACGATGCGGAAATGTATCACGCAAAGCGTTTGTTTAATTGCTGGAACTTAATAACCCATTTTAAAAGTATGGATTGCATTGGTAAACAATCTTCAGAATCGCGTCGGACTGACAAAATTGACGCTTTAGTTTATTTCGAAGTCAAAACGAAACGGAACATGTGAAAACTATTTATAGGTAAGTAATGATTATGAATTATATTTTAAGCTTTACTTTACCTCTAAACACAAAAAGAGCGGTTATTAATTTTAATCGTTTTTCTATCTGGGTTTCTGTTTGTGTGTTTAAATGTGCTTGTTTGTATGTCGTCGGCAGTTTTTTTTTATTTGAAGGATTTTTTTTTCTTAGTTATGTTAATGAAAAACAATCGGGACAATTAAGAGTTATTAGCTCTGAAACAATTTCTAATCAGGTCGCACGGGTAGGGGATTTTCATACTTCAATTTATACAATCATGAATCACGTCGACAACATGTGGCAGGCACGGCACTATGTTGTGTATGGAAGATAACAGATAATTTAATGTTTAGTTACAACTTAGTTTCACCTAGATTCCACACAACAATAAAAAAGGAAGGTTATCAAATGACTTTTAATTACTATTCGTCATACGTCTTGTTGGCTTTTAAAACCCCTTTGAGATGGTTGTACTCGTAGGCCTAGATGACAAAATAAACAAAGTTAGGCTTATTTACTTAGAGTTACAACTTTTACGCTTGAATTCCTGAAAAAATAATAAAACAGAAATTGGACAGTTGCCGGGGGAGCAGCGATAAAGGACTTCTACGCGGACGCAGTCGCAGGCAAAAGCTAGTATTAAATTATAATCCTACTTTATAGTGGTAATATGCACATACAGTGTGTCCCAGAACTTGGCGTAAATATTACAACATATTGTGGTACCTTATTAAGGTGTTCTGCAAGATAGTGTTCTTTTTAATTATTATAAAAATCCTGATATATCGTAAACTAACTCATCCTCCTAGCGCTATTTCCCGTTCTTCATCGGGGTACGCTTGACCATGATCCAGATTCGGCTAGTCTGGTTATTACAGTGGAGCGACTGCCATCTGACCTCCGTAACCCTTGTGACAGGGAACCAAACCAATTGAGTCATGGTTACCTACACATTTTGCCACCTAAATGTGCAGGTTTCCTCACGATGTTTTCCCTTACCCTAAAAGCAACGGTTACCTTGCAGGTAATGTACATAAGTTAGAAAAGCTCATTGGTACATGGCGACCGCTTGGGGGTTCGAACTCGGTACCTCACAAACACGAGTCCACACCGCTAGCTACTAGGCCACACCCAAGTAGCACGCAAGCTGTATAAGAGCTTATACAGCCATTATAACTCTAGTTTTAGTTGCATAAGGGCTGTATAAGTATAATGTTAAAAATATATTTTAGTTAGATTGGTATAAAGGAGGCTCTTTTATAATATTAACGTCAAGTTCTGGGTCACCATATACAAGCATGCAGTTCCTTGTGGTATAAAATGTACTATGCAATTACTATTTTATTCATAACTTCAGAATCCATGGACAGCAAGGCAACAATTGTAGTATTTTTTGTAAGTCTTTTGCTTTTCTATGTACCTTTTACATATATTTATGAGCCTTTTATTGGCTAGGTTTTTAGGTTTAATGGTGGGCACTGCTGGGTAAAGGCCAAACATATTTATTATACTTAAGTGACATTTTCTATTTGGACTGTTTTTTTTATCCGAGTTAGCAACACTAATAATTTATGTGACGTGGCTCAAATAATCTCCTTATAATGTGTCTGACTTGAATGAATGAACGTATTTAATACCAATAAATACAAGTTCAAACCGCATGACATTCAAGTTATAATCTTCTATTTAGATCGTTTGCAGCGCGTGGCACGTCCAATCGCGGTCCGTCAACTGCACGTCTGCCGGCCGTTTTCCTGACAGCTCCGACACGACCTGCCAGAACTACACCCTGTGCGTCTGCGACAGCGCTACCGGCGCTTACCTCGCCTACAACTACCGCTGCCCCACCACCTCCGTCTTCAACCCTAACACTCAGAAATGCACAGCCTCTTCCAACTACGTGTGCAACGTCACAACATCTAGCAATTCAACAACGTCCAACTCCACAACGTATAACAACACTTCCAAAACTTGCACGTCTGAAGGTTACATAGCAGGCCCCAGTGTTACAGACTGCAGTAGATTTATAGAATGTGTTGCAGTTGGTGCGTCATATTTGGAGACGATCAGAACCTGTCCAGATGGGACGTATTTCAATCCGATTACTAGTGACTGCGAATATTATTACCATTGTCCGTTTACTTGCGGTGCGCCAGGAAGATTTGCCAATCGAGCTGATCCAACATGTATAACTTATTACTTCTGCACAAGGACCATATATAATATGTCGGGGACAGGGTGCGGTGGCTGCGAGGCGGCTGTGGCTAGATGCGTCAGGAATCTTCAGGATATGGCCGGATATCTTGGTCTCTAGTTGAGTGAGGGTCGAAGCAAAGAGAACACAAAATAGACGTAGGTAGGTTTATTTCCTTGATGGACATTACACACGATACATTTGATCTTCACTGACTTTAATTAACAGTAACACGTCACGCTTAACGTAAAACAGTGTAGCCCTACCAGTCCCACCACCAACCCATGGTTCTTCCTGCCTCGCGGCACAACAGACCGAATCTCGGGAGATGCGCGCAATACTTGCTTAGGCTCTTTCTCACGCGCACTTTCTTCACTCCCTACAAACGTAACTTAAAACGAAGAGCAGTTCCATCCAGAGGTGTTTACTGGACGGTTTCCCAAGTAGAAGTGTTTCTTGGATGGTTCCAAAGCAGACGTCCTCACTCGACGGACTCTCAAGTAGCAGCGTTCTGCCGTCGCACTGCAGCGACCACAAAGGCTCTGTCGAGCGCGCCAAAAGGTTGTAGAGGGCGTTGGTGTCGCCTTCCGGTGGCACAGTTGTTCCGTTGAGCTCCTATGCTATTGTCAATCTCCGACACGGCCATCCTGCGACGACACACGTCCTCGTGTGTTAATCTGAAACAATACAACGCCAAAGCAGTACCACTCGGCCTACCTGACCTCAAGGGTCTGCATGATATGACATCTAAAATATCTCAAGAATGCCGAGTTTCCTTTGCTTCAAGGTAAAGAAAATAGTAAGACAAAAATCACACTCGTAGGCATAGCATGTCAGCCCGGGGTTTACACAAACCCAAACTATCATAGAGCCAACAAGACTCCTGGTCGCTCTATACAACCAAATAAACTAATCTCCAAAGAGTCCCGAGCCCTCGCTGCATCAAATACTTTCAGAAAGCTTTTAATATCACAAACATCGTATTCGTATTACTAAGACCAATAGTTTTTGATTGAACAAAACATGTTATCAGACTTGATAGTGCCACTACCTACCAACTATGTACAAACTAATCGGTTAAACACGCAACCAACGTTTATTCACTGGTAATCACACATGACACTTAAAAACCACACCAGTCCATCGGCATGTTACGATTTGCCAGTCCTTCGGCACGTGCCAGTCCATCGGCAGTAACCCATCGTCAGAAGTTAACCATCTCAGCCGCGTAAGTGCTACTCCTCGCAAAGAGCATACTGCACATAAAAAGCAGTCAACGTGCACCTCTTACATGCTCCGGCACTTCTGATGCGGGTACAACAAAACACCCAGTCCATCGGGCATACTTTCAGTCCATCGAAAGCATAGCAACAAAACACCCAGTCCATCGGGCATACTTTCAGTCCATCGAAAGCATATCACGTGTCAATAGTGAATCCAGTTACTTCAAAATGATACCATTATCGTAGTAACACACAATTAATTTGAGTAAGTGGCATTATCAATATCGACACATACAATATCTAATTCAGAGGGAACCTGTTATTAAAGGTTTTTTTTTTTTATTCCTACTATCAAAATTACCATGGTCGCATCTCGGACCTTACAATCTTATTATGAAAACCATTTAGTTTCGTTCAACTTTACTAATTACATAGACATTTTACAAATAAACGTAACCAAACAATACTCAACTCATCACAACAGTTGTGTTGACAAAATCTCGTAAATATCAAAATAACAAGGCTCAAAACAATGCATAGCTATGATTTACATTCGTGACTTCCATCCAGTCATACGACAACAACAGTGACCTCCATCCGGTCGCTGCTCAACAACAGGTGATGAGTATTGTTTAGCGTTATAGAATGTCTATACTCTTCATTGATTTTTAAATGTAATGATCTCCCTTCCAAACCCTTCGACTTAATTTCTCTCAAATCACTAGTTACAATTATCAAGTTTCTTTTTTTTTACTGTGTACAAATCATCCTATTTAACCAAGTACCTTTGACAATAAAACAAAATTCAACAGTAATCACTACTGCACACAATAATAGTCACAGAAATCAAAATATTTGGTATCTCGTTAATATGGCCTTGGCTATGTCTCACCAGCAAGACACACACTTGCTCTTACGTACACCCAGGTACACTCTCTCAGTGTCCAAGTACGCACACGCGTCACACTCACACAGAGTGTCAGAGTCCACAACAAAGTTCTCCAATGAGAACCAACCTCCGTCGGAGCTATTCGCTTACAGCTACGACATAGCATCTGAACGGTTAACCATTAGCCGAACCGAGAACCAACTTTAACAAAAACACTATTCCAGACGACTCAAACAACAAATTTTACGTCAAGTGGTACTTAGTTTTATCAAAACGTACTTTACTTTGATGGCCCAGTACCTACCGTTATTAATGTGCAACGCCAGTAAGTGTTATTTTTTATAACAGAAATAATGCGGGTAGTTAGAAAACCGGTAGTAAAATAGCATCAATAACCTCAATAACTTTTTAAGATGATAATAAGATCCGATAACGATTATTGTCGTATGAAATGTGGGTAGCATTCAAAAATAATGAACCAGTCTATTTCAAATCATTATTGTGTTCACGTCATGGTGACAACGATGGTAAAATAAATTTAAAATTGCAGTGTAATGTAACTGTTTAACGCTAATTCGACATTACGATAGTTTACTGTACTTCTGTGGTATTACAATAAAATAACACGCACGGGTGCCAGCCGAACCAACGTTATAAGGAAGTCGGGCGAATTGCGCAGATGTGTAACGGAAATGACTTCAACAATTCTAAGTGTTCTTAATAGTGTCACGAGTGTACAAATTAATCAGTTCGAATGCGGCGTGTTTACTACACAAGTCTACAGCAAAAACACAGTGTCGATGTTACTTAATTAATTGAAAAGTTTGATAATCACTTCGGAATCAAAACGAACACGTTAACACACCGTGTCCATATCAAAAGAACATTAGTACTGGAATCATAATAAACATTGTACGACTCACCAAAGTATTAGAGTGTTCCTGACGGTGGCTGTACTATGCAGTACACAGGTTTACACGGTGCTCGGCCTGTGGTGCAGTGCAGTCTCCCGCAATACAGAATGATGCAGTGTGCAGGCGCCTTGCCCTTCAAGCATACGATTGCACTGCCGCTGGTCTGCTGAGATTGAATGGCGCTAGCTGGAACCGACTTGTACGGCGCTTTCTTCATATTCTTGCTTCTCAAACAGCTTTCAGCCTGCTTATGTGTGTTGGTGTTTCAGTGTCTTGCGCTTAATAAACGATTTTATTTCTTCCTGTGTTTTCTTTCTTCAACGATGCGTCTACCCTCATTTATTTCGAAGCTCACGATCTTCGCAGTAAATATGTCTCATTTGCTCGACCACATGTCCTCGTTATTCCTATGTGAGGCATGCTGAACGTATCTCGCTTCTGATGTCGGGGACATGGGGGGGCAGCTGGTTGAGCGGCTGGGGCTGGATGTGTCAGGAATCTTCAGGATATGGCCGGATATCTTGGTCTCTAGTTGAGTGAGGGTCGAAGCAAAGAGAACACAAAATAGACGTAGGTAGGTTTATTTCCTTGATGGACATTACACACGATACATTTGATCTTCACTGACTTTAATTAACAGTAACACGTCACGCTTAACGTAAAACAGTGTAGCCCTACCAGTCCCACCACCAACCCATGGTTCTTCCTGCCTCGCGGCACAACAGACCGAATCTCGGGAGATGCGCGCAATACTTGCTTAGGCTCTTTCTCACGCGCACTTTCTTCACTCCCTACAAACGTAACTTAAAACGAAGAGCAGTTCCATCCAGAGGTGTTTACTGGACGGTTTCCCAAGTAGAAGTGTTTCTTGGATGGTTCCAAAGCAGACGTCCTCACTCGACGGACTCTCAAGTAGCAGCGTTCTGCCGTCGCACTGCAGCGACCACAAAGGCTCTGTCGAGCGCGCCAAAAGGTTGTAGAGGGCGTTGGTGTCGCCTTCCGGTGGCACAGTTGTTCCGTTGAGCTCCTATGCTATTGTCAATCTCCGACAAATATATATAATATATATTATATATGGTCCTTGCTTCTGCATCTTAAAACCTAATGGGTCCTATTGGCAGCTAGAGTACGCTTGCACGCTTAACCCCACCTCTAAAATATGTTCCTCAAAATATTTTTGTCCAAAATAAGTAAAAAATGCATAAAAACGGGAAACTGTTTGAATTATGTAGGTATTTAGGAAAATCAACTATATCTTCGATGACATAATTACGCCCACGTTGGACTAGTCAGTGTTTGATGGGAGATTAAGTATAGCATCAATATTCGTCGTCAACGGTATCTTTGCAATTGCCATTTGGATTATGACATTTACAGTTTCCTGATGGTATAAAATGCTCAAGCGTTCGTGGTTTTATGGAGTACTTAAAGATGGGGCAAAGGATTGGAGTTGCGGTGTTTCTAGTAAGTTTTTTTTTATTATTTTGTTAACCTGTGTTCGTTAGTACCTACTCGTAGATGGGACTCAAAGATAGCTCGCGCCTCCTAGTGTTTTGGAACTTGTAAAGTAAGTACGTTTAATAATTTGTAAAGTACGTACCATAATACAATGCTCGAGTTTGATTAATAAATTTTCTCTTTATCTTGGATCATGTAATAAGTAACTCCTAATTGCGCAACATAAAGTGGTAAAAACCAAAAGCGATCAACCAACCTAGCTACTTGATACCGCAACAAATCTGTCTTAAATCAGTGAAATTACTAGCTTAGTGGCTTCTATCTGTGTCCTCAACGTTAGCAACGCATTTGCAACGCGATTGCAACGCTCAGAGCCTACTCGTACAGCATTCATACTTACTGACCATCGTGGCCTGTGTTCATTAGACTTCTCAATACCCAAAAAACCGTTTCATTACCTGACTACGCGAATCCAAAAGAAGGATTGTAAGTACTTACACTTATAGAAAAATCGAATGTTTCACTTATTTCCTAAACTATTGGACCGGTTTTAATAAACGGACTGTCATTGATTCGTCAAGAACGTGCGAGTGTCATTAAAATTATAATAAGGGTGCGTCGTACTATTTACATTACAGGTGCTGTGCTGCGCTTGGCAAGCACTTGCAGCCTACAACTGCACGTCGGCCGGCCGCTTCGCAGACCCTGACGACACCACCTGCCAGAATTACACTCTCTGTGTCTACGACAGTAGCACGAGCTCCTATCTCTCTTACAATTACGTCTGCCCCACCACTTCAGTCTTCAACCCTAATACGGCCCAATGCACAGCATCAACTAACTACGTGTGCACTACTACTACCAACACTACTAATTCCTCAGTGTGCACTTCAGACGGATACATAGCAGATCCCAGCTCGACCAATTGCAGCAGCTATATAGAGTGCGTCGAAATCGACGGCTCGTATACCGAGACGACCTACACGTGCCCGGACGATACGTATTTCGATCCTAACACAACTCTTTGTGAGTCTGACTATAACTGCACTACGTCTACATTCACTTGCACTTCAGCAGGACGGTTCGCAAACACCACCGATACTACTTGTCAGACTTACTACTACTGCGTTTTATTGACTGATGGAACATATGTGGAGTATGATTACACCTGCCCGACGACATCGGTCTTTAATCCCAACACTGCAGTATGTACAACTAGCTATACTTGTACTACCTCTTAACGAATGTATATGAGAATAATCACCCGTGCCCTAAATATTGATTTCCCGATTCACCATATTTATAATATCCCAAAGTGTTCACAAACTGATAGTCATGCCGGTAGCACACCCGCCGCGAAACCGGGAAACTGTGGCGGAATCGTGATATTTAATACGAAATTGAACTTTATTTCGTTGCCAGAGTTTCGCTACTACAGTTTCGCGGCGGAGATGTGCTACTGGCGTCTAGGCTGGATGAGGCAAGCGTCAGAGCGGACAACTTGGCGCAATAGACAAGAGGCTTTTGTATGCCCTGCATTGCAGTGGGTTAATGTAGGTTGACTGGGTGGATGGATATTAATGGAAATAATTTGAACTCAATAGCCTTATATTATGACTTAATAGCCTTATATTATGTACTTAGGGATACAATTATAGTGAATTGAGAAACACGTATTTAGTATTTCGCACGTAAACGTCACCTTAATGAAAATGGCTTTGAACAAGGACTGTGAATCTGAATTTTAGAATAATTCTAACCAAAAGGTTATTTGGCATTGGGGGTTTAATGTCGATATCAACTATTTATTCATATGTAATGGCTTAAAAACGGTTAAAAGTATTAGGTACTTAAGTATAATATGTACTAATAATAACTGCAAGTATTATTGATTATTAAACAAACTGCATGTTACATTGTTGGCTATTACTTCCCCACAAAATACATAATAGGAGACATTTTAATCACGCGTTGACATCTCTAATTGAACACCAGATAACGCTTGCATAAAGAAAGCAAACACAAGTATGATCGAACAATGGTTTACTGAACGATAGATCTACGAGCAAGTGAGTGTAAATTATGCCTTAAGAAAATGCGTTTGTCTTTAAAACGGCGTCGAGTTATTTTTCTTGGTCTTCGATGCCTTTTCGTTTTGGTGCCAACAGCCCTTTCTTGCTCCTTGTTGCCCGTCTGCTTTTGACCTTCCGTGCACAACATAGAAGCCAGCCTCCTCGCTGTATCGAGATTTTGATTAATGCCATACTCTATCTCATTAGTTGTATTATTAGCAGAGTTTAATGACGCCGTGGTGAGATTTTCATTGGCTTTAACCTTTAGAGTAGCATAATATTTTTTGAAATATTGTTCTCTTACTTTGTTTATGAACGCTGACGATACATTTTTGACTTTCCGTTTACTTCCAATAGAGACAGTGGTTAAAGATGTCGATTCATACGCATCGTAGGAATCATCGTCTGAAGATGACGGGTACTTTGTAGGAAACTTCAACTGGAAGTCGCGTTTGTTACTTTCGTATTCGAAATCTGGTAAACTCGTCACTAAGTACGTAGACTCATTGATGCGTCGCACTTGATACGTTTTAACACCGATCGCAAATTTACTGAGGCTGATTATAACGTAATAAAACAGTATAAAGATATTTACTAAGTTTGCAACCATCAATCATTTGAGACTGACAATTACAATGTTTTTTGTCAATATGACATCATGACTACTGCCAATGTTTTAAAAAGTTTGGGCGTGGATCTATCTGACTACAACATTTTTAATTTGCGACGACGCCTCTTTAGTTAGGTTTACGTTAGGTTTACTCTTTACTCTTTGAGCGCAATTATTTTTGGGGTTTATAAGTATCTATAAATAACTACCGAGTAAACTCATACAACTATGTGCCTAGCTTGCAACAACAGTCCAATATTCCTCATGTACACTATCTGAAAAATATGATAATTTACTGACCTTTTATCGATAAGTTAAAGAAAAGTAAAAACTAATGCTCATAACTGGATATTTTTTCAATGAATGTATGAAGAAACTTGGACTAATGAACAAATCTCATTCGTTTTGCGTTTTAATGATTTTAATTTTTTCTTTGCTAGTAAGTTTTTTGCAAAGTTCTGACGCGTTGATATCTTTTTTACATAAAAACCAAAAAAAAGGTCAAAGCAAGGGCGGGTCCAGGATTGAATTCAGTGCAGGGCTACCAAAATACTAAATATACGTCCTTTATACGGCACCGATGAAAATGGTAATATTGATAAGGATATTTTAAACTTGTAACAAAGCCCAGGATCCGCGCTTCGATCAACAACTTGTAAGAATAACTTGCCGAAAAACAGGTATTTCATGCAGGTATTTCATTCTATTGAATGGAGGTCAGTCAGGTCCTCGAATTGGTTTTTGAATGAATAGGTATGAATTGTAAAAATATGGCGTATCCCGATTCCTCGCACCGACCATTGTAGCTACATGTAAAATTATGATTCTTGAAACCTTGCCCGCTCTGGCACTACAGGCTTATCATTATCATTGGAAATATAATGTATTAAATAAATAACTAAATATGAGGAGAAAATGTCACACAAATTGACCCTATCCCAAAGTAAGGTCTAGGCTTGTACTTATGGGAACTAATCAACGATATTTATAGATAAAAGCATTCAGGAACAAATACTCGCAGGTTTGTCCTTACCGGGAATTGAACCCGGGACCGCTGGCTTTGTAGGCGCGGTCACTATCAACCTGAGCTACCAACTAGTTAGGCTAACCGCGTCGTGGAAATGAAGTACAACTATTTTCTTTGAACAATTTTCCGCATTTCACGTAGCCATATCCATTCCGTGAGCATGATCGTATCGCGAACCTTGGAAAAAAGTGAATGAAGACCATACAATGAATCTCGAGAGTCAGCGCGGAATCAGGGTCAAGTTTGTCAAGCAAATCATCCAAATACACCTAAGAGCTTCCACGGACATGTGTTAACTAAAACGGACTTTATTAAATGGTGTTAAGGTAAAGAATAGGAGGTGAGAGTGGGTGGTGGATAGGTCGGTGTTGGGAAAGAGCCTGAGAGTGTTCCCGGTGTCGGTATTGTTTTCGATGCCTCCGAGAACGCTTCTTAATTGCTACTTCCGTTAACAAACAAGGTAATGTATGGAGTCGCATCTATAGAATATAAAAATATTCCATCCATCACATTTTTAAGTTGGGTGAACAGTGTGACAAGTCCCAAAAGGTTTCTGTTTTTAATTCTACCTTGCTTGCTCTGGTACGGTTTTACGCGAGTCTAATCGTGTTTTTAACCGACTTAAAAAAAGGAGGAGGTTCTATGTTACTCTGTTTGTATGTTTTTTTATGTATGTTCACGATGATGATGGGATCCATGAGGAATCGAGGGAACTCCTCAAAAGTTATAGGCATACCGACCTCCTTAGTGATTCGAAAATAAGGGTTTTTTGGCGACTTTGAAGGGTTGTTTCTCAGAAACTACCCAGCAGGATCGGATAGCATTTTTTTACAATATATGGTGATACCAATAAATAAGCTCGCCAATTGCCATCCGATCCAGCTCAGCAGTTTCTGGGAAACAACCCTTCAAAAATTCGAAAATAAAGGTTTTTGGCGACTTTGAAGGGTTGTTTCTCAGAAACTGTCCAGCAGGATCAGATGGTATTTTTTTACCACATATGGTGGTACCAATAAATAAACTCGCCAATTTTGGAGCGGTTGCCTTTTAACTTTTTTTTTTAACACAGTTGCTCAAAAAGTGGTACTTTTCGTAGCTGTATATCGTGCGGAAAGTTGGTTTTCGCGAACTAGTGCTTTTTACTTTTCCAATTTTTTTAAATTTATACTTGTTCCAATTCATGATTACTTATTGATGAGTGTTAATATTAGTTTCCTTTAAACATCGTAATCAACATAAAAACCTACTGTTAATGTAAGAATACGAAAAATATACATATTTCATATTTTATTACTTACCTCTTCATCATTATAACACGTCTATTTTTTAATATTGAAAACTGAAAAACCGTTCTTAATAAGTTGTCTGAATGGAACGGAATAGCCGCCGAAACGCCTGTCAAAATTTTTGACATTATGAAGAGGCGTTTTTTCTTACTGCAAGCATTTTTTAAGTTTCCAAAGGCAACATTCGATATTGTTTTTATTAATATACGATACACTAATAATCGTAAATAACAATAATTAGGTAATAATAGTACAATGTTTTATATTTACAATTGTTTATGTCTTATAGAACAGGCATTTGAAAAAAAAAAGTTTCGTTGAAGTGGGTTCAATAAAAGCTAAAAAAAAACACCTCTTCATAATGTCAAAAATTTTCTTCGGATGTCAAATGAAAAAGTTGTATAAAATGAGTGAATCAGTTTGAAATTGATTTATTTTTTCGCAACTGTGTTAAAAAACGTCGTTCGATACACGTGCGGAAATGTCATTCTTCACTCGTCCCGAGTCTTGCCGCTCGCCTACGGCTCGCGGCAAGATATCTCGCTACTCGTGAGGTAATGACATACTTTTCGCACTAGCATCGAAATGTACTATTTCCCGCGTGTTTCGGATGGGAAAAAAAATATGAATATGGTATAAACTTCAAAGCAACCGCATTCCCTCCGGTTGCCTCGTGAAAAAATTTTACGTTTAAGACCTACTCCACCGCACCCACTGCTGTACTTCCACCGTGTGAGGTACGCTTTCATTCACCTGAGTCTGGAGTGACCCCAATCACTCGATATTACATAGATTCACGTTACAGCAGACAAACAATACCAATTGCGTCTTTGTTTATTATAAACCGTGGTAGCCTAACGGTTTGACCTGACGACTCTAAAGCAGAGGGTCGTGGGTTCGAACCCGGGCTCGCACCTCTAAGTTTTTCGGAATTTATGTGCGAAATACAATTTGTAAATTTACCATTGAGATTTTCGATGAAGGAAAACATCGTGAGGAAACCTGCACACACCTGCAAAGCAATTTGACGGTGTGTGCGAAGTTCCCAATCCGTACTGGGCCCGCGTGGGAACTATAGCCCAAACCCTCTCATTGTGAGAGGAGGCCAGTGGGACGTATGTAGGCTGGATTATTATATTATTATTATTACTATAAACTCATGTTTACTCGTAATATACATTGAAAAGCTAATGAACTGATATGTGTATTATATTTTTCATGTCTCATACTCTGCGGGTTGAAAGCCCTAGGGAAGAAAAGTAATTTGAAAAAAGAACTAGGCATGTCTATGGACTCCTGTGCAGTAGCAGAAACTAATACAGCATCTCTGTAGTAAAATTATTACAAAGAAACTAAGCCTGCACAGAGTCATGCTAAAATCTTATCTTCTTTTTTCAAAAACATCCTTTTAAATGTCAATAACTAGAATTCAAAATTTAAAAGCTTTACGAAACAAAAGACGGGGGCACCTGCGGGCGTCATTGCGCGTGAAAATAGGAGGAAGTTCTCAATTCATCTGAATATTTTTTATAAATTATATTTGTATGATTTCCTCATAAACGAAATATAAAAAGTAGAGTGTTTAACAAGGGGGAAGTCACCATTTATTTCATACTCAAAATATTGTGAAAATATGTCACATGCAGTGCACCTTTCATGCCTTGATTAACAATCTACTAAAGCATGTTCTTACTTCTCGTCCACGATAGGGTTAACATTTGTAGAGTATTTACTATAGTGTAATACGGCATTTACGACATAGATGAGAAGATATTTTAAGGTATTTGTCGGTACAAAGAATACACTAACACATACTTATTATAAACTAGCGACCCGCCTCGGCTTCACACGGGTAGCGGAGCATATTATACCACACCTAAACCATAATGAATTAAACTCTTAAACCTTCCTCATAAATTACTCCGTCCATTTGTGAAAATCGCATGCAAATCCGTTCAGTAGTTTTTGAGTTTATCGCGTTCAGACAGACAGACGCGGCGCGGAGACTTTGTTTTATATATGTAGTGATGCGGCAGTTTGTGAGTGCGTGTGTGTGTGAGTGTGGGTTTTAGTATATGTTCGCGCTCCTTAACGCTGAAACGAGTGAATGGATTTGGACGGAATTTGGAAGATAGCTTTTTACCCTGAATCAACACATAGACTACCTGTGCTCGAGAGGTGGTTAACGCGGATGAAGTCACGGGCAGAACATGGAACCTTTTTAATTTGACAAGTTCTTCTTTACGCACAGGCTTTAGGCTGCCTTTCCATAGAAGCGGAGACGAGCGGTGCGAGGAGCTGTGTAGGAATCGACCAATCACATTGGTCCGCTCCGCTTCAATGGAAACAGTCAAGCGGAGACGAGATGTGGATTACAACCAATGTCATTGGTCGATTCCTACACAGCTCCTCTCCGCACCGCTCGTCTCCGCTTCTATGGAAAGGCAGCCTTAGAATGATGTGGATGAAGTTTTAAAAGTTCTTAAGTGTTAGCGCTCCGGAAACCTAAAAAGAAAAACAAATAACTCAACTTAAAATCCATGAAAATGTATTGTTTTCCACAAGCTTGCATCGGCTATTGCGCCCACGTATCGCATCTTTGCGTAACAGATGCACATGGAATAATAATACTTAAGTATATCGTAAACAATGATTTCAAAGCGGACAAGATAGCTGATATACATAGACGGTAATGTGTTTTCCTACGTGATGTACACTGCAGATGCAATGCAAGACATCGTCAACGTCGTTTAAGGCGCATTTTCAACTAGAAGATTCATTATATAGTTGGTATTCACGTTGTGTAGTAGCTAGGAAGCTATTGAAGCGACGCAATGCTCTAGCATGTAGGTCGCTATAGAGAAATGAAATGCACACTAAAATCTCTAGCATTTGTACATAATAAATATTGTGTCATAATAAGTATTTATTTCGTGACTAAGTACATTATTTTTGGGCGTATTTCTCTGTCCTTTGTTTGGTTGTAGTGAATAAATGTATTTTTTTCTTTCTTTCTTTCTTTTTAATATAATTAGACTAGGATTAGGTCATTTTGTGTGAGATTGTCCTGTGATATTTTTTATTTACCAAGTAAAAAAGTTCGTCGTAACAGTTCTGCTAGTTATGTGGTGTATGCTAGGAAGGTATTTACTTGCATATTGCACAGTATATATGTATATAACTAAAGCTATATACATACTGGGTGTTTTTTTATTCGTCTTAAACATTTTGGGGGTTAAATCAGTTAAGTCATACTGATCAACTTTCACTGTGGGACCAACCCCGAAATCGCGAAAAAAAAATTATCCATCCCATACATTTTGGCTAGTCAGCTGACGATGTTTTGTATGGGAGGGTCAACTTTTTTTTCGCGATTTCGGGGTTGGTCCCATAGTGAAAGTTGGTCAGTATGACTTACTGATTTAACCCCCAAAATGTTTAAGACGTATAAAAAAACACCCAGTATATACTGTGCCTATTGCAAATACCTCTGTTTGCCCAGTGAAAGATCGCACTAGTTTGCGAAAGTCTGCTGTTTAGTAAGAGGCGAGCGCCTCCTGTTCGAAATTTAACAATTTCTCTGAACAACAGGATGCTATGCGGAATACTAACTATAATGTTTCACAATGCGATGATGCAATACTTAAAACATTTGGCTACAAATAACTTACTAATTACGAGTAGCGTTTGCTTAAAAGTGCAGATAAACCCTCGGGTTCACTCGTAACAAACGATAAGTAAGTAATTCGGTTTTTTGTTGATTATGTATCATAAAAGAGGGTAACTAATGTACAATAACACTTTATTGAACATTACAGAAATACTTACACTGCTCAACTCATTACCCTTCTTTTTTAACCGACTTCAAAAAAAGGAGGAGGTTCTCAATTCGTCTGTATGTTTTTTAACCGACTTCAAAAAAAGGAGGAGGTTCTCAATTCGTCTGTATGTTTTTTTTTATGTTTGTTACACGATTACTCCGTCAATTGTGGACCGATTTTAAAAATTCTTTTTTTGTTTGAAAGGGTATACTTTCCATGTGGTCTCATTGTCACGAAATCAGAATCTGATGATGGGATCCATGAGGAATCGAGGGAATTCCTCAAAAGTTATAGGCACGCATACAGCGATTTTGGTATTACCTGCAAGACCTTAAGAAATTGCATTACAAAATCACCTCTTGGTGAAGAGGAACTGATGATGAAGACCAGAGATGACCACCGGAACTCTTTAGTCGTAAGTGATTGACGCCAGCAATGAGATTTCTTTATTAAGAACATAAAGACCGGCCTCCTGTCTTTATTTAATCCTTTTTAGTGGGTTTTTGAAGACGGTTTTATTTTTTTGTTAAAATGTTTTTGCTTTGCGCAGCCGGGTAAAATGATTGTACATTGAAACACTATACAAAAGTAACCTTTGCAAGCTACCGAGCGCTTAAAAAGGTATAATGCTCGTCAGAAATATCATCTTCGAAAACATGTCAGATTTTACTTGGTTTTTAAAGTATTTTTTGTTGGTTCGCTTGACTGCTTGCTAGAATACTCACGACCGACCGAATGGCTCATGTCTTTCAGAATTTACTTGCAATTAAGATTTCTTAGAATGTTTATTACAAGTGAATGTTCAGATTTATGTTACCTACTACTTACTGTCTTTGCTTTATGTTACTATTAATTTTTTTCCTGATCAGTTACCCGGTAACACTGGTTTCGTTTTGCAATTTAATCAGTCGAATCATGAAAATTAGAAATAAGGATGTTGTGATTGGTAAAGTAAGAGTTGTACGTGTAACTCGTGAAAAGATTAGAGATTCCTTATTATTTTATAACTGTGCGAAGCCAGAAAAGGGTGATGTGAGTGATGAGATGAGTTTTAACAATTTTAGTTTTTAATACAATAGTTTGCATGTATGTGATTAAACTTAACTTTTTACTCTAGCTCTTGAACTGTTTGACCAATTTTATAAATGTTATATTAATATTTTGATTCTTCAAGAACGTGTGTGTCATTATCATCATCATCATACGTAATATCAAATATAGTTACTATTTCTAATAATAATAATAATCATTTCTGTACCTGTCTGACCGTCTACTTCGTTTTTACCATCATTTACAAGATGTCTTCCGGAAGGTTTATGTGCAATAATACGTATATAGTCTATCCTTTATAAAATCCTGAATGATTGAATTTATTTTTCAAGTAAACGCATAAACCTAGTTAAAATTGTCTTAAGGGTAACTTCTGCTGTGTGATTCAATGAGCGCGTATGTGTGTGTAGTCCCCAATCCGCTATCTGCCGTGTGGGGACAAGAATCCAGAGTATCTCGACGAAGCTGCTGAGTAGGCAATCATGCTACGTTTGCTGCGCCTGTCCACCACTCCACTAATCCACTAATTCAGATAGACATGGCACTGGTTGCGTGGTTGCGTCAATTTACGTCAAATTAAGTAGTGGTGTGTGTGGTACGTGGATCCGATTCTGGATTAAAAATGTATTGATTCTGTATAAATCCGGATTCTGTAGAATTCCGGTATTTTTTGAAAATTCAATTTGTTTGATGTTTATGCATATTTTTCACGCATGTTACACTTTAATTAAATCTCTTGTCTAATGCAACTATACCAACTAATTATGAAAATGACATGCATGTCTAATGTAATTTAACGTAATAAATGGCAAATTTGCGCATACGCATACCGCCTGTTGTCGTGTTAGTGGCCAGCAGAGCTTCCGCCATTAGAGGAAGTGGACATAAATTATTGAAATACGACACCGTATTATATACCGGCAAAGTATATTTTACTTGATACATGACGACTGTCGTTAAAGAATTTTAATGAAAATGTACAGGTAAATAAGTAAACTTTCTTTCACGTGAGAAAAGTATAAGCATATAAATAGTTGAAGCGCGACACCGCGGTTAGGTTCAAAGGGAAACATTTTTAGACAAGAAGTTGCTGCCCCAGAATCCCCCTCCTAAGATATCCTCCCTATCCTAAGATAGGACTAAATTACTATTGAGTTTTAAGTTCTAATGTTAGTTAATACTCAGCTTATATACTTAAGAAAAGTCAAATCAAATAATGTACGGATTTTTCTTATAAACACACTTATACGAGCATAATCCCTAGTAAAATTATAAATATTATAAACATACACTTATACGAGTATAATCCCTAGTCCCTACTAATATTATACGAAAGTAACTCTTCTGTTACCTCTTCACGCTTAAACCGCTGAACCGATTTAGATGAAATTTGGTATGTAGGTAGATTAAGTCCCGGGGAAGGACATGGGATAGTATTTAACCAGGAAAATTTTATAGTTCAAGTAGGATACACGATAAACGACTTCTACGCGGACGGCGGACGGAGTCACGGGCAAAACCTAGTTGCGTATACATACTCTAAATTATTTTCCTCTTCTATAAAGATCGCTAATGTACCGGATTTTCCGTCACCTTCTTCAACGACAACGAACGAACGTAAACGAACTCTATGACGCATGACTAAATACTTTCGGTCCCAAAAAAACTTTATGTAATAATAGACGCTTATAAATTCTTAGAGTTCTCTCACCATAAAAATTCAAATAAATAAAATAAATAAATAAATAAATAAATATCAGGGGACAATCTCACACCAATTGACCTAGTCCCAAACTAAGCTCTAGGCTTGTACTATGGGTACTAGACAACGATAAACATACTTATATAGAGAAATACATACTTAAATATATAGAAAACATCCATGACTCGGGAACAAATACTCGCGCTCATCACACAAATATTTGGATAAAGGACCAAGAACTATCGAAAATAAAAAAAAAGATTTGATGGTCAATTCGAGGAAGGTTCAATCCCCTTTGCCACCCGGTTTTTAAACTTCGAGTAAAATTGGCCTAGCTTGTCATTATAAGTAGAATTTTTTATCTATAAAAATGAACGCTCATATACCTACAGCGGGAAATTGTTTGTTATAAAAAAAATAATACTGCCTGATGAAGTAAGATTTCATTTTAATTACCCCTTCGATTTTGAAACTATGCTACAAGAAGGCGTTATTATCAAGACCGCTCATTCACAAAATTGTCCAAGCACCGCAATTGCTCGTGTGAAATGAATCAATATTTAAAAAATCGAGCGACATTGATTGCGGCTTCGATTGTCCGAAGCGTAATCGACGGGGGTCGGTAAGAATTCCAATTATGATGGTGGTTGAAATGGGTCAGCAGGTAGACCTCCCCCGCCCAAGCGGCGCGCGCGCTTCGAGCCACGCTCATTCGCTTTTTGCCCACCTTTCGACTCGCGCGCAGCTTTGTTTGTGAACGAGCATTTCTCTCTCGTGGGAACCATCGACTCTTTTGTGCCTTACCCGCTATTCCCCAGCCGCTGTGCGACCGACTACACGTAATAATATGAGTGGATTTGTGACCGGCATTGACTGTTTTGTGATGGAAATTAAAGATGATTTATAAAGAGGTGATGTCTTCAATTAGTGAAAGTTGAGTGATGACTGATGACTAAAGATAAAGTGATCGGACCCTATCAGATAAGCGGATACCATGGCTGTCGCACCGGTGAGTTTTGATTCCCTTCTTTTTCTTAAGAGTTCTATTGATTTCCTTTAAAATGCCTCTAAACTCTGTGATGACATAAAGTTAATTGATATGGAGCCAGTCCAGAGTAAACTGGCTCCTAATACTGATATGGAAATACAGCTAATAATAAAATACAGTAGAATTGAGATCTTCCTTCTTTGAAGTCAGTTGAAAAAGATGTCATTATATGAGTTACGTGAAGAAGTTCTAAACGAGTGATAGATTGAATATTGGAACGTGCCCTTAACTAGTAGCTTTACCGCTTGTCTAATCTCCGGTAGCTCTTTGTTTTATCCTTCATGTGTGGTCGCCACTTAATCCTATCTAGCGATGTGTCACACCGTTGACAGTTGACACATACAGTCGGGGACAAAAATGGAGCTCTAGTTTTATAATGCTGTGACAAAACCTACATAGAGACAAGATAAACATTAAGTTTTGAATGGTACTCGCCACGGTTTTATTCTCATCGTTTGATTGTTTGTAATAATAATTTTACCAAAAGTAGTCACTATATTATTTCTTACTTAATTTGAGAATCATACCTTTTAATTGGGCTGCGCTGCTAGTATGCAAATATAAGGTGCTACCATCTCGATAGCGGTATGACTCGCCAATTGAACTTGCGACCTCTAGCTTCATAGTTTATTAGTGAAATTAACACGGTGGTTTTAGCGTAGTAGCCCAAGTATTGATTAGTATTGATAAATGTTATAGACACGTTTAATGTTGTTAAAAAATTCAAACTAAAACCAGACTGGCGTCTAGTATGACGCACTCTTACAATTTTCATATAAATGGGCACTCGCACGTTGTCCAATAAATAAAAAAAATAAAAAATAAAATATTTTTTTTTATATCAGGGACAATCTCACACAAATTGACCTAGTCCCAAACTAAGCTCTAGGCTTGTACTATGGGTACCAGGCAACGATATACTTACTTATATAAAGAAAAACATACTTAAATATATAGAAAACATCCATGACTCAGGAACAAATACTCGCGCTCATCACACAAATATTTGCCCATACCGGGATTCGAACCCGGGACCGTTAGCTTCGTAGGCAGGGTCACTACCAACTAGGCTAACCGCGTCGTCAATAGTTTAGGAGCTAGGGTGAGCATTCGATTTTTGATCACATACATACTGTTAAAATCATTACCCTTTTTGCTTCGCTCAGTCGGGTAGAAACAGGGAACTTCAAACCTTTTAAAGCACAACACTTCTTTGCACAACTCCAAGTAAAAAAGTGATAATGATAATGCACCTCCAATAGGCGACAGCATTTACAGCTGACACCTAACGACTTACTTCGTAATGTAAACATTTCTATTCCTTTTTTGTCGCGACGTATCCGAGGCTTCTAAAAGGATGATAAACTTAAGGCTGTACTTAAAGATAATGGTTCTTAATTGCATAGGTAATAAAAGAAACGTAAGCGCCTCTCATACTCACAAAGTCGTAAAACGATATTCGGTAATAGTTATCGACGACTGACTTAATGTCCGACGCTTTATATTATTTGAATGGACTTAATTTAAGAAACCAGTCTAGATTTTAAACGGAGAAAGAGCCATTTAATACTCTTCCATAATTCAGAAACTAAATTAACTAATTAGAATAAAGCGTCTGAGACGCGATTAAAAATCACAAAGGTTCTTAATTATGACTGGTTGATTGAGAAATAACAGATAAATTAATTACAAGGCCGTATTAAAGAAGATAGCTAATGGAAAAAGGGAAGAGAGAAAGTAAAGTAATTCAATTAAATAATGGAAGAGGTTGCAACCTTATCGCACCAATGTTTTATTTTAAAGTCCACAGTATTGGCTTGCCTTGCCGAGCTTCTTATTTGCCTTATATTAAAAGCTAATCTAATTTGTTTCATAATGGGCAAGCAAATCATCGGTCTACCTACTAACATTTGTCTTTCCCAAACGGGGGTCTCAAACTTCGGGTTGCAAGGAGAGCCAAATGGTCCATGCATAAACAATGTTGCCATCCTAACGAAATAGGTAACATATGCCCTTGCTATTTAAGCAAGACCACTCTCTCCTGCGAGTAGTGATTATTCCATTAATTCGTACTTACTAAAACTTGGTTATCCGACTATATTAACGAGTAGCTACGCATTTCTACTTTGTACTGTACTCTATAGTGTTAATGAACATGTAAACGCCATCTTCCGTTGGGATCTTCCAGGAGTCCTGCACTCCTTTATATGCCTTTGGAGTTTACCATGATATTCCATATGTCGCGGATGCTAATAAGAAAACAACCGTGGTGTTTGTACCTCGCAAAGTCAGATTAGTATCTCGAATAGAGTTTATGAAATGTGGAAGAGTGCTTGTACTTTGATATCTCGAGTGAAATTTAAGAAAACGTTTGTTTTAGACGAGTTAAGATCACAAGTGGTTCAAGTGACAACCAGTACGCTCTCGTAGAAAGTGTTAACTTGTAAATATTCGCTGCCTCATCGGCAAATATTGTGTAGTACGCCGAAAAGCAAATTTTAATACTGTAGTTTTATAGCCTTGGTATTCTTATAAACCTGCCTCTAAAAAGTTTAATGTTTGAAGAATCTTTTGAAGGGTTAGTGCAACTTGCTTGCGAGTTCTACACGATTTTTTTATTGATGTCTCAGTGTTTAAAACATTATGAAATCGCTACTCATGCAGCGCCACAAGAATTCTACCGGGTCTACCGGGCTTGTTGGTTTACTTTGTTTAAGAACTGGTTCTGCTGGCACTGAATATCTTAATAAAAACGCGGACACAAGCGATAACGTTATTTTCTTTGGCATAGTACTAAATCTCAGGCAAACAAAAAACAGGACATGCACGAAAAGTGAGAGTAAACATTCCTATCGCTTTCCGCCGCGACTGTACCTCTCCCGAGCAAACAGTGACGGGGCAAACGTGCGCAAGAGTCGGGTTTCTGAGTTCAAAATATTTTCGTAACCGTGATGTAGTTGTTTATACATGAAGAGATTTTGTTTTTATTGATTTGGTGGTCTTAGTTGTCTATCATCATGTTGATAAAGCATTTACAATCTTAAAATTGTAAATATCCATGAGCCTCAGACAGAGTCCGCTTACTACCATCAGAATGTCAGTGTGCTCGTTTGCCTTCTCCATACTATACAAAAACTACACCCAAAATTAGTAATTTATGTAAGTCTTGCTAGCCATGTCCTCCTTATAATCTTTATTCGCTGATCCCGGCCAGACTTACAGCTTGTCATTTGTCAAAGCTATTGAAAACTAATTATGTCTAATTGAACGTCACTCCAGTGAGCCAACTAACCAACAGTAACGCGGCATTACACTTGTCTGAATTTCACGAACAGCGACAAAAAATACCACTTTTTGGTATCGGAACGTATGTAGTAATAATTGGACACGGCACGGCAACGCGTGCGGCCTGCCACATATCAATATCCGATTAAATAGAGTCGTTAAGTGTGTAATGATTAACTGAAATATTTCTTAATTCTTTATTGATGAAAAATTGTGGGTGAAAATTGTGGGCGAAAATTCTATTATTCGCTTTTTAGTAATTATCATTGACATTCGGCACAGGCTTCAAACAATCATAGCATCAAGTAATTATGCTAGTCATTGCCGATCAATCTTTAAAAAGCGTTGCTGCGCCCAATTTGCAAGGCCTATAATCATTAAGGAGTTCTTTTGGCTACGTTATTAGATCCATTTCAGACTTTTGTCGCCACCTGTGAAATATTCATAATTGAAGGGTCTTTATCATCAGTTCTACTACACTAACGGCCGCACTTCAATTACTTCACGTCAATTAATTTTCAAGTTTGATTAAAGTTTCTGCGTCTTATTCTATTGCTATAGCAAAGAAAGTGACAGCAGCAACTTTAATCACACTTAAAAGTTAATTGACTTCTCTAAGTGCGGCCGTATATCATGCTTTTAGAGCGTAAGCTATAGAGGTATTATTGCAAAATACACAAATACAAAATAATTGGTAATCACTAATCAACGATAGCACAGAATAGATAATAGTTGACGAAAGGTACATGGTCAGAGAATATTTGCGTAAAATCAATTGCGTTTTTAGTAATCACTCGTAAATCCTCGATTTCAACAAACAATTCCTCTAATCTAACCCTATCGGAACAAAGCGTTATTCCAACTGTTAATTATAATATGACGTTACACTTCACAGTCGGACACGCCGGTTGTGCGCACACGCACTTTCCATTTCGATGAGTTTACTCGCTTATCACGTTACGCTGCAATTTTTTCAAGGGTTCCGGACTTCAAGCTGACGTGTTGCACAAGCTTAAAATTTATGCATTTGTTACGTAAAGATAAAGCGGAAATTTTCTGTTTCATGTAGGAATATAAGAGAGAACACTAACTACTTTAGGCTAATCTAGGACAGGAATCAAGTCAAAGTTATTATTATTTTTATTAACTTCATCAGAAACTAAGAAGCGCTTTGGTTTAAATACTACTGTCGATTAACGCAAATAAAGCTAGAAATGTTTATTACTTTTTATTGGGTTTGAGCAATTTCACCACGGAATCCTAAATAAAATTACACGGGTGCAATTTGTAGCTCACGAATGTGCCGAAAGAAGTTGGACACAATGGACGGAAACAATAACTTCAATAACATGTGCGGCAAAACTATGATTACCGCAAATATTTTATTATGTATTTTTACGCAAAGCAAGACTATTATATATGCTAGGTGAGAAAAGGCGCAATAAATTTTAGTGGGAACTTTCTTCGACTATAACGTCCTCTCTTGGCTTGGATATTGATTTACCTTTTCATGAAAGGTATTCGGTTTACCGAACAATCTCCTGCCTTTCATCTTCTCTTTTTAGGTTTTAAGGTCCCTTTGTGTTATTCTAGCACGAGTAAGAACTAAGTAAAGGGCATGCCCAATGAGTTTGTGTTAAAACTCTGCACCCACATCATAATGAAAAATAATTTCAAATTTGGTATTTCTTTACTACAAATACAATTTCTCCGAACTATGAGCACTAAGCTAATATCACTAACCATAATATACACGGGAAATTGCTCCACGATAACATAATGATAACCAGACAAAACTGGTCTCAAAGCAAATTGCGATGCCACAGACAATTCCAGTATCATGACTCAGATAGAATCTCCTATGCTAAATAATGCAATGGGCAAATTATCCATATCTCGCGTCACATTCCGTTAAGGTCAGTTAAGTGCTCGCTGGATCATTGTTCTCCCACTTTATGGGAACTGAGGTCGTCTCGAGGCTCGTGAAAGCGCCTTTTCCCAACTGCTACTACTAGAGAACGACTTAATGCTAAACTGTTTTAAAAAGTCTTGTATTCCCACGAACAACATGCGTCTCTCGATTGTTGTAAAAACGTTAAGTCATAGTTGCAATGTTGGTAATAATTAAGGTAATGATTACTGCATGTTCAGGTTCAGGCGAGGAAAAGGTAAATTAAATTTATCTTGAACAATATGAAAGCTGCGTTACTAACTTTAGTAATTCTCTGTGTGTCAATGTTGATTATTGACTTATTTGTATCTGTTGAATTAATTATTTCAATTTTTTGTCTAATAATAAATCATTCAACAGTGTCTTGATGTCATTGGACATACTCAAATTATATGGCTTTATTTAAGGATAAGGAAGCAAAAACAAACTATAATTTAATAAAAACAATTTATAAAAAAACATTCGACCGAATGAGAACCTCCTCCTTTTTTTAAAGTAGGTTAAAAAGAGCCCTCCATTGCAGCCACTTGCGGCATCGTGCCGAGGCGAGCGAGGCTTGCATTGCATTTTGTCTCATTGTGTATTCTTACTTTATTTGCAACTTTGTAATAGGCAATACAAATACATAAGTTTGGATATTTTCTGCTTGCGCCACGATGTATTCTTTAATTAGGGGCATTATTGTATCGCGAAGGTCGTGCATGGTTACTGGTAATTAGTTAGCTGGTGATCTTGAACCGTTGATACAAAACAAAACTCTCAACACATACATTTCATTTTACTTCCCTGATTAAAAAGATACGTTTACATAACGCAGTGTAATATTAAAACATAGTAAACAAAGTGCGGAACTGCATGGCACCAATCTAGCGGCATGCATGGAGCCAACAACCGGCTAATGATTATACGAGTACAATTAGCGAACCGCAGCCATGGTCCGCGCACGTGCTTCTTGGCCGCCTTTAATTTTATATGTACAGTCGACGACAGAAAGATGTTTACACTTTTTCACCTTGTTCCAATGTAATAATTTCCAAAAGTGTATACATATTTCTGTCCTCGACTGTACTTCGATTTTATACCTTATAAATATTATACGATGTATAAAATTTGTTGCACTCTAAGGTGTATTTTACACTATCCACATACAGAGTCCGATTCTAATCCCTAACTTTGTAGCCTAATCTGAAGTGGTAGCAAGAAAATAGTAAGTTATCGCTGTCCTCTAACCATGGCCTTCGACTAATTAGATTGCAGAAAATTACACTGCACAGTTCACATAAACCAGTTTAAGGCAGATCTTCTGAATGATCAGACCTGAAGAGTGGGTGTGCAGTCTGCGCAGTACATCCTGAATTTCGGTCTGTCAGTATCATCGCTACACAAAATTCTCGGACGTTATATCCTCGGATCCGACTTTATTGCGGCATGGAAAGGCTGTTTCCTAGATAAATTTGATAGTCATAACATAATAACGGCTTTATATTATGTTATTTACGAAAAACTTTGCACTGGTAAACTGTATAGAGATCTATTCGTATCCAAGCAACTCTTAACTTGTGACCATGATTGTTGTTGTAGTTAATTTTGAATTTTAATATATGTGTGATTTAGGACAATCAATTTTATTAAGTTTCTATTATTTTCCCCCGAAAATGGGTACCTCGCAATCTTCCTGTGACCATGTACATAGATACATTAAAAATAGGTTCATCTTTACTCATAATCACAGATTCAAAAAATAAACTACTTACTAGTAGGTAATTTCAGTGTAGGGTATCAAAGACAAGATTCAAGATTTATTTATAGATAAAAACATAAACGGGTCGTACACAGTCACAGAAACAAAAGTTGTCTCTCCTGTTCCAGAAAGTTAAGAACTTTGAAACCAATTTTTTCGGGTTAGGATATATCCGCGTAATGGGAATCTGGTGTAGTTTTGGCCTGTATCGAAATTATATGAGTTAAAAACTTCCACGTCGTTAACTTTTAGGAACAGAAGGGACAATGTTGAACCTAAATCTGTGTATGACCCAAACAGTAGAGCGTGAGTAAAGAGTAGCACTTTCACATTTAAACAAAATGATGTGTTAATTAAATTGAAAGCTGCTCAAAAACTAGTTCAATATTATGAATAAGCATTTTAATCGTTACGCTCGATTGCACAATGCGAATGTTTATTCACATTATGTTATTATAAAACTTTCCGTTTCGGAATACAGCGTGAAAGAATTACCGTAATTCTCGAAACGTATAAATGTTCCGGCGCCTTAATATTTGTCGCTGTCTTGGACCTTTCACCCCGATCGTTTTATATAATTAGAAAATATCCCATGCACGGCTCTAATGTCTTCCCATTTACTTTCGAAGCGATGAGCACATAAGTTTCCCGCCCATCAGATACGTCATTAGGGAAATTGACTAATTTATTAAAGCACCTTAAAGTTCACAACACTCTTACATATTATTTATGTTAAAAAACATGTGTAAAAAATCTGTATTCAATTTTAAAATGCGTCTTCTTCTGTTGTTATTTGTTATGGCGAAATGATAGACCGGCAGTAACTAAACCCGACGCATTTGATTACAAAAAAACTGGTTTTAAGTTAACGCCCCACATGCTCCTACTGCGAGGGACAACACTCGGAATTCACTTTCAGTCTCCTTCGGCGTTACTACAGAGCACTGCAATCAATTTTTGATATATTGTATCGCTATTATCTCATCGGTTGAATAAAAACGGTCAAGCGTGAACTTTTATTTAGTTTGAGATCTTTGGTTGTGCTGGCGATGGTGTCATAGAAGCCTGCAGGCCAAAATTAAGGTGACCATGATACATCATAGTTAGGTTTGCTAGCGATGATTGTACTACCTATTTACTTGGGAAATTTTTATCCAGCCAGTGGATTTGGGTTAGCTGAGTTTATTTTGCTAAGTTCAAGTCGAATACAGGACCTATTTTATATAAATATAGAATTAATGGGCGAAGTCATATCAAAATCCATTATATTATTTGACACTACTCTTATTTCACTCCTTCTCTTCGGAGGCCTGAGTGCCGCCTACGCCGTTTATGATGACTCATCTTATAATATCGATGTGCTACGTTTTTTACGACGCTTTGATAGATGATTCTCGGTGGGATATCCCAAAATGTGCCCGATGTGTAAGCCCCAATAGGTTCCTCCCATATAAGAGCGAATGCTACGGAACTCCGAAAATGAAAAGTTTCGTTATGGAACGTGCCTTGAACTAATGAAGGTCATAATACACATACGATAATACACACCCAATGAATCATCTATACGGGTTTTAAATCATCTATACGATAAGAATGATGGAATTTTTAATTATTTAATTGCGTGATTTTAGTTTTGTTTTTGTAATTAAAGTTTTGCCTTTGCAAGAGTCGTACGGAGATAACATTGTGTGAAGTTATAGTGAATTATGTCGGCATTGCGTTTTACGAATGCAAAATAAACATTTTAGATTTGGCCCAAACGTACATAATTCATGTAAATTTTCTTTAACAATGCCCCAGTCATTGCTGAGCAAATGGAAAACAATTTATTCGTTGGGACACCTGGACAAACTACATTTTTACTATTGCAACATGTGAATTCGACATAGGTTGTCTTTTGTTGAATAAATTGAGAAAGGAAAACGAAATTTTCTCAAAACTAGAATTTTTTTACCACTACTTCGATGTATCCGTTGAGCTAAAATTTGGACCTGTGGAGTATTTACTTAGCTTAGACCATTAGTATTTACAATTAAATTATCTGCCAGTAATGGATAAAATTAAATAATATTTAAATTAATTATTATTATTATCCTCGTATGCTGGAAGGTGAAAAAAACAAAAAGATGTGTGAAAAACATCTGCACGTACTATTCATTCACTGGCACAATAACTACAAAATCGTATGATTGAATGTGTTTCACAAGGAAATTAGGCGTTAGCTAGCACATTATAATACTCGTATGTTTATATTATATATATTATTATATTTAGGAAATGCATATTGTTACTTTTACTATAATATGTATGTATGTACAGTCAAGGTTATAAATATAGATACGTTCAGAGTGTCAAAAATATGTAACCACGACCTTATTACCGCGATATAAGATCGTGGTTACATATTTTTGAGGCTTTGGACGTATCTATGTTTATAACCTTGACTGTACATGCCCTCACGATCGGTATTCATGGTAAGAGCATTCTTAGAGAAGCTTAATATAAAGTTTCAGCTAAAAGTGTGATTAATGCAGAAATACTAACTGTCAAATTGCTTAGACAAAGTTCTTTTATTTATTATCGCCTAAATGTCAAATTTATAATCTAAAGTAGATTACTTATCTAGATGAAATAGTTAGGTCTGAAGAGTTTGTTGACTTGAAGTTTTCACATATAGCTTAAAAGAAGTAGACAGACTAATATTTTTAAAATAAATATTGTTTTATATTAAGTGGTCTCTTGGGGGAACGAGAGGAGTAAAATTTATTTTACCTACTGAGAATAGTTACGTACTCCAGACGTTTATGCGTTCTTGTTGAACCGCGACAAATGCGCGGTTCTTGGAAATTGTGGTTTGCATTCAAATGCTCAAAGACCTTATCAGCTGTGTACGTGCTAGAGCGCACTTTCAATAAATTGTATTTTGATCTGTAAACAATACCTATGGAACATCAATTACTGTACCGAAATATAGCATGTGCCTATACCTAGTAGTGGTGCAATGAGTACTAGAGGTGATAGTTACTTTAAATTAATTCGCAACCCGTGCAGGCCAATAACTATATTCTGCTTGTGGCGACGGCAATGTGCCGAATGGCCTATATATTTAACATTATTTCATACTTTGGTAGGTACTTTATTAGCAAACTCTTAGCACATATGAAGAATTGAAGAGATGAATGGCTATGACATTTTAGTTTAAGCTTGTTTCAGTCACGAAGAGGCTTTCTCTGGTTCCCACCCCATTTGTCTCGGCTAAGCGATGGCGGCGACGAACCTCCATTGTTTACTGGCGCTTCAATATCGCCACTAAAGGACGTAATAACTAGTAATAAGCTCGTCATGAGTCCGATTGTTTTCTTTATTGTCATTTGTTGGGCTTGGCTTCGTGATGGGATAGTTTTTGCGTAAGATGCAAAGTGCTTTTACACTGTCAAAAACAAATATAATTATCGGTTTTAATGCTAGTAAAAACTATGAGTTTGTAAAGTGTAGATTTTTATACATAGAGATTTTTTGACAGCATGTACCTACAGAAACAACCGATCAGGTTCCGTCTAGGGTCCTAGAGAAAGTCGACTTAATACGTAATAAAAAAGGCATATATACCCTTTTTCACTTTTAGAATTTTAGAAGACTTATACCCTTTTTCACTAGGACTCCAGTATTACGGTCTCCTATATCTAGGTGATAATGTGGGTAAAGCATCCGTCGCTCTCGCACCTATATACTAGTCAGAAAGTGATGCATGTTTTATCTACGTTTATCCATATCTATAAACACTACCATAATCGGTCCGCAGGATGGAGGGTCTTTGAGGAAGGCCAAAGATCTCCACCCTGCCAAAGTAGATGTGTTTTGGCTGACATAATGTTGATGATGGAGTAACTAAGCCATTAAGAATGACTGAAGATGGTGGAATAAGTTTTATTTACATGTTCGCCCATCTTCACCCGACTAGCCCGACTTGACCCTCGATTCCATTGCGCGGCGACAAGAGAAACCACATATATGGGCTTCCTAATTTATAGCGACATATTCATCTAATCTGTTGATAGTTAACTTCGCAGCTCAAGGCGCGTACCTACCTAATAGGTCGTGGTGCGCTTCATGCCTTGATCTCTGCCCCTTTCTAGACAACTATCCTGCCGTCTCTCAGCCGTTTACGGTGCCGTTGACCTTTACAGCGAAGCCTTGTGATAGACATGTTGATTTTTGATAGATGGTATTCTTTCCTTCTTGAATTCCGTAGATATATATTACCTTAATTTTTGATAGATGGTATTCTTTCCTTTTTGGATTCTGTAGTAAATAATACCTTAAATTTTATGAATAGACGAAGAATTGCCTCCAGAAACATTTCGTGTAATTAGTACCTAATTAATTGATATTAGGAAGTGTATGGTGATCAAATAGTTAACTAATAATTATGTACGTTGTTACCTTTATTCCCTTTAATTGAAATTATATAACAAGATATATTTGCCAAATTATAAAACTAGTTTCATTCTGCGACTTCGTCAGCGTAGAACCTTTATCGTTTTCCCTCGAGCTCTGTTAAATTATGCTATATACCTAATCCAGGATGTGGACTACGTAGGTAGATTAAAAATCAACATTCAAACATCCTTACAAACTTTCAAATTTATAATATAATGTAGGATTACACTATAAACAATTGAAAAATGACTGGGATCCAAAACTAAGTCAAAAAGAAGTTAAGTAGGTATTTGCTAATGGCCATAGTACGGCAAACACCACAGGTACATACCATTAAAGCAAATTCAATGATCGGTTTTGTACTTTCTCTTCGCAAATGACCTATGAAACGCTCAACATTCTATGGTATGAACCATCAAGGTTAATTATCTATGGGTGATCTTTCGATGGTGATCATTGTTTGCTTCAGGTAATATTTTCCAATTCTCACAGTTATAAATGCAATAGGGAATCCATCATTCGATAAACATCACTATTCCTGGGGAGCTTTTTGGCTTGTTAAAAAACCAAAGCAACAGGCATGAACTGTCAGTATTGACTCAAAACTTTTGTTTGCATCACGACTGCCATTTTAGAGATATTGGAGTCACGATCCTTTATAAACGCTCTATAGATAAAGAAAACACACGGTATTACCTACTTGATTGTTATTCACCGATTGTCAAACGGCAACTGCTGCGCATAAGAACGAAACACCGTTTTCAGTAGTTTGAGGAAAGTTGATTTTTATTTAATCGACGGCAATTTCTTCAGAATTGCGCCGGGGCACGCTTCTCTCCAGATTTTACCAACTTTCCTTTGACCATCTCCTATGTAGTCAGAACATGGTGAATGGTGGATGACGACGGAGAAATAGATTAACTTCAAACCAATTTCATCTTAAAATTATATTAGGAAATAAGTACCCTTCCAAGGAAAAAATAGCTCCTGTAAAAACATTGTACCTTTTAAATTTTTTTTTAAACCGAGTTGAACCGAATTAAAAAAAACGGTCAAGTGCGAGTCGGACTCGCGCACCGCGGGTTCCGTATCTAAGTCCGTACTTCTAAAATATACCTTTTTATGTACTTTAAATGTATGCAATAAAGTCCATTTTGACTTGCCTAAATTTTAGTACAGATCTTTAAAATTTTTTGTCAATTTCTCGAAAACTATAAATTTTGATCACTTCGTTTTATTTTCCCGTAAAATATAAGTATTTACCTATAAGTCAGGAATTTTTCACATTTATCGAATCGTAAAATGTTTTGAAATGTGCAAATTGAGCCCTTTCATATGACACCCCATTTTTATAATTAAATCACTTTAATTTTTCAACCCCCCATTCTAGACCCCTTTTCATATATTTTTATAAAATTAATGTCATATTTATTTACTAAACACAGATGCGGGTAAGCAAGTTATACAACTATGCGAAATTTCAAGTTGATAGCTCGTGTAGTTGCTGAAAAAACTGTTGTGATATATATACAGACAGACAGACAGACAACGAAGTTTCACCACAAGGGTTCCATTTTACCATTTTGGTACGGAACCCTAAAAAGAGGAGGTGCTAAATTCAATCGGTCGTTTTTAATCTTAACTTTTTCATTCTAGCGATACATTCGAAATTATGTTTTTCGTATTTTGCGCGAATTGTTCGCGAACAATTAAAAATGATTAGTCATTAGTTAGTATTAGTAATTTATTAGTCAAGTAAAGGGCGACATATCGTTAAAAAATCTTTAATGGCTAACATTTGAGTTCTCGACTCGATCTTATTTTGTACGTAGCTTAGCAGGTCGTTCCACTTTTAAAACATATATCGCATAGCTGCCGTAGAAGTTAGGGTTATCTTATCAATGCGTATCTCTAGTCCGGACATTCCGAATCAATGCTAAACGTAACCCAGTTTTCACTTTCGTGTTTTCGTCGTGAGAAAAGGCATCTTATGTTATGAGAGCATTGCGTTTTGTCGGGCAATTAAGTAAAAGTTCTCTAGTTTAAGATCGTGCGAACCGAGGAGGAGACGAATGACCTTAGATGAGCGGCGACGCAAGGGCAAAATAACTTATTATTTGTACATTCAAAAACTTCAGTCGAGCCACTAAAGAACTCAATCACAGAAAGGCAATGAACAAATTATATCGTAATTTCTTTCTCTCGGTTTGATGCTGTCATGATGGCTCAATAATTAAAGTTCTGTTATTGTCTATACAACAAAACTGGGTAGCAAATTTTCCTTGAAACGCCTAAGAGTTACAGTAACCCTTATTTTCTAACAATTTACGACAAAACCTTTTTTTGCTCGTTTCTAAGTTTATAGAAGTAGTTTTAAATTCTCTCTAGTCATAAACCGAAAAGTTTAATTATATTTATTGAGTATAGTTATTAGTATTTTGTTTAATTGCGCAATAATTATAAAGAGAGATTTTTATCGATTAGGAATGACAAATAAAATTAGGAAACGAATAAGGCAATTTCACTTTCTTGCACGTATTTATTTAAATGATGCACCCAAATGTAAGTGCGTGGACAGACGGCGGTTTCGAAACTCGGTCGCGGACGAGGCTTGCATGGATCATTGCTACTCTTGCTGCGCCGGAGCAGCCAGTGCCAAATCATGCACATGTTCGTGTCTCAGTTCTTAATACGTTATTGTATTGCGATTTCTTTTGGCAAAATAGTAAGTTTCGTAATATCGATCACCTCGGTCGCTATGTAACACATGACATGACTAACCTACTCAGAGAAATCAGAATTTATAAGGTAGGAATGCAAAGTTCCTTACTGTACCTAAACTTCATCTGGACTGTAAGTGCTATAAATGGGCTGATTTAGGATTATCACTGGTGAGGTGACATATTCAATTAGCTTCTTTAACATTTTTTCTTTAATTTACATTAATTCAACCTTATAACGACGCGACGTTAAGTAATTCAAATAATTATAATTAGTTACTTACGATTTTTCATAGTATGCCTTCCTTGCAAATATAGCACAGGGATTCATCGTAGATCGACCCAGATAAATTATGCGTTTGAAAGTAAATCCCTGTTATTATTGTTAATATTGTTAGGCAGGTATGGTGCTCGTCATTGTAAAACAAAATCTAGTTCATAATTGGATTCAAAAACGTGGCGCCTTCCGATTGCGTCCATCGGCGGCATATTATGAGAAAAGAGAAAAGTGTAATGAATGGCAGCTCGTGGGAGCTCGCTCCACAATACCTCTGATATGTCACGCCTAGTGTTTCACTGTATTTTCTAAAAGCTGTTCTTTCAATCGCTGATAAAGAGGTTAATAACTTTCCGAACCATCTCTTACAACATGCTTATTGGCCTATATTTAGTTTAGAGTTATTTTATTTTCATTATTTTTTTTCTTTCCAGATGCTATCAGTTTTGCTGCTCGCTGTGATCGCTAGAAGTAAATGCGACTCCTCAAATGGATATCATTATAACAGCAGAAACGGAGCGGCGTCATTTGGAGAATTATTGAAACCGCCGCCGCCACCGTTGTCTAAAATACAACCGGTGCCATTTCATGGGGGAGCAAGCAGATCGCAGCGGTACAATGCAGACACTGGGTATAACTACCAACCACCTCCTCCCCCTCCTCCACCCCCCGTGATTCCCTCTTCTGAATTCAAATTTCCAGCGCCGTTCTACAAACAGTATAATTTTAATTTCGTACCACCTCCTCAACCTTTTACCACACCATCGTCGTCACTGTTTCAAAAAGTTTCAAGCTGGCTATTTCCTTCACAAGAAACAGGATCTGCAGGATCTGGATACGATGCAGGATCTGCATTTAATAACAATAACATAGCGCCTGTGAAAAAAGATTGCAATCCTTGCAATCAAGTGCCATGGATACCAGTGATAAGGTACAATCTAGGAGCTAAGAATGTACAACAAAGTTTGATTCCCACATATGGACCACCGAGTCCTACAGCACAGAATGCGGTACAATTTAGACCAAGGCCGTTTTATTCACAAAATCAAGAGCTGCCACAGACGTCCGGTGGTGTGCCGCATGCGAACTATGGCCCACCGCCGTCCCCTAACGGTGGGTTTCCAAGTTCAACATATGGCCCACCAAGCCCGACGCACACTGCAGTGTTCCCGTCTAGTTCTACGTTTGTACCCAGTTCATCTTTTCCTGTGCAAAGTTCGTCTTATGGATCTTCTAGCACATCATTAGGGCAAATTAGTTCAACCTATAATTTGCCAAGTTCTTCATACGGTGGATCAAGCTCAACATTCGGCGAACCAAGTTCATCCTACGGTGTTCCGAGTTCTACGTATGGTTCACCGAGTTCGTCTTATGGATTGCCGAGCTCATCATACGGGGTTCCTAGTTCAACATATGGTACGCCTACGTCTACTTACAAGACACCTGGGTACGAACCACCTCGTCCTTTGACGTCAAACTATTTACCAGCTACGCCAAATTACGAGCCAGGAGACCTAAATAATGACCTACCTCAAGATAATCAAGTGGAGATTATTAATAATCAACAGCCTGCAGATGAAATGCAGTTGCCCAAAGTTTCGGCTCCATTTGGTTTTAGAAATTCATATGGAGAGCCTATATCTAACATATATGCCGGAAACGTTCCTTTTCCAGTATCAGCTACCGCAGCAGAATCGACTAAAATAAGAGCTGAAGTTCTACCCCTTGACAGCACAAAAGGTTTACAGGCAAATGGTTCATTAGCTTTATCTAAACCAGCACCGTTTACATTAAATAGAGGGCGTAATATTCATACATTACAACCAGTAGCTCTGCCGAATCTAAGTGTATCCCCACTTCCCCCAATATTTAATGCACGACCTTTTAGACCACTACACGCGCTTAACTTTGCTTTGAACCACGCGCAAGGAAATAATCAGAATAATAAACAGACTGAAAGCAATGTTAACATTGAACAAAGTGTCCCTCTTGCAGAATTTACACATTCTGTAGATTATCCAACATCTTACGTTCAATCACCGTTGATTGATATAGACATCGCTAAAGTATCAAACCAGTCCAAGGCATACCGTAATATTCCTAATGGCTTTATAGTGGATAGTATCAGAGATATATCTTCGCAAGCATCTGAAGATCATCTTTCAGCGACCAAGTCAAATCAAGACTCCAGTTTTGAAAGTACGGGTGCAGATGTTGGTAACGATTTATATGAATCAGGAATACCGGCAGATCTTAGACAAAATTCTGGTAATCAGCTTTCTAACCACAATAAAAACTTTGCTGACTTGAGAGGAGTTAAAGATGAAGACGTAGATAAATATCGCACTGAAAGCAATTTACAGCATATAGATTCGCCACTTCTGTACTTAAAACCAGGAGCACCTCATAAAGAATATACTAACTTTGTAATATCAACAATTTCTCCCCCAAATAATAATGATTATGAAATATACGATGATATTTCAACAACAACATCGCCTAAACAATCGTCTTTTGCAAGTGCTTGGGACGAGAGTAGGACGGACTATAGTGATGCGTTTTCACAACCATCGGCAGGTCAAGAAGACGCTAATAAACCAAAGATAGTTCAAATAATTATACCTTACACAACGGGACAGCAAAATGAACAAAACGGAGAATCTGAGCAATCTCCCGAAGACTGGATATCGACACCTGAGGATGATTACCAAGCAAGAAAGGTGCCAACTAATACAGAAAATAATTACAACTTGGACTCTGGTACAGACACTTATACAACGGTTAGCACTACGACTGAAGATCCGACGAACACAGAACATTATAACACAGTGAAGCTAAATACACCAGCAATACTTAATGACTTATACGATGTAAAGGAACCCTCGTTTGACATAATTAAACTGCAACATAATATTGATGATTGGACAGAACAAGAATTTTCCAAGCGCTTTAAAACTCCACAGTTGCAACGCTCTCGAACCAATGAAAAATATGCAAAACAAATACCAGATGAATACTTTACAACAAACAGTCCTGTTACAAATTATTTAACTCCAAGCACAATAAATTACGATTTCTACGATCACGAAGGATCAAGCAGTATAAGACATGCAGTTACTGACAAAGAGAACAGTGATTCCAATAGGGGTTATAACAGTATTGAAAGAACTAAGAAAAAGATAAAGGATCAAGCAAACGACGATTCTGAGGATTCGCAAAAACTTCACATTTATACGGCAGCGTCATCATTCCGGAGTACAACCACTACACCGGCGCCTTGGGGGAAAATACAAACATCAATATCTCCACTTACTAAAGAAAAAGTTTATGTGGTTACATCGAAACCTTGGACGGAAATACAGAATGTGCCCAATGATTGGGAAGATGTGGAATCTTTTGAATCTAAGAAGACTAATTTAGATAATGATGTGTCCGCCTCAGATAGCCTTCCATTCCAATCCCCGAGGTTTTCAAATCGACCCAGATTTCCAACTGAGCAGAAAACTGACTCAGTCAAAGAAGACTCATCGTACGGGTTTTCTAGAAATTGGCATCAAAGAAGTAAGTAATAGTATCTAGCTTGGCAAAAAAGAGTGAAAATATGAGGACGCTGTTCGAAGTGAAATTTATAAATGATCAAATTTTTATTTTAAAACGTATGCTTGAAGTTGTGTCGCCAGTTCTGCCCTCCTAAGCTAAAAAGCAGTATCTCAAAAACAATAGCCAAAGCAGATTCAGTCCTCCCCTGTTAATAATGAGGTTGCAATTGCTACAGGAGTTTTGTCTGAGATAGCGCCATTTTGCTTAGCAGGGCAGAGTTGAGAACATTGTAGTTCCATCTGTCTCCACGTCAAACTCTTCATTGCCAAGCTCTAAGCAAAAACTTCATTAACAACAAGTACATATTTTCTTTCTATTTGTAAATAAGCGTAAGTATCTATATATATGTACCTACTAAATTGTTTTGTTATTTACATAGTTATATTATTTGTTGTTTTCAGTCAATGATTTGGAGAATTGGAAGCAGAATAATAGCACTTCGTTACCAGAAGGTTCTCAGCAAAAATCTACTAATGAGGAAGAGGTTCTATTTCTGATAATTAACTAATTTTCATTTTATAAGTTCTTATTTACTCACAGTACTTATACACATGTAAATAATTGGGATGTCGACTATTTTAAAATACATCTACGTTATTTCATACAGTGTTGATTATTTATAACCAAAAAATAAATAAATCAATAATATGAAACAACCAATTGTAAATTATTTTATGCATTAACGATAACAAACGTCTATATATGTAATTAGTGAAACGACGACGAGTTGATTTCCGATAGATATAAGTCATAATGCAAAATCAGCAACAACTCATACGCTTATGCGAGTATAAGTAAATTGTGGCGAGTTATGCCAGAGAGTTATCCAAGAGTTTATTATAAAATTTTATTTAGATGAATTTTAATATTCCACATCCCAAATCTTTTTGATGCGATCTCGTGTAAACTCATGCTATTGCCATTCCACGGACTCTGCCATACTTACTCGAATGTGACTCTATCATCTTGGCACTTATTTTTCACATCTTTAGCACACACTTATATAGCTAGTATTTAAATGTAAACCGATAACTCATCTACGTCATCAATCAGTTTAAATCAAGACAATTACGAATAGTAACTTGCATGTACAAGTTTCTACTGGAGCGAAGAGGAGCGAAGACTAGTAAGAAATCTGCTTTGTTTTTGCTCATCTTGCGTCTTTAATTATAAATATTATGCGAGTAGCATAAAACCGGCCTTCGTGGAGATCTTTGGGGAATACCTGTGCAGCAGTCGTTGTTTATCGGCTGATATGATGATGATGACAATATTGTCAACAATATGAATACGATATAGAAGCAAGGTGGGCTAAAACAAATTACCGAATAATAGAACCACCGATTGTTAGAACTTAGAACGAACATGAGAGTGACATTTAGTTTCAAGCTCTCCATCATCAACAACTACAACAGCAACGCCAAACTCTTGTGTGATTTGTCGTTTTCTGTTTATCTCCTTTCCTCTCCGCTCACCTTTGCTTGAAAACGTCCTCTAAACTTAATCAACCTTACGTTACAGCATACACACCCCACTACAGTGACTGCAGAACCTCCTGAAGACGTCAGTAGTGCGAATTAGTGTCATGATAATAAAACGAAACTCGAAATACAAGTGATTTTGCCTCTACGTAAACAGTGTACTTAACAAACTCAGTGGTGATAATGGGCCAGGACAATTAATGGACCAAGTGAAAAGTGCTCAAGTATTAAAATGATACAAAGCAAATTAATTATAAAAAATAAAATAAGTTGACAAATTAAGAAGAATACCGAACGACAATTGTATTCTTTTTGATTTGACTATATGGGTACTATATTTATAAATGTATAACGGTATGTTACTAAACATTTTATTTCCCTGTACTATTACCAAAATTATTATTTCTTTATTTAAAAGATAGATTATCTGCTAATTATGTATGTCCTATTGTTCATCGTAATCTGATAAGTGAAATTTTGATAAGTTATGTGCAATGGTTGCTGTGAAACTTCGTCAAGATAATAGTAATAATTTTAAAGAAGACAATCTGATTTTTTTTGATAGCGGATTCTGTTATTTGTAAGATTTGTTCATATTTGTATATAATGTGAGTGAATATGCAAAGACCTGTACATACATACATAGCGTAAGATTTTGTTATAAGCTAAAAATCAATGCGTTTATCACAAAGATTTAAAGCACCTCATTATGACGTAATAATAAAATTGAAAAATAACTATTTTTGGCTTTTCCGTAATAAAATAAACGAATATAGTCTTTTTATCCATTTTCATATTTTCAATATCAAGTCAATACTACTACGAGCACTAAGTCGAACCAGCTCCTTCGTTATTGTTGGGTTTACTCTTAATCTTGAAGTACAGGAATTCTGCGCTCCACATTATCACAGATACCATCGTTACACAGTTCAGGACGATAATGGGTATTTTGTAAGTGCCCGACGACTCGCGTATCCGTCCTGTAAATGTACAAATTATTTGGTTTACATAACTGTTTGTTCAGCCGGGTCAGTTTATTTATGCTAAAAGTTAAATTTCATATATGTATAAGGGGGCATATTTTCACACAAGCGACAAAAAAAGTTGCCACTTAACTCAAACTATTGAATTGCAAGTTTTATAAAATTGTCTCCGGGAGCATGGGGTAGCTTCATTATCATCATCATCATCATTATGTCAGCCGCAACACGTCCTCTGCTGGACATGAGCAGAAGGGAAGTGTAGTACTATTTCTTTATATTGTTGCTTAAGTATTAAATTAATAATGTATGCGTTTTACTCACCTAACACTGTACCTAACGTAATTATAATTATGCCATTGAAAAACATCTGAATACCAGAGGCAAATGGCAGACGTTTGAGGGGCACATAATTTGGAATGACGATATTCATGTAAACCGTCCTTACTCCCTTCGTCACCCCCAACGCCAGGGCCACGAATATCATTCCAATATATGATGTCGTAAAAAGCATAACTGCAAAGCAAATTAATTAAAATTTTAGTAAAGAATAAATCATACTACTACTTGGACAAAATAAAGACCTATTACGATAAGTTGTGGTACTTACTCGTCCTAATGAAGATAACCATTAACAAACTAACCAAATACATTACTCTCGGGGACTTATTGCACCACTCTCCGATGAAAGGAGACACAAGTCGGAATAAAGTGTCAGAAAATCCTATGACGGCCATTATGTTTGCGATGTCCGAAGTTTCAAATCGTAACATATCGTTCAAAATTATTGGGAAAAGAAGCGAAAAATTCGTCTCGACGCAGCCAGCCATTGATAAACCAATCATAATATTCAAAAATATTGGATCCTTTAAAAGAGTCAGATCGAAGAAATCGACGAACTTTTGGGCCAAAGTTTTGTTAGCATCTGGAACTTGTTTCTTATCGATAAACGCTTCTTTTTCTGGTTCAGGTTTATTGTGAAATTCATGTTCGTGAAATATATTTATCGAACTGCCCAAATTTATTTCTTGAGATTCCCACCATTTATATTTAGACTCTGAGGAGGGCAGCCTATCAGCGGCTTTAATTCGTACGTCGGAATGAGAAATGGCGTTTCTTGATCCAAGATTTAAACTGTCTGCGAGGGATTTCATTGAATGACTTTTAGTTGGCACAGCGCCATTATCTTCCGTAATTACCAGACGTGGTAGTGATTGTACGGTGCCTGAAATCATAATAAGAATAATTATATAACTGCAATGCATTTATAAGTTCCGGACGAAGGCAATTGTAATTTTTACGGATGCACGTCTCACTACATGTGGATCGTGTACGAAAATGTTGGAAATTGTTCTTACCGTTCTGTGGTAGTCCTCCATTTATGAGTTCCACTGGTTCGTCATTGTTTAAAGCCACCATTTCTTGTGGTGGTGTAACCATATACCATTTCACAGGTCTGAGTAAGAGGGCGCCTACCAGAGAGTGAAAGCAAATGGCCGCTAATGTGAGCACAGCGTATCTCCAGCCGAAGGCATACATGAGAGCACTCATGACGAGAGGCGTATAAATGGCACCCAGGCCGGTGAGAGACATGGCAAGACCGACAGCTCTGCCTCTCTTCTCTTTAAAATACGAATTGATAGCCAGTGAGAAAGCCGCCATGACTGCCGCAACGCCCATGGCTAGAATGAAAAAGAGTAGTGTTTTACGACTGTCTTCAATTGGGACACACCACGCTTTTAAGATGTATGGTCATTCAAAAACTATTTAGAGAAATAGGCTTACTGACCCGGGTATAACATTATTGTTTGGCCAAGTAATTAATGTTTTCGTCTTTGACTAATGTTGATTATTTGTAATTTAAAACATAAAAAATTAAAAGCGTTTGTTTAAATTTAATGATAAAAGGGAGCAAGCGGTAAGATAGTCACCAAAATAAACGCAGGTATTTTCAAGAATGAGCAAAGAATAGTTGTCCACTGAAATAACCTGAGAGGATGTTCCAATATCCTAGATTTATGTATATCTTAGTTAAAATACCTTTCCCTTTCCTCCTTCCCTCCCATGAGAGAACCAACAAAGAACTTCAGTGTCTAATTTGGATTGATCACAAAATAGCACTCTCTGCGTCTCCGTCGTCCTAATAAGGTAAACTTAAGAATTAATAATAACTTACAATTTATAATACTGTAAGAAAATAAGAAGATCCAAAAATTAGATGCGAACGCTGTTATTATGAGTCCAGACGAGATGAGTAGGGCTCCTACGACGGCCACTTTTCTGTACCCGAAACGCCGCAGCACCGGCCCGCTGAATAAGGACAACAGCATCCCAAACCCATGGTTCAGGGTGATGATCAGCGTTCCTTGTGTAGCTGGCAGGTTGGTTTCTGCGAACGCTTCTTGAAATACTAAGCCAAAACCGGCTATTAGCGGAAGCACCACGACCTACAACAAACCGAATGTTATAATGGGCTCTAATGTAATTTTAACATTGTTTAGATAAAGAAATGTAAGTTGTGAATCCACGCTCTAACGACACAGTAAGAGTATTATCAGTGTTTTAATAAAATGTACAGTCAGCATAATATATATCCTATCAGCCAAAGTGGCCAAATAGTTATTCACACCTATGAAATATACTACTCTGTCAAGAAAGTACCGGGAAAAGATCAATAATACACAAACTGTTTGTTAATCATCCAAATTTATTTTATCACCTTCAAAGTATGCTCCTTCAGAAACGATACACTTACGCCAACGAATAATCCAATCATCAAAACATTTTTTAAACGCTGTTTCCGGAATTGAATTCAGTTCTCGGCGCGAATTCTCCTTTATGTCTTCTACCGATTGAAAACGGGTGCCACGAAGTGGTAATTTGAGTTTAGGAAAAAGAAAGAAGTCGGCAGGAGCCATATCTGGTGAATATGGTGGTTGCTCGATGGTATTTGTTGAGTGTTTGGTCAAAAATTCTTTCACAATGATGGCCTTGTGCGAAGGCGCATTATCGTGGTGCAAAATCCAAGAATTTTCATTCCACAAATCTGGCCTTTTTCGTCGAATTTGCTCTCTTAAATGCCGCATAACGCTCAAATAATATTCTTTATTTACCGTTTGACCTTCCGGCAAGAATTCCGAGTGCACAACACCGCGATAGTCAAAGAAAACAGTCAACATGACTTTGACTTTTGATCGACTTTGGCGTGGTTTCTTCGGTTTCGGTTCAGTTGGAAGGCGCCACTCCGAAGCTTGTTGACTAGTTTGCATGTCAAACTCGTAAACCCACGTCTCGTCACCAGTAACAATGCGTTTCATGAATGTTGGGTCGGAATTGACTCGTTCTAGCATGTCCTCAGCGACTCTCATGCGATTGAGTTTTTGGAGAAAATTCAGGTCTTTTGGGACTAGCCGAGCGGTAACATGTTTCATACCCAAATGATTAGTTAAAATAGTACGGATCGACTCGTGAGATACAGAAAGTTCGGCGGCTATCTCTCTCAAAGTTGAATGAGGATTTTCAGTCACTATTTCCTTCACTTTTGCGATGTTAACTTCAGTTGCAGACGTTGATGGCCTACCAGAGCGAGGCAAATCTTCCATCACATCTCGACCGCTTTTGAACGCTTTGTACCACTCATAAACACGTGTTTTTGATAAAGTCGAATCACCGTAAGCCTTCTGTAACATTTTCAGTGACTCCGAACACGAAATTCCATTGGCGATGCAAAATTTAAGACAAACTCTTTGTTCAATGTTTTTGTCCATTATGAAATTCGCAATACACACTAGATATGATATAACTAAAAACAGCACTGTATTTAATATAAATAACAGATGCAACTCAAACTCCGCGCCAAAATAGAAAACAGTTGTGCCAATCTAACAACAACAAAAAAAACAAAAATTTGAATTTGGAACCATAAACAAATCATCCATTCTCGATACTTTGTTGACTGAATGTATGGTGTTACGAATTATTTGGTCACTTTGGCTGTTACGATATATTTGATGCCTGTGCCTATCACATACCATAACTAATTAAACAGACACTTAAATTAAGGGGAATCTCAAAAAATTTTCTTGAGTATATTCGGTTGCGACAGTTATCGTTAAATTCCTAACCTTACGGCCCTGCTACGTAATTCAGGGTTTATTTAACAGTACAAGCTGGCCCCCTAGCATGCAAGCACGAGATAAAATTTAACAGGTGTTAGGCAAATGAATACATCTATTCCATATTCTAACGTAAGACTTAACGCTTAAGGTTTAAAATAAAAATGTTCCGTCTTGATAAAATCGCTATAAAAATATGAAAATCGCAATAGTCGCTTAGTGAGTTAGCTGTGGTTACCTATAATTAGATAAGCATCTAACACATCACTAGCATAAGTTATTTTATATTGTATTGATGTATTATCTGTTGATAATCCTTAAATAAATAAATAGTAATAAAAGGTAATAAAAGTCAAGACGAGACACTTTTATTTTACACCTTAAGCGTTAAGTCTTACGTTAGAATATGGAATAATAGATGTAATCATTTCCCTAGCACCTGTCAAATTTTACCTCGTCCATGCATCTTAAGCCCGCTAAATCTTTATCTATCTAATTACGAATTACGAAATCATCAAAGCACCTGAAATTTGTAGCGATAGAAAAAACATTTAAAATTCAATATCCGTCACAGGAAAATGCAGAGAAAGACAAGCAATTACTTGTGTAATTCAGATTTCCAAGTGTACGAGTACCTAACTAAGCAAATCACATATTCCGTATAATTTGGAACGGCTTAGTTTTCATAGTGGCAACATCAAAAATAGCTGTTTTGTCTAGAGTATTTGGTTGGTTAACAAAGAAATTTTAGATAACATTGATAAATTGATTTGTAAGCTACCGAAATGATAATAATGACCAACTTACATTATTCAGAGCATATGCAAAAGTGACGACCCAACCGTAACCTCCGTCAGGCGGCACTTTGTTCACTTTGTCTCCCGACATTATAATTTAGTTCGTGTCTTTTGTATCACATCTCCTTAGAACAGTTATATTACTTCACAAATGAAATGAATCGTTCTTATCAGGCAATGTATATTCCGGTTTACTATCAAATAACTTATATCACACATGTTTTCATTGCACTCGTGGTTATTAACTCGCTGTTGATTTCCCGCTAAGTATGATTCTGTCACTCTTTAGATTTTATCAACTCCGATTAATCAAGAGCTCTGCTTCCCGCGCGCAAAAGTTATTAAATGAGGTATTTGTAGACACTTGTTATCGGTCTGACTTTAGTAATGTGTTCGTTATCAATAACGAGGTTTAGTGTATTTGTTCGTGCGTTTATTCACCTACTTCTACACAATATATTAATTAGATGGAAAGAAATTGTGGTGGCTGAGTCGATGCGGGAACTGACCTAAATGACAGTGCAAAGTGTCAGATTCATTTGAATGTTTTACATGAATGCTTATGACACTTAGGTTTGTATGTATGTGAATTAGTTATATGAGTTTTACCATGTAATGTATATCATCACTATCACTACTTAAGTACTATCATTATCAATATCACTACATTTTAGAGCAAACATCTCTGATGGCGATAAACTTCTGAACCGAGTCTGATGTAGTTATTACTATCATACATGTATACATTGACCATATGGTCAAACAAATTACATTATGTTATGAGTATCGACGCAAGAGTTTCGCCTGATAACAAAAGCATGTAGCTCGTAACAACACATTAAATTGCAATTATCTATTAACGAGCAAGCATTAATCCGAATTTTATTTTAATATTTCCGATAAGACAGTCACGCAGGGCATTAGCTTCATAATCATGAATAATCACACTTGAATTGGGTAGTAGGTAAGATATAGTCATTTATCTAATAATACATATAGGGCACCTTATGGAACCTGTTGGTGAATAGCGAGACCACGGGCCTGAGTGCTCTTGAGGCTTTCCTCAATTCCCTTCGCCTTCCCCTATTTCTCATTCCCTTCGCTTGCCTTCGCCAGCCGGTTGGAGTACTTGGAGTGGAGTCGAGAGAGCTACCTTTATTCGGAGGGCGGATGAGTTACGAGTGGAAACCATAAGGTCACTTAAAGTCTAGAAACACCTCTTTACCCTTAGCCTCTACGAAAATGTTGTGTTGTCCCCCATGCATACTATTTTGGGGAGTCCATTGAAATGGAAAGACACTGCCTGCCATTTTAACTTAGTTATTAACATTGGCCAGGCAGACCATCCATAGTCTGGTTCACCAATAGTTATCATTTATTTCCTGAAGTCCCGTTACTTATGATCCCACCCTTCTAAACTCTGCACTAAACATGACTAAACGGTGATTGTCTGTGGAAGCCACTTCTACTGTATACGTGACAATCGCCGGTTGGTGTCGTGAGTTTCTGACGTGTGACGTGACGTGACGTGACGTGATTGTCGCGGCTGGGGTTTACTGACATGCACGCGAGAGAATACCTACGCAAGCAGACCCGCTTGTATAGAACATGTGCGCAGATGGGACACCAAAAATGGATAGCTTGTGGCTTAGCATACTGCTGGAATAATCAGCTAGCTGATCTTTAATGACAGAGCTGTGGTTCCTAATGGACGACACTTGACAGCTTATGGTAACTTGAAAAAAAATTACATTGAAAAACGTGTGTCCTCTCTTGTCTGATTAATCAAGGATAAACCGAATATATTGATAAGATAATCTGCGGTCATTGATTAAAGTTATAATTGTGTCTACTTAGAATATAATCCCGTACGTACAGAAATGTATGTCGGAATATAGAGAAAAATACAAACTAGACTCATTCATATTGTTAAGTGTAAATATATTTTTGAGCACCTTTATGCTTTATAAAATATTTAATAAGAACTAAATATAACTGTATACCTATATAAGTAAAGGTCATAAAAAAATTATAAATGAGTAAGTACTTATTACTCATAGGAAACCTGGAAAAACTTGATCTCCAAAGAAAAGTCATATTAAGGCGGATTGACTAAAAAGTATTATTTTCAGAAAAGCTGGTTTCTAAATTAGGCACTTAAACTAATTTTCGAGATTATTATCTTTTTGACTGTTTTCAACGATTTTTAATAAGTATAGATTTTTTTTTATTTGTTTTTGCTAAAAGTAATGGAATGATACGGATTATGAGATGTTTGTTGACGCGCTGTGTAAAGCATACCTACACCCTGAACTAAAAATGTGTGAGTATTCAACATAGTTTTAGTTTTAAACCTTTTTGCTGTTTATGTATTGACAGGCGTTTTTATTTTCCTATTACATTTGAATTATTCACGCAATTAGTAAACGTTTAACGCTTGTTTCGTGTGAAATATATTTCGTAATATTTTATTACAATGTATTTTACGGAATAAACGTGTTTATATTTTTTGTTATTAATATAACGCTATAAGCTACACGTTTCACTTTCCACAGCCTATAAATTATTTAATGGTTCCAAAGTCCACAGTTTCCACATCATTTTCTATTTGAATGAATAATAACCTAACAAGAATACGAGAAAACCAATTCTTCTCAACGTTCCCAATCAAAAATTTACTAAACACAAAAACACTTCACTGGTTTAGTCAGAACACTACATAAGAGGATCACTTATTTTGATAACATGGTGTAAAACTGTGAGTCAGCGCGAAAGAAGCGTGTGCGCACAAACTCGGTGGACCCCTAACACTGAGTCTGGCGACTAATCGGCTTCATTGATTAAGAGTGCCGGTACTAGCCGCCGCCATTCACGAACTTTACGGCACGTAATCGTAGTACAAAAGGGCACTATGGTGCAACGTAACCGTATTGTTCTTTTGCAGATGTTTCTCGTTTATAATTTTTATATAAGCAAAGGGATAGGTTCATTTAAACAATATCTGTTGGTTTCTTTACAAAATGTAATATAGTAGCAGTGACAAAATAACGGCTATTATTCGATGTCGTATAATTTACGTGATTGGTATCTGTATCGTTCTGTCTGGTCTTAATTTAGTTTTGGTTAAAAAAGTAAGAAAGAAATAACCATATCTAATAGAGAAACAATATGCCTTTATATTTCAAGAAAGACCGTTTATAATCAAAGTGTTTTCTTTTAAAAACATAATATTCAAAATTAGAAGTTGAAGTGCCATAAAGGAATTTAAAATACACGGTGTTGACTTCAAGATCCAGAATGGGAAACTCCCTGACTGTCCAGCAACTGCCAGACATAAGGAGTGAATTTACACAAATAATACAGCACTATAAAATTAACTATTTATTAAGATTTATAAATAAAAAAAATCTTGTAAAATACTATAGAAGGTACCTTAGAGATGTAATTTGAAACTAAGGATTGATAGGGCTGGTGAATCTTATCAGGTATGTGAACCCTTTTTATTAACATTTTAAATCTCCTGCTGGACGACACAATTTTCCTAGATTAAGTTGTGGATTAAGTACTATTATACCTTAAATGAACCTACAACATAGCATTAGCAGTAAAAAACAATATTAATTTTACCACTTCGATCTGTCAGTAATGTCAGTATGACCTACCCTACGAGTATCACCCTCAGAGCAAAAGTCATTAACTTTACGACACCTGTATAAACTCAGGCTTTAAAAATAACGTTGGTTTGCTTCTGTTGCCGTGCTCTGATGTATTTCTCAAGACCCCAAGAGAGGGCTGTGAGCCACGTGAAGATGTTCAAGCAGTGCAGCGTTACAGCTGTTGACGCGTTGTCTTTTATCCAACCTGTATGTGACCAATTATATAATAAGTATATCTCTTTTAATTATAAGCAGTGTAAGGGCCGTATATTGATACGGCCATTTACCATTTAATTAATTCCAGTTTATTGAAACTGGAATTAATTAAATGGTAACCATCCACCTGAAACACTCATTTTGAATGTTCGGATGCACCGTCCCTTTCACTCGTCAGTTGTGATTAAATCGTGAGAAAGGGAAGGAGCTACCGTAACTTCGGACTTCGATTTTTTAAGTTGCTCTCCTGATCTTGGCTGACAAATCCGTCTCAAGATACGTCAAAAATCTATGACTTGATGTACTTACTTTGGCGTAACTTGAAACGGGCATCTCAGCGAAGAGGGCCGGCTGACCGAGACTCTAGTGGCGCCCTCATTACTATTTTTGTGTTTTCTAAAAAAAATGAAGCATTTCCCCAAAATCAAAATGGCATAACTTCTTTGTGTACCCAATTAATATGTAGTCAGGTACGGAAAAACTACCTGAACTCTATTCTATCGTTGAAGGCGTAATAAATAGGTAGCATGTTTAGGTATTTTTATGTCTGAATATATTCGATGGCCACTGTGTGTGTGTACGATACGAGTCTGTATGTGATGATGATGATGATGATGATGATGATGATGCCTTTCCGGCCGGTTTCGACCATGGCGACTACCTCAACTCCGTAAAGTATGTCGATTGTGTGCTCGCATGTGACTTACGTAGCCTATCTTATTTGAGAACGTTCTCCCACAAAGTGAGCATACGAGCACACCATCAACGTAGTGGTAATTGATCGCCACAGGTATTCGGGCTTTCAAAAAATCCCTTTCAAAAACTACATATTTTCACTTCGACAGTGCATAAGTTGTTTGGATGACCACTTTTCCTACGGAATGTGCATCTTATTGTTTATGGATACACTTCTATCTTTAAAATCCACCACACGCGCTTTCATTATATACCTACATATTGATATCTTATCCCAGAATATCGGACCAGTCGCGAGCAAAAGTACGTAAATCAACGGCTCATGTCAACAACCTACATAAAGTGGCAATTCTTTGTTGTCTAGTGAATTGAAGAAAATATAATTTAGTTTTTAGATGCCAGACTTGTAATGTTTTATTTCGCTATTTTATTTTATTTTAAATCCTCAATACCTACATCATAAACATTGCAATCTGAGAAATAAATCTCATTGCTTCATATTAGCTAAGTAGCTTCATATTTTTAATAAAGAAATCTCATTGCTGTGCGTGAATCACTTACGACTTAGGAGTTCCGGGGGTCATTTCTGGTCTTCATCATCGGTTCCTCTTCACCAAAAAGTGCTTTTAAAATGGAAATTCTTAAGGTCTTACAGGAAATACTAAAATCGCTGTATGTGTGGCTATAACTTTTCAGGACTTCCCTCGATTTCTCTAGGATCCCATTATCAAATTCCTAACCTGATGAAAATGGGACCAATTTAAAAGTATATCCTTTCAAATAAAAAAATAATTTTCCAAATCGGTTCATCAATGACGGAGTTCTGAGGTAACAAACATTTAAAAAAATCAACCGAATTGAGAACTTCCTCCTTTTTTGAAGTCGGTTAAAAATGGAAACGTGTCGGCATCAACCATTGATCTTGGAAATCGGTTACCTACAGGTACCTACCGTGGGAAACGCAGTGCATAATTTGATTGGTTATATTTAAAAACTTTTTCATGTCTCATACTCTGAAAGTAGGCCATTGTTTATCTTAGAAGCGGGTTGAAAGTGATGCATGTCAATCAGAATGGGAAAAAAATCATTTGAAAAAAGAACTAGGTCTATGGACTCCTGTGCAGTAGCAGGAGCCTTTCTGTAGTAGTTAAGATTATTAAAAAAAAAACTAAGCCTGTCTAGTCTAATCTTCTTTTTTCAAGAAAAATCCTTATAAAATGAATAACTAGAATTCAAAAACCTTTATGAAACAAGGCGGGGGCACCTGCAGAAGTTCTCAAATTGTCGGAATATTTTTTATAAATTATATTTGTATGATTTCCTTATAACCGGAATGAAAAATAGAGTGTTTAACTTGGGAGAAAATCACCATTTAGTTCACACTCGAAATATTGGCGCTCTTGCTTTGCTGGAGCGCCATAATATCTCGTGTGAAATAGGTGCCTTGATTAACAATCTACTATTGTGTACTTACTTGGTAAAGGTATTGCAGGCGCAGGCGGGGACAAGCAAATAATTGGAAAATATATTTTGTTATTACATATTTTCACTTAATTTTGGACTATTTGCTTGGGCGCCTACCTTTTCCAACATTTAAGTTATACAGGGTGTTACAAAATACCCGTAAAGCAGAAAGGGGGTTAAATGGTGCCTTGTAAAGAGTCCATTGACAATGTATGAAAACCTTAGCATGACTTTATGAGATGACAGCTTATTGCATTATTTTTGGCTTTGTTTTTTTACGGGTTATTTTGTAACACGTTGTATACTTTAGACATAGGGCTTGTTTTTAGCTTTTCAGTTGATATTTTTTAAAGTACCTAGTCGGGTTTTTGATTTTTTTTATTAATTTACTCAGTATTTCTTTATTGGTACACGTAGGTTATGTACTTAAGTTATGTTAGAATGGATACCGAAAAAGCAAAAAATGGCGACATCAAAATTGATCATGTATAACGTCGCTTGGATGAAGTTGTATCCTATTTCCTACTAATATTATAAATAAATATTTAAGTTTGTATGGATGTTTGGATTTGGATGAAATTCGGCATACATATACCTAGTCCTTCCTGGATGAGTGCCCGCGGGAAACGCGAGAAATTAGTAATAACGTGGGCAAAAACTAGTAATAACGTTTTAATTTACCAACAACTGGTCCCAAAGTGAGATAGACAATGCCAGCAGTGATCAGCTGGATCCCGGTAGCCCCCGGAAGCTTGTGAAGGGGCACGTGGGTGGGGATCACCAGAGCCATGAACACGGTCCTCAGGCCCTTGCCGAAGCCGATGATCAGCGCCACAACCAGCACCACGGAGTAGGTCTGGGAGTACGCCAGAACTGCAGCAAAAAACATATTTTTCATTTAAATCTTTGTCATACGAATTGCATACAGTTGACGGGTAATTTTTAATGATGTTCAGCTAATGTAATTCCGGTGATTAATATAAAAGTAACGTTGACTTAGTTGTATAGTGGCACGTAAATCTATTTAATTGATTTAGGTTTATGCAAGACGCGATACCCGGTGGATCCGAATTAAAACTTATTTTCGTTAAATCCTACTTATCAAACGAGAAACATTTATATATATACTATATATACTCACATTTTCGAAAATGGCTTTAACGATTTCGATGCAATTTGCATTATAGCGGTTTACGGGGGCGAAAAATCGATCAAGCTAGATCTCATATCTGGGACAATTCGTTTTCGTAATGTCGATGCAGCCGCCGCCGTCTGCCTACTACGCCAAGATTGCGGGTTCGAACACCAGCTATAGAACGTTTTTATCGTGTTTTTTTTTTTGGGTAAATCTTTTGTTATTGTTTTTTTGCTTTTGTATAGAAATCGATGAAAATTCGGTTTCGATCCGAACGACGACGCTCAGTTTCCTACGTATTCTAATAAACTGAGAAATAGTTTGATTTTTAAATCAAAACAATGTTGGCAAAAGTGAGTTAGTAAAATTCTCAGAACATTGTGTCTTAAAGCATTTACGAGGAAATATGTCTCATTGTAAATGTATTGTTGTATCAACAAATAGTGCGTTAACATTTAAAGCGATAGCTACTTGAAAAGTCTGCTTTACCGATACTGGATAATAATTATTGACATTTCTCGCTCAAGGTCAGCTATTAATAGTAGTCATAATAGTCATAATATAAACGTGTAATCTGTTTTTGTCTGAGGGAATTGAACTTGAAACAAAATATGTAATTCAATAATACTATCTGCATTCGGACACTTACCAACTCTTCCCATGGCCATGGAAATGACTCCAAATAAGAAAAACGTATTGTTGTCCCATCCAATCTTGCCTGCCACGAACGGGATACAGAACCTGATGCAAATATCCACGCCAGCAAGCAATGACATGAAAAAAGCCACTTCCGATTTACTCATACCATAATCACCGAGAATAAATGGCGTCAAAATAGAAAAATTAAGCTCATTGAAACTAGCCAGTGTAATACCCAGCATCAAATTAACGAAAGTAAAATCTTTAAGTAAGTCTAGATCAAAAAATATAGCAACTTTCTCGCAAAAGGTTAACTGTTCTTCTTCATTATCATCATCATCATCATCGTTTTTTTTCCTTTCATCGAATACGTCATCTTCCAACTGGCCATTTATTAACAATTTAAACTTATCTGCTTGATCATTTACTTCATTTTCTTTTAAGTATTGCTCCAATTTCAATGACGCCTGTTTTAATACTTCACTTTCGTAATTAAAATTATTGGATTTCCTTCTGTGCCTTGTACGATACGATTGATTGCTAACGTTATCCTTTAAATATTTCCTTTCATCGTTATCGTCACGATTTTTAAATGATATATTACTATGATTATTCTTATTATATGTCTCACCATATTGGCCTTCCATTTTGAAGGATTTCGTACTTTTACTTCCAGCTAAATGTTTTTCCACTTTATCAGCAATCAACTTTGCTTTCTCTGGGTCAATATTTTCTACGGCAGTTTTCTCTTCAGCTTTTAAGTCTTGGGGTGCTTTAAGCGTCGGGCAGTCTTCTATTTCAGATTCTGGAATCTGAGCTTTTAAAGTAACAGACGTTTTTCTTTTAGGTTTAAAATTATCTCTCTCTTGAGCTAGAGCCCCTAGATTTGCAGCTGAGTTCTTTTTGGATTCATTGAGATATAATGTGGAGGATTTACGGGACCGATTATCCGCGAGATTAGACATAGACGGTTTTTTAGAGTTCAAGCGGGAGGTTTTGGCTGAGCCGTCTCTTGAAGACAAACGGCTTTTCGATTGCCTGGACTGACTAAAGTAGCCATCGTTAGCTCGAAGCATCATCGGTACACCCGGGTCGGTTATTTCATAACCTGGATTAACTGGGTCATCTTCATTGTAAATATACTGACTAGAAAATGCACTTAGGTTCTTAAACTTAGATAATTGACTAAAGTAGCCACTTTCCTTGTCCTTCTTTTCATCTTCATTAGAAGTTATTAACTTTTCTTCGTCTTGTTTTTTAGGATTAACAGATTTGGAATGCCACTCAACGGGTTGCAGTAGCAGTGCGCAAGCTATGGCATGTAAGGAGAATCCAGTTATGATTAATATACATCCGTTTTCCCCATAAAGAGCGATTAGGCCAGTAATGATGTGCGGCCATAGCATGGGTCCGAGGCCTGTGGTCGTCCAAGACAAGCCGGTGGCTAGCCGTCTCCTATCCTTCCAATATATATTTAAGGCTAAGGCGTTTGCAGAACTGCTAATTCCATACCCTGCACCTGAAACATTAAAAATTGTCCCATTGGTACCGCAGTTTTTAGGGTTTCGTACCAAAATGGTAAAAAGGAACCCTTATGGTGAGACTTCGCTGTTTGTCTATCCGTCCATCTGTCTGTATGTCACAGCAGTTTGTCTCAGCAACTACAGATGCTATCAACTTGAAATTTGGCATAAGTAGTTGTACAAAAAAATATATATTTTTTGTACTATACAGTTAGTACCGCAACAACAATCCCTATTATAACATCTTAGGCACACTAAGCCGTGGTAGCCTAATGGTTTGACCTGCCGACTCTTAAGCAGAGGGTCGTGGGTTCGAACCCGGGCTCGCACCTCGTAAGTTTTTTGGAAATTATGTGCGAAATATAATTTGTAAATTTACCATGAGCTTTTCGGTGAAGGAAAACATCGTGAGGAAACCTGCACACACCTGCAAAGCAATTTGACGGTGTGTGCGAAGTTCCCAATCCGCACTGGGCCCGCGTGGGAACTATAGCCCGAACCCTCTCATTGTGAGTGGAGGCCTGTGCCCAGCAGTGGGACGTATATAGGCTGGATTATTAGGCACACTAAAAGCAATTCATCCGCGGCTTGGTAGGTACCTACCTAATTGAAATGTTTAACAAGATGCTTGAGAAAATTATGTCACTGACGAATTGATACCTAAGAAATGTATGTACGTTTTTAGTTCACTGGTATGCCTAGCTAGAGGTGAAAACTAAAAGGAGTCTCTAAGTCTAAGATCAGGAAGTTGTATATGAAGTGCCATTATCATTTCTACATCTACTACAATTTTTAGGTCTCTGATCGAATTGTGTTTTACTTCCATTAGGTATGAGTAAAACCTTTAATTGCAGTGTATTAACCGCGGATACAGATTACGATAAGTGATGGATATGAGGTATCTTTGTTAAGGATTATGTACAGTCGAGTTCATAAATATATGTACACTTTAGTACCTTCTCACTTTAATCGCTGTGACAATTTCATATGGCAGTTTAAACATGACATTAAATGGACAAGGTACTAAAGTGTACACATATTTATGAACTCGACTGTACTATGACGCTAATACTAAGTCTACTAGGGCGTAGTCACAATAAACAATCATGTATGTAGGCGATAATTCGCTGAACACTCGAATCAGCCTGGAAGCTATAACATCATAACGTAACACATAAAACACGAATGAAGTCAATAAGTAGGTACACATTCATATTTATATGTAAGTATTTGTTCATATGTCGTGTTGATTATTCGTTCTTATTATTATGTTTGTACTAGAGAAAGAGGATCAATCATTAAAAAGATGACCGTTTAGATTTACAAAATGATCATTTAAATACATGCCAATATTAATCTTACATCTCTTACGTTTGACATACATACCGAATGAAAGAGATGCAACGTAACTATTTGACAAATAACAGTCAAGTGAAGTGCCATCTTAACTTACTTGTAGATATTTTTAGATTTTAACCTTTTAACCGATATTGACGGCTATAGCCGTCATGGTTGAAGCGTAAAATAGACGTAAGTGTATTTGAGGAAGGTTGAAATTAGCTATGGTGTAGTGTCTTACATATCAGACTACGGCGGTTAAAAGGTTAACAAGTAGGTATATCCGATAGCTCCGTACCTATTCATTGATTAGACTAGACATGGTATGCAGTCCGCGTGCGTTCTAGAACGCCATAATATTTGCAAACCGTAACAAAAACGAAGATATCCTTACTAATATTATAAATGCGAAAGTTTGTGTATGTGTGTTAGTTTGTTAGGTACTCTTTCACGCTGCAACGGCTGGACGGATTTGGATGAGATTTGGAATGGAGATAACTTCCTCGATTAACACATAGGCTACTTTTCATCCCGGAAAATTTAAAAGTCCCCGAGAAGCAGCGATAAACGTCTTCTACGCGGACAGAGTCGCGGGCAGAAGCTAGTAGTATAATAAATTCAATGATTAATGATAAACTTACCATACAATATTGAAAATGACAAGAGGTACGTAATGAAGTTGTAGGAAAACGTGCAGGAGATCAACGCTACGAACACCACTACCGCCCCAGTGAGGGACACTTGACGGTAAGTGAAGGTTTTGAACACTGGGCCGTTGGCTAACCCTGAAAACAAGATAAAACAATAAGAAACAATCACGAATCACCCTTAAACCACAAACAGACGCCAACTAGCTACTGGTAGTGACTATTTATTATTGACAATTATATAACTAAGTAAGCAACTGTTAAGTATTTTATGACGTAAGAGAGTGAACATTTGTAGACGAGATTAGTTAAAATTAAGTACAAATGTTGTAGTCTAGTCCTAGAGCTAAGTATTTGAGACTAGGTGAATGTGGAATAAAATCGTCACCTGATAATTATTTTTTAATAGGTAGGTGTGTTAACCCCTTAGTAACAGCACATGATTTATGTCGCGGTCACTAATCTTATGTTTCTATTAGGTACCTAATATAGTGAGACGGCGCTGTTTATGTGAACGGCACTTTAATTGTTTTAATCGTTAAAACATTTAATGCTTCGTATGTTATTAATACTTATTAAGAAACTATTAGATATAAATCAGCCGTCGGGTGATTTTTACACACACACATGCATATAGTTCAATGCCACACTGCCATCTGTCTGCTAATTAGTGCTGCACAAAATTTGATTTGCAGTCAGTAAAACACGTTTTTTGCAAGTGTTTTTGTGTTTTCTGTAACTTAAAATCTACCTAACTGGAATAGGAGCAGCGCAGAAAAAGCTTAGCGTTGTTTGACAAGTTTGCAGCAGCCGAGCTCCTCCTTCAAAGATTCCAGAAACTTCTGAGAAATTTGAGGTTATAAAAAATGGAATACTCAATGTGCCAGTATGGTATCAGGGACCATGCGAGGGCGTCACGCACCGACGCATGAGTTCAGCGCCGAGTGTATATTAATGATGGTGGTAGTTTCCGAACTGGTGATGCCCAAGCTGGCGAACTTGTCCCGGAAGAGGAGGCCAAACTGCTGCAGCATCGGCAGCGCTGCCAGCTGGGGATAAATGATCATGATTATAAGGCAGTGGCAGGTTCAAGGCAAACCCCCAAAACCAAAAGATTGTTCAACAGTGGACACCAAGTTTAGGTAGCCCTCAGTGCATCCCTTTCTTACTTATTTAATATTCGGCGGCTTATAATTACTTTTGCAACTCAACAGAAAACGTGAGGGAGAGAAGTTGATTCTCAGTACTACTGTTAATTCATTGTACCCAACTGATAAAGTCCTTCCTTATATTACGCATACGTATCATGTTGTTCTTGAGTATTTTCCGATCATTACCGTACACGTGGTAGGTAACACGGAGTTCAACTATTAATAAGGGTTAGGTTCAAAAAGTTGGACCCAGTTAGCAAATAGGCGTAATTAACCATACAACTAAGGCGAAATAAAATCCGTTATGCGATGAAAAGTATCCTTACAATTGTACCTATGTGCGAAGAATCGCACAACGGAAATTTTCATAGAAAATGTAATTACGTGAGTTATAATTTCTAAAACTGATATTTTATAACACATTTTGGGCCCCATTATGGCGTTTCTTTTTTTGCCACAAGTTTGTGCTAAATTCATTGGCCATAACGCTTTTGTCATAATGTTTAGTACCCATAATTTTCAATTGCCTTAATACATTCTAGTCATAATTTCAGTTGCTACTTTGTTTCAATTCTAAACGTTAGTAAGACGACAAGCGTAGCGGGGAGACATGTTAGGTTGAACTGCCTATTTACGACTTGCTAGCATTGTAACAGGATTTGGCAGGATAGAAATTTCCATAATGCAAACGTTATGGAAAAAATTAGATAGATATTATTAGATTACATATTAGCCATTGAGAAGTTCCTCCTTCTTTTGTCTTTATCATAATATTATCAGCTTTAAGTAATTGTTGAAATCACTTGAGTTCTGAAGTCACCCCGTTTTAATTTAGTAAACAAGGCCTATTTAGATTTATTATTTAGTGGTCTTAAATTTTTGTACTGTGTGTATTTCTGCTTATAGTTCTGTTGGCCGCATCCCCAATTATTGTTCTCCTTCAGAAGATGTGCAGTGGCCAACCAAACACATAAATATTATACTTATTTATCTTTAACCAGCCCTGCAGTTTCGCTTTATAATGTCCGATTGGCTAATTAGCTAGTTTAAAAGATCACGTTATGTTTTTTGCTCTAGGTACTGGACTACGCAAAAGAGGTTAATGGTTAATTTTATAAAGGCCAGACAGACGTAAGGGAAAGATACATTCTCTACAACTGAGTTGATTTTCATTTTTTTACTTCACCAAAAATAGAGCGTACCACAAAGAACAGCGGTTAATGTTCATTTGGCTTATTTATAAAATTCCTGCATATTTTTCTGACGTGTAATTGGATAGTTAATAAGATTTACACCAATGCAAGGCTACTTAACAAATCATAATCGATGAATTAGTTTATAACGCTGACACTACACTAGGTTTCGTTCCTCACCGAAACTAATTTAAACTTACATTTGAAAATCCCGCAGCAATAATGATCATCCACCCCCACCCACCATCCGGGGGGATAAATTCACCTTCCTTTTTCACTTTAGATTTCATCTCTTTCGGTTTTGCCATTCTTGTCATTCACGGTAAAACATTTAAGTAAGTAATATTAATTTACTAGATGTAATAATTTCGACACAGTGCTGTCCAGACTTTGATACGTTACGAACAAAACTGATAACTTTTTATTGCTGTAGCAGCTCATAAAGAACGTGGATACAGGCGCGGCACCACATATATACTCGTATATTGCTGTGCAGTACAGAAGCACATAACTAGCGAGCATGTGATGTGGACAACGTAAGGGCCCGACGATTACTTCTTACAGAACAATCATCGCTTTTATCCTGCACGAACGGTTACTTGGCATCGCGTATGTAATAATATGTCATTAGTTCTTAATCAGACTATTTCGCCGAGACTACACACTTAAATGAAATAATTGTTGTAAAATAAGTTCCGGATCGAACTGCATACATGGCCAACTTGAACTGAGACGTCTTTGTTTACAAAAAAATGATAACATGAATTCTGAAACGAATGGGTTATCAGTAAGTTACATGAATTATCTAAAGGAGGCAACAGCACTACACGAAGTGCTAGAGTGCTAAGGAGTGTGAGTATGACCACAGTATGACCGACTTTACAGAATGACACAAAGGAATCATTATGATACTAAAAATATTTACCTAAGCCTGGGATTCGACAGTGTCCAACGTAACAAAAGTGGTCAACGAACATTGAAATTTGACAGGTGAGGGTTTGCGGCGATTCTAAAGCTAATTTAGATTACTGCGCCTAGATAAGTTGCATTCTGCTAACGAAAATCACCGCAGAAATGAAAGAATTGACGTTAGCTGTCGTGCGTCCGCCTGTATCAATTTCATACATTTTGACAGAATTCCGCAGTTGTTAGGTTTAGCTCTAGAGGTGATCAGTTGCCATGGATGCTCTCCTTAATTCTTCTAGACTTTCGAGAGTGAAAAACAACTATGGAATAGCAGGCGCGTTGTCTACGATTAAATAGCAGGCGTTTCGTGATGATGAGGAAGGTGCTTTTATACGGGCCATATGTTTCTGCTTTTTAGAGCTTGCACTGTAAGCATTTTGTTCTAACAAACGTACTCGTTGGTAGAAGAGCAACACAGCTTAGTATTGGTTCAGTCTATAAATTGCTAAGAAGCTTTAGTTTTTGGGCTTAGGTTTTGGACTAGCCACGTTGTTTGGCCAAAAACGAATGTCTGAAGAGCGTGGCGTTTGCGGGAGGGGTTCAGTTGGTTTGTTGTGAATTCTCCATTACCAAACTAAACTTGTTCTCCGGAGTAACAACAAATGTTCAAAATCCGGGTTCAAGTTCTGCTGGTTTTATCCTCGGCGAAGTCATGCATGTTTTAATTGTAACGTTAGAAAAAAATATAATTATTTATCAATAAATACCGAGTAATCGGCGGGTAACGCCTCTGCATCAGCCAGAGGCGACGTGATGTCTAATACTCATTGAATTATAAATAATAATGAGGTCATGAGTTATCAGTAATCACAATGTGTGTCGACGCCGACGGGCCCAGCCATGTACAGTCACCAGCAATATTATCCAAAATTGGGCTCAAAAATACACACGTCTATATTAGTAGAGACATAAGAGCTTGCCAGATATTTTTGAGCGCAATTTTGTATAATATACTACTCTGTCAAGAAAGTACCGGGAAAAGATCAATAATACACAAACTGTTTGTTAATCATCCAAATTTATTTTATCACCTTCAAAGTATGCTCCTTCAGAAACGATACACTTACGCCAACGAATAATCCAATCATCAAAACATTTTTTAAACGCTGTTTCCGGAATTGAATTCAGTTCTCGGCGCGAATTCTCCTTTATGTCTTCTACCGATTGAAAACGGGTGCCACGAAGCGCCACTCCGAAGCTTGTTGACTAGTTTGCATGTCAAACTCGTAAACCCACGTCTCGTCACCAGTAACAATGCGTTTCATGAATGTTGGGTCGGAATTGACTCGTTCTAGCATGTCCTCAGCGACTCTCATGCGATTGAGTTTTTGGAGAAAATTCAGGTCTTTTGGGACTAGCCGAGCGGTAACATGTTTCATACCCAAATGATTAGTTAAAATAGTACGGATCGACTCGTGAGATACAGAAAGTTCGGCGGCTATCTCTCTCAAAGTTGAATGAGGATTTTCAGTCACTATTTCCTTCACTTTTGCGATGTTAACTTCAGTTGCAGACGTTGATGGCCTACCAGAGCGAGGCAAATCTTCCATCACATCTCGACCGCTTTTGAACGCTTTGTACCACTCATAAACACGTGTTTTTGATAAAGTCGAATCACCGTAAGCCTTCTGTAACATTTTCAGTGACTCCGAACACGAAATTCCATTGGCGATGCAAAATTTAAGACAAACTCTTTGTTCAATGTTTTTGTCCATTATGAAATTCGCAATACACACTAGATATGATATAACTAAAAACAGCACTGTATTTAATATAAATAACAGATGCAACTCAAACTCCGCGCCAAAATAGAAAACAGTTGTGCCAATCTAACAACAACAAAAAAAACAAAAATTTGAATTTGGAACCATAAACAAATCATCCATTCCCGATACTTTGTTGACTGAATGTAAATGATTGCTGGTGACGATGATGATATGACCATAACTTTAGTTAGGTACGTCAAAACAGTAACATACTTAGTATAGTGGGTTCAATACGAAACTGTGATTACTAAATTAGGATGTTAATGTGTGAGCTCGAGCGGTCGCAAAATACATTATTATTTAACGTTTTGAAAAACAGTAGGTAACTAACCGAACACAGTTTCTAATCGGACCCGAATGTTATATAGGACCTCTAACTGCCGCACTCAGAGACGTCAATTAATTTTTAAGTTTCATTAAAGTTGCTGCGTCTTATTGCTATAGCAAAGAAAGTGACAGCAGCTACTTTAATGAAACTTAAAACTTAATAGACGTCTCTGAGTGCGGCAGTAATTTATTAGGCTTTAAATATGTAATTTACTTGGCGTTACTCGATACGCTATCTATCATCTGTTTCGCTCGTTTTCCTTTGGTGCTAAGCTAAGCTTCTAACTCTACACGCCCTAACTCTACAAGCCCTAACTTCACAAACTCTACACCTTAATAAAAAAAAAAAAAGAGGCTTGGCCGTTTCACTACCGTCACATGGGCGTAAGATGAAACATTTATTCACTGTTCATTATTTTTCTGTTATACAACAGCTACATATTTTGACTAAGGTGTAGAGTTTGTGAAGTTAGGCGAGTACAGGTAGAAGTGGCTCTACATGGAGATCTGATAACTTTTTGACAGTGCGAGCCATGTGGTCTCGTCTTGGCAACATTTTACATGAACATGTTTTTGGTGGGATTTTATTATTACCTACTCCTGATGCTAAGCAGATATCGCCGAAAATTTCCCACTTGTGAGAAAACAAGGTAATGGAACATCTTGCGAAAATTGCTGGATATTATCTGAATCCTTTCTAGTAAGTATTAATCTAAATTCTAGAAATCGGACTTTGCTAACGGCTTTTACTACCGGGCCCCTAATACTTTAACCACAGTTTGTACGTGCACAAGTAGCTAATTACGATACAATATCGCTATCTAGTACCTATTGTATTATATTATGTCTAGTACCCATAGAACAAATCTTAACATTTGCTTTGTTATCGGGAGTATACGCACATAAGTAGGTAACTAGGTATTTTATTGTAACTATTGTAAGGCTATCCCCCTGATATTTGTAGGTACCTACTCTCGCATCTACTGCTTATTCAAAACTGGTTTGAAGTTCTGTTACATCCGGATACATTCAGTTATAATACATAATTTTTTTTATACAGTGTACCTGACATTAATTATTTTATTGTCCGTTTGCTAGTTATATTGTCTAATAATAATAAAACAATGAACAACAGGACGATACATGCCCACAAAGCGTGATTCCGTAGAAAAAGACAGACAAGTTAATATTTGTACTAGAACTATGATGTGTATGTGAATAAGTCTTATTATATTACATATTGTTAAAAATTAATATAACTCCAGCGATAAAAAGATTAAGTGTTGCGTAATCTGAAAAATCGAATAATTAGGTTAAGGTGACATTTTTTTTTTAATTTATTTAAACTAAGTATTTAAAGTATGATTAAACAATTCCCTGTCGTCCGGGTTTAAACCGAGTGTTCTCAAAGATGACAACTTAACAGATTGATTTCCTGACCCTAAAAACCCCTATTCCGCCATTGTTTGAGCCGATTCTTAGATAGCACTGTATTCATATCATATTATTTGCTCGACTTTTTTTGCCAGGCTATACAAGTTTCTAACTCGCAAAAAGAAACAATTAAATCAGTTGGTAGAATGGTTGGTAGTGACCCTGACTACGAAGTGAGCAGTCCCGGGACTCCCGGGTTTGATTCCCGGTAAGGGCAAATATTATTGTGATGTGATGGTCGCGAGTTTTTGTTCCTTAGTGTTGAGTGTGTTCTATGTAGGAATTTATCAAGTGAAAAGTAAATGTCACTCGTTTGTTCTTCTAGGCATAGATTTTAACGTCAACTGTAAAAAAGACCTCACGTCCCAGGCGCCGCAATCAGTGAAAAAACTGATGCGCGATAGCCGAGCGTGTGGAGCCGGTATAATAATTTAATTCAAAACGCGCACTAACAAAAAATATGATTGCTGGCACGCTAGCGCTACTAACGGGAGTTGAGGGAACTACGCGTTGAAAGTGTTAGGTGGATTTAATAAAGTTCTTACAAACGCCGGTAGCACACCTCCGCCGCGGAACTGTAGTAGCAAAACTCTGGCAACGAAATAAAGTTCAATTTCGTATTAAATATCACGATTCCGCCACAGTTTCGCGGCGGAGGTGTGCTACCGAGCAAAAAGTCACTCGTGATTCTGTATCATGTGTTCTGTCTGTAATAAATCGAATCAGAGGTACATATTTCTAAAGGATTGGAGCCTTTTAATAAGTATTGGCCAAGTCTCACAGAGTTTTCAACTCACAGATTTTATCTCGCTTAAACCGAGAAGATAAAGTCTACCTTCGAAATACCTAATTTTAAAAAACGGGCAAGAGCATGCAGACCATGCTCAATGTAGGTATCTGTCGCCATTCTAACAAACGCAAACAACTATCTACAAAAAAATTAAAACATTAGCAAAATTTCTAGTTAAAGCTATCTTAGCTGATTTTCGGTAGGTATATAGATTTAAATCGTCTTTAACTCAAGAACCAATTAAGTCTACTTAGTCGTGATAGTTTTCCTTTTAAATTCGTTATATGTGACAGACAGACAGACAGACCGAATACTAACATCTCTCTCTATCTCGTTATAAATGCCATTAAAATAGAAAGCTGGGCAAGTGCGACTCGGACTCACGCACTGAGGGTTCCGTACACATTTGGCTGGTTTTTAGTATTTGTTGTTATTCAATATGGTTTGTTCTATAATCATACCAAATTTGACGCTTGTATGTTTTACCGTTTTAACAATACAACAAAAATTAAAATACGTTGAAAAAAAAATTGTTTCTTGTATAGGGACCCCCTTTATTATTTCACTTTATTATTATTTCTTTATTTGTTAATAAATCCGCCGTAATAACACATATTCTGAAAAAAAAAAAAAAACAATCCGCTATCTATTACGGTACAAAAGATACAGCTCTTTATAGTAAGGACAGACAGACAGACAGACAGACAGTTAGACAGTCAGACAGACAGACAGACAGACGGACGGATGGACGGACAGCGTAGGCATATTAATAGGGTCCCGTTGCTCCCTTCGGGTACGGAACCCTAAAAAGGTCAAACATACGTCTTTTGTTGTTTCTTATAGTTCGGTTTCTATGCATGTACTTATTCTGTGGTTTCTATGCAAGTACTTATTCTTAAGTGATTATATAGTTTTTTACCTACTCTGTGGCATTATTTTTCTGCGGGTGCGTGCGTCATGGAATTAGTAGGTACATGTGGAATGCTTACTTCCAAAATCGCTACAAATAAAATTGAACTCAATGTTTTAAGACAGAAGGCTATATTTGTGGTAATGAAGCATAAAAGCCGAAAGAGACTTTCTTTGTCTTTGTATGTCCCTCTTACACAATTGCCATGTTAAAAAGTTACATGTCCTAAGTACGAATTGTTAACTAGGAGGTTCTGTGACAAGAGTGTTGGTTGCTGCACGTGTCGGTTATTTTGCCTCAGTGGTGTTGAAGAGCTCGATGGAGTGGTCAGCGCGAGCGGCGGCCGACACTCTTGCCTCTGATCTCGGAGAATATAACACTCTAAATGTTTTAATAACATTTTCAAGAACCGATCACATATAACCTCAAACTTTGACATTGGCAGAATTGTCCTCATGGACAGACGCCATTTTAACAAAAAATTGAATTGAATTGAATTGTTAACTAGGTAGCACATGTTTATTTTTAAAAGTGTGATAGGTATTAGTATACATAATAAAATTAGGCACTAGGAATGCATTAATGTATTTACATATTAAATTAATATCAAAATTAACCCGCTTAAATCATTGCTCATCATAGTAATAGTAGAAGTTTATAAAATAAAACTAGCATCACTGATAAAACAAAATGACAGGTTTGGCAGTCATTTTAATAACTTCATTGTAGCGTTGAGATTTATTTCGGCTTATTGCGTGATTTTCTTTAAAACAATGATTAATACGAATTGTGCTGTGATGGGCTGCAATAAAGAATCATATCCAGGTTGTGAGATATCCTTTCACAGGCAAGTTTGTGTGATTTCTGTTAGTAGGGTGACCACGAGCAATCATTAATATTATCAAACATCATCATCATAAACATTATCATTAATAGCAATTATTAATCATTATTATTGTAAGCGAAGTTACCTACCTAGCATAGACGATTTGCTAGGTAGGTAACTGCGAATGTTGAAATAAAAAAAATGGACTAAGGCGATTCCTGGGAAATTAAATAACAACAGATTCAGATTCAGATTCAGATTTTAATACTCAATATAAATTACAGTATAAATTGCACTTCATGTCAAATTACAAGTAATTACATTGAGATCGTCAGAAATAGAAGTTACACATGAATGAAATAACAACAATATAAAATTTGAATTATTTAAATTACGTGCTAATGTCATTTTATAAGTATATTATCTCCATTAAGGATCGTCATAACAAAATGATATAAATACGTGGTCAGTAATGAAATCGGCAATAACAACATATAACAACAATTAAAGTCAAAACAAAATACATTAAATGTCAATATTATTTACCTGTCAAGTTCTATATACTCATTGACAGAATAAAGTGTGTTATCCAACAAAAGATTTCTCAGCCGGCGCCTAAACGTTTCGTCAGATGGTTCGCGTTTGAGATCGGCGGGTAGATGCTCGTAGTAGGTGGGACCGATGACGCGCGGGTTCTTGCCTGCAAGTGCCATGCGACGAGGAACCGTTCTCAAACGCCCAGTATAAGAATAAGAATAAGAATAAGAATAAGAATTATTTATTATCCAAAAAGAGTACATATTCCTTAACTTAATTTACAGCGGATCCCAAACTAGGCTGAGCCTGTATCTTGGGCATCCCAGGAGCGAAGTTAACATGTGGTCATTAATTATTTTGGAATACGGATTATGCATAAGAAAAGTAATAAGAAAAAATTACGACTAATACTATGAAATAAAGATGTGTGCGTGTGCGAGTGTGTGTGTGTGTGTGTGTGTGTGTGTGTGTGTGTGTGTGTGTGTGTGTGTGTGTGTGTGTGTGTGTGTGTGTGTGTGTGTGTGTGTGTGTGTGTGTGTGTGTGTGTGTGTGTGTGTGTGTGCGTGTTTGTGTGTGTGTGTGTGTGTGTGCGCGTGCGTGGCAGTGTGTGTTAGTGATTGTGTGCCAGCCCCTATGCGGGAACCACTAACAGATTTTCGGTTTCATCGTAGGTCAGCGAGGTGAGCCATTTCTCTACTACTTTTTTGACCTTTCCAGAAGTTGAGTTTTGTACGTCGCATACTTTGTTTATAGCATTATAAATGTAGGGGTGCGAAAATGCAGGGGAGCGTCAAAAGAAGGGCGATCTGAGTGCAGGCAAAGGAACTCTAAAAGTGCGCTTGCTAAACAATTTATCTTGGCAAGGCTTCTTGCCTAAGATGCGATGCGTGCGAATGGTTGCCCTTAACATAAACAGTTGTCTCACTCGCAACAGTCCCGTTTCTTGATACAGCGTGTCGGTAGGGTAGCGAACAGGCTTTTTGAGCATTACCTTTATAACGGCTCTTTGGGCGCGCTCCAGCTGTAGCAACAAGCCTTTTCCGGCTGCTCCCCAGACCGCGACACAGTATTGAATGATAGAAGCACACAAGCCGCGGTAAACTAGGTAAAGAACATCGGGAGGAGAACAATCGCGCAATCTTTTGAAGACGTAGATGAGTTTTCTTACTCTTTTGGAAAGGTCAGTAATGTGTTCCCTAAAGGAGAGGTGCTGGTCAATAATTAGCCCGAGATACTTTGTCGAGTCGCATCTTTTAATAACAACACATGAACAGGGCTTTAAGCGATCGCGGGCAGTAGTGGCTGATATCCTGTCACATGTGTGGATTTGTAGCATATGTATGGCGGAGTTGTTTGCCGACAACATTCACTGTCGTGAAAGAAGAAATATTTGTTCGGACAAACATTATTGTTTCAAATAAGTAGAGTGAGTAGTGCGTCATTATGCCATGCGCTTTGAAAATGCCCCGGCAAGAGTCCCGGCAACTCTGTTGTATGTAGTTTACACTGCAAACCTGAAGATTATCTGACGGAAGCTAGAAACTACATAAACCTACATAAAACCATTTTATTTAGCAATATTTATAGTTTTCATTAAATAAATAAATTATGTTTTTATGTATTGTATTTTTTTTACATAATTAATTTTTCAGTACCGGTAGAGCTAGCACGATAGCGTTTATCGGCGACCTAAAGCATCCGTCACTTTCTAGTAAGTACGTAAGTCCGAGAGGGACGAATGTCGGCGACAAAACGCTATCGTGCTATACTCCGTCATTGTCTCGTATAAAATAAATAAACAGCATTTAACCAACTTAACGAGAAATTCCTGAAAGTATTTTCGAAATTTGTATTAACGTAGCATATTTTGGTGTATATTTGGTTCTTGTACACCTCAGGCATTTTTTGTAGGGCTGATGGGCATTCCCCTTTCATCGAAATTGTTAGAGTCATTTTCAAGAACACGATTATAAATAAACAAAACATTGTTCATTTTACTGTCCCCCCGGCTTGTAAAATTAATTTGTCCGTAAACTGCAATTAAAATATGGTCACCTCTCCTAGAAAGGGATGCATTAAGTTGGGCATGCATTAACTGGAAGATGAACTATACCGATAACGCGAGCCCGAAAGAAATGTACTAATTTCTTTCGGGCTCGCGTTATCGGTATAGTGCATCTTCCAGTTATACGTGGTACCTACTAATTCCATGGCTTGCGTGCTCTTTAGAAAAATGTCAGAACTGACATTTTTGACATGTTTGTTCAATCTGTGGGACCATCCGTCCGAGAGCGGTAGTTAAGTTTGCGCCTTTCGCCTTATTTCTTTACTTTATTTAGGTTTCGGTAACGTTTTAAGGACAATTATTTGTGTATTACTTTTTACATTTATGTAATTTTATTAAATTCACCGAGTTTTATTAGTGTTCAATTAGTAAGTTATATTTTTAATTGTTGGAAAGTTTGAATGAAGTAAACACTCTTTGTCTACTTTATTGTGTACTAGAATAGAAAGTGAAGAAGATTCAAGATAAATTAAAGGATACGATGACATGCTCGTAGACGAAGCTACTTGGTGCCCACTATTATAACGGTGAGTTATTTTAACATAGGTACTCTAAACAATGGACGACGAAAGCTCTGCTCAAGTTTCCAATTCAAAACAGGAAGTTTTTGTTCTAGCCGAAACAATAGAACATCGTAACTATTAACAACTGTAGTAGAGTAGATGCATTTTTTAGTATCCACTAGCCTTCGGCCCGCGACTTCGTCTGCGGAGAGTCAGTACTTTCGTTAAAAAAGTACAAATAAAGTTTTCATTACGTATCATAAAGAGATAGATTAAAAAAAAATAGTACTGTTCCCAAACATTTGTTCGCTTTTTAGTGTTTTTTAATTATTTTGTGATTATGTATTGCATTATATATATACCACATTACTACATTAATGCCATTACTTATTGCCAATTCTTCATCACTCTTAACAAAACGGCGCTATTTAATATGCAGGGACATTAATTGTTGAAGAGTTTTCCTGGTACATGGTGAAACTTCCATTTCACCACATTCAAAATGATGAGTAAAAGTAGGTTGTTGTGAAATATTTATTAGTAAGGTGTTCCAATGGTCAACTCTGAAAATTGGTGAAAGGTGTATTTTTTATTTATAAACTACTGTTTATAAATGAAAAATAGGCTACTGCCTATGTACGTTTCTAACTTCTAAAATAATGGAACCCAAACATTATAGATAGTTTATCTACAATCACTGAAAGATTTTGCCGAAAGTTGCAATTGTTATTTATAAGTAGTAGCCCAAAAATTAGTAATTTTCATGTTTCTAACTACAACAATGATGAAACTTCTATAAAAACTTCTACTACGCTTCCCCTTTTGTTCTTTAAGGGGCAGTTTTTTTTTAATCACTAAAAGTAGTATATTTTTTTGTTACTTCATAAATGAATGAAGTATGAAGTAGTATATTACTTCAAAAATGAATGACTTCAATACAAACTTTCACCCTACATTTTAACCCCTTGGGGGTTGAATTAAAAAAAATCCATTAAACGAAGCCTACATTGCATAATCAACCCCCCCTTAAAATTTCAAATTTCTATCTTTAGCGGTTTGGGCTGGGCATTAATGAGTCAGTCAGTCAACCGGACATTGCCTTTTATATATATAGACTAGTTATTGCCCATGACTCCGTCCGCGTAGAAGTCGTTTAGTAATGTATCCCACGGGAACTATAAAATTTTCTGGGATTAAACTAAACTATGTCCTTCTCCGGGACTCATGATTTAATAAAAAAATATATAATAATAATTGTTAAATAAAAAGAGATGTGCTTGCTCTTAATGTAACTTCGAACTTCGATTTTCAAAGTAGAGCCTCTGTTCCTGTAGTTGGATTGAAATGTGGCCGATTTACTGGTTCTTCTCAAAGGCCTGCAGCGCATTTGTGATTCTTCTGATGTTGCAGGTGTTCTGGGATGCGGAGATTACTTACGATTCGCCTATACATCTGACTCCAAAAAAATGGCGTTTTCGTAAAAGCTTCAGCATTTCAATATAGGTTCCTCCAAATAACTACTTAATAACTCTTCTAAACAACTTATAGATATAGACCTATTGCTCAAGAGTCTGTCTATAGTTCATCACCAGGGAATTGTCCTTTTGAAAAAAAAACATTACCACCCTTTCCGTGTTCCAATCGTTTGGTGTCAGTTTATCGACTACGAGTATATTGGAAATGGATACGATCTGAAAGGCTATGGGGCAGTTTTCCTCTTGTCTCGAGATGTTCGGCTTCAATCTTGCCACCACCTCACTAGCGTAAGGTGTCCTGATGCCTTTAGAACTCACCATGTGATCGCTATTAAATTTGGCTCATCCATGTTCGTCCACTTTATGCGTTCCCTGTGCGTCCCATGTCCTGTTTTAGAGTAGGATGATTGTTGTCCCGAGAAATTGTATGTTTCCCTACATGGAATAGATAAGGATAAAAAGTTGCGGTTGGCAGCTAGCGTAAACAAATGAATAATTTGTAATTGTGGATGATATTTATGAAGTACCCAATTTTAATTTATTTAGATCAAAAATTATCTCTTATTTACTTTTATAACTAAGCACGAGTGATCGGCGCTTCGCCTAAAACACTTTTCGTCTGATACGGCGGTAGCTAGCTAGTACCTAGCTACCTACGCCCCTGGTTTTACACGTACGAGTACATAAACATGTGTATATTCATCGTCATGAGCAAATTGAAAAGGATGTTTGTTACGCCGCTAACCTTCCATTGATTGTCTATTGTTGAGCCGTAAAACAAGCATGTGCCACCAGTTTACGATTTTAATTTTCACTGTATACCTAAAGCCAGGGTTACACCATACTATGCCCATGACGCGTGTCGCCACGCGCTGGTTTCATACACGCGGGGCAGGAGCAATATAATCGATCCTATAACTAAATGTATGAAACCGATTTGCGTGGCGACACGCGGCCCCGGGCCTTAGTGTAAACGCGGCATAAATTATACAATTAAGAAAACGGATATACCTACTAGTTGTTAAGTTATTCGCGTGATAAAGCTTCTTTGATTTTTATTAGATTAGTGATTCACATATAGAGTTAGCCTTTGTCAGCAGTTCCGTACAAAACTGTGCGGTTTGAAGCAGAATGGAATGGATTAGTCTTCTACTTACACATAGATTCATATAACTAGGGTCAATTGTTGTAGATTGATTTAGCATTCTTTGTAATTGATCTTAAAGCCTTTTTTTACACCACAACGGTCCCTATCCATATTTATTAATCACGTACCTATTTTAACTTTCTACGGTAATTAACTCCCGTTTCAGTGCCGTAATCTGCTAAGGTGTCCAGAGGACTACCTCATTAAATCCTTTTATAGTTTAATTATTCTTAATTACTTATCTAGATGACAATAATACTTATTGTTTACTAAATTAACTCATCTGTCTTTACATAATACGATCTGTGAAATTTCTTACATCTTTTATAAGATGTTTTTTCTTCTTTTATTTGTTATTCATGCAAATCTTGTGAAGCGAAGCAAGAACGAGGTTGGCCGCACGAAGACTATTGTCTATGACGTCATTGCATGTATAAGGTATCTTGCCTCGTATATCCAGCCGCTGGGAGAATATTGGGTATTTATTATTTATTATTAGATTTCCATGGCAGACGTGCCTGGTAAGAATTTGAGGAAGGCCAAGTGTAAGTGTACCAGGGAAATCCATAGCTAAGGTTGCAAAATGAATTAACGACATAACTTAAGGGTTGAATCAGAACTAAAGGGGTGTACATTAATCAGCTAAGAGTAAAAACAATATCTGACCGAGCATTAGAAGTTTACGTGACTTTTTAAATTACAAATTGAAATGAACCGATCTGCTGTCTGTTTATTACTTTGTATCGCTCCAAGCTGTACATAGTTGAGCGTATTAAATTGACGTCGCTTCACGTGATATTGTGCAACGCGATTCCCTCTCAATGACCGACTTCCAATGTGATAAGTAAATCAACATTATTGATATTGATGCCGATTATGTGCTTCGCTTCATACTACCTATTGAAGTGCTCTTAAGTAGGCTACTTTTTCCGACCAATATATCGGACTTTATAAATATCCTATGAAAACGAACCAATCTGTTACGGGTGGTCGCCATGTCCCAATGAGTTTTTCTAACTTAATATCATTACCCGATGCTCTAACGGTGAAAGAGAAACATCATGAGAAAACTTGCAGATTCTATTCCAATAGCTAAGCGTGATTGCACAAAAGATCCTAAAGGGAAGAAATGTATCTGAAATGGCTCATCGGTACAAGAACTACAAGATAAGATATGTGTATCAGAATGCAGTTTTGCTCGTTATGATGAAAAATTGCTCAACGGATTGATAAGATCTAGGTAAATATATCATTGAATTTGTTGAATGTCGACGTTTATTTATTTCGTAACAAGACTGCAAATCATCGAAAGGGTTAAATGAGCTAAGCAATCATCACTACCAATGGACACCCACAATATTAGTGGAGAATTCGGTGCTTTGTCGGTCTCACATAAATTGTCGTTTTATTTATTAGTAAACAACAGTAGTTTGATTGAATTCAAATGACTAAAATGGCTGCTCTATAAAGCACTAAATTCGGAACGGAGGCCCAATCTTTTTCACTTCTCCTTCGAGATTTAATCGAGAAAAAGAGACTAGGCGCGGGAGCTTCTCAGCATTGATGGTTTGTCCGAAGCGCTAGTAGAATCACTCACATGTTGCTGAGCGAAGTGTAAAATAACCAAATAATGTGGCCAAGTAAATAAATAATTTGAGTTTGAGTGGCTGCGTATTAAATTGACAATGGTTATTGATAAGAAAGGATCTGTGGGAAGGATCCTGAATCAATTTCTCTGAAATTCAATAAAATCTTATCTCGACAGGCTATCATCACTACATATTATAAATTCAAGTCCCCGGCGCGCTGAGGGTGTGTTTGTTCGGTCTAATCTCAGAAAGTTAAGTATGGATTTTCGTACGGTTTTCACCAATAGAAATTATCTAGGAAAGTTATAGGCTATTCAATTATATTAAGAGTTATTTTATTGTATTGTATAATTTATGATCATTATAGATAATTAGTGCTACCCGTGCGAAGCTGGGGCGGGTCGCTAGTAAGGTACCTAATTGACACATAATGGAAGAAACGCTTTTAAAATTTTTGGAAACACTAACAACTTAATTACTTATTTCCGATAGCCAATTATCCTGAACTTGACAGTCCCATGCAAATGTAGTACAATTAAGTCTCTCGTGAATTAAGAATCTTAGCTTTGACGTAATACATATTTTTTAATAACCTACTTACTTATTTACTGTTTATTTCAGTAGAGCAACCAATGTTCCATGTCTATGTGTAAACCTAAATAATATTTTCATTACCATTGTCACTGTTTTATGTAAGTTATAATTTTTTTCACCATCTCTCGTTTACAAAGAACCCAATAGGTACCTAATTGATATTTATTAGGCTTGAATAAAGCAAGTATACAAAGTAAGTGATCTTTAAAAAAAACTGTACTAAGAAGTAACCGTTTTCCCGAAATAAAGCATCTATGCCAAGCAATTTAAAATTTAAATAGCGTTCTCCGAATTAAAGCTGTCCCTAACGACTTTGGCGGAACGTAAACAGTGCCCGAGGACAAACTCTAATAAAATTTGCCCTATTTCGAGATCTGCCTCAGCAATTACATCTTCAAGACAGTGCTCTTCAACAGGGCTGTTCGACATTTTATCAACTGAATTACTAGTAGATAGTACAAAAATGTTCCCATGTTGACTCGTATTGTTCTCAGTTACTTTAATTTATTATTTTTAGCATGCCGACTGTGGTACAAGGTTAAGTCTTACTGCCCACTTGTTTAGTCAAAGGGCACGCTTCGTTGTCACCAGAAAAAAATGTTGTCGTCGTATTAAATTAGAATAAAAAAACTAATATTTTTGCTGATATGTTTGTTACGTACCTATCTACGAGTATGATCCTAATCGTACTAATACGTACACAACGTAGGAATAATTTTTATAAATGATTGATTGAGACGCGGATTGTTACGTCATGTCGGATTATTGTATGATGATAATGAAGAAAAACCCGTATCTGAGAGGAAATAACTGTAACCTCAGCATTGTATTGTAAACGATTTTAAACAAAGTTTTCCGCAGAAAATCTCAGAACCACAAGCGAGCATTAAGTGTAAATAAATCGAAGACGCTATTTAGTCTTCACGATGCTACCGGTCAACTAGGTTAACATTGAAAGCCACGTACACGTGATTCGTTCTTCCTTCCCTCTACATATGAGCGTCGTACGTACAGAGGTTTTTTAGTGTCCGACATCGACGTGGGTCAATGCCCCTTGTTGCGTTGCCAATTTTTTTGGCATCGTTATTTAGCTTTGGAGTCATATCTTTACCTTCCTTTATACAAGATTAGCTATTGCCCAGGGCTCTACCTCACAAACTTTATAATTGTACAAGGTACAAATTTTACGTCTTTTGGTTAGGATTTTCTACCTATATAATTACGTACTTTGTAAAGTTTTGTTTTGTGGGATATCATACCTAGGGCCCTGTCTAATTTTCTGCTCTCAACTACTAAGTCTCACTGTGAAAAAACCAAGCCAATCTGGTACTCCGTTTTAACATTGAAGTAGGATAAAAAAGAAATCATTTTCGCATGATTAGGATATAGGTAGCTAGTTGCGGCTACATGCATTTTACAGATGGTAAAAGGAAGCTTCGCGATAAGATTATATTTATCTTTGGCACTATCAATCGGCTCTATTGTAAGTTAAGCTTCATTATTATATTATTTTACTCATAGATAAGCCTCTCAAGTATTGCATTTAATATCGGGTAAATATCATTAGTAGGTAAGTACTACCGCATGATGACGTTATTTGCGCCCGCTCTGAATATTTAGTGCTGATCTTGATACAGCCCTAAATACCTAATATCCGAGTCCAAATTCCACAAGCATATATCATTCCACCTCCGTTATGCTCTATGTGTATTTAATGCAATAACGTATTTATTTGTGCAAAGCAAAACGAGTTTTCCTTATGAATCTTAGTGATTGGAGCAATTCAGTTCTGACCTACATGTTTTCTTTATAGATAAGGCAGGCCTTTAGTGTAAGTTTGAACTTATACGAATTGACGAGAGTTCAGAAGTACCTGCAGTCCAGGAACAAAAATGCTTTTGATGCGAAAGGAAATGTCCACCTCCGGTTGTGCGTGCGCTATGTACTTAGTCCTTGTAGAACAGCCTAATTAAATGTTTAAAAGATAATCAACCGACTCTAAATTATTAGGGAGTTCCGTTGATCTTCCATGTATCCCAAGATGCCAAGATCTTGACGCAATTTAAATGGAACCTTGAGATATTAACTATCCAATGAAAAAATAATTATTAAAATCGATCCACCGAATTGAAAACCTTATTTTTTGAAGTCAGTGAAAACTGACTAAATATGTTAGAGCAGCGCCAAAGTTGGTCTTGGCACTCGATTCTGAGCCGTGGTAGCCTAATGGTTTGACCTGCCGACTCTTAAGCAGAGGGTCGTGGGTTCGAACCCGGGCTCGCACCTCTAAGTTTTTCGGAATTTATGTGCGAAATATAATTTGTAAATTTACCATAAGCTTTTCAGTGAAGGAAAACATCGTGAGGAAACCTGCACACACCTGCAAAGCAATTTATTGGTGTGTGCGAAGTTCCCAATCCGCACTGGGCCCGCGTGGGAACTATAGCCCAAACCCTCTCATTGTGAGTGGAGGCCTGTGCCCAGCAGTGGGACGTATATAGGCTGGATTATTATTATTATATATTGCCAACCATCAAATAGTTATTTCTAGACTTCTCCAGAAGTTGACTTTTGCATCAACTTTCATTTCTGGAAAGAGTGGAATTGCGGAGTGCTCATTGATTGCATTGTTTTATAGTTTAGTATTTTATATTGCAAGATGCTTTCTTATCCGCCAGATTCGTTGTCCTAGTTGGTATTCTAGGTATTGTGTGAAGGTACAATATTGGTAGAAACTGAGATCGCTCTCGCGGGACATGCGACGCCGTGAAGCGCGAGGTCGCCCCGATTGAAGGCTATTTTAGGCCGTACTAGTACTCTGGCTAGGTAAATGAAAAGATATTTATAACCCAAACACATCGTCTTCAGCTGATAACTCTTCTAGGGAGGTTCTTCAGAGAATATAATAGAATATGAATCGATTGTAAGTGAGCTGCAACCGTTAGTAATGTCGTTGTCAAGTGGGAAACATTTGATCGAAGTACATATGTATTTTTAGATTACAGTGTATTTTATTCTATAACTAGCGGCCCGCCAGCCGCTTCGCCCCCGCTGCAAATTTCTGACTTCCCGGTGGATTTTCCATTTTCTTTTCATACAAACTTTGTCCTTACGATTACAAACACAACAAAAAAAGAATTAGCCAAATAGATGCAGCCGTTCTGAAGTTATGCGCAAACATACATTTCTTGAATTCATTTTTATTTATATAGATTAAATATTTCAAGGGTAGTAAATATATGCGAATAATATGCCGAATAATCATCATCCAATAAATGACATAGGTTTTACTCTACGCCTGTGCTAAAGCCAATAATCCTGTATGTTGATATACCGGTTTTGTCGTTAAACCCCTTTACGTATAGGCTTAATTTTCAATTCATAATAGCGTGAATAATTTAATATCAGGCTAAAATGTCAATAGTCTGAGACTATTTCGTTTGTCTTAACATGTGAACACTGCGTAAATTTTAAACAACAGCATTACCTGCTAAATATACATACAGCCTTGGCCAAAAGTATTGAGCACCCCACTTTTTCCTCTGTAACTTACAAATAAAGTATTATTTTTCAATTTCAAAAATACACACGTAAAATATAATAAGTGTTTTAACATGTGCAAATCATAAGTAGATATCATTTCGAAGTAGCTATAATTGTATTTTTTATCCACAGATTTTCCGTTAAAGTCAATAAATATGACTAATTTTTCCGATAGATATACAACTTTCTATAATAAAATATATAAACGCCCCTTTTAAAGTTTGACTTTTATATGAAAAACACATGGGTGCTCAATACTTTTGGCCAAGGCTGTATTTATTGGACAAATCGCTATAAAATTAAAATAGGCAATAGACGTGGATATGAAACAGACCGCAAGGTGGATGTGTCTTGTTATCGCTTTGAATAATGTCAAATAACAATACTAATGTTTACGTAGATTGTCGATGACGGGGGCGTTCGGACGCCCGCGCCGGTCTCAGTCATCAACCTCTGTTGCTAAATGCATTGCTGAATTCCACTGGAGCATGTTTAGGCCATATATGCCCCCTGATTCGAAAACGCTCAACATGGTAATATGCCCGTAACTATGTATTTAATGGGTTTCTTATATGCCTTCTGATTTGAAAACGAATCAAAAATTGAGTTGTCAATAGGCACGTATAATGTGGATCGTTTTCGAATCAGGGGGCATTTAAGGTATCAATTAAAACGTAGTTCTGGGAATATATGGGTTAGGTCGCGTCGAATTCTCGAGTACACGTAGTGGCAGCATGGGTCAGTAATGGGGTTTATGGCACGTGCCACTTGCGTGTTCAAATAGCCATCTCTTTCTTACGTTCCAGTCGCGTGATTTGATGCTAAGGCAACCGCTTGTAACGCCCGCGCCAGTGCGTTCATGTGCCTTTATATTACACAAGGCATGTAATGATTTTCCGATGCAAAAACTTTGAGAAACGTCTAATAAATTACTATTACGACACGGTTTATGTAGGAAAACATATCGAAACTTTTAAAATGTGGTTGTACACGTATTTATGTATTTTTTTCTCTCGTAATAATTCTGACATGTTTTCCTGCAGAACTACGCAGATATTTTATTATTATTGTTACAGTTTTATGTAATGCTAGAATAAGTACTTAGTATCATTGTCATGACTTAAGTAGGTACTGTTGCGTTTCTTGCGGCGCTTCTTCTCAGCAGTGGTCTCCTCTTGGGAAGCGCTGGTAAGATTTTGACGTGTAAAAGTGCCCGTGCGGCTTACTTACTGAATAAGTATCTTTTATCTTTTTTATCTATTGTTTTTGCTTTATCTATTTACCTATTCACCGTTGCTTCGCGGGGATCGTCCTAGATGTTCCTTATAATCCGCAAATTGAGGGTCAAATTTATTCAAGTTTTGCTACATTTACACTCTTTCAAGCCGCAGCCAAGCAGTAATGTTCCTGTTGTTATTATAACCCAGTTGCACGTGCCTTGGTTCCTATCTATACTCCCGAAGTCCCGACCAAACAACAGGGAGTCACGTTGTACTATTCAAAGTGACCCGCTTTATTTGCTCTCCAGTGTAAAAAAAAATCATTTTGCTAGACTCGAGGAAATGTTGTGCCTTACAAAAATATGTTTAATTGTTCTACTGAGACACCGGAATGAAAATTTCCGTTCGTGAAATATAAATGGTCTTCAATTTCCTCTCCACTGACTCCACTACTGGTAGTAGGCTGTCAGGTCCGAATAGGTACCAATTTATCTCTACCTTCGTGAGACCCTTGGCGAATGTTGTCCAGTCTAGATATAATAATTAATAGCTTTTTTGACGGTGCAATTTATTTAGTTGTAGCTGGTGGTGTATTCGCGCTTACGTTTACATCAGTTTTGTTTATCTCACCACAAAGTAAGCACGTGTTGCACGTTTGTGACGAATTCGGCGCGCCGTATCTACAAACGGCCCCCGCACGAACCAGGGGCGTGGATTTTTTATATACTTACGGATTGTTTTCGATGCGTTCGCCGGCCGGCAATCAAAACAATCCGGTGTCCCCGCCTCATTATAATAGCGACTTGACGAACGTCGACTTAGATTCTGATATAAATATATTTAGATTGGTCGATTATGTTTTACGATCAGTTAAAAAAGTGAGGTGACGTTTGACATGAGTTTTTGCTTCTCGTGAATCTATTAAATTCTGTGTCTCGCAGTGAGAAGTAGGTAAGTAAATGACGATTTTAAACGTTGGTTAAATTTAACAGTGTTTGTCATTCCTGATGAACTTTTGTGGGTTGTTAAGTAATGGGCTGGCAGGCCAGTATTCTTTTTAAAAGCGGTTTATGAGCTTTGTGGTATTAAAATAAATTAAAATTTTATCGGCATGGACATAATTCTATTAAAAAATATAATTAAAGTAATCAAATCAATATACTTATCGATTTCTTTACGACTACATGAAAATTGGCGATTGAGACACGATATAGGTACCTTTTCTATTTTTCGGACGAGAGCATCTAATTAAATATTGGACCTAATTAATTAAGTATTGGAGCAAACTAATCCTTTTAATTGCCATGTTGCAGTAATTAAGGAAATGCATTGTAGGCATTAAAAGAAAGTTTGTTTTTGATTGAACTGATGTTCAATCAAATTAAGTGTGCGTTACGCGTAAACCACTCGCATGTTTCTGTTTTTACGCCGACTTGTTACTCACCCGCTTAAGTAATTGCTTGTAAAGTGCTGTATGTAAATTTCTGAACAATTGTTGGTTTTAACCGACCGTTATAACAATAACAAGCCATTTTTTAACGGTTTCACGTCTACATTTTTTTGTTGTTACGTAATACAACCGTTTATTTATCTATAGTTTTAGATGATCCTATTAAATGTAGAAAATTATACTTTCAGAATTGTCTCTTTGGGGACAAAATCAAAAAATCAGGGTCTAATACGGGAAATGTATATCAAACTAATAAAGTGACTAAAATATGTATTTGATTTATGCAATTATTTGTTAGAAGGAAACCGATCGGAACCCTTCAATTATAGTATTTTACGGATGTCGAGATTTCTTATCGTCAATCAATTATTACTACCTATGTTACGGATGGTGATGAGATTTCTAATCGTCATTACGCTTGCAATGTTACGTTACGCAAACGCAATATCAAGTGTAAGCATACAATAGGCTATACCTATACCAGGAAGGGAGACCTATTGTGTCCTGGTTCTGAGTGGGTTTTCGGACACGCTTTTGTTACGATACGATGGAACAAAAACTACTGTACATTTTTCCTTATTGCCTCATACCTACTTCCACTTAGGTCTCAGGAAAGGTCATCTTAAAGTGGTTTTGTTTCAGGTCCGCCGGTGACGAAGGCTCAAAATGACGGTGGAGAAGAGCAAAGGTGCCCAGGCGAAGATGATCCCACCGGCCACCAGGAAAGTCGCCCCCGACGGCGGCTGGGCGTGGATGGTCTGCCTTGGAGTCAGTTTAGTTAATGTAAGTGGCTTACCTACCCAAGGGACAACAATCTAGGGTTTCCATTACTTTCCATACAAAATTTTGATGATTTTTGATATCACGTTATTGCTTTCGGTCATTCAAATAATATTGTTCCCGCGAAATAAATGGATAAAGTGGCTAGAAAACGTTATACACGCAAATTTCGTTTCATAGCCGTAGTCACGTCACAACTGAAATGGGGGGTGTTCGTCTGCTTGTCGTGCGAGTTTTTCGACCTACCTGCACTTATTTTTGTTCATTCCTATTGTCAACATACCGACACACAACACTCACAACATCCGACGATTTATCCGAAGACACGCTTTTCCGTTTGCACTTACTGATGACTGGATTCCTGACACCTGGCACCTTGAAAAGCGATAAACGACTTCTACGCGGACGAATTCGCGTGCATAAACTAGTTGTGCATAAAATCAATTCTATCCCATGCTCGGTTTTTAACATGGATCGGTTTCTTGGCCTAATACTACTATATACAACAGCGATGGACGACTAGAACTTATTGAAGAATTATTAATACCTCTAACGCTCACGTGCTAACTGACACAATTAGTTTAATACACATGGCATTTAACAAATGTCATTATCCGATTCCGCCTAGTGAGGAGAAATTTAAAACGCAACCCAAGTAGGTCGCTGGCGACGCGGCGAAGCTTCGAGATTCCATTTGTGAAGTAAATGAGCTAATCCGCCTCGGATGTGATTCTAAGTTAAACCGCTATACGTGCAAAACTATATGACAATATTTGTTTTAGATATAAATAAATAATAAATCATGTTTTTTTACCTGAAATAACAATTAACGAGGTATTGACATTGGTACATAAAGATAACATGTCATAATAGTTAATATGCCACAGGCTGGAGTAATATTAGCTTAGTGTGAACAAGTAACAAAAATCACAATTTACTTCGACATAATACTTATTTAACTATAATTTATAAACTGACAATGTTTGTATCCATCGGCCCCAAACTAAGCGCAGCCTGTATCTTGGGAATCTGGGGTACTTGTATACCATATTAATTTGTTTACTGTAAAACCGTTTGATACACTTCGTGTGTAGATTGACACATAGGATACTTTTTTCCCGGAAAATTTGGAAGTCCTCAGGGAAAAAGTATACGACTCCGTCCACGTAGAAGTCGTATAGTATTTCCCTCGAGGACTTCCAAATGTTCAGGATATAGCACTAGCTAGCAAATAAATGTGCCGAATAATGAATAAATAATATATCTACAAAGACTTCTATGTGTACTAGGTACTAGACGCTTAAGGTTTAAAATAAAGTCCGGTTTTGATAAAATCGCTATAAAAATGTAAAAATCGCAATAGTCGCTTAGTAATAAAAGGTAATAAAAATCAGGAAGAACTTTTATTTTAAACCTTAAGCGTTAAGTCTACGTTAGAATATGTAATAGATGTATTCATTTCCCTAGCACCTGTCAAATTTTATCTCGTGCATGCATGTTAAGCCCGCGGTCGATGGTTAGCCCGGGGTGCTCACGCAGAACCGACATTAAGTGTTTTACCTATTTCCAGTTTCTCTCAGAGACTAGAAGTACTCGGTTTTATGCAGTCAAAATAGTTTTACTATTACAATCAACATTATAAGTTAATGTAAGTATCGTATAAGTATGTTAAGTCAAACAAATAGATGGGTATTATGCAGGGTCACTTAGCACAGTAAACGTTTATCTTAATAGTATTTTTTTTAGATTCCTTTAGTAAACTTTGATCATAGTAATGATCTATTAATAGCGTGGTTACAAATACTACAACAAACCTTACATGAACGTCACGTTTTGCCTAAACATTTGGAGTGGGAGAGAGATATTAAGGTTTTTGTATATTACTAGTTAGTGGATTTTACATTATATCGACTAGGTACTATAAGAGAAATTCTACTATAATTTACCCTCTTAAAACTCGTGTCCTCCCTTTTTCCATTTTTTGTTATATCTGTTTGAATATTCCTTTATGATCTTTGACATCATATCGGAAGCTCCTGCTCGCTCTAACATATTACTTCCAAAGTGATGCGGTTGGTGAAATAACAACATTGCCTTATTGACAGAATAATGGTCCAAAGTTAAATTTTTTATAATTACACTCCGGCACGGCTTTGTGTGCTGGACAGTCAAATTTTCTAAGATGGCGAGTGGGAATATTATTTTCCGACAAATACAAAATAAATTAGACACCTACCTAAAGTAATCTTTAAATGACGTCAATGAAGTGCTTGTATAAAAATAATAGTGTTACACTGATATTTAATGCAAAATATGGTGTAGTGTGTCGATTAATAACGTTCGCGTAAAATCGCAACTGACGACTGGCTCTCTGAGTTGCCCGCAGGCGAGCAAATGAGTTCGAGCCGGTCAGTCGGCTCTAACTTAGTTCGCAATTTCTTGACACCGCACAGCCCGTCTAGTAGTATATATACATACACAAAAGTCTTTGATTCACCTAATATTAAACGTATTTCTAGTAAAATACGAAATTATTTCGACTACATTTGACCTTTCGTTAATGTTAAAATAACCGTCTTCAAAAACCCACTGAAAAGGGTTAAATAATGATGAGTCTCCTAGGAATTGCCTATTTGTTGCCTAGTAGTTACATGAAATATATATTTTACTGCAAATACGGATATAATTTTGTCACCCAATATATTATGATAATTTGTTAGGTACGAATTTACACCCGCGTATCTACGCGTGAGTTGAAGCAATTGAGGTTATCTTCTGTAATCGATATTGATCCTTGAAGCGAGTGCAGATTATAAGACAATGATTGTTATTTGGACAGAGTATATCTTCTCACTTTTTAGCCCTTATCAATTAAAAGACCTATAGTTAAATTACGCTATCAATCGATTAGATAATAAATCTGTCTTATATCTTCATATCTTCGAAATGAAACCTTTAACCCGAATTTGTATTGAGACTTTTGCCATTTCAGTTTTCGACGCGTTCCTTGGAACCGTCTTTCGGTCTTCTCTTCGGCGATCTTCTCGATGATCTCGGAGTAAAGACAACTGGTGCATCCGTGATCGCCAGCACGCTCGACTCAGTGGTTAACTTCTCCGGATTCTTCGTGGGGCCCGTCATAAAGACCTTCTCGTACAGAAAAGTGTGTTTCGTCGGCTCCACCATTTGTGCCATGGGTCTGCTGCTCACCGCGCCAGCCAACAGCATGGGCCATATTCTTGCTACTTACAGTATTTTAGGAGGTAAGTCGTTAAATTTCATTTGTTACCTTGCTTACTGCCAGTTACGATAACACTTATCGAAGGTCTTATCGTAGGCGTTTAAGGTCGACTTCCAATTGTTTCATATGTTTGTGTTTGTTCTTGGACTTTTCGAAACGGCGCTAACATCCAAGAGTTATGGAAAAGGTTCTCTATAAAGACTAGTATAACATCACACGACTATTAATCATGTTACTTTGCCTTTATGTTGTAAGTAATGTATGTATTAATAGAGATAATAGGCAATATGTTTGAAATTATTGTTCGTTTGCGATATCATTTGTTACTACATCATTTTTATGAGTTGTTGTCATGTTGCTGTAAATAATTTAACGGCCCGTAAAAGTATGCTAGTCTCAGCGTCACTTCCGAATATGTGTCATCAACAGATAGATAATAGCGGCCTTTGCACGGCACAGTTCGGACTGCGCTTCTGGGACTGCGTTAAAAACTGCAGATAAAACTGTCGATCCGTCCGCCGGTTTCGACCGCGTATCAAACTGTCAAGACTTTATTACGATCAAATGTGACCACGGTTTGGACCGCGGTTAAATCTGTGATTTCTGCCGGCCGTGTTAACGATTTTCCAGAGTTCAGAGCGCGGTTTAGACTGGCGCGTGGAATGTGATCACAACACAAGATTTTCCTTCAGACGTAACAAAAATGGATCCCCGTTTAGTTGTTGCGTTAGCTGGATTCGTAGTTGGTTTCAACAACGAATAATGTGGGTAAAACAGTATTTGCGAATACTAGAGCGATACTAGATTATGTTAAAGAATCTAAATGATACGTCAGCAGTGATGTACAAAAATGATGACTGTGTTTTAGTAACAGCTTTAAATAAGTAATCGGTCAGTAATGAGATTTCTAAATGATAGACGATTTAACCGGGTTTTTATTTAACTTCCTTAAATAAACGTAGGAGTGTGAGTACCTACACGAGGGTCAGGGACACGCCCTAAACCTAAATGAAGAGCGATTCAGTCAGCTTACGTACAGTCAAGGCAATGTATTTGCGTTCCGACGTAGAACCGTGTCGCAATGACTGGCGGTATCTCTCATACTTGGGTGATGTGGTGTTATCCTTCACCTCTGGACAGGGTTCTACGGTGGTACGTTCCCTTGAGTGTTTGTACACTCAAGTGTACATAATTACGTAATTTTCAATACTTAATACTCAAAATTTATTCATTTATTTTACCTCTGATTTTAGACCTTCTTAAAACAATTGGCAGGAAAACGCTGTCAAGTTATCTTGTAATTAATGACGCGTATGTGACATGGGCGCCGCCAGGATTACTTTTAGGGAAGTGCATCTGTATCTTGACGACGCGGTTAGCCTAGTTGGTAGTGACCCTGCCTACGAAGCCAGCGGTCCCGGGATCGAATCCCGGATGAGCGCGAGTATTTGTTCCTGAGTCACAGATATATTTAAGTATGTATATCGTTGCCTGGTACCCGTAGTACAAGCCTAGAGCTTAGTTTGGGACTAGGTCAATTTGTGTGAGATTGTCACTGATATTTATTTTATCTATTTTTCATATTAAATATGTTTTTTTTTGTGTGCGCCCCCTTGCACTCTACTGCCGGCGCTCATGGTACATATGTGTGAATTAATCTATATTGTCTGTAACTTTATAATAAGGCGCGTCATGGTTGTGATACCCTGATTTTTATAAATAAAATGTTATATCCTACACAAAAAAGTTACTTTTGTTATCGAAATAATGAATAATCGTGGAAATGTCATCCAACGGATGAACCCTGAGTGGGTTAATAATGAAGTAAAACTATTGTTATTGCGCCATGACTACACGCTCTCTTCTCGTCAATAAAAATAAACTGATACGAGCCACAACAACGGTCACCTCACAATTAAAATAATCGTTGTCGCGTCACTAATTAACGTCTGTAAATAGCTAATTACTCATGGCCCTACCTAAATTATTTTTTCCGCTTATTGTAGTAAACAACTGCCTACATTAATGTTTATTTGTAGTAACGTCTGGCTCAGCCGATTTCATTTCAATTAAACTCGACCGCAACAAATAGGTCAGTGAAGCAAGATTCTACGCGCTACGGAATTAGAACTGTTTTAGAAACACCATAGCTTTATATCAGCTAAATATAAAACAAATTAATGATTATAATATTAGGTATGCAGTAGAATATTCAAACATAAAAAAGGTCAATTTTCTGAACAAGCGGTAAACTTAAAATGTAGTTACTATTCTTTTTAATTAAATTACTAAATATCTAATAATAAAAGTGATAAAGAAGAAGTTAAAAGTGCAATAAGATAAATTCTTACTTTTACATTATATGGCAACTACTAGGGCTAGATAGAATGACATAGAGCTAAGGATGATTATAAAATGGTCCACATAATTCGCTGGAGAAAATCCCATTCCATATAAACCGTGAAACGAATAATATTACAACTATTCATAATTTTTCAAGAAGTGTAGTATTTAATGCGATAAAGTAGATTAGACTTTGGACGGTCTATACACTACTACATAAGTAATAAGATTAATAAGTCACTTTATTCATAATTTTCCATGGAAATGTAGAACATGAAATTTAGTGTGATAAAGTATTTTTTTTTTGTATTATTATAACGTTTATAACACTTTGATTCTTGTAAGCCCAACTTTTACTTTTACGAGCATAATAAATGAAAACTATGCTTTCACCCTTTCAGGTTTTGGAGTGGGGCTGGCATCAGCATCTTCCTTTGTTTCGCTCAACCACTACTTTTCAAAAAAACGCGGTCAAGCCGTGGGTCTGTCTATGGCTGGCACAGGCTTCGGGCTAATGGTGATGCCTCAACTAGTCAAGATTCTACTCCACGAGTTCGGGTTCCGGTGGTCCGTGATCATTTTGGGCGGGTTGGCGTTCCACGCGGTGCTCGGCTCTTGTCTACTGCAACCTGTCAAGCGGTATCTTAAAGAGGAACCGATAGACTGCGAAATGCAGACAGTTAAGGTATTATTTATCATATTAAATGACCGCCAACTAGTCAAGTAAAAATATTAATAAGACTTTTCCAGTAAGAAGTTGTTGTTGTGTTCGATTACAGTTCACTACAAAAACCTCCTGCATTTAGGGATTTCCAGATGCTTAGCGAAGATACAAAAGTATGTCGAATGTATGTCTCACATACCACAAATCAGTCAATCGCGGCAATTGCTACGTTAGCACGCTGATCAATTGCTGAATTTTTTACGGTGTTGAGTGGATTAATTATGTCGAACGTGCTTATCTTTGTTGCACCCTATTTTCTAAACTTAAAATAATATTTGTTTCAGGAGATGGAATGCATTATGGAAAGTGACGAGGAAGAAGTAGACAAATTTGAAATAAACCCGTTAGTGTCCCATCCAATGCCGAAGTTGACGACCCAGCGGTCCCACGGCAACATGAACCACCCATCGGTTCGGACTATCGGCTTGCCGCGAGCCAAAACCTGTGATAAACCCCTACAAGACTTCGAGAAGAATGCCAGTATCGGATTAGGGTTAAATACTTCTGCGTCTGTGGCCGCGATGCCTCGAGTCACGTCGAACGCGAGCATGAGCGAAGCCGCGCGCCGAAGAAAAGTGTCCGTCATCTCCAACATATCCAATATGGACTTCACGGGAAGCTATCTACAGCTGTATCTCGATGTAGGTGATGGCATTTTAATTTATAAGCAAGCAGAAATATTCGGTAGCAATAGTATATACGTACAGTTCAATAGCTCTTAAAACGACGTTTGGGTTGGTACTTCTCTTTCACTCGTTATTATACACTCTTTTTAAGAGCTATTGCAAAGTAAATGTAGAATAAATAGAGGTATTCTAATTCTCGGTCATTTTGTTTACATATATCAATGTTAACGCAGGCTTATAGGTACATAAATGTGAACTGTTTACTGATAAAGAAAGGTTCTCATAAACCTTGTTTTGCAGACAGCAGACGAAGATGCCTTACAAATGAAATCTATAAAGAAACCTGAACAGGAAGAGCAAAAAGCGGGTTTCTTTAGAAAGTTCATTTCGATGATGGACTTAGATCTACTGAAAGACTGGTCGTTTTTGAACCTTTTACTTGGGCTTTCGCTGTTTTGGAGCGGGGAGCTGCAATTTAGGATGTTGACGCCGTTCTTCATCAAGAGTCTGGGCTATAATACTGATGACACAGCGTTTTGCCTTTCCATGACTGCTATTACTGATATTTTGGTGCGGATGATCCTGCCCCCTATATTTGACAGAACTACAATATCAAAGAAAATGATATTCTTCGTGTCCGCTTTCTTTTTGGCACTGACGAGATCGGGTAAGATTTTGAACTGTCAGTAGAAGTTAATTTTGATTCTGTGTAGAATTAGTTTTTGTCTTTCGGATTTATACTAACACATATGCAGCCAATTAAATGCCCAACCTTTCTATTCCAGTGCTAGCTCAGCAAAGTGAATGGGTGCCTCTAATGATTTGGCTGTCTATTTGCGGCTTCTTCCGAGGCATGTGCCTTAGCAACTTCACCCTTACCATATCAGAGTACTGTCCACTGGAGAAACTGCCGGCCGCTTTCGGCCTACACATGGTCAGCAAAGGGGTGTTTGTAGTGATAATTGGACCTATTATTGGTAAGATATTTTTCCTTAGTAATCTGAACTTCGATTCTTTCTGGTTAATTATCTCTACACCGGAGCTTAAATTTACGCTGCGAAAATTAAGCTGGGTCAGATTCGACCAGCTGGCCATGCCCGTATCGCCGGCTAGTGTAATCGCGTCCATAAGACACCACGTCTACTCTTTGCCCATTGTGGTGAGAGGACATGAGATATGTTTCCCTTTTAAAATTTCTTATACTGCAAAGTCGGGGTCAACAGAATTGGCCAAAGATGTCAATAAATTAGTACTGTTTGACACACGACCTGAAAATTTAATCATGCGTGTTTTAGTTATTTAATCTAAAAATTAATATTAAAGTATAAATAATTGTAAAGATCTTTCTCGATCTTGAAAAGTAATGGTAAATTGGTTAGTTTCGTTTTGTTTACATCTTTGGCCATTTCTATTGATCCCGATTATTGACCTGTAATTTTTTTTTTTAAAAGACTGGTTATTGCCGCTTGAGAATACTAATGAATTTCCGCATATAACTATTTGAAACTCTTTGGCAAGCTGTATGTTTTTCCTACTGTTTGGATCAGTTCAAATGTAGCTGGAACTCACGATGAGTCTTACGATGATTCTCACTCTCCCATGAACTGCTTCATTATTTGAAGAGTAATCTCAATGACACAACTGATTGCATTACGCAATTGTTTTACATAATTTCCTCATTTGCAGGTTCCGTGCGAGACATAACAGGAAGCTTCTCGCTCTGCATCCACGTGCAGAATGCTCTCATACTGTCCTGCGTTCTCGTATGGGGCATAGAGTACATAATGGTATTCACTCGTCGTCGAAAAGTTGTGCAGATTTAGTATCCGCTAGAAATTAACGTAAAATTCTACGTTGAAAGAGTACTAAGACGCCGCGTGAGATAGTCACGTCGGCAATGACAATCGTTTGAAGTAAGTGACGTCACAGTGTAATAGACCTCGTGCTTCCAGTGTTGGTCGGTTTGCGCAGTGTATTCTTTACGCTGTATGTTAAATGGCGATACAGGCGATATTTTTTTCTTAACTTCGTGAAGTTTTGACATCTTGCCTAATTTTCCACTGCTTCTCTCTGGTGGTGCAATTCTCTATCGTGCGATTTCGTCGCCAAATTAAATCCTAACATGTTACGACCGTTTTCAATATTAAATCTGTTGTTATAGTGAACCATATAAAGAGGATTGCCTATAATATCCGGCACGTAAGTAAAAACCTGCGCACCTCGGTTTTCCCTCGGTTGACACCGAGAAATCGACTTCTGCGCAAATTCAACCTGCGCAGCGACGGCCATGTTGGTTTTTACTTACGTGCCGGGAATGTATAATTCCCGGCACGTAAATAAAAACCAACATGGCCGTCGCTGCGCAGGTGCGTCGCTGCCCCACTAAAATAAAAAAAATGTCTATGTTTCATTTCGCCGTATCCAAAAACTTACGGACGTATAGTCCGTAAGTTTTTTGATACGGCGAAATGAAACATAGACATTTTTTTATTTTAGTGGGGCTAAACAAGAGATAGGTTGAATATTGGGGACGGTCGTTAGATAAAAATAGCAGGTTTTTATGTTTATGTTGGAGCTCAAAACAGAGGATATTTAATAATTAGAAATAATAATTACTGTTTTTCATGAACAAATTAACAATAGCTTCTCTAGTAAAATGACAAAGCAATTCGTTGTTTTAGCGTTAAGATAGTTTTGTTATGACATACTTTTAGGTTTTAAGTGTTGTTTAGTGTATAAGGTTCCTCGCAGAAACGATTTCTTAGGGCTTACAGTAATTATTTCAATTGTTTGATTTTAATTGTTGTGACTCGTGGTTTGTATTTGTGTCTGCGTCGAACCTTATATTATTTTCGTATTTTATTGCTCTCCAGTGACAGTGATATAATAAATATTATTCGCATCATGACGTGGTATTAACTCGATAGTCGTAAAAGACTGGAAGCGACTTTAATCAACAACAGAGACGATTCCGTTCTTCTAATTGAGTCATTAAGCGTGGTCTAAATAAATTGCATTCTCTGAAATTTAACTACTGCAGGCATAAAAATATCATGCAGGTCTATACCTACACTGTTCTGTTCTGTTCTGTGGTCTAGACTGTTCAGTGTTCATCCACTGAACAGTCTAGGATCACCATAGTATCCAAAGCATTTCGGTTGGTAAAATAACACATTGTTTTAGTGATAAGGTTCAAAGTTAAATAAATTCTAATAACACTCCTGCACTGCATTGCGAGCTGGACTTTCGAGTGGTTAATCCACAGAATGCAACTTATCTAGGTTAGGTTATAAGATGTACAGATAGACATGACTATATTTTTACAATTTGAATTATGAAATCGTCATTTTTTTGACAAATCCAGTGATCTTATCATAACAGGATATCAACTTGAACAGTCTCATATCGCGGACGCTAGCATTTGTAGACTTAAAATTGATAACTAACCTAATTTTGAGCATTAGTGTTGCGCCTTTAAATTTTAAATGTGAGAAATAACCTCAATATTAATAATCATATTTTTAGACAGCTGTTTGTAGTTTTGAAAGGTTTTATGTAGATGTATTCATAGATGACATTATGTACTTTATAGTGAGACATGATATCAAAGACGCTATGACGTGTTAGCGATAGCGCATTTATTATATTGTATTGAATTATGTAAACTGAATTTACTACTCTGTCAAGAAAGTACCGGGAAAAGATCAATAATACACAAACTGTTTGTTAATCATCCAAATTTATTTTATCACCTTCAAAGTATGCTCCTTCAGAAACGATACACTTACGCCAACGAATAATCCAATCATCAAAACATTTTTTAAACGCTGTTTCCGGAATTGAATTCAGTTCTCGGCGCGAATTCTCCTTTATGTCTTCTACCGATTGAAAACGGGTGCCACGAAGCGCCACTCCGAAGCTTGTTGACTAGTTTGCATGTCAAACTCGTAAACCCACGTCTCGTCACCAGTAACAATGCGTTTCATGAATGTTGGGTCGGAATTGACTCGTTCTAGCATGTCCTCAGCGACTCTCATGCGATTGAGTTTTTGGAGAAAATTCAGGTCTTTTGGGACTAGCCGAGCGGTAACATGTTTCATACCCAAATGATTAGTTAAAATAGTACGGATCGACTCGTGAGATACAGAAAGTTCGGCGGCTATCTCTCTCAAAGTTGAATGAGGATTTTCAGTCACTATTTCCTTCACTTTTGCGATGTTAACTTCAGTTGCAGACGTTGATGGCCTACCAGAGCGAGGCAAATCTTCCATCACATCTCGACCGCTTTTGAACGCTTTGTACCACTCATAAACACGTGTTTTTGATAAAGTCGAATCACCGTAAGCCTTCTGTAACATTTTCAGTGACTCCGAACACGAAATTCCATTGGCGATGCAAAATTTAAGACAAACTCTTTGTTCAATGTTTTTGTCCATTATGAAATTCGCAATACACACTAGATATGATATAACTAAAAACAGCACTGTATTTAATATAAATAACAGATGCAACTCAAACTCCGCGCCAAAATAGAAAACAGTTGTGCCAATCTAACAACAACAAAAAAAACAAAAATTTGAATTTGGAACCATAAACAAATCATCCATTCCCGATACTTTGTTGACTGAATGTATAATGTAGCGGTTTATGAAACTTGTATTAGACATACAAACTGAGAACAGTGTTGGTAATTAGTTATATTTAATATGTATCAAAGATTTCTCTAATATATCATAATCATATATTGAAGAGTCAAAAAACATACTATTGGCGTTAAGAGCAGCAATAAAACGTTGTCTTTGGCATGTTGCACTTCGAAGATATATTAAAAAGTCTATTATTCTTAAATAGTAGATGATACTGACTACTTTACTGTTTGTCTTCCAAACAATATTATTTATAATATATTATTATTATTTCTTTTTTATACGCGTTTTATAATTACAATCAAGTACTTACTAATTACCTTTGATACTTAATATATGCCAACTTAAAATGTAATAGTTGTACTTATTTATACATTATATAAGACGTAAGAGCGTCAAGTATACAAAAAATATCAAATTGCAAAGCAATTCTATTTAAAAAATCCAGCTTTGTACTTGTCTGTGTACATTATTGTTTGCTTTTGCTAAAAGTTCATGCACATTACTGGAATAAGTGCCATTGCGACCTGTTGTATCTGTAAGTATACATATAATTATGCGGTTTTACGAGGAACGTGTGCCAAATTGTATACATCTAAAACGTCGGTCTTTTTAATGTACACGGTACTTAAAATTTGTGTATTGCATCGGTGTATTCCATTCAGTCGCATTTTAAATAATTATATTTTTTTAAATGCGACTGAATGGTTATTTTTATGATAGTTGAATGGTCATTTTATCCTAAAGAAGTCCATTCACGTTTGTATTCCTGATTCTTCTGACAACCCAAGATCTCTCAATTCTAAGAAAACAAGTGAATGGCATTCTTTCGTGGGCAAATTGTCGAATAATCAACCCTTGAAATTAAACCATAATTTTATTATTTATGGGTTGATTTTTCAATCTCTGTTACATACACCTAGATCTGTTACATACATTTAGACTTTGTTCTTTTCATCCATATGACGAAGGAAGAGAAATAACTTTTACTGTTAGATTATTTCGATTTGTCCAATTTCATCATCATCATCATCAGCCGCAAGACGTCCACTGCTGGACAAAGGCCTTGTCAAATTTATTTCATGACAATTAAAAACAAAATAAAAATATACTGATGATTCATTATCTTTGTATGATTTATGATGATTGGTATATCAATCATCATAAATCATACAAAGATAATGAATTCAAGAATAGCATATTTAGGTTTATAATCTCTGCCATTTTACGGTTTGCGATTGAGAATTGTGTGAAAGAGACCTAGAATGTTATATGGTGCTTTTGTAGTTAATTTACTGAAGTACCTTTCAAGTTATCGTAAAAATTATAGCAAACATTTTATGAAAAAATATTATGGAAAAAGACAATGAAATAAAATAATCAGGTTATCGAAACATTTTTTTCATTTGTGTGTCCCAAATATACCTAGACGTGGTAAGGTCAATAATTTTATAGTTTTAATTTAAAACTGGCTGGCTGGCACGGAACTTTCCATCTCCCGGATGTAAATTATCTCTGTGCCGCGACGGAGATTCTACTATACACCAAAATTCTAGAAATGTGGACCAGGTCAAACCTGTCTTCACTAAAATGTAAATTGTGTTAAGATATAGGTGGTTTGAGTGCTCACTCTAGCCTACATCATGCCACAAAAACAAATGTGAACCTATTTAAAGCTAGGGTGAATAGGCATCTTCTGGGTGAGCTCGCTACATCGTAGACTGAATCGTCATTTTCCAAGGGCAAGAGTTAGTCAAGAGCAAACCCATTATCAATAAAAAAAAAGAAAAAAATGTTTGTGGTTTGTGACTGAACGGATCAACGGGTTTGAATGAAATTCGGTAGCCCTTGCCCTGTTACAGAGAGAATATCAATAAACGAGTTCTATGCTTCGTTTTTTTTTAATATATCGATAAGGCGATGATACTCGTATTTCCCATTTACTTGAGCGTAAATAGAGCGCAACAAAGGCCCAACTAAATGTTGCTTTCTACTGTTACTGCATGTGTCGCCGGCGGGGGTGTCGCGTTACAGCGACGGCGTGGAAAGTGAAGGAAGTGGCGACGCGATATTCGAACGGATTAGCTTTATTTTATTGGTTTCCCACTCGTTCACGGTTCACGGATCGCAAACTAATTTATGGTAACTGGATACTTTTTAGAATAATCCAGTCCAGTTGTGAGAAAATAGTCTATCCTACTAGGTAAGTACGTAAAATAAAATCATAAATTTACAAGTTTGTATGGGTTTTGGGATGTTCGTTTCTTTCAATCACGCCTAAACGGTCTGGATCAATTTTGGCACACAGATAACCCTTATCTTGGATTGAACCATAGGATCTTTTTAGGGATCCGCAGCCAAAGTGGCAAAAATAGATCTTTTATAGTTTCGTCATGTCCGTCCGTCAGTCCGTCCTACCGTGTGTCACAGGCATTTTACTCAAAAACTACAAGATGTAAGTACCTATATTGACGAAATTTGAATTATAGGTGTCTTGTATAAACCGGTACTTAGTTTGGTAGTTAACAAAAATAAATATTTCTAGGGGGGTACTACATACATGTAACAGAAGCTGAAAAGTTTTTTCAGCAAACATCAACGTGTGGCACATATTGCCGAAAAACTGCGCTTCTCAACCAAAGGACGTAAGTGCCATGAAGATACGCTCTTTTGCTGGTACACTTTTTTGTATTTGTAGTAATGGCGACAGAAACCTACACTGAGCATGTACGGACATGCTCTTACCCGGTTTTTTTATTGATAGTTTCCGAAGGAAAAGCGATAAATGACTTCTACGCGGCCGGAGTCGCGGCCAAGAGCTAGTAGTCAATAAATTCAACAAATAGTAACTACAAACAGAGACTCCGGACTGATTCCAAACACCTGGCGTTTAGACTAGACTGCTGTTGCGGTAGCTCCTATAGTAGACAAAGCGGACTATCGCGGAAAGCGTCAAGGAACATATCGCTGCTGTTAAAAACCGTCGTAAATAAATTCGCCATTGCTGAGCATTTACTGGAGTCAGGACCAAACCACTGGGTCGAATTACATAATCCCAAGGAACTTTCGATCGAGCAACATTATGCAAGGATGGTGCGTGAAGCCGTTGAAATAAAAAACATCGCGATTTCAACCGGGAGAACGGGTACTTATAGGCTATCGACTACGTGGAATCTAGTCATCAGTACTTGCAAACGAAAAAGCGTGGCTTCGCATAAATCGGAGTGCTGTGTGTCGGTATGTTGACAACACGAATGAACAAAAAAAAATCAACTGAATAGCTACGAAAACAAGACCTAAGTAGGTATATTCTAAAGAATATAACTTAATTGTTGGAAAAGGTATTGTAGGGGACAAGCAAATAGTCCAAATATATTTTCCAATTATTTGCTTTTATTAGCTTCCATTTGATACCCATATTGTTTTATGTTTTAATTATTTGTGTGCTTACTGTAAACCGTGTCGTTTTTTGTGTCAATAAAAGTATTTTCTTCTTCTTCTTCTTCTTCATATTGTTATAATAAAAAATACTTTTTTTTCAATTTCCTCTCCATTTTTTTTGTCGCAGACGCCATATTGAAATATTATACACCTACCCTATGTCACTTCGACACTTAAGACGAATCGAATGACACCGCATAATAATATTATGTTAAAATCCGTCAAGCCGATTAGGCTGCAGAGCGTGCCAAAGTAATATACGTACATACATACGCTAGAAAAACATAACCCTCCTTCGGGCAGTCGGACAACAAGACCAAGTGCGGATAGGTCGAAAAACTTGATGATGATGATGATGGATGGGGACGCCCGGCCGGAGCAGGCGGGCGGTCGACCGTCTTCACGGTCATTCCTCCCAGTTCCCCTTGGTTGAGCCGTAGGTTACTGGTCCGGCGACGCTCCCATCCAGCATGGATCCCATCTTCTTGTTTTCCTACAGAACAAAAGTACGTCCTGTAGGTTGATACTTTTTAATGCCTCTGTCGATAGTTCGTCCTCCCCGAATGTGCTATATCTCAGTGACGAGTACATTGCACACTCGGCCAGGACGTGTTTGCTAGTTTCCTCTTTGCCGCAAGGTCGAAAAACTTGCACGACAAGCAGACAAAATCCACTTCAGTCTAGTCGTGACTACGGCTGTTGTAACACAGTCGAGACGTAGAGGTAAATGAGCTGATTAACATTTATTTATTCACATGTGTGAAAATCGTGTTAGTATAAAACAATACTTTTTTCGATTTCTCATATATTTTTTGACAAATTTGTCCCAATGTAAGCTCTAGGCTTGTACCTACTATGGTTAGTACCTACTATACATATAACGATAAACATACCTACTTATAAAGAGAATACATAAGTACTCAAATCAACATAAAGATCCAAGACTCGTGCTTGTGCTACACACGGTTTGAAACCATGGTCTTTTTGATACCTATCTGCCAAGGGCGTTTAAGGTCTTGCGGAATTTGATTTAAAACCACTGTCTACATGGTTTTAAACCGCCTGTTATAAACCGTGTTTGAAACCGTGTAGCCCACCCATCAGGAACAAATACTCGCGCTCAACACGCAAATATTTGCCCTCACCTACCTGGAATCGAACCCAGGACCGCTTGCTTCATAGGCCTAACCACGGCGTCAGTTTCTAGTGCAATGAAATCCATGCAGTTTTATGACCTGCCCTTACTGACTGATCTCAACTTTTCACCTGAATTATTTTTTAAGAGGGCATTACAGAGTATTTGTTTACCCACCTAATTAATAATTTGGTTAATAATGTCCTCAAAGATTATGCCACATCAACATATACGGCATTCGGCGAATATTACCTAGTGTTGATGTATTTTTAATAAACGTTAAGTACCTAATACAGAGACGCCAATACGAATTTTCGCCGAATGCCGCATATGTGGATACGGCGGCGTTTACAGTACCTAAGCAGAACTAGGTAGATACTCTAGGTGCATGTGTCATTGACAGTGTACTCGTAAACAACTCAGCGATGCCAGACGTACGATAATTATCGTAGATGTACGATAATTTCGACTCCGGTACGATGTACGATACAATTTGTATTATCGTACGCAAAAGTAGGATAATTTGCAACCCTGCTCCGAAATGGGGTGAATAGACTAATATTCAGGGCCAATCATCCAAAAATACAATATAATGCATACGGTGAAGTGAAAAAGTAAATTGTCACTTCGATTTTTCGTCTGGCAACACTGGTTTGGTCTTCTTCTAGGCATAGATTTTAAGGTCAACTGTCATATTATGGTATGTAGGTAGATTGACATACTCAATGTCTACCCTGTAAAAAATAATAAACGCCAGTCATCGCTTGAACCTTGTGTTGTTTACAAACTGTCAAAAATACCTCAGTTCCTATATGCGCGAGTGAGAAATAGCCCACATTGCTATCCTACTTCTAGTTTCGGGAGCTATAGCTACGCGTTCCGCGCGGCTCTGACAGTCGTACGATATTTTTTTATCTGGTACGATAATTTTCAAATATTGATACGATAATTCCCTATCACTCGTCTGGCAACCCTGAAACAACTCACCAATGAACCTCTATCAGACTAAAGACACCTATTAATGTTGCTTTATTGACACATTCCGATTAAATCCATAAAATTAATAAGATAATTAAATAAGTATAACCACTGTTATACTCGTACTTATTCAATTATCTTAATTATCTTAATAAAATCACACTTGTTTATTCGATTCAAAATGGTTTACGGCAATTGAATAAATTATTCGGAGGTCTTAATTAGATAGACGTGAGAAAATGAAAACATTTTAAGATTATAACTTACGAATTAATTAAAAAAAAAAAAAAAAATGTTTATTTAAATGTGTACACCGTTTTGGTTACATGTTATTTGGTAATCTAACTTAAAAAGTACACACACATAGTTTGACTTACAGAGAAAACAAACAGAGGCCCCCAAACTAGGCGAAGCCTGTATCTTGGGAGACCGACACAGATTAACATATATATATTTAAAGTTTTAGGAACTACTTAAGTACCGTTTACAAGCGTTTACAAGCGTTTATGCTATTAAGAGTGGCCAGAACATAAGTCGAAAGCTTAGAGCTATTAATAATTGTATTTATTAAAGACTTCTTCAGAAACATGATAGCCCAAAGTTAGCAACCAATCTGCTAGTAGCTTTTTAGCTTTGTGAATTTTACAGTTTTTAATTTCACAAAATTTTAATACTGCATTATAAACTGATGCTCTAACAAAATTACCAAATCTTTGTGCAAATTTTGAGTTAACTGAGGGAAGTTTCAATCTGTATACTATTTTTTTCAACATTGATTTATGAAGTTCGGAGCCAAGAAGTTGTTTATGAGTGAGGAGACAAGTTTTGAGGATGAAAAGCTGCCGAACAGATAAAACACGTGCTTCCTTATACAGGTCCGAAGTAGGGTGTCTGAAAGGTTTTTTCAACATCACTTTTAGGACCGATCTTTGAGCTCTTTCCGCGGTAATAAGAATGGTTTTAGCGGCGCTACCCCAGGCTATAACACAATAACCAGCTACAGATTGGCAAACGGCCAAAAAAACCATTCTTAGAACATCCCTTCTAGCCGAGTTCCTGAGACACTTGATGATAGCTATGGTTCTACGTATTCTTTTTGAGAGTGATAAAATGTGTTGTCGAAAACTTAGTTTATCGTCCAAAATGATGCCAAGGTATTTAACATGATGCGCACGCATAATGCTATCACAGCTGCAAGAGCCCAATGAAGGAATGGTACATTCGTGGATTTTAATACTATCTAATTGGGATGGTTCTGAGGCCGAGGTTTTGTGAAAGCAAAGAAAGTTAGTTTTATTAGTGTTTAAAGTAAGTAAATTATTTTGCAGCCAACTATTTATAGCAGCCATCCCAGACTCAGCAGCAGTGACGGCATCAGTCCATGAGTTACCCTTGAAGAGAATGACAGTGTCATCAGCATAGCATAAAATTTGAGCATCTTGTAAATTTGTCTCATGAATATCGTTCATGTATATTAAGCAAGTGCAATTAATCATCATCGTTTATCAAGATCGTAAACTAATAAAACACCGTGTTGTTATGTACTTATCTCTATTTATTCATTTTACAAATCTATTTTTATTTGGAATGTCTTATTTTCGCAAATAAATAGGTATCGTTACAGGTACAGTCGAGGACAGAAAGATGTTTACACTTTTTCACCTTATTCCATTGTAATAAGGTCCAAAAGTGTAAACATCTTTCTGTCCTCGACTGTACCTATACAAGAAAAGTTGAACGTAATCCTACTAATATTATAAATGCGACAGTTCGTGTGACTGTATTTTCAAACCTATCTAAGGCGTTCTACCTCGATGGACGCTTATTACAGCGAACATCTCATGACCTCCTTAAACTCCATCATCAGAATAATTAGATCAATTTTCAGGAGTCTAACATTGCATTATCAAGACTTCACGTGAACAAAATGTTATTTTATCATAATAACGGGAGCAGGTTTAAAATTAACTTGTACCTATATATAAGATTTGCCCTACACAACAAAATGAGTGAAGTTAAAATAAAAGCTAGTAAAACAAATTATCTTTAATACCTAGCTGAATATCTCTCATTTAAGTAGAATCAAACCTTGACTTCATTCAGTACACCTTTTATAATCAGGTATGCGTTTAGGAATTTGTAATTATGGGCCTTGTTGCCTGAAAAAAAGGTTTCTATTCTATTCTATTTATATCTAGCATATTATTTTACCATTCTGATGATAAATAAAAGCCTACCATATTCATCATCAACTTCTACGCTAAGCAGATCATAAAACGGCAATTATAAACTTGTAAAAGATTACGCGCTTGGTATTAATTGAACGTTTACGTCTCATTAAAAGATTAAAGCTAAGACCGAAAGACAATGCTTTCAGTTAGGCCGAATCAATGCCTGATATCTTGTAATTTAGCCCTATTTATGTTGCATTCGAGACAAACTGTTAATGTGGTGGCGGAGACAGTGAAGAGAAGACGTGCGTGCCTTACAGTCTAGCCATAAAATGCTGCCGCGGAAACACAGAACCGTCTGATAATCCTGACAGTTCAAATAAAGTCGTAAAATAGCACAAATATTTTAATTTTATTAACTGCACAAATATCATTGACTCCGCGATTTAATAAGTGTTGTGTGTTCAACATGGATGAGGCTTTCGCGCATGCTGGGAGCACCGGGAAAGGGTTGTGCAAAAAGGACATGATCCCCCCCGATGGAGGCTGGGGGTATGTTGTGTGCGTTGGTGTCGGATTTACTTTTGTAAGTATAATTAAAATGTTGTTTGATGTTACAAGTGTGTGACTACAGTGTGTGCTACAATATAGAACCAAAGAGGTTCTATATTGTAGCAGCATTCGTGCCTCACCCTATATAAATGGAAAACAATTATAAATAAATAAATAAATCTATTACAAGTTGGTTTTTCTCATAAAGCTATCGATTGCTTTTCTTTTTAATCGCGGTGTTAGGTTAATAACGACACGGTTAGCATAGTTGGTAGTAACCCTGCCTGCGAAGCTAGCGGTCCCGGGTTCGAATCACGTTATGGGCAAATATTTGTGTGATGAGTGAGTATTTGTTCCAAAGTAATGGATGTTTTCTATGTATTTAAGTATATATGTCTCTATATAAGTATGTTTATCGTTGCCTAGTACCCATAGTACCCGTCTCGAGCTTATTTTGGGACTAGTTCTATTTGTTTGAGATAGTCCCCTAATATTTTAAGAAAAAACAAATGTCTTGTCTGTGACCGTAAAACCTGAAACGGGTTTGAAAAGTCGGGTGTTAAATTTTTACTAATTTTACGCGATATACTTATCTATGTTTGTATATATATATATATATATATGTATAATGTACCTATGTATGTGTCATCGCACAAACCTCAGAACTAATTATTTATAATAGCTAAGTAAACAAGCATTGTTAACTTATACGTATGTTTTCACCTCACCAGCTTGGAAAGGCTTTCTTTGTCGGTCAAAATCTGCGCGCAAAAGTCCATTTTATTCGCTAGCGTGTCAAAGTAATGAATGTTGTAGCTGTCGTTGCGGCGGCACTGTGCGCACACGATGTGGCGCTCGTGGAATTGTTTTTCTAGCACCTAGTGTTTTCTTTGCTACGGTGAGGTAAAATTTTAGAATCCTCCGCTAACTCGGGATTCTATACTGGCTTTCGCGCAAAATAACAACTTTGCAGCCTTGCATAGCAAATAACTATATCTAGGTTGGAACCCAACTTCTAATCGCGGTAGACAGCGTATGCAGAATTGATTCGTGCTAGCTATTGGGAACAATGTTAAAAAATATACTTACCATTAAAAAAAAAACTAATTTATTTAATTCATTTTGCATTTCAGTCCTTGAAATTTTTTCTTTACCTACCTAATATTTCGTAAAGTTGATATATTTTCTATATAAAACCTAGGTAAAATAAAATAAATGTCAAAATCGTGAATACGATGGACAAGCCTTTACTTTACTCCTGTCTACACATGATCTAAACAGCTCAACATGGGACCCTTTTACTAGACACATATATATGTTAGGCTGTTAACATAGATTAAATGCTCGTCTACGTATATATATAAGTGGAATTTGGACCTTTAAATACAGGGCATCCTGTGTATTAATTATTATTTAACTGAAATAACATATTTATGTGGGCGAGTTTGGATTGACTTAGCGCGAATGTTATTAGGTGTTTATAGTCGCTTATTAGCATAAAGCTAAATGACTGAAGGCTGTTTGTTGTTTTTATAGATAAATACCTTATTGGTGACCTACTCAAGATCAAACGGTAATGGCCTCTTATTTGGATTTAAGTTACATTCCGACCTAAATCTCCTTGGCTTTTAAGTATGTTATAAATAACTAATTAATTTAGTAATAGAGAAACTAGGAAGTTGCTTAAGAAATTTAAACTTCTGATTCTAGTAACGTACAGATCTTATGGTCTAAACATGGTCTATGGTAAATATGTCGGATCGTTCTGTGAGTTTTAACTGTTTATCTGTCATATTCCCATGGTCTAAAACTCGTAAAGACGTCTTTATTTGCCGATGTTGCCTAATTAATAGGTTTGTGGATAATTCTTCCTTCGTAATCGATATACTCGTAGTGTGGCTTCCTAGAGTTCAAGGTTTCGCCTGATTTAGTTTGCTTTGCCGTGACATTAATATTTGTACGATTAAAAACGAAAATAAAACAATAAAAATCCGTCTTGCGGCACAAGTACGTCTCGATAAATTTGAGTTTCCAAGGAATAAAACAATAGCTATTTCTACACAGATAGTTCTTGGCGTCTTGGCGTCAATAAATAGGGTTAATTATGGGATCAAATCTGTCATGAAATCACGTTTGCTTCGACAATATAACTTATCAGTTAGGTACGCCGTAAGCGACATTATTCGTAAAGCTCACTAAATAAGTGAACTGTAAGGGCACGTAGAGAATTAATATAAAACTGTAGTACTAGTAATATTTGAGTTGTGGGTTGTTGTTTTTTGTGTTGTTGCGGACTAGGGCCTGAGATGGAAATAAATGTGTTATTTGCTTAGCTAGCAATACGGGCTGAGGGTACAGAAAGTGAAAATAATAAAATGTCCTATATTAGCTTTCCGATGAGACTGATTTAAGTTTTGAACACTTGCTTAACTTTAATCTCTTTATTTTTGAACTTCCACCTCAGTAACAAAATACATAGTAGATTGTTAACCAAGGGATGAAAGTAATCAGTTGCATTTAGGCTGCACGAGCACTAGTGAGTGCTATAGTTCGAGGGTGCAACTGATACTTTCACCCGAGTCAAACACTCTGCTTTTCATTTCGACTGAGAGGAAAGTTAATAAAAATATTCTAGTTATTGTCATTAATTTACTTTGTTTTAATTATTGTCATTCAGAAATGATAAGTGTCAACATCGATTAAATTCGCAAACCTCTTAAGTCAATTTTTTGCAAAAATCGTTTTTTTTGAATTGCCAATCATCAAACGCATCGAACTATAATTTATCGCATTCGATCAAACGTCAAATAAACCGTTATTTTTAAAATGTACAAAAAGAAAACTTCCTCAGAGGTACATATGAGGCATAAGACATACTGTAACTTTGTTTTTTGTGTTCCTTTAAACTTAACTCAAATTGACTTATGTGGATTGCGAACCGACGTCAATTTATTCTTGACACTATACCTATAGAAACGAGTCAAAAATTATTAAGTATTTGACCAATTCTTTCTTCAAAATCACTTTCTTTCCTAGTTATGGAAATGCCATTTTACTATTAAAACATGAAAATCCCTACTTGCCGAACAAGAGAGATGAAGAATGTGTTGTAGGTATTTAATATCCAAGGATCGGAAGAACACCCGTCATTTTGAGAACATAACCCTGTTCCGTACAGCAGAAGGAAGGCTTTATGATGTTAGGATATTTTTTTTTTCTAACACGTTTACACAAAATAACTAGTATACGTTGTTTAACCCATTTATCGATAAATTACCTACTCATAAGAGTAGGTAATTAGATAGTAGTATTAATCTAATGTGATAATATTTGGTATAAACAAAATATCATCACATTAGATAAATACATACTCATAGTTGATTTCTATGACTTTGTTTACTACTGACCAGTTAGATAAAATACATACCTAATATTCTAATCACGAATTTTAGGGAACGATTTTTGACAAATGGAATGGGGTCATTTTTGGACAATATCTTTTCCACCACTTGTAGCTCCTTCTTAGACGAACACTATAATACCAATAACTCAAATCCGCCAAAAATGTAAGTTATGCTATTTTTGTAAACATCCCTTCATATAAATTATGGTAGGTATAATAAATCTATAAAATACCTAATCATATTTTTTATTAACTTCATAAGGAAGTCTCTGCTGTACGGAACAGTTTGTGGAACAATGTTTTCATAATGGCGGGCGTTTTTCCGATCCTTGTTAAAATCGATAAAAAAACAATAAATAAATCAGGTTTTTTACGGCTTTGACCTTCACCTTCGACACGTTCATCGGAATTTACACGATTCAGTGCAAACAAAACAATACAAACAACAATATCCAACCGAATCCAATCTGGTTTTCCGACGATTATACCTAGTTATACCTACCACGTTGTTACATAAATCAAATAAAGGTTACCTAATGATTCGCCGACAATTTGTACGCAGATTATTGATTGGCGGACAACGTTTCGCCGAGTAACGGTACGCCCGATGGATTTGTTCGTAGATGTATTGTTTCGCAGACTAACGTTTCGTAACTCAAACCTTAGCAACTACATAGTTAGTTGGCTTGTGAGTCAGTAAGCAGAACAACTATTGACAGAAATTAGTTAAGGCTATTAATCACTACACATTTTGAATGTTTGCTCGAACAAACTTTCGCTTTTAAACGGTTGAACTATTCGGTGCTGTTTTTTTTTTTTTTTGTTTTTAATGTTTTTTTTTACCATGAAATAAATGTATTTCTGATCATCATTTGTGTTCATTTTACTATCAAAACAAACCAAGTCGCAACGCTAGCAATTCGGTTTCGGCGTTGTAGGTCGCAATTCTACCTAACACTCCCTCTCGCTGACGCTCGTCGTCGCACCTTACTACATTTAGATAAATGTATAAAAATGCAACAGTTGTACGGTAAAATGAAACAATTCCGAAACAAAAATCGACTGATCCTTAAATCTACTTAAGAATAATGATGCCATATGATAAGTCTGCTTATCATGGTTTGACGAACAGGTGTTCGGTAAACTGAAACAATTACGAAATAAACAATCGACTAAACGCATCTCTGCGTATCCTGAAACAAATAATAAGCGTAACGATACCAAACGTTAGGGCCCCTTCCCACTTAGCTAGCGTCTTTCGAGGTTCATCATCATCATCATCATTATCAGTCGCAAGACGTCCACTGCTGGACAAAGGCCTTCCCCAAGGTTTTCCATAACGATCGGTCCTCTGCTGCTGTCATCCAGCGGTTTCCCGCGATCTTTATCAGATCGTCGGTCCACCTTGTGGAATGCCTGCCGACACTTCGTCTTCCGGTTCGCGGTCGCCACTCTAGTTAGACCCTTTCCGCTCCAACGGCCATCGGTTCTACGAGCAATGTGCCCCGCCCACTGCCACTTAAGGTTTGCTTCTTCTTCTCGTGTCGATGGTTCCATCTAGACTTTCTAGACATAGACAGTTCGCGCCCAGAAGGCAGCGGTGCTGATCGCCCTATCTGTTCCATCTCGGAGGTCTTCCTCAGTACAAGAATGTGGGCAGGCCGGGCAGGACAACAAGTGGGACATTGTCTGGGGTGCCGTTCCACAGTTGCACATGGCACTGGACCCACCAGAAAAACCCCACCGCACTAGGTTTTCCTTACATCGCCCGACTTGCGTACGTAGCCTATTCAGCGCTTTCCAAGTGGGCCATGGTTGTTTGTGCCCGTTGGGGAGAGTCTCCGTGGGCTGTACAAATCCCTCAGGGGGTGGGCGGGTGGTCTGCCAGGATGAAAGGCTCGGTGGTGTGTCCGTAACATGGGTGGTGGCTCTCAAAAAGCTCTTTCGGCTTTTTAGACGGGCTGGGGGTAGTTGGTAACCGTAGAGTGGGTGCTTGGTATCCCGTTCTTGTTTAAGCTTTTCTACACCACATGCAACATTTCTGCGTATGTCTGGAGGCGCGATACCTGCCAGAGGGTACAGCTTGCTGAGCGAGGTTGGCTTGAGGCATCCGGTGATAATTCGGCAAGTGTCATTGAGGGCCGAAGAGACTTGCGCTGCGTGTGTGGAGCGGTGCCACACTGGGCAGGCGTATTCGCCCGCAGAAAAACAGAGCGCCAAACCAGTCGTTCGTACGGTGTGCGCGGTTCCGCCCCAGTGTGTTGAAGTAAGCCTTTGCAGAAGATGATTGCGAGAGTTCAACGTGTGTTAATGCAGTGTCTTTTATATGTGAGCGTTCTGTCGAGAGATATTCCCAGGTATTTTGGATAGGGGCAGTGCTCAATGGGTACGCTTCTCCGAGATATATTTAGGGCCCTGTTCGCATTCCGGTTACAAAGGTGAAAAGCACATGACTGAGTTTTTGAAGGGTTCGTCTTCAGGCAGTTTTCCTCATAGTAATGGCTCAGCTGCTCAAGGGCGTATCGCTTTAATTCAGGGTGTTGTTTTTTTTTAGTAATTATAAGATCAGTAGCTGTTAACGCTTGATTGGTTGTAAGAACCTCCACCACCGTCGGAATACAAACTCTTCGGGACATAGGCGATGAAAAGGACGAACACAGACAGACAAAGGCTTCAAACAAATAACACCCATTATTTGTTGTTTAAAAAAGCGCCAGTTTTTGTATAGTCGTGCCGTTGCATACGTGATTTCATAAACAAACGAGTCCTGTATCGGCTTTTAACTATATGTTACTTCACTGTGCCACTTTCCGCATTTCTTTATTATATAATTATTCAATAACTAATACATTAAGATGATTATCCTATCAAACTTCGCCATTATATTATAATATTAATAATATTTCTTATCTGCGTCGTAAAAGTTGCAAGACATTCACTGTACATAGTGCAACGTAAAGATACACAGTCGGTGGGATATAGATAAGTGAAGTCAGACAAAATGGGTCAAATATTTAGGTAAATTTGCGAGTGTATCATTATACGTATTTACGCAAATACTCGTGCGTGCCGTACCTAGTTGAGTTGAATAATTATTCTGTTAAGTATGAAGTATTGTGCTGGCGAATATTTTTCTAACAAAAATACCTGATGATTGTGTGTATTGCACTATTTCCATTTCAATATTTAATTTCTTGGACTACAAAAAATCCAAGCTGCAGCGGGAAGTACTTTTTTGTAAAAAAATATAATAAGGTGATCCTTTGCCAAACGAGGATGATAAATCTAGTTTTAAATCAGATTAAGGATTTTTGTGCCACTTTAAGTACGAGTACTTATTAACATGAATATATCAATACAAATTCGAATTTTAAAGCTTTTCGATAAGTCACTATTATGTATTTGTTTAATGACCGTTGGGGCGGAAAGGTTCTATCTCTAGAGTGGCGACCGTGTACCGGAAACCGAAGTGTTACTAGGCTTCCCACAAGTGGACCATCGTGGAGATCCTTGGGAATAGCCTATGTCCAGCAGTGGACGTCCTCCGGCTGATACTGATGATGACTTATTTGTTTTGTTCCGAATGACGGAAAATGATTCAAAAAGTTTTATTATAGAGATTCGCAGTAACCTTATTTTCTAAAGCGCTTGGTTCTCTGACCACCCGCCGCCGCATTCTCACAGAGCGCGCAATGTAACGGCAATACTCCCGCGTCCATCGCGCGTCGCCCGCGGGGCGGGTAGTCAGAGAACCCTCGACCCAAGGGTACCAAGATAAATTCGACACCCCAACTGAATAAAGACGTTTTTGCGGTTGGGGTTTTTACAAATACGCACGGAGAAAAAAAATCTAGTTTCCTTTACAGAATATTGTGAATTCGACTTGATTTTATTGTATTATATGTGACAACTATACTTTTTTTACACATTAATAGAAAATTCTACTTCTTTACAACATCATTTCTAGTTCCTATTACCCACTTACCTAGTGCCGTAGGAAAAATATTTGTGTAGAATACAAAACCTGTTGTAAGCTAAATGCATATTTTACTCTGTAACTGTTAGATGGTTATCAAAACGATATCAGAGTTTTCGTGTACTAGAATATTATAGTATTTATAAAAATATGACATGTTGTCATAAAAAAAAATCTGTTAACCACAGCTGAAATCTGTTTTCCTACACCAGAATCACAACCAATCTGGTAATATTGTAAAATATTTTTTTCTCCGTTCGTCTTTATTCGGTTGAGGTGTCGAATTTAGCCTTTTATAATGTACTAGCGACCCGCCCTCTGGTTTAAAAAATACCTTTATATTAGTAAAATATTTCTTTAATCGATTCAGTAGTTCCAGAGATTACCCAAAACATATAAACAAACAAACAAACATACCTACATTTTACCTCTTTGTAATATTGTACCTAAAGATATAGAATACAATTATTTTTTCGAAAGTCTGCGATTGGTCAAGTCTACCTTAGCATTTATCTATCCAAAGAAAAAATCTAACGCGTGTTGAGTCACGAGTATATAATCGAGTAGGTATGTATAAATTATAGGAGAAAACGGCTTCGAAGTTTATTCCGGCATTCGGCGGATTAATGGGCTAATTATTAGAATCTGGCTATTATAATAATATGTGAGACTGATTATTTATTATTATTTTTTGCAAAATGACCACAGATGCTAAATCAAAACTAACCGTTAACGCGTGCGTGCCGTTGTTCATTCCTCGGTGAAAAAAGTTTTGTTGCGAACACTTATATCTTTATCTTTGATAGTACTTTCCTTTGTAATAGTTGATAATTTAAAAAAATACAAGGGAATAAATTATATTTTAAAATTAGCAGCAACCGCGCGACGTATCTACTAATAGGTATATTAAAAGTGAACATAAGTGACGATGTTGAAATACTTGTATGTTTGACTAAATTACGCATAACGGCTGAAAGGGTTCACATGGAGGTAAGACTGGCAAAATTATAAAGGACTTGGTTATTCAATTTCACTGTAACTATATGTATAGTAACTGCAAAGGTAGTCAGTGATAGCATAGTACAAAAAGAAGAAGTAGGTTATCTACCGGCATTTAGGAAACTTAAATGCCTACCGCCGCACAGACGCGCAGGGCTGTCCCAACCTAGCTTTTGGTGTAAGTTGGTATATGATGATTTGATGCTTTGTTTATTAAATACTACCTTTTCCCCGCGACTCCGTCCAGGTAGAAGTCGTTTATCGCTGCTCCCTCGGCAACTCCAATTTTCCGGAATAAAAAGTACCCTATGTCCTTCCCCGGGTCTCAAACTATCTCCATACCTACTAAATTATATAAAGGTACTTAAGAAATGATTGATTCCCCACACAAACTTCTACCCCCCTTTTGACCCCCTTAAGGGATGATTTCCGGGATTAAAAGTATCCTATGTAAGGACATAGTTCGAGTCCCCGGGACTCAAACTATGTCCATACCTAATTTCATCTAAATCGGTTTAGCAGTTTAAGCATGAAGAGGTAACAGACAGACACACAGACACAGTTACTTTCGCATTTATAATATCGAATTTACGTCGTCCGTCAAGGTGGGTTAATGACATTCAACTGCCTGTACATTCATTTAGTCGCTGGTTTGACAGCTGGTCGTCTGTGAAACCAGGGACTAAATGAATGTGCAGGCAGTTGAATGTCATTTACCCACCTTGACGGACGACGTAAATTCGCCGGCTATTCATCGACTGAATAGAACTGAACGACGATGCGTTAACAGAATAACATAGCAGATAATAATAGTACAGTACATTAATTGCATTCAATATATGAAATATTTATTTCTTTTCAGATGTTGGGTTTTGGATCTTCAAATGCGTTTGGAATTCTATTTCACAATTTCTTCACTGAAGAGGGCAGTGCGAGTGGGCTGCCTCTCGTTATAGGAGTATACAATGGAGCTCTTTCTATATCAGGTACAAATTATTATAATTATATCTTAAACAGCTTACAAATAATTATAATTATAGCTTAAAAAACAACCATCTCTGAGTAGGCTTTAGGGACCCTGAGGTTCTTTTATTGTTTAAAAAATCAAGTTCAAAAGGTTGACTTGGATTTTAATCTGTTGAAAAATGTACACAAAAAAACCGGTCAAGTGCGAGACGGATCGCGCAATGTGGGTTCCGTACAAATTTGGCCAGTTTTTAGTATTTGTTGTTTTTCTATAGGGTTTGTTCTATAATCATACCAAATTTGACGTTTGTATGTATTATCGTTTTTACGATAGAACAAATACAAAAAAAAAAGTTGAAAAATACCGTTTTTTGTATAGGGACTTACTATTATTTAACTTTTTGACTTTTTTATTATTAAAAGATAAAGATAAAAGATATTTATTCAGTAAGTAGGCCGCACGGGCACTTTTACACGTCAAAATCTACCAGCGCTTCCCAAGAGGAGACCACTGCTGAGAAGAAGCGCCGCAAGAAACTCAACAGTTAGTCATTTTTAAAAAAAAATATAACAATGTCACTACTCATTCTAGCATTATATAAAACTGTAAAAATAATATTAAATATCTGCGTAGTTTTGCAGGAAAACATGTCAGAATGACTACGAGAAAATTTATATATATATATCACACAAAACAGTTTTGACATGTCTTCCTACATAAACCGTGTCCCCTAGACAAGATACAGCGTTTACATGATTTTTATGAGGTATGTACGAGTAGTAGGTAAGCTATTGAACATTAAACATTAGTTAATTTTCTGGTTTAGGCCAAGCATTTTTGTCCGTTAGATAGTCCTCGACCCTATGGTACGCCTTTGACATCAACGACTTTTTCAAGTAATTTTTAAGTGCTGGAAGGGGTAACTCTAAAACTACGTCGGGTAATTTATTATAAAAATGAATACATTGACCTACAAATGATTTATATACTTTACGGACACGAAACTTTTTTATGGCAATTTTATTTTTATTCCTAGTATTTATATGATGTATATCAGAATTTTTAACGAAAGAGTCTAGGTTCTTAATAACATACATAATATTTTCATAAATATATTGGGATGCTACTGTTAAAATATTAATTTGTTTAAAAAGTTCTCTTAATGAATCACGGGAATTTAAGTTATATATAGAGCGAATGGCCCTTTTTTGTAACACAAATATAGTTTGTATGTCAGCTGCTTGCTTATTTGTTAGGAAATCCGCTATTATATAACATATTCTGCAAAAAAGTTAATGGGCTATGTCTTACGGTTCAAAAGATACAGCTCTTTAAAGTTAGGTCAGACGGACGGACGGACGGACAGCGTAGGTTTAATAATAGGGCCCCGTTCCCCTTCGGGTATGGAACCCTAAAAATATTCCCTTCTTGGGTAGTCGGATATAAAGTAAATGCCCTGGATTTAGTCTAAAGCGCACCACACACCACAGACCGCCGGCCGATCTCGGCCTGTCCGATATCGTATTGGAACATTTACGATTGACGATTTCTTCGAACAGCACCTGCAATTAATTAAGAATGAGTTACATTTTTTAATAGTGTAACAAATATAACTATATTTTTATTGTTTAACTCATTTGCGTCGAGCAGTGAAAAATATGTTTCGTCTCAATTACGCTACGTACATTCAATGTCATAAATATGTGTACGTACATTGGCTATTTATTAATGTCATGTTTAAACTGCCATATATTATTGTCACAGCGATTAAAGTGACTAGTTACTAAACGTGACATATTTCTGACCTTGACGTTACAACGTTTTTGAAACCGGTCCTTCTTCCGTATATCATCAAGATCATGCAACATGAACATTGAAGTAGCCAAGGAAACCATGCAACCAGGATGATGCAATTGTCCTCGTGGTTAAGAAATGAGGTCAAACAGCGCGTACCTAAAATAGTCTTAAGCAAATTATAAATTAGCTAAAAAGTATTTTAAAATACAAGAATGTGACAGTTTAACGGAAAACTAATTTTCACGATGATATAATTAGTTATAAGTTTTAATCTTGAATCCGACTAAGTTAAGTTTTATTTATATTTAGATTGAGACCCTCGCACATTCTCCATGAATCAGATACCCCATCATTTATAAAAATCGGCCCAGTTCAAGAACCGATTGTTTCTCACATGCCCATATATTATATACAAATATATCGTTGTTTCTACTCCTACTTTTAAAAAAAAAAAGATAAAAAAGATAAAAGATATTTATTCAGTAAGTAGGCCGCACGGGCACTTTTGTTTTTATATATTTAATATACAGGTTCTACTATACAGGGTGTCCGGGGATAAAGTGCACAAACGAATATTTAAGGGTGAAACTACATGTAATTAAATTAAAAAAAAAGACAGTCAAGTGCGAGTTGGACTCGCGCACCGAGGGTTCCACACAAACTTGTAGGCATGTAAATATTTCATAAATAACGGGAAGACAATATTAACAAAGGCCAATATAAACTGACACGCAATAAGTATGCACTTTAGTACTTAGTGAGTGTCAGTTTATATTGGTCTTATTTTTTGTGATGTAACTACAAATTCACGGTTTTCGGATTTTTTCCTTTACTGGTGCTAAAAGACATTATTCTGGATAGCTATCACTTTATCGAAACTCCTTTCATCGAACGTATCATTTCATCGAATTTCATTTCATCGGAAGCTAATTTCCAAGTGCAGGAGTTATAATTTTTTGGTGGTGTCAGGTCTAAAAATTTTACGTAACCCATGCTTAAGATAACCTGAAAACAATAAGGTTTCAGCAGAAATTAGCTTTCGATGAAAAGAAATTGGATGAAATGATACGTTCGATGAAAGGTGTTTCGATAAAGTGATGAAATACCCATTATTCTTGCCAAATTTCATGATTCTAAGTCAACGGGAAGCACCCTATAGGTTTTGATGCCCTTGAGATTCCCTTCAATATGCGGCATTTATTTATAAACGGCCGTATCTTTTGATTGCGTTGACTTAGATGTTTGATTTTTTCACTAATCCAAGGGATTGCAGATTTAAGTATTTCATATGAATTTCAACTTGATACCTTTACGCGTTCCTGAGAAAAAGGGTCTTGACAGACAGACAGACAGATAGACAGACAGACAGACAGACAGACGGACAACAAAGTGATCCTATAAGGGTTCCGTTTTTTTTTCATTTGAGGTACAGAACCCTAAAAATGAATTAGTTTTGCATAGGGTTTACAATAATACTTATTGTAGTTTCACCCTTATTCGTTTGTGTACTTTATCCCTGGGCACCCTGTATATACTATCCTATCTTACTTCATAATTAATATTATATGAAAGTTTGTATGGATACGTGGATATTTGTATTTCAATTACGAATAAACGGCTGAACGGATGAAATTTTGGCACACGGATAATCCATATCCTGAATTGACACAATATCCTAGAAAATGGGATCCCGAGGGAAAAGCGATAAAGAACTCTACGCAGATGGAGTCGCAGCAAGCCGGTAGACTAGAACCGAATACCCTCCGTTAGGCTTCGCGCAGTTGACATTTCACAATTAAATTAATTAAACACAAAAGACAAAAATAGCGCGTGAGTCACGACAGTCATCACCAAAAAGAAAAAGCCAATTAAGTGGGAATCGGATCTAGATGCTAAATGTGATCACGATCACAAACGTCTATCGTCTAGTGGACTGATATTACCTTAAATAACATTCCACTGATAACTTTTTATATAGCAGCGTAATAATTATTTTTTAAGTGTTTATAATCTATTAAATTAGTTTTTAATTTCCCGTTAGATGTAAACTGTGGTGATTGATCTGATTGAAGCATCATCGGGTGTTGTTTTTTTACTTGACGGGTATTTTTGGAGATGCCGATAGCCAATAATAGACTGCAACATTTTGAATCGCTTGGGTTGGTTTATTGAATATTTTTCTTCTTCAACTAGTCTCTCTTGGAAAATTACTATCACATCTTTTTATTGGAGTAATGGGCCCAAATTTTCTTACGTAGTTTTTTCTATCAAGCCAACGACTGCTATTTGACCTGTGATTAATTGAAGCAAAATTTCTATTGGCTGAACTTTCTTGGTCTAATCACTAGCTCAAATATCGGCTTGGATCGTGTTACTGCCCCTAATTGATGTGGGCGGCCTAGCCTAGCAAATCGGTTGATCAAACGATAGCGAAAGGACCGTTGCGCGGGAGACATTTCAATTCGTCGGACGTATTTATTGATTCAAATTAATTCGTCTATTTAAATACAATGAATGGTAATGGGAAAAATGATACCTGTGTCTTTAACTTTTTGGTACACGCGTCGCATTTAGACCGTGATGCTCTTACTTTCGGACAGCTTTGACTGCTATTGAGTGCAAGTCAGAATATATTATGGTCAGGGCTGGGAAAAATACCTGCTACAGAGAATTTCAAATACAAATTACAAAACACATTTGAATGAGGTATTTAAAATATTTAATACAAAATACAGCATTTAAGACCATGTAAGTATTTGAAATACAAAATACAAATTACAATTAAAATATTTTTTTTTGTGAGAAGAAGAGACTATTTTCACTAGCTGGATATCCGTTTTATAACAAGCAGAAACTTGTCTGATAGCACTTCCGTAAAATGTTCCGTTATACGCTTATGTTTTTTTCTTTATTTAAGGAAAATTACGTTTATGTTATTACAGTACACAAAAGAATTGAAAAAAAAGTATTTTTGTGCGAATGTATTTTAAAACATAAAGTTTTTGAAATATGAATTACAAAATACATGTGAGCGAGTTATTTGAAATACTAAATACAAAATACTTTATTAGGTGGTATTTGAAATACAAATACAAAATACGTATTTGTATTTCAAATACTAGTAATTGAAATACTGCCTGATTATGGTAGGGGTCACAAGTAAGAATGAGGGGTACATATTTACTGTTTGTGAACTACATTTTTGTAATGAGCTATGACATAAATTATTATTTATTAATGTCCGTCAAAGATCCATACAAAATTCATAGTTATATTGATAAAATGGGAATCTGAGAGACAGAAAACAAACGCAACGAAATTGTAACCAGTTCTCACATATAACATACCTACATGTGAACCCATAGTTGTTGTTATTTCAAAATTTGCATATCATATCGCTTTTGATCACAGGGTTTTGATCAAATGATCGTTTTATCACATCCCTAGCTGCGACATAAACACGTATACACACATTGATACAAATCTTGTAACGATATTTGGGCAAGGTTCAAAAAGTGGGACCCAATTTGCAATTAAGCGTAGTTAAGAAAGAATAGATACTTAACAGATATATAAGATACAAACAACGAAGGCGAAAAAGGTTCCGTTGTGTGACGAAAAGTATCCTTACAATTATGGCTAATTTTCGTCGCACAACGGAAAGTTTCATAGAAAGTGAGTTAGCATGCCCAACTTTTTGAACCTCACCCATTTATGTCGGATTTCACCATCCACTTAACAGACGATCAGAGTGTTAACAGCTGTCAAGTTGTATGAACTAACGGTCGATTAACATTTAACATCGTATGGTGAAATTGGTATTTTAAATAATTAATCACAGTGTTTTTAAGTGTTTAAATCACGATATACGGGTGACTCTGGGATCGTCCTAAATCGACATAGGTAAAAACCTACCTAAGTACATTCTAAGTTTTCGGTGGTGATCCAACTATGTATTTTTTTGTCATTGCTAAGGCTGGAGTTGTCTGCAGGTTTCCTGAGCGGGATCGCTCTGAAGAGGTACTCGTTCCGGCAAGTGGGGCTGGTGGGCGCGGGGCTCTTCGTGCTGGGTGACGCCATGACCATCTTCGTGCAGAGGACCTACCAGCTCGTCTTCACCTTTGGGGTTGTAAGAGGTATCCTATCATACAGTGGCTATAGTCAATTGTACAATGGTCATATATGGATATCCATGTCCAATCCAGTTAGATTTGGACACCGTATTGATAGTTGATGTTGGTAGTTCCAGGAGTGCAGAGAGAGAGAGAGAATCTTGAGTTAAGTTGAAGTAGTTTATTTAAGTTACTTGATTACACAATTGTATTAAGTTTGGTAATTCCTTTCTCTTAAAGTTAATAGTACGAAAGCTAGTGATGCACTGCCTCATTATGACTAATATCTAAATTTTTTTTTAAGTGCCGCGATGCCTAAGTGGGTCACGAGTAAGCATAAAATAATTAAATGCCCGGTGTTGAAACCGTACAATGTGCATTATAGTGTCTATATATATAGTGACTATATCGAATTGGCTATTAAATATATCAAAGCAGACAAGTGCTCAATATCTGATTCTGAACACGCTACGTTGCCTTATACATAATAGAGACAAGTCAATATTTTTGGGCACCCTGTCTGCTGATCTGCTCCGATATGTGTGATTGCGGCTGAATAGTATTTCGTTTTTGGTTGGCCGCATCCCCCATTGTTTTTCTTAAGAAGATGCGGGATGCTCTAGTTCTACAGTTGTTATTTTTACCTCTTACTTTATTTTCATGGTGCATGAAATTTCCATAAGAGTTTTGTGATAAAATGAACTTTTTTTATTAAAAATAATATAAAATATTTTCTTAATTAAGTCGTGATTCAAAAACAGTTTTTATGTCCATTGTGTAACCAAAATTATTCATGCCATTCATTTGGTTAATTTCCATTAAACAGTGGAAAAATAGTTATTTGTTATGCAAGGTTGCAAAGTTATGATTTGGCGCGAGAGCCAGTATTGAATCCCGAGTTAGCGAAGGATTCTAAAATTGAACCACGAACTTAGAGAGTCTGTAACTTACCTTACTTACTTACTAAATTACTTACTAAATAACCTTAATGTTGAGCCAGTTGTAGCCGTACCCGAGCAGCGCCCCCTCCGCGCACAGCACCGCATTACTTTCCACGCTAGCGGTTATAGTGGCCTTTTGCGCGCAGATTTTGATCGACAAAGAAAGCCTTTCCGAGCAGGATGAGGTGAAAATAAGATTTTCGGGAAGGCTGTCTCAAGGCCTTGAATCCCGCTCAGGATTACTTCGGGATTCAATACTAGCTCTCGCGCCAAATAACTATTTCTTAATAAAGTCTGGCATATATTTTTTTTTTTTTTTTGTATTCGTAAGGTAGGATTAGGTGATATTTGTGTGAGTATAAGCGTATTAGTTACTCGTTTTCAATAAATCCTCGACGGCACGCCCCGCAAGTCAAATTGACGTTGCACGATTGCCTCGTTGTATGGAAAACGAAGAAGTGGGGCGGAACGTCGTGGATTGAAACAATATAATATATCTGTCTATGTAATGTAATTAACAAAGTAACTCTTATTTAATCTGTGGTATTAACCTGGATTCTTCACATAATAATGAATTTGAATTTGATAGTTTTTTTGTTACAGGGGCAGGCTTCGGTGTAATGATTCCAGTCAGCTTCACAGCCTTCAACTGTTATTTCACCAAACGCCGAACCGCCATGATGAGTGCCAACCAGACCATGAGCAGTATGGCGTCCATCACCTTCCCCATGTTGGTGACCTACCTCTTAGCCGAGTACGGGTTTCGTTGGACCCTAGCCCTGATCATGGCGGTAGACCTGCATCTAGTCTTTGCTATGTTAGTCATGCATCCCGTTGAATGGCATATGATCAAAAATCCAGATGCCAGTAAATCAGGTATGTGCTTTCAAAAATTATAGGGACACATACGATTTTGATATTATCTGTAGGAACTTTAGCATTTGCATTACAAAAGCATCATTTGGTAAAGTGGAACTGATAATGAAGACCAGAGACGACCACCGGAACTCCTCAAAAACAAGTACCTCACGGGTAGCGATAAAATTTCTTTATTAAGATTAACAAGCGAGTAGTACTTCTACTCATGATAAAGCATGTGGTGAAGTGGAAGTAATGGTGAAGTACCGGGAGAACTCCTCAACGATTAATGTCCCTTGCATATTTGACAATGCCATTTTGATTAAGCTATTTTTTCTTAATCAAGTGTACCTACATAGTAAAAATGTACCTACATAAAATTAAACAATCACTAAAAGGCGAAAAAAATACTAAACAGCATAACATAGTTACTGGTCTTTTTGGAATTTCCTACTTGGTGCTATGCATCTAATATGTTGTAAATTAAATACCTAATACATGAAATATATCGAAGTCAGTGGTAGTGCAGTGCTGTTTGTGTTATTTTTTGTTAAATATCTGACGCCATTCATACGTCTGTCATAACATAACCTTTATCGTGAATAGAATTTACATTTCAGGTTTAAACCTAGTTATGTGTGTATCATTGTGGCTTTTTGTCATCATCCTTTTATAATTCGCTTACGTCTATTTATCCAAAATATTTTATTGCATTCACGTAGTGATATGATATAGTTCTTAAAATATGTACAGTTAAAACGTGAATTATTCTACGTTTACGTAAGTTATTTATAGTCGTCGGCTATGTTTCAGCTTTTATGGAACACGACGTTACAAATTTAGAAAGTGTGATAGCAACAGACAACCGATAATAGGGAATATGTATGAATTTTTTTATTCGCATTTCTTAATAAAATATGAAAATATTACGGTATTGTTGTAAGAAATGGAAAAAAAGTGAAATTAAAATTAACATCGACCAAAAAATACGGACAATATAAGCATTTAAAAACTACTAATTATACAGAGAGATCCAACATGAACTGTCACGTCAGCGTGCACTAAGGCCATATAAACTCCATGTTAAATTCTGTTTTGCTAGAAAGATATATAAATATGTTTTTAGTTATTTTTATAGTTATTCGAAAATTATTTTTTCTCTACTGTTTGATACCTGAATGACTTAAAGTTAGTGAATGAGTTAAAGCAAAAAAAAAAACGTACATATTCCCTTTGATGCATATTGTCTTTGACAAACTCACACACATATATATGTATTATGTTTGTTTTATTGAATATACCTATCAAGTGGCGTGTGTGCTCCTATGCCTTTTCTATGTCGATTGTATATGTACTGTGGCTCATTCCTTCCTTAAATGAGGGTTCCTTGTAGCATTAGGAATTTTTGATGTATCTCTTTCCATCGATTGCTATGTTCCCCGCAATATTATTAATTGTGCATTGTTCTTGTCACCCGTTTTGTCTAACGTTCATTTGTGTCGTCTATTAACATTTTCAGAGCTATCGTTAAATTGTGGCGTCCTAAATGTCTCGAAGATCAAGTTCGAAAATGACGATTCGATCATAAGAATGTTGCCAGGTGATGAAAACGAGCCAAAACAAAAGCAACCTAAGCGACATGAATCTATACAAAAAAGCATTATGTAAGTACATACAGAATACACAAGTTATCTTTACTTAATATTATAAATGAGAAAGTGTGTTTGTTTGTTTATTCCTTCTTCACGGTTCATCGCCTCACCTGATCGACCTGAAATTTGCCATGAATATAATTTGTAACCCGTAGGGTAAATTTCAAACGACTTCAAAAAGAAGGAATTTTATCAATTCATATGTACCTATTGTTATTCCGGAAATTTGAATTTTCCTGAGGGATCAGTGACAATGACTTCTAAGCAAAAGCTAGTATTCAAATGACTAATGAATGACTACCTATATTCTAAGGACTTCGGGGGTGACCGGCTCGCGGGACGACATAGAAGCAACTACCTTGCCTCTGGTAGTTACCAGGGGGGTTACCATGATATAGCTATGCAGTTCGTTATACGGCGAGTGTAAAGGACAGAGCTATAGCAGTTATATACCTCTCTCCTTTTCTCTCACCCCAAGCCCCCCTGAAGGCCTTTTCCCCGCCAACGTCTTTTACCCCGCGCGAAGGTCGCGAACGAACTTGTTTGACATAACTCGCACAGTAATGCAGCTCAGTGACCCAATAAGAATCTTCACCTTCGAAACGACAGCACGCCATTTAGTGATACAAATTTGAATTCGGTTAATGAGCTGTGATAAAACTTATAGTATCATTATGCATTATAATTCGGTCATTCTATGATGACCCCTGTGACAACATATTTCGTAATTTGAAACAATTGCTACACTCCCACCGAGGCATATAAAAAATAAATGATTATTACCTAATCATTTAAACTTCTAAACGATATCGCTAGGTTTGTAATAATCTATTTAGTATTTACGAAAAGCAAAAAAGAACAAGTGTTTATATGAGCTGTCACAAGCTGTTCTAAGTTAAAAGCGGTAAAGTCCTCTCCGGTGAGGTTGTAATTGCTTTAAGGAGTTTTATCCAAGATACCTCGTTTTAGTTTGACACAACTATAGTCAGACTTCTTTCGATATTTACAGCAAAATGATCTGCGAGAATGTGGAACTGGATTTGCTGAAGGATCCTCGGTTCGTGAGCACGTTGGTGGGCCTGGGCTTTGCCTTCGTCTCTGACGTCACCTACTTGGCTATGGAACCCATGCTGCTCTTCTCTTATGGATTTTCAGAGGTGCGATACATTGATGACTTTAACATATTATCAGCGTTGTTTACACAAGAATCAAATACGATTGATGGTGAAAGGCATACATAATGCGTTTGTAAATAATTAACGTGACCATCAGTGGAAAAAATAAGAAGACCTGTATCTTGCAAATACACATTAGAATATACGTAAGAAGTGAAACCACGACCATGATATTCTGAGCACACATCTTGTATTTTCTCGCTTGTCGCTCAGTTCGTCTCTATCATTGCAGACAAGTAAGAAAGGGAGATCCGAGCGACAAACAAGTCGCGGACCACTTGTACTAGCTGTCTTGGTCGAACAGTCGGACTACTTATCTAGTCGACTGGTCAAAATATTACATGGCGTCATACCGTGACATCTGTTTCCCGTATATTGGGTTTTAGAAAATTCCTTCCTCCGTAATGTAACCTTCGCAATACTATAGAAATGTATACTTACCTACAGCAAGTTTTACTAAATTTGTGGTGTGGCAGTGTGTGTTCGTAATAATAAATTTTGTGAGTTTAAATTTGAAATTTCAAGTTTCTATTTGGATGCAGTCGGGAATAAAACATGTTTATAATGTTTCCTGGTTATTATATGGATTACTTCAAATTACTTTGTTTCGAAACAATGGTGACATAATACTTAAACGCACTGACCTATGAATATTTATTCGACTACAGTTATGAATTAATGAGTCGTTCAACAAGTTACAGCGAGTCTAAATTTAATTATCAAAGTCATTGTTTTACTTAAGATATGTTTTAAATGTTATCAAATACCTAACTTATTTAACTAATCCTTTATGTTTATAGCGGTACTCAAAGAATCACGCTATTAACTTGTTATTTGTTGTTGTTTGTTGTTATTGTTGTTATAAACCGGATCAACCTAAGCGGCTCCTCTGACAGAAATTCGACGTACAGTAAGTAGGTAGTTACGATTGAGTCTCGAAAACTCTCGTATGGTTATAGTTCGCCAAGTTTATGCGAGGCCCATTGGAATTAATTTGACAAGATTATAATGCATTGCCACCCCTGAGGGCTATGACGAAATGCTAGTAATTTGTGCGGCCGTCTTCCACGACAGTCCTGGTGTCTGTTCACACCAGAGCAACAGCACACACACTGACGCTCGGTGGCAGGATAACATAAGATGATAATAACGACATGTCGGTAGTTCGGAGCTTCTTATATATTCTTATTAAACCTTACGACCAGCACCTGTCCTGTCCTCCCTATTTACTATCTTTTTAATTGGCGGCAACTCCATCTGCGATATTTCGTGGTTTTGGGCTGTGGATCGGATCGGTCATATATCTTCATTCTCGCTTGCTCGTTTGCCTCTTCTACCATAATAATTAGCAAATGGACTAAATATAAAGAAATCATGTTGAAAATTATGATAATTTAATTCCAGATGGAGGTTGCAACCTGCGTTATGGTGGGCGCAATAGCAGATTTGTTGGCGAGGTTCTTTCTCGCCGTGTTCACTTTCTTTTACGCCGTGGACAGCAGAAAGATTTTCTTTGGCGGCACATGTATCACAGTTTTGCTGCGAATTGGTAAATCTAAGTAGATAGTTTTTGTATGTTACCGTGTTCCTAAGAAACACGTACCAAAAGATAAAAACAAATACGAGTAATTTGCTGGTTACGAGAGCGAAAGTGATAAATTCTACATATCGACTAATCAAACCTGGAATCGCTAGCTGATAGCAATCTCGGGTACGATTACCGGAACGGGCTAATATTTTTGTGATGAGTATATTTGTTTTTGGGTTTTTGTCTTGGGTATTTTCTATGTTCTTAGCGGTATTTATGTTGAGGAACTACTCGTGTGTATAGTACAAGTTAAGAGCGTAGTTTGGGTCTAACGGCCACACTCAGAGACGTCAATTAACATTTAAGTTTGATTAAAGTTGCTGCTGTCACTTTCTTTGCTATAGCAATAGAATAAGACGCAGCAACTTTAATGAAACTTAAATAATAATTGACGTCTCTGAGTGCGGCAGTAAGTCAATTTGTGTATGTATTCTCTGATATTAACTTATTTTACTAATATTCCATCCACTTAAATAAGTTATTCAGAAAATTTATCATATGGGCTCTTTTCGCACGTTCGCGTGAATGCATGAAGTGGAGTGGAGTTAAAATTCAAACAAATTTATATTTTAAAAGATTAAGTGGATGAAAGTAAACTTAATTTTGAGCGGCTTGATTGGGGGCGTGGCTAGGCCGGCGGATATCGATGATTTACTGCATTGTTATCGCGAACGTACTATAAGTCAATAACATTAAGTGATACTCGGATAATTTATTTATACTACATCTGCTGCATAAAAGTCGGTTCAATAGTTCCATTCAAACAATACAAAAAACAACCGTTTTCGTTTGTATATTAGTGTAACGACACTTCAATGCCCTATTGATAATTGTATCGAATAATATAAAATTAAGGTCTCGGACACAGCAATTGGAACAATCTAACTTCAATAATTCAAAGAAATATGATAAATCGCTTAGACTCTTGGAATTCAATGACTGAAAAGGTAATAATTGGATTTATTTGAACCTGAACTTGGCAGCTTACCTACTTACATTGTAATGGTTATCGTTTTTTCTGTTCATAGTAATAGTAATTATTGAAGTTAATAATAACGGATACACAGGATTATTAACAGAGTAAATAAGGTAAACAGTTTGTATCAATTAGTTAATGATAACTTTCAATTAAGTAATCATATCCCGGACTGAAAATATCCAGTCAACCTTTTCGCGACATATTACTTAACATATTAAATTTGATATAAAATACTTTACATCCATTAAACAGACGGGTGTGGTCGTTCCCTATTCGGATCTTAGAGTATAAAAGACGTCAATTTATCAAATAAATAAATGATTTGAATTTGAAAGTAATTTCTAATTACACTTCTCCACTCCTTTGCGAGCTGGAGCCGCATTGCTAAGGCTTTTGAGGCGGTTTATTATGAAGTGTCAAAACCTGCCAAGTCCCAGTCAATGAACGGACGAAGAAAAGTAACTGCTATACTGCCGTCCTAAGCTAAAAGGCGATATCTCAAATTCAATAGCCAAAGCAGATTCAGTCCTCTCCTCTTAGTAATGAGGTAGCAATTGCTACAGCAGTTTTGCCTGAGATATCGCATTTTAGCTTAGCAGGGCAGTATAGTGTCCCTTTCACCGCCTGAATCTTAACAGTAGACACTCAGTAATATGACCTCCTGGACTGTCTTGTAAGTGGGAAAGGAAAGCTAGCTAGTAATACAGCTAAAAATATAGTGTCTCCGCAATTAACCGATTTACACTAATTTCTTCAGCTCTGGTGTGCTCCAGCGAACTGTACTACGTGTTCGCGGTGACGGTGGTGTCGGGCGTGGTGCGCTGCTCGGTGCAGGTCCTGTTCCCGCTGGTGCTGTCCACCGCGGCGCCCGACCGGTTCCCCGCGGCGCTGGCATTACATATAATCTTCTCTGGGGTGCTGATGCTTATAGCAGACCCTTTAATAGGTGAGAAACGGAGTCTTTGGTTCCACCAGGCATACCAGCTCCGCCCCGCCTTGAAGTTACTTAAGGCTTCCCGTGAAGAAAAAAAATGCTGATTGTGAGATGTAAGCCATAATATTTGGTTACAGAGGTTAGATGACAGATTTAAAGAGGCAGGTATTGTTTATATTGATGTTTACCGCATTCCATACTTCGTATCCGATGGTCTGCAGTTTTATTGCACTAACAAGTTTCTTTCTCAGTACCTACTTACTGTGATAAGATAAATTAGAGGAAAAGAAATGACACGCATTTTAATAACTCAGATTTCTGAAAACTGAATGCAGCTCGGCATATGCAAGTGTTTAACTTCGGTTCTGTGGTCTCACTCGTAGGACCCTAAAATCCTATTGTTAGATTAGGTTAGAACCGACTGCAAAGGCTATTATTTTGTCACCGACCAAAATAATTAAATTCACAAAATCCAGTAGCATTGTGCGGACCTTAATACCCATATCGTTCTGGTGAACCATAATTAAAGATGATTCGTGTAACACCAATAAAACCCTGTCGCAATGACATACCACATCACTCAAATTTGAGTAACGTGACGCTTAAAATGTCACGATATTGTGTCAGGGTTCTACGGAGAAACCTTTACCTACGAATACCTTTTGTGACTATTCGCATCTTTAGAATGAAAGTGACCTAATACAAAATGTTAAGTTTTCTACTTCGAGTCATAAAATTGTTGTTATAGAGACCTAATTCAAAATCTAAACATTTTGGATTAGGTCACTTTCATTCTGATGGTGCGAATATCCAGTCCTAACAAGATTTTTTTTCAGGTGTGATTTACGAAGCTACGGGCAGCTACTCCTACTGTTTCTTCGCCATGAGTTTTTGCTGCATGATTTGCGTAGTGCTTTGGACCACCGAGTACATTATCTACCGTAAGAATAGAACATAGACCAATCTAGCCTTAAAAATGACTGACATCATTAAGTTTATTAAGTAGGTAGTGAATTAGAAGTGAATATTAATTACTTGACACTTGTTTACGTTACTCACTAAAAAGTTATAAGTTGCATCCGGTTATGACTTGAGAGGTGGTTCAGTGACGATTTGTGTGTATTTGTTATAAAATTTAATTAGTTTAATTAATTATATTAGTTTAATTAGTTAAATTAAAAAAAATATCGTTAATTCTAATCTACCTTTGTTCAGTTACTATTGTTTTTATAATCTTGTTTTAGTTAGATGACTTTGAAATTTATGAATGTCTTCGATTGTAGTTTACAGTTGATTAGCGATAAGTTACCATGTAATAATAGTTTTAATTTGTTATTATTTAATAATTAAAGTAGTGCTGAAACTTGACCTTCGCGTGGAAATTTCAACCATTTAGTATATTATTACATATTTTAAAGTTTTCAATGTTCTGTGATACACCAATTCTACTTACTCTAGAAGTGACGTAGAAATACGTGTATGTTTTTTTTTTTCATTATTATATGCAGTTTTATTAACGAGCAAGGTCATTTGATCGTATACCCACCTCGGCACAGGAAAAAGTCTGTATGTGACTTTGGTTCTATAATATGATCTAAGCTTTGTGCTCATGTAAAATTATTCAGTGCGAATTAAGGCAAGGTTAAGTTTACATAAAATGATGGTTCCTTTTATCTTTAGTTTTTAATGCCGTTTTTTTGATTTTTATCTTCATATTGCAATATTTAGGTAAGTAGATATTCTTAAATAGTATGTGACGGAAACATCTGGAAAGTTAAAAACGTGATCCCCGAAATGACGATAATACCTACTATCTAATTGAGACATAGCCGGCTTGTGTACCAGTGTCGAAGATTAGTGAGCCACATCTTTTTGATTGACTTTAATTTTTTTTTGTTTTGTTTAGCGTATGTCTCATTAAGACAGATTTTAAATGTAAACCAAATTTGAATATTATCATGACTTTTTTAATATATAATTTTTATAACATTTATTACCTATAAACAATAAATGGTAATAAACAATTATTAAATAATAACAACCGTTTACAATATATATTATAACATTTATTACCTATAAACAATAAATAGTAATAAAACATTATTAAATAATAACAACCGTTTTCATTGATAATCTATACTTAACACACAAAATTAAATGGTTAAATTAGGATAATCTTTTATTAAACACTAATAATTACCACATTACAATTAATTGTAATTACCTATAGCTAAAAAGAAAATACACAATAATAATCAGAGTGCAAGCACGTACATACATACTTACATAAATAAATAAGTAACAATTAAATAATGAGATTAGAAAACCCACCCGTTACAGATCCCTACTCAAAATTAAGTTAACCCAGCTATTTATAAAGCTAATAGGTATATTGTAAGTTGACTACACTCTTCAAACATTCTGCGTCGTTCCCCATTTCCGTACAAAAATGATTGTATTCTTTTCATATAGCTTGTAACTAAAGGAACAGTCTACCGAAAACTACATTGGTAAATTCATACCATTCTACTAAATGGGCTATAATTTACTACGTTTTGATCCGCATCGCAAAAATTATTGCAATAGTACTAACACTATGAAACGGGACTTAATCGCGATTAAGTCGTGTTAAGTCACGATTAAGGTAGCGAATCATGGGTGTGGTGGAAAAAGGATGAAAGCAGGGTTATTTCTGTTGAAATGAGATTCCCGGGAAGTACGTGTTGAGTTAGGATGATAGATAGAGTAAGAAATAGAGAAATAGCGTGATCCGAGAACGATGTGGATTAAAAGATGATATAGTGACAAAGATCGAAAAGGGTTTGCTAAGATGGTTTGGTCATATAGAAAGGATGGATGAAAGAAGAATTACGAAAGAGGTATGGCGAGCAAGAGTACATACACGGATCATATTCGAATAAGAGCCAAATTAAAATCACCGTAACCGACGTACGTGCCTAAAGAGTAGAGGAAGCGAAAGAGGTATGTTTTGACCCGTGCACCTGGCGTTCCATAGTCTATGCCTACCCCATTGGGAGACAGGCGTGAAGGTATGTATGTGTTGTATATGTGAAATCGTGTTAGTTTAAACAATGTATTGCAACGTATTGCAAATATATTGTTAACGACTCGGCCGCCTTTACTGTCAAAATAATAAGAGTTGTCATCGTTTTAACAATACGATAACAATAGAGGAAAAGAAAATGTAAATTAAGGATCTTGAAATTCAGCGAGTTTTTTTACCAGAAACGCAAGATTGAAAAGTGGATTTTGAACAATTATTTTCGCCGTTTTGTCAATCAGTGACAAGGTCAAATATATCATTCATTATCAAGCGATATTATCAACAGCATTGAAATGTGTTCAGGAATTAGATTCATTGACGGTGACTGTACTCGTATAACGTACGTCAAGTGATTATACATATAGTGTACTCATAATTTCTTGAAACATTTAGAAAATTAGATTTATTCCAGGAGAAAATTCTATTTTTTCAGTTCAAAATAATGGACTGATATAGCTGTGTCAGTCTTCGGCAGACCGTCAGCTTGAAGCTGAACTTTTTTCTGATAACTTTAGTTGACTTCGCTACGATTGCTAAATTTATTAGGTTTGTGGAGTGCGTCTTCGTGGACTGGAAACACCCACAAATACAGACTTTAAAAATAACCACCCCAAAGTCAATGGCATAACAAGACTTATTGTATAACAATATCTGGTGAGGACTTAGGCCATAAATAAAATAGTTACAATATTATGTTTGAATTATTTAGGCACTAGCCGGAACCCTTCTTCTAGGTTCAATTTTTACTCTGAACCCGTCTGTTCGCTTCAAGATGATATCTGCTTGCAGTACAAATTGATCTTCAGGAACTTCAGATACCATTTTGAAATTCCTTAGCACAGTTGCCAGTAACACTTTCAGTTTCAAAAGTGCGTATTTCCGTCCTGTAAACAAGGAAACCAGTGATGACAATATACAGCGTAACAGGTTTTCAAATGTTTTATTCCCATAACAGTGTATGAAAGCTAGTGAGAGAAAAGAGCTCGATGTGAGCACGTTTCAGGTTGAATATTCAGCATGTCGGTAGGTACAGCAGCCGAGCTCAAGGTTTGGTATCAGCGAACAAAACGCTGGATGCGAATATTTAAATCTCCACTTTAAAGGACTAGCCACGACATTTCGCAACCGGGCGAACAATTTCCTAACACATAGTAACACGTAGTGTAATTCCAATTAACCGCTGTGCGGTGAGCGTTACTTTACTTACCAACGCAGCTTCTAGGTCCAGCGCTAAAAGGAATGTAGCTGTAGTAGTGCCTATCCTGGGTATTCTCAGGTAGGAAATTATCGGGGTTGAATACATTCGGATTCTTGTAATACTTGGGATTACGGTGAAGTTGGAATGTGCCGATTACAACTGTTGATCCGGCAGGTAGCACATAGTTGTTGGTAGCTATAAAAAAATAGTTCATTGGTTTACAATAGCATATTGGAAAATGTAGACAAGCAGAGTAGAGGCCGAATGATTTTGGTACTTACAAATCGTTACATCGCGTTTAAGATTTCTTGCAATGATCGGTACTGGAGGATACATTCTAAGTGATTCAAATATGACTCTCTCCAGGTACTTCATACGAAGGGTGTCAGAGAATGTGACAGGTCTGTCAGAGTCGCCAAAAATCTCGTACAGCTCTGCATACACCTTAGCCTGGATGTCCTGATGAACTCCGAGAATGCATAGAACGAAACTGGAACCGGCTGCTGTTGTATCGTGACCCTTGAAAAAAAGTACAGTGGTAAATACGTTGCCTTCAGACATTGCAGGTTAATAATGTCTTAGGTATACTTACTTCGAACATAATTGTGTCAACTTCTTCTTTTATTTCATAGTCGCTGATTTTATTCGTTCCACTTTGGGCAGATTCTATCATAAGGTCCAAAAATGCAAGTCGTTTCTTCTCTCCTATAACAAACCCACATTATAATTATACGAAAGAAATAGGCAATCATTATTCTGAAAAATTAATATCAGTATATTCCTTACCAACGTCATTTTCATCATTGAAATCTAGATCGTCGCGATAACCCTTGAAGACAGCATCGGCTAAAGTTTTGGTTTCATTTGACAAACCTGTTTTGTTACCTTCCTTAGAGCGCGTTAATTCTTCTATTGAGGCTGGGATTATACCCTTTGCCTTGTTTTCTGCATACATTTTCTTTTTGCTCTTGATTACCTTTAAAAACATCGAAATCTTATAGTACTTTGTGTACTTTTTATCGGTCATTCTCCGAGCGTTTCAACCGCCCGTCGTACTTCTAATCAACGCGTCACCTAATAATTGGCTATATAGACAACTACCGTCAATTTTAAAGTTTATTCCCAGCACAGGCCTGTATTATCTATAGTTTAGCATTTGGTTCTATATGAAATTTTGTGATATAATTAACAATTTCGGCGACTCGTTAATTAGAAGGACGACGGGGGGTTGAAACGTTCGGAGAATGACCGTTATTACATTTATATTAATTAGTGCGATTACCTTATTTGTAAGGCCATGAATAATATTTAGAAGATTGACTTGCTTCTCGAAAAATGAAGTTAGTTTGAAAACCCAGTCCGATCGCAGCCAGAATTTATAATGTCGTTGGTGAATAATGTCACACATTCTGAAAAAAAATACAATACCAATAAGCAAAGAGGCATATACACTGTGCACTAACAATTTCTATAAATAATGCCAATTTCTGCATTTGATTATTATGATGTTTCAGGATTTTGTTTGACTATTGCACTTCATCAATTGATTGCAAGGGAATCGACATAAATTAACATAACGCACATTTAGAATTCAAGTGACCTAATACAAAATGTTAAGTTTTCTACTTCGAGTCATACATAAAATTATTATTATAGAGACCTAACTCAAAACATAAACATTTTGGAATTAGGTCACCTTAATAAATAACTGAAAATCTAAATACCTAACGTAAAACTAAAACTTGAAGATAAAATTTCGCCCACGCTATCCAACTTAATAATGAATTACTAGGACATTTATAAACAGCAACTTGAGTAACTTACTTCATGACGGCCATGGCATAATCATAGCCAGATTCATCCTGAGTTTTCCTAGTAATACCCATGGCAGTTTCTGCGAGGTGAAAGTAGAATAAATTAACATAGACACTCAAGTACGAGGTGATTGTATAAATCAATTAATTAGCAATCATTTATAAAAGGTCAGCGCATTTGCACAAATAAACCTATTGTGTTTTATGCAATGGTATATATACCTAAGTAGATCATGCATGATTCAGGAAAAATCCTTAGTTAGCGAAAGTGTTTGTTCCGTCTTCAAGGTTCAACACCTCAACATGCCTCTACCGAAGTGAAATTTGGTTAAAACCCGGAAACCAGAATAGAGTCGGGAAGTTTTCAACCGACTTCAAAAAATTAGGTTCTGTGTTTGATCCGTATCTTTCGGAAATATAATTCAGTACATGAATTATATGATGGTTCTAAAATATAATACACGATGACTATCCCGCGGCGTTGCTTGTGGCAAGCTTAAAACATCCTAGGTAGAGTCCGCGTTATTCTGCGTATCGTCGTGATTATCTCAACTAATTTTTATTATTCTTTCGACAGTATAGTCCTGATACTTTTGTGATGGTTATACGAGTAGTTAACAATAAACTATAGATTTTACGCGGCCTTACTTGCGGCACACTTTAAAACATCCCGGATTTCACTTGATTTCGCTTATCTTCGCGATATGATTACTAAAAGGTATGAAATAAAAAATATATATTTTTTAAAACAATTTAATAAACCGACTTCAAAAAAAATAAAAAATAACACCTCTTAAAATCATCCTAGGTCAGTGAAACTGAAGTCGGCGTCCAACAATATTTTAAACCAAAAGCCGACTTCAGTTTCGCTGACCTAGGATGATTTGAAAATATGTTATTTTTTACTTTTTTTTTGAGTCCGTTCATTGTTTTTTAAAACAGTGTTATTACAACCGTTGTACACTTTTTGTAATAAGACCGTAATTTTTAGGGTTCCGACCCAAAATGGTAAAAAAGGAACCCTTATGGTTAGACTTCGTTATCTGTCTGTCTGTCTGTATGTCACAGCAGTTTTTCTCAGCAACTACGCAAGCTATCAACTTGAAATTTGGCATAGTTGTAGGTATAACTTACTTGCCCGCATCTGTTTTTATATAAAAAAAAAATGAAATCAATTATATAAATAATTGAAAAGGGGTCTAGAATGGGGGGTTGAAAAAGGAAAGTGATTTGATTATAGCAAGTGGGGTGTCATATGAAAGGGATCAATCTGCACATTTCAAAACTATTTTTTTATAATTTTCCGTGACATACTTTTTGATTTATAACCAAAAATTTTCAAAAAATGACCGTCCCCCCCCCTTATTCCCGAAGTTTATAAAAGATAAAAGATAAAAGATATTTATTCAGTAAGTAGGCCGCACGGGCACTTTTACACGTCAAAATCTACCAGCGCTTCCCAAGAGGAGACCACTGCTGAGAAGAAGCGCCGCAAGAAACTCAACAGTTAGTCATTTTTTTAATAAAAAATATAACAATGTCACTACTTATTCTAGCATTATATAAAACTGTAAAAATAATATTAAATATCTGCGTAGTTTTGCAGGAATTGAATAATCTGAAAAAATCCTAACTTATAGACAATTAATTACATATATTTTAAGGACAAATTTTAACGAAATGTTCAAATTTTATAATTTTCGAGAAATTGACGAAAAACTTAAAAGACCAAGTCTTTAGGCAAGTCAAAATGGACCTTATTGCATACAATTAAAGTACATAAAAAGGTATAGGTATACCTTTAATAATAAAATATTTTTTAAGTACGGACTTAAATACGGATCCCTCGGTGCGCGACTCGGAGTCCGACTCGCACTTGACCGGTTTTTTTAATTAGAATAATCGAACAATTTCTGAAGGAATAACGTTAAGCGAGTTCTTCGCGATCGAAGTCACGGGCATACTCTGCTCTGTTACAAATTCTGTTGTTTAAGGCAAAAACATTATTGCGGTGGTAACTGGGCCTATCGCTCTCTTGTTGCCTGTAGTTTCGACAAGATATTTATTTATGATCAGATTGACTTCGTACCACTTATTTCGTTTTTCCGGCTGTTCCTTTGGATTTTTACTAATTTTCTTTTTTCTAAACCTTAGTATGGAGGCGAATAAAACAAAAAAATAATTCAAATCGGTCGAACCATTCTCGAGCTTTTATCCGACTGAGCGAAGCCAAAAGAAGGGTAATCATTTTAAATAACTATCCAGCCTATATACGTCCCACTGCTGTGCACAGGCCTCCACTCACAATGAGAGGGTTTGGGCTATAGTTCCCACGCGGTTCCAGTGCGGATTGGGAACTTGGCACACACCGTCAAATTGCAAGTGTGTGCAGGTTTCCTCACGATGTTTTCCTTCACCGAAAAGCTCATGGTAATTATATATAGTTATGTATGTGACCAAAATGGGATTTTCTACTCTAGCTCCTAAGTTATTGGACCGTTTTAATAAATTGGGTGTCATATATATTTATGAATTGCCAAAAACGCAAGAGTGTCATATAGGCTATATAAAAGTTGTAAGGGTGCGACATACTAGTCGCCAGGCGGATTTTGGTTTGTTTTGGAAACAACTTTCTTATTGCGACACTGACGCGCGGCAATTGATATAAATATATATATTTTGTTCTCAACGTACCCAATAAGATGTCCACAGTGACGCCGCTCATGTAGTCGTGGACATCGAAGGTTTTACCCATCTCGGCTTTCATTTTGTTGACGACGTTAACGCTGTTCTGGTTGAAGACATCCATGAAAGACTTGAGAATATTGATGTGGAATGTAGGAGCTATCATTTTTCGATGTGACCGCCACTTTTCGCCTGTAATTTAATACGAAACTTATTGGTTTCGCATCGACTGACTTTCTAAACACGTTATTGATAATTCAGAGGCCTTGTGAGGCTTTGTCATATCATAATTTACAATTGAGGCTTTACTTAGGTGAATTTATTCCATGGGCCAATTTTATGACAGATTTTTATAGACTCCATTCACAACTTTTAAGTTTCGCATCATCATCAACTTTGATACTTTTTTAACATTTAAAGGTCCTTAATTTTTCTTCAAGTGGTAAAATTATTACCTGAGCTGATTAGCAGTCCTTCTCCAAGCCACGGCTTGAAGAACCTGTACTCATCAGCCTTGTCGATGTGTACGTTGCTGTTCAGGATTACTTCGACGTCTGCAGCGTCACCCAGGAAGATAATCAGATTGGAGCCAAGCCACCCTCGCACGACGTTGCCGTACTGCTCCCCGTAGTTCAGCGCGAGACTCAAGAGCTCTGTGGAGAAATTTGGATTGAGTAATTAAGCGAAAAGCAGGCACCGTCCAGGGACCCTCGCAATACTAGGGGATGAATCGCAGATGCTTTGCTGGTCTTTGGGAATCGGTGTCACGTATGGTTAAATGATAAGCACATACATTACAATCTGATTAATAAGACTTAGTTTCGACCAACCATTTTGAGCAACGTAGATGCCAACTCAAGTTTGGTGTTAACAAGAAGTATTATTGTAGACATTTCCATTTAATATAACTTCGGTTTAATTGTGCTCCCACACTAGCTGTTATAGGTGGTATATATAACATTTTGTAACATAATAATAAATAAAATAAAATAAAACAAAATGTTCTATGAGAAGGAAAATATGCCGAACCATTTCTAAGACATATTTTACTTCTCATAGGACATTTTGTTTTATTTTATTTTATTTATTATTATGTTACAAAATGTTATGTAACATTTATAACAGCTAGTGTGTGAGCACCATTGGGGAACAACCGCTTTAACCGTTTTCAAAAATTGTTCTGAGCAATTCTTTCGCTACTTGATCGTTATGAGCTTGATCGTTAAAGCGCAGGCAGGCGTTATATAAATTTCAACAGAACTTATTTTTTGATACTCAAAAAAGATGATTATTAAAACAAATTTATTATATATTGTTGCTTAGTTAAAATTAGAGCATTCAAAAATAAAATTAGGATAATGAAAGCAAACGCAACATTAGAAATGTAAAGGCATATTTGGGTGCAATATTTTTGCAAAAATATCAACATTAGGCTACACACTAGTCAGATATATACTCGTATCGAACTTCATTACGAAAGTAACTTTTTGATACATTGCTAAAACATACCTTCAGGCTTCTTCCACAGCGCCAAAAGCGCGTTTCCAAATATGGGTACGGTCACAGGGCCGGGCAGCTTGTTCCCCATCTTGACGAAGCGGCTGGCCTGCTGCCATCGGTACAGCAGCCACAGGCTGGAGGCGATCAGTACGAGAGGGTAGAACACCAGCCGCGCATTGTATTGCGGGCCTGAGAGGTCCTCTGCCGTCGTCGACATCTTTTTGAAACAAGATACATTAAACAATAAAATTGGTCAATCCTTTTCTCTTCGATTATAAACTACATAATATAGTGTGCAGGTAAAACGATTGGACGAAAGCAAGTCCAGTACACTAGTTTTTTTTACTTTTAGTAGTAGCCAGAGTTTATTTCTGTAAATATAGAATTATGACAGAAAAGACTTGCTGCTTCAGGAGTATCTTGCAAACGCTAACGATTGAAGGAATCAGATAATTTAAATAGGACCGATGTAAGCTTTCGTGCATAGCCCTGTGTTCTATCCAGTTAGACAGATTTCGGTAGCTTTCGTAGAATCCAATTAGGTTGTTAATAGGTCAACAACGTGCGACTACGTAGACGACTTCATCAGCTTGTTATTAGTGTCAATTCACGGTAATGTGAAGGGCATGTCACGCATAGCCAATACAATCCTAAAGTAGTTTTGGTTGGCTTAGTAAATGCATAGCAGTATTTTTTTTAGGAAATTTTACCCCTTAGCTAAATTGCCCTCTAGCAAGGTTATTTCCAAGTCTCTCACACATACACACACATAAAATAAAAAGCACAAAGGTAAGGTATTAAGGTATAAAGTAATGGTTGGTCACTAAATTCCTTGGATCACTTTGATTCCACTAGTATTAGTACTAGTAGATCGGTATGTGCATAAAAAAGTTCTTAATTTAATTTGACTAAAGTTATCAATTATCCTCAATTAAATAAACTGTAAGAATAATTGAAATCCGACTGCTTTCTTGGATTAATCTATATTTAATTAAATATAGTATGCTTAGAGATGAAAGTTTTTCTAGCTGCATAAAAGGCAGTTGCATGTAGATTGGATCTCTCGTTTAATTTCTAGTACCTAGTAAACCAAATAACGACCGTAGACAGGTGTTTAGGGTTCTGGTTATTACTTATAATACTATTTTTAAAAATATGTACTAAACTAACCTTATTTGAAGTCCAATAATCAGTAATAAAGGGCCGACCGACACACGCGGCACTTCGGAGTATGATGTGGAATGCGCTTCCCTTTTTTGCAAAGCGTCATTTTTATATAATGACTCTTTGACATTATACACCGCTTGACAATGCAATAAGGCCACGCATGCATTAAGCACAGTTACATTGCAAAATATTAATAAGTTTATAAAATTTATATAATCATACCTAATGATGTGACATTGCCTGCGTTATTGCCGGCAAATAAGCCTCGGCAATATTGCCGGTACATTCCCTATATTACCAGCAATTTTGCCTTTGGCTTTTTAACATTTGACGCATTATTATATAATGCGTCAAAGTTAAAAAGTCAAACAAATAATGCGCCAAAATTAAAAAGCCACAGCAATTGTTTCATGCATGCGACGTTGCCAAACTTAACAGCACGGCTTTTACTCGCGTAATATATATTTAATGGTACTTACGGATGAAATGTGATTCCATGTGATTTATTTTTATACCTTGAACTATTAAAGCAGTTTAAAAACGAGTAACACGGCATGTTTTAGCTGTATTCACATTCACTGGGCTCCGAACGTAGCGTGTTAACTGATAAGTGGCGGCCGGACAACTATTTGGGTTAGGTGCGGTGCACCTATATTTAGGTGCTCAAGCGCTCGCGCCTGGTACCATGTCTTTCCCTTTTTGTTTTCATCTAAGATGAAATGTCTCTATGCTAGACTTCTCGCTGGCTATTCATGTCTTAACCGGAAGAAAACGATGTGCACCAGTGTGCCAGTGTGCAGGCAGCAGTCTGCTTTATAGCAGGTTGGCGGGTGGTACTTAAGGTATAAGCAAAATTGTAAATTTTCGTTAAAAATTGTCACCAATCGATTGTATTATTATTTTAACTTCTCCTTAATGTGAAGTCATATTAATATGTCATTTTATAATTGAAAGCATTTCCTTGACACTCGACCGCGCTCATGTATCATTGTTTGTTAATTAATTAATCACTTTCATTCCTGAGGTAAATAGTCTACAATAACTAGTTTTCTTTATACCTAACTAAGTATCTACTTTCGATATTAATTTATGGTAGCACGATAATACATGACATATACAAAAACCTAAAAAGATAAATAAATATATTGTCGTATTTTATGCATCATCTTCCTAGCGCTTTTTCCCGTTCTTCGTCGGGGTACGTCTGACCATGATCCAGATTCGGCCAGTCTGGTTATTACAGTGGAGCGACTGCCATCTGACCTCCTTAACCCTTGTGACAGGAGAACCAAACCAATTGAATCATGGTTGCCACCTACATGTGCAGGTTTCCTCACGATGTTTTCCCTTACCGTAAGAGCATCGGGTAATATACATAAGTTGGAAAAACTCATTGGTACACGGCGACCGCTTGGGGATTCGAACTCGGTACCTCACAAACACGAGTCGATATCCGACGTCGTATTTTATGCATATTGTATCATAACGTTAACTATTAGTCATCATATTCGCTTAAGTACATTTTACGTATATTGGAGCCAATATTGTCTTGTCTTTTGACATCTTAATTAGAGTAGTCGTAAATATTTTTTTTACATAAAATAATTTATTACCAAGGTAAACATAACAATATTTATGAGATTCATAATCTACTTGAAATATGTCCACGTATAGATAAGAGAAACCAGAGAGTTAAGGTGCTTTTCCAACGGCGACGCGAGGCGAGGCGAGGCGTGACGAGGAGGGAATTGAAATTTGCATTTAAAAATCTCCCTCGTAAAATTTCCCTCGCGAGCAAGGGATTGCTCGGCGGTGGAAATAGTCTGGATGGGCGAGACGAGAATTTAAATATTTGTTGTTGTAATATTGCACCGTATTACTAAAACATAGAGTGTTTATTAATTCTGCAACGCAAACAAAAGCGTCGCTATTTCCTGCCTCGCCTTGCCTCGCCGGTGGAAATGCACCTGGACGACCCGCGCGGGCTCGCGCGAGACGTAGCGTGAAGTCGCGATACTTTTGTTTTTGTTGCAAATAAAGATTAAAAAACCGGACAAGTTCCGGCCATTTCGGATTCCATGGAAAATATACAACACTAAGACCGGTCGAGTTTATGTCGGGCCACGCACTATTAGGGTTTTTCTAACCTATAATGAAATGAAATCAAAATGTAATGAAAACGGTCTATTGCGAGTCGGTTTCGCGCACCGAGGGTTGCATACCGCCACACGATATTCTTACTTAGTATATTTCAATTTGTATGTTATGTGTTGTGTGTTATGTGTTACCCGCGCTGGCTCGCGATGGCAATTTTTTGTGGAAATAGGTCGGCACGATTTCAATTCTCGTCTCGTCTCGTCTCGCCTCGCCTCGCCGGTGGAAAAGAACCTTTAAGGCGATTCTACAACACTTAAAAATACTAAACGTGTGAAGTGGATTCGTGACAAAAATAATTGCAATTATGATACTTTAGTAAAATACTTAGTTACGAGATGGTTTTAAACGAAATCCGAGTAAATACAATTTAAATGCTGGTCGTTGGTAAGCGCATCACATGACAACGCCTGACCAAACGCATTGGACCGATTTGGCTATTTTTTAATGTTTGTTAAAATCTGAATAAGGTTGAAAGCTTAATTCGGAATATTACAAGAAAAAAAGTTGACAAGTTGTAAAAGATGGACGTCAACCTATGGCCCAGATTAAATAAGAGTTACTTCGTCTAAGGGCCATAATTTTTTATTTGTGAAGCAAATTTATTCAAGTACTATTTAATTTGGTAAATATACATGTGTATAACATAAATATTGGAACATAATAATATTGTGTGGTGATACGGAACCCTTGGTGTCTCTCCCCCGTCTCGCACTAGATCAGTTTTTTTTAGGTCCTCACATTGGCGAAAAAATCAAAACGAAAAAAAAGTTAAACGAAATATTTATTTAATCAAAGTATATTCGACAACATTCGACGTGTTTCTAAACCAACAAGATTTGCTTCACTCAATTCATTCGGTACCCATTTTTCAAAAATTTTCACTTTTCCAATTTGTTTCAAATGAATTAAAACTGTTTTATCACTGTTCAATTCTACTAATGCGCATATTTCAAGAATCTATTAAGATTCGATAAAGATACTACTCCCATTCAGTTTCTACTGTGGACAAATAAGCCATTCTACTATCTTATAAACAAAACAATACCTTAATCTAAATAGAAACGCAATTGAACCACAATAGAAACGTAACGATAAGGCCAAACACTAAACAACCATGTTTGAGTGTTACTAGAACGCAAAAAAAATGACTACCAAATTAAATTGTGTCATTTTTATTATAAATTTGACAAGTTAACATTATTTCACATTAATTATTATGTATTATTTGATATACTTCGTTAATATTTTAAAAAATGAAGTGAAAAATACCACAAAACCTCGATCGAGCGCATAAAAAAACCAAATGAAAAGTCAATGTCTCGTGTCAAACTTCAAAATTGAGTTGGCGCTGAAACCATTTTGACACCCGGCAATTCTCGACATTCATCGGAAGAGATCGGCAGTGGAAATGACACGTGACACATTGTTGCATATTCTAATATCATAGAGTGCACTTGACAGTCTAAAACAGTAATGTAGATCACCTGCCATAATGACATTTTTTACAGTAGACCTATGAATAACACAGATGTGGTTTGATTTATATATTACATTTTTACAGGGAATTTAAAAATATATTCTTTAAAAACTTTATTTACAATAAGTACTAATTGTATGATTAATAATGAAACCATACATGCTCAATAACTTTCACTGTCTGAATTAGAGACATTGATTATAAAACTGTCATTAAACACATTCAGCTTCTTTTCTTCAGTTAAAAATTCATCTTCGCATTTAATGGCATGATTGCAAACTTTCGTCCATTCTTCAGGTCCCAACATATACATTTTTTCTAACAGTAGCTTTTTTACAGTGGTTTTATTCTTGTCTATATTTTTAGAGGCAACATATTATTATTTATCCCTTTAATTGTGCCCAAATATTTTCTATGGGGTTAAAATCTGGGTGGTACGGAGGCAAACTAACTAAGTGTGACCATACTGTCCCAAAACTTTATCCACATTAAATTGGGAATAATTTTCTTTATGACATTGTATCTCATCATAAAGTTCAGATCACATTATGTCATAAAAAGTTGATTATAGCCTATTTGATTATTTAGAATATTTATGAAGTTTCTATACTTAGGTTGAGGTTTTATTATTAATTATTCTAAATAGGTTTGTATATTTTATGTGAGTAAATTCTAGGATTTTATATACTCTATGTGAAATAACGAATCTTTACGATTAAAACCGAGATGTCCAGAGTGTCAATGTGAAAATAATCGTACTGTAAGTTTGTGCTTAGTTTTGGTAGTATAATTTATATTTCTGCAAACCTTTAAGTTGCTCTCGATGCTTATTTTTACCTTGGAATCAATATATAATACAGTTATTTTGAAATTATTACTTTGATCTTTTCTCTGTATGTTGAAATAATATCATGGAATCAAGCCGAAGAAGATCTACGTCTGTAAGACAGTTAGAACTTTTAATAATGTTCATGGATGAGCACCGTGACTTAGCCCTGGGACGTGTCCGAGCTCGTAAAGCCAGGGATCTGGTGACACGTTTGTGGACGGAGGTCGCGAGAAGCCCTAGAAGGATTAGTCAAAAGTACGTTTCGTGACCAAGTTAAATGAATCACCTTGGTCTCGGTATCAATGCCATCTGATCGAAGACTTACAGGCATATGAACACTAATTGGCGACGCGGTTAGCCTAGTTGGTAGTGGCCCTACCTACGAAGCTAGCGGTCCCGGGTTCGAATCCCGGTATGGGCAAATATTTGTGTGATGAGCGCGAGTAGGTATTTGTTCCTAAGTCATGGATGTTTCCTATATATTTAAGTATGTATTTCTCTATATAAGTATGTATATCGTTGCCTAGTACCCATAGTACAAGCCTAGAGCTTAGTTTGAGACTAGGTCAATTTGTGTGAGATTGTTCCTGATATTTATTATTATTATTATATAATTTCATCAATTAATGATGTCGCTAGGTCCTTGGACAGCCTGTGGGTTTTGATAAACTCACGATCCGTAAGATCGAAAGCAGAATTTCGTGTCCTTGTCGATAAATTCCTGCTTCGAACTTTACCACGGTCCACAGCATTAGCAATATCAAGGTATTCATAATAGTACATCATGATTCGACGGAAAATAACAATTTTATTGAACGATGGATTCACAAATAGTAGCAAATATCGAACTTTATCCCAACCGCTAATTATGACATTTATGACAGATGAGACGCTGGGGTTCGGTTGTGTTCCGATCGACGTGCGACTGACACATGTGTCAAATTTTTAGTAGAATAGTGTTTAACGTTCCGTTTAAGTTCTATTGTGTTAGGAGAATACGACGTGTCATAACTTCGATCGATCGTTAGCTTTGAGTTGAAGTTGAACTACAATTGAATCGTTACTTGATAGTAGAATAATAAAGAGCGTTAAAGTTGCCGTCCAACTGAGTTTCTGTTGCGATCATAACACTATATTGTTAGTAGAATTGACCCCCAGGATACCGAAGCCTGCCGCTAACTCTGACGTGGTTTGCGACGGATCCGCCTCCACGATCACTTTTAATTCTTCGTCATCGACTTGGGGCGTGTTTCCAGAACAAAAACGTTGGAACCAAAAACGAACCGTGTTTTCCTTTGCAGTAGCTGCCCCATACACATCCTTAATCCTTCGAGCGGTTTCTGTAGCGTTAGTGCCACGGTGAAGCTCATATTCGTAAATAGCGCGATATTTTAAGCTTTCCATGTTGTGAACAGAACGATATCAAAGAAAACACAAATGACACGAAAACAATTGAATCACTCAGTTCAAAACACGAATATATGAGCTTCAATTTGACATTTTGAATTTGGGATTCCATCCAAACACCAAATATTTGGAATCAAAGTGGCCAGTACGAAATATATTATTGATCGGACTTTGCTCCGGTGAGATGAGGATTCACGCAAAGTCGCGCGGGTTAGCCAGTGCATTAAAATAACGTGAGGACATACATTTATTTGACCAAAGACACATTCATAAATTACTCGTATCTGCATAATATTAACAGCAAGTTCGTAGAGGTAGGTAGGTAAATATAGTTGTCAAGCTTGTCTATTACCCACTATACAGGGTGTAATATTTTACGACTTGTTGTGTTGTCTTTAATTATAATTATTAACCTTAACCGTGTATCATTATCCCTACTCGACGCTAATGTTAAAGATGTGTAGAACAGTTCCCCTGATTTACTACCACTTTGCTATTGAGTGTACCTATTATATTTTTAAAGTATTTGATGAATTTGTTTAAGATATAATAGTAGGCCTTCAAAGAAAAGTAGGTAGGAACATTAAAAACATCGCTTATTTCTATTATGAAAAAATCAGCCTGTAGTTTGGGCTAAGTGATTTTGATAATGAAATTTTTAAATTTGCGCACGTTATCAAGAGATGACATTCACTGAGGGAACAGGTAAACAGTATGACGTGGGCTTCCCCACATTAAAAGTTTGTTTAAATAGTTGGACAGTCACCAACCACTTTGTATATATTTAAGTAGGTTACGTACCTTCTTAAATATTACGAAAAAAATATTTGGTTGACGGAACTCATAACCGAATCAAAAACCAACCAAAAATTACAATTTTTATGGGCCGAGTCTTTTGAGACTGAAAACTATATTGAATTCGTTGCTGTTATAGTGAGGTTTCCACAGCAGGTGAACACCGCGGCAGGGACTGGAAAACCCCTTCATTCGGTTAACCCTATCGATTGGGTAACCCTATCATTTGGTTACCCAATCGATGTTGTTACCTTATAATTGTGTTACCTTAACGTTAGGGAAACCCCTTTGAACTAGTTAACCGCTTCCATAGAGCTTATCAAGTTCATTAGGGTTTCGGTAGTTTAATCTTTAAGCACTTACCATTAGACTGGTACCTATTAACCTATTGATCGCCTATCTCTTTTGTGCGCATTCGGGCACTCTCCTTGACTTTAATTGGACTAAGTTGACGATAAACTTAGCGCATCCATGGGGTTTGTAAAAACAAGTCTATCAAATACACTATCAAAAAATCCCTTTAATGGTAGCGGTTCCGGTCCCTGCACCGCAGTGCGAGTCTTAAGACGACGCAAACGAAAATTTGGTGATTAACTGCCGCACTCAGAGACGTCAATTAAGTTTTGAGTTTCATTAAAGTAGCTGCTGTCACTTTCTTTGCTATAGCAATAGAATAAGACGCAGCAACTTTAATGAAACTTAAAACTTAATTGACGTCTCTGAGTGCGGCAGTAAGTATTTTTTCACAGGTCATATTGTAGGTAACCACATCAAATGATCAAACCAAAACTGTCGTTTTATATGGAAATACTGTATATTTTCTCATGTAATGTTCCATATCAGCTAAGGCGTTGTTTTCCAAAAATCACGTAATGGTAGAAAAACATTATTTTTAACAATTTTTTATATTTAATGAATTGCATCATCTCGACCTGCGATCAATAGGGAATATGCATGAATAATTTTTTTTGCTCTATTAAAAAGTCATCCATGTTACAAACAGTAGAGAAAAATTATTTTGCGAAGAACAATAACCTAAAATAACCAAGATATTTATTTGTAAGAGATTTGTTTCTATCTCTTACTAGCAAAACAGAATTTAACATGGATTTTATATGGCCGTAGTGCCGCTGACGTCACGGTACACGTTGGATCCCTCTGTCTAATTAGTAGTTTTAAATGCTTATATTATTATCCGTATTGTTTGGCCGATCTTAATTTTAATTTCACTTTTTGCCATAAATTTTACGGTATTTTCATATTTTGTTAAGAAATGCCATATAAAAATTTCATGCATTTTCCCAATTGCTTCGTCTATACGGGTCTAAATACGATGGTACAGTCAAGGACTGTACGTCGTTAAACTCGCGCTCGTCACTGTTGCGTAAGAGACTATTTTTACCACGTTTTTATACCATAATTTATTGTGAACTTTGGAGGTTTTTTATCAGTTGTTTATTACGAGTAAACCTAATAGAGAACACAACAGGAAAAAACCAGATTGGCACATTACAAATATCAGCTACTACGAGCCGCCCTCGCTTCGCTCCGGGTACTATTATATACATAAACCTTCCGTGAAAAATTATCTAATTGATGGTGAAAACTGCATTAAAATCCATTGCGTTTTTTGAAAGATGTAAGCATACATACAGAGGGAAGGAAGACGGAGGGAAGCGACTCTGTTTTACACTATGTAGTGATGATTCAAATCAATAATGCTTTCTATCTTCGGCTTAACCTTTAATTGTAGTTTACTAATCATTTAATAATAACACTTGTTTATATTATCATTAGGTTTACTTTTTCTTATTAATATATGCGTGTGTATACTTAGCCGATAAGATAATGCGGTATCTATTAAAGAGATCGGGCCAGCAAGAAATTGTCGTTTCGTGAGCGAAGCAGTGCTGACCGGTTGCCCCAAGATGGTCAACGACGCGGTTGCTCAACCGGAGCTCGAAAAATTTAACAAGAAAGATGGCGAAAAAGAAGACGGTGAATTGAAAGATGTGTACCATAACACCGAGACACCGTTCCGAAGACAGGTGTGTTTATGTCTTAAATAAGTGTGAAAAGTGACCAATATGCAGAATGTGATTGTGAAGAGAATTAAAATATTTTTTAAAGAGCGATAACATTTTTTGTGAATAATCACACAAGTGCAATTGATTTTCGTTATTTATTAAAAATGTACATAGTCGTTTGATGACATCTTCTAACTTTTAAGTATGAAGTAAACTTAGCTTGATAAAACAATTACAAAAATTCAACTGTCACAAATGCAAGACCATTTTGTTAATGTGTGTTTTTTATGAAATTAATTATCTTAGTCTATCTTTCTATTTGTCCGCTGAGTACTAAATAATATGAAAAGTTTAAGGAATTTATCATCTACGTTCCTTTTAAACTTTAAAATAGTGTTACTATATACTCTCAGTATAATAATAACAAGTTCAGAGCAAATAATGATTTGATATCGCCTAAAAACAATCGGACATAGCCCTGAATGTTAAAATGAGTAAGTATACGATAACAACTAGTGTTATAAAGTGATAAAACTTAACATCTTAAATAATTAAAATATCTAAGACAAATCTTGAGTTATATATTTTTATAATACCTATATCTTATCTTCTTTTTTATCATTAACCTTATTCTAAAATTTCGAGACTAACAACTAATTAAACAGTCTACTCGTGTTAAGTTTAAAGAAAGAAATCACTTGTCTGTTTCGTCGCTATATGTATTTAGTTCTTAGTATTCGACCTGTTAAACTATCAAGCGGCGAGTGGCGATAAGAAATGTTATTGTGTTTAATGCTTAAATTGAAATTAGTTGAGCTCAAGCCTTCGGTTTTATCTTGACAAGACCTGGCTGTAATATGTACCTACCTAAAGGCAAAGTTCTAACAAACGCCCACAACATCACATCACGTAAAACCTAAACACCAAACGAACAAGTTTTACAAACCCTGTGTGTACCTATTCATGGTTTCGGGTTCCTATACGAAATAACATTTAATATTTTTGGAATTTTGAATCCTTTTAGGGTTCCGTACCAAAATGGTAAAAAAACCCTTATGGTGAGACTTCGTTGTCTGTCTGTCTGTATGTCAACTTGAGATTTGGCAACTTGCTTGCCCACATCTGTTTTTAGTAAAAAAATATGAAATTAATTTTATAAATAAATGAAAAGTAGTCTTGAATGGGGGGTTGAAAAATGAAAGTGATTTATTATAGCAAATGGGGCGTCATATAAAAGGGCTCAATCTGCACATTTCAAAACTATTTTGTTATAATTTTCCGTGACGTACTTTTCGTTTTATAACCAAAAATGTTCAACAAATGACCGTTTCCCCCTATATCTCCGAAGTTTATGAACTGAAAAATCGGAAAAATTCCTTACTTATAAATGATTATTTATATTTTACGGGAAAAATAAAACGAAGTGTTCAAAATTTACATATAGTTTTCGAGAAATTTTCAAAAAACTTTAAAAATCTGTACTAAAATTTAGGCAAGTCAAAATGGACCTTATTGCATACGAATTACATAAAAAGGTAAAATGTTGAAAAACGAACTTGAATACGAAACCCTCAGTGCGCGAGTCCAACTCGCACTTGACCGGTTTTTTTTCTAATTATTAGGTTTTATACCCGCCATTTGTGACACTCGCGACGCTAAGACGAATCTAATGAAATCTCGTCCGCTGAATTCCGACCATCCGCTTAGCCTCAACGAAGGAATAAATTACCATATTCTTCCTCTTTGAGAAGTCAGGTAAAACATCGCTACATTTACAAAAACACATGTTTGTGGAATGAATTCCAACACGCAAAAACCAGTTTCCAAATATGCTCTATAGAAACATAAGTGTAAGGGCACTTTATACATTGTGAATGAAATCGTGTTCACTTCATAAACTATTGACAGTGTAATTTTACAAACAGTGCCTATTTCTCTAAAGATATTCTCATTCAAATTTAATATTTCCGAAGCCCTTAGTTTATTTTCTAGGCACTTGGTAGTTTGCAGTAGTATAGTAACAGAGACAACGGTTCTTCATTAAACAATGAGCCTAGAGAGGTCTTCCTTGACATACATCGTTTGTCGTACAATTAGGAAATAATTAGCTTATAACAGTTCTTCGATCGATGACCTATAACCAGGTTATTAAGGCAACAAAGTACACTTGCATTATCATTCGGAATCATTACTCGTCGATTATTGATTCTAATGCGAGAAATTACAACTCGTGTTCAAACATACAACTATATTTTATCTCGCAATTAAGCAATAATGTAATTTAAGTTGTTTTAATACAGGAGTAAAAACTGCAAAACTTGCAGTTGGTTTATTATTAATGTCTACGTTCGTCGAAGTAATGATAAAGAACTTGCTGTTTAAGAAGATTAACCATGTAACTTTCACAGCTTCATAGACACTTGGAATATTATTTGAAATTATGTTACTGGAAAATCACTTTTGTTACTCTAAAACTGGAGTCCTAAGCGATTTTAACGACGCGGTTACGAGTAGTCTAGTTCATAGTGACAGGGTCACATGCATAGTAAGCGGTGCCGGGTTCGTTAAAAATTGTGTCATGACCACAATAATTTGTTCCTGAGCTTTGTTTATTTTCTATTTACTTAACAATGTTTTATTTCTCTACAGTTTATCGTTTTAGTACCCATAGGTTGGCCTAGAAATTGGTTTGGGACAAGGGAAATTGTAGTAAGATTGTCCCTATGATATTTATGTATTTATTTATTTCAGCAATGGGTAATGTTTTTTTTATAATAATCCGCGTTATAATTTAACAGAAATGAAACAATAAACTCAACGAGCGTTACACGTGTTGTCTGATTAATTGTTTGTCTGTATATAAGTAAATATTAAAATGATAACAAACTATATTACTATGAATATATAAGTCACAATTACAAAGTTGCTTAAATAGGCAACTTGAGAAAATGTAAATGTTGCTTATTTTAGTGGCCTACACTCGATTTTCACATTGTTTTTATTCCTTTCTCGTCTGCTGGTTTGTGGCACAGTACCTAATGTAAGTTTGTTCAGCTACAATAAAAAAATAAACTGTCTTTGGTAAAGATTGTAAATATCTTAAATGCGGAACTAGAAAACTAAAAGAGCAACTATAAAAATCAACTAATTTCTCAACGTATTCCAAAAATTTGGTGTTTAAACGTCCTTTTGTTAGGTTAGGTTAGGTTAGGAAGAAAGGAAGCAAAAAGGAAGCTTCCTTCTAAATATTTTTGGGATACATCGAAAAATTTAATTTCATGCACTCTTCTTGCCTATATGTTTTTATATGAGAGAAAAGATGATTAATAATACAAACTTTTCGAGAATAACTTTCGCACCTGTTTATCAGATTGGTTGTTCGACGTGTCACTTATTGTCTCCAGGCTCTGGCGGCGCTCGGCACTGTGATGCTGAATATTGGAGTCGGCGCCACGGCAGGGTTCTCAGCTGTGCTCATCCCACAGCTCAAGCACGGGCACAACAAGCTCGACCACAAGTTGAGCACTGAAATGGAGTCTTGGGTGGGTAGGTATCTCTCCTTCTATTTCTTTTTTAACTCTAATCTACCTTCTTACTGACGGTTGAGGACGTTGAGGTATTCCTTAAATCGTTAAAGATCTATTTTGTATTTTTGTCTAGGGCGTTACTGACTTAATATTGAATTAAATAAATTATGGATAGGATACCTTATGCCCCACTTTTTTTTCAGCTGCTGCAGCATCGTTTGCTCTCATATTTGGCAACCTGATTTCGGGATACTTAATGGAAAGATGCGGAAGACGGGCTTCTCAGATTATGTTATCATTCCCATTCATGGCCGGCTGGGCTATCATAGGATTCGCCAACAACATTTACTCGGTACTACTTGGAAGATTCATCACTGGATTCTGCCAAGGCTGGCTGGGCCCGCTGGGATCTGTGTTCGTTGGAGAAATTAGCAGCCCAATTCATAGATCAGTATTTTTAGCTGGATTATCGCTGGCTATTGCATTTGGTGTCCTCATGTCACATTTGTTTGGAACATTATTGCATTGGAAGTACGCGGCTCTACTTTGCGGCGTGTTTCCTTTGATTGGATGCGTATTAACATACTGCGTCAAAGAATCTCCTACGTGGTTAGCATCTAAAAACCGAATAGACGAATGCATATTGTCGTTCCAGTGGTACCGCGGAACAAGCCCCGAGATGAAGAATGAACTGGCCAAAATTATATTTGAGCAATCTCAGAGAGACCGAACTAAAAGCAAGATGAAGACATTAATGGCAAATATAAGAAAGCCGGAATTCTGGAAACCGTTGTGCATTATGATCGTGTTCTTTATTTTAACACAGCTGACAGGAGTAAATGTAATATGCGCTTACACAACAGAGATGATGGAAGTGCTTATCGGGAACAATACTAATTCTGATGTTGCTATGCTAAGCATCGATGTTTTAAGATGCGTTTCTTTAGGAATGGCGTGTTTTTTGCTTCGAAGACTTGGCCGTCGTCCAATGGCCCTATTTAGTGGAGCATCTACGTGCCTAATACTTATAATTCTATCAGGTTATCTGTATCTAGTAAACATACGTGTTATAAGACATATTTCACCTTTTATTTCACTCGGTTTATTAGTTATTTACATCATTGTTTCGAATTTCGGCGTAGTGCCGCTCCCTTGGAACATGGTAGGTGAATTATTTGCTACCGAGACAAGGGGCGTAGGATCTGGTTTCAGTGTCATGACCACGTCTGTGGCGTACTTTGGGACGGTGAAATCCGCACCCGCAATGTTCAAGAACATTGGGCATGAGGGCGCTTACCTATTTTACGGGCTGTCCACGTTGTTAGGAACCATTTTCCTATTCTTCTGTTTACCTGAAACAAGAGGAAAAACTTTAATAGAAATAGAAGAACACTTTAGAAATGGTAAAAAAAGAAAAACGAAACCAACTGAAAATGATAATGTAACTGTATGAAGCCTGTAATAAATAACTAATGTAATTTAAAGATCTCTTACTATAAAGTAAGTAGTATACTTAGTACTTAACTGTAAGTAGTGAAATTAAAATGGTATCGTATTTGTTTATGCCTAAACCACTACATATAAAATAGGTTACGTAGGCTTATGTACTCGTACCTATGTAAGGTTGGGTAGGTTAGACTTGTGACCACTTATAATAATAAAATCCTGCCATAGAAAGAACCTATTTGCGAAATGAAGATTTGTAAAACGATACAGTTTGCCATTTATGATAATTAGCGAAACATTAGTGAACCATTAAAATAGGTTCAAATTCTTGAAATGCACTGCTTAATTAGATTGCAATAATATATTATTTATCAGATGTAATAACTAATTTAAATAAGCATATTGATGATCTAATATTGATCGTAATTGCAAATATATTTTGATATGCCGTTGATGCAATGAAAATATAGTTATTGATAAACAATTATGGTGATATTTAAAGTCAAATGAGTAAATAGATAACGATTTGAGTCAGTGATAACAAATATGTGTTATTCCCACAGCTGTTGTTTAGCTTAAGGATACATAAAGTAGTAATGAATCAGTGGACGTAGTTGAAAGTATTGAAAATGAAGTCGCATTAGATGTACTGTACACCGATTGTTTGCATGTTTATTGAAAAAAAAAAGTCATGGGAAGACTTAATTGCGAGTTATTAATCTTGTTTTAATAAAATATGGTGGAGTTGTAAACACGTTACTTGTGTTTAATTTTTTAGATAAACATATTTTTAAATAATCATTGTTTTTATTTATATTTCTTTACATTACTACGTGTTGATGATCTGAGTCCATTCCCATCCCCATTTATCTGAAGGTACCTCCTGTTATTTCAAGGTCTAAAATACCATTTTTATGATTTGGTCATTTAAAAACACAGAAAACTAGAAATGGTATGTTAGCTACAACTAATAAATAAGCGTTTTTTTTCTTCTAATATTAAAAAAAAAAACATTGTTTAGCATTTCCGGCAGTGTAGGAAACATTTTTTGTATGCAGAAAAATTAATTCTTGTAAATCTGACCCGTTTTAAAACCAATTTATTTTTCCGTAGGTATTTAAATTTTTATCCTCCTGTTCCCATCACCTTGTTTTTTTCAGCGGCTGCTGCATCGTTTGCTCTCTTGTTTGAAAACATTATTTCGGGATAGCTAATAGAGAGATACGGGATACGAAGTTCTTTAATTATTTTGTCATTCCCGTTCATGGCAGACTGGGCTTTTATAGGCTTTTATAGGAAGATACATCACTGGACTCTGTCAAGGTTGGCTCGGTCCATTAGGATCTGTGTTCATTGGAATAATTTGTAGCCCAATTTAAACATGTTATAAGATAGAGAACAATTTATGTCAGTGATAATAAATATGTGTCACGCCCACCACAGCTGCTGTTGAGCTGAAAATAGTTGTGACAAATAAATTAGTATATAATAGTTCAAAGTATTGGAAATTAAGTCGCATTAAACGTCGCAATGATGTACATGCTTGTAAGTCGTAGATAATTTTTTTTTATTTAAATAAAAAAATCAAGTTTTAGGTACAATGTTGTTTCAAAACATTGTGATGTTATTGCCCCCACTCCCAAAGCCTGCGTCGCAGAGTCAAAAATAACTTGTTTTCATGCAAACCTGATTTATATCAAGCTACTTATATGAGCATATTTGTGAATGAAGTTATAAACACGTTACTCGTGTTAAAATGCTTTTTTTTTTATATAAACTGGGTTTATTAACATATCCTCTATTAATATCGTTAAAAAATATAAACAAAAAAGGTGTATTTTAAAGATTCCGTGCTGGCAATAAACACGGCGTCTTTTAATTACCTACAATTGTCGGGACTGAATGTGTTAGTGATCCCCCGGCGCCGTTCGTATAAAAAAAATCGCTGTTCGTTTTTCACAGTTCGCTGAATATAGTTAGACAGCCCTTTGGCGCACGTGTCTCTGGAGCTATAAAATATAGTCATTAGTTAAACAAATGTATAAGTGTTGGTATTAAAATATAACCGTATAATATTCGCCTCAGAAATCAAACTACAGACAGCTTATAGGGAGAAACACTTATGTACCAAGGAAGCTTCCCTGGAGAACCTTTTCTTTTATTCGGAGTATAAAGTAGTAGTTGTAGTATTGAGATGAATGCTGGAGTACAGTTTCTGAAGAGAAATTGACCGTTACCTGTATTGTTAGCACTAGTGAAGAGAATATGGCTATTCAAAGTTATATCTCTACATATACACCTCTATACAAATCTTTATAGTCCGGAAACCTCGCAAGTGTTGTGACACGTGGACGTCTCATCCAGCCTGTACCATCTGGGACATATTTCTCCACCACATGAAGTTCCCACGTTCGACGTGGTACGCGACGAGTTTTTGTCGACTTTCGACAAAAAGCGATCAGGAAAACATCTGGAGAGTGGATTTGGCTATTTTTAGAGTAGCCTCGACTGAGTGTTTATGGAGTAAAGTGTGCGGAAGTTATTATTGAATGTGACATAAGCAGAGAAAATTTCTATATTTATAAATAAGAACTATACTACTAGAACTATTTATAAAGGTTATGGTTAGACTAATGTACTCAGAACACACTAGCCCAGTTTGGTATAATGAACCTGTTAAACCCTAGCCCGGTTGTTATTTTCAGTTTAGGTCATTTTCTCTTCTGTCTCTGTTTTTCTCTCATGCTTATATTTACTTCGTGCTATATTAAGCAAAATGTACCTGTTTGTGTTGGGTCACCTTCCATGTCATCACCGAGCTGACCCAGCGGGAGACCAGCGTTGGCGTCACGGTCCGCACATGCTGAGTTGGGTTCGTTTCGCAACAATTTCCCACTGTCTCTGTGTTCTCTTTCCTTTTTGTGTTATTTTTAATTATTCTTTCAGTGTGTTGTTGTAAATAAATGTTTTTTTTTTCTCCTATATTTCACCTGACAGCCAAAATTGTATACTTACCCGGTGTTTTGCTCTGATATAATTAAATTAAGTCATAGAAGAACATTCATACACAAGCATTGAATAAAACATACATTCATATAACCGGGCTTCTCACAATAATTAAGTAGGTCAGGACCATAGTCTCCGCAAAAATAGTTAACCTTAGCTAAATTAACAAAACGATGACATGCAAATGGCAATCTTCATATATTTTTAATACTTAATAGCCGCATTTTGTTTTATTTTTTTATTAGACATAGCACACCATCTTTCACGGACTTGCTCAAAATAAACTGCATTATTATTGAACCAGATAAAGGAAATTTTTATTTAATTATTTGACTCGAGCTGAGTAAAGTTCAAAATTAAACACAAGAATAAATTTTAACAGTAAATTGAGGCTAATTAAACGACTTCCTGGTTAAAAGACGAGCGAGAGCTTTTGACATAAGTAGGTAGGTACATATTTTCACCAAACTTGAGAGCTGCTAAAAAACTTTAGTTTTAATAAAATATACTTTTTAATAAAATTGACTGTACCTACTGGAAACTTGATTTCTGGTGGAGCTTAGGATGCCTTGGATGTTTCCCACCACACAAAAAATATCGGTGGATAATTACTATTTATTCTTTACTAGCGACCCGCCCTCGCTTCGCTTCGGTTCCATAAGTTAAAATATAGCCTATAGCGACCCGCCCGGATCCGGATATAGTGATCCGGAGCAAAGCGCCGGATTCTATTATATACTTAAACCTTCCATGAAGAATTATCTAACTGTTTGTATTGAAGTATTTATAAATCCATATATTTTAGTCATTATTGATAGCAATGAAAACGGACGAAATCAACTACACATACTAAAACCTATTGTTGATTTGCTCTAATTAGCGTAAAGCAGCGCAATAGCGCAATAGAATTCGAACGTTTCAAAGAGCTTCATTTATAATTAACCATGTTGAACTAAAATATGTTTACACAACAGTAAACTCAACTTCAACGCAGCTTCAATCATCAAACAATTGGGACAAATCAATAATAGAACAATATCGAGATCTTGATTACTTATTACCCTTATTACCATAGCAGACATTGACAGAGGACCTTAAGGCAGTGATTAAAAAATTGCCTTTATTTTCATGTCAAGCAGTTCCCGCTTTTTAACCTTCTGTGCGCTTGCATATCATATCATTGATTGCGGGCATTGGCCAGGAACGAGCGGAACGAATATTTTAATATTCCAATGCGCCACGTGGCTCGGCGGAAACCACGCACGTGCTGCCAATTAGAAATGGAAAAAATAAAAAACTTGACTAGATCGCTTCAAGCGTGCCCCTCCCTGGAGCCCATGAAATGATAGAAAGCGCATAACTAACCCTGTTTTTTATTGAACGGACTTGTCCTTATCTTTATATGGAGGGTTGGAATACTTTCGGTTTTAATTTACTGGTGGGCGTATAAAATACGATGGTTGTTTACGTGCGATATGATTTCTGAAATTGGCTTATAGGATCTTTTTAATTTGGGTTGCGTATTCAAGTAAAATATTGGGAATATCTATTTGGGCTCTTACAAACATTATCTAGCTGTGAAGCATTTTGTGTATTCTTTAATAAAAATTAAAGAATAATAATATCATAATATAATGTTCAAAAAGGTTATCTCACATATAAATTCAGTTAAAACATCTTCTATTCTCAGCGTAACACTGTTTTTAAGATAATAAGTTAACTTATAATTAATGAAGCTGTCCCAGTTTTCTATATTTGTTGGCTGTCAATGAACTCAATTTATTGAGTTTACTCTACATTGTATCTACTTCAGATACTATATAATCTTTATCAATGTAAATAATGTTCACCTCTAAGCTTCGATCAACAATAAATACTCAACTAGATAACCGATCACAGACCAAACAAAAAACGGCCGAGCGAATAAGACCTCACTTCAAAATACTTAGTTAATTTTACTACCACAGATAACAATTAATACATTGTACCATTTTACAATAAGTTTCTCCCGCTGTAGCAATTATTTGAAAAATGTTGAATAATTCATGTTTTTGAATAATTTAGAGCAGTGCTGCGTTTGGCTGAATGCCTGGAGGAAGCAGGGTTGAATTGGACTCGATCTGCGGAACTGGCATGTGCTTGCGCATTATGGTGCCGTGCATCCGGCTTTTAGTTATTAACGGGGGTTGAAAAATTAAATTAACAAATTCTTGTTATCGCATAACACGTGTACTCAGTTTGGAAATGACATGCATTGATAAAACATTAAAATATTTCAAGCGAAAGTACGGTGACTCGCATATCATTGAACTTTTTAGATAGAGTTCAGTCACTTTAGAATGTTGCGTATATTTATATGAAATACTTTAGCTTAAGCCTATAGAATAAGTCAGGATTTTATAAGGTAAATGGCGTGATGTAAGGTTTTCGATTAACAATGAATCAATTTTATTCCTAAGCCACTGTGGATTTATGTCAAGGCTAATTAATAAATCAATATCAAATTAAATTATCGTCTTATAATATCTTAACACTTTGACAGTGTCAAACCTAGTAGCCTAGGAATCAAATTGGCAGACTACACAAATAATAAGCAATGCTTGACAAAACGATTCTCACGCACACATCACTATCTCTCGCTGCACACATCTTAGGTACTATACTTACCTCTTGTTTTGATCTCACATAAGTAAATTGCATTATTTTATTTAAAACTGCTAGAAATCGGGTATATTTTAATGATTGCAGGGTCTTACTTTATTAATTGATAAAATAGGCCTGTCAGGTTTTGTTACAATGGACATTTATTTTACCTTACCTTGTAAGTCTGTGTTTGACTATGTTAATCCTCTTTTGGTATTAACATGCCGTCTAGTTGTAAAGATTAAACTGCGCATGAGTTCGTCATGCACAAACGTATGGTATCGTCTCGCTTGAGTCATGCCAGTATACACTAATCCTTCGTACTAATTAAACAAAGTGATATGAGATCTTTATAGTTTAGATTGTTGAGATACGAGTATGACTAGAAATTAATGACTCACTAGAAATCCAGAAAGCACATATTTAACTTTTTTGTTAAAAGATTGGCGCAAGTTAGCCGGGTCGCAGCATATTCACTTTTGCTTTAATGATTCGCCTGTTATAACGTTTTGGAATTAAGTGTGGCTGCTTGGATTAACTGATGATAAAGAACTCGCATTCGGACGTTTCTTGTGAACAAGAGGAATTTTTCATGCGTAAGAGAGAAGCCGCTTCATTTGCCTCAACGATTGATCGTGAAAAGCTGACGGTAGAAATACACAGGCGAGAAATAAAAAATAGAACCGTATTCAAAAAAAACCCACTAAATAAGACTAAATAATGACCGGCTTCCTAGGAATTGCCTATTTGATGGGTGCCTAATAGGTACATGGAATATATCTAAGCCGGTGTCAAGTAGGTTTACACAATAGCAATGTCACATGATTCTTGCCACCGACTTCAATATATTCCATGTACCTATTAGGCACCCATCAAATAGGCAATTCCTAGGAAGCCGGTCATTATTTAGTCTTGTTTAGTGGGTTTTTTTTGAACACGGTTCTATTTTTTATTAAAAAAATTTTTTCGTCTTTTTTGATTACATTTTTTTTTCGCTTTTTAGTGATACGAGTATAACTATCACTAAAAAAATCGCGTCAACACAAAATCGGTCGAGTTGAACTAATATATCGCTTAATAACGGATCCATGCGGATGACGTCACGTGGTATCCATTATTCTTGTATACCAAAACCTTCTCCAGAATGTAACAAATACTTTGCTGAAAACCCCATCTAAATCGGTTCAGCCAAACGCGAGATAATCGTGGACAAACATACATACATACATACATACATACATACATACATACATACATACATACATACATACAACATACATACATACATACATACATACATACATACATACATACATACATACATACATACATACATACAAACATACAGGTCAAACTGAGAACCTCCTTTTTTTTTGAAGTCGGTTAAAAAACTCGTTTCTTTGTTAAGTCAGTACAACGTCACCCTGTTATTTTTGCTCGTGAGTGAAGATCTATGTAATTCCGGCGCACACCCTTCTAATTTGTATCGTTTGAAAACAGAGGCTAGTAATTGCCAACACTTTTTTTTATGTACAATACTCATCACAACTTTAATGTATTATACCTACTCGTATCTGATAGTTTTATCTTTGAAACACTTTTTTTGTTTACGTGTTGCGGTACTTTAATCACTCTGTTCTTAATATTTTACGGTTTTTAGGATTGTCTTGTACCTATAGTTTTTTTTTACAACTGGGATCTTTTACAAACACTTATTCTTGAATTGTTTTAAACATAAATTTTATTTATTTTGTATTCTCGGGACAGCGATTGCTGTTATGTGGTCAAGAACCACATTTCTTTTTAATAAACTAACATTGAAAAATTAAAACATTCCCACAATAATATGGGTAGTCTTTTATTTTTTCCCTATTCTTTATGAGATTGGTGAATTTGTGTACATTATTCACTACGAGTTTTCCCGAAATTACTATACTGTATATACTAATGGACCTGCATACCTAGATATTAGATTATAAAAGAATTCAACATTTAACGATTTTCAAAATCAAAGAAAATGTTTAGGAATTAAGCTAACGATCAGTCGCGTCAGCGACTTAGGGTCCGTTCACACAGACCGGCTCGGAGAGCATCGGCTCGCGCTCTTCTTTTCACACAGACCGGCGCGTATACGCTTGGAATTGGCCGGAGCGGAGCGCGGAAGAGCACGTCAAGCAGCCGGTCGGCTCCTCTTATTATTTCACACGAAGCGCGTTCAAGCATTATTAATGACAAAAGAAGTGCACATGCTAAAATAAACCTTTACTACAATTGCTTAAAACTCTGTTTCCCACGTGATAAAAATCTGCTCTCCTCTCCGAGCCGGTCTGTGTGAACGGACCCCTATGTCAATTCCATACATTTTGTAGATTTTTGAAAAACAAGTTAGCGTAATACTTCTTGGCTAGGCCTCCTGTTTTTTTGTTTTGAAATATAATAATTATGCTACGTAAGGCAATCCGCCATGTGACACACTTCCCGCGACTGTTCTATTTTGGTTTTATAATTGGGTCCTGCGTGAGGGGTGCGACGCACCGGCTGGCGTGGAGACAAGTTGCTATCTTGCTTTCCACTTACAATTTGTACAACAACGAAGAGGCTATATACTATGTCTACAACCATATCGTTATCATATTGTAGCTCTTATTTAATTTAGCGTAAAGACGGCCGTATCGCAAAAAAAACATGTACCTACCTAGTTTTGAAAACAAGATGGATTAAAACAAAATGGATCAGGGCCCTTAGCCAAGATGCCCATCGCTAACTAGCGTTACTATTCGTTTAGTTTTCAAACCATATCGCATCATTGGTAGATCACGTGATCGATCAGTGACGCGATTGGTTTAAAAACGAAACGGATAGAAACGCTAGTTAGCGATGGGCATCTTGGCTAAGGGCTCTGAGACCTTACGTTATACTCGTAGTCGTTTACCATTGTCATACAATGACACATTTAAAGTTTACTCATTAAACCCATTTTTTTTATTTTTGCACATAACTTATAAAGAATAAATATATCACAAAAATATTATTTATCTTCCGTGAGAAATAGTGGTAGTTTGAACATTATTCTTTCTTAAAATCTAATCGTGGTTAAACGTGCAGAATAAGCCCTTTCATATGACAACCCATTTGCTATAATCAAATCACTTTCAATTTTCAACCCCCCTTTCTAGACCCCTTTTCAATTATTTATAGAATTAATTCAGATGCGGGCAAGAAACTATGCCAAATATCAAGTTGATAGCATCTGTAGTTGCTGAGACAAACTGCTGTGACACACAGACGGACGGACGGACGGACAGACAGACAACGAAATCTCACCATAAGGGTTCCTTTTTACCATTTTGGTACGGAACTCTAAAAAGTCATGGGTTCCATGGAAAATCAACAGAACCTTACTAGGTTGGAGTCGGTTTATGGTTTTTTAAACATTGAATTATGATTGTTTCAGTAACAATATTAACAATTGTGTACGCCGCTTTTTGTTTTGCTAACACGTCACTTGTCAAACAAATACTGTATTTAACTAAATGAATAAGACAACTTTATTGCAATCGGTAAGCAAATAAACTGACTAACTGTGCTATGATTGTTTTTTTATACAAAGAAATGATGATTTCATTGTTTTCATTATCCTCGCTTTTTTTTGTAGGTACCTATTGTCACGATAAAGTTGTTGTTAATGGCATCGTACCCACCTATATTATTAACTACCTGTATTATTTGTATTTGTACATCTATTTATCAGTATATACATACTTATAATGTGCCATATGGTCATGGCAACGGTCTCTCTTTTATTAGCTTTTGGGTGAATCAACTTTTAAGGTACTCCTTTTCTTTTGCGGCACTAAAACTTTCCTGGTGACTTATGATTAATAATCATTTATGAATATTAAAATCAGACCAACAAATTTACAGATCCCACATGTTAGACACCTCAAATATTTCTTAATTTTCGGAAAACCCTAGTAACTCAGGGGAAAATGCACATTTTTCATACAAAACCTGGGGACAACATCGTCCCCTGCGTTACCAACTATATTATTATTTAAAATTGTACCATTTTAGAACAACATTTTTTAAAAGTTAGCCTATATGTCTGATTTTATAAATGTGTAGGCCACGACGTTAGCAAATAAATAGGTTTTCTAAAAAAATATAAATTGTGAAACTGTTGGAGTACCTTAAAAGTTGATTCACCCTTTTACACATTAATATTAAAACATTTGTTATGAAATTTCTCCAAGATAACCCCATCTCAACCCCAACTCTCAAGTCTAAAAACATCTCATTCTCATCTCATAATTTAACTTTTTAAATGTTAACTTATCTCTTTTTCACAGTCTAGAATTCAGTTCACAGAAATAGTGCATTTATTTATTTACAATACCGTCTTGTGAACCTTTTATATGTAGTATTATTTTTGACTTCCGGCCACAATTATTTTTTAACTTCGATATATAAAAAAAGTTACTCCATTCTTATCTTAATTACTCTAATAAAGTAAGCCAAAATTCTAAACAACGTAATTATTTACTTTCTTAATTATTGTGAGAAACGATTCCGTATATGTGCTTCCCTCTAGTTTTTCAATATTGCACATTGAGTTTTAATAAATTCATTTTGTAAAATATTAACGTCACTTGTGGAAAATGACATTTTATAAAAGTTATCATTTTAATAAGTTATTTGTTTAAAGAATGAATGACTGTTGAGTTTCTCTTGCGGCGCTTCTTCTCAGTGATCTTGATCTCCTTTTGGGTAGCGCTGTAGATTTTTGACGTATAAAAGTGCCCCCGTACATACCTACGGCCTAGTTTACTGAATAAACATCTTTACCTTTATCATTAAAATACTAATGCTGAAGTAAACCCTGTAATCACGATGAAATATAAAAAAATCGGTCAAGTGCGATTCAAACTCGCGCACTGAGGGTTCCGTGCACATTTGGTCGGTTTTTAGTATTTGTTGTTTTTTTATAGGGTTTGTTCTATAGTCATACTAAATTTGACGTTTATTTGTATAACCGTTTTTACTTTACGATAGAACAAATACAAAAAAAAGGTTGAAAAAAAACGTTTCTTGTATTGGGAGTATTGGGACTCCCTTTTTTATTTTACTTTTTGACTTTTTTATTATTTTTTAAATATCTATAATATTTTTTATTCCGCCATTATATCACATATTCTGCATAAAAAATCATCTCTTTAAATTTAGGACGGATGGACGGACGGACAGCGTAGACTTAGGGCCGTATTAATAAACTGATCTTGTGTGAGACGCCCGTCACAAGATGTGTCAAAAATGACAGTTTACTATGGATTGACGTTTACTTTGACGTATCTTGAGACGGGGATCACAGTTGAGATGAGTTTATTAATACGGCCCTTAGTAATAGGGTCCCGTTAGGCACCCTTCGGGTACGGAACCCTAAGAATGCAAGTAGCACAGCTTGGTACTTGTATTCACCGTGCCTCGGCAGTCGGCACTAATTTGATTCGGTTTGAAACAAATTACACTCAAACGAAAGCATATGCCACCGTGACTTTTCAACTTTTAGTGTATCATTCAACTTCAATTAATACGTAGGTATGTACGTGTAGCTTAATCTGGAGCCGCCAGATGGCATCCTCGGATGCCGTATGTTGTGAACAGACTTCGAGATTCGGTGCAATTTCTCTGTCTACGGTCTCACAATCTGGCATCTCGGATGCAGGAAAGAGGTTAAAAATACGTCTACAGTTGTTCCGCAGATGTTATTATACTCGTAAGTCAGAGGTTATCTACGCAAGCCGAATAGAAGTATGCCATTCTAAACAAGTCTTTTTTAAGACGCATAATAACTTGATAAAACCTAAACTAACAGCCAACGGCCTGGCATAAAATGTAGAGATTATTAAAAGAAGTTTTTAATGTGTGAACACGTGGATCGTAGATATGGTAGCGATGCGTTGAAAAAGTGCTTATTCAGTTTTGTTCGGTGTTCCCTATAGGCGACGCAGTTTTTTGCCCGTTCCCATGAACCCTGGACAAAAGAGCGACCTCGCTGAAAGGCCGAGGAGATCTACGCAAGAATAAATATTGTTTAACAATAGGGTAGCTTCTTTGACTTTACTTTGGCTTTGTTGGTGGCTCGCAGTATCTTGATACTTATCCACATTTTTTTTAATGTGGCCCGTAGCTTCCTCTGCACATACATTTTTTCTGTAGTATTTTAGGCACTCACTAATTTGCGAAAAAGACACGTTTTTTATGACCACAGCATAATGAAAAAATTAAACTAACTTTTGTATTTATTTTTTGAATAACGTATTGCATACGATTTCTTGAAATATAATAGTTTTCAATGGTTAAAATGATATTTTCATTTTTTTAGGGTAAGCACCTAGTAAATATTTTCATGTGGCATTTCTTCTTTTCACCCTGTATTAGCGTAGTAAGACGGCTATTTGTTTTATTTATTTAAGTTAAAAAGTTATGTGATGAGGTGGTATTTATTTTAGTTTTTAGACAAATCATTAGGTACCTTGTTTGTTTTACTCATAATGCAAAAAAACTTTTTACATTACTCTCAAGTATTAAGACTGTTCCAGCCCCAAGCCCAAGACAACAAAAGCCATAGCGGGCCGTAACGGACTTTTTTCCGCGCCTGCGCCGATCGGGTCTCTTCCTCGTGGCGTCAGCGCACTTTTGTCATGCTAAACGCGTCTCCTTTCCCACGCATCGCGTACGGTTTGAGCAAATTTTGACTGAAGATGTTTTAATTAACTAATGTTTCGTACCATCCGTGAGTACCCTTTCTATCAGTTCAGGCCCCGATTCCTAGCAGTAGATAAGTTATATTCTATACGTGAGTAAATCGTTTAGTGTTCTAGTGTTTGTTTCTAGAGTTTTCTATATTTAATTTTCGTTCGGTATACTACACATAATGTAACTTGGCTAGGCGTCCACATAAGATACATGGAGTTGATAAAAGGTTTTTTTATAGCAGGGGGGAGTTTGGAATCCTGTATAGCTAGTAGACAGGCGCCGGCTGTACATGTCTAGCTTATGGGGATCGATTTTTGTACTTGCTGACTTTAAAAAAAGAAATGTGTCACGTCAATTGAGCATTTAAAAATGCTCTAACTTAGTCTTAACTCATCTAACAGAACTATTTTGGGCATCTAAAAATATTTTCACCAGAAATCCTCAACAGACACCAGCTCTCGAGTATTTAAGTACAGTAATAATCTACTGCAGATACGTAACGTGTCCTAACCCTAAAGATAAGCAGGTTGGAGAGGACACTTGTCGTAATAGGTTATTAGTTCCAGCGAATAACCAATAACCTCTCGCTACCGGTAGGCTCCAGCAAGTGGACTAATACTGCCATTGATGTTAAAAAATGTAATTTACGGTAAAGACGTGTTTCATGTTTGACGAGGTTTTTGCATATGACGCTTGATAGGACTGCTGTCCATAACATACAACTCTTACGTATTATATAATGTCATTTTGACGACTATGGCTTCGCGGTTTCATAGTTCTATTGCATGTCATTATATTGTAGAGCTAATTTCCTACCGTAAATAAGTCCATCGGACCGTCTGAAAGTGAAATCACCAAGCCATACTTGTTAAACCAAGTTGTAGGGTTAGTAAAGTCAGGGCTCAGAGGCTTGGCTTTTCCTGGGATCTGATAATTTTTTTACAGCGAAAGTGTTATGAGCTTATGTTTTTGGTGGGATTTTATTTCTTTTGTGAAGTGCAACAATGTGTCAGCAAAATTATGAAGTTATTAAAAATAGTGTAAACAATAAAGAGATGTCAATTATTTACAGTCTTCCTTTGTAAAAGTTCTGAAACTATCCCAGAACTATTAAAAATTAATAAACTATTTTCAAAATATAATTTGAGAGCATTTTCCGTCAGATCCCTATTTGCACCTATCTAATAATCCTTGCATCAGTAAAATCGCCGTTGCAGTTCTGGGTTCCAAGTGAAAAAGGGTGTAAGTCTTTTGAGGTTCAAGTGAATAACGGCATTAAGTCTCGTATACTTTGTATTTGATTTATATTCTTTTTCTTACTAACTGACTCGATTTCAATCCATTTTCACGAGGAATTCAGAATTAAACAATGTGTCAGCATTTATTATTTCATGTATCTTACACGTCAGCCGCTCACGTGTATCATAATCTTTAATCACCAGCAACAGCCCTTGACGAACGAACCGGAAAATAGTTAAATGGGAGCCAAAATAGCGTGCAAGGCGTTTATTCCGTAAAATATGACGATATTTTATAGAAAAAATCGAGGAGAAATTAAAATTCCTGGCCCCGGAAGAGCGGAGCGTGCGGAACGAAGCAAGAAAGAACCGCAATGTGTTGTTTCCAAACTATGAAATTGTTTGCGTTCCTAGTGTAAATAAATATTAACTTTGATGTTTTTACCCGTTACAGAACTTCAGGGCAAAAATTTGGGTAAGAGCATGGGAATTCATTTATAAATGGTTGAGTGTTATATTTTGATTATTTATTAATTTTAGATTAATTTTTCCATACCTGTTGCATCTTTATTTATAAGGTTAAAGGTTTGCTTAATATTTATGAAATGTATTTATTTTACTGTTACTCAAAAATAAAATTAATTCATTATTTTTAATCAAGCAATTAATAAAATTATTAATCAAGCTTAACCTAAAATCCAAAACCATTTTGTTCAACTTAAGAGGATTGTGAGGTGACGGCTTTCCATACAAACGGCGATAACGTTTTCCACCCCCTAAATGTTAACCGATTTTGACCAATTTTTGATACGGTGTTAGTCGGAACAAAAACTATGTCCGTACGTTTCGTTTTTTTTTCAATATTATTAATACATTTCGATTTATTCCCATTTTATTGTTTTCATACAAAAGTAATTTCGGCCATAATCCCTTTATAACTAATCAATATTTTAAAAAACTAAAGGTACGAACATAGTTTTTGTTCCGACTGACACCTATCATATTACAGATCAAAAATTGGTCGAATTCGGTTAACGTTTAGGGGGTGGAAAACGTTATCACCGTTTGTATGAAAAGGCTAGATTTTGCAGTTGGTTCACAGTCCTCTTAAAAGGAAAACATTTAACGTTAAAATACAAATATTTTTGTCTAAAATATAAATTACCTAGATAGTTACAAAAATCCTACTGGTAAATTTACTGCGACCCTTAATAGAACATTAACAATATAAAATCAGATGAAACTCAACACGAATTCGTAATCAGGGCCCTTGAGTTGAGCTCCATTTTAAATTGGAAATTTTTAGGAGCGGGTTTGGAGTTCCGTAGTTCAAATATTGACAACAATAGCTGGAAGTTGGGGTTGATATCGCCACGGAAACCTACTATTACATTTATTAAAGAGATTCTAATCGTCTTCAATCGATATTTACTTGTATGTGTATATGAGCACTTCGATTATTTATCTTTAATATTCTAGATTATTAACTCGTATTTTAAAGAAGGATCTATAACCGGAATTGTTTAAAGTGTGTGAAATTGATGCTCGACGAATATTTTCTTTGATTAACTATCAATAATAATAAAAGGGGCTAGTTAATTGTAAAATGTTTAGATACATTTTTATCAATGCAGCTAATAAATATTAAGATGAAATTATTAAAAAAAAAATAATTAAAATTTAAACTGTTTATTTCATTAATAATAATTAGTGTTATATTCTTACTTCTAGTTACAATCTTTATTATGCTAAGATTATAATAACTAAGAAGGGGTTACCCTATTTAAGCCCGTACTTCAGAAATATACCTTTTTATGTACTTTAATTTACGAATTAAGAATTATTGCATACGTGCAATTTGTTAAATTTAGACAACTCAAAATAGACCTTCTATTTTGAGTTGCCTAAATTTAACAAAAAATTTCAAAGTTTTTTAGTTATTTCTCAAAAACTGTAAATTTTTAACACTTTATTTTACTTTTTCCGTAAAATATAAATAATTAACTATACGTTAAGATTTTTTTAGATTTTTTGGTTCATAAACTTCGGAGATACCTAAGGAGGGTGGAACGGTCATTTATTGTAAATTTTTGGCTATAAATCAAAAAGTACGGCATGGAAAATTCTTAAAAAAAATGTTTTGAAATGTGCAGATTAATCCCTTTCATAATATGACACCCAATTTGTTATAATCAGATCACTTTAATTTTTCATCCCCTTTTCAATGTTTTATAATTTTTTTTTTTTTTTTACTAAAAACACGCAGGCAAGCAAGTTATACAACTATGCCAAATTTCAAGTTGATAGCATCTGTAGTTGCTGAGAAAAACTGCTGTGACATACAGACGGACGGACGGACGGACGGACAGACAGACAGACAACCGAAGTCTCACCATAAGGATTCCTTTCTTAATAAATTATACCATTTTGGTACGAAACCCTAAAAAAATGGGTTAGTTTTCTATTCTGACTATGCGGAACCCTTTAAGGATATATTTTTTCTCGTTTTTTTTCGGGATACGGCGGCACATTACAATCACAATGGCGCTATCGGCTTACCGTTAACGGTCCAGAGTAGGGGAATAAACCTCAGTAAGAGTGCCAGTTAAGCCTGCTAACGGACGCTTAATGCTGAATGCTGATATTGCTAATATTCTAAAGTAAGTTGGTATTATATGCCTATTATTTAAAACATTATATTTGGTTTTGTTATTTAGTTATATTTGCAAGCAAACTGAATTACTACCTCTAGTTAATCATTTCAAATTATTTTAGTTTTGTTATGCCTTAAAGGGTTTTAATATCTTACATGAGATTCGCAAATGCTAAAATTAAACAAAATAAATGATTCAAAATTGGGTTTTGTATCCTGAACTTTTTAAAATTATGAATTGATTAAATAATGTAAACTGATGGTTAATTATGTACCACTGGCCCTTGCGGCTTTTATTTAACTGCAAAGCGTTAAAGTAGGTCATTTAGTGACGAAAAATTTGGATGAATTAGCATAAGGGATGCTGCTTCTAAAGGGGTGGAACAAATAACGACCAAATAGGGAATTGAGGTTAGAAATAATAATTAGGTAAATTAAATTAACACATTTTATTGGTATAAAATAGCTTATGACTAACATCACATAATCATTTTTGAAGGCACTAAAGTACAGTAATAATAATTTGTATTATGTTACGGTGCCCTTGTTAATAATATTTACAGATAAATCGAAGGTTAAATTAGTACATACATCGTAGTTTATATTATCTTCAAGTACATTGGTCTTGAATAGTTCCGTTAATGCCGAACGAAGGATTGTATGATAATAGAATCATTTATCAACAGGTTGTTAAGTAACTGATTTGAAACATTTATTGGAAAACGATTGAAACATAAATTGACAAGGTAAGTAACGAAAGATTAATCTCACAATCGTCGAACTGCGTATTTTTTTTATTTCGCGAGGTCAAAGGACGTGGGGATAGAAGCGTCATCATCAAGTTTACTACTCTACTTTACTTAATAAGAAAATATATTGGAAGATGCTAAAAATAAAACTAATTTACAGTTGAAATAAATAATTACGCTGTCATTATCAAAAGCATTATCCTAATCTACACTTAAACTATCAGTAATCAGAGTTATCTATTGGTTCATGCCAACTCTGTTTGACTAAAGTGAGCAAATAGTTATAGTTGTTGGCTATTAAGACTAACACATATGTAGATAAAAGACCGCGCGAGTGTGCTGGCTTCATTAAACCTACTGACCGTTACGGTGCACCTTGCGCCGCCTGACTTTGGCACCGACAGCTGTATGTTATCCACTACCTAGCTATACATCACAATAAATATCTACTACCATAATATAAATGTAACTAGCTACATAACTTTCGTTGTCAATTATCAGGACGGGCTCGTCTAGTCTTCTCCTGCCACCATTTTAACGTCTCCTCAAACTGCTCCCTATCTTCTGGAGTCACGTGAATGTCAGGAAGCTCTTTTTTCAATTCAACGTCGCTGTATTGAGAATGTTCCAGGAACGCATCTTCTTTGAACTTATACTGTTCGTCCGGCATGATTAAATCGGGGTTAATTGCTTCAAGTGGCAGCTCTGATTCTTCGGCAAATCCTCTCTGTAGTTGATGTTGAATAGACTCCGCATATTTCACTTCAAAATCACTCTCATTTAACGGTACTTCAGATTCGCTGCAAAAACTCTGTTCGGGGATCACTGTAAATTGCTCAGCTGAGTTGGGGAAAGGAAAATGTCCGTCAAGTAGGTGAGGGTCTTCGTGTGCCATTAAGTCAGACGAAGGCGTCAAGGGTTGCCCTGCTCCATCTTCTTCTTCGTATAAATGAGGAGTTGAAACTAATTGGAAGTTTTCTGTAGCTGGTAATTCTATGTACTGGGGTTGAGGTAACTGGTGAAGAGTTCCGTCTAATTCATCTAAATCATCGTCAACTCCGTCGTCATCAAGAGCGGGAGAGTTAAGAGCAAAATAGCTCCGGTCCTGACTGTTGTCTCGAGGCGACGATGACGCAGGTGATGGAAAGGATTCCATGGACATACACGATGCGTTTTCTTTATCAGCATGACCGATGTTTAGTAGACTTTCTAGGTTACGAATATATTCTACAGCCATTCGTAACGTTTCTACTTTACTCAGTTTCTTGTTAGGTCCTCTGTTCGAGTTGGTATTTTCGAATTCAGCAGCCACTTCTTCAGGGATATGTCGTCGGAGAGCTGCGAATCCATCATTGACTTGCCGCACTCTGTTTCGTTCCCGCGCATTTCGCCTAGCCACTGCAAGTGGGGTCGGGGAACGGGCCGTGTCCTCAATGACGTTCTCGCGAACCCGCGGTCTCTTCGCTAGTACTCCGGCGACAGCAGGATCGGCAGCGCGCACAAGTGAAGACACTGAAACCATCGGCAAAGACTCGACTTTCTGCTTCTTCCTCACAATGATGATCTCGCGCCTAACATTCTGATTAACGTTGTTGTTTATATTCACAGTGTTGTGGACGGATTCCTGAAGCACTTGGGTTTTGCCGAGAGGCGAGTTTCGGTAGACCACGACACCGATGGAACTCATTTTGGGAAGTTGAGTCACATGTTCCGATTGTGTGATACCGTTAGTTGGTAATTGATAGTGGAAGAAGGCAGTTGTGATGGCGTCTGGGCGCCGGCCGCGGCGGGAATGGCGCGTGCCGCGCAGGCGCACCTGGGGCGGGGCGCGGGGGGATCAACAGGGGTACTTACGTTTACTAGTTGCACACATGCCCTTTCAAAGGGCGGCATAGGGTAGCGCTGCTGTTCAGAATATTTTTTACACGCATCTGCTCACGCGCAGGTCATTCTGGTACAAGTATATTTTATGATTCGTAGAATTGAATGAATTAGCTGTCTAGTAAAGACTGCTAATTCTTTTTAAAGTATTTAACGTGGAGTTTAAACCAGTGAAATTTTTCGTGTGTTTACACATACATTTTTGAGTTTTACATGATGTATGGCAAAAACGAAAAGAATATGACAGATTTTTAATTTCTTACTTTCTTGACAGTTGGAACATCTGAAACATTATTTGAATGAATAATAAAAGATCGCGTCAGAATATAAGATAGGCCGCAGTATCCAAATAGAGAATTGCCAGCCAAAAACCGGACATCCGTTATTAAGGCTACAAAAAAACTAAATCTTAGTACAAAATATCGTGAGTCGTAAAATTACCCAAAACGCGAGTCGACCAGAGGACAATAATTTCATGGGGTGTCCCACCCAACGGAACCATGTGTGCGTTTACACACATAACTACATCGGACGCGTATACGAATACGCACACGAATAGCACACAGCTACAGATAAAACCGTTCGCGTGCTTCAATGGCATTTTGAAAACGAATGCGCCGGCGCAGGGGTTGGTTTGGAGCTGTGCGCGGGATTGGTAGGTTTTGGTTGTTTTTGATTTTTTGGAGCGAAGGTTTCAAGCTGATTTGGCACATTTTGCCCGCGAGTTGTATTTCGCTAGGTAATCTACCGCGAGATAGGTATCTCTATCTAGTTTTACGAAATAGACGCACTATGCGAAATAGACAAATATCTAAGGCTTGTTTCAAAGATGTCTTACTCTTCTGCTGAGTGAAAAAAGAGAGAAATGTATGTTTATTTGGGGATTTAAACATCTTTCCATAGTAGCAATTACTTGTTCTTTACATTTTTTTAGGAAACCAAAAAGCCTGTATATTTTATTGAACATAAGTAGAAATACATTTATGAATAGTTCTAAGCTTTCGAATTATGTTATTCTAGCCGCTCTTTAAAGGAAACACGTTTGTAAATGGTACTTAAGTAGTTTCTAAAAATTTTAATACATTTATGTTAATCTGTTTCGGTCTCTCAAGATACAGGCTTCGCCTAGTTTAGAGGCCTCTGTTTGTTTTCTCTGTAAGTCGAACTATGCGTATTTACTTTTTAAGCGATACGCGAGAAAATACATATTGTGCTAGTCATACCGGCGCTTGTGTGAAACTGCACAAGACCTCGAAGGGGTTTAGTGTTTCGTTATGCCAAAGGAGTAAGTAAGATGTGTGGGACAAAAGTCTGCATTATAAAATTTAATTGGAAGAAAGTCTTCATTTTATCTTAGGGCCGTATGAAAAAACTGATTTTAAGTGAGATGCCTGGTTCAGAACACGTTAAAGTATGTAAGTGTCAAATCATAGAACATACTACCATACTCGTATCTGACTTAAATAAATACGGCTCTTAATTTAGTTAAGAATGTTTGTTTAGTCAAGCTAAAATGTTGATATTCACCACATTTAAACCTATATTTTGTACTATGTCGAAATTAAGAGCCCTGCGGCCTTATGAATCGGAATTAAGTTACATGTGAGACGAAAAAAAAAACAAATTGACATTTTACTAGCGAAACTTTTTCTCATGGCACGAAAATTGGGTGGCTGATGTTGAATTTTGAAAATGCAATGAGATAATTCCCTCTTTACACAGCGAATATATACCGAACACCGGTGCAGGGCTCCGTCTACGGCGTGGCGCGAATTGCAACGGTATAGTTTTGGTTATTCGGGACCTTAATCGAAACTACAATTTGATTTTAATCAATCTAATTAAATAAAAAGGTTTTGTGTCCGTCATTATAACTTACTTAAAAAATAATAGATTATTATTGTTGTTAATAATTACATTTCCTAGTACCTACTTCCACATATTACGTATGTGAGTACGTTGATCAACTCTAATAATGGTTAACCAACGATGAATTAAACAAATCATAAATCAATAAATCATAAATCAATACCTACTTTTAAAACGTCTAGTAAATTTTGGGCGTTACGATGATACTGCATAATTGCATATATGTCGATAGATACCTATATTAAACATAAAATACGCTACTTAACGAAAATAAAAAAAAAAGAGTTTTTTTGTTTTATAACCAAATGTATAAATCAGGTAGCTACTTGTTATACTAAACGAGTAGGTATTGAATATATGTAGATCAAAGTTGACAATACATGCGTATGTCAATACACAATGAGTAGGTACTAGGTGCTTAATTATTCAGCTTTTTATATTCACATAAGTAGTGACGCATGACCGGATTCTAATTTTAATCAAATAAGGCCTGAATCACATCTACCAGCATCAATTCGCGTTTTTATATAGCATGGCTGTTTTATATGTGGTAATCAGGCCTAAACCTTCCTTTACCTACTTTGTTCGTATGTCTGTACGGTTCAAAATGCAAAATGCGGTTTGGTTGCACTTAACGTAGACCCACCGACGGTATGATTGATCTCGATGAACTCATGAGAGATGAGATGGGGTGTATAAATAGTACAGCTGGCTGGCAAATAAGGCTTGTTTCAAAAATGTCTTACTCTTCTGCTGAGTGAAAAAGGAGAGAAATATATAATTATTTGGGGATTTAAACATGTTCCCATAGTAAATAAGTAGCAATTATTTGTTATTGTAATTTTTTCAAAAACCAAAAAGCCTGTGCGTGTTTATTGAAAATAAGTGTGTTTATTTATTGCATTAATATCATTTACTTCTGTGACAAGTGCATTCGGCAACGATCTTATTCCTTTTTAAATAAAGTCGATTTCCGTTTGTTTCTAACGCAACCGTAACGTAAGAGTGTAATCCGCCCACGCCAGCTGCCCTTTGACTTTTGTGTTCTGGCACGTGCCTGATTCGCTATTATGAAAAACTGATTTTGAATTCACTTGTCTCTTTCACTCACCTACAGTTATGTTTTAGTATGAAAGAGAAAGAGCATAAATATAGCTCACAATTATATGATTTGCAGTAAGTAACCCCTTATAGTGAGTCATTTATACTAGGCGTAGATAAAATAATAAAATTTACCAATAATAACATTATTTAATCCATTGGCAAATAAATTGCTGTCACAACATCAATTGAGATGGTTTGAATTTTTATAGAAAAAAGATATGGATCTACTAACTGTGGCAGATGTTGTATTTGGCACTAAGTGCCATGAAATTAATGAAATATCTATGGGAAAAGTTCGTTACCTGAGCCCTTAGCCAAGATGCCCATCGCTAACTAGCATTTCTATTCGTTTTGTTTTTAAACCAATCGCGTCATTGGTAGATCACGTCATACGGAGAGTCACGTGATCTACCAGTGACGCGATTGGTTTAAAAACGAAACGAATAGAAACGCTAGTTATCGATGGGCATCTTGGCTAAGGGCTCTGGGTATTTTCCAAAAAAAGTACGCATAGTTAAGGACCAAAATAAACAACGTTAATTGTTTCCATTACGTCACGAAAATTAGTCATACATTTTATGTACAGCCCTCATACGCCAATATACGCCTCATACGCCATAAGCAGATTCAATCCTCGCCCGTTAGTAATATGGTTGCACTTGCTACAGAAGTTTTGTCTGAGATACCACCATTTGTCTTGTTTTGTGTTTTATAATTTACGTGACGTAATGGAAGTAATTACCGTTGTTAATTTTAATCCTTAACTATACGTACTTTTTTTGGTAAACGCCCACCTATGAAAACTAAAAAAGCATTTTATCATTTTGATAGAGCTGTGTAAATTGAAAGTTTTTCAGCATCTCTAAATAAATAAAAATAAGGGTTTTTGTATCGGTAAAACATTAAACTTAAACATTTCTTAAAAGAGCTTTTGTTCCAAATTACAAGAAAACTGGTGGATTTATTTATTTCATGTACAATTATTTAATATACTTAGTCTACCTACATCGATTTCAATTATATCGCAAAAACGTATGAATCTGTTGACAAATCCTTGTAAACAATTTAATGATACCCAATCAATTTAAACTATCGACTTCTTATAAAAACCACGTTTGTTTCGTTTCACTAGGCATAAAAATGGCAGCGCCTGTCGATCATCCATAGCAAGATTGGTCACTTAATTTAAAGACAGAGCCGTCTCTCAAGGCGTTAAACTCTGCACGTCTTTTCAATGCTCAAAATAAGTACTAAATAATCCAAGTAGCAAACAATTAAAGCCAATGATGCGAAAAATAAAGCTTCTTTAAAAAGCCTAAATCTTACGTAATATCACGATTAAGGGGAATCGAACACTGCGAGGAGATTAGGCTGCGCAGACGGTCCTAAAACTGTAGCATCCTGTAACTTAAGATGTTATTTTTTCCCGCCAATCCGCTCAGTGAGCAAGGTGAGCCATCTTGGGAACATGTGGGGCATTGTGGAGCCGTATGTGGGTAATGCGCTCAGGTTCTGGCTAAATTTAGCCTTGCACCATTAACCTAATGGGGTTGGAGTAACAAAATCTGGAGATACCTCGCAACGGAAGATTTTAAGTGATTAAAATGTAACCGTATAACGGTTTACCTAGTTGATGTTACGAGTATAAATGCAAAAGTATTTATATTGCATTTAATTGTATATTCTTCATTTCCTAAGTACCGATTTTTTTATCGTATATCAATTAAAAATTGATCTTAGGATTTCTTATTTTCTATGTACCTATATAAAATTGTACATTTTTGGTCAAGTGTGTTGTAATTTTGGTTTAAAAATAAGTAACAAATATATAGCCCGCGATTCACCGTCATGAATTATTTTAATCACTTTTATAATATTAGCAGGATTCCATAGACTTCTTAACTATATTGTAAAGATTTAGGGCCTGTTTCACAATCGACTAGTAAATTAATCTGTTAAATAAAGTTAGCCCTCTCATTGTCTATTTTCAAGTGGAAAATAGGCAAAGGGCTTAATTTATTTGACAGATATGCTTTACTTGACGATTGTGATACAGGCGGTTAATCTTGATTCCTAACCCCTAAAATCATATTTGTGCAACAATTTTACAGAAATGCTAACTTAAATGTGCACGTTTTTAGATGACTTTATCCAAAATGTTGGGATTTCATTTGTAAAGCTATTTTCGCTAGGCTACAAATGTATCCATAATCACTGACCTTACCTTTGTCCTATTTGCACCATCACCGTCGAAAATAATATTTTAGTCTCTATGCATTCATTTAATTATCGCCTTTGTCTCTCTCCTAATACCCGACTAGGCTAAAAAAAACATCGAGACAGACTAACCTGCATTAAACGTCTCACAGCTGTGTTTATGAATAGACGGCCGACTTACCTTCAATCTTTAACCTATCTCAATGCAGGTCTCCTTGAAATAGCTCTCGCAAAATCACTTAAGAGATGCGGTCTTTAGTTGTAGTAGTAAACTCAACACAACAAATTGTTCAGAACAAATTTACGCACACACGTCCGTCACTCATATGAGATTGAATGAGTTGCGATTGTCATCTATTTTATAAGTGATTACACACACGAATGCAAACGTTCGGCCAAGGCGATTTAACTTCAGCTATTGAGGGTTTCCCCAGACGGCATTATTCCTTATTAGATGCCGAACAAAGGGGAACCTTCAACTTGAAGTAAGTTAAGGTCAGGGCATAATGGGAAGCAGACTGCATCTAGACGAGCTAGGCATTCACTCAATGCAAAGGGGAATTCTAAGGGTATAATATCCTGCAAAGCGCGCTTTCATGCTCGGTTTGACGGACGGGTTTGTGTCGATCAAATTGACTGAGCTTGAATTTTTTAGTTATGAGTACGCAATAATACTAGTAGGGATTTTATTACTTATTTCAGAAAAACTATGTGCTGCAAATAATTTTCATAAAACAGTTTTTATATATATTATGTACTTACTACAAATGTAAACATTTCCTTAAAACCCAAGAAATAAAGCTAAGCAAGAAATAATCGTTTCTATACGGTCGTTTTCACCCAAGCTCAAATTAAGCTAAGATTTAACAAACCATTCATATTGTCAAAAATAAACATGTTTTATTCACAAGTTTTAATTTTTTTATCTTCTATTCTCTCTTCTTCCTTAGTAAGGGTATTTTGCTGTTAAACTAATATTTTTTCACCATTAGAAAGCTACGTTACCCAGAAGTAACAGGCTATCCTACTTATAAACGAGAAAAATGTGTATATATATATATGTATGTATATAAATGTAAATATTTGTACTCGCGTTCTCGAAAACGGCTCTAACGATTTCAATGTAATTTGCAATGTGGTGGTGGTTTACGGGGGCACAAAATCGATCTAACTAGGTCTCATATCTGGGAAAATTCATTTTTCCGCGCAATATGGGTCGTAATTTTGCGGCCGCCTCCGCCGTCTGAGTAGACTAATGGTTAAAGCGTTGGCCTACTACGCCAAGACTGGGCGGATGTGGGCTGAAATGAAAAGCATTATGATTTAAAAATGTGGCTAATTAGTTAATCATAACAATACTTATTATAAAATACGAATGTTGGTTACCTATGACAAGTCCGAAAGTACGTTTGCCCGCTGTTTCGTTTGTCCGAATTTTCGTTTGTCCGAAAACCATTTTTCTCTGAAACCATTTTACTTTCCTGGATTGTTATAGAACAAACCTAACCTAACCTACGGGTTCTGTAGGTATACCTCTGTAAACATTTTGAAAAGCTACCTAATGGGTTCAGAGAAAAATGAATTTCGGACAAACGAAACAGCGGGCAAACGTACTTTCGGACTTGTGACAGGTTACCACGAATGTTGCACGGCTAGCACATCTGCCCGCGACTTGCGCGACAAGCGAGAAAGAGCGCGACATAGAGCTATCTCGCGAATCGGTAGCATAACACGCGCGACATAATTTGGTGACTCGCGGTCAAACGTCAAAGTGACTAATCTTTGTCGCTTGACAGTTAAGGGCGACATACTCTCGCAACTCGTAGCACAAGTGTTCATAAGGCGACATAATATCTCGCTTACCAACGTCAAAAGGCGACAGATTGTCTTCGAGCTTTCAAGCGCGCGAGATATATCTCGCTCTAGTCGTCACGGATTTTTAATAAACGTTTTGGTTAATCTTACCCCATTTAAATAGTCAATGTATGTTTATTTGTTCACTATTATAAATTTGCTTAAATGCAATTTATATCATCCTTTATTTTAACGTAATTTTACATGTGAGTACCTAGTGACGAAGTTTGTAATTTTTCAGAATGGCATATTTCTCTAAGATTTTTCCTTTTTCGGGACGAGAAGCTCCGATAGAGGATCCAAAGGAGAAGGTTAAGTGATGCCAACAACCCCTTCGAGCTGCCGGACAAGGAGTTTCAACACCTGTACCGCATCAATAAAGATATGGGAATGTACCTCTGATAGTCAATTGGGCACCAATATGTATGCACACTCTCAAAAAATATGTATACATCCCTTATTACTACGGTAATTAAATTTACGTTTACATATTTTGCAACTTTGTGTGGATATTTATTTTTGCCCTTGACTTAACAATGATATGGAAATGGATGGTAAGGTGTATCCATATATACAACTACAATAACAGGCAAGGGCGTAGCTAGGATTTTGTTAAGAGGGGGGGCAGGGCAATCCCTGCCCCCCCTCTTAACTATTAATAAACAAAAACAAAGTTGATTATATTGATAATCAACTTTGTTTTTGTTTATTAATAGGCTACCTACGGTTTGTGAGCATTCCTGCATCTTCTAGGGGCGACAGCTGCGTTTCGTTTATCTCTGCACCCTCGGGAACTGTACATCAGAAGTAGCCTATGCGCTATTCCAGACTATAATCTCTGTGCCAAATTTCATCCAGATCCGTTCAGCTGTTCTGGTGTGATTGAGTAACAAACACCATCCATCTATCCATCCATCCAAAGTTTCACATTTATAATATTAGTAGGATTAGTAATATTCCTAGTTACTCCCTCTTTTTATTGGTGAAAACCATATGAAAATCCGTACAGTACTTTCTGAGATTACTCTGACAGACATTCACAGGACTTTCATTTATAACATGAAATTAATATTAATATTGGTTTGCAGAGGAGAGCTGAGGGAGATCTTAGGCAATGACGAAGAAGTCGGAGAGAGCTCGTCGTCCGCTCGCGCCGCGTCGCGCCGGCGCTGTTGCAAGCTGCAGTGGCATGTCGGGATCAAATAATACAGAGACATTTTGATTAAGAACAAAGTTTTTTTTATTAGGATATTTAAAAAATAATCTGCTTAAAACTACACCGAGCGTATGCCGACCATCCAGCGGCATTTCCAGTACCATTATTGTTTTCTAATAAACTAAACACGAGTAGTTTATTGAATTGAACAGAATGTTGTACTGGTACTGAATAGGTACACACACACACACAACTTAACGGAAAAAATGGCTTTGATTTAAAAAATATATACTTAACAAAATGTTATGTATCTAGATTTTAAATTATTTATTCAATTGTACAATAAATCGTCCACCTGCGATTTTAAGTAAATATTATTTTTGTAACTATATTATTTCTTTTGTTTTTAATATGGTGGTGCAGTGCATCCACATAAGGAAAAAGGTAATGTATTGCTTTCATGAAATAGATACAGCTAAACTGTAAACGAAATACTATAACATTTACTATGATAATACAGATAGGGAACTATAAAAAAATCACAGTTATTATGTACATTCCAAATCAGTGAACACAACTTGCAAACTCCAAGTTTACAAGTGTTTTAAGAGGCGATTCATGGCACTTCTCTCTGCTGCATTTACCTGAAATAAATTATGTATGAAATTAAATTATTCAATAAAGGAATGTAAAGGTGTCCCCTGTGTTACATAGTTGCCAGCACTAGCGAGCTGGAAGTGCTAAAAATTAAATCTAATACAACATCCTCACTAATATTTTAAATGCAATAGTATGTTTGTCTATTACTTTTCTTAACCACTAAACAGATTTTGATGAAATTTGGAATGAAGATAGTCCAATCCAACAATCGTTTATATAAATTATATCTGAAAATATGATAGTTTTCTGACCACCTATTGATACGAGTATGTGTAAATATCATTTTACATATTGTAATGCTTACTTATAACTGGTTACTTTTATAATGAATGCATGATAAACCTTGGACTATTGCTGTAAGCTAGGAACATGGTTTAGGGTGTTTAATTTCCCAAACCTTGTATTTTCTAATGGCCGCTCAAATCCTTGGTCCTAACTATCTTAAAGATCATTGTTCAAAATTTCAATCAAATCAGTTAGCACATTTTGACAACTTTTTAAATCCGTTTTCATATTTATGCAATACACCTAAGCATAACATACCGAAAAACCAGTGATAATAGTCGAAAGCATTAGTGTTTAACATAAGTCAACAGAAAAGTTAATTATTGTTTAAAAAAATCAACATTAAAAATTTGCTATCGCCAAAGTGCTAAATTTGGGCAACCTCTAAATATTATCCCATTACCTTTAAATTTCATATTTAATTTTTTACATTGTAATGACTCGGGGCGGAAGCAGTTTGCAAAAAATATGACATTTATTTTTTCCCATCAATTATGAAACACCCTAACATAGTTGCCCGAGTCTATAGTAGGCGTGAATCCATGTTTTTATTCCGTGCACTAACGTTTAATAGTGAAGTACAACGAGGAGATAAATTTAATCTACTGTTACTTACATGCTTTGACGGACTTTTCGGGGCCTTCTCCGTTAATAAGTAAGTCTTTTAACACTTGACACCGAGTGGGCCAGTCGATAGATATATTCTCCCGCGGCAAACGCTCAAGCGTGGCGTCAGTGGCGTGCTTCTTACTCTGAAATAACATTTATAAAATAAATATTTGAAAAGAAAACAACATAACGATGTTTTACATTTATCACAGAACCGGTGAGAAAAGCATGAATTTTTATACCAGTAATACAGTTATTTACAATATTTCGCCAAAATAGAAGGAAATAACTGTTGCGTGATGTCAGAAACCACTAAAATAATAATCAAAATACTTACAATTTGCGTTTAGCGTCCATATTGATAAACAATTTGACAAATGACGTCTCACGAAATTTGACACATGACGTTACTCACATCCCGCGTAAGGCTTGCCGTACACTCAAAAAACGAAGGGAAAGGCACATTTTTATTACCGATTCAGTGTTGCCACAAAACAATATCGCATTAGTAGAACATATTCTTCATAGAAGGCAACACATACGTCCCGCCCGCGAGATAGCTTTCTCGCTTGAAGGGAATTTCTCGCCGCGTCAAGTTGTGCTACCGAAATCGAGAAAACTGACAGCGGAGAGAAAGAATTGACAGCCGCGACAAGGGTTTCTCGCGCCGCGAGCTATGTCGCTTGGGCACATGTGCTAGCCGTGCTGGGCTTTGGTTACTTGCTGATAAAATTAATTGCACTAGCTCGCAGCAAAATGCCAAGAAGAGCCATCCACGTTGATTCTTCATAGAGACTTGATGTTTCTTCTAATAAACTGAATAAAAAGAAAATTTTAGACTAATAAATGAAAGCAAAACCAGGCGTCAATGGCCAAAGTAACCGTTTCCTTTCAATTTCAATCTGGCGTTTTTAATAATAACGACTGATCCAGTTCGCTCCGCACTTTGTGGTCCTGGACAATAAGCTTTTCATACTCATTGTTTCACTCCAGACGAACCTGCCCCTTCTTTTGGGACTCAGAGCTGCATTCGTTTTCAATAAACTCTTTGCCAACTTGAACACTCCTTTGCTTTTATACAGTCGGTCAAACTTTAAACACTGAAATACCAGCACTGTGATTTAAGTAATAGAAGCTACTGAAATTAGTTTGACAGCAGGAATAAATTTGTAAAGCAAGATCAAGTCGTTTTGGTGGTAGTTTCATTCAATTATTTAGTCTCATAGGTACCTATTCAGGGCATTGAAGTTACCGATGAATGGCAAGCTACATGTGAATTCGGGTATTCATTTTTAGTACGAGTTATTTAACGTTTTATTCTGATTTAAATTATACATTTACATACTTGTTTATTTGTATGTGTTTCTGAAAATGTAGCACTGTGGTGAAATTAGTCTCACGATAAATTTAAATAAGCTTCGACGCCTATAGAAATCTATTGAATACTTGTTGCAAATTTGCGCTTCAAGAATTAGTTGGCTCTAAAATTTACTTTGAAAAAAGTTTAAAAATCATATTGCGGTCCAAATTGTGGTATTAGAGGAGATCGTTACTTGATTCGTAACCGGATTGGTATTATTATTCGACTTTAAAGGCAACGGACGAAAAAATATCAGAGCCTGGCAGATGTTTGAGCCCGCGCCGTTTTACCCACACTATTACAGGTAGGCGTCTCTTTCTACCTTTACGTATTCGAGGTTACCTGAGTGAGAAAGATGTAGTTCCAATAGGGGTTGCACCGAGGGATTTGCCACGTGACCTCTTCCCCATGCCCCTACGCACACATACAAATGCCGGAGTATCAATCAACTTCATCGATCTTTGGAAAGTATCATTAACGTAGTGCATTAAAATAAGTATTAGTTTTGGGTTACACGTTCCAAATATTTTGATAAATGAAATTCTAAATTAATCTTCAGTTTTGATATAAAACAAGCGATACCTATGTACCTTTATCAAATACATTTGTTATTCATACTTCAAAGGGCAATCTGGCTTTATTTATTTTGAGGGTTTTAATTTATCCGTATTAATATTAGAGATATTGGATGGAAAGTCTGTCTGTTTGTTACGCTTCAATGCTAAACCGTTGAACCGAAATAAAATTTGGTAAGCTAATCTATTTTACGTACAAAAAATACGTTTTATCAAACAACATTTGATATTCGCACCATCAGAATGAAAGTGACCTAATCAAAAATGTTTAGATTTTGAATTAGGTCGCTATAACAATAATTTTATGACTCGAAGTAGAAAACATAACATTTTGTATTAGACCACTTTCATCCTAATCATGCGTATGTAGTTCCCAAGGAGAAAATGACAAACATGTTTTACGCGAACAAAGTCGAGCCCAAAATATAGAACAGTTCCGAATAAGATTTATTTATTTATTTAAGAAACAATACAGCATATAATATTATTGGCTTACAGCGCAGGGCCAACACGCATATTATGCTAGTTTACACTAAGAAGCTTAATACTATAACAGGAACTAATTATACAAGATAACAACCTAATATGGAATGGTTTGACACACTTTAGTCAGTAACGTAAATATTTTAATGTTTTACATTAAGTACAGCTTGCACCGTCGAACCTGTATTACTCGCTTTCGTAAGATTGAACCCGGGACCGTATGCCTTATACTACTAGTGTACTACTAACTTAGCTAAACGTGGTAAGCTTTAGATCAGCTTTTCTCTATTAGATTTCCTCAGATTATGCGACTCAAGTTTTAAGCACAAAACTTACATAAAAGTTGGGGGCGACAGCAAAAACTAATATTACAGTTAAGTGACTATAAGCAGCCGCTTCCGTAAACAAAAGGTCGCCGACAAAATCTCATAAACGTTAGCCTTCAGCAAAACAATATCATCAACTCATTGGCTCCTGATAATTTAGAGCGAAGAAAAACAAACTTGGACTTGTATCAAGTTACGCTACTTAAACTGTCGTCAGGCCGCCACCCACGCTTCGTTTTCGTTTTTTTAACAAATCTTTTTAGTTTTTACAATCACGTAAATAGGTTTCCTGTTAGAAAAACAAACAGAGATGTTTATTGACTCGGAAATACCAGTTTTTAGTGTCTCGTTGCGAATGAATGATGGATTTGGAATGAGTCGGCAGACGGAACGTGGCTTCCGATTTTGATGGCCCCAAATTACTGAATACCAGTAAACATAAATGGTGGTAGTAAAAATCGAGACTAGAGAAGAGTAGATTAATGTAGTTATTATGATTTTCTTTTAAAATGACATGATGCAATAATGTCAGGAAGAAATAAAAGGGCATAAGATAAGAAAATATTTTATTGTTTGTAATAATCTTAAGGAACGACACCTACAACAAAGTGCGATCTATAATATTGTTCTGATTATAATATTTCTATTTTTGTTTGGCCGCAGCTTCTTAAGAACAATGGAGGTTGCGGAGGTTTCTTTGTCCAAATATAGTGTGATCCCTAGCTAAGGGTACATATTACATAACGGTATATATCCTAATTTAAGGCTAAATTGGTGTCCCTAAAAGTCTAGATTTACTCTATTTGATTCGACAAAGACGAAACACACAAATGTACGCACTAAAAAGCTAACTACGTTCGAGTATAGAAGAATCACTTTGCGGCAGTTCATGAACCAAAAGTCACAGGTAACGGACCGTAGAATCTAAGGAATCCTGTCAATAAAACTACTAAAGGTTAAGTTTCAATTTATCAGTTCATCAGTAGCGTTTTGTGGTAAATATATCAAGTTTAAAACCTAAGAAGCGGACACATCGGGCTGACGGGGCGTGGGCAGCGATCCTAATCGACTGGCGCGTACGATCCGTTTTCACGATCCACTGGTGACGTTACTATTAAACGAACCCCTTTTACAACCTTTTTGCGTTAATAAATCTTGTTTTTACATCACAATTAAATAGTTATGTCACGTTTAATTACGTAATCGATGCGTTGAAGTAACTTATAATAATTATTAGTAAATACCTACTGATCTTGGTGGCAGCGACATCAAAACCATACGATTCCGACAAGCAAACTTCTTTTATTTAAGTTTGGAGCTATTTATACTACATTTTAAATAAAGTAATATAATAATTGGTATCTGGTCTTAACGCAACATTTCTCGTACGACACACTTTTATATTCATAGGTATACCAACATAATAGTCTAGAACTCTCTAAAAGTACTTAAAGTCCTTGACAGACTCGCATGGTTTTAATCACGCTGCCTCCCATTATTTTCACTTACATACGCAAAATAATCGGAAATGTCGTGTAGGTTAAAAAACTATCAATTTCGGTTCATGGTTTTAGTCAACAAAACAAGTCTACAAAATAAAAAAAAGTACGTGAGAGTTAATAAAGACTTGGCCAGTTTGGACACGGCGCGGCACGCTAGGTACCTTCTCACAAAAAGTAAAGGTAGCTACCACTCGACTACCGTGGACACATTTGATTTAGGGGGAATAAAATTTTGGGCCCGTTTTAGCGGTACAATTAAAATATTTAACGTACCTCCCTCAGTGGGTGGCGGCGACAGTTCTCACGAGGCTATTAAAAACATAATTTTTAACTATTTGTGTTTTTAGGGTTCCGAACCTCAAAAGGAAAAAGGAACCCTTATAGGATCACTTTGTTGTCCGTCTGTCTGTCTGTGTGTCTGTCAAGACCCTTTTTCTCAGGAACGCGTGGGCGTGGAGGTATCAAGTTGAAATTAATATTATATACTTAAGTCTGCAATCCCTTGGATCAGTGAAAAAATCACACTTCTAAATCAGCGCAATCAAAAGATACGGCCGTTTATGCCGCACATTCAAGGGAATGAATCAAAATCTATAGCGTAGGTACTTCCCGTTGAGTTAGAATCATGTTTGGCAAGAAGTAATGTCTTATAGCACAAGTAAATCCGAAATGAAAAAAATCCGAAAACCGTTATTTGCAGTTACATCACATAAAAAAACAAATCCAGTATAAACTTATACTCACTAAGTACGAGAGTGCATACTTAGGGCGTGTCAGTTTATACTGGAAATTGTTTCTATTGTACCTATTCCCGTGATTTACGAACTATTTACTTTACATACCTACAAGTTTGTGTAGAACCCTCCGTCTGCGAGTCCGACTCGCACTTGACCGGCTTTTTAAAAGATTTATAGGCTTGTGGATGTCCTTGTGTTGAGGAAATTTGGCGTGTTTATGATGATAAACAACTTTAGTTGCTTATCTTGATTCTTTGGTCAAACATAATTTTGCGTATAATACCTATTTCGGTTTAGTTTTCTTTTATTACTCAGTACGGCTAAGATTAATTAATAAATTTCTGTTTTTATGTTCTAGATAAGTACTACAGTAGTATTTAAGATAAGTATCTAATGTATAATTTTGAAATAAATTAACAATCGGAAAAAGTGGTCAACATTTTGTTTTGAGTTAGAAATTAAAAACTTTGCTTCTAGCCATAAACAGCAACAGTTACCATGAATACGCGACTAGGTAGTTATTTTATACAATATTATAATACAACAGAATGGCGCTGTTTTAGCTAATAAAGTAGAATTTTTTATTTCACAATAAAAATTACAAGTCAATAAAAGTTTACATTCTTTAAATCCAAAATAGTTTATATATTCTTTATCTCAAGCGATTTAAATGAAAGTATCACGCCGATTAATTGCCTTATTCATAGAAGCAACCCTTTCAACCCGGCGATTGTTCTTCAACATTCGTCCGATAGCCACGATGCTATCGATGCGCATATAATTTTCATTATAAACGACTCGTAATATGCGTTGTCAGCATGACGCGAGCCGCGTTAAGTGAAATCGCTTTTTTTTATTCAGAATAGTTTGTCCTTTGGACAATATTGTGATGAAATGTCTTAAAGGATTCCCAGCATGTGGCGAGCGGGAGCTCTCTGGATAGAAGCCACCACCCGCCTCGTAATGTTGTATACAAATTGAAATATTAATAATCATAATAAGAAAGAACCATAAGCAACCCCTTCGGGTTGTTCATATTTGACAGTTGTTGACATTATGATCAAGATTATGTAGTCTTTTGTTTTTTTTTCAAATGGATAAATGGTAAGTTGACGTCATGAAAAAGTTAAAAGGACAATGCGCATAATTAACTGGTCGTTATTGCTTTTATTCTGAGGGATAGGTAGTTGATAAGACATGAAAACTTTTAATCGCTACATGAACAAAAAAACACGCTTTACGGGTAAGTACTAAAGTTTTCTTTAAGTTGCAGTACGGGAAACATTTGTTTGTTTATAGCATGTCGCAAAAAAACAATTATTATATCCTATTAAACGTTATTTTATGCACGGTGGCAGTGAAGAAGACTGTTAGTACTGTACAGTACTAATTTATGTCGGTAAGTTACGGTTTATTGTCAGTTTAACAACAACCAGTGTAAAGTGAAGTATCAGCTGTTTAATAGGCTAGTAATCCATATTACTTACCCATTAAAGCAAGACTGTTCAGTTTAAATATTTACTTATTTTAAATAATTTAACAATTGCGGGCTTTGTGTGTAGTGGTAAAGTCAATACAACAATAAATTAGAACAAAATTGATGCACATACGACATGGTGCTTGTATGAGATTAAACGCCGTACATGATTATAAACACATACAAAAGGTAAGGCTGAAGTGATTTGGTTTACGCAGCATTATGTTATCTATTAGAGCCCCGCGCGTAAATCCAGCGCGCGCGCCGGCAATAACTCCCGAGGCGTTAAAATGAACCCGCCGCGAAACAAGAACAATTTAATTGAATAAAATTAGCCAATAAAGTGCACTCGTCGAACCCTGCCACAATGGCATACCGCCTTCACTCGTAAACCAGCCTTATTTACTGGGGACTTTAGGAATCCACATTAACTGGTTTAAAACGCTAACGTGCCAGGCTCTGGGTTTAATGCCATTGTTGAGAAGTTACCAGAATCCGTAATAGCTATAAATTGAAGTGACAAATTTGAACAATTTGGTTTGATGAGAGGATTGGGGAATTACATGTTGGCCGGCACGCGCCACCGCGGGCAGGTGCGGCCACCGGATATGTTAATTAAAGGGCCAATAATTATAAGGAGATATGAAGTAATGATAAATTTATAGAAGTTTGGGGAATCCACTGTTGAGACTGAGAAATTATATTGATTTTAGGGCTTACGGGGTACGATTGACTACGAAGAGAGAGGAACGTTACTAAATACAATACTTTTATAAGTTATTCTTCTGATAATCTTATCTGTTACGAGATTTTGACTAGGTAGGTACGCAGTATTGTTTGCTATATCACAACTAACCTAAGTTGAATAATTGACATCAATTTGACGACAGACTCAGTTCAAACAAAATCTTACAAAAATTCCGTGAACTGAGTTCTCTGGAGTGAACTATTAAGCCGACAATTTTGTGAAGATGCACTAACATTATCTTTCTTAAACGAGTTCCTTTGGGGTAAAACACTGATTTAACTTTAAAACAACTGTGCGTGTCATAAAGTAAAATTACTGGTGGCAATTTGCAGCACGTTTAATAATACCAATATCAAAATGAGACCGCTGGAGCCATTGCCAGGCTCGGACGGAACGTTCCCACTGCAGCCACGGCGCGGTTTCGGTATTTGATTTAATTAAAAAAAACATACATACAGTCAAACCTAGAACTTCCTCCTTTTTTGAAGTCGGTTAAAAATAAAAATGGACAGTATCAGTTACATTTATTAGTTTAGGTAGTTGGTAGTTAACATTATAAATAAACTAACATCAATTTTGTTATATCATTTAAAACAATTATAAACACAATGAGAAAAATATACCATGTATATAATGGTATTTTAGTTGCTAATTCTAATCGAACAAGAATAGTTTGTCGTTTTTAAAATCAAAAATTTCAAGGTCATATGTTGAAAATTAATGGTAGCCTAGTGAGTAGGCATGCACCCCTCTAACAGAAAGTCGTGGGGTCAAACCCAACTGGAACCTGTGGATTTCTAGAACTTGTTTATGTGCATTAACCGGGCAAGACAACCGGTAAAGTCTAGCAAAGAGGTATTTCTGCATCTTCAGGTTTGCAAGCGAATCTGCAGTCTAGAGATTACGATTTTCGGATGTTTAATTGGCTATCAGATGGCTTGTGTGTGTGGCAGGAGACTGGTGCCCAGCACCAGGACTTACATATAAGTGAATATAAGTGTATAAAGGCTGGTGTGTAGAGCTACCTGGCTCGCGGTGCCAAGAGGAGCCCACATTTATAATGAGCGCGGAAGCTCGCACTCGTTCGGTGGTGTCGCAGCGCATGCTCGCTGAATGTTAAACAACAGCCATCGCCGCGCGCGCAAATAGTGATGGATGGCGGATACTCGGTTTATACCCGGTGTAAAGTATATGACCTAACTACGAGATACAGTCGGCATTGACAGCCAATAATAAATCAATTGAAAGAATGTTTATTTTTGGAGTAAGTACATACGGAAAGGTGGCAATCAAGCAATCAATCAATTTGTAAAACAGGTAACAAAGATATTACAATCGGATGATAAATCGTTAATTGGTCTCATTATAAATAAATAAATATCAGCGGACAATCTCACACCAAATGAAATATTGTTTGTTGCCAAAACTGTGTGTTGCTGTGAATGTCACTGAATGTAGATTACTTCTGAAGTAGATACAATAACGTGGGATTTATTAAGCAATGAGGCCTTCGGTTATTGACATTATAATATGTGTGCGTCTGAATTGGATCAATGCGCTGGATTTATTTTTTGAAACTTTCTGTTGCAAGCCACATTTATTGCAAATAAATATCTGCATAACGGTTAAAATCATACCAAAATAATTGAGTGTGCGTTACTTGAAATATATATTGTAACAACGACGCGTACTTATAAATGTACTCGAATTTTTGACACCAGATATTTTTGTACCCCATACTCGTACATTTACGCTGAATCACTGTTCCACGTTTCAAAAATCACTACATACACGACTGATAGACGTCTCAACTGCACTTAATAAAGGAATTCCTCACACCGTTTTGTAGCTACTTGGAAGCGAAGGCGAAAAACGCGCGTTTTTGCCGCCCTGATTGACTGTTGTTGTCACTTGGTACAATTTCCGTGGTGTTTGCTCGTTAAGAGAGCTAAAGGCAAAAATCAATTAATCGAGTTTTCAATCAATTAGTTGAGATCTTTCTGCGACTTTGTTGCTGCTATACCGACATATTTATTGTATTTTTTTCCTAGATGGTCTGCGTGCCACTTAAAACTTAAAACGATAACCTTTAGTTCTAATACTATTGTTATTATTTTCTTTATTTTTATTAACTCTGGGTGAGTAATCTCTTTAACTGTCAGAATATTCAACAACATATCGCACCCTTTGAATCAAACCGTCACTAAACAAAATAGAATAGAGTTCGAATAATGATATAATTGCTATCGAATGAAGTTCGATGTCAAAATATAAAAGATTTTTTTGTTTAATGACGGTTTGATTCTAAGGGTGCGATATACCTATATACAAACATGTAAGCGCTCTTACCTAAAAACAAGGAGCCATAATGAAGTTATTTTATTGCAATAAAAAAAATCAAGAAATTGTCTGTTTCTTACTCATTTTCCTAAAAACAAACTGGTGGAAACTTTCATCAATTCATCCTAACGATCTAAGATACGGAGCTTTAGCATACATATATTAATTAACAAGCAACTTGAATAAGTTTAATTGCTGAATGATTTACCTATTTGCAACTGTTCGGGTGACAAATGCCCGCGGCTTTGGCGGCGCGGTAATGAGGCTGCGCAGGAGTGGACAAATTCGCCTCATAAATATCTCGATGCGTTGATTCTCGCTTATGGCTGTCTAATTCATTGACGTCTTCTTGGCGCGATTTATCTCATTTATTGTGCGCTATTTGTAACGTTCAGAAAATGTCTCCTTTTTTGTCTATGGCATTTTCTTGTGCATACATTTTGGTGCTTAAATATCTGCTAGAGGTAGTTTCATTACGAGAAAGTTATAATAATCTTAGTATAATATTAAAGGCTAATGTCATTATACCCAACAGCAGTTATAAAGTACCGTCGCTCAACTTGTCTTTGATATCGACGATGGGCGTGTGATGTTACAGAAATTAACAGAATACCGTGAGTTTGAGGGAAGATTTGAGTCGTCTAAATGAAAGTGCAGGCAGTTGAATGTCATTTACCCACCTTGACGGACGACGTAAATTTGCCGGTTTTTAATCGACTCAGTAGAAGTGAACGACGATGCGTTAACAGAATAACATAGCAGCAGTAGCCTATACAGCAGTTGAAATAATCTGTAACTTAAAGCGTTAAGACTTCTTATTGCGTTGTTTTGCAATTCTTGTTAAACTAATAAATATTTTTTTCTGTGTGCACTTGAATTTGCGACAAAATTTCATGAGAAATGATATCAGACCGCATGGCAGATATTAAAGTTTTTTTTTGCTAGACAGAACCGAGTAGCAGGTTGCGTTGCGGAGGCTTGCGGTAATATAAAATCTGATTTAATTAATTCTCCCGCACCGCGTTGAACATAACTTTTAAATCATGACGTTAAGCCTATAAGCTATCACGAGCACGTCACATCTTTACAAAACTGACTCAGCAATTATAGTGATGGAGTCCAGCATTAACGTTGCAATTGAAATCCCCCCGTAGCTCGGGGCCTCAGTACTTATGTTCTTAACGAGAGCTGAAACATCGCTCCCGACGTCGGCCACAGAAGCCGGCCACACAGGCCGCTGTAACCGGCAATCCTTTATGCAAATAACAACATACTGTACCTTTAATACAGTGATCATGCTCAACAAGTGGGCGTAATCAACGGACCCGACTTATTTATATACGTGTTTAACGCCATCTGTGATCAGAAAACAAAAAACATGGTTAGCAAAACACTAATCGCCCGCTAACGCGCTTTAGCGACTCGTTAACAACCAAAACCGCTCATTATTTGCCAAACAAACTCCGATAACGCCTAACAAGCCTCACTTGGGACACGAAAAAACGTCGACATTTTTTATATTTCACCTGTTTTTGCGGGATATCGCACGAGTTTCTACCACCCGTATTCTAATAAACACCTATCGGGGCTCCATCTCAAGGAGCAAAGAATTATGGTATATTTAAACAATTTATTGCCGCCGCAAAACAAGGGACACGATGATAAGCCTCTGGTTCTGCGATAAGACTCTTTAGTAGAGTATTTGCCGAAACTACGGTTTTGATCGGATCTTTAACTTATTAGGACACGGGATACCGATGACTTGAGTTATAGCTAGTTATAGCTCATCATTAATTCCTTTTTTTACTAATCTATGTGCAAAAAATTAATATTTAACTTATATTATAAATGTAAATGTTTACTTTGTCAAAAAGGAGCAACAGGTTGATCAGATTTTTTAAACAAACATAACATGGGCTTTTTTATGGAAAAATTTACTACTTCCAAAAAATTACGATCTTGAAGTAGAAGTCAAAAACGAACCCGTTGATATTATAAATAGAAGATTTCAAAAAGAGTATTTACATTAAGTATTGAAAAAGTGGCAAAACCCATGCGAATAATGACTTTAATAAAGACCCTGGTGTTGACAGAGTTTTTGCTATTTTAAATATTTGATGAGGTCTAATGAGCGTCATTTCACAGCTGATCGGCGATGATGACATTAGCCGCATACGTATTGTCGATTATCGTGATTGTTTTAACTCATTTTACTTTTGTTTCGATCGTACCCCAATTTGTTCTGTGACAGGTATTAATGGTATTTCCTCTATTACAAAATTATGTAGAGTCCTCAAAAAAACATGTGATAATTTATTTAACAATGTTAATGTTTTGTATCTATGTATGTTACTACAAGAACACTTAATTTACAGGTGGTTTAAGTATCCAATGAGTATCAAAGGTTTATTGTTATGCATAGCTATGAATGATTAGATAAAATAACCACGGTTTAATCCTGCAAGAGCACAAAATACAAATTGACACGATACACGATATATTAGTCACATTACGATGAATGGTAATTTACAATTTATTTTGAGGGTTACTGACCCACTTTTCAATCGTCAGAATTATTCGTATTTTTGATATTTTATGTTTTCAGAGCATTAGAGTTCAACGCGTCGGAGCATTGTGACATATTATAAATGAGTTTCCTTTAATAATTATTATTATTAGCTAGCTAGCAAATGAGTTTATTTAACAGGATAAAAAACATAGTAGCAATCCAGTTTAATTACATACATTATAATTGTATCATTATTTGCAATACCTGATTTTTCCATATTTCCCTTATTTGACCGCTGACGAGATGAACTTCATGACCATTTTTACATCAATTGAACTCTATACCCCTATAACATACGTAAACCTAAAACCTACGTAAATTTACCAATCACCGATGCCGCCTTTACATTTTTCACTGGTAGCAAATCTTTATTTTTTGTTCTCCAAAATTTTTAAAGATTCACTGTAGCATATAAACCGTTCCGCAGCAACTTCTGAATTACAATAAACCGTGAACCTAACACCGCCTTGAGTATCAGTTACAACGTAATTGTAACTCGATCTTATTTGCCAACCGTGCGCGCGCGCGCTTTGACGTCTTAATCGGATCTACCTAATTAGTTATTAGATTACAAACCATCTCGTTGGGACTTAAGTTATTGGCATATTGATATTGGGGGCAATAACATCCAACGAATTATGGTAGGTCAAGCATAGCTTGTGCCAATTTGAACGTTATTTAGTATTCCGATGGGACTAAGTGGCATTTTGATATGTCATTTCTATCTGATTTATTTTCTTATTAGAATTGTAATGAGTTTGTAAAATACTCACAAAAAACGATGTCTGTCTAAGAAGATTTGGCAATGAATATTCGTATTTTTGTATCTGTTTTACGAGTTTCAATAAAAGAAGAGGTTTTCAATGCAGCGCGTTTGTTTATATTTTTTGTTTTTTATACAGCTAAATTGCTTTTATGTTATATTAGGCTAGTATCCTAAAAATCCATTTAGTCCGTCATTTACATTATCAAACAATATTACACACGTATTTTTTCTTTTGTGTATAACCCAAAAAAAATACGAAGATATAGTGCGTTGAAGTTCCACGTGACGTCACGCTGTGGCACACTTTTTTCCACGTTGTGACGTCACGAGGCTCCACTCCCGAACTTTGATGCGCATTATCTTTCTCAATTTTGATTGATTTGATAAAGCAACAAAATACATGTTAAATATTTTTTGATAAACTAACTGACGGACTAAATAGAACTATTATTTATTTACCCAGGACGCATCCCTTTTCTACGCATAAACATTATGAGATTCTGTCAAACTATCATATTGGAAACGAGCTTTTTTGCCTTTTTTCCACAATCATCATCTTACCGAGACACAAACGAGTCCAAATCCGGTGAGTATTTGTTTAGTACAGAGGAGATCCTTCCAACTCCACCAACAGGTCAGCTTCAAGACACCATAACATAGAATTACTAGACTAACAATAAACCAAATATTGTGTAGTAATTAAAATATTATCTCACACAAACAGCGATGTATGTAGCTTTACTACATTCAGTGACCGTAACCTCCAAAAGATTAACCTCTTAAGATTAAAAAAAACCGACATAATGTATGGAATTGTCATAAGTGGCTAACGCTACAGATCGTTAGTAAGCTAACGATCTGTAGCGATTGACGTAAGCGTCAATCACATTTTTCTTGATTTCGAAAATCGCTAAATTAGCGTAGTGCATTGGCTAAGCCCCCTGGTCTATCTAGCATAACATAAATCGAATACGTGTCGATAGCCAATAACCAACGAAGTATGCCATTAAACACAATGACATGATTTTTCTGAGGAATTATAATTTAGGGTAGGAATTATGAAATTCATCGGATTGAATTGCTTCCAGAGAATTTAACGTAATCTTAGATACTATCGAATATTGGATTTTATTATTAAACTTAGGTAAATAGTTATCAGACATTTCCTAAGGTTTTTAGAATAAAACAGTTCAATTATAATATTTTTAGTGGTTATCTAATAAATTAAAGGCTTCAGTTGAATGAATTTCTCATATTCCAAAACATGATTAAAAGTTTCCTTCAAGAATTAGAGAGACATCTTCACAGACACAAAACGACCGTCGCGTCGCCTTAGAGCTGTTATTATTAATACATATCTCTTTTCCAACTCATTATCGGACGCCAGAATCCTTTCAATCTATCCATCCTATTGTTTTTAGAGCACTTTTTTTCTTTGATATCAAATTTTTTTACGATGGGAGTAGCGATAAAACAGTGATTTGTTCTGAACACATATCGATGGAACGGGATGCCTCTAGGGCTCTTACGAAGCGTTAATCATTCGGCGGCCGCTTTGTTTTGTAAATATTCCATTGTTAAAAAATGATCATACGAGTGGAGTTTTTGTTACAGATAAATGGTCACTAAATTATCGATGCCACTTAAACCCTTCTGCTCTCTATGGCTCATATTAAAATTAACACCTCTTTAACGTTATGGTATAAGTTATTGAAAGGTCTTAAGTAGATGTTTGTGTATCGATCTTTTGCCACTTGGTATTTAACTAAAGATTACATCGCCTACTATATTGTTTAGAACAGTCTATTTTATATTGCTATTTCACTCTTTTTTGCTACTGGCAATATTATTGTTATTTGTGTTTATTAGAACTATGAAATAATAGACGTTCCGTAAGGAGACGTATGTACGAGTATGTATATAAACTCTTTATTACACAGATAACAGATTAACAGATAATTAACAGGTAATTATCTGTTAATCTGTTCAAAGGCAAGCTTATCCCTATAAGGGATCTTTTCCAGCTAACCTAAAGAAATATATATATCTCTACATCTACGTATATACGTTCTTAGCAAATATAGAATTTTAGTGTAATTCCAAATTTTAAAAAGATTACCTACCCCACTACCCCTACTAGGTTACTATAGCATGATGTAAATTTTAATCACTTACTATACATTAAATTGTATTTGATAGAGCATTGTTACAAAATTAAATATGACTGTTTTTTCCTGCTGAACGCCCTCCTAAATTGCCAGATTTCTGATCTCCGTGGTAAAATCGGCAGCAATAGAAAGTCGATTTATCGGCTTTACGTCCTCGGCGACACTAACGCCCCTTAATTGACCGTTTACGACCATTCGTGACTTATTTAAGGATTTTTCACTTTGTGTACGAGATACCGACACGGCCATAACAATATGGGATTTGTGCTAAGTAGAACATAAAATATGCCCATAATTTTTACGGGCACAGCTTATAGCACAGCGTTTGGAGGCTCCAGAATAATCACTGGCCGCTGTAAGAACGTCAAATTAATTTTATAGCGTATTAAACGCGTAATGTTTAGCGTAAAACGCGTAAAGTAGCAATAACAAACGTGACATTTATAGCTTACAGGGTTTCGCTTATTTCATCTCCGTCAACTTAGATATTCGTCGTTATCTAGATTAATTATTGTAAGTTAAGATTAGTAAGCGACTCTGTTATTGCCATACGATGATATTAAAATCTCAGTCAAGTTTTTCAACATTGTTGTTAATTTTAATAGATTATCAAAATTAACATTAATTAAGTACTGTATAGTACAAACCAAAACATGTCAAACGTGTCTTTTTTGATGTATTTGACTTTTATTGTTAATATTTTTGTGATATTATATTCCCCTTAAATTATGTATCTATTAAAAATATCAATGTACTACGATTCACACCTGAAAAACATGGATAATGATTTAATGCAGTTACTTTCTTTACATTCTTACTTATACATTCAGGAAAAGATCAGGCCTAGGAGAACTTTATTTGGACTAATTAAAAGAAAAAGTGAGTATCTTGCAGTATCAGGGTATGAAAGTCAAAAGTCAGGCTAAGGATAGTGAAGGCAAGAGCGGAGCTCTAAAGTGGTAATTAGAGATTGGATATTATTTATTTACTCAAAGTTCCGTGTTGCCGCTGCGTTGCATGTTATGGAAAATTTGTATTATGATATCGACCGTGGAAATTTAAAATGTCGTAAGGCACAAAGGCTTACCTGTCCCTTACGACATTTGAAATTTCCACCGTCGATATTAACATTATCGAAAATAAAAGAGTCAAACACGCCAATATGAACTTTATTCGTTTAAATAAACGTTGTTACTACACCAGTTAAACTCTCTTACATGATGCCTTACCAGCACTAACATTTTAAGGATTATATTGTCAAAGATAACGATATCTTACTTGTGATACCATAATTTTGCTTTCTTTATGTTGCGAAAATCTAGTTGGAATTTTTAGACGAGGTTATAAATGTTTACAGAATTTCTCGACAAACTACTAGCCTAGTTCCGACTCTAATATTAAACCGAAATATATAGTTTTCATATAACCTATCTCATATTCTATTAAGTTATAAAGGCGATAAGGAATTATAAAAAGATAAATAAGAAGTTGTCCGCCATTTATTATGCATAGAATTCGAATCCAACTGAGTGAAGCCAAAAGAGGTGAGTTCAACAGTCTACATCAGTGTGGATGTATTTTTATGTATTTTGTAAAAATGTTTAGATGTTTTTTTTTGTCTCAATCACGCATGAAATGCGTTTGGTATTTGAATACAACTTGGCACACAGATAAAGTATGTCCTGGCAGAACTCATATAAAAAAATTTGTCACAAGAAATTTATTATCCCTGAGGGAATCGTGATAAATAAGTTTAACGCTGATGAAGGCGCGGGATAAATTTGTATTTTTATAAAATTAAACGTCCATATTTTCGAATAAGATCTAGAATTAAATATTTTTCGAAATCGATTATTTCTATCGATGATTGATACGCGTGTTTGTATAATATTACTGAGGAATCCTTAAAAGGTTCGATGGAAATTAATAGAGCTGTTTGTTTTAGGGCCGTCGCCGCGGGCGCCTAACGTACACTTAACCCAAAATTCAAAGAAAAATATGACTTATAGTGTAGGTTATTGAGTTTATAATGCTGACTTGAAACTCGCTTCTCAAGTATATTCAAATCTGTAATGAGGTGTCGGATTTAGTGCTTCATTTGTTATAAAGGAGCCTGCACATGAAATGCTCCGAATGAAGACAGTTGGTGAGAGGTAAAAAATAACAGAAAACATGAAGAACAATTTGTTCCTGCATTGTGTGAAAATGTGTGTCCTTATTGGGTAAACGCCAAATGCTGATGCAACACGCAGTAAGTGGGTTCGCCACAGTCTTACCAAGCATACGAACGAACGAAAAACATATCAGAGAATTACTCCTGAACATTATTCTCATGTGTTGTTATTGCACAGCTGCCGAAAAAAGAAGGTAATGTTTTTTTACATTATGCAATCGTGGTGGCTGATCTAACACTCTAAGTACCAATTTCACCATACGATGTTAAATGTTAATCGACTGTTAGTTCGTACATTTTGACAGCTGTTAAGTTAACACTCCTAATCGTCTGTTAAGTGGTTGGTGAAATCCGACATAAAACTAAGCAATGTTTTTTAATTAACTGACGAAAATCTAACCCGTATTTATTTCTTTCCTTTAGACCTTACATCTTTATAGTATTACATCTATATTAAAATACTTAAATTTTTTACCATAGCTGATCGGCTATTGTGAACTATCTCTTATACATCCCGCTTCTGAATTTGGTGTCCGATCGTCCATCGATAAATAAATATTTATGTTGCGTTAATGACAAAGAGCGTATTTGACTGAGATTTAATAGATAACAGGTTGCGCAGGCGCAGGCCGTACGTTTTAATATAATATTTTCTATCTAATGATTTATTTATTAATGAATTTGTTTGGGCCTTTCCATATTGGACAGTTTAACTCGTTTATTATGTTTCGTTTTATTTTTGTTTTTAAAGGTTTATAACAAGGTTTATGTTTAGTATCCGCAGTTCGAACTGGACCTTAATAATACTTTGAGTTTAGTGTTTATAGTTACCTTAAGAACAGTTAAAAAGTACACTCAGTGAATTGAGTGTTAGAAAACAACGTTAATTAACTTGTTTCTACAGTTAAACTTTAAAACGTTAAGTAACAAAATAAAAACTACGAGTAGTTACCTTATTTCTATTAACTTAAGTACCTACTTCCGAAACTACGAATCAGGATAAGTTCTTCTTTGTACAGTCAACCATTTTTATTGTTGAGTCACTATAGAACCCTGTCGCAGAAAGCCAATGATTTCTTTCTCATGACATTATGACAAGTTGTTGACTGTAGGTACATCACTAATTTGTTAGGATTAAGTATTTTTTTATCTTCGACAATAAGGCATTAAACATACATACATACATACACAACTTAACTACCTCATCATATATAAGTAATTCATGGTAAAAAATAGAAAAAATAAAAAAATTGCAATGATATATATCAAATTATCACTAATTTACCAGCAGTTTTTGTTTTCAACTCTCATTTCCCACATTCTTCCGAACGGGTTCAATGAACGCTCGAAAATAACTCGCAATTATCCATTCATTGACAGAAATCGATAATAACACGTCGATTATTCGAGCGGCCGGCTATTATTCGATGACCGAGGCCTTGACTCGATCGTAATTGGTAACGTTGTCATATCGCTAGAGCTATATTTTAAAACCCCTGGTATCGATGATAATGGTAGATTTGCAGAGATCGGTCCACTGCATAGGGTGTGCTTTCGACAGAAAAAATGTAATTTAAAACGTTTTTCGATGTTGAAACAAAAATATAAATATTCGATATAAATATTTTTATAAGTGATCAAGTAGGGTGGGCGTTCTTTTAAATAAATTACATATCATCATTATCAGCCCGTACTAGTCCACTGCTGGACAAATTACATATATATTTTTTTAACTAACCTCAAATACAGGGGAGGTTCACTTTTAGATTGTCTTATATTATTTTAATTGAAGCGTAGAACTGTGATTGAAATTTAAATATTGAATTTTTTCATTGTTCGTTGGTGCAAATCTTGCACTTCTCTGATGAGGACAATGTAGCTACACCCTGTATACCACGCGGCGTTTACATTGCCTTTCGCTCGTCACGGTCTTTAAGGATTAATTATCGATAATTATGTAAATGGTGCCATTTTAAAAACGCACTGTCGGCCAAACAGTCTTAAATAATAGTTTCACGGTAATGCTATGTCATGTTACAAAGCTATCAGTTGCTCAGAAAATAATGCAGAATTAATCCGGTCTACGGTACGTGTGTATTATGCTTAGTAAGATAACATGTATCTTATACGTCCACTGTTAATTACTTTGGCAAATAAAACTCCTGAGCGATAGTCTCCCGGTAGATAATCCTCAAAGCTTTTTAAAATCCCCATTACTGTCCATTAAAATTACTACCCAGCACACGATGTAGTTCTTCTAACTATAAATTAATCTGAAAGCTCCACTTGGAAAGCTATCTCGCATGCATCACCGCGATCTGCTAAAACTCTTAGCTGCCATGAAAAAAAAACTGTAATAATTCCAATTAACCCTAATAATAGGCTCTGTGCACAGTGGAGAAGCAGTGCGATTAAAAAGACAAATTCCTTAACCACTAGACTACAATAGCAGGTTGCGAGCATTCCCTCCGGTTGAAGCCCGCTTTATTAATAGACCAACGACCGGTAGCGCCGCGGCCGCCTTACCGAGCGAAAGATATGATTAACACAAAGGCGATACATAATAAGCAATATTGGGACCAGTTCGGGGAGCTATGGACATAATACGAGTATGTGACCACAGCAGGTTTCCGATCACATCCATTATAGGCTAATGCTTGGAGTGGACAAACGCGAGCGTTTACGTCCGCCGCTCCTGCGAGCCTGGTCGCGGGAGGATAGAAAACGCAAACACCGCGGGTTTAATGTGTGCCGTTAAGTTATGGGGCATGCCGCTTGTAGGCTATGAGGCTTAATTAACGACGGCGAGCGGCGCAGGCGACGCTGCCGGCTAGCACGTGACGACCATCGAGAATGCACTTACGTGTTTTTTGCTTAATTTATACACCATATTGTATTATTTTGTGTTTGCCATTTGTATCATTATAGTATTTTAAGCATTCATTCGCATTGCTCGCATACTTTCGGCCCGCGTGTTGTAAAGAAGTCGGTTGAACAATTTTCGCGTTCGTGTAGCTATTGTGTTGCGGCGGATACCTTTGAAAAAAAATATTGAAAGATCGATTCTCGAATTGATGTGATAATGGTTATCTCTTTAATTTAACAACACGCCGCCTATTATATGCGATTCGAGTCTGCCGATAAATAAACATGCCTGTAATAACTTGCAACGACTCGAGAAGTAATTGGTAATGTTTTGACATAGATCAGACGAGACGAGTTATAAGTAGAAACGTGGGCAAATTTATATGGACGGACAAAAAGTAAATACTAGACGGCGCAAGGGGCAGCAAAAACCCCGAGACCAGATAGAGAGGCAGACCGGCGATAAGAAAACTGTCGCATTACGGTTTTGACAGACATTCTATCTCTAATAAGTATTAAGCCCCGGCGCGACATTAAGATAGCGAAGAACGATTGGTGAATTAAACTGCAATAAAACAAAATCCGTCAATATTAAATAAACTTACCTACAGATGAATCTGATGTGAAAGCCACTTATGGTGTGGGCAATAAAATATTTATTTATAACGTAGGACGATTTAGGTGCGTTACTCAAATCGAATTTTTCTACCCAGCATCACAAAATGGCCGGGTTAAAGAGCGTCATAGATACTGCTTTAATTATATATTGATAGTATAATTATAGTTGTGTTGTTTGATAATTGCAGCGACAAATAATTTATATCGAAGCTGTGTCTATTACGCTTACGGCAGACATTACGCTGTGTCGGTCCGTTATAGTTACTTACTCATCCACACGTAGTTAAGATTGACTTACAAATGTATAACATCTAAATATGCTTTATTCTTGACATTCTATGTTCTAGACATTATCATTTAGCATCAGGTGAGATTGTGATCGATATCTACAGGTCCTACAATGAAAATAAATGCAATTTTTTGCACTAAAAACGCCTATACAAATAACGGTGGTACAAATAAAATCCAGTCTTGATTTATATTAATCCATTCAATTTCTACTGCAGTCATTTACATGTTTATAATTAAACAGTACGTCAACGTTATATATGCGCATCGCTTACGGCGGACAGAATACTAATTGATAGCAAATATAATGAATTAGTCGTAACGTAGGCCACGTTTCGTCCTTGGTCGCTCCTAGGTTACTACGTGCTCCAATAACCGAAGATCTTGAAAAAGCCAATCTAACCACACAAAGGCGCATCGCACATACCTAATGACGAGTATCCGCCAATTAAGAGTCGTGCACGGGGCAAGTGCCCGGGCATGACAAAAACTCGTCCGCGTGCGATGCGGAGGCGCTACCTAACTTAATTGGCAGTGGTTATCGACTGGTGGTTATTGTAGGCAGCAACGGCGATCGGAAAATAGGTAATCGAAGGTCGCCCGAGGCAGGATTCCTCCTGGCTTGCGCACATTCATCTGATCAAGTGACAGCAAAAAGTGCCGTGAAATTGCCAACACCGACGGGCAAAAAGGACTCAACTCTAAAAATGGATTTTGAAATTTTAATAGGCACAGTAGTTAGAGTGTAATTGTAGCCGTGGAAGGTGATAGTTAGTGGGTGTTAAGCGAGACGGTGTCAACTCGCAAAAAGGATATTTTTTGTTGAAAATCTACCATCAGGCGCTTGCTTAGTGCAACTTTGTATTTGCCTATATTATTATATTTATTATACACATTATGGTAGCAGCAGTTATTTAAAAGATTCTTCTGTTAGTACATACATACATACTTGTTCACTAACCGAAAATATTAAGGTTAAAAACCAATAACATCAATTAGGACTTAATACATTTGTTATACTGTTGGAAATTTACTTTCACAAGTGTAAAATTTGGTTATGTTCAAAACTACAACCGCGTCAATAAATTATTTTCGATTTTCACTTGTTCCAGATATCTTGCATAATATCATTCATTCATTTTTTTGTTGGAAGTTACCTAACAATGAAAGATGGCCATAATAGTATATTCATAAAGTTTAATGACAATAACTGACAACTCCCGCCGTAACTTACACTTACGTTTACTTTTATAGACCTGCGACGTGGTCTATTCACAACAAGTACACGACCGATTAAATTCATTATTAATTTATATAAAAGTTATAGCAAGCAAATATTTAGCAGAAATAGAAAAATATATTTTAGTAATGTTAACTACCTACTTATCCCCATGACACTAAAATGCTATATCATTACGTTTTAGTGTTCAAGCACCTTACTCGAACTATAAAATTATCTGTCCTTTGCCTTTTAGAAAACGTTAAATATGTCTAAAGATAAAAATATGGAAATCATTAAATTTTAAAAATCATTACTCGGTTAAATAATTTCCTCTTGCTTAACATGAACTTTAACATAGGACAGAGTAACACTCGTAAAATCCGCCTTGTTTAATTTAGGCTACGTTTGTTCTTGTAGTATTTTTGAATCTAATAAACCTAATAACTAAAAGGTATATAGGTAAAATCCGTTATCCGTATTATATTCAATTCGAAAACTATAATAAAAAAACATATCTTGACTTAAGTCTAAAACCGCATGGTTCTATCCCACAAAACTTTACCTACAGGTGTGCAAGTAGTAAAATTATTCAATTTTTAGGGTTCCGTACCTCAAAAGAAAAAAAAAGTAACCCTTATAGGATCATTTTATATTTTTTTACTTTGGTCTGTAATCCCTTGGATCAGTGAAAAAATCAGACATCTAAGTCAACGCAATCAAAAGACGGCCGTTTATGCCGCATATTCAAGGGAATCTCAAGGGAATCAAAGCCTATAGGGTACTTCCCGTTGACTTAGAATCATGAAATTTGGCAAGAAGCAATGTCTTATAGCACAAGTAAAGGAAAAAATCCGAAAACCGTTAATTTGTGGTTAAATCACACAAAAATTATGTACAATATAAACTGACACTCACTAAGTAAGAATGTGCATACTTATTGCGTCTCAGTTTATACTGGACTTAGTTTATATTGTATTCCCGTAATATACGAACTATTTACATGCCTAAAAGTTTGTGCGGAACCCTCGGTGCGCGAGTCTGACTCGCACTTGACCGGCTTTTTTTTTAGAAAACCTTCCATTTTTGCCCTCTTGTACACTTGTAAAGTATTGTCGGACAGGGCCCGAGTCGCGGCGCGTGGCGGCGAACTGGTCGCGCGACCGGCGAGTGCCGATTACGCCAAAATAAAAATAAACACACGCACCTTGTTCCTTTTGGCCGACTACGGCGGAGTTGAGTATGGAGCTTTCAGTTTTTAAATGCGTAAATGTTTCTAAGCTTCCTCGTCAGCGATTGTGGGGTTTAGAGCTATCATATTTTTATGTAAGCTGTATTAATAAGTAGAAACTTGTTATTAAAGAAACTCGGGCAGCGAAATGAAGTTCAAATTATTATTAAATATCACGATTATGCCACAGTTTTACGGTTTCGCGGCGGAGGTGTGCTACTGGGGTTTCAGAATATGAACATTCGCAATGTCAAGACAGCAAATACGTTGTCAACTTAGGTTTAAGATGAAGTGATTGAATGGTATATGCGTAAAACTTAACTGAGAGCCTGGAAGAATAGGGTCGCACGTGTCATGCGACTCATGCGTTCAACTAGTTCATTATTCCAATAAAAAAACTTCCGCCATGCTTACTCTATGAACGCATTACAAGTGTGACCGTCTTCCTCCAGGCTTTCAGTTAAGTTTTACGCTTATACTCATTTCACTGGCTGTTTTTCCCCGCACCGTGTAAAGGAGCGACCACATCGCTGCTCAAAATACGGTGACGCAGTGGCGTGACGTATAGCCACGTTTCTAACGTATACCGTGCTCACAGGATCTCTCTCTTTCTCTCACTGCGATTCCGTACCGTCACCGTATTTTAAGCAGCGGTGTGGTCGCACCCTAACAATGGAAGTAATGAAACATTTCTGATTGGCGGCAAAATATTAGTAAAACTACGCTTGTATTGCAGAGTTCTACTAATAAGTAAATAATTGACCTATCCAGATCATTAAAGCTGTACATTAAGAATGCCAACGAGTATTCCTATTCAAATTGCATTGATTTATGAGGGCAAAGTCTCGGGGCTTGCATAGTAATCTCTACATACACGCACTAAGTAAAACATCTATCTTTTGGCTCCGCTGTTTAATTAAGAACTATAGCGAAACAGCGCCCGCGCGCAGATCTGCATAAATATTTGTATTTTAATCACGAAAATTTATAGAAGCGATTTTATACCGACGAATATATTCTGCAGCATTTAATAGCCGTTCAGAGGCTATTTCTTACGTGACAAACAGAGTAATTAAGAGGTTGCAATATTTATCCGATGTTGTTTGGTTTACGCTCACATAATTACATTTGCATGAGTTATTACGGACCGGTACCAATTCGTCAACACCAGAGCCTCTTTGGTAACTATGTGTCGTCAAGACGTCTTTATTCATTTGCACGGTCATACAATAAAAAAGTTAGTAGTTTGTATGAGTCATTCATTAAAAAATAACATTTGTAGTGTAATAATGGACAAACTAGCTACGCTACGATTACTGAGTTGTGCTACGATTTCAGTCCAGTCAGGGCTACGACTGAGATAGCTAAGAAATATACGGCTCGGTTAAGTACTTGCTTGTTAAAACACGTAGCATATTATTTTAATTGTTTTGTGTTATTGTACACTGGAACGAAACTTGACTAGAACCTGAAAATAGTCATATTAAGACAAAATAGGTCTATATAGCCAGTAAGAACTGCAGTAAGTATTGGATGGAAATTTAACAAACACAAAACAAGACAAATGGTGGTATCACAGACAAAACGCCTGTAGCAAGTGCAACCATATTACTAACGGGCGAGGACTGAAACTGCTTTGGTTATTGAATTTGAGATATCGCCTATTGGCGTATGAGGGCGGTATTAAATGTATGACTAATTTTTGTGACGTAATGGAAACAATTACCGTTATTAATTTTAGTCCTTAACTATTGCGTAATTTTTTTTTGAAAAACGGCCAACTGTAATTTCCAGTTCTAAATATAAAATTGACAGCAATAATGGCTGCTCAAACGGCTCCATTCATTAGCGAACTGTTCCGAACCCGTTAACGACAAGTGACAGGCACGCTCCGCCATTACTGAGTAAATTGTAACAAAAGTGTATTTTATCGGCACTCTCAATAATTATCAGCTTTGAGAAGGTTCTTCTGATGACTTGTTTATCGGGTATCGCGGATAAGTAAAAAGAGGAATCCCGTGGAGACGTACTTTCAAGAATTTGTTGACAAGCAATTAAGGGTGGGCAGGGCGAGGAGCACGGAGGCTGCCAAACTTTATTTATACACCAGCTTTATTTTTAAGTCATTGAACCGTTCTGTCAATAAAATAGCCCCAATTTCAATCAGTTTAAACCGATTGAATGAACGAAAGAATTAATCAATGAATGAACTTTATTTCGATAAAGATGAATGAAACTACAGATAATTAACACTTTTTTATTAATCAAGAACTAGTAGTATAATTACGTAGAATTTGAATTCATTATTAGGTTCCGTTACTGCTTCGCATGTGATTCAATACATTCGCTACCGGTTGGAGCTTTTGGCGAAGGTGGAGGTTGATTATTTATATAATTCAGATTGTTCACACGGCTTGCCCTAATAAACTTGAATAAGGTTGTATAGAAGATTGTTAAGGTATGATAAACACTATATTGCTGTTTCATTATTGCTACACACCTGCAGCTATTATAAATAGGTAGTGAAATATCAGCAAATAAACAGCTGGCCCGGTTCCAGAATAAGGTCGTAAGTAGGTACTTGGACGCGTACGCAGAAAATTCGTCAAATGATTTCGAATATTTCACTTACAATGCCAATTAGCGGCAGATCAAACTTCGTCAGATCCCAAAGTGAACTCATTTCCGATAAACGCACCTTTAAGGAAGCTATAAAAAGCTCGTGCTTTAAGTATCTTTGTACGACTAGTTTACTGCGAATGAACCCCGTTATTGGTTCTGCTTTTAATATTCTCTTCTCAATTATAAAAGTAATTAAGCTCAGAAAAGTGTCCGAGTGTGCAACTCGGAATGGCTTCGGCATTGAAACATCCATTAAAAAACTTCTTTGGCACGAGTTTACGTGATGAACACTAATTATTATCATAATAGTTCTTACTTTACATTTATTGACGATAAATCCGCCTGAGATTAAGGGTCATGAAAATGTAAGTTCGGTTCTGCATTTCGGTGTTTCTTAAGAATTAATTTTAGTGCAATAAAACGCGGTACTAAGCGAGCTGTTAACCAAATTCAATTATCGCAAAACGGTGTAGCTGGAAGCCGCCGCGTTGTTCTTTAGAGCCATATATCCATAGTTCCGCGCCAAGGTTCAAAGTAATTACGGTTGTAAAATTTTATTTAAGAGTTTAAGTTCAAGTTGAAACATAAACAGGACCTAAACGCGTTTAAAAATAGGGATACAGGTTAGTTGAGTCGATATGTCTGGACGCCGCGGATTGGCCGTTACGCATTATTATTGATAATTAAAACGATTACTTTTACGAGACAGTCCCATCAGGGCTGTAATTAATATTGTTATTAGCTGTCGCCGGCACACGCGCAGAGGTGTGGTTGCTATGTACCTGGTGTTATTCTCTTTCGTCGGAAAGGTAAATCTTTACGATCGAGCCGGCGTAACCTGAGCTCTGCACGTGATAGGAATGCGCGTCGATTCGTGTCTGGCTACACTGGCATGCCACAGTCTCAGGACCTATTCCTATTGCTATTAAAATAACACCACAATATCGAGGGCGTGTGCGTGGGAGCATCATCAGCCTTTATCATTTTAGCATAGCACCGTCAAAAGCGGTTAATATTCATGTATGTAAAAAAGTAGGCCTACAAATAGAACATACTACTTTTTAAATTTTGCAAGCGGCCTTTAATTTTTAATAAACTTAACCAAAGAGTAAACGTCGATGATTTTTTTCAGCCTGAATCTTTAGCTTTGTTTTCGTGATTTATACAATAATAGCTTTTTCCCGCGACTTTGTCCGTGTAGTAATAATTTTTCGCTTATCCCTCGGGAACTATCAAATTTTCCAGGATAAAAAGTATTTTTTATGTTAATCCAGGTAATAAACAATCTGTGTGCCTTTCATACAAACGTTTTTGAGTTGTAAATGGTGTAACTAAATCGACTTTGTTCTATATATTTAGATATTACGTCATTTCATTAGACAATTATAATAATATAGGCCCAGTTACTTCTAAAATTAAAAAAACAGTAACCCTGTCATCACTACTTCAGGGTTACCCTATCATAGAGTAACGTGAGCTAGTAATTAGCAGAGCTGCGCTCTTAAATCTGCCATTTCAACGGATAATCCCGCGTTTACGTTCGACATCGTTTGATTTGCGAATGATTTATTATGCCTCGGGAAACTCGGGGAGATAATTATTGGTTTAACAAACGTACGCGGCAGCTTTTAAAATTAATGGATATGTGAATTAAAGTTGAAATTAAAGTTGTGCGGAGTAATGAAGATAACGCGCCGTGGACGTAGGCTGATAACGGGCTGACGGCGCTTCTTGGCCGAAGATAAGTCTTTAATTGCTAAGATAGGAAGGTCCTACGTTATTCGGCTTTATGCCTGGCAATTAGGACAAGTCGGGTCACAGGATTTGAACAAATTTAGGGGATGCTCTACATTACTCTCATGATACTTTAACAATTATAACAACTTTTTTTAATTTCCATTTCTTTCCTACTAATATTATTAACTGTGAAAGTTTGTATAAATGTCTGTGTTTTGATTCCGCCTAAACGGCTGAATGGATGTGGTTAAAATTTGGATCCTTATCTTGGATTGATATAATACTAGCATTTGCCCGCGACTCCTTCCGCGTAGAACTCGTTTATCGGGAACTGACCATTTTTTCGGGATAAAAAGTAGCCTATGTGCTATGTGTAAATTCGCCCGCGACTTCGTCCGTGTAGAAGTGGTTTATCGCTGCTCCCTCGGCAGTTGTCCATTTTTTCGAGATAAAAATTGCCTATATGCTATTCCAGACTATAATCTATCGCTGTGCCAAATTTCATCCAGATCAGTTAAGCCGCTCTGGCGTGATTAAGTAACAAACATCCATCCATCCAAACCTTCACATTTATAATATTATGTATTAGTAGGATATAATACTGACTGGAACGCCAAAAACTAGTCATAAATAAATTCAAACGATTAAAAAAAAACCGGGCAAGAGCATGTCGGGCCACCCTCAGTGTAGGGTTCCGTTGCTATTACTACAAATACAAAAAACAATCTGGAGAAACCATAAATATTTGCTAATTTTATGTTGAAAGTTATTTTAGCCAATTTTCGGTGTAAGTCTACCTAGTCGTGATAGTTTTCCTTTTAAATTTGTTATTTAAATAGTTTAATTTAAGATATTTTCCAGAATTTTAGTACTAGTACTTTTGGCTATAGGGGGTGGGGAAACGCAATTTTAAATTTTGTGACACTAATAGTCTCTGAGAAAAAGTTAAGTATGACATACAGACAGACGGACGGACATGGTGAAACTATAAGGATTCTTTGTTTGACTACGGAACCCTAAAAAACTGACATTCAGAATAATTTTTCTAGTTACTTATTGCCACTTTTTTGCTTAAATCCACTCTAATTACTCACCATTATTTCAGCCGAAACTTTCAGCCATCCGCTGCTCGGCATAGACCTTCCTCAAAGGTCTCTATGATGACAATGGTCCTAATTAATCGCACAAAACAACACATTTAAATCAACAATTTGCAGCTCTCAAACTCTCGCTCTAAATTAACCAATGAAATGAAACGTGTATCAATTTGTTTGGCAGGTGACGATATCGTTTAATTTATACCTCTCTCGTAATTAAGGCTTGCACATCAATCGCGTCCATTAAGCTTCCTAAAGAGGTGTTTCTAAGGTTGTACAGTTGAAGTATAAGTGGAAGATATACGGTTTGTCAATTTTTAACCGTATTTCTAAAGCAAAAGCGACGTCGTCCCGCTCATTCATGTAGTGCAGTTGAATTGAATTCGCTGGTCCCGCCTACTTTTCGCGCATGCGAAATGTGTTTATAACGACGTCCGCGCACACCCACGACACCTAGCGAACATTCTCCCGAACTAATAGACGGAATGATTGATGAGTTGGAATGTTAAATGCGTATTTTTGTCTAATTTTAGTTTTCAAATCATCAATCTTAGGTAATTGTGTAAAAAATATAAAAATTAAAGTAAGTTTGATAATGTTTCAAAAATGTTGGTTTTGGCAGTAGAAATTACTCCCATTTATTACAATATTAGTACCTGTTTGGTTGAACTTTTGCGTCAAAATTGAATAAAAGATTTTAAAGCCCAGTTACTTTATTCCCCTGTCATTGTACGATGCCCGAGGGAACTGCTGCGATAAAAGAATTGCACTTGCTGAGTCGCGGTTAAAGGAATCCTTAAGGTACCGAAATCGGTGGTGATTTAAATTATAGGGTTGAATATCAACAGTTTGGGCGGAAGTGACGAATAAAAGCAGTTCAACGCGAGATCGCATTTCCGCTATCAATCTTGCGTCTGCGCAGAAACAATACGTCGCTTCCCACGAGTCCGACCGAGCGGTCAGTCGCGCACCAGATGCACTCAGGATATGACGTGATCGTCCTGAATTTTGTAATTCATGGCATGTAATTCACGTAGGTACGTATATTTATCGTAAAGACAGAAAATAAATAATGTGACGACTTTAATTTGGGGTTGTCACAGCCGTACAAATGACTGAAACTACACCGTGCTCGTTAGTACATTTATTCGTTGTCAATCGGAAAAATGCAGTCAACTCTATTTGTTCCAACTATACTTGTACTACCTTGTTAGTTCATTTTTATTATTAGAGTACCTACTACTTGTTATCTAAAATCGCCAACAAACCGGCATGATGAAGGCTTACACATTCCCTCACTTCGCTATTCATTATCTTTTAGTCAGATCGTATTCTTAATCAAGAATCTTTAGATGTAAAGCGTTAAAACTGTAAACTTGCATTCTAAATACAGGAAGACTTAGTTGTTTAAAATTAAAAAGGCGCATATTCTGAAATAAATTCGATCAATATCCAATCTTAAATTGGCTCAATAAATCTCATATCCCACGAGGTATATTCCGAGTTGCATCATTTGAATTCTGAAGCACCCGTCTTGCCAAAATCTTAAGCGCCGCAGCTGACCAAAACACATGTTTGTACAATAAGCAACAGAAGTAGCTAAACTGACAAGTGGTCAAAAATGTCTAGATGCGGTTCTCTTCTCAAGGTAGTAAGAGCGCGATAATGTATTTTTACCGTCTTGTCCGCAACTTCTGATGTTGACTGTAAGCGGCGTCGTTATCATTTTTATTAAAAACATTTTGCGATATGAGATAACGTTACTTTTATTAACTTTCCCGGTAACCACCGGGCGCGTTTGCTCAAATTAATGTCCCTTACGGAGGGCCACATGACATATTATTATTGATCATAATAAATTTTAAGTTGATAACTTAATCTCGCTTGATGGAGTCGTGCGTCTACCACGCGCTCGGCAAACACGCAAATTGTCGGGAATGTCTAATTATACGATGCTTTGACTTACTATGTAGTCGCTGCAGCTCCGGGGCGATTTATTCTGGATGTGATCTTGTCATGGTATTTATGTAAAAAAATATAGCTAGTTTTTCTGTTCACGTCGAAAAACCATTACTCATCGTTATTTTCACTGGTACTGTCAATTGTTCTGGAATGAAAATTGATCTCAGTACATTTACTTTAACATCAAAGGAAGTAGGTTAAGAGAAAGATGAAAACTAACCTATATCATTTCATTGTGCAACAAAGTACAGGATGTAAAAACACAGTGTACAGGATGTGTCTGTATATTTAATTTAATAATAATAATAAATAAATAAAATACTTTATTTCATGTAACCATTTTGACACATATTTTGTTAGTGAGAAAACTTAATCTAAGGTGTTAGTCGTATTAACCTAAAATAAAATTACACTGTTAGGGGAATGCAGTACTCCGCAGTGATTTAAATACGGGCAGTCCACTCTACCCGCTATCATGCGCAGGATGGTAAATTAATCAAATAAATAAATAAATATCAGGGACAATCTCACACAAATTGACCTAGTCCCAACTAAGCTCTCGGCTTGTACTATGGGTACCAGGCAACGATATACATACTTATATAGAGAAATACATACTTAAATATATGAAAAACATCCATGACTCAGGAAAAAATACACGCGCTCATCAAACAAACATTTTGCCCATACCGGGATTCGAACCCGGGACCGCTAGCTTCGTAGGCAGGCTCACTACTAGGCTAACCGCGTCGTCAATAAGATTTCAATTATATATTTTTTGGCGAAAAATCAAAGCAGACAGTTACGGGAAAGCCCACCAATATAATACTTATACATGTTAGTTGGCACAGTAGTTCCCTTATTCCATTCCACCCACGACGTGCGCCCGCGGCGGCAGGCTAATTCCCCAGTTATATATCTGCACTGATTGCCGGGACATAAGACCACGTAGGTATTTATTTACAGCCTGTATTTAAAACATGACATGACAAGTTTACTTTTAATGGTAATATCAGTATTTTTCACTTACGTATTGTTTGGCGTAAAGGTGAGTTTAGAAAAGGAATAAACCACAATTGGGGTATATATTTTTTAGTAGTGTTTTAATAATATTAATAAAACTGCTTTTAAATGAAAACCATGTTATAGATGATTAAAGAGAAGATAAATTACATGAAAAAGGCATAGGGAGCCCCAAGATCAAGACCATCTTAGTTAGGTAAAATTGGAATTTTACATCCCTTCGGCTGCAGTCACAGTGCTCAGATCTTGTGGCAAAGTACACACCTTGTCCAAATGAGACCCTAGGCCAGAACGTGATTCAAATTGTCAACGTGAAACCTAGGACTACTACCACATACAGATAGGATTTGCTTGCAGTAGGTAATACTGTAGAATCTCAACAAGAATAGTAGCGAAGCAAGCTTTTAAGTATTACCTGTAACTGTAACAATCGCAGCATCCACAGTCAACATTTAATTGTCAATTTCAAAATAGGTATTTACTATTCCAATGGAAACTTTTTCTAGGAAATTCAATACGAGATTAGGTTTTAGCCTTTAGGTAAAAAATAAGATATTTTTGCCGACTGTATTTTTTTACACAGTTATTTATTGCTAATCGTGAATAATCTTGTTTTCAAACTCGGTGAGTCAAACGGGACTTGTTACAATAAAAAAAAAAACAGAATATAACTTTACTATTCCTCGGGCAGTGTAAATTCGCCTTGACTTGTACGTACAGCCTTCGCCTGAGGTGTTCCGGTGGCGGATACATGGACAGCTTTTTGTTCCACTCACACAGACGCGATTTGGCTAATGAGCGGATAGAAAGGCTATTATTCCCGGCGGCCTTAACACATCCAACGCCAAACCCCATGAATTCCATACAAATTAGGTGCGATATTAAGTTTCTGGGCGTTGAACGCGTAAATGTGTAGTGACATTTTGGTTGCGGGCGGTTGGTTAATGTCGAACTAACTAGTCTTGAGGGAGTTAACATTAGCCCGCGATAGGTTGAAACGAAACGGCACTGAGTCAGGTGGCATAATAAATAACCATCGTTTTTACTATAAAATACAAAATACTTTTTTATATAACCTAATCAGTACCTACGGTTCAAAAACAGCATTTTCTAACTATAAAAATAGAAAATAGAAAGCGATATAAATGTAAATCCTGATAATTTTTGTTTCATGTAAGTTTATTTAACTGTCACTTACTTGAATTAATTATCCCTAATTTACTGTTTTAAATAGTAGTAACAATAAAAAAAAATGTGAGATGGATTCAAAAATATAATAACCAAAACGAGTTTTTATAAACGCACGCGTAAAATCCGGTACTATAAACCTCACTATAATCAACCCCTCTCACTCAAACACGGTCAACAATAATTATCTTCTATTGTGTCACGCTTATCCCCTCATACCATGGAATTCTCTAGAATAATAGCGGATTTGAAATTCGAATAGCGTCGGAATCGCAAGCGGCGCGTGGCAGACAGGTGTGCGCGCGCGCCGATTTAGGGAGAGGGCGGACGGAGGGTCGGGAGTACCCGGGATTTGACCACAATGAGTATTGATTCAAATATCGATCGGTTTGATACTTCAATATTTAATTGCACATTTTTACATGCTTGTAGTTATAAGTAACATGAAACTCTACAGTTAGGAAAATTATAAATAAGTATGTATTTCACGTGCAAATAAAACAAGAACGGTATATTTCTGTTTTTAACAGCATTCAGCATTAGTGCGGTATCCAAGATTATCAGTCACAATTAGTAGTAGTTTTTATGCAGGCAGTTGCGCACTGGATCCGAGAATACGAACTGTAATCTTTATAAAAAAAATACCGGACCAAATTTTCACGGATCTAGATCGGACGTAGTGCGTAAGAGCTCTTATTCGCTGTTCATATTAAGGTAACTATCACCCTCACATCTTCTAGCATTCACAATGTGAAATCGTAACTAATGTTTCGCAAAAAGAAAACTCAGTACCTATTCAGTACCTACCAGTTTTTCATAATGAAATAGTCGACCGACTCGCAACTACACAATAGACAATTCATCATCATCATCCGCGAAGAATTAAACAAAGGGTGTCTTCTGAAGTTCTTTATAAGCTAAAGCAAGATACAAGTAAAAACCGGTCAAGTGCGAGTCGGACTCGCGCTCTGAGGGTTCCGTATACATTTGGCCGGTTTTTAGTACTTAACTGTTGTTTTTCTATAGGGTTTGTCTTATAATCATACCTGACGCTTGTATGTTTTACCGTTTTTACGATAGAACAAATAAAAATAACCATGAAAATAAAAACGTTTCATGTATGGGACTCTCCTTATTTTTTTTACTTTTTTATTATTTGTTAAGAATGATTTTACGGTTCAAAAGATATAGATCTTTAAAGTTAGGTCGGAAGGACAGCGTAGGCTAAGGTAAATAGCACAATCTGTATAAGAAGTTATACAGCCATTATAACTCTAATTTCAGCATTTTACGGGCTGTATAAGCTCTTATACAGCTTGTGTGCGACTTGGGAGGGTCCCGTTAGGCATCCTTCGGATACAGAACCCTATAAAAAGGTGACAAATAATAAATATTTTTAAAAACGAAGTCAGTTTATTCGAGAAGTATTTCTTTTGCCTAGCTAGACTGAGAAAGAGTTGTTAGGTTATGACACTCATTTTATTCTTACTACAAATGCCATGACGTTGGTTTTTTGATATATAAAATTCTTAGAATTGATTATTGTTTAAAATCTGGTCAAATTTCCTACATTTTATCATAAAAATTTCTCCATTTTCTTTTTCGGTGGCTTACGGTCAAAAATAACTCATCGCCTAACGTTTTATTAAAAACAAGTAAATAATAATAAAACACCCTATACGCACCCCTAGTTGCACCGTATCCATAACAATGCACATTGCTGTACACGTTCTGAGATTTAAGAACATGCATAGGCACCCTACACTGTCATCTACCACCTTTACTTGAACTCTAAAGTAACCTGTGATAAACGGCTTTTCAGCAAATCGGGAGGTCTGGTTTGAGTGGGTTTTGAGCTAGTGAAACTCGTTCGTCGCGTGTCGGTGAGGGTGCAGGACAGGTGTGTCGCACCCCTTATTCGGTGGAATTTAGGGGCCAAACGCATAACTATACATATTCCGAATAAATGAGGGTGGCCAGAATAACCAGTGATTTAGATAACGATTGCTATAAAATACGCGGCGTTCAAAAAAGCTTACTGCAATAAAACTTTAAATACGTCGTGTTCACAAGTAAATTTCAAAACTAAAAAGAAACTGAAAAATAATTTGGCACATTACATAGAAATATAATTGTTTGCATATAGTAAAAACCATAATCAGAATAAAGAAACCAGTCTTATAAAACAGCATACTGATAACCAATAAGTAACACTGTAAGAAATTACTATAAGTAATGACCTAAGCTTCGACGGTCTTTATGGACGCAGTTTTAATATACAACTAACTAAATCATAGCGTTTGCATTTGTAAGGAGTCGTATATTTGTTCTTTAGATGTATCGGTGACCGGTAAAGTAACGTCTGTAGATAGTAAAAGTTACATCGTATGCAAATAAACGTGTTGTCGATGAATGCGACTAACCGTCGTTACCTGACGGTTGCCGCGCTCTGTGCCACGCTCGTTGGATCTAATACAAATTACACGAAATATTGAGTCGTTGGCACTTTGTTAACTTGTTACTGTGGTTACAAGTACTCGACTAGCTTGTAAGGTACAAGTACCTCACTATGTTGTAATATGTTTAATGAAACGACCTACCTACTTACCTAAAATATTGATGACAAATAGTATAATTATAATGTTTTATCTTGAGAACAGTTTACCAGCGCATTCATCTTCGTGGAATTAGATTTTACTATTTTCGCGTAAAATTACCTTTTTTTGTAGAAAAAATAGCCGATATCCTAGGCCCGTTAAGAAATTCCATCGTTGTTTGATTAACGTAAAAAAAAAAAACAACTCGCAAATATATATTATTTATGCTCGTGACCACTAGAAGATTGTCAATACTTTCAGATAACGCGTTGACAATTAAGGAGACGACTAGGAACAAATTTGATTTTTTTCACAGTTTTCTTATAAATTCCGCAAGTTTTGACACGTTGATTCTTATCCTCAAGTGATTTAACCGCAATAGATCAATAGATCGCCCATGCTGCCTGTTTTGACCACAAGGTTATATCACAAATTCATATCAACAGGTCTTTTCATAGTGATTTGATTATATCAGCGACGAGAGTATCGATATTGAAAGTACGAGTATACGATTCTTCGGACTGATCTCAGATATGATTCTGTTTCAACGCCATTGTACGCGGTGCTTTGAGACGATGATCGGGCCGTTGTGTTCATTGAAACTCTCACAAAATTGATGGATTCCCCATTGAGCTTCAGAGTTTGTCAGTAAATCTTTAATGGTTTCGACGTTCTTTTCTTCTCGTGAAGTATGATCCTTTAAATCTACCTGTGTTTTTTGCTTTCATTCAAGCATTACTGAAGACATTGGTTCTTAATTTAATAACTTGTTAAAAATATAATTGTGGGAAATTACACCGATACTCGTACAGAGTAAGCTTGATCGGAATGTCATTCGCAGTGAAGTCGCGAAGGATATTCCCACAAAGGCAATATGGTTTCACTTAACTCGGGGATAGAGCTGCATGAATAATAGACAGTTGTATTTTTGCAGAGTAATTGACACGGCGGCTCTTCGCTCGAATATAAACTTATGATATAGTTAAAACGATTAATCTGTCTCGGTTGGTGGTAAAATCCCAACGAGAATAATGAGACGAACTCCTACGAGGGACTCTGGCTCGCGTGCCAATTATTGACGTAATTATTTTGAAAATATGGCTGCGCTTTTGTGATATTTAATACTAAAGCGGCTATATTTTTTAATCACGCGTCTCGCTCGCATTTATATAGTCGCCTCGCCGAGATTGTCAATTGACTCTTTATCCCTCTTGCCATTAATCAAGTTAAAAGTCACGATGAAATATAGATGTCAATCGAAGGTTTCCTGCACTCTAGCGCAGAATAAAAAGATCTCAGCGAGATTAAAAAGTAAAAAAGAAAATTTGCAGCAGCGTAAAACCATCTCATGGAAAATAACAATTTAGCATTATGAGTAGGCAATTAATGGTAACGCTTATGATGGACCGCAGATGAAATAAAAAGATGTTTGAGCGACGTATTAACGAGAGGGTGCGAAAATTAAAATGTATACCGGTATTAACTTGGGTATTAAGCGGCAGTAGGCCGGTCGGTAATAAGATTGTGCAGTAATCTCTGGTTTTCTGGCGAGCGGGGCCTGCCCGGTATTATCGTGCCGGCGACAACTGAGAAGTGGCCTCTGATTATGCGGCGTTCACACCCAGCGCGGCTAATAGCCGCACCAGAGAGACCCATTTATTTCAATTATCAATTAGTCCTTAACACCTAGACGCGAGATAAGCCACCATCATTCAAACTAAAGAACCGCGCTTAATTAAGAGCAGATTAAAGTGAAAAAGATGCTCGTTACAGCTAGTAATGAAGTGGAAAAATATACGCTTGTGGGATGCGACGACGGTAATTTTTCTATTTCAAGAATTTGCCACCTGTGACCAGTATGTTGGGAGTACGCGGATTTTGCGCGGCGCGCGCCTTCCCGCATTAACCTGTCCCGGGCATAATGGATTGAGAATTTCATGCACCAAAGGTCGATTTAAATTAATTTAAACATTAAAAAGATAAGTGGAGCGGTGGCGCGGGAACAGCAGTAAATAGTGTTAATCCGAGCTGCGCCGGCGCCGGGTGCGGCTTCTATTATATCTTGCGAACTAGTCTCCGTAGACGTGGACTATTCACTCACTTTTTAACAGACTTCAAAAAAAGGAGGTCCTGTGTTTGACCAGTATGTATGTATGTACTCGTATGTTTGTATGTATGTTTTTATTAAACTAGAATCATAAATCGAGTAAACAATGGATAAACCTGCAAATAATATGTAATTTAATGCAGCAATACCACTAGGCACCACTTTAGTATTTTCTTTAGTTTTGATTATGCAATAGATTTACTAGATTTTGACCTTAATTTGGCTTGAATATATAAGATCGCAGCAACATATCTCAAGAAAAATAAAATCGGTCTGTAATTAATTAAAGAAAATTATACGAAGAAATAATTAACGCGTAAGTATCTTTTGAACGTGGATGGAAGGCTTCGGTCAAAAGAAATGACAGTAAGCATATCTGCAATAGCGCGGTGGGAACCCGTCTCACATCGTGACTTAACTGAATCAAATGCGACTCGGAACGAAGATAAATATGCAGAACCACAAGCATGAAATCAATTTAGAACTCTGAACCAGATATTGGAGTAAAGGATTAAGAACCGAGAGAGAAAGCAGTGCCAAACCCTTTCCGATTGATTGACGGGAGGATATTTAAGATGTTTACAGACAAAACAAGAAATAAACCGAATATCGAACGGAAGCTATAGTGATATTGACCCTTTGAGACCCTTGCCCGAACACAATGAAGGACCAACAAAAATAGTAAGAACGCGCCGACACATCTGCCGGCCACTATCGAATAAATCTACTAAAATAATATTTTTATTTTGATTACGCATGCACGGGGTAGGCAGATGTTAGACACTTTACATACTGGCTTCTTCTTCAACAAGCTATTTAGGTGCAGTTGATTTTAGTTTAGGGGATAAAGAAGACCGGACTAAAGCGAGACGTTATGTGATATTTAGGTAATGGCAGTAGCATATAAAATTAGTTTTATCTTCAACTCTCGTCTCTTCAAATCTCACTCAGAGCCCGTTGAATAAGTAGAATCCGAAAATAAGTCGTAATTTCGTAATAAGAAACATTACCGAACAGATAAGTTAATCGGCGGTGCACAAAAACAAAAGAAATTAACAATTTCAACGGTTTCTTTTTACATTATACTCTAAGGCAGTTTTATGATTGCTTCGGCCGTGTGTCCCGTACCTAAGGGCGGTTACAAGTCGCCAGTCACTGACCAAGCCGATATGGCTTTGATGGGGAGCATTATCATCTACCTATTGACCCAGTACAAGGTGTTAAAGACTTGAAACTGGGGTGTCGATTACATCGTTCAAGTCACATTAACTAGCTATTGTGAGACGGAGATCGTTAATATTGGCTATTTATATTCTTTACCGAACGCATTAGGTTGTAAGTTGTCTGGTTGTAGTTGTTTTAGTTATGGTTAATACAAATGTTTCAAAAACTAAGCTCAGGGTTTCGTAATTTGACTCGTTATCAGTTATTGGAGCCAAAAACGAAAATAACCTATATTTGGGATTGGATTACATAGCGAAAAATACATGCTGATGCAATTAAATTAGTCAGAATAAAAAAAAACCGACGGACTTATACCGCGGAAAAAAGGTAAACAAAGTTACGTCACTGTCAAAATAACATTTTAGGGTTCTCAAAGTATGGGCTAGCAAGAAATATAATATAAAGTTGTTATTTCGCTCAAACCGTGATATTCAAAATAAAATTTGAGAAATAATTAAAATCAAATCGCACAAATCTATGAAATGAAACAGCATTATGTATTTTTAATAATAATAATAATGTTTGACTTTATTATTATCAATAACTAATGAAGCGACTGACGTCACACGTTAAGCGGCCCGCAACTTAGTCCCGGGTGTATCGGGACAGTGATACCAGTGCAATAAATAAATTATGCATACGAAAACACTATTCCCTTTTTAAATGAATATAACAAAGAGTTTATGTCAAAATAAAGTTTGTCATCAACATATTAAATAATTTTATCTTGATTATAATATACAGTTTATTTATAGAAAGTCGATTTCTTACATGTGCCAAGTATAAATATCTTGAATAGTTCAATTTTTTTTCATTAACGGGAACACCTATGTTTACATTTTTTCAGTGAGAATAAAATTCAGGTATACTGATAGCTAAGTAATAAAAATATATGCTGACGACAATATGTGCGTAGCAAATGATAAGGCAAAGAAAATTATTTAATAGTAATTTCAACTGCTCTTTTTTTTACTTTCTTTAATCATGCAAACTAAGCTGAAACCCATGACTTTCGCATTTTTAGAACCGTGTTCAGATAATTCATTAGCACATCGAGGACAGACCAAAAGAAGTAAACAAATCGATTTGACACACCAGCACACAAAGGCACACCGCCCACGGACGACCACTAGCCATTCCGCAATTTGACAACTAATAAAAAGATGCTAATAAATAAAATTAGTACCGTACAGTTTTCTTGGTGACAATAGAGGCAGTAAAAGATACCGCTGGGACCAGGGCGGGTCTCACACGCACAATACTCGAGTAAAAGCGAATGTGAAATTTTAACGTACCTTCGTGTGTTATCGACCGAATGATTGTATTCTTTGATGGTTTTAACGGTTCAATTTTGTGGAAGTTATTTGATCTACTAATCTTGTTATTGGAGAAGCGTGCAGTAAGCAAGCTATAAAGTTTTTATACTGCAGATGCTGATTGTGCGTAATGCGTGCAAAGCGTGCCAAACGATTGTAAGATAATCTGCACTGTACGCTTCAAGTTTAAATGCTGTTAAATCTGGAATAGATGCGAAAATATATACAACAAATAAACTATTGTTCCAAACTTTCAAATTTTCGAAAATTTTCAAATTTCAAATTTTCAAAACGCAAAAAAATTTCAAATTAATAAACCGAAATTAAATTAACGTATATACCTAGGTATATACATAACTTGCTGAAATTGACGCCTAGCGGTAAAGCGGCCTCGTGGCTGTGATTCCCCGTCGAATTTCAAAGTGTCGTTTAATATGTCTACGTTATTTTTAGGAAATTATGTATCCTAATAACTCAGATTCGGATATAAATCTTCAACGCTTCGACACATTTTGACCGCACGTCAGAATAAAATCGTTATAATATATGTAAAAAATAATACCTCGTACGTATTGTAGTGTTGCTTCACGTCGGCTTTACAATGGATAACCGTCTAACTTATAAATTTTTGTGCGAACAAAGGCGCCATATTGACAATGTCTCGGACAAACGGACGGCCGGACGGTGATATAATAACATATCGGCCGTGAGATCGAAGTAAATCAATATCTGTGATAGCCTAAATCATATTCGGAACTCCTTGCAATAACTTACGGTCAGACGCGCTATCAATATGTAACAGCTAAAGTTACAAGAAGAATCATTTTAAAATCCCCTTTTCAAAGTCACAAAAAATCGACTCAGTTTCCCTTGGACGTCAAAATGTTTGCGTTCGAAAAGGATTTTAAAATACAACATTTTTTTGTGAGTACGCCTCAAAGGGATTACGGTATGCAAAGCGCAGGCCCGACTTAGTTGGTAAACGTTAACTGAAACGTTAACTTTTAAGTCTGTTTCGGTCTAATTCGAGACACGATGCATTCTATTATATCGGTAACAATGTTACAATTGTAGAAGTAAATAAAAGGAGAGTACAAAAATATCACATTCCTACAAAATTTAACTAAGGACCAACGAGTTTCAAAGAGCATAATAATTTTAAAACCACTTTTATTTTATCGTTGCTAGCCAAATGTAAGCTAAAAACACTAAGTTTTACATAATTATATCCCCAAATTGATTATATTTTTATTCAGGGACTCAAATGTATCTATTCTCAACGCCTTTCTTACTCATCAAAGTGAGATTCGTCTGAAAACGCGAAGGTTTACGTTCACTTCAATCTGCGTATCGGCAGCGATACAAAGGGTAGGTACTATTTGATTGCTTCATTATGCGAATCGGACTCGGTTCATTGTATATCATTTCGCATGTTATATCCGTTTGTATCCTAATTTAATCATCCTGAAGATTGGACCACCGGGGAAAGCGATGTAACGGGGGGCCTGACCGATTGTGTGATTGAAACTTTAGGACAGTTTAGATTATACAAGGGGTTTCATTGTTTAATTTAACCGGTTAACTGGGCACCTTGTTTGTTATTAAATGGCATAGAGTCGATAGCCACAGAGTCATATTTTTTACCAGAAGTCTGACAGTTGATATTAGGATAATAAATAGCTAACAAAAGCGATTACATATGTCAAATACTCGTAACGATTATCTATGAAATTATTCAATTTATTATTCACCTAATACCTTAATACTAGTCATTTATTTTTCTGCAAGAATATTTTTTATCGCAGCATTTAATTTGATTTTGCTAATTTAATGTTTAAAAGTTTATAGAAACCTTCAAACTTTATTTGGAATGTAAAAGCTCTTGTAAAACATCACCCTGTGAATGGGAACCCGAAGTCAGCAATATCGAAAGACGCGAGCGCAGCATCGCATTATTTATTTGAAACGCGCACAAACGTTCGATTCTAATGCCGTCACGAGCTCTCGCTCTTTTGATTCGGTTCAATTTGCCTGACGTCTTATTTGCAACCCGGTGGTCCGATCAAACCCTGGATATACTACAAATTTGAAACGTCATTACGAGATCGATGATGTTTTGAATGATGTTACAGAGTGGTTTATTTTGTATAAATATGTAAAAAAATTCAATAAATAGAGAAAAAAATAGAAATTTGTTGTTTGTTAAAATAAATACGCTTGCGAACTAACACGCATTCTAAAATGCGTGTACATGATACCGATGCAAAGAAAATAAAGCAGAGTGAAATTTTGATTACACCAATCGTTACGACGTTTAATAACACATCTGCTCCAGTATACTACATTGAATAATGGTTATAAAACTAGCTGTTTCTAGCTTGATGGAACCCCGAGCTGGAAACACGCCTTTGGCGATATGTTCTTAAGCGATAGCACTACGCGCGGCCGCTTGATTGATAAAGCCTATCATGCCATTAATGCGACTCAAACCTGAATATAACAACTCCGGTATTTTTAAGTGCCTCGCGCGAGCAATCGGTAGCTAATTCCATACTAACTTTCCACGTCCCATCTTTCTATGTTCATACACTTGTGGTCACTTAAGGGGTACAGCGGTCACGGTTTGGCGTACATATTAAAAATGGCTGCGGTTTGTGACCAAATACAAAATCCAACCGCGTAGGCCCGTCGCTTTCAAGTCTGCAAATTACGAATTGCTACTTTTATGCATATCTTTTACTTCGCTCTAGTTTTGAAAGGAAACGGCCACTCGAAATTCAAAAAACTTGGTACAATGAAAACATTAGCAACATGCCGTGACGTGTAACAGTATCCGCTAACAGGCGTAACAATGGGGGTATCGGTTCTTCGAAGTCACAGTCGCAAAGCCGCCGAAGCGTCTGCCTTCCACGTCTCAAGTTAAATTTAGCGTTCATGATCCCATCAATATGCATTATGCGATATACCTACGCACTTACGTTACTGCAGCCGTTGAAAGTAAAAGCAAACAAATGTGCTTCTTCAATTTATAGATACGAACGTTTACTTATCAGTAACGAGCCTTACAAAAGAACGAACTTTTATTTTATTTAACACACGTTACCACCTCGCCTTACAAAAACCTTAAGTTTATAAATGTGCAATCAATATATTTAATTGGGAATTTATTACATATAATTTATAACAGGAAATTTTGCGGTGGTATTTTTAAACGTATTCTGAAAAGAGGTACCGTTGAGTGTATGAAAAAGATATCATTCACACTGGCTGGTTTGTGTTTAAAAATGTTGTAAATGGTGGGATGCCGCGTTATTTGTTATTGTCCCGCCACTTTATGGGAGTAATACCAGCGGTATTTACATTTTATGATGGAGCGGTATGTAACGAGAGAGCCTGCGGGATGCCATCACTCGTCGACCAGGAACAAATTCTTATTGCGGTAAAAAAGGGAAGAACAGTAGACTCAGAGCGAGGATTATGGTTGAATGATATCACATTACCTAAGAATCTCACAGAAGTGATGCTATGCTCTCATTTCTTGAAAAAAAAAGAATTTAGTAGTATTTCAATTGTTTATTGACAATAAAATCCAAAAAAATCTGTTTAACTTACACGACGTTTTAATTATTTGAGATGCCTATAGTTATTGAATTAAGTTCGTATATACACTTCGAAAAAAGCTATCGAAAGTCATAATCAACATGAAATTCCTACAATGCGTAATATTATGTGGTGACGTGTATAATAATCCTACAATACTTGTTCCTGAGGTTCCTGGTATAAGTACACTTGCAAAACTTACATGAATTACAAGCGACACAAAATAGAGAGCTATACTAATCACCCTATGTAACGCCTAGTTGGTTCGAATAAAATCCTAGAAAATCAAATCCCTCTCTATACTTTCCAATTCTACATATCTGCAATTCATTTCAGAACGCAATCATATTACGTCATAAAAATGACAAATAGGCATGTAAGCTCGCATGTGGCTTACACGACCGCATCTCTGTAACGGCAAAAACTCGCAACGCAGCAGCGTTACCGCTTCAATCAGATAGTACTCTCACGCACTGTTCCATTCATCTGAGGTATTTATCGGAGCGGATGCTGTCCGCTCCTGAATTAAATCGCAGTCCCTAGACCGGAGTGACGGCCGAGCGCCATTCACACATCCATTCAATACATTAAACATTGTTACACCATGTGTATACCACCAGGATATGCTGTATGAAACACGCTTACTGTGATATTTTTTGGTAGGATAATTATCATAAGCTCACGTTATCATCCCACATTATCCTTGCAAAACTTTTGGTAGTTATTCAGCAATATTCAGGATTACGATTTTTAGGGTTCCGTACCCGAAGGACGCCCAACGGGACCCTATTAATATGCCTACGCTGTCCGTCCGTCCGTCCGTCTGTCTGTCCTAACTATAAATAGCTGTATCTTTTGAACGGTAATAGATTGCGGGTTGTTTTTTTTTTCAGAATATGTGTTATCACGGCGGATTTACTAACAAATAAAAAAAAAAGTGAAATAAGTAAGGGGGTCCCCATACAAGAAACGTTTTTTTTCAACGTATTCTTATTTTTGTTGTATCGTAAAAGCGGTAAAACATACAAGCGTCAAATTTGGTATGATTATAGAACAAACCTTATAAAATAACAACAAATACTAAAAACCAGCCAAATGTGTACGGAACCCTCAGTGCGCGAGTCCGACTCGCACTTGCCCGCTTTTTTATCATTCGGATAGGTACTGTCTGTTACTAATGTCGTTATTTTGTTTAGACACTACTAAATTAAACTAAGTACTTATATCATGTCAGAAAATATAATTATCATACCTATCTCTCATTTCTGGTCTCGCCTTACTTCTGTTTTACTATTTGTAAACTAAGGGTTGCTTGCACCAAAAAGATAATAACTTAATATTAGTTTTACAGTTCCATAAGTCTAACACAACTACGAATACCGTATTTAAAACGAAAACTATGATAAAATTTTTGGTTTATTAGGAGTTGCGTAAACAATTCGTCGTAAACATTTTAAAGTTGGCACGTTATGGTGTTCAGATGACTCGTAAAGTTTTAATGCTATACACTCTTCGTTGAGTAATTTATTTTCATTTATATGTCTTAATTAGACAGAACCTGTACCGGCCAATGGGATGGCCGCCCGACTAATCAATGCGATCGTGTCTCCTAAGATAGTTTATCTCAGTACAAGCTTTCTAAGAGATAAAAGTCAAATTTGATATTATAAAGTAATATGTAAGTTATAAAAACGTGATTTTATTATGCCATCAATCTTGTAGGTCGGCGTGTTGTCCCAGCTTTGTGGGTTTCCACCGATCGTGTGAGTTCCGCTTTATATGTTTTTTTACTGTGGAAAAAACTAATATCGTATCGGTGGAAGCACCAATTTTTTTAAATTAAAATTGAATATTAATAATAGCTGAAGTCTATCGAAAATTAAATATTACACAATTTTGACGTGAATAAAGTGAAATTTTATACTGTGAGTAAGTAAAATTACTCATGTAGTGAAGAGTCATTATGGCAACGCATCAAAAAAAAAAACTTTTAACAGGACTTGTATTTAACTAGCAACCCGCCCCGGCTTCCCACGGGTAGCGCTAAATGAATATAGCCTATAACATTTCTAGATAGCCCTCTTTCTTTTGGTGAAAACCATATGAAAATCCATACCGTAAGTAGTATCTGAGATTAGAACAAACAAAAAGTCAGTGCGGCGGGGGACTTTAATTTAAAATGTGTAGTGATGTAGGGATGATGAAGAAAGGACTGTAATTAGATAGCAATTGGTTGTTGACAACATAAAAATAAATGGCGCAATGGCATAAAATTGTTCAACGCTGTATTCGATTTAATCTCACAATATAATATACCTATCATATCTTCAAACACATTTGTTTCTATCATTGACGTTAAGTTGGACATGGCTAAGTTTTGTCATCGAAAATATTCTTGTTAAGACTTTAACGATACGTCATTATATTGATAACACTCATGTAAACATGAAAATTACATTACGGAAAAAAATGATATTAGTTTTCTCACGTCCCCGACCCCTGATGTAATAAACATTTTGACATCACTAATGTTGTCTTTGGATATTTTATCTTCATCGTCTTAGATTCGCCTGTTTTATACGCCTGTCTTATCTCAAAATGCTTTGGTATACAGTTTTAACTTTTAATAATATAATAGGATTAAATTGAAAGTAGAGCGGGATTTTGTCGTAAGTTACGTCACTTTTAAATTAAGCATTGTAAAGATCGAGGCGCCAACCCAATGAAACCTGTAGGACAGATCACTCTATCTTATCTATGATTCTGTCTTGTATCCCCATATCTTTGGTTATGGTGTTCTACATTATTATTATAGCCATCGGCTACAACAGTACAAATTTTATGGATATCATTTTCATTAAGATTGCTTTAATTTGTGGAACAATATAATTTTATTTGTTATAGGGTAGTTACTTTATATTTAGTTTTTTTATATCAATGTCCCATTTTCTAGCAATTTCAAGATATTAAACGGAGTTCCGGCCGTTTAAACTATCGTCAAATGTTTCATAGAATGTTTATTTTGTTGTTTATTTGTGTGAGATTGTTGCCTGGTATTTATTTATTTATTATCGCCGAAAAATGTCATGTTAGACATGTTACTAAAATTATTTAATTAAATCAAAATTTAGTTAGTTAAATTAAGGTCAAATTAGACTAGTAACGCAAACCCATATATGATAAAAAAAAATAAAAAAAAATTTGGGCCTGCGGTAGTGTTGTATGTCAGATATTTAGATGATTAGATAGGATTTGTCAAACTAATTTAACGAGAAAGATTTGTATACTACTCTGTCAAGAAAGTACCGGGAAAAGATCAATAATACACAAACTGTTTGTTAATCATCCAAATTTATTTTATCACCTTCAAAGTATGCTCCTTCAGAAACGATACACTTACGCCAACGAATAATCCAATCATCAAAACATTTTTTAAACGCTGTTTCCGGAATTGAATTCAGTTCTCGGCGCGAATTCTCCTTTATGTCTTCTACCGATTGAAAACGGGTGCCACGAAGTGGTAATTTGAGTTTAGGAAAAAGAAAGAAGTCGGCAGGAGCCATATCTGGTGAATATGGTGGTTGCTCGATGGTATTTGTTGAGTGTTTGGTCAAAAATTCTTTCACAATGATGGCCTTGTGCGAAGGCGCATTATCGTGGTGCAAAATCCAAGAATTTTCATTCCACAAATCTGGCCTTTTTCGTCAAATTTGCTCTCTTAAATGCCGCATAACGCTCAAATAATATTCTTTATTTACCGTTTGACCTTCCGGCAAGAATTCCGAGTGCACAACACCGCGATAGTCAAAGAAAACAGTCAACATGACTTTGACTTTTGATCGACTTTGGCGTGGTTTCTTCGGTTTCGGTTCAGTTGGAAGGCGCCACTCCGAAGCTTGTTGACTAGTTTGCATGTCAAACTCGTAAACCCACGTCTCGTCACCAGTAACAATGCGTTTCATGAATGTTGGGTCGGAATTGACTCGTTCTAGCATGTCCTCAGCGACTCTCATGCGATTGAGTTTTTGGAGAAAATTCAGGTCTTTTGGGACTAGCCGAGCGGTAACATGTTTCATACCCAAATGATTAGTTAAAATAGTACGGATCGACTCGTGAGATACAGAAAGTTCGGCGGCTATCTCTCTCAAAGTTGAATGAGGATTTTCAGTCACTATTTCCTTCACTTTTGCGATGTTAACTTCAGTTGCAGACGTTGATGGCCTACCAGAGCGAGGCAAATCTTCCATCACATCTCGACCGCTTTTGAACGCTTTGTACCACTCATAAACACGTGTTTTTGATAAAGTCGAATCACCGTAAGCCTTCTGTAACATTTTCAGTAACTCCGAACACGAAATTCCATTGGCGATGCAAAATTTAAGACAAACTCTTTGTTCAATGTTTTTGTCCATTATGAAATTCGCAATACACACTAGATATGATATAACTAAAAACAGCACTGTATTTAATATAAATAACAGATGCAACTCAAACTCCGCGCCAAAATAGAAAACAGTTGTGCCAATCTAACAACAACAAAAAAAACAAAAATTTGAATTTGGAACCATAAACAAATCATCCATTCCCGATACTTTGTTGACTGAATGTATATATGTATATATACATCTACTATGGTGTCGGCAAATCATCGACACGGTCTTTGGAATTAGTGGCACACAAATGATTTTTTTTTTCACACACTCACTTCACGGCGCTTTTGTAAATACGTACTTGCCAGTTGCGATTTTCATTTTTTTTTTTATTTACATGTTTTAACGCAAAATCGAAGTGATTTAGTTATTTGATAGCAATGTATGTATCAGAATGTGACGTTTAACATTAACATTTATAACATTTCCGAATACCTGGTAATAAAACACCGACAGCAAACACTACGAAAGTGAAATGTCGCCGTTTGTTCAGTAATATTTGTTTTCCTCCGGGCAACATTAACTTGCCATCATGTAATCCTACACTCGTTTTCCGGGGCTCATGTTGTGTCAAAGGGTCGAAGTCAGGTCTGAGTTGACATCCGTTAAAACTGACTACTGGAATTCCCTGAGAGGGTTCAAACGATTTAAACACTTTTAATTATGAAGGATTCAAATTGTACTTATCATATCGTACTTAGTACATACACACGCATAGATCACACCCGGGTGATGCCATGATACCAGAGAAATATGGTGTATCCTCATTTCATCAGAATATTGATTATTGGATGGCTGCCTATGATTGTTGATTTTGAAGCGTCTTTTCATCTCAATAGTCCACTTAGTTCCCTTTGGAGCGCTGGTAAAATTACGACCAGGCCTACTCACAGAATAAAATTCGTTTATTTTTATATACCTACATTATTTACTCAGTTATCTGAAATACTCGACCTACCTGCTAGTGCTAGGTACCGGCTGCATTCCTCGCCGATGCCACGCGACTAAGGGCCTTCCACAAAAACTCAAATGTCATTGCGCAAGCTCATAATAAGGCCCATTCACAAGACACCCTAGTCGATGTTTTTTCAATGTCAAGTCGGGACAGGCATGCAATTTTATACAAAAAACGGCAAAATCAATAATGGCTGCGTGCACGTGTTGGCGATGGATTATAGATTATGTTTTCGAAGATTTTCCCAGCGTTCAGCGCTCGGGTCAGGTACGCGGACAGAGAAAACGTTAGATTAGAATTGACATTATAATGAATTTTACTAAACATTTTTTTATTTTTGAATCGTATTCTGAACTGTAAAAATCTAACAAGTTTCAAAAAGTACAAGGCAAGAAATATGGCTTCTTTAGAATTTTCCATTTCGCTAAATGGAACCTATCAGGTTTTAACAAAACAAAATATTGCTGAGCTTTGTTAGCATAACAACAATCTGACAGAAAATTAAATTAATTTTCATTTAAATTGTGTACATAATTGTTATGTCATTCATATTTTCCTTATCCGCATTAAGCCTTTTAATATTGTTTTTCTTGACTCGTTTCTTATGATTGTGACTTTCAGCTATTATATTTTCATAAAGTTTAAAATATAGCGACTCTACTCACGTGCTTGTTTGATTCGCAAGGATCAACAAAAGCATTTGCTATGTAATTATAACGGCCGAAATCGTAACTGTCGTCTTCCAAACTTGCGTGTATCTCGATACAAAAGCAGGTAACATTATAGAAAACCGGGGTCTTTTATCGCGCGGATAAAAAACTACTTGAAGATCAAAAGTGCAGATATCCACCAAATCCCTAATAAATAGGTCAGCAGAGTAATGCTTATAATGACTGTCATTATAATTTCAGCGAAAGGTACTTAAGCAAGATTTATTGCTATTTAATCATTAAATATTATCATTTGAACGTGTGACGCAGAGAATTCGAATTGTCAGTAATTGCTATGTTTATATCCTATTTTAGAGCTAAGAGCTGCTAATCTGGTATCTTAAAAAGGAATGCGCTTTTTGCTACGTTTCTATAGGGATGCTTTTAGCGATAATTTTGGAATTATCATTGAAACTCGGACGTTTTTACAAGGCTGGAACGTGACCAAAATGGTCGGTGCGCATTACTCATTATTTCCAAGTCATATAATGTTAACCGGATGGTAAGTAAAGTGAAGTAATTTCGCGAAAAGATTTCAAAATTCATTACGTCTCATAATAATGAGGAGGAAATATTGTTTTTCTCGAAGGCGGCAATACAATGCCGGCAGCACGTGGAAGCCTATACTTAGCCCAAAATATGAGCTTTTAACAAGCTTCATCTTCTCAATTGAAATTAAACTCTGCTACCTTAACATAGGAGTTATGAAATGAATAATTTTAATACTCTTCTAAGGCTGGAGTACTTCAATTATCTTTAGTAAGCTTTCCAGGAATTAATGATGTCAAAATTTCTTTATCTTCTCAGCAAAAGTGATTTATATTGCTGTCTTAATAATATTAAATTTAAATAAGCAATTGAATTTTTTAATTGCTAGCTTTTAGCTTCGCAATTTAACAATGATCATGTCGCTCTTCAGTTTAAGAGCATTTCTTCAAATTACAAACGATAACTCGCCGCATTGGCGTAAGTATTGGCAGCATGTTAAGGAGTGCCGCTGGTGTAATATATTGGGCACAATTACCGACAATGCTCACAATTAAAAGGGTTCGTTTACAGTTACAGTAATTACGGGAAATATCATAAACATCTTAAAGCGAGCCCGAGGATACTGTTTTACATTCCAACTGGAGTGTTTGTAAATGTCACTGATTGACGTTTTCCCGTCACATTTTTTTGTTCACCTACTTTAGACATTTCGTAGCTATGATGAATGATTTTTGTCCTTATGATTACAGTTTTGTTTTACTTGTTTCGTTTATCAAAGTGAACATTTTGATATTGCAAATTAACTTTTTTACACACTTTAAGGTTAACCGTTTTTAAGTGTGTGTATAGAGTATGAAAATCTCATTACTTTATTTTATTATGAATATATTAAAATATATTCATTTTCATTCTACAGATCGATTTTGTAGTTTAGATTTTTTACCTTTTGCTATACTAATTTAACAATAAAATTATAAGTTACCACTTACCATAGCAATTATTTAAAATCATTAAAAGAGATACCTACATACCTATGTAAATATTTATAAAATCTCTAAATATAGCGACTATTATAAGTAAACTGAGCTTAAAAAACAAACTATCAAATACCCAACGAAATCACTCACAAGAAATCGGTAGATGTCGAGAAAGGCGCGCGGGAGCAGCGGAATAACAATAATCATGAATGAATTGTAATGGCGGCGGCGGCTTAATTGAAGCTGCGCGCGAGTCGACGGACCTGTCTCTCGGTGATGACGATTGAGGCATCGATACCGATTTTCAGAAATAAATTGTATACATTTTAATGCTTAAGAGTTCAAGAAACTGAAGTTTTTGTGCGAATATTGAATAATATTTGTTAATATTAATGTTTTTAATGACTTCGTTAAGTTAACTTTCACCACACATTCGCAGTAACTCTACCAATTTTGCATTTTGTTATGATCCTCTTCGTTTATTGTGTGTAACATACACACAATAAATGCTTCGGTCTGATGTTGCAATACGTAGATTTATTGACACAAGATGGCATGACGAGAAGTCACTCCCACTTATGGGCATTAGATTACATTACTTAGTACAAGAAACGTTAAACGCCGTTTATGTAAACTGTTCTAAATATACAGTTTCAACATTTTTTTAATCGTTTTAAAATAAGAAAATCTTAACTGGTCGTGGCTGAACACAATAAAGTTATTGCATGTGATAAGAAAGTGTGCTTTGTTAATATTATATGCTATAACAGCTGAATGTACTCAATGGATTGCAACTACCTAACATAGTTCAACTACATTGACACTGGATGTTTCATCCTTGACACCTAATCGGAAGTTGTTTAATTGAAGCAATTGCTTGCATCAGTCTTATTAAAGAGCGACTCTCGCATCTACTTCCTTATAGTCATGAGTTACATGAAGACAATTGGGAATAATTGTCATTTCTCTGATTTGATTTATTAAATGGCATTTGTAATCTAATTCATTAAAATAATCTGAAAACCAATCTTGGTAAACATACGTATCTTAAATTATTTACTAAATTATTATTACTTTTTTCATACTTCATAAGTATTTTTGGATAAAACCATGTAACAAATACTTTTCTCAACACTGCTCGGAAATATGAACATTTTTAGCCTGGTTTAGGGTCAGAAACCATCACTTATAAGAACAGACATTGGACAGGCCAACAATGCTTACGGCGATTCAATATTTTTTCTATTATAGATAAAATAATGAAATCGACCAATCAGACCACACCGTTTTGTATCGTAAATATCAATTGTATTTTTGCAAAATTTACATAGACTAAAAATTAAGTGACTACTTTTTTTAAATGTCATTCGCACTTGGGTCCTACTCTCGAATCACTCGAGAAGAAATTACATGGGAGATACGATGAAACAAATAAAATTTTATACGCAGTTGACATTTTAATCGCGAATGTAACTTTGTTCATCTAGAGTTCCATGATAATAGGGGACCAGATATAAAAACAAAAAAACAAAACTCATCTATGGCAAAATTGGCGGGGATACCGCTTAGATACTTGTTATGTCGCAGCCCGTTAACCCTAAAAATAAAAAAAAATAGTGTTGGTGATATTACAGACACGCATGGAACTAATCTGTGATATAAATGAACATCTTGCAGATAATATACAGCAAATTTATCATATACTCGTAACAGCATTTTCTTAGCGCCTATGCGCCTAAGCTGTATAATCGAGATAACAAGTTAACGACATAAACGTTTACTTGACCACTTTTTAGCATAGTAATAGTCATATCATTTATTACACTATGTGTTTACAAATGGTCTTAAAAATATTACATGTCCAACATAAACCTTGTTAGGGCACTGCACTTAATTCATATTATGTTAGATACCTACTTAATAGCTAAATTACATTATTTAACTAATCCTTATATTCAAAGTAGTCCTTCAAAGTGTAAAAACTGTTTACCGTCAAAAACTCATTCAACTTGTTGTAAAATACGAGTATATTATTGTCTTTTTATATGGATTTTAGTGACGGTGGTATATTATTATTAGAGATCGGCTGACGGGAGCAATTTATGTCACTTTTTACGTCAAACGTAATGACTAGTATGGATATATTAGGTATGGTTTAAATTAAAGTATAAGTAAACAAGATAAAATTAAAACTAAAATTCGACTACGAAAACAACCAACGACATCACGGTGCCTCTTATGCTATTTTTATTACTTGTATCACAAAATAATGGTACATTTCTTATATAACAACATTTCTTTTCGAGATTTATGTATTAAAACCTCACATTTGATAATAAACTAGGTATTTTTTTACATTTTGCCTTAAAGGTTAAAAATGCGTACATTTATAATTCAAAAATCGTACTCAAAATTTGATTAGAATCATATCTATAATATGCTTTAGTCAGAAAGTTGCTACCCGTCGCCGACCAATAATAATAAGACTCGATAAAAATAATCATACATTTTTAATAGGTATATAAATTGTGCACGAAATTAAATAGTCATATCCATGTAATACTTTCGTCATCAAAGTGACATAAAATGCTACCGGTGGCCGATCACTAATTATTATATATTTGGTGGTAGGTCCCTGACCACCATTTTCAAGTTAGTGAATGAACTTACAAACCTGTTCCTTTTTCTTAAATTGTGAGTTCAGGGGTGATTATCTCTTGTGTTGAAATAAATTAGGATTATTTCTTAGCAAATCTTAAAAATGTATATTGATGTTAGTGTGAAAATTTTCAATCGGATTAAATGTGGTTTACAACTTTCAGAATAATTTATATTAACTAATATTCTTATACACTTTTTTTGCAATGTGAACAGGTTTTGTTACCGCTGTGCTGTTACCCCATAAAATAATTCCATAGCTAAGGCGGGAATGGGCATACGCATAATAGGCAGAAATAGATGTCTTTAAATCTGTACATCTTTTTAACTGGCTCAGTGCATATACAAACTGAGACAATTTTACCGACAATTTATCGACGTTGGCTTTCCAACTTAAACTTGAGTCAATTTCTACTCCTAATAGTGTACACAAGTTCACAGTTGGTATTTTATTGCTATCGTAAGAATAATCAATGTCTAAAGGTATTTTCTGTCGTGGTTTTACTTGAATTAGTTTAGTTTTTGAAACATTCAACATCAAATTGTGATCCTTAAGCCAGTCTAATATGTGATCAAAAGTAGTGTTTAATGTTTGTTTTAAATCAATTTGCAAAACAACCAATGGTGATATCTTCTGCGTAAAGTATACTCGTTTGTCGTATGTTTTTAGGTAAATCATTGATTTATATCAAAAATAGGATACAATCCAATACACTACCCTGTGGAATTGAGTTTTTCATATCCGTGCTTGGGATCTAGCGGTAGTCAAATTGCTTGTAATACTCGTAGCGTCGTGATACTCAATATCTACGAACTGTACACGATTTTCTAGATAGGACACAAACAATTTGTGCGCTATACCTTGCACACCGATTCCGTATAACTTATCCAATAAAATAAACGCTCTATAGTAGGTACGGCTTGCTCATATCTATCAGTATAGCTGTTGCGTACATCCTACTGTTAATTGTATTTAGTATTTCGTATGTAAATTTTTGTAGTGCAGATACAGTTGATCTCTGTTTCTGGAAACCGTTCTGACTATCATCATAGATCTCATAATTTTCGCAAAAGGAATTTAATCTATTAGCCATGGTCATTTCAAATTTTTTTGAAAATGTGTTTGAAAGTGGACGGAAATATTCAGCAATATTAGCTAATTTAATTTTAGGCACGGGCTTAATTATAGTTATATTTAGGAGATCGCGAAATGTCCTTTCAGATAAAGATTGATTCACTAGTAATTTATTTTGTAATATTAATTATTTAGAGATATTAGTGATCAAAAAATCATTGATATAACACAAAAAAGATTTAAATGACACTTATATACTCGTATCACGGATCTGTAACAAAATCATCAAACAGCTGTAAAACTGGGGCCACTTCCCAATGTTAAAAAAGCTGTATAATAGTTATGTTTGCTAGCTGGGTATGATGACATCAGTCGTTTTTTATACTCTATAGCTGTTGTCCTAAGTTGAATCAATTTAGTTATCAAAACTGACACCGACCGACGCCATCGCAGTAGTTGAGAAAAGCCTGCCTCGGCAGAAAGTGCAATTTTTGGAGTCGTTTCGGCTCTGTATTCTTATTCTTATTCTCTGTATTCTAAGAATTGCTTATTTTCTCTCATCAGCAACAATGTACTATACTTCGTCGAAAAAACACACCCAAAAATAAATGGAAAGTATGATGACCTTAAACTTTTTTTAGGATCAGGATAATACATGTTATCAAAGCGAAACAGGGATATATTTTCTCACGCAGCTTTCAGAGATTTCTGTGATAGTAAAATATTTAATGATACCAAAATAATTAAATTTTGCATCCCTATTTCCATTAAATATTTAATTTTGCATAACTTTCTTCCACCGTCTTAAAAACTGGGCAATTGCATCACCGAATGCCGAGTCATCGGCCAGCCACTTACCGGGCGGATGTTGTTAACCGAGCCTTGATTAGTCCAGACGATGTCAAACGGCAGCCCGGGCAAGTTCAAACAATTAACTGTATAGAAGTGTCCGACTCTAATGAATACAGACTTGCTCCGTTCCATCACAAACACCGTGACGCTGATACAAATTGAGATTAATCTTCTACTGTACTGTTATCACTTCAACTACAGTTCATAATGAAGCAACAACATCTTAGTCCACAAAGTAATCTTCGTCGTAAAGCATTGTATTAAGCTTCAGATTTCATAAGCCATCGTCACCCTTATTACTTATTGTAATTCATCTAAGATAGAAATAGATTAACCCTTGAATGATTTAATTCTATTTTAAGCTATTTGCTCAATGTCCACATAGCATTCATTGACAACTATGTCAACTTCCTCACCAATCGTTGAAATCATCTACGTTATTGTCATCACTGTTTCATTTAAGAATAACTCGGAAATATAACGTTTTTAAGAGATTTAACTCTCGCTGTTCCTTTATTTATATAATACAAAGTAAAGGACATTCACTCCCAGTTCTTTGAAAATGTTTGCTGGAGATTTGTTAATCGCGCCAGAGGCAATTTAGATTTTGTTACATTGTTGACTTAAATCATTACTGTGACAGACTTGTGTTTCCTTTATTTCTGTATGTTTTGTAACAATACAGACATGCAATATAAACTATCAATAGCGAAACTGAATTCACATTTTAAGATCTTTACATATCGGTAAATAATACCATCTATTTTTATCTAGGCACACTAATCAAATAAATGATTTTCCTATTATCTATGTCCGTGTGGTAATAATACCTATTACGTTACGGTTTAATGGTGGTCTTCCAAAGTGTTTACACAAGTCACCTGTATACGTGTTCAAGTCTTTACGTGGGTGCACAATAACCTGCAAGAGTGGATCAAAAGTTCCTTACAGACTCTCGGAAGCCACATGATAAGTGAGTTATCGATGGGCCGCTCAATAGTAACTGCCTAACATATTGCAGTAGATTAAAATGTTGGTGAATCGGACCCCTTACTAAGTTGATTGCGTTTCAATCGACACTTACACCCACGCTCGGTCAATATTGACGTTAGATACACAAGCATACGCACCGCGACGACTAAGGAAGTGTTACTTAGAAATTTGTACAGATAACAATTCTTTACATTCGGTTATTCCCTATATCGATAAAATATTACACTCAGATAACGTCAATGCCATTCATGGTACTATTAAAATCAGTTTATGTTTCAATCTTTGGAATAGTATGCATAGCGTTATGTTATGACCTCGTCTTCACATCACTTGGACAAATATGTACATAAAATGTTTTTCTTATATTACAAAAGTTAAAGGCAATCTTTGGTTGATGATTATTCTTTATATCTCAATATTAATCTGTTTTCTATGTCACCAAAACAAAAAATAGCATCATGTGAAGTTGTCCGAGATTCCAAAACGAAAAGTTTAGTGTGGTTACCAACAAAGCCAGTTTTAGTTAGGCGAGCGGTAGCATACATACCCAGGTAGTTTTTCTGTCGCGAATCTATTTTCACCGCGTCCTTTGTTTTGCGGTCACGACAGTAAATCAAAAAGCTACCTACAACGTATTAAACATTCATTTAATTTTAAAATCGCTGATTCTTCACGACGGACAGTGCAATTGAAAGGATTCTTAAAATAAATGCCACGACTTTCCGCGGGCACTAGATATTTGTAATTTAAACCTTCAATTGTGACACTCATTTGAAATTGTAAGTTTTATATCAGCTATTCATCACGCGTCGGCATTTCGATGGGAGATGCCGTGGCCTTGAAAATTAATAAAGACGTTTGACAGAAAAGGCTGCATTATTCTATGAACTATAAATGGGTAGACTGAATTGGTTTATTTATTTATTAAAATTCACTTAATTAACACTAACAGTCGTGAGTTGCCATTAATTGCAAGTTTTATAAAATCTTATACCTATTCTATCTAACGCTTGTGTTGAAAATGGGCAAAGATGCTTTGTCACCCCATATTACAATAGCCGGTAGATTAAGTCTGATGTGCATTTTAAATTGGATCAAAAGTGGCGCTTCACGTCACTTTTTACTTAATATAGTTTTTTTTTTATGAACATGTACATTCGACATCAAATCGAACTTTAAGGAGCTTCCTCACTGAGAGCATTCCTACCCGAGCATTTGTAAACGAGCAATAATTTTAATAATTTGTCAGCTTTGTACGCTCGGCTCAACGTCTACACCACTAGAATATTCGACGCCGAATGCTCATTAAACACAAATGCTCTCAGTGGGGACGCTCCTTTACGCTATTGGGTTTCAAACAACAACAAATCTCTGAGCAAGATACACCTCAATAGCGATCTCGATATTGATTTTTTAAAGCGCTTTTTTTCGTTTATAATATACTTGTATATATAATTGAATTAATATTTTCATTATAACCGCGAGTAACCACAACGATTAATACATAGCCGTTAAACTAGATTTTTATTTACTTTAATGGAGAGCGCCGGTATAAACTCCGTAACATATGCATCATTCATTATAATAGTGATAATTCAATTTAAACGACCAGCGTCTAAGTAGCGAACAGCGGAACGAGTCTACCTATATATGTGGCGTTCTCAATATAAAGGGACCTTATGGAGGAAGGCAGTTACGCTCTTCTTATTCTTGTAACTATACGAATACTATGGTAACATTTCTATAAACGGCGTAACCGCCTACCTCCATAAGGTCCCTTTATATTGAGAACGTCACATATATATCCATTAAAAGCGCTTCTCAAAGGCTTGCGCCGCGCAGAATCTCTTCACACATCTGGGAGCCTTTGTAATGTTTATTTATACGTGTTAAACACAATGCGCGCACACTCGACGTGCAAATTGTTATCTAGTGGGACCTTCAGCTGACAAAGCCCGCGCCCCGAAATTTCCGTGTAATTCTTTCCTTTATCTTTCCTCAGCATTGTGGTGTGAAGTTGGCCATTTATTCCCTATTATTGTTTCGCATTTCGGGGAGTACCTACAATTTACGAAGGCGTTATGTTTGCTTTGATACCGCTTTAAATTTATTATGCCAAGTTTACTCCCGATTCTAAACCTTGTAACCTTAAGACAAGACAGGAAATCGTATGTCATTAGTTAATGTCAAGTCCGTAAATTGTGAATGAATTGGTTTTGTCGCGTGACAAGTGGATCACTTATTACAAAAGAATACTTGTACCATTCGCAGCAAGTCATATTTTTTTCGTCCTATTACCATTAGTTCGTGCCAAGAAAGCGCTATAACTAACAGCTGTTCTTTTTTTATTATCGGTGAAATCCTGACAACGAGGAATGCATGTAAGTTAAGCAATTTAGAATTAATTAAAATTTCCAAAATAAAAAATTAGCCTGTAACGATTATCCACAATTAAGTATTTTCGTTAAAACAATTACTTTGGGCTGACTGAGGCGAAAAGTTTTGGAGTCTTAACTAATTGCTCTGATGCTGATTACCCCAGTTTAATTAATTAGTGTAACATTCAACGTAATAAACTTTAGGAAGCAAAGTTTTTACGAAACTTCAAAAACCGTTAAACTTTAATCAGATTTGTGAACAGTCACGCGTCAAAAATTAAACAATTGTTCAGAAGTAGACGACATAGGTAAATGCATTGGGTATCAGATTACTGTTCGTTCATCTTGAATAATTCGCGCTATGAGTTCCAGGGTTTACAAATTTACCTTATCATTTAACTTGCCGCCAAATATTACGCCGAGGCATTAAGAAATAAAAAAACAACAATTCAGAGATGGGATCAGCGATGAAACACTCGCCCAAAATAAAAGCCTGTTTCCTAATGTTGTGCAAAAGAAATCAGTGTCCTGAACTAATTCCGCTATAGCTAACAATAGTTGACCGACATTACGAGTACGTGAACAATGCACTTGTAGTGCGTTACAAATTCCTTCCGGTCCGCGTTCTTGTTGCGGGAAAAGGAAGCACCTCAGAAATAATAGCACTAACCGGCCTGCTGTAAAATATTTATGGCAGCGTGAGCTGTTTACTAAATTGGAAGCATCTTGATACAATACGTCTTTATGGCAATCACAAAATCTTTCACGAAGAAGTATTTGTAGCAATAACACTACAAAGCGTATCCCAGACTATACAATATTCTAAACGTTATTGATTTATAAGTGAAATCATTGAACCCATTAGATAAAAAGTGATGATTATAAAAACTCCCATACCTAATAATATTAGCCGCAAAGATGCTTCCTCATTATACTAAATCCAATCATCAGATGCTCCACAATCTCGTTGTTATTAATTTATAGAAAGTCATCGTGCTCCCATTAGTCTGAGATAACCATATTGATCATGAGATATCTTCATCTGCGCCAAGACAGCTTCTTACTTTTGTATATGATTGCCCTAATGATCACGTGCTCCTTGTTAGTGATGATCGGATGCCGCTATTACGATTGATTTTGTTTCACCGCCGATCGTTACAAGATTTATGACTTTCACAACTTCTAATGATACAATTATGACCACGATTTGACACTATTCATGATCTTCCACGACTTAAATAGACAAATAGAAATATATTTCTAATAAATCAATTTCTTAAGCTCTTGGGAATGTACGGCTTCATTAAAACGGTATTGCGTGATAGTGTAGTTGAATGAAGTTGCCTCTTATATCACAGAGGCATCCTGTGTTGTGACTATCGCGCCGTTATCGATGAAATCTGTTCTTATCTCATTCAAGATCTAACGAATTAATTCTTTAACACCTCATTAGTGTCCATCGAGGGTACATTTAAACTAAATGCAAATTCAATTGAGTTGTGGCCGAGCATTCTGATCCGGGCCATTTCCCTGGTCCAATCAACATCTATAACGTCCTGTTTTACCGCGTCTCCAATAGATTTGGGGCCAAATTAAAGTCCAAATAAATTGTGAAGCCGCCTATTAGTTCGGCCGCTTTGTGTCAGGGGCGAGCACGTCGTATATTTAGGATGTAGTTCTCGACGGAATCACTTTTTATCCAGACAAACGTCTTAATTAAGGGTCAGCGGTTTACCCCATAAAATATTGTATCGTATAGTTTTAAATAACGAATTTGGATGCCACGCCATTAAAATCTTCATTATGTGAATAGCAGAGAACGTATTAATAAGTTATCAATTAATTGTTATTTAAGTCAGATAAGGGTGAGCTGTAAAATGAAGTATGAATGTTATTCAGACCTTATCCGCTAGGTAGTATTCATCGGCAATACATTATATTACACATTTCATCGTAGTTACAACAACCAGTGTGTAGCTTCCTATGCATAGTATCAGATTAAGAGGAAATACGGACAGTAGATTGGGGAAGGTACCGGACAAAATGTTATACTTTGGAATTAACGTTTTGGGACTTTTGTGGTTGTATTATTTTTACAGAATCCTTTCACAAATCCTGAAAAAATTAATGTGATACTTTTGAATAAACATTTTGAGACTTTATTTCTTGTATTGTTTTATTACGGAAACTTTTTGCGAATCCTGGACCAAATACAGTTGCTTCCAGGGGACACTCGGAAATATTTCTTAAAAAAAACAAGAGTTAAGGATGAAGAAACAAAAATATTATTTTTTTCAGAAGAAACGAGGGAATACTAGTTGTAAATCTCTTATTTAAGCGGTTTTTAATCCAAAACCATATATCGAATGGCGATTTGTAATAAATCGAATAAAAATTAACAAGTCCATTTACAAATCAATGACAAGGTTCCAATTAAGTAGATTATAACGTGCTGGGCTCTTCTCGGCTCGATGATTATCATAAAATGAAATCTCGAGCGTGCAGTGGCACTGTAATACGACCTGATTTTATAAAGGCCTGCCAATATTCATTAAATCCTTCAAGAACATTACAACTGGCCATCTTTAACGGTTTTGTGAAAATTAATTATTATTATATTGCAAGAGAACGGAAATGCATTAAGAAACCGAACCATGTTTTTTAAATAACCCTCGTAATATTTTTTAATTTGGACTTTGATAACATTGTAGGAATGAGTTTCAAACTTTTCCTCATTAGTGTAATCGTAAGTAGCCCTTGCTGATACCTTATGCCCTCATTTACAGCATAAACGCAGGTCGATACGCCAATTAATGTACAAATGAGTAATAATTGTAAAAGTTTATATGATACATGGGAGCGCCGTGCATGGTAGGCCAATAAAGGCACGGGCGCGGCTGTCGCCGGCTTGTGTCGCGCTGAAACCATAGCAGTTCACTAAAAAGAAGCCGACGAGTTCAGTTCAGATGACTTGGTATCGTATGCTTCTTCTAAGACATGAATGCTTAAAAGTATTCTATTATATTACAAGAGTAAGTACGATTATTAAATCTACTCTTTAGGGAAATATATTGTTTGTGAATGTGGCCTTTCGTGAATAACACAAGCAGCTTACAATAATTATAGGTACGTAAGATGAGAAACGAAATGAGAATTCACATTATTTAATGGCGAACAACTCCTTTGTTATTAATTCCCACGTGTATTGACTAAGATTTTATTGCAATAATTCTATAATCGATAATATTACTTTCATAACTTTACGATCCCTGAAATTAATTTTGATTAACTTTGTTCACTTATTAATTTATTAATTTCATGCGTTTCAATTGGTTAATCTGCTTATCGAAAGACAAAACACGATCGTTCATACCGAAAGCCACTTTTGTGTTTAAAGTGTAGGTACCTATATTAAAGTACATTACTATTCATAACATAGTCCTTCGGGGTTCTGGTTTAATGATGATAGACATAATGACCTTTAATAGGGCTAATGGGCTGATTGGCGTCATAAAATCCGGAGGGCAGAGGATTTAAAGCGATCGCTGCCCTGGGCTCAATACAAGGGAAGTAATTGAATATGCTTAATAGAAGGCTAATCGGTATTGAGAAGTTATATGGTTAGATACGGGGAGTTTTAAAACTTTTTTGTTTTTACTTAGAACATGAGCCGTTAATGGTTTTTGCAGAAAATATAAATTGCGACTAGTACATGTTATACAGGGTAATTTTTTAGTCAGTGCACAAATTTTGAGGGTTAAATCAGTAAGTCATACTGACTAACTTTCAATATGGGACCAACCCCGAAATCGCATAAAAAATCGACCCTCCTATACATTTTGGCTAGTAAGCTGACGATGTTTTGTAACATTTTGTTCGGAAGGAGTCTCGGATATAAGCTATAGTATCCTCCAAAATGTTAGTATTTTCCGTTTTCTGGTATGATATTTACGTGCGCATAAAAACATTTTCAAATAGCTCTATTATTCCAATTTTTTTATAATTTGCGTAGATTGGGCATTCTTAATCTTTATAGGTTTTGATAACGGTTTCGGCGGTGGCTGATCAAAGGCGGACACCTGTGCCCCCCTCGCTGTTAAACAAATAAGAAAAAAAAATGTGCGTTTAACTGCAACTATAAATATTAATAACGCGATTTGATGCTAAATGGTTATGTGGGGTGACCATGAGATTCAGCAACTGACTCGAAGAAAAAAAGATATTATACAATTTCCTTATGAGAGACAATTCTTAAAAGATAAGAGATCGTGTATTATTTTTAATGACATCCAACTATTCGGTTACTTTTGATTTTTAATTATCAATCAATGGCGTCAAATCACAAGTCTCACAATATTACACACACCTCCAGTGTTATACATTAGTAGATGCATTCATTTAGATTCTGATCCGGTTTTAATTACTCAGTATAATGTATAAAATAAATTACATGGCGTGTCAAATTATAAGTACCTAATTAACACTGAGGTTAAGGTGAGGTTTGTAAATTGATATTAAAATAATTTGTAATATTAGTTTATTGCCTTCTTCTTGAACATTATTTTTTCTTAAACAACGTAACGTATTCTCCTCCGGTGTTGCTGGTCCGCAGGCAGCAGTGACTACTTTCCATTAAGCAACTCGCTATAGTTTGCGTTCTCTAGCATAAGGAAAATACAAAAATCATTGTGGTGGGCATATAAATGAAATACTATCTATTCGCCAAGCCCATTTTAACTTTTCGACTCGGACACACTAGATAAGATATTTCTCAGTACTCTGTCCCTAAAAGTATCAGTTCATAGTCACTCTACCAACCGCAGGACGCGCGCGTTAATTTTGACAACGCCGCTACGCCGATTCGCCCTCGCCCACAAAATCAATCAGCACGCCCTTTTTTCGTACCTGTTTGTTTAATCATCAATTTTTCGTACCCGTTTGCTTTTAATCACCATATTTGCTTTCCTATATATCTATCCACCGCTTATTAAGATTTTATTCATAAGCTCACCTTTCTGCCAAATCGATTTTCACTCAGATTTTTTTTAACCTTATTTTTTATCTACGTTTTTTACGACAAGAATGTTAATATCGAGATCGCCTGCGATTCGATCTGATTGGCAAATGGCACGTTATAAACAATGCACCAAAACAGGGCTTATGGGGCAGCTGTTACTGACCACAAGGACAAATGCCAGATACTATCAGGTCATATTACAGCCAAGGACCCTCATATGGCGGAGAAAAAATATTGAAAAAAGTAAACCGCTGCATATTTGAGGAAGTTGGTGGATTTACAAGATGTTTGCATTGAGTCTAGTCAGTGTGAAGAGGCTTGTTTGGGTAAAGGATTTCGGTGTCTGTAATGTAACGTAATTTTTGTGGATTTGCCGGCTTTGAGTTTCACCGACGTCTAGAATTTATACGCGGGATTTTTTCCTATTCATATTCAAAATTGAATTTGGTCGGTTACTACATCAGATCTGTAACATTGACTTCCATTAATTAGTTGAAAAATATTATTTTATCTTCTAACGACATTTTTTATCACTTGGTAGATGACATTTTTTCCACTGTCGATATATTTCACTAACGACACGGGCAGCGTATCTAAAGATGATTTTAAACGGTTTTTCAGCAGGCTGTCGCGACCACGGCTAGGGCTGCACTTCTGGTATAATACGAATCTAATTTCGCCACCGCATTCGACCCACGAACAATGCCCGTTTCTCTACGGCTTTTAAACTTCAATAGGATGGTATTTAGATAGTTTTTATGCACTGCACTGTTCTCTTATTTGCCTTTTGTGAGGTTGTGGGCGCGACAAAGCCGCAACAGGCCCCGCTGAGCGACCGAGTGATTTTTTCAACAAAATTCGTATTTTATTTCGTTTATTGACGCTGTGTGCGTAGAAAAATGCGTCTTGAAGGCGAAAAAAATGTAATAGAAGATGCATCATGATAATATATCGTTTCGAACCTATTATTCTGAGTTAGCTTTGTGGTGAATTCCTTTGAATCGACTTATGGTCAGTATCGGAATTGCCGAACGCCCGCGAGGTAAAAAACTGTGATGCCTGCAGAATTATGCCGAAAGATTGTAAATAAAATTTAATATTTATAATTACCACGTGTCACTCAAACGTGTTAAAGGTTCATGCACTTCATCTTTGTAAGCGTATTTTTTTTAAATTGGAAGAAAGTAGGACTCTAAATAAGGTACATTCGAGTTTCAGTTTTATGCCTTTAACCAAAGAGCATCGGATAGTTCTTGTCGTTTGGCTAGATATTATCTAAGATCAGCTTCTTACGGATTCAAGATAGTGTTAAATAGGGATGAGGAAATCTAAGCAGTTATACTCGGGTATAAAAAAACCACGAAACACTGAAAATATCCGTGAATTTCACCGACGAGGCTTTCGCGGCCCTCCGTCGGCTGGCACAATCGTTCCGGAACACGTGCAACTTCGCACAAAGCCAGTTTGCATTTCCGCCCGCCATGCACTTCCTTTACTCAGATTTTACTTTTTATTCCGCTTTTATTACTCCCTGGACGCTTTTGTCGAGCATTGTGAACAGGACATTCAGCCATATATCGCATCGTAGGTTTCGATTTCGTTAATGATATCGATTTTTATCGCGGTCGAAATCGAAAGGGAAGGAAATAATGAGCTGAGAAAAAGTAGGAGTGTGCGGGATAAAAGAACGTGGTTGATTGTCCGTTAATAGTAAGAGCAAGTTATGACGTCATGTATCGCAGTTGAAGGGGGGATATTGCGCTTATATTGATGTAAACTGTAATTAAAACATAGAAACAAACCGATTCAGCAAGTGGTAAAATTTATTTTAAGACGCAATATAATATATTGCCTACACAAATCGTCTATTATTATTTTGGTAAGGCACCTTTAGCCTGTAACACTGCAAGATTTTATCATCATCGTCAAAAACATGTTCCACGTAAAATTTAACACCTCTAATCTCAGTGACCACCGTCAGTTGTCAAGATAAGGATGTGGAACGAGCCACCGATATCGACTTTTCTTGCTAAATTCTATTTGCTCGGATGGGGTCTAAAACAAAAAGTCAAAACGCCATTATTCACCCACAAGAAACAATGCGGGTGAAAAAAAAGTAAGTAGATCAGATAGTCTGTGTTTGGGTAAGGGATGATAATATACAGTTTTTTTTTAACGAAAAGTTGTGAAACGGAATTACTCTACCAAATGATACTTAACTTTGTCCTGTTGCAAATAAAGACTCATTTCTTGGACAGATTTGACGTATTTTGGCTGTCTGGAATCACGCGACGGTGTCTATTGTGGTCAAGCTCTGATTATTTTTATCTTTTCATTATCTATAATGACGTCAAAACTTATGTTCGGTGCGCTGCGTGATACAGGAAGGCCCGTCGCCCACCCACACAATGTGACGTCTTATTTTCACAAATAAGGGTTGATCACATTGACAAATTGAGCCGTTTCTTGCAAATATTGAATGTGAATGCGGGAGGTCTGTAATGCATTAAAAGTTTATTGCCAAGTTACTAAAATAAGGCAAAAAGTCCTGCTCTAATTCGTCTGCGCTTTGTCGTGTGTAAATTATTATTCGTGATCGGAAGCAATCTTTTCCGAAAACGACTGCCCTTTCATTTTGCGGTTAGAAAGGTGTGACAAAATATGTACTTTATTATTACAGGTACATAATTGTATTTCTGTAATTGGGAAATTATTAACTTCCTCTTTATTTATAAGAAAACGACATCCTCTTGTTTATGTAGTTAAAGAATAATTGAAATGTCATTAAAGGTGACTTGATTTTTACCTCATAGATTTGTTAGATTTGTTTTCAAAGACGACCTTTGTAAATTTTACTTTTTATTTACGTCCTTTAATATCCATGACGTCACTAAAAATGAATAGTTCTTTCAAACTCTTTATACTACAGAACGAGCTAGGTCAATAATATGCCATAAAGAATCGTATTAAAATTGGTTTCTTAAGGCTTCTAATGTTTTTAGTGTGTGTGATTAACACAAACGAATAACTAAATAGAGTAACTGCAATAATCACATTTATTAAGGTATTCATGTATTTAACAGTCTGAAATGTCCCAATACTGGGCAAAGGCGGGAGGCCTTCCCTTATAATAATTACCTACATAATTATAAATCAACAACTCTTTTTAACCGCTTTAAACCATCGTAACGAGAGCCAATACCGCAAGTAATCACACTTACATAGGTAATTGTCTTGTCTCATACATTCTTGCATTGCATTTTCATACACCTACTATAAAGATAAACTTCAATGCAAAATTACTTTCGCAGGTACCGAAAGATAACTTTAGTAAAGTTAACTGCAGCGTCATTAACAATACTGTCACTTGCTATCCTGTTTTATCATCATCATTCTGGTTTACGAGTATTGCACTCAACTTAACACCTACATTTTTCAACCGGCTTTCAAAAAGGTAGAGGTTCTCAATTCGACTGTATTAAGTAAGACTAAGTATTAAGACTGTAAGAAGTTCGAAGAAGAAATAAGTTTCTGTCAAAAATCAAGACATATCCAACGAGCCCAAACACGGCGGGGTTATCTTGTTTCGTTGCGGAGTTCTATATAGCCACCTTCCGACTGCTTCATCAGGCCAGCTCCATGGTACCATAATATTGCATTGTCATCGAAGATACGTAAGAATATTTAATTTCAGCTCAATCGGACACCGGGAAGTGGTTCAAAATGCAGTTGCAAGATTTGACCCGTAACGTAAGAAGCTTGTAAAATAGTTGACTGCAAGAACAGAACACCTAGCAATTTTTTCAATAAACTTTATAACAATTAGTTTAGTTAATTTGCAAATGCAAAAGTTAAAATGCTTGTGTTACATTATATTACTAACTAGTCCGTGAGCTACGAGTAGTCCCCGTACCAAGATCGATATCTCAGCGGATACCAAGCATAAGTAGGTAGCTGTTATACTGTAACCAGTCTTGTGTAAAATTTACTCGGAGAGTTATAGCAAAGGATGTAAAAGATACGACCGATACGTCTTATTTCGCTAAGCGGATGGGGAAATAACTATCGCTAACTTATACTAGGATCTGATTCATCGATCTTGTTAGTAGGTTTTAATTAGATTAATCAATAATAGTTAGTTAACCGGTTGTGTCAGTGATAAGGTGCAAATTTCTTTTCTTGCGAGTATTTATAAAAACCAATGACGCCATCAAGTTAATAATTAATTTTAAAAAGTACAATTATGATGATTCTCTTATTTTAATTATCTTTAATGGCAACATAGACCAACCAACCAGCAGTCTCTGTGTATCAGCGGCCTGCCGGCCAAAATCTATGCAGAAATTGTAAATATATTCGTATGAGAAACTGATAGTCTGTGTTCTAATCTGATACGATGTGACAGGCAATATCGGCCGGCGGGCTGATAGTGTTGCCATTTATTTTTATCAAGAGTCTGACGTGGCTCACGGTTAGGCAAAGACATCCATATAAAATAAACTCGACTTGCCTTTTGTCAAATACATATAAATCCAGAAGGTATATGTGCTGAACCTAGTTTACGATGTAAAAGAAAACATATTTTTGATAAGGTACCTATTTATTAAAATAACAAAAAAAAGCGTTTTTCAGGTGACACTACGAGTGCCTCCTAAAGCGGTGATTGCTTCTTTTGCCGATACTCCTTTACACCTGTGACATCGCGTGAATCGCACATTTACCCCATCATAGATTACACAAAACTCCAGCTCAAAACAAAACCGCCTTAACTTTGATATAATTAAAGACTACAGAAAGTGCACGTCATTACTTTGTAAGTACGTAATGCGTGTAATCAGGCCCTGATTGGTTTGAATTAATCGCGGAGCATGCGTGACTGCCACCACTTGGATCATTGTTCGTGCCGGCCTTTATGAGAAATCGTCCGGGAGCTTACACTGAATTAAAAGTAATGATGCAATTAAAAACCATATCGCTCGCGTTAAAAATTATTAAAATTTATAACGATACACTCAAAACACGTACCTATGAACATAATAAAGCTATAAAACTTGAAAATTCAGTGTGATCATTATCTTAACGCCACTTAATAGTAAGTTGTAAATTCTATATTCTGTTTTGTGTAGCTATAAATCCATTAAAACTAATAGGTGTAGGCGGCAGTAGCTGCGATTCGTCACCGTCATTAGATCGATCTTGGGAGCCACTCGCCTCGCTTCACTCACTGGACCACCAGAATGCGTACATCTAATGTTTCAATTGCTCTTTCATCATTGAATTATTCCTGAAATGACGTATAATAAAATTTAAGGCTCTATGAGCAATCCAGCCGATGTAGAAGACGAGTTTTGAACGCTTTGGAATATGTGTTCATTATTTTGTCTGTGCTGTTTGAGTAGCTTTGTTACTATAGAGGAGCGTACTCACTGAGAGCATTCATACCCGAGCATTTGTAAACGAGCAATAATTTTAATAATTTGTAAGCTATGTACGCTCGGCTCAATGTCCACACCACTCGAACATTCGACGCCAAATGGTCATTACACGCGAATGCTCTTAGTGGGGACGCTCCTTAGAGTAACATGCAATTTTACGTTAGCAACTCAGTGTTATTATTCGCTTCAAGTAGTATAAATGATCAAGTATTAATAAGATATTCTTCGCCAAGAATGTCGCTACAAGATCAACCAACATGGAACAGTTTTTTTTTTAATTTATAGTCGCTTTTTAAAAACTTCGTGTTTTTAGTAACTTATCTCTATCCTGCTTTTATTCATGTTTCTTTTCTCGTATCGTATGTAATTAATAACAACAAAAAACGTTAACAATTAAATTTAAGATATCATCCGCATTAGCGCAGCCATTTGAAAAGGTTCTGATAACGTTTATCTCCCGCTTTTCCTATCAAGCGAGTTAATCAACTTATCGAATAAATCATTCGAATAATCTTAATCGCGGCGATCGTATCAACAGCGCTACCACGATATTCTTATGGGACTTAGCTTTAAGTGATAGAAAGAGATAGCTTCAGCTACCATGCGGTGTTATTCTTTGGCGTACCATGAGATCGACGACCAAAAAAACTACATTAGCAGTAATTTGCTACTACTTGCTTTAGCCACGCGTGACCACGTTGACATGTGTGACCACTAGTAATATCTTCCTACCCTCATTGTTTCGGATCTTCCTACCCGCATTTTAAAGAAACCACTTACTTAAAGCGGATTAATAGTCAGCAGTGATTATAAGCCATCAGTCACTTGTCATATTTCCGGGAGCCGACATTGGTTTACTAATGAACTCGACGTCGAAGTTGTGACGCCAGAGAATAAGCTAGCAGGTCGTTTGATTGGTTCCGTGGCCTCCGCTAGCTTTGATTGTTCAATTCGTTATGCGACTACCGGCCATTAGCTACCGCTACCGCTTCTGATTACTTCTACACCTCATTCGCCATGGTTTCACTCTAGCTGACACTATCGACTTAACGACAATTATAATCATTAACATTGGTCACGAGTCATTTAATAATTAAGACGTTAGGCATGTTGTTAGATTCGTCTAGAAGTTGGCGGTCTTAGCTGTTATAAGGTGAATCCTATCTTTTTGCATTCTATCATCAATGGGTACTTAATACTGTGTAAATTGTGTAAATCATTACCGTTTAGTAATTATTTATTAAAAAAAGTCAAGTCTAGGTTGAAACGTACATTAAAAACCTTAAAACCTTGCCAACCGGTGGCTATAACCGGCATAATGGCACAAGTCATGAAAATGATACAGATGCATTGGCAAGTCTATAATTAGATTAAAACTGCATTTGCTTTAATATAGCTTCAGATAATGTTTAATCGCGCATCAACACCGGAACTACGCGGCTACCCGTTTTGTTTTAACCCCTAATTACCGTACCGACTTACAAAACCTCACGCTATCAAAAAGTAAAAACCCCGGTGGTCCAACCCAATGGGTGGAATTATTCATCGAACTTTTACTTTAAATGGAATGCTTCCCCAAAATTTAAAAGAAGATATTATCAGCCAGTTCTTCGTTATTAAGGTTAAACTTTTGCAATGACTATGACTTAAACTTGATGACATAATCATACGCTCAATATTTCTGGTGTAGAAAAAGGGCAATGTTCGCGGTAATGATGATACGTCTCACTTCAATGACAGCGACTCGTGCCGTACCGTAATCTTGATTTATCCAATGAAACGGAAAATTAGCGAGAAAATGAGTGCGGTCAAAACTATCCTTGGAGTCAGGTAGTTGTTTAGCAGTTTTAGGAACTGAAATGCCAATGACCTCGGGTTAAATCTTTATTTCTATTAAGATACTCGTAGTTATGATTTCTATTAGGCTGCGGTTTTAGCCAGAAATCTAGCAAAGCATTGATGCCTGAAATTAGGAATATAATTTCCGGGGATATAATATCCACGGTATCTTATCCACGTGTATTACCATATTTGTTCTCCAAAATTCCGAGAGAAAACCTCAAATTAAGGATCAATGGCGACCACATTATCTTTGTTGTCGAAAAAAGAAATAAATGATGGTGTACCCGAAATATAGATTTACTAAATATTCTGAACGTTATCTGAACAATTATTTAAAAAGTGCCCTTTATCAGATTTAAAGTCCAACAAGACATTTATAAATTGAAATGAGTTGACCAAGTAGCTATGATGAGGCGCTACCTTTTATAACTAGCATTAACAAATTACTTCGGGACAGATATTTTTGTAATGTTACTTGTTTGTGAATGGTTTTATCTTCCGTGATCAATTTATCGGCTAGTTAGAGACGGATAAATGAGGTTCGATTGCCCTGAGATTATAACCCTATTTATAAAGATAGTAGTTTTGATTAGTTTTGTACAACTGTCATGTTATATTTCATCATTTAGGGCTTTGATCCGAGGCCGTGATATGGGAGTCATTGGGGCTCATTGGTACGCATTACACATCGTTGGTTTCATGTGATCAGTTGATTGCGGAAACGCTTCTCGCGTTGAGATTACCGCGTATCTGACGTATTCTGCTTTATAATCGAGCATTTTATCGCGCAAGGCCTGACTTCTGGGCGGTGTTACCCGTAATGAATGCCCACAGCCACGTTAGCGCGCACTGTACATTTAAGTACCGTAGCACCGTGAAATTGCGCTCGATACCAGTACAATATTAGCAAAATTTGATTCATACGTTAATTTGGCTAATAACCGTGAAGGGAGAAATTAAGGTATCGATTACGGGTTGTTTAGCTATAAGCGTGTTTGACACGATCGCAGCCTGACTGAGCTAATTGGGAACGATCCCACCTAAATTACGACTGTTCAGAAACCGCAGGTATTAAATATTACCAAATTGGCTTCCTGTGTATGTTTGCAGCGCGATTGTACACGTATTTTGAATGATGGCACGTCGTTTAGTACAATTTATTGTCCATACGTCGTTGCGAAGTAATCCACGACACTATTCGTTGCATAATGACGGGCTGGTTCTCGGTGGTAGCAGACTCGCGGTGACAGCGCCGGACCACCGGCGGTGAGATGGTTTTTTGAACGCACCTTCATTAGAGAAACAACTGAACGACATGTTACCTGCTACCTCAACGATTTCCCTTACAATTGAAACTGGAATGAGGAACAGTTACTGTTAGATATAACGAATGCTTAATTGGGTGCCTGTAACACCAGCCTAAATCATAACATATCCGAATGTTAAGCTTATTAACGCTCTCAATCACGATGCGCTGTCGTTTCATAATAACCGAATCATCTTTGGATATCATTATCAAGCGTCTCGACAGCTGTCGGGCTCATACACGCCGATAAAGCTAAGCTCAAAGAATATATTGAACTCAAATATAATCTGGATCGTATTATGAGAGGTCAGTTCAATATTGTGTGCACTGACAACGAGGCGACGTAATTTCTTCCGTTTATAGATAAGTCATAATATTGACTGTCTCCCGCACCTGGCTAGGTCAGTGAACTTTGAATGAATTGAGTTTCCATTTTTGAATGTGTCCTTTTTGGGAAAGTATCAAAAATGGGAAAGTATAAAGACGTCGGCGTTAAATTCCGCGACAGGCTTGCGATAATCGCTTGAGCATTATAACATTTGGAGTTGTACGAGTATAAGGCTTTATTGGAACAAGTATAAATGATGGCGGGTTGTCGAGGCCCGATATATCACTGGCGGTGGTGAGGCACGTTTTTGTGTGGTGGTTCGACGACGATTTTTATGTGGTTTAATTCGATCGAGCCGGTGGCGGTATCGGGCTAATTATTTGAATAGCGCGACACGACGTCGCTTTGACCGGCGCCGATGATGTCGGAATAAGGCGAGGATAGGAGACTGCTTTTTGTTCTATATCTGTTGATAAATAATGCATGCTGCTTTGCACCCATTGTTACTTTGTTTGTAATGTTCAACAATAAATCGTCTATTTCAAGTGTCATTAAAAAATGCGCACGTTATAAAATTTCGAGCTTTGATAAATGCCTATGTACTTTTTATTTAAACAGCAATTTAAAAACACAATTCAGTTAACCTTTTTAACGAAATTTAAACTCTTTAAATTAAAATTTATTATTTCTCATTTTTTAATTGAATGTGGCCTCTCTACAGTTTTACAAACTGATTATTATTTAAAAGCTTCTTTCGCAAGCACGCATCACGAACATAAAAATGATACACAATTATTACGATTTGATATAATGGTTACAATATTATTTCAATGTGTACACTTGGACGCATCTTTGTATCTACTTTTTAACCGACAAACTTTTTCAAATAAGATTAAGGAATTTAGGATACTGCCTGGAAGACAATTAAATCAACAGTTTAAAGGGTGTCCCGAAAACCCTCCATGTCATGTGTCGGCAACCTTCGCGACATAATTGTTATTTTTAAGGTATTTCGGTAGAGTTATTCAAGTTATTTTAGAGGCTACCTGCTACCGAGTTCCAATTCATTACGAGCCATTAATGAAGTTTTATTGCGGGTTGACAATTTATGATATTGCCATCCCCGCGTGGAGTGTTATTCTGTTACGCAGTAGTTTGCTCGATCGAACTGGCTTAACTTGGTCTCTGATCGCTCTAGAAAGAAGCGGTGATTCGTGTCTGCAACGCTGGTTTAGCAGCATGCGGACTTTACTAAGAAGGAGAATAACAACACTGATTAATTGAATAGTTAACGAATAGCTTATCGAAGGCTTAAACTTTGCTTTGGCATTTTCGCAGCATTTAACATTCTTAAAAAAGCATTGTTCAAAAAGTAATGGGAACAATTTGGAACGATTATTGTCAGTTAAAGGTGGCATTGAACAGTGTAGGTAGGTACATAATTACTCGCTTTTACGGATTGATCCGAAATCTTAAATTTCACACGATTTTTACGTTATAATATAAATTATACGTAGATATTTCTTAACGTTTGCAGGGCGTGGGTTCTATGCGAATTTAATCGACTTCAAAGGTTTGATTTACCTACACTAATACTAATTTACCTGACTAACTTGACACATTCAATTGCAAAACTATTTACAAACTAATTATTAAATATAAGGTACTTTGTAATGTCGAATCATGGTAATGTTAAGAATATACAAATCTTAGAGTAAACAATTCTTAATTTCGCTCCCATTTCAACCCCGGTTTCGATTTCTCTCAAAACCAGTGCCTTACGTGCACTTGAACTTGTTCGATATTCAAAAATAGCATCGCATGCGTCTGCGCCGATTTGGGTCACACGCTTATTGGCAGCAACTTTACACTTGCGGCCAAGGACAGGTTCGGTAGACTTCATGTTACCCACTAAATTGGGCGGTTGTACCAAACAAATGTACTTTTATGCGCACGACGTGTAATAAACAAAAGAAACAAAAGGGTGAGGCTATATGAGCTTTCAAGTGGTATATTTTCCACAGCACAACACATTTTGCCTTCGTTTTTACTAGCTAAATTTACGGGAAATGTAAAAGATGGGGATGAGATTTTTTTTTCAGATGGTCGAGGTAGATTTATGATTGCGTAGTGTCACAATAATCATGAGTGTTACTTGAAAGAAAAAACCGGTCAATTGCGAATCGGACTCCTGCACTGAGGTGTCCGTACATATTTAGCCAGTTTTTAGTATTTGTTGTTTTTATAGGGTATTTTTCTATAATTTTGACGCTTGTATTATTTATTACCGTCTTTACGATAGAAAAAATACAAAAAAAAACATTTAAAAAAAGAAACGTTTCTTGTATGAGGTTCCTCTTATTATTTAACTTTTTGACTGTTTTATTATTTGTAAGGAAATTTGCCGTTACATCAAATAATCTGCAAAAAAAACCAACGGGCTATCTTTTACGGTTCAAAAGATACAGCTCTTGAAAGTTAGTACGGACGGACGGACGGACGACAGCGTAGGCTTAGTAATAGGGTCACCCTTCGGGTAGGGACCCCTAACGACGAAAGAGTATTAAAGTTAAGTTATGTTGTTCTTTAGAAAAAATTCAACCGCAACCTCAAACGAAAACGTTCCTGTTTTTGTAGTTAGGAAGTATTCCTATAATAATAATAATAATAATAATAATAATAATAATAAATCATTTATTTCGAGTAAATTACAACTCATATATTGTTAGTGTTTTCTTAATCCTAAATGTTAATACATTAAACTAATACTTATAACTAAATAACTAAATACAGGGCACGTGTAGCCCGCAACAGTGACGCATATAGGGGCAGTCTACTCTGCTCTCTATCATGCCGAGGATGATATTGGGGCTGGCCCGCACGCGGCGCACCAGAGACGCGGCCCGCTTGCGCATGGAGGTGTGGAAGCAGTCGACCCCGGCGACTGCGAACATCCCTGATGCGCTACAGAAGCGGGGCAGCCCCAATATCACCCGGAACGCGTTATTATACTGGACGCGGAGGGCTCCATAGGCCCGCTGCGTATACTGCCTCCATAAGCTGCACGAGTACAACGAGGTACAGTATGCTCTAAATAATGTAAGCTTCACCTCCCTTGTACAGCGCGCAAACTTACGAGCTAATATATTAGCCCGGACCGACAGAGCCCTCCGTTCCCGTTCGATGTCCTTGTCGTCTTTGAGGTCCCACGATACTAAATGCCCCAGATATTTAAAAACATCGACCCTGTCAAGGGCTGCCCCGTTAAGTTTAATGGGTGGCACTTCGACTGTCCTGCCACGCCTAACCTCGAACACCATATATTGGCTTTTGGTGACATTGTATTTTAGGCCATGGGTACCAGCATATGTCTCACACACTCCCAATAGCTTGCGTATGCCGCACACTGATGCGCTTAGCAGAACCATGTCATCTGCGTAACTAATATTGTTGACGCAGATATCGTCAATGTGACACCCGACATGCATTCTACTATATCATATATCAAATAGTTAAAAAAACTATTAGAAACTAGTTTTTATGCCGTGTTAACAAGATCTGGGTTCCTCATTGATACCTAGGTACATTGTTAATATTTATAACGTATAACTAATCTCTGATAAAGATGCTAAATATCAATGGCAGTCTCGTATTAAACTGGCTTTTCCCTGCGACTTCGTCTGCGAACTCGTTTGTCGTTATTCTCTCAATTATCAAATTTTGTAGCATGAAAAGTATCATACATTTTATTCCATGTATGACCTATTCCGAAGCAGCTAGTGATATTCTGCTGTTTTAATGCAATAAATAAATAAAACATTAAAAACAAGAGAAAGTAAATGGCCACAGATCATTCGGAACAAGGAGCCCCTTAAAATGTCAGAAAACTGCCTAGCTTCTTTGTAACTGGTAGTGGAAAAGCTTTATTTTTTCTATAATTTATCAACTAACAGCCTAATCAAAAACACTTAAACATAAAAAATATATTTAACCGCTTCCAATTATGAAGCTTTTGTTCTGAACAATCGCCGAGTGACCGGCAGCTGAAGCGCGCGTCGGTCGCGTGCCGTAAACGCACGAGCGCGCCCGAACGCGCCCGAGCGCGCACGAGTCGCTGCGCTCGCGCCGATTGAACGAGCCGCCGCGGCAATTGCTTCAGGAAAGCTCGCTAATAAAATAAATTACAACAAAAATAATTAAAAAAAAACAAATGTTTCGATACTTTTGGGTAAGGTTTGTATTCTCATTAAATTTAGATTAAATGACCCGAAACTGAATTTCCTTATGCATATAAATACGATCAACCCCGTTTCAGTATGAGAAATGATACAGTTTCTAAAACAGGACAACCAAATTATGTGGAGTGGATAGATTGTTCCAGTAATCTATTTATTAATTCATATGTATTCATTATTCATCGCCAGCCGCTAACCGCCGGACAAACCTCATTTTCATGCTGTTTCTGTCGCATCCTAATCGCATCTAGGTCTTATTACTAAGTTGATAGCAAATAGTAAAACAAAGAAGACAACGAAACCAGTTGCTAGTAGCTGTACAGACAGCATAATGAGGCGCAATTTCGTTGCAAACGGATGCAACGCCGCATAGTAACCGACAATTAATATAAAGGGAATTAATGAGAAGAACGGAGGCCGACAAAACGTTTCGCGAATGTCCACAGGTGTGTTCCACGTCCTTCCGTCGCATCTAGTCGATCCCGTTCCATAGAGCAACTACAACTCCAGACAATTAATATCCCGACGGAAACATCCACCCATAATGGCACAAGCTTCCCCTCCATTATCAAAAATTACTATTGCAATTTGATTTCGATGGGCGGGACGCAGAACGTGATCGCCTTGCTTTGCGGATTGTCTTTTACAAATTAAATGCAGCAGCCAGTATGTTTAGGTCGCCCCATTTTGGAATTCGCGTATGTTATTCTTTCTTTTGCAAATGTAATTTGAGTGGAGGCACGTGTAGAAAAAGTACCTTTTGTTATTTTAATTTTTCAACCTCCGGTGCTTATGTTATGTATTGTGGATGTCTATTTTTACTTGATTGCGTACCTACTGCATACTACTGCAGTGGTTTTTATAGACTCAAGTTCTCATTTCGTATTGACTGAAAAACAGAACTGTGTGCGATTATAGCGTTGTAAGTAATTAAGTATTTATTTATTATTTAAATACTTTATTGGAAAAAAAGTGTACAAAAGACAAATGCATGATATGTTTGTAATGCTACAAACATGCAATATCAAATATGTTAACCTTTAGATAAAACAGAAATAAATTTGTTTAAAGTGACAGATAACAGACAAATCAAACAGATAAGGAAATGGACTGTGAAAGGAACGATTGTTTGGTTGAGCACAGCAGTTTTTCCATATAGTGCAAAATGGAAGAAAATTTCCTAAGAAGTTCTCCTGTAATAAAGAGTAATTTCAAGAAGAAACGAAATACATTACCCATGATTCTTCCCACGAAACGATTGTTACTATTTCCTCAGGGGTCATCCTAATCTCAGTCAGTTTTTAGAGTTCCGTACCCGAAGGGCACCCAACGGGACCCTATTAATATACCTACGCTGTCCGTCCGTCTGTGTCTGTCTGTCTGTCTGTTTGTCCTAACTATAAAGAGCTGTATCTTTTGAACCGTACCTAATAGATAGCGGGTTGTTTTTTTTTTAGAATATGTGTTATTACGGCGGATTTTTAACAAATGAAAAAATAATAATAAAGTGAAATAATAAAGGGGTCCTCGAGAATCATATCATATCATCAATAACAACAAATACTAAAAGCCAGCCAAATGTGTACGGAACCCTGAGTGCCCGGTTTTATAATATGTGTTAGTTTGAGTCTATGTGTTAAATTTCATCTAAATCTGATTTATTGTTTACACGTGATTGAGTAGTAACACGTTAACAACAAGTATAAATAATTTACAGCAGAGTATATTTTTTTGTTTTCGACGTCCTTCACCTACTGATGGACTCTTGGTATTTAAAATAATTTATAATAGTTAGATATAGCAGAGATTCTTACTTTGTTGTTATACGTGAAATCCTATAATTGGTTTTATGTTTCATATACTTTTTTTACGTTGATGTTATAACTGTTGGGTTTCCTAAATATAATAAATAAATAAATTATGTCAACCCTTCCTATCAGTTAACCGAAGAATGGGAGAAGCACAAAATCGACCATTACCTTCGGAAGACCTTCGTCCTGTGCTTTGTCCAGCAGTGGACTTTCAGCTGAAATGAGGATTTCTTCAAAAACTGTGTATTGTCGAACTGAAGTCGAATTCTGCGCTATCGTTGCCAAAATAATATTATTAATACAATTTTCACTAACCGTTATCGACGCGATAAACTTGTCTTCCAGTACCATCAACCTGTCATCAGATGAGTGCTTCTTTTGGTTTATTTTTTACTCGAGTTTCTCTGCTGACAATGATCTAGTTACCCACAGGTGCAAATAGAATTACCTGCTTACAATAAAATGGAATACTAATCGTGGCAGGGCACAGATTGCAGTTATAAGTAAGTATACTTATAGTATATTTTATTTTGAAGTTAACCTTCTATACTTCATCAACATGTATGTACCTACACTCCGCTCGAGCGCTCGTTGGATGTGAAAAGGCTTTAAAAATGTTCTACCCAACAGTTAATATGGATTGTAGCAAGAAAAGGAAATGAAATAAATATGCCGTGTACTATTTATAGTTTATTTTCTCACAGAAACAACCTTACTGGTTAGCAACTGGTAGAATTTCTTGTATGTACAAACAGTTCTGTCCCGCCGTTACAGCGCGCAACTTAAAATATTAGGAATCTCTCTTAGGGTACTAAGTCTATTTATACGAGAAGTCTTTTTCTCAATATTTTATTTCAAAAGAAACTTTTTGTTTCCACTGTCTTTTGTAATCAAGGTAATCTACAATGTAAGTATACCAAATAACATAGGCGAGATCCTTAAAATATCTGTACAATAAAAACTATACTTAAAACGAATGACTAGGTAACAGTAATAATACTTTACAAAACTATGTCTTACTGGAAGTAACGTAACTATTCAAGGCTAAAAATACTAAGGCACAGCGATCACTTATACAATATAACTAAATGCTTTATGTGGAACAAATGATCGGTTCAGTCTTGCAGTGCTATTTCATGGAGGTATGAAAAGCAGGCATTCGGGCGGCGCGCCGGCCGCGGAATGCATCGATGGGGTCGTTATAGTCCACCATTATCCCCTCTCATTAGGAATATACTGATTGCGCTTAATTAGAGGTTCTCTCGAGTCCCTCGCGCTCCGGCGTTCGGGTCCTCTTCAAGCGAATACTCGTTTTTTTCACAATCACTGAGCCGCTCAACGGCTTGACTTGATCACCGTAATGCACGGATCCTGGGAAAAAAAAACAACGTTAGTTATATGTCTATGCTTAAAAGTTATTGCTTTTGAAATAGTTCAGAGCTTTGATTATATCATAACATTATGTTCCATTGAAGTCAATTCCCTTTATTGGCTGCCGTATGACGTACAATTCTCATGTAAACTGAACTGGTATCACCAGATGTTTGCTCAGAGCTTAGCAAATATTGTAACACGTGTGCTTCGCTCACCGCCCTTCTATTTCCTCTTGAGATTTCGTCTTCCGGCACTATAAATTAATAGTCGGTGAAACGAAGCTCAACAGGTTTTTTGCTGGCCAAATTTACAAATATACGGCGCTACCGTTGCTAAGTCCATCGAGCTAATACGTGCCATATGGCTTTATACTTTTTGTCTCGTCGATGACCGGATGGACGAAATTAGAGAAAAAATAATTAAAAACCTGCCCCCACTTACGTTAAATTAGCCTAGTCTTTGCCTGACCACCATTATTAGAACAACACACTTTTTATGATCAATTTTCTCACTACATGCGGGGTGGACCACAAGATTGTTAGAAGTAATTGCTCTTCGGCTTTCGAAGCAAAATAGGATCGTAGAATGCGGGTCCCTTTTACTTACGAAACCTGATTTTGCAGGATAGATATTTTACTATGATAATAAAAAACGTCTACCTAGCCACTAAGCTTTTATAAAACGACATATTTCAAGATTCGCCATTGTCGGGGTCGGTTCCTTTGTGTCGTCCTAATTTAACAATGAGACCCACCTACACATAGATAAAGTCTATCCGACGGTTCAATGCGCAGTCATAATAGGAAGTATATGTTTACTTTTTTTGCTCAAAGGACGAAGCCCGTGAATCTCCATTTAAATTGTGCAACATAAAAGGCGCAGGGTCGATCCAGTAGGTAACCGTGACTAACGGATCAGCGGAGAAAAAAGCCAATCCCTAAAACGTATTGAAATAGGTAAGGTACCTGATTCCCTTTATTTGCGACCTTGGAACCTTGTAAATTCTTATTTGATTCAACTACCATAACTTGCGAAGATTTTTGCCTTGAAAACACCTGATATAATAAAGCACGAGACCTTGAATTTGATAAAAACGAATAGCACCGAATACCTACTGACTGTAACAATGTTTAAGAGGTTTTTTTTTACTTTTAATCACATTTTATCAACACACGTCGTCGCGTCAATGTAAACACAAGTGATAAGAAATTATCAAAGCTCTGAAGTTAAAGTAAACATATTTTAAGGATTCATTCATAAATTGCTTTTGACAAGAAGGTTATCGCATCCTCATAAGGGATGTTAAATTTTAATAAAGCTCAAAAGAGAATAGTATCAAAGATAAAACTCACCTCTTATCACTGTTGTTGCCACCATGATATGACATCAAGTAGTTCTTCATCTTCAGGACTCATAGGTTCGTAGTTGTCGTAGGCATCGTGGCAGTTGGGGCCCGCCGAGCTCTCGGAGACCAGGGAGGGCGCTGGCGAGTGGGACTCCTCAGACGATGGCGGCGTCTGCGCCCCGCTGCTTGTCAACCCAAAACCAATTTGCATTTCAGAACATCCTTCTTCTCCTTCTTCTAGCAATCGCTTCAAACTCTTAATGTACTCAACCGCCAGCCTCAACGTATCAACTTTACTCAATTTCCGTGAAGATCCTCTTCCTCCAGCGAGAGCAGCCGAAACAGCTGACGGTATATGTTGACGAAGTGCTGCAAATCCATTGTTAACTTGCTTAACTCGGTTCCGTTCTCGTGCGTTCCTCCGAGCCACTGATGCAGGCTGGGATGGGAACTGCTGATGAAGGTATGATTTTTTCTTGCATCGTCCGGGATCGACGGGAGCAGGTGCTAGTCTCCTGGGAGCGGCGGTCTGCAGTTGCGTTAGCTTCTGGTTGACACCGAGATTTTGGTAAGCGTGAATCGCTGCCATGGGCATCGCGTGTGTGGATCGTGTGGTGTAGCGGGTGCGACGGCGCGTGTGTGCGGCGCGGAGGTTGCCGGTGGATTGGCGGAGGCGGCGCGCACCCCCGACGCTAAGTAGCGCGCGCGCGGCCGGCGGTGGGGCGCGTGCCCGGCGCGCGCGCCGCACGGGCCGCCGACTCCCCCCCGCCTGCTACTTGTTGCGCTCTGATCAAAATACGCCGGCGCTTATTATGCCATAGAGCAAGCAGTAAGCTCGCGCCGCTATTGTTGCACATCGTTGCGCATAATTATCCTGTCCAGTACCTTGTTCGGAAGACAAGATCTTCTCGTATCATCTATTTAGAGGCCAAAGAATAGGCCGGATCGACGACGGTATTGTGTTATTAATGGCATAGAGGTTTTGTTTTATTAATAGGTTGTGCGAGGTTTTTGCGACAATGGTTTAGTGCGCAAAAAAGTATAATTGCCTTTATCATAACCCACCGCCTCCTCGTTCATTTTATTCGCCACCGGGCTGTAATCGGAGTGTCGTCGGTCTAGGTGACAGGTGCGCGGGGCAACATCCCTGCACCTAGGCCCTACAAATTGCCAATCACGTTTTAGTTTCTGAGCAATTTTTAACAGTGTTAATGCGGTATTAAGACTGTTTTAGACGCTTTTACTTATAGGCATTTTACATAGCAGTGTGGCAGATTCCCTCACAAAATGGTGGGATAGATTTCTAACCTAAGTATATGTGCTACCGTGCAGCAAGTGTTACTTTTTAACTATGCAAAAAAGTAACACTTGCTGCATGGTAGCACGTGTATAATTGGTTAACTTTCCATGTCTGCGGGTATAGTCGGCTAAATATACCGCTGCTGTGGGTGTCTGGGTCGGCGTCAGAAGGGCAGGTGCGCGTGACACTCGACCGATCTCGGCCCGATTGTCAATCACATCTGACCTAACTGTATCGATGTTTACTATTTTTCAATAATCTATTGATAAACAGGTAGGTGTTGATCATTAATGGTAGTTTAAATAATATAAAGAATTCATTGATAAAAACATCTACAGTCAGCTAATTAGGTATGAGGACGTTTTCGAGCTATTTAATTGATGTTTTCACCGATCGGGTCTTTTGCGTTTCTTTAAATATAGGCCCATCCAAAAAGACTGGTTAAAAATAGTTAATTTATTACTTTATGTGTTTGTCTTCTTTTGGTCTTTTGACTATGCAGTTTAATCTACATATAACTGAATCGGGAAGAACTAATCGGAGGACGTTTAGGCTGAGAAAGCACCGTCGGTAACCTTATTTACGTCGTTTTAAGCAAATGGCCGGTTCTTGGTGCCAAGAGGATGCAGCTCAAACGAATCTTACGACTTTAACTTGGAGCTCTTTCTTGGCAGGAGGAAAGACAGGACCAAGATTTGCGCGCTTCTTAACCAACATCATGAGGGTCATTATCAGTTTCAGGCCTAGTTCATTAAACTTCCCCTTAAGCAATAAGATAAAACCAACTTCTCAACGCTCCTGGTAAATCAATACCAGGAAAAAAATAGGAATAAATAAATTTAAAAAACCTACTTGGTCTTGTACTAGTGAATACAATCACTATGAGGTGAAAGATGGAACCTTAAACGTTAAACGTAGGGTTGCCTGACAAAACCTGGCAGATATGACATAATCGTGAAAAAAAATATCGAAATGCCTTATGGGCGAATTAAAAAAAAACCTAGTTAAGGCCTTAATTAAAAATCCGTGATTTTTTATGTTACGAAAATTAACCATAATATGAATGTATGACAAATTTTCGTTGCACAAAGGAAAACGTTAGCGGTTTTTAATGGAGCCTTGAAATTCACCCTTATGCGGCATTACACTTTGTTCATACGATTATTTTATTTTATTTTTATTAAACTCAATAAGAAAACCAATACCTATTATATTGATTTTTTATTCATGGTTCTTAAATATGGTTTTATGGTGTGTGGGCTTATAGAGACAAAACAGGCAGTGGGCATGTTATAACTATCACACACAACACACCTAGTAGCCTACTTGTTCTTGAAGTACTTGTTACAACTTGCCATTATTTAGGTATTTATTTATACCACGAAAAAGTTATTTTGTTTCTTTTATTATTTTCTACCCCACTATTCAATTTTTTTAAGAACATGTTGAGGAAATCTTTATAATAACAATTTGTTTTAATAATCCCTTAAAGAGCTCACTGTCGCCATCTAAGTTCATCCCCTACGTGGAGAAACTAATCAATATTCAGGTTACGCCACCCCTATTTGGTTTCACATTAGACCAATAGATGGCGCTTATGTAGAATAAGTACTTAATGAAAAATACAATTTGACTATGTAAACTAAGGGTAAGGTTCGTTTTAGGACTTTAAATTAATCGTTCTAACTAGATTATAATTATTTAGTTTTAGATTAAAATGAATAAAAGTGCCTATAACAAATTATACTTAGGGCCTGTCTCAAAATCGACAAGTAAATTTATCTGCCACTTAATGTTATCCCTCTTCTTGTCTATTTTTAAGTGTAGGAAAGGGGAAGGGTTTTTTTCATGTGACAGATATGCTTTACTTAATGATTGTGAGAAAGGAGGTTAAACGTGTGTCATTACCAAGGCTTTGCGGGTTCCATGATTGTAGTTTAATAAAAGAATGAACTAAGGGCGTCATTATTGCCCGTATTCATAAATTCGGTTTTGTTATCGATTAAAATAATTAAACTTCGCATCGACTGTTAATCCAAATCCTTGTAATCATTAATCAGATACCTCAGCACCGATGAATGCAGTATTAAAAGTTTATAGCGATTATTTTTTCACTGGATTAGAACCAAATTGGCGTAACTCAAAATAATAAACTCTCCATGTCTAACCGTATTACGATTCGTCACGATTTAATTTGGATCTGATATAATTCTCTATAGTTCTGCGTTTATTTTATATTCGGCCAGTAGCAAATAACCAATTAGCGAAAGGGCAAAAAGGTGGGAAAATGAATGCCTGCGCCTAACTTGCATGAAGCCATTAATTAAAAATATATAAACTGCCCATCTGGTCGCGATTATCTCTCTTGATTATGCGGTCGTCCTTAAAATGGTCAAAGAAGATTATCTGAAATACAACTTTATAAATTTGCTTATTCTGGTTACGTAATAATGCCGCCACAAACATAACAAAGGGCAAAAAATATAATTCACATGCTTCCAAAATACGATGCCGGGAATTTTAAGAGTGACACAGCTTTATATTGTGCCACTACTCAGGTTTTTAAGCAATTTATGTTTAACTGATCATCAGATATAGTAAGATATAACCGCAAAAAATCACTTTATACTGCCAAAATAAGTAAATGATCACAAAAATTAAACCCCTATTTTATAGTAAAATTATAAGCAAAAATTGTTCAACTTACTATCCTAGTTAAAGAAAATAACACCAAACTAATCATTGTTTGACCCAAAAATTAGGATTTGATTACCAAGATTTATCATCATTTTAATATAAATTTTCATTCAAATATTTAACATCTTGTTATCCTATAAAAGTAATTTACTCTAGGTTTGAGCCTCTGTTGTAAAATGTCAGACTTTCTGAGTTTTTTATAACTCTAAATGAATTAACCACTAAGGGCCTGCGCAAACCGGCGAAGCGCAGCGCAGATCACTTTAAATTTATCAATGTATATTCTTTTCTATTTTAATTACAATAAGGTATAAATTTAGAGCCGCAGCCGCAGAGTGGAAATCCCCCGTGATGCTCCGAGGTCGGTCTCAGAGCATTCAAATTTATACCTTATTGTAATTAAAATAGGGAAGAATATACATTGATAAATTTAAAGTGATCTGCGCTGCGCTACGCCGGTTTGCGCAGGCCCTAAAGGAGCTCGCTCGCTTCATTACCTCTTTGTTTCCACTCCTCCGCCCTCCGCCCGGGCTCCCGCCAGAAACTCGCTTCGTCAGCCCTTCGTCTCACAGGCGCACGAGACTCGACCTTTGCTCAGCTCAGGACCTCTTTCGCTAGCTTCTGGCTCCGCGGTTTTCATGTAAGACAGACGTGGAAGTGGGGTGCTGTTTGTTTGTCTGTGTATTTATTTATTTCTCGCATTCAAGGGTTAAGCACAAAATCTTAGGATAATCGACATTGTGATGGAAAAAATTGTTCGTCATTAATTATAGAGACTTAACTTAATTAATGTACTATATTTGGTAATATGCCTACATTTTTGATAAATCACAGGGGTAGGTACACTTAGGTAGTAACAGCGCAATAATTTGTTTATTAAAATTTGGTGGTCATTTACTATAATAAATGATCACCAAATTTAAATTTAGGGCCGCTTGCATCATCTGCGATAAAAATGTTTAAATCTTAAACATATATTTAACGACATGACATTTCTTTACATTTTGACACAATTGAAACTAAAGACTTAAACATATAACGCAGATTGTGCAAGCGGTGGTTAGAGTTTGAATACAATTTGAGTGCAGTCATGACTAAAATAGCTAGAATCATTGTAATTTTAGGTTTTCTTTTTTTGCAATGGTACAGGTTTTTTTGGCGTTTTATATATTTTTAGGTAAGAGAGCTAGGGGTCTCAAACTTTTTTTTGGTGGTCATTATTTTATTTAATCTCTTAAAATATTATTTATGAACTAATATTGGATTAAGGTTTTCTTGTTTGCTCGAATCGGGGTTTAGTTGAAGAGTAACTTCCGCCTCTTTTTAAGGCTAGGCTAGGAAGAAGGTTCAAAGATGATTAACTTAATGTTGATTATAAGGACATTATTTACTCTTAACTTTATGAAAGTGAACTTTGGACCTGTGAGTTCGATAAGAGACTTCATTGTAAGTTAATAATTGCTTTAACAATCTAAATTTTCGTTACTTTGGTAAGTGTAAAAAGTCTTTTTTGAGAATAACACATTCATGGCAATTACTAGGTACTGATTACTTCGATATCCAGTAGGAGAGGACCTTAAAATATCAATTACATCCATAATTAGCAGATCAGTATCAAGATCGATACTTAATTGGATCACAAATGGATTGTAAAAGGTTCCGGAATTCGGTGGGAATTGTCAATATTCAAGCCACCCTAATTGGATAAAAGGACTCAATTCTAATTTACCTGTTATTGCAAGTATGTCCTTATTTAATAAGTAGTAAAGGTTGGATTTGTATAAATAAATTGGAGATGTGTCGTTTTGTCTGACGAGGAATATAAGACACATTTTCAATAATGGAGCCACCTCGCGAATAATTAAGTTGTCGTCCCAACGGATTTATCGACGTATTTAATAATGACAGTGTCGGTATAATTTGCCTGACGCTGAAAATGAGCGTTAATGCGACTTTAATGCACTTATGAATTTAAATTTAAGGTAAACAAAGTCACTACAGCCTTAAAGGAAGCAAGGAGCAAAAAAATGTTTCCTGTGGTTTTATTTTGGCGAGTTTCCTTGCTGCTTGAGAAAATAAGGTGTTATTTTTGCTTGGGCAAGTGATCTTGATGTAACTGTAAAAAATTGTTACATGTTTTATGTAAGACTCACTTGGTACAAAAACAAAAACAAAATTATTTCTGGCAAACTTAATAAAAATAAACAAGGAAAACCGTGAAATATTCTTTAAAATAAAGATAATTTTGTTATTTTTCACCGTAAATAGGTACACTGTGTATTGTAGTTTTTTGATTTTTTTTCTTCATATTTCGTCTTATCTAAATCCTTTTCGTCGTTTTAATCATCCAAATGATGAAAAAATAGGTAACAATACATAAAAATAACGCACAATCTGAAAAATGCGCGTAACATACCTACTCGATCTTTACTTACTAACAAATCCGCCCTGGCAGTAATTTAGCGCGTCAAGACTAATACAAACGATTTTACTAAGTACACAGACACATAAACATATCTCTTGTCATAGGAACAAACGCTGTCCAACACCTTGTCTCTCTAAATAACGCTAGTTGTCGCCAATAACTCCTCTAACTCCCAAGTACCCATATCATTTAATAACAATCACAAATAAAAACCACCGCAGTAATGTATGTCGTAGAAATACAGCGAAATTCGTTTTAATTCCACGAGCAATACATCATGTACCAGTTGTACGGACAGTCGTTATCCCAACAAATTCACGCAGCATTTTTTTTTCACACCCTATATAATAAATCAAGGTGCACTACCGATTACGGTTATAAAACTCTTGAGTTTTATTGAATTATTTGAATTGCTGCTAGTTTTTTGTTTTAATTAAAGCTAGTTTGTTTGTAGATTTGCTGGTGTGGCGAATGGACCGCAGCGCGGGTATTATTAGTGCCGGCGATGGTGTACAATTTCGCGTTTGCTGACACGAAGGCTCTCGCGCGTTTGCCATACCGCGATATATCACAGGCGTACGCTACAGAGTGGAGTATAATTCGTGTAATTTATTGAGTACCGGCGACTAGTAGCGAGGCGCCCGCGCAGTTAATAGCGGGCTACCACGCGACACGCGCATAAGTACAATCGACTATGTTTCTAGCTAACGGCTAGTTCGTATTATAATTTTATGTTAATTGTAAAAGAATTGTTATTATACTTGCGTGTTAAATATTAACTATTATGTTGCTGCGACAAATTAAACATGGTTTTGTAATAGTGGCCATTTAACCTTACCGTGGTCACTGGCCCTACATAAGGCTATAACCTACAACTCCTACAAGGTTAATTTGATGTCAAAAAGTTTTTTTTTAACAAGTGCGCTTATTATACTTATGTTGAATTTACAATCTAGTGCTACCTAAAGTTAGTTACACTTATAAAAATCTAGAAGCATATAATTTAACAAACATCAATATATTTTTTACACGTTCTGCTTGTAGCAGTCAGAGTCAAAGTGAATTCTCGTTAGTCGCTTCGAAACATAAGCCTAGACATTTATATTTTGCGCCTTAATTCCTTATAACAATAACCCCGGACCTGTTCTGTCTCTAACGAGAATTTCTCGTTAGATTTAAGTGCTGAACCCGTAAAATATAAGACATTTTTATGTACTCGTATTTATTCACACGTGATTTAATTCCAATAAGAACAATTCCTGTTCAGTAGTATAGATTTATTTGTTAAGTGAACTCTCGCCTCAACACGGGTAGCCTTAGGTGGTGGCTGTATTTTGAATCACCCTCTATAAAGCTGTGATACTGCAATTTCAAGATTATATTTAGAGTAGTAAGGTGTATATAGATCGTAAAGTCGGATGAGCTTGCTGGGTAATAGACGCTTTCGTGACATGATGCGCACCCAAGTCGACGTGTGATTAGATACACTTGTCTTTCTTACGCTCTGCCTAGGGCTAAGTCAAGCGAATATAGAAGATTTCTAGATAAGAAAGCTCTAGTTCTACTGCCAGGCCTTCTGAGTTCTATACTACAAAATTGATACAAGTGGAGCTTTAGGCTTTAAAGGCTTAAAGAGCTTTCCAATTTAATGTTTTTTCTAGGATCAGGCATGCATATTTATTTTATTTTTATTTAACTTGTATTTTCTGTAAAATTTTTCTATTTGGATATAATTATGTTTGAGTTATAACACGTTCTAAGCAATCAAATCTATCACATAAAAATTAATAGTTCATTTAAAAATTAAAATAGTCTTAACAAATGTGATCACCCTTGACTACAAAAAAATCAGATATGCAACCCGACTGTACTTTAGGTATTACACGAGGGCCCAGTGTTGCGGGTACAGGGTGTTATTTATCTCCGTGGTGAGTATAAAGTTCGCGCACTCGCACTTTTATTCTTTTACGTCGATTATACATCGCCATTATTCATTTATCAAACAAATGGCTGAGCTTCGTCAAATGTTAATCTTCTGATCTCGCGAGACTTTGTAATAATTATTAGAATAAGTACAAAATTCACCAAACGATGTTAAAAGTTAATCGATTTTAACAGCTGTTAACACTCTAAGCATCTGTTAAGTGGTTGGTGAAATCCGACATAATTATTTTAGCGTTCTATACTAATAAAAGTCATAAATGTAAATCAATACTGTCTATTAGAACCAAATGACACAGGTTCAAATTTTGCGCTTTTCCAATTAGAATCAAAATATAAAGTTTTTTTAATTAAACTTGAACAGCGCTTACTGCTTAGTTTGTTGTTGCAATGATCGATTTATGACTGCGTGTATAGTTATAAACGTTTGCGTATTTACATTGCGTATGCGCAATTAATGCAGTAATAATAACGATATTTAAGATGCTGTGTTGGTCGTTACAATAGTAATAATGTCGATTTATTGTTGGAATTATCAATTAATATTTTTTATCATTTATTTACTAGCGCAGATCCTTTATCGATTTCGGTATTGAATAGTTAATAGATAAGTTGCAAAGAACTCCATTAAAGTAAGTAAGTGAATTTTCTGTTGATTTCAAGAGCATTACTTATGCAACTGATGATACTAAAATTCGTTTCAGCGTATTTTGCACTACTTTTAGTACCGAAGTATAAGACTTGAGTTGTAGTTTTAAATCTTAATACTTTTTGTTGATAATTATTTAAAGAACATTCTTATTAAAAACTGATTAGATTACCAAAAGACACATTAAAAAAACCATGAATCTAAAATTAAATAATTAAATCAGAATTATACCCTATAAAACAACTGTCCCATTGCAACCTTAGTTTCCAATAAGAACAACCTGTACCACCTTAACGAATTACATTATTTCTAACCAGGAAAATACCTACAAGACATTAACTAAATCGCAGATTCTAAGCACCAATTACAAGCACCGTTACAGGCGTATCGAACCATGCCTATTGTTTCAACTCTCGCTCCTATTGGTCGGTTCTAGCCCACTCGTCTAGCGCTCCTCCAATCACAGCCTTGAGGCTCTAGCGGGAATAGATTTGCCGTTAGTTCTCTAGGCTTAGTACGCATGCGTTAGAATTAGCTGACCGATGAGTATAAAGATTGGTATTCTAATACTCGATCTGAATATTTACACGTGGATAGATTAATTACTATGGGTTATAATTTGTCATTTGCCACTTAAAAAAATGTGTTTAATTTTAAACTAAAGTAACCAAATCTATCCACGTTTTAAAAATTGAGAAAAAACACTCTTGCAATATTCCAGTTAGATTTTTTTCTTACAAGATTGTCACAGGTTTAAGATAGAGTTAGTTTCCTTGCAAGTTGTTATCTTGTAAGAAAATGCTTTCAAAATTATTGGCAGGACATTAATTTAAAATAAGATTATATTATAACCGGAATAATAGGTTCTGGATCGTCCTATAAATGTTACCTGAAATTTAAAAAATAAACCGGTCAAGTGCGAGTCGGACTCGCGCACTTCAAAAATAATACCTTATTATGTACTTTAATTCGTATGCAATTAGGTTTATTTTGAGTTGCCTAAATTTAACACAATTTTCAAAGTTTTTTAGTTAGGTTAGGTTAGGTTTTCTCAAAAACTGTAAGTATTGAACACTTCATTTTATTTTTCCCGTAAAATATAAATGATTATACGTCAGGAATATTTCAGATTTTTTGGTTCATAAACTTAGGAGATAAGGAGGGAACAGTTATTATTTGTAAATTTATTGGCTATAAATCAAAAAGTAGGTCATGGAAAATTATAAAAAAATGGTTTTGAAATTTGCAAATTAAGCCATTTCATATCACACCCCATTTGTTATAATCAAATCACTTTCATTTATCAACCCCCCATTGTAAACCCTTTTTCAATTATTTATAATATTAATTTCATTTATTTTTACTAAAAACAGATGCAGGCAAGCAAGTTTATGCCACAACTATGACAAATTTCAAGTTGATAGCATTTGTAGTTGCTGAGAAAAACTGCTGTGACATACAGACGGACGGACGGACAGACAGACAACGAAGTCTCACTATAAAGGTTCCTTTTTACCATTTTGATACGGAAACCTAAAAAGCAAATGGACCAGTCGATCTCCAATTGGAAAAAAATGTGTTTCATAAAGAACACTATTAGCAATCTAAAGGCAGAACTAACTCTAATATGTTATTTACATATAAAGAACTTCCGGTAGTAAAACTACCTTTTTAAGAATAACCTATGAATAAATTTCTATTAAAACTTTTGGACGAATTCTGCTCATACCAGGTAAGTGTAAATTGTACGCGTCCAATGCAAAAAGGTACCTGGGCGTTTTTCAAAAAAAGTGTACAATGGTTAAGTAAAACTTAAGAAATGTTTACTTTTTCCGGTTCGTCACGAAAATTAACGATACTAAATGTATGACTAATTTTCGTGACGCACTGGAAAAAGTTAAAATTTCTTAATTTTTCCTTAACGATGTACACTTTTTTTGAAAAAACGCCCACCTACGGTCTACGGTATAACATGTTGGAAAATGACGATCTTCAATTTCATTTAAAGTTGAAATAGTAGAAATGAAAATTACATTATGAACCCTTAAAATATTTACGAATCAAAAGTTATATGATATTATTGTTTTTCTCAAACCCTTTATAAAAAAAATATAATTCAACACGCGTCTCAAACACTGGCATAATATTATATAGGACGCTTTTACTTTCGTCACAAAAACAAAAGACGACCGTGACGGATCGTCACGTCGCGACAATTTTACGTCATTAGTGCGACGTGTCATAATCCGCGGCGAGATGGCGCCAGATTTCATTCTGTTAGTAGCCCTTTCCTTTCACATTAGCTTACAACTTCCTAAACCTCATATGTAACTCGGACGTAAAGATGGGAAAAGACGCTTTATAACTTTATTATAGAGTTCAAATTAGATGTTAATGTATTTGTGACTTATGTTAGAAATGGATGATATAAATATGATATGGTGTGAACGTGCTTTGATTTGTAATAACTAGTAACATATCAATGGGTGTCCGTAATTTGTTTTTTTTTCAGTTGTCTGGATTACGTAGTAAAGTAGCGTCTACGTGGTTTATCTAAATTATAAATGGGTGTTTATGTCTCGCCTAATGTTTGTTGAATGACGGTAGCATGTGAATGAAAAAGATATAAAAATAGATAACGCAAAATTAAAACGAGATTGTAGAGTAAAGTGTTGTCCATACAATAGACATCAACGAAACATCGGTTTCATTCAAAGGTGGTGGAGCTTTTTGAGGTATCCTTAATTGGTTTTATAGGAAAAACTGCGGGAATACTTAAGATGTCAAGTGAAATTTATTAATTTGTTAATAAGATTTGTTTAAATGTATGAAATTATTTTTGATTAATAAAAACGACTAAAAACTTTATGCCCAAAGATAGATAATGTTATTATTTATTTCGGTTTTTATTGAAGGTATAAAGAAAAGTAAAAGCAAAATAAACATACAATAAAATAAAATTAATGTAAAATAAAATTAAATATTTTACTAGTTCTTACTAAATTGTTCTGAAAAAGTAAAACAATGCCAAAGCCTGTTTTTTTTCTCTCATTGCAACATTTTTTTAGAGTAAGCACACGGTGGTCTCTGATCAATGCCCAACCTTAGCGATAAGCTGTCATACATTAAAATACACTCAAACTTACAAACTGCTAAAACTCCATAAGAAACGTAATAAACAAATCATTATTCTAACCTCGTCGTAAACCGATTATTATAACAATCACTCGATTATTTTAACAATCACTTGGCTCAATTGATATGTCGTAATTGACTGTAATTGCATCGCATCACTTTCGGCACAGCCAAGTTTCGCGATGACAATGAGCCGCGTTCATTCATTGTAGGTACTTAGGCTTGGAATGGTTTCGGCCCGTTGTGTCACAAGTCCAGTGTGGTAAACTAAACATCAATCCTGTCCTTCTACTTACTAATACTTGAAATGTGCAAGTTTGTATAGACATTTGGATTTTGTATTTCAATCACGCCTAATAAATTACATAGACATTTGGAAATAGAATACTTTTTCTCTCGAAAAAATTTGATAGTTCCCGATGTACAAGCGATAAATGACTTCCACGCGGGCGGAGTCGCGGGTAAAGGGTAGTTTTAAATAAATAATAAAATAACTTCGTTAAAAAAGAATAGAGGTAAAAAAATAATCAAATCACATAAGCAAAACTAAATAAAATAATGATGTGAATACAACAAAAAGTTTTTAGGTAAGTATATACGGCTTTCTTCCGTAATAGTTTCATAGTGATTTTTTGTGATAATTAGGTATATATGTTTTTTTTTTTAAGTATAAAAATAAACAAAAATAGAAGTTTACATCAATTCAAATTTAATGATATACATTAACGTTTTATAAATAAATGAAATCACAATGGACATGCTTCTAGGTTGTTTATTTTACTTAATATAACCAATATAAGTACCGAAAAAAAATATTTTGAGTTAACTAAATAACGTATAATAATTATATTTTATTTAAAACAAAATGGCTGGCAATTAAGTGCCACTTGAGTATAAGGTCAGTCATTGTCAAATTAAATTACCATACAGTTTACGATCTCATTAAAAAATATAATCTCACGTAAAGGACGTGTGAAATGGGACCGAACCCAGGTTCTCGACCCGAGCGATTATGTAGTTTGGAATGATTGCCGGCCATTTAATAAAGCCTTCTTAACTCATGATTCAAAGACAATATTTTAAATAATGACACGTCCGGACATCCTCATCTGAATTCTAAATAATAACATGAATCAGGAGTTTGCAAACATGAAATTTGGTGGTAAAACAAAAATTGCGACAGATTATAAGTCAGTGTAAACTGTTCAGTTATTATGTTGTAGAAACGGCTAAATAAAAACGATTCGAAGAAATTCTGTTAATTATTATAAATAATAATAGATGTAATTACTAGTGACTATAGAAATCGTTCAAAATGTGAATTAGTACCAAACGCGCGACAGCCTACGTCAAGTCAACCTATGTAATGGGCTACCTGTTCTTGGACTTTTCAATGGCTAATATTTATAGAATCGTAAGTACTTACTGTAAATACTTACCTTGTTCTATTCATTTTAGCATTCGTTTTGGGCTTCATAAAATAGAACTACAAACTATTATAACTAAGAATTAAAGTTTTTAATTTCTTGTTATCAAGAATAATTCATTTGGGTACCCAACATTTTTAAGAACTAACATTACAATTTATTGGTGATTCCCACACAAGGCTGAGCCTGTATCGTGAGAGTCAGAATATAAGGGAATTAACTTTTATAATGCGGCTTTATATAATCGAAATTGCAAGTAAAATTAAATTTTTACAGTTTGTACTTTGTCTACAGTAAAAAGTACACGACAGTAGCGAATACAAAAAAGATATGAATTTTTTAAATTAGATGAAAATAGATGATATAGGATATGATGTAGGTAACTAATAATTTTAAATATATAAAATATAAACAAATAACGTCATAACGCTCGCGATGTAAATATTTACAAGCATTCAAAAGCCTGTAATAGACACTGAAACCAACAAAACCAATTAAAATCCTAAATTTTACGACACAATAAATAAATAAAATGAGTCCAATCGTCGGGGCCTTTTTGTCTCAAGCCACGTTGATGAAGAGATCACTAATTAAAACGCTAAACTGTTAAGATTTTGAGCACATCAATATGTATGCAGTGGATTTACACATTCAATGTAACCGACTCCTAATAGAGTCCGTTTAGTATTAAACTTAGAGGACGTGGCCCCGAATGTGTTTACGCCGCGGAAAGTAAGATGGAAACGTTTTTATGGCCGGGTGCGGCGCCAGAGATGCCCAGAGTCCCAATAATGTATACGGCTTTATAACTTTCAAAATTAAGGAAGTAATAAGCACTCCTAAATGCATAACTGTTACGCAGTTGATTATTTAGTTTAGTATGAAAATCGCGCGATAAAGTTAATAAAACTCACGACGACCAGCTGTGAAACCAGCGACTAAACAAATGTGCAGGCAGTTGAATGTCATTTGCCCACCTTGACGGACGACGTAAATTCGCCGGCTATTCATCGACTGAGTCGAACTGAACGACGATGCGTTAACAGAATAACATAGCAGGACAATCAATTATAGATACTAAATTACCGATACATTATGCTTGCTCCTAGCACGATTGGATCCCAACCCTTAAATTAGAGGGGTACTTTGAGCCTTCAAATGTACCTAAAAATTCAAAATGACATTTTTATTGCCCTTGTTACTATTTTAGTAGTGGAACTTTTACAATTAATTCAGTTGAATAATAATATCATTAACGCACAATATCTGCATTTACATTTCGAAGCATTCCCATTCTACCAGTTTTTAATAATAACCGACTTTACCCATAAAAACTGGAACAGAGAAATCGATGAAATGTCGAACAATTAACTTCGTGACGCTGTGGGGAGCCATCTCGAAGTGATGCATAAATAACTAATTTTAATTAATTACAATAAATTGTAGAACTATGCGGTAAAAAGGTATTTTGCCGCTTTTAATGCACTGCGTGATATCACCGAGCGGAGAACACGTTAAATTAAACTCATTAGAAAACAATTCAGTTATTTTACATGACCAGGCTATAAATGTCACAATGCTTGGTACTGGGCGTAATACAAGAAAAACAAGATCATAAAACCCACGTGAATTCAGCGGAGAGCAGCGCGTATTTTTTAATTTAGTCATAAACATCATTGCGGGAGGTTCATGTCTATCAATTACTATTTTTCAGCAATTTCCTGGAACTTTGGCGTCTTGTCGAAAAAAAGCTCTTGAGCTTATGTTATGTTACACTTGCATAAAGCTGTATAATAGGGCTACTCAATAAAAAAAAACTTAGCATTTCTTATCCTAAACAAATATAGTTTTATAAAACAATTCCACTTAAGAGAGCTTTTATGTATTCAACTGCTTGACATTTTACAGCTAACAAACGTTGATACTAAATGTCATTCTGCATTAAATTCACGGCACTCATAATCTCCAAGACGAGTACATGTTGCTCGTAACTCCTTAATAGCATTTAGACATGTATGTGTGTATGTCTAACCGCTATTAAGGAGGTACTAGCAATCGCGTGCCTTCATACACAATATAATTTTTCTAAGCCCAAGGGCAATTGAGAGGTTTGCTGCATACCCGGCCTATTAAAAACGTAATAGATTTTTTAATTAAAACCACTTTTACTTCATAAAGGACTTCTTCACTACGCGCGTAGGCGACTGGTTTAATCCCAGACTACGAATAAAGCGATAGAATTATTATCGGTTAGTGGGGAAGCCTACATTATCGGAGTGTAAGGCCTCTTCACATAATAAACCAGTAGATTTTATACGCGAACCTGATATGCAACATCGAGTTCCAAAATAATCGCCAGTGGGAATTTAAATAAGGTGCCAATTAGAAGAGGCTGCGAATGGAGTGGCATTCCGGAGGGCGGATTACGGAGGGCTGGGGTAATCGCGCCGATATTAGGGGATCACGAGCTAATAACTGAAATGTGTGTGTATGTTCGAAATAAATAAGATGGTTTATAAAGGCTTCTTTCTTTAAGTAAAGACAGAAAAGTTGGATACGATATGCATTACCTTTTTACTAGCTATGTGCAAGTTGCAGAACATTCCCGAATACACAGATCCTTTTTGACAAACTACTAAAACGTACTCGAAAACATTTTGAGGACATTAAAAATATTATCTTTTTAAGAAAATTCTTATTAGTTACCGAGAATATGTATATCAAAGAGAAAGTTTTATAATATGAAAAGTTTCTGGCCGGTACAAATAGTTCCTTCCTACTATTAGTTATTTTTGATGTTTTGAGTGATGTTGTCCAGATAACATAGCAAAGCGTAATAACGCGGTTTTATTTCTGAATAAATTATAGACATGTTTCCTTGAACGCATTTACTGATTTTATCAAAGTGCAGACGAAAAGGCGTTACAATCGCGTCAAAGTTTAACTGCATTTTAAAACATAATAAGAACGCCGTAATCTTTTAATAACATCATTTGAACGACATTAAATAAGTGACGCTAATAACTTTATAATAAAACGCTGCTCGATGCAATTCGTGCGCAATGCCATTAAATTTTAATATAAAAAACATCTCAGTGTGCCCATTTGTACTCTTACATTTATTTACACATATTCCTTATAGAGACAAATATAAAATTAATTTATAGAGTAAAATTATAAAAACAGTCGTACATTATAAATTTGAGAGTATTATTCACAGTTTAAAAATGGCAGTCTTTAAGTAATTGTTTTTCAACTTTTTAAAACTTAGCATAGCCACAACAGAAAATACGTTTTTACCGACACTGAACCTTAAAGCGCTCTTCATCATTATTATATTACAAGCCACTAAATCAATTGAGTAGACATCCAAGAATAATGTATACATGTATTGATTATTCCAGCAATTCGCTTGATTATTTTATTTACATAATTTGCATGTCCCGACCACCTCACAATGCCTGTGTGTGGCGCGACGCAAAAACCAACTTTTGAAACATGAAACAATAAATCAAAGTACAAAAAATACGTGTTACCGCGCTCTGTTGTTTACACGTTCGCATGATATTGTCGTGAGGCCAAAAAAAGAATGAATTTTAAGGGGAAGATTTCGCATTCTCGCTTCAAAATGACCCTTTGATCAAAAAGTTAAACGATGTTACATATTTGAATGCTTATCAAGGATGCGACATTAATTACTACATTAATAAATGAGGGATACTTTATAACATAATCGTAATGACTTGGCCTTAAAAGGCTCGCGGTGCAATAAATACGTTCGCTCATTACCCTACCGCCCAAACCGACGACATGGAGCTACAAAAACGCCAAATGACATACGCAACGGATTCACTTAGCGAAATTGAGAGGTAAAGAGACTTTTTGTACAAAAAGCGGCCTAATTGATATTTCATTCAGCGCTTTTGCTCTTTGGGTGGCAAGATATTTAAATCAAATAATATGCGGTTTTGTTTTTCAATAATTTATTTTTTAACGTAGGTGGCAGTTCAGAGTATTGTCAGTTAGTAAGTTAGTATTTTGTTGTCTTATTATTTTTTAATTTAATATGCGCTTATCTCTATATTACTCAAATGGGAAGTATTTCAAAACGTATAAAAAAACGTAGTATTCATTAGGAATTCTCTAAAATATTCTCAATTTAAGAAACTGTTCCATCTCAAATACAAGAATTATTCAATTATTTAATTAAAATACATAACATACAAACTAATTTATAATAATATTGTGCGGCGGTACGGAACCTTCGTTGCGCGAGTCCGACTCTTACTTAACCGGTTTTTTAATTAAACGATGATATAGTTATGCCCAAAAGTTGGTTTTTTTTCACGATTTTGGTACGTAACAAAATTCAGAGTAGGCGCATAATTACATAATAATATAATTATTCAAAATACCTGCTACCACAAAATCTCAAAACAGATGTTACAACATGTTCAATTAAAAATAATAACATGATTGAATCGTAGACAAACAAACCCCAACAATTGATTTGATGTCTCATTTAAAGGATTAAATTACGGGTTCTGTGTTTTATAGATTCATTAAAGACAGTCGTGTGTGGTATCTGGAAAATAAAATGGTTCATATACCATTTTCATTTACTTTATATCTGATTTTGTTTTTCGATTTTTTTGTAAACAGAGGGGACGAGGGCTGAAGATAACAATCAAAATAGGTATATTTTAAGTAACTTCCGAAACATGATATTGATATATCATTCATTTATGTAAATTTGGTGGATGTTATTTGATTAAAAGTACTTTAATCACCCAATTACCTACTTGAATTTTTTTTACGTAATCATCGTCATGTAAGCCAAAATACGTCCATTACTAACAATAAAATATTTAATACAAAATGTTTTGTGGAACGGTTAGGTAATAAAAATCAGACTTAGCAACACGTTACGAAGGTACTTACGCCTGGCCCTACGTTAAAATTCCAAATACCGACACAAACTTCACTCCGACCGGATAAATTAGAGAACATACGTAAAGCGCCGTATTCCTTTGATAGCGGAATCAAATTTGTTTAAATTTTTTTGATCGGTTTTTTGTTACTTTCATGTAGACGCGATCGGATCAGTTTAACAGTGACAAAATACTTGAGGCACTGTTCCTTTGTCGAGACGATCGGTTTTGTCTGCCTCGAGATGTGTCTCACGATATTTAACCTCGTGTCATTATTAAGACATCACTTACCCGGTGGCTGGGGAGATGTGTCTGAAGATAAAATTTCGGTCATTTATACAAAGTCTTTAGATAAAGAAATGAAATAGTTACAATGTGTTTATTGTTAGGACAATAGTGATTATTTTATATTGAACACACTTTGTAAATCTATTATGAAATTTTTAGTAATGGATGAGATCTTTTTACGAAAAAAATATAATATTCATTACTAACGACCTGTGGCCAAGACTAACTAGGAACTGTGATATGAACGATTTATTACATCGCGATAATTTCCGCTGAATGTGCCTTTCTATGAATTGGCCATCCGTGCTTAAATAAGACACGAGCGAGACAAAACACCAACAAGGCAACTCGGGCTTTAATTAAAATGTAACGACTCAGCGAGTTTCCTTCTCCCGCCCGGTGGTCTATTATTTGATAACAATGACATGTCACTATAATATGTATAGGTATTGTTCTATGCAAACATTTCAATAATTTACTTTATATAATAATACTACTCTGTCAAGAAAGTACCGGGAAAAGATCAATAATACACAAACTGTTTGTTAATCATCCAAATTTATTTTATCACCTTCAAAGTATGCTCCTTCAGAAACGATACACTTACGCCAACGAATAATCCAATCATCAAAACATTTTTTAAACGCTGTTTCCGGAATTGAATTCAGTTCTCGGCGCGAATTCTCCTTTATGTCTTCTACCGATTGAAAACGGGTGCCACGAAGCGCCACTCCGAAGCTTGTTGACTAGTTTGCATGTCAAACTCGTACAAACCCACGTCTCGTCACCAGTAACAATGCGTTTCATGAATGTTGGGTCGGAATTGACTCGTTCTAGCATGTCCTCAGCGACTCTCATGCGATTGAGTTTTTGGAGAAAATTCAGGTCTTTTGGGACTAGCCGAGCGGTAACATGTTTCATACCCAAATGATTAGTTAAAATAGTACGGATCGACTCGTGAGATACAGAAAGTTCGGCGGCTATCTCTCTCAAAGTTGAATGAGGATTTTCAGTCACTATTTCCTTCACTTTTGCGATGTTAACTTCAGTTGCAGACGTTGATGGCCTACCAGAGCGAGGCAAATCTTCCATCACATCTCGACCGCTTTTGAACGCTTTGTACCACTCATAAACACGTGTTTTTGATAAAGTCGAATCACCGTAAGCCTTCTGTAACATTTTCAGTGACTCCGAACACGAAATTCCATTGGCGATGCAAAATTTAAGACAAATTCTTTGTTCAATGTTTTTGTCCATTATGAAATTCGCAATACACACTAGATATGATATAACTAAAAACAGCACTGTATTTAATATAAATAACAGATGCAACTCAAACTCCGCGCCAAAATAGAAAACAGTTGTGCCAATCTAACAACAACAAAAAAAACAAAAATTTGAATTTGGAACCATAAACAAATCATCCATTCCCGATACTTTGTTGACTGAATGTAGGTCGGGGCAAAAGTATTTTCGTATTTTTCGTACAAAGGAAAAACAATTTTTTAAGTTATATTTTTTTATTTATTTATAATATGTACATGCCGTTTTGATCGATGACTTGTTGCCATCTTGTGGGTAGTGCCATATTTCCATTGCTGTAGAAATTCTGAGATTTTTGATTTAAAAAATTGACAGGTAGTTTTGACAGTGTTCTCTTGATATTAACTTTATGCTTCCTAAAGAATTCTGAAGTGACGGAAACATTTGGAAATCCGATGGAGCAAGGTCGGGGCTATACGGTGGATGCATCAACGCCATCAACACATCCCAGCCAAGCTCTCAATTTTTGCTGGGTGGCTATAGATGAGTGCGGTCTGGCGTTATCATGATGAAAGACTACGCCCTTTCTGTTTATTAACTCCGGCCGGTTTTTCTTAACGGCTTCTTTTAATCTCATGAGTTGCTGGCAGTAGAGGTCAGAATCGATGGTTTTACCCGGCGGCAAAAGCTCATAGTGGACAATTCCTTTCCACCATACACTTTGTTCCGAGTTAAGCCGGGCTTTGCCACTGTCTGTGGAGCTTGTCCATGCTTCGACCACGATCTTTTTCGGACGTTCTTATCGTAAGTAATCCTTTTTTCATCACCTGTAATCAACCGTTTTAGAAATGGTTCGGATTTTTTTCGTTTTAACAATAAATCGCAAATTGAAACACGTTGCATTAGGTTTCTTTCAGTGAGATCGTGTGGCACCCAAATATCGAGCTATTTCTTGTACCCAGACTTTTGTAAATTATGTAACACTGTTTTGTGATCAATATCCAGTTCTTCAGCAATGTCGTAACTACTAATATGTCGATCTTGCTCCCCTTTTTATAGATGGCATTGATTTTATCAGTAACAGGGCGTCCAGAGCGAACCTCATCTTTCACACCAAAATTTCCAGACTTAAAACGCTTAAACCACAATTGTGCTACTCTTATTGATACCGCATTAGATCCATAAACCGCACAAATTTTATTCGCGGCATTAGTCGCATTTTTGCCTTTTGTGTAATAAAACTTTAAAATGTACCGAATTTCTTTGTCACACACGTCCATTTTGATAGCTCAAAAACAATTGAAAAATGCCGGGAACCAGTTTTTTTTAAATTTTATTGTATTTCAGAATGTTGACTTTTGGTATTAAAACCAGCCAGGTACATTTAGTATAGACGAAGAGGTTTGATTACAACTTATACGGTCCAAATACGAAAATACTTTTGCCCCGACCTATTATATAGGTTTGAATGAAAAAACTGACAAAATGCGAGTCTGATTGGCGAACCGAGGGTTCCGTACAAACTTGTTAAAAACTTTTTCTGTGGTGTAACTACAAATTTACGGTTTTCGGATTTTTCCCTTTATTTTTGCTATAAGAAATTATTTCTTGTCAAATTTCATGATTCTAGATTAACGGTAAGTGCCCTATAGGTTATGATTCCCTTGCGAGTGTCGAGATATGCGGTATAAACGACCGTATCTTTCGATTGCGTTGATTTAGAAGTTTCATTTTTTTCACAGCTCCAAGGGATTGCAGACTTGAGTATTTGATATTAACTTCAACTTGATGCCTCTACGCGTTCCTGAGAAAAAGGGTCTTGGCGGAGAGACAGACGGACAATGAAGTGATCCTATAAGGGTTCCTTTCTTCCGTTTGAGGTAAGGAAAATAAAGAAATTTGAATTTGGAGACCATTTTACACGCTGTGATCTAGAGCCAAATTAAACTCTAGGCTTGAACTAAATTGTAGACAACGATATACATATTAAGGATAAAATAAATATTTTACATAAAGATATCTAAGGCGAGTAATTGTCCGTCCTCGTCACAAATATTTGCCGTTACCTAGGATCAAACTTGGGACACCTCGTAGACTAAGCTAATTTACATCATCCGTATTTTTTAAATAAAGTATCGTATAGTCGCATTAGTTGTGATAATAAATATACGCTAGTTAATTAACACTTATAATAATTATCACATTTTAATAGAACGCATAAAAAGTTACTTATGGCTTCGATTAGGCTTAGCTTTATAGCTAATAACTTGACTAACGGCTAAAACGCGGGCGATATTTTCTTTTGTCGGTATAATAAAACTTAGGTAATGCCTAGATAAAATCACTAGCTTATTTACTTAGTTTTATGTCAAAGAAAACTATATCAACATATCACAAAGTTTCGAATAGGCTACGGCTCTATAAAGTAATTTAGTAAAAAATAGATTATTAGATATCAAAAATAAGTTATTAAATTGGTGAGCGGCAGCATTCTTTAACAAAAAAGCGTTAACTTCGAAGAATAGATTCATATTTGTGTTTAATTAAAGGATTTTCATGCTATAAAAGGCACCACCTAATAATGAGGAGGACAAAAACTATGGGTAACAAAGGGCGTGGCGCTGGGAACAAAATAAAAGAATTCGGAAGCCTAACGAATAATAATAAAATTGGATATATTTTTGATTGAATCTATAATTATTAAGGACTATTGGCGGTTTTGAAATGCGTAATCCTTAAACTTTTTACAAGTTTGTTTTAACTAAAGTTTTTTGTCAGTCGGATATTTTCTTAATTTACTGGAATTCTAAAACTTTACATTCAAACTAAGGTATTGTTTATTATTTTTACTCATAATTCCAAATATGGTATTTGGAGTCTTATCTCGTTTTTATATCGTGATCACACTGCTGATGTTATGACACTATTCTTACAAGTGAGTAAAAGTTGTTATAACGTCATCAATGTGATCTCGATATAGAAGCATGATTGCTAATAAAAGCAAAAGAAGCTAATACAATGGGGAATAAAAGCCCTGGTATTTTAAATTTCTAGTGTAATTAGGAATGAACGGATTTTTGGACTTTTAGAAAATACCTATCGATTATAGTGTACAATATTAATAAAATATATGTTTTTACTTAAGTCAAACTAAATAACTCTGCCCTGACGTTTCTCATTGACTCTGAGAAAAAAGTTTAAAAAATACAGCAATTCGAAACGCTAAAACTCTTTATTTTGCCACGATTCAAGAACCAATACTAGTTAGATGTTACCGTTAGACATCATTCACAATGATACATTCGGATCAACTTTTTTTCGGGTGCTACCCTGTGTCTAATTTACTCAGCGAGTGGTCTGTCCTGCTGGGCCTTTGTCAATACCAAAATCATTAATCAAGAGCAAATTATGGATTTAATACTGAAGATACGCCGAAGTCTTATTAGCTGGTTCAATCTTTCGATTCGCATTTACCATTTTCGTCACACGAATAACTTAAGTTCGTTTATTTTATGTTGTCTATTTAACTCTTTCCGTGCCAAGCTTGTAAAGACGGGTCCACATTATAGGGCTCCATCGCATTGGACTGCGTGGTAAATCTACAGGACTTTGTTACGCTAAATGTGGACAGTGTAATGTAAGCGCTAGGGGTGGGTAGCATGGCTCTCGTGACAAATACGGTCCACATAACCGGTACTGACACGCGTTACTGACACGGTCACGGAACCATGTTACGATGTATTGTCACAAATGTAGACCCACCTTAAGGCCGTGTATGTGTGAGGTACCAAACCTTGCCAAGTTCCAGGCAGAGAATTGTAACTTGTAACTGCTAATAACTTTGCGTCTCTTACTACCTGAAACTTGGCAGATTTTGACACTTCATATAACGGCCATTGAATATTTATAAAAATGTTACTCAATACAATCTAATGATAACTTAACTTATTAGTTTTATTGTCTATTTAGAAAGAAGATATTATTTTAGCCAATTATTTCGTAAACTATAGAGATGTTTTCTATATGTTTTTGCCAAAATGTTCTTTGATTTACGACACCTTAGTTTGTTATTTATGTGCAATACGTGAAACTTACACTTAAATATGGCTGTGTTTCATCGCCACGATCAGGCTAATAGTAGTAGATAATTATTCAAGTAAGTTATTTTTGCCACTTGTCTACAGCAGTATAATACCATTTATGTAGGTACGAAAGCTAATAGGTATGTCACATGGCTACGATCCTTCTACTGGTTTGTGGCGACTAGGGCACTTACATACATTCCTTACCTATTTCGATTTCTAAGAAATAAAAATAAGAGATGTCACCAGACAATGCTAGGCGCCGAGTGATGGGACATACTTTTGAGGCTACATTGCCCATTTAAAATCCTGGACTACCTAGAAAGACATGTTCGAGCGCAGCCTTATACATGGTCATAGTCGCGCGCATGGAATACTAACGAACTAGAACTATTTTAGAACATGTCATTAAGAAACAGGTCACATAATATAAAAACCAGCGGTTCCGATCTGGGTATCGGAATTAAAAGTACACACAGAGGGAAAGGGATGGTGGTTTGATTTTGTTTGGGTGGGAGAGAGATTTCCGACCGTTAAGGCAGGTGTTGTGGTACATCTGCGCTTACGCTGGCCGGCACGTGCGCCCGCGCCACTTCAGTCCGAAACCGCCACGTACGGTGTACGTAGATATTGTAAAATTTTCATAAGGCAGGAACATAAGAGTCTTTGTTTTTGTTGTTAGAATCGTAATTAGTAAGTCGAGCAAACAATACATTAGCCATAAAAACCAAGATACAGGTTTAGTACCGTTTGAGGGTAAGCAAACTGTAATTAAGAGCCATCATCCAAAAGATGGGCAGGCAACATTGCATATTTTTCATATAAAAGTGAAATTGAGTGATATTATCAAATGTAGTCTATTAAGATTGTGCATTTCGGTGTATCTAAATATGTGTATGTAGGTATGTGTAATGCAATCTTGGTCAACGGCATTCTTTTTAAAGAATTTCAAATTTCAATATATATTTTTTTTATTGTTCGTAAATAAACAATTATAGGTTCCATAATGACAAAATATTGCATACAATCTATGTAGATGCACACACATGGTTAAATTGACAACTTAACTCGATTTCAGTAATAATATAAGCATATAATATACACTGGCCCGCAAAACTAAGTATCACACTTTTAAAATTGCAATAACTAAAAATGGCTATTTTATTGTTTTATCTTTTTTTAAGTTGAAAATGTTACTGTTTATTTTAGTTCTAGTTGGAAAAAAGCTGATAAAATTTGCTTTAAAACGTTTTTTTATTTTAAAACTCTAACTTCTATAGTTTAGAAAAAAATGAAATTTTAAAAGTGTGATACTTAGTTTTGCGGGCCAGTGTATCATACAATAAAATAATGGCTGAACATTGGTTATGATTAAGAACTCCTGTAATTCACCATTCCACGGATGTAATTGAAAATTAAGTCATGTCCACTTTTTCGAAACCATAAACAACGTCGTCTGCGCAAGTGGTTACCAATTTGTAGCCAATTTCGTGCGCAGGAGCACTTGGACGCGTGCGCTGTTAATAATAAATCGAACCGTTCAAAATTCACCCGAGGACAGAGTTCGTTTGATGCTAGCCTGGAATTATCGACATTGGAATAAAACGCCGGGGCGGGGACAACGGTTCATTTAAGAAGCAGCGATTTTTGTAGCGGTAGCCAGAACCGTCGATCAAGAGCTATTAAGCTTTGGCACTTCGGTCCTTAACTCCACATGATTGCATGATGTCAAACCTGCGTGATCTTCTCGTCACGGATAAATCCCTTATTACGCTTTTCTTATTCCGGATGCTGTTTTGCTGCATTAAAGTTGTTATGACTGCGCTGCTGTATTTATTTTTCATTTAATTTGACAGGAGATAATCTCCAGGTAAAGATGACAGACGCGGTAAATTCAATCAATGTACGGGCTCGGTACAGAATAAATTTATCGCGTCGAGACGCCGAAATCGCTTCCTTGTGACGGACGTGAGACGATCCGTACATAATCATCGATATTCTTATGCAGCGGTCACTTAGTAGTCGGAGTTATTAAATTGGCTTTTAGGAAGCCTGCTACTGGACGTATGGAAAGGTGTGTTATAAGTAATTGACCCAATTTTATAATAATTTGCATATTATTGAATTGCACACCACAATGACCTTATTATAATACCCTCTCCCGTCCTCCTTTATAAATCGTGCATATCGTGTTACCACTACAGAAAAACATTTAGTGCCATCATTAAATGTGGTTTGTCTTGTACGTAACTGCTTAGAAAATTAAAGTTTTAATTGAATTTAAGCTTGCGTTCAATTTATAATTTTGTTAACGTTGTTTTTTGTGATCATTCGAGATTGGGATAGTTTAACACCTAAAATGAGGCGTTGGCTTGTTAAAATGCCATTAATAAAATTTTAGACGTATTCCAATAAACGTTTTAACACCTTTTCTCCAAAGGTATCATTAGGGGTGTATTGCTTGGTCCCCTGACCGTTCACACCGGATCGATTTAAATTAAATCGTCGATAAATAGCAGCAAAGTCGATCCGACATTTTGCGTGTCGATAATTATCCTGAATCAAGCAATTTCTGTTTTATATGCCAACATAATGTTCAAAATGCCAATTACAACAATAAACGGTATGAAAATATTAATACTGGATATCACTTTATAACGGTTGCGGACATTCAAGTTTGTCGGGTTCGCATTTACTGAATTTATTTACACAATACACTTACCACCAATCGATGCGCATTGCAGACATAACGAAAGAAGATCTTTTGATTTTATTCACCATAGGTTAATCTAATTTTATAGTTTTTTTGCAAGAATACCAAAGTTAACGAATTAGTCCATGTAGATACTCGTACGTAGGCATTTCACACAGACCATCCTGACAGTGGGATCAGGTATAAACTTTAAATAACTTGAAACTGGCAATACAGCAAACTGAGGACCCGAATTTATTTATCTGTGGAGTTAATAAAGCAATCTGGGAGTTCATTAAAGGGTTTAAATTTTATCTTCGCAGTTTATGTTAACCACCGAGCGCGAAGCGGCGAGTCGATACCCAATCGTACTAATTGGAACTCTGTAAGAACTAATTAGAATAAGTTGTGACTTCGAAAATATATTTATTTTGGGATTATCCAGAAGTGAAAGTGCGTACTGCTAATTAACGACTTCTAAAGATTACTCGGTTCTTTCTTGCAGACCGTTCGTTAAGAATTTTTAAAGAACTTATTTAAAAGATATTCGAGATATACGATAAAATAGGTACCCAATGTAGATGAATATCAGGGCGGCAGCGTTTGCAGAAAGGGAAAGTAGTTTTATTAGCTAGCACTAAAACTGGAGCACATAATTATAGTGAGGGTGTCGGATATAGGTGTTTTTCAAAGAACAATTTCTCCATGGTTATATTTCTGCAATTACTATAGATGCTATCATTAGCTAAAGTGCCAAAGCGGGGATGACACCAGCGAGTCGGCTTCAAACATACATACTTATGTTGCAACAGATGCTGGATACGGTTTTTGCCGCGGAGGCAGAGACTTTGATTCAAAGGGTCTGCAGCGCTGCGTTGCTTAGCGTATATTTGCCGACGCGATTAGCCTACTAAGCTAGTGGTCCTGGGTTCGATTCCCGAGTTAGTAAAAATACTTAGTATTTGTTATTGAGTTCCTATTGTATTTTTTCTTTGTCTGTTGTGTGCGTGGGCCTTAAATGTAAACTGGCTGTACCACTGTCCAATTAACACATTTCCATCACTAAAATGTATCTTATCTACCTACACGAACTGTTTTTCAATTGAATAGTTAAATTTATACGTCCTTTAAGCGGTGTAAACAGCTAGTAACTCATTCAGCCAGGCTACAATAAATAAACATAACGACAATCCGAATGCACTTTGCGTGCTGACTCGCCACTCTCACGTACGTATTTATACTATTAACTCCATGATCTGAATGAAAAAGTGTGATTTTAATATCAACTGGACTGCTGTGGATATAAACGTAAATCAATGGATTTACAACCTCATTGTTATTCCATTGCTACTATTTCGATATTCTTTTGCGGAAACGATTGTTTAATGTATCAGTTTCTCACGCGGAGCAGTCCCCGGCATGGTGACAATAATGTGTATGTGAGCGCTAAATGTGTGTGAAGGTGAAAGGGCGCCAACGGACTTTAGTTCCTGCGACCATTAACCATTGACAACCCCGCTTGGTTGCCACCGCCATCGATTAGGTGTATCACACGACAAATTATTATTTAATTTTTGAAATGTGTGTTGTTAATATTTCATGTTTTCTTACTGTCGGTAGTGGTCACAGGTGTCTATGAATTAAGTTTCTTATTTGATTTAATAAGGTGTACTAAATCTGTTCATAAATACTAGTTTTACAGAATCCAAGGAATTAGACCAAATTCACAGAACATAATCATGTCATATTGTTTTTAAATTGATAGAAAAACTTAAAAACTACACTCATATGTTAAACTTAGTCTCGTATACTACGATAGGAATTGAATAGATACAAATTAAAAAACTTACACTTGGAAAAATATATATCGTTAGTTAGACAATTTAATCTTATAGGTATTATAAGGCATGAATCACTAACTAGGTCCAAAACAACTGAAAACATATTTTTTAACACAGTTGCTCAAAAAGTGGTACTTTTCGTAGCTGTGTATCGTGCGGAAAGTTGGTATTCGCGAACTAGTGCTTTTTACTTTTCCATTTTTTTTTAATTTATACTTGTTCCAATTCATGACTACTTATTGATGGGTGTTAATATTAGTTTCCTTTAGACATCGTAATCAACATAAAACCTACTGTTAATGTAAGAATACGAAAAATATACATATTTCATATTTTATTACTTACCTCTTCATCATTATAACACGTTTATTTTTTAATATTGAATATTGAAAAACCGTTCTTAATAAGTTGTCTGAATGGAATGGAATAGCTGCCGAAACGCCTGTCAAAATATTTGACATTATGTCTTCATAATGTCAAATATTTTGACAGGCTTTTTTTTTAAAATGATTATGGCCTGGATGCAAAGTCCTTTAAGCCATGCGTTTTTTCTTACTGCAAGCATTTTTTAGGTTTCCAAAGGCAACATTCGATATTGTTTTTATAAATATACGATACACAAATAATCGTAAATAACAATAATTAGGTAATAATAGTACAATGTTTTATATTTACAATTGTTTATGTCTTATAGAACATGCATTTGCAAAAAAAAACTTTCATTGAAGTGGGTTCAATAATAATAACAAAATCTATTCTAGTCGAATAAAAGCTAAAAAAAACACCTCTTCATAATGTCAAAAATGTTCACTGCGAAAGATCGAACTTACAACGAATTTGTTTACCAATCTTAAGTTTTCAAAAAGTTGCTTATAAAATGAGTGAATCAGAGTTTGAAATTGATTTATTTTTTCGCAACTGTGTTAAAAAACGTCGTTCAATACACGTACGGAAATGTCAATTCTTCACTCGTCCCGAGTCTTGATATCTCGGTACTCGTGAAGTAATGACATACTTTCCGCACTAGCATCGAAATGTACTAATAAAATAATTACGGTAAAACCTCGTCCATGTGGTCCGTCTTTATCGCTACCACCATCTTCCTCGCTACCACCAGCAGCGACCGCATTGTTATGTTCTGGGATAAGAAGAGATGAAATTAATAGATATCATAGAACCAAATTCATCTTAGTCCTCAGGGTTTAGGTCGTCTAACATTATATACTTAGTTTGACATCGTAAGTAACATTCATAAGGGATTGCGATTGCAAATGTCTAAGGGATTCAGATGCCACTTACCATTCGGTGTCATGTTTGTATTGCCTTGTTTAGGTGATAAATTATTTTGAAATTTTATTGTATTTGTCATAATGTTTTCCCACGAACACACAGCAGGACACTGATTTGCCACAGTGATAAAGCGTTTAATCATTACCTGAACCACGGAAGTGTGATTACGGCGTGTTTAGGGGTGTCCGGTGAGGACAGATTTACAGACGGCGTTAGAGGGCTAATAGTTCGTGTGAATTCCCACGCATGCCGTGATTGGCGTATCGTATCGACATCCCAAATGACATTCGACCCTAGTAACAAAACTAAAATATTGACAATGTTACCTCGTCTAACTATTAACTGTGCTAAATGACCTAAAGCTATAAAAGGAATCAACATTTGAATTATAAGCTGCACCGTTTGAATATCTTGATATAAAAACACCACAGAAATTCCATAGAGCGGAGCTTTTTTTCTACGAGTTGTGTGTGGCTGCTTACCATGAGACAGCCTGCTTGCTTGCCACTGATGAGGTAAAAATGCTTCAGAGTCTGGCCTCGAGGTTGCGCGACCGGCTGAGTGGCGAGCGAATTTTCTAATACATTGCGTGAAACGACAATTAACAGCTGCGGGGTGAGCGTCTCGGCCGTGCAATGAAGAGATAATTCGGTCGCCACCGCCGCCGCTCAAAGTTTTGGCCAGGCCGTTAGATATAGTTTATCGGAAATTAGTTGATGATGGACATCCAAAGGGATAAAGAATCTTTCAAATAGTTGCCGACATATTAACATCCATAGCAAGCACAGACCACCGCGCGGCGGTTTTGTTGCCAATCGCAATTTGCCTTTGAAACTGCCGGCAATCAGACTCTTATCGGTTCATAGATACGATAAAATCTGCGCCGGCGACGATTCCATCATTGTCCCGCCCATTAAGCCCCATCGACACGCACTTATTCATCTGTCGCAGAAACAACTGACGTCACTTGTCGTGTCGGGTCTCGTGCCTTGAGAAATTACCTGCTTAATTACATCAACAATGAGAGTCATTTTGTCAATTGGTGCACCCGGAATTTTAAATTAAATTAATTGGTGGTCACGAGTGTGACAAACGTTTAATTAAAGCGATTGTGAGCATGCAGAACAGGGGCTTATTGCGTTGATTAAATCGACGGATTTCGCTTTAAGTTCTATGATTGTAACACTTTCTCTGTTTTCAAAAGTTTCAATGTCTTTTTAAAGGAGCGTTATGATTCTAGTAAGTAGTTTAATAAGTAAATTATAGTAAGTTTGTTAGTTTTTTATAGCTCCTATCAATCATAATTTTGACAAATGATGTGTCGTAAACTTCGTCTTAGTATTCTGCGTGTCATAAGTCATATTAAGCTATGTGACGTTATATTGTATAACATCCATCCAAGTTTGTTATCAAACAAATTTATTTTTAGATCTCGAAATGGTATGATTTACATATAAGAAATGTAATGAATTTGTGTAATAAGTATAAATATTTATAGCGACGTGATAACAATAAGTCGAATTCGTAAATTCGTAGCCGGGTATTATTTTTAACTTTATCTTTATTTTATTTTTTCTCAACTGCCCATTCTCTTTTTAGCACTTCCTGAAGTAATTTAAATTTAGAACAAAATCAACGGGTGAAATTAGTGAAGCTATTTAAAATCAGCCGTGTCCACATCATAGAATAGACAGCTTGACCAAATTCTGGCTTCTCACCGTCATCTAGCTACGGTGACCTAATAAAACGCCCCGTCGTTTTGTTTTGTCTGTGACTAATTTTGTTAGTTTTATCACCCACTGGCGCCGGTTATAGTTAAAAAAAAAACAAATATCCGTAGAACTAATTAGTGTGTAATTCTGTTAGGGAGGCTCTTTGTAGGCGGTCCAGGATGATAGAGGATACGTATTAAACAAAATTGAATTTAAAGGTAAGGATCGTATTTGTAACATTACAAATTGCTCAGAGGAACATCCTTTACAAAAATATGGTTCTGAAATCCTCTTACAGTGAATCATATTCAAAAGTTTTACGCGTAGATTTGAATCATAATAATTTAAATCTGATTCATTGTTATTGGTCTTAAATTTAGTAACATTACTTTAAAACTGTTTTTAAGCTGACATTCAATTCTCATTTGACTTACTAGATGGAATTTCAATAGGCTTTATAGTCTAGCATAGGATTGAAAATATTCGTATTATTTCAAAAACAAAGTCACAGTGTTCAATATAAGTAAGTATTTATTTATGATTGACGCAACTCCAGCCTCCATCCGCTCATTCCGCACTATCTTCACGACTTCTTTCCGGCCTCGGCCGTAAAAGTCAATATGATAGTCCATTACTGGCTGCTGGTGTACACTTTAAATCTATCTGAAACGGGCATGTTTGAGACTATATAGGCTTCGTCCGGGAAGGGCGGTTGCTAAACTCGTATGTACATACCTATAGCAGCGCGGCCTTGTCTACGACTCGGCCACGATAATTCATACTCTGCAACCGCGTGCTTTTCGGCCTCTTCAATGATGTACTACTAACTTTTACTGAAGTAGACCGAATTACCCTTTGAGTTTTGCAAACTACGCGACCCAATAAAACTCACTTCCGTATCTTGTCTTAATAGTTAATTCTATTTAGTGGTGGTTAACATAATTATTGACAAAGCGATCCGTGATTAACGACGGTCTTTAATTGCGATACAGATGTCCGTATCTTTACTTAATTTAGTGCCCGTAATGAATTTGAAGACGGACTATAAAAATTGGCGATTAAGTGGGGTCGTAAAATGCCTGCATTAACCTTTCACCGCTTAGGGTAATTGATTTTCCCGGAGTGCTGTAGTATTTTGGTAACTTTAACTAGATATAAGTGCTCAAAGCATTGGAAAAAAAGGATTTGTCGTAAAAAATGCGTATTTTGATAATTTCAAATGCGTGCCTAATCGAGAATGAAATTGTATCCAAAAGTTTACCACGTGTTTTTTATTTGACAGAGCTAGTCTCAAAAAAGAACTAGATCATTTTATTTTTTTTAATTGTAATATAAAGCGCGATTTCTTGAAAATCTTTATGCGTACATAGATTTTAATGTTCAAGGTAATCCGTGCAAAGCAAGAGTGAGTTTGCAAGTATCTTGAAAATCTTTATGGTTGACTAATTATAAGAGCCAAGCATATAAGTTTAATAAGCCCACACAAATTAACGAGCGCATGAATATAAAACGCCGAATACCAAAAACTTTACTTTCGAAAATTGCCACATTAATTAAAGTAAGTACGAAAACGTACGAAACAAAAGCGAAACAGGCAATGAAATGTTTATTGGTTGCTGATGCGATGGCGACGAGGGCTTTGCGGCTCGGGCGTGGATAACGACCGGTAAATGACGTTTAGAGTCATTCAATCAAACCGGTGATTGGATCCTGAACCTCCACAGACCTGCGTCGTTCCTGGTACTTTGTGTAATTACACGTGCTACTTAAACAGACTCATTTGAACAGCAGCCATGGAAACAACTGGAAGAACGGCAAATAAAGTTTTATATCTGGCCTGGGTATGTCTGGGCCTGGCACTAGCATTATGTTAATAGAATAAAACAGAAAATTAACTAGATATAAACACAAACTATTCTTGAGTAACAAAGGCGTGTTCATATTAGTGTTGGTCTGCAGTTTGCATTTACACCCGATTTATTTTTTTGTCGTCCGTCGTCCTCCAGTCTTCAAAAAATGCATCTGTCAAAATATCACCGATAATGTGTCAACTCTGTAAACGGCGATTAAATACATACCTTATTATAGGGTGGTGCACGAACGTTGCTACAATATAGAACCTTTTTGTAGCAACATTCGTGCCTCACCCTATGTTAAACACATTTCAGGAAGATGTGTCTGATAAACGATAAAACTGTTAAATATTTAAATTAAACTCGTACAAAAAAAAATGGTTCTCGCTTTTTATCCCTTGTAATGCGCAAGACAATGGCAGCAATTTGCGAGTACCTTCCTTGTTTGTAGTTGCAACAATCAACGTGAGGAGCGACACGAGTGACACAAGTGACACGCGGGACACGCGTTACACACGTTACACGTGTCATTCAGGCAATGCGTTAACGAGCGCATGCAAATACTGGTGCACTAGGTACTGGGACCGCTAACAATATTCTTGTGGGAGCGCGCGGCGAGCAGGTTTGTTGCGACGAATCTGAAAATTGAGTACTTTTCGAAAAATAACGCAGTGTCGTAAACATTTGTCATAGTTATTTTCATAGTGTTATGTCATACGGTATTCTGGTTTGGGGAAAAGCAGCTGACATACAAACTATATTTGTGTTACAAAAAAGGGCCATTCGCTCTATATATAACTTAAATTCCCATGATTCATTAAGAGAACTTTTTAAACAAATTAATATTTTAACAGTAGCATCCCAATATATTTATGAAAATATTATGTATGTTATTAAGAACCTAGACTCTTTCGTTAAAAATTCTGATATACATAATATAAATACTAGGAATAAAAATAAAATTGCCATAAAAAAGTTTCGTGTCCGTAAAGTATATAAATCATTTGTAGGTCAATGCATTCATTTTTATAATAAATTACCCGACGTAGTTTTAGAGTTACCCCTTCCAGCACTTAAAAATTACTTGAAAAAGTCGTTGATGTCAAAGGCGTACTATAGGGTCGAGGACTATCTAACGGACAAAAATGCTTGGCCTAAACCAGAAAATTAACTAATGTTTAATGTTCAATAGCTTACCTACTACTCGTACATACCTCATAAAAATCATGTAAACGCTGTATCTTGTCTAGGGGACACGGTTTATGTAGGAAGACATGTCAAACTGTTTTGTGTGATATATATATAAATTTTCTCGTAGTCATTCTGACCAGTTTTCCTGCAAAACTACGCAGATATTATTTAATATTATTTTTACAGTTTTATATAATGTTAGAATAAGTAGTGACATTGTTATATTTTCATTTAAAAAATGACTAACTGTTGAGTTTCTTGCGGCGCTTCTTCTCAGCAGTGGTCTCCTCTTGGGAAGCGCTGGTAGATTTTGACGTGTAAAAGTGCCCGTGCGGCCTACTTACTGAATAAATATCTTTTATCTTTATCTTTTATCTTTTGTCACTAATCTTCAGTTTTGTGACAGTCACTAACATATCAGATTAATTGTGACGGACATTTTTGATTATTTCAACAACTGGCTAATTTTTTAGGTATGTAAAGTTGACAAAAACACTCACTGGTCTAAGTAATTTGCCAAAAGCTTGTACAGTGTATACATAATCATAATCCAATGATACCAGTAAGCCCTATTCTAAGTGAGATTTATGCTTTGTCATCGTCATTGCGTTTAAAATGTCTGTACTCAAAAAACTTCCAGTAGAGCTTGAGTTCCACAACAAAATGTATTCTGCCTTTATAATCGACACAATAAAACAGGTATGAACAACTTTGCAGTCCCAGTGCCCGCTTGGAAATTTAAATTTGATCGTAGAATACGCAAATCTTTGCAAATTGTTCTCGCGTAGATCGGTGAGCGACGGCCGTCACCGCGTAACAAGGGGCTGACAGTACTCCGTAACGACCAGCCGAGCCGACTTGGTTTGGATTGACCTTTCGCAAGTGTTCGGTTGATCTATTTATGTCTTCTGTCAAGAATTGGTTCAAACTGGAATTTATTAGTGCGAAAACCCTGTTTTGCTAATGAAGAGGTAGACAACGCAAGACATTATTATGACGTCAGTTAGTAAAATCGCAAACGTTTGATAATTATCTCCTTGTGCCTCTCTATTACTTGAGATCGGAAGTCATCAGCATAAATTAAGTTTTGTACCGAGCAAGCCCTTTGTTACATTGTCGAAACAATATTGTTACCGATGGATTTTTGAATACTTATATCTTGTTCAACCCTTGCTTTATTTACTAAGAAAGGCAAATGAAACAAACACCAAAATAAAAACATTCTGATTTGGAACAAAGTGGAATAAAGACCCAGGTCTCCTATTTTCTTTATGCTTATCAATGTGTCTTAACATATTTCAAAGTACATTAATGTGTTGAAAGGTATACACAAATTTTATGGAAATTACTTATCATCGCGGTCGGATCAAAGAGACGAAAAATAAATATGGTGTTCTAACACGACTGATTTACTATGCTCTACAATCTATTAAACCAACTTATTTATAGCAGATAATAAATTGTTTCTTGTTGAATCTTCAATCTTATCCTGTGGACTTAAAAGCGAATAACTAAGAGGAGATGGTTTCATTATTTTTGTTGTGTTATAATTCGATTTAGTTAGAGATGTGCACACCTCTGGGTGGCTCCGACCGCCCGCCAACTCCAGATATTCTATTCTCTATCGTAATCGCCTCTTCATCCTCGAACTTTAGACCTCTAGACTCATCGTGATTGTTTTAAATTGGAGCTCAAAATATACTAGACAGTTTACTAGGTGAACCAGCACAGTAGGTCTTCAATTTTGGATGGTTGTATAGAACCCTGGGGTCAATATTGAATGGAATTCGGTTAAGTCGACACAAGGCGGCACTATCACCTTAAGGAATATCCCAGTGATTATAACTCCAAATGCATTGCGTGGGCAACATACATTTATTAATCGCCGTTAGATATTTGTTTAACACCATTTTTTAAGCAGATTACTATATGTTACTGTGTAGTTCCAGTAAAGCTTAACATTGGATTAAGTGAAAGACAAATCGTTTATTCGTGTTTTAGTCAAGTTCCCACGAAATAGTAATGTGATTATTTAACAAGCATTAAATAATTATGTCAAAATTATAATTTGTTTTTAATTTTACTTAGTGTTTGTTTGTAAAGCAATGTGATTTTTCAGAGATAGTTGGTTATTTTGGTGCCAGAAGTTCAAGATCATTTTCAACGCGTCAGCGATAAGTAAATCATATGTAGGCGGAGTTGTTGGCAAAAGCTTGTTAAGGTTCCGTACGCAAACGGTAAATAAAAAAGGTAAAGCGTATGAGGCGACTCAGTCCATCCGTCTGTCATAAACTACAGTGCCATATTTCAGAGCGTAAGGCTATCGATTTTTTTTTTACATTCAAAAAGAAGGGAGGAAAGGAAGGGACTCCATTTGTATACTCGAAAAAGGTTTTTGTATTGCGTAGTTGTTAATTTATAAACATATACACTTATCATCCCACTAGCTTTTGCCCGCGACTCCGTCCGCGCAGTAGTCGTTTATCGCGTTTCCCGCGGGAACTATCACATTTCCCGGGATAAAAAGTAGCCTATGTGTTAATCCAGGGTATAACATATATCCACTCCAAATTTCATTTAAATGCGTCCAGCCATTGCAGCGTGAAGGAGTAACAAACTAAGACACAAACTTTCGCATTTACAATATGAGTGGGATTTTTAATAATAGTAAATTTTAATACGTAAGGAAACCTCAGTGTGCAAGTTGCCCTATTCGCACTTGACCGGTTTTTAATATAAGTATAGCGTACAATTACGTGTTTGCATGCGGTACAAATTAACAAGAAACAACAAAATGCCAATTAACGCTATGCGCACTGACACCTCGCCAGAGCCACGAGCTTGCCTGTCAAGTGTTAATATAATAATTTATAGCGAAAAAAAATGATTTATCGTAACAACCATGACATGTACCCATTCAGTCTCATAAAATTTATAGCCCGTATATTGCAAAGAACTGAGTACTACCATGAGGTTTTCACCATAAAAAGAATAGAGCAATCGCTTTTACAACGGTAGCGGAGCTATATTGTAGTGCGATAAGGTAAAATCGTTCGCGATCAGCTGTATAATTTCGCGCGAGGGATATAGGTAACGATAAATATTTATAGGGCCCGTTTTCCATCTCGGGTAAATTGCGGTGTAATCGAGTCAATGTTTATCACAACAATGTTTTTACATGAATTGGCTCCGTGTGAGACGCGTACGCACCGACAGCTACAAAGTACAAGTACTATAGTAAACAGCGTAAGTAAACGATCAGTTTCGTACTTTGTCGCCTTTGTTTCTCGACCTTTTCGTATCGCAGTTCATATATGTTGTTAAGACGACAAGGTCCTAAGTTGATCGCGTACTTATGACGACGCGGTCCCGAGACAATGTCCGTAGTTTGTAAAGGGCGAATTAAGTTACAATAAATTGTTTTATTGCAGACCTGTTGTAAAAATTTAAAGAGCTACAGAAGCTATATTGCGGGCAATCTGATCATCTTTTTCTTTACATGGTTACTTGCGGTTTAAGTGCGATTGAAGAGGCTATTGATTTTTAAAGCTGAAACAAACACATTTTAATCATGCATAACCGTAAACAGTGAATATTTTTAGACTGGAGGAGTTAATTTCGATTCTCTTAATGAATCTGCATCGCCATCGTTAACATAAAATGTGCAAGTGATAGAAATCTTTATCGTAAATAAATCCAGTTCACACATAGCGAATTTGCAGCTACCACTGCGCAAGCGCAAACGAGAGATAAATTAAAAGTTATGATCATTAATGAACCAGTTTTAAAATACGATCAAAATGAAGATAAATAATCAAGTTTGGTTCAATATATGAAAAAATTAATCGGATAAAGTTGCATGCGACATTCCTGTAGATCCAGTTCAAGTGGCATTACCGACTATATTGGAGCCGCATCTTTTTGTATTATTGGTCATATATCGACTAAGAAAGGTTAAATGGCAGTAATTGCGTTATGAATATGAAGCGTTATGTAACTAATGAGTTGTCTGTTTTATTATGGAGGTACTTACTCATGATGAAGTAGGTCGCGTGTATCAGATCATTTTTCCTTTTTTTTCTATTATTAAGGGAAACTTAAAATAGCTTTTCTTCGAAACATTCAAATAATTATTTGCCGATACTGTTACTCGATTTTATATTAAAAAAAAGGAATGACCATTGGCATCATTAGTTTTTTACAGCCGCGAGTGCTGTAGCGTTGTTTTTACTCGCAAAGGACAAGACAGGGATAACTATTCGAAGTCAATGGTCAACCTTCAGTAATTGAAGATGCACCAGACGAAGGTTCTTTAACAGACGGTTAAAAGCAGTGCAACCATGGCAATTCTTTTCTGAATTAGCCTATCACTTGATACTAAATTTGACCATACTGTTTAAGTTATTATAAATGTGACATGTTACTTTTTGCCAATAACCATAACATAACATTATACCGAAACGTATTTCACCTTGATAAACCTTTCTGCGTCTGTTTAAATCGGCAGTCAACCTTAATTATTTCGTATTTGCTGATAATTTTACATCACCTACTAGTGTGTCCACGGGTTAATAAACTCGGTTGCAAAAGGTTGATTTCAAAAGTTGCAAACTAAAACCTGGCTGCGGCGACTAGTATGATGCACGCTTGCAATTTTTGTATACTTACACGCATTGGACGAAATAATATATTAATAGTTTAGGAGGTAGAGTGGAACATTCGATTTTTAGTCACATACAATACATCAACTGTTAAAATCTCCCTATCCTATTACCCTTATAACCCTTCATTTGGCTTCGCTCAGACGGCGGGTAAAAAAGCGACGTTGTCACCTCGCCTTTGTAAGAGGCCTCCTACGACTGGATATTAAAAAGCCATTCACAAAATATCACCCAAAGCAAAATGGAACAAGGTATGATCGCCAAACTATAAGAAGCAATACGTACGTCTAGTACGTACACGGATGAAGAAGGCCATCCTTCACGTATTCATAGATGTAAATCGGCAATGATTTGTCAAATAGGACATTATCGGGGCTCGAACACACAAAAGTCGGCGGCCTATTCATCAAAGCGGCCGCTATCGGAGTCGTGTCAACACTCTGTCATTTAAGATGTACGGTTTGACAGCGACGAACGATATGATCGCCGTCACTGGGGACCCACAGCGGGAACGCTGCATTAGGTTACAGATATTACATAATTATTATGCTTTAATGTCAATGATTTGAAATCTATTAATAGATGTAAATAGTTTTTTGTTTTTTTTAATCTGGTCTTCTGGTCATGTTTTTGTATGAGAATAAGTCAAATAGTTCACGCTACTGGATATTTTTTATTTAATTTTATTTAATATTTAATTTAATTTAGTAATTTAGAATAAAATATATTTTAATAATTTAGAATTGAAAATTTAGAAACTAGCTTGGTTTAAAAAAAATAAGTTCTCTAACCGAATGTCACTTAAATTATTTGGTTAGAAACGTCAAATAGTTACACTTTGAAAAACATTGACACTTTCTGATGCTCCAGCTGTCTACAAAATATCACGTCCATCCGTTGCTCCGTTGTTACACGTAAGGCTAAACCCACATTTATAATATTAGTAGGGATATCACAGTTGGCAATGCGAATACGCGCAGTTTCCCACGCCGCTTAATGATCTGACCGACGATACATCAGAGCCCCCGTGTCGCCGTATCTCATACAGCCCAATGGGCCGAGGGCCGCGATGCGACAACGATTGTTAATTTAAACGGACGCCATCAATAATCAGGCCTGATAACTTCATCGAAGACTTACATAGTCCCGCTAGTGTTTAAGTTCAAGCATACAGCATCTGATATAGGGTATGCAACTCTAGGATTTTCGATACCGGTTGTTTTGGATTTAACTTGAAATCCCGGGTCTATGTGTGATAATAAAGGTAGATTGTGAAAGCACTATGTTTTACAAGCTCGAATAATGTTTTTTCTTTATGGCATGAAACACCTACGCAAATGGTCCACTTGATTGGGCCTCAGAGCCCTAGTAAGTGGGCTTTGCAATATTTTTATTTATTTAGTTTATTTATCTAAATTAGGAGTTATGATATAATTAATATTTACACACAGCGGCCGTTAAGACTGCAAATGCGTTGCTCATTCTGAATTCTAACATGAGAATGCTCCTGTAGAACTCAATTCACCGGTTGTCTTACCTACACAGTGGAACACAACAATGCAAACACTACTGTTTAGCGGCAGGTCAAAGGATAAGATGGTGGTAGTGATCCGGACGGACCCCTCACGCGGCCCAAATTAAATAAAATAAAGATTTTCGCAAAACCGATGGGGCAAACCGACGGATGCAAGCGGCGCGGGCCCTTAGCCAAGAGGCATTACGCTTACTAGCGTTTCTATTCGTTTCATTTTTAAACCAATCACGTCACTGGTAGATCACGTGATACGAAGTATCACTTGAATTACCAGTGACGCGATTAGTTTAAAAAAGAAACGAATAGAAACGCTAGTTAGCGTAATGCATCTTGCCTAGGGCCCCAGGACCGCTCCTTGTGGCAAACCTTGGGGGAGGCCTATGTCCAGCAGTGGACGTCTTTCGGCTGAAATAATGATAATGATGAAAGATATTCGCAACAAATGCCCCACAGGCTTCTTACGTTTCGATCCGTCTTTAAATTCATTATTTACGTCAAGTATAAGTATAAAACAGATGCCGAAAACTCAATTGAACTTGGCGTCTCGTTTTGTCAATATTATCTCACCACTCACTAACGAGCCCCCAAATCAAACGTGGAATTAAAACATTCATCAACATCAAACTGAGGTATTTGTGATCAAAGGAGCGCATTCAAATCTACACGACAAAAACTCAGTTGCTAACAACGTTGCAACAAGCGTGAATAATGTACCTTAAGACGCCTTAAGCCGCCGTATTGGGTTGGAAGCATACGAAATTAATAATTACGCCCGAAAAGGATTGGAACAAGCACGCCAAATTCTCGGATAATTCTCGCACCTGCAATGTCTCCTTAGGCGCCGGATTATTCCAAGCGTTTTGCCAATTTCTTGTTCGTAATGAAGTAATTTAAACATGCTGTTTCTTCTACGTTATTGCTCTTCTTTATTAACGAAAGAAAATAGTTCATTATATTATGTTGAAATTTGATTTCAGTATAAAAGTATACAAAATCAAATATCAACAACTTACTCACTTACGCAGTTGGGGTAGGTTCAGAGCTCAACTATACTTGAACTTTTAATTCACTGCAGTAAAATGACAGAGCCAAATGTCATTCTGTTAAATAATTATACCTCATTTATTTTAATAGTGATTCACACGTTCGTAATGAATGATTTGATCAGAGAATGAACTAAATGGTTACCTATCTGAACTGCGAAAAATGTTTGACCGATTTTTGGTTTGACAAAAACTATCCGACTTAATATGGTTTGGTTTTTTTTACGTCGGCCCGAAAGATCACTTCGGTTATTTTCATTTAGTCATTACTTGTTTTGGTTTTTTACCGATTTGACAAATTATCTATTCCTTATTACTGATTTCGCCGTACAATTAGCTGTCCAATGTAACTGTTTGATAATTTATCTATTTCCTATTTCTGAATTTACCTTAGTATCATTTGCTCAATGTAACGGTATGGTTTATTAATAATTTAGCTATTTTTAAATCGACTGTGTTATGTTTGATATGTTTTGGTTTTGATTTTCAATAATATGTTACCCTGATTCGTCTTGCTCGTTGCATTTTCTGGGTACGAGTAGTTATTACAAATTACAAGCAAGATTTTCTTGGCTGAAATTAATATTTGACGTAACGTAGCGAAATCTATATGTAGCATTGATGAAGTGAAAAATGGGTTAAGAAACAAAATACGTAACGATCCCTAGGGTAGTTGCAGCATTGGTTAAATGAATAATTAGGCTTTAAAAAAAAACGTAACTATATATAGGGCAAGTGACTACAAGGAGAAAAGTTGCTCAGACTAAAAATATGTTTACTTAATGTCAAATAGTGAAATAAAAAATTGGCGAATCCTGTCATCGGACAAACGATAAAAAGAGAAACGTTTTCGGTCAAATGAAATTCGGTCAAACAATTTTCGGGATTGCGATGGGTTACCGAACTAAATATTTTATGAATTGTATATAGTTAGCTAAGTATATTATTATACTTAGGTGATCATTTTGTTTGAAACAGAATGTTAAAGTAGTATTTCAATAATATACTCGTTTTTATCCGGTAAATATTTGTAGCTTAAGAAAATATTAAACGAAATATTTGTGTTGTTATTTTCTTAATTACGTACGTTAGTTTGAATACCTCCTAAATATTAATATTATTTATAACAGTAGTGAATCACTCAATTTAACTACATTACATTCGTTCATTTTTTCATTGGTTCAATAAAGTAACATCACTATTTTTATAGACAAAAAACCGACAACACCGAAGCTAAATCTTACCTACTGCAGTGAATTAAAAGTTCAAGCATAGAAGTATACTGCGGTGGGAAATTCTTCTATATTTAAATTAACCCAATCAAACCTTTTTGACTGACTCTGCCTTTCAAAGTCATACGATTGACGTGATGACACGATAAATGAGCCATAAGCCGAGAGATTCAACTCAAGTCGATAATGTAGATCGGTGACTTACAAAATGTACCTATTTACTTAACTAGAATAAATAAAATAATATATTAGAATAAAATAAAGCTGAACATTATTTAATAAAGTAGCACACCTAGGTATAATATAATATAGGGTGTGCTTTGGGCTTCGGTTGTGATCATAAAGCTGATGGAAGATCTATGTTTGGTCATTTGCGAAACGCTACTTGTACCTACTCGTACATGCTAGCGAATGCTTGTCCTAGGCAATAGTGGACGTTTTCCGACTGATATATTATAACATCGCGGAGGCGGCCGGCGCCACGTGGACGCGGAACGCTAAGGAGAGGGAAGACTGGAAAAGTATGAAGAAGGCCTTTGCCTATAAATGGGCTCAATAGCAAAAAAACCTGTGATACTTAATAATGAAATTATTAATTATTATTTTATGAAATTAATCTTATCTCTCATAATATTGTTTAGAATTTATATGTTAAAGTGTTAATTTATTTCAGCGGAATTTCATTTTATCCATGTTATTAATGTAAGTAAAATACGTGACTGCGAGTAATTAAAGGCTATTTAATTTTATTTTTATTTTATTTATACTACGTCATTCGTAATCATAATGCAGTACACGAATTCACAAAGATTATAGTCATTTAAAAATTTTACACTATAAGAAAAATCCATTAAAGAGACCAAAATAAAATTCTCTTACAAAGATGAAAATATGGATTTAAAATGCTAGAAAGACATAAAAGACATAAAGACATAAAAGAATAACACATATCATAGCACAGTTTTAACGACTATATTTTGCTTGCAAAATCACGGTTTAATTGCTTAATAGCGACAGGACAGTATTTTTAATCTACGATCGGTTTCCTAGTATGTAATTTACTGCCGGCAAAGGCTGTTACGCATCATTTATTTCTTAATACGAGTGCTTCGGACAACAGCCATTAAGCTAAAATACGGCTTTTAGTCTACTTCAATCTCACTCGCATCTCATCAGATGTACAATTAAATGTTCCGAAAATCGAATTGAATTACACATTAAGCTTTCTTATGAGCGGTATAAAATTGTTCGACTTCTTTACGCCGACTGCCGGGATGAGTAAAGACGTAATTAAAAATAACGCCCTGCGCTGTCCTGTGGTGGTATTCTTTCCAGGGGAAAAACGACTCCGTAGGCGGGATCGTAGCCATAATGGTTGCCATGCCCTGTATGCTCGTACCAACGAGATAAAGAAATCGAGGTGTCATGTCTAGTGTATATGTTTTTTTACACATTATCTATGTCACTCTTTCTCGGGTAGGACAAGAATGAAAAACTAAGTACATATTTGGCCCGCGTGCATGCATAGAAAACGAGCGTCAATCTACGTCTGGTGAAGTCCCAAAACCACCGAATATGTAAGGACTATCTCTTATAAGTATTTTATATTTTTTGCAAGATAATAAAGAAAAAGATAGCGCTAACGTTACTTTACTCAAATTTCGATATTATAGTAGTAAAAGCTCTGCTACGCTACGCTGGTCTGACGCTCGTAGCAGACAAGCATCGCTGTAGCGACTGTTAGTAGCCGAGCGCCGGTTCGACATAGACTTCGATTACAAACTCGTTTTTGCCGTGTAAGGGAATAACACCGCTGCTTATCTAAGTACATAAATGATCGGAGCGTATCAATAAAGGAAACAATTATAGCGGTGTAACGCGCTCTATTAAAATATAAATAAAGTTTATGGAACGTAATTTTCAATTTAATATAAGATGACTATCTGGAAGTGTCTGATGGAACTGATTTCTAATAATTATATGTCGCTGTCATAGATTCAATCTTGTTGGAAATTGTTAGTAGGTATAGGTGATGATTGAAAAAGCTTTAGAAAGAAGAAGCCTTTATTTGTTTAATATATAATAATAATCCAGCCTATATACGTCCCACTGCTGGGCACAGGCCTCCACTCACAATGAGAGGGTTTGGGCAATAGTTCCCACGCGGGTCCAGTGCGAATTGGGAACTTCACACACACCGTCAAATTGCTTTGCAGGTGTGTACAGGTTTCCTCACGATGTTTTCCTTCACTGATAAGCTCATGATAAATTTACAAATTATATTTCGCACATAAATTCCGAAAAACTTAGAGGTGCGAGCCCGGATTCGAACCCATGACCCTCTGCTTAAGAGTCGGCAGGTCAAACCATTAGGCTACCACGGCTTTTTATTTGTTTACTTCAAACCTATTTAATAAAAAAATCTAATTAAATATGTCGTTTGAAATTTAAAAGACTGCTGATCAGCTCATCACTGTCTGTGTGCTAATAGCATCAGTCTTTCTCACGATGGACTGGTTGAAAAGGGAAGGATGCAGTATTCAGGCGCCGACGCAACACGATCAAAGCGCCGCTTGCGCACTCAAAACCGACGATCGCACTTAATTGATGTCGGTTTTTGAATGTACCAAGCCGCCTGGCCGCGTCGAACCCGCACCTCTGTCCATCCTGAACGTATGGAATTTGTATTCAATAACTTAAATCGGGAACATGAAGGGAACAGTGTTTTAAAATATTTTTCAAGTCGAATACTTACCAGTGAGGTAACGGTGTAAATTATCTTCACAGTATATTCCGTGATACTTATTCCATGTTTATTAATACTAAAGTATTTTTTTAACGAGGTGATATTGGCTTTTACAGATATCACAAATGCCACGACTACTAAAGGACTAGATAACAGTCTTCATGCTGGGTTAACGCGTATCGTTGAATCATTCGCGCAGCGTTCTTACAAATGTCGCGGTAAGTAAAAAGTTATAAAAAAGTCAAGATTCCTTTGCGTAAAAATTACGCGCGCATACTACTAGGGAACCATTTTAAATTCTAAAACTTTTAATCCAACCAAAAAACCTATGTACCTATCTCATGTGATCGCTATTTTCTGATGGATGATCGAGCGAGATCGACCCCAATCGATATTTTTTACACTTCCTCCCCAAAGGGTGGATTGTCTCTGTTTTACTGAGGCACTATTTAAATCAGTCAGGAGTCGTCAACGGACGCAGGTGCCTCTTGGGACCCGAATGGTGACTCCATGTCAAATCGGGAGCAATTTCGGAAGCTGAGTTTGATTTGAATGAGTTGTTTGCACAGTGATTTATGGGTTCGTTGACCTCATTGCTGTCAACACGTTTACTGAAAACTGCGCCTTTCGATATTGCTAAAATATTTTGTTTCAGATCAATTTCTTTAGAATGTGATATGAATAAAATAGAACAAAATAAATATTAAAACAATTGGAATCGGAATATCCTGAAAGCAGTATTTTTTGACATTTGCAATTTCTTTAACATACTTTGACGTACTATAAGATAGACAAAATATTATTATACTCGAATATTGTCCAAAAGTTGTAAATATAAAGCTTGACTGTAAATTAATTGAATTCTACTAGCTCTATTTTAGTTTAATAAATCACATAGACGAATGCCAAATGAGAATGGATAAAATGAGCTTGTCCTAAATAAATCAGATATAAGTATTTCTGTTTTGAATTTCCTTTACGCCGGTATTATGTAAGAAATAATTATATACCCCGCGTTTTCATATATTTCAATACATTATTCGTAAATCGTAAAAGCGGACGCAGGTGTATTCCCGTACGGACGTAACAGCCCTGCCCACTTCCAAAACACCACAAAAATAAACGCTGAAAACAATATCAATGGACTCCACTGCTTTGTTCTGAAATTTAGAGAAGATTCTTGTGCAAGGCAGATTTTACTTTGCAAATGAAAACAAAAAGATACATTAAGTGTCATTTTTACCCGACTGCCCGAAGGAGGATTATGATTTTTGAGCGTAGTATGTACCTATGCATGTAGTATGTATGTATTTCTAAACGAAAGCTAATAAATAGCCCATTCCATATAACACTTTGATGCTACATTTTAATTAAAACTAAAAAAGTATAAAATAAAATTATTAAAAAAATCAAAAACCCGACTGCTTAGTTAATTTGTTTCTACTATTGTTTTTTTCTGTCCACATTTACATCATTTATTTTAGTAAATTAGGAAGCTCACGAGTAAACAGCGATAAATTAAACCAGATCTGGATCTATGAATCTACTTATGTATACTACTCTGTCAAGAAAGTACCGGGAAAAGATCAATAATACACAAACTGTTTGTTAATCATCCAAATTTATTTTATCACCTTCAAAGTATGCTCCTTCAGAAACGATACACTTACGCCAACGAATAATCCAATCATCAAAACATTTTTTAAACGCTGTTTCCGGAATTGAATTCAGTTCTCGGCGCGAATTCTCCTTTATGTCTTCTACCGATTGAAAACGGGTGCCACGAAGTGGTAATTTGAGTTTAGGAAAAAGAAAGAAGTCGGCAGGAGCCATATCTGGTGAATATGGTGGTTGCTCGATGGTATTTGTTGAGTGTTTGGTCAAAAATTCTTTCACAATGATGGCCTTGTGCGAAGGCGCATTATCGTGGTGCAAAATCCAAGAATTTTCATTCCACAAATCTGGCCTTTTTCGTCGATTTTGCTCTCTTAAATGCCGCATAACGCTCAAATAATATTCTTTATTTACCGTTTGACCTTCCGGCAAGAATTCCGAGTGCACAACACCGCGATAGTCAAAGAAAACAGTCAACATGACTTTGACTTTTGATCGACTTTGGCGTGGTTTCTTCGGTTTCGGTTCAGTTGGAAGGCGCCACTCCGAAGCTTGTTGACTAGTTTGCATGTCAAACTCGTAAACCCACGTCTCGTCACCAGTAACAATGCGTTTCATGAATGTTGGGTCGGAATTGACTCGTTCTAGCATGTCCTCAGCGACTCTCATGCGATTGAGTTTTTGGAGAAAATTCAGGTCTTTTGGGACTAGCCGAGCGGTAACATGTTTCATACCCAAATGATTAGTTAAAATAGTACGGATCGACTCGTGAGATACAGAAAGTTCGGCGGCTATCTCTCTCAAAGTTGAATGAGGATTTTCAGTCACTATTTCCTTCACTTTTGCGATGTTAACTTCAGTTGCAGACGTTGATGGCCTACCAGAGCGAGGCAAATCTTCCATCACATCTCGACCGCTTTTGAACGCTTTGTACCACTCATAAACACGTGTTTTTGATAAAGTCGAATCACCGTAAGCCTTCTGTAACATTTTCAGTGACTCCGAACACGAAATTCCATTGGCGATGCAAAATTTAAGACAAACTCTTTGTTCAATGTTTTTGTCCATTATGAAATTCGCAATACACACTAGATATGATATAACTAAAAACAGCACTGTATTTAATATAAATAACAGATGCAACTCAAACTCCGCGCCAAAATAGAAAACAGTTGTGCCAATCTAACAACAACAAAAAAAAACAAAAATTTGAATTTGGAACCATAAACAAATCATCCATTCCCGATACTTTGTTGACTGAATGTATAATATCCAAAATTTAATTTTCTGTTAAATAAAAAAAGGACAGTTTGCTATGACATGATATCTAGTTTGACGTATCTTGAGACAAGCATTTCAGCCAAGATGAGTTTATTAATATAGCCCTAAGTTATGGTTAATTGGGTTTTATACATAAATTTACCAATCTAACGTTGCAAATTCCATAGGTTTTAAAATGTGAGGAGAACCACATTTTTTTTTTATTTCTACAGATGCAATCAGTTGCCCTAAGATAAACTACTTACCTAACAACCTATTACACAAAATTTTAAAAACTTGAAAGAAGAAGTTTTTTACTTATGCCTCATTTCATTTAGCCATTGTAAGTTTTTCTATTCATTCCTACTCGAATCCTAAATTCGTACACTACCCCTGAATAAAAAAAAATAGAACGAGTCGGATTATTTGACCTTCAGTAAAGGGTGAAATAATAGTGTAGCGCAGTCATTATGGCTAGGTAATCAGATTACGAAATATCAAAGTGATTTTATTAAAAAGAAATCTGAACCGCCGCCTTTCTTACAAAAAATGTGTCTCACGAGCAAAAAACTTAATTGTAAAATAATCCGGACCTAATCGCTTCAATTTCTTTGGGTCAGAATTAATTTTGAGTGCCTGAGGAAATTATAGTGATTTTTATGATACATGTAGTATAGTACTTTTGGAGTTTACAGCAAATACTGAGGTTGTTTTGGCAGTTTTAGCACAAACTAAAACTGGCATTACTTGTTTTAACAAAGAGTCAATTCTTTACTACCTATAACTATAACGGACTAAAGCCCTGCAGTTGACTACCGCGTTTGCTACGCGAGCAAATCTTTTTGCAAGAAAACTCGTCGCTCAACATCCCGTTACTAAGATTTATTGTCGCGTAGATCCGATACGAAGGCGTAAATTAAAACATAAAATTAGCGATCCCCAGATAGGACTCCTTGTTTCATTAAAAAGTAATGAAACTTCCTGAGAATATTAATTGAGCGACCGGTAAAATAAAACTGGACAAAGTACTTAGTTAATGTAAGTTACGAACTGATGTAATTACTAATGCAGTTTGTTAGTAGTTACTAATTTTTGATTCAGTTAAGATTGTGATTATTAATTTATCGGTGGTATATTTCTGGAACTACTCCTGCTAATAAAGGATAACAAGAAGTGATTTGCGATTTGTATTTATGTTCTTTTGTTAGAATTTATGACTTAATTCCCATGCGCTAAATTTTTTTGTATATTTTCGTTAATAGTTATGATATGTTTAAATTATCATAACTTATTAACGGAAATAAAATAAACTTAAAGTACATCAATAACAGTTTAATTAAGTATACTTTATGAACCATTTGCCAATAATACTTTCAGTGACATACGAATTTGGGGATACGTACCTAAATATTGTGTAGTGAGTGATTATTTACGATTCATGAGTCATTGAAATCGAGTGACGTTTAACTGATAAATAGGAAACAATAAATGTAAACGTTTGACATTAACTTGAAAAAAAAAATACGTACAATACAGTAAGTAAGACCGATAATACATGTATCTTGCCAACTTACGAATATCGTAAGACCTATATCTGTTACTAAGAACATAATTATCAGTATTTAGTAAAGGAATATTATGTTAAATAAAATACGATCACAATACTGTTAAATACATATTTAACGTTAAATAACCCTACTTATGTCTACGTGAAATAACATTAGGTAAAATTAATTAAGTAAATAAAATAGAACAGGTTGTTACAAGTACAAACCAGTTATATTAGCAAAAATATCACAATAAAGCACTAACAAATACGAAATTCTCCTCAGCCCTTCGTCGCAACTAATATATATAATAATAAGCAGTAATATTTCCCCCAGGTATTATTTACATTTCTTTAAACGTATAACATATTTTTACGTTGCGGTAAAGCGACTATTTCTTGTATTGTAGTATAATTTAATAGCAAACATTAACTCGGCGACACAAATCATTTGCACGAGGCTCTGACAACGAATCCCGCACAACCAGTTACTTGATGCTCTTATGTTTTTTAAGTTAGGACATTCCGAGCCAAAAACTCGAAAAAGGGTCTTTATTCTATAGAAATGAAGGAGCCGAGCATTGAAATTGTTAATAAGGCTGGTGCGAGTAACTATTGAAATATGTAATTGTCTACTCAACGGCTACAAGATGAAGAACTGATAGTAGACATCCACGGCTTGTAATGTAAGCAAACAAACCTATCCAATTCAGCGGCAAGGCTAAAATTATATAATTGCTTGACAACTTGTGTTATTTAGTAAATACGCATTATTAACAAACGAAAATTATCGGCAATGGCGTGTGTCAGGGAAAATGACAACGATTTGTAAATAATAATATACGTACTTACTTACAAAGTATTAAGTACTTTAACCTGTTTTAATAGGGGAGTAAGTACACTTAAGATTTTAAAATCACGTTTGGATGTATTTTTAAGTTTTGGGTTTTGTAAATATCTGTAAGAATTAAAATAAATGTAACCTGTTTCGGAAATCAATCTACAATTATTGGGTGCAGACTGTTACAATAAAATTGTACATTCAGACGTACAAACAGACGTGAAAGTATAAGAACAAAAATGAAACTAAGAGTAGCTTATGAAAAAAAAAACTGTGAAAAATAATACTGAAAGAATTTAGTTTAGCCAACTTTGTAACTGAAGTTGCTAGATGCCAACTAGTTATGCAACTAAGCGAACGAGAGAACGCGCCAGACCGTCCATATTTTTTATCAAAAATATGATTTATGTGGCCTCCCGCTATTCTTGTTTACGAAGTGATCGCGAACACAAAGAGAGATCCGTATCACTCCGCCTAAATGCATCGGCATGATGCGAGAATTTTGACACCAAACACTCGCGATAACATCTAAAACATCTAATGTTTTAAACAAACTCTTTTATATGGGCTAACTTAATTTTGTAAGAATAAAAGATTTCCACAAAAGCCTGATGTATTGATAGGGAATGAATTTATTTTTTTATGTCGGATGCGGGAGCTATATACGGTTGCATCCCGTTGTGTTCTGCTATAAAATAACAACCGCGTTGGATAGGGAACCCATAAGTTAAACTGTAGCGTATGTCATATTTCACATGTAATTAATTAGGATTATTAACAGACTGTATATTATTATCGCTAAGTAATATTTATAACTCGTACTAACTCCCAAGATGTGTTATAAAACTGGTCAAATAAACAATTCACAGAAGTTCGTGGTGAAAATAAAATGGCTATTAATCATTGAATATTTTGCTCCATCGTTTTGAATTATTTAAGCATAGCTTGCATATAAAGTTGCTGAATTGCTTAAAGATAAGTAATAAATATAATTAATAGCCTCTTAGAAAGCTAGCTACATAAAGCAAGTTAAAAGTAATAAGTGCATTTATCTCTAATGTCTATGCAAATACTGCTGATAAACCCTCTGACGAACCTCGCGGACGTGCATGTGCCCGATACAGCGGCTCATTTGTGCGTCAGTCGCTCTGTTACGTATAGTATAGGTATGCAAAATTTTAAAGTTACGTTGCATCTGTGTGTCAACGCAATAAACATGTGTTTCATATGGACTATTATAGTCCATTCATTTAGAAACTAAAATAAATGTAAACAAACCAATCTGCGTGGCAGTTTTTGCTTCTTCAGATGCCATCTCCTTTATGGCAGACAAGATTGCGTAATTTAGCACAAATTGCATTATAAGCAACACTATAGCAAAATTTACAAAATATAACGATAAGTAGGTAACATGATTTTTTTCATGTTTTTTTTTGTATATGCATTTTTCATTTTGTCGCCTGTCATGTCCAATGTACAAATTCTGAAAAAAATAATATTAACTAGTAGTAGAATTATGCTATTTACAGGTCAAAAGAATCAATGACAATCGCGTCAGGTGCAGACGGCAACATCATTTTAAATCGCAATGCATTTAATATAAGTTCTTAAGCGCGTTCTGGAACCGGTAGCGGTAAACCTGCATTACCAAGACACAGCACTTATTAGTTTTACTAATTTACAACGTGTAATAACTTGTAGGCATTTGTTGGGAGCGTGCTATCTTCTACCTGAGCAGCTTGCTCGTATTTTCTCGCTTGTCGCTCAGTTTGTCTTTATCTGTACAAACTACTTAGAAAGGGAGATCCGAGCGACAAACAAGTCGCAGACAACATTCTTGTGCTAGCTGTCCTGTTCGCTATTCGCTATATTATAGGAACGAAACGAAAGTGTTAAGTACATGATTCAAGTTGAATGGTGATACTGTTCGAGCGATTGTTGATAAAAACGATATTTACTCGTACTTGCATATCTGTCACGAAGGTCTCTTGTTGTATAATAATGTTTACTATATTATGTTTTAGCCTTGTTTGCCTTGAGGTAAAATGGTTGTAGGTTTTTCGTTTTTATCAGCATGAAAATTGTGCAGAACTTGACGTTAATACTTTTGATATTAACTATAATTACGAGGGTAGATACGATTTAGGATAACGCATAAGGCCTTTGGTACGTGATGTCAAAGGCAAGTACAAATCTTTTCTCACACCCATGTATAAAAACATTCAAACTCGCAACTACAACTGGCAGCGGGAAACCGCAATTCAAATAAGAATTGCCACTTGTTTTCTTCGCGTCAAACGCATTCAAAAGCGGCACCATGATGTCTCTAATTTTAAAATCATTATATTAACAACACCATAACACTGTAATCTACGGTACGTGCTCCAAGAATGCGGGTCCTAGGGCCAGATCCTACCTGCATACATTAGGACTCCGCACGCCACTTATTAGCATAGCTCACCTACAGACCCGTTGCCCGTATTCGCACTTGGAATATAAAAAATAGAAGCTGGATAATCCTGGGATCTAGTCGAGGTTAGAAAAATCTATAGAGCTGAGGTAGAAGACATATTGTAAGAAGAAAATAAAAACCAATGATTAGACTAGCAATGGTATGGCATGGCGTAGCTTGACTAGCAAAAGCAAGAAACGCAATTTTTAAAACTGAAAACATAAGACACTTTCCGAATTAATGAGAAGCGATAAAAAAAAATTGAATAAAAAAATCTAGAGGACCACTAAACGTCGAAGGTTAATTAATGTACTAAACTAAACAGTTAAATGTAGTCTTGTAAGGTACAGTAATTGAGTGCACTGTCTCTTAATAACAGTCAATTTACATCACTTAACTGACTACTCTAAGAACATTTAGAGAGAATCTAATAGGAGCGGTTCATTTTATATTAAGTCGCATTGCTCTAATCAGGACGATGATTAAATATAACATAAACGATGCCTTGACAGAATCCGTAAATGAAAATATAAATATTGACTCTACACTTTTTTGTCATAGTTTGTCAGTGCACGCATATTAGTGGTAAGTGTGGTTGGACGTATGCAAAACCGACCAGTCGACGCAGCTGACGCTTAGACGTCTATTAAGCAAGACGCCATCTCTATGCAAATTGTTTCTCTTTCCCCCACACTGTTTATTAAGGCATTAGGATTAATATGCTATAGGTACATACACGTCGTGTAGAAACAAATAAACAAAACACAAACGCGAAAGGGATCACATCTACTTCGCGTTTTCAGAAGTGTGTGTAAACGTATAAAAAAAGAAGACAATCGCAACTGACGTCCAATCTTACAGAAGGATCGTCGTGTGTGCGTAAATTTTATTCTGAATCATTTTGCTTTACCACTAAACACAAATACTGTATTTATCCATCAAGTGATTAATCCATACATGGGTTTATTTTACAAAGATCTTGACCTCAGAGCCTAACTGCCGCACTCAGAGACGTCAATTATTTTTGAAGTTTCATTAAAGGTGCCGCGTCTTTTTCTATTGCTATAGCAAAGAAAGTGACAGCAACTACTTTAATAAAACTTAAAACTTAATTGACGTCTCTGAGTGCGGCCGTAAGTGATTATTTCCGACCACTGATGTTGTATGCGATCATAGTGCTAGGTGCTTGTAGCCTATTTCTGTGATTGGGTGAGCATTCACATAAGATATGAGATGCTATGGGTCTAAAGTACCAACAAAAGTGGCACAGTTTGCCTGAATTCGCTGAACCATCCGATTACCAAGTATACACGTTAGCGTATTTGGGCTTTCCAATTAAAATGTTCTAAGACTTTTTGCGCTCGCATTTTAAACAAGTTCAACTAGCAATATCTCCATATAACAAGATGTTTTTCTGAAGCTCCGTTTAATGTGCAGGTATGACGTCGCCATGGATGCTACTACAATTAGCTCTTCCTCTAAAGGAGTGCACCTGCTAAAACTTCGTAATTGTTGGTTTATTGAGATAATTCTTGTTAAGTGTACCTAATCAAACAGGTTTTTATCATATTAGAATAGAACATACAACACAGTTTTGAAGAGTTATTTTGTAAGGCTTTGTTCGATATCCAGTGCCTCAACTGGAATAACTTTCATACTTAAACATCTAAATTAACGTCGACTTACACAAGAAAGTTATGTTTCGGTACTTTTACTGTGTCATGTTCATTGCATGTAACTAGAAAAAATACTCGGTCTCTTATTTCATTCGACTGCAGCACAGCCAAATATGTAATTATTTAAATAACAACGAAACATATGATGATTTAATTTTACTTTGTCTTCATCATAATTATCAGCCCGTACTAGTCCACTGCTGGACAAAGGCCTCTCCCAATGCACGCCACTGTTCCCGATCTTCAGCTTCTCTCATCCAACCTATATACACGGCCAATCTGTCTTACAATTAATTAGTTAATTATTTATTAATAACTTTGTCTTACTAATTCATAATTCAACTAAATATTTTTAAGTGTTATATTAACACAGTCTTCTTCTTGATTTTAACCTTGAAAGAAAACGAATCAATTATCAAAGACTCTCTTATAAAATTCTTCTTTCACTAATCAGCAACAAACATAACAAACATTTGGGACAAATATTGCCAACAATTTTGCAGCAATCATCATAACATAGGTAATCAATAAATAAGTCCACTATTTAAATTAGGAATGGAACAACCGTCCTTCGCGAAGGCCGCGCGAGTGAGTGACCTGTCAGCGCGCGCGCCGCGTGCCGCGCTTGCGCACCATGTTAATTACTACGACCAATAAGGCGTCCCGTCAACATATTTGTTTTTTTAATTTATGAATTGTTCGCAAACCCACTTCATTAAAGCCAGCTATCGATTTTTTCAAACCTTGAACGAAATGCCAGGATTAATTCCCAACCACCTATCTATACAATACGAGACGTGACTCCGTATCGAAAGCCTTTTTCGGCATCCAACCGGCATTCGAGAAGTAATTTTGAAATAAAAATCCTAGAAAGCACGCCGAATTCCAGATCCTTATTATTGTAATGACGGCTTTTAATAGTTGTAAAAAATATCGACACGTTAAACATCTATAAACTGGTGTAGGTTTTCCTTATTGGGATAGGTCCTTTGTGTAGCGGGGTTACGATAAAACCTAAATGCATTTTTGTAATGTCTCTCTCGACTAGACATACAGTTGGATGGAAAGTATTAAATCCAGTAAAGGTCGCATATAATGCATATCTTATACTCAGTGTTTGATAACGACACGTTTGAATCTTTTCAGGTTCGAATCTAAAGGAGACAGTTTACACGCACGCACAAATTATTTCATCATCATCATCATCATCATCATACTAGCCGAAAGTCGTCCACTGCTGGACGTTACTTAATTATTTAAAAACATGTTATCTGCAACTTTAGGAAAATGATTGTAGCGGTTATTGTATACAATCGATCGTATTGATCTATCTTACAAATAGATTTACTACTATATAATTTACATAAGTGCGGATATAGGGAGCTTTACTTACAAGCACATTTAATTCTTGTACTAGTATCTAAGCTAATGCAGAAAACAAGATCAAAAGTGTTTAGAATCCCCGCAGTATTGTGATTGGTCGTCGAACTCGTCAACGAGATCAAAGCGCGCGCGCCGGCTCGTCCCGCGCGTATCGACGCCGGATCTTTGTCATTCGCGCTCGCGACGTCGTCCAAACAGGCGCCGCCGCTGTTGGCAATTAATGTAACCAAAGATCATCAATAAACAAGTTTATCACTTCATCGCCTCTGACACCGGAGGTATTTAAACAGCTATGTACCAGTATATTATAAGTTTTGAATATTCAGTCACGCACAGCTTTCAACATTCGAGTTGGATTATATTTTTTGTCACGCCACGCTACTTGCTATCTCGACTTGGAGATAAAGTAATGCTAAAAATAAAAGGACTTTTCAAAGCCGCATTGCTTAGTTGAGGAAGGCTCAGTAAAAGCTCGCCATAGCAATGTTCTAATGACCGAGTGCTGTGTTTTAAAGGCTGCTGGACCAATTATGACCATTTAAACGGATGGCCGAAGCGTATGACGAGCCGCCCGGTCTAGCTGTCAGACCTTCTACGGCAATCCGATGTCCGATCGATGCCGGCCCTTTGATATACTTTCATGGTAATTTAGACGCGATTCGAAGGTTTCGAACGCTTTAATGCTACACGCACCGAATAAAAGTGTTTGAATATGATAATGATCGACATGTTATAATAGCTACTGTGGATGTTTTACTAAATATTTATAGGTAAGTCCCCCTAATGATGTAAAATTTCAATGCGAGCTATGAAGTCGTTCTTGTTACTTTGTGTGCGTGTTTCCTTTATTTAGAAACAAGGAATTAATCATAGCTCGTTTATCGTTTTCGAACAAGATCTCGGGGAGCGAGGCGATCGCGGGGCGAGATGCGATGGAGCTGCGCAGGAGCTTGCGTGAGCGACTCGCAAAGATACAAAGAGATAGGTACGCTCCTTAGATCATGCGCATTGATACTAAATCACGTACATATCAGTTACTACCCGCATATCGTGGGAGATTGCTGCCCTGAGAGTTATGTTTCGCCTTGGGTACTTAAAGCAACGGGTCAACCAGGTAATTTATTTTTTTGACCTTTAGGTTAACCGAAATTGATTAAGTTGCGATTAACTTCCAATCTAGACTAAATCGATAGGTAATAAATTAGGTAAGAGGACAGTGACACGTATATTCATTAATTAAATCATGTAACAAGCTTATTTTAATATCGTGTCAGCGTGAATGACCTTTTAGCTTGCTATATTTCAAGAAAGTACCACTCTGACAAAGATACATCCTTAAAATTGAACAGCTTCAAAATGGCCTTTCAAATCCCGAAAATCCCAACTTCCCAACTTAAATGTCTGAAACCACGGTCCATAACCCACTAAACTTAACACAGTACAAATATGTTCCCTTGCATTTACAACCCTTTCTCGCTTATCTTAAGACCACGCTTTGTTAATGTGGCACTGCGCATAGTGTGGTTGCCACGTGGTGCTGCGTTTGCCACGCGGCAGAGGGCTGCCCCTCCTCCCATTGTGAGAGCATCATAACTCCTGACTAACAAGACCTAGGCATCGGCGCAAGTTATCCGCCATTTACATATCGGGCATAAGCGGTAGCGGCAGCGGGTTTAAGGAAAAAGTTTTTTGGGACAATAGTGACATTTACAGAGAGAGGTTATTTTGCTTGGGATAAGTTAGACGGTAGTAGATTTAAACAACAATATCACTAAATACCTATAAAATGAAGTCTGTCGGTCTGTCTATCTGAACGCAATAAACTCAAAAACTACTGAACGGATATTCATACGGTTTTCACCAATGGACGGAATGATTCATGCATGAGGAAGGTTTAGGTTAGGTTCATTAAGGTTTAGGTGCGTATATGCGCTGCTACCCGTGCGAAGCCGGGGTGGGTTGCTAGTCCTAATTATAATTTACGTGGTTTCTTTTAAAAACTACTAAATGCTCAAAGAAATTGGAATTGGAAGAAATTTATAAGGAAATTAACTGCTACATAAAAGAAGAAATTAAGTATTTTCAGCAGGTAGAGTGAGTAATAAAATTCGATTCGAAAGTTTAACATAAAATAGAGGGTTAAACATAAACCAAGTTTATGTTTAAGTTTAGAGTATTATGAAAGACTTATGTCGGATTTCACCATCACAGACAATAAGATTGTTAACAGCTTCAGTATGTATGCTAACAGTCGATTAACATTTAAAATCGTTTAGTGAAATTGGTTCTTAGATTTACACTATAAAATTAAATCAACCACTCGGATATTTTTTAACGCTATTAAACATAAATTATTTTACCAACCAGCTCCTAACTTGTACCAGGCTAAAAGCCCGCAGCGTACTCACATTTTCAAAACCATAATAAGCGCTCTGTTTTGGCATATTGTATTGACACGCAATAAATATTTGGGAGTTCCGAAATGGCACGCGAGATCACTGTGACTTATTACTCGTCTAGATGAGCCATTGTTGCCAACGGCAATTCCGAAAAATAAGAATATTCTTCTTCCCTGAAGTAAAAAGAGTACGCAGAAGTGATTTCCAAAGGCGAGTTGTATACCTACGTGGACGATACTCACACCTTAAACAAAAAAGGTTAAAGCCATTTACACATGTGTGTTTCAATAATCGATGAGTCTTTAAATTAAAACTTTTTGCTTATTTTTAGGGTCCAGTATGAAACTTCGTGATGATCCCACGGAAAACGCTTAAAGATAAAAACACCCTTTACACACCTTAATGCTTTAAATTAACGACAATGTAATACTTACTACCATTTTCACCAACCTATGATAAATGTTAATCGACTCTTAGTTCATACATTTGCTGTTAAGTTAACACTCTAGTTGTCTGTTAAGTGGTTGGTGAAATCCAACATTAATTTTTAAAAAAATCCGACATTAATTCCGACATTAATGTAATGTAGAAAAGATACCTAATTGTAACTGATTTAAACATATTTTTATAACTGTTTAAATAAGTAAAATGAAAGAAAACAGTAAGTAGGTATCTACTTGCATTAAAAATATCAAGTGAAGCAGAAAGAGACCATTAGGTATTATAATTACTTAAATATTCACAATTTTGCGAAATTAATCTCTGCAGTACTTGATCACAGAACCCCTTGTTTTATTGAAGATCCGTGCTGCAATATATTTGTTAATACAAAGCAATACGAAGGAATGCATCGCGAGCGCCACTCTTAAAAAAGGCCTAATTTAATTTAACAGGTAGGCACAGTTTCTTTAATCATAGCCTTACCTTTAAATTACATAGTCCGTAATAGCTCTCGAGCAATCAGCAATTCTTCATTTTTGCTACTGTTTTTTGTATAAGTACATAAAAAAGAAACTCGCCCCTAGGATGAGCTTCGGTGGAACCTCTGTTAAATTCAGAATCATCAACATTAATTTGATAATTTGTATACCTACTTAAAAATGTATAAAGCTTCAATAAGCTTAAGCTACTAATGTTAGGTTCCATGATTAGATCACGTATTTATAATTTAATATCAACTTAACATTTCGAAAATAACAGTAAAAAATCGAAAATAAGTGCTAAGTTACAATTTACAAAGCGTAATAATAAATTACCAGCACAATAACTTTGGTGGAGGGATAATGTGCGGTGAGATACACAGACTGCCGGTAGGTCGGTATCAGGTCTGTCAGCACACGTCGGTGAAATTACAACGCAACGGGCAGGATAAAACTTAGCACTCTTAGGTGTCAAAATTGCCATAATTTCCAAGGGCGATGTGCACCACGCCCCTTCTTGAAACAAGCCGACGTTTTTGCTCCCTCGAAAATCTCAAACTCAATTTTTTTAATGATTTGTGGCCGCCACCGCCACCGAACCGATATTCCGAAATTGGATGATCGGAAACGAAACCCCTATCGTGTGAAAATAATATCGATACCGAGCTTCCTTGCTTCGAAATGATTAGTGGATTGAGCCTTGTTCTTATTTGACTCCCGATCGAAATTGGAGATACATTTGAACATGAAATATCAATAACCAATATAAAGAATGCTATCACATCCGCCGAAACGTCCACTCTTGCTATCTAAATACTTGATGGCGGTTCTAATCGTGACTATTGCTTTTTGGGCTTGTTAAAAACAATAACTAATGCTACTTAAACAAATAAAACACAGAAACAAAGAGATACGTTCACGGATATTGACTGGGCCGTGACGGTGCTATTTATGATTTATCAGCTCAAAGATAAACTTGAACCAATTAATAGTTGAATCTTTGAATCATTCTTTACATTGCCCTAAAATGCCCAAATACCTACTGTGCCGACTTAAAATTTCATCACTAGCAAAGTTTTTTCATGAGACTAAACCACTAACTATTTCATGCTTATTTATTTCTTGTACGTGTAATATTTTATATTTTGATGTGTATTGATAACAAAATTAGTTACATGTATTCAGCGGCCAACCAGTCGTGAAATTGGTAACGCTAGGAGTGCACCGGGGAGTCAAGTGTGGCGACAACCAACTGAATTTAGCATTGTTGTCCGTTACGCCGAATTGCGCAAAAGGGGTTCTTACCTGCGACCATACAGCCTAGAAAAAGGTTTCGCCCTACAAAGATACTCTAACGACTTCACGAGGCAAAACTTGTGCTGCCCCGTCTCGCAACATTACACAATATTCACAATAGAACCCTTCGTTCAATCTACTTAAAGAACATTTTTTTCTCGTGTTTAATTTCGATGGCGTCGGAGTCAACAAGGTGGACTCAAGGGTTCTCGACAAACTGCTAAACAATTGTTGCGTCATGGTCAATATAGCACGGTAAGTTTTTGCACACACTTTTTCATGCTATTCTATTGGGACTTGCCGACACCGTTATTGGTTGCTGGTTCTAATTTACGGCGTCTCGAAAAGGACTTAAAGGATTATTACAAGGGTTACTTAAGCTACGCAATTTCATTACAATCAGATTAGTAACTAAGTATAGAATTTGTTTGTAGACCGAGTAAAACGTTACTAAGAAACTTGGTTAAGCGATACAAAGGGGATTCGGTTAACCTGTGTGTGAGTATTACTTCCTTAACATCAGCTAATCTATCTACAAAATCCAAGTGTTTTTTCTCCCGATCCTATCCATCATGCACGCTTAACGCTTATTTTTGTTATCTATAAAATTAATGATCTTCGCAGTCAAAAAAATGAATTCGCTTAGAGGTTTGATAAAACCGATTTCCTATTTTAACGCCTTTTGTGATAAATTGATTTTAACAAAAGATTATTAACACGGATGTTATACACGTTAAGCAGTTTTTGCAACTGCCAATTTCACAGCAGTTCCGATGTTTTGTAAATTAATGGGCAACATTATGGGCATTATACGAGAATCATATTGTACTAGTAAAATTATTGTCTGAAATACTTGGAATTTTCGGTTGGTATAAATAAGTAGCAATAAAAGTCAATACTCCTAAAGTAGTCAAAATCACGCCTATAATTCAAATTTTAGAATTGGTGACACACCACTTCTCACAATAAAGGAATTGATGAAGAGCTATTAGAAATCACTCACGCCACGCCACCAAACAAAGTCATAGGACGCACAAATGGGACGCTCGTGCCTTTTAGCAAGATTTATATCTTAACACAAAAGTAGTCGTAAATTTGTATCCGACCTTACAATTTGCACACAAAAATTTTCGATTCCCGGAGAAGGAAATAAATGGCGTACCAATTATTCACAAAGCATCCAACCGGAAGTTTTCAAATATTTTATCGGTTCGCTTTTGAACGCGCCCCTGAGTTTAAACTAATGCGAAACACACAAGTCTCGCCTAAGCCGAGAAGAATGGAGGATTACGCATAAATCCTGTTTTTGTTTGTTTTCTTAGCCTTAATTCTATTGTGCTTCTTGGGTTCGATTTGGCGGTTAAATCGCGAAAATTTTTGGAATTTGCAATTACACTGCTTCGAAATCATGATTGTAACACATATTTACATATCAGTCAGTAATAATAGTATGTCACAAATATTATAATTTAAAACATCGCGCTATCTACGAGAGTTAGTTGCTAGTAACACCTTTTCCCATTGGGATTATCATCAAGCTAGACGGTTCATTTGTCAATATTTCTTAGACAGGGATAAATATAATCGAAAGTTACGAGATAGCGGCTAAAAGCATCGGCTTCTGTATCTTAGACTAGGCGTCATAGTTATCAAAATTAATACTGTGAGTGATTGCTATACTGATAGATAAGCAACGAGTTCAACATACTTAGCGTCTTAATTGCTTCAACTTTTTTAATTTGTGTAAATAAAGTAGCATCAGTAATGGAATGCCATTTGTGAATACTTATTTAGTTGAATATTAATAGGAACTTCATTTTTACCATTTTATTTAGTTCTCAAATTAGTTGAAAGATCAGCGGCGTGTGTGTTGTTGGCGTTTAATTTACTGAGGAAATAATCTTTATCAACGACATGTTAGTAACGTCTACACTTTAATCAAACAACTTCATTTTAATTGGCCTCTCCCCGAGGGAAATCTCAAGTTCGATTAATAAGACAAAATCAACTGGAGCAGTGGCCGAAGCGCTTCCGTACTGATCGATGTAATTATATTTTTTACCTCTGCCTACTAATTAGTTATCTGTGTTAATTTTTCTCCGACTACAGCGTCAATTTAAAGGAGCCATTATCAATATGAATTATGTACGTCAGCATTAATGATTTTTGTTTTAATTAAAGAGATTTATGTCCAAGCCACTTACATTACATACCAGGCTGTTCAGCAGAGATCTTAAGTGTTCCGCACAATAAGGTTGTGGTCAGACAATTCTCGTTCAAGTGGCCGGATTTGCACCTGAGTAAGATTTTCCTTGCTAAATTATGGTCGAACTATTGTCCAAAGTACGTCTTTTGCAGCCACATCAAAGAAGAGACCGACAATGTTCCCGGATCTCGCCGTCAGTGGAGCGAAGTCGCGTGCCTCTAATCTCTATTGATATAACGGCATAAGCGAAATGTTGTATGAACACCTTACGTGTTTTTTATAGTCGCCCCTTTCAAAAACGCGTCCTTATAAAACGATAGACCGCTACTGTTTGTATGGTTTTATATTATAGAAACGGGATTTAATATGCCGTTATGGCAAAAAAACTATACATTTGAAGTGTTACTGTTTTTCGGGGTAGGTGCCTAACTGTATCACCAGCCCGATCTCTTCCGAAACTCGAGCGGTCTATGCATCAAGGTGGAAGGAAGCAATACATTATTTTTTCTCACGCCATCAACATTATGTTATTGAATTACTTTTGAAATTGATTTGGTAGTGCGCCTCCGTTTGTAGAAGGTTTGCATCTGCTACGGGCATACGAGTGTTTTTTTATTCAGGAGATATTGCAGACGACTGTCTCGATGTGGGCGCTTAATTACGGGGCACATTCATAAAGATAACGTAATGTAATCCTCGTTGCAAACAATCGCGACACTGCAAGGTGTGGAGCCTTAGATTTAACTCCGAAATGTGTTCGAAACGTGATCTTCTATTCATCATAAAGGTGATTCCAGGTGAATGCGTCTCGCTTTGGCACGTTCCTAATCAATTGCCAACTTTTTGTTACGAGCGCACCTTGGCCTATTTTCTGAGTTAGCTCAGCTACTGCTTGTTATGCAGAAAATTATTAATTACAGGTAAGCGGGAATCGATACTTACATCTTTTGGTTTCGTAGGTATTTTCATTTGGGTAGGTAGGTACCTATATTTAGTTGGTTTGAAGTCTTCGAAGCTCTTAATCCAGATTACTGCGTATTTAAGCTGTAATTAAGTAGTAAAGCTACGGATAATAAAAGTATTGGTAGCGATATTTACACGGCAATCATAAAAGAAAAATACTGCTTTCTGTCAATAATTACGGATCGCATTTTTTTTCACAAAGAATAGTCCCGTTATTGGCTGTGTGTGGTCACTGGTTACTGCTCGCCTGAAATACTCTCAGGCATCAAGTAATTGGTGGTTCTAATTAAGATAATGTTTTTATTAAATAAACCTATAAAACGTTGCAATCAGAAAGCGAAATATCAAGGATTGTTTGTCAATTAAATACCTATACGAATCATTTTCATGATCACCGTGTACTACGAGAGAGACTGCAATAAATGTGCAAAGTTGTCAAAAAAGTAGTGATAGGTACACTCAGCATCAAATATATTGTAACAGCCAAAGTGACCAAATAATTCGTAATACCATACGAGTATATTTTGTATGGTGTGACGAACTATTTGGCTACTTTGGCTGATACGATATAATTATGTGGTGCTAACTGTACTTCCAAAGTATTAAAGTATTTTGTTGTCACAGCCAGACACATTATAGTGTATGTCGATTGTCGGCAAACTCAAAGAGCGATTAGACGCCGGGAGCAGATGACGTTTCATTGCACAATGCAGTGCGATGAAAGGGTAGATGCATTGCAATTTATAGGGGCACTGCACGGTCAGATTGTGTAACCCAACACTCGGCGAAACCCTTCTCCATGTCAGCACGTGTGTAAAAGCCATTGAGCGTCGAGACAACAAATGATTGATCTAACGATACGGTTTGAGCAATGATTAATTAAGTCTATTCAAAATTTGCTCACACTCAAAAAAAGTAAAACTTTTTGGCTTCAGTATTTGCGATGCCAAACACAACTTTACTACAAGCATATGGACTTTACTATTTTATGAGTAAATCTCTCAGACATTGACCTAAACAAATATTGCAGTTTGCCCACTGGCGCCTGCAACTTGATATGGCTCCCAGCGAAATTAAATTGCTGAGAATGTCAACATTCGTAATATTAACTGTAGGGAGGTAGGTAAGTACTTGGCTGTGTATTTCTTTCATGCCGCTACCTTTACCCAAGAAACTAATACGTAGAAAACAATGGCCGAGATGATCGAAAGCATGATGATATTGAAATTAGTGTGAACGTTGAGGTTATGCGGGATGTATACCACTATCAAAAGGATTCCGATCCGACCACTAGAAATTTAGAGCCAGGTACAAATTGCTGGGACGCACCATCACTCTCGAGATGTTGGCCCACGATAGCGACGATATAGAGACATAATTTAGATCGGAACAAAAACGCATAACAGACAGAATGAACGATGCAGAGTACGCGTTTTAATTAATGGATTGACACATCCTGCAGAAATATTAAGTGTAGTAGAGTAAGTAAATCGGTGTGAATGGTAAAAATTTCAAGGAATATTGGATTTAAGTTAAAAACTCGCTACTTTTTGCAAATTATTTTTACATATACATAGGTACGTTTCAAATGATAGGTAATTTCATGTAAGTAGGAACTTATATTTATACTAAAACTGGCAAATTAAATTAAATAGTTAAATTGTTTCTAATCACTCTGAACTACCCATCACTATTTGACTTATTATTTAAGTATACATTTTAATCCAATGTCGACTTTATACGTAGAACGAAAAATCTTGACGACTTACCAACCAGAGCCTTTAGCCAAGATGCCCATCGCTAACTAGCGTTTCTATTCGTTTCATTTTTAAACCAATCGCATCACTGGTAGATCACGTGACTCTTCGTATGACGTGATCTACCAATGACGTGATTGGTTTAAAAACGAAACTAATAGAGACGCTAGTTAGCGATGGGCATCTTGGCTAAGGGCTCTGGTCATACAGACTACGCTGTCGGCACAAGTAAAAGCACTTACGCGAATTATATTTGCTTTAATCATAACTAATGAAGCGTCAGTACTTCCTGTGCCGACCGATTGAGTCGTATTCGCAACCCGGATACGTCTTTGTGCGATCTGATACAAAACGAAAGGGTGAATGATACAGTAGGTGCTTCGTAAGGATGTGTAATTTCACGATCGTACGGCTATTGTGTGCTTCATAAAAATGACAACTGAATGCATAGAGTATGGCATTTGAAGTGAAATAATTTCATCGGCAGATTTTACTGTATCAACTTAATTATGACTGGCCGTAAAAGTGCTTAGTGATTCGGTTCTATTCATCAATAACGCTCTAAATTTTAAGTTTCACATTGTTATCGATCTTCTTGGCATACTTAGTTGCACGTAAAATAATTAAAACAAAGTAGCAAAGTACAAAAAGGCAATCAGCTCTTTGCAGCGGCCGCTTTGTATCGCGTTCTCAGCCCCATCTAGATGCTATTTACATTTCCGTTCAGTTCCACCTCGTAAATATCGTTCGATAATACTTATGACAGCTATTTAACTGTGGAGCAAGTTTTTGATCGCATGCTAGCGGGAGATCGCCCACCCAAAGGCGTGGACAGCTAGGCTAAATCGAGTTAGCCCACCATCACCACTAAATCAAATAAACGTGTTATTTGTTTAGTGTCTGATGGTGCCGCTATAGCATACATTTATTTGTTTAAAATGTTATTAACAACGGATTAGAACAAAAAGATACATCCATAAATTTGTCAGTTTAAAGATTGACTTTTGACAAACTCCTATAATATGTAGCCGTAGCTACCGAATTTATGCCAATAATAAAATATTCAGTTTAACTGATGATCCAATTTAATTTCACATAAATTAAACGAAACTAATAATGTCATCCAATAATTCAAGTGTCGCTCGCAAAACTTTCAAGCTTCAATTTACAATACATTTAGAATGATTTCTCGATGACACTAAAGCGGCAAGTAAAACCTGCCTTAATGTTATTGAGATAAATAAATAATTCGTTCGTATCACGTGGAAAGAACATTCTCCCATCGAGGACAGCTCTTGTAAATCTATCTTCGATAGAGATCTTGATGTACGGACGGATGCAAAACGGGAACTGGGGACTACAGTTTGATTTAAGGATACGCCGCTGTCTGACGAAACTGCGAGTACCGGGCCTCGAACAATCTCCAACATTTCGCTTATCCATAAGCAATCGCAATTGTTTAGTTCAATCACTGGACGGAGCAATGATAACAGTATGTAGATTGACTGATATTTATCGAATTTCTTTGACAAATTCAAAGATTTGATGATCTGATGTGCTCTCAGGCTCAGGAAAGACGTTTTAGTATGCAAAATAATTTTGCGGCAGGAAACTCAAAGTAGGCGGATAAATTCACTTTTAGTCATTTCTTTTGTCAAATCCTATTGTACGAGTTCGGGTACGTTAACTAAAATTCTTTGAAATTTCTGTATTGGAACTCGTACTAATTATCTACGCTGGTTTTTCTACTTCAATAGAGATACATCTTATTTATAGCTTGAGATTTTCCAAAAGTATCAATAGAACAATAAAAATTACCATATCGTAGTTAATCTAATTTAGATTTGGCCACGCTCAGTGGGTGTTTGTTTATTTTCATAATAGAAAGTATTCTCGCCTCATAAATCCAAGGACTGCATGCGGTTTGGAATGTTCTCGATAAATTTATGGCGGTCTAAGACAAACAAGGGCACCGGCCCGCTGGGACATCATCTGATAATGCAAATTTCGAACCCTTTGTGTTGTTTATGCAATGAACTTAACACAATAATGGAACGCGCGGCTAGTTTTTCAAGCTGCTGCCGCATTAAATTGTTGGGTAGTGGGTGTTCAGAGGTGTTAACACCGCACAGAAATCTACATAGAAAGAGGTTACGTTTAACACTATGACATATCCCTATGATTTTGTCATTTGTTTAACGGTATTAAGCTTTCTCCAATTTCCTACAAATTCTTTGTATTCATAATATAGTATTTTCTTATTTATTAGGTAAGTTTAGGTTCGCGATTTCATTAGCGAAGAACTCGTGTATTATTTTTCCCTTGGGGAGCTTGAAAAAAAATCGGGACAAAAGTATCTACTAATTCCATCTCAAGCCGTTCCGTTTTTTCAACACCAGCAGAATATTAGGAATGGCGTTATGGTTCGTGCCTCTATGTGTAAAGACAAATTTATTTAGGTGATTTTTTATCAGCGCATTACTTAACGACCGGTTCTGTTTCGGCAGATGCTATTTTTGGTCATTAGTAATAAAAAATCAATTATTAACCTCTGTTTGTATAAAATTGATTACTGGAGCTTCTGAAGCCAGCCGCCTGACCGCACCCGAGGCAACCGTGTGAACTCTAAAAATCATAATTGTACGACGTCTAATCAAGGATTCCACGTCTCCTTCTGACCTACATAACTTAACATATAAAGGAACGAGACGGAATAGGAAGTAAATTGTTTTCGTGAATACATTTTGATTGATGAACAGAGAAAACGCCTCGACTGAGTTAATCTTGTCTAAATTTAATTTAGAAGAAATTTGGAGCAAAAAAGTTAAAATTGTGTTCCGTTTTGTTTGTTTTGCGGCAATTTTTAATTGTCAAACGAAAATTTCTTTGGCGAATAAATAAGTAGAATGAACTCAAAAAAATCTTGCTGATGCCATAGACAAGCAAACTAAAAAAAACGTAAAATAGTAACCAGATTAAAACGGTTGTACTAAAGACGCCCATGGACAAATTACGATCGCGTCAAACGTTTTGTGGAAGACTGAAATTAAGATAAACGTCCCCTATTAGATCCATTTAATGCTATTCCGGACTATAAACATAATGTTTTTGGTTATAGGACTTTAACTATTTATAATATGGGGATTATAGGGAACAATGAAATGAGTCGACCTGTCCAAAATGTAAACAAATAAATATAAGTATTTCATATAGTTTGTATAGTATTTTAGTAATCCGGTACTAGTAGTACCGATATTAGTACTGATGATAAAGATTAAAACCACAGAGGAAAAAAAACTACGTTACACTAATAAGTGAAACTAATTATTTTCAGCACCTACATGAGAAATATGAATTGGACTTTTGTAGCTTTAAATACAGATTAAATATCAAACCTATTTCTAAGCAGCTTTTAGTAGGGCTATATACATTATTTTAAAGCCATATTATCTGCACTGCAAGATTATTGGTAAGATATGGTATCGTATGGCTCCATTTCTTTCTAAAGCTCATTTTGCTCAACAATCATCGTCCATCATTTTAGGTAATCACCAACGCATAAATAAACAGATAATAAAGCAAATTGAAAACCCTTCCCAAATAGCCAACGTTAGCGAGTCAAACAAACCTAATGACACCGGAATCCTTTGATTTGACCCTTCCGTAGTTATCTTAAATGTTTGTTTATTATCGTGCATGGCATTCCTATATATTGCTTCCTTATAAATAGATTAAGTTTAAATTTTGGTACTATATGTATGAATAATAATTCTACTAGAGCCTTAATCACTGAATTGTAAAACTTTCAACCAAGGGGTTCTTACAAACTTCTATTTTTCAATGAAGATAAACATCTCGTCGGCATTACATTTCAAACTACGATAATTATGATGCAAACTAGATTTGAAGTGGATAAACTGTGAAGTTACTACCTTAAAGACGTAACATCAAACAGTCTATAAATAGCATCGCACCAGTAGATACGCAACATAAAGTGCCAAGCAAAAAAGGGCTTCTTAAACATGTTTCAATTTCATGCAAATCTTTGCACTCCATGTCAGGCTCGGCTACTTAGATGTTATCAAATAGGCAGATGTGTACAACTTGTTATCTGCGTGGGTGGACGGAGGTGTTGCCAATGAACTCATCTCAATGGGTCGCATTGTTGGCGACCCCTGCATTACGATTACAGATCCCGATTTTTGCCACTTCCGTGTTTACACTTGGTCGTTAGGTGAAGGGTGAGCGTTCATTTTTTTTTCTGTGTCATTTTTGGTGGTGGCAAAAATTAAACGATTCGTGGACACAGATGATAGTAGGATGACCTTGACATATTTCAGTCGGATACGTAGGAAATTGTGAAGAATCAAGGTGAGTGAAAAATATATCAGCCGATGTAGATCTGAAAGCAGCCGAGCTGAAGTGTGATGGGCTGATCACATCTGCCATATTCTGAGTGCCAAGGTTACTGCAGAGTGGTAACTAGTCGTAAACAATTCAACACATTGAGTGCTTATTCCTACTGTCACTTGTCGTTTGTGTTACCTCTACGTTATGTAGTTAATCTCGTATGTTATGTTTATAATTTGGTAAAGTTTGGTTAAGTTAGGTTTGGTAGACAAACCAAATCACACATTTGGCCTACTAAAAAAAAACATTATTGATAATTTACCTAATTTCAATGCTCAACGTTTTCAATATACGAATCATTCATTTTTGTAAGATTATTTTGTGTTGGCAGTAAGTGTATAAAAATAATAACAATTGCCAATCAAATTAATGCTACTTTTGTCTTAAACATAGATAAATATCTTCAATGAATCTTTAGGGGAAAATTATTGATGACTCACAGACGTACGTTTACGCTCCCCTTGTTATTGCTTGTAATTGTTGAGGGTATGTGGAGGTTATAAATCAGGGGTAAACATTACGTACACGAATAAAATATGGTAATTATATTAAAGCGAAAGAAATAAGGTTAGGAAGGATTACGTAGGGGCTTGGTGGCATATTAATTGGTTTGCATCGACCCGGATTAATAGAGATGTAGGATCAAACGCAACCTAAGACCGACAGTTCTTTTCCTCCTCATTATAGGATTAGGATTTCGAAACAGACGTTCGTGTATGTTCAAAAACATTATTCAAGATATATAAATATTATACTCGTTCACATCATGTTTGTCTGACGTAGTATTCCTTAATATCATATTATTACTATTGCATACATAAATACATACATACATACCTTCACACCTGTCTCCCAATGGGGTAGACAGAGACTATGGAGCGCTAGGTACACCGGTTCAAACATACCTCTTTCGCTTCCTCAACATTCAACCTCTTCATGCACGTACTTACTCGTACATCGATTTCGGGTGCTTTTATTTTTTTTTGTACATCGCGAATTTGATCCGTGTACATGTTCGTTTAGGGCGGTCCCTACCAACATCTCTCGCCATACCTCTGTCGTAACTCTTCTTTCATCCAACCTTTCTAAATGACCAAACCATCTTAGCATACCCTAGCTAGCATATTATATTATTATATTAGTTAAATTTAATAATGAAAAACACGTAAATTACACTTGAGCAAATAAAAATATACTTATTCTTGATTTGAGCACGGAATCCATGAATTGTAAAATAGTAGCTTCAGGATTTAAAGAGAAAGATAGATTTTGATTACCTCGCGGGTAGACACGGGAAAAGCTAAAATTTTATAAGGATCGGTAATTAAATGAGCCAACATTAATGATTATAGAGATTTTGATTAATACTGCAGTAGTTCAGTGAGGGCTAATGACGCGCCCTTCCAGGTAGGGGTTGCGACCGCCGGCCACGAACCACCCTCCGCGCCTAAAGAAATTACACACTCATTAGTTCTAACAAGTTTTATTTGTTTTTTCCCAACATCACAACCTCTGGCGTCTCGCACGTCGCGTGTTTCGCGTCCAAAAAATAAAACCAGTCGCACGTCTGCATTATCGACTAGCTCACCATTGGTTTCAACATCGTCCTTCCAATACCAATCATAATTCAACCCATTAAGAATCGGTTGCGTTTTATTGAAACGCACAATAAATTTGTCGAAGTTACACTTATCAAGCTAATTTGGAGCCGAAAGGTCATGTTCTAAGCGTGGTAAATTTGTTTCCTGTCTGAATGAATTGGTAGTGAAGACGTGTGAATGAAGCGCCATATTAAAATAATCCGGATGGATAGGTAAACAAAATGTTACACGTAATTAACGTACAAGAAAAGGTTTGAAGGTGGTCTTTAAGAAAGGCAGATAAAATTGTAGAAAAAGTGTCACGAAAACAAAGCTTGAAGATATAGCTGTTTGAAATATCGCAAATAAAGAAAAAGGTTGCTCTCTGCAATCTTGATCTACTTATCTCGCTGCGAGTCGAGTCAGAAATCACTTATGCCATAAATCGATTGCATCCGAGCCTTGAGCAAGTGTGTCCTGTATTTAATTTTGGCGGTCTGTGGCGAGACCTTTTGCCCTGTCTGTATTCATAGCCCAGATATGCGATTATACCATTTCTTGATTTGGTTGCAATAGACACTGCTTTTAATTAAATATTATATTCAGTAAAACGTAGCCACCACAGTGCTACATTGAAAAATTTGTCAAGGCAACTAAAATTTATTAAAATGGCATTATAAATAAAATACTCCTAATGCAAAATAATACAATATTATAAAAATAATTAAGCATATCAGAAACAAGAAGTCATGGATTGAGATTGGTTATTTCTTCTTGTTTACGATATCTTATTGACAGAAAATTTACGATATAGCGCATATATCGAGAAGCATAATATTTTCTGTCATCATGATTACCCTCAAAGACATCGTATAGACATCTTAATTTTGGCCAGACTATGACTACATCATCCCACATCCTTACTACAAGCACAAGTAACCCTTTCCGATAACAATTAATAAGCGGTCGGGCTCGTGACCACCGAAGGGTGTCGTGACCGCGGCGTCTCTGACCCGACCAGATTGAGATATCAAAATTCGCAATTCAATCCCACGCTGATACACACGTTTGTTTTAAAACTGCTCCAGGCGTCCGATTGCTTTGTAGTCTGCTAATTAGTCTATTGTTTCAATTAATATAACCTCCTCAGGCCTACTATGAAGATACCTACCTGCAATTTACTGCGTTTTCTCTTACACACGCATCACTATAAAAATCCGGTCAAGTGCGAGTCAGACTCGCGCACTGAGGGTTCCGTACACATTTAAGCCGGTTTTTAGTATTTGTTATTTTTTTATAGGGATTTTTCTATAATCATTCCAACGACACTAGTATGTAAATACCGTTTATACGATAGAACAAATACAAAACTAGTATATTTGAAGCAAATTGGTTGTAACATTACAACTGCAAGTTCATACGCACAAATCTTGAGAAGTTGCCTACGTTACTTTAAATACCATAGACTTCTTTTAGTTTTTTCTGTAATCTATAGGTAATGAACTATTTTTTGTAGTTTCTTTAAAATTTTAGGCCCAGTAGTTTCGGAGATAAGGGGGGAATGGTCAATATTCGCCTATTTTTTAAACAACTTCAAACTACCTATTTTAAAAATATAAAAAAAAATATTTGAGATTCTCACAACGAGCCCTTTTATTTGATATGAAACACAAAACAGTTAGCAAGCCTTTTTATTAAAAAAATTAATGGACCCCCCCAAAAGTGGCCCATGTTAAAATTCATTTATTTACGTTACATGTTCGTGTTTAGGTTACCGACTTAGTTCAGTCCAGTAGTTTTGGAGCAAATTGGCTGTGACAGACAGACAGACAGATACGAGTGATCCTATAAGGGTTCCGTTTTTTCTTTTCGAGGTACTTACCGGAACTCTAAAACAAGTTGAACCACAATTTGAAGAACTTAGTATAGCTGAGCACAGTATATGGTCCTTCGAACCGTATTCGCTACTTTAAGTCTATAATTTGAAACAATACCATAAGTCTTTATGCAAATGTTGTAGAAACAATTGTTATTGCTTATCTAGTATCTACGTAACAATCGGCTAATTGGTGGAGAAGCTAATTGTTGTATCGGTGCGTAAAGCGCACGAGGGGCAGGCGCCAGCGCACTGATTTATATTGCGAACTGTGAACAGATGTATCGCCACCTGAAGCGTTAGTGCGTTCGGATGATATGGCAGTTGCAAGCTTTTCGGAACTTGTAAAAATGTTTGAAAAGCAAATTCTATTCGCATTACCTTGTATTATAATAGGTTAGGTATAGGATAAAACTATCTAATAAAATTAAGGCTTATGATAGGAGTGACCTAATAACAAGCACGTGTATCACACGAACTATATTATTATATCCATTACTTTTTCTACAAGCTTAAAATGGAAATTACAAAAAAATAAAAAGCTTACTTTTCTGGTAAATATGCTTTCTCAGACTTTCCTGACAGCATAGGAAGTTACTCACACCTCCAATGCCATTTTCATAATCTCAACTAGCGTATTATGCGTATTGTTACACATTCTAATTATATTAAAATATTTCTGAGAACATTATATAAAAATTGAGAGAAACATACTAAAGTTTTGACTCAGTATCCGAACGTAGGTATGTTAACTTAAGCAAGTAACAATCTGTGGCTGCTTTAGCCCCCGAGCCTGGATTGAGCCATTCAATTTTACAACGCCTAATCTAGATAAAGGCAACTCCATTCTGACTTATGACTCTTATAAGCGTACCTTAACGAGTGAGCGAACACTTTCTATAAGTGCTTTCTTTTGGTGGATATAGGATGTAATAAAGTAACAAAATATTACCAAATATGAATAAAAAAAAATGATTTTGAAAATATTTAGGAATAGATTTCTAAAACTAATTTCGTTTCTTTCATATTTTTTTTTAAGTTAATAATGAGCAACATCGCGCCCTAGTGCCACAGATAGGAGATTTTTATACTTTCAAAAGGACAAAGAGTTAAATGTCAATTGTAGTTGTAGTTGGATACTTTACTATATAGTAGGCAAGTAAAGTCTGTAATATTACCTACTTATCAAAACAAAACACACTCTTAAAAATCCGAGTCAAAGTGGGTCGAAAGCCTATTTAATTCTCGAAGTGGTTTTTAAATAAATATAGGTTTTGATTAATAAGTATGAAAAGTTATGATGCAAAGCACAGCGGAGTATGGTAATGCCTGTATTTCCAAATTTATTTAACAAATGATTTTTCAATAGCAAATGGGCAAATAAAATATTGATACGTGATCTTTTCTATAAAGTCAAGACGACGCAATTTGAAGCCACATTAAAAAGTTTATTAAATAAATTATAAGAAGCACAATAACATCACTTAATAAGATACCGTTTTGATATGCAGGTCAAGCATACGAAAATATTTGTATTTATTTATAATATTTCACTGATATTGAAGGGGTCTTTAGTTGCTCAACATAACCAAGGCTCGGCCAGCACTAAAACGATAAAGAACTGTTTAAAATATGCGTTTCCCCTTATTTGTCCGAGTAGAAGAACTAAGTACTACATTGTATGCCCATAAACTCATCACGTTTAAGACGCAAACACTGGGCGCCTATAGAAAAATTGTTTGTTTTTTCAAACGCAACAAGGAAAACGGCCCGATTCATTACAATTCTATACGAGTATGAGACGTTTTTATTTGTACAATTAAATACATGTCCCTTATCTATCAGAAATTGAGTGAGCAAAGAAGGAACCTTGAAAACACCTGTAGGTCTTTATTTAAAAGCTACATATGTGGGATACTAATAGAATTTTAAAATTCACGAATATGATTAGTACACCGCGTGGTATCGAATACGATCGATGTCACGCGACGGTATTGTTTAAACTCGCTTTAAACCTAAAAATACCCTGCTGATTTAAATAGCTACCGTTCCAATAAATCAATTATGTAAATGTAAGCCTATATACACATTCCTCTATCCCAGCAGCCTGGTAACTACCCCTAACAGGTTAGTTAACGCGCATAAACAACATCTACTGGAGCAGCGTTCTGAATTACAAATCACACATACTACGCCGCAGGTGAAACCCACAAGTCCATTTTCGTCGTAGGCTTAAAAATATGTGACTCAAGTCCAGAATTAGCCTTTGTGCGTATTTTTGTCTCGGCTAGTTCAGTCGGACAGGACAGTGACGTGTGTAGCGCACGGCGGCCGCTGCATTTACACTTCAGCCTACATAAACAGCCGACACAATCGGCTCTCATTCACAATGCCCGTTCACCCCCGACACCTCGACGAAACCATTAATTAAATGTAAAACGACCTTCGCAAAAGAAAAAGTAGCTAATAAAAGCAGTAGTTACAGGCATGTTCAGTTGTGTTCGAGTTTAGCTGCTTGCGTCTAGATTGTTATCCATGGAACTTCTTCACTTTCCACAACATAAAACTTGCGACTACAATACCTGCGACTGTATCTTACACCTTGTAAATAAAGTTTAAAACGTTGTGGTTTTCTTTTTGGATACTCCTGGTAAATGTTTGTTGTGGATACGTTGAAACTTTTGTCGTGTTATCACGATTGAATCTGCCGCTCAGTTTTACGGTAATCGTAGTTTGTACGAACTGACTCGTTCTGAAAGTATTTATGTTTATTAATTTTCCTGGTAGCACTTACATTAGTTGTTTTTGCTACGTTATGTTATGTTACAAAGTTTAATCAAAATATGCGGATATCAAAATTTAAGTCCGACTTTATTCAACGCTATTTTAGAATGATCAGCTCTCAGCGAGCACTCTCCTTAAATTTCTCAAATGACGACTATGACGATAAATTATTTTTTTTGGCCACAGGCAATGACTTATAAAAACGAGAAGTAAACATTGTTATTCAATTAAACAACAACGAGACCAACATTTTGGTGAATGGAGCAGCGCCTCGGTCAGACCCGGGCCCAATTACTTTTTGCACGAAAATATTTGTATGGACATCGAACTCCGAACCAGTTCGATAGGCATTCTTGGGCACATCGTCACATGATTATTAAAAATCCGTATACAGATGAACTGGTGTACTAAAAATTCAAGAGAGCGAGCTGGGAACCGTTGCCCCCGCCCCGAGCAGCTGGGTCGGTCGAAGCCGCTAAGCCTCTATTAAGGAACCCTTTCGCATATGCACGGGGAACCATAAAAGCGGATGGCGACGAGCATCAATTTATTCTTGAAATTAACCTGTCGCAACATCTTAAGGCGCCTTCAAATGATTCGACGTATTTAAACACCGATCGAACGTTGCTTTTCCCTTAAATTACCTACTACGCAGCCTGACCTAGTTTCGGTACGTGCTGCAGCAAATTACAAACGACGATCGTCAATCAGAAATTTAAACAATCCGTGCTTCAAGTAAAATTCAAAACACGAGGACACGAACTGTGATTGCTGTAAATTGAAGCAGGTGCTTCCTAATCTGATCACTTAAGTAATTAAAAGATGTCATTATAAAATGTTGAACAAGTTGTTACAGTCTAATATGAATATAGTTAGGTATGTATAATGTTTTAAATATTTATGAAGACATTTTATTTATCGAATGTAAACGACTCATTTCCCCGTAGCCCGATTTTTTTATTTCAAAATGTATAATGTACTAGTTATGTTTAAATTCGCTGGTATCATTATAAAATAACTAATTATTATTGTTACTTCACTTAGTATCCAACTTACGTATTCAATAATGATATCAGTAAGCAATTTACTTGTGTATGAAACTAAACCCTGCTCACAAAATTATAAAGACTCGTTTCTTTTGTCGCTCTTTTCCTTTTTTGATACAATTATTAAAATAAAAGGCATGAAGTCGCCATTGCTGGAATATTTTAAAGGCAACAAGGTAAAGGTAACGTTATTTACCTACATAGATAAAGTGGAAAAATAAAATACGCGCTTCAAAAATATATTTGTCTCGTGAAGAGCCGGTTACTGAGCATTTATCATCATAGAAAGAGACAATTACATTTTCTCAACACTGCTCGGAAATATGAACATTTTTAGTCTGGTTTGAGGTCAGAAATCATCACTTTTAAGAACAGACATCGGACAGGCCAACAATGTTTTCGTCGATAACATTTTTGTCCAACCTTAGAACCAATGAAAATCATTCAATATTTTTTTCTATTATAGATAAAATAATGAAATCGACCAATCAGAACACACCGTTTTGTATCATAAAATACTGGGTGTATTTTTTGCTAAAAGATACACAGACTAAAAATGATGTGACTACTTTTTTAAATGTTATTCGCTCTTGTGTTCTACTTTCGAATCACTCGAGATAAAATTACATGGGAGATACGACGAAACAAATAAAATTTTATTCGCAAATTACATTATCATCTCGAATGTTGATGTTTGTTCAGTGTGTTCATATTCTCGAGAGCCACAATAATAAGAGAACCAGATAATAAAAAAAAAAGTTATCTATGGCAAAAATGGCGGGGATACCGCTTAGATACTCGCCATGTCGCAGCCAGTTAAACCTACTTAATTAAAAATGTATAGGTAGAACATGGATAAACAATAACGGGTAAGTGTCACATACTTTAGTCGGATTATTGTTGTTTTATACTGAGGACGCACAGTAATCAAGAGTGACTCACACAGACAAAAACCAAAACGGTACGCTTTTAAAATCGGAGAAATATAGTTGTCACTGTTTAACAAATGGCATATTTATGTAACAAGTGCGAAGAGTATGATGATATCAGTCGTTTTTGTACTCTATAGCTACTGTCCTTATTTTATCGGAAATGAAAACCGACGCCAACCGACGCCATCGAAAGTGTATTGCAGGTTACTAATATCAGTAGTTTTTTTGTTTAATTTCCTTATAGTAGATGAGAAAAGCACTATGTTATGTCTGTCTCGGAAAAAAGCATTTTTTGGACTCGTAGACCAGAAGGCCTCAACTACGTTTTGGCCTTCTATATGACTCGTTCAAAAATCGTTTACATTCTACCCTCGGCAACGATTGTACTATCCCGTCAACCAATTATTTATGCCCGTAGCACACCTCCCCCGCGAAACCGCGCAACTGTGTCGGAATCGTGATATTTAATACGAAATTGAACTTTATTTCGTTGCCAGAGTTTCGCTACTACAGTTCCGCGGCGGAGGTGTGCTACCGGCGTTATCATTCATAGCAGGATTATAAAAATAATATCCACTTATACTGTCTTTACAATTTCTATCTAAACGTCTGAAGATACTGTTTCTATATTTTAACCTAATACATACATCGAGCCCAAAATGTTAATGCTGAATCACAAAGTTCTAATTCACTTCGAAGTGTAACTATTGTTTATAAGTAACATACTCAATCTCTTACAGAAGCTTACAAATCTGTTCATCCCCATATTGTCAAACTTATACGTTTATTTGGTGTTAGTTTATGAGTTTAAAACAAAAAGTCTCAGAATTAAAACGCTACTAATACCAACACCATCTCCACTGCTTCCCCTGTCGCATAGTTTTCAGTAAACCGACGACTCGGGCAGGTGCTCTTCGGGCGCACACTTCTTTCATTAAAATTAATACCTATGTCGCGTGTGCACATTCTTACTCGATAACGCCTTGCCGTAATTAAGGTATGGTTTAAACAGCAAACCCGTCCGCGCGCGCCGCGTGCGCCGGCCACGCGCCTCAACGGTACTTGCACATATTAAACGAGATTCGGCTTCCATCTTTAATTTCGCATATCATATCAGATTATGATACAATAAATGCAAATCAAACCTTATTGGCAATCAACAACGTGTCATTTTTAATGACACCATTCATCAAGCGTCGCGTTTTTAAACTCATGTTGATGCAATAAATCTACTTTTAAATCAGTGGGAACTTACTCGTAGGTAACTTTAGTAGGAAAACAATACTAATTAGTTACCTATTTAGAGCAGTCTGATGGCCGTTGCTAACGAGCCGCCATAAACCTATAAACCAATTGAATAGTCTCGTTTGTCGGCAAATGAGCCGAATTTCCTAAACTAGCCTTATTTATTGGCCTACGTAAACCATCCCTATAAGAGTCCTACGTGAAATATAACGCATCCACTTAAGGCAACACGTCACATCGTTATGAAGTCGTTCTGCACGCTCTCGAGTGGTAATAGAAAACATTTTTATGTTTGATTGATTAACACGATAAAACGGTACATAAATACGACAGCTACAGACATGGGAAACAACGTCTATTTTTACTTTCATTTCTTTTTTTACCCGTTCGAGTTGCAGCGAAATCGATTCTCGCACAATAGTCACAATGCAAAGCAGAATCAGTGGCGATATCTCGGTTGCCATCGGTGTCGGTGTGTCGACAAGTCGGATACGTCACGTCACGGCGACACAGACGTCGAGTGACGCCGGCCGTAGGTGGCGACGGACCCTGTCACAGATCCTATGTCCAGATTTCTCTGTTTTACAAGCTTACAAGACAGCCTATTTGCATTTCGGCCACTTTTTGAATAAGATAACAGTTCTAAGAAACATTTAAATTTATTTGTTTGAGACAAATTCACTCCCACCTTGGTTTTAAAAAGCAATTTTTACATTGTGATATAGATTTCCCGATGTGTGATGTACATCCCGCGTCCCACAATGACTACGGTGCCAGTATGAGGAATGCTTGCTTTATGATTCGGGCTTTTTATTGTACACAGCCGTCCACGCTTGAGGTGAAACGTGAAACATTCTCTTTATTAATACTTAATAGCATCACTCTTTGACGTCGCGATGAATAGGAGTCACTCAACAAGTCGTTAATCAAATGATATTGGATAGGAATAAGGTAGTTCCATTGTGTTATCTGAGTCGGCTAGCTTTGCATTTATGATTTATAGAGCGGTTTAATTTTTAAATGCGGAATTAATAGGTCTTGTTGGTGGAGTCTTCGGAACTACAATTAAATGGTGTGGGAGCTACCGAGCCTTAACACTTGGTTATTAATGATTTTGAACAAGAAGGAACCGTGACATGACAATTTATTAAAATCCTGTAAGTAAAGATGGGGTATAATGGTACAAAACCAAACATTAAAAAAAAACATTTGTGATACGAAGACTGGGGAGTACATGCACTTAGGTAATCAAATGGTAGCAAAACTCTCACACTCACCGAACGCATTTCAGAAAATTTTGATCGTTTGGGAGTTTAGCGCGAGTCATTTGAGACGACCCTGAGCGATACAATTTTATATTCCTGCCTGCCAGCTATCAGTAAATTTAACAGAGATAAATTATTTAACGTACGAACAATTAATGTGTTTGTTTAATTTGGCATTCGATCAAAACACGAACATATCGAGCAATTACCGGTTAGGTCCCACATCGGTCAAGCGTGACGCGGCAGATGACACTGTTCCCATAATCACCATCACCATGTAATCCCACGCACCTCATCTCTCATTCGTTTTAACGGTAATTGTTTTATTTGCAGTAGTTGTTACAAATGTTTTTCAATTTCCGTTACAATTTATTTTTATAAACTGATCAAGGTGATTGTAGGTGATATAGCGATGAGGTAGGGTAGGTAACTGACAATGAGGCAAAAGATAAACGTTGCTAGTTTAGCATCAGCATAGGTCGGTTCAAGTCTAGAGTAACGCACCTAAGTTATGGTTTGGTACGGGTAAGCATAAATTCCACGTACCGCGGAAAGGTAAAGTGTTGGTAGGCTTCCCACAAGGTGGACCGAGACGATTTAGTAAAGATCGCGGGAAACCAATGGATGCAAGTAAGACGAAACTGACCATCGTGGAAATTTAGGGATACATAGTCCAGTATAGGACGTCTTTCAGCTGATATGATGGAATGCAAAATTTAAAAAACCACAATATTTTTTGTGTATTTTGGTAAAAAGTGATTTATTACGCTTAAAATAGAGAATAATCCATGTTAACTTAATCAGCAACATTTTTTGGTGGTCGCTTATGTTCACCTGATATTGTAAATAAAATGTTATTGATTGCCGTCTGATTCGGACATTTAAACAAATGTTTGACGACCCCAAAACTGAACAGTAAAACATAATTTGTTTTTTCTTAATTGCTCAGTGGGGGTAAAATAACTGTCACTTATCATGAGAGCTATTGCTCGCCCGTGTTATTACACGCCAGGACAAATTACCACGTCCAGTGTGAAAATAAGGGGTAACAGCCCTAAATGTGTATTAAAATTTTGAGATAGAACAGAAATAAATATTTTGGTCTACTCGCAATTTAAGATTAAGCTATTATACTCGTATATGTCCTGTTTTCGAGCTATGGTCATATTTTATAAGTTGTGAATGGTGGTCCTATCCAACCCAGTTTTCATCAATAGACAGAAATAAACAAGTGCGAGTCGCGTGGGTGGTATGATTTGTAACGTGGCGTGTCTTCGACCCTCTCAATGCGATCATTTAGTGTTATTCTTTTTGGGTAATCCCTTAATAGTATAAATGGACGTTAACAAGTCACTTTATAATAATTTGAACTTATTGTTTGTTGATATATCATGATATATGAAGTTTTTATCGAGAGCTAATTTCAACTCACTAATTTTTTTCTATGACATGCGCTAATTCATTTGTAGTGTAGTTTCATTCCTTCCAATAAACCTTGCGATATTTATTAGGTGATAAAGATTCCATAACCTTTAGATCTTAGGCAGCAATTTTTCAACCATTCTTCTAAGTGCTAATGAGTTTGACAGAGTTTCTTCAGGGATGCGTTATTTGTATTCCTTATTTTCCTTCAAATGTATAATTTTTAATTTTGTTTGTGATATTGAGGCATAAGTTTTCGGTTAATTGCCCACATTAAAGACAAAACAGCATCTTCTTTTAGAGTAGTATTATTATTATTATTTGCTGTTCTGCCTCGTCTAAAAAAGTCAATTCAATCAAGGGAGTGATTGTTCTTTCTGCATAAAAGACCCTAAAGCTTAAACATCGTTTAGGCCCAAATATACAAATGAGTACAGTTCACATTCTACGCCCTTCGATTACTCATACAACCCTAATGGAACCCAGTCTAATGATTCATCATAATTGTGCAGTAAAAAAGTTTTAATATCAACACCTCCCTGCAGGTCATATCCGGTGCAATCACGGGGTTGTAACCCACAGGGATGACTAGTAGAAATTACACCAGAGCTAATTTAAATCAAATATACGATAAGCACTTGCAACATGCGCGCTGTAGGTACCTAGAAAAAAAATCATGTTATTTATAAATTAAAACCCCTAATATTATGCTTTCCAAACATTGTAGTCTTTTGGAGAGAAAAAGTATTTTTTTATTTTCATAAAAAAGTTCCCAGTAGTGTAAAACGGTAAAGAACTGTGGGCCCTGTAGGAGGGATTGATATTATGTAAATAACAGAGTTATGCTGGTCGGTAAATCATGTCTACATATAGTAGTTTGATCTTATCTATGGGTGACATCTTATTTGATTTCAATAAAAATGATTAAGATATAGATAAAAGTATATGCAATATTGTATTCGGCCGGTTTTCCCATAGCTTTGGAAATAGGCCCATCAAGGACTAAAAACCTAGAAACTCCTTTGATGCTTTTTTAGCAAAGAAAAATAAAGAGAAAACATAATAACGGAATTGAAAACCGCAATGCTCAGTCTTTAGTTACAAGTGGATTTAATTTCGATTCTCACACATTACAAACGCGAGGCAATTGTTTACTGCTAGCGTACTATAGTAATGAGGTTCTATCCCAGCCACTATAACTTTCAATAAAGGCATCCATTCCTCGACGCTAACATAATACCGCTTAAGTGTTAACTAATGAAAACAAATACCTCGGAGCAGTTTCGATTCAATTAGTAAAGCTAAACGAATCGAATGAGAGTTATTCGATTCACGCAATCGGATTGACAGTAGCCGGTGGCTTTGATCAAAGGACCGACGAATAAAACAAAATATCGGTAAGAAGTGTAATTCATAGCGTGCTTGCCCCGAGTCTAATTGATGATGGTTGGTCACTCTGTCACCGCGGCGGCTTCACTCGCACGCCGCAACTGCAACTCAAAATATTTTAATGAATTAAAAATATCTATGCCTATTGACATTCAAGCATTATTAATTTTGGGATTTAAGAAATGTGGATTTATGTGGTGTGTTAGTTGCGTTACCCGCCACTTGCAGCGCCGAGAAAGCGTAGCATGTGCTACGGTATCAAACGGCTTATCAGGCATAATTCACTAAGAGGAATGTCATTAGGTTTAGTTTATAAGCAAAGTGAGTTAGTAATTCAGATAATTTGAAAAGATAATATGTACCTATTATAAGGTTGTGATGAAATCCTGCGTGTCTTTTAAACTATTAAAAGCTAGGTTTAACCCGTGTTTCTGTACGCGTAGAAGTTGTTTATGCCTATGGGAACTGTTGATTTTTCTCAGGAATAGTAAAAGTCAAAGTATGTTATATTAACTTTCTATCATATCAATTCATTCAAATAAATCAAGGAATCTAGTTTTTCAAATATTACAAATATAAAGCTATGCGCAAATGGGTCACCTGCTATGAACACCTGTAACAGCAAAATTACAAAGGAAAGAGTGAGTTCATTTCTTGAATGTACATAAGTCGTATTAACTGCACAAGAAACGTGTTAGAAAGAAGTCATCATCATCATCATCATCATTATCAGCCGCAAGACGTCCACTGCTGGACAAAGGCCTTCCCCAAGGTTTTCCACAACGATCGGTCCTCTGCTGCTGTCATCCAGCGGATTCCTGCGATCTTTATCAGATCGTCGGTCTACCTTGTGGAAGGCCTACCGACACTTCGTCTCCCGGTTCGCGGTCGCTACTCTAGAACCTTTCCGCTCCAACGGCCATCGGTACATTGCTCGTAGAAAGAAGTAAATATAATTAATTTTTTATTTTTTTGATTTAGGTACTTAAACACCTCGATATTTCTTAGTTTTCATCTAATACCTGTAGCGCATGCTAAACTTTATAAATATTTGTGTACCTACTCATCGCAGTACAAAGTTTTACAAAAAAATATTTTCAATAATCCATATTCAGTGGTCAACGCAAAAAACTGGGCACGCGTTAGACCTCTCCGTGATGCGGTCCCCTAACTACCCCAGGTACGGACCCGCACGTACTGAGGGAAGGGATGATCGAAAATAATAGGGGAAGAGAATTTTAAATTTTATATTTTTTTGCAGCCGGCGCAGGTGATATAACGCGTGCGCGCTCGACGGCGGCTCACTTAAACGCGAAGCTTCGTCCTCGCCGCTCGCGCAAAGCTCCCACGCAGCCTTTATCGCTCAGTGCCTTTCTGACCGCCGCGCGGACCGACCGCGCGCCCTCCTGAACGTCCGCGCACTTACGATGCTCCAAGAAATACAACTCGTAACGGGCCAAACGAACTACGTAGTAGTCTCTTCAGGCTACCCGTCCGGTACTTTATCGAAGAACACGATGGAAAAGCGAAATATTCCTATAGCACCGGCTCCGGAAAAAAATTACGTGACGCACGATACGCCACCGAATTTGCAGTACAGGAAGAAAGTGCATTTTAGAACGAATCCTTATACGGGACCGCAGGCCGTCTCGATCGCCAGGCGTAACGCCCGCGAGCGGAACCGTGTGAAGCAAGTGAATGACGGATTCAATGCACTGCGCCGTCACCTGCCCGCTTCCGTGGTAGCGGCGCTCTCGGGCGGCGCCAGACGCGGCTCGGGCAAGAAACTTAGCAAAGTTGACACTTTGAGAATGGTAGTCGAGTACATTAGATATTTGCAACAACTGTTAGATGATAGTGACGCCGCGCTGGGAATTACAAGAGATCAAGAAAATAGAGAAAATATTCCAAATAGCAACGCACAGCCGATGACGTCGTTGGACATGGACGATGGATTTTTCTATGGCAGCAGCTCCCCTTGTTCTGAGAAGGCGAATTCCCCAGCGCCTTCTGAGTGCTCTTCTGGTGTGTCCTCTGCGTACTCAGCAGTGGACAGGTACGAGGTGACCACGCAACAACAATTAGGACCAATGGACGAAGATGAACTACTCGACGTGATTTCATGGTGGCAGCAAAAATAGCATACAGGTGGGTGTCGACTATTTTCTACATCATTATTAAGATAGACATTTATTATCATTATTATTATTAGCCTGGAATGATTATTAAGATTTATTGACATTTAAGTTAAGTTTTTCTAATAATAATTAAACCCGGGGGTTGCCGCCCTGTTTTATCTTTGTAGTGGGTATTTACTCATATTTACTCTTATTGAGTTATTCTTATCGCGAGTGGCGCGCTGCCCGCAAGCGTGTGTAATATACTTATATACGCTTTTATTTATTTTGTTTTTTCTTTGTCCGCAGGTCAATCGGTCGTGAGAACTGATACAAGGACGAATCCCTCCGGAATGTATGTGCATTTACATGTTTATGCATTTATGTGAACACAAAAAGACTTTTTGGATCTCTAGTCAAAGTGCCTTAATGAATTAAGCCTTATCAATTACAAATAGTCTAGATTTAAGAATGCGTACCTAATGATACAATCAAATTAAATGTAATTTAAACTAACTATAGGCGAGGCTTTATAATAAATGCTCACCGAAACTGACTGTACATATTAGAATAAGATTAGAAATAAAATATTTATTTGAAGTTGTTGGCTTTTTTTACAATCCATGAGGAAAATTACACTTAATTATCTTTGAGATACTATTCTGCTTTTTAACCAAGTGCAAGTTATTTTTATTGGTCAAAGACCTTAGTAAAAATAGTTCGTGAATTATGAAACCATAACACAACTAGGACATATGATAATTATATCTTTACACACAAAAAGCTTAGTTTAACTTTACTTATAACGTTTCAATTCTTACAAGTACACCTTAAAAAAAAGTTTCTGTCAAAAAAAATTTTTTGGGACAAACTTTTGTTGCTGACTGAACATTTTTTGACGTAGTAACTATCCGCCTATCGAGACCTGACTAACGAGTCCTAAGTCGATGTGTCTAAGTACAGCGGAGATCCTATTGCCATTGCACCTTCCGACTTCATCATCAGATCAGCTCTTTGACACCATAATATTCAAATTCAAATGATAATAATTTGAATTTGAATATTATGTTTCAAGGTGTCAAAGAGCTGATCTGATGATGGAGTCGGAAGGTGCAATGGTAACAGGATCTCCGCTGTACTTGACATAGACACATCGACTTAGGACTCGTTAGTTAGGTTTCGATAAGCGGATAGTAACTATGTGTTACTACTTACTGACTAAAATACAAACAATAAAGAATAACGTAGAGAAACGATTTATAGAGCATACAAGGTGATCAAAAATAATTGAACCCGTTGTAACACCCTTATGTAAATATGATAAAAAAATGATCTCAGATGATAATCTCACACAATTTAACCTAGTCTGGAACTAAGTTATAAGGTTGACTGGTAGATAATGCCTTAAGGCATTAAGTCCGCCATTTGAACTTGAAATTTGTGCAATAATTTAACTGAATATATCTTTAAAAAAATGCAATAATATTGTCAGGTGATTTGATAAGTTGTGCGCTGTCCACAGGACCTCCGCTGAATATAATATAAATAAAATAAATTATTGAGATGCATAAATGTAGATAAACTATCCGTCACTCTCGCACTCACATAGTGGTTAGAAAGTGACAGAAGTTTGATCCATGTTTATCCACATCGATAAACACGAAAATTTCGAAATATACCTAAATTAAAATATATTTAGTAATACTGAATGTTTTAAAGTTTAAAACATTCAGTGAAGTCTTCAAAAAGAAAAAGAGGCACAAAGACCGGCTCATAACCGAACGTTAGCCTGCAGATGCGTAAATGCAATGTAAACTGTATGGCAGTTCAAGCTAGTAAAAAGTTACCTGAGGACTTGAATAAAGTTTCACTGCCACTATTTAAAATAACCTAACCTAACCTCAAAAGCTAAAACCAAACTGGCAAGTATGACGCATCCTTATAATTTTTATATAGCCAACGACACTCGCACGTTTCTGACGTATCATATGACACCCTATTTATTAAAATCGGTCCAATTTATAGTTTAGGAGATAGAGTGGAACATCCGATTTTCGGTCACATAGGTACGTACATACACACACACATACATACATACATGCATACATACATGCTTCCATACGTAGACTGTTAACCACATTACGGCCCTTCTTTTTGCTTCGCTCGATCGGCTAAAAAGGCTATTTAATTGGCTTATGGAAAAATGTTATTCGGTCGATGAGTTCCTTACCGACTTCGTTCTAGAAACTTTAAGGTTAGTTAGGTAAGTTTTTTCACGCCGTTATAAGGTAGAATTATTGGATTAAAACACTTTTTATATAAGAACTTTGTCAACCTACATTCTTCCAAATAAATGTAATTTCATTTCATTAGTGACACGGGCGCGACGCTGACGAATCTAACGACGCCTCGTTTGTAGAGGTAGGGCCATTCGTTCAGCTTCTATAGTGAGTAAAACATAGCATGGTGCAAATGACATTTGTCAAAATCACAGACCAGTGAGGTGGAGTGTTTAAAACTCCAATCGATAAAACAGACTATGAGGTGGAGTATTTAAAACTCGAATCGATAAAACCATTATTTTTAATCATTAACACCGTCATAAGTCACATTTAATTCTATTATTACTCTATAGCTATGTCCACACCAGTACGCTTTCATGTTTATCTTTCGTTTTCCTCTGACGCATGCCTCTGCAACCATAGCGCATACAATAACGCATGTGATCAAAATGGTTTGACAGCTACGTGCGCTACGGGCATGCGCTGCTGTCCGTAACGCACGCTGATCCGTCACCGTTGGGTTGACGTGCCACATTTTGTGCCTTTTAGCAAATAAAATGGCGGAAGACAAAGTTAAAACATTGGTTTTATTGAAGATTATCGAACATTATCAAGTTTTGCGGGACTACAAGCCCAAAGATTACACAAATAAAATAAAACGAAACGACGCGTTGATTTCTCTGAGCCAAAAACATAATTATGTTGTTAAAACGGTCCAGATTCTTCTTTTTTTCGTTTTTTCCTTGCACTTAACACTAAATATACCGCACTGATAGCTACTAGTTCCGCGTCCATCTTGACGGCTAACCTAGCCGGCTTGTACGCTGCATGCAACAAGCGCACAGGTGTAGACGATAAGCGGCATGCGTCTTAAGGCAATCTATATCGCTTGACGAAAGACGAATTGAAAGTTGAAGTCGCAAGATGAACATGAAAGCGCACTGGTGTGGACATAGCTTATGAGTAGCCGTGCCACGTTTTTTATATTGAGTCCCACCTGGCATCGGGGTAGATTGCCAAGTACCACGTTTTTAAAGAGAATATCTAATTTGCCTGAAATGTACTCTCAAACTGATGTTAAGACATTTTGTCAGATTGGGACCGTGATATTCATATTGACAATATAACAGATTCATCTCTTGTTATAACATTGTCAAAATCAGATGACAAATCTAGCGAGTTAATAGATAAATCAGACTCAGACATAAGTCTCAATTGTTATCCTTTAGGCCAATAAAATATATTTTAAGAAGTCAATATTCGTTTCTTTTATTTTAACAGAACCTTATTGAAAACAAAACACACATGTCCCACAGAATGAAATGCGACTTTATACGTTCGTTACTTAGAAATTAATAGGCATCGATAAACACGTGGTACAGTGGTGTCGCATCACTAAACTAGTCTCTAATGTTTCGTTAGATGCATATTACGTTTTGTTACTTTGACGTACTTTGTTTTTTTTTTATCTATAATAATATATAAGTAGGGTAAATTTTATTCGTGTAAGACAATTTTATTTAAGTTTAAATATTTCAATCCATACATATTTGAACTGCAATTTAAATAAAACGCCAAATGTATAGACCGCAGCAATTCTCTTTGAGTATAACGAAACGTTGTGTCAAATCAAGTCAAATGTCATTCGCACCAATCTAAAGTGCAACAATTATACCAGGAAAAAAGCCGGTCAAGTGCGAGTCGGACTCGCGCACCGAGGGTTCCGCACAAACTTGTAAGTATGTAAATAGTTTGTAAATCACGGGAATACAACATAAACAAAGTCCAGTATAAACTTACACGCAATAAGTATGCACTTTTTTACTTAGTTTTGGACTTATTTTTTATGTGTTGAAACTACAAATTAACAGTTTTCAGATTTTTTCCTTTACTGTGCTATAAGACATTGCTTCTTGCCGAATTTCATGATTCTAAGTCAACGGGAAGTAGTAAGGGAATCTCAAGGGAATCAAAAAGTAAAAAAAATCAATAAGTAAAATTAGTTAGCGATAAGCAATTACCGCCCTGTAGTTTAAGTAATGAGTCTATTAATACTAAGTACTTAATGGTGCTAATAAAACATTCCAAAGTTTTCTGGACAGGACATATAGTTTTAAGGTGACATTACATTTAATTAGCGTTTGTGCAATTGGGTAATTGTTATAATGTCTTCAACTTAAAAAAAAGCGGCCGTTTTGTAAAAAAATTAATGTTAGGACGGACGGACAGCGTAGGCTTAGTAATAGGGACCCGTTAGGCATCCTTCGGGTACGGAACCCTAAAAATGACAAGTTCGAATAGGAGTAACGCCCTGAATTTATGAACAAGCTTGTGTATCGATAAAAATATCTCAATTAAAATTACGTGTAGGTATGATTTCTAGCTCTCGCGACAACCATTTATCCGACTGTCATATAACGTAACCCTCATAACCATGTCAAATGTCAAACCAAACACGTCCTTTGCCGTCCCAAAAACCATAAAGCGAGTTTACCACGAAATGTTATAATCATTTATAGTCAGACTGGCTCGCAAACCAACGGGGTGAGATGCGATCGCGAGGAAACGTTTCCTAAAAATAATAAAAAAATACCTCACACGAACCAAATCAACCATTATTATACGACACGACGATGAGGGCAGATTCTATTAATTTATAACCAATGTGGGTGGATAAACTGACATTATTTTTTTTATTAATCGCAACATGGACACAACGAATAACTGTTATTTGTTAAGTTTTTATTAAGATATCCGAACATTTTAATGATTTGTAGGCATCAAAGGGATGGAAAGCGTACCGTTAAATTCCTATATATTTCTAGGTTAAATACTTCTTACAGGGAGGTGATTCCATTACTTTACTTGTTTTTCCTTTAGTATAGTATTTAATAATGGAAATTAATTTTATGCCTGGCGTACGTGCTAATGGCGAAATTTACAACATTTTGTTTAAATTATGAGACTCATTTCATGTGATGACTTAATTGCGTTTATCGCATTTTTTATTTTTACTTAGGAGATGAGTTGTTCAATTACAACTTCATTTTAATCAGTTTCCATCCGCTACGGGAACGATATAATTTTCCGGTAAATATAAATAAGTACTGAGTTACCTGCATTACTTTTAATTTTAGTTTATAGCGCTAAATTGCAACTTGTTAATGTTATTACATAATTACGATCACATTAAGTTTGATTATTATCTGTCAGAACTTTCCCAGGGTTCTAAGAGGGTTTTACAAAGAATAGAACAGATTAATACGTCAACGTAAATTATGTTTGATTCGATTGTTAAAGCTTCTGACAAATTTCCCTATTATTTATGTATTCGTGCGAGAGCGTGTTACCCGACCATTTTTATAAAAAAGGTTATTGTTTTCGTAAAAAATGACATGCCACTAGTATCTGATAATAAGCGGAGGCGGGGTAGTAACAAAGGAGAGTTGGTTAGCACCACAAACACAATACGTGTGTTTTTGATTCGGGTGTTAAATTAAGTTCTCTAACTTCGGTGTTCTTTTGTCTGTTTGTTTTCATGTTTTTTGTCGCGCTTCCCATGAACATGTTTGGACAACCTGCAATCATTTTAAGCGACTGTTTGCTTTACGGAATGATTTAAACGTCGGCTTTTTCGCTATTGTTGTAAAGTATCGAGATTATTAAGAAACTTTTATCTGTCTGTTGTAACATTTTAAACGGGAGCCATGTTTTTATGTAAGAGGGCAAATGTGCGAGCCAGTCTAACGTAAAGGATATTATGCTATTTAAAAGGGAGACCCAGTAAGTTAACTACTGCCCAGACATAATATTTTGTAACACTAAAAATATATTAGACTGCCTCTAAAGAAATAAGTAGAAAAATGCAGAAAAAGGTTGGAACGCAGTAGGTTTGATGGTATGATGCTTCGTTTTAACAGTAAAAAACAACAATAACAGCATTTAAACATGTAACTATGACTTGGAAGATGACATACCTAATTTAGGAAAATACCAACAAGTCTATAATCACTAGGTAAATGGACTCTTCAATACCATAAGTAAACCTTCAGATCAATAGAAGCAGTAATAGGACAAACGGTAATGACATAGTAGTAACATTATCTACACTACAAATATGCGTGTGCATTTTGTCTTTTTATCGACTTTCTAAAGGTGGACATTCACGGTCAGTTAAACTGATCAGTTAACTGAGGTATATCCAGAAGCTGTCCTTGAGTTCATGTAATTTCAACTTAAGATTTCACATTCACGGTCAGTTTTTGGATGTACGTCAGTTCAACTGATCAATTTAACTGACCGTGAATGTTCACCTTAAGTTACCAAATAATCCCGCGGTGCCTAAACGGAGGGAGGACTAATCCTTAAACGTAGCAATCGTTAAAATGCCATTAATGCTACTTTTTTATATATTTATCGATAGAATTAGCGGCATCTTTACAGCTCTATTTCGGGCCATTCACTGCCCTTATCACGCAGATAACACAACAAAAGAGTTAGAAGTTGCACAAAAAGCACCTATTACAGGCCGCTACCGCAATCCCACCAATTAATTAAGTCTTGATGAAGATACGAAAAGTGGCAAAGACGCCGACGGGAAGCTGATACCAAATATTACCAACAAACATATTTAAATGGACGACGAAAATAGTTATACGCTAGACAATAAGGTACACTTTTCTAAGGTATAGTTGATAGATGAATGGACGTAAAGACAGAAGCCAGACGCTTTTGCTACCGTAGGCGACAGTGAGAGATAACGCGAAGTAGAGATACATCGTAAAACATCATTAGTGTGATAAACTTCAAAAAAGGTGCTTTTACGTAACCGAATATTCAGGATATCCCTTAGATACGCACGCTATAGACTGAATATTTGATAAAAACGAAGCTTTTTTAACATTGTTAAGTTTAAACAAAATGATAATTTAAAGATAGATGACGGTGGCCGTATTTAAATCTTACTCGGCCTTATCACAAGTTACTCTCTGGGATATGCTTATTTGTTTTTTCCCACTAAATGTGATTTTACTGTTTGAATTACGTTTATCAGTCGTATGTTCTGTAATGCCTCCTCCTAGACTTAATACGGACTTATAGTTTCAAATCTATCATTTCCGTGAAGATCAGGTAGGTTACCTGTTACGCAGTGTTTTGCGGGAAAAGTGAAATAGCCCTACAAATGACAAATTCGTAGAGCAATTTAGTTTCCTCAACCAAATGATCGATGTTACTGGCATTTTACCGAACGTGTTTTTTATCAAGGAACAAAAATCAACCTCTAAACTGGGCTTATTAGCGCGTGCGTTACCACCACAAAACGAAAACCTGGCAACATCGATACCGGTTAATAGTGGCCAGTAATAATCCAATTGAATTTCGGGGCACAGAGAACAAAGGCCGGCAACACGCCTGTCGGTGCATTAACGCCCTTACAATAAATCCAGGAGGTCCGTCGCCATAGGGCTAATTACTCTGAATATCGGTTGATATACTGTCTACTTAGGAGCCGTGATGTATGGCCACCCTCAAAGGATCGGACGCCGTGGCCCCAGGCAAGGCTATATTATAAATAAGCATGCTTAGGATAACCACTGCCGACAGACCTAGGTACTAATAGCCCGTTTCTAATTGATTTATATCGTTACACCTTTATTATAATAATTTGAAATTAAAATGTTGGTGCTACTAGCATTCGGCGGTGATATAAGAAAGTTTTGTATTTCGGCTTAGAACTGAATGAATAGATATCGCCCGAATTCTTCCGACAAATGAGGATGCTTATGTGTATATACATATACCATGTAAATCAAGGTCGGTGGTAGATTTAATCTAATTTATTTTATAGTTATTGATTCATTTATAATAAATTTATCTGAGTAAAAATTATAATGGTTATCCCAATTCAACTCTTTCAAATTACAGTATGTTGCTTTCTGCCATTTTTTTCCCGAAAATCGTCCTCGAAGGAGACATTCAAAACCGCGAGCAACTGAGAATAATGCATTGATCTAGATTAGTGACGCGCATTGTGTCGCCAAAGGGTTGTGCGCATTGTGTGCGCGCGCATTATGCGGTACCGCAAACAACTCGATACTCGATTCGCAGATCCTATGAATTTCTAAAGAAAATAAATTTCTTTTATGACAGCGGTCGTCGCGTGATTTGTACATTTCATTGTCAATCGAATATTTTAAATTTGGCTTCGTTATGGAATTTTATTTTCAGCATGCGCTGAAAAAAATTGGGTCGTATGTACTGTCGGTGCTGATTATTAACTAAACTGTGTACTCCTCATTGTTTTGTAACTGTGGGAATTGCTTGACAAAAATATAGCGAAACTGCCTTAGGCCTGATGCCAGGACCTTAAAATGTAATTAATCAAACAAAATTTCAATTGCATTTGTAGATGACATATCGTACGTTTGAAAGTAAAACGCAATAACTCAAAACGACCATTCAAACTTGAAACCTAAAGTAAAACGCATAGTCAAAGTTCGAAATAAATTTAACTTCAAATGTCACTTGTTGCCTTTTCCTTTAAACATGCGATATTTAATTAAATAATCATGCTCTGGACGATATTAATACCTAACAATACTAACTGCAAAATTAGAGGTAAAGTTAATTAAAGGAACACGTGATATAATTACAATTAGCCAGAATAATTTATGTATTATAATTCCGTCAAAATACCAACAAGACATCCTAAATGTTTAAAAGAAAGTAGCACGATTAAAAAGATATCAATCTGTATTGTGGCCAACAAGATCGCCGATCTGCATCCAAACAACAAAAGCCTGATAAGATCTTTGGCATGAACAGACAAATTGTTTGCATTCACTTGCCGCGTTGAATCTATAACTTGTTTACAAAACATGTCATTCACAGCATTAGCAACTAGTGTACCGTGAAATTGATTCTTATATGTATTTTACTGGGAACTAACACTTTTTGGGTGGTCGGCTACTGTCCACAGATAAGTTAGGATAAATGTTTTATTTTCACGAGGCGTTGAAGCTAGAAGATTTAAATAAATTACTATACTACGTTTAATCTGACAAAAAAGTTACTTTGACGAAATCACACTAAATCCTAGAGAAACCCAATTACACAATATAGGACATGACCTTTTGAAAGTGTCAGTCGCATCCTAGTTTCACTTCTAATAGTGCTAATAAAACTTTCAAGGTATATTAATATTGTACAGCTTAGAAAATTTGCTAAGTATGAATGAAAATGAAACTTGACGTCTTAGCCTCAATATCACTGCGTAAATGAGAATAATTTAAGCTCAAGTTTAAATAACTGATGATGTTATAACGCGCGTCCGTTTGTTCATCAAGTTGCTAAAAACTAGCCTACTTTAACATTATCAACTCGCAAGGTAACGTTACGCATAATACGTTTTTTCCTGAGCAGTTTTAGGAATATCCTGAACAGTTTACGCATTTCAAATCCACTGAAAATAGATTTGTCTACTGACTAGATTTTCATTAGACGTAGAATTTCGTCCTCAAAGTAAAGCCTATGCAAATTGCAATTAAATCTTTATCAAGCGAATGCCCACAAACATGTTGTGATTAGTATCGCGACCAGGACGCCGCGGCCGTGATGTCGAGGAGAACCCGGGCAGATGCGAGCAAGGTGCCCCGCGACTCAGGTGCGCAGTGGCACAAGCCACACGATCTGTCAATTGGGGTATACTCAGTAGCAAAATAAACATAATAATAAAGCAAAAAATGCCCAAATGAAGAATGATTTTAGTCTGAGTATGGGTTTCGCATTCATTTTATAAATACGTTTTCGTTAACTCAAATTCTGGTTTTATTTTACACCAATTTGCGTAAAATTTTTGTAAAATAAATTGGTAAATTAACCATTTTGCATTAATTTTTTTTGTACATGAGAATGAGTGAAAAGTTAGCACATTACAGACTACGTTCAACTGTTAACTGGTTTACTCAAAATCAGGTTCTTTTTACATTCTTTTATAGATAATGTCAAGATGAACAATTTTTAGATCTGATTTGGATTGGATTGGATTCATTTTATGCGAGAATAAAAGAAACGCGCATGCGTGAAAAATTAGTAGGTACTACAGACTGACTACTGAACAAAGACATTTCAAAACTTTCAGCATCTAGATTGATCTAAAGAATGTTAAATAAGGTAAGGATTTCACTGTAAAAGTGTTATGAAATAGTGAGTGCTAAATAAACCATGTTTATTCGGATTCCACAAAACAATGAAAAGCCTTTTTTTAAGCTTATCCTTATTTCGGTAAGGTCTCTCTCAATAGTGTTAGGGTAATTTTAAACCTTATATTTGTTGGGATGAAAAGGGCATGGATTCACACTGTTACGGTGGAGCACATATTTGCGGCTGACTGTAACTACATGTATAATTTTGTTCGACATCCGGTCTGGAATCGCGAATGATTGTTGAAAGTAGCACGAGACAATTAAAAGTTCATATTTTACTTGGAAAAGTTATTTTTGGGAAAGTTGATTCGTAAAAATGAATGAGTTCAATTTACATTCATTTGTAAGTCAATCAATCTGTTTCATATGTGTTGTTTAATTAAGAGTTACAGACTGTTGCTTTAAAATAATGGAAACGATTACATTAACATTATGTATGTAAATACTGTACTAAATAACAAAACACAACATAATAAAATGTAATGTAAATATATTAAGACAAAATATATATTAAAAAAATAAAAAAATAGATATTATTATTACTATTATTAAAACATTATTATCTATAAGAACTTATTTCTAATCACTACATATTATAAAATAATGTCCCCCACCGCGTCTGTCTGTCTGACGCGATAAACGCAAAAACTACTGAACGGATTTTCATACATTTATCACCAATGGACGGAGTGATTCATGAGGAAGGTGCGCAATTCATTCAGGCTTAGGTGCATATATGCTCTGCTACCCGTGCGAATCCGGGGCGGGCGCTAGTAAATGTTTTCAAACAACAAAACAAAAATAAAAACAAAATTATTATAAAAATCACGGCAAACATTTATTTTATTTCTGTATATCCTACTTTTGGTCTTTTCCAAAGACTATTAATTGTTCCGATTTTGCACCTAACCTAAAAACTTACGCACCTTGACAAGTCAACGCAGCATCCATACAAAATATGACAAATGATTCGACAGATGACTATCCTCGTGCTCTCCACATGCCATCGAAAGCTGTACATCAAAGGGTGATCACCAAACACATGGTTCACGGTCAAATAGACAGAAGCGCCGCCAAAATTGTGCAAAAACTTCACCCTTTCCTTTTGTGTAATCCGAAACTTTCGTCCCCATTCACTGATATTTGCACAATTGAGATATGAGGACACGTGACGAGGAGCCAGGTGATTAAACTTGAAGACTTTCTAGTGGATTTTGTACGGTTTTCAGACCATAACTTAATGAGTTTAGATAGATTTCAATAAATAATTCCAAACTAGTAAAGAAAATTATTGCTTATCTATTAGCGACTCACCTTGTCTTCGCACGGTTAGAACTAATATTCATAAATTATAGCCTGTATTCTAGATAAATCCCTCTTTCTATTGGTGGAAACCGTAAGAAATTCCGTACTGCAGGAGTTTCTGAGATTATCCCGAACAAACAAACTCAGCACGGCGGGGGATTTCAATTTATAATATATAAATTAAATTACATAGAAGGAAAAATATTGAAAAAATTAGCATCATTCATTCATTACGTCCCACCGACGTCTATTAGCTGATGTAATAAGTAAGTAACTTCTTGGTGTTTTCGGTCTAAAACGGCGGCCATTTCTTACACTAATTAAAAGTCGTTCCTATCTTAATTTTAATAATGAGTTGAAATCGTGTTATCGTTTACTATCTAAGTTTTTTCTTTACTTTCAACACCGCAAATTTCCGCCTACCAAAGGCATTGGCAGGATGTTGTCTATTTTATTCTCAGTGTAACCTCCAGATAATGTTCCCTCAAATCCGCCGCTTCAATATATCTTAATAAATACGTTAAACACTCCAATCAAAATATTTGTAGAATCTTTATTATTATTACCTAGATTATCTCTCTAGTGTCCGACATTTGAATGACAAAAGCCCGGGCGTAAAGCAAACAGCGCTGGCCACTGCATCGGAGATATTTCACATGAAGACATTTACATCGGTGTTAACGAGGGAACCCTCCATAAAAGTTTTGTATTCAGACATAAATCTCTGCTACTAAAGTCAGAAGTAGACATTTCGATGCAAACGTATAAATATGCTTCATATAATGAAATACGTCATTTATTATACAGTAAAATTGTAATTGGAAAAATTCTCCATAAAAGTCCGTGGAGAGTTTTTGAGGATTAACTATGATTTGTTGCATTCTACCCCGCCTGTTTCTTGGAGCATTTAAAATACGTAGTTCACACGTAGTTCAACTGTTTTCGCAAACATCAATCGCATTATCGTCTGCAATGTTTCAAGTGTTTCAACCCAAACCATTTCGACTAGACGAAAGTTTTTGTCTGTCTGGTCACCAGGACCGTGAGACTCTCATAGTATCTAACCTTTTATCATTTTGCGGTGACGATTCTAATGAGTTTTCGATGTCGCACTCAAATCGGTTTGGCGTTAAGATACGAACGCTTTTTACTAGAATAATACTTCTTCTTTAGGTTTTAGTTTGTCGATTTAAGATGAAGTGATTATTTGATTATAAGTGAGCAATTGTTAAAAATAAATATACTTTCATTTTGCAAATAAAATGATTATATTACTTAATTGCAAATAAAATTACCTACTGTGCTTAATGGTTTCTGCCTCTTGATTAATATCGCAAACTAAACCCTTAATATCGAATTAATACAGTTGACCGTTATCATAAGACAAAATACTTATAATTACATAATTCCCTATTAAGGCAATATCGATATTGATAAATTGATTACGCCAATCAAAAAAGCTTTTAATTTGTCGCATCCGAAGTGTAAAAGTCTTGATAAAATATAATCGTCATTTACTTAAGTGGTTGATAAGACTTATGAGGAAGAAAATTTACTTTTTAATGAACATGTTAAGGGTGGATATCTTAATCTGTGTGGCGCCAATTCTAAAAGGCCTGGCCCTTGATAAGAGTCCCGGCTTTATCAAATATTGCTTGGGAATGTGTAGAACGGTACATTATGCCGTGCAAAAAATCTATCGCATCCTTCCATAATTAATGGGTTTCCAAAGCGGGTTAAAATTTGGACCACACGTTAAAATAACGTTAAAAGTGGAATGGTAAAATTTGTTGATTTTTGTGCGGTTACGCATATAACTGAATATAAAACTCAACAAGTTATACATTTTGTGACAAGAAGCCTAAGCCAAAAGAAAAGGAACATTCTTAGATTTAACATTCCTGAAACTATGCTACATCCTCATCAACTTGGCATCTTTATAGATCTCAATTATTTTTTTCGGTGAAGCTGACAATTCTGTACCTACTTTACTTGTTTCAAACTTGGCCCCTTGTAACGAGGTGTACGTATGTATTACGTCTCGTTGAATAAAATCATTCTGGCGTTTTCTTTTTGGCTATTTTATTCTAAATTCGAAATTTGAGTTATTTCAAATTTTACAATTGGTTGCGCACGACAGTGCCATTTGATGACGAGCTCTAAATCCGTTACCATGTGTGAAATAATTTAATAGTTAATTTATTAAACATAGTTTCATATTCATAGTGAAAAGCATATTACCAAAGGATAACACTTATTTATTGATACCGACAGTTTCAAGCACTAATTGTAAGTTTAGGTATAACATTTTAACATAGACCTTTCCTTTTATTTTATCTATCTGCTTTGTTCGCAGGTGCCTTATTTTATACTTATAAAATTATTGAAGAGTATCTAATGAACTTTCCTGCCCTGGAGACTTCTTTTTACTACCAATCCCTGCTGTCCCTATACCGTGATACCCTTACTGTATACACTAATTACTGTCAAATTTCGAATAAGTATGTTCGAATTACCACCAAACGTCTCAATTGCCATTTTTAGAAATGTAATTATATTTTAGATTTTAGAGAATTTTCGACGAATGTGCGTACTAAAGATACATCATGAAGTGGTGTCACTATATTTGGCAATACCAAATATTGATCTAACAATCTAACATCCCTCTCTCACTCTCTCTCTTTCACACATATCATGGAGCATGTCAAATACATACCGAATGAAAGATACGCAATGAAAATGTTTGACAAATAATAGCCAAGTTAAGTGCTATGCCACTATAAGAACAAGATGCTGCTTCTGTAAACCTCCTTGTTTGTGAATACTAACCGCATAATATCTACTGGTCATAATTACTCGCAGACGTGGGAATCCGTTTCCTACCCGATCGCCATAAGGCCCGTAATAAATCACACCATAACAAGATTTATGTGCTTTAAATAATAATTATGTCGAAATATAATATCGTGTACAAATCGTGCCGTGCAATAATGACAATCACATTACTGAAACAACGTGTTTTTCCTTGTTTTTGTGATTTAATCCAATAAAGATAGTTATGATTTTTTACGATTGAGAGTTGGTACACGGCATTAAACGGGAATCAATTAACCTGTAGGTATTAAAAGTAAAGAATTGAATAAAATTATTGAAAAAACCTTCGAAATAAATCAATTTTGTTCTGATCCCAATTTATACATAAAAATATCATACCATACCTACCATTAAACATTATTGAAAGTTACCTCCCCTAGTTCACGTGTATAATATTTGTCTTTCTTCATCATAAAAATGTAAATTAACATTGACCCAAACAGTGACTTCTGTGTGGTTTTTGAAAACAAATCTAACCAATCAATCAACTCAGAAGCCAATTTCAAACAAAGTAATATTTTTCTACTACTATTTTAAAATATTAAAATACTTAAAGAATTGTTTGAGAAAAATAAATGAGAACAGCAATGGTGGCCCGAAGCGTCGTGGCGGAGGGCCACTGTTTAGTCGGCGTTTAGATTTTTTGCTATATTTTATGAGGGAAACGCTATCCTGAGATCTCTGTGATTTATCGGTCGGAACCATTAGACACCGCTGGTTAGTATTCATAAGAGATTTGCATCTTATTAGGGAATTAGAATTTTCGAGGCGGTACAAATTGATACGTCACTGCTAAATTTCTATCAAAATCCTAATGAGTCAGTAAACGCAACATTGATTTTAAATCCAAAGTTAAAAAAGGTATGAATACTAACAAATTTACAACTCAAACAATCATTATAATACTCCGTAATATATATTATAAAGTTAATGTTGAACTTGAGGGCGCAAGTGGAAATTCACAGCAACTTGCGGATTATCAAAATGCTCCTTGATATGCCAACACAACAGTAACACTGGCGAGACACACTGACGATACGCGCAGAAAACAATTGTAGTAACTGTATATTGGTCAATAATAAAGCTGTAGAATGTTATTTCTTCTTCTCAAAAATTCTGTTATTAACCGACTTCAAAAAAGGAGGAGGTTCTCAATTCGTCTGTATGTTGCTTTTTTTTGAAATAATTTTGATCAATCATGTAATTAACAAATGAAAGGTGTTTATGTCCGCAACATTACATTTTATTATAGTCACAAGTCTAACCTAGCCTAATAATTGTCATAAGCAATCATCATTAGATATCGTGAAAAAAAAAAACAATAACACGTCATGGCTTCTTCAGCTTGAAAGTATGCAAAGCGATATAAGTGACTGAAATAGTTCGCTCAAAAGCCAAGATTTTAGGGCCGATCAAATAAATTCACCTTGAATAAAATGTTAGACATGAAAGTTAACGATAGTTAAGTGAATGATAGTTCAAGTTTACTTTCACGTGTCTTGAGTTGGACATCTCAGCCAAGATCAGTTTGTTATTGCGACCCTAATAAGGACCTAAGACTTTCCAGTATCATTCCCAGTGTGTCGCTGAGACAGCCGCCGGCCACCTCCAACCGCCCAGGAAGCCCGACTCAACGCGCGAATAAGAAATAAATCCCTGGCAAGCGTAACAAAGGTAAAGTAAAAAGGAAGCGTCCACCCCCTAGGCTACACAGATTTATACATGTGCAATATGCACGCCATGAGAAACACTGAGATATTACGCGGGGAATTGCGAAAGTTGTTAATAAAACTTTAGCTGGTGGAAAAATGGCAATCAGCGGCATTTTCTTGACAACATTTTATATCTGAACAAGAATAAAATTAGCATGTAAATATTTAGGTAAGTTGCATTTTGTTAATCGTAAAGATTCATGTGAATGTATGTATGTACCTTAATGTAATGTACTCATAAGCTAAGGACAAATTTATACGAGTGCAATAATATTATGCAGGCTACGAAAAATACTGATATTAAGCAATCGGAAAACGAGGTATAGTGAATGTTTTTTTGTTGGTAGAATCAATTCAATCATTAATTTGATTCTGTTGATAGTAAACATTTTAGACAATGTAAGAAAGATAGACATTTCTGGTTGGCTAACTGACTTCAGGATAGTCATGGGAGCGTTCTTTGGAGAAGCCTTCATTCAGCTGAGGGTGCGTTTTTGTTAAGATGATGATGAAGATTTAAATGGAATTAGAATATAACAATAGTAACATTAGAATGTAATAAAATAGAATATAATAGAAAATGTTTATTCAACGATAAATTCATTTATTAAAGGGATACTGGTTAAATATAACAAAGTCTTTTTACAATAAGGCAAGCAAGTAGGTACACAATTATTACGTATTATAGTGAATATTCTTATAATGTTCATTATGTTACCAAATATTCTGAGGCCATTGTTAAATTTAAAATTGACGATAATGTTGTCATCGTTATGCTCGGAGATAACCACAATTAACTGATTAAAGGTCCGAATTCAATTATTACAAAAAGTGATTCCGGTTTAATAAAATAAAGCGTTTTTACATTATCACATGTTATTGCATCTCAGTTCCAATTCCTGTTAAACTTCCATGAAGAAATTAAATACATTGTAATAAGTATACCATGGACCAGGACTGAGCGAAATTAATACGATAAAATTGAAAAACGGTAACGTCATTAAAATAATCACTGATTCTCAGAATAAAAAATATAACTGTGATTTACAAAGCAATAATGATCGGTCTTCTTTTAACATTGTCAGCAGCCTCGTCTCCAATTAACATCGATATTTAAAGAATAAATCAATTAAAAACCGAACACCAGTCGATGTTCAGTGACACTGGTATACTCGGAACCAATTTGTCTTACATCGGTAGATAAGCATCGGTTCGATCACACCTCTGCTGACCTTTCGTCCCAAACCACTAGATATATCGAATTGCCTCTATATAACTGTATCTTTGATCTCTAACCAGCATGTGTCAAAGGTTTATAAACGGCAATAGTGGAATGTTTTGTTTTTATTGCACCCGAATTTGCCCCTATCTTTGATGTAATAAAGTTTGCCATAAACTCATTAGTCATAGGTAGTCTGAAATGACTTAAAACCTGTCTATGACAAATGATAACTGTTTCGAAGAGTATAATTATTTCTTAGATAACTGTTTTGTATTTTCAGTTTTAGCAGTCATTTGCCCTGTAAGTTTTTTATATTATCAAATACTTAATGCATCGAAATCTTGCGAAATCTTACAAGGAAAGAAAAAAGGCACTAAAGTACACAATTAATATAATTAAGAAGTTTTTATATTGTAATTTTTTAAACACTTTTTAATAAAAACTGGGGTTACCCGCCATTTTTGGACGACAGATCTACTAGAATAAATAATTACTTATAATAATTTAAGCATATATTTTCTAAGGGTTAATAATTTAAAAATATGTTTATATAAAAACGTTTATTTAATCATTTAAGATGTCAGTTCTCAGTAAAAAGCAGACAATGATCATAATCGCTCCCATCCCCCATGTCTCTTCACGCTGAAGGATTGAATGAGCACAAAGACAAGATCACATCTCAATGAGATCGTGTTTAGATTACCGCATCACATATCTATTTGTTTATAACAACAAATACTTATACCATTGAGATGTAAACTATATAAAATACAAACTATACAACATTTTGGATCGAATAATTTGTCTTTAAAAAACGAATGTAAGAAGCTTACAATTATAATTTCTCTCGTACACTCAACGACTGACTATATTACAAGGCCCATTCATTTTAGTAACTGAATCCCAAACAACAATAAGATAAAATGCTTAACCCCGTACTGTATCATTTTTAACAATTTACTGTTATTAAAGGCTGCAGTTACGAAAACGATATAACATTATTGCAACCAATTAAGTTATGTCCAGGCGAGATGACACTCAAATGTTCTTTGGGCACACGCCGACTTGTACCCCGGAACAAGGAACGAGTTGAGTGGTGGTCAATTAACGAGTACCTACTTAGTTTAATACTTAAAAAAATGCGCTGTTTGAAAAGTTTTTTTTTTTAATTAGCAGCGGTAAAGAAAACAAATGTTAGCTTGATTAGATGAATGATAACGTTTGACTGTTGATGATAATAACGAAGTATTTACTTTTTAATTTATTCGCATAATAAATTACTCCTAAATAAAGAAGTATAAGAAAATTACTTTAGGTATTCAACGACTCCATTTATGTTTATGCTTTAAAAATGATCGCCCCGTTAGTCCAAGCCGGAGGACAAAAAGTAATAAGCAGTTGAACACACAACTACTTCCAATACTTTACATAATTATTGACAAAATTGATGCTACGTGTTGATGAGTGCGCAGGAGCATGCTAATCATCGAGCTTTTCTCTGAAAGCTACTGTTAAAGCATTATTTGTGGACGAAGAAATTTTACTAATTCGGAAGCTTCACAAAAAACACAATGGTTACAGTAGGAAGTGTAAAAATAATATTTTTCATTTCCTGTTTGTAAGATTTTTGGAGTGCAATGTTTTTGCATTGTGCTTTTGCATCCGTGGGAGCAACTACCTGGTGCCCGGAGCGCAGTAATTCCTTATAAATCGACATCGAGTGAGATATCCCGCTCTCCGCCCGCTGCGCCAGGGTGCGCGGCACAAAGCGCGCCACAATGGCGCACATGATCTAGATTAGTGACGCGCTTTGTGTCGCCAAAGGGTTGTGCGCATTGTGCGCGCGCGCATAATGCGGCACCGCAAACATCTCGATGCTCAATTCGCACAGATTCTATGAATTTCTAAAGAAAATAAATATAACTTTTGACAGCCGTCCACGCATCGATGCTATCGTTATTTGGCAGTTGTGAATCGAAAATACTGATATGAATGAAAAATAACGTTTGGTCTTTTGTTGAAATTGAAAAAACAACGAAGCCTTACTAGTCTTTTATTCTGTAAACAAAATTGCATTTACGGTTTCACAAAACTATTTGTACATAAAATATTTAGCATTCTATAATAATTTCATAAGATCCTGCAACCACGCTTTCAAAACATAAAACAGATTGCAACTAATAAATCATTTATAATAATTACATAGCTTTAAATATTACGTTTAAAAATTAATTTAAGTTTAGAGACTATCTACTAATCATACTTTTAACGAAATAAGAACTTAGGGAATGACAAGCCAGTATTAGCCAAATTACAATGACGCGTTCTGAAATCCCTAATAGTTTTTAATAACACGTCTTTGATTAACGTTAGACAACTGATAATTAAACCACCTGGAAAGGGTTGAACGAGGAATGTTGCCAACGTCGAAACCTTTTTTATCGACTGTAACTATAAAATAGTTTAAAAAACTGAATGAAACTCGTCCCACCTATGTCTAAGTCCCTAATAGAGAAGTCAAAATATTTTATGGATGTAAATGTTAGCACTGTTGTCAAACGAGATCACACACAATAAATACAAAGGAAACCGATGTTTGCCGCCTAGCCTCTTGGACGCGCTCATAAAATATTAGATATGAACAAAATACTAAACGCAATAAAACTCTTGAACGTTGTCCCCGTATAAAATAAGAAAAAAGTGGAAAATGTGTTTCATATTCAGCGGTAGCTTTTTTGTACGCAACCTGACCGCTGTCATTGTTAATTGTAACTCTTGAGCTAAAAAATGGATAAATGGGCCCCGAGCGCTGTCTTTTGAGCACCCAAGGGTTGACATAGTTGGAAGCGATTTGTCTTACATGTTCAGATTCGATCTTAATACGAGATCGTTTTTTCGCACCTCGTCTTAATTATGGCGACCATATCTTTTTTTAATCCTTCACGGAATATGTCAAGCAGTTTTTGTGTAAACATGAGATCGTTCAAACAATCTTGGTCAAGTTTATGGTTTTATTGGACTTGGACACAAACAAAGATAGTAAATTCAGTATCAATTCCCTTTTTATTCAAATCGTACCCCTTTAAATCAACGTATGGCCATTCATCACGGAGGAGACACTTCGAGTATCAAACACGCGATGAGATTGCTTCCTAGTCATCCAAAACTGTACTCACTGTATAACCATAGAAAGTTAACGTTACAACAACGTAGAAGTTCTTATTGTTTTACAAGACTAAACGACCAAGTAAGCATTACAGTGTAACCTGTATCTAATTAGATAATGTAATTAAGTAAAATTCTTTTCTCACCTTTGGGTGGTAAGTAAGTCTGATTTTCTTATCGCAAAGGCATACTTTGCCTTAGTTTTTTCCGTTCCCTCCCATGAACTTGATATTCGAGCTAAAAGCACGACAAATAAAGTAACTTTTTTCATAAAATTAAATGCAGTGCGCGGAAAAAACTAGCGGAAGAGGATGGAACCTTTCAATATTAGTTTTATATCTGGCAGAAAAAAGGTCGGTAGTGGAGAGGGCGATTGTCAATCACAATAATAATAATAATATGGGAACCCTTTGAGTCGGGAATTTATTTCGGAGCCGTTTTGAAGAGCACCTGATGCGGAAGCTATTCGCACGTCGTGGGAACGTCACTGAGGGTATTTTGAAAGAAATTGCCTTTTGGACGTTTGGGGATCATGCATTATTGATTATTTTTGTATTCCCACAATATGCTCGTTATGGTCAGTTTTAATGTTATTGGTTCTTATAAAAATGTCGTTGTACGCTTGCTGCTTCGCAAGCGGATGTTTATGTGAGTTGAGCATGCGGACAAAAAATACTATTTAGTGCTTAAAATGTATGCACTGTTTTTCAAAGAATTAAGGCAATTAAATTGAACACCTACAAAACAAGCTTTGATGTTCATCTCTTTTTTCTTACTACCACTCTTTGTCTTTCTATACATCTACGAGTATCTATTAGTACCTCTGACGCTGCCTTTGATCTAATTTATGAGTTTTTCGGCTCGCTAATTTAAGCGTTAATCTCTAGCGCTCGCCACACTAACCATTTTTAGGTTTTTTTTTGTAAGTATGTATGTAAACTCTTTATTGTTATTTATTTTATTTTGTTTATTACATATCCACTTGAATTTTTTCACAGTTACATAAATGTCATTAGAACTTTAGAACTTTCTACACCTTCTAAATGGACTAATTTTATCTCTTAAGCGAGTATAATGTTTGTACTTGTCACGTTCTAAATATTGTCAACAATGGCTTTAGATGAGTACTTGTTTCTATCCAGAATTCTTCGAACCATGGCCAAACGATTATAGGCTTTGTGCACAAGTGATAAGGCAGAACACGGGTTCTTTTTGTTATCTTTACCCGCATTATGTGTTGTCGCGGATGTAGAGACACGCGTCAGTGGATCTTAGATAGCACTATCAGTAATTGCACTTGACTCTTATTTTGCCATGTCTGCATAACAGTACACGTTTACTTGCCAGTATTATAATAGATGCATGATAAAAAAAAGTTGTTCTAAAAATCATTTTTATGATACTGTTCTGGCGGACTGATACTTGAATCCTTGAAATGAACTGTTTTTAAAAGAGTAGACAATCGTCAAGTCCAAACTTGATGGACTTACCATTATAAGTCATCAAGAGGTTATCAAGGCCTCGAATACCATGATACCTGTTAATAGCATATCAATGTATAAGAATGTATTATCGCTAGATATATCTACGATAAAAGCAAGCTAAATTTTAAATCCATCCTTTAATTATTTAGTGGGTTGCAATCAAGTTAGTAGTTATATTATATTTTATTCAGTAAACCAAACTAAAAAACATATGTTAAAAGGAATGAAAGAAAGGTTCAAGAAAGAGAAAGGTAGAGATAATTTTGTACTTCCCATATTTATGAGGAAATGATGGCTCATTTTATTATAAGAATCAAGACAGCAACTTCAACGTCAAGTTAATTTCGTAAAGGGTTTGTCACCCTTACCGCGCCTAATACAACGGAAGCGCCTTAAGTTTTTGATAATTTGACTGCTGTCATAACAGCGGATACTCCCCACTTAAGCTTATTCCACCTAATTGAATCCTAGAGCATTAAGCCTTCCAACCTATAATCCCTTTTATGGGTTTCACGCCGACGTTTTTTAAGAACCCTTAAATGTCTCCTTAAGGAATTACTTTTTTTTACGCTGGATATTTGAATCTGGAAAGGTGCGTGCTAATATGTTTTTTTTTTATTTGAATTAATCAGATGTATCTAACTTGATAGATTTTTGATTGACAGTCAAACAAGAACGTCTCTACATTATATGTAGCACATTTGTTGTGCAGCTAGTGCATTACTTACAGTGACAATAAAATTAATAAACACTTTTGGTGCAGAAGCGAGTCTTATGTTTCCTCGACAGTTATTTTTTTTTTTCTTCACAATTTTTTTTTTATTTGCAAACAACAAACACCGTACGATGTTAAATGTTAATCGACTGTTAGTTCATACATTTTGACAGCTGTTAAAACTCTAATCATCTGTTAAGTTGTTTCATCTCTCCGGTAATTAATGTTTAGTGAATTATATTAGCTACGTCCGAATTTTGTACTTATTTTACTTTGAATCAAATCGGTAAGCTCATCACAGTCAAAACTCTACAATAAGTAATGTGGGTATATAAATACTAGCTTTTGCTGCGACTTCGCCCGCGTAGAATTTGTTTATCGCTTTTCCCGCTGAAACTGTCCAATTTTCCGGGATGAAAAGTACCTACCCTATGTCATTCCCTGGAATACAATCTATCTCCTTGCCAAATTTAATTGAGATCGGTTCAATGGTCTCACGACGGCCTCGTCTCGGAGGATATACCAGTCCATGCGGGTGTACGCCAGGGGTGCCTCCTTTCACCTCTCCTCTTCCTTGTCGTCCTTGATGGCATCATGAATAACACCATCAATAGCAAGCGACGTGGCATAGAATGGGGACTGTCCAACGTCTTGGAAGATTTGGACTATTCCGATGACTTATGCCTATTGAGCCACACACGCCCGACATGCAAGCCAAACTGGACGACCTACGACGAGAGGCATTGGAGACGGGATTTTAACCTTTAGGTTAACACCCGGAAAACCCAGGAAATGAGGTGCGGAGCCACAAGCTCATTGCCGCTGCACATTGGCACAGCGGGGGTGGAGAGAGTCCACAAATTTACCTACCTCGGCAGTGTAGTGTCGGAAATAGGAGGGACCGAAGAGGACGTCGCTTCGAGAATCGCCAAAGGGAAAGCAACCTTCGCACGGCTCCGTCCTGTATGGCAATCACGACAACTGACTAGAAGAGTTAGCTCAAGATATTTCGGTCCAACGTGAAAACCGTGTTGCTGTATGGATGTGAGACGTGGAAGGTCACTAAAGACACCTCGCGTCGGCTCCAGGTTCTTCGTGTGTCGGCGGTGTAGTCGTGTTTGTAATACTTTATTCATACGAAGGATTAAAAATATTTGTCTTATACAAGGTGGGCCAAAAGAAGTCATCCGATGTTGTTTGACTCTCTTTTTTTTTCTAAATGAAAAACTTGGATTCTGTTTTTTTATTATATTAATTTAAACCTTTAGAATTTTATTGGTCAAGTCGAGAAGATTATATCGGCCAAATGGGCGCCGTCACAATTGATTGTCATACGGGCTCGTTTTATGGCATTTTTCGTCACTTTGGCGAGAACTTCGGGCGACAGATTCTCGCACTCGTGTCGAATGTTGTCCTTGAGGGCTTCCAGAGTCTCGGGCTTGTTCACGTAAACACGGGACTTCAAAAAACCCCACAAAAAAAAGTCTGGAACGCTTAAATCGGGTGATCTTGCGGGCCAGTGCAAATCGCCAAAACGAGAGATGAGGCGACCCGGGAACGCCGCCTTCAGAATATCGGTTGTGGCTCGCGCAGTGTGTGCCGTTGCTCCGTCCTGTTGGAACCACATGTCGTTCGGTCCTAATTCGTCCAATTGCGGCAGAAAAAACTCGGTCAACATGGCCCTATAGCGCGCACCGTCCACTGTTGTCGTATGGCCAGCGGCATTCTCGAAAAAAAATGGCCCAATGACTCCTCCAGCGTGAACAGCGCACCATGCAGTCACTTTGAGCGGGTGTAATGGCTCCTCGTGCATCACTCGTGGATTTTCGGTGCCCCAGAAGCGATAGTTTTGCTTGTTCACGTACCCGCTGAGGTGGAAATGAGCCTCATCGCTCATTATGATTTTGGTCGAAAAATCGTCCACTTCTTCCTCGAGATTGAGAATGGCTTGGGCGTAGGTTACGCGCGTTTGGCGGTCGGCAGGCAGCTGCTGATGCACGGACTGGACTTTGTATGGGAACATGCGCAGGTCTTTGACCAAAATTCGCCTTAGGGACGTCCGTCTGATGGCTAATTGCGTGGCACGGCGTCTGGTTGATGTTTCCGCCGACAGCTCGACACCCTCGGCAACAGCGGCGATATTCTCGGCAGAACGGGCGCTCCGGGGCCGGCCACTCTTGGCAACGTCTCGTGTGGTCCCATACTCTTCAAGGTTGGTGGCCAAACGGCGCAGTGTTTGCGCAGTCGGTGTCTGACGGCCGGGGAATCGGCGACGGAATTCGCGCTGCGCCAACACCACAGACGAATTGTTACGCAAAAAAATAGACACGATTATTCCGCGTTCTTGGGGAGTGTATCGCTCCATGGCTTGTTCACTTGTATTTTGCATCTGTCAAGTCCACAAATGTCAAAACAGATTTGACATTGGCGACCATTTGCAAAAATGAGAGCATCTTCCAATAGGGTGATTTCTTTTGGCCCACCTTGTAGTTATGACGTGAAAATGTTATGCGCAAAACTATTATGGCGATTGATAATTATGCTTAAAACTTTTATGCGCAATAAATGTATGATAATTGTTATTTATGCTCTCAAAAAATATGATTAAAAATAATTTGCGAGCTAATTAATGCTTCTTGACAGTTATGCGAAGTGATCATTATGCCTCAAACAGTTATGCCTATCACCAGTATGCCATAAAACTGTATGTAACCCAATATGGACCCGACATTCACATTTATAATAGGTATTGGTATAGATGGATACGCCATGTAGCCAAGTGACTTGTGACTCTAGAGGTATATTATTATGTATAAATATAAATACAATATTATTCTAGATGTAGGCATATCACTTTAAAAGTTCAAGATGACCGTTTTTTTTAAAGAGCCCATAAAAACGTAGTTGAATCGAATATGGGTTTTAAAAGCTTGATCACGGGTTGACTTGCTTTCAGCTTAGTAAATATATTGGCCAGTATCTAGTCGCATGAGTTATTACTCTACACATGCTGAGCGCAGCGGTATTCCGAGTAGGTAAATCACTTTTTCCATGAGTGTAAGTTTTATTTAGGTACTACTGACAATAATTCACTGCTTTATTTTTATTCTCCCTAAGGTAAAGATAAAATATATTTATTCAGTAAGTAGGCCGCACGGGCACTTTTACACGTCAAAATCTACCAGCGCTTCCCAAGAGGAGACCACTGCTGAGAAGAAGCGCCGCAAGAAACTCAACAGTTAGTCATTTTCTAAATATGTATAACTTGACAATGATACTGCTTATTCTAGTATTATAAAACTGTAAAAATAATATAAAATATCTGCGTAGTTCTGCAGGAAAACATGTCAAAATTATTACGAGAGAAAAAACCACACACTCATACACATACATATTATACGTGTAACCTAGTCTAAAGGCATTAATAAAGACATGCCGAAATTTCAATATGTCATGCGCTAGGCTGCTTTGTTTTCATTGAGTAATTTAAACTTTCAGATATAATGAAATGCGGGCTTTTTGGGAGTTTACCAAAATACAAAAAATCTTAAACTAAACCCGAACTAAAGTTATGATTTAAAAAAAGAAATGTAAAATGGCTCAAACCTGCGCTCACGGTGCACCCTAAATCATCGCAAGCAAACTAAAAAGGTCTGTTCAAAATTGCAACAATTATATCTGAAGTACAAGAAAGCGTACCGTCGTACTCACAGAAGTTTTTATGCAACCGCAATGCAGTAGCAAAAAGCGAACCGAGGAAATACGAAAAAACAGCAAACGATGAGTGTTACTTATTTGATTCATTTCATGCGGAAATCATTCTCAAATTGCACATCATAAAGGTCCATCTTCCGATTACTCTAAACGTTTCAACATCTTGTGCAATTTTAGCAAAAAACAGCGCTCAAAAGTATAACAAGTCAGATGATTTTCAGGTTTATGAACATTTTACTCATTTGAGGGCAAAACACAGGATCGAATATCATGCGCCATTCATAATTCTCGGTCGAGTAACTAGATACTTTGTGGATTCGCGGTCAAGTAGCTATCGTCAATGTAGGCGCCTTCGTCTTGTAATTGATTTCGAGCAACTGCTTGCCATAAGCCAGGTGCTTATAATTTTCTGATAATTAGTTTTCAGATCAGTCTACTCTGGAGCAAAAACGCACACGATATCTATATTATCACGAGAGAAAAAGGAAGCTCTTTACCTATTATAGCCTTTGCTTTTGAACTTATTTCTATTTTCAAACTACTTCTTTTAAATTTAAGAACAGCACGCTTAAGATTAATTTGCTTATATTCTGAGCAAAGCTATAGCCTATGCGTTTGGAACATACTTCTCAGGAAGAAGACGGCTGGCACGTTTGAAATTTTCGTAACTTAAGCATTGTTTTGAAGAAAATCAGACCTGACGATGAATCTACACACTTCGGTAAACTAATAAAGCTTTATCTATTTAGTCCAAATAGATCTGATATGCCCATGCGAGTACTGAAAGAGGTTTTGATAGGAAAAACACTATTATATTAATAATAATACATGAAATATTTTTTCTTCAAGTTCCGCATTCAATACAAGTTACACCTTTTAGTAATGCAGAGAACTATATTAACGTATAGAGCTTGAGAATTGACGGATAATTATATTGTTATAACCGTTACGATGATCAAAACGCAAGCTGTATGAATGGGCCCCTGTCTTTCTTTAAATAGTTAAAATGGAGCTTAACCTTATAAGAAAAGACTTACCTACGATTTTATAGCAGCTTTAATTTTCACTTAGCACTGCTCCCCTGACCCCGGCGCATCTATCACGGCGTGCGCCCGCGCCGCCGGCAGAGGAAGCCGATATCCGACAATTATTTATCGATCCGTCTGCTAACCTTATTTCTTGTAAGTCCTACGGAAACTGGATGTGATTGAAAAATAATTAATGAATTTCGAGAGTGTGCCAGTTTCTCAAGCAACGTGACAAAATATTATTATGAAAGTACTTAAATCTGCTAGAGAATTCTTGAGATTTAACCACTGTTTTAGGTTTACGAGTAAATGGTAAAACGTCAAATGTCCCCTAAAATGAAACGATGAAATTAAGTTTAGTTGTTTTGATAGGGCAATAATTAAAGCGGTGAACCGATAATTTGATAAGGGTCGCGGAAAACACTGGGCATCTTTACCTATAGCCTTAAAAAGATTTAGCATTTTAGTATCCTTCAACTCAGTGTCAGGCACCTGTCTCACCGCCGGCGAGGAAGCGTTTAGCTATAGACTATTTTCTATGGGCCCCAGAGGTGTCTCTGCCACCCCGAGCGAGTGGTGCGAGTAATCGCCCATCGCACTCGAACACTCGCTTATACCCCAGCGACAAAACTATCGGAACTATCTACACACTCGCTTCGTTTCTAGTTTTTAGCTACTCGCTTCTCGCTCTTCATCGGCGGTGGGACAAGTGTCTCAGGCATTTTGCAACAGATTTCACTAAAAGTACCTCGGCCGGCTCGGAGGGCCACCAAATTTTCAAACAGTATTTTTTGGATCCGAATTGGATGATGTGCGAATGCGCTCTAACATAAGACAAAGTGCCTCGATAAAATATTTTACCTATATTTAAACACTCTTCCAGTATTTCTTACTTTTCCCGCGTCTGTATTATAAATCTCAATGTTGGTAGTGACGTAGACGATCCATGGTCCCCTTCCGCCGAACGGGCCATAAACCATTTGCATAAGACGGCCTTACTTCATCTGACGGTATTAATTATTTCTTTATGTAATAAAACTACACGAATACTGCAGTTAAAGGTACAGCACCGTGGGAAGCGCAGTTAAAGTCAGCAATGTATACCAAATTAATTTGCAGTTAGGTATACTGACATGTAATTAATGTTTTTAATCAGTTCATAAACGTTTTTAATTGATCATTCATTTAGTAATTAATTACAAAAATATTCTTTATACTTAACAATGATTGAAAAAAGGTACCTCAAACGAATGACCAACACAAAGCGGTGAAAGCAAAAGATTAATTAAAACTTTACAAATGAATAAGCCCAATGAAAGAAGTTAGACGGTAGACATTAACATCAACAATCGGATTATAACAGATTAAGAGGCCATTTTGGTGAAATCTGCAAACAATAGTGCCCACAGACTAAGCGATAATAGAAACAGATACGGTCCGTGCAAAAACGACTCCGATCATTGAAGATAAACCATTGAATGAATTCTTCTTTGTTTGTTGACGCAACTAGATCAGCAATCAAAAGTATTTGAGCTTGGACATAATGGTATCTCAACGTTTTTCTACAAAACTTTCATTTCTCCCATGAATTCGAGCGCGAAAATATTAGTTTTTTAGAATAAAACTTTCCAAGAAGAAACGTCTGTTCCAATTTTTCCAATTTCACTTAACGCAAAGTTCTAAAAAACCAGACTCACTTTCGTATTAATAATTTGTGTATCTAAGCTTATTATACTCGTATTCGATTTGGCATTAATCTTCGTGTTTAACGAATATCGTTTACTTCCCGCAAAAATCACGAACAGCACAAAGCTCACGTGCTCAAAATAATAAGATTAACTACACAAAGCCAAATCTGATGCGGTGTAATGGTTTCCGGAATTCACCGAAATCATTCAATACGTTATGCATTTTTTACTGCGCAACCGACAAAACGGAAACATTTCGATTACTCACATAAAAATAATTTTGTTGCTAATCTTAGGGAACTACAAGAGAACACGCAGTCTCTACTTAATATAGTTAGTTTAGGGGATATTATAAAGTAGGTCCAAATGTAATGTTAAAAGGCAAATCAAACCATCTGCGACTTCATCTAGATTTAGGATTCATATACCTCTGCTCCTTTTACCGAAAATAACTTGGCAGATTTTGGCAGTTCGGTCTTTGAAAATGATGAGAAAGATGTGATCGTGTTTTGTTTTTTTTTTGTACAAAATGACAAAAACTGAATAAGTTTTTTAATTAAGTTTTAACTATTATCAATAATTCAGGAGGAGGAGGATAACGAAACTCACATCACATCCCTAGTAATTAACACGGATACGCCGGGAACCTTATGGTTCCCGCTCGTAAAGTTACGTAGGCCGGGAGTGGAGTTACTTGCTTTTGGTTTAATTGCAATTATTAATGTTCGTTCTCTAGTTGAACCGAGAATAATCGTAAAGCTCAATCGGCGGCGTCGATTAAACTCCTTTGCACTTACAGCTACCGACGATGTTTAATATATTTTATTGGAAATAACTATGGGTACATATAGTTTCATATTAATAATCATGAAAAACTAGACTACAATCATAATGACTGTAAAGTTAGACAAGTATTTAGGGACTGGAAATACCAAAGCAAAAATTATGAAACTTGACTTTTATTGCAAGCGAATAAAACTGAACATTGCGTAGTAATTAACGTTAATAATGGGTGATATTAATGATTATGATATAATAAGTTGTACCCTGCTAACTACTCGTAAAGCTGAGCTTCTTGGCATTGTCTAAGAACATAATATGTAAAGCTATACGTCCGAAAGCAAACACCATGTTTACTTCTACCCATATTTAATGTAACAACATGTTTTTGTACAAATATGTTAACTATATCACCTAGACGCAATTTTAAATAAATTATCTTTAAGACTGATCTTCAGCCCATTCCAGCAGTGTGTCGCAAACGACACATTAACCCATCGCGGATCTTTACTCCCCTTATCAGCCCTTTAATTCGCACATGTGAATTCATTTAGCAACCACCTCCTTATCGCAGCGAACACCATTAATCTTGTATAACAATGCGCCTGCGATGTCCATGCTTCGATGGCTTAATCAAGCCAATGTGGACCGTAATGCTCCTTTTTCAATTGCAGAGATACGTATATTACTGCCCGTTGCACTTCACACGGTCGGGATTACGCGGTTTTGTTTTGTGGTTTCTTTTTGGCAGTGATAAAGCAGCGTTTACTGGACGGTAAGTTCTCTTACACTGTTATTGGTGAGTTACATTTTATCATAATGATCGGTGATTTCAATAAAAGTTTTAATGATGATCTTGTTTTTGGAAAAATAATAAACTAACTCATAAAAATCCAATTAATTACTAACAGATGATTCTCGATCATTACATTAAGTAACTCTTATAATATGCGCTGATATATCATTCAGGATTTAAAAAAAAGCGTACAGTGTTGTTTATATATTCAATTGTGGTAAGGGTTTAGTAACCCTCCCTTCTTTAAAAAAAGAAGATGCTGCTAACTTACGTACCAGTACAGTTGTAATAGGCTCCACATACGAAGGAATACTAAGTAGTTTGGGGTCAAAGTTATTGAAATATAATAGTATAAATATCACATAGATAGGTAGATACCTATGTATAATTTATGCCATTTAGAAAAAAAAACATCTGCGTGTTTCTGTGTAAAAAAGTTATTACGTCAAACTAAAAGGTAATATGCAACGAAAACACAGAATTTCATTTCAATTTTTATTTTTAAATCTTCATAAACTATCTTAAACTAAATGCGAGTATTAATAAGGACGGGAAAAAATCAGTCTTATACATTAAATACTTGTCAGCTTTTAAAGGCTACCTATTTACTTGACAAAACTTCACAGCCTAGCATTTACTTTATACATCTTTTTATAAATATGACTAGAACAAACGCTTCTAAATAATAAAACTATTACTTTACTTTTGTTGCCACCAGGTAATTGCATCAAGAAGGTCATCTTCTTCCATTGGACTCAGCTGTTCTGTAGGGTTCTGGTAGTTCGAGATATATTGCCCATTGAATCCGTCATTGCCCGAGGAATACGATGATGAAATACCCGACGAGCACTCCGAAGCAGCAGGTGAGGGCACTGACTCCGAATAAGGTGAACTTCTACCAGCAAATATACCCTCGTCTACATCAAAAGATAGAGACGTTTCCATTGTTGGCGCCGGATCTCTTTTAATTCCCGACGCGGCGTCACTTTCATCAAGAAGCTGCTGCATATGCCTGATGTATTCAACCACCATCTTCAGAGTATCCACTTTGCTGAGTTTCTTTCCCGAGCCGCGACGCGCTCCTCCAGACAAAGCTGCGACAACAGCAGCCGGGAGTCTCTTCCGTAAAGCATTGAATCCATCATTCACTTGTTTCACACGGTTCCTCTCCCTTGCGTTTCTTCTAGCGATTGAAGCAGCTTGAGCGCCAGAGTAAGGATTGCTTTTGTAGTTGTACTTCTTCGGTCCCACATTTGTCTCCAAACTCGAGTATTCTGGAGCCGGTGCGATGCGAACCATCCTTGGCGAGTCAGTCTTGTATGAATAGGCGCCGTAATCCGAAATTTTGTGTTGAATTTCGTGGACCATTTTAAGTAACGTGCGATACTAGCGACCGATAGATTGGTACTGTGCGATGCGAGCAGGTATGGAACTTGTTGGAGCTTCGATAGTTCGACGAGCGATCTAATGAATGAGCGCTCTGGGGCCCTGCGTCGCCTTATATGGGCGCACCTTGGCCAAAAAAATGGTTTGGGACCCCTCACTCCCCTAGGAAGATTTATTATTATGTTTTTTCCTGCCGTACCTGGAGTGGTCTTTGAAAAAATTAGAGCCTGGGTATAGACGTCGTACGCGTGCCATTGAATTTTAATGTAAAATATTACTAGATTGTAGGCATTTGTAAGATTATATAAGTGTTTTTAACGTCACTGAATAATGTTCATGGAAAACAATGACTTCTGATATTTAAACAATAATGTACAATATAATAAGTAGGTATCAAATCCTAGATAATGAATAGGCTAACTACTTTGTATAGCATAACGATTTGACTTCCCAGATAATTTGTCTGCAGTAATGTGTCTACTTCTAGAAATTAATCGTATTTCGTATTGTTGTTAACTTTGGACCCTAACAATGACGGTACTACATAAATTATTCCCAAACAGGCTTTTTGTCTCTAATTTTTAAACCGTCTTATTCATATGGCTGTATTGGTCCCCAGGTTTTTTTATTTTCTGTAAATTAAATCGCTTCACAAAATTTGACAGCAATTAAAACAATACGAATAATTTATTTTTTATTATATTTAATTTTACTTTATAGGAAATCAAAAGACGCCTAAATATTAATATTTTCAAACATTAACAAGATTCATTCCATTCGCATTCGAAACAGCTTCAAGTGCTTTTATAACTAAAACCGTTCAAGTCATCTGCCCCGCATCGCACGGTTTATAGACTGCATTAAAACAATAATTTTATGTTTCGATAAGGAATAAACTAGGACTTCGTATTTTTATTATGATGCGGCTACTAAGTAATCTACGTTGGAAAACGTTGTCTAAAGTGTATATTTATGTAAATCGGAGGAAAATACTCGTACATAAGCAGACTTTCGGAGTATTGTTACTATATTTACATAACCACCTTACAATAAGTTGCCCTTGTTAAAGTACTTGTTAAATTCTAAACAATGTTAATAATGGATGGGCCAAATGCAAAACTGGACATATAGAGGAGACCAATGCCGTGCAGTGGATTATTATAAGTGCACTGATTTTATGGATATTTATCCATCCAACCAGCCGCAGCAGTATATACCATATACTCATATCGAACTAGCGCGACGCCTTTAAGGCCCATCCATTCACGTCATCCAGGCTAGCTTGGTGGATCCATTGTCCTAGCTGCATGTGTCAACATTTCCGCAGCGATGCTTGCAAAAATGCGTGCTAGACCTAGGTCGCATAGTTTAAGGCTGCCTTTCCATTGAGGCGGAGACGAGCGGAGCGGTGCCAAAAGGACCAATCCCCTTGTTCAGTACCTACACTAACGCATGGCACACAGAAACTACATAAATATGATTTGCACTTTTCGCACCGCTCCGCTCGTCTCCGCCTCAATGGAAAGGCAGCCTAATAGCTTGTTGTCATTAGACAGTTCCGACTGTGTCAAAGGACACGGGTTTGAAACCCACTTAATTGATAAATGGCGGTTGTTTTCCTTAACTATCAAAGTGTTTGTTAAGTATGCAAAGTCTTAAATAATAAGTATAGTTAAAATACGTACGTATAAATTGACGGAACTGAATAACTTGTTACAATTCAAATCAATATCTCGAGCGAGGCAAGTCAAGTTGGCGCCATCGTTTTTATACTCTTTTGATATGGCACCAAACCTTACGCAAGTAACAAGTGGAAATCATACGGTGGTTCATAGACTATTGAAAATTTATTACGGTCAATTCTATATCGACGCTTGAAAGGAGAAATGGGATAAGCGACACGGAGCAAACTTTACAGGAGAGCCTAAAAACCGCGCAAATTTTCTAAAAAAAATCATTAAAATTTTTCTACAAGACCAATTTTTGAATTAAACCTATATAAATGAACATATTATTGTTTTCTATATGATGTTTTGATTATTTTGCCCAAAAATGCATTAGTTTCGATTTTAGTGTCGCTTACGCAATTTGGTCTTTAAAATGGTTTCAGGTAAAATTGTCTAAACAAAATGTTGAGCGAGAAATAAATTCGGTAAAAGAGTCTGACCAAAAAAATATACTAAAACATATTCGAGTAAAATTATTCAACTAGAAATAATGCGAATTTGATGGTGAGGTAGAAAACGCTATATTTATTCTAGGTGTAAAAATATATTCAGGATAAATTATCTGACTGCTTTTGGACGGGCAACTTGAAAACGTAAAAGCGGTTTAAGCTAAAATAAAACCTTAATTCACTTCTGGGAAAAATTAGTGACCCGTTTAATAATATACCTTTTTATAAAGTATTTGATTTGAAAAAATGGTACTTTTTAGGATTTTTCATTATTTTTTGTAACGAAATATATTTAAAAAACGAAAAAAAAACGACTATTTTATGACATTGTAAGATTAGTTTTTTTTGTTAGATTGTGTATATTAATACAATTATATTTATAATAATACCTACCTACAGTGGAAGCCACACTAATAGAAATGCTTGCGCTTTCCCATACAATATTTCTTATGACTACAAATATGACAACTAATCAAAAAGTTCTTGACCAATTATGTACAGTTAATCCCTGTTGAAAACGTTGTTTTCATTAAATAAGGATTAATATTTGCTTTCATACAACGTATGAAATTTTTTATGAACGCGTCAGCACATTTTTGTTCATTGTACATTAGTTCAAACCTTAGCTTTTAGTTTAAAGTAAATTATAACTAGGAATATAATTAGTACTTAGTACTAATAGTGGAATAAGTAGCTTAGTATTTTTTATTATTGGTCAAATTCGATAAGTCAATAGTTATTTCTAGGCAGTTGTACGTAGAGATCGCAAGCGTTTCTATTTATATTGCCACCACACTGTAGGCCTAATTTGAATATAATTGTATACGTAAGTGAATTGAAAAGTTTTGAGCCTAAGGTTGATAACGAAATTAAAAACAAAAAATAACACTGGCACACGCCAGTCTTTAATCAATAAATTGTATTAATCTTCACATGTTTTCTCACCATTATGCATTATCTTTTGTTTTTCTCCTGTCACAATTGTAAAATTTGTGAAGGAAATACTAAACAAGGTATGCGATTTCCATAATAATGGATAAAATTGAGCAACGTTCCGTAAATAATCAAGTACTTACAAAATAATATTTTCGAAGACATGTGCCAGACATTAGGGAAATCCGCCCCATCATATGCCACTGTATAAAGATGGGTAGCGGATTTCAAACGCGACAGAGAAGCAGTTCAAGTAGAACCTAGACGTGGTAGGTCATTGACGGCTACTACAGAAGAAAATGCCAATAAAATACTAAACATGATTATGAATGATAGGCGGTTGAAGATCGTAGAGATAGCGGAAGCAATAGCCATCTTTTATGAACGAGCACAGAACATCATCACCAACGATCTTGGATTTTCTAAGGTGTCTGCCAGATGGGTGCCTAGACCGCTTTCAGCCGAAAACAAACGCACACGCCATACAGTATCACAGGATTGTTTGAATTTATAATATTTCAATGTGATCCTAAATCTTGATCTTGATTTTCTCAGTCGCGACCATGGACGAGACTTGGGTCCACCACAGCACATCTGAGTCAAAATCACAGTCCGAGCAATGGAAAAGGTCAAGGTCACCATCTCCTAAGAGCTTAGACGATTTTGTCAGCCAAGAAGGTGATGACTTCAGTGTTTTGGGACTGCAGAGGGGTCATAATGATCGATTACCTTGAAAGGGGTAAAATCATAAATGCTGAATATTACTGTACCCTCTTACAACGTCTGCATGAAGAAATAAAAATAAATAAGCCCGGTATGTTATCTAAGAAAGTGTTGTTCCACCAAGACAACGCTCCTGTCCACACTGCAGCGAAATTAATCGCACAAATACATACTTAGTTGTGGGTTTGGATTGTAGCCGCATCCACCCTATTCGCCGGATTTGGCCCCTTTCGATCATCACCTTTTCCCCAACCGAAAAAAAGGCTTATGAAGACAAAAAAATCAACATATATTAAAGTACAAGAAGCTATAAATGCATCTTGGATATTCTTTTTTATTGCATGGAATTCTGAAGTTAGAGGCGAGATGGCAAAAGTGTATAGATCGTTTTGGAAACTATGCAGAAAAATAAAATTGTTATAATAATTAAAGTCTTTATTTTGAAGGTCAGGTTCAAAACTTTTCAATTCGCCCTCGTACATAGTCTATCAAAAAACGAACCACAGTGAAATAGTTTACAATTATGGTTTTTTGTTTTGTAAAACTGGTAATTTTTTGACTGCAAAGGTAATTCGACACTAAAGTCCAACATTAATCGACAATCTAAAAAACTAAATTCATACCTGCTTTACTGTTTAGATTGTATAAACTTACAAGTACTTTAACTGTAACTTTCGTAGCCATGATTTAATAATGTTTACATATTGTTTTCTACAAACTATCTAATTATGGATGAATCTCTCGTATAAATTATTATATGTTGCATTCAGATCACAATCATTCGGGAAAAATGGTTAATAAAATAAGAGATTGCCCTAAATTACATCAATAAGTGAAATTACTCTTAAATTGTTTGTCACTTGTCTTAATTTAATATTTCTACGTAACTCCATAAGTTGGTTAGTTGATGAGCTGTTTGTTTAGTAACAATGGTTAAAAGTAATGTTTAATTTTTTTATTACAACCTTTTTTTTCAGGCTTCAAAAACTACTTTGGATTCATGATATATTTTAGTAAAAAACACAATATTCTCAACGTGTCGTACACTACTTCGTATATTAATAATTTTCAAACTTGCTTATTTTAATTGTAATTTGATTAAATCGTTTTCTTTAACGCTAGCTTAATTTATACCATTATTTATTTATTTACCAGTTTATACGAGTAATAAGAGATAATTGAAAGAAAAGACTAACTGTTGAGTTTCTTGCTGCGCTTCTTCTCAACAGTGGTCTCATCTTGGGGAGCGCTGGTAGACTCAGACATGTAAAAGTGTCTACAGGGCCTACTTACAAAATAAGGATTTTCATTTTAATTTTCCATCTTGAAGGATCTCGCATTTCTAATTCAGCAGTAAGCGAGATTGGAAAATTAAATCCCTTGATTGATGGACTTTCTATCTATGCGACGACCGCGTATGACTTAGACAACGTCTCCTAGCGTAGCGATTTAGGTAGATGGCGTTTGCACGGTCTAGTCGCGTCCGAGAATAATGCGTTACCGACACTTTTTTTTGGATGTTGGTAATAACCGACTTCATAAATTCAATTAGATAGGGATAAGCAACATGAGTATTCAAAACTTATTGCAGGTAAAAAAGGATAAGCGACAAAGATTTTATAAACTGCAAATAAGTAAATAAGGATAAGCGACAAAGGTTTATAAACTGCAATTAGGTAAATAAATATAAGCGGCAATACTTCAGATAAGGTTGATCAGGTTATTTGATCTAAGCTAATTTATATCTTTCTGAAGGTAGTACGTAAAAAGTCACAATGGAAAATAAATTCGAATATACAGTCAAGTAAAAAAAGACAAACGACAAGTCACTGGTTAGACGCGACAAAGCAAAACTATCCAAGTGTAGTGTTATTTGTCCTGACAAATGAGTAAAAAAATCTTAGCTTAATTTAATCAAAACACATTTTATCTAACCTCCATCATCTGAAAATGAGTCAAAAATTACGTCGTTTAGTAACAAAATTTGTCCGTGTTTCTCAAAATCACCGATGGGATAAGCGACAACAAAGTCGTCAGATGAACACGAGACCTAGCTCATTCGATGCGGAAAAATCAGCCGATTCCAACGATATATATAACTCAATATCACCAAAAATGTCGCTTATCCCATTTCTCCTTTCAAGCGTCGATATTGTATTTGCTCTAAGGACGAGACCGTAACCAATAGAAACACCTTCAACAAACTTAACTCGCAATCGCGTAATTTCTTCCAAATAAGTTACTTGGTATTTGATACTTAAGATTCCCTTTGGGTTGAGAGGTAGTTGGAATCGAAGTGGACAGTGTTAGGACCTTCGCTATGGGCGGCATCGTCCCTGAATTTCTGTAAAGTTAGGTACATTAATGTAGAACCAAGACAGACAGTTTTACACGGTCTTCAATAGTAAAGGGCCCCTATTGTCCCTTGTATTGTGCGTTAAAAAGATTACACAAGGAATGTGGGCCACGCCATTGACACTGTGGGAGAATGAATTGTTTAGGCTCTCAATCATATCCATTGAAGGAGGCGCTAAATGTGATTTTAATAGACTACGTGTCGCCTCCGAGAAGCTATTCAAGTACATTTTCGCTCCATTGGCTCCTTTTGACTTACCTGCATTTGTTTTGTCTTCTTTGTCTGATGGCAAAAAAGGGCACCATTAAAATTTTACATTTAATATCACATTTACCCGTATTTCATTGCAATATAAATAACGGCACTCTATTATGTTTCATACGCAGTGCAAAGCTTTAAACTTATCATTAGAATTGTAAAATTTTGCACGCTTCTAAATTAACATGGGCGATCCTTTTCTAACAATGTTATAAGTAGGTATCGTTCTTCGTGAACGAAGTGTTTTTTTTATTCTTATAAAAATCAATAACCTTGAATCACGAATTTGCGAAGCAACAGAAAGTGGACAGTGCGATAAAAGAAACTTTTGCCCGGTTCACATTTATTCCAGTGAATGATTCCAGTAGAAGTACATTGACGAGTATGGTTTTTACGTTTGAAGCGAGAGCTATTGTAACGACGCAATGTACTTCTACTGGAATGCGTTACTGGAATAATGTGAACTGGGCATTTAATGGAGACATCACGTGTCCACAATTATACTTTAGTAGGTACATTAAGTACTCGTAGTACGGTTAACGAGTTTCTGCTTTATATTTTCAGGAACAATTTTCATGTTATTTAAAGCAAAGTATGTATATTTATAGACTTTTTAAAGATGACTAAGCTCTATAATAAGTAGAACTAATATCAGCCGTTATAAGTAAAAGTGAAGCCATTTGCGTGCTCTTTTTTTAATGTTTAAAAGGTCTTTAATGTATATCTTAATAAGGAAATCTAAATCTAAATCAAATAAATAGGGTTTTGATCTCCCCAGAGTCGTATAACTTCGCACGCATTCACAGCAAATCCCAGGACGAACATTAGACCCATCGATCATTTTTTCAATCCAAGTTTCTTGTAGATAAGTGAATTCGCAAAATAATAAACAAAATTGTGGGAGTGATACATCTACGTACAATGGAGGTTCACAATAGCGCCACGGGCGCGCTTACAATGCCGTCGTCAAATAACATTTAGCCAGCCCACACCTTAGAGAATCGCAAAATAGAGACATCGAGTAGACACAAAGCCTCATGAAGGAGCGAACGGAGCCTTCAACCGATAATTACAGCCTTTGTTACACGTATATTTTACAATCTTATAAAGCACAAAAATTTACAGAAAATCTATTGTCAACTATATAATCGATAATTATAATTTAGCAAACCAACATGATCTTTATAAAGTCCCAAAGGGCAAATATCTTTATCTATAAGGTTCACATAAAACGCTGCATATCATTATCGGTAGGTATACCAATACGAAGAAATCGGCATTCTCTTGCACTCGACGACATCTCTTAATGACGCAGCAAGCTGTCCGCGATCTTCGTTAACTTGTAAATTTAATGAACTATTATCCGTATTTGTCAGATATAATACCAGATCGAATCTGCATATAAGTGGGCAGTGCACTCGTAATAAACTCATTCGGTGGATTATAGACAAGACGCGATCGGCTGACAGTTCCATTACCTGACCAAAGCGCAGCTAATATTTATAAAGCGCGGTGCAATCCGCACAGCCCGGTGGTCTTCGTATTGGCCAAGTCTTTGATCGATAAAGTTGTAACTTTAATTGCTAAACTGGAACACGGCTTGTTTTAAAGGGCACCGCGCCACGCGACTCAGATGAGTCCGTCGCCGAGCTAATTTCTGTGCAAATGTCGCAGCAATAATCCATGTTTATTGCAAACAAACGACCGCCAATCACGTTGATATCTTAACGCTACATGGAAATCGAATTTTGGAGCCGCACTAAAACCGATACTTGTAAGAACTTTACTCGCTGCTAAAATGAAGGGTCAGAGAAATGCGTAACCTGACAGATGTAAAACCTAATATTATTGACGATTGTTTGCGAACTAAAGTGGTCTTCGGCACAAGCCGTAGACTGCACCAAACGCACCTTGCCGGCATGTGTGCAATCCTTTCGCATCTGCTGATCTTGCACTGATTTTTATTTATGAATAATATGACGAATTATGTCGGGACTTTTATTTGTGTTAGCACCTTTCCGGATGTTCATTGACAGGATGTTACCTTTCGAATAAAATTTATGTGTTGCGAATGGAAAGACAACATTTATGCTGAGTAAGAGGCAATCTCTTTGGGTCGGAGAGTTCCATTGAAGAACAAGATGTTTTTAAAAACAAACCAAAAACCTATCTCAAGCAACTTATGTCAAGGGACCATTATCAAATTAATAATAGGCCCGGTACTTCGTAAAAAGTACGCAAAATGGCAAACTACAATACTTAAAAGTTTAGTAGAGCTTACTTAACAAAAGGTCAATCTCTTTAAAGGACAATAAGGGAACATTAAGACATCTTAACGTGAATGGCCGCACGCCACCGATCCATCCTCCACGGGGGGAGTCATTCTTTAACAAGGTTACACGCGTGACGGCGCCCGGTGTCGAACATTGTTGCGCAACATGCGTGCCCCTTATTGACATATTTAGCTTTTCAATGGCATCTTCCATTGTGGTTACCCACACAAAAGTAAACATCTTCCTCTATTCATTTTTCCAACACTTTGTGTGTGTTCCCAGTTTTAGAAAGTTTCTAATGTGACTTTATTATCTTGTTAATAATGACGAAAGGTTGTTTTAATAGGTTCATAAATTATAAACGTCAGTATCGCTCTCCACGATCCGCGGTGCGCCCAGCAGTGCGACGCAAATTTAAATCCAATTAATAGCCTATAATCGTAAAACCGTCGAGCGTACGGTCAAAGGCTCAGACATGGCTCATCTCTGCGCACTCTCGAAAATTTAAAGTGAAAAGGCATTAACGACTTAATTATTACTTTAATGAAATATAAAATGCCATTTAACATAACTCATTGTTTAAAGACGGTCATTAGAGGCCGCGGCCGCGTTATGGTGTTCGGAGCGATTAAGAAGGCTTTTTAAATGAGGTTATTTCACTAAAACATTCATTTAAGCGCACGTCGGAAAGCTGAAATATTGCTTCGTGTCCTCCAGCTAGGATATCTCTACCTGGTACTAACTACTCTAGCGGTGATTTAACTATTTTATAATAAGCGACTAAAAGGGGTAGGCTTGTGCTTATTAAGTTTTAATAGAGCTGGACGTAAAATAAAAAAGTCAGTTAATATTTTGGAATAAGTGACGAATTCAAAGACTTAACTTTTTAATGTGCTGAATTTATGGGTAACATCCTGAACACAGTTAAATTATAATTATTATTTATTCTTAAAATCGCAACAGCTACGGTTATCAAACGTTATTCCAATAGTAAAATATTTTTCACCATTATTGAAAATTTAATCATTCGTATTGTTAATATTTTATCAAGTTCAAATTGAAATTCTTGTGTTGTTGGTTTTTATATAATAAATATTATATGAAATTGTATGTGCTTATTTATTGCGTTAGTACGAAGAATCTATAAAACCTTTATTATTTTACCTTATTTACCTAATTTATTAAATATAAATAACGTTTACATTCTATATTTTAATGTAAAATAAAACCGCTGTGACACCGTTAATAGTACCTCTCATTACCTGATTGGTCTTAATAATGCCTTATTAATTCTATCACTAATATGATTATGTATAAATTCAAATGTGAATACAGGGTGGTCTTCATATTTAAAAATGTTGGGCTTTTAAGGCTTGATTTGATGAAAAATGGTGCATTTAAAATTGCTATCGTTAGAGAGGTCAGCTCCTTCCGTAACAGTAGGCCTGTCGTAAGTTTTGATGCACCGTGACAATTTATTACTAAAGAGTTAAGTTTTTAAGCTTGGGAAACAGTTTTTTTAGTTGGCTGTTATTATTAAAAGTTTACACCCTTTTTTTTTATTGTCAGAGACAAGCAAACAGACAGGCGGCCGCCGCCTGATGGAAAATGGTTACCGCCGCCTGTCGGTTGGAACTAACAATTATAATTATAAGCGTAAGCAAAATGACAATATTACTATTTGTAAATTTCATGTGTTTCAAATCCCTAGCCAGGACCAGATTAATAATAAAAATTATAATAATAATGAATCTTTATTCAAAGCACGTTTTTATAATTGGTTTATCATTAATGAATCTGAAGTTGAAGAAAAGACTTTGTCTTTAGTTTACCATCAAACCTCGAATATTGATCAAATACTTTACAACAGCTCGATATAAAGCGGTAATAACTTAATACAAGCAAAGGCTTAAAAGTAACTTGTCAAAATTAACACAACGTAAACCACACAGGAAAGTGCCGTCCATTATAGTGTCGAAACTTTCACGGATAGGTGATGATTTTTAACCCACTGACGGCTTAATATTGGATATCAGTTACTGCCATAAATTTTATTTGGTGTTGGTTTTGCGGCAAATTATATACGTTAAGGACAGCCTCACACTCTCTGCTCTACTATAGTTATCTTTGAATCGACTCAACTGTCATTGTTAACTGCTGACTCACCACAATGCCTTTATAGTCTTTATACACTCATAATATCACTTCAAATCATCATCATCCACATATTCACAGCTGGACGTAGGTTTTTTCCAAGTATAGCAGATGTAACAATTCACTTTCTTTGCACTACGTCAAAATATAGCCCCGGAGACTGGAAGAGATGCATTCTGTGAAAGTTAACGAGCGTAGAAATTATCAAAATATATTAAAATGAGACAAGGACAACTTAACTCATACTTTGGTTTCTGTCATTTAAACACTAAGAAAATGCAACAAGAAAAAACCACTTAGTACGATCGTGTCTTATGTGTATATTATCGAAAATAAGATTGAAGTTGTGCCTGGTTATGCGCAATCAATATGGTGTCACCCTAAACTTTTTTAAGAAAAAATATTATTAGGGTACATTATAACCTAAAGGTTAAAACCTATAACCTGTAACCTTTCACTTCTTTTTACACATTAGTTTAAGTTGCTTACTTACTTAAAAATACTTTAGTAAACTTGTGTTGTTGTTAAGTCTAATGATCAAAAGCTAAATTATCCTCCTCCCAAAGTTTTCATAATGTTGCTTAACGTTTATCAACATTCATAATTAACATTTTCTGTCTCAGGGAAATTCCAGCGATTTAAATTCCAAGATTCCGAGTAAATAAATTAATATATTTGCTTAATCCACAAACCGATTCCCCATAAACCAGCTTAGAACAGTTCCTGGCTGTATAAAACATATGTACGTGCAAAACAAGCAGCCAAATGAAACGAGAACCGAAACTTTAAAACAGCGAGCCTGAGGCTATTTGAATAGCAAATGATGTATCCATTTTGTTCGAGATCATCGCCCAGATTCCCGATACCGAATTAATATCTACTGTTTTACTTCGATAAAACAAGCACATTTGCATATCTGGATCAAACGATTTCGATAACGCACTGTTTGCTCAACGTCGTCCATGTTTTGATAGAAAATGAACTCAAACAAAAACTAAGTGATGTTTAGTAATAATTTTTTATTTTAATTTAGATTTAATTTCGTTTTATTTATTTAATTTTAATTTTAGTGTTGTTATGTTATGTTCTCATCATGTAAATTTGTTTGTGTGACATTTGTACTATTAATAGTGTATTAAAAAAATGATTATCACTAAAATGGGGTGCAATAAAATTAAACAAGTCTACACTAAAAACATGACGTGAATATGTTTATATTCACGTCATGTGATCACTCAATTTTCTAAAAAGCATATTTTTATTCGTTAAAAATATTTACATTATAAAGCAATGCAAAACACCTACGAAAGACAAAATCTATCACGTGTAAGAAATGTTCACATTACTAACAAGATGGTAACAAAATAAATATTCAAGTATCAAGACTGCCTACGCACTCGCACCTTTGTTGGTTAAAACGAGCAAGTTGGTCGGATAAGTAATAGCTTAATACCACGTTTCGCCGGCTAAGGTGGCTGGGTTCTCGCTGGCCAACTCTCCGTTTAGCAAAATATCTGTTATTAGATATATCCGCGGTTAACAAATAATGGAGGAGATTTTGAAATTCGTTTGATATTCAAATTTGGTAGCTCCGATGGGTAAAGGCAATTGAAAAAATAACCGATGCGTAACCGATCAATTTATAAGCGAGGGGTGCTTATTCAGTGTTTATGTTTTAAAACGCCATAGCTCAGTACATTTTAATATTTTACTTAAATCCATATGTCTATCCATATTATGTTTATAAGTTGACATTTATAACTAATCATAACTTTAATTCTTAAATTAAAATACAGTATTTCACTGAGTTGTTTTTGGGCATGCCCAAAATATCGATGTCTTTAATTTGATGATTTCGCCTGAATTTTAAGCTTATGGTCTATAAGTAGCACGTCCCATTTCGTATCACTACGGAAGCCTAAAAGCTGCAACGGATTCAACATTTCCAAACGATATTTTTATTTCTCTCTCCATTTGTCAGATTTATATTACCAAAAATTGCGTGTCTCACTTTTCAATTTTCATATTAAGTGTATAAGCGGTACGATGTCAAGAAGGTAGGGGCCACCCATCTAGCCCCCACGCCGCGTGAGCCACTGTGACGGATCCCCGCCACGCCCCTCATTTGTTATACAAATTTTATATACTACCCTTCGAGCGAATCCAGGGAAAGGCATCGAAAAATCACCGTGAAAAAGAACAATGGATAAAATTTGAATCTACTCCTTAGGCGTCAGTGCGGATTTGAGCTCGTAGCACTAAATGTTGCATTACAACTGTATTTCTAATCTGGGGCCCTAGCCACGGTGCATTACGCTAACTTAACGATTTTCGAAAATCGACTAAATGTATGGAATTGACATAAGCGCCTGACGCGACTGCTCGATAACTTACGTAAAATTTTCTTTGATTTCGAATATTGTTAAGTTCGCGTAATGCATCTTGGCTAGCCCCTGTATTTTTACACCCTGCTCTTTTGCATGCTTATTTCAGATCCTCGGGGAATGCATTCGATACAATTAATTTTTCACAAAACTTATATACACAAGAGTAAGAAGAAGTATAGGTACACTCTAGTACACCCTTAGTAGTAAAAGCTAGAGCAGAATGTATTGACAAACGTTTTATATACGATATAATTTCACCAAATCTCAATTAAATAAAATATATTATGTGTTTTTTAATCTTATCCTCATGTTTTTTTAAAGTATCCTTAAAATAAGTAGCATATAGTGGCTAAACCATTGCAAAATTTTCACTCCCGTCGCAAGGAATAAAATCTGTGAAGTTTGTGCCGAACAGGGAAAAACAAAAGAATATTTAATCGAATAATAATGCAAATCAAAGACTTTCTCCCAACCCAACAACGTTAATGGAATATCATAAGAAACTGTTCCGAAGCGCAAACAGTAAAACAACTACTGGATCCGGACAGACAATGTAATAATCCGATGATAACCGTGAAGAAATTTCATTAAATTCTTTATTACCCGAGGACAATATGCAATTGCGCAGGTAGTTGTGATTGAGACGGTAGAAATGGGTTCCGTAGGCCAGCCCCGGGGTTCTTGTATGGTACTCCTTGATTAAATAAACCTTCAGCCGAACGTCACGCCGCCGGCAGCTGGCGGCATATCGCACAGATTCCACGGCCTTTTCAATCTTTTCGTTTAATTTGGTAAAAAACAAAAGCGAATTGCATTTGTTGTTGGTAAGTTCGAAGTGCGAATAAATGGCCAATGGTGTGATTTAACACGGTTTAAAGAACCGATGTTTATAAAAGGGTTTAACTCTTTTTAAGATTCATTTTTACCACAAATAATTAATCATCATGGCAAAAAAAAATATTTAAGTATTCATGGGTGCAAACGCCGCTGGGAATTGGAAACATATTTACCTAAGAACGCAAAATTAACAAGAAGAAAAAAGCCAGCGCCTTAGGAGAGTCCCTACTTTTTGCGCGACATCTGAAGCTGTCCTATTAATATTCATTACCTGAAGCGTGTTTGCATTTTACCTTATAAGTGAAATGATCATCGAGAACATTCAGTAATTTGTTAAAGGATGGAACTATTTGTCTATTCGGAGTCGCATTTATCAGCGACGACGACGTTCAATGCTGCGAAATCTGCTGCGTCCGCCACAATCCACTCGATATGGGAACCTCTATGGTTTACTTGATATTACTTAATGATTCCAAGATAACATTAACGTAATTTGATACTAGAATGATTGTTCATTTACAGAACCTCTATAAATTCCACATTAGCTACTGGAAGCTGCATAGTTGACGGATGTGGTGTTATCAAGGATCGGAACCTTTACTATTACTGATTGAACGACCACGATAATGTGGCGGTAATAAAATAAAAATATAGATAGCTAGGGAATTTAATAATTACATAAGTTAGCATTGAATTTATAATGAGATATCCAGTGAGAACTTCACGTGGAATTACACACGCCGCGTTTGGTTCCGCCCAAACTTATGACTTAATAAAATGTAACGTGCGTCGTATTTTACCAAGTGATAAAAGAATCAATGACAGGTACGCTCTACCAATATAATTTAGGACCGAGAAATCTATTAACCACGCTCGCCGTGTCCTGCGCACGAATAGACGTCATAACCGGACTTTCATATTTAATTAAATTACTCGGCTATCTCGATCGCAGCAAAAGGTAATTTCGGTTTTGGAAATAGTTTTTCAAATACCTCGGCTCTAACCACTCCAACCATATCCATGAGTGTGTTTATGAATTTCTATAAAATGATTTCTTAACATGTAAATACAAGTCAAGGGTCGTTGTTGAGTCGCACAACTTATAATGTCCTATTCTATTTTCGCATACGAACTTTTGGCATTATAACGTTGCGCATAACGATAATTATTCACAAATTGATTGTCCTATGTTGTGCATAATTCACGCTCGTTTCGCTCGCTCGGCTCGCGCGATGTGGATATCAGTTCAACCTAACACGTTCACCTCCTGGCTTCGCTCGTCTTCGTGCAAACTCCACATTTTTTTTTTATTTAACTCTAATATTTAAATATACAAACTACATACGTATGTCAAAACAACTCTGAATTTTTGCATTATGTGGTATTAAAATCTCTTAAGATAATCACAATTTTAGGAAAAATATGCTATAGCCTATAGGCATTAAAATTTTAGGAAGCTAAATTTTATAGTTTCCAATATTGCTTTAGCGTATGCGAAAACACGTTTATGCCAAAACAAAGTTAGAAAGAATTCCATTTAAAAATGTGCCAATTCTCGGACAAAAGATTTTAGGACAGTGAATATATGCCATACATATACACCCACTAGACAGTAGACAGAGATAGCTTACATAATTTAATATAATATTACTAACACTTTGCTTAAATATCATTAAAATTCCAATTAGAAATTTATATATCCTTGTACACACATCATAACACAGTCATCACACTTGATTAAGTAACCTCATCTCAACATAAATCTTCGACCGAACAATAACCTCGGTACATTTTAAAGGAAACTCAGAAATCTCCCATACGAATACCTAATAAATTCAAAGGATTGACTCGAGGAGTAGTGAGAACTCGTCCATTTACAGAAGCCGCCATATTACGAGGATATAAATCTAAGCGGAGTGTCGTCGGACGCCCGCGCCGCTGCCCCGGCTCATGAATGGCCCCGATATGAGGGATGGCCGGGCATTAAGGCAGAGCTGGACCCAGCCCGCTTGTCAACCACAGCCTTAAATAGCCCGTTTTGACAACCAACCATACGTGAAATGAAATATTGGAGCAACTGAAACGATTGACTCGATCTGGTATTGTCGTCGGACCTACAAATCTCTTGACATGATAATCTTTGAATAGTAGAAATTCATTTCAATGGTTATGGTGATCAAGTACGAGTTCTCAAGATATGTAAAATAAAATTCAAATGCACCACAATTATTGTAAATTAATTCATCATTCTCGAACCGTTTCTTCCGAGTTGACGTCAATTTGGCGGCTTTGAATTTCGAGCTCAAAGCTATAGAAAAAACACAATGGGATTATGCAGCCCTAATGGGCGTCCGAACATGGGCATTAATCTCGTCATACAATATTGATGTTTCCACAATTTATAGCCGCCGCTCATAATCTCAAAGTCAAAACTTCTTATTAATGTGTGAAGAAACTCACCTCCTCCGGACAGCCTCAAAGTGACATATTTTTATGAATTCCTTAGAGCTCGTTAGGAAAACATTTCGCTCTAATCCGCAGAATACAATTGAATGTGATCGTCAAAAACATGTTAAAAGTTATAATTTTTATAATACTACAACAAATTTCCAAGCTTTTGCTTTAATTCTAAAGTAAAAAAGCCCTATTATTCACAATCGAAAACATTTAAAAAATACTTTGAACAAAATAGTGGACACGGATTTTAAATAGCGGCCTGCCATTGAAGACTCTTCAAAGTTGACTTTAATCGGTTTAGAATCAGGAGACATTCGCATCCAAAGCACGTTCGCCGATTGAATAAGATTTAATCTGTTCTCTTCAATAGGTCCGTCTCCTTAAAAATCCTAATCGTTGAATAATTTACTAGCGTATGCTTAGGCTAAACTGCATTAAATTATTGCGTTCGGTCTGTGCGCGGCTTCTTGCGTGCTGGAGTGGCGTATTCTAGTCGGTTCCCATCAATATCTTTCACCGATCTCGTTGATGCCGGGTCTCATGTTATAGCCGGCGATTCTTATTCAAAGTCAGTCAGTATCGGCAGGACAAGTGACACGGGACAACACGATCACCATGAGCGCCGTGAATTAATGTTGTGTTGTTCTGGCACTCGCATGTCTTTCGCAAAACTACTAAATTATGTACGATAGTAAAGCTCCCACGTTTTCTCACAGGATTGTGCTGTTAGATATAAACTTAACTTCGTATCTATAAACTTAGAGAAAGGAATTGTGTCTACACGGTTTGAATAGAATCATTTGTTAAAAACAAGCTTTAAAAATCCCGACTGCATGTGTTTTTATTTGTTCCTTTAACTTTACATCCATGGCTATTAAGCCCATGTTGTATACATTTTTTCGTTTAATGGCCTTTGTTTTGACATGCGTTGCTTGATGATTTTTTTCTGGCGCAAATTATTAGTTATAAATCTACTTCTTTAAACAACTAGTGCGACACCTTAATCGTTTAAATCGCACCACCCCTTTACCCTACTTTAGACGAAACAATAAACATGTATGGGTCATACCGCTCAAAAATATCAGCATCCTTATCGGAAAGTTTGGTAAAACTTTAATACAAAACGATAATCTGATGTCATGAAATTTAACACCTTCGGCGGTCATATTTAGGGGCGTAACTTGACTTGTTTTGTTATACTCTGAATCGGTATGTTTCCTCGGTAATAAAAGGTATTTAGACGGTAACACGTGACGACAGGCCCTGCAGGGCGAGGGCCGAGGACGCAAATTATGGCAATCCTGACACCTACGAGGCGCTAACTGCTGGTATACCCTACAATTTGCGGACGTGCAACGCACTGCGCTGCCGGCAACGCGGCACTGATTTACTTGCATGTAGCGTTTGGTATGTTTATGATATATTTGTGTAGAAAATAAGAATAGCAACGCATTCAAATTAAGATATCCGATCAGTTCTAAAACACCTGGTAGTGCGGGCTGCCGAACGCAACCGTGTGTAACACAGTCCGCGCCGACTCCACCGTCCACCGGATGCCTACCGCTTCTCCGCAAAACAATAGCCCCTCCAAAAGGAAACAACCGATCGATTTTAAAATCAGCCTCGTAATCTCTGCGCTGTGTAATCTCGCAAATATTTATTATATGTCAAAACAATATGCCGAAATGGTACGCTTATTGCGATTTTTACAAATGTGTCTGGTTGGCTCGGAGGGCTCGTTAGCGTGAGGTACGAGGCATTGTGGTGCCCACAATGGGAGGCGGGCCGGCCCCCGGCGCCTCTGCGCGGGAACCGCGCGCCTGAGTGTTCCACATTTAAATCAATGTCCCTGCGAGTCTATGGGCAAACGCAATCATAAGGAAGTTTGGGCACCGTAGTAATAGCTCTCTGGCAGTGGACGTATTTTTACTGGGGTACAGGAGAAATATTTAGTTTTTGTGGTATATTAAAAGTAGTCAGGTACATAGTATTTGGGTTATTTTTTTAATTATTTGTGTTTGTGTTCAAATAAACAATTACTTTAATTAACCACTTAATTAGCAAATAGATATCAGATCTCTCCTATCTCGTCCTTTTACAAAAAACAACAGAGTACCAGTTTGGAGCTTCAGCTTAGCTGCTCCACATAATCGAGTAATTAAGTAAGAATAATAAATAGTTGATGCAAAACGAAATGATGCTCTTTACTTGTTTATTTTTAATTAAAAAATCTAAATAACAATCTTTCTTCCTAAAGTCTTATGATTCCCAAGGCAGATAACCTCGGTCTGCCGTGAAAAAAAAAACAAATCACGTACATACAATATTAGCCAAATTAATATGCATCTGAATTGCTAAAAACAACCTTAATTACCTGAAACTCACGATTTTAACAAATAATAAGTGTTTACAGAAACTTAAAACATGTTACACAAGTTTATGTAAAATTAATTGTTTGTAAATGCTCTAATTACGAATAGGTACTCAGAAACATTCTCGGGAATCATAAGCGCTACCGAATGCTAAGAAGCATTTTCCGTCCATCCGCATACACGTGTTAAGCGCTTTATGTAACTGGAATAATATCTGCCCGTTTTATGGTTAATTAATGTTATCCAGGGTTGATGAAGAAATCGTATCATTCGGGAGTCCCGTTGGTCGCGTGGCAGGCGCGGGCCGTCTTCTGCAGTTTTACGACAAAATAATATTCTTTAATTATAATGGAGCGTCGTGAGGTAAAAAGGCGATGCACGCGACATCTGTATTAAATTTTAATGGTGCACCTGCGCTTGCGCGGTCTGAGATCGGGTTTGTGCAGGAGTCGATCACTTGGCATTCAGCGGCGAATCCCAGGAGTTCAATTAAAAATTAATTAAGTATTTTATAATGCTGGTAGCTGGCATGTCGTTGTCAAATATTTCGAACTTTAGAGAAAATGTTGAAACACTAACGGCATCAAAGTCATTCAAACAACGAAGTAGGTAGTAAATACCTGAAGATAATTTTCATGTATAGTTTTTGTCGTTTTTTGTCTATATTCCCTTATGATACGCGTTTTTAAGCATAAGCTAGTGACATAATGTACGAGTATAATGATGACTGTATTTCAAAAATATTTACATTAGATTACAGGCCCCGTTATTTTATTTATTTATTATTTATTTAAACTTTATTGCACGCACAATACACAAAATAAGTACAAATGGCGGACTTAATGCCTTGCAGGGGTCGGCAAACCGCGGCTCGCGAGCCGCATGCAGCTCTTTAAAGGGTCAGTTGCGGCTCTTTAAAGGATCAGTTGCGGCTCCTCAAGTTTCCAATTTTTTTTTATTAATTATTATTACAATGAAAAACCTGAAACAGAAATGCGGCTCTTTGAGCTTCCGATAAATCGATATTTTTCCAGCATCTGGCTCTTTGTCTAATAAGTTTACCGACCCCTGCTTAAAGCATTATATTTACTTTATCTACAGTTATTTTCTCTATATATACGGTCAAGTAATAAAGCTCTATGTATAAATAAAACAAAGCAAATCCCCCGCCACGAACACACGGGCTCTTTTCAAAGCCGATAACATTTGGCCAAACGATTTTCACGAAATGTATCTAAGGAAATCTTCCAGAATTCAAGTTATTAAATATAATTTAAAACCCGCATTTAATTTCAGGCCTTACGAAAACAGACGTACAGATACATAGACAAAAGCTTTAAACACAGAACGCACTTCTTCTTGGGTCATTTGCTCATCCATTTAATAAGAATGTTAAATATTTATAAAACTAACCACGCGGTACTTTCTTCAGAAAACGCGTGAAGCCTGACCCTTCCACCTGCCTTTACCCAGCACGATACTTTCGCTTTGACCTTCATTAGTGGTTTCACAAATACAAAGGAACTTGGCCATTTTCTTTGTTTACATAACACTGAGTTGCAATCTGGCTGGATCGAGGTCAAGAGATGCGTTGTTAAGCGTTTATTAATAAGTAATTTTTAATGAAAAACCCGGCGACGGTCAGAATTTGCAATTTTCTATGATTTTACAAATTTGACATATCTTGAGAAGGGCAGTTCAGTTCGCTCTAGATTCGTTTATTATTGTCCTATGAGTTCGTACTTTGAAGATCACGGATTATTATTTTGTCTAATCGGTAACGTAAATACTTGAGCATACTCGTAAAACTGAGCTTGTGACAGCACTCAAAGACAGGTGCTTAGGTACAGCGACTTCTACATACCAGCAATTAATAGGCAGCCATTGCCTAGTGGCCATTATAACCGCCTCAAGGTCCATTCTAGTTACCGCCACTTTGTATAAATTATATAAAATAAGCACATCGAGAGAGGGATAGGCTTATTCTGATTAAGGTGGTGTGGAAAGTGACGGGTGATGTAAGGGCAGGTGTCACGAGACATCTGCTGCCAGCGGCCGGCACGTGGCTCAACCCTCTAAGCCGACCTCACTGACTTACAACTACGGGAAAAAGTGGAGAAATCCCACTGTCATTAATTAATTCGCTTGACCCTCCAAAAGATACCGGCTGATTGAACTCTAAATTTTTTTTAGATCTGCCAACTTAGAAACAACTAATATAAGGCGCTTATACTAAACAAAAACGATGATTGAAACAATAATTGCCATCATCTGGGCATTTTGGGCACAAATTGTATTTCGACGACGCGGTTAGCTAGTTGGTAGTTACCCTTCCTACGAAGCTAACTGGCCCGGGTTCGATTCCCGATAAGCGTATTTATTCCTGAGTCTTAGGTGTTTTCTGTAGATATGTGTAAACGTTCTTTACTACCTACCCATAGTACAGTCAAGGTCATAAATATGTGTACATTTTTAATACCTTGTCTATTTAATGTCATGTTTAAACTGACATATATGAATGTCACAGCGATTAAAGTGACAAGGTACTAAAGTGTACACATATTTATGACCTTGACTGTACAAGCCTAGAGCTTTTTGGGCGGGGTCAATTTGCGTGAGAGTATCTCCTGATATTTTGAAGTGTACAAAATAAATGTGTGTGGTTGATAACCCAAATTGCTAATAAGCACTTAATAAGCAATAATTCAGCAGCCGCTCTCCATTGCGTTTTATTTGTCCGTAAAAATACAAGGAAATGACATATATTAGACTGCTACATGATTTCAGAGTACGGGCATGAATCAAAACGGCTGCCTATTACACCGTCCACTACAGCGCGTATATTAAGTAGTACAAGTACCTAATGCATCTGGTTAGTGATAGTTCTTGCTTGTGTTCAAACATATTTATGAAATAAATGGCCATGGTTGTGGCTGACAATTATAAGGCACTTGACTCGTCTGCATTTCATAATATACACCGTATATTTTGGAATTTCCGGTTACTTTCAATACTTATTTTAATAATTAATATAAAGCAATATTTTGTAGTTTCACGGTACTTTATTGCGTACAATTAACGCTATTATGTGTGTTTTGTGACATGCAAACGAAATTGAACTTTAGGGTGGCAGACCATATAATTGACTGACTGTACGTTTTGTCACGAGAGATTATTTTTTTCTACTCGTTTGAAAAAAATGCTCAAATTCTACAAAAAATTTCAAAACCAATTTTATAATTCGGCAAGCACTTCGAAGCGCTGTTAGGGTGGCTATGAAAATTCAACCTGATCTTCGGTTTCCTCGTTTATTCTATTCAGTTTATCAATTTAACAATTACACGACGGTGTCATTTCAGTCAAAACGGTACATCTTTATTTTTGTCACAGCATTGCTTATTTTCACCGCTATATCACCTGGCCGAAGCCACAGATTACACGTAACCGGCGCAACGGTGCAATTAATTTGGTCCCGTGAAGACATTCAACACGTGTTCTTTCAGGTGTCGACATGCAAATTAACCACGCCGCCACATAGTTGTAATGAATCATTTACGTGTATAGTATTCCTGCTTTTGGTTGCCAACATCTTAAAGCGTGTGCTACACGGTTTTAAACCAAGGTTACCTTGGGAGAAGCGAGCTGCTACACGGTTACACACAAAGACGCTGGAATAAGAGCCACTTTACGAGCATGTGTGTTAAAAGGAAATTACTCAAAATGAACAGAACAACGCAACACGGCACTTCCCACGTGCGAATTTTTAGAACTACCCGCACTCGGTCTTGTTTTCGTTTAATTGGAATACCCACTAACCGGCACACAACACTCACAGTATCCGCGAATTTGTCCGATGATACATGTAGACGATTGTTGATCCCCGGATTCCACATAATTTGTAAAATGACCATAAAAAAAAGTTTTCCTAACTGGGCTATCACTAAACTAAGTTTCCCTCGGATATCCTTAATGTTGACCGCAAATGAATAATGTATGGACTGAAATCAAAAAGGCGGGATTTTGATAAGTTCTTTTGTTAGAGTAGTAAGTATGAGATCCACCCATCTGAACGAATATCCCGAATTTAAACCAGAAATAAAACTACTACAAGAGTGAAGCATGTTAGAAAGGTCATAAACTACAGAATATTAAAAAAAAATGCTCTCAATAGCTGTTACTTTTATTTTTATTGAATTTAGAACGTGTATGTTTTTCCTACATTTATTTTTTTTTTAGATTAAAAAAGCTAATATTAAGTCATTTTAGTGGTGTTGACTGGACCAAAAGGTATTTTTATTTAAACACAAACGTTACAGAATAAATTTAAAAAATCCTGCTCTTACAACCGCATCCAAAAAAGTTATGGGGGTTTAAAGGTAATGTGGGGTAATGGGGGTAAGGTGGGGGGTTATGGGTAATATGAGATTTTTTTTTTTAATCATAGCTCCATAACCGCAACCCTTAGCACTCTGGGACCAAGACAAAGGTGGCAAATAAGCTCACCAGTGTCCAAAAAAATGTTGTCGGTCCATGTGCCGAACACCCTGTAGGTATTAATTATTTTATAACAAGAAAAACTTATCGCAAATAAACATGTTATTTACCATGACTATTTCAAAGTGAGTCCCCCGAACGTTATGTTTGCTGTGTAAGTATATTTCAGCATGGCAAACATATCCCATGACTTAAATAATTTTATAACATTTAATTTGCCTCGTAAACGTCACCCCGTATAATGCCGCAAGGACAATAATTTAGCCAAGTCCCTCATTACCACAAGTATCGTCATCAATTTATTAACATACTAACAATTTAACCCACGGGGACGAAAAATTAATATTTATGATGTTTTCCGAATATAAAGTGGCTTAATACAATATTAATGAAAATACTTAATGAGGACTTAAGTACAGGTACGTAAGAGGTAAAAAAATATCGTCATATTAAACACTATGTAATCTCTGTTGATTTTCCAATAAACCATAAATAAATAAATAAAAACGTTAGAAAACGTGGTGAATTTTCAATGTTTTATTGGCGATGCAAACGATTTCCAAGTTAATTGATTGCCGCAATCACCGCGATGTATCGCTTCTATAAACTATCACCAAGTCTACGATTACGGGCCACTATTAAAATGTTTATCGAAATTTAAAATCCAATTTAAATGCATGTAACACTGCAAGATACTGCATAAACAACGCTGGGCAAAAATGGATTGGCTATGAAAAATGCATGTGATTTATGGTAAATAAGAGAATATTAACGAATCGCAATAACGACATGACGCTGCGGGAAGTAAGACAGTAACACATTTACTTACATTTACTGAAGGCGATGAAATGTCGGCAAATAATGATTTCCCTAATTAACCTAAATATATTTACAAATTAGAAAAAGGATTGTATTGTTAAAATTCCACTGCTCGAAGCGAAGCTGTACTGGAGTGGAGTGATATGGCTGACGCGACCAAATATTTTTAACATAAAACTAGGTTTTACTTGCGATTTCATCCAAGTGATTTCGTTTATCGCTATCCCCTCGGGAACTGTCCAATTTTCTGAGATAAAAGTAATATCTCTGTAGCAAATTTCACGTCCATCGGTTGGCGTTGAATCACAGGTTGAACCGTAAAGACCAAGCAAACAAACATTTTTTTTTAAATAATATTATTAAGGATTAGTAAAGATAAGTATAAGGATAAAGATCTTAACGGCAAATAGAAGAAAGTAAAAGAGGATGATGCTGCCAACTTGCAGTTTAATGTGTGAAGGTTCTCGAATACTCTTCCATTGAGCAGAACAGCTTGAAGCAAATTGCAACAAGAAATCTATTCCGTCCGTTAGAAATTAAACAAGTAACACACAAGTCGTCTATAAATCATTTGAGTTTTAACTGATCCGCAACACACAGGGATTAACTAATTCATAATCAACGCCAGAGGGGTTCACGCGTTCAATGAAGCTCCATAACACCTATAAGTCAGACTTATAAGATTATGGCTGGCAGCAGAACAATATTAATGAAATAACCCTATGGCGACAAACCGTTAAATCGTAAACTCTTTTAAACTTTGCTCCTGATTGTTAATAATTAATAGCCTCTTAATAACCGTCACGATCATAACTAAGCTTTATTAAAAATGTGGAGAGATAATTATTGGTCATCGAATTCTAAAGCGGTTTTGTTTTATTTTACATTAGATATTTTGTCCTCATAGGTGTGCGTGCGCCTGGCAGGTCCATTTAACCGTTTGTAAACGGTAAATTTGCTCGTGTTATTTTGTAGGCGTTATCGAAACAAGTCAAGATGCATTACGCTTGCTTTAAAAAAATATCCAGTATAAACTGACACACACTAGATATGCACTCTCGTACTTTGCGAGTGTCAGTTTATACTGGACTTTTTTTACTGTGATGTAACTGCAAATTAACGGTTTTCGGATTTATTCCTTTAGGTGCTTGATACCTACATTGCTTCTTGCCAAATTTCATGATTCCAAGTCAACGGTAACCCCTATAGATGTTGATTCTCTTGAGATTCCCTTGAATATGCGGCATAAACGGCCGTATCTTTTGATTGCGTTGACTTAGATGTTTGACTTTTTCACAGCTCTAAGGGAAAACACGGATAAAGAGGAAAAAGCCTTCGAAACACGATTCCTGTGATTTACGAACTATTTAGGTGCATAGGTACCTACAAGTTTACGCGGAAACCTCGTTTCGCGAGTCCGACTCGCAATTGACCGGCTTTTTTTAAATCAATTTACTTCATTATATTTAAAAAAATATATGCCCATGGTACCTATATGAACAAGACGAAAAATAAAGCCACATATGCCGTAACGCCATGTATTTTGTCACAATAAAAAATGTCGTTTGACATTGATTCTAACTGGTGCCAGTTATATGTATTATATATATTATTATATGTATTAAAATTCGCCCTCGTTAAAATCATCGTTCCATAAATAAGCCTTTAGCATTTCTCTTGTCTGATATTTATACACGTGGATCGGAACAGTTACGAGTTCGTGCATTATAAAAAAAAATTAACAAAAAAATAAAACCGTCTTCATAAACCTACTAAAAAGCGTTAAATAAAAACGCGCCTCCTAGGAGTCCTAGGAATAACCTATTTAGTGCCTAATAGGTACATAGAATATATCCAAGCCGGTGTCAAGTAGGTATACACAGTAGCAATGACACCATGATTCTTGCCACCAACTTCGATATATTCTATGTACCTATTAGGCACTAAATAGGCTAGGACTCCTAGGAGGCTGGTTTTTATTTAACGCTTTTTAGTAGGTTTATGAAAACGGTTTTATTTTTCTGTTAAAAAATATTTTTTTTTCGCTTTTTAGTGATGCATCTAATATTATTATGTGATAAACTAAAGCACATAAACATCACATTAAGAAACAATAGCCTAATACCAATCTTTCATCACCCTTAACAAAATATCGCTGCCCAAGATGCAGGGCTGTTAATCATTGAGGAGTTCTCCCGGTACTTCACTATCAGTTGCACTTCACCATATGTGTTGTAATAGTATAAAACTAGCTTCATATTCTTAATAAAGAAATCTCATTGCTGGCGTCAATCACTTACGACTAAGCAGTTCCGGTGGTCACCTCTGGTCTTCATCATCAGTTCCTCTTCGCCAAGAAGTGCTTGTGTAATGCAATTTTTTAAGGTCTTGAAGGTAGTACCAAAATCGCTGTATGTGTGCCTATAACTTTTGAGGAGTTCCCTCGATTTCTCATGGATCCCATCATCAGATTCTGATTTGGTGACAATGGGACTACCTCGGAAATATACCCTTTCAAACAAAAAAAGAATTTTCAAAATTGGTCCACAATTGACGGAGTAATCGCGTAACAAACATACAAAAAAAAAGAAAAAAAATGCATCATACAGTCGAATTGAGAACCTCCTCCTTTTTTTAAGTCGGTTAAAAAGTGGACTAACAGCAAACACGAAACCAACGTTAACGTTACCTCGTGAAATGGCGAGACCTTGCCGTAAATAGCTGCTAATTTGCTAGTTGAACTAGTATCGTGATTTAAGTAAATTAAAATGATAATTTAAGCAGTCTACCGTCCGTTTCTGATATCTCTATGTGCACATTATAATTTTTCATTTGATTCGATTTAGTTAACATAATACAGGGAAACTTATAACTTGGGACGTTCTGGTAGAGTCAGACATATGAAGTGCCTGGCCTACAGAATAAAGATTTTTATTTTTATATCTTCGTTTTCCCAAAGAATAACTAAAAGTCAATTAGGATTGTGGTCTTAAGTATAGTTATATTATTACAACCCACGCCGCCCTGATCCAGCAACCTGCAATTTGGTCTCCAACTGAATTTTATGAATAATAAACTCAATACGCAAATTAAAAAATGCGCGTACTGCTAACTTGACTTTTGATAGATTCCGTTAAATATTCTATAAACCATAATTAGTGTATTATATTGCTTTAATCCGCGAATGTTCGCCCTATTACTTTATTAATGTAGGGTCTCCTTCGCAATCCATAATATCGTATGTCCTAAAGTCAAATGCCATACCACTTTTACTCTAAACACTTTTGACATATCAATCATTTGTCATAATGATTATTTGCCATAATGATCTTACATCCTAATGATCATAAACCATAATATTACATTACCTAATGCTCTAAATACCTAATATGTTTTGTACTAATCTATTAACACATAAAACTTATGAGTCATAATATACAAAACCATAAATCACATGTCCTTAAGTCAATGTTAATGATCATAAGCTATAATATCTCTTACCTAATACCCTAAAGTAGAATGCCATATTTATAGTAGGCGTTCAATTTATTAGTGTAAGTAAGAATAATTACCTATTCTACCTTAAGGCAGGTCAGACTTGGGTTAGGTTAGGTACGACGACGAGCGAAACGTGGAGGAGTGTTAGGTAGAATTGCGACCCTAACGAGCGAGCGAAGCGAGCGAGCCGCGGAGGCTTATATTGAGTATAATTAGGATAGAGGGGTAAAAGTATACATAACTAAATTTGACTTAATTTTTACTTTGTAAAAAAAAACATTCATGTGTAAAAAAAAATAAACAAAAATAATGCAGGCTGGATATCATGTTTTAGGATATGTAACTTTTATGACATATGATGATTATGGCAACCAGTATTAGGATTACATATCCTGTTAGGGCACTTGATCATTAGTACTTAAGAAAATAGTGCAAATAAGCATTAGGATATTCAATATTAGGATAATCATTATTATGGCATTTACATTAGGATAAACGTTATTATGGCAAAAGATCATTATGACCACAGTTATTATGGAATTTACAAATAGGAAAAAGGATATTATGGATTCCAATATAGACCCAATTAATGTACATTGACGCCACCGCGGTGCGTCAGTTTGAGTTGCGGGGCTAGCCATCGTTAATTGGAAACATTATATTTGTTCATTAGACGCTTTTGTATTGGAAGGTCTTTGTTATAAACTGGGCTCATAAAATGTGGCTTTACACATACAAAATCGGGATGCTATAAACCATTATAAAAAAAAATTCGTAGCAGCCACCATGACCTTAACTATATGATTACCTATGTGTTGATGGTATGTCATTAGCCATGGTCAATTTCACCACATCTTTATTTAACAACGTTATGGAGACGCATGTCGCCATTTGATGGAAGGTGGTACGCCGTTCGAAGTGCGGAGCGTAATTTTGGAATCATTATGGAATTCTGGCCTTGCAACGAATCTCTTCCTTCGCTTGCGAGTGAAGTCGTAGGTGTCAGTGGATTTGAATTTGTTCATGCAGTTCAGACCGTTATTGCTGCCCATTGTGCTTTGACAAGTCCATTACAATGGCCACCAGACAGAACTGAAGAAATACTGGCAGGTAATTCATTAATTCTTTATATAATAATCTGCTTAAAGTACATATTATACATAGCTTGACGCTTAAAACTAAAGGTTTAACGGTTTTGTATTTCAGATCCAGAATTCGACTTCATTGTAGTAGGAGCTGGCTCTGCAGGGTCTGTTATAGCTAGTCGGCTTAGCGAAAATCCAGACTGGAACATTCTTTTAGTGGAAGCTGGAGGGGACCCACAGCTGGGCACTGAGGTAAAGTTTTTCCAGCATTTTAAGAGGGATAAAAGTTAAGTTATATCCAACTCTTTTATAATCTAATTCAAGGAACAACAGAACAAGGTCCCAGGCACAATCAAATAAATGAGTAAAATTTGCAACAAGAATAGCTAAAGGGTTTCAATTAAACAAAAAGTCGAGTTAGATAAGCATGCGTCATCAGAAAACCTAAAAATGTTTAATTTTTCAGTTGATTGGTGCATTCTTTGATATATTCCACTCGCATCAAGATTGGCAATATCGTACAGAACCAGCAGCAGATTATTGTCTCAGTTCAAGAAATAAGCAATGCTACTGGCCTCGTGGAAAAGTTTTAGGTGGAAGCAGTAGTATAAACGCAATGTTCTATGTACGTGGACATAAAGAAGACTTCAATGAATGGAGAGATATGGGTAACATCGGATGGAGTTATGACGATGTTTTACCGTACTTTAAGAAAAGCCAGGCTTTACATGACAACCAAATATCAGAAGACGAAAAGGAGAAATTTCATAATGAACACGGATTACTTAATATAGAAAGACATATTGGGTCAAATGTTTTTAGTGATATACTGTTAAACGCTTACGAACAAATAGGTTTACCTATTGTAAAAGACCTTTCAGGAAAAGATACGGTTGGAGTTTTGAAAACGTTAGCAACGGCTTTCGAAGGTCGTCGCCAGAGTACGGCTCGTGCATTTTTGACACCAGCTAGGGATAGAAATAACTTGTTTGTCATGAAAAACACTTTAGTGACTAAAGTGATTTTTCAAGAAAACACTGGCTCGGCTGTAGGTATAGAAGTTCACAGTGGGGAAGAAATACGCATTATAAATGTTAAAAAAGAAATAATTATTTCTGCGGGTGCCATCAATACCCCCCAAATACTAATGCTGTCTGGTATCGGGCCAAGAGATCATCTCGAGGAATTAAGCATACCTGTTATTAAAGACTTATCCGTTGGGTATCATTTGCAAGATCATTTAGTAGTTTCTAATTTTGTTAGGCTCGAAATAGACTTGCAACCTTTAGACAAAGAGCAAATGAGCATCTACATGACTGAGTACGTAACAAAGCAAACTGGTTTTTATTCAAATTTAGGACCAACAGAAGTAATTGCTTATCTTAATGTTTTTGATATAAACGACACAATACCAAACACTCAGTTTCACCATCTTGTATTTCCACCAAAAACCTACAAGATTTCCGATGTTTACAGAAAACATGAAATCGACGAGCCCACAGCAAGTTTAATTGACGAATTAAACAAAGATCCTCTGCTTATACTTTGGTCAGTTTTACTCAAACCAAACTCACAAGGGATATTAAAACTGAGAAGTACAAATCCTTATGACAAGCCTCTGATTTACGCAAACTATTTGGAGGACCCTTTCGATATGGAAACGGTAGTAAAGAGCATGGAGTTTGTATCAAAGTTGATTGAAACGCCTTCATTTCAGCAATTCAATGCAAGCTTAGGTTATTTGCCTCTGGATGGCTGCAAGAACTTTGTTTTTAGAAGTAAAGAATATTACGAGTGTTTCGCGCGTCATTTAAGTACAACTTTGTATCATCCGGTAGGGACTGTAAAAATGGGTCCCTATGAAGATGTCACGACGGTCGTAAGCCCCGAATTAAGAGTCCATGGAATTCAAAACCTGAGAGTAGCGGACGCAAGTATAATGCCCCGAATTGTTAGAGCGAATACGAATGCTGCGACCATTATGATCGGAGAAAAGGCTTCCGACTTTATCAAAGCAACTTGGGGCTTTGAATAAGGACGAGTTACAATTGATTAACCAAGTTTTATTTGTAAATAAATCATGTCTTTGACCACATAATTTTGGAAATATTTACTGTAACAAGTATTTTAACACAAATGTTCATAAACGTAGTAAAACCTGAGGGCTTATTGCCTAACGCACTCGCGATCGCGATGCTTTCATTTTTGACAGTTGAAGGCAAGGCTGCCTACAAAATGAAAACAATTGTTACACTTTCAAGTCGAGCGCGATCGCGAGTACGTTAGGCAATAAGCCTGCTGGATTCAATTGTTTACTCAGTGTCAACAGTGAACATGTCGAAAGGTACATATGTTAATCCTTGACATATACATTATTAAACACCATCAGACACTTAAACCCTATTGCAAAAGAAAAAAAATCTTCTTTATTGTTGTCGTCATTTAAATTTCCGTATTCCCGTTTTATTAATAAAAATTTTATTCACTTTCTTTGCGATGTGTTTGACATGTATTGATCCAAAAAATAATAACTCATAGTTTTGTGTGGATTTTGAATATCGTCGGTATCATCGTCTTCTCGAAAAAATGAAAAAGTGTTCCTTTTTCAACCGATTCCAAAATATGAGGTTCGGTGTTGATCTATGTATGTGTTTTAAATTAAAGTGGCAATATAAATAATTATATAAACGTAAGACAAGTACGTGCTGACGCTGATAATTAAAAATAAATCTTATACATATTAAAACACGATATTTTCAGTACATACCATTATCAACTTAAATTATATCGTTTATTTCCGAAACCAACAGATGTACCTATCTACTTACTCAAAATAAGTGCTTCAGATACATATTTCAATTTTAACCTAATAACATCTTGGTGTTAAATAGAATATTGATATAATATTTTGAGGAATAAAAGCATAATGTCATAACAATGCCAGAATCGAGCCCGTATCGATTATGCCTCAGGACGCACAAAAGATTGCACTTACATACACGACCTATAAAATCTTACCTTTTACAAAAAACACATATCGACTTGTTATCATACGAACAAACGAATATTTTTTTGTTCAAGCCAATCCTTTAAACGCACGTCCAATAAAATTATCAAAGATATGTTCTTGGTCGTAATTGCCCTGGTTTTATTGCCAGGGAACATAAATTTCAAAAATATTTGTGCTATTAAAAACAGTTAGTAAAACATGATATGGGAGGGGCTTACCATTGTTCAACACATCACGATTACTTCGCTTCTGAAAGGTAAATCTTATTTTTATTGATCCAATTTATTTGATTAAAATTCACGAGGGAATCGCTAATTAATTTAAATAGCGCCTTTAATTCAAGACGAATCATCGTTAAGCTCATAAAATAGGCTCCGAGTTCCCGCCTGATTATTGTTTTTCTCACAATCAATAAATATGGTTTATTATCGCCTATATTTAAATTATTTTTTATTAAACTGAATTTCATATAATAAATTATTTTAATTATTTTTATTTATTAAATTGGTATCTAGCCTGCTTCGATTGCAGACTTAACGCTATTGGGGTTGACCAAAAAAAAAATTAATTCATTTCGTGTTTTAATTACTATTTTTCATTTTTCTCAAATATTTTGTAAATTTCGGACGCGCTAATGTGTTTTAAATTAAAAATCCGGTTTAGTGCGATTCTGACTCTCGCACCGAGGGTTCCGTATTTAAGTCCGTGCTGCAAATATATACATTCTTATATAATTTATAATTCTTAAGCAATAAGGTCAATTTTGAGGTGCCTTAATAAAACACAAATTTTCAAAGTTTTTTTAATATTTCTCAAAAACTGTAAATTTTCAAAACTTAATTTTATTTTTCCCGTAAAATATAAATAGTAAATACGCCAGGAATGTTCTGATTTTGGTTTAAAAACTTCGGAGATAAGGGGGAACGGTAATTTTTTGTACATTATTGGCTATAAATAAAAAATCACGTCATGGAATATTATAAAAAAAAATTGTTTTGAAATGTGTGGAAGCCCTTTCATATGACACCCTATTTGCTATTATCAAATGACTTTCATTTTTCAAGCCCCCATTCTAGACCCCTTCTCAATTACTACTACTACTTACTACTATATAGGCGTCCTGAAACACTTTAAATTATTATCAGGGGATCCTTGTTGTGTTTACGTTTATCTGGTACATACCGTCTAGTTAGGGAGGTCCGACTCGGTTGGGCCGCTTTCGGGAAGCTACGCGATATCTTCTCGTCCATTATACCGCAATGTCTCGAGTAGGTATACACAATAGCAATGACACCCTGATTCTTGCCAACAACTTCGATATATTTCATGTACCTATTAGGCGCTTCCTAGGCAATTCCTAGGACTCCTAGGAGGCCGGTCTTTATTTAACACTTTTTAATGGGTTTTTGATGTCAGTTTTATTTTTTGTTAAAACTTTTTTTTCGCTTTTTGGTGATGCACCTGACATTATTATGTGATAAACTAAAGCACATAAACATCACAATAAGAAACAATAGCCTAATGCGAATTTCTCACCACCCTTAACAAATTGTCGCTGTCCAAGATGCAGGGCCGTTAATCATTGTGGAGTTCTCCCGGTACTTCACCATCAGTTGCACTTCACCACATGCATTATAATGAGTAAGTAGCTTCATGTTCTTAATAAAGAAATCTCATTGCTGGCGTCAATCACTTACGACTAAGGAGTTCCGGTGGTCATTCTGTGGTCTTTATCATCAGTTCCTATTCACCAAAATATGCTTTTGTAATGCAATTATGTAATATAATTTTTAATTATTTCTAAAAATAAAGGCATGCTTCCTTTCAGTAAAATTTGGTAAAGAAAAGGAGTTTTTAAAACTTTATATGTACACTTACGTTGGTCTTTATCTCCCCCTTCTGTCAAAAGTAGGTTAAATATGATGGAGGACACCATCCTATAAAACAAATTTACAGAGTTACCTACATTTGCAAGTTTTTGAGTTCTCATGTCAGAAGATTTGAACTAATTCAAATCATAATTGTCCTGTTACAGGACAGCAGTATGTAGATGTTACAGGATCCTTGAGCCAAATTATAAATAAATACAAAAATAAAAACTAAATTCTGAAAACTAAATAAGTATGTAACCCTTATTATCTGTGCCCTTACTGACCCGTAGTCGAGCACGAACTTGGCCCATATTTTATTTGCCAAAATAATATTTGCAAAAATTGATTTATGACGTTGTTAATTAAGCATCGGATCCGTCGCGGGGCACATTAAACTTGACTTTATGATTATCAAATAAATAATAAAACTATAACGATCTCCTTCGGCTCCTATTGATAATCTGCATTTGTACTGTTTTTGTACGACTGTATGTTTATCAAATGATATATTTTACTTTTAAAACTTCATATCAATATTGCTAAAATATACGAAGTATTTACTGTTTAAAATTATTTAGTATAATGAGATCTTTAGATAAGTATTTCGAATGCGAAATGTTTTAAAGGCACGTATAGTGCTTCCACCAACATAACACCGAAATTTCGTTAACTTTCGTGTCCCTTTCTTGGATTATTAGAACTACAACTTTATGACATTTTTAAATACTCGTAAGGACCAGCAGTATGTAGAAACTATGTTTCCCCATATAAGAAGTTATTTATTACAAATACATACTTAAAACTGTGACTTGTGAAATATTTAAAATCAAATTAACAACTGCAACTGTTGTGTTCGCGTTTTCTTTTCATTCTCAGTTGAAGTAAATTATAAGCCGGTCAATAATAAATTTCTTAATACATTCCTAAACACAAAACTGAATAATTCATTTAAGTTCACATGATTATGCAAACATTCTGAATTAAGTGAGAACCAATAGAAAATGTATGGTAATATATTACTCTTATGTACACAATCAGAGCTATAATATTTAAAAGGGATCAATGACTAGGAAGTAGCTAAACGTGTATTATGTATGCTTGGTCCGTATACATTTATGATAGGCCGGTTGGCCTGGTTCTAACAATCTGATTTCAAAATAAAAACTTTTAATTGGTGTCCGTTAATTTCTAAAGGACTTGGCTCGGTATTTCATTCATGCACTTTTTTCTCGGATTCAAATCGCTAATCTTGGATTAAATCGGGTGCGAGCAAAAAATAAGAAATGTTTGATTAGAAAGCAGATGGTAGGCTTAATGAGTGTCTAATGGTAGATGTTTAAATAAATGCAAGTGAAATAGCGGTCATTCGATGCGCAGTATCAATCAAGGGAAATGGTGGAATTAAAATGTATCTACCTTCAACAAAAAATATAAAGTGTGTTGTGATTAGCTCAGGATTGAAATTCTGTTGACGTCAATGAAACCGAAAGCATTAACAATTTACGAAGTATGTAGATAGTGCTAGTAAATTCTTAACCGTGGCATCATCTTAATCACTAGGTGAAATAAGATCATTAGGGATCGTAACATACACTTCCGCGCGAATTAATCACATTACCAAGAACCAATTTGGTTCTAAACCACGAGCCCACCACAGATTGCCCGAATAGATTCAAATCCCCGTCCCGTCAATGATGCTTAATAATGGCATACGTAAGAATTTCCACGTAATATTACTCCATTAGCGTTTTCCGATTTCGTTTCATTTTAATAATGCTCTGACATTTTGAATTCATGTTCATTACGTAACGCACATGCGGTGTTCATATAGAATGCATATTAAATATAATCAAAACATTATTGCATATTTTGAAGAGGTCTGTAACAAAATGTCTAGTTGGATTTGTTAATTATTGCATTAATTCACCGCACTCTATTTACCTGTAAATTTTTGCTAAAATTGGTAGTTAGTATTTACATTTAGTAAAATTTGTATTTTTTTTTTATAAAAATATCCTAATCGAAACCAACTTTTCCTTCTTAGTTACTTAAATTCGCAAGTTTATGCTTACAGGGCCTATTAGACTACGCGATATTCAGTCTAAATGGAGAAGGGAGTGAAAGCTTTTCACTCTTTGAAACCAGAGGCATCATCTTCCCTCTCCATTTAGACTGACTGAATAACGTGTAGTAGCCCCTTAATAATTCTGCGAGTTACGTACTTTTACATACATTTTAATAGAAATATTTTCATAACACGCCGGCTTAGTTCAGTAAACGAGACAAGTACCTAACAAATGTGGGACGTAACCACGCCCGGTTTACACAATTTAATAGTGAAGCTGCTTACTGAAACATCGAATCAGCGATTGCGTACGCGCAGTGCATCCTTCACGTAACGGAAAAGGTGTGCCACTGTCTTATTTTATGTATGTATATAAGTATTAAGTACCAAATTGAAATGTTTATTATGTGTTCACGTTTTGCATGCCGTCACCGACGGCTAAATATGTCTAACTTATGTAAAATAATTTAAGACTTGTTTAAAACCATATTTATCGCAAATAAATAATCTGAATCTGTAATGTAAGTATGTAAACAGTTCCCCTTCATCCCCCTCATCCCTTTAGTTTTGATTCTGAATTTTAGGCAGCCGTGACGATGCCGCTACGACGACGGTAAAGGTACGGCTTCATACATTTCTGCTTCCCCGGCTGTTGTGCCTATGCCGGCAGCGCGCCGTGTAGTGGAACGCTCGACGACACGGTTTGTCACGCATTAACTGACGTTGCATTAGAATACTCGGTAAGGCAAAGTAACAATGTTTAGTCACGCAATGCATCTACTTAGCAGGGCGTTGAGTAGTGAACACCCAAACCAGTTTTAGGTGAGGTAGGCGCTAGTGTAACAGACTCTCGCGTTTTTTTTATTGACATTAGAAGGTTAACATGCATTCAAACCACCTGATGGTATGTAGGCTCTTAGGCCTATGGACTTTTGCAGTACTGTCACACCACGAGCTTGTTGAGCCACTTGCTAACATTCTTAATTTGGTCGGGTTGTCAAATCGTACACGGTATGTTACTATTGGAATTTGGCGATTTGATCACCCGACCGAATAAAGAATGTTAGCAACTGGCTCAACAATCCCGTAGTGTGACTGTACAGTCGAGGACCGAAAGATGTTTACACTTTTGGACCTTATTACAATGGAATAAGGTGAAAAAGTGTAAACATCTTTCTGTCCTCGACTGTACCTAAAATGTGACTTCTTCTGGATAGTGGACGAAAGTGGAAAAAATATTTTTTAATGAAAAACAGTCGAAATTAAGTAGTTCGTCTTATAAACATATTTTCAGTAAAAAAAATTTCGATCAGCCTTAACGGGCAATTGCAGTGCAACCGCAGTGCACCCTAAGCGCATCGCGTTATCAGTGCACACGCCCATCAAGCGAAACCGGTCCGGTTTTACATAACGACTCCAGATACTGGGCTAATTTACGCGTTATCAACGTTAGTTAACCTTATTAAGTCATGTATTACCTACTTATTACGTATTGTAATTTTTTTTATTTTTGCCAAATATTTATAACTAGCAAAAAGTTTTTGTGATTTCTACATTACGTTACAATACGTTTACATTACGTTTGTTTACTTTGCATTAAAAAAAAAATATATATTCTCATATTATTATATGTATGACCTTTTTAGATTTCGTCACGGATCGCGGAAGTACAAGTTGTATGCTGGAGCTTTTTTCTCGTTACCGTTTAGTACCTCTGCACTAAGTAGGTATTAATATAACTGCAGTATACGTAAATAATATACGTAATACCAATCCAGACAGTTATATGCATAGATAATAGTAATAGTAAGAACTAAATACAGTTAGCATTAGGGACAGTTTGATCTTTTTAAAGCATGGAGGGAGAGGACCGAGTACGCGGGCCAGTGATGGTACGTGAGCTCTAAGACCCATGGACGTTTGTAATCTCAAGACAATGGTTTCATCTCGTGCTGAATTTTTCTGACAAGCAAAGACTACAGGTGCGACAGAGTTGAAACTCCTCTAAAACTCAAAGTACAAAATATCGTTAAATTGGCATCATTAAAATACTTCAACAGCTACGAAACGACTACGGTTCATTCACCTGTTTCTGTATCGCTACACTGGACAGTGGACCTAATAGAAACTAAATTGTTGTAACCCTCAACAGTTCTCATTACGTTTGTTTACTTTGAATTTAAATACTTATATTATTATAGTCATCGCAGGTAACGTATTGTGGAAGTTAATAACAAAGACATAAAATCTATCAAAACTGTCACACGTGGGAAATATGTATTCCTTATTGTATATGTAACATACAGACAGGGTCCAATATATCACACATTTTCTTGTAGAAGTCATGGAGGAGGCAAATAAGCGTATAGGGCACCTGATGGTAAGTTTGGTCCGAGACCCTCAAAGGAGACATTCAAATGACTTAGCCGTCGAATCTCATAATGTTTGTGGATAAGTGTCATTTTTTTGTTCGTAAGACCCTTCTCCCTGTGATTTACTTTCTTTCTAAACATTTGACGTTATAAATCAAAACGTTAGAAGTGTCAAACAAATTATTTTAATAATAAGAAAGAAAGAAAGAAAGAAAGAAAAACATTTATTCGTGACCAATATCAGCAAAGGACAAAAAAAATACACACAGTAAGAATGTAGTCACGAAATGGTCCCAACTCAGCGTAATGCCGGCATTAAAGTCGGCGCTGGTCTTCCGTTGGAACCATCAGGTGAAACCACGGAATGACATTGAAACACAATTATATGGTGGATCAGGGTTCCATTTTGCCGATAGTACATGGTTAACACTGGTTAGATCTCTCAAATTTTATATGGCCGGCTTTCTGCACCTCGTTTTTACAATAAAATAATTGTCAAAATTAAGACACTTGAATTTATACCTAACACTTTTATAGTCACTTTCATAGACTTTTAACTCTATGTTTCTTAAACAGTTTAGCCCGCTGACAAATTCCTAACATTTGATAAATTATTCATTTATTAGCCTTCGCTTGACACAATGATGGAGTGCACCTTACAACAAAAGGAACTACTAGATCCGCCCACGATTACGCACGATTAAGCGCGTGTCATATTAATTACCTGTCAATTTACGCGAACTTTATATATATAACTTATAACACTGACAAGGTAATCAATCTAACCTGATTAAGCAAACGGTTAATTTACTTAAGGATTTTCTGGTAAAAAAACTGTTTCCTGTTTATTTGAGAAAGAAAAAAAAGAAAAACATTTATTCGTGACAAATATAAACAAAGGACAGAGAAATATATAGGTACACAAAAAGAATAGAGGTCACGAAATAGTACCAACTCAGCATAATGTTGACTAATGTCAGCGCTGGTCTTCCGTTGGTGCCATCAGGTGAAACCACGGATGGTTACACACAAATAACTTTGGAACAAGAGCAAAAACAAGACATAAATTACAAAACGAGAAGAAGAAAAAGCAGAAATAAAATTCGCGTGCAGCCTATCATACCCTGCTTTGCTTGGCCGTATGGGCAACGGTCCCTTAGCCTTACATAGACAAGCAAAGCAGACACAAACACAACCTATCTATCTATTTTATTTATTATTTTGTTTCGATGCACAAATAAAATGACGAACATCCTATAAACATAACATTTGCGTTACAAAAGCACCTGGAATTGTACTAATCGTTTTTTACTCAACTGCGTGTTGAAAATAGCTGTCTACATGGTGGTTGTATTGCCAAAACTGTTATACTCCTCAGAAACCTGGTGCTTACATAGGAGGCAAATTCGTACTCTGGACCGTTTTTACATGCTATGCCGTCGGGACATCGTGGGTGTAGGCTGGTTGGATCGCATCAAAAACACAGAAGTCTTACTTAGAGCAATTATTTGCGGCATATAGACGTATCTGATGCGACGACAGCTCCTCTGGTGTGGCCACATGGCCAGGACGGCTAAGCGCATCTTTTATTTTATTGCGAGCTTCAAAAGGGCAGACGAAAGCAAGGCGGTCAGCTGTTGCGGTATAAAGATGTGCAGAAGCGTCATATGAAGGGCTTCGGTATTGACCCTTTTAAATGGCAGTCGCTTGCTGAGAATCGGTCGGAGTGGAGAAGTCTTCTTTCGCGGCACATTGATATTTTGAAGACAAGCGACTAGATGAGCTTGACGCCAAGCGCGATGAGATTAAGGCACGACCTCCTGCTGCCATACAGCTACAATTATCGGAATGATGTTCTGGTCTGCCCGAAGTGCGATCGCACGTTTCTCGCCAAGATAGGCTACGTCAGCCTCTGGCGTGCGCACGAACGGTCGGACCAATAGGGCACTCACCTCGGACGTCCTTGAAGCGATCGCTCTGTAGCCGAAATCGGCTAGGACCAGATGATGAGCTGATATGGAAGACGACGTGACCAATGTCACGTTCCAAGCAGTACCAGTCAACCTGATGCAGTCCGTCTGTTACGTGCCCAGCAGCACGTCGCGTCGGTACAGCATGACGTGACTGCGCCCGACGACGTCGCCACCAATATATTTATCATTCGCGTAACTTGGAGTCACTCTTGATACCCGGGCGTTTTCCAAAAAAAGTACGCATAGTTAAGGCCTAAAATTAACAACGGTAATTGCTTCCATTACGTCACGAAAATTAACAAACACAAAACAAGACAAATGGTGGTATCTCAGACAAAACTCTTTTAGCAAGTGCAATATTAGAATCTGCTTCGGTTATTGAATTGAGATACCGCCTTTGTGTCTCAGTACTCATATCAACCCTTTGTCATTTATTCTAAGTTAGTTCTAGTTCATATGACCTCGTATCGATCGAGTCACTAGTCTAGTTGATTTAGCAATAAATACTAGTAAATCTCGGTTTCATTTGAGCCCTCCGGCTGCAGCTTATAATTACTGGCGCAGTCGATTAGGGTACTCGCAAGGGCCGCGAGATTGTGAAAAGGATTTACCGCAAATCCCAACATCCCGTGACCGGCGGAGACTATCAGGCCTTTTACGAGTATCCAGAACCCACCAAGCGGCGCCGGAGTATCCAGACATTGATAGCAGCTCAGAAGGACCGAGATGTTCATGTAAGTGCACCACAGAATTATTCGTAGTGTTGCTATCCTTCCTTTTTACCTTTATCCAAGATTGCTCAATCGCGAGAATCTAAGGACTGTTTAGTTAATAGGAATGGGGTAATTAATTGTAGACTACGTTAGCTCTAGCAGTTCCGAGGATCGAATGTAATTAGTTGAATTGACTCTTACCGATCCCGATGTAATTTTAAGGCCATGCCTTGTTCCCGAATTCGACGAGAACCCAAATGTATTAACTAGGTTTATAAGAATATTTGGCCAGACATAAAAATAATTGCTTTCCTTTTAAATTACTCGTAGTAAGTAATGTATTTACTTATACTAATCGGGCATCTTATTTCATAATAAACCGGGTGAACTGATGACATAACACTTTGTTAACGGCATAAAAATGTAGGTACCTATCAAAAGCGGGTGTGTTTTAGTGACATTAAATTTATTGACTTTGTGGACTTTGCTTATGACTAAAAGAATTGCTGAGAACAGTGAACAGGCATGCCTTGTTTAATAGTTTCACAGCTGATTTTTATCTAGCTTAATTTCATAATGTAGAAATGAGTAAGTACTATTTCCGTGTTAGTGATCTATGGCACAAAAGTATCACGTTCGTTTTGAGGACGTGATCTTCAAATAAATCAAATTGTTTGCATAGTGTCTGTTACTTTAAAACTGCAATGTATTGCATGGTACGCAATAAATCATATAGTTTTTACATTCAAGCTTCCTATAAGTAGTAGCTTCCCAGACTAACGAAAGAAAGAAAGAAAGAAAGAAAGAAAAACATTTATTCGTGACAAATATCAACAAAGGACAGAAAAAATACTGTTAAAACTTCCTATACTTCCCAATGACGCAATGGAAGGTAATGTGTTTATATCAACCTACATATTATGTATGTTTGTTATTTAATGGCGCTCTAGAAACTAAACGCGTGGGCCGATTTTGATGATTCTTACGTCAATCGGTTTGTCTTATTAAATGTTGCATTACCAAAGATTATCTATGAAGGGTCAAAATACACAAGACGTGATTCAAAACTTAGTGGGGCTTGCTATTGAGCTGTGACTCAGTTACAAGAAAGAGATGAGGTCGAAGGCGCCTGCATATATTACACCAGGAAATTTACGGACGCTACACGGAGAAAAAAAGATTTTACAATATTACCAGATTGTATTGTAGTTATGATTCTGGTGTAGGAAAATAGATTTCAGCTATGGTTAACAGATTTTTTTTATGACATCAAGTCATATTTTTGTTAATACTAGAATATTCTAGTTAAAACATTCTAGTACACAAAAACTTTGATATCGTTTTGGTTACCATCTAATAGTCACAGAGGAAAATATGCATTTAGCATACAACAATTTTTGTATACTACACAAAGTTTGTTTCCAACGATACTAGGTAAATGGTAATAGGTACTAGAAATTATGTTGTACAAAAGTAGAATTTTCTATTATTGTGTAAAAAACGTATAGTTGTCACATATAATACAATAAAATCAAGTATAATTTACAATATTCTGTTAAAGGAAACTAGATTTTTCTCTCCGTGTAGTATGGTGAAACGGAAATAATTTATAATAGCTGATTTTTCTTGTGTATCAGTTATATTATAATTCTAGTAATTAGATAAAAACGTAATCCAACTAATTATGAGTCAATAAGTTATTTAAAAAAATAAAAAAAAAATTAAAACTTGAAAATTTTGTTAAAAATAATTATAAACATTTTTTTTCATATTACTTACTTAATATTTGATCTATAATATTCAAGATGAATTGCACAAAAAATAATTAAGTATGTCTCATTTATATTCGATTAGCTAGAATATTGTTTTTATTTTGCATATGTCCGTATTTAAAAATCGTAATTGGCTATAGTTTTCTTCATTCCTTGTTGATTACAATAAATATAAATTACTACTAACTTTTTCTATTATTTAAGGGCATATATAACCGGAGCCATGTATTTTGCTGATTTAGCGGCTTTCCATGTAAATATTTTGTTAGATTTCACCTTCTACTCATTATAGACAAACATATTATTATGCTTAGACACAAAAATTACAATTACGATTTTTAATTTAAAAGAAAAATGCATTTTTGACAGTATATTTATATACCTACTTCCGGGTGGAAAGTTTGTTGGATTAATGAATATAGAGTCTTAGAATATCTTATAAAAATGGAGTAAAAAAAAAATCAGGCTATTATAAATTAATGTTTTAAAAACCGTAACTTTCCTGGAGACCTATCGAGACGTGCGTTAGTCTTGCAAAAACTGGAGAATGGCTCGACCGATTTGAATTTGAACTGTGGTGGTTTACCAAAAAAGGAACTAGGAAATACCCAAAGGAACAGTCGAAAAATTGGTACGACATTCACCGGGTCATCTGGTACCTATATGTATAAATAGAGTATCGTCAATCAGAAAGTTAAATAATTTATTTTGTAAGTTTTCACGTTATTGTATATTATCACAAATTGAATAGATATATTAGTAAATAGTACCCATAGTACAAGCCTAGAGCTTAGTTTGGGACTAGGTCAATTTGTGTGAGTTTGTCCCTGATATTTATTTATTTATTTATTTATTTATTTATTTATTTATTATTTATTTATTATATCTACTATTTCTGTATTTTTTGTAACTAAACGTGAACACGTACATCCATCTCCAACGAGCTCTACGCTCTCGGCTGTCTAGGCATGCCGACCTTTTATATTATGTTCAACAAGGACGACATGCGTACGTATTGGCTTTCACATAATCGTTTTCGGCATTTTATTGGTTTGTATATGTATATCTAACCTTGTCGGAATAGTTTGTAAAAGAAAAGACGACATATTTTAACATACAGATACCGGTCCTCCGATTTTTAACCGACTGTCCCTGAAGTAGGGTAATGTGTTTTGGGTGAATGTATGTATTATTATGTATCTAAATATGATTCTGTGTGGCTTTTTGTAGATTTTTTTTTTATTGAATGGGTGCTTTTTTAGAACTATTGTAAAAACTCTTACCTAACCTAACCTAACTAATCTATACAATGTTATTTTATTAAATTCTGTATTAACTGCCTTAAAGGTGTAAGGCGATAAGATTTTAGACCAAACGATCATTCGACACAACAATTTTATGCGTTTCAAAGAAATCCCCTTGTAGACAAAACGGCACGACAGGGTCGACCGGTTTTGAAGTGCAGGTTGTCTTTGGATTGATTTTATCCCATGGTGATTTGTATAGGTATGTAGGATTTAATTTTAAATTTATTGCATTTAATTCTTTGAACTTGAAAAAACTTTTTACTTTTGCTCCTTTTTCTTATTTTCCTCAATCACTCAAAGGTTAGCTGGAAGAGATCCTATAAGCCTATCGCCTTTTTGCTATTTTGTTAAGTTTGTATTTTGTTTTTGCGTTATAATATTTACGTTCATTATACATAAGTATACTATAGGTCGTATTTTTTGGGTATTTAAGCTTCCTTTTGTTAGAATATATTTTCTTATGCCCATTTTAACCTTTACTTAAATCGATTGCCTGCCCTTCAACTACTTACCAAATTATCATGTCAATTCATAATTAAGGTCTGTCAAGGTTCACAACAAAAGCGGATATTACTTAGACGCTAATTAATAATAATCTGTATGTAATTATTCTTGTCGTTGCATGCATATACTACATAAAATATATTTGAAAGGTAAATTTGAGTCTCAGGCTCGACTAAATGCATTAGCCAGTAATTAAACAATATAATAATTGGTGCCTTACTGATTTAGAAGAGCTCGTATACTTAAGACTGTGAAACAGATGTGCAAACGCAGAAAAACACCGAGTACCGCGATTCTAAAGCGCGCGTTTGTTTTATAATAAGTAAATGCTGCGGCAGAGACGCTCCGCGGCAAACGCACTGCGTTGTGGCATACATCTCAGACTGCACTTTTCATGTCGTTGCATTCGTCGTAAATTGCTTTATATGTAATAATACAGTGTGCATCAATCGCAACGCGTTTTGCGTTGCGTTTACCACATAGAACAACTGCGCGCTTAAGCGTTTATTTACTTCAGAGTTAAAAATAAAGGGTGAGGAGGAGCATGTGATCATGTCACGATGCTACAATGAAGAAGAAAAACGACCAAGGGGGGTGAAGGATATTTAATTATGGTATAATATGGTTTGATTAAAGTTGCTGCGTCTTATTCTATTTCTATAGCAAAGCTAGTGACAGCAGCAACTTTAATCAAACAAAAGTTAATTGACGTCTCTGAGTGCGGCCGTTAAACTTACAATTTGTGCCTTCCAGATTTTGTGGTTGTTTAGTAAATATTGATGAATTATTAGAAATGCACTTTATTGCACATTAAGTTGTAACACTATAAAAGTGAACTAACTTGACCTTGATAATCAACAAAGGAGGAGCTCGAAACGTGTGTCTTGCGCCACTGAGTACTTAAGAATTAATTTTATAATGAAACAAAATATTTGAGAATTTAGTGTTTTTAAAAAGGAAAATCATTAAAATTTGAATAAGGTTGAAGACTAGAAGGTTAACACAGGCTAAGACAGCCTTGTTACAATCAGGACCTCTATTCTGATTTGTATTAATCCCTATTGCAATCATATTGTTATCGACTCGACTGCCTTTACTGTCAAGTTAATAAGAGCTATCATAACCTTACCGTTACGTTAAGACAACGTAGAATAAGGTATATTTACTTGTTTTACCATGGAAGTAAAATACCCTTTATAACTCCAAACTTAACTTTTCTATAAAATATAGCATAATAAAATAGAGCATCAAAGTATAAAACAGTTATGTTTCTAAGAAAAACAATTGCGTAACGTAATACCATTACAAAATAAAACCTAGTAAACCCACATAGTTACTAAATTAATTGCAGTAAATTGCTGTCTACTACGTAATCCTATTTATCTTTATCATGCGTACGTGATACAAAAGTAAGAGTAGAAATTAGATATTCATATAAGCAGTACTATGTCAAGGTGTCAAAACCAAAACCCAAAACATGCCCCCGGGCGGTTCCTGCGACACGCTAGGTTGCGATTGGCGTAACAAAAACCAATTATATGTCTATCTAATAAAGCTATATAATTATACATCTTGTAATGAGTGACATTCCTGGCGTTTCAACCGTCGTCATTCGGGTTTCCAATATATTGACGAAATCAATGGCACCTACCAGCAACTTCTGGTGTAAACGGAAGCGGAACCGGGGGTGTTATTTCTATTAGCATCAGAAGTTGCTGTAGTGTCATTGATTTCGTCAGTATATTGAAAATACTAATGGCGGCGGTTGAAACGCCCGGAAATTTACCCTATTAATACTAAACGAGAAATTCAAAAATATAACTGGCTTTATGATAATAATGACTAGGTAGCAGGTTATTGGAAAAAACCAATCGGTCAAATTTTGCATGGGCGTATGATCTAGTTAGGTACAAACACTTAACTTGCACCCAAATTATGACTATGGCCGGCTACATTTCTTTTCGGCACAGTCATCAGTTGCTATACACGGCAAACAAACAAACACGTCAAGTTCAATAAAATCTTGTTATACACAGAAATTTTAGAATGCGAGGCTTATAAAAATAATATTATGAATATTATAGGCAACAAAGTTAATATTCGCAACATAAATATATGGGGTACCTTAATTTCGTTTGCATAACTTTACTACAAAATTAAGTGTGAAATGAAATGGCTGAGCCATCCAGACAGATATCGTAATTATTTTATTATGGGCCTGACACACGATCGAGTAAGTTCGCGTACTGCGTGACGTCCTGTATCCCGATTGGTTGTCCATAGACAATCCAACCAATGGAGACGCAGAACGTCACGAAGTACGCGAACTTACTCGATCGTGTGTCAGGCCCATTAATGGTTGTTTTTATCATTTAGACACGAAACACAAAAAAGGCGATTTCATGCGACGTTTCAGGTCGCGCTATGGTTTTTTCAACAATTGGTAAAAAAATACAAAACCATGTGTCTGTTCTGTTTTCTAAGATTTTTTAAATACCTAATGATACATTATATAAATTTTTATAAAATAAAATTTAACCATTCCCAAACAATGAACAAATACGCGATCGGAGTCACGAGCGTACACAAATAGATCAGATACAATAAGTTAATCTAAATAATCATATGGGTAACGCTTACAGGCTTTTTTCCTCGTTTATCATGAGCGAGTAACCTTCAAATATTTAGAACGGTCATAAATTTAGTCGAAATAGCTAATGAATGACATAAAATGTCTGTACCAACCTGTTTGTCGACAGGGCGTGTATACATGTCACCATTGAGGTAGCTATTTAGCTTAAAAAAATGCATGCTAGGAAATGGCAGTTCAGAAATATCATTTGAAGTTAGACGGATATATAAATAACCGGTCAAGTGTGAGTCGGATTTAATTATATATACATTTATATAAATAATTATATATAAATAATTGAAAAGGGGTCTAGAATGAGGGGTTGAAAAATAAAAGTGTGTTGATGTATTTCCATGACGTAAGTTTCGTTTCATAGACAAAAATGTACAAAAAATTACAGTTCCCCCCTTTATCTCCGAAGTTTATGAACCAAAAAATCTGAAAAATTCCTGACGTATAGCTAATTATTTATATTTTAAGGGAAGCTAATTATATTAGTTCAAAATTAACAGTTTTTGAGAAATAACTAAAAAACTTTGAAAGTTTGTGTTAAATTTGGACAACTCAAAATATACCTTATTGCATACGAATTAATGTACATAAAAGGTGTATTTTTGAAATTCGGACTTAAATACGGAACCCTCAGTGCGCGAGTCCGACTCGCACTTGCCCATTTTTTTTAAAGGAGTGCGACAGCAATTACTCATATAGGGTTGTCTTATGAAGGCTGTAATATTGACCTAGAATTTTAATATCTGTATACTCATACGAGGATGTGTAATGAAGATTAACCTTAGTAATAAAATCCTGCAAAAACAATTCAAAGTTAAGTTGGTTTATCATTAGGACGGAGTTAACTACGGACTTAATTACGTCGGTCAAATAAAAGCCTCTTCAGACAAGTCTTCTAGTCATACTTAACAACACTATATTATATACTGAGTCTTGCTATATTAGTATTACTGACCCAGCCTTTTTATATGTATACCTATCTATATAGGTATATAAAAATCCTGATAAAAGAGACCGTAAAATCAGTCAGACAAACTAAGCTAAGTAGTCAGGCGTGACAGAACTAGATTTTTTTTATTAGGCGAACCAACTAAATTTGTACATTACAATTTAAATAACACATTGCATTCATAGGATTCACAGTAAACATCTAAATTATAGGTTTACAGCATTTATCATTTTAAAAACAAGCTACATAATATTACAACAAATCAAAAATAGAAACTAAATAGGAAATCAAGTTAATTTTGCATGTTTAAAATGGAATTTTAATTTACGTAAACTATCTGCATTTAATTCTAAATTATTAAACTCTTTGAAAACACTGTTGCAGGAGTTACATAAAACAGAAATAGGTAATTTTTTTCCATAACTTTTTCGACTAAACTTAATAGATAAAGGTAGATAATTACAAGCACGAGATATTTTCTAGATAAAATTACAGAGTTTAACGCGTATAATCCTGGTTCAACTCATTTTGTTCTATTTTTCTTAAGGCTGGGTTGCAGACGGTTTGTGTTTAACTATTTTTATAACATAGGTAATTTTTAAAATGCGATACCAGTTTTTATTAAAATTGGTACTGTGTGTGTTGATGCTTTTATGTTGCGGACGAAGGGTTCAATGGACGACACGTGGGCACCTATTAAATTAATCATGTTTTTTTTATTATGTAAGAAAACGCCAAATGAGCAGTCAGTTATGAAGGTAAGTATCACCTCAAGAATATGCCCGCAACATTAGAGGAATCGCAAGCGCTTTGCTAAAGGAATATGCGTAAAGGAATATGTTGGAAATTGTTCATTAAATTAAACTTACATTTAGACAGAACCACAAACGCCGTATTTAACGACATATAATAATAATTATTTATAATGTGATACTTTATATTTACTCAGAGTAGTACCCTCCTAAGGCCCACCATACAATTAAATTTGCCAATGGAATATGAACCTATTCCGAAAAGTATAGAGTCTACTTTCTAATTTAATTGTCTGTCATAAAAACAAATGAAATTCCACTCTATCTTCTTTGCAATGGATCTTAATTACAATGGCCGTATTATGTACATTATATTGTACAAGGGGCCTTCGGAGGGTATAATTGGGTAATTATCAAAAATGTGTACGTAGGGCTTTAATTAAAAACGTTAATATTTTTCCATTGTAAATAAATAAATAATCCATTGTGTAACGAAAGTTAACCGTACAATTAATCAATCACTCAATCGTATGGCTAACAATAATTCTCTTATCATGTCAGCATTGTATTCTGTTGATGTCCGTAATAAATAAATTAATAAATATGTTTAACTTTCGTCACACAATGGAAGAAAATTAACGTTTCTTAATTAAGGCCGTTAACTACGTACAATTTTTTGGCGAATTAGCTAGAGTTTTGAAACAGTTCTAGGATAAAACTAATATCTTCACGTCTATCCAACGAATTATATTAGTTACACACCTACTCGTATGCGAAAGTTAACTTATGACCATCTTATGACATTTATGTAAAAATCAACCTAATTTCAGCATTTTTCAAATTTCACATCTCAGCTTTCTATGTGGCATAGCTAGATTTACTTTTTTTAAATATTTTTACAAAATCTATCTTATTAATTCAAGATGTAATAACGTGCTACGAGTATCATCCACATCCGTTCAGCCACGATTATATAACAAGCTACTAACAGTCCAAACATCTTTAGTAACTATTACATATTATGTGAAAGTTCTTGTGCCTAAAGATTTTGTAATTAATGGGATTCAATTTTATTAATGACTATTCTCAGGTCTCTAAAACATGAAAGTTCATGCAAATTTTTAGCCCCCGTGAACTGTTAGAAACTTAGTTACTACGAGTGGACTGTCATTTTGTGGCATGGAGGTTGCAACAGGCAAACAAACAAACAGGTCACTTAATGGCTAACAATTAGATAGATAATGTTGTCCTTGGCTACTCCAACAATTATGGTACTAAGTTCTCTAACTCGTGATAATTTTTATATTTTTAGTGATGTTATGATAAGCTTTTAAATAACTGATTTAGATTAACGGCCGCACTCAAAGACGTCAATTAACTTTAAGTTTGATTAAAGTTGCTGCTGTCACTTTCTTTGCTATAGCAATAGAAAAAGATGCAGCAACTTTAATCAAACTTAAAAGTTAATTGACGTCTCTGAGTGCAGCAGTTAGTTCTTAATGGCTATTGTTAGTGGATAACGACAAAAACTGTTACATAATGGCCTGTGGGCGTGATGCAGGAAAATGGAATGAAATATGCTTATGAGAGCAACCTTGAGAGATGACTAGAGGTTAAGCCAACATTATATAATACAAACGGGTCACTGTTCATAGAAATTGGTATGTACAGTGATCATTTTTAATTGCTCTTAAGTGTATTATGACATTATGATAAGTAAAACCCACAGCCACAAGTCAGCTTAGATAACTAAAGAATTATAAAAAATACATTTCTATCATATTTTACACACTTATATTAAAATGGTTATGACAGGTTTATTTAATTCTCTTGATCCGAATCTAAACTCACTTCTCTTATCTTGAAAATTTGGACCTTTTTGGATGCACTTCGACCTTGAAAGATCTTTTGTGCAATTACCCCTGACACGTGCTGCTGCTGTTCAAATGTGCAGGTTTTCTCAAGATTATTTTTCTAAACCTTAATGCATCAGAGAAGCCACTAGATCACTGACGCTCTCAATCTGAACTACTGATTGATTTATCCACTCTTTATTTCAAAATACACAATGTAACGCTTACTTTACTGCTGTAACACACATTTATCATAATCAATAACGAGAGTTTAGATTAACCGATGGGAAATGCTTATATAATTTAGTAGATACAGCTGAGTTTCAGATTTAAGCCGTTAAACCAGATTTGACAGTTTCATAAACTCTAACATAACTAAACGATACTTTGGATTAAGAAACGATGTAGGTTTTGTTGCAAGTGGCCCTGGAAACTAAGGCAGATAACCACTGTAGAAAGAAACATGAAATTAGTTATGCTATTAATGCATAGAATTGACACAAGTGAACGCACGCGCACGACAGCTCGCGTGAATCCTATACAAGTTCTTTAATATCTAGGTATATTTAACCGTTTTAAGTTGTAGAATGTAACCTGCCCAGCCCTGGCACCTCACGATAGAATCAGCCCCAAGTTATCTCTCAGTAGGTGCATCCCCGTTTCGTATGATACTAGATAGTATGAACCGAACTTTTGATAAAGCCATAAAGCCATAAAGCCTAAGTAGCACTTATACGAGTAAATGGTGTAATGAAATCATCTGCCCCCTATATCACTAAGTTCACAGGTGACATGTGATAATTTGGGGTACATTGCGTTTATTATGAAAACTATTGATGTAGAAACTCGTTGAATTTGCAATGTATACCGAATTGTCACCCGCTGCCAATGTCGACCAGGTGTAATAGGGGGCTGGTCGTGATATTGCGATCATAGTATGTAGACCGCAATCTCGGGTCACCAAACGCGCGCTACCGATACAGTGGTGTCTCGAGCGTGGTAGCCATGCACGCACCACGCACCACACGTTTGTGTAGAGCCAATCGATGCATAGAATAGACACCAATTAATAATGATCAATTTACATTTCTAATCGTAATGACTTTATTACGATAGAGGGAGATTAAAATTACCTTTAATCTTTATAAATTAGTGATATCATCACGTCCATATTTTACAAAAATAGCGAGTTAAAATAATGATTGCTTCAAAAATTACGGTTTTCTGTCTTCACATTTTTTGAAAAAGTACTGGTTAATTAATTATTATATTTTCTTTAGAAATATCCGAGTGGGAATTAACCGTTCTGAGATAAGTGACTTACATTTATTGTTACTGCCGCACTCAGAGACGTCAATTAAGTTTTAAGTGTCATTAAAGTTGCTGTGTCTTATTCTATTGCTATAGCAAAGAAAGTGACAGCAGCTACTTTAATGAAACTTAAAACTTAATTGACGTCTCTGAGTGCGGCAGTAAGACTTTTGTAGTTAAGACGCGACACTAATGCAGGAATGAATATTTATAGTTAATATACCTACTTACGTCTCATATGAAAAATAAAATATTCTGTAATAGTAAATTTTACGGAGTGAAGTATCTGGGGAAAACACGCTAAATTTTATTACTGTGACCACGACGTCAAAGACGCGTTATTTATTTTGTCGATAACAAACGTTTGAAATGTTATTAAAATTTAATGTGTGTAAACTCAAGCCGGTTACAGGTTTTCTTTACTTTCAGATATATTTTGTGCATTTAACGTCAAGACCTATACGTACAATAAGGATGTATCTACAGCGTTTTACTTCATAGGTAAAGGATAATAAGGTTAATTCATTTGTGTATTAAAACCATTTAAAGAGAGCTCAGCCATATAAAGAGAGCTATGGTTTTTAATGGGTGAAATTTAATCCATGATCACTAAAGCCCGTTCCCAATATTATTATGTAAACCGCGAATACATAAGGTTACTTCGAGTTAAAATTCAACATAAGCCACATACAAGTTGTGTCAAATTTTAAATTTAAGTAACCTCATATACAGTATTCTGGTTTTGTTTGAATATTGGAAGCGGGCATAAATGTCCATGGACCGTATTTATTAACAGATTTTAGTTGAGATGCCCGTCTTTAAAACAGGTCAAGCTAACGTCAAGACATTTAAAACTGTATTTTCAGGCGAGTGCTGAGACGGGCCTCTCAATCAATATGAGTTTATTAATACGCGTTATGTGTCAAAATTAAATGTAAAAATCTTTATCCTTCTTAGGCGGGAATCGAATTACTTAAATATTAGTTTTCATGTACATACATACAATTTTTGATGTGATCACCGCGCTTCCCGCGATAGATAAATCAGCTGAAACTGAGCAAAAGATTTTGAACTACTTATATGCTAAAATAAAGTTTTGTACTTTAGACAAGGGGCTTTTCATTTATTACTTAAGACGATTTGGGGGGAGGGGGTCTAAACAAGTCTTATTTTTTCTTACTTCTTCTTCTTTTCTTTATGGGGGTAGGAGGGGGTAGATTGTTCTTACGAAAGTTCACAAAGGCAAACAAAAATTAAAGCGTTTTTATATTTTTGCTACTTTTTGTTTGCAATTTTGGTAGATACTCACCTTAAGTAAGATTAAAAAGGGGGAAGGGGGTTCATCCAAGTGTTATTTTTTCTTACGTATGGGGAAGGAGGGTCAGAGATTGGTTTAAATTGTCTTACGTAATAAATGAACAGCCCCCAAGTCAATAAGGCCTATTTATACAAATAATATATCAAAAGAAAAAAAAAATCCTTTCACTTTTAAATAAACTAGTTCTGAAAGGCAAACTAGTATGTTTAATTTCGACTGGTTTTTTCGTATCGTTCGTAGGTCTATGTCCTCCACAACACTCTGTGGTAGGAGACTACGAAGCCAAACTTTTAAATAGATGGGGGTAACAACTCGAACTTTAGTCCGCCATCAACTGCCGCAAAAACTAAACCTCTGGATGCCATTAATTACGTACGTTAGTAAACAAAGTTCAGCGATTACCTATGTTGAATTCATTACGTAGAAAAAAGTGTTAGTTGAAAGTGTAGTGTACGCTTATGGAAACGAATTTTTTGGCTACTGATTTAACCTAAAAACATATGACTATCTATATTTTACTTTTCTCAATCATGTCATCCACGTAGTGCTTCAATATTAGCCTAATTTTAATTTATTTTGAAGCCTTTAAACCTAAAATATTAGCGTTTTTTTTAAATTTTGAACACATAACTACAACCCTTGGATACCGAACATTCTCTATCATAAACCTGAAGAAAACCAAATTAAACTTGTCAAAATTTACGATATTTTAAATGGAGAATAAATTTCTAAAGTCCCTTCCCTGACGTTTCTTTTCCACAGAACAAAAATGTCGGTGCACTTTTTCCTATTATGCACCTTGGTCTCTCTCGCGTCGGCCACTGTGAGGCTGCAGGAGCTGTTCGCGTGGAACGTCCTGGACTGGAACTACCCGGACCAGTTCAGCAGACAACAGGCTATCCAATCAGGGGCTCTGATACCTGAGAACGCTTTGCCGGTGGGCATCGAGAGGTGGAGGAACAAACTCTTCGTTAGTGTTCCTAGATGGGCTCCAGGTATGTAACTTTGTATTTTCAGAAAAAGCCAGTTTTAAGTTTTACCGCCGCACTCAGAGACGTCAATCAATTTTTAAGTTTCATTAAAGTTGCTGCTGTCACTTTCTTTGGTATACCAATAGAATAAGACGCAGCAACTTTAATGAAACTTAAAAAATAATTGACGTCTCTGAGTGCGGCAGTTATTGTGTTGACGAAGAGAATTTTATCACCTCGAAGTATTCTAATTAGGTTGTCTCCGTTTTCGCACAAAACACGTGACATTTTATATTGTTTATTCGGTAAATCGTAACATCTTCCGTACATCACACTCGTATTTTTAGTTTTAAGCTTATAAGTGTTTTAGATTATTTTAGTATAATCGTTTTAGTTTAACAATCCGTAGGTCTCATAGCCGTATTAATGAACTCGTCTTGACTGAGATGCCCGTCTCAAGACGCGTCGATATTGACAGTTTTCTACGGGTTGACATCCACGGGCAGGCATCTCAATCGAGATGAATTTATTCATACGGCCACGAGTTTTTTAATTTTGCATGAAACAATTGACATTATTATTACAAATTAGTTTTTAAGATGACAATTGGAAAGAATATATACAAGTTTAAACCTTTTTATGACGATACCGCTAAATACAGGATTATTTTTTATTCAGTGCGCAAATTTTGGGGGTTAATTCAGTAAGTCATACTAACCAACTTTCACTATGGGACCAACACCGAAATCGCGAAAAAAAATAAATCCACCCATCATACATTTTGGCTAGTCAGCTGACAATTTTTTGTATGGGAGGGTCGATTTGTTTTTTCGCGATTTCGGAGTTGGTCGCATAGTGAAAGTTGGTCAGTATGACCTACTAATTTAACCCCCAAAATTTGCGCACTGATTAAAAAATAACCCTGTGCTTTATAAAACATGTTGCAAGGTTAGTAGATTAAAAAGAAGGTTAATATCATTCGCATTATGAAGCTGTAATGCCCCTTTTTAGGGTTTCGTACTAAGCCTCCGCTGTCCGTCAGTCCGTCCGTCCGTCTGTCTGTCGCCGGGCTGTATCTCATGAACCGTAACAGGTAGACAGTTGAAATTTTCACAGTGTTTATTTTAATTGCCGCTATAACAGCAAATAATAAAAATAAAATAAAATTTAAAATTAAAGGGGGCTCCTATACAAAAAGCGTGATTTTATTAAATTTTGTCACTCCGCGGGCTGTATCTCATGAACCGTAATAGATAGACTGTTGAACTTTTCACAGAGTGTGTACCTCTGTTGCCACTATGACAACAAATAATAAAAATTAAATTAAATTAAAACTTAAAGGGGGGTCCCTAAATAAAGGTATATGTAATGAATTTAGACAAGCGCCTATCTTGTTTCTTTTACGAAAATATTTAAAAAGTACATAGTATTAAATCTTGTACGATGGTACGGAATCCTTCATGTGCGATTCAGACTCGCACTTGGCCGGTTTTTTCTCGAACTAAATTTGTTCATACCGTTCATACTAAAACTTTCCATGTATTTTTATAGAATTTTATATGAATGATAATATTATAAATGCGAAAGTTTGTGTATGGTTACTTCTTCACGCTTAAACGGCTGGACGGAATAGAAATTTTGAATGAAAATAGCTTATACCCTAGAATAACACACAGACTACCATTTATCCCGAAAATAACTGTTCCCGCGGGACGGCAAAATTACTGATTCTACGCGGACGAAGTCGCGGGCAGCAGCTATGAATGATAAATCAGAACAACAAAAACAACGGAGAGCAACACAGCTGGGAAGTTCACAGATTTTTTTAGTCCATCTTGCATAAGGATACTTTTTATCCCGGAAAAAGGACAGTTCCCGAGGGAGCAGCGATAAACGACTTCTACGCGGATGAAGTCGTGGGCAAAAGCTAGTTACCATATAAAAGTATCATGGAATAAGAAAGTGGAATAGAGGCTTGTACTAGATATTATACACTTAATAGGCCTGATGAATTAATGAATGCCCAAATCACGTTTATATAACCGGCCTAGATAAACATAAACAAGTTGATAATGTGACATGAGCGTTGAAAGCGTATAGTTAAACATGCATACAATTAAAAGCAAACATATCTACTTTTAAAAAGTTTTTTCTATAATTATTTTGTTTTAGTTTAACGTCCTTTAAATAAGAAAGGGAAAATGGTTTATTTGAATAGAAATAGAAACATTTATTCGACGATTACAAGAAAAAAAAATACAAAACAAAAATTACAGATTATAAAAGAATGGCAACACACACAGATACCAAAATTAAACAGTAACGGTGCAGTTACAAGGGCAATAATTCGAGCAATAATTGCCCGTCACCATAGCTTCTCTTACTCTAATTTCGTAAGATAGAACGAGACACGACACGCCCATAGACGGCCAGCTGAAAATTGCTGAGAAAAGTTACTCGTGCAACTGCACCTTAACGAAGGAAAGGAAATATAATTAAAAAAAACAATTGTAGCGTAGTGTTGCCATGGGTGATTCTGTGACGTCGAAATTGGCGCCACTCAGCACTATGTCACGGCATACCGCGACGCTGGCTTTGGAATGTATATGTACAGTCGAGGACAGAAACATGTATACACTTTTGGACCTTATTACGATGGAATAAGGTGAAAAAGTGTAAACATCTTTCTGTCCTTGACTGTACCTCACCATGAAATACAATAAAATTGTCCTATACTTAGTCGTCAATATCATGTCAAACAACTGATATAGTTAATGAATTCTTTTGTTACGTAACTAGAGATTTATTAAACCAAGAAGCCCAAACTAATTTGTTTCATGTACATACCGCATCTATACTATAATAGTTTGTCCTAATTATTGGAGTCGCTAAGTACTTTTCATGACCGATATGTTAAGGTGTTAAACAACAATCGATGGATAGGAATGTAGAAAGAGTAAAGTGAAGGTATTACAAAATGGATCAAGGTCAATGTCGTTGCCAAATAATTATATAATATAATTTATTGATACTTGCTATGAATAAATCTGGCTCAGTCAATCAATAGTTATTGACAAGAATAAATAGTGAACCATAGTAAATTTAAAGTTATTTATGATGCGTTGCCATATTTAATTAACGAAAAATGGATGGGTGGACATGGTTAATTCGACTTCAAAGTTTTAAAATATATGAACTAATGGGTATGTTAAGTAACACATGCGTAGCAACAATAGTAATTATAATGCATAATTTTGCATGTTAAAATATTAAAGTAAGACATCGTTACGGCTAAATTACAGCTTCATGTTGCAACTTCCACTTTAACTATGCTGTCACAGTGGCGCGAATGCGAAACAGAACCTAACCGAAACTGAAACACCATGTCGGTATAAAGTTCAATTTTGATTTAAATATCTCGGTGTAGTAAGGTACAAGCGCAAAAGAAGATTATTACTTATCAATATATTATCTTATTCGTGTATATTAGAAGTGAACATCTTATTCAGCGAGTAAATAAAATTATAAGTAGGTAAGTCTAGGAAATACATTCGTTTACCTCTGTAACAATGATGTAGCCTGTTATAACGACAGGGTTCTACGATAGTATCGAATACATCACATCCTTACTATTTATTTATGTATATTTTGTTATTGATTTCATTTATTAATACTTTTAGTTTGCACCGCCTGCCAGTTTTTGATGTTTATTTTTAATCTTCTCTTCTTTGTAAGGTTGTCTGGAAGAGGTCGCTATTTAGCGATAAGACCGCCTGTTGACTCACTATGTAACACTTCTCTTTCTTGTTGTATTTCTTGTTCTTGCTGTATGTGGTGTTCAATAAAGAGTTATTGTATTGTATTGTATCCTTGACTCTACCGTGATTATTGTGTGTTGATACGATGAGGTATGACTAAGTTAATAATTTCATACACAATGCATAATGTTAACCGTTTAATTGTGATTTGTTACTGATCTACCAATGATTTATCTAACATTGATGTGTAGGTACGTAGTAAAAATACTAACTAACGCCTAATTCCGCGAAATTTACGTTAGGTAAATAGCTGAGACTATATTCTAATTGATTTTAGCTAATCGTGGTTCTATCCTACATCTCATCCTGATATCATTAACGTGGTTTCATCTTACATCCACCCACTGCAGGAAAAAAGCCTCTTCATTTTAACGCCACTTTGCCAGGCCTTATGCTAAGACCATCTTTTCCCAACTGCCAAATGCCATCCGACCAGCGAGCTGATGATCTGCCCACGTGACCTAATATTGGCCACACTCTGTAATTGCCCTCGAATGCCCCGCCCATCTCCACTTCAGTTGCGTTATACTTTTGTCGATATCCGCAACTTTAGTCCTGCGTCCGTTTTAGACGATTTAGTGGCTTAGTTTACCATTATAATTACAAAATACAAGCAAGAAGGGCTAAAAGTAAGTGGACTAGATCCCCTGCTCTTTAAAAGGTGCGTAGCCACACGGCCACACGGCCATTATTTATTTATTTCTAAACAACTTTGCAATTCTACACGTGAATTACGGAAACAGACATGCGACAAATTATTTTAAATATGCGACAAATTATTTAAACTAGGCAATCAGTTATTGCACCGCATCGCGTGCAACGAAATGCAATAAACATGCGATCTCTGTTAGGATAGAACTACTTGTATTTTCTCGCTTGTCACTCAGTGCATCTCTTTCGTTGTTGACTCGCCCCTGCCTGAGAATGAGACAGAGAATTATATTTTTATTTAGCTACTTAATGCCTGGTCAGGCAAATCGAGATTTTGACAACTTCTTTTAAAATGAACTTACACTGATTGAGAATGTGAAATTTATTTCGAGTTCTCGATATTTAAAGTCATCGACCATTTCTTAATTCCGTTTGAGATGTGTCACATGTTATATTATCGCATTTTCACCACGAAATTATAATTTTTCACGTTATCTTTTCACATTCAATCCATCGCAATATTATTATGCAGTAGGTAGAACTAACCAGTCGGAACAAATTTTAATTTTGTTAAGGGTATATCTACGGTGTATGCAGGAAAACATATCGAAACTCTTTCATATATAAATACGAATATTCTCTTTATTATGTGACATTTTTCAACTTTAAAAATAAAAATAACATAATATTATCATTTTTTTATTTTTCTTCAGGTATTCCAGCTACGTTAAACTACATTCCACTGGATGCTCCTTACGAGCCGTCTCCAAAACTGACACCCTACCCCAGCTGGGCTGGCAATGCCCTCGGTAACTGTCAATCAGGCCTCAACACCGTCTACAGAATCAAAGCCGACAAGTGCGACCGTCTCTGGGTGTTAGACGTCGGCACTTATGGATATGGTGAGTTTAATAATATTGATAAATTGTAGAAATGTACAATTTGCATCTAACTTAGGACCTTACAATGGCTTCAAAGGTTATATAGATAAAACAAGTGTACTTAAGGTGCAACAACAATTTTTACGTAAAATTACGAGTAGGTATCAATTATAAAACTGGAATACAGACGACAACATAGATGGACCATTCCAGCGTCTTGGATGTTCTACTAGACTTATGACAGAGTTCACCAACGAATTTAACAGACTTAAATTTTAAACGGCTGTCAGTTCTCAAACCTCTTACTTATCATCGTTGGTGGACATTGTACTAAAATGTAGGTATTAATTACGATTACACTGTTAACTCGTACCATTCCTAAAAAATAATACGTTCACCCACTTATTTATTCGATTATTATTCATACCCTTATAAGCACAAGTGCACTTAGGACAATCTATTTAGATTAAAAGTATTTCGTTCGCCTCACAATTTAAGTCAAGGCCATATTTTTAATCATATTTAAATGTTGCTTTTCCAGACCCTAACGTCACAAACCTCTGCCCGTACACCCTCAACATTTACGACCTGAACACTGACAAACGCATTCGGCAGTACGTGTTTAGAACTGAAGACATCGTTGCAGACACATTTATCGCCAACATCGCTCTCGACGAAGGAGCAACTTGCGACGATACCTTCGCCTACTTCTCTGACGAACTCGGATATGGCCTTATCGCGTACTCCTGGCAGCAGAACAAATCTTGGCGATTCAGCCACGATTATTTCCGTCCCGACCCTCTTGTTGGAGACTACAACATAGCCGGCCTAAACTTCCAATGGGGAGCTGAAGGCATATTTGGCATTAGTACATCACCTATCGGACCTGATGGATACAGAACCCTTTATTTCAGTCCTTTAGCAAGTAACACCGAGTTTGCAGTTTCTACACGCATCCTGAGAGACGAATCCAAAGTCAGTGGATCATACAAAGATTTCAGGGTAGTGGGAGTCCGTGGAACCAATAGCCACACTACTTCTAAAGTAATTGACGATTCTGGTATTCAATTGTTTAATCTGATCGATCAAAATGCAATTGGCTGCTGGAGTTCTTCTCTACCGTTGAAACCGCAGAACGTTCAAGTTGCTGATAAAGACGACGTGGGGCTTGTTTTTCCGTGTGATATCAAAATTGACGCTGAACGCAACGTGTGGGTGATTTCGGATCGAATGCCAGTGTTCCTGGAATCCGTATTAGATTTCAGTGACATTAACTTCAGAATTTACACGGCACCATTGGACAACTTGATACAAGGCACCGTGTGCCAGCCGTCACAGGCTTATAAGATGGCGAAAGAGTTGCAAACCCCAGATTTACCAGGTTATCATGTATATGAACCTGCCCACAATCTTCAAGCGCAACCACTAGCTCCGTCGTACCGACAGCCGCCCCCGGTCCCGGTGCGAGTGAACCCGTCATACAGTCAGCATATTATTAGCCAAAATGTTATCCCTAAAGTGACAAGTTATGTAAACTTTCCCAAGCAATCATCAGTTTCTTACAGTACTCGTCACTCGAAACCCTGGTGGGAAACACCCCAATAATATGAAGTATAATTAAGTATACTAAACTATTATAAATTATATGATGCAGTCTTTGTCCAGTACATAAGCTATATAAACTGATAGCATTATGTATCTGTTAAAGAGAAATAATTTTGTTTGAATTGAAAGTGTGTGTGAATGTAGGAGATTGGTTTTACTTGGTTGAATTAGGTGCTGTAATAATTATGGTATGATTGTGTACGTGCCAATATAATATTATTTAATAAATAAAACACTCAACATTCGGAAACTTTTATTTCATCATGAATACTCAATCATCCCACACAACCGATAAACTCGGTCTTTAAATGCGAATGATTGCATTTCAAATTAATAAGTGTCACTTAAAAAAGCTTAAAGCCTGTGTTAAGTAAATTAATAATTACAGTTACCTATACAGTAGTGCTCACTTTTGTTCTTTAAAACAATATAGGTTCGCAAGTAGGTATTGTACAGTTGAGTTCATCGTCGTTAAACGGTCTTTCGAATTACATTTCAAAAACACATTATTATTTAGTACCTGGGAGACCGACCGTCGTCGCTCGCGTCGAAACCGAATTTTCATCGATTTCTATACTAAAACAAAAAAAAACAATTACAAAAGATTAACCCGAAAAAAGAAAACAAAAAACCGGTTCATAGCTGGGGTTCGTACTCGCAGTCTTGGCGTAGTAGGCCAACGCTCTAACCATTAGTCTAATCACGGCGGCGGCCGCATCAAATCGCTGTAGGTACGTAATATATACAAATTTTTCTCGTTTAATAATTATTTATTATAGTTATGACAGCCTTAACAGTTAACAGTTACTTAGAAACGTAGACTGTTTAAGAGTTAAATATGCTTGATTACAATTACGTAAAGAATGTAAGGAAATTTTAACATATAATAATAATAATAAAGCCATTTATTTCGGGCAAGTCTACTCATACATAGTCTAAGTATACAAAATCAACAAATAATTATTAGAAATTTAACAATAAATTTTATAGGGTACAGAGAATCACGTTATTGGACGACCGAATGCGATCTCGAAATGACGCTATGCGTGTGCCTGACCTTATGATAGCGAAGAAATCGGGAACGCCAGCCTCCGCAAACATGCTCGACGCACTGCAATAACGTGGCAGTTTCATCAAGGTGCGGAACGCATAATTGTATTGCAATCTGATAGTACTCTATGCGCGTCTTGTGTAGTTGACCCACAACCGACATGTACATACCTATATAGGCATTGGCAGAATGTTCTAAATAGTGTCAACTTAACGGGATCACTACATCGCGCGAACCTTCTCGCGAGCAGCGAGCATGTTGCTTCTGACGGCTGTGGCTCGGCGTTCACGTTCTATGTCCAGATCGTCTTGGAGATCTCCGTCAAAACATGTCCCAAGTACCTAAACTGCCGGACCCTCTCAATTGGAAAACTGTCCAAGTACACTGGGCGAACACTCTCCGGGCCTTTCCTAAAGCGAAAAACTATTAGCTTTGTCTTCTGAGCATTATACTTTAACCCATAGTTAGAAGCATAGCGCACGCAGACATTCAAGAGCTTGTCTATACCGTTTATAGAAGGGCTGAGGAGGACCATGTCGTCGGCATAGCTGAAATTATTCAGACATGTTCTGCCGAGCAGTAAACTCTAGTACTTTTTAAGTCTATAATAAGGTCGTTAATATACAGGCTAAAAAGGTCCGGATAGACGACGATCTCCACACTCTTACTCTTGCTCTCTATTCGTTAGAGAAGAAGTCATCCCATCTCACTGTATTCGATTGATTTTCTGGTACTTATCTCAACAGATTTACACTGTGCTTATGTACATTTGACCCAGCCAGTTTTTCCCCCAGTAAATCATAATTTACGAGGTCAAAAGCCCGACTGAGGTCAAGAAAACATGCGTACACTAAAGTTTCCCTACCAACGTAGTAATTAACAGTCGATTTAAGACAGTAAATCGCAGAATCTGTTGAGAGACCAGTACGAAAACCAAACTGCGCATCATCCAGTATCAGGTTCTCCTTTAATGACGGGTGAAGGAGTCTTTCCAGTATTTTGCCAAAAATTGTGCCTAAAGAAATCGGGCGATAGTTTTTAATACTATAAAGGTCACCCGTTTTATTCTTCGGGACTGCTGGGCAAATAGCCATGTCGCAGATATACTGGGTGTTTTTTTATTCGTCTACAAAATTTTGGGGGTTAAATCAGTAAGTCATACTGATCAACCTTCACTATGGGACCAACCCCGAAATCGCGAAAAAAAAATTAACCATCCCATACATTTTGGCTAGTCAGCTGACGATGTTTTGTATGGGAGGGTCAAATTTTTTTTTGTGATTTTGGGGTTGATCCCATAGTGAACGTTGGTCAGTATGACTTACTGATTTAAGCCCCAAAGTTTTGTAGACGAATAAAAAAACACCCAGTATAAGTTAGACGATGTCTGTATAAACCCAGTATGTGTTGCTATGACAATACCTACATTACTTCACCGTAATGGACCGTTTGTATGGAAAGACCTCACAATGTCAGTAATAGGGTAAATTAATTAAAGTCACGTTCTTACAAAGTGGGTTGTTACACCTGCAGTGTGCTCAAAAATATGATAAAGATATCTGAACTCAACTCTATCGGTTGAAAAGCGTTACAGTGTGTTCAGATATTTTATAGAGCATGTATATTTTACAATACATTTAATGGCGAGTATAAATAAGTCACGGTTTATAAAGATACAGACATCTTTTCACTTACATTAGTAAAATGTAGCTGACTGTTGTTAATATCCAGGGAAATAAAAAAAAACATTAAATATCATCATCTCTCATCACACAAATATTTTGCCCATACCGGGATTCGATCCCGGGATCGCTAGCTTCGTACGCAGGGCCACTACCAACTAGGCTAACCGCGTCGTCATTAGTTCCTAAATAAAAACTTTAACCTTTGTTCTTCTATAGTTAGCTTATCATGGATATCAATAAATACCTATATCATTACAGGTAAATATTATAGAATCAAATAAAAAGTAAAAAGATATAAATTTCACTGAGTGAAACCAATGTATATATACATTGGTTTCACTGTACTGTACCTACCATGGACGTTAGAAATTAAAAGTGCCATGTTTTATAAAACGAAAAGACAACTTGTTCAATACTTTAGGCGTAGTCTATTTCGTTACAATAATTAACAACGCCGTGGCTGAAAAAAATCGTGACCTGCAAATATATCGCTGTTAGTCTAGATATCATATCAGTTAAAAAACAGTTGAACATAAACATCGCTCGAAATAATTATGTATTAAATTTTAAAGTAAGCATGTCAAAATTAAGTGTTTCAAATTCAGGTAGACGGGAGAATAACATTTCGTGGGCAGACGAAACTCACTTTTATACTTAAACTTATTTTACCACTAGAATTAAGTATCAAAATCGCTTTGAAAAATCTACATGCACTGGTCAGAAAATAATGAACGCAAATGTCAAACAATAGTTAACGCCACTCGTCTACAAAATACACAAGGAAACAGATCTTGTGTGTCCGTACCGTCATATCCCAAACCGCTAATATTTACCATCCGTCAAGTGGTACTTTATGCAATCCACCAGGAAAATTACTGAACGTTTAACTCAAACATTCTGATAAGAAAAAATGAACTTGTCGTGCTAATGCAATGAATAGGCAGTCGGTAACAGCTTCAATCAGTTCCACATCCAAAAAGTTCACTATCATTGCCGTAAAAATAATACATGTTCGTTATAATTCAATCGGATCATAATTTAATCAATAATTGTATTATTTAAATTTCAGCATTATCTGAAAGCGTGTGTAGACACACCTGTACTCATAGTTTTTAACTTTCATGCTTAATTAATATAACGCAGTCGCATACAACATTTAGCTCGTTGAGGTTGTTTTTTTGACAAATCAGAAGTTGTTGAATCATAAGGTTTAACGGAGTCTTATCGCCATTGTCTCGTGTTGGCATAGGATTTACGCAATATTATTATTTTCTCATAGAATAATTGACGAGCATTGAGTTAAATACTCGTAAGGCGCGTAGTGTGCCGACAGTAAAGTCGAATCAGTTTCCAGTGTTCTATAACCATTATTATGGGGATGATTGTAGCGGTTAACTTCGCATTACAAATAGGTTTTTAATAACCCTTGAAGTGGTGTCCACAATTTATCATAAGTTGTTTATTTGGAACATAAGTGAGGAGTACGCGACACAGGATGAACGTCGATAAGGCAGCGGACTGTAAAGGAGAGAGCGTAGACAAATATAATCCTTTTGAACATCGAAAGGTGGAGAAGCCTAATTCGTAAGTGATCGATTTATTTAATTATATATAGTTACTTATGTGGCGAATCATTTATATTTTATATTTTGACCAAATGTATAGTTTCTTCAAATATGCATTCCCAATAAAGTTACACACGGCGGAAGGCCGTGATTTCTGATCAAGATCAAAGGAACGTTCCTAGGTGGTTCCTAGTAACAAAACAATATAATCAGCAATGGCTTTTTTGAAAATAAGAATTAATAATTATCCATCGATGATACATTCGATCTGAAATAGTTTTCCAATGTTTCAATACGTAAGTAGAATTAAAATGGATTTCAGTGGCCAAACACATTATTTGATGCATAATAATAACGAAGGAGTTTTTTTTTTTTTCTTTTTATTTATTTAGTTGACTCAATTAGGTATATTATAAGCGGGTTTTCAAAAATTAAGGTATATTAGCTATTTCAAGTTAGTTTGACTTAATTCATTTATAAAGTTAGTTAAAACAACACAGTATCACTTGCATACAATGGTATTTTTACGCAAAATTAGTAAAAACTAATTTCAAGCTTACTTGTGTCTACGGAAACATTATTTTTTATTAATTAAATTAACAATATACAAATGTGTGTTCAAATTAGTCAGAATAAAATTAAAACGTTTGCTATATCAATTGTTACGTAAGATCCCTCTTTTAGGACTTAAAATCCGGAAATTGGGAAGTGATTTAAAATATCAAGTCCTTATTATGTAAAGAAATCTAAGGGCCGTATTAATAAACTGATGTTGGCTGAGATTCCCGTCTCAAGAGAACGTCAATTCATATAACACTGATGTTTCTGATGTGTCCTGCCTGAGACATCTCAGCCAAGATCAGTCTCAGTCAGTGCAGGACGCACATGCTTTTCTATACTTTTTTATCGTTTTTCGATTTTTGAATATTGAAAACTTTGTCTTATATTTTTATTTACATATGTACGTTACGTTAGTTCTGTATTAAAGTTGGTACGGAATACTATCTGTATTATCATTTTGAACCAAACCTTATAGTCCTATCAAAGGAAACATTGTCTAGCCTCAATAATCAGTTAATACGGCCCTAAGTTACTTTAATTTTAAGATCCAAATCATATAAAAATGAAATAAATAAATCTTAATGAAGTACAGTGTGTTACCGTGACTCTCCCAACCCAAAAAATTGGCATGGCTATCTGGCGAAGGCCATGTAAACTAATTCCTGCGTTTGTTGTAAGACCCATTTCTATGCTCAGAAGCGGAACGTAATTATGTTGTTTATTGTGATGACAATGTATGGAGGCCAAATTTACGCAAAAAACGTCACTTCGAAGGAAATACAGAGTTTTTCTTATGTATAGTTAAAATGTGACGTCATTAATTTCATATTTTTCTAAAAATATTGTGATCGAAACTTTAAAATGAGTTTAAAAAAATATCGTTTCATCGTATTCGTCGAAATTTCAAAGACTTCGTAGAACGATTAGGTTTTATAATTTTTGAATATATTTTTTTATGAGTTAAGATTGATATTGAGAATTTTTGTTTCTTTCCATTACCACAACTTTATGCAGTATGAGATGCTAAGTAATTAGGAAAAAAATAGTCCTTTCAGTTAAGGTATGAAATACTGACAAGGAAAAAATATTAATTGATAGAGTAATTCGCGAGTAAATATCACTATGAAACAAAGCGCGCGGTTTTACGTAGTTCCAGAGATTACCCCCAAAATAAAAACAAACACATTATTACCTCTTTAAAATTTAACCCCCTTACTAATAAACGTTGAGTAACGGCTGAGTAGTTATACAATGCTTTGTCCTTATCTGTCATTGTGACATTTGAATTCGACAGATAAGGACAAAGCATTGTATAACTACTCAGCCGTTACTCAACGTTTATTAGTAAGGGCGTAAGTATAAAACAAGATTTTATTATTTGAGATTTTCAATGAATAAGTACTTCTTAATTTATAACTTTGTATTTCAGAGATATAAGATCAACAGCTAACCTAATAAAAGCGTCGCTGGGTTCAGGGTTGCTGGCGGGACCCTTGGCTTTCTCTAACTCAGGATGGGGGATCGGAATCATTGGCACTATCATAGTGGGAGTTATATGTGGACACTGCATCCATATTCTAGTAAGTACTAATGTTTAATTTAAAAATCGTAAACCATCTACAGGATGTCCTAGAACTGAACGTAATAAATACAGCATAAGAGCAAGTTCTTTTAATACGGTCTAGTATTTTTCGAAGTGATTACAATATGATTAAATGTTATTATGACTACATTTTAGGTGACAACGTCTCGTGGCTGCTGTATAACTGAAAGAAAACCGCTATTGGGCTACGCAGAGACATGCAAATCTGTGTTTACAAATGGACCAAAGGGTGTGAGACCCTTCGCCAATTTTGCGAGGTAATTAACTTTTTTTCAGTATATAAATACCTACATAAATTATTGTTTGAGCAATTGACTACATGACGATCTCCACTACGTCATCTATGACGAAACTCTCACTCTTATGTATAATCGCACTATAACTAAAGTATGCTTGATGTGTCAAAGCATACTTTTACTAAAATAGGTTTGTTGTGCGTTTATGAATAAGGGGGTTTAACTTTTGAGCAAGCTACTTAGCTATGCCGCTAGCGGTATTTATAATACCAATGCATGACTGGTAAAATTTCCCAATGACTATTGTCCTGTCATCGGAAAAATACGAAGTTAAATCATTATCTGCTGTTATTCTGTTAACGTTATGTCATTCAGTTCTACTCAGTCGATGAATAGCCGGTGAATTCGACGTAAATTCGCCGGCTATTCATCGACTGAGTAGAACTGAATGACATAACGTTAACAGAATAACATAGCTGGTAAATGTCTTTCTATACCCCGATCCGATTAATTTAATAATAGTTTAATTTTAAATATATAGGGTGTCCCGTTAAAAGTGGTCCAAACGAAAACTGCTGATCGACAAGGTCATATTCTATCTAAATAAAGGAAAACAGGTCCAGTAAAACTGTGACTTTTTTATTAATATATTTGATGAAATGCCATATAAGATGTGTATTATAATTGTACAAAACTGTAATCGGTTTCTCGAAAATAAATGACTGAACTTGTACTTTGAGTTAGGAATCTGAAAAAATCCATTCAAATTTAGAGCAGTAGGGTGAATAAAAAAAGTATTTTAACACTGATGACCATTAGATTAAAACTTCTATGTTTTATTTGTATTCAGAAACAGAAAAGTAGAGTCTTTTACATATTTTACTTTAAAAAAAATTGCTAATTAAAAACGTAGAAATTGCTGAGGTTCATTTGGGTTACATTGTTAAAATCACACTCAATAGCGACACAATATGTCATTATTTAGATCCCATTAACATTACTTTCACTGACGAGTCGTAAATACGTCGTACGATAAATTATTAGAAATGTGTTCATTTGTTTGTTGCATGTAATTGCTTAGCACGCGTTTACTTACTGGACTTCCCCTACTCTAGTCTTATTATTATGGGTTCTTTACTTTATCATTCATATTGTTAGTAGCTTTCAAACTTTTGAACTGTAAATGACGAGTAAAAGGAACACTTTGTGCATGGACGAATTTTTTTTATTATATTTATTTTACTCTCCGTAGTAAAACTCTTTATAACTTATATACCCGGTATATATACGTTAATTTTATAATACCCGGTGTAATGGAACGCAATTTAAAAATATAGAATTTAGGTCTAGGTTGGCAACACTGCCCTCTGCGGTGACACTCCCTCTTCATTAGAACCTAGCTACAGGAAAGACATGTAAAAACATTGCTTGTAATAAAATATAAATAGTAATATTAAGTATACCTTTGAAGACCCAGATTCATCTTTATTTTAACATTAATACACCCGGTCCCTTCAATTTCGCTATAAAGAATTTACACTGTATTTGAATATGGAATGCTAATTAGGGCGTCCCTGTTCCTTCTTAAGGGTGCCATAGTCAACAAGGAACCCTCTTAAATGAAAGCACATATAACGAATTTAAAAGGATTTATAAACTATCACGACCAAGTAGACTTTATTGGTTCTTTAGTTAAAGACGATTAAAATGTTCATACCTACTAGGCCTACTGACCTACTGGCCTACTGGCCTGGATATCAACATTAAAATCGCAAATCTTGATGTAGTTCTGTTTTTTTAGTATGTTGTATAGACCAGTTAGGGTAGTCTTAATCCACATTTGCAACTTCGAAAAACTTATGCTCGCTGCACACCACGCGAAAAACAACTAAATTTTTCACTTTTTGCTCTAAAACTTATAAACTATGCGTCTTAGAAAAACGAATTTTATCTACCTACTTAAGTAATAAAACTGTTTAAATTTCCTACAAAACGGTATATCTGGTAGGTAATCCTAACTTCCAGATTGAGGATAGGGGGAGGGTAAAAGTACCTAACATCCAAGATTGACCCAGAACTTGACGTAAATATTCTATATACGAAACCCCCTTTATATCTGTACATAATATAACTTGAACTCTTTTCAATGTGGAATTATTAAGGCTTTAATGATACTAGTAAATATTAACCGTATCCTGTCATTTTACAAAAAACGTTTCGCAATCGATTCATTTGAAAAAAAAGTTGCTCTAAACTAAGGTCAGAGTTTACCAACAGTTAAACAGGCGATTAGAGGTCTGACGGCTGTCAAAATGTATTGACTAACAGCCGATTAGGATTTAACAGTCCGTTAAATTGGTTGGTGAACTCCGACCTAAGGGTGGCATGCTATCTCATAAGTTGGCGTAGTTAATCAAGATTTCAAAATTGTGCAACAAGTACTACTTTATGTGGACACAAATAAAGTTAGAGTTACTTTTGCTCCAAACGACCTAATTAAGGTGAAATTACGCACCCATTTTTCAGATTCAGATTCAGATTTTATTACTCAATTTAAATTACAGTATAAATTGCACTTCATGTCATGTCATGTCTTCATGAAAGTTTGATTTAGACACTTTTATTTACAACTTACATATACTATTATTTAATTAACTTATCCTGCAAATTAAAAAGTAATTATCAATTATTACATGATTTTATGCCTTTTCCTTTGGTACAGTCGAGTACAAAGATAATGTATACATTTGTATACATATTTATACACTTTTGCTACTTAATGCAATAATAAGCTGCAAATGAATGCAAAAGTGTGTACAGATCATCGTACTCGATAGTACTATGCACACAAGTAGTTATTCAAAGGGCTATATATGTCTCAATTCTTCAAAAATCAATTTTTTCATGATTTTCGTTTTTTCGAGATAGTGATTGAACTATTAGTCTCACAGACTTCTGCAACTTAAATCTTTATGACTTTTCTCATAGGACGAGCGAAACAAACATACTAACAAACTTACTTAAGAATCATATCGACGACTTTGAGTAAAGTCCTATGTGTTGTTTTATTTTAGTTTTATATGTATTTTATTTACGATTACTTCTAGGTGGATTAAATAAGAATAACATAATTTGTACTTTTCTACCATACAAATACTTGCAATTACAAATGTCTCTTAATATTTCAGCATATTCGCAGAGTTCGCGTTAATGTGTACATATGTGGGAGTCTGCTGTATTTATGCTGTACTTATCGGTGATTCAATTAAACAGGTAAGGTTCGATATGTTTAATAATAACACTTTATTTACCACAACCAGTTTTTTTTAGTTCACGTCCGTAGGTCCATATCCTGTCCCTCTTTAACTAACAGAGATTCTGAAACCAATGTGATTTTATGAAATACTGTAAAACTTTAAAGATTAGATATGCACTTTCCTTTTAAACGGCGAAGAACCTATGGACTTTAAATTGTTAGATACTTGAATACTCAAAATATAGTACAAATTCTGTCCTACGAAAATACATAAGTATTATAAAAAAATAAAATTATCGACATAAATTTTTCACATCGTGTGATGCAACATAAAATCGCTGACGAAGCAGTTCAACCCCGAAATTTCCGGAATTCTATAACGTCTTCAGTTGACCTGTGTACTGTGTGTACCTGCAATTAAAAAATATATGCAATTATATTACAGCTGTGCGACAGATACCTGACTACGGTTATCTGGCCTGTAGAATATTATTGCCTGGTTCTCCTCCTCCCGCTATGCCTGATGTGCCAGATCAAGTACCTGAAGTGGCTGGCAGTTCTCTCGGTCCTGGCCAACATCTTACTCTTCGCAACGTACCTCTTATGCTTATACTACATCTTTAATGGAGAGATCTCGTTCAAAGACAAAGTTGCAATTGGCAACCCTGCGAGATACCCAGCATTTTTTTCGTAAGTAACTCACTATTAGAAAATCATTATTAACTTTCGATGTCATTACTAAAATAAATATAACACAATTGAAAAATCATTATTACCTTTCGATGTCATTATTAAAACAAATGTAATGTCACACAAATTGACCTAGTTCTAGCACTAGGCTTGTACTATATAACGATGAACATACTTAAATTAAATAGATAAGTAAACACTTCATTTATTGAAAACCTTAAAAACTCGAGAGCAATTATTCTTATTCGTCACACAAATATTTTCTTACTGGGAAGTCAGCTTTGTAGGCAGAACATCGCCACAAGCCACAATAAGTACCTACTAACTAAATTAACTGCAAAAATAATTATATTCTTGCAAAATCTCCAAAATGCATCACATGAGCATTTCTGTTTACTGCATAATAATGGTACCTATGAATGGCTTAATTCCGCGGTTAATAAATCACTCGAAACATATTGAACTAAGGCCTTGACTGTAACTGCTCAAGAAAATAATGTTCCTTTGTTAGACAGAATAGAACAGTTACGATTGATTGCCACTTATTTCAAATGACTTCGGAATCGAACTACATTCTGATAGCATCAGAGTTTCGACATTCCTTAACCATACAACGCTGTCCCTAATTCTTCGTTATGTATAATTAAGATCATTATATTTTCTAGGACGGTTATTTTCGCAATGGAAGGCATTGGCGTGGTTATGCCGGTAGAGAATGCTATGAAGAAACCGAAGAACTTTCTTGGTTTCCCCAGCGTACTAGTGGTGGCTATGGGGGTCATTGTGTTCCTATACACCACTTTGGGTCTCTTCGGATACTTTAGATACGGCGATGTTCTTAGGGGATCCATAACCCTAAATTTACCGTTGGATGAGTGGTGAGTTGATCATAATATAATATACATACATAATATATATAAAATCATTTTAAGGGTGTTGGGTTTATTTTGATTTGTTAGTTAAATATCCCAAAATCGTTTTTAGGGTTCCGTACCGAAATGGTAAAAAAGGAACCTTTATGGTGAGACTTCGTTGTCTGTCTGTCTGTATGTCACAGCAGTTTTTCTCAGCAACTACATAAGCTCTCAACTTGAAAGGCAGTTATTATTAGTTGTATAACTTGCTTGCCCGCATCTGTTTTTAGTAAGAAAAATATGAAACTAATTTTATAAATATTGAAAAGAATATTGAAGAATGGGGCGAACTATGCGACAAGAATAAAGTAAGACTAGGAAAAAAAGCTAATTGAAAATTCGCGTCCGGGAAAATATGTTTTGGTATAATAATCTAACAAGTCGTTTCTCAAAAGGCTTTTATTCGCGGCCTCAATTTGCTAACCGTTTTATGATTTAACTAAGCCTTAAATTCTTCTCAAACTGTGAACTGTGATTTGTTATCTATCTCAGATTAGGTAGGTATCTGAGGTATTTGAGAAGCACAACATTTTTACTTTTAAGAAGATGCAAAATTATGCGGATGCTACTTACTATCTAGTGAATTGCGTAACGTCGATTTAAAATTGTTTTATTAAAACGACAAGCGCTGAAAATGGGACCATATATTTCATAGTCTTTCTTAATATTTGTGTGTTCTTTAAGATCCAACTTGTAAAGTGGTTAATATTTAACTCAAATTTTGCTTCAGAACATGCGAATGTAAAAGGGTCGGGTTCAAAAAGTTGGACATAATTAACAAATAGTTAAGCGTAGTTGGTTAACTACGCTAAAAATACAAACAACAAAGGCAAAAACGTTGCTTTGTGCGACAAAACACACACGCGCATTAGCATGCCCAACTTTTTGAACTTCATCCGAAAAGCAATATAAGATTTATATGGGTGCATTAAACTAGTCGGCAGTTGTTTTAATTGTTAAGGTTTCAAATTATAAAACCTTCATTTATTTTACAGGCCAGCGATATGTGCCAAGGTGTCCATAGCCCTGTCAATATTCTTTACGTTCCCGCTACAATTCTATGTGGTCATCGAAATATTCACGAAGTACACCGAGTCTCGCATCAAGCCAAACTATCGAGTGATCACACAGGTCGCTGCCAGAGTGATCGGCGTATGCTGTTGTGGTTAGTTTCAAGTGGTTTAAGTATATTAAATCCCTAGTTAAAACTGTTATCTACTGCGGCTTAGTTAGCTTATGCGGTAGATAGAGCCTACGAGTTCGTGTCGAAAGGTTTGTTTTGTTTGTATGGTTTGCACGTGATTTAATTTTATCTTGAGCTGTATTTGGGAGTTTAACTTAAATGTAACCCAATTTGACTGATTGATTGTTTTTAACAAACACCCTGTTTTTAATAACTGTGTGATTTCGAGCTTGCAATTTTCGATTCACTGTTCATTCAATTCAGGAAACAATGGTGCTAATTTTAATTATGAACTCTTTTTATATAAGCTTTTTCCTTTATTACTCTTTTAAAGCAAGCAAGCAGTATTCTAATGTCTACTGACAGGCATGATTTTGTTATATTATAACATTGTTTTTTTTTTAAACCACAGAAACATTTATATTACCCGTTTATATTGTTTTCCTCAGTGGGCATCGGCATAGCTCTACCCCTACTAGAGCAGATTATCAACATCGTGGGGTCTCTCTTTTACTCCATCCTCGGCCTCCTCATTCCCAGCATCATTGAGACCGTCTTCCGATGGCAGAACCTTGGAAAATGCAATTGGGTCTTATGGAAAAATGGCCTCATCGTCATATTTGGACTTACTTGTCTAGTTTCCGGCTGCACGGTTACGATTTTAGATATAATGAAAATTCAAAATGGCGAAAGCGAGTAGTAAAATTTATATTAGGTACAATATGTTTGAAATAAAGAGTTTACATACATACATACTTTTTCGATTTCTCCGAATTTTGAACATTCTTTTTTTGTTTGAAAAGGTATACTCTCGACATGGTCCCATTGTCACCAAGTTAGAATATGACGATGGGGCTCATGAGAAATCAAGTGACACTCCTCAAAAGTTATAGCACACATACAGCGATTTTGATATTTCCTGTAAGACCTTAAGAATTTTCATTCTAAAAGCTCCTCTTGATTTTTACGTGATGGAGTAACAAACAAACATGTTTGGAACATATTATCAACATCCAAACTTTCACATTTATAATATTAAGTAGGATTCTGATCTACAAACTGGTAACTGTTCAGTTTTTGTAGGTTAGCCAATTTGGATTCTACAAAAACTAACGATTGTAGAAATCTGTCAAAATAATGGTATGACAGGCGAAAACACGACAGCTTACGCCAATCCTATAAATTTCTTTGATTTCTTCAGTAATTAAACGTAAAAATCTTCCCAGATTACAACTTGTCTTGGCCCACTGTCGGGCTGACAGGTCCTCTTCTTCGCTTAGTTCAAATTAGGAATCTACTCCAACAATGCACTAAGAAAACGTTATTTGAAAATGGACTCCTAACGAAAAGAAATGGGTGGTAGCGAGAATCTAATGCGGTACATACGAAGACGCAGACGTCCTCTTTTGGAATTTGAATTTTCGTATATAAGTACGATATATATGAATACTAATATTATAAAGAGGAAAGATTTGTATTTTTATATGTTTGTAACGAATAAACTCAAAAACTACTGGACCGATTTCAAAAATTCTTTCACCAACATTTAGAATGGACTTTCAGAGTTTACATATGCTATATTTTAACTTACGAAAGTACTAACTCACCGCAGACAAAGTCGCGGGCGGAAAGCTAGTTTTATATAATGAGAGGGATGCAAACGAGCATGCGGGTTACCTGATGGGAAGTAATCTAATCACCACCTGCCCGTGAACAGCTGCATCTCAAGAAGGGATCCCCATAATAAAGCTTGTATATATATATATATATATATATATATATATATATATATATATATATATATATATATATATATATATATATATATATATATATATATATATATATATATATATATAGCACGTAAAGCGAACAGGTGGCCTAGCCAAGATGCATAACGCTCGCTAACTTTAGCGCTTTTCGAAAACTCAGTGGCGTCAGTCGCTTATGCCAATTCCATACATTTTATCCATTTTTTTAGATTGTTAAATTAGCTTAATGCATCTTGGCTAGAAACGCTGACGTCTCTTCTGATAGAGAGGGAATCTAATCGCATAATAAATATAATTTTGTTAATTATTGAAGGATGTTTGTCACTGCTGAGAGTACGTTACTACGTAAACATATACTTGGTATATACTCATGTTTTATCTGAATATCTTAATGATAAATGGGATTAGAGTCATAAACTTATTACTCGTACGTTGAGAGAAGACTTCTAAGACTTATCAGTCGAGATATTAAGAGTTGAGGAATAATAGTAGTGACAAGAGTAGGTTTAAAGTTGACGACCGCGAAGCGATGTGTCCGATAAGAGTGTGTGCATTCGAGAAATAAAGCACACTAATATTTATATAAATGACATATTGGAAAAGCCACATTTTTATTACTTAGTACTTACTGCCACTGCACTTGTCTTGTACTACATTGATATCTTGATTGTGGGCGACAACACTCGTATACGTAATCTTTGTTAAGACGGCTTTCAATGCTTGAACACACACTTATTTATACCGAGAAGTCTAGGTAAAGTTATTATTATTCACATTAATATAAATTATATTATTAAACATGAACGGTGATCAAGTTAATCCTGTGAGTCCTGTGAACAACGATTATAACCCATTTGAGCACCGTAAAGTGGAAAAGCCAAATTCGTAAGTATTGCATTTCCAATTAATTATTTTATTTATGTTTTATAAGAATGAAATTCCTAATGGCACACAAATGTGATTATTAGGGCCGCTTGCACCATCTGCATTAAATATGTTTAAGTCTTAAATCAGTTTAAATTGAAGCGGCCCTTAATCTTTTGAACGTCATATTCAAACCATTAGTTAGTTTATACTAATTTAAAAAAACCTAGTAAAGCAACGTTTATAAAGCAACGTTTGCGGTCAACTCAAGATCTCTAAATAGACACTAACATTATTTTATTTTCTGTGATAGAAGAATTCTCACTATCCTCATAGGTTCTGCTGCTGAAGCTTGCATAACTTCAAGTCTAGAGGATAGAATCTTCATCGCTTTACTAATTTTCAGTTATGTAACGTGATGATCAAACATATTTCTATTTTTCAGAGATATCCGATCCCTGGCAAACCTTCTGAAGGCTTCACTGGGGTCAGGCCTTCTGGCTATGCCCTTGGCTTTCGCGAACGCTGGATGGGGAGTCGGCATAGTTGGCACGATCGTCATAGCATTTATTTGCGGCCACTGCGTTCATATATTTGTAATTTATTACGTTATTGGCTTTTATGTCCATGCCAGACTGTTCAAATAGTGCTGCTTAAACATCTGTTTTAATGACTTTGAAATTCAATGTGGCTTTATGCAAAATCGACAAACAAAATTGTTAATCTTTATCTTCAAAATAATTTCTTGTCAACAGGCCACACCAAATGTTTGCACTTGGTTTTTAGTTCACATAACATCGGCGTTTCGATTGTGTTGCAACGACCGTGGATAACCATAAGAGTAGATGTTTCAGACTTAATGTATCATATTTTGCGTTATTAATTCTTGTTCTTTAATAGTAACTTTGGGTAAACATCGCGAACGTTTAAACATCATCTACCGTAAATATCAGTTAGGTTGTTTGTGGTATAAAACTTTTAATATTTACCTAGTTTGTCACACCTCACCTCTTTACGCGTCGGTTATGAACAATAATAAGTAATTTATTTATAATAATAAGTATCAGCTGTTTATGCATACTAAACAATGCATGATCTTTCCACAGAATAGGCCCCCGTTTTACCATAAAACAAATCGTTTTGCAAGGTATAGTTTGTTCCTTTACCTATTCTTTTTTAGGCAAGTAAGCGATATAAAAAATAGTGAAATACAAAGAATACTCGTACCGAATAGGTAGTTATAGTAAAAATTCGATCAATAAATTGGATATGATTTATAAAACACTATCGATACTACAATGATTATAGTATAAATTAGTGTAACGGACACACTGATAGTCTCGGATTAAGTACCTCCTTTGTTATTATTTTATAGTAATTTGTGACATATTTTTACGTTGCAGTCATTTTATCGTTTCATTTTACATTGTTCACAAAAACCGTTGTAAATTTTCTTAGTTTAATTGACAATACAAGTTTTTCTAAACTATAAATGTCTATCTCACTAACTGGCCAAACATAGTATGGTAAAAGTAGACTTCAAGGTTCGCCTTCGAACTTCTAATAAAAAATATAATAAAAAATAGTGATGACTGATGAACTCATCGAATTAGAATAAGAGACCATGTAGTTTTACTCTTAATCTTAATCATCTTTGTAGGAAAACCGCCACAGTTAGGTAAACTATTAGGTGGTCATTTTTAGATCAATAACTGGATAGCAAAGCAAATAATTGTTACTGATACGTATGTCACGGTACATTTAATCCAAATGGATACCTGGGACCTTAGTGAAAATGGATCCAACTTTACTTTAAAAATAGTACCTATAAGTCTAAGGGCCGTATTAATAAACTGATTTTGTGTGAGACGCCCTTCACAAGATGCGTCAAAAATTACAGTTTTCTATGGATTGACGTTTACTTTGACGTATCTTGAGAAGGCGATCACAGTTGAGATGAGTTTATTAATACGACCCTTAGTGTTCTATGTTTATGGGATATATCTTTTCTTTTTGTATCTGTTTTCAATAGAGCCTCAGATATTATGCCAGTAGCTTGCGATCTTAATATTGTCTGGTTACACATGTACATTTAACGACAGGTTTGAATTTAGAACTTCTTGTCTTGGCTCTCTGTCTTCGTCTCTGTCTTACACAGTCCAATTAATAGTAGATTGTACAACATGTGCATAAAACGCACCATTTTACGCGAGACGTTTTACGATTGTTAAATGGGTTTTATGGACGAGTTGTACACTCTACTTTTCACTTATTTTATGAAGCTTTATTGTGTACTTTGGCTGTTGGTATCCTTGCCTTGGTCTTAGAATACTAACGAAAAGAAATAAAATAAAGAGGTTATTCTATGAAGCTAAAGTTGTTCGTGTGGCTGTTGGAACGATTGCCTAGGTCTTCGACGAAGATTTTACTTTACGCACTAGAGCATAAGAAGCGACTTTATGTCGCCTACGCACGACATAAAGACGAACTTTTAGAGCATGAGAAGTGAAAATAGTATAATAAAGCTAGTGGCTAATCATTCACTTATGTGACTATACAATAATAAAGTATTTATTCTCTCTAGGTTGTTACGTCTCGAGGGTGCTGCAAACAGGAACGCAAGCCGCTGCTGAACTATGCTGAGACCTGCAGAGCCGCCTTCGCTAATGGCCCCAAGGCTCTTAGACGTTATGCTAAATTCGCCAGGTAAATGAGGAGTTAGATGCCAATGATGCAAGTCATGTCAAAATAAATGTCAAATCATAGAAAACTGTAATTTCTGACGCTTGTTGAAAGCGTACAATCGAACTGTTGCCTATATGATCTGAGCCCTTAGTCAAGATGTACTACGCTAACTAGCGTTTCTATTCGTTTTGTTTTTAAACCAATCGCGTCACTGGTAGTTCACGTGATATTAAGGGTCACGTGATCTACCAGTGACGCGATTGGTTTAAAAACGAAACGAATAGAAACGCTAGTTAGCGTAATGATCTTGGCTAAGGGCCCTGAGTCGGGGAGAATGGGGCCCGATAATTTTATAAAACCAGCGCTTCCCAAGAGGAGACCACTGCTGAGAAGAAGCGCCGCAACAAACTAAATTCTTCAACCTCTATAAGAAATGTGTTTCTTTGTTTTCAGTATATTTGCGGAGTGCTCGTTACTCTGCACTTACATTGGCGTCTGTTGCATTTTTACTGTATTGATAGCAGATTCAATTAAACAGGTTAGTACTTACGTTTGAATATAAGTAAAATAAACAATGCAACTCTCTTTATGGTATTCCATAATTTAGAACTTCTTATAAAATCATAACGAACGCATAAATAAATCCAGTCATGATATTAAGGTTTTCAACGGGTTTTATTTTGTATTTAAATAAAAAATCTGTACAAAATATCCAAAGAAGATCCCTATTTATTTATTCCAGCTGTTTGATACCTACTTCCCAGTTGCAATACTATCAGTAGAGTACTACTGTCTAATATTACTGGTGCCTTTGAGCATTATGACTCAGATAAGGCATTTGAAATGGCTGGCGCCCTTTTCGTTACTGGCAAACGTTTTGCTGGTCACTACGTTTGTTATATGCCTTTACTACATATTTAGAGAAGAAATTTCCATCACGGATAAACAGGCTGTTGGTCATATTTCAAGATTTCCAGCATTTTTGTCGTAAGTAATAATTATTTATATTATTAGGGTTTTTTATACTGTTCGACCCTTCTTTGTTTGTCCAAAGACTGGTCAAGTTTGTGTCATCCTTTTCCATCTCTTTAACCCACGGCGATAAAAAAAGAAATAACAAAAAACTTAAAACCTTAAAAACTTTGTCTGTCGGAAATTCGAACAGGTGAACAGATGCATTTTCTTATTGCAAAGTAGTTCTGAAGCTCCTTAGTGCACGAGTTCAACTGTCCGGTTTTTTCGTCTCACAAGTAATGCAAGAGTTTAATTGTTTTTAATAGGTAATACAATATTATAGTTCATACAAATTAGTAACATGACGACGTTTTACAATGAAATAAGTATTATATATAATAAAGAAATAAGAGTAAGGCGCCTGAAAGTGATAGTTTGCAAAAGCATCTGTACTTTATTTGCTGTAATTTATTAGAGAGGCGCATTTTGTTCTGGATATTGGTATAGTTTTCATGTATATGTCATAACTAAGCTATCTACTTACGAGTCATCACCATCATCATTAGCTCGTGTCAGTCCACTTACGAGTAAGTTCACAAAACGAATATTTCATAAAAATCCTGTTAGTTTCTGGTAGCCAGAGCAAAACCTACTCTGCAATAAATATATCCCTTTGAAATACTCGTACCTAATATCTTAAACACAGTAGCCAAAAAACTTTTTAAAATAACTACAAAACATTTCACAGTACAGTAATCTTCGCGATGGAAGGCATCGGCGTCGTGATGCCGGTTGAAAACGTGATGAAGAAGCCGCAGCACTTCCTGGGCTGCCCCAGCGTGCTGGTGATAGCCATGACCTTCATCATGATGCTATACACTATACTCGGCCTGTTCGGGTACTTCAGGTACGGAGATGCAGTGAGGGGCACCATCACATTGAATTTGCCTGTCGATCATTGGTAAGTTAAATATAATGCATAATGTTTGCTTCTAGCTCAAAAGATGGTACAACAAGTACGTAAACGAAAGAAAAACACGCCATTTCATACTCAACATAATGATATGACACCAATTTCATTATTAAGTGTTTTGTTTGAACCAGAAGTTTGTTGCTTTGTAAATGAGTTAAATATTTAAGATTTTGTTTGTTAGATAACTAATTCAATTACAATGAAAAATTATGATATTAAAAAGCCGATCTGATGATTGTGTGGGAAATTGAAAAGGATATATGTTATACCTACTAAACATAGACCCACTTAGATTCATTAGATTGGTTTCGATGATCAGTTTATGAAGTTAGTATATTGGAAATAAAAATACTAATGTTTAAAATCTTTTGCCTTTGTTTCAGGCCTGCAATATGTGCCAAAGTATTCATAGCACTGTCAATCTTCTTCACTTACCCACTTCACTTCTTTGTGGTGGTTGACATCATCATGAGGTACACCATTCCGCATATCAAAGACAATTACAGAAATGTTACACAAATCGGCGTGAGAACCCTCATTGTCTGGTTTTGCGGTAAGCCACGTTTCAGAGCGGAGATGTTTCAAAGATTTTTCAGAACAATACAATAATAAAAAGTTTTTACTATATTTTTATGGACTTACCTACTACTACTAGTACCTAAAACTTCCATGATTATTGCGTGGTAGGTATAGGTACAAGTCAATTTTAGCTTGATTTGAGGAAATCTGAGTATCGACTTGAATTGTTATAATATAAGTAAGTTAAGTTTATGATCTGTTTTAAAGCTGTTGAATTTCCATAAATAAATAAATATTCCAAAAACCTTTAGAGTTCAAGGGAAGGGGCCAAAGCTACTGGGAACTTGGATAGGTTATAGCATTAATAGCTTTAAAACTTAAGAAACATGGTAACATGATCGTATAGACGACATGCTACTACTTATATTTTAAATTGGATTTCTAATTGATTATGTACACAATTACTTACATGCAAGAATTCTCATCCTATGCTTTTATTAACCGCTATTTCTTGATTTAATTATAGGTTTTTTTTTATGAATGTGAAAAGAAATAGGCAATTCTCATGTTTTCTGATGAATTTTTAATTAACACACACGATTATTATAAAACTTTGCTCTCTCATTTCAGGAGCTATTGCGATCGCACTGCCGATGTTAGAGCAGATCATCAACATAGTTGGCGCTCTTTTTTACTCCATCCTGGGTCTCATCATCCCAGGAATTGTGGACACCATCTTCCGGTGGCCGAACCTTGGCAAATACAATTGGATACTTTGGAAGAACTTCCTCATAGTATTGTTTGGACTCGTCTGCTTAGTTTCAGGCTGTGCTGTTACTATTAGTGACATTATTGAAAATTTGCGTACACAATCTACTGAATGATTATAGTACTATCTGGTCTAATCCAGAACCCTAACGCTCCAAACTTAGCCCTCTCTGCTTGGAATCCTGCGATCTATCCATGATACTAGTCTTACAAGGACTGGAATAGTCCTTTTGTTAAACCGACTCAGTCAAAGTAGTTTCTCTTGGGCTGAGTGATAGAACGTCAGTGATACGTTTGTACTGTACGTTTTGTTGGTTTTTTTCAGACATTGCAATTAGATATTTAGTATTTATTCTATATGGTGAAAGTTTTATTTAATATACAGGTCCAAAATTCCTGTTCCCAGACTCAAGATATGTAACGTAAATATTTTTTAGTCTATATACACGTAGTTGATTGCTATAAAATAGAAAAATCTTAGTTATTCTTTAATTTCTTCGTAGGTACCTTAAATAATGTTATAACACAATACTAAACGGGGCAACAATACTATTATGAATTCGACGCAAATGCAAGGAAAACATAATGTAAGACGAGCACATCATTACTGATCAAACAGCATTATTGCCATTGGCATCATTTCAAAACTAAACACAAATCTAGTATCTTGAATAATCGTGTTTGTCATAAATAATATCCTAAATACCCGTGTAACTGAATGCCAATACTCGTAATGAGTAAAGCACTAGATAAACCAAATTTAAATATTCGAAAGACATCACAAATATAGAAAAACAATAACTGCTCGTAATTCACGATAATTTAATTTAATTTAGGAGGCTTTTACTAGGGAATATATATAGAGCCAGATCATCATCATATCTGCCGAAAGACGTCCACTGCTGGACATAGGCATTCCCCAAGGATCTCCACAACGGCCGGTTTTGTGCTACTTGCATCCATCGGCTTCCCGTGATCGTCACCAGATCGTAGAGCCAAATATCCTCATCATAATCTCAGCCCACAGTAGTCAACTGCTGAACATACCCCCTACACTGTACACTGTACAAGCCGTTGTTTTTTTGTAATGACTAGAATTTTTCTGGGGTAAGTTAGACGACGATGAATAAGAAAGTGAGAAAAGGTGTCCTAATGGGACATTTATTGTTTATAATATCTAATGAACTTTGATGCAACAAGGTGCAATAACCGTAGATATTTTTTAATTGCGTAGGCTCAAAAGCTTGAAACTGTTATACCTCCAAAAGAACGTAGACCTGAGTACTTATTTGATATTAATTTCAGTTTAATACGTCTACTTACCCGGCATGAAGAAAGGCGTTGACAGACAGTCGAACAAAAGTAGATACGAAACAAAGTACGAAACCCTAAAAATAAGCAAACTGTTTATTAATTGCACGGTGACTCATTTCCTCATCCATTTTAGTCGTGAGCAAACGGATAACACCGTTGACGTCCCAAAACATTTGCACCTATGCAAATCTGCAACACCTTCCGCAAAACGTACTAACTCCCTTTAAGAGTTCATTCCAATTTGAATCAATTGTGCACGTATTTACTGTAAATGTTTCAATCAATTAGCATCATTAAAGTGGTATTATAGTTTGTGCTATGACTATGATCTAAAGCTGGCGTCTGTCCAATAGTTTCCCGGTGACCAGCCAATGCCTATTCCCCAGCTCGTCACCACACGTGTTCAGTGGCGATCGTGAATGTAGTGCGTAATAGTCCCCTTCCCAAAGTTCAATGGCAAGCTGAATTGTGTCGCGACTTCTATTAGTCGTTGATTTTTTACAGATCCTTTAGTGTAGAACCATTCAGAACCTACCTAATATTATACTTTGTAAAAAAACATGGTATTTACACGCTTTGTTTTATTTTATTTATTTTATATTTTCTTTATTTAGGAAAACAAACAGCTTAAATTATACAGATTTACAAACACATCCTATTAGTTCATAAGCTAACAAAGTTTTCACCAATGTACGAGTATGTTACACATTTAGGAACACACATGTTACACATTTTTGTTGCCGACTATATCATCACTAAATTGGCCATTAAAATATAAACGTGTTTAAACTCGACAGACCAGCAGAACACGATCACTAGAAAGACAAAAAGTTTGTCTGTCTAGATAGAACACGGCAGGTTGTGTAAATCATGAAAAAAATAACATCTAAATGCGTGATGATGAAATTGATGATGGGTACCAGCATTGCACTATGTTCATGTTTACTAATAAACTCGATAAGTATGGCTAGAAAAACTTGGTCTGGTTAAAACTTGGCAGCTTCGTCTATCTCACTGATTTTATGGTAGGTACCATTCGGAAGTAATTTTATAGATACGTCATCGAGTACTAGCAATACCAGCATGTGAACAGCCTTTACCTACCTATCTAATATAACATCGGGGTCGCTGGTGCTTAGTTTGAGGGTGTTTCTGTCCGACCGATTTTATGTTCGTATTGTTCGATTTTATTATATTTTTAATGCAATTTTTCTTTAATTTGGCCCCCCATATGACCCCCTAGCTATACCTATTATCACAACATACAACTTCAAATAAGAAAAGTAGGTACCTAAATAAATTGATTATGTACGAAACTAAACCCTTGAAAATAAAATTATTTTAAATACCTAACAGTGGTATCTATATAACGTATCCAATTACGAAGTTTGACTGAGTGATACACTCGCGGCCATCGTGACAAATCAATTGAGATTACAAGATCACAAATCACAATGTTACAAGGAATTAACCATACATTTTTATTAAACCATACAGTTTGTGCGAAGTACACAAAATTAAACTTCATATTTCTGGTGACTGGTAACAACAGGAACACCTGGCTCTGATTGTACAGGAATTTAACAATACCTACTCGCAAATATATACTACGTGCTTACAATAACGTCAGAATGCAGGGTGTTATATATTTGCCGAAACATTATAATATATCGGACAAACATCTTGTGTAGAATGTTTTACTTGTTACTTTCGAATTAGGCTGGTTTGTGGCAGAACTTATTGATTAAAAAAAACTAAGCTTGTACTGAGCCATGCTATTTTATCCTCTTTTTAAAAAAAAATCCTTTTAAAATTTAAAAACTTCGAACAAAAGGCGGAGGCACCCGCGGGCGGCGCGTCATTGCGCGTGAAAATAGGAGGAAGTTCTCAATAGGGAATATGCACGATTTTTTTTTTGCTTTAATAAAAAATCATTCAGGCCGTAATGCACGCTGACGTCACAGTTCATGTCGGATCTCTGTGTCTAATTAGTAGTTTTTAAATGCTTATATTATCCGTATTTTTTGGCCGATATTAATTTTAATTTCACTTTTTGCCATCTCTTTTACGGTATTTTCATATATTGTTAAGAAATGCGATAAAAAAAATTCATGCATATTCCCTATTCGTCGGAACATTTTTTATAAATTATATTTGTATGCTTTCCTCATAATTGAAATGAAAAGTAGAGTGTTATTTAACTCGGGAGAAAGTCACCACTAATTTCACACTCTAAATATTGGTCAAAATGGTGTGAAATAGGTGCCTTTCATCCCTTGATTAACAATGTACTACTTATTAAATATGATAGAGAAATATATCATATAAATATACTCGCTTCTTCTTTGTTGGTACACGGTACAACTAACCAAGAAAATTGGAAATTTAGCCATATTGCAAAAAGAAATGAACTATCTTTTAGTCACGTAAATAGAACTGACCACGAATTCTGGTAGTATAAAAATGTTAAAAATACGATTGATTGCTTACGACTACATCTCCAGCCTCTACGCGTTTTACAAAGATTACTTATCTGTGCAATAAAGATTAATGAATGAAAATCGAGAACACTGTTCGTCCCTCCTACGGCACTAACACTTAAGATTATGCATGTCTGCGTTAGGTATGTCTGTTAGACACGGAGAGAACTTGAGCCAAATGCGTATCTTCATTTATTTCGCTCATTATTACCTAGCAACTATGTAATACCACAAACTGCTGTTTCAGTCATACGAGTGTTACTGTAGCCATCGGTCTGGAAAGTTGCTCAGAAATTTATTATTATTTAAGTCAATTTGAGATGAGAAAATGAGTGAAAGAACCAAAACTTGGATTTCGGAATTGGTTGAACGCAGTTACAGAACACTGTAAGTTACTAAATCCAGTTGATATTTAATCTACATATTGCAATATAACCGAGGTTTCCTTCGGAAATTTCAGAAAATTATGTTTGCTGAATACAACTAGCCTGAAACAATATATTAGACACTGAAACGTAAACGGACCAACTTAATTATGTTTAATTAATAACATGGTCACATAGATAATTTAGTTATAATACAACTGGCAACGACACAATATTAAATTTCTTATATCTCCTATTTTACTTTAGGAGGAGGAGTAGGTAGCTACTCATTCAGCTAAAATGGTTTTCAATCCACAAAGTCCTGCCCGACTTTTTTTTATTTTGCGTCATGAATTTAAAACACGATGTACGATAGTGAATAGATGCGATCTTTACCTGTAAGCAATTATTTATTAAGATTCGTAACAGTTATGTACATACAGAAATATGAAACGCATTTAAATATGGTAACTACCGACTTTACATCGGCCTTGAAACATTCTGCCTCGCTATTATTTCTACAGTAGTCAGATGTGTATAAGCCAAATATTGGCTAATTTACATATGTATATAATGTTGTTGCTGGTGATTATACTTATTAGCCTCAGATAATTGTAAAAAATACCAAATATTAATTCAAGGTTATATGAAGAATACATTTATCACGTAAATGTGAAATGAAGTTTTTCTACAATTTTATTGTTCTGGTGTCATTTATTTTCTTAAGAAATAAGGTAAGTTTCTTAAGAAATAAGGTACGCATTAATTTTACCCGTAAAAATCATTAGCGTCAATGTGTCGTGTCCTGATTTCGGTGTTCGCCTCATAAACGCCTCCATTATGTGACGGTGCTAATACATAATATCAATGTAAAAAAGTGCTCTAAAAACAATAGGATGGATAGATTGAAAGGATTCTGGCGTCCGATAATGAGTTGGAAAAGAGATATGTATTAATAATAACAGCTCTAAGGCGACGCGACGGTCGTTTTGTGTCTGTGAAGATGTCTTTCTAATTCTTGAAAGAAACTTTTAATCGTCTTTTGGAATATGAGAAATTCATTCAACTGAAGCCATTTGATGTACTTGATAACCACTTAAATATTTAATTGAACTGTTTTATTCTAAAAACCTTAGGAAACCTCTGGTAACTAGTGACCTAAGTTTAATAATAAAATCCAATATTCAATAATATCTAAGATCACGTTAAATTCTCTGGAAGCAATTCAATCCGATGAATTTCATAATTCCTACCCCAAATAATTCCTCAGAAAAATCATGTCATTGTGTTTAATGGCATACTTCGTTGGTTATTGGCTATCGACACGTATTCGATTTATGTTATGCTAGATAGACCAGAGGGCTTAGCCAATGCACTACGCTTATTTAGCGATTTTCGAAATCAAGAAAAATGTGATTGACGTAAGCTAACGATCCGTAGCGTTAGCCACTTATGACAATTCCATACATTTTGTCGTTTTTTTTAATCTTAACTGTAATCTCTTGGAGGTTACGGTAACTGAATGTAGTATAGCTAACACAACAATGACATACACCGCTGTTTGTGTGAGATAATATTTTAATTACTACACAATATTTGGTTTATTGTTAGTCTAGTAATTCTATGTTATATATGGTGTCTTGAAGCTGACCTGTTGGTGGAGTTGGAAGGATCTCCTCTGTACTAAACAAATACTCACCGGATTTGGACTCGTTTGTGTCTCGGTAAGCAGATGATGATTGTGGAAAAAAGGCAAAAAAGCTCGTCTCCAATATGATATTTTGACAGAATCTCATAATGTTTATGCGTAGAAAAGGGATGCGTCCTGAGTAAAAAAATTATATGTAATTCTATTTAGTCCGTCAGTTAGATTATCGCCTCATAAACGCCTCCATTATGTGACGGTGCTAATACATATGGGTTTTTGTCAAAATTGATCATTTTTAACTAAAATGTAATAAAATTGTTAATTAATGAAACAGTAAATTAAACAATTTTTAGCCTTAATTAAAACAAAAACCTTGTTTGACAGTCACGTAAATAAAAAAAAGCCGGTCAAGTGCGAGTCGGACTCGCGCACCGAGGATTCCGCACAAACTTGTAGGCATTTAAATAGTTCGTAAATCACGGGAATACAATATAAACAAGACCAGTATAAACTGATACGCAATAAGTATGCACTTTCGTACTTAGTGAGTGTCAGTTTATACTGAAAAAACTTTTTATGTAATGTAACTACAAATTAACGGACTTCGGATTTTTTCCTTTACTTGTGCTATAAGACTTCTTGCCAAATTTCATGATTCTATGTCAACGGGAAGTACCCTATAGGTTTTGATTCCCTTGAGATTCTCTACAAAAGTATTTGATATGAATTTCAACTTGATACCTTCACGCGTTCCTGAGAAAAAAGGTCTTGAACCCTAAAAATAGGAATAGATTGTAACGTTTCCATACAAAAGCGAAAATTATTTATACATCGCTTTAATTATTTATACTAAGCAAAAAAAATTAACGTGAAGTGTCAATGTCAACACGAAGTAATTTAATTAGTACGTAACTTAATATTTATCATAACATCAAATGACTGCATACTTTAAAAACATACATTCTTGTTATTATTAAAATTTAAATTGTTTTATATTTCCTATAATTTTTATTAACTAAACTATAGGCGGGAATCAACGTGCCAATAAGCCTGCCTGTACTTATATGACTGAACTGAACTGAACTGAACTATGTTGTACGCAAATTGTACGTCGACCACTTGACGGAACGTAGCGCGCCAAACATGTCGCTTGCGCAGCGGTTTAATAAGTATATTACATTAAAAAAATAATACATAATATACTATATGTTTCATATTCAGTGTGTGACCTTTAATAATGGCGAACAGTTACAATATGAAAGAATTTAGCTCCACGTAAGTAATTTGATTAAAATATCCACTTTTGTAACCTATAATATGTGCATCTACACACCTTTTTTTATTATTACTTGTTTTAAAACCTCTTTCTTGTAAAGGTTTTAGTATGTTGCCCATGAATATTTTACGAGCTGTTGTTGATGCATGTTGATGAATGCAATTATATGTTTTGGAAATATAATTCTTTGAATAAGTATCATATACGTTACGCTTTTTATACAACCTATGTAAAGGCTCTACGCGTTATATAGCACGGTCTAAATAAGTACATGGCCACTTTCAATGAGGTTGATTGCATTAGCGATAAAAACGGCAATTATTTAAGTTTACTTTTTATGGGATGGATTAAAACGACATTAGTTAACTGAATAATTTAATTGAATTTGAGTGAATAAAATTGGTTGAAATGTATTTTTTCTTTTTGCAAAGATGAATTATCATATCACATTTTAGTTACTTTCGGAATAAAGCATTTGTTTATATGTATAGTTACAAAGATAGTTCACACATTAAAAAAAAGCCGTACAAATGCGAGTCAGATTTGCACGCCAAGGATTTTTCATGTTTCATCGATTTTATTAATGTTGGTGATAGGTATTATATTCTAATAATAAGTTTTATTCCTTAATAGGCATTGTTACGTCGCTTACTTTTCAATTTCTCTGGTAAACCACCCATGAGGTTGGTTTAATGTTCCTATTTTTCTGCCGTGTGAATTCAATAATAAAGTTTGTACTTAGGTACATTTTATAGTAAGAATTTCTCGCAGGACTCTAGGTACTAAAGTCTACTAGCTACCTAGGACACAGATTACTTCCTAGAGCCTTTAATATGACTATTCTTAATTCGTAGGGCAACTTTATAAGCCATGTCTAAAAAGGTCTTAAGGAAAGATAGGCAGACGGACGGACAAGTAACAAAGTGATCTTCACAATATTTCTCGTTTTCTGTAAGTACTTAATATCAAATAGGTACTAAAAATGTGCATTAGCGTATACGTGCATTTTTTTTGTTTAACCCTAATTTATTAACGGTTTATATCGACATGCCCTGAATACCGTATAATAAAACTATTTGCAGCGCACGTAGGCGGCAGTCTGCCTGAAAGGGCGCCAGAATTGTGCAACTCCCGTATTTTCACGCTTCCAAAGACGCTTCTGTGTCGCCTAGCGTTCGCGCCGAATTTAAAAACAAATGAAAAAAAACCGTGACTCATTTGTTTTTGCATACTGGACAATTGATTTGGTCTGGACTCTTTTTAGAAAGGACATCTTAATCTTATTTTTCACGAAAATTTGCTTAATAAAATCGATATTTTTTTTTATGGTTTATGGTATTTAGTTTTTTTACGTCTTTATATAATGGGTAATAAAAATAAAAAACATCTTTTTTTGGGTACTTAACTATGGTATATGGGATTTATTATTTAACTGCTTATTTACGTGAACAAGCTTTACGGCCAATAAAATATTATTATAACACTTTCACTTACTAAAGCATAATTTTTTAATCTTGAAAATACGTAAGTTTAGTGCCCCTTATAATGTAGAATTGCACTTAAAAAAGATTTTCTTAAGATTTATCCCAAAAGGTAAGAGATGGGAAACGGAGGAAAAAAATCCGTAATTAAAACCACTCGAGCATCCTCTGGTGTCAACATAATATTGTTTATTCATTGAGTACGTATGTACTCACCAGAATATGCCTTACGCGCCATTTCCTAACCACGAAAGTCTGTCGTTTTTTTGGGGGAGGTGAGGTAACACACATGTCATATAAACCGCTAACACACAAATGCGAGAATTGCTCTTGTTCCTATGCACTTAAACCACTAAACTAACTTGAAATCACGCACGCAAACAAACAAAATATTATTATGTATCTAATCAACACGTGCGTACACGATTTACAATTACACATGCAAAAATAGCAACCTTAGACATATGTTTGTCCTTTTCTTATTTATGGCTTTAATAATGAGTTAAAATCAAAGTACGTCGCACAAAGGCTTTCTTTCCTTTTTTTCAAAGCACTTTCACACATTATTTACGACTTATCGAGCGATTTTACGCAAGCCGTTTATAAATCGATCAGGGAAACGATATAAATATAAAAAAATAAAAAAAATATCAGGGGACTATCTCACACAAATTGACCTAGTCCCAAACTAAGCTCTAGGCTTGTACTATGGGTACTAGGCGACGATATACATACTTATACAGAGAAATACATACTTAAATGTATAGAAAACATCCATGACTCAGGAACAACTACTCGCGCTCGTCACGCAAATATTTGCCCATACCGAGATTCGAACCCGGGACCGCTAGCTTCGTAGGCACGGTCTGTACCAACAAGGCTAACCGCGTCGTCAAATATTGGTGTGCAAGAAATAATACAAAAAACACTTAAAATTTATCAAAACTCATGGTGAAAAATAATAAAATGTATAATGTTACACCATCTTACTTCGAATTTGATGCGTTTTGATTTTTTCTGCACGCTAACGTAGCACAACAAGGTATTTTCTAGGAGCTTCTTATTCTCCGGAGGCGGTTTTGATAATGCGAAATAATCGACTAAATGGGTAGTTCTTATAAAAATGCAAGATCATTTGATCTTATAGGTATAGGGGAAAGTCTGGGGAAGACCCGTCCTGGTATAAATGGTCTACGGGTTTACCAATGAGTTTACCTACTGACGAACCATAATCATGTTGACCCATAAACCTACAGCATTTGTTCAAACCACTTGGTCCAAGACGTTAAAGGCAATGAGTAAATTTCCTTTGCTAAAAAGATTTTCTCACCATATCGGTTCGCGTTTTTTTTCTTTATCAACCACAATACGTGCCCCACGTTCTGTATTAAGATGCCTGATTATAAACTTCTTTGTTAATTACATACTTGAGATAAACTTAATACCTCCTTGATTACTTTATTAGATACGGATTCAGGCAACTGTGCTATTTAAAGATTGCAACAATGTTAAAATGATGAGACATAAGATAAGTGATATAGCTGAATTGCTTTAGTCTGGCATACGAGTATGCGCACGTGCGCGTCAGCCTATACAAATAGGTGACAAGCATAAAGCTGGGTTGACACGCTCAAGTGGGCATCAAACCTATTTTGTCGAAGCAGACTTTAAGCGTGTCAACCCAGCTTAACTGAGAATAAATCTCACGCAAACACTGTGACGTGTGTCCGACAACTTTAATCTGGGAATGTATAGGTAACGAGCTGACAAATCTTTCCAAGTTCAAGGCAGCAGTAAATGGGACAGAAAGGAATCGCATCGGGTGACTAATTCTAACCAAAAAGCTTGATTTCGAGAAGTTTTTTTATTTCAATTTCGCTGGAGGTTGAAATTCTGACGCCTGTGATATCAAATATGGGTGAGTTTACTGATAAACCCACTTAATTGATTTTCAATATATTCATTAATCATCAGTGAGATTAAAAAATCGGCTCTCTAAGCTGTTCCTATCGCTACCTAAAGTTCTAGGCAGGTTTTACGAGTTCATAATACGGCTCCTGAATGTTTTTGGCTGTATGAACCGCTAAAAAAAACGCATCCGTCAAGTATTTACCTATACATACCCAATGCTGAACGATGAGCGATAAGTGACGAGCACGTGCTATACGAGTGGCTGTACGTTCTTATTGATTTGGCCTCATAACATTTCCCTGAACCGCTTGGAATGACTGCCAAGGACGGCTGTGATGAGAGAACTGAGATTGTATTTTCGTAAGAGTCTATAATTACGACGATGCCGATGCGGTAAGCGTAGTTAGTAGGTGACCCTGCCTACGAAGCTTACGGTCCCGAGTTTGATTCTCGATAAGGGCCAATATTTATGTAAAGTTGTAAAGAAAAGAGCGCATGTATTTCTTCCCGAGCCTTGGATGTTTTTTATGTAATAATTTTGTCACATGTATAAGTATTATCTATGTTAAGTACCCATAATACAAGCCTAGAGCTTGGCTTTGGTTCTAGTTCAATTTTTTTTAATGTTCAATTTGTGTAAGATTGACCTGAATTATTTATACATAGGATACCCACGACTTTTTTCGCATAGAATTCGTGACCCGCGTTATTCTGTATTTCTGCCCGTTAGGGGTTGAATTTCGAAAAATGCATATTATTGGAAAAAACAAGAATTAAAAATCAGATAATATTTATTTTATAGGTACTACTAACTCTTATATTGAGCACTTACAAACATCTGTTAGGCCTATACTATACGAGCGGTTCTCCCGTCGCGGGAATCCGCATTTAAACCGCAGCAGACACAATTTACTACGTGTAGTATGGTCCTAGGTTATGTTACCTACATCTGTGACCACAATAAAGCAAGCGAGGCGTCCCTTACTGTGAAATGAAAATTCCGCAAAGCAAAATAATCGGCAAATTTCTAAAAAAGCATAATTGGCAAGGCGCGCTACAAATATTGTTTTTCTTTTATTTTTTTATTTTTTTTGTATTGCTGTCACTTGAAATGAAAAATGTATTGTTTGTGTCACCTTCCGTGTTCTCACCGAGCGGTCTCAACGGAAGACCAACGTTGGCTTTACAGCCAGCACAAGCTGAGTTGGGACCGTTCCGCAACAACTTTGCTGTGTACCTTTACGTTATTTTAATTCCTTACTGTGCTCGTTGTTGTGAATAAATGTTTTACTTTCTTCTTTCTTCTAGATATTGTAAACCTGACGCGCAACACAGAGTAACTGTCCGCCGGACGATCTTGGCCTGTCAGTTAATCGTACGATTTCATAGATTTTGGTCGGCAAGCCACCTGACAGACTTGGACTGCCGGCGAATTAGTCTGTGTTGCACTTTAAGGCGACAAATTACGAGCCTAGTGCTGAAACTGTTAAAATGAGCCTTCGCCACGAAAGCACAGCGTGCTACCTTATCTCTTAGCATTAAAATGAATGGCAAATAGCATAAGACTGGTGGTTATACAAACTGACGCAGACTCTTTTGTTTAATGTATTTTCTGTATTGACAAAACTTATTTCGGGTCTGTATTCAGTTTTTATCTAATCCGATAATATTTAACGATTTCGTACATATGGCAACGTATGAAATACTCGTAGCTGTCATATATAGGTATGCTTGTATGTATGCTTTTTTTCTTACAGTTTCAAATATTAGCATCGCATCGCATAATCACTGGGAAGTTTTTAAACACTTTTTTCCGGCTCCTTACGTATAAGTACCTAGTTAGTAAGTAGCATACTGCTCACACACACAATAGGTGCTAAATACATAGAAGCTGCGGAAACCAGCCCGCCATAGAAAAAAAGTTTGTAACTTAGGTTGAAGTTTTTGAAGTAAATTAAGTAGGAATAATATAATAAATATGCATACCTACAAAAATTGTGTAATATATTATTATTATCTAATATAATTAAAAAAACAGACGTAACAAACAGACGTTTACTGTTATTATTTAGTATTTATAAAGTATTGACATTCACTTTATTGAATTTCATAAGAAAGTAAGTTTGACGAGTCATGATTCATTATTGAAATAAGCCTTACTTGTTTGAGTTATTCAAGTGCAACTGATAGCGGAATTTAGTTTTGCTTGTAACTATACTAGTGTCAGATTTCACCAACCACTTAACAGGCAATTAGAGTGCTAACAGCTGTCAAAATGTATGAACTAACAGTCGATTAACATTTAACATCGTATGATGAAATTGGTACTAGATAGAGTAAATAATGCACATCGACGCATTAACGTCTAAAGTTTAAATCATTTAATCGTTTTACGATTAAGTTGTAATGGTACAGTAGGCAGCAAAAGTGCATGGACAGATCAGAAAGATAATGCTATGAGGTGCCTATTAATCGCCATCTATCTGCTCGGGTGTGTTCCATATCGTTTATACATAGGACGCCATGTTTTACGATTCACTTTTTTTTTTTATTATTATCGATATATTTCATTGAAATATTATAAGTATAAATAGTTAGAAGAGTAACTGCCGCTCAAAACGTGCTCCACTTTGAATAAACTCAAAAACTACTGGACCGATTTCAAAAATTCTGTTACCAACATTTAGAATCGACTTTCAGGGTGGACATATGCTATATTTTCACTTACGAAAGTACTGACTCACCGCAGACAAAGTTGCAGGCGGAAAGCTAGTTAGTATAAAAACTAATTAGTTAGGAAGTTGCAGCAAACTATAACTTAACTAGTTCAGTTAACAACGCCATCTAATTTGTTTTTTGTGAACTCCTATAATCTCGTGAGCATTGCACTTGAATGCATTGCAAGTGAGTTCAAGTGAATATAGGCTTAAAAGTATCCATGCAATTTTGCAAACGTGACATGTAATTTTAATTCGAGAGAATAGATTTTCCAGCTTAAAATTCAATGTGTTAAATAATACCCGTGTAATAAGTTGTTTTTTGAAGCTTAAAACTATATTTTTTTACAACTTTCAAATTCTGAAAGGTGAAAAAATATATAAAAAGGCTTTAGACGTTTGGAAGGTGTAAGAGAGTTAAGAGACCAGTTACCCAGAGCTCGGGAGAAATGTGACCAAAAAGTGGTATTAGAGCGGAAACCAAAACAAATCTTTAAAAAGCGGGGTTTTAAAATAAATACCCCATTTCCAGTTTGTCAACGTTCCACTAATCATTATGTTAATTTTCAGAGCGATTATCACAGAAAATGGAATATATCCGTCAACGATATCGATCAACACAATCAACACCAAGTGCAAAGAAAATGATCCAGAGAAGAGCGAATACGATCCATTCCGAAACAGAAAGCTCGAACATCCTAATTCGTAAGTACAACCCGTCAAGAAAGTGACGAAATTAAAATGATTTTATAATTGAACCAGATCTAAATCACAGTATAATACATATTATTCTTTAGCTGCCATTTTTCTGATTTATCTTAGCTATTTACTTAATAGCTTCTAGTTATGATAATGCGGTGACTTTATATGATATGGATCGAGCAATTCTCTTGAAAGAACGTGTAGGTGCGGCGTAGCCCTTATTTGTAGGTACTTAGCCGGCATTAAATAGTAGAAAATAGATATGATTAAATCTGTGAAATTAATGGATACGACTTGAGAATACCAAAAGCGGCTATATGGCGAAATGACGGCAAAATATTTATGTCAGTATAGTGCATAACTCTTAAAACGAGACCTTCGGGTTTGAATTTCTTTTTCACTCGCTCTCGTACGCTTTTATGCTTTAGACTAGTCTAACAGACTTTACCCAAACCCGAAAGAGTTTTTAAAAACAATTACACTGTACTTTTTCCAACAAAGAGAGCCCGTAGTAGTTTTCCGACTAAAACCTGGTGTGGTGATTTCCTTGACTAAACGGTATCCGTGGTCACATAATTTAAATTCCTATGGATAATATAAGTCTAAAGATTATTCCATGATCATCGTTTATACTCGTTTCAAATACGGCTAACGGTCATACAGATCTTCCTTGTACGGGTAAAGCCCCCTCACGCTGTTTTATTTGACCTTCTAAATTAATAATTACAAGCATATCTTACGCCCAATCAATAGAGCATTATTTTATTTTTCACTTCTCATGCTCAAAAAGTGTCATATTAAGCTTATCAAGCCGGACTAAAGTGGTACATTTAGTCCCTAGGGAAAATATGAATGGAACGTTGGGTTCTTTTTTGGTACGAATACTGTTTAACTAATTTAACTCTTTAAAATGAACTTTATATTTGGTATCAACCAGCCAGAATACAGCTTTAATAAAATCGACAGGAAGCAGAATTCAATTCTCAAAACAATAGGTGTTTTAGTCCGTATTTCACATACAATTAAAAAAAAATCTGTTTAATTTCTTCATAAAAGCCTTGGAAAATCACAGCCAGATACAGGTTGCCATTTGATGATGTTGCCCTTGTTGTCGGAGTGCGCGGCATCCAATCTCCACCGCCTCAGCCTAGTCTTCGTTTCGGAAATGTTGTCAATGAACTATTTTTTATGTTCTAACCCCAAACCCAACCTTGTTGTTGTCTCTTTCTGTATAACAGTGACGGGTTGAGAGTAAAAAAGATAGCGCTATTAAGTTGTAATTTTTTATGTGTCTGTCTTAAAATTACTAGGTATTTTAATTCAAGATTTATTTTCTCGCAATCGAAGTGAAAAGTAGTGTTTAACTCGAGACTAAAAAGCCATAGTAACACTTGAACTTCATCCATCCTAGCTTTGCTCGGGTGGATAAATATCTCGTCTCATAATGGCTTACTTTAGTCCCTTGTTGAACAATCTACTGTTTATTTTAATCGTAAACTTCCAGGGATTTACGCTCATTCGCTAACCTTTTAAAGTCGTCTCTGGGTTCCGGTATCCTAGCCATGCCAGCTGCCTTCAAAAACTCCGGGACCCTTGTTGGCATATTTGGGACCATCATCCTTGGCTACATCTGTACGCATTGCGTCTATTTACTGGTAATTATTGTTACACTTGTCATACAAAACTGGATCTCTTCAAATACACATTAAAATGGAATGCTCGCAAGACTAATAAATAAATACTATTCTGTTTAGGTATAATACCTAATAATAATTATTTCCACCAAAGGAATGAAAAATGTGTAAAATGGACCAATACAATTTCGTGACATATCTGCTTCAAAATTCAATCGTAATAGTTAAGTCTTGGAACACTATTTTGTATTTTGTACGTATTCTTGATCTCGATGAATGGAACTATCTTTAAAAAATCATAATGTACCTACCTACAGTGTATGTAAGAATACTTGCCACCTGTTTCATCAATAGGTACCTACTGAACAATGTGAGCAAATGTCAGTTATTTAGTCATTTAATTAACGAACGTTTGTTAATAAGAGAGAATCCTCTTGAAATATCCCTTCCAATGTGAGTTTATTAGAACCCAATCAGTATTTCATATGTCAAGTTGTTCCCACTTCAACTGGTATGGGTAGCAGAGCTTCTAAAATGCAGATCAAGATTATGCCGACTATAGCAATATCCTTAAAATATTTGAAATATTTTTTCAGGTCAAAACATCACAAGAAGTATCGAGAGTAACAAAAGTGCCGTCCCTTGGCTATGCTGAAACGGTAGAGGCAGTTTTCGCGACAGGGCCAAAACCTTTGAGAAGAATGTCAAAGGCAATAAGGTACCTATGTTAATGGTGAATATTATAATTTTTTTGGAATCAGAATGTATGTATAAATTAGGTTGTATTTAATTGATAACACAAAGTGTAGCAACGATAACCTAACCTAAAATTGCATTTTTATTAACAAACTTATGTTGCCAACTGTACTTCTAACATTGAATATAAACTCGTTATAAAAAGTCAAGTAAAACGAGTCCAAACTCGACGGAACTACTATTAGCCATTGAGGAGTTCCTATGGCCACCACGTCTCCATCATCATACTAGCTCGATGGTATCATATTATTCTGTTGTCATCGGAATTACATAAGGAAGTATGCAAAATTTCAAGTCAACCTGATAATTATACAGAAGTATTTAGGTTAAAATCGACTTCTAAGATTTGTGATTACATTGTTAGTTGGGACATTACCAAATTTTGCGCAGAACACCTTGTTACTATTTGTATGGAGCTACCACTCTGTTACCATACATTATTACAAATATTACATAAATACTAAGCATCTTTTTACGATTCGGATAATCCATAATTATCTGTGGTATATAGCTGACTGCAAATCATTCATCATTTCACTCAAATAACCACAGAAAATGGATAGTGTAAACGGAAACAACTTTTTTTAGGTTGGGACAAGTTTACCTGCACAAAATTTGATAATGACCCAGTTTACAAGTGAATAGGTTGATACCTACTATTTATTATAAGTGTATTAATATATACAATATAGCAGAGACAACCAATTTTTTCAATCACCAACATTTAATTTCTTGTTATAATTTCTAGGATGAGATAATATAAAAAAGAAGATATAGCTAAGTTACCAATTGAACATTTTCATTTTCAGGTCTTTGTCGATTTAAATTGTATTATGTTCCATCACATAAAAAGTGAATAACATTTGAAACGCGATAGTTATTATAAAACAAGCATTAGAAGTGGTAACTGGTACAGATTGAGTCACTCTTTGTGCAAAAGAATGAGCACAGTGTATTGATGGCTCTTCAATATCTGGTCGTTGACTGTCAAGGCATTTATTTGTAAAGGATACAATGTTGTATGGGATTAAATTAGGTACTTTAATTACAAAAATGTACACGTACTTACATATTTACCATTAAATTTCCAAATAGTAAGAACGATCTTTGGGGAAAGCCATATATGTCCAGCGATGAACGTATTTTGGCTGACATAATGATGATGATGAAGAAAGGTAAAAGATCCTTAGAAGTTCTCAAAACATTACGAGACCTTACAAACTTATAAGAGAGTCTTATATGCATGTATACTCCGTATCAAAGTTATCTATACATATAATAAAATCGATAAGACCAAAAAGTCTGTACATTGAAGATTTAAAAAAAAAAACCGATCAGGGCGATTTATAATAAGTAACTGAACATATTAAAACCATTTTTAAAATTCTTGTTTGTTTGTTTGTTTGTTTGTTTGTTTGTTTGTTTGTTTGACTGAGCATCACGTAAAAAGTACTGAACGGATATTGATGAAATTTTCATAAATCTATTTAAATAACATCAGAATAACATTTAGGCTATAAAAATTTTGGAAAATGTTAGAAGAAGGGGGTAAAAAGAGGGGGTAAAGTTTGTATGAAAAAGCAAATTTAGATTGTTCTAGGATCATGAAACTCAGAATAAATACTTATTAATAAAAATAAAGAAATACCTGTTTCAGTGTTTATTTTTAATCTCATCCAAAAACGCAAAAAAGAGGGTTTTATGTTTAAAATTACTGGAATTCATACAACTATAAAATGAAAACCAATGAAGTTTGACCTTCGAAACTTGCTACATATACGTAAAATAACAAATAAAAAAAACTACTTTCGGCGATTTTGGATAAACTACCCCTTAGGGGTAGAAATGGGGGGTTAAAGTTTGTATGGGAGTTTGTCCGTTTTTCAAATTAGAAACGTGGAAATTGCTATAGAGATTACTGTTAGCAAATAAAAAACACTACTTTCAGTGATTTTGGATAAACTACCCCTAAGGGGATGAAATGGGGGGTTAAAGTTTGTATAGGAGTTTGGTCGTTTTTCAAGTTAGGAACGCGGAAATTGGTATACTTATAGGCTACTGTAAACAAATGAAAAAATAACGTTCGGCGATTTTGGATAAACTACCCCTGAGAGGATGAAATGGAGGGTGGTAATTTGTATGGGAGTTTGGTCAATTTTGAAGTTAGAAACGTGGAAATTAGTATATAGGCTACTGTTAAATAACAAAAAATACAACTTCTGGTGATTTTGGAAAACAACCCCTAAGTGGGTGAAATGGGGGATGGAAATTTGTATGGGAGTTAAGTCAATTTTAAAGTAAGAAACGTGGAAATTGGTATATAGGCTACTGTTAACAAATAACTTCCAGTGATTTTGGATTAACTTCCCCTAAGGGGCTGAAATGGGGGGTTCAAATTTGTATGGGGGTTTGGTCATTCTTGAAGTTAGAAACGTGGAAACTGCTCTAGAGACTACTGTTATCAAATAAAAAACACTACTTTCGGTGATTTTGGATAAATTACCCCTAAGGGGACGAAATAGGGGGTTAAAGTTTATGATGGAGTTTGGTCGTTTTTCAAGTTAAAAACGTGAAAGTTGGTATTTAGGCTACTTAACTGTGTACAAATAAAACATACTACTTTTGACTATTTTAGATTAACTACCCCTAAAGAGATGAAATGGGAGGTGGTAATTTGTATGAGAGTTTGGTCAATTTTGAAGTTAGAAACGTGGTAATTTGTATAAAGGCTATTCTTAACAAATAAAAAATATAACTTCTGGCGGTTTTGGAAAAAACTACCCCTAAGTAGGTGATATGGGAGGTAGAAATTTGTATAGGAGTTCGGTCAATTTTCAAGTTAGATACGTGGAACTTGGTATATTCGCTACTATTAGGAAATAAAAAAAACACTTTCAGTGATTTTGGATTAACTTCCCCTAAGGGGCTGAAATGGGGGGTTAAAATTTGTATGGTGGTTCGGTCATTCTTGAAGTCAAAAACGTGGAAATTGGTATAAAAGGCACTGTTAACAAATAAAATATAAAACATTTGGTGATTTCCGAAAAACTATCCCTAAGTGGGTGAAATGGAAGGTGAAAGTTTTAATGGGAATGAAGTCATTCTTGAAGTTAACGAAATTGGTATTTAAGCTACTGCTTACAAACCAAGAGTACTTTCGGTGATTTTGGAAACACGACCCCTAAGTTTGGTTATTTTTGAAGTTAGATATATGAAAATTGGTTTCTAATCTACTAAATAAAAAATACGAGTTTTCTGATAATGGAATCCCAGGTAAATTGATGGAACCCTTCAAACATTTAAAGGACTTATACAGCGATTTTCAAACTTCTGTAAGAACATTTACTTACATTCCAAAAGCACCATTTGGTAAAGTGAAATTAATGACCAGACATGACCATCGGAACTCCTTAATAATAAGTATTTCACAACACGCTACTTTTGCCCATCATTTGTAAGGGGCTGTTTATTTATTACGTAAGACGATTTAGGGGGGAAGGGGTCTGAACAAGTCTTATTTTTTCTAACATGGGGGTAGGATGTTTTTACGTAAGATCACAAAAACAAGCAAAAATTAAAGCGTTTTTATATTTTGCTACTTTTTCTTTGCAATTTTGGTAGATACTGATCTTACGTAAGATTAAAAAGGAGGGAGGGTTCATCCATGTCTTATTTTTTCTTACGTAGGGGGAGGGGGGGTCAGAAATTGGTTAACATTGTCTTACGTAATAAATGAACAGCCCCTAATGAATGTGGTGAAATGGAAGTTTCGCCAAGTAATAGGAGAGTTCTTCAACGATTAATGTCCCTGCATATTGGATAGCCCCATTTTGTCAAGAGTGATGAAGTATTGGCAATAAGCATTAATGCCATGAATGTAGTGTATATGTGCTGCGTGTAATACATAATCACATAATAATTAAACAAACACTAAAAAGCGAACAAATGTTAGGAAACATTACTATTTTTTTGGAAAGTCTGTCCCTTTATGATACGTACTTAATGAAAATTTTATTTGTACCTACCTACTTTTTAACGAAATTACTGACACTCCGCAGACGGAGTCGCGGGCAGACAGCTAGTTTAAATAATGAGACAAAACCTATGCGCCTGGTTATTTTATGTACCTAACAAACAAAATGAACAAGTGATACTAGCCATATTGGCAATTAGTAATCGCTACGCTACGAACACTCGCAGTACCTAAAGAATAACATGTGCCTTTAAGATTTGAGTTGGAAAATTGGGAGGGGTAGTGGAAAGGGACATAAGAGTTGTATTTATTTGAGACCGCTAGAGTAGTAAATGATGCAAACTAACATTTTTTTAAGCTTAATGCCAAAGTATTTACTTGCATTCTTAAATAACTGTTCATCTGACATTTCAGGAAGCTATTTTCTCACGTGTTTCAGGATATTTATAGACTGGGCGATGGCGTTCACCATACTTGGCGCCTGTGCCGTCTACGTCATTCTACTTGTGGAGTCAGTCAAACAGGTATTTGGAACAGTGACAATAACAGTGACAATGTAATTTTTAACGAAGTGGTTAACGTTGAACGCATGTTGGCAACGAAAATATATTAAAGTGAAAATGTTTGTCAACAAAATAATTACGTATGTGCTTCCGTTTATTATTGTAACATTCTCAAGCGTTAGTTTAAATTTAGCACGTATTCTTTTACCTTCTAATTTTAAGCGGCCTAATAAACTTGACTTAATCTTATTTCAGATGGTCGATTTCTTCGTAGAAGACAACGGTCTCAATGTGAACATTTACTGCGTCATATTCTTATTCCCGCTTCTAATCTTCACTCAAATCAAGAACCTCAAGTATCTGGCCCCTTTCTCGGGATTTGCAAATCTACTCTTAGTCGCCACTTTCTTTATCTGCCTGTATTACATCTGCTCCGACTTTCCGGATCTGACCACTCGGCCCATGTCGGTTGACATCGGAAAATTGCCGCTGTTCATCGGGTAAATTCTTCACATTATTAATTCTCATAAGTGTTTTCCTGTTAACAACAAGCATAATGGAATGCGACGGAAGAATAAGTCGTTTGTAGCCCCACGATCACGAGGTTAGAAATCTAGTTCATAATTAGCGTTTTGTAAGGTACCTACAACATTAAGATGATCGCATAGTTATAAAAAATCTTTATAGGTAGGATATGTATTTATGTATGGTACTCGAATGCAATATAAACGGATCGAATAAATACCTACGTAAGCGACCAATTCTGATTTCCCTTCAGTGTACCTATTATCTTTGAGTAAATACACTTGCAAAATGCACTTGTCTCTTGACCTGGATGGAAATGAGTAAGTAGGTAGCTAATCAGTGAATTAGTGATGTGATGAAGCGAGTGAATAGTTTAAAGAAATAATAATAATAATAATAAATAATAATTCTTTATTTAAATATTTGTAATTAAATTAGTAACATTACGCTAGAAAACCTTGTTGGGAATGTCTGTAAGAAGTTCAGAGTAAAATTTGCAAAACTGCTGCCTAATGTGGCGGTTGTCACTTGAGAATATTGTAAATCCACACATCACCACGTCAAACTCTTTTTCTCTAAGCTATATACACATCATATTTTGCAAGTACATCACCAAAGTAAGCAATTCCCTCAAGCAAAAGCACATCAGTAAACCAACAACCATCCATGATATACGCTAGGTACCTAACCATTAGCAAGAAGATCGCATCCCTTAACTCGTCGCTGTTCATTCCAGTACAGTGATTTTTGCCATGGAGGGTATTGGAGTAGTCCTGCCGGTTGAGAACACGATGGCCAAGCCTGAGCACTTCCTGGGCTGCCCAGGAGTCCTCAATGTGACCATGACGGTAGTGGTGCTCCTCTACATGATCATGGGGTTCCTGGGATACGTCAAGTATGGGGTTGAGTCTCAAGGGAGCATCACCCTCAATCTACCGACGGCTGAGATGTAAGTTAAAGTTGAATTTACCAGTAGGTTACTCGTATTCACTTGAGAGTTGTGGTGCAAATTCAAAGTGTTAAAGTAAAGAGTAGCTATTCCGAACTCAATTGACGCACACACCTCTCGTTGCTTGAAGTGAAAGTACTTTCTTCTCGGTGCCACATCTTTTGTATTATCCAACGCTCGCAAAACGCATTAATTAAGTGTTGAAGGCGCTGGTTGAAAATCAGTAAACGCTTGTATGCGTTGCCGAATAAATGCGTTAAAATTGAGTGGCGATTGTTATATATTTGACCATGCTTACCCTCTTATGCAAACCACTTACTTAAATAGGTACTTTTAGACGATTTTCTTCTTCTTCTTCTATTACTTCAAGTTAAGAAAAATTAAACCATTGACATAGATAGAAATTGCTACGGTACGAGTTATAGCTTGAACCCTGGAACATTCGTCAATAAAAAGACGCCATGCATAGCTTACTTTTCCATTTTTACACTTCTTTATCCTGATTTGTTTTACACCTCATGAATTAGCGATAAACGCATTATTTACGTTCTGAGGAAATTAATAATGAAAAAACTATGCTTTCTTTTAACTTTAAAGGGTAGCACATGAATCTGAATTCAACAAATGAAACTTAAAGTCGGCTTGCAGGGTTGGCTTTGACGTAGAAGTAGGTGTTAAATTAATGTGTAAAAACTTTCAGCCCTGCGTTAATGGCGAAGAGTTTCATCGTGCTGGCGATCTTCTTCACTTATACGCTGCAGTTCTACGTTCCTATGGAAATCGTGTGGCGCAACATGAAGCAACACGTGAGCCAGAGGTACCACAGTGTGGCGCAGAGCGTCATGCGAGCAGTATTCGCAACTCTTACAGGTACTTAAGCCTTACTACGTAAACCTTACTTGGTAAACGTTAGGCTACATTCTATGGGCATTGATTCTGTTACCAATTCGCCCTTTTCTCGAATTATTTGAACGAAACAGTTAGGAAAGTCGGTACGCAAATAATGTTCCTCCTACGAGCATGCGGGATAACTTTAAGCTCGCCGGCTTATAATCCGTCGACGAAATGAAAAGCGAGTTGTTTTAGAGAATCACCTAAGAATTGTAGGCCGATAGTTGTAGGTTACTAGCGACGTATAAAGAAGTTGGGTGACGTTTCCAGACGAATCATTTGCTAGATTTTATATGTTAATGATCACATCCTACATCCGAACATGGCCGTTCAAGCCACCAGGGTCCTTAGCCTTGGCTAAGGACCCTGCATGCATCTTGATGCATTACATTAACTTCACGAATTTCGTATGAAATTGACATGAGCGTTTGCGCACTGCGTCCGAATCCGAATCCGAATCTCGGTCCGAGGTGGCGGTTTGTATGGGAGATTGCGCACTAGATCCGAATTTCGTCATCTGATTTCTCATACAAATGGTACTACGAACATTTCACAGATTCGGATTCAGATCGGACGCAGTGCGCAAACGCTCTTAGCGTTATGCATCTTGTCTAGGCCATCAGATGTCGGTGACAACTTGTCTCCTGTCTCGTCGTATGGATATCCATAATACAGTGAAACTTTGTGTTAAATAAAACATTTACACCCGTATTCATAGAGGAGTAAAGTCATTACTTGAGTAAAACTAATTACTCAATTAAAGACTTTCGATAACGAAAACGAAACGAAAACGTGAGTAATTACTTTTACTCAAGTAATTACTATAAATACGGGTGTTAAAAACTCAAGAATAACACCCGTATTTATCCTATCCTATACTATTAAACGAGAAACATTTGTATATATACCTATCAAATTTTATCCCGTGCTTACATGCTAGGGGGCCTGGTTGTTTTAACAATAGTACCTGGGATATCGAGCGTGACATTGACAGATTTCTTGACCCAAAAAGTTCTAAGTAAGTATTCCCCGATTTTCGTAAAAATTTTATTTTTGTTTTCCAGTGATAGCAGCAGCAACACTACCTCGTCTAGAACAAGTCATCGGTCTAGAAGGAGCATTCTTCTACTCTTTTCTTGGGCTCATAACGCCCTCGGTCATTGACCTCATCTTCCACTGGGAAAGAGGCCTGGGCAACTATAAGTGGATCCTCTGCAAGGATGTAATTTTAATTGTATTCGGATGCTTTGTCCTAGTCACAGGAGTTACCCAGAGTATTAGAGAAATAATTAGGACAAATTAGTGATGCAAGTGCTGTGTTATTATTAATAAGTTTGTTATGTTGATTATAAGAAAATTGGAAAAATAGTCGACGATTGTGGACATAAATAAGTAAGTAGTTGTTTAGATGGTTATTTTCAAAATTCTCGTGTTTCTTTCGTAGTAACATGATTCCCGTTGAACAATTTTAATGTGTAATAAAACTTTATTTTTGATTCAAATGTTTGAACCGATTACAACACAACATCATAATCACAGTATTATAATTAAGTAGTAAAATAATCATAAGGTGTTGAACACTTTTAGTTGACAGGCACCATACGTTTAAGGTGGATTTAGACGGCGCGTGATAGCGCGAGCCGAGCCAGGCTCGCGTTTCAATCTCGTCTAAACGGCAAGACAGATTTGGATAAAATTTTGCACACATGTAGTCCTGATCCTAAACTATCTTTGTGGAAATTTTTATTCAAATCCGTTCAGCCTTTTAGACGACATTGAAACAAGAGCCTGGGTCGGCTCGCGCTATCACGCGTCGTGTAAGTCCACCTTTAGGTAACTCTTAACTCAAAGATCATACAGTTACTGCCGCACTCAGAGACGTCAATTAATTTTTAAGTTTCATTAAAGTTGCTGCATCTTATTCTATTGCTATAGCAAAGAAAGTGACAGCAGCAACTTTAATGACACTTAAAAATTTATTGACGTCTCTGAGTGCGGCAGTTATACCTATAAATATATTGTTGCAAAATAAATGAATACTCGACCCTTATCTTTTTTTTAATAACCAACATTGTCCTTGTCCATAATTAATACCATTACTTTAGAGGTTCTAAACAAAATGGTAGTTATTATACATTGTATTTAGCAGGCTAAAATTAGGTTGATAAGTGTGTTTTAAAGTGTGGCACATACTGCCGCACTCAGAGACGTCAATTAAGTTTTAAGTGTCATTATAGCTGCTGCGTCTTATTCTATTGCTATAGCAAAGAAAGTGACAGCAGCTACTTTAATGAAACTTAAAACTTAATTGACGTCTCTGAGTGCGGCAGTCAGTTTTTATCTCCCTTCCAATTAAAATAAATTATGTTTTAGTTATATGTAATGTCGGTCAAATATATATATTTTACTTATCCTCAGTGACTTGAGAATTGAGATAAAGCGAGTAAAAATTCGTAACGCCTGAAAGGTGTAATTTGTTACCACGATCTGTATATTCGAATAATGTTGCTATACTTGTAGCAACAAAAGAAATAATATCTTGGATACTGGTGATAATTATGTAAGTTGATTAAAAATTATGATATAAATATTTTTAATACAAACTGCTGTTTCTTTTCCGCTTAGTACAAGAAAAGTGATTTAAAATGAAATTTATCGGCAATTTGTCGCGATTTATCAGTTTGCGATCCAAAATATAACACGATAAAAATTGTGTGTGTAACATGGGCCTTACACGCACGCATACACCTTGTTCTACTGACAAAACCTGACGACAAAACATTCTATACTAGGTATACCTGAATTTTTATTCCCACGAATAAAAAGGTAACCTAAGCAAAGTTACGTCACTGTCAAAGTGAATTTCAGGGAATCTCAAAGTATGGGCCAGCGAAATATAGTCAGATCATATATAGATCAGATAATATAGTCAGTTATCATTTCGCTCGAACCGTGGTATTCAAAATAAATTAATGAATGACCCGGATTTATCGAGACAGTGATACCAGTGCAATAATTAAATTATGCATACGAAAACAGTATTCTCTCTTTTAATTAATATAACAAAGATATCAACAAAAAATTAAATATTTTATCTTGATTATTATAGAAAGTTGATGTGCAAAGTTTAATTATCTTTAATGCTTCAAATGTTTTTCGTTAACGGCAACACCTTTGTTTACATTTTTTCCATGGGAATAAAAATTCAGGTATAAGAAGCGGAAGTGTCAAACACATGCCCTTATAATCTGTGGTGTCAAATCGTTGACCAATAGCCGCAAATGAGTTCCTTCAAATTTGAAAACTTTAACTTGCAAGTTTTGTATTTTATATCTCTGGGAAATTGCCCTAAAAGAAATTAAAACGTAATAATAAACAAAGATATCATTTATAGGCAATTTGAACTTATAGGAACTTAGGTAGCAATTTGATTTTCAAGGTGATATTAATTTATTACTCTGCAACGTTTACTATTTTCTGCATGCTATTTAGAGAACGTCATCGCTATGATTTTTACCATTCACGTAACGGGTCAGTAAACTAGAATACATTCCCGGCGTTCGCGTTTTATTTAGATTACGTTTCCAGTCAGGCGCTGCTGCCGCTTGCCGTCTTTGCGAGAATATCGAGTAATCTGAGTATTTTTCACGTTTTTAATGTGTAAAGGTGTTATTAATCGGTAAAAAATGACTGTTAATTTTAACAGTAAACTTGTAAGTATTCACTTTATCTTAACTTTATCTTACTATCGAGATACTTTAAATTTATCTGATATTTTCTAGGTTAGGTAGGTATTTTACAGATATTTTATCCTTATCATTTGTGATCGATAAATGATAATGCTTACCTATTAGATTCACATATGCTTCCCATTCATTATCGTTAAATTGGACGACTACCTATGAGCTCAAGCGACCCAAACATGGTTAGTTATTGTTTCTGTACCTATATTATTTACTGACGTAACTTCATCCTTATGAACTTGTGGTGGTGGTTATTTTGTTTCATTTCAATTCAATTCAATATGTTTTATTTCAGACTTGGTCCATTTACTTTGTTACATTTCATTCCATTTCCGACACTTCTTATTGATAAGACAGGTTCAAGGTCCCGCGTTATGACATGACACTTCTCCACGGACGACTATAATGTAAAGTTAATCGCTAGTTTGCATGTGAGTTCCGCCTCGAGCGTGCGTGTTTGCGGCTCGACCCTTGTCTAATCGCCGTTTTTTAGTTAAATAGTCGTATAACTTAAGGTGCAACCATGAGTAATTTAGAAGGCAATGCCACCGGTCCCTTCGGAAATACGTCAGTATGTACTAACATAACCTTTTACGTGCTTTAGTCAAAAACTATAAGACTTCTGACCTAAGGAAACTAAATTTCACAAAATCCACTCTAAGCAAATGAAAATGTTAGTGTTCTGTGCATTGATATGGTTCTGTGTAAAAATCCGATTTTGTAGATGGTACTTAATATTCTATGTGTAGAAATTATGTTAGTGTTAAGTACATGTTGAATTTTTTTATGAGTGTAGTTAGTCACATGTTAAATTTGTTTTATGAGTGAGCATAACATCTTCCTTACATCATTTGTTTATCAGTTATAGGTAGTTTCAGTTACCTTAACAATTCAAATATTGGGAATTGTCTTAATATTATAAACACTTTTTTTTCAGGTTCTCCCTATAGTGGTTGCAGTTGGTTCAACAGTAGTGATTGCAACTGTAATAGCAAACTGCCTGTGGGGCAAAAAATCAAAGAACAAGGACAAGAAGCAAATCACTCTTGTGGACCCGAACGTGAAGTATGCACTGCCACTGATAGAGAAAGAAGTCATCAGCCATGATACCAGGAGGTTCCGTCTTGGGCTACCCAGTGAAGAACATGTTTTAGGTATGTATTTTAATTCTATTACAGATTTACAGTGCAATAGCTCTTAATACAACCTTCGGGTTTGTACAGATGTAGTGCGTAATCATACAACATGTATTTTGACAGATAAGTTTATATTTGTCTTCCTTTCTCAGTTAGCTTATCAGAGGTTACCTACTAAAGCAGACCAAGAATGTAAGATAAATATGAACTATTCTAACCAAAAATTATGTTGTATGTTTATTCACTAAAACTGTACTTCTCTTTCACTCATTCTCATATGCTTTTATGCTAGTTTAACTGACTCTACCCAAACATGAAAGACTTCAAGAGCTATTGCAATGTATGTTTAACATTATCACCATAGGGTCACTATAAATAACAGATAAATCCATCATTGATGATAGGGTAAAAATATAGATTTATGGTTATAACTGTAAGGTTCATATTAGCACTCCTTTTCAGCTATCATTGACATGTGAGTGAAGGCTTTTTTTGTATTTGACATACACAAAAATAATCATTATTACATAATTACAATAGAAATAAGATTTAGTAACTGGATGATGAATCTAACGGATGATTCAAGCCCTATAATGAACTACCACTGCTGCACTCTTATCTAGAAATATTGAGGTCAATTAGATAATAGGTGCCTACTAGTAAAATATGCATCATGAGTGTTGGATTGTAAAGCAATAGCATCAGGGTGATAGACAATGATTCAAACTGATGTCACATTTACGTAAATCCGAAAAATTCTTCAGCCAATGATTAAGTTTACTTACTTATGCTTAATTTATTCATTACAAAATGTGTACCCATTTGATCTTAATTAACATACATGTACACAACAGAATGAGAAGCATGTTCCTACAAAAAACAGGCCAAATGTACCAGCTGATGAATTTGTTGAATTTACATAAATATGACATCAGTTTGAATCATTGTCTATCTGTTGCTTTAAAATCCTACACTCATGATGCATATTTTATTACTAGGTATTATTATGATATTCACACATACTGTTAATCATTGACAACTGGACTTAATCACGTTAATCACGAGTAGACTACAATGGTTAATATCATATCATATAATCATATTTTTATAAACTATTTTGAATGAAACAAGATTTCAGTGATTAATGATGACTTTTGTTAATGGTTTTCTTTCATATCAAGATACCAGTAGAAGAAATGAAGTAAGCTGAGTATTGCCTTAGTTAAGAGTGGGTTAGACTAACCGTTAGAGGAATAAGAATGGGTTTAATACATTCAGAGATACGGTTCCACTGAGACATGCACATGAGAGGCCTGTGCTTGTCTGTGGGATAAAAAAAGGATAATTTTGTTTGAAAAACAGGCTGTTGCTAAAGTTGATAAGACCATGAAGTTTTATAATTATTGAGGTTTAATTTTCCTATTAAATATCGTATTTAATTAACTGATTTCATATAATTTAAATAAAATAGAGTTGGTAGCCTAGTAGCTAGCAGTGTCGACTCCTGTTTGCGAGGTACCGAGTTCGAAACCTCAAGCAATTGCAATGTACTAATGAGTTTATCTAACTTATGTACATTACCTTCATGGTAACCGATGCTCTTACTAGGGAAAACATCGTGAGGAACCACATTTAGGTGGCAAAATATGTTACCATGATTCAATTGGTTTGGTTCCCCTGTCACAAGGGTTACGGAGGTCAGATGGCACTCGCTCCACTGTAATAACCAGACTGGCCGAATCTGGATCATGATCAAGCCTACCCTGACGAAGAACGGGAAAAAGCGCTAAGAGGAATCATAATATAATTTAAATAAATCTACAATAATAGCTGTATTTTATTTTTTTTGTTGACAGGTTTGCCTATAGGACAGCACATTCACTTGTCAGTGAAACTGGAAGATGATCTCGTGATTAGAGCATACACGCCGGTGTCGAGTGACGAGGAAAAAGGATATTTGGATCTGGTTGTTAAGGTGAGATATTCCTACGGGAACTCTCCAATTTTCTTCAACACAAGTAACCTTAACACACTTTTCCCTTAAACTGTTTGAAAAAAAGTAAGTCAATCTATTACTTTGTTTGTAACAATACAATAAACAGTTAATGGTAGGACCATATGCAGGGTCCAGTCGGAGGGCTAGGCGGTGCAGTGCACCGGGGCCCTAAAGCTCAGGGGGGCCCTCGGAGTCCGACGGCCCACTGAGGGTCCGAGGCTTGGAACCTTACCAGCAAATCTCAACCCCAAAGTGACAGATAGGGCCCCAATTTTTTTTTTGCACCAGGGCCTTTGGATACCTAGCTACGCCACTGGCAGGGTCCGTCCGAATCGCTACCACCATCTTATCCTTTAACCTACCGCTAAACGGCAATGTGAGAATAAGACAACCAGTGCATAGGCATCTTAGTCCTCAGGGTTGGCGACACATCTACTGCTGACCTGAAACTGATCTTGGGCGTGATCCCCGTCTCAAGATATGCCGAAGTAAACATCAAGCCTGTCATTTTAGACACGTCTTGAGGGTCAAGATCACTTTATTAATACAGCCCTTAGGATGGCAATCTTGAGATTATAGTATTGAGTTCCAAATGTCTGGGTGTCAGATCCCACATATGTATCATCATGGCAAGGCTCGTGCTAGTTTTCCTTTTCCATGTCATAAAAAACACTATTATTCTTAAACACGATATTGCGGGTTTCCTGTGTAAGTTATCGGGACGTCTAATGATTAATAAGCGTACTAATTCTAATTAATTGCCCAATATCTAATCAATATGCATGAATTAATATAATTAGTGACGATGCTAGACTAAACCCTAAACTTAAATGTCGTCATCAGATTACTACCTTCCTGTCACGTATATGTACTAGCTTTTGCTCGCGACTCCGTCCGCGTAGAAGTCTCTGGAACTATCAAACTTAGAATAAAATAAAAATCCTGTGTCTGTGTGCAAAATTTCAATAGGTAACAGTTAAACACATACACCCAAACATCCATACAAACTTTACAATCATAATATGTAGGCACCTAAATCAGTTCTACCGTTTATGCATAACTAGCTTTTGCCCGCGACTCCGTCCGCGTAACTATATAACCCTCAAATGTATCAGGATAATAATTCCTATGTGTCTGTCAATCCAGGATAATAAGCAGCCGTTTATACGTAATTAAAACACAAACTTTCACATTTATAATAGTTTAGGATTAATATGATTGCATCTCAAACAAATATATATAAACACATTTATAAAGTTTATAATTTTATCAGCAGATACAGCAGAGACTTTAAGTGTGAAAATGTTATTAAGTTCTTTGCAAACATAGTATAACAAGAGATAAATAATTGTCTGATAATGATTATTATTAAGTAATAAGTCATATGAGTTGGCTGACTTTAAAAATACTTGAAGGTCATTACATACGTCATTATATCTAGGTAGGTACCTAGTTTCAATTCAATAGTATGCATGTTAACTACAATGCAGATTAGGTACTACCAGTTTCTTAAAAGTAATCAACAATCTTTATATTTACTTAGACACTTCGGGTACTTCTTCGCTTCGCTCCGGGTACTTTTATATACATAAATCTTCCGTGAAAAATTATCTAACTGATGGTGAAAACCGCATCAAAATCCGTTGCGTTGCGTAGAGAAGTTAGCGGATAAACAGACAGACAGACGCGGAAAGCGATTTTAATTTATACTACTTATGTAAGGAAATGATAAGGATACGAGTGACAAATATACTGCCAGCTGCGAGTGCGAGTGTGACCGCGATAGCCAGCCGAGCTCTATTAGAAACTGGGGTTTGTATATAGTAACTTATCATGTATGGGAACTCTTACCCACTCTCTCTTGCGTAGTACGCATAAGGCGATGATAGGCCCGTTAGTGTTAACTTTTTAACCTTGAAGTAGAGTAGAACGAGTAAGGGCCTGCGCAAACCGGCGGAGCGCAGCGCAGATCACTTTAAATTTATAAATGTATATTCTTCCCTATTTTAATTACAATAAGGTATAAATTTAGAGCCGCAGCCGCAGAGTAGAAATCCCCCGTGATGCTCCGAGGTCGGTCTTAGAGCATTCAAATTTATACCTTATTGTAATTAAAATAGGGAAGAATATACATTGATAAATTTAAAGTGATCTGCGCTGCGCTCCGCCGGTTTGCGCAGGCCCTAAGGGCAATGCAAGTAGATTTATTATAGTAGGCCAACAGTAGGTAACTGCCTACATAAACATTTTAAGTGCATTGAAAGTAAATATTGTAAATCGTATGTAACAGGCACGCACGCATTAAATTTAACTATGCTAGAATCTAAATAAAACATTGTTATGTGTGATTGTGATATTATATAACCGAAAGATGTCTACTGGTGTGGTGGGCATAGGGCTACCCCAAACATAATCGACGATATACCGACTTTCGTGTAATAATGTATAATGCATCAATTTACAAAATACATATAGTTAATATACGGTCACGGACTTCAATTAATCAACCACCATAGAAATATTTTGCATAAGTTAAAATTAATTTGGATATAGTTTCATTGTTGTAGTTTGGTGTTTTTTATTGTGACAGAATTATTTGGAGGCTTGAATTTAAGTGAATAATGGTGTATAAATTAAATCATGCTGATAGTTCAACTTGTAAATTCAGCTGACGACTTTATTTGCAGGTTTACTTCAAAAATGTACACCCGAAGTTCCCTGACGGCGGCAAGATGTCCCAACACTTGGAGAACATGAAGATTGGCGACACGATTGACGTGCGAGGTCCGTCGGGGCGTCTCCAGTACACCGGCCACGGCCAGTTCCTCATCAAGAAGCTCAGGAAAGACCCGCCAACCAAAATCATCGCCAAGAAATTGAACATGATTGCAGGTGAATTGTTTAAAGTTGTTGCAATTTTTAGCTGCATCTGGCATGCGTTTAACGGCTCTTTTATTGAACACATTTTTATTTTATTTTTTTATATCCTACTAATATTATAAATGCGAAAGTTTGTGTGTGTGTGTTAGTTTGTTACTCTTTCACGCTGCAATGGCTGGACGGACTTGGATGAAATTCGGAATGGAGATAGCTTATACCCTGGATTAACATATAGGATACTTTTTATCCCGGAAAATTTTGTAGTTCCCAAGGGAAAACCGATAAACGACTTTTACGCGGACGGAGTCGCGGGCAAAAGCTAGTAGATTATATAAGTGTGGGATTATGTTGAATTGCTATGACTTAGTTGTAAATTTTTGACACATTCTGTTATCTTGCAAAGTTTATCAGTCTTATAAGAAATGCGAATGCTTGTTCTTTAGAAAACTGAACAATATAATAAGTCTTGCTATCTTTATTTGTTGATCAATAATAATATCTGAAAGTATATTAATGCTTATGAGTATTAAGTCATCATAAACATAAACTTATGTATGATATCGCATTTCATTGTGCATATTCTTCAAATTATGATTCTATTTTTCATTCAATCAATTCAACTATTTTTTTTTTTATATGTCTCAGAGATGGTCTCATTTAATTTTCGTCAAGATCAGGTCTGATCAATGGAAAATCAACGGAACCCCTTAATAATGTGGAGTCGGTTCATTGTTCTTTAAATATTTCATTAATTTAAAAAAAAAAATATTCAGGTGGCACCGGCATCACGCCCATGCTCCAACTAGTGAGACACATCTGCAAGGACGCCAGCGACCGCACCGAGCTCCGGCTGCTGTTCGCCAACCAGTCCGAGCAGGACATCCTGCTGCGGGAGGAGCTGGAAAAGTACGAGAGGGAACACCCTGACCAGTTCAAGCTGTGGTACACCATCGACAGGGCGGAGCCAGGTTTGTTTTTGTACTCAGTTTACTTATTCAAACTGAATAGAATAAAATTAAAGAAACGAACACCATTATAAGTACAGTTGAGTTCACAAATATGTACACACTTTTGCACCTTATTTCAATGGGATAAGGTGCAAAAGTGTTTACATAATCTTTGAACTCGACTATACAAAATCACTACGTATTATAAAACAAAGTCCCCTCGTCGCGTCTGTCTCTGTCTGAACGCGCTAACCTCAAAAACAACTGGGGCATTACTCTGAACTTCGAAATTCGAACTTCGTCTATTGCTATCCTTTTTGCTCTCGACGCGTCGCTAATTCGCAAGAAAGTGACGGGGCGCTCCGAAGTTCGAATTTCGAAGTTCAGAGTAATGCCCCTGAATGGATTTTCAAATCTTGTCAACTGCTTGCCTGTTAAATTGTTAGTGAAATTCCAAAAAAATTAACCCTAATAATACCTTGGCTAAATAAATAGTCTGGAACTCGCTATGGAGGTGATAAGTATTACTAGGATGATAGGCCGCTAACAATTACTCGTTATCTTGCCAATTGTATAATCACAGTAATCTTAATCGTTCCTACCTTGGTTTTTCATACGAGCCTAGAAATACGTACAAAAAGATGACAATCGTAATTAAAGTTCTATCTCAACCAACCACAGTGACAACATATTTTTTTTCCTGAATCATTCTATTAACTTTACTAATTACTTAATTCGCGTAATTAATTAATAAATTTAAATGGTACGAGGGGCGTTCAATAAGTTTTGATAATCGGTATTAAATATGGGAGATATGTAAATGGTTATATTTTAATCGGAATAGGCACACATCCTATATTTGCAAACTTTCATTAACCCTTAATTTGGCAACGTCCATCATACTGGACATAACATTCACTTTTTGTATTTTTATTATTCTAAAGAGGTTTGAACACCCGACTTACGTAACGTCATTTAATTGTTTTATTTTAACTTTGTACATTTTTGTCTAAAAAAATGTTTTGGAATGTGTGTGTTTGAGATGTATCAATGGGGGCTATTGATACATGATTGTTTTGCTTCTTTTCAAGTTAATTTTGGTACCATTAGAATAATCAGGAATCAGAGATGTTTTGAGGATATCTGAAGATCTGAGGAGCCGCTGCTTTTTATTATTGTGTCATAAAGTTGAATTTGACAACGTTTTATTCCTGTCCACTTTGTCGGCTCGTAATTATTTTATTTTTCAATGTCTGGATAAAACTTACTTTCAAATGGAATACGCATACATTAAAGATATATTTTTATTATTATGCGTATTATATGTATTTATAGTTTTTAATATTTATGCAATTTAACGTTAGACTTATTAAACTTATGCCAAGTTATTGTTATGAGTATTTATAATATGCGTTTCAAAAACATGTGTTTTCAATTATGCGAATTTACAATTCTGCGTAAAATTGTTGCGTTATCGCATTAGGACGATTCAATTTATGCGTTTTAATATAGACCCAAAAAGTACAGTCGGCAGCAAAAGCTTATCCCAAAAATTAATTTTTTGACTGAAACTTCATCACTGAAAAAGATATTCATTATTATCACGCCAATCTGCCCCATCCTGTGCTAGGGTTATGTTGGAAAAATATTTACTTTTACCTACTAATACTTTTTTCAGGTTGGAAATACAGCACTGGCTTTATCAACGACGAGATAATTCGCGACCACCTGTTCGCCGCGGGCGATGACGTGCTGGTACTCATGTGTGGGCCGCCGCCAATGATCAACTTCGCCTGCACCCCGGCGTTGGAGAAGCTAGGGTTCAAGGAAGAGCTTCGTTTTGCCTACTAAATGTATCGGTGAGCTTGTTACTTTGTCATAGCATTGACATTAAAAAGGCACTTGAAGGATTTTAGAATAATTTATTTGAAAAATGTGTGTGTAAGGTCATTTGGGGCAAGCATCGTGAGCTACAGAATATCATAAACATGAAAAATATATGCTGTTTTGTCCAAAATAAATGATGTAATGTTTTTTCAATCCACGAAGAGTCGCCACACTACTTAATTTTATTTTATAATAATATTTGTATCTAAATTATTTACCATCAATCAAAGTGCCTTCTTAACAGAAATATTTAGCTCAAATTCTTGCCAACTATTGAGGCAAAAAGACAAAACGCATTTGTAACTGAAAAAAAGCATTTGTATAGACATTAGCATTAAGAATAACGAACCAGATATACATATATTTATTTTGATATTGTTATGTAATGATGCAGTGCATGGTTTCATATTGCTAAACGTAGTGTTTTCGGACCTCCTCAGTGAATTTGTAGAGAATATAAACTGTTGCTTAAAATATGTGTTTCAATCATTCCCTTAATTTGTGTTTAGAGCATTAGACGTATACTGAATGAACACTAGTACATTGCTTGTAATTAATCCAATTAATTTTAGAGGTAGCCGTTTATCGAAGATGAATATACCACCTACAGAGAAAATTGGCTTCTGAAATTCAATCAGTTTGATAATTTCCCACGCCGTTTTACGGATCTTCCCTTGTTCATCTGCAACAATTTGATTTTATTTAATTGACTATTTACATAAATAAATAATCAAAGAAGTTTTTATCCGACATGATTTAAGTAATGCCATTATACCGTCATAATGTTATTGATAAGAATATATATATGTCTGAACTGACAAGTTGTTGGCCATACAAACATCGACGTAATTTATTTCTCGTGACTTGACGCTCTGTCATTATGACAAGAGTTCTATAGTGGCTCCGTGAAGGTACTGCTTTTAAAGCCTGACCAGAAATATATGAGGTGTGTCCAGAAAAGTACCGCACCCTATATATTTCTGGTCAGGAAAATTAGTATACGGGCCACCCGAGCGGTTAGCTTGTATTTTCTCGCTTGCCGCTCAGGGCGACCCTACCGACCGTTATAGACTGGTTAGAAAGGGAGATCCGAGCGACTAAAAAGTGGCAGACCGCTTGTGCTAGCCGTCCTGGTGGTACGGATCACTAAGGACTAAATCACATCTATCAGCATCGAATCGCATTTAGCTGGATAATTTAATACGCATCGCAAGCTGCTAAAGGGTGCTATCGCATGCTTTTGTCTCCTTGCTTTATCATGAATGAGCATTCTTCAGTATGTAAAATGGATAGCTACACTTATACGCATTTAATGCTGAAGCTGAATCGATGCGGAAGGGTGAATTGATGCGGACGCATCTTCATACAAAATTACGTTTTTGTATTACAAAATGCGATTCGATGCTGATACTCATACTCATACTCATTTATTTATAATATCAAAATATTACATGTCAAATTATTATGATTATTATTATTATTTGTTATAATTATTATTTATATTATTTTTATTGTTCTTTTTTATTACAATGTCTGGTTTTCTACTTACACTAACAAAGAACAAAGTCAAAAATTTAAATAAGTTAGTGGGTAGGTTATTTATGACAGTAAAACTCATTCATGTCATAGAACGCCTGGCTTATCAGCCATTTTTTAAGTTGAGTGCAAAAAGAATGTGAACCCTGCACTTGTTTTATGTAACTGGGTGGGATAGATGTGACTTCACCCTAAAACCAAAACACATTATCAGTATTACTATCAGTATTATTATCAGTCATGTATTTTTTATCGTTAATACGTATCTAGACAAAACTTGATTGTTTACGGCAGACTGATAACGCGATGACTAGTTATTTTTAAATACAATTTAATCCGAAAAATATGTGGATTTCTGAAGCGTAACATTTTCGTTGCTTAATGTTTGTAAGTACTTATTACTTATAGGCCTCTCGTGAAGTCTCGCACCACATCCTCGCTTAAGACCTTTAACACGGAAGATGCGTTAGAGAATTGAAATTTTGTCATACAAATTTTGATTAAATCCAATCTTTCCTCGCCTCTTGATTTTTTTACCATTTTATCTGTAAATCATGAGAAGTGCTACGGACTAGTTAAACAACCCACCTTCAACGAATACTGATAAAGCATGTAGGGCCAAGTGTTTGGTGTTGTGTACTTGCTGTGCGAACCAATCGCACGACACTGTCACAAGGGTCAGCTGGACGAAGTAGAACACCATCCACAGCATCAGGGTCACCGAAGCCCATATGGGAACCAACTGAAACAAGATTTGACATTCAATGATCTCATCGTCATTCCATTAAAAAACTATGATGTTGTCGTTCTAGATCGTATCCTTGACACACAGACGGCACGACGCCCACTTTTTCTTTTACGTGATCCAGCCCCCGTATTATGGTCGCCATTATTGTTACGTATCCATCACTCTCGCACTTACATACTAGTCAGAAAGCGACAGATGTTCTATCCACGTTCATCTACATCGATAATCACGACCAAAATATGCCCGGAGTTCATTTTTTTTCCTGTTCGTATCATCTTCATCTATGTAAAGATGAAACCTGAAGCTTCAGTCGAGTTCACAAATTATTTTAACGCCGAACGTATCTCGAAAAAAGAGTCATAGACATTTTTCATCAATTTTAAGTTTCTAGTTCCTATCAAATTAAATGTTGTTAACCTTTTGCAAGCCACAGTCTACTACTATTCTCGGGCCTGACTTTTTTCATGCCGACGCAATGTACACACATTCGGCAAATCAGAGTAAGATTGTTTCCCTAGCCAGATTAAGGTGACTGAATAAAGTGTTAGGTACCTTGCTTCTTAATCCCACGACTGTCGATTCAATTACCAGGAATGTCCAAATGAAGACTGTGAGGACGATGTTGAAGAACTGAAAAGGTAAGTAGGTAACATTTTTTTATTGCTAAGAAAAGTTATTTTTTCTTCTCACGCACTATAAACTGCTAAATTTGTTGTCACTAAACGGCATCAGAATGCCACCTATCGTGTAACCCAAGCTTTATCATAAAGATAATATGTACCTACCTAGTTCGCCGATAAACGTTCCTATCCCATGCCCGCAAAATATTTTAGAAATAAGTAATTATAACAGAGGCAACTGGGTTGGCAGGAATAACCTCCCCCAACCCACTCACGCAAAATAGGCGCTTAGTCGTCGAGTTGCGGAAAACTAGCCCGCTATAACCTATAACAGAGGCAATTATATTATCAAATCGTTAATGAAACATAAAAATTAGAAATAAACTTGTTGTGAATCTTGTTACGCTCATTGGGCGTATTCTGACCAAAGATTAAAAAATGTGTGTGCATCAAACAACTATAAACGCCACGGAATGTCTTTGCAGGTAAGTAACTTGTTAGCAGAAAAGAACTCCAAGAAAGAATAGGAGAAAGGTAATACGCTTGTTTACTTTTTTATTATGATACTCGTGTCTTTTTTATTTATTTATTTATTTCGAATTTTTATCTGTCTGTTATTGTATTCTATGTACACTAGTTACTCTTCGCATTCTAACTTAGGGCCTTAAAACTGCCTACCTCTATATTGAAGACCGCAGACAAAATATAGAAAGGTGGTAAAATTACTCTTGACATGGATATTTAAGACTACTAGTAGGTATAGGTAGGTACTTCTTTAAAATGCCAAATATGAAGAAGACCTATGTTGGACAAATAAATGATTTTGAATTTGAATTTTGAATTTGAAGAAGAAGAAAAACATTTATTCGTGACCAATATCAGCAAATATGTAACATCTTCTGAAAAACAATTAATTTTCAGAAGGTATTAACTTATAAATAAAATTGGAAGATGATTACCTGAAAACAAAATAGATCAGATATATCATGAAATAATTTCAAGATAGACGTAACGATGCACCTTAGATCACTTAAAGATATCACATCGTCGACGTTCACCTTCAGTACGGAGATTACTACGGTTTGGTCCACTTTTGTTGGCTGACAGTACGGATTGTCTACCTTCTTGTAAAAAATATTTGCGCGAATGATGTCATTAAGAAAATTTAATCTTATTGCCAAGTAATAAATGCAAGTACTGGAGAACACAATTTCAAAGTAAACGCTCATGATGGCCAAACCCATTGGCAAAGTATAAGCGGCGTTCTCAATATCGAAGAACACGTAAATAGCGAAACCCCCACCAAAAACCAGGATAATATAAAGAATCCATATGATGACAATGTAATAATTCACAACACCTAAAGATTCTAAATTATTTTCTTTAAGAGCACGGTCAACTTTCTGCAACGAAAGGAAAACTTTGACAGTTTGCTCTCCTTTATAAAATCTAGCGTGTAAGACATGAAATAAGTAGCAAAGATACTGCAAAAACATGCCAAAAGAATAGGTATAGAAAAGTGTTATTTCTTTATAAAAATAAGCATTGTAGTAAGACAATTCAAACTTAAAAAAGGATCCGCTGACGACGATAATCCAAAAAACAGTGTATAACTTCTGCCAACGTGTGACGTCTGAAATGAGGTTGTCGCTGATAACTATGCAGTTAGAGCCAAGAGCAAATTGCAACCGATAAATAGGCGATATTAATTTCACGAAGTTAACGTCCAGAAAGTTTTCTGACAGTATCTCTCGGAGCGACATTATTAGGTACTTAGTGAGTAAATCTTAGTGAACCTTTTGTTTTTCAAAGATTGTGTCTTGAGAGTACCGTTAAGACTGAACTGAAGAATGTGAATAGGTACTTAAATATCCAAAATTCCCTGAAATGGTGCTTACCCATTATTGCCGTTATCCTAAATCGACACAATAACGACAGTCATAAACTCGCAATATTGCAATGGCGTTATTATTAGAGATATTAACTGTATTACTTAAATGAAATGGATTTAAAGGGCTGTGCATAAACATTTCAGACAATTTTGGAACATTTTGAAAACCTGAGAGACCAAGCATTGCTCGGGCGCCCCAAGAAATATGACTTTAGGTAGGAACATACTTAACTAGATCGATTTTCCCTTCCGACAACTTTAGTAGGTGCTTACTGACAACGTATGCGGAGTGAAATTTGGACAAAGTTCAATGTCGTATTAAATTAAAGAAACAGTGTTGATTTAATAAATGTTTGTTTTCTTCCGCTTACGTTACTGTAATAACGTACCTACCTATTAAAATTGTTAAAGCTATATTAGAGCGCGCGATTACGTCGGTACAAACAAACACAATTAAAAAATAATGCTTGTTTAATATTAAACAATATAGATTTCATCAGTTGATAATATCGTTTGATTAAATTGGTTGCTCTAATCCCCAAAGAATGGCTAAATCAAAGTAAAAGTTCATATTTCATTCATTCAATTCATTTGTGCCGAGGACTTCGTAGTAGGAACTTGAAAAACTTCGATAAATCGATATGGAAAACTTGTCCTCGGATATTTTAGAAGAGGGTTTTATTAGAGTGTTTCAACCTGTCCACACTCTACTGTTCTGGGTGGGTATCCAAAGAGTCTTAATAAAGCATCGATACGTAACGGCTACTTCAGTATATTATCAGATTTACAGCTGTACTGTATGGCTTTTCAATCTTCTTAATGCCGCTCTTTTTGTATTCAAATGCGAGATTAAGTTGCAATCTATAAGCACCATTGTATTTTTTAAATTTGTAATCGTTATAAACGTGGCAACAAATGCCGTTATCATGTGGCGGAATAATTTCTACCATAGGGATGCAAATAGTCAGATGTATGTAAAACTGCAAAAGATTGATCGCATTTTTAAAATGCATGGGGCTGCAAGCGCAAATCAGAAAGTATTTTTGATCTCTTTAACGACAGTTGTGATTTCCATTTTCGTATGGTTGATAAACGTCGCGCTGTTGAATCTTATCTGGACGAAAGGCATATGCCCTTCAGTAATAGTGGTTCAAATAATGGGTATTGGAAATTACGGGGAAATACTGCTCGTGTCGTATATTTTGTTATTCCTAGCGTTCAGATTGGACCACCTTAACACAATTTTAGAAAAAGAAGCAATTGGTTTGAAAAACAAATCAAGAGAAGCGAAACTGTCATTGTTTTACAACAAATACAATGAGGAAAAGGTGAAAGATCACGAGGAACTGGTTGGTGCCACGCATTGCATTTTGGACGCATTGGCCGATTTTATTAAACTGTTCCAGTTTCCGGTAGGTTACTGTAGATATTTAATATTATCTTTCTGTAAAACTGAAATAAGATTGTGTAGGTGAATGCGTGGGCTACACGGTTTCAAACAACGATTTAAAACATGTGGTTTAAAACCGTGTAAACAGTGGTTTTAAACCAAATTTCGCTTGATCTTAATCTCCCTTGGTAGATATCAAACAAATGGGCTTTTTTGAAACCGTGTAGCAGCTCGCTTCTACCAAGGTCACTTGGTTTAAAACCATGGTTTGAAACCGTGTAGCACGCGCTTTAAGATTTTTTGGGTGATTATCAAAAAAGTTTTTACGTAGTTAAGGCCTTAATTAAGAAACATTAATTTTCTTTCATAAATCTTTTGATTATCCTTTTATATCCTCATCGTTGCGAGTTACAAAATAAATATATTTTTTTTGCGTGACGCTAGAATAAACATAGAAAATCATCCAAAAATCAGTAAAACATCTTCAGTACACAACTTCTACTCACATATCAGCACATAAATATAATATGTGTAATGGACCAAGTGATTAATGCGGGCATTATGAGTATGCGGTAATATACCGGGTCAAGTTAGTAGTAATAATTAATTATTACCTAAACTTAATTATTTATCACATTGTCTGGTTAGGTTAGTATTTTATTAAATTGCCATCTCATATATTAGTTATTATTATCAATTTGCCCGGGCATTATGAAAAATGTCCGCATTTACACTACAACTACTTACATATGTACTATTGGCAAATAGTTAGAACCCTGACGAACCATAGAATTGTCCCAATGACATTATAAAACAATAATATGTCTGAATTGACACTTCTAACGATTTGATTTATAACGTCACTGTGACACGGTTCTACGGTGGACCAGGGTTCCATTTTGCCGATTGTACAATCGATCAATTTGAAGCATAGACAACCTAGAAACTATTTCAAATTCACATACGTATAAATACCTACCTTTCTTAATAAAATCGTTGAAAGTGTGTCTAGTTATTAAGATTTAAATTATCAATGAAACGTGAAATTCTACAGATTTTATCGTTCACGAGTCAAGTCATGGTTTGGGACTTCACGCTAATGCAGAACGTTGTAACAGCAATAAAGAAAAAGGGAAACGTAAGTTTCATTACGAATACCTTAGTTTTTTTACCCGATTGTGGGAAATCCAAAGAAGGGTAATGAATGATTGAATGATTATCGTGTATTTTTTTTTGTTTTGTAGACTGCTGATACAGGTTTTGTCGCAATAACTGGAGCCATAGTACTGGTGTTCATAATGATAATATCCATACTAAGTTTTCTCGCAAATATGGTGACTTCTAAAGTGGAGCACACCAGGAAACTGTGTTTCAATGTTTTGGCTTTGACATCGGTGAATGAAGGTACGTACCACAATTTTAAGAAACATGCGTTTCCTCCAATTATCTCACTTTCTACTAGTTTCATGATAAATACCTACTCTATTAAGTGCCAATAACTTAGAAATTCAATGTCTCCATCCTTGTACCCCTTTTAGTTTCAAAGTCATCATAAATTTCGTATTCTTTATATATTAAAACGCCATGACAAATGAAAAAAATCTCACGCACGCCAATTACTGCTCGAAAGTAGAGCTAATTTTGACTTTAAGTAAGTCATAAATACTAGTCCATATTGCCATTTGTAGGGTCACTGACCCCTAGCACAATATTATGCAAATTATTAATATTATAATTAATATTATGCAATATTATAAAAGAAGGCCAAAAAAAAAACAAAAACAAACGCTCTTCATAGCTTTTTCACATGTTTCAATAATTACCGGTCTCCATGGAATTGCCTATTTGCTTTTCGTTTTTAGTGACTTAAATTGCACTCGTATTATGTGATTCACTACTACATTGTATACCCTTCAATGAGTAACAACACCTAGCTTAATGCCGATTCCTCACCACCCTTAACAAAATGTCGCTGTCCAAAATACAGAGACGTTATTAATTGAGGAGTTATTTTGGTACTTCACCATCAGTTCCACTTCACCACATGAATTATGATAAGTAAAAGTAGCTTCATAATATTTACAAAGAAATTATATCGCTGCCCGTCATACACTTATGATTACCTACGGAGTTCCGATGGTCACCTCTGATCTTCATCATCAGTTCCACTTCACCAAAAGGTGCTTTTAGGATGCAAATGCTTAAGCTTCTATACAAAATACCAAAATCGCTGGATCCCATTGAATTTTGGCCACTATGAGTAAATTTAAATTTAAATTTAGGTAAAAACAAATTGCCAGGAGTTAGAGTACTTGAAACTTTCAAAACTTTCCCAACTAAAAAAAATATCGAAATCGGTTCAGTAGGTAAAAAAAAATACAATCTTTTTTTTTTTTTTTTTTATATTATTATTGTACAATAAATATATAATTACAATTCAAAAAAACACCTCATAAACCACTCAAGGGTTTGTGCGAGGGTAATACGCTCTAAAATACAACCAAATTACATATGACAAGTACACTTCAATCCACATTATATTACAGCTTATTTATAAAGTAAGATTTAAGTTTATACTTAATATTATTGGGAGAAACGCTATCTCTAAATTTAACATCAAGGTCGTTTATGAGACGAGGAATCGACTAGATTACCTCCTCCTTTTTTCGAAATCGGTTAAAAACAGTGTATATTGGGTTGATACGGGAATGTATTATATTTATTGGTTACCTACTTACTACATATCATACGTGACCCTAACATTTAATCTACAAATGAATGGCCGATCGTAATTTACCTAATTGCATGAGAATGATAAAAGCGTTACAGGCAATTTATTTGTATTTAAGTATGACAATTTCACCGTTCGCGCTCAACGATAACCATCTCGGAAAATACATTTCGTTGATACGCTTGAAGTAATTGAAATCAATTAGGTACGTCATATAACTGAAATGTTCTAGTATAATTTTGCTTTATTTTTACAGATAAAATGCAGCGGAAAGCTCATCAGATCCTAATGCTTTTGGATGTAAAGTCAACCTTTACGATATACGACATCTTTACTCTCGATGCGCGTCTGCCGCTTCGTATTTTTGCTATAACGGCCACATACACTATTGTTCTCTTACAGTTTGCTACTCTTTAACGTGCCATATTCACGATCGTATTGTTAACTTTACCTGTTTGTTAAAAAATACCTAAATTAAATTGTTACAGTAACTTATTTTATATACTTACTTACGCACATAAATACCAATAATAATAATATTTGAAAAAATATATTATATTACATGTATATTATATTATATAATGAATTTAAAAGGACAACTATCACAACTTAGTAGACTTTATTGGTTTCTGAGTTACAGACACGACTAAAAAGTTTATACTTACCAAAAATCAGATAAATGTAATGTATCTTAATTTTGAATAGAAAATAAGCTTATATTTATGATTTTTGGAGCTTGTTTTTGTATTTATAGTACCTAATGGTCACGGAACCCTACACTGAGCATGGTCCAATAAACTCTTTCCCGGTTTTTATCTATTTTTTGTTTTTATTGTAACATTGTAGGTATTGTACCATTGTGAGAATTGTTAATGGGATCAAATTTTGTAAATTTCGTCATGCCCTGTTATTATTTTAGTGTGAATTATTAATGTGTGTGATTATAATATTATTTGACACACATGAATACTGGAGACATTAGGTAAATTATACTAAGATAATATTGAATCATAGCTCGTACTTAATATCTGTTGTAGACTTGTAGCCAACCGCAGTGTAGGAGGAGCTTACACTCACACATTTTGCTGGCTATAATAAAAAAAAATCAGTAGTATGGACTCTCATTGGAATAATATTTTGGACGAAGATTTTGCTAAAGTCTTCGCTCCTTTTCGTATTGTTCAAAAGATATTAGGGACTTCTCGCGTAGACGTTAAATACGGTCAGGTCTCCGCACCTACTATCCTTCAGAAATGCTACACCATTATCTGCCTGATAATTTTGTCGATCGCCATCGTAAGTTTATTAAAGACATATTCAGCGCGGTTTAGCGACAGTGGTCTGATGTTCTACTTATGGATGGGCGGAGTATCTACAGCCGCAATTGTTTTTGGTGCCGATATCGTACATGCTAGATTCTTCTGCAATAACGGCAATGTCGAATTATACATTCGAATGCAGAAAATAGACCGAGTTATGAAAACGAATCGAAACATAAACAACGAGCATTACAGACATAATCGAACGACATTGTTGGCGTTGCTGATTATAAGCTTTACTATTATGGCGTTAGCATTATTCCTGGCTAAAGATGAGTTTGGAGTTTTCGAACTCCTCGCCGCAACTTATATTTTGATGACGTTTATATTCGAGGTGTGTAGTTGTGTCAGCCTTATCAGGTTTTTTCAAATTCGCGTATACCTCATAAATTGTATAATCATCAGACATTTCAGTAGAATTAACCTTGGCATTGAGATCTTGGGCAAACAGAGCAGGACTTTCGAAGTCCTAAGAGACATTCCTACAGAATGGCAAGATTTTGAAACAAGCGCCACAGACATTTATATAAAAGAAATCTTCGACGGGTTCAGCGTCTTTCGGGATATATATAACTTCCAGGTGAATATCTGCCTTGATTTTTAAATTTAAACAGATGCTAACAATTATTGTACCTTCTAATGCGGACTATAATTCTTTTGCAGATTTTTCTTTTTTGCTTTACATTTTTGTGTTGGGTTTTATTCACCTTCAAGTACGCAATATTTACATTGCAAAACCACCATGATATGAATAAGGTACCATATTTATTTAACTGTACTCTGTGAGCTATATGTATATTTAATTGAAGATTTCGTCTAACTTTCCCACGAGTCGAATTTGTACTTGCACTCTTTGTACTTGGCATTTGGCTCCGTATTTATAGACTTGCTCCATTTTTTTCAGCGTTTCATGCTTCTTGACTACCTCCTTTTAGTGTCACTGGCTTTAATGGAACTGGTCCTGCTCTTAGTGCTTTGTGCCCGCAGCGAAACTTTCGTCCGGAAGGTTCGCAAAACGAAGCAGCTCTCCATTTTTGTCATGTCACGCTACGCTGACGGTGAGGTCTAAACTAAATCCTTTAAAATACTTGCTATATTATGTATTTTGGTAGTATTATAAAATTTCAAAACCTGCCACGATAGTAAATTGTAAAATACTTACGAGTAGGTATTACTAGGTATGTTGCCATTTCACGTACGTTTTCAGGTCCTCTGAGAGCGAAAGCAAAGAACATGCTGAAATTGATAGAAGAGTCGCCGCCGTGTTTCTCAGTATACGGGATGTGGCAGATGGACGCGCAACTCCTGCTCAACTTTTTTAACCTCATCACAAATCTCTTTGTCACTATTCTGCAGTTTACATTTGTATAGAGCATAAGCGAACGCTGAGATTTATTGATTTTTTATTTATTCATTTATTTCATTTAGCTTAGTCGCAGCTTAAGATGGACAAAAGGCCAGTGTTGTAGCGATTACTTGAAGGGATCACATCATTATCTCGATATAGTTTTTAGGGTTCCGTACCAAAATGCTAAAAAAGGAACTCTTATGTTGAGACTTCGTTGTCTGTCTGTCCGTCCGTCTGTGTGTCACAGTTTTTCTCAGCAACTACATACTTGGCATAGTTGTAGGTATAACTTGCCTGCCCGCATCTGTTTTTAGGAAAGAAAAAAATAAATTAATTTTATAAATAATTGAAAAGGGTTCTAGAATGGGTTAATAAATGAAAGTTATTTGATTATAGAAAATGGGGTGTCATATGAATGGGCTTAATCTGCACATTTCAAAACATATTTTTATTTTTTTCGTTGACGACTCGTTTAGCCTAGTTGGTAGTGACCCTGCCTACGAAGCTAGCGGTCCCGGGTTTGAATCCCGGTATGGGCAAATATTTGTGTGTGAGCGCGAGTATTTGTACCTGAGTCATGGACGTTTTCTATGTATTTAAGTATGTATTTCTCTACATAAGTAATGTTTATCGTTGTCTAGTACCCATAATACAAGCCTAGAGCTTAGTTTGGGACTAGGTCAATTTGTGTGAGATTGTCCCTGATATTTATTTATTTAATTTTCCATTACGTACTTTTTGATTTGTAGCTAAAAATGTACAAAAAATGACCGTTCCCCCTTATCTCCGGACTTTATGAACCAAAAAATCAAGAAATTGCTGACGTATAGCTAATTGTTCTAAATTTACAGTTTTTAGAAATAACCAAAAAACTTTGAAAATGTGTTTTAAATTTAGGCAACTCAAAATATTATCGCATTCGAATTAATGTACATAAAAAGGTATATTTTTGAAGTACGGACTTAAATACGGACCCTCGGTGCGCGAGTCCGACTCGCCCTTAACCGGTTTTTTACCGTAAGCCCACTACACCCTACACACGTAAGCACAACGTCCATCGCTCTAGCTCATCTAGCGCATCGTGATTGTATTGGCACGCACGCACGCCTGCACGCACGCCTGCACGCACGCACGCACGCACGCACGCACGCACGCACGCCTGCACGCACGCACATACGGTCATCGTTATTTGGCATGTACGAGTATATATCGTAGTTGTTCTATCGACACAATCATGATGATAAAACATGATAGAACTTTTAGCTAATTTAACGTTTTCTAAATTTTTAGCTAATTGGTGGATGTCTGTAATTGGCTCTAGTGTATGTCTAACTGTGTTTATGAATTTTATTGTAATGAGCTGTTGATGTCCTTATGAAATAAATAAAAAATAAGGGATGAGTAAGGGAACTGCAAGCTTTAATTTTCAAAGTCATTTTAATACGACCGAACTGAATTTTAACCTACGTGCATATACATGGATACCTTTTTAGTGTTAAACGCGTAGGTTATGATGTACCTATGTATAATCTCGGAATAAAAAGGTTCGCTACTATAGGACCTTATAAAACTGAAATAAAGAAATAAAAAGAAAGTTAAAAAGTGACAAACCTATTCATTCCGGGACTTTACAAGAAAACAGATTGTGTAAAATCAAGTTGACAATTGATATTTGTGATTGATTACAAATAATAGATCCCTAAAAATCTTTCTTTTTTAATCCCTCACCGAATAACTAAGTTCATTTATCTAGTTTTTATTTTGTATAATTTTTAGATCTGTCTAATTCTATATGCCTAATAGGGTTTCTGGTTTCTTGCCTCATTTTTTTTCTCGAGTTTCGAGAATTCTCGACTCCAATTTCTCGAGTTGTCTCGACTCTCGAGTCTTTGGTAAGAAATTGTAAATTATTGCTGTAAATAAAATGAAAAACAATTAAAAATCAGATTTTTTTTATTGCACTTTGCACTACAAGTTAGAAATACAAAACAAAATTAAAACTCTTCTTACAAACATACAAAAACTAAAATCATACGATCAGGAAAAAAAACTTAGTAAAAGTCAAGTAACCTTAACATTTTTAGGACATCTATAAATCATAAAATAATCTTATTTATTCAATTCATAAACTAACCACAAAACATTTAAACTCTAATTTTATTAAACGTATTGATTAGGTACTTACACGACATTGTGAAACAAAGCACGGAACGGAACCAACCGCCGTCATCCGCGCACGGCGCCATACACACAGGCACGCACGGCACGAGTTTCATCGACCAATCTTAGCGGGAGACTGACTAACTGGTTTGATGCGGCGGCGGCGAGTTATGGGCCTACCACACGCGCAAGCTTCACCACAGTTTTACCTGCGCAAGCCAAAACTGAACACTTCGTGTCTATAGAGTTTTACCAACCACACGCTCCGTGTTCCGTGTACAAACCGGCCTGCGCAGGCAAAACTGTGGTGAAGCTTGTGCGTGTGGTAGGCCTATTACAAACCGTGCGAGAGAAAAGTCCGCTGCATGTGTTTATAGTGCGCGGGCGGCGTTATCATTGTTAAAAACGGCAAAATATGTATGTATTTTTAGGGTTCCGTACCTCAAATGAGAAAAAACGGAAACCTTATAGGATCACTTTGTTGTCCGTCTGTCTGTCTGTGTGTCTGTCAAGACCCTTTTTCTCAGGAACGCGTAAAGGTATCATGTTGAAATTCATATCAAATACCTACTTAGGTCTGCAATCCTTTGCATCAGTGAAAAAATAAAACATCTAAGTCAACACAATCAAAAGATACGGCCGTTTATGCCGCATATTGAAGGGAATCTCAAGGGAATCAAAACCTATAGGGTACTTCCCGTTGACTTAAAATCATGAAATTTCACAAGAAGCAATGTCTTATAGCAGAAGTTAAGGAAAACATCCGAAAACCGTTTATTTGTAGTTACATCACATAAAAAATAAGTCCAATATAAACTGACACTCACTAAGTACGAAAGTGCATACTTATTGCGTGTCAGTTTTTATACTGGACTATTTTTATATTGTATTCCCGTGATTTACGAACTATTTACATGCCTACAGTTTTGTGCGGAACCCTCGGTGCGCGAGTCCGACTCGCACTTGACCGGCTTTTTTATGTATGTTCCCCGATTTCTCCGTCAATTGTGGACGGATTTTGAATTATTTTTTTGTTTGAAAGGGTATTCCCAAGGTGGTCCCATTAGACCGCCGTCCCAGGCCTAAAAATGTGTATCATATAACTAGCCTTGGAGACATGTATAGTGCCGTAGAGCTATACTAGGAGAATCTAAATAAATAGGAAAACCATTCCTTACGGCGATGCTAGGAAGCTTTCTTGAAAATCAGAAGCTTTTTGTTCAGTATGAACACCCTGGGCGATGGCTGTTAGTAATTAATATTAAGTTATAGCCGTATAAATTCATGTTCGCGGATTGTTTCAGACGGGTGTGTAATGATCGGTATAACAACTTTTGATATATTTTCACTAGATTTAACATTTGATATAATTTCATGCAATATAATCACTCAAGGGTATAATAAACTTTTGATATAACAACAAAGGAGATATTTTCATGGTGTAATAATCTTCAATAGGTATAATGTATTTTTAATATAACATTTACCTAATATAATGAACGTATGATATAAGTATCAGTGATATAATGTGTTATAAGATCTAAAAATATTCTTTAAGGGATGCAAAAAAAAAAATACCTCGAAGACTAAGGTGGGAGCTTCGCTACGCTTAGCCTTATAACCTAACCTATCCGAGTCGGTTCTGCCCTGACCCGTCTTGCTCGCTCGCTCGCTCACCGCAACATGTTATTATTCCCAAAACTCCTATTTTTGTCTTTATACTTTCTGTCATATCAATTCATTTGAGTTATTCATTCCAGATTATACCACTACTACATTATACCCACTGAACGTTATATCGAACACAGTTATATCACATAGACGTTATACCATATGACTGTTATATATTATAAGTTCATTATATTTGATGATAGTTAGATCATATCAGAATATGCCAAATATTGTTATACCAAAAGTGCATTATATACCTTAATCGTTATATCCACCAATAATATATCAAAAGTTTTCATAGCGACCGTTACGCATCCGTTTCAGACTTAATAGGAATATTTTGAATATTTTGTGATTCCACCCATGACAAAAATCAAAAATCGGTGTAATAACAACCATGAAATGAGTTATTGTTGTAACATCTACTAATTATAAACTACGAAAAATTATAATTATAAAAATTATAATTATGAATAAATTATAAATTAATTTCAATATATTTACTAAATTAAAAATTTTTATAAAAAAAATATATGTTACGAGTCTTAATTAAAATGTAAAAATCCTTGAAGGGCATGAAAATCCTATATAGAAAAAAAAAATATTATGTAAAAAATCTCTAGATATCGTTTCCATAGAAAAATGTATGGAGAAAAAAAATCCATACTTTCCGTGCGGTGTACTATATTGAATATAAAAAGTTATTTGACATTTTTTTATTTTTGCCTTGATGGTCAGGGAAAAAACCGTAAAATTGCCTGGAAAACCGAGAAAAGTCAGGGAAATTAAAATGTTGTAAAAAGTGGCCGCCCTGTCATAAGCTCCACTTCACCAAAAGGTGCGTTTAGGATGCAAAATACCAAAGTCGCTGGATCCCATCATCAGATCACGCTATCTTTTCAATGGGACTATTACTGAAGTGACCATTTCTCAAAATTTTTGCCACTATGTAACATATAAATTTAAGTAAAAAAATTGCCAGGAGTTGGAGTAGGTACCTATTTGAAACTATGCAATTATTAAATATTTTAAATATTTTTTGACGACGCGGTTAGCCTAGCTGGTAGTGATCCTGCCTACGAAGGTAGCGGTCTCGGGTTCGAATCCCGGTATGGGCAAATATTTGTGTGATGAGCGCGAGTATTTGTTCCGGAGTCATGGATGTTTTCTATGTATTTAAGCATGTATTTCTCTATATAAGTATGTTTATCGTTGCCTAGTACCCATAGTACAAGCCTAGAGCTTAGTTTGGGACTAGCTCAATTTGTGTGAGATTGTCCCCTGATATTTATTTATTTATTTATTAAATAATATCCTAATGTGTCCCAAAATATTTATATGGGAAATTCCTTTTTTGCTACCGATATTCATACGTTTTTGGTAACAAAAAAGGAATTTCTCATACAAATATTTAGATAATTATTGCATCAAACCTCTGGCAAAAAAAAATTGAGATTTCACTCACAGTGCAAAGTTATGAGATGATATTATGCTCAAGTAGGTCTGTATGACTTTTCCCAACTAAAAAAATATCGAAATCGGTTCGAAAAGTTATGCGTGAACATACATAAAAAATTACAATCGAATAGATCTCCTCTCCTTTTTTTGAAATCGGTTAAATGTGTATATTGGGTTGAGTACCTACGTGCCTAAAGGTTCTCGTATTATCCTTATCCTTAATGTAGTAAGTAGGTATTACTACATTTCATACGTATCCCTAACAACATTTAATCTACAAATGAATGGCCGATCGTAAATTACCTAATTGTATGAGAATGATAAAAGCGTTAATAATTTATTTAATTGAGATGAAAACGATTGCTGCCAGCACGTCTTTAGTAGTGCCTAAGCCTTTTAAAGGGAAGTGCAAAGTCGATAGTTCCGTTGTTAGCGGATACGTATACTTAATCCGAGTGTTGAATTGGAGATGTTCATTACCAGCTTCGTTATAAAAGTCAGTGTTACGAGTAGCTGTTTTACGTAAGTATCACTCTTGTGGTCTTTCACTGACCACCACCTACCTACCACTTGTTTAAATCAGAAACGATGCGGAAATGTATCACGCAAAGCGTTTGTTTAAATTGTTGGATTGGAACTTAATAAAGTAGGTACGGATTACGTTGGTAAATAATCTTCAGAATCGCGGCGGACTGACAAAAATGACGCTTTAGTTTACTTCGAAGTCAAAACGAAACGGAACATGTGAAAACTATTTATAGGTAATTAATTATTATATTAAGCTTTACTTAACCTCTAAACGGAAAAGGGGTGTTATTAATTTTAATCGTTTTTCTATCTGGAATTCTGTTTATGTGTTTATGCGCTTGTCTGTATGTCGTCGGCGGACTTTTTTTTATTTGAATGCTTATATTCTTGGTAATGTTAATGAATTACAATCGGGCTAATTAACTGCCACACTCAGAGACGTCAATTAGCTTTTAAATTTGATTAAAGTGGCTGCGTCTTAATATCTATAGCGAAGAAAGTGACAGCAGCAACTTTAATCAAACTTAAAAGTTAATTGACGTCTCTGAGTGCGGCCGTAAGAGTTATTAGCTCTGAAACAATTTCTAATCAGGTCGCACCGGTAGGGGTTTTTTATATTTCAATTAATACAATGACAATTTCACCGTTCGCTCGCTCACCGATAACCATCTCAGAAAATAAATTTCGTCGACACACTTGAAGTAATTGAAATCAATTAAGCAGGTACGTCATATAACCTAAGTGTTCTAGTATAATTTTGCTTTATTTTTACAGATAAAATACAGAGGAAAGCTCATCAGATCCTAATGCATTTGGATGTAAAGTCAACCTTTACGATATACGACATCTTTACTCTCGATGCGCGTCTGCCGCTTCGTATTTTTGCTATAACGGCCACATACACTATTGTTCTCTTACAGTTTGCTACTCTTTAACGTGCCATATTCACGATCGTATTGTTAACTTTGCCTGTTTGTTAAAAAATACCTAAATTAAATTGTTACAGGTACTTATTTTATATACCTACTTATATGTATACCTTGAACTTAATTTAGGTAGGTCCACGTTAAGGAAATTCTATTAAACTCGAAAAGTGTTACTTTCGCTAGAGCAGCGTGTCCCCACTCTCTACAGCCTAAACTACAAGTATATAATAAATATTTGGAAAATATCTTATATAACGAATTTAAAAGGACAACTATCACAACTTAGTAGACTTTATTGGTTTCTGAGTTACAGACGACTAAAATGTTAATACTCGTACCTACCAAAAATCAGATAAATTTAATGTAGGTACATATCTTAACTTTGAATAGAAAATAAGCTTATATTTATGATTGCAACTTTGTATTGTATCAATGTGAGAATTGTTAATGGGATCAAATTTTGTAAATTTATTCATGTCATATTATTATTTTAGTGTGACTTATTAATGTGCGTAATTATAATATTATTTGACACGCATGGCTACTGGAGGCATTAGGTAAATTATACTAAGATAATATTGAATCATAGCTCGTACTTAATATCCGTTGTAGAGTTGTAGTCAACCGCTGTGGAGGAGGAGCTTACACTCACACATTTTGCTGGCTATAATAAAAAAGTAGGTATGGCTTTTAAAGATTCTCATTGGAATAATATTTTGGACGAAGATTTTGCTAAAGTCTTCGCTCCTTTTCGTATTGTTCAAAAGATATTAGGGACTTCTCGCGTAGACGTTAAATACGGTCAGGTCTCCGCACCTACTATCCTTCAGAAATGCTACACCATTATCTGCATGATAATTATGTCGATCGCCATCGTAAGTTTATTAAAGACATATTCAGCGCGGTTTAGCGACAGCGGTCTGATGTTCTACTTATGGATGGGCGGAGGTTGTACCGCCACAATTGTTTTTGGTGCCGACATCGTACATGCTAGATTCTTTTGCAATAACGGCAATATTGAATTATACATTCAAATGCAGAAAATAGATCGAGTCATGAAAACGAATCGAAACTTAAACAACAAGCATTACAGATATAATCGAACGACACTGTTGGCGTTGCTAATTATATGCTTTTCTATTATGGCGTTAGCATTATTCCTGGTTAAAGATGAATTTGGAGTTTTCGAAATCCTCGCCGAAACTTATATTTTGATGACGTTTGTATTCGAGGTGTGTAGTTGTGTCAGCCTTATTAGGTTTTTTCAAATTCGCGTAGACCTCATAAATTGTATAATCATCAGACATTTTAGTAGAATTAACCTTGGCATTGAGATCTTGGGCAAACAGAGCAGAACTTTCGAAGTCCTAAGAGACATTCCTACAGAATGGCAAGATTTTGAAACAAGCGCCACAGACATTTATATTAAAGAAATCTTCGACGGGTTCAGCGTCTTTCGGGATATATATAACTTCCAGGTGAATATCTGCCTTGATTTTTAAATTTAAACAGATGCTAACAATTATTGTACCTTCTAATGCGGACTATAATTCTTTTGCAGATTTTACTTTTTTGCTTAATATTTTTGTGTTGGGTTTTATTCACCTTCAAGTACGCAATATTTACATTGCAAAACCACCATGATATGAATAAGGTACCATATTTATTTAACTGTACTCCGTGATCTATATGTATTATATTTAATTGAAGATTTCTTTTAACTTTCCTATGAGTCGAATTTGTACTTGCACTCTTTGTACTTGCCATTTGGCTCCGTATGTATATACTTACTCCATTTTTTTTCAGCGTTTCGTGCTTCTTGACTACCTCTTTTTAGTGTCAGTGGCTTTAATGGAACTGGTCCTGCTCTTAATGCTTTGTGTCCGCAACGAAACTTTCGTCCGGAAGGTTCGCAAAACGAAGCAGCTCTCCATTTTTGTCATGTCACGTTACCCTGACGGTGAGTTCTAAACTAAATCCTTTAAAATACTTGCTATATTATGTATTTTGGTAGTATTATAAAATTTCAAAACCTGCCACGAGAATAAATTGTAAAATACTTACGAGTAGGTATTACTAGGTATGTTGCCATTTCACGTACGTTTTCAGGTCCTCTGAGAGCGAAAGCAAAGAACATGCTGAAATTGATAGAAGAGTCGCCGCCGTGTTTCTCAGTATACGGGATGTGGCAGATGGACGCGCAACTCCTGCTCAACTTTTTTAACCTCATCACAAATCTCTTTGTCACTATTCTGCAGTTTACATTTGTATAGAGCATAAGCGAACGCTGAGATTTATTGATTTTTTTATTTATTCATTTATTTCATTTAGCTTAGTCGCAGCTTAAGATGGACAAAAGGCCAGTGTTGTAGCGATTACTTGAAGGGATCACATCATTATCTCGATAAAGTTTTTAGGGTTCCGTACCAAAATGCTAAAAAAGAAACTCTTATGTTGAGACTTCGTTGTCTATCTGTCCGTCCGTCCAGCAACTACAGATGCTATAAACTTGTAATTTGGCATAGGTGTATAACTTGCTTACCCGCACCTGATTTTAGGAAAGATAAAATTAAATTCATTTTATAAATAATTGAAAAGGGGTTTAGAATGGGTTGAAAAATGAAAGTTATTTGATTATAGCAAATGGGGTGTCATATGAATGGGTTTCAAACACAAAACATTTATTTTTATAATTTTCTATGACGTACTTTTTGATTTATAGCCAAAAATATACAAAAAAATTAAATTCATGAACTAAAAAATCAGAAAAATGTCCTGACATATAGATAATTATTTATATTTTACGGGAAAAATAAAATGAAGTGTTCAAAATTTACAGTTTTTCAGGTATAACTAAAAAACTTTGAAAATTGGTTTTAAATTTAGGCTACTCAAAATATTATTGCATACGGATTAATGTACATAAAAAGGTATATTTTTGAAGTACGGACTTAAATACGGTACCCTCGCACTTGACCGGTTTTTTACCGTAAGCCCACTACACGCTACACACGTAAGCACAACGTCCATCGGTCTAGCTCGATCGTGAGTGTACTGGCACGCACTCACGCACGCACGCACGCACGCATGCACGCAGGCACACACGCACGCAACCACGTACGCACGCACGCAGGCACACACGCACGCAGGCACACACGCACGCAGGCACACACGCACGCAAGAACGCACGCACGCACGCACACACGCACGTACGGTCATCCTTATTTTGCATGTACGAGTATGTATTGTAGTTGTTCTATCACTATCATCATGATTATCAATACTTTTAGCTAATTTAACGTTGTTCTATATTTTTAGCTAATTGGTGGGTGTCTATATTGGCTCTATTGTATGTCTTTTACTGTGTTTATGAATTTTATTATAATGAGCTGTTGATGTCCTTATGAAATAAATAAAAAATAAGGGGTAGAGCTAAGGAAACCACAAACTTTAATTTTCAAAGCCATTTTGATACGACCGAACTGAATTTTAACCCACGTGCATATACTCGTACATACTTGTACATAGCTGGGCTTCTGGCTTAATGGATACCAGCTATGTTATTCTGTTAAAACAACGTCATTCAGTTCTACTCAGTCGATGAATAACCGGCGAATTTACATCGTCCGTCAAGGTGGGTAAATGACATTCAACTGCCTGCACTTTCATTTAGTCGCTAGTTTGACAGCTGGTCGTCTGTGAAACTAGCGACTAAATGAATATGCAGGCAGTTGAATGTCATTTACCCACCATGACGGACGACTTAAATTCGCCGGCTATTCATCGACTGAGTAGAACTGGTTGACGTTTGTGTTAACAGAATAACATAGCTGTTTATTGTTAAACGCGTAAGTTATTATATTATGTATGTATAATCGCGGAATAAAAAGATTCGTTACGTTCGATTCGGACCTTAATAAAATTGAAATAAAGAAATAAAAAGAAAGTTAAAAAGTGACAAACCTATTTATTCCGTGACTTTACAAGAAAACAGATTGTAGGTAATTTAAGTATAGGTACCTACCTACTCTTACTACAGAATAGATAATAGTACTAACCTCTTATACCTCTGTGTCAAATTAAGTTGACAATTGATATTTGTGAGTACAAATAAATTATCCCTACAAATTTTCTTTTTTAATCCCTCCCAGACAAACTAAGTTCATTTAACTATTGTTTATTTTGTATAATTTTTAGATCTGTCTAATTCTGCCTAGTAGGCAATAGACGGACGAGTCTTGTAGAATTGTAAAGTATACGGCCGGCCTTACACAGTCTGAATCAGATTATAAATTCATAATTTGAATTCATAATCTGAATCCAGAGTGTGTGTGCTCGTCCATAGATAATGTATGGAAAGAGGTGCGTTCTGTCAGATCAATCTGAGAAATTCAAATCAGATTGTGTGTGGATAATAGTTAGGTACAGTCACCACACGGGATTGTTGAGCCACTATAGAACCCTCTCACAGAAAGTCGACGGAAAATTTTGACGTAATTTCTTTTGAGTGACTTGACGTTGTCATTATGACAGGGTTCTATGGTGGCTCAACAATCCCGTGTGGTGACTGTACATTGTATGCAATTCCGTGGTTACTGAATTAATAATATGAATTCAAATTATGAATTCAGAGTCTTAATTCAGACTGTGTAAGGCCGGCCTACAAGTCTATATACCTAGGTACCTAATTTCCATTGAGTTGAAATAAATGGAAAACGATTCACGTACCAGTAGATCACCGATATCTCCGTCAATTGTGGACGGATTTTGAATTCATTCAGAATTCAATTCAAGTCAGAATCTGATGATGGGATCTACGAGGAAGCGAGGGAACTCCTCAGAAGTTATAGGCACACACAGCGATTTTGGTGTTTCCTGTAAGACCTTAAGAATTTGGATTCTAAAAGCACCTCTTGGTGAAGAGGAACTGATGATGAAGACAAGAGATGACCACCGGCACTCCTTAGTCGTAAGTGGTTGACGCCAGCAATGGGATATATTTATTTAGAATATGAAGCTTCTTTGATATTTATACTCATTAATCATTATAATGCATGTGGTCAAGTGCAAAGTAACTGATTCTACTGATGGGGAAGTACCGGGAGAACTCCTCAATTTTCCTTTTGGGGTACGGATCCCTAAAAATGACCTAATATTTCGTTGCTTAAATATACGAAAGCAACACAATTCAAAATGAATTTTTTGCATTTAAATTCGGAACGCTATTTAAATTAAATTTTATCAAACTTTATTTATTTTTGATTTGTGACGTTTTTGTATTTAAGCAGCGAATTAATTAAAGAGTTAGGTACCACAGGGAACTGTTATGGACTATTATTGAACTTGACTGTTCCGTTACTGAATGACAAACAAATCACAGCCTGATCTTAACGATTGACGTGAAAATTACTCCGGTATTGATGTAGACATGCACTAACGGCCGCACTCAGAGACGTCAATTAACTTTTAAGTTTCATTTAAGTAGCTGATGTCACTTTCTTTGCTATAGCAATAGAATAAGACGCAGCAACTTTTATAAAACTTGAAAATTAATTGACGTCTCTGAGTGCGGCAGTAAGAAAGAAATACTCCAGTAATTTTACGGACGTATGGTGAAACGGAACTATTTTATAATAGATGATTTTTCTTGTGTATCGGATATATTATAATTCTAGTAATTAAGTAGAAACATAATCCAACTAAATATGAGTCAATAAGGTATATTTAAAAAAAAATTAAAATCCGGGAAATTAATTATAAACATTATTTTTTTCATATTGCTTACTTAATATTTGATCTACCTATAATATTCAACATGAAAAAAAATTGAGAATGTTTCATTTATATTCAATTAGCTAGAATATTGTTTTCATTTTGCATATTTCCTTATTTAAAAATCGTAATTGGCTATAGTTTTCTTCATACCTTGTTGATTACAATAAATATAAACGTTACAAGCAAATCATACACTAAATAATACCGGAAAGTGGATTTTATGGTGGTAAATAATAATTATTTATAAAAATATACAAATTGATCAGTGTATTTTGACATTTGTAAATAGTTTTATGTCATTTTTATCAAAGCACTACTTATTACTAACTTTTTCTATCATTTAAGGGTATATATAACCGGAACCATGTATTTTGCTGATTAAATTGGCTTTCCATGTAAATATTTTGGTAGACTTCTACTCATTAGACAAAAATATTATTATGCTTTGACACAAAAATTACAATTATACCTACCTATATACCTATTTCCTGGTGGAAAGTTTGTAGGATCCATGAATATAGTGTCTTAGAATATCTTATAAAAATTCAGTAAAAAAAATCAGGCTACTATAAATTGATATTTTAAAAACCGTAAAATGACTGTATTAAAACGTAACGGGCTTAAACTTTTTAATATTGGTGAAAAGAATGTGATGGAGTTCCTAAGTAACAAAATGACTCAGCTTATCTCATCATTCAATTACAAAGATAACGAATGAAGAAACTTATTTTAGCTTGAATTATTAATGCAATTATATTGGGTATCACAAGTGAAGTGTTTTGCATCATTTATGTTAGCATGCTAGTAATAAAATTGTAATTTATGCATAAACATACCTAAGTACGCGCGCACGTTACTAGAATTTTATTTGATATAGTCGCGCTTAAGAGACCATCTGGATACCCATGATGGTTTTAATGAAAACTAATATTCAAAATAAATGCGCAACAGAATATCTGTCAAACTATATTTTAAATGATAACTTTGTTAAAGTTTTTAAGCCATTCCGGATTGTTCAAAAACTATTAGGGTCATGTCGCGTAGATGTTACGGATCAATTCGTTACTGCGCCTTCTTCCTTTCAAAAATGCTACACAATCGTCTGTATAGCTATAACAATATATTCTTTTATAGGTATATTCAAAACGTACTCAACTCGGTTTGCCACCGATCTTGCAATGAAGAACTTGTGGATGGCCGCGATCTTCGGAATCCTAGCTGTGTATTCGGTCAGCATAATCAACTCACGATTTCTAAACAATGAAGGCAATGTCAAATTGTATATTCAAATGCAATAAATAGATGTTCTTATGAAACTTGATGAAAATCAAAGTATTAATAACAATCATTATAAGCTTAATCGAATGATTTCCTCCATATTAACAGCGATTTTTGTAATTATATTTCTCGTGTCGATTGCGTTAACTTACGGTCAATATGGAACTATGGAACTACTCGGATCAATGTGGACTTTAATGACATTTACAACTGAAGTGTGTTGTTGCTCCAGCAACATAACATTTTCCACCATCAGAATACGTCTTATTAATTCCATTGTCACTAATCACTTTAAAGACAAGAACTGTCAGAAAGAATCCTTGAGTAAGGGAAGCAAATCACGTGACACTAAATGGGATAGTTTTGAATCAAGTGACACTGATGTATTCTTATCAGAGATTTTTAATGGATTTAAATCATTCAGGGATCAATACAAGTTTCAGGTAAATGTGCCATTTAAAAAGGTAGTCCGAATACTTTACCCTTGAACATTATCAACTTATATCTAAATAATTAGAAGTTGATAACCTCATTTCTTTTTTTACAGATATTTTTTGAAAGAAAGAAAGAAAGAAAAATTATTTATTACCACATATACAGACAAAAAACGTAAAAAAAAGTAAATATTATAAATAGCGAAAAAAAAATAAAAAATATAACATAGATACTGACATGTGGTAAAAGGAGCGGACTCAGCTAATGCTGCGATCCTGCGCGTGAGTGCGGGAGCCGACAGCGCTGGTTTTCAGGCCGCTCGCTCCTGTTGTCTTATGCTAGCGATACAATGCAGCCGTAGTTGGCGAATTTTTGTGATAGCTTATACTTATAAGTTCATTTCATTTCTACACAAATAAAAAGGCTTTTCGACAATTACACGAAAAAAAAAGAAAAAAAAATGCAAGTCGTTCCGAGAGAAAAAATAATAATAACATAAGCTAGTAAGTCCTGTGCAAATACAAATCAAAATGCAACGAAAATAACATTGAATAAGGATAACTCTTAATTTACTGCTTTATCTATGTATTTGTATATTAATAAGCTGAGTTTTTAGATGGAGTTTAAATGTTAGCCGGGACATATTCTTCCAAAGAGGTAGGGGCAGATCGTTCCATATCTTAGATGCAGCATATTTGAATCCTCCTCTAAAACCCTTGGTCCGATGCCTAGGAACCACAGTCTTATTTAGCGCCTGCGCCCGAGTGTTCCAATAATGTACATTCCTGTATTTTGTCCTGTGCGGAATCCGTTGCTTGGATCCTTTTAACAATTAAATATTGGATTCTTATGTTGCAGAGTAGTGAGGCCATGGTATTCTCCTAGGCATCTTTAATGTGTTGTCTACTCTTTGTATGAATTTATTTTAAGTTTTAACTTTAACATGGTTTTTGTTCCAGTATCTCCTGTTGCTAGATTTACTGTTTTTGGCTGTCATGGCTCTGATTAAGACGGGATTACTGCTAGTGATGTGTTTGCTCAGTGAAATATTTTTCCGAGAAGTACACAAAACAAAGAAACTTTCAATACTTGTTTTATCGCGTTATATAAATGGTAACGTATTTTGGTTCATATACCTATATATAGGTGACCAGGCTGCATCATCAGACATATCCATTGAAAAGGTTCTTTATAAGAAATACAAATAAATTTCAAAATTAAATCGAGAAGAAAATTATTCTCTGCTACGAAACTAATTTTATTGGCCTACCTACGTTGCTTACTCACAGTTAACAGAAAAACTTCTACGTCTTATGGGTACATAGTAGATTGTTGCACCAATCAGAAAGTAATTTATAATTGCACCGAGTGCTGACTTGATCTTGGCACTAAAAGTACGAGTGCAGTAAAAGATTCCTATCTAGATAGATAGAAAATACTTAATTTACTTAATACTGAGATAAAGTTTAGATAAACTCAATCGCATTTCTGTAACTAATGGAGACAATTATTTTTGTTACGGAAGAAGAAACGTTTACGTTCATGGATTCATATTTGTATTGAGGTTAACATTTTAAATGTCGTATTTTTCAGCATTCCGGTTAATCTAATTTAACCACCGTAATCGACAACACAACAACAAATCGACATATGTTTCACTAATAAATATACGTTGCAATAAGTGTATGGGGGCCTCTTCCCAATACAAAAAGAAATTGCCGCTTTTGTCCTGGTGACTCTTATATTATATCAGGGCCTTTTAGAAGAAAAGCCAAGAACATGTTAAAGTTAATAGAAGACATCCCGCCGCGTTTCTCCGTGTACGGCATGTGGCGCGTGGACGCGCGACTCATACTTCACGTTTTCCATATATCATCTACTGTCCTAGTCATTATTTTACAATTTGCTTTTCTATATAATAACCAAATACCTACTCGTAGCACGTAAACGCACTAGCGACCCGCTGTCACTTCGCTTCGGTTTATACCTATTAGACTTTTTGAAACACAAATACATAAACCAATACGGCAATAGCCTTAATAACCAGGGATAATATAGCTTATCTTATTTGTGAAAGAGGTTTTAAATCGGTTTAGTCGTGTCAGTGATTACTTCCAACATACATTCAAACAAACACGCAATTTAACCTCTATATAAATATATGAGTACCTAAGTATAGATTTAGCACACAGTAATCATTTTTCAGATTTAACCCGTTCATTACAAAGGCCTAAAACTCAATCGTGTAACCACTATACTTTTTAATTTCTTAAAAAAGAGTCACGACGTGTCGTAAAACGGCTCCGCAGCGGTGCTAAATTTATTGCCGCCCTCGACGTCACAGGAAAAGGATGTGTTATGGAACCTTTTTTAAAACCAAGTCAAATGTAATATTAATAAAATGAATTGGAGCAAAATATCTAATACTTACGAATACCTAATACCTACCTATTATATTATATAGTGGAATAAGTGACCAAGAGACGTTTGTAATACGAGACGTACAAATAAACTTCGGCTTAAATTCTGTTTAATTTATTCCAAGTAGGTTATTCAAATTAAAATTTATTTATTTTCAGGCTACTAGGCCCATAGATAAATACCTTACTGACTAAAATACATATATTTATAAACTTAACAATATCTTTACGACAAAACAGCGTGGCTCTGTTGAATCGCAGCGGTCGAAGTCATGCTCGCTGGCAGGCCGCCCCGGAACCGCCGGAACACGACATTCTGACGACATCTTTTTCCCAGAAGCCAGGCGAATCGACCGTCCCCAGCAGCGGCCGCGGCACTCGCACCACGAATGAAGCGAAGTGCACATAGCGCCGCGAATACAGCTGGAACACCCTCTGAGTGTAGCCTGTCTTCCGACTGACGTAGCCCGCCAAGTCATCTACCGATGTGGAGTATTGCAGGCGCGCCACGTAGAGCGCCGTATTCAGTGTGGCAGCTTGCAGTCCGGAATTGGGGTCCAAGCTAGCGGTGCCGCACTGACTCTTAAAAGGCTTCCTACGAGCCTTATTCCTCTTCTGTACCAGCGTGAATCCCTCCTTATCCACGCTAATACTAGGGCGCTCGCCCGATGTTGGTAGAGCACCTTCCTTATTAGACCGTTGAAGTCCAACGGTCTTGCCGGCGACGTCAGCGTAGCCGCTCGTTATAAACTGCTCTCGAGTAAGGCCCAACGCATTTGCAATCTCAAGTTTGCAATCTCAAAACTGCAAATGCCTTTTTAACCCTGAGCACAGCCCTGAGGTAGTCCTCGTAGAGGACTCGTAGGTAGGCATTCCATCTTAGTAGATGGAATACCTCTATTCTGATCATTACTATTTAGGTGATTAGTTGTTCGTTAGTATTGTATCTTTAGATTATATACTATCTGCAATGAGACCCATAGGTAAGTAATTAATTTGCCTTAATCAGAAACTGTATGAGGTTAACGAACAACCTTATCACTAGTACACGTCATTACGGTTAATGCTATACGTAGTTCAATTTAGAAAGATAAAGGTCGTTATGAAGTTATTCGACCCTGAATTATTAATGCAATTAAATAAAGTATCATAAGTGACATGTGTAGCATCGTTAGGTGTTTACTTATTTTATAATTTCCGTGTGGGCCCACGATACTTGGAAGATCATTTCATTTTGTCGGGCGTCATGTTTTTGATGAAGACTGAAGATCATGATAAGTGCACCACAGAATATCTTTCGAACGACATTCTAGACGACACCTTTGTAAAAGTTTTTAAGCCGTTCCACATTGTTCAAAAGATATTTGGGACTTGCCGGATAGATGTTAGAGACCGATTTGCTACTGCGCCCTCTACCTTACAAAAATACTACACGATCATCATTGTCATTATAACATTATATGGTTACATGGGTTTGTACGGACATTTCTCAGCTCGGTTCGCTACCAATCTTACACTGAAATATTTGTGCATAGCCACGATTTATGGCGAACTCTTTGTATATTCGGTCAGCGTTATCAATTCAAGATATTTTAGCAATGAAGGCAATGTCCAATTGTATATTAAGATGCAAGAAATAGATCGTCTTATGAAATTCGACGTTAACCAGAGCATAAATAACGATCACTATAATAGAAACCGAATAATTTCCTTAATATTTACAGCGGGTTTTGTATTTACGTTGTTACTGTCGATGGTATTAGTAAGCGCTGAATATGGAGTTTTGACTCTACTCGCAGCTATGTGGGTTTATGCAACATCTATATTTGAAATATGCTGTTGCTCCAGCAGTATGACATTTTTTACAGCGAGAATCCGTCAAATTAATAGCGTAATGATGAACCATTTTAAAAGCCAATTTCGTCAGAATGAATCATTGTGCATAGTGCACCAATCACAGGACAGTAAATGGGAAAGTTTTGATTCAAATGACACGGATGTTTTCTTGGCAAAGATATTTTCTGGATTTAAATCTTTCGAAGATCAATACGAGCTTCAGGTAGTTTCTTCAAATAAAATATTTAGTTCAATTTATTTTTGTGTGTACTAAATGCCTAATGAAGAACTAATATATTTTTCAGATATTTCTGTTCTGTGCGGAATGTGTTTCTTGGATCTTAATTTCTATTACCTATGGGATTCTTACATTACAAGGCAGTGGAGCTGAGGTATTCTCATGACCATATATGTCAGAGTATAGATACAAAAGTAGTCCAACTTCAAACAAAAGTACATCGCGTGGCTTGCATGTGTGCGTACGCGTCCGTACGGCTGTGGGCGGCGCTAGCCACGCACACGAAACTACATCTCGGGACTGTTTCGTACTGCTTGAGTCGGGGCCGCAGCGTCATTGCGTTCGGTCACGTTTGGGTGAGGTGCGCGTATCTATTTAATTTCGAGCGACAATGTCTTCACCGAGAGGTCGTATTTATTGTTCAGTGTACGGGTGCAGTGCACAAAAAATGGTACGCAAAATGCGGAGCTATCGTTTTTCAAGATACCTTTGGAGTCTGAAAGGTGCACTATTTAGAGTTTGTGAAGTAGATATGCGGTTTATTTATAAGTAGCCAACTTGTTGCTTTTGTTAAATCTACTTTATTGTCAGCGTGACATTTTCGTACGTTTCAACACGACTAAACTTAAACCTAGCTTAGGTAGGTACAACTACGAGTATATCCAGGTTTAATAAAAGCTGCAACTTTGATGTTTAATGTACATAATGAATTAGGTATTTCGTACCAGGCAGGCGCCCATGGTGTACTTATAATGTAGGTGAAATAAATACGTATTAAGTACGTAATTAAAATTGCCGTGTGTGACGTGACATTTGACGACCAGCGGGCCTAATATGGCCGTGTTTATCGCGTGACAAAGCGTGGATAAAGCATCCGTCACTCTCGCGCTTATATACGTGTCAGAAAGTGACGGATGCTTTATCCACGTTTTGTCACGCGATAAACGCGACCATATTAGGCCCGCTGGATGGCATAAGTAGTGGGTAGCCTACGAAGCTAGCGGTCCCGGGTTCGATTCCCGGTCAGGGCAAATGTTTGTGTGATGAGAGTATAAACATATTATTTAGTGTCAACACTTAACAAATATGCAAGTAAAATAATTTAAATTAGGTAGGTACTTATCTAACAATATTTATACTTACCTACATCAGGTTTGTGTACTTAATTTATAAAAGTTACTATGATTATAAATCACAGATCAAAGTATGGCCAAGTAGGTAGGTGACTAAAATAGAAGAACAAGGTTTGGACAACCCTAGGCGCCCGAGCGGCAATAGGTATCAGAATCTCCTAAAGGGCCGGAGTTGGACTACTTTTCTATCTATACTCTGTATATGTCTTCAGATTGATTTCTGTCATATACCTACTATCGGCATAAAGTTAAAAGTATGTTCTTTGTTTCAGTATGTCTTTCTACTAGAATTACTTTTTTTTTATTGTCTGGCTCTTGCCAAGACAGGATTACTTCTAGTGATGTGTTTACTCAGTGAAATGTTCCTGCGAGAAATATATATAACAAAGAAGAATTCAATATTTGTTTTGTCACGTTACGTAGACGGTACGATATAATAATCATATTAAAATCATAATCATTTATTTAAACACATTCTGTTACAATAATTACCAGGGGTCGCTACACTAGGCTACGCCTGTATCGCGAGGAACCAGTTAAAAATTAATCATCAGAAATTAAGTTAACAATCTAGTAGTAACCTAACATCCTTTGGCTAAGTTAGGAATATAATTCAAAAAATAGAATAGGTACCTACCTATATTCATCTTAAACTATCTTCAAAATAGCTTCAGTCTCGGCATAATTAAATGAGAGAAGGAATTTAAGTATTAGTTAAAGTGCAGCTCTTCAGGTTACAATGTTTGTGAATCACGTTGTAGGTAGATAGATGCCTTGACGTGGTGATCCTCAAAACGTTTACCAAAGGCGGAACATACCTTTGGAACCGGTAGTTTGAAAACGCGTTTTTTTAGTAGTGTATCGTGGCCGATCATGGACTTAGAAGATTTGTGAGTAAATAAGGAAATTTTGTGTAAAAATAGTTGACGTACTTACAGCTAGAACACTTGTTTCCGCATAAAGAGCTTCAGTTGGGTATCGAAAAGGCTTTTGAGCATCACTTTCAACAGAACGTTGCGTTCTTTCGATCTCCAACATAATGTATTTTATTGTTGGCGCTAGAATATTTAATTAAACATAGGTACCTACACTACTATCCAGAAATTGATGAAGTGTTGCCATGGTTGTCGTAGTTAAATACGTCTATTCTTGTTTAAATCTTTTCTTCTAGATATTTATTTACCCAAATTAGATAGAAATAGAAGAGAATAGAAAAAAAATCTTTGAAACGAATTTACGAATAGCTGATACATTTATTATTAAATATATTTTTATGGGAGCTTTTTTCTTTTCAACTCATTTATAACTTTGGTATTATCAACCCCCTCCGAAATGTTTCTTAAAAAGTGATATTAACTATCCGTACTTTATACTGACATTCGTTCATGGCTTGTGAACTCGTTTCTCAAGAAACTTCTAATTGTGGTTATTATTCATGACATGATATAGGTACAGTCGCCATCATATATATTGCAGTAAACCAGGTGCTTACAAATATCTGAACACGACTCTATTGTCAAGGCGTTAGAGTGCATGTTCAGATATTTTTGACCACTCTGATATGTACAGATATATTTGATGGCGAACTGTACATCGGGAACTTGCCAAATAATTTAGACCCGTTTTGTTATATTTAGAATGATTTTCCAAGTATTCCGAAATGGGCTTATTTTCTATTTTATTTATATGCCGTGTTGTTCCCTGAAAGTGAAATTTATATTCTACTGGCTTTTGCACGTGACTTCGTCCGCGTAGAAGTCGCTTATCGCTGCTCCCTCGGCAACTGACAGCAAGACAGACAGATTCAAGTTACTTTCACATTTATAATATTAGTAGGTATATATTTTTCTTAAGATTTGAAGGTAAAGGGTTTTGTTATTTTTTTTTCTAGTTTTACATTGAACAATAAAAAGCTACATTAAAAAAATTAAATATCTAACGTTTCTGTTTTTCTTTCTTTTATTTTAGGGCGTTTGAGAAGAAAAGCCAAGAACATGTTGAAGCTAATAGAAGACTTTCCGCCGCGCTTCTCCGTGTACGGCATGTGGCGCATGGACGCGCGACTCGTACTTCAAATTTTCCAAATAACTTCTACTTTCCTTGTAATTATTTTACAATTTGCTTTCCTTTAAAAACCTTATTAACATTTGCACTCGAAAGTGCATATAATTATATTACAATCTTTATAACACATTGATACTCTACCTACCTTATGAATTTGGAGGGAGCGTCCATTAATTAGTTCGATGAAAGAGCACAACACAAATTAACACAATTAAATAAGTCATCAGTGTGTCAATGTTTAATGACGTTAATAGCGTAGGTATTCATATTTTTTCGATCTACACTAAAATATATTGCTTTAAAATATACATAAGTACCTTAAGTATCAGTCTTTTCATTCTCGTAATAGAAGCAGTGAAGACCAGTGGCATTATTGCAATTAAATTAAGTAAGTAATTAAATTGTTATAAGGACCATGGACCTAAAACGAAGTCCCAACGAAGATAAATTGAACCGTTTAAAAACGCTTGAGGTTCTTTCACAAAATGCTTCAGGCGAAGGATTCATTAAAGTATTTGCGCCTTTTCGTTTCATTCAAATATTTTTGGGAACGTGCCGTATAGACGTAAAAGATCGAACCATCAGCGCTCCCACACTTATTCAAAAATGCTACTCTGCACTATTTTTGGCATTTCCTCTGCTTTCTAGCATAAGCTTACTGAAAACATATATCTTTAAAAAATTAATTACCGATCGTTTCATGATCATGCTTTATACTACTGGGGTGTTTGGACTTAATATCACATGTGGTATGAACATTGTCCACACCCGATTTTTATTAAATGGGGAAAAAGTAAAATTTCATATCAAAATGCAGCAAATAGATCGTGTTATGGGAATGAATAATACCAAAAGTATCCACAAGACGCATTACAAATATAACGTCGGTTTGGCAGCGGGACTGATAACAGTCACTATTGTGTTAATAGTACTGACCATAGTAGTCACTTGGGATCAAGTAAGAATTTATGAAGTTCTTGGCCTGTCACTTTTATTGTCATCATTTTTGATAGAGTTGAGCACTTGCTCCAGCCATGTTAAATTCTTCACCGACCGGGTACGCTTTATAAACATGATCATTGCGAACCATTTGGAAAGTGGGTACACGGAGGCAGATACGCAGATTCAGAAATACATACTGTTAAAAGAACATAAACATATTACCTTGGATTTCACAACAAGTGAAACAGAAGCTTACATGAAAGAAATATTCTCAGGATTTTCCTCCTTTCAGGATAATTACCGGTTTCAGGTAAATTTGTGAGACAAAACCTTTTAAAACATTTTATTTATTTAAGAACATCATTACCCTTGATATCATTTTGAAAACGTGTTTAATCTTTCAGGTTTTACTTTTCTGCGTAACGCATGTAGTTTGGATTGTGCTGCCGTTCGAGTATGGAATTCTTGCATTGAAAAATAATATAAACTTGGTGGGTATTTCATCAGTAAAAGATGCAACTGCTTTGTTCCTTAATTGTTATAAGGAGTTTTGGTAGATTCTAACGGCCCTTCCTTTGATTTCCGCCAGAGGTAACTACAAAGTAACTGAGATTTTTATAGATGGCGTTAATCCTGAGACATGGGCAATCGTAAACTTTATTTTATTCTTTAAAACGAAAGTTATTAAGACCAACATATTATGCTAGACTTGAAGCCGCTGTAGTTGTATCACAACAGAATTTGTCAACAAAAACAAATATTCTATTACACGTCCACTAGGTCGTTTATTTCTTGATTTGTGTTTTTTATAATATTATTTTAAATTCAATACATACTAACATGTGTTTATTTCAGGAATATATTTTTCTCGATTTCATGCATATAAGCGTCGTGAGTTGCTTACAAACAATTATCTTGTTTGTAATCTGTGTGCGTACTGAAGTATTTTTTGGCGAGATTAAAAAAACTAAACGGCTTTCAGTCCTCGTCATGGCACGATACATCGATGGTAAATATTGAAACAATACAACATAGGTTCCTATATTTTGTTGATTCTGACTCGCTTGGTTCTGGTTCTCAAACATGTTAGAGGTATTCTATCAGTCGAAGCGAAGACATATAAAAGACATTTAGAAAAAGTAAAGTAACTGAGCAAGTTGTCATTTAGACTATCCTACATAAACTCAATTAATATTTTCAGGGCCTTTGAGGAAAAAAGCAAAGAACATGTTAAAATTGATAGAGGAATTGTCGCCATGTTTCTCGGTGTACGGAATGTGGCAAATGAACGCCCGACTTCTGGTCGATATGTTCAGTGTCGTTACTAGCCTCCTTGTAACTATGTTACAACTAGCTTTTTTGTAAAGCAAACAAAATGTTCAAATTAGTAGCAATTAAAGAAGCAGGACACCGAGGTTTCGCATTCACTACATCACTTACCATTTCACATTAAATTACCTATGATCAATTATGTGTTATCAATGGAATAGATGAACGTTATAATGCTTGGAATAAATTTGCAAATATCATACAATGTTTTCTTTGAACCCTAAGTCCCAAAAACCTCCTCGTCAAAACCAAGTAATTATAAGTCGACGGTACTGTCAGCCAAATAAGTGGTCCTTCAATCTTGACACAACTTCCTATTAGGTAAATAAAAATATCACTAGGGTTGACACTTCGAATTAATAGATGCATTTTGTCAACCTTATTGTTTTATGACGTGCAAACAGAATCAGGACTCGGATACCGGTTCAATTTTCAAATCGTTATTTATTATGTATGTACGTGACGCAAAATCTTTTTATTTCGGTTTCGTTCGCATAAACCGGGTATTTAAACCGGTTTTTGGAGGAACCTTTATATAAAGTACGTTTTGAATGAAAGTTTCGAGCTAAAAAACCGGTTAATCCTGACGCACGAAAAACAAGCGCCTTCACATCACAAGTCAAAAATAAGTTGCAACGCGTTTATTTACCGACTGACCTCGCGTGACCCGCCGCTCGTGGATTAAACCGGTTAATTTAGATTAAAATAAAGTTCTCAAAACGTTCGCGTTCCCTAGAAAAGTTCGGAGCAAAACCGAAATAAACCGATATCAACCGGTATTTTTTAAACCGATTCCGAGCCCTGAACAGAATTGAACCTTAAGGTATCAGACCACAAGACCCAGGTTCCTAATCAACCACTGACTTCAGGGACAACAGGTCAGTCAAATAAAACGATAGTGACATGATTTTTCAATTCCCTAATGCCGCTAGCACACCTCCGCCACGAAACCGGGAAACAGTGGCGGAATCGTGATATTTAACACAAAATTGAACTATATTTAATTGCCAGAGTTTCACTACTACAGTTCCGCGGCGGAGGTGTGCTACCAGCGTTATATCTGTCAAAAACAGACCGCTCTTGGGAATTCCCAAAATACTTGCTTCTGTTGCCTTGGTACTGATTTGTCCAGCCTTAGGCCCGTTTCCTATGCATACGGTCACGGTCGAAAATGTATGAGCGACCGTGCGACATTTACGTTTACAGGGCCCGGTGCCCGTGCCGTGACCGTATGCATGTGAAACGGGTCTTATTTTAAAATCCACCGGATACTGCCTGCCTATATATATATATGTATTAATTTGTAATAAACTCTTTTGTTTAAATTTTATTCATATCCTTTATTCATAAAAGATATGTTTTAAGTACAACAAAGATCTTTACCTTAAACAATTATTCAAAAATGATTTTTATTTATTGCATAAAGGTTTTTAAACAATTGTTTGAGGAAAAATCCGGTGGTTTTGTAAACCGAACATTATTATGAGTATTAAGTAGGTACCTAGTAGGTACAAGGTGGGCCAAAAGAAGTCATCCGATGTTGTTTGACTCTCTTTTTTTTTCTAAATGAAAAACTTGGATTCTGTTTTTTTATTATATTAATTTAAACCTTTAGAATTTTATTGGTCAAGTCGAGAAGATTATATCGGCCAAATGGGCGCCGTCACAATTGATTGTCATACGGGCTCGTTTTATGGCATTTTTCATCACTTCGGCGAGAACTTCGGGCGACAGATTCTCGCACTCGTGTCGAATGTTGTCCTTGAGGGCTTCCAGAGTCTCGGGCTTGTTCACGTAAACACGGGACTTCAAAAAACCCCACAAAAAAAAGTCTGGAACGCTTAAATCGGGTGATCTTGCGGGCCAGTGCAAATCGCCAAAACGAGAGATGAGGCGACCCGGGAACGCCGCCTTCAGAATATCGGTTGTGGCTCGCGCAGTGTGTGCCGTTGCTCCGTCCTGTTGGAACCACATGTCGTTCGGTCCTAATTCGTCCAATTGCGGCAGAAAAAACTCGGTCAACATGGCCCTATAGCGCGCACCGTCCACTGTTGTCGTATGGCCAGCGGCATTCTCGAAAAAAAATGGCCCAATGACTCCTCCAGCGTGAACAGCGCACCATGCAGTCACTTTGAGCGGGTGTAATGGCTCCTCGTGCATCACTCGTGGATTTTCGGTGCCCCAGAAGCGATAGTTTTGCTTGTTCACGTACCCGCTGAGGTGGAAATGAGCCTCATCGCTCATTATGATTTTGGTCGAAAAATCGTCCACTTCTTCCTCGAGATTGAGAATGGCTTGGGCGTAGGTTACGCGCGTTTGGCGGTCGGCAGGCAGCTGCTGATGCACGGACTGGACTTTGTATGGGAACATGCGCAGGTCTTTGACCAAAATTCGCCTTAGGGACGTCCGTCTGATGGCTAATTGCGTGGCACGGCGTCTGGTTGATGTTTCCGCCGACAGCTCGACATCCTCGGCAACAGCGGCGATATTCTCGGCAGAACGGGCGCTCCGGGGCCGGCCACTCTTGGCAACGTCTCGTGTGGTCCCATACTCTTCAAGGTTGGTGGCCAAACGGCGCAGTGTTTGCGCAGTCGGTGTCTGACGGCCGGGGAATCGGCGACGGAATTCGCGCTGCGCCAACACCACAGACGAATTGTTACGCAAAAAAATAGACACGATTATTCCGCGTTCTTGGGGAGTGTATCGCTCCATGGCTTGTTCACTTGTATTTTGCATCTGTCAAGTCCACAAATGTCAAAACAGATTTGACATTGGCGACCATTTGCAAAAATGAGAGCATCTTCCAATAGGGTGATTTCTTTTGGCCCACCTTGTATATGTTCCAATTTAATTAGAACTTAGAATTAAAGGTTTATTTATAGTCGTAATTTGGGTAATTTGATGCATGTAATTAGTAATTTCTCTTTTAAAATTATCACTTTGTGGTATAAATGGGAAATGAAGACGATAACGTTATTACCAGATAAATACGATTATTTAAGTAAATGACGCCATCAAAAAGTTATACAAAGAACGTCGTAAAAATTAAAATTATCATGAAGCTCATCTTAATATTATCATGATCATAACACTTTTCAGCAGTTAATAATATCTACCCGAGCATCTACTTAATTGTCCAATGTTTTAATATTGTAGATAGAGCAATTATAAGCCATTAATCGGTCATTCTCCGAACGTTTCAACCGCCCGTCGTCCTTCTAATTAACGAGTCACCGAAATTGTTAATTATATCACAAAATTTCATATAGAACCAAATGCTAAACCATATATAATACAGGCCTGTGCTGGGAATAAGCTTTAAAATTGACGTTAGTTGTCTATATAGCCAATTATTAGGTGACGCGTTAATTAGAAGTACGACGGGCGGTTGAAACGCTCGGAGAATGACCGTAATAAAAGTGATAATGGTGATGACGACGCTTATCTTAATACCAGTAGTTATGTTCGTAATTGACACTTGCACTAATAATTCTGTTGAATTCTATTGAACCAAAAATTACTTAACCGCATATTAGTAACAGTGACTATATAGATAAGACGCATTTCAACATTGAGTTTTTCCCCGCGATGTTATTCAAGGATAATAAAATTTGCCATTCTGATATGCAAGAATATCTTTCACCAGACATTTTAGATGAGGATTACGTTAAGGTTTTCTCGCCGTTTCGGTTTGTTCAGAAAATATTAGGTTCGTGTCGCGTCGACATAAGAGACCGATTCGTGACTGCGCCCACCATTTTACAAAAGAGCTACACTGTCATCTGTTTAGCTTTCGTGTTATTTGGGAGCACGAGCTTACTGATGTCCTTCACAAACAGATATTTTACAGATAGCCAAATGATTTACTTATGGATAAGCGGCCTTTTCGGGCTGTTTTCAGTATTTGTGATCAACTTTGTTCATGTTCGATTCTTCAACAACAATAGCAATGTTAATTTCCTAATTAAAATGCAGGAGGTCGATCGTATTATGAGCCTTAACCGTATTAGGATCAACAGATTGCATTACACTTACAATATCTGGGTGACGTCACTTGTAATAATAACTATCGTAGGTTTAGGCATGACGACTAGCCTACTAACTCGAGATAATTATTCTTTCTATGAAATATTTGGAGCAATATGGGCTATGAATACATTTATTATAGAATTGAGTTGCTGCTCCAGCTATATAAAATACTTCTCCACGCTTGTTCGTCTGATTAATTCGATGATCATCAATCATTTTACACTTAGAGATATCAAATCTTTTGACAAACGATCAAAATACCTCGACATCGCCGCTGAATGGCAAAAATTCGAGTCCAGCGATGCGGACGTCTATATGAAAGAGATTTTCATTGGATATTCTTCATTTCAAAAGCAATATAGATTTCAGGTGAGTTCAGTCTCCCTGAGTGGTATCATATTGACGAAAATGATGAATTCTGCAAGAACCTTATGGATTTTTTTTTCAGATTTTTCTATTTTGCATGACGTTTGTGGCTTGGATTTTATTTATGTTTTGGTATGGAATTCTCATGCTGCAAAATAACGTTAGTATGGTGGGTAACTTATTTTCTATCATTCAGAATCTTTAGTTTTAGTTAAACACATGGATATTTTCGTATTGATGTAAACTTTTCTGTTATTTCATTTCAGCGTTTCCTACTCCTCGACTTTATTCAACTGATCGGTGTGTCTCTTACCCTTTTGGCCCTGCTTCTGCTATTATGCCTTCGCTGCGAAGGATTTACCCTCCAAGTTCACAAAACTAAGAAACTATCAATTTTAGTTATGTCGCAGTATATGGATGGTAAGAAATAGTTTTTTATGCAGCCGGTAGAAAAAAATATGATGTTTGGTTAGAAATAATACTAAATCACGAAGTATATCTACTAAGGTTGATAAGCCAATCCATCTATTTAAGATACCAAAAAAAAAAGCAAAAGTACCTGAAATAGAGCCCTGAGGCACTCCTTGTTTACAGCACAGCAGCACAGCTAGTACAGCAGCTCAATTAGACAGGCTTCCATGAGTATCAACAACAACTGTTTGTATTCTATCGTTGAGATATAGATTTAAGGCATTATTAGACAGATAATGTTGTAATTTAAAAGAAGGGTCATTTAGTGTGGCCCACGCAATCGAATGCATTAGAAAAGTTACAAAGAAAATAACCACATAGGATACGTTATTTTTACTCTAAAAACTTTTTAGATATATTTACTGTGTTACTAATCTACATAGCATCACACTTTATTTCCAGGACCACTGAGACGAAAAGCAAAAGCGATACTCTCCCTTATAGACGAAACGCCGGCGTTTTTTTCCGTATACGGCATGTGGCGCATGGACGCACGTCTCTTGTTTAGCGTTTTCAACATTGTAACAAGCTGGCTGGTTACAATTCTACAGTTTGCTTTTCTGTGAATCTGCTATTATTCAACATTAAATTATTTTATTATGTAGAGATAAAGGTTTTTTTTTATCTACCTCTTATCATGAGATGTAATAGGTATTTTATAACATTATCAACTTGTAGACCTCGCGACAAACTTAAATTTGCCGTTGGATAACTGTTATCTCCATACAACGACATACGTCGCGGTCAGTTCACCAACACCGCAAATAAAATAAGTTGGTGAATCGCAAAACACCCATATCTCCGCCATAAAAAAAAATTAAATTTGAAAGTAGTTTAAGAAATATAGCAAGTCAAAGTTCCTTAATTTTGTCACTGACTCACCGATCATCAAAATTCTAAAGTACTTCTAGCAGACACACAAACTTCAAATTTTGCATTCAGGTAGTATTTGGCCCACATACCTAGAAAGGAAAAATTTAAACATCCTGAAATTTCAGTCCTGTTTTCTTTGTGGTAAATTCATCAATCCATATAAAGTCTATGACAAATAATTTTACGAACTGCACAAGTAAGTAACTTTATAATTCTTTCTGTCTCTGGCCCAATTGCGTGTCCCACTGCCGGGCAATAACTTATCGGCCTAATATAAATTAATTAGCGATTTGATAAGGTATTTTCACCCAACAGCACTTTATTTGTGCTGTGTGATTGCCAAGAACTTAATTATCCATGCCTACCTATAACCTAACCAACGAATTACAACTATGAGCTTATATACAAAATGTAGCCGTGTACGGTCAGGGGGCGTTCCCGAGTGGTTTTTCCGCACAAATCGCTTGATAGTATTACAAACACTACCTACACCATAGACACTCGAAGACTGTCTGTATTGCGATGGGCTTTGTACAACATATTTTTAACAAAATCGACTGCAGTACAACCAATACTGTTTTGTTACAACCAGATGATGTACGACAAAGTCGAAGGAGCTCCGCTGCGCGAAGCTCCTATTCCACTTAACTAAGGTGCTTCGCACCTTGACACGACTCTAACCTAACCTAACCTATCAAGTTGAAATTGACCTAATTTATCAAATTAGGTTTACCGATCTACCGATCAGCCATGCAGTGGCGTTCGATTAATGCAAGGTGTAGGCATCAGTGATTATTTGCTAAATTAGGTAAATTTCAACTATATACATGTATTTGTATATTGTCATAATTTATGTATTGCAATTCTTATGACTAGAGATAGTTATGATCTTCAATATAATTACAAAAAATGTATGATGTTGAACAACATTATGGTGTAAAAACATATGACATACCTAGTACAATAAAATTATGACAACGAAAGTATTATGCGCAGCATCGTTAATGACAAAAAACTTTTATGAGCAACAACTTTATGCGTAAAGTGCTATGACAATCGAAATTATGACAATAGTTGTTATGCGACTAGAGGGAGACCCGATCACCTATTTTAAAATCAATACATAACATATGCTGTGTGACTTAATCTTTCCTCCTCCGGTTATCTTATTCGTTTTACATAATTGAGCGTTTTCAAAATAAAGTGTTGGCAGGTACCTAGTTAAGGACTAAAATTAAGAAACGCCAACTTTTCCGTTTTGTCACGTACTCGTAAATTAGTCATACATTTAATAATACTGCCCCCATACGTCAATAGGCGAAATCTTAAATTCAATAACCGAAGCAGATTCACTCTTCACCCGTTAGGAATATGGGAGAACTTGCTGTATACTTGCTTGCTTGTGTGTTTTAGCTAGTATTCATAATTATTCTTCATAATAATAGCAAACATGTGAGAAAAGTCATTTAAAATGCACGAAATAATTTTCACTATTTTTGACTTTGAACTCCGTTTTCGCAAAAAAAATACCAATAAAGTACCAACTTTTTTGTATTATTTTGACAGCTAAGAAATCCATAAAGTTTTTAAAAAAGCTTCGAAGCCATTCAATCATCTGTAAGTATTTTATTTTTCAAGTTGAATTCGTTAGAAATTTTAGTTCAAACAGAAATTTTCAAGTTGTGGTCAAATTCTGAGCTTGTAGTAGTTTGAAGTCGTGTTTTTAATGCTTAAATAGGTGAACACATATTCTAGCTATGAAATAAAAAAAAATCTCAAAGAAACACCACACAGAAAAAATTATAGCCAAAATTTCCTACAAAATGAAAAAAAAAAAATACAAAAAAAATCATATCTTGAAAACTATAAAATATCGCGGAACAAACAAAGGGTTAAATCGATGGGTATTGGTGTCCTCTACTCCCAGACTTCCGCTGGTACAGGTTTCGTGGGACACCCGTATAGGAGTTTTGTCTGAAATATAATACCACCATTTGTCTTATAGCAGTATAATTAAATTTAGTGACAAAATGGAAAAGTTGTTGTTCTTAATTTTAGACCTTAGCTAGTTAGGTACATTTATTAATATTACTAGATATTTTTAAAACTCAATAAAATTACATAATTTCAAATGCTCTTAATGGTATCAAAAGCCTTAATGCGCGCATTTGACTGTTGATGGGAATATAAAGGCAAGAAAAAGGGGGTTTCTTTTTCATTCTAATAGCTTTGATCCACTCCAATTATAAATAAAATTGGTCAATTGTAATGTTAACTTCATTAAATGGGTGTGCCCTATTTTAAAAAGGCGCCTTCAATAATTCCCAGCACTTCTACCATTAGTAGATCTATTCGTTTTGAATTCGGGTCGAAGCAAGGCTCAATTCAAAACATTGTATTGTGAGCACATTATTAAGTTAAGTTCTGCTCAGCATGTTTTTATTAGACGGTGACAATTATAACAAGAATCATAACATCACGCTACAGCAACGCCCTCCACACAATATCGTCTTTAACGAAGCCTTCTTAAAAATCTTTGCACCCTTTCGTTTTGTTCAAAAAATATTTGGATCCTGTCCCGTAGACGTTAGAAATGGTATCGTTTCCGCTCCCACGCTCTTTCAGAAATGTTACACGATTATCTCCTCGTTAACGGCACTGTTCTGCGCTTACAGCTTCACGGTATCTTTTACAGAGCGTTTTTATAAAAACCCTCGAATCAACGCCTTATACATGTTGGGACTCATGGCAATGAATCTTACGATAATAACAGGCTTGATTCACGTTCGATTTCTCAGCAACAAAGGAAACCTAAAATTATACTATAAAATGCAAAAAATAGACAGCCTTTTGAAGTTAAGGAGTAATGACAGAGTCTATGTCCGCCATTACAAATACAATTTGGTGGTAGCGTCGGCGCTAGCATTGATGGTCTTCGCTCTATTTGCTTTACTTCTTATACTAACTAATAATCAATTTAGATTTTTTGAATATTTAGGACTTCCGTTTTTCGTGAACTTATTTGTATTCGAAATTGGTTGCTGCACCAGCCATATGATATTCTTCACCAACCGAGTTCGTTTAATAAACTCTGTCCTCGCCGCTCATTTAAAAACCGGAATAGATGAAAAGGAAGGAACTATAGAAACCTTAAGTAAACGCTGCGCCGCCGGCCGTTTCAAAGCTAATATGGCCGGCCGGGATTTCAAATCAAGTGAAACAGACGTGTGTTTGAAAGAAATCTTTTGTGGATTTTCCTGCTTCAAAGATCAGTATCAATTCCAGGTCAGTCTCAATTTTAAAGGGAGTTTCTATAGCGTAACGTATATGACGTTGATCTAATATTTTGCGTGTTTCATATATAGATAAACATATCAGTTTTATACTCAATTGATTAAGTTATGTGCTAGAATGTAAGTTAACTGTAAATGTATAAAATTTAAAAATGTGATTCAACAACATTTTTCCTTTCAGATATGTTTATTTTGCGTGGGTTGTGCTGCATGGATGTCGGTTTCATTTCTGTATGGAATCTTTGCACTACAAAGCACTGCTCCTAAGGTAACCCATGTGAGGATGAGGAATACAACCAAGTAGAGTTTAAAAATGTAGGCTAGGCTGGTTCCTGGCTAATAAGTACTCGTGAATAAGTCATTGTTATTTCCACTTATTATGACGCTTCTAAACCTGTTCTAAACCTTTCCAGAGAAATGGTGTAAAAAAGTGAAACTCTAGTACTTATTACATAAACAACTTTGACAATATTCTCTTGAAAAACATACCTACCTATATCTTAATTTTTACATGATATTTGAAAATTTCAGCGCATCTTAATAATGGATCTCGCATATATTTGTATGGTGATTTATATCTTTGTAAATATTCTGTTGCTGCTATGTGTTATAAGCGAAGCATTTCTACGAGAAGTTAAGAAAACAAAGAAACTCTCAATCACCATTCTTACACGTCACATGGATGGTAAGGACTGACATAAGAAATAATGAAAAACGGAAGCCATAAAATTACTTTGTTGCCCTTGCGTTAATTAATAAGTGCGACGTACCTAAAGCGACATAGCATATTGAGTTGACCTATTCTAAATACTATTAGACTTATTCTATTAGACTGACTGTCCTTCCGCAATGACCGGCACATAATACTAGCGAATGACCATTTAGTTCTATCTACCCCACCTATCCGTCGGGCAAGCTATCTATAAAATTATAAAAGTAAAGGTAAACTTGCTTTGATCTATTTATTAAATATGTACTCCAGTCAGGTAGAGCGCCCGTGTGCAATCCAATGTAATCGATACCCTGGCGCCCTCTAGTAGGCGCGCGATCAACATATCGCACCTTTAGAATGAAAGTGACCTAATTCCATTTTTTCTTGATTTTGAATTAGGTCTCTATAATAATAATTTTATGACTCGAATTAGAAAACTTAACATTTTGTATTAGGTCACTTTCATTCTAAAGGTGCGATATAGTGGCGGCGCTCAGCGCCCCCTGCACTAAGGCAAAGACGGCCCTGACTCCAGTTCTACCTACTACTTTGTATTTGTTTCAGGTCCATTGAGACAAAAAGCCAAGAATATGTTGAAACTAATTGAAGACACGCCACCCTATTTCCCTGTGTACGGCATGTGGTGCGTAAACGCACGTCTCCTGCTTAGCATGTTCCATATAATTACCAGCTTGTGGGTCACCATACTGCAGTTCGCGTTTTTGTAAAAAATATATCATAATAAGACTAATGAATTTCCGTGTTTTTTTTTTTTTATCATACCCAGAAAATGCCTATTCACTCTTGCCTTGAAAACACCAAGGTTATAGGATTGCGGGAATACAGGCGCATGTATATCCATAGGCGTGTATGTAGTATGTATATCTATAGGCGTGTAGTCGAATCAATCTTTGCGATCGCTTAATTCACTAATTTCGACTCTATGACACTGTGATTGTAAATAGTATTTACTTATTTCTCAGCCGTTTGAGTGGAATGAAAAGTTTAGGGGGTGGCGATGACGTAGGTTATTTTAATTACCCTGTTTCAATGTAACATAAAATTATATGCATAATTGTAAATCCGTATAATATTAATAAGCATAATTGAATACGCAAATTATTTGTTACTCATAACAATGTTAGTTCTAAAGTAAATTTTCATAAATATTCAAAACTTTAAATATATAAAAACAAATATTTATTATTATTATTTCAGCAAACTTAAAATAATGCCTATTATTTGTAAATAAATATGTATTTTTCGAAGCCGTGGTAGCCTAATGGTTTGACCTGCCGACTCTTAAGCAGAGGGTCGTGGGTTCGAACCCGGGCTCGCACCTCTAAGTTTTTCGGAATTTATGTGCGAAATATAATTTGTAAATTTACCATGTGCTTTTCGGTGAAGGAAAACGTCGTGAGAAAACCTGCACACACCTGCAAAGCAATTTGACGGTGTGTGCGAAGTTCCCAATCCGCACTGGGCCCGCGTGGGAACTATAGCCCAAACCCCTCTCGTTGTGAGTGGAGGCCTGTGCCCAGCAGTGGGACGTATATAGGCTGGATTATTATTTATTATTTTATTAATATGTATTAGGAACCTACTTATTTACTACGGCGCGTAGCTATTTTACTATGGAACTTATTTTTTGTTATGCTTAATAAATTAATGTAATTCCTTTATTATACACTTAGGTAGTTAAATTAAAGTTATACTAAAACGTTACGCAAATTTAAATATTTATTTATAGATGCAGATGAATGAATGAATTCATTAATTATTTTGCTATTTAACCGACTACCGAAGAAGCATGGTATTTTTTTTATTATTACTAGGCCAGCTAAACGTTATCACTACAAAGTATCAAACAAAATCGCTTCCCGCCATCTACGGTTGTATGTACGCTTAGATCTTTCAAACAACGCAACAGATTTTAATGCGGTTTTAACCATCGGCTAGATAATAGTACCTAGTACCCGGAGCGAAGCGAGGGCTGGTCGCTAGTACAAAATAATATTATCCCAAGTCTGTTATGCATTTTAATTATAATATAACAATTAATGTTATGCTATTTGAAGGAGACCCACCGGCAGTGGTGTAGCTATGTAATGCGAAAAAAATCGGGGCCCTATTAGATCGCTTTGAGGTTGAGGTTTACTGGTCAGGGTCCGACCCTCGGACCCTTCGGGGGCCCTCCTGACTTTGAGGGCCCCGGTGCACGGCACCGCTTAGCCCTCCGAAAGCCACTGCTCACCGGAATGCCCAATGTTGGTATGCCTCCCACAAGGTGGACGTGGATTAAAGTTAGGTACTTAAATAGAGCTATTAGATAATTCCCTACAATGACTTAGCGCTAATTCATGTTCTTTTCGCAATTTTTCATTGTCAACAATCAGTGAAAAAAAAAAACATGATGATTCATGTACCACCGGTGAACCCTGTTGTAAGGACAAGCCACAGCACTCCACCACGACTTGGCAGTGATTTGGCGTTGAATAGGTATGTCATATCAATGCAACAGGGTTCTACAGTGATACACAAATAAGTAATTACGTTTTGTTGCTCTACCTACCTATAATTTAATAGTATCAAAATAACCTTTCGGTACAAGCATTACGCACAACTGTTAATTACCTTATCTTATCCTTATCTATCATGAATCCTTATAACAAATTATTGGGCAATTTGGTTCCCTTTTCATTGGAAAGCTTTTAACGCCCCTGAGAATAAAATAAACGTTAATTTTTTATAAATTTTTAACTCGAATAATTACAGGAGTGTGCTCTCCGATAATTTACTTAGCTAGGTACTTTTACCATTGGTAGATTCGATTTACCTTCGGCAAACGCTAGGTTAACTTTAAAATACTGTACCTATTACCTACACTAGTGAGTTAGGTATTAGCTCAAAATGAATTTATTACAAAGTGACAGAGAAAGCAAAAATAATTACGTCGATTCACAGCAACACCTCCCGCAAACTATAATCTTTGACAAAGCATTCTTAAAAATCTTTGCGCCGTTTCATTTTGTTCAGAAAATATTGGGATCCAGTCGCGTAGACGTTAGAGACCGGGTCGTGTCCGCTCCCACGCTCTTTCAGAAATGTTACACGATTATCTCTGGGTTTCTCGGATTAATTTTTGCTTACAAATTTATGATATCTTATACAAAGCGTTATTATGAAAACCTACTAATCAACGTCTTATATGTATTGGGACTCGGTGGAATGAATCTTGCGCTATTTGTAATCACAATTTACGTTAGATTCTTCCACAATAAAGAAAACGTACAATTATACATTCAAATGCAAAAAATAGATAACGTTTTGCAGTTAAAAAGAAATGACAGCATTCGTGTCCTCCACTACAAATACAATTTGGCGACAGTATCTATACTAGTGTTGATGTCCTTCGCTGAACTTTTAATGGTTATTTTTCTAACAAATGGTCAATTTGGATTTTTTGAAGTATTGGGGTCAACGTGGAATTTAAATATATTTGCATTCGAGTTAGGTTGCTGCACCAGCCTTATAACATTCTTTACCAAGCGAGTTCGATTTATAAACTCTGTCATCATGGCACATTTAAAAACCGGAATGGAAGGAACTATAGAAACCTTGAGCAAGCGCTGCATTGCTGGCCGTTTCAAAGCCAATATGGCCGGTCGGGATTTTGAATCAAGGGAAACAGATGTGTGTATAAAAGAAATATTTCATGGATTCACCTACTTCCAAGATCAACATAAGTTTCAGGTAAGTACTTAAGTCTCACTTTTATTATGATAGCGCATTGCGTCTAGCCGAGGCAAGACGAGGTGAGTATGCCGTCTTTTTCTAACTTATAATTATGCTTGAGAAGGATGGCAAGCCTGCCTCGCCTAACCTTGAAGAGTGTGTAGCGCCAGGCAAGACAAGTCCGATTTGCGCACTGACGGTACCAATACTTACAGAAATAAACACTTGGGTCCTCATCAAGGGTTTTTCTATAAAGTCACTCAAAGAGACAGGCACAAAGAGAGCAAACCCAAATAGGTATATATTCCTATCCCTATTGATCTGTTCTTCCTTTTTTCTTTCAGCTTTCCATTTATTGCGTAGGTTGTTCTTCATGGATGACGGGTTCATTTCTGTACGCAATACTTGCGCTGCAGAGCTCTGTTCCTAAGGTAGGTACTAATTATAGCTTAAAAATTAGATTCTGTAAAGAAAGATTTTGATAATGTGGGAGCCTGCCGTTTGGCCGAAATATTTTTGATCGAATGTATAAGTCATTTCCCAAAAAATAAGTACCCTGTTTGTAATAATTTTGTTTTGATTTCGGGGTACCGGATACCAAAACCGCTTATTAAGTACCTACGTCGGTTAGGTTTGGTCGGTTACGTGAAAAAAATTTAAACAATGCGACGGGAATCATATTTTAGGCAAATCAAAATTTAGAAAATGATACCTATACATTCGGCCAAAAATATTTCATTAAAACAGCAGAAACCTTAAAATGTTAACCTTGACATGAAACTCTAAAATTTCAGAATATCCTGATACTAGATCTCTTGTTGCTTTGTTTCGCGCCTTATATCTATATCAGTATGCTGGTGTTGCTGTGTATCAGAAGCGAAACATTTTCACAAGAAGTAAAGAAAACAAAAAAGCTCTCAATCTCCATTCTTTCACGTCACACGGATGATGGTAAGGACTGTCACTGGCATAAACCGGTCAAGTGCGAGTCGGATTCGCGCACCGAGGGTTCCGTATTTAAGTCCGTACTTCAAAAATATACCTTCTTATGTACTTTAATAGTAGGTATGCAATAAGGTCCATTTTGACTTGCCTAAATTTTAGTACAGTTCTTTAAAAAAAAATTGTCAATTTCTCGAAAACTATACAATTTAATACTTAATTTTTTCCGTAAAATATAAGTAATATAAGGAATTTTTCAGATTTTTCGATTCATAAACTCCGGAGATAGGTACGGGAGGAACGGTCATTTTATTTTAGGAACATTTTTGGTTATAAATCAAAAAGTACGTCACGGAAAATTATAAAAAAAAATCTAGACCTAAACATTCTAGATTCTTTCAATTATTTATAAAATTAATTACATTTTTTTTTCATAAAACTGATGCGGGCAAGCAGGTTATACAACTATGCCAAATTTCAAGTTGATAGCTTGTGTAGTTGCTGAGAAAAACTGCTGTGACATACAGACAAACGGACAGACAACGAATTTTGGTGCGGAATAACGAAGTCGATAGGTAGGTATATGATTATTTTGTTAACCGTGTGTATCTTGTAAATCCAAATATAAGGATAAGGATACATCCCACCAAAAACATAATGAAACAAAATTTAAAAATTAGGCCAAGTTTTCATGTGCCAGTTTTTATATGTGTATAATGAGGATGGGGCACAGTGGATCGGCGGCGAACGGCGAAGCGGTTTTCTATGAGAAAAAATAGTTTTAAATGTCTGTCTCGTTCGCCCTCTAATAACATATCATGCAATGCCTACAAATGATCTAGGTGCCAAAGATGAAAGTTTATTATTACCCTAAAATATAGGCAGTAAACCACTATTCCCCACCGATCCACCATGGCCCACCTTCCTAATATCCAAAAAGGTGCCATGTTTGTCGCAGATTGTTGACAGTCAAACCAATTTATTGCGACCAATGCAATTTAAAGCTTATTTGAGCCACTATACCGAATATTATATGTACTTGTATTTTATTTCAGGTCCGCTGAGGCAGAAAGCCAAGAAAATGTTGAAAATGATTGAAGACACGCCCCCTCGTTTCTCAGTGTACAACATGTGGTGCGTAAACGCGCGTCTCTTGCTTACCTTGTTTCATATAATAACTACGTCATGGGTCATAGTGCTGCAAGTAACAATCATGTAAAAAAAACATGAAAAACACAATATGAACCCATTTATTTGTCTGACTGTAGCCAAATAGGTATTTTATTTTGTCACAGCCTTTTATGAAATAAAAATGTCGCCGTTGTCCCTTCAAATTGACAGATGCATCTTATTGGGTTGGCAGACCACATTTTTTTGACCGAGTCTCCGAGGTCTGAAGGGGCTTCTTTAGTATTTAGAAGACAATAGGCTTACTAAATTACACTGTCGTATTCTTACTAGGTATATGATTTTTTATATATATTTTCGTGTTTTTGTCTTTGACATATTCTGTTTGACCTTTACGGTACCGAAAGACATCAACGGGCACAATATCGCAAAATATTCATTATGAATGAAAAAAATAAAGTCAATTCAACGCAAAATATAAAAAATGGTTTCGGTTAGTGAATATATTACACACAATAAAAACCAGAGTTATTTTTAAGATCTAAATAAGTAACCGCAAATGCAGACCAAACATAATGGGTGACGCGCAAGGACGTGTATTATGAGTTTCTTAAAGAAAACTGTTATAATATATGCTACTAATGTGCTTAGGAAATAGTCCATAAAATAATGGGCTTATAACTACGACAAAAATATACGTTTGATGAACTATAACCATAGAAAACGTATAGAGAATCATGGTGTTAAAGAGTTGTCCAGCGTAGGTGTTTTTTTTTTATATATTTACTGCCACACTCAGAGACGTCATTTAAGTTTTAAGTTTCATTAAAGTAGCTGCTGTCACTTTCTTTGCTATAGCAATAGAATAAGACGCAGCAACTTTAATGAAACTTAAAACTTAATTGACGTCTCTGAATGCGGCAGTAAGTGTCAATTTGACGTACGACTTATGGGACACCGTTTATAATTTAGGATAATAAAAATGATATATCTATTAGAATTAAGATTTTGCCAAAAGGCTTTTTTGTGTGATTTGGTCAATTAAGTGGTCATTAAATATTTGAGCACTTCCCCTCTGGTTTTTTATTCAGTTCCTCTCAATTTTTATTTTAGGAATATGTAGGGTACTCTCCGTAGTTTTTGGTTTTGGCTTAGATATTAACTTAAAACTATTCCGCATTGCCTTCGAATTGTTGGACAAATTAGTAATAAGTGGGTTTATTTTCATATCAGTTAGATATTTTTAAGGAAAATATTTAAATGATAATTTTAAGAATGTAAACAGTCGTCCTTTTTAATGATTGATCCTCTTTCTCCGAGACATAAATAAATCAAAACAATCGATTCAATTCAATCATTTTACTTATTGCCAAGTTGTATTGTACATAAACGCCTTAAAAATGGACGGCACATGACTTAAGATAGAAAAAATCTTCCATCAGAGTTAATAAGACATTATTCTTGCTTATATAAAAACAAAATTATCCTAATATCAAAATTCTTACGATGATGAAATTGGAATTCAAATTCGGCGACAATAATCACTGAACTGAGGTGGACGGTACATGTCTGAAGATAGAAAACAATCTTCCATCAGCGTAAATTGCTTGCTTATCTCTTTCTCCGAGACATAAATAAATCAAAACAATCGATTCAATTCAAACATTTTACTTATTGCCAAGTTGTATTGTACATAAACGCCTTAAAAATGGACGGCACATGACTTAAGATAGAAACAATCTTCCATCAGAGTTAATAAGGCATTATTCTTGCTTATATAAAAACACAAAATTATCCTAATATCAAAATTCTTACGATGATTAAATTGGAATTCAAATTCGGCGACAATAATAACTGAACTGAGGTGGACGGTACATGTCTGAAGATAGAAAAAAATCTTCCATCAGCGTAAATTGCTTGCTTATATCTATGCTTATATAAAAAGACATAAAACTATTCTAATATCAAAATTCCTTACACAAAAGTGCTTCATAGACTTAAAACTAATCCAAAATGTTCGTGTCTAAAAAACAGATCAAATCAATAATGTGAATTCTATGTACAATATCTAAGCCTAGACTCTGGTTCCCATGAGATTCCTATGCGACATGAATGAATGTCAAAATAATTGTAATTTGGCTAACAATAGGGCGGCACTGAATAGAGTCGGCAATGCCATTGAGGTTGACGTCACTGATGCACCGTTACACCTGTGGTCCAAGAAGCAAAAACACCACAGTGTTTCATCATACCAGTCCCTGAAAAATAAATATTGTCACATCATTCGTAATTAATTATGAAGGTGTGTTTGTTCACGGATCAGCGTTTCAACTGATCAACGTAAAAATGTGCTATTCCCAGTTGTCCGCACCCCTTTGTCCGCGCCCTAGAAATTAGGTGTGGACTACTTGGAATAAAAATTCCTTCGAGGGTGCGGACAACTGGGAATAGCCCGTAAAATTTGGCACAGAGATAGTTAATAGCCCGGAGGCGAACATAAGCAAAATTTAATCTTACGCGGACGGAGTCGCATAAAAATGCTTGTTATTTTATATTATAAATGCAAGTTTTTTTTTGGTGAAAAAAGCTTCATTGTGTTGCCTAAATACACAATGGCTACACCAGCAAAAAATCGTATTGAAACTGAAAGAAACTCAATGGTTTCTGAATAACCATATAGGTACTTACGTAGTTCTATCGACTATGGCATTCAAAGGGTTGGCAATGTGGATTGGGCCATTCTAATTTTCATTGATCACTTTTGTTATCGTCCGATAAAAAGTATACCAAATTATGAATCCGCGTATAAATAAATAACAAATAACTTTTAATGAATCACATATTAGGATAATTCTAAATATAAGCTTATTTACGTCACTTTTCTAGTTTCAAGTTAGAAAACGCACTTTACAGTTTTTTGAAATAAAAATCATTCAGTGAGAACGTGGCTAAAAATTATGTACAACGAAAAGTAGAATGGCCCGATTATCATTGTAACACCCACATTGTCAATATTTGTCATTAGGAAGAAAGTTAACAGATGACAAGTGGACGTAGTGTATCTATAACCGAGCGCTGAAAAGACACGGTGTATAAAAGAGGCTTAGTTCAAGTTTCACTTCTAATAATATAATAAATAAGAAAAATAATTTTCTCGATTTCATGGTGATTTTTCATTTGTACGAGTAAAACCAGGGACGAAACTGCATTTATGAATACCTGTGATAATAAAATAAAAACTAATTGGGAATTTAAGAAGTTTGGTGAAAAGTGGACATAAAAGAATAGACAATCATCAATTCGACGACGCAGTTAGCCTAGTTGGTAGTGACCCCGCCTACGAATCTAGCGGTCCCGGGTTCGAATCCCGGTATGGGCAAATATTTGTGTTATGAGCGCGAGTATTTCTTCCTGAGTCATGGATGTTTTCTATACATTCAAGTATGTATTTTTTTATATAAGTGTGTATATCGTTCGTATAGGTACCACAACCTATAGTACAAGCCTTGAGCTTAGTTTGGGACTAGGTCATTTGTGTGAGATTGTCCCTGATACTTATTTATTATTTATTATATTTATCATTGACACAAGTGGACAATGATATGCACACATCAGGTCTAAGCTGCTTGAGCATTACGAATAAATAAATAAATTAATTCAGTCTTATTTCCATGCATTACTTACCTCCTGACGTCAAGCTCTTTGATGGTGTTGTTTACATAGTTAGCTAGATTAACGTCTTTTGCTGCTGCTCTGCACCCTTCATATGTATCAGCTGGAATGTCCGTCCTAAATGCCTTGAAATTACTCAAGCAATCTCTTGTTATCACCTCTTGAGCTAAATAGAACATTCCATAAGTTGTTATTTTATTCTTAATTTAAAACTTTAATTAAAAGTTTAAAGTATCACTCCAAAAGATATCAACAAGCCAACTCACCACCCTTTCTCTCAATAAGTTTGATGCAGATATCATCACTATCAGGGCAAGGGTTGCCCAGGTATCCCACACCGCGCCAGTTGAATGGATATGAGCAGCCAGGTGTCGCCGCGTTGCACTGGTAACACCAGATCGCTAACCCTGCGAATTACAACTCAGTTATGACAATCACTAATGTATTGCCCTGCCTAGGACACCGGTGGCAGTGGCGTCATTGCCACACGCTCCATACTAAATGAATGGAATATTAAAATCGCCAACACTCTAAGGGTTAAATTCATATTGTTTTTTCAAATCATTCTTATTTTAGAAACTCTTATATCATAATCAAACCCCGTTATCAGTGAAGCAATTATATTGAAAACTAGCTTCCCACCCTCGCTTCGCTTCCGTAAAGTAAGTTAAAATATAGCATGTTACTTCTGGAGAATGTTTTACTTTTTAATAATTATTAATGTCATTTAATTCGTCTATTTTTTATCTACACTAATAATATACCAATTCAATTTCTCTTTGTGTCTACTAACTACCAGCGGAACTCATTCTTGTTGCAAGAAGGTAAAAGGGCAAGGCCACAGAGCGTTTGAACCACCCCGCTCCTATGTTACCAAAAAAATTAAGTGTAGCATTACAAATAGCATTTACTTTGAGGTATCATGTTAGAACCTACGCACAACTACCTACTTATTTTAATTGAAAGTGAATGTTGTTTATTCTATTTTTTTTAGCCCGTGTTAGTGTCCCACCGCTGGGCATAGGCTTCCCCTATTTTATTATGTTACACATCTTTTTTTTGTGACATAGAAGCAGGAGGTTCTAACGCTCCACGGCCTTACCCAAAAATCTCAACATGAGTGCTTAAGTTATTGATTTAGATGTATTCAAAGAGTCTACATCAATTTAGTCAAAGTTTCTTTGCATAAGTGTTTTTAAGATTTTCTTATGAAACAGTTCATTTGCAGAAATGAGTTTGTTCTCTTGGTGTAATGCCATAATGCGCTAACACGGCATGTGTGCCTTCATTGCCTGTTATTTCTGCTAATTTGAAATTTACCTTGAGAACCATTAATTGGATTTTTTGTTATGTAATATAATGTAATGTAATATTATCTACCTGTTGAATCTCAAATAAAACATAAATAAATAATATTTAATTATTTCACATGTACAGTCAAGGTAATAAAGACAGATACGTTCAGAGTGTCAAAAATATGTAACCACGACCATAAGGTCGTAATAATACGGCGACGTAAGGTCGTGGTTACATATTTTTGAGATTTTGGATGTATCTTTGTTTATAACCTTGACTGTACATGAAATAAGTACATAGCAACAACCCTATTACTTAATTTTAATGAATTTGGTCCACTGATAATGGGGTAGGTATGATCATTACAAATGCCTCACATATACAATATGTTTTGCTTATCAAACAATACCACTTAAGTTCACAATTTATCATAATAATTAAGATTCAGATTCAGATTCTTTATTGATAATATGAAATATAGGTATAGGTTATTAAATGTCAGTTATAGATTATACAGCACCAATATTGACCTCAGCTGTGTTTTATGATAAGCATCAAATAGTATTAATAAATATGGACCTTGTTTTAAGACATTATGGTTTATAAATATATGTATTTTAGTCAATAATGTATTTATTTATGGGCCTAGTAGCCTGAAAATCCCTGTGCTTCCTCTGCTCTTTTGTAGTACCACAGGCATGTCATTCCAGCTTTTACCTCTGAGCCACTCTGGCTACTTTCTTTAGTATATAAACTTCCCCTTCAGAGAATCTTACGTAAATAGGCAAATATATAAATAACTACATAAAGTCGTTGAATCACCTCAGTGGATTTTTTAGTTGAGCAGTTGGTAAGCCGGTAACCAAGTCTGCTGCCAGATGCAAATTTATAGATTTGGTTTCGGTACGCCTGAATTTTATAATTATGTTTCATTAATGTCCAGATTTACAAACAGAATCGGGCCGCAGGCGCAGCCACACCCAAACAATGTGAAAAAGATAGAAGTCCACTCACCTTTACTCAATATCGAAACAAGAACAAGTAGTAAGATAAGATACTTCATTTTTTATTATTTAACTTATTTTAACAGGGTTATTCCATTTATTTTTTAGACTGTTTAAGGCAAATTCGTCAGACACATACGATGCGATACGACTCACGCGAAGCGAACTGTTTGTTTGATGGACAAAATAAGGGTTTGGTGACAGTTGACAGCGTCACTCACTAGCTAGTGACAGTTAGTTGGCTTGGCTCGCAGAAGTAGAATATTCATAGGATTTCATCTAATAGCACACTTGAAAAGTATATCTGTCGCATAAATTTTACACCGGATTGATAATGAGTTAGACAGAGAGGTATATAGCAGCACGTTTCAGCATGTCGGCATGTCACATCGAGTTAAAAACAGGGGCCAACTCGGCCCCAAAACCCTACTAATTTAAAATGTTTGACGTATTCGATCAAACTGCAATGAAGTCTTTGGCTGTGTAATAAACTTCTCATGGGTATATACCTGAATGTTCACTGCCACGGTAAAAAGGTTAGGCCGGCCTTACACAGTCTGAATCAGATTATGAATTCATAATCTGAATCCAGAGTGAATGTGCTCGTCCATAGATAATGTATGGAAAGAGGTGTGTTCTGTCAGATCAATTTGAGAAATTCATAATCTGAAAAAATCTGATTGTGTGTGGATAATAGTTACATTGTATGCAATTTCGTGCTTTCTGAATTAATTCAGACTGTGTAAGGCCGGCCTTATAGTAGTTTATGTGACTAGTGCATAATGAAAGGCATTAAAATAAGAGTGTGTGTTTATGAAACGAGCCGACAGGCGAGTCGCAACTTAATGAAACAGTGATATCAGTGCAATAAATAAATTATGCATATGAAAACAGCATTTGCTCTTTAAATTAATATAACAAAGCGTTCTGTTGTCGTCGAAATGAAAATTTTACCATCAACAAATATACAGTTTATTTATAGAAATTAGAGTTTATGTTAATGTGAAAAGTACAAATATTTTGAATACTTCAAATATTTTTCGTTAACGGCAACAACTTTGTTTACATTTTTTCTGTGGGAATAAAAATTCAGAAATAAAAAAAGTTTTTAAGCGCACCACATACTAACTAGTCCTCCGACCGATCTCGGTCGGTCGGATATCGAATTAGATCACAGAAAACGATACGAACTGACGATTTCGAACTGACGATTTCTTCGAACTGCATGTGTGGGGTTCGCGGCGATCTGTATCGACAGATCTCGTATATACATATTGTCCGATCCCGAATTGTCGCCTGAAAACTGTTTGTGGTGAGCGACAGTTTTAAGTCAGCCGTAGGAATATATTTTGAGAAATAATCAAAATCAAAATCGCTCATATCATACGGTTCGAGCGAAATGATAACTTTATATTATATTTCCTGCTCGCCCATACTTTCCCATAGATCCCCTGAAATGTCACTTTGACAATGACGTAACTTTATTTACCTTTCTCCCGTGGGAATAAAAATTCAGATATAGGTAGAGACGGTATAGGTAAAGTACGCTATGTAGTCGGGCGCGGGCGCGGCGCGGCTCAAACCCACCCGACTCCCGAGCCCCCGATTCCTCTGCCCGCGTCGCACTCGAACTGTACTTACCTACATCAGCTTGCATCACTGGGTGTGACTTTTGTATGTATGGGATGGGTTGCGTGCCAATAATAAATACGAGTACAAATTAATTATAGTGAAGTACAGAGTATAGCCACGTTCGACCTACCTAAAAGCTGTTTTGTTACCCTAGCTAGGGCCACACTATGCGTAGTATAGGCGATAGACGTTGATTTTTAACGGCGTTTCCCGTTAGTGTGGCCCTAGGGTTAGTACGCCGGTAGCACATCTCCGTCGCAAAACTGTAATAGCGAAACTCTGGCAACGAAATAAAGTTCAATTTCGTATTAAATACCACGATTCCGCCACAATTCCGCGGTTTCGCGGCGGAGGTGTGCTACCAGCAGTAAGGGTATTCTGTGTCTCAGCGACACGATAAAATGATTAATGGGTTCCTGTTTTGTCAACTGTGCACCTACTTACATCAATTAGATTTTGTATAAAAAAGGAAGACAAATATAACTACCAACACTTAACTACGTAGGTACGCAGTTATAGGTACTATTTGGATAAACAGGTGTGATCTAGTGATTGTCTCATTTATTTTAATTTGGTTCAAATGTGTAGGAATTATGTGTTCAAAAATCGTCATCGGCAGATTTAGCTGGTACATCATCCGGATGGTAGACGGCATTCCTTAACATTATCAAGTCCTCTGGATTCAAGTCGATACACATTGTGCCCACGAAATCCTCAACACCAAGTGAACCATCACCCGTAATATCCACCTCCTTCATAAGATTATCCAATTGTTTCGGCGACATCTTATAACCCTTATTTAGAAGTATATCTTTTAGTTCGTCCCGATTTATTTCACCAGATTTTTCTGGGTCAAATACTTGCAAGGCACTGCGCAGTTCTTCTTCAATCGGAAAATCTCTCTGTCTCAAGATAACCATTTTTGTAAATTGTTCAAAGTTAATATGACCATCGGGATGTGGCGGTCTGACGCAAAATTCAATTAATTCTTGCAATTGTTCAGGAGTGTGGGTCATAATAAGAAGCGTTTTTAACATGTAGACGAGTTCTTTTTCAGTTATATAGTCTTGAATGTTAGTGTAGGCGGGTGTGTAGTCTTGGAAGTAAGCCCATAGCTGTTCTATTTCTGCAGTTTGATCGGGTCGTAGTTCGAACTTAGGTCTCAACAGTTCTTTGGAGTCACTGAGGTTATACGGTGCGGCTGGATCCGGTGGAGGTGGCTCGACGTATTGTTCTTCTTCAACCATTTCTTCTTGAGCTGGTTCCTCCAATTTTTCTTCACCCTGAAATTCTCCTTCCAATTCCTCACCCATTAGCTCTTCTCCCTCTCCTAGGACTGTCTCCTTACCTTCGCCCTGGACATGTTCGCCTAAATATTCCCCTTCCATATGCTCACCCCCTGCATATTCACCTTCCACGTGCTCGCCATCGACCTCTTCTCCGGCGACATGCTCACCTTCAACTTTCTCGCCTTCTCCTTCCTCACCTTCCCCTTTTTCACCTTCTAACTTGTCACCAGCTTCATTAGTTCCACCCTCGGCTTGTTCGCCTTCCTTCACTGCAGGCTCTGGTGCTGCTTCCGCCATCTTTGTGGTTTCACTTTAAATTAATTTTCACCGAGAATTACGTTTACACTTACACGTGGAATTTGTCACTGCGTCTCGGTTTATAGAATTGTGACCTTAATACCATTATCAAATTATCCGTAATTTTGTCATATAAAGTTTGAGTTCGTAGCAATATGAAATCGAGAACATCTACAACAACAAACATTGATTCAACAGAGAAAATGCATACCTAATATATAAGATATGATTGAATTGAAACTAACGATTACTTGACATTTTGTTGTATTTACTGCGTTTGTACGTACTCGGACAGTAAAACTATAAAATTCAGACATTCAGACCTACTCGTATTTTGATAAATAATGTCGGTAAACGTCATTTTATTTTTTGTTTTAATTTTGTCATTTCAGTTTCATAGATAATGTACTTTTATGTTCTATGTTTTGAAACTGTAAACCAAATTCACGATAAAATAAAGGTAAAACTTGTACAGATGTAGTGCATAATTAGTTTCCATCGTGTTTTATCGGAAAATTTCGTATTTATTGTGCTCTCTCAATTACCTTCAGTACCCATCATACCACCGGCACCGTAGGGGTAGGTCGCATTCAGCAGCCAATATATATATATATATATATATATATAGAGTGAGAGAGAGTATATATATATAGAGTGGCTATTACGCAATTCAAATATTCGCTGTAGTTTTGGTTATATTTACGGTTTACGTATATAACGTTTCTATTATCATGCCGAAACCTCAAAATAGAAAAAAACGCTTAGGTCCTCCAGTCCAGGAAATTATATTTAACATACACCTGTATTTTTCATCAGAAAATAGCAAATTCAGAAATAGCAATGATTCTAAATATTTTGGCAAAGTTCAACAACGAATTTCAGATGCAACGGGCATTTCTCGGCCAACAATAATAAAACCATCGAAATATAATAAGTGTGGAAGTCTAACTGACGCTGAAAATCGGCCACACTGACTTAGTGCTGGCGGGGGTGGAGCTAATACTTAGTGCCGAACCGTCTATCAGTCGACTTTCTGACGTAGTGTCAAACAGTTGTTTATAATTGCAACAAAAATAATTCGGTTTTAATGATTACCGGATTTAAATAATGCTGCAAAAATGCTAAGTTGCATTGTGAATTGGAGCAGGACCCACGAAGATGCAAAACAAAGCGATATTTATTTTCATTAGTAAGTAATTGAAATTTAAATATTCCCATACTAAAATGTCATGGCCGATGTTATGCAATATATCGTTGAAAAATGTGAATTACAAGCAACTACTTCGAATGAATAGGAAATTAAATGTTATGTTATCTTTACTATCGTTAGTTTACATAATAAAATAAATAGCTAATACCTATGATCTTTTTAAGTTTTCCAAAAAAATTAAGAACGCCGTCTGGCTTGGGTGGATGCAGTTCGTCGCGAATTGAGTAGCGAAAACATTGCAGGATTTGCAGCATCAATTTTTATGAATCGGATTATGTCATCTCAAAAACTGGAAGACATTTTTTTAAAGTCACATCAGTCCCAAATTGTACAGTACACTGTCAACATTTATTTACAATAATATTAAAAATATTTTAATGAATATCAGACGTCGAGTGGTTTATCACACATCTATTAGGTACCTGGGCCTGCTTAACTTATGATCGATATGCATATGCATGCTTAGATTATAATCTTATTCTCGCAAAAACTTAATTCATCATCATCAGCCGCAAGACTTCCACTGCTGGACAAAGCCCTTCCCCAAGGTTTTCCACAACGATCGGTCCTCTGCTGCTGTCATCCAGAAACATATTATTCACTATATCTGTACAAGTGGACAAAGCATCAACAAAAGAGCAAAAGAGAAGGATTTTGATAGGGGTGTAGTTAGACACTAAACTATATTTTTTCCGGTAGTGTTTAATATACACTTATTGAAAATCACACTTTCATGCTTATTATATTTATAATATCTTTAAAATTAATTATACAAAAATAAATATTTTATCCTCATTATCACGTGACCGCAAACAGCGCGTGACGTCATGTTCCTCTAAACAAATACAACATTTTGACATTTGCCAAGAAACAAGATTTGCTTGAGCCACAGAGTAGGTACTTCAGTATATACTAGTGTTTAAGAGGATCGTGACGTCATAGCGACGCCATGACAGGTCTATTTGTCTTCCATAAAGTTTTAGTTCCGTTTTTAAGATTCCATAACGTTTTTAGCCATAAATATTGTTAGTCATAATATTGATTGTCATAATATTTGATGGTATAATTTGTATTTCCGATTTTTCCTGGTCATATTTGTCGAAAGTCATAAAAACGTTATTCATAACGTTTTACATCATGTAATAATATTGCTTGACATAGTGATAAGTAGGTCCAAACTCGTTTATCATAAAAGTAAAACACATAAATGTAAGTTTTGCCTACTATATGTAAGTATTAGTTAAAAAATATGTTCGGTTCTGGCGCTTCGCTCGTCGTCGTACCTAACGGAGACCTTTCATATATACATCATATTCATAATATCAATTTGAAATTAAAATAGAAAGAACATTATTAGGTAGTTATTACTTTTGAAATTATGATTTTGTATAGTTTGGAGTCATAAAAATTACATATGTACTGAGGCAATGAAACGGTATGAATAATAATAATTAGTATGACTTATGAAAATTATAAACCTTAACATTATATTTAAGCGTTATGCTTTACAATTTTTATGACTAAGAATAAGAAACAAGTGTTTTTGATACGGTACCAATTTTTGATACGGTGTCAGTCGGAACAAAATCTATGTCCGTACGTTTCATTTTTAATTCTCAATATTAATAATAAATTTCGATTTATTCCCGTTTTATTGTTTTCATTTAGCCATAATCTATTTATAACTAATCAATATTTAAAAAAACGAAACGGACGGACATAGTTTTTGTTCCGGCTGACCACATATCAAAAATTGGTCGAATTCGGTTAACGTTTAGGGGGTGGAAAACGTTATCGCCGTTTGTATGAAAAGGCTAGATTTTGCAGCTGGTTCACAGTCCTCTTAGTTTAATTTTTATTATTTGTTGCTATAGCGGCAATAGACATACACATTTTGTGAAAATTTCAGCTGTCTACCTATTTCGGTTTATGAGATACAGCCCGGCGACAGACAGACTACGGACGGACGGACAGCGGAGGCTTAGTAATAGGGTCCCGACTCCCGTTTGGCACCCTTCGGGTACGGAACCCTAAAAATGACTAAGGGCCTATTCTCTCGAAATAGTCTCAACTCAACTCGGCGTAATGCTGGCACTGAAGCCAGCGCCTGCTCTACGTGGGGAACACCAGGAAACCACACACACATTATAATTGACACAACACATATAAAAAAAGAAAACCGATCGTAGTATATAGGTACATCTCGAGGCATATCACGATTTAACCAAAACTTTGTAAAAGGTGTACTTAAAAGTATAAACAAGATTATTCTTGTTAGTAGGTACTTTGGTCCGATGCTTGACGGCCGTGACGACTTCAACTGATTTCCTGATTTCGCAGCGAGCCTATTATGGCAGTGTTTATCGCGTGACAAAGCGTGGATAAAGCATCCGTCACTCTCGCGCTTATATACGTGTCAGAAAGTGACGGATGCTTTATCCACGTATTGTCACGCGATAAACGCGACCATAATACGGGCCCAGGTAGAGATATCGCCATGGCCCAGAACTCTGAAACTGTTAGCCATCATAAATCTGGTAAATTGCAGCTTACCGGGAATTTTGTTTCCCAGGTCATTTCTCTTGGCCATAATGCGGTTATTCAGGTATATTGACAAATGTATAAACGACGAGTTGTCTAGCAAGTAAGTAGATATCTACATAGGTATTTTATAATGGTTTACTTACTCTAAATGCTAAGTAAATTAACAAACCAATAAAACCGTCTTCAAAAACCCACTGAAAAGGGTTAAATAAAGACCGGCCTCCTAGGAGTTCCTTTTCAGTGGGTTTTTTAAAACGGTTTTATTTTTTTATTTTTTTTTCGCTTTTTAATGATGCACCTAATATTATTAAGTGATAAACTCTTTAGCAGAATACCCATTTCCCATCACCCTTAATTAAATTTCGCTGTCCAAGATGCAGGGCAGTTAATCATTGAGGAGTTCTCCCAGTACGTCACCATAAGTTGCACTTCGCGTTATGATGAGTAAAAGTAGCTTCATAGTCTTAATATAGAAATCTCGTCGCTGCCCGTGAAACACTTACGACTAAAGATTTCCGGTGGTCATCTCTGGTATTCATCAACAGTTCCTCTTCACCAAGAGGTGCTTTCGGAATGCAGATTCTTAAGGTCTTACAGGAAATAGGTACCAAAACTATATGTGTGCCTATAACTTTTGAGGAGTTCTTTCGATTCCTCATGGATCACGTCATCAGATTCTGACTTGATAACAATGGGACCACCTCGAGAGCTTACCTTTTCAAACAAAAAAATAATTTTCTAAATCCGTCCACGATTGACGGAGAAATCGGTGAACATACCGCACCCTCAGTACAACACTGTATTATGTCGAAAAATTACAAAATCGGTTTTTTATATTGCAATCACTTTGATATAACATGAGATAACGATTTTTCGTCGATTCTGAAAACATGAAATATTTTGACTTAGTCTCTCAGTGTTGTACTGGGGGTGCGATACATAAAAAAACATAGATACAGCCGAACATAGAACCTGTTCCTTTTTTTGACGTCGCTTAAAAAATAACACTAACCATCAATCAATCAATCAATCAATCAATCGTTTATAATCTAACAACTTAACTAGATTTATTTAAACTGAACACGGAAAAGTAGGTAGGTACGTATGTATTAAAGGAATTTCCGCGCCACGTGACTAAACAACTTTACTTGAACAGGTAAGATTCGCTTGCTGGTTGACCCGCCGTTCCTCCCTCGGCCGGAAACAAAAGGGAAAGGATGGGCATTTCTAAGGCTGTTTGTGCACTGCACGCGTTTTTACCGACAGTAAAATCCCCACTCCCTTCCTCGGTAAAAAAACGAGCGATCGCTTGTGCACTTGACGGTAAAAACACGGACCGGCGCACATACAGTGTGTTGGTTTTTTGACATCACAACAACGTTGTTGTATCCTATTAAGTTCTAAGGTTTGCGCGATTGTTACACGGAAATGAAGTCAGTAGCGCGGAACATTCGAGGTTCGTTGAAAATGACTGTTCTAATGTAGACAACCTAAAATGGACCTTAAACTTAAATAAAACTTATTTTTACTACTTATTTTATTATAGGCCTCGTTGTGTCGGAATTATTAATACTTATACAGGATGTTTTTTTAAACAGTGGCAATATTTGGTCTGGTTATTTTGTATCTAATTATTAACACGATTTGCTAAAAAATTATGTACCTTAATTTTGGAAAAATATCCCTTAATTTTCAAGTATGCGCGGTGCGCGAGCCCGACTCGCACTTGACCGGTTTTTTTCTGTTCTGTGGCCTACGTTCACCAGGAGCACTATTATTTCATTAATTATTTCGTTACAAATTTTCTCATCAAATCATCATCCTGTATTTGCCCAGAAAATTACGAATCGCGGAAGATAGTCCACAAGCGCACATACGCACGCTTAGTAATAAACAGGCTTATGTCGAAACAAGGCAGTTTGATTTAAAATCTTAAACGCTTCTAGTTACGGTTGAAAATGGAACTCAACTTTATTTCGACTTGAGCCGTTTTATTACTAAGCGTGCAAATGTTTTACGTTTTGCCGCTATCTTGGAACAGAAAAACGGCCCAGAATAGCGAAATATGAAATTATGGTCGGTAAAAACGCGCGCAGTGCACAAACGGCCATACAATTACTTGGTCCGCTAGATCGGATTCGGAGCAGAAAAAAATCAAGCCTTAGAATCGGAAAAAGCGGGCAGTGCACAAACAGCCTAATTGTTCGAGAAGGTCTTGTTAAGCTGGCGATCGGTACAAGTACGCCTACACAAGCCCTGCCGACCCACGGCCACTGCTTTCATAGCGCATCACGTGCGTTTTACTATCGCGAGCGAAATAATGGCCGGTGAGTGGTTCAACCCGCCGGGCAAAGCGCCGTCGCGCCAGAAGACGGTTCGCGCGGCATCGTCGCGCATGCTCTCAAGTTGCGACACCAGTTTACGCGGGAAACGAACGTTCGAAATTCGAATTGAAGATTCAAATTTGTTCCACGTGAAACAAATGTGTGCGGAGTGATTTATAAATCATAGTTTTTTTAATCCGCTGAAAACTTATGCGAATTTTTAATTTTGAGCTTTGACCAAGTTGCACCGCTGCGTTGTCAAGATGGTAAGGAAGTTAAATTAAATTTTAATAGTTACCTATTTGTTATACAAGGGTGCAAAGTTGTATTTTAACCGCGAGTGTGGAATTGAAACACGAGCTAGCGAATGGATTCTAGGGTTGAACTACGAGCTAGCGAATGGATCCCATGGTTGAACCTCAAGCGAAACAAGTGGTTCGAAAATAGAATTCTGACTTGTGTAACACAAAATACTACATAAGAAAAACAACTTCATGATTTTTAAATTTTCATGAGTTTTGAGTTTGCACTGTTACTGCGTGCGTTTAGAATAATGAAAATGGATGGATCAAAATAAAATTTCTTGTAAGATTTTAAGTGTTTTAAGGTAAAATCATGTAAGTAATAAAATTATTTGCATTATTTATATATTTTTAATTGAATACAATTCAATATAAAATTATTTTTGCATCCACCCCACCTGATTTTTTGATCAGACAATTTATCAGATGGGCGAAAATTGTCCTGTCTGGACTGGCCTTTACATGTTATTTATGTTTAAAAGTCAGCTATTGAGGTGAAATAGTTATTTGTTATACAAGGGTGCAAAGTTGTATTTTAACCGCGAGTGTGGAATTGAAACACGAGCTAGCGAATGGACTCTGTGGTTGAATCACGAGCGAAGCGAGTGGTTCGAAAATAGAATCCTGAGCGTAGTTCAAAAATAGATTCCTGTGCGTAGCGAGTGTTGCAACACACGAGACGTAAAATAACTTTGCAGCCGTGTGCAACACAAATCTTTTCACCTCACTAAAGCGAGGAAAATACTACATAAGAAAAACAACTGAAATATGTAAAATCAGCCTTCATGAGTTTGAGTTTGCACTGTTACTTGTGGTGCGTCCAGCCAGAATAATTAAAATGGATGGATCAAAATAAAATTTCTTGTAAGATTTTAAGTGTTTTAAGGTAAAAATCATGTAATAAAGTTGTTTGCACTATATGTTTTTAATTGAATACAATTCAATATAAAATTACTTTTGCGTCCACACCACCTGATTTGATCGGACAATTTAAACAGATGGGCGAAAATTGTCCTGTCAGGACTGGCCTTTACATGTTATTATGTTTCAAAAAGTAACTAATAACACGTTCGGATTTCAAATATTCTTTGCACTCTAAAATGCAGTTTTGCTGTTTGTAAAGAATAAAAAAGGGCTTTCCGAGCTAGTGAGGTGAAAACACTTTTTCCTCAGCAAATTTAAATTAATTCAAGTATAAATAGGAATTAGGTTACTGAACTTTAAGGGAACATGTTAAAGTATACATGTATTATATTATATACATATATAGATTACACATGTTATGGGTTAAAGTCTAAAAACTAAGAAAACTTTTATTAGCGTTAATAAAATTGGTTACTCTCCTGGAACTGTAATAGAAAGGCAAATCTTAACATAAATACGTAATGCCTTACTTTAAATTATGTTAACTAAGCTTCTAAGTGTTGACTATCCCAGAGAAACAGTGACTTTTCAGGATAAAAGGTAGCTTATGTGTTAGTTTGGGGTATAAGCTACCTCCGTTCCAAATTTCATCCAAATCCGTCCAGCTGTTTCAGCGTGAAAACGTAATTAGGTAATATTTTGACAAACTTTCGCATTTTTAGTAGAGACGCGGACGCAGCTATCTGTAAGAACGGACGTATATATTACTATCTTATTCTGACAGATAGCTGCGTCCCTCTCGGTTGGCCCAACCGCCTGACCGTGTGGAAGTGGTTTTACGTATAAGTAGTGTGACTAATTCTAATATTTTACTTTTATTTATCTTTTTCCTTGAGATACTTAGTTAAGATCGGGTACCTTAGCATAAATTAAGCACGGCAGCCCTTAGAATAATAACACATAGAATTATAGTTACCAACAGCCAACCCGTCAAAAGTGAAGCACAAAATGAATGCATATAGGCGTAATCAACACCTTCCGCACGACAACGCACAAATAATATTGCTAGACAAGTAAACAAATAATATTACTAGCGGTTTGCATTTCCTAGGAAAACATAGGATTACTCTTATTATTAATGTCTTTCGGCACGCATGATGCACATGTGCTTCATGGGATTGCACCCCCTCGCGCGCGCATGATGCACATGTGCTTCATGGGATTGCGGGTCCTTGAGCGCGCATGATGCACATGTGCTTCATCACAAACGTTCATGAAAATGTACTATTTTGCCCAAAAATTAAGTAGTTTTTCGTTGATTTAGATTAATAGGTAAGTAAATAATGTAATGTCATAAATATATTTTGTTTATTCCCGGGTATAAACAGAAAAATATTACTTTGAAATTTGACTATCATTATTTATCTGTATTTGGTTAAAAGTTGTATTTTTTATTTGACAAACCGAAAGCGTAGGCCTCAAAGTTCTTTTTCATATAAATAAATAAACTTTATATTCATATTTTCATTTTAAAATCCCATGATAACCACGGTGCTTCATTGCGCCGGAGCGTACTGCATTTATTTTAAAGCGAGTCTAAAATGTAACAAATAGTATCCGCGTTGTACGATATTAGACGTTATTGCAACTGCCTCAAGGTTGATTTTTCTTTAACACGCGCGGTTCTCGTCTTCGTGGATAAGACTATACAATAATCAGAGAAACCAAGAAATGTTTATAACGTTATATTAGTTTTTATTTTATGAAGTGAAATTAAATCTTCGGTCCCTGACCACAACGTTGCGGTTTCCTTTGTTCTTGAGAACAATGGAGAAGATCCTGTTTATTTAGGTAGGATTATTTGTATGAGTACAAAATATATCTGATCAGTGAAAGTTACGGGCCTTATCTAAGGATAAAAATGCTTCTAACAATAAGCACTGGAGAGGCGACGATACTAATATATTATTATCAGCTCGTTAAAACTTATTTGTTTGTGTAATTTTCTTAACTGGTCGTATTTTGCGCTATTTTATGCACGTGGTGGTGGAGTGTACCTTCTCCCACTCTACCAGACTAGCCGACTTCCCGAAGCCAAAAGGGTTCGTTCAGGTAAAAAAATGTTTATTGTTCGAATTACCTGCTCCAGCGTCCACCCAGTATAGATAGTAAACATAGCAAAAACTAAGTTAGGAACAGATCGTATTTACACTTCAATCTTCTCTCACAACGGAAAAGGCTACCGAAGTGTTATTTTATTTATTTTTATACTTAATAATTGATATGCTGATGACAAAACCATCGATCAAGTTTAGTTATAGACAGTTAATTTATTATTATATTTTTAAGAAGAATATAGATTTACTTATTTAATAATATTTTAATTTAAAAAAGGAGAATAACGATAATGAACTTTTACAATTGTTTGGCCGCTTAAACAATAACAAAACCATTTCGATAGCATAATTAATTCAAAATCAGGTTTTCCTATTAAATTAAACTTTTAATCATGCATTATATAATTTCTCAGAGCCCAATTTTTGAAGTAAATTGTAGAATTTGTATAGAGCCCAATCAATAAATATTAAACCAATTAGTGAGCGGATTTTTTTTTTTTACATTCATTTGGAGAATGCTAAGTTTAAAAGTTCCAATTGCTGTCAATAAACGGTTGCAAGCCGATGCCGGTATCAAAACAAAAAATAATTAAATTAGTACGTAATGATTTAAACCGGAGTAAACTTAAACAAATCAGTAAATATAGGTCGCAGAAAGGGTTATTTTATCATCGCCGCTTTCGCTCCCACATTTTGGTTATAATAAAACAATGCATGTGCCCATATATATCTGCACCTGCAACACTGACAAAAGGACCTAATCCAACACATATTCATAAAAAACAGTCATAATTTTTCATTTCACCAAAAAAAAACAATTTAATAATAAATATAAAAGTTATTTTTTTCTTTTACCCGAAAATAAACACTTTGTGGTTGGTTATTCTAAACGGCGCATGACGCCATCCATTCCTTTGTTGTTCGAGGCGGCAAAAAGTGTGCGGTACTACGGCGCGCGATGATGCACAGGGTGCATCATGGTTTTTAGTACGAAACAAAATGTATGTGCGCGCGGGCGGGTTGCAGCGCGCAGTGAGGCCCGCGCGTGTGAGCATTGCAGCGCGCTAGGAGGCGCTCGCGCCGAAAGAGTTAAAATATAGCATTTCATTGTCGACTAGGTAGGATGAGTTTTGTATTCTGAAGCGTACCATAATTATTCTCTCACTTTTATCCATTAATTTAAATTACAGGCACCTATGTAATTTATAAATTATACATTAGATTTAGTACTTACTGCCCAGTAATTCAAATTGTCCATATAAAATGTCAATCGTACAGGAAATTGGATAGAAATCGGAAGTTGTTTAAAAATGTTTTGGCAATAATGCGAGGTTGCATTACCCAAGTGAGAATTCAGGGGAAAATATTCTGTTATAATGGCAACATTGCCGTGTAATGGCGAATATGATAACCAGGCCATAAAATCCAAAAAAAAAAAAAAAAAAAAAGCGAATATGATATATTGTTGAATGTTTTACGTAAAATGACAAGTCAAAACGAAGTGCTTTAGAATGGAATGTGATTTTACCATGTATATTTAATTTATGTGAAGCATTGTCGCACCATTTTTTGCGCAAACCGTAATTTTGAATTAAAATCCAGGAGCTGTTGACGCTGCTGTGACGTGATTGCGACTATTTCAAATTTGCGACTGAAAGGCGCCGATCGCCGAGTGTGCCAAAATGGTTTAGTTTAAGTGGTTACACATTTGGTGTGCGGGCTAGGTTTTTATTATTCTAAACGGCAGCCAACTACTTGACCAAAAAATAAAAAATAAAATGGTAAAGAGCGAGTCGGACTCGCGCACCGAGGGTTCCGTATTTAATATGGTTGGCAGGTAAATATAGATTTGTGTTTTCTTAATTCGTATGCAATAAGGTCTAGTTTCCCCGCTCTGTGTCCCGCGACACACATCAGCGGCCTTCCGTGGCAGTTTCCTGTAAGAAATAGCTGATAAAATAAAAAGTAATAATAAGATAAAAATCAACCAAAAATGGACCCTTAATTTTAGGTTGCCTATTTAGGCAACAGTTAACAGTTATTTTCAAAGAATTTTGATAAAATCTCGAAAATTATTGATTTTCAAAACTTCGTTTGGCTCAACTGTACAATATCTGACGTAGAGTTGAGAGTTCATATTTTTTATAGATAGTACTCATTAATAGAAGCCACCTCGTAAAATTTCAAGTTGCGGAAACGCACGGTTCGCGAGATGAAAAAAAATTAAAGTTTCCATATAAACTGGTAAATTAACACTAAAGGACGCCATGACTCCTGATTCAAACGTCACAGACGAGATTCTGGTTCTTTCCGTTTTTTTTGTGTTGATTTTGATTATTCCATAGTGACATTATTTTGCGTAATTTTATACAATTATAATAAAATTAATTACGAAATCACGAATTATTTGTTGAGAATCTGTTGTTATAATTAAAGTTATTAACAAAACTGCTGTTTAGTACGTTTTATACTTAAAATAATTATGATGTTACAGTTTAAAAAAAATGCGTGAAACGAAACGCAGTTTGTAATGTAAGTAAATAGGTTTGTAAGATAATTTTCACAAACGCATTCTTTCATACTTAGTAGCGAATTTTCATACCTATCGCGATCTTTCATGATCACTAATTTTATTATTTGTGTTTCTTTCGTCATATTGTGATTGTTTATTAATGTTAGTGATTTTTAATATTCGCATTTTTTCCGTTCCCAATTTTTCCCATCAAAATTTTTCCCAATAGTAATTATATCGTAATACGTAGGTAGGTTAGGTTAGGTTCGTTTTTATATAAGGCCCGGAGGGCCAAAACAACCCAGAAATAGGAGCTCCACGAAGCGGAGCTCCGTCGACTCTGTCAGATTAGATTTTAGTAATGGGAATCAGGTGTCATGGCGTCCAAATTTAGTGTTAATTTAGCAGTTTATATGAAAACTTTAATAATTTTTTTTCGCGAACCGTGAGTTTCCGCAACTTGAAATTTTACGAGGAGGCTTCTATTAATGAGTACTATCTTTAAAAAAAATATGAACTCTTAACTCGACGTCAGATATTGTACAGTCCTTCCCTTCGTTTTATTGTTTCTGTAAGTCTATAATTCTATAAGTCTGAATTATTTCCGATTTATCAGCTCATAAACTTCAGAGATAAGGGGAAGGACAGGAAATTTTTTGTAAATTTTTTGGTCATAGATCCGAAACTAAATGACCAAAAATAAATAAAAAATAGTTTTAAAATGTTAGCAAATCCTTGAATACCCCATTTGCTATAATCGCTTAACTTTAATTTTTAAACCCCCTTTTAGACCCAATTTCCAATTACTATAAAACTTTTTTATAAATTCTTGTAATGAGATCTTGTGCGGAGTTTTTTACAAATTTTACCCCGGGCGGTAACGTATCTCACCCACTAAATCAAGTCCGGTTTCCACGATTTTTGAATATGTTGTAGTTATTATGAAAAACTAGTTTAAACGTTTCCTTTTCTTTCTCACACAATCCTCTTAATTTATTTAGTTGTGCTCCAGTAGAGGAAATTGTCAAGTGTGTTAGTGCTAGTCGGTCCAATGGCCGCTTGACATTGGAGGCTATTGTGCGGTTGGCGTGGCGCAACAAATCAGCCGAGATGCGATTTAGAATAACTTGCCAAGTATTCCGTAGATTTGAGTTTTCTCTTATTCTCGTTCTCATCATTTGACATTTGCCACGTAAAAAATGTAAGTAGCTAATTTTAACCCGAACTAAATAAATCTAAATAAAAATCCGTGGTAGTCTAAGGGTTTGACCTGCCGACTCTTAAGCAGAGGGTCGTGGGTTCGAACCTGGGCTCGCACCTCTAAGTTTTTCGGAATTTATGTGCGAAATACAATTTGTAAATTTACCATGAGCATTTCGGTGAAGGAAAACATCGTGAGGAAACCTGCACACACCTGCAAAGCAATTTGATGGTGTGTGCGAAGTTCCCATCCGCACTGGGCCTGCGTGGGAACTATGGCCCAAACCCCTCTCTCATTGTGAGTGGAGGCCTGTGCCCAGCAGTGGGACATATATAGGCTGGATTATTATTAATTTATTATTAAATAAATCTATCCATGGTTTAAACATTAGGGTGCAGTTACACGGGCAAGTTTTCTCGGCAATTTTTAACAGGCAATCTAGGCAGACGCCTATCGTCGTCGTTCTATCTCACAGAAATTAGAATAAGCCGGCTGTTGGCGGGCAATTGCTCAAAAAATAGCCCGTGTATGTGCACCCTTAGGAACAGGCCTTGGTAACTTGACCCCGAACTCGTTTAGACATGATAAAATAATAAAAAAAACTACGCTTGACTGTTTCCATTGAAGCGGAGCGGAGACGAGATGTGGATTACAACCAATGTGATTGGTTGATTCCTACACAGCTCCTCTCCGCACCGCTCGTCTCCGCTTCTATGGAAAGGCAGCCTATATAAGCCTACGCCATCCATCCGTCTGTTTAACACGATTTTATTTTCTTATCCGAATGAAATGTACTTTTATTGCGTGGATAATGAAAACGAGAACACCTGTTTCTATTTTCAATGTCAAGAAAATCCTAAAGGGTGCCTCAGGTTACCGCAGTCTCAAGTCGGCATGCTGTCCAAAATGTATATACCTAGAAATGTATGAGTAAAAAAAAAAATCACTATCTAAGTAGGATGGTGGCGCATATAGTCAGTAAAAATGCCTACCATATAAACTTATTTTCTTTCTTCTTTCTTTCTACGAAACCTGTAATCTAAACGATGAAGTGACGGCAATATCGGACGGACTGTTTGACTGGGGCCATTATAGAGACGGTTTCTTTTAATCCAAAATCTCATTTCCCAACTTTCGTTTAGACTTGTGATCAACTTCGGACTTGTGATAGGTTACCAGTAACTCCCCTAATGGACATTGGAATTCAAAAGCAAGAGCTTTAGAAACTGTTTGTATTCAAACCTGATTATAACAACTAGGCAATTCTGCCCAGGTTACGCAAATAAGACCTATAATTCTAGCGTATTAAGTTATTAGCCTGCATTAAGTTAACGTCTCCCATTAAATAAAGTGGGTGCCAGTTTGCTTTTGGTATATCCAAATGAAGATTGCATGTATCCATACTAATTATCTACTCGTATTACTCCAATTTGTCTGTTGAAATATTAAAAAAAACAAGTCACAAATAAATACATTATTTTCAAGCATTAGGCACATACTTAATGTTATTAATGTACAGTCGAGTTCATAAATATGTGTACATTTCAGTACCTTATCTCTTTAATATCATGTTTAAACTGCCATAATATGAATTATCACAGCGATTAAAGTGACAAGGTAGTACCCGTGTACACATATTTATGAACTCGACTGTACCTAATTAACACATACATTTTGTCAGTAGAATAGATTACCAACCGGGAATTTTCAATGCTAATTTTTTTATCCTGTGTTATGTATGAGACGAGCCCTTTCAGGATCATCTTCGATCCTGTACCATTTTTGTGTGTTTATCCATCTTGTTCACTCGGTACCTTGTGTTTTAGAGTCGACACCCTACCAACACCACCAGCAGTGTTTTGCAGTGTTTAGGTTACCAAACACCAGTGGCGGATTAACACATTTTCCGAGACGTATAGGGTGTTAAATTTTTGCAGCCCTTACCTCTACAATGGTCAGTTCTTTCCTACATTATTTTTACAATCCAACAGTGTAGACTGAAACTGAAAATATCAGAAAATATTTTTGATTTCTGTAAGACGTCTAAAAAACAAAACAAAATTAAATTAATATCTGCAGTCCTAGCTTCAAGCCTCTCGCCTGCTGCTAATCCACCTCTGCCAAACGCTCTAAACACTGCAATGTCGGCAATAAGTATTTAGTTAAAATTGTGCGGAAGTTCAACATTAACACATGCCATATAAACATTATTTAAATGTAATGTATAAATATAATAACAATTCTACTAATAAATACATACCTAAACATCCATGACTCAGGAACAAATACTCGCGCTCATCACACAAATATTTGCCTGCATACCGGGATTCGAACCCGGGACCGCGTTAAATAACGACGCCTAGCCTAGTCGGTAGCGATATTCGTAGGCTAGGCGTCGTCGTCATTTATTAACCTTTTCAACGCCACGTCAAATACAAAAGTCGTCACTGTCACGCCAATGACAGCTGAAAACCAGAGCTAATTTCAACCTTACTTCATAGTCATTCAGGTCTATTTTTCGCTGTCAACCGTGACGGATATATCCGTAGTTGGCGTTGAACCAGTGGTGCGGATATATCCGTCAATGGCGTTGAAAAGGTTAATAATTGACACTAAAATCTTGACACTCCTAGATTAGTTACGTATCAGAGACGTCAAATTGTGCAAGATTATGTCGCATTATGTAATTGTAACACCATAATCTTGCATAACTTCACTCAGTAAGTATTTATTAAAAAATGCTCATACAATAAAATAAAACCCACTGCGCTTATTTACCGCAAGATCTACCTAATTGAACTCAAATATTGAATCTAACGAGAGTGTCTCGTGTCAAAACAAACAGACCTTTTGAATTACAATGCAGATATGCCATTATTTTATTAAGTAATTTGGTACTTATTTAACGACGATGACGTACATTTAAAAAGGAGTTGCGCTAACGGCAAAATTGAGTAAGTAATAACCGAGAAAGAAATAGCGAATTTTTTTACAGACTAAAATCAGAAATGGCTAATTGGGTGTCGCACATGTAAAATATTTTTTTTTTACTTTATTCTAAACCTCCCTCAACATTATTTAGACAGTAGGTACCTATAGTGAAAAAAAAACACGTCTAAAATCAAAATCCATCCTGTAGTTTTTGTTTTATTACTCGTAAATGTTTTTGTTTGAATATTTGCAACCTCACAATCCTGGTTTCGGTACAGTCGACCTTATAAGAAGCTCAACATTTTAGTACATACCTTGTCATATAGTAACGTATTAAAGTGTAAATTGTTTGAATTTAGTATGGCGGAAAAAGATGTTAACGTATTCCATTGCGACGTATCAACCGAAACATTCAGAAATAAATTACTTGAAAACCTTGTATCGATTATTAAATCCAAAAAGGTTCCCAATTTAAAATAAGCGGATATATGAAGCGCTCAGTGGCGTAGCGTGCCTTGTCGGGGCCCCGTATAAAAATTTTTTTGGAGGCCCTTATATGGAGGTAAAGATTTTTCCTTACACACTTTGGGGGCCCCCGTGGCCCGGGGGCCCCGTATAATTGATACGGCAAATACGGCGGTAGCTACGCCCCTGGAAGCGCTATAATTAAGACGATTAAGAACATTCCACTCTCATCTAAACGATGGATTTGAAATAAAAATAATCACGAAGATGAATGAACAGTACATCCTGATTGATGCGTGGTACGATAATCTGATAACCTATGAACGTGAGAGACCTTGGGATAGATGCAACATAGCTAGTAATTAGTAGTACAACTAACTGCCGAATATCTGTAGCACGCTTAGCGTGATGATCCTTGGAACAATAAATATCTGCACTCGATCTCAATTACGTTAACCTTTATTTATATTTTTATTAATGAATCGGAATTCAAAAAATTACAAATAGGTAGTTTTAATTAATCAAAGTGTGTATTCATTTTAATTACTTTATATTTTGACTGACAGCGGATCAATCGGCAGCCATTTATAACACGGATGGAACTACCGGTTTTATAAAAAAAAAGTCATTATCCGATGAATAGCGATGACCTGAGTAACCATTTTTTTTTGAAATTCCTAAATATATTTCGACGGGTCTCTGACTCAACCTCGTATATGAAATTTTACGAGATTCGAATATCCACTTTAGGTACACGTCCTAAAGTAGATATTCCAATTTCATACATTTTCATATACGAGGTTGAGTCAGAGACCCGTCGATTTGAACCTTTATCACGAAGTTACCCGGAACTATACAATCGTTACATTTTGTTTGTAGGTAAATTCGTGCTTAAATACAAAAGTGACACAAATCAAATTGATTTTTGGTTGCATTGAAATTCGGAACGCTTTTACTTTAAGATTTAAATCAAACTATACTTATTTGTTTTTGATTTGTATCGCTTTTGCATTTAAGCAGTGATTTATAAATAAACGTTCGCGGATACACAGTACGTACGTATGTGTGGAGTCATTGAGTCTTAATGTTTTTAGGGTTCCGTACCCGAAGGGCGCCCAACGGGACTTTTATTTTTGTTGTATCGAAAAAACGGTAAAACATACAAGCGCCAAATTTGGTATGATTATAGAACAAACCCTATAGAATAACAACAAATACTAAAATCCAGCCAAATGTGTACGGAACCCTCAGTGCGCGAGTCCGACTCGCTCTTGCCCGGTTTTTTTCTACCTGCATTATGTATGTTTTCTAAAGTAATTTCTTGTTTTACACTTTTATAGCTAGGGTGGGTGCATATACAAAAAAACTAGTTTTTTTTTTCAAATGTAATACGTAAGAAACCTTTAACAATGAAATAAACCGGGACGAAGAGCGGCGCGAAGGTCGGCCATCTTGCACAATGAATCGAATCGATCTGTCAAAATAGATCTCTTTGTGGATCTCTGATGTGGATCACGATCTATTAAACTGGCAGTCAATTTGAGGGCCTGATTTAAAGCCAAAGATGTGGGGATGAAGTGAATCGTTTTTATTCAAGTCGTGTTTTCCTTATAGCTACAATGTTTCCACGACAGATGTCTAAAACTAATCTAAATCGAATGATGCAAGATCCCGTGACTGTGTAATAAAAATTCCGTTGTTTGTGCGTTTTAGCGGTTCAAGTAGTCTTTATCTTTACATAGACATTACGAATAACTTGTTTAGTTTAGGAGATACTCATTTAATTACTTATATGTCCGTATCCTGTACGGGTCGACCGAATACATACAATATACGGGGATACAATTTAAACTTTAATCATTTCATTATTCGAATTTGTTGTTCTAAGAATTTTTTCAAGACTATAATGTAGTAGGCATCAGCATTGTAATAAGAACTTTTACCACACAAATCTTCGCAATCGATCGGGACTCGTAATGATCAAGCAGAAATGTGTACTTCCGTCCGTGGTGCTACTTGATAGACATTATTCTACAGTGTTACAACAGCCTAGGTACAATAGTCTTTAAGGTTTTAGATTGGTAATAAATAGAGGTAGCATAAAATACACATCGCATGCAGTTGCCATACAATTTATGAGCAAGTCATATAATAATTACAATTCGTTAAGTTCTCTCGATGTAAAAGATATTATTAAATAATTAGTAATATGTGCTACAATAGGTACTTGTATCAAGTTTTTGTTTCCATAAACAAAAAAAAAATCGGTTATAAAATATAAACTTACAAATACCTATTTAAGAACACATTGTGAAATATTTAATTATGTAATGCACCCCAAGTAGCCTGCAAGCTGTATAAGAGCATATACAGCCATTATAACTCTAGTTTTAGCTGCATAAGGGCTGTATAAGCTCTTATACAGCTTGCGTGCTGCTTGGGCACTCTACCTGCCAACTTTTTTTTATTAGGGCAATGGTATACACCTTTATTTGCTACAGTTTTAATAAAAAAATTGCATATTCATCTTCATAAGTATTTAGCAACGTTGCGCCCGTTTATGTTATTTGGTTCAAAAACTTCAAAGTCAAACAAAAATCAAAGACAAAAACATTATTAACTTATTAAAAAATCCGACAATTTCAATGTGACCCACCCAGCAAGCCCCTCAAAATGGTTTTAGATTGACCAACATTAAAAAAATAGTGTACCCAATAATTGTACAATTATTGTACAGCGCAGTTCATGCTCTTAAGCCATTCTAATCCACTTTATCTGAACCCGAAAAACTTTTTAAGAGCTATTATTGCGTTGTATTTTTTTTTTGTCTATTTACGAAGAGACAGTAGGTACTCTACTACTCACCGGCCTTACCGCAGACGTGGTCGGTGGGCGGGACAGGCCACAAATCCGCAGTTTGGTGGCAGTTTTTGTGGTTGTGGCATAGACACGCCGTGTGAGGCATCACAGAGGATTTCATAGCTAACATTCGTGAAAATCCGCTAGCTGGCGGCGCACTTGTAATTTTTCCAGTATCTTGAGTGTTTATGGGTCGTGGTGATCACTAACCATCAGGTGACTGCTCGCTCGTCTGCCTCCTTTTTCATAACAAATCGTTGAGCTATATTCAATTGCACTTCCTAGAAATCGAAGTTCAAAGTTACCGATCCAGTTGTGAAAGAGATTGGGCATCTGAAGTTTCGAATTTGGTTCTTAGCTTCTTAGTAACCCATTGAGAGTATAGACCTAAAAAAAAATTCAACCATTCAATTTTCCCTAGTAGAGTAGAAAAGGGCTACAGTCATAGGATAGAGAGCGCTTGGTCTGATAGAACTTTCTCCCGGGTAAGGGCGTGGCAAATAGTTGTCAGCAATACAGAACCGAGCCTTCCTCGCCGTTTTCTCTCCGCCATTCTTTGCTCCAAACATTTTAAACACTATACTTACACCAAAACATGGTAAAAGAATACTGAAACCTAAACTCTCTGTACCAAATGTCACATCGATTGAGTGAGGCCTTGTTGAGGCGTTTATTCGTATGGACGGAACAAACATACGAAGTACAAAGATATGTTTACATTTTTGCATCTTTTTGCACCTTATCCCATTGCAATGCACCATGCAATTCGCCATGTCCGTCCGTCCGTCTGTCCGCGATTTTACATTGAAATTACGCTGACAAAGTTGTAAAATAAAATTTTGAAGAAAAATATTTTTTCGGGTACTTTAAAGACGATTAAAATGTTTATACCTAACGAAAATCAGCTAAGATAAGTTTAACTAGAAAAGCTAATACTTGTTTTTTTTTTGGAGATTGTTGTTTGTTTGTAAGAATGGCGGGACAAAAGCCTACACTGAAAGCGCATGGTCCGATGTTGAGGCTCTTGCCCGGTTTTTTTATGTTTGTTAGGTACCTCAGAAATCAGAACTCCGTCATAATTTATAAACCGATTTGGAAAAATCTTTTTTCTGTAATATACTTTTCAGATTGGTCCCATTGTCATCATGTCAGGATCTTATGATGGGGTCTTGGAGAAATCTCCTAGAGTAACTCCTCAAAAATTTTAGGTACACATACAGCGATTTTAGTAATATAACATGTAAGTAAGTACATTAAATATACTGGGTGTTTTTTTATTCGTCTAAAAATTTTGGGGGTTAAATCAGTAAGTCATATTGACCAACTTTCACTATGGGACCAACCCCGAAATCGCGAAAAAAAATTGACCATCCCATACATTTTGGCTAGTCAGCTGGCTGACGATATTTTGTATGGGACTTATGGGAGGGTCAAATTTTTTTTCGCGATTTCGGTGTTGGTCCCATAGTGAAAGTTGGTCAATATGACTTACTGATTTAACCCCCAAAAAATTTTAGACGAATAAAAAACACACCCAGTATATCGAAGTCGGTGGCAATAGAATCGTGACATTGCTATTGTGTATATATTTCTGCTATTCATCTACTTGAAAATGTTTCCAGAATTTATAGACCTCTCTCTCCATATAAACTTTTTCCACCTCAATCCGATTATTCTCGATTAGTCGCTGACTATCTCGTCAAAGAATTTAACCGAGCTTAAGGATGCTTTTCCACCAGAAATAATATGCTAAGCTGCGTAGCTAATGATGTGTTGATATCATACCAATCAGGATCGTTTCTTTTCATAGCTTAGCTTAGCATAGCGCTGGTAGACACGGAAAGCTTTGACCTCGCTCACCGTTTAGCTACCTCGGACTACTCTGGTGGAAAGCAGCCTAAATCTTAAGCAGCACATAAGACAGAGTTAGGTACCTGCTACCTGCCTAATTGGCCGAGCTGTTTCATCGAAGAAGCAGTTAATATTTACCGGACAAATTTATCAGCAAATTGTTTAAAGAATTTGCTCAATTTGGAAGGTCAAAACGTTTCAGCTACCTCATTATTTAACCAATACATGTGTCGTAACTAAGACAAACCAAAAACTTCGCTATTTTTATTTAACACATTCGGCACCGGTGACACAACTTATGTGTCAAAAATACATACATTTGGAGGTTAGGCGGCGGCGAATATGTAAGGCCATTCCCCTTAAAGTCTCAAGACCATTACAACTGACTCACAACTTCCCACAGATAACCAGATGTATGCATTTGTAAAGGTAACATGTGATTGCTATGAATGGACAAGGTGAAGGAGTTGGCATGTGTCATCATGAATGACCTATGCAACTATTCCAAAGGTTCTGTGACAAGAGTGTTGGTTGCAGCACGTGTCGATTATTTTGTCGCTTTTTTTAGTGCCTCAGTGGTGTTGAAGAGCTCGGTGGAGTGGTCGGCGCGTGTGGTGGCCGACACTCTTGCCTCTGATCTCGGAGAATATAACACTCTAAATGTTTGAATAACATTTAAACCGATCACATGTAACCTTAAAATTTGACATTGGCAGAATTGTCCTCATGGACAGACGCCATTTTAACAAAAAATTTAATTGAATTGAACTATTCCAAAATTAAGCAAGTAGATAGATAAGACATCTTCATTTAGATTTTTTAGCATTTAACATTTTGTCTCATTCCAGCACTGTCCGTCATGCCAGCACTAAATTCAAACATTCAAAGGTCGCTTGTCAAGGACACACATTAAATTTTTGAAAAATGGTATACGTACTGAAGCAAATAAAATCTAATAATAATAAACAATGCGACAGTGTAAATGAAAAAGAAACAAAACCTAACCATTCATTCATTGAAACCGTATTTAACCCGTCAGTAGCCCGTCAAATAAATTCGAAACATCTAGTAGGTACCTAATACAGAAGGCATAAAACTGCAAAGCTCTTCGAATTGCAAAATTAATTAAACTCCATCATAAGGATTACTCAACATATTTAAGTGTATCGGGTATCGAGTCGTGACTCTGAACATTTCAACTGGAGCCGACTTATGATTTACAGAAGAACATTGTTTTGTTTGGCGTGGTGATACTAGGTTAGTATTATATTTACTGTTCATGAATATTGGGTCTGGATAAAGGGGAAATTTATACATATACTAGCTTTTTGCGGGCAAAAGCTTGGACTTTATCTGCGTGGGAGTCGTTCATCGTCATTCCCTCGGGCGGGAACGGTGCAACTTTCCTAGATAAAAAGTACCCTATGTCCTGCAACTGCAAGACACCTTTAGAAATATAGACAATAAAATAAACACGATATTTTAAGCGTTCCCAACGGTTCCAGTTCTCTATTTATGTATTCTACTTTTAATATTTCTTATCTGTCATTTATTTATGAAATTCATATCGTTAAGGTACCATTGTATCGCATTGAATTTTCCCAAACCTGTTGGTATTGGTACCTAGTTGGTTAATTCATTTATATTTTCTACTAATTTATTCGGCTAGTATGAAGGATCGTCTGTGTAACACCAGCTTTAGCTGTAAATAATCGTGGATACAGTTTTAGTATCGACTTGCAAACTCCGCTCCACTTGGTAACTGGTAACGGCATGTGATTGTGAACGTCAAGGGAATTTGCGAAAGACAGGTCGGTGCCAGGATACCTAATTACTATTCGAAATGAACCCCTCTTGGAGTTCTCGGCAAGATCCGTCTAAACAACTATGTAATAGCCACACACTTTATGCACCGAGGATATGACAATAAAAACCGCATTAAAACCGTCCGGCAGTTTGAAAGTACTCAATAGGTACTCAAATCTTTATTGATATGCATAATATTTTATATACATATGAAATAGACAAATTTTTACTTCATTCTAAATTTATTATTTTACTCAAATCTATTTACATTATAACTTGTCATCTAATTATTCCAGTTATATCGAATAATAGCTTTTCTCTATCATAAGCTCGGCCGCCTTTACAATCAAGATAATAAGAGGACCATACGGCCATTAGAATGTTGCTGCACCGCACACCGAACATTTGTTACATTTGGTAGCACTACATTTAGCAGTATTTGTCAAATATTGATGTTATGTCTCTCTCATTTGACATACCGAGTGAAAGAGATGTAGCGAAAATGTTTGACAAATAAAAGCCAAGTTCAGTACCATTATAACTGTATCCGTCCATATAACGCGTACACGTGTCGCGTCGTCGTCATACAAGATTCGCCAAAGCGATAGGTACTGTAAGAGCGTTTGCGCACTGCGTCCGAATCCGAGAAATGTCGGTCCGAGGTGCCGGCAGTTTGAATTTCGTCATCATTTCTCATACAAATTACTACCTACGAACATTTCTCGGATTCGGATTCGGGTCGGACGCAGTGCGCAAACGCTCTAAATGATTATTTCTATACCTACAACTGTATCTTTGTCGTCCCTTTCTGGACAGAAAAAATTAAGACAAAACAGCGATATATAGAAACATGCTAAATAGGCACTGACCTTAGTGACCATGTCGAATTTTCTTTTGTCGGTGCATATCGTGGGGACTTTAGGATTCGCGCTCCCCCCCCATCCGCAATTTGACTCAAGGCTGAATTAATACAAATAAAAAAACCGTTTGAATCATAGCCCCGACGAGAACTCATTAAGTGAGGCTGTTTCAACTCGTATTGTTATAGACTATAGACAATGAGATACCATCACTAAATACTTGATTACTACAGACAATAGGAATAAAAGTAATATTTATAAACACTAATGAATCCAGTATTTGTGGGCTAATATCGACGATATAACTTTCGACTGAATTTCTCACCCTCTCTCTCTCACACACACACACAATGTTCTCTGTTAATGGTACTTACAATTATATGGATTTGTAAATTATAATCCTTTATATTTATGTGATACATAGGTAATTTCATTTTAATCGTTAACTTTAAATTTAACTTATTTGCAATTAGAACTCTCGTTTTCAATTTACAGATCCTATCAGATCTTGACAAGGACATACAGTAGTTTATCATTTTGCGGTAACCGCAGATAGCACACAATTTTATCTACCTAGTTATTTTATTGCATACAGTTGAGACAAGACCTTATTGTCAGTAAGTACTTAGTATAGGGGCGCGGCGTATAGATATTTCTGACGCGTTGGGAACACATTTGCACTTGGCCTTATTTGCACTTTATTATAACCTATCTTGCTTTGTTACGATTCGACAACATTTTTCTTTTTTTTTTGCAAGGCCCTAACAATATTATAATAGGTACCTATATGGTTAAGGCAAATTAGAAGACAGACTCGTGAAGTATCATCCTTTCTAATTACTGATAAGTACATTGAGTTTCCAACTTATTAGCAACATTTAAACGCGAATGTGTTACAAATTGCACGTAGAAAAGTCGTTACATGGACATTACTTAAACATTTGTTATGGTTGCTTTACGTTGCTCGAGTTGCGAAATGTGCCCGCGAGGAATCCCATGCGATCTCATCATGAATTCAAATGATAGACCAAATATGTAATTTAGGAGGTTAAAACAATGTCATAATGATACGATCTGACCTGTTTCGTGACGTTTTCTAGAACTATAGAATTATGAGGATGTATGAACCAAAACTGAATTGAAGTTCGGTCTCGTGCGGGAGTCCGAGTCGCACTTGACCGGTTTTTTTTATATTTATTCATTATAAAGAGATTATAGCCGAAATTACTTTTGTATGAAAACAATAAAACGGGAATAAATTGAAATTTATTGATAATATTGGAAAAAACTAAACGTACGGACAAAGTTTTTGTTCCGACTAACCACATACTTATAAAAATTGGTCGAAATCGGTTAACATTTAGGGGGGTGGAAACTCACAATTCTCTTAATTGCATTGAACATTTCATCATTCCCGAAGGAAAATAAATTTACTGACAGCTGTCGAGACCACAATTAAGGTACTCATTTTAAACTGTTTAATGTATTCGTATGCATTTCTCATAAACTGGCGAGCAATCTTACATTACCTAATGAACCTCGCATTTGTCATTACACTGAAACTAGGCTGTGTAAATCGGCCCTTCTACATGCAAATTTAATGTATGGGCGTGGGATGCGCGTGGGCAACTCTCATTGTTGCCTTTATTCGCGTGTTTGTGGTAACATGATTTTCATGTTTACGTTATATTTTAATACGGCCAAGGTGATTTATTAGCCATCTTATTTTTGATTGGCAACATTGAGTCACAAGAAATAAGAGCGCTTAATTTTTTAAGAGCGTAGGTAATATATGTGGCCAACTCTGTTGTGAAATTGTTCTAAGTATCCAACTTATTAAACGAGAAACATATATATAATACGAAACTATCTAGCTAGGTATCATATCTGGGAAAATTCGTTTTGAACATTTCCCGCGCAATATTATTCGTAATTTCGATGCGACCGCCGCCGTCAGAATAAACTGATGGTTAGAGCGTTGGATTACTAAGCCAAAACTTGTTTTTGTATAAAATCGATGAAAATTCGGTTTCGGCCCGAGCGACTACACTCAGTCACCTACGTAATTAATTATTAACGAACATAACCTTGGGACACACAGGTGTGCTAAAGAGTAAAGAGGAAAGACCAATCCAACGATACCCCACACTTAAGAATCGTGAAGTAGTATAATATACAGGTCACAAATAATAGACAAGGCTACATAAATACGAGTATAATAGTTATATACCCGAAAAACTATTTTGTTCAGTCGGATAAAAACATGAAATTAGGAACATCACGACACAGTCAGCCGGGACGGTCACAAGTCTGTTAGGTGGCCAATCCGAGACAAATATATATGCCTACTCTGTGTTTTAATACTCTGTGTTCTTAAATACGATGAACTGACGATGACAGGCCAATATCGGCCGGGGGACTTTTGTCTGAGTTGCCCATGCCCGGACTTTGTTAAATTAGTTCCAGCAGAAAATATATTTTGGGATCAGCCAAGTTTTGAAATTAGAATGACAACGGTAATTCTGCGTCTCTTCTTACCATCATTACTGTTTATTTGCCAACCATACTACATTATTTGGACTAACGACCCATGGCCGATGCATTATGTCCGTCCATTTATAATGATAGATCTGCCATCACAATATCAAATGATGTTCAAAGATACGTCCGTGAAGATCTACTTGGTTTATGTGCTTTGCACGCTTTTTGACTGTTTCGCCTATCTGACCATAAAATATGTGGCCCTGCCAAGAATAACGTATCTTAATTTTATCTTTCAGTGTATATGTCCTTTTTTTATTCTATACTTGCAATGGCTTTTATTTAACTTCTCGGAAAAGATAAGTGTAGCTTAAGGTTATATACGTAAAAAAAGATAAAAAGATATTTATTCAGTTAGTAGGCCGCTCGGGCACTTTTACACGTCAAAATCTAACAGCGCTTCCCAAGGGGAGACCACCGCTGAGAAGAAGCGCCGCAAGAAACTTTAACAGTTAGTTATTTTTTAAATAAAACTTATGACAATTATACCATTATTCTAGCATTATATAGAACTGTAAAAAATAATATAAAATATCTGCGTAGTTCTACAGGAAAACATATCAGAATTATTATTTATGTAGGTATACCTACATATAAATATATTTACACATATTATAAGTGTAACCACATAAAAGAGTTTCGATATGTTTTCCTACATAAACCGTGTCCCCTATATAGATAACATACATCGTTTACATAATTTTTATGAGGTATTTGAGGTAGTAAGCTTTTAGTTAATTTTCTAATTTTCTGGTTTACGAAAAGCATTTTTGTCCGTTAGATAGTCCTCGACCCTATACGCTTTAGACATCAACGACTAACAGACGTTTGTGCCCCGAAACCGCTTGTCTTTTTAACGGGGATTTTTAATTATATCGACATATTGCTTCTTTATTCAATAATAGAAATACATAAGTATATTAATATTTTTTACCTTACAAAGAAGTATGATATAGAAACTATTATATAGCTAAAGGCTACACCATCAATCGACCGAAGTTTAGGTCTCATGACGAATATTTTGATTTAGGATTTGAAATCCCCTGCCCCCCTCCTTTTCCTTTGGTGTGAAGTGTGACTATAATCAAATTTACAATCACATTTGAGGTGTGTTCGATTAAATAAAAAAAAGAGTGATTGCTAATTGACGTAATGGATCAGTAAAGCAAATACTTTCATAACATGTATGTTAGAAAGATGACTTGCAGCATCCAGTGCCCAGTCGTCTTAATCTGCCCGTTCAACAAATGCAAGGAAAGCTCACGTATTTCGTCAGTCACATCAACGTATTGTCACACAACTAGCGATGTCCTTGACGTATCCCGTGACTCGTTTTCGTGACTTTTCTGAAGTAATAATCCAAGAGCTCGTGACAAAATCAAAACGCTCTAGTGGGTCGCAGGCGCAGGAGGTCCCGTACCGATCGAGAACACCATTTAGTAATCCTAAATGATTCAAAATGGCGGGTGAATCGGTAATTAGAAGCGTTTGTTCCCAGTCACGTTTCAGGTAAAGCCTTTTGGCAGTTACAAATTTACTGATAGATTAGCGTTGGAGATAAACGAGCTAATTTTACTGCGCCCGCGCACAATAGGCTAAATGGATCGCTTGTTGCTTGATTAATTTAATCACTTTTTTCGTTTTATTCATATATCACATCCGTATGCTCCGTCAGGGTTGCGCTGTATTATTGTGATGATGCTGCGTCTCACCTTGCTGTAATGACGAGCATACGAGCACTATTACACCATTAGAGCAGACTTAACAGCGATCGTTAGAACCCCATTTGTTACTGTTGCTTTGCTCCTCATCTCACTTCTACGTGCTTCTAACTCGTAAGGTCAAGGTTACGTTTCAACATTTCTCTCGCATTGCTGTCATTAAAACGCGTGTTCAAACAAAACAAGAACACGCGTAATAGCAATGCTTTGTCAAAATTAGAGGTGTTTAGTTGTTCAGGCGTTTAAAACTGAATTAAGCGTGTACGCAGAGGAGGTACAATTTGAAGTAGGGGAGACTGGGGTCAATTGAAACGTGGGTCATTTGAAACAACTCCAATAACTTTGAAACGGATAGACATAGCGGCGGGTCCGAGCGGGGAAAGGGCGCTCGTGTTGGAACCTGTCGAGCAGTGCGTGCCGCGGCTCTGCTACCTGTCGGACATTTTTATAATATCGTATTACTTTTTCGCCACAAAAAGTGAGTATTTTTTGTGTTTTTGTCTTGTTTATTGATTAATAACCATTGGTAGTTTGTTACTGTGGCTTTAACTATTATAATGTATGACTATTTTAGACGAATTTAAAGTGGTTGGTGCGTGCCTGCAGCGTTCCGTATTTTTTCTGCGTAATTTATTGTTTACAGACAGGTTGATGGGGCAATTGAAACAAAATTATCGGGGGCAATAGAAACATGTTTCAAGTTTGCATGGAAAGCTATGGAAACAGCAGACTTGGAGAAGATTGGGTACAATGTTCTGGGTGTAAGCTGTGGGCACATGAGCCTTGCATAGCTAGTGATCTTTGTTACTTGTGTCATAACTTTGAATCTGATTAATTTTAAATGCTCCTATTTGTTTTCCTTCTGTTAGCTATTTTGTCAACTATCGAATTTAATTAAGATTTATATTGTTAGATCTCATAAAAATGTTAGATTTTCTACGATTTTTTTTACTGATGTTGATTAATTTTGTAACTTGATCTCATTACTGAAATAATTCAGTCTTAAATGATAAGTTAAGGGTAGTAAGTGCCTTATAATCATTTAAGAACCAAATACTGACATTGGGTGATATAATCGCAAAGTTAAGATGTCAAAGAAACGATTATAATAATAATACATTATGTTCTTGAGTGTTTCAACTACCCCCCACCTTTGTTTCATTCGACACAGGCCCAGGGTCATTTGAAACATTTTCAGATGTTTTCTAAAAAGCTTTTAACTATTAAAAGGTAATTAATGAAGTCAAATGAACATTATCACCATATAGCTAGATAAACTGGTTATATCTGAAACCTTTTACGGAACTAATTCGATGGAAAACGAAGCTGAAATAGCCGATTTTGTCGAAAACGTTCCAATTGACCCCAGTCTCCCCTACATATTAGCAACCTGTGGCTATTATAATTAATACCTGTATAATAAGTAGGTACTCCAATTGTTTCAAGATCACTCAATCACACCTGGCATTATCATTGTGCAGATTTTTTTTATTTATCATTCCAGTATGAGTACCTCCATCAGTGTCATTAGGTAGGTAAGTATCTACACCATGGCTGAAATCACTCAAGTGGGTACGGTCGACCTTATAAGAAGGTGTACATTCTAGTACCTTAGCGCAGCTAAATTCAAACCATGTCACTTTAACGTTACTATGACAAAGTATCTATCTATACAGCTTCTTTTAAGGTCGACTGTACCATGTCATTTTACCATACCCATAATGAAGATTTTCTGGCCGTCAAGTATAACCGGATATAGAGCCTCTTAATTGTTATGAGCCAATATTATGATTCCGGTGCAATTAACAAAACTAATGGCGATCCATTTAGGTATAGATCCAATAAAATAAATAGTGTTTGCTCAATTTGTGTGATCCGCCGATACGTTCACAAGTTATGCATATTTGTCTATGTTTTTACTTCCTTTTGGATAATTATAAAGTGTCATTTGACGAAAAGTTAATGAAGGGGGTTAAAATCAGTTACTGCATTGCAATAGCAGGATTGTTTGATATAGTAAAAATCATGTCATCATCACAGCGTGCCATTGGTACCTACTTAACGTCTAGACTCATACTCATAAATGAGTACCCGCTAGAACTCCATTTTGCGTCCTTGATTTTTTTCAAAATTTCGTTTCGTTAATCTCACTAGGCCATAAGTCATAACTTAGACACTGCCACATCAAATACGTGACTAATGGCCGTCGCAATTTATCATTAAAAGCGGAAACTGTAATTCAATCGGCGAAAGTAAAGCTTCCCGCCAACATGAGAAATGCAGAATCCGTCGGCTGAGTAATTGCCATGTCACATGATGCTGAGGTATTGTGAGATCTAAAAAGCAGAACACACACGCTAGTTTATTTGTATAGCAAGATATCATAAGATTTTTGTTCACTTACACGTTAACAACGTTGACAGCAACAAATAAGACTAAACTCGACATGTCCGCCTAATTGATTCCTGGGCGTAATTTTTAGTTTAAAAGAATTAAGATGGTTTAGGAATTATCAAGTAGGTACTAAATATTATTTTTGAATGCTTTGTTCCCAATTTGACACCCATCGGAATGCATTGAAAATTACTTTTTATATTTGCCCTTTTTAGGATGTTGACGCAAGGTGCGCTGTTCTTCCTATTGGACCTAGAGACTAGAGATATCTATGATTTTCTGAAAATGTAAAGTAGCAACATAAAGTTCTTGGAAAGTAGTTTTTCATAGAAAAAGATATCCCGAGGTTTTAAAGAAATTAACGGCTTACTCAGGAAATGTGTTTTATTTAATTAGAAGCTCATACGAGTTCCTTACTTTTATGTGAATGGAATATCTTCAATCTTAATATAAAGTTTCAATTCATTACCTATATATTGACGGTGTGAAGCCCACTTAAGCGCGAGGTCTGAGTCCTAGATCATAGGTGACAACTAATAAATTCGCTAACCTACGCGCTAAACGCGATTAGCTTTAGTCACACTAGAATGCTTTGTCAATGGCCTGGTATAGGTGATAGGTCGTGCTTTATGTGGGGCAATGTCGACATTGACTGCCATTGGCTTGGTGTGACACAAAGCGTATCTAGTGAATAAATGAGACATCAACTTGGAATTCTTTAGACTTCTCCTATATTACCAATATTATAAATGCGATAGGTGATGTATACAATTAAAAAATCTTTACAATTCCATGTTACACTTTTGCCATGATAAAATAATAGTATCTCGTGCTTTCGTCAGCCACACGGTGGCGGCGTGGTCCAATCCGCCGTACATTGTGTTGCAAGCCCGTGAGAGCATGTCGGTATCTAAGCGGACAGACAGTAATCTAGAAGATACCGTGTAGGTACTTAGTAATTGTCCAAGCTATGCATAATCTAGGATTCCCTATTTGGGATTTAAATAACAGGGGACAGTCTCACACAAATTGATCTCGTCCCAAACTAAGCTCAAGGCTTGTACTATAGATAGAATACTTATACGAGTATACAGGAATATATTATTATTATTTGGGACTAGGTCAATTTGTATGATATTGTCCCTTGATAATTATTTATTTATTACATACATCGCTCATCAAACAATTATTTGCCCATACCGGGAATCGAACTCAGGACTGCTAGCTTCGTGGGCAGGGACCCTATCTACAAGGCTAACCGCGACGTCTAAACCATACCATTATAATATTGTGAACGTTATGATAGCTCTTAACTAGCCAAGATGCATTATGCTAATGTAACGATTTTCAAAAATCTTAATTATTTATATAGAATTGACATAAGCAGCTGACGCGACTACTACACGACTATAAATTTTTTTATTTCGAAATCATTCAGTTACCGCAATGCATCTTGGCTAGGCCCCCTGGAACGTTCGTAAAATGGAACTTGACTGACAAGGCCCTGTAAGAAACAACGTTAAACCCATATGTTTGACTAAGCATTTGTGAAAGAACCAAATGCAAAATCACTTGGAAGGGCGCTTTCAACCTCAAGGTAGTCAGTCACGCTCATGCAAATAAAAGTCTACATTTTTTGCACGAGCTCTTAAGTAAGTACGCCTAATTAATCAGATTAGGTGCGATAAAAAATAAATCGGCTTCGAGATTTTTTATGCTAACACCATTAATTGAAGTTCCATCAACACATAGCTGACCCCTGTCAGACGAACATAAATAATCCGTCAAACCTTGAATCGGTCGTGGTTTAGTTTATTTTGATTATCATTCTGGTTACTTTTAAGTGTGACTCTGAACTGAATGACATCATCCAAAAGTGCTTGCTATAAGGATGTTCGGATTTTATTATCTATGTCGGTCTGTGTATGTTGCGTAGCCTAGGTAATCGAGTGTCATGACTTGCTGTAACAATTTTACGGAGGGTTGTGTCCTCAATGCAAATGTAGCACCGTGTTCGAGAGCGTCAGGTCAGACGCCTAATGGCTGATTAGATTATTGGCGACTCGTAATCGTAAGGTACCAAGTATGAATGAATACCAACGATAGCCCTTAAAAACGCACTTTTTAATTTTTCGTTTAACTACTAACCGGGAAAACTTAAGTAACCCCGTGCGCTCGTAGACATTACCATAAGGCCTACATAGACCTTCCGCTTTGGCCGTTCTTATTCGTTAACGAAACCTGCATCCAAAAAGCCGGTCAAGTGCGAGTCGGACTCGCGCACCGAGGGTTCCGCACAAACTTGTAGGCATGTAAATAGTTCGTAAATCACGGGAATACAATATAAATAAATTCCAGTATAAACTGACACGCAATAAGTATGCACTTTCGTACTTAGTGAGTGTCAGTTTATACTGGCCTTATTTTCTATGTGATGTAACTACAAATTAACGGTTTTCGGATTTTTCCCTTTACTTGTGCTATAAGACATTGCTTCTTGCCAAATTTCATGATTCTAAGTGAACGGGAAGTATCCTATAGGTTTTGATTCCCTTGAGATTCCATTCAATATGCGGCATAAACGGTCGTATCTTTTGATTGCGTTGACTTAGATGTTTGATTTTTTCACTGATTCAAGAGATTGTAGACCTAAGTATTTGATATGAATTTCAATTTGATACCTTCACGCGTTCCTGAGAAAAAGGGTCTTGACAGGCACACAGACAGACAGACAGACGGACAACAAAGTGATCCTATAAGGGTTCCGTTTTTTTATTTCATTTGAGGTACGGAACCCTAAAAAGACAAAAAATACAAGTAATAAAAAGTTGCGAACTAAAAACCGACTGGGATCTAGTATGACGTTTTTGACGCTTTCATTAAAATCACCCAGTAGTTTAGGAGCTAGAGTGGAACATCCGATTCTGGTTACATACATACATATGCATACTGCCACACTCAGAAACGTCAATTAATTTTTAAATTTGATTAAAGTTGCGTCGCTTCTGTCGCTATAGCAAAGAAAGTGACAGCAACTTTAATCAAACTAAAAGTCAATTTCTTTTTCTTCTTCTTCTTCTTCAAAATGCACCTTACGATGTAAACCAGTAAGGTGCATTTTAAAACCTATTAAATTTGTTATTTTCGCGGTATTGCAGTTTCACCGACGAATGGTACTTATTCGTCGAAAAATTTAAGAGCTAGTGGTAAAAAAAAATCACCGTACTGTGGAAATTAGTTTTTTTTTACTCTTTTTCTAATACATTGGCCATGCTCTTAGGATGAAGGAAAACATTGTGAAGAAACCTGCACCTTCGAACAGCTTCCGGGCGTTTTCACCATTTTCAATATAGTTATTGACGAAATCAATGACACTTGGAGGTGATGCTAATATAAACTACCCCCGGTTCTGCTTCGTGTTTACATCAGGAGTTGCTGGTAAGTGTCATTGATTTCGTCAATATATTGAAAACGGTGATGACGTCGGTTGAAACGCCCTGAAATCCACCCTCTTCTACAGGGTCGAAGTGTACCCGGAGGGGCCTAGGAAGGGTGGGCCCAGAGCGATTAGCACATCTTGTATTTTCTCGTTTGTCGCTCAGTGCGTCTCTGTTTCTACAGTCTAGTTAACAGTAGGGTAAAAAGAGATATCCGAGCGACAAACGTGTCGCGGGCAAGTTGTAGTCCAACTGTACAAAGATAAGATAAACGAGGTGTTGAGTAAATAACGCGATAAGTATATAACAGAATAGAATATAATAGAATTTCATGATTCTAAGTCAACGGGAAGTACCCTATAGGTTTTGATTCCCTTGAGATTCCCTTCGATATGCGGCATAAACGGCCGTATCTTTTGATTGCGTTGACTTAGATGTCTGATTTTTTCACTGATCCAAGGGATTGCAGACCTAAGTATTTGATATGAATTTCAACTTGATACCTTCACGCGTTCCTGAGAAAAAGGGTGTTGACAGACACACAGCCGGACAACAAAGTGATCCTATAAGGGTTCCGTTTTTTTCTTTTGAGGTACGGAACCCTAAAAAAACCTATGTGACTGCACACTTATCTTGATTACGTGTATATTTTTACCTTTCACTACAGTGCAGTACCTATGGCCTTAGATTTACCTTAGAGAAAGGGAACATTCGTCCGATAGTTTTGAACTTTGGAGTCATTAACATCTATTGAGTTGCATGCTTGTTACTTTCTTCTGCTTTATTATTCGTCACTCCTTCCGTGGTTGACGATACCTACTTACTGGCCTGTTATTTCATCGCATTAGAACATGATTAGAACACATACTACTTATTTATCAGTTTCTGGTACGATTTTGTACTTTACCTTCGTAGATTTTGCCTGGTAAACCGCCTGACAAACTTGCGGCTGCCGGCGGACTGTTAGCCTGAGTCCTTAAGGGTCAACGTCATAAGTAGATGATGACTTTTGTAGCTACGTCACCTTGTCATGGTTTTGGTGATCTAGGAATCTTTGCTTACTGAACCTTGACAGAAGTGCGTCGAAATGAGCGATGAATGACCGAGGTTGCAGAATCCATGAACACGTTATGTAGGTAGGTAATAGTACGCACTGGCGGGTCAAGTTAGGTTGGCCGCCGTGGCGGGACATCGCTGACGAATTGTTATTAAGAGAATGACACCCCATTGTTCTAGACAATAGATAGATACCAACAGGGTTGCTCTAATCTAGGGTTACCAGATGTCAGGGTTTTTCCTGCCATTTGTCAGGTGCGGCAGAAATATGTAAATGTCAGGATCCGGAAAGAGTTAATTATTTTACCTTATACGAAATGACTCTTCTGTCTGTTCAGTAGAAGTACCTAACTTAATCTATGTCGCGTCAAAGCAAAGACCTCACGCCGCATCTGATCCGATGCCAAGATCTTTGTCGCTGTTGAAATAAGGACCAAATCCTATAATAAGGGCAATAGCTATCTCTTACACTATCTACCTACTGCGTTTTCCTGAGAATGTACTGATTTTTCAATTCAAATCAACGAAACAGGAAAGTTCGGTGGATCTCCTGAAAAATCCAGGAGATCTGGCAACAGTGTTTGGATGTGACTTTCGGCATGCTTTTAAGCTCCAATTCTGTCCACAAAGCGTAATCTAACGGGTCTTCTCTATGTGGCCTACATAGGAGAATATTTTTGCCACGCTACGTACTACTCTGTCAAGAAAGTACCGGGAAAAGATCAATAATACACAAACTGTTTGTTAATCATCCAAATTTATTTTATCACCTTCAAAGTATGCTCCTTCAGAAACGATACACTTACGCCAACGAATAATCCAATCATCAAAACATTTTTTAAACGCTGTTTCCGGAATTGAATTCAGTTCTCGGCGCGAATTCTCCTTTATGTCTTCTACCGATTGAAAACGGGTGCCACGAAGTGGTAATTTGAGTTTAGGAAAAAGAAAGAAGTCGGCAGGAGCCATATCTGGTGAATATGGTGGTTGCTCGATGGTATTTGTTGAGTGTTTGGTCAAAAATTCTTTCACAATGATGGCCTTGTGCGAAGGCGCATTATCGTGGTGCAAAATCCAAGAATTTTCATTCCACAAATCTGGCCTTTTTCGTCGAATTTGCTCTCTTAAATGCCGCATAACGCTCAAATAATATTCTTTATTTACCGTTTGACCTTCCGGCAAGAATTCCGAGTGCACAACACCGCGATAGTCAAAGAAAACAGTCAACATGACTTTGACTTTTGATCGACTTTGGCGTGGTTTCTTCGGTTTCGGTTCAGTTGGAAGGCGCCACTCCGAAGCTTGTTGACTAGTTTGCATGTCAAACTCGTAAACCCACGTCTCGTCACCAGTAACAATGCGTTTCATGAATGTTGGGTCGGAATTGACTCGTTCTAGCATGTCCTCAGCGACTCTCATGCGATTGAGTTTTTGGAGAAAATTCAGGTCTTTTGGGACTAGCCGAGCGGTAACATGTTTCATACCCAAATGATTAGTTAAAATAGTACGGATCGACTCGTGAGATACAGAAAGTTCGGCGGCTATCTCTCTCAAAGTTGAATGAGGATTTTCAGTCACTATTTCCTTCACTTTTGCGATGTTAACTTCAGTTGCAGACGTTGATGGCCTACCAGAGCGAGGCAAATCTTCCATCACATCTCGACCGCTTTTGAACGCTTTGTACCACTCATAAACACGTGTTTTTGATAAAGTCGAATCACCGTAAGCCTTCTGTAACATTTTCAGTGACTCCGAACACGAAATTCCATTGGCGATGCAAAATTTAAGACAAACTCTTTGTTCAATGTTTTTGTCCATTATGAAATTCGCAATACACACTAGATATGATATAACTAAAAACAGCACTGTATTTAATATAAATAACAGATGCAACTCAAACTCCGCGCCAAAATAGAAAACAGTTGTGCCAATCTAACAACAACAAAAAAAACAAAAATTTGAATTTGGAACCATAAACAAATCATCCATTCCCGATACTTTGTTGACTGAATGTATATTGTGGGACCTGGAACCACCGCTAGTGCTGTTGATTAACATCTGACTTTTTTTTTTCAGAAATCTGTCCGTCCTTTAAACTCCGAGCCTGTTGCTGTTCGCCGTGGATTTATTCGTGTGCGTGAGCAGTACGCAGTTCGCGTCCCACGTGACCGTGAACACACCTGCGCACAGCTTCTCGCACGGTGTCGGGGACCCGCTGCCTGTTAGGCGAGCGCACCAGGGCTCAAGGAGTTTCAGAAGTAAGTTTAAAAGGTACAAATAGCTTAATTATAAAAAGGTTTTGTAGATTTACTGTAAGGCACCAACATCAGTACTCATTAGTAATTAATGCAAGCACAATTAGATTTTTCTTGCTTTGCGGACAAATTAGAAAGACGTACAGCGCGACAAAGAAGATCTTAAGTGATAGGGGGGTCCAAATTTTAATAAAAAAACACGTAAAGGGCCTCGCGGCCACATGCCACTATTACCTACCTACCTAGGCTACTTAAATAAGCTCCCAATAATTACTTTTACCTTTTTCTAATTACAGGGCCGCCTATGAGACAGCAGAGCCCGAGAAGTGGTGGCTACCCTCGCGCGAAGCCTTCCATTCCTTTCAACGGCGAAGAGGTTCGTGGCATCGGATTTAACACGCTGCCGCGGCCATACGACATCCATATTGGTAAATTAAAACTAAATATATTATATAACGCCCAATTATTGGCCCATACTCTTTTAAGATATAATAATTTTTAGGTACCTACTCTATAAAGGTAAGACCTTCGTCACCAGAAACGCTATAAACGACGTCTAACGTCAGCGTTAAGGCCGGTGTCGGTACCGACGGTGTAAAAAACACCATATATAACATAATAGGTATTTCTAGAGTACCTAAGTTTCCTGATGCTCTACGGCCGACATCATTAAAACCACTTCCACAGGATCGGGCGGTTGGGCCAACCGAGAGAGACGCAGCCATCTGTCAGAATGAGATAGTAATATATACGTCTCGTTCTTACAGATACTTAGCTGCGTCCCTCTCGGTTGGCCCAACCGCCCGATCGTGTAGAAGTGGTATTACGGGAGACCAAGGCTTATGACGTTACCACTCCCGTTGGAGGATGACCTTCCGCCAATGCGGTATATAGCTGAAGGTATAAATACTACCTATATAGTTGACCATCAGCCTTTTTTATCCTCCATGCAAGCTTAAAACTTACTGTGGCGTTTTTGTAAACCCACCTGAGGTATGGTCGTCGACAAGCTCTACGAGGAACCTATACATACTAAAGGAATATGTACCTACCTACCTACGAATTTTGGAGTCGTAATCGTCGTCTACAGAATGCAACATGTAATAAATAGAATTTGGTATGAGGTTCCTGCTGAGATTTTTCTGCTAGGTACAATACAATACAATAACGGGTTTATTAAAAAGGCAAATTAGAATTTATTTGAGACCAGCAAAGCAGAGCGCCCTTGGTTGGCAATATCCATAGTCAGCAGTAGGTAACCACTTTTCTTTAGGTTGGCTGTCTGTCTGATTACCCGTCTTTGGCAATAATAAATATTTAAAAAGGTTTTATGATGTTTATTTTGTGTACAGAATCGGCGATACCCGTCCTGCCGCTGTCGCCTTACAAGGTGGACTCACCTGATCCGGAGTCGCTCTGGCCCCAGGGTTTGTTCCTGCCGCCGGCCAACCCCACCGGCTTCAGGAGTTTCGGTCGCCGGACTAATGCTGGTACTTAATTAAAGCAAGCTGTCTTACGATGTCCACACAGGTCACCTGACAGGATCCCTCAAGTGTTCATTTGTTTCATCGTGTATTGTACCTGGACCAGGATGATCTCACCAGATCTCAGTCGATGTATTTACTTAGGTATAGCTCTTGCATGCAATGCACGAATGGGGTTTATTAGTGTTGAATATGTATATGCACATTGCGGTAGTGTGCGTATCTGACGGAGCGATCCACAGCAAGCGCGCCGTCGCTCAAGTCACTTGTGCAAGGGTAATTCTCCGAGCGTTGCAACCGCTCTCATTCTTCTGGTCGCATTTATGTCGAATTCCCTATAGATTAGGATAGCATTTTCAGTTATTTTGTAGAAGTCAGGGCACTCTACAAGATAACCCAAAATAGCATCCAAAGCTACAGGAATATCGACATTAATGCGACCAGGAGAATGAGAGCGGTTGAAACGCTCGGAGAATTACCCGCAATTGTTTCCGTGTGTGCGGGTACACATACAGATACGTGTTTAGCGCAAGTAAAGCCCACTCGCCTTCGTGAATTGCAAGAGATACCTTACCTACCCTAGCTACTCGTAGCTTGTCTAGCAATAATGACATGAGGTTACATTACATTAAGAGAATTGTGAAGGTGACGGATTTCCATACAAACGGCGATAACGTTTTCCACCCCGTAAATGTTAACCGATTTCGAGCAATTTTTGATATGTGGTCAATCGGAACAAAAACTATATCCGTACGTTTGCGGTATGGAAAGCCGTCAACTCACAATCCTTTTTACAGGCTTTTACACACCATAAGTCACTCAGAAACATTCGGCTTGAACGCAAGCAGTAACTGTAACTATTAACGGTAACTGTTCCGCGTCTACCCTGCTTCTTGTCTGTCCATCTGTCAGCCCTAATCTTTAAAACAAATACATGGTGTTAATGTGAACACAAAAAATCTTAATTTTGCTTTTGTTATAAAAACTGCATGTTGTTTTATTTAATCGCCACCTAGGTTCATTTTTAGCATTACCAAGACTCTTCCAAGGCCAAATTGAGGTTTCGCAGAATATGCGTTTTTTATTTCACTTCTGTCTGTCAGAGCAAAAACATCTCTAAAAATTTGAGAAAAAATACTTGAAATCACTTAAGTACCTAATATTTTCTCATTTTCGACTTTATATTACAAATGCAGTTTTATTTCATGTAAACAGATTATTAGCACCCTACAGATTTTTGGCACCATAAACTTTATTTCAAGTAAATAGATAATTACAATCTCTAGGCGCCTACTACTGGTATTCTCGATGCCAATAGTTGGGTGATATACCCTACCTACGCGCCCTTCGTTTGTTTTCTTTTAACTTGATGAAGTATGTAACATTAATTAATTTTTCTAGAGCCCGAAATCATGGATCCGTATCTATTAGAAGGCTCAGAAGCGATTGTAGCAGTGAATAGAGCGCGAGACCACGGCCTGTACTACTTCCACGATATTCCACACATCGAATCGTTACTCGCCAACCAAGACCTGAGAGTGGAAAACAACTTGAAGCCACACCGCATCGCAAGCATACGCCACACCTGGCCCTACAACCGACCATAACCACGACGAAAGAAACGAAACTTACTATGTATAAGAAAATATATTTGTATAAAAATGTAAAATACTCAGAAAAGTCATATATTATAATACAATGCAAATAAAAATGAATACCTAACTTGTGTTTCAATTATCAGTCCTTTTGATTTCATGGAATGTTTTAGCTGCTCTTTAAGTACATAAAGTTAATACATAGTAAACTTAAAAAAAAACTTTATACAACTTTAAGGGCCACGGCAAACCGGCGGACGGCACAGAAGCGGATATCTGAGAGCTTTCAAATTACCTTATTTCAGTCAGAATTATTTCACCCGGTTTGCGCGGGCCCTATTTAATCAGTTAATCACAAGGTTGTATATTTTGTACCATTTAGTACATAATCAACTTTTTTTCTTAATATTATCGTTAATATTACATACTTATACAAAAAGAGTATTTATTGAACATACTATAAAATTATTAGATTCGTAATGTAAAGTGAACAAACATCAACTTAATTTCCACACAGTATGTACTTCTTTATGCTACAACCTAGGGGTACTATTTTGTATAATTTTTGTATAAAAATACTAAATAAAAACTTATCAATAGAAAGGCAGTGATATTTATAGGATAATACTCAGCTACTGTGATGTTAGAGCATCAATAACACGATATACAATATACCTACATAGAATGTATTCTCGGTTAATTACATTAAACTTATTTTATATTGTATATTGACTGCGATTACCTTTAGATTTAATGTTAAGCTTCCGAAATTTCAACACAAATTCTTAAGATTGAATCAAATGGTAATTGCAGTTAATATCCCGATAAAATAAGTCCAGATTGCATAGAACAGTTCATCTTGACCTGATTTGGCTAAACCTCCATTTGTTCCAGTTTTAATGAAATGACCACACCAAACCAAAAAAATCCAAACTTTAAAAAACATAAGATTGGCATCATTATTTTACTGTCATTCTCCTTAATTTCTCCTTCTACATCTTTGGAGATAAATTAAACAACCAATGTAAACCAATTTAAACACCACAAGCTGAAAACACCAGAACAATAATTTTAACACAATGTACCATAATGGTACCATTGAATCCCAGCCAAAAAAAAAATTTACTCTACATATTGTAAAAAGTAACTAAGACAGCACATAGTATACTAAAATAAGACATTTTCATTCTAAATCCTGAGTTGCACAGGTCACCATTACAAAAGCACATGTACACTTTCTTGTAGTTCCACAGTGTGTAAGCGCATCTCTCTTCATAGTCGCTTGGAGGACGTTGCAAGCACATCCTTTCTGTAGCTCCAGCAAAATCTGGAAAAAATAACATAAAACGTAAATAATATATGTAGTGATAAAGCCGGACATTTGTAGTTAATCAAATGAAATGATTCCAAAATTTTAAGTCCAATCAAGACTTCAGTTCAATGGCTTTGATGGCGAATAGATGTCAGTTCATCCAATCACAGGCTGCATGGCGTGATGCAACAGCCCATGACACACTCCATGACTGTACAATGCCTATAGTAGTAAAAGTTCATATTTAATGAAAAAACTAATCTAAAAGCGAGGTCCATTGGCTGATCAGATAATTACCATCAGTTCTGAATGCTCCTGTGGTGCCTTCAATCAACTTGCCACACCAGCCTGATGGGCAGGCCACCATGTGAATGCCTGGTTCCGCATCTGGATCTGTCACATTGAACGGCAGCGGGTCTCCACAGCTGCCAAGCTCACCTCTTGACCGACACCTGATGCATCTTTTATGTAAGCCTGCAAGTAGATTGTATAGATCAAATAAAGTTGAAAATGAACTGTACTATAGGTAGGTAGGTGGGTTATAAATAATTTGTTCAATCTAAGTTAATAAGAGAGTTAGTTATTTATTACTATTATTGTCCAATTACACCAAATGTGTTGTTCTATTACACTGAGACCAAATGATTGGACTTCAATATAAAACATGAGTCAGTGGCTAAAACTAACATTATCAAATGCATGAAAAATTTCTTTGAATTTTATTATGGCAAAACCAAAAAGATGCCAGAAAAAAATAAAAAAAAGTTAATAAAATTTAGTTCTTTGTGTACTAAATAACACAATATACCTACATAATACTAGGTAAACATTAAAATATCTAACAAACAATCATGGCAAACAACTTTACCACAAATAAGTACTCATAAATTACTGACACGAAAATCATTTGTTTCCAAACTAGATAATTAATAAAGAAACCTGCTGATGCAAAATTTAGACCCATTAACTGCATTGCAAACAGGTTATATGAATTACCTAGTCAATACAATACCATTACTACTCTACGCAAGCGAAACTAGCTACCACTCTCACTTTACCTTGAAGATATCCGTAAAGTGAATACAACAAAAGTAAAAAACTTACATTTAGCTTCCTTAAGTATGGCTAGGCCCACTAACGTACTTAAAAGCAACGTGATATAATTCATAATTTTATTTAGTTGTAAACAATAGAAATAGGAACATAAGAAATTGAAAATTGGTTTATAAACTAAACTTCGTAACTTCGTTTTAAACTTTCACACACACTGCGTGACGAACTAATCTTGACATCTTGACATTCTTGACATAAAAAACTAAAAACACGTCAACTTGACATTTGCCAAAGAATACTTTTTTTTAAATTATTTTATGAGCTTTGGCTTCCAGGGCCATTGCCGGCCTATATATTTCAACAAAACAATAAACTTAAACACGAATGCTAAAGTGAATCACATTAAAACTAAAATATTTACAAAGGGCCAAAAGTATTTTCAATTAATTCAAAAATAAAACTAAACTCTGGAATAAAGACTGTAAAATCTACTTCCAGAAAAGCATTACAATAATAATGGTCATGGAATATAGATTAATATCAATGTAGCCAACCCAACAACATATTGATAAATATAAATGGCAATTTTTCTGGCATAGCCACACTAGTCTTCTGAAGGGGCCTATTCTAGTCTGGCAAAATTAAATTGTAATACACTAAATAAATATGTATTATATTCGAATAAATAGGCAATGTCAAAAGTAACTTTTATTTTTAAATAACTCTTATTGTTCATCATTACTGTTTTTTATTTATTTCGAATAACGTATTCATAAGGTAGCAAAAAAAGTATTTTGGAGAAATAGAGGGCATTATTAGGAATGAAATTGGCAATATGACCCACTACTTTAACTAATGTTTAATGTTCAATAGCTTACCTACTACTCGTACATACCTCATAAAAATCATGTAAACGCTGTATCTTGTCTAGGGGACACGGTTTATGTAGGAAGACATGTCAAAACTGTTTTGTGTGATATATATATATATATATATATATATAAATTTTCTCGTAGTCATTCTGACATGTTTTCCTGCAAAACTACGCAGATATTTAATATTATTTTTACAGTTTTATATAATGCTAGAATAAGTAGTGACATTGTTATATTTTTTATTAAAAAAAATGACTAACTGTTGAGTTTCTTGCGGCGCTTCTTCTCAGCAGTGGTCTCCTCTTGGGAAGCGCTGGTAGATTTTGACGTGTAGAAGTGCCCGTGCGGCCTACTTACTGAATAAATATCTTTTATCTATTTACTTTATCCAAAATATAATGTATGACGTAAGAATTGCCATTTGAATATATTGTAATTTCACCTATCACCAGTATTTCTATTACTTTCTAAAGCTTAGAACAAATTATCGGACACGGCTGAGTAGTGTGGTGTGCACGGTTATTCGGACGGCATCTTCAAACGTCCCCATTGAGGCCAGTCTTCAATCATTGTTGTAAGTATAGCGCAGTATTTGCCAGGTCTCCTGATTTTTCTGGGGATCTACGGGGGTTTCCTGAGAATGTACTGATTTTCAATCTAAATCCAAGACTCAAAAATCAGTCGATTCTTAGTAAAGTTCGGAGGATCTACTGAAAATCCAGGAGATCTTGCAACAGTGATAGTGTATTTCTTTTGACAGCCGCTCGGAAGCGTCCGAGGCCTGTTCACACTGTCAGCCGCATCCGTGGACAATCGGAAACGTCCAGCCAGCCAGACGTTCGAAACGCTCAAGGATGGCCCAAGGTCACGTCCGCGACTTACGTCCAATAGTTAGCACAGGCGAGTGTCTTATGTACTATCTTATGTAATAAGCTGCGGCTGACGGACGCGTCCGATTATTATTATTATTTATTGTTTATTTAATTTGTTCCCAGCCTTAAAAATGTCGCAAAGCTACATACAATTTAAGTAGAAACCAAAAACTAAAATGAATAAAAATTAAACTAAAGTTTGGCAAAAAACAATTGAAAATTACCGGGCGCTGGTTTACGTAAAATTAGCAAGCTAATCCAATTTTTACCCAAAAACTGCTGGCTGAATGTGATAGGAGCATACTAATTGTAGTTCTACTAATCATCACTTTAAACTCTTTTTTGTCAAACTTTAATAACATTTCCCAATAAACTTAATCTTTTAAAATGTACTTCCGGTCATCATATGAACAATTATATCTTCTCTTCATTAAATTTAATGGATCAGCAAACGATGCACGTCTCTGCCACGCTACACAAATACCAGCACAATAACAAGTTACTGTCAATGAAAGCACAAATCCAAGGTAAATCGAGTAACGAATGAAATCTGTAATAAATAAAAAAAGAAAATACAAATTAAAAGCTAAATTTAAACTAAAAAGAACTGACCCTAATACAATCTTACCCTTATTTAACCCTTACTTACCTTTATTTAATAATTTGGCCTTAGTAACCACTTTCACTAGAAAATTCTGCATATTTCTTCCATTTACGGTACAAGAATAAAAACCTTCGTCAGCCTTTCTAGCATTCAATATATAAAGTGTATTATATGCATCTATTGTCAAATGCGGCTCATTCACCGATAGAGCCATGTTATTTCTAAAATAGTTATTATAAATATTAATTAAAAAGTATTGTTATGTCTATCAATCTGGAATTCTTAATTTAAAAGAACATAAGTAACACTAATAACACTTTGAGTGGTAACCAACTCAAAATAGTTGTTGTTAAAAAACTAATTAAAGTTTTAATAACTATTATTTACTTACATTCTAAATTTGAACTAAGATTTTTTTGTTTTCTTGCTGCTGGAAGGTGAAATTAATAACTTCATGACTTAGAATTTGGACGAACGTAAAAGCTGTTTATGTCCAGGAATGTAAAAATTTAGGGTGAAATCACATCTATCAGCATCGAATCGCATTTAGCTGGATAATTTTGGACACACTATACGCATCGCAAGCTGCTAAAGTGTGCTATCGCATGCTTTTGTCTCCTTGCTTTATCATGAATGAGCATTCTTCAGCATGTAAAATGGATAGCTACACTTATACGCATTTAATGCTGAAGCTGAATCGATGCGGAAGGGTGAGTTGATGCGGACGCGTCTTCATACAAAATTACGTTTTTGTATTACAAAATGCGATTCGATGCTGATAGATGTGATTTCACCCTTAGACTGCCCTTGTAGTATTTCATTGGAATAACGGATTTACACAAAAGAAGTCAAAGGTAAAAACCTAATAAACAATAAAATCAATCAAAAGACTTAAGTAATTTCAGCCCCCTATAGCACAGACCCACTAAACATTACAAGGTGTAAATTTGTAACAAAATTAAGCTGGGCATATGCTAAGTCGCAGGCGCTGCAGTGCAAGGCAGAACATGTTTTGTAATGCATGAACTTCCTTGAAGCTGCGTACGCTGCGGCGCAGGCATGTGTAACACAGACATCTGTCTGTTCTGCTCTGCGCCTAGTTGTGTAGAACGTCGTCGTTGTTGTGCGCTGCGTGTAACTGCATCGTCTGCTTCTCAGCATACGCCCAGCCTCATACGGTATTTCATAAGGTATGGACACTTTTAAAGTTGTGTGGGATAGGGGGCAGGTTTCAAGAGACTGTTTACTAACCTAAATGAAGAATTCAACTTAATATTGTCTTTATACCAATCGGTTTGGGACTCTGTTATTATTTCAGGGCACGTTAGAATCAAATATCCATTTTCTGCCACGTGTTTAGTTACGTTGCACTTTAAATTGTTTTCAACTTTTACATTTTCCATCTTGACACCTTAAAATCAACACCTTTAAATAAGTATGCCACCACATAAAATATCAAAAAGACAAGAAAAATAGATTACTTATTTGTGTTAAATTACAAGGTGCTTTCATAACGAAATCTGGAACGTTCCTAATAATTCTGCTTATTTTGGGGTAAAATGAATTTAACGCGATCGACCGGCAAGACACACTTGTAATATCGAATAAGAAAGCAGTCAACTTGTCATTCAAGCATTTACCAGACGAGATCTAAAACAAAAATAATAGTAAGTGAGTATAGACCTACACGGAAAATAAATTAAAAAATGCGAGAGATTCGTATATAAGAGGAAATGCATCGGACTGAAGAGTGCTTTAGCGAAATCCAATGTGTTGAACTAAATCATACAGACTTACCTATTTATGTCCGTTCGCAATATTCAAAACGGTTTGAATATTAAGAAAGGCCATTAATCAATCAATACGGTATTCCTCAGGGAAGTATTTTGGGTCCAGTTATATTTCTGTTTTTACATTAATGATTATGCTTGGAGATTCCCTATCCTATATAATTATTTTTTGATAACAAAGCAGTCAATATATATTATAGACTCTTGGCTAAGTATAAACCACAATACCATTGTTTGAAAGATTAGCACTGAAGCGGTTTCAAACTTCTTAAAAAATCCTAATGTATAAAATAATCTACGTTTAGATGTATCTAAAACATGTTACACACACATACATTGTTGAAACCACTAAACACAAAATTTTAACTTAAAGTTAAAATGAAAACCTAAATTAAGTACCTACATGCGACATTTTTTTTATAATTACCATAATACTGGATAAACAAATAATAATAATAATAATTCAAATGTTATATTTTTGTATTTTCATAATTAATGTGTAATTTCTACTTCTGACGATCTCAATATAATAACTTGTAATTTGACATGAAGTGCAATTTATACTGTAATTTATATTGAGTAATAAAATCTGAAACTGAAACTGAAACTGAAACACTACCACATATAAATTCCATCTGTGACAAATTGGAATAGTTTATTCGCGCACTGTAACAACTAAGGACAATTAATAGTATAACCATGGTTATGAAACATTTGTTTTTGAAGTGCAACTTCTTAGGCCGCGTTTGGATAATCGATATGTGGACGAAAAATTCTCGTCTATAATTGAGAGTAAAAATTTAAGCACACGTCACGTTTAGGCGCATTTCCTTCAAGAGAGAGAAGAAATATATGACATAGGGAGAAAGAGAAAGAGTGCTACAATTAAATTCCGACGCCACGGAAGTGTTTAAGAAGTTTCACTTCTATCACGTGTACGGTGCTGCACACGCAATTTTTTTATTATGTGTATACTTTTACAATACTGTCTTAGCATGAAAGTGCGCATTGACTTGTAGGGTGACAGTTCAATGACATGTGCCCTATATGTTGTTATCACTCATGGACCTCATGGGTTGAATCCTGAGAATATTTAATCGCTTTGCATCAACTGCATTACAACAGAAAATAATTTCTTATAAAGTATAGAATATTATTGTAGGGCAACGCTAGACAATAGATGTCGGCAAGTTTTTTTAGTAAACTTACACACAAAATACTTAAGGGGAGTTTTTAAAGTTCCACACGACTAGATAATCATAAATATTCTTGTAAACTTTTGTCAGTACTTTTTTAACTCAACAAAGGCCTAAGGCGCGGTGTTTCATTTTTAAATAAAGTTTCAAATAACACTTACTAAATTCTGAATTTGAGCACGTATGGGACGGACTCGGCATTTACCAGTTTTTATTTGCAAAATTTCATTGCCAAAGCGTTCGCAAGGTCCCCAGTTTTCCCACGAAAATACCACCTCAAAAGGGAAGAGCGCACATAAATCCAAAGACAAAGACTGAATTGCCTTTTTGTTCCGGATAAAACGGTTCAAAGAGTCAATTAGACTCCCCTGAAATTGGACCCAATCGTTGTAAGTACCAACTCTGGGCTTTGGTTTGATTTCACGAAGTCCTAAAAAATATTATCGAATATTACCAAAAAAAAAACAATAATCTTTTAGAATTTACCCCTTACCATATATACGTACCATCTAAAACATAAGTAAAAATTGCATTTTTTTCCAAAAAATATTGGCAATAGTATACTCCTGAATCATTACTTTCAAAGTTTTTTAAATGTAAAGTGTGGAATGGACTTATTTTAACCTTACAATCTTCACTTTGAAAATTCACATTTGTTATTAGTTCTCTGCTATATGTATTGCCCAGTTTTCTAAAATACCACACTTTTGCTCGAAAATCATCTGGTTCATTGCTAAAAAGATAATTGATTATTGTTTACAGCCGTTTAATTTACAACAAATATTTGAATGGGTATATTAGGTTCCGTTAGTTAGGTGTTAGATTTATCATTAAATTGAAGCACGATCAAGGCACCATTCCTTTCACTCGTCAATTGTGATTAAATTGTGAGAAAGGAATGGACGTCATTTCGGACTTCGATTTTCAAAGTAGCCCTCCAGTTCATCAGGAACTTTTTGTCTTTTTTGTCACCGTTGAGTAAAATAGTTGAAAGTAATATAATATAAAGTATAATTTATACAAATAATAAGTTAATTAAACAATATTACATGAAAAGCTCATGTTTTGATATTTTTGCAAGTACAGTATTTGAGCGAACGAACGGAAGTCGCGGTGGTGGTTAAAATAAGGTACAGTTCCACATTCTCATTAGTGGCATGCTTATTAGCACGCTCAATTATAGCACGCTCTCTCTTTCTGTATACACTTGCTTTTAAGTAGCATACTTTTCAAAAACCACGCTCTTTAAAAACATGCTTAAAGTAAACGATTTGTTACACATGCAAAATTTCATCCAAAATTCTGAACAAAATGGACGGTTCAACGGGTTTAATGCAAATATCTGATTTTGAAAATAATCATCTGACAAATTATTGATTGGAATACAATGAATACAGAATGCCGTCCCACTCGGCTCGATTCTAACTAGCATGCTCATAAGCAAACCAATTTGCATTTACACATCTTTATTGCACACCCCCTTCCACCCGCACCACAGGTAGCATGCTACCTACTACACATGCATTCCACATGCTAGTTTATAGCACTTGCTCGAAAATAGCATGCTTTCGTGCTAGTAATGAGCATGTGGAATAGTACCTTTAATTCATACAAATCTGTTCCACTCCTAGTACTTCTATGCTACATAGATGGTAACGTCGCTGTTATGCGCGTTTTATTCGCTAACATATTTTAATGATAATGATATCATTGATAATTATTTACCAATAGTGACATTCCAGATTTATATTCGACCCCAGAGACACATCTATAACCTTTTCCACACTCCGTTTCGACCAAATATTTGTTTTATTGTAGCAAATAGTCACATTTTGTAGACCATATGCCATACATTGTATTAAAATAAAGAGCAGTAGGTACGGGGATATCTGAATGAGGAAAAAGGAAAAATAAGTTCAACAGTGTCATAGAACAACCTATTTGTTGATGAAGTACAATAAACAGCCCTGCGGGCCTCGAAGAAGTTTCAGCATACCTACATAGCTTGCTATATGCGACATGACATGTGTGGCCAAAAAGTTCGCTGTATCGCGACTATCGCACTACATTAGGTTAAAGATGAATACACTTCGCAGCAAAATGCCACACATAAAAGGATTTTATCACGACGTACTTTCCTTGCCTGGTCACACTTTGCTTCTTTCAGTTGCAGTCAAAATTAATGTCTGTATGCAGTGCATTGTTTTGCATATATTTGCACAGTCAAAACAAATATTCAATTCAGAAAAAAGCGTATTTAATTACTTTACACCTTTGAGGAACACAAATTACATGTCTTACATTACATTGGTGATTTTTAAAAATCGTCGTTATTTACCATGCCTTTTTTCTTTTTGACTGCTCCAATTTTTTAAATTATCATCGTCGTTATCATCTGTTCCTCCCAAGCTGCCAAGGTGCAATTAATAATTAATTACCTTTGTTCCATTTAGCTTCACCCGAAGTCCGAACTTAAATGTGGACGGCACATCGCGATACAGCGACACGAACGTTTTATCGCTACAACACTATCTATAATTATTTTTTTGGATTTTATGACCTGGCTATCTATAAATCTTCGGTCGCAGGTGTGGCCGCAGCGTAAAAGAAGAAACCCGATTTTAATAATAGCTCCCCATAGGCTTCACACAAGTTATTTTATTTATCGTTAGGTTGGTACGTTACCGTTTAGTTAGAATTAAAATAATACATAAAAAAAGCTTTCGTGATCTGTTTGCTTTTGCGAGGGAGTAATTTTACTTAAAGGGATAAAAATCGTAGATTTTCAATCCAAAATCACATTTCGAAATTATGAATAAAAAAAATGTCAACACTGGTTGACTCGAACAGTGATACCATAATCAACTATTGGCGCTTTCATTCATCTTCAAATCAAAATTACTTTATAGCAATATGGCGGATAAATCGGAAAGTAAGTTTTGTTTGTATTTTTAGTATTTTTTCCTTGTTCTTCAAGCTTCTGGTCTATTTTAAAATAAAAACAAACTGTGTTCACTGTCGCCAGATACTGGGCTATCAAAACCCTTCTTGTTGTCTTGTGAATTTTCGAATGCTACGTCCTAGGCTGTTCAAAATTTGAAAAAATTCAAATTTTTTTAGCGAAATGTCAATTTTTAATTGTTGAAATTTGGAATTATATGACGGAAATTACTTCCGACACTTTGTTCACGATCGTAATAACGTCAAAACCTTGGGTTTACAGCTATCATTTTCAACTGATAAGTTCGTTTTACTGATTGTTGTGTTGGTTTTCTCTAGGGTCGCAAGATGGTTACAATCTATCGAGATCGCAAGTTAAAGTCAAGGAAGAGCCGATGGATTTGGACTTGCCCGAAGAGGACGAAGTACCGCCAGCGTTTGGGCCTGCGGCACTCGGGCTGCACAGAGTGGGAACTAAGTTACCGCCAAAACCAGCACCTAGCGAACCGGTGCAAAAATTGAATGCTAGAGGCATGCCTGCGCGCATCAGGAAGAAAAATAGATTTATATTTGTTGACGACTTTGTGAATACCTCTCCACCCAGGCAGTCACCAAAGAGAACTCCAAAGTTGTTGTCTAAAACACCTAATAAGCAGTCTAGTGCTAAGAAACAGAAGTCTCCATCGAAAGTTCAGAGGAATATTGACAAATATGATGATAAAACCGAAACCCCTAATAGTCAGTCACCAGACCGCAAGTCTGGACAACGGATTGGGATGAGACTAAGAAACCTGTTGAAATTACCGAAGGCACATAAATGGGTTTGCTTTGAATACTTCTACAGTAATATTGACAAAGCTCTATTTGATGGAGAAAATGATTTCTTGATATGTCTTCGGGAGTCATTCCCACAGTTGGCTAACCACAAGCTCACACAGGTCCAGTGGGCCAAAATCAGAAGAATGATGGGCAAGCCACGAAGATGCTCACAAGCCTTCTTTGCTGAAGAACGCAAAGAATTAGAAAGAAAGAGGAAATTGATAAGATACATTCAACAAAGGAAAACTGCCGATATATGTATAAAGGATTTGCCAAATGAAATACCTATGCAGTTGGTAGTAGGTACTAAAGTGACTGCAAGATTAAGAAAACCTCAAGATGGATTGTTCACTGGGTGTATAGATGCTGTTGATACATCTAACAACACATATAGAATCACTTTCGAGAGACCTAAACTTGGCACCCATTCTGTTCCTGACTATGAAGTTTTATCTAATGAGCCACCAGACACGATAAGTCTCTCTAGTATCACTCAAAAGTTCAGACCACGATATGTCATGCAAGAAATAATCAACTTGTACAACCCCACCCCGCAGAACAATAACAACTCTCAAGGTGACCCTATGATTGGATGTTCAGATATTACAAAGCAGTTAGATTCAATTGGAAGTTACCCATTTCCTCTCCTGGAGTTAATAGTTAAACTAACAAAAGTTTTACACGCTAAAAGAGTCAAGATAAATAGGCTTCGTGAGTACAATAGTGATGCTGAGAAGAGAAAATCATTTGGACAAAAAATGCCAGAAGATTTTGAAAGGAAATATGCTGCTGTTGTTATAGATTTGGAAAGAATGAATATGGATTTGCAGGAATATATAAATGAAGTACAACTGTATTGCCAACAGATAGCTCCTGGTCCAAGCCTGGCTGCTATGTTGGCCCCTTCCCATCTCAGAGAGAAATGCCGCGAAGAGGCATCTATTCTTGTAGAAAAGAACCACAATGGATCAGTTACTGATGTTAGTTTGATTGATCTTGTGACTGACCTCACTGCATTAATGTTGCAAGTAAAGAGTTTATCTGATTCTGATCAAAATGCATATGAATTGAGTGTGTTGCAGGGAACCATGGACCAGATAAAAATGAAGCTAGAACCTCAACATCAAAGACTCTTTCAAAATAATGTAGAGATACACATGCACAGGATTCAGATGGGGTTGGGACAAATGACTTCAAATAGTTTTGTGGCTGGATAGAAATTGGTTACATTCTAGATAGAAAATCTATGGTTACAATATAATCTGACTGATCAAATTTGGTTAGAATTTAATTTAGTGAATCCTACAAAGTACAGTTTTTAAGAACATGGCTTGAGCATAATCAAGCAGTGTTATGTACTCATGTTAATGTCAAAGTTTTAACTGAATTTACATTGACTTACATACTAATTGTTTTAATAGTTTGTATATTCAAATCTAACAATACTTACCTTTTAATGTGTTGTAAATATTGTAAATAGGATTTGATTTTTTATGTTATGATTATGGCTTGTGAATACATGAAAATTATCAGAATATGTATGGCTGCAATAATATAATTTTTTAATTTTATGTACATCTTTGTTATAATCCCTGGCACGTAACTAGAAACCAACATTGCCACTTCTGTGCTGGTTCTACATGTGGACGAGTCGAGTTTTCAGTGTCAACTGAGCTGCAAGGAGGTGCTGGGTGTGCGTATGTTTCTAGTTATGTGCTGAGGATTATAATACCAACTTCAATCAGAATAAAATTATCTATATCACAATGTTGATCATTGTAATAATCTTAAATCGTGCGTAACGACTAAAATATATCTGCAAATTGTGCAAGCCACTCATTATTAAATGCTTTGTATATCTCTACTTTGTTACCTTATCAAAGTGGGTATTATTAACTAGTGCTAATTAATTAACTGTAATAAGTTTTACAAAGCCATTCAAAACGTAGATAATTAAAATATTTTAAACATAAAGTTTTTTTTTGAGGTTTATCCTTATGAATGACCAAAGTGGATTAATAAACTAGTAGTAATATTTCTTTGTAGCTACCGATTATTGCGATTATTGGCAACATGAAGTTTACCAAATCTAGGCTAGAGGCGATAACTTCTACAATAGTAGGTGCCGATAACTGATGTTTACTTACTTCTTTTACGGCCGCACTCGGAGACGTCAATTAAGTTTTAAGTTTCATTAAAGTAGCTGCTGTCACTTCCTTTGCTTTTTCGTAAGTTAAAATATAGCCTATGTCCACCCTGAAAGTCCATTCTAAATGTTGTTGAATATTTTTTTGAAATCGGATATCTAGATCCGGAAATTACCCCTTACATACAAACATATTTACGAACTTTATATAATATTAATATAGATAAAATCAATCATGTAAAGTGGACCATTCATTATCCCCACCTACCTGAAAAGGGGGGGTAATGTTTTCGGGTGGAGGTATGCAAGCATTAATTATTGAGTCAAGTAGGTAGATCTTGTTGCAAAACACCAATATTGCATACATTTGATTATTGAAAATCCGACGAAACAGGATATGACATATGACGAATCGGGAACAATTCCGCCAAGTATACGTTCAATGTACCCAATCTAAACAACTAATTTCGATTGACAATCGACATTGTGCGACGTAGAGCCCTAGAGGTAGTGGTAGCGTAGAAATCGTTTATGTTATGTACATGTAGAACTTATTTATGAGTCACTAGATTTTAATTTTAGTCGAATATCATCAAGATCTGTTCAATAGCAACGGTACAAAACCTATCGCACTAATCGATTTCTTCAACCAAATACTTATTTACAAAATGGTAGCAGCGCCCCTAAATCGGTCCATCCGTTTAACTTATAACACTCCTCTTTTTGCGTTGGGTTGGTTGGATTGGGATACATTTTGGTAATTCACGCTCGAGCCGAGTGTCTCAATCCTTGCCCACTAAGGACTACCATTATACCAATTACCAGTGCTACCACCAACCGTCCGTCTAATGAGTAGTGAATAGTGGCCGTTGCGCACACGGAGCTAAATCCGCATGGATGTTGCGTCTATCAACAGTGTCTAGGGATATTTTAGTTATTCCGAGATATCTCAAAATCTAGAAAAGACATCTTGAAACATACTAATACCAAAAAATACCTAATTTAACCATTGAACCCATTACGTAATAAAAAAAAATATCTTTAACATTTTCATTACATTTTAGAAGAAATTGAAAAAAAAAACAAGTTTTTGCCAATAAAAGTATCCCTAGACAGGGTTGAGCAGTGTATTAATATACCTATATATACAACGAACCCTTTGAATGATAAATACCAACTCCTGAAAAACACGGCTCTACGGGAACGAAACTATTTTATTAAAGTTAAATAAAAAATATGTTCAGGGATGAGTAGTGAGCCATCGCAGATTTGGTTTTGTACACATGGAGATTAATCAGAATAAAAAAAAAAACAAGGCGCAAAACCTTTAATTTCATGACACTACTTAATTTGTTTATCAATAGTTTAGATCATGTTCGAGTTTCTAAATGCTAAATGTGCCTAATATTTTCAACATAGCTAGTAGATAATATAATCAAATAAAAAAACAACACATGATGCAATTATTTAAATCGGAATAATTATAATTTATTTATTACTTTTTGATCCTATTAAGTATCTACAGAAAATTGTTCTGTTATTATTTGGGTCACTCTAAGTTAAGAGGTTTATTCGACGGTCAGGACAAAAAAATACATTTTTTTAATATTAACTTCGTAATAACCTATTTTATTTCATAAAACTAAATGTTTTCTACAAAGTCACTTAAATTTATTACAGAAATGTACGTAATTTAGTCACAATTAGCTCTAATATAAGAAAAATATATCTCCCCTGGTCTGTCCCCCAACCGACTTTATTTGTAAATCAGTAATTATGAATCTATTAAAATTCAATAATTACTTTAATATCGTTATTTTTAAAAACAAAGATAACTAAGTAACAGTATCATACAAGTAAAATTGCTTATATTGCAATTTTTCATAATAAATATTAACGCCGAAATTTGTCCTCCGTGTTTCGTGTCTCGTCCCCTGGCTTTTTGTTTTCGTTTAAAAATCGGTTTTGCTTTGGTAGTCTGTGGAAGTTGTGACCTTAAATACACAGTGTGTAACGTGAAGTTAGCAGCAAGCGGCGCATAAGCCACCTGCGCAGCCATTTTTTCGACCATTTCGGTCACTCCACTCGCTGGGTGCACAAGTGTTGAGTGAATGCAGTCTTTCCTCTGGCAAGTTTTATTTCGCAATTATTTGTTAAAATACTAAAATATACTTAAATATTTACTGTGAATAGTGCATACATTGTTGCGTTCGTTTGTGAATTGCGTACGAGAAACACTTTTACGGCTATTTTGGGTTATCGAAAATATATCTCCCCTGGCTCTTTTGATGCCAGGGGAGATACTTCATGTCCAGGGGAGATACATTTGTACTTGTTTTCATTAATACTTGTTCCGTTTTCTCTGAACCTTTGCGTGGCATGTCTATCTTAGCTTTACAATATAATAATGATGTTTTTTACAGAAAAATGACATCACGAAATAAAATTACGTGCGAAGAACGACTCGAAAAAAAAAGAAAGCAGAACGATTATGGTACAAAAGAATTAAAAATGACCCGGATAAGTACGCACAACAAAGAGTTAAGAAAAGGGAATAATATGAAAAGAAGAAAGATAAAGGAACTATTAAGACACCCAGAGAGCAGCAGAAGGCTAGAAAAGTATTAGGATAGCTTCGTTGGGTTAGGCTAGTAAAGTTTGAGCTGCTTCTGCGTTTCGAGTTGTAAAATAATTCTGTGAGTTATGTCGACATTTTCTATTGGGGACTTTGGATTATCCACAAACACATCCTAAATCTCGTCTGCGTGTTGATGATATATGTACCTGCCCCTAATTTAAAAAATGAGGGACAGCGTATTTTTTATGCTTTCAATGAAGCTGTTGATGATGTATTTTAATGTGGCTTTTAGAAAAAATTAAGTATTTTTTTTAGTTACCTTTAAAATTTAAAACGTTTTTATAGCTTTAGTACAAGCGAAGTTTAATACTGTTATTCAAAAGAGGCTTTTGTTTCTTTTTATTTAATTGTTGCCTATTAATAGTAAAGTTTTATATATTTTTTTGTTTTAATGGACAGGGAAAGTTTTGTACCTCTAGTACTTAAGAAACATTTAATTTTATAAAGAAAGACTGCTAAGATATGAAAAGTCTGATTATAAATAATTCATAATTAAAGTAAAAATGAATAAATAAAGTTGATTCTTAAAAACAACCTTGTTTTTGTATGCATTGTCTCTTCCCTGTTCATAAAGTATCCTCCCCTGTGCACCTTGTCTCTCCCCTGTACTGAGTATTTCCCCTGGTCACTTATAAAACGAGATAAAACCAACAAATTGATTGGCTACTCTGTAAACTTTTTCAAATTAGCAGGTTCAATAAGAAAAAATGTATACTTAAGTAAAAAAAAAAAAAAAGGCCGTGCCGTCACTTCATACAACGAATTACCTCTTAACTTAGAATGACCCATTTATGAATTTACGATTTGTATTTATTCAAAGTTTCCAGTAATTCGTCAGCCTCCTCGGAAGTCTTGACTCTTATCAGAACTGATGTAGGAGGCGGATTCGCATCCGGTGTTGGCATGCATATCATCATGACATTATTTTTACCCATCCTTTGTATGGGAATAGCTGATGAGAGGATAAGATTCAGCATGACATTACCCAAGTTAGTGTTCGCACGCACCAGCAACTGATGCTTTCCACTCTCTTCGATTTTCTTTACATACAAAGTACCCACACCTCTCTCAACAAAGTTACCATCCTTCTTCACAAACATTTTGCATTTTTTGTCATATATACTGTCTTTTTCTTCAACTAGTTTGAATTCCACTTTAGGTGGTTCATCACTTTCTTCCTCAGTGTTATTTTCTCCTTCCCTAGGTTTTGGTGAATTAAAATTGCTGATACTAAAAGGCTTGCCAGTGCCAAAAGAGAATGGAGCTAGAGTGGGACTTGCAGTTAATGTTAAAGGGGAAGAATTGTTAGCAAATGAAAATCCTGATGTTTTTGGAGTGCTGGGGGCACTGCTGATGTTTTTTGCGTTGGCTGCAATATTATCACCAAATGAATTAGGATTTACTTGAGTTGAAAATGGCGACGACATGTTCGCTTTTAGAAGGCTTGAATTGGAGAAAAGAGAATTCGCATTTCCAAAGGAAGATGATTTGACAGGAGTTGGCTCCGATTTTGGTTCTTCTTCAACCTTGTTGTTGGAATTTTTTTTGATTTCATCATCAGAATTTGGTCCATAGTATTCTTCCTGTATCTCCTTGAGGTATTTTTCATAGTCCTTAAAGATTGGTGATAATATGCAAAGAGGGGTTTTTTCAACATGTTTTTTGATCCAATCTGATACTGATTCATTTAAACCCCTGAGTTTAGTGTAATAATTTAATTTTTTATCACTTTCCTCGGGTTTTTCCTCTGTACTTTTGGTTTCAGTTTTTGTAGTGATAGTGGGGCTTGGAATGAGTGTGTTAGTACTTGGCTGGATCTTAAAAGGCGATGAAGTAGCAGCTGTTGAAAACAAGGATTTTTTAGTTTCTGTATTGTTTGGAGGTATACCAAGCATGGTAGATGACACTACGGATGATGGGTCTGTCTTGTTGGTGTTGTCAGTAGAGCTTGCAGTTGATTGTGGCTTGAATGAAAAACTGCCTACTGTTGAATCTGCTTTAGAAGCAGTAAAAAGACTGGATGATGATGGAGTTGCTCCTCCGAACAATGATGATGACTGAGTAGATGGCATGACAAATGTTGATTTAGTTGTGGATGTTGATGACACTGGTATACTGAATAGGCCTCCACTGGCACCACTAGCTACTGGGGTGGTGTTAAATACACTGGATGACACTGCTGTGTCAGTTTTACTTGATGGAGAGCCATTTGTGGGTTTACTACCATTAGTCAGGTTTGCCAGAAAGTCAAATGATGTTGGTTGTGACTTGCTGAATCCTCCAAAAGCACTGAAGACACTTTTCTTTGTCTGTAACAGAATGAGTTGCAAATTATGTACACAATTTATAAAATATAGGGATTTTATTATTCTTGGGGTAAAATTAAGTAGGTATAACATTTGTATTAATATTTTTCAAGTTTCCAGCATTAAAAAGGTTTATAAATTAAACACAAGCCAGTTATACAGATGTAGTGAACAATCATACAACATCATATTTTACTATAACTTATGACTAATTAGCTAATCGAGAAAGGAAGATAACTATGCTATGAGCTTAGCTTAAAGGACAAAATTATGATGACATTTGATTTTTTACCACATTTGTAAATAGGTGATCAGTAAAGATTGCACCTTTCACTTGTTAAGCACAAAGTATAGTTATTGCATACCCTTGTGTTGAGTTTAATGACACTGGTACAAAGAACAAGATGGAGTTGTGCATCCATGGGTGGGACAAATATTTGTGTGATGAGAGCGAGTATTTGTTCCAGAGTCATGGATGTTTTCTATGTATTTAAGTATGTATTTCTCTATATAAGTATGTTTATCGTTGCCTAGTACCCATAGTACAAGCCTAGAGCTTAGTTTGGGACTAGGTCAATTTGTGTGAGATTGTCCCCTGATATTTATTTATTTATTTATGGGTATGGTATCCTCTTTATAGTATTGTGTTTTCTATTAAACTTTCACATTTTTTTATTGTTACATAACTCAATATGTTTTCAATTAAAAATACTTTAGTCTTCCTGGGTTAGGTTAGGTTAGGTTAGCCTATACAATATTATATAAATACTATATTAAAACAAAAACCTATCATTTACTGAAAAAAGTGCCCACTACTTTCCATGAATGTATAAATTGATTTTTAAGTTGTTCAATAAATTATCTACTCCTGAACACAAGACAAACTCTTAATTTTAACAAATATTTAACAGTCTTATGGACGCACTCAGAGACGTCAATTAACTTTTAAGTTTCATTAAAGTTGCTGCTGTCACTTTCTTTGCTATAGCAATAAAATAAGACGCAGCAGCAGGCATATAGAGAAAGGAGAAATTAAGGCATGATACTCACTCAAGAAATATAAGCACAACTGTTTGCAAATAAAATTTCATTGTAGGTATGTGGGGTTTGTAAGCCTGTTGTTTAAATTGAAGCTTAATACTGCATATTATCTGCAATGACCACAATTAAAGCTCTCAAGAGAGTGCCCAGCTTAACAATGCCATATGGAGGTATTAGGTTTTATCATAAAAGGAGTAATTTCCGATTTGGTTTCATAAGATTAGATAGTGTTTAGAATCAAATAAATCTGCGTTGAATATATAGGTAATTAATAACATTAATAACATTTATTCATATCAGAAATATTATTGCTTACTTCATCAGTAGAAACTTGGCTTCGTCTTTTGGCTGTCCTGATAACGCGTTTCTCTATGATTTCATCGGCCGCAGGTGTGAAGCGACCCATATCCTGCTGATCTTCTGGATCATCTTTATCCCAATTGTCATGGTTCAGGTCTGAAGAGGCTTGCCGCTTCGCTGACATTTTCTTTTAGGATATGGGAACGTGCTGGCGCGTAGCTAAAGATACCTCACGGGTAACTTGGCGGTAAAACAAGGACACCAATAACTGCACATTAAACCAGACTACATTTACAGTAAGTTCTAAAAGTTGAAACAGTTGACCACACCAAAAGACAGAGTCTTTAGGTTTTGCTGCATAGGCACCACATGAGCCCAGTCAACTGTCAGTCATTTTTTAATTGTCAAGTCAAACTATGCGCATTTTTTTAGGTATGCAGATACGAATTATTACGGATGGAGGCGATACCGACAGGGTGGCTTCAGTTAGAAGAATTACTCAAATCAAGGTAGGTACTTAGGATATGCTACCGTAACACATTTATAGATGTCGTTGTAAGGTTGTGTTACTGACGCTATCTATCAGTATTATTCCAAACTAATCTCTTCTTCCAAAGCTAATTAATTATCCACGAAACCGATAGATGGCGTTGTCCTTCCGTGACAGGCGCTGCTGCTTTACCGATAGATCGAAGCATAGAATAAGTACGTAATAGAAACCGGACTATAAGAAAGAGCTAAGGACGTATATTTGACCTTTTTCTACTTGAGCTTTTCTCTTTTTTTGGCCACAACTTCTAAAATCAGTTCAAAATGAAAATATGCTTGTACCTATATGATTATTTTTGGTGTATTTTGGTAGAATATATCATAAATATTGAAAATATGTACAGGTCATTACTTTTTTGTAGGTTTTAGAATGAGAAAAGTAAGAAAAACTAGGGGAAGGTAAAATTTTGGTTCCAATTTCGTTACTTTTTATTTAAAACATAACATAATAAATAGTAGGTTTAACGGTTCAGTTATGGTTTTTTATTCAACTATATGACAAAAATGATTCAATAAATTTAAAAACCATACAAAAAGAAGAAAACATTCTAGTTTATTTTCAACATTGTATTTTTTTTGTTACTGTTCCCAAAAAAAAAATGTTTAAAGTTTTAATTAAATGAGTAAAAAACCAGAAATTCATGATTTCTGATATAGTATATTAAAATTAGGTATTAAATTTATTTTTGATAGCCGTTTTATTAATTTAAATCTATTAAAATAAACAAAAAAAAACAAAAAAAAGACGGAATAAATCTTGGGACAGTAACAAAAAAGACACTGGTAACAAAATAAAAAATGTAAGGCTAAGTTCATATCACTAAACACAAAATCAGCACAATAAACTTGTAAATTTTCTTGAAAAGCCGTTAGGTTAAAATAAGATACTGAAGAAGATAACTATTTAAATGATTTATTGATTATTTGGGTGACAAGAAATCAAACATAAGTCATTTAACTTACAGAACACTTGTGGCTTTTTTAAGTCTGTCTTTCCCTGTACGACAATAAAAACACGCCTTTATATTTTTTCCTCCTTTGTTACCCACTTTTCCTCTCATACGAAACCACGCCAAAGTAACTAAATACTACTTCAACTACTTTGAAAAATTGTGGACGGCTGAAATTTAACTAAATATCCGTTTATTTTACACCAATTTCTAATTACTATGCCATAAATTAAAGAGAATTATGATTTTTTATGTACTTATCTCGAAACAATGGTATCAAAAACGGAACTAGCCTTTCGCACAGCAGGTATCAACGTGTTTTACGGGCTATGAATTTCAACACGACTGGCGTCAAACAAAATGAAGGCATTTAAACACATGCTAAAGTATAGCCAGATGCAAAATCAATTAATTTTTAACACTTTCTGTAAGATAAATTTTAGCTCTCTTCTTTTCTTTCATATGACAAAAAGCTGATGTCAAAATTTTTATTTCAGGACAAGTTTTTATTGACGACTGAATTTTTTTCACTGTCTTTATTAAATTATCAAGACCAAACTAAAGAGTCCCATCTCGGTGGGTCTAAGTCTACTTAAGTACAGCTGAGGATTCTGTTGTCACCTTCCGGTTCTATTATCAGATCTGTCCATTGACACAATAATATTACATTGTAATCGGGTTTACATAAGTATTCCAAACTTCAGTTCAATTAAACACCGGGAAGTAGATGAAAAATGGTCTGCAAATTTTGAAATGGACAAGTTCCTTATTATTGTGAACATTGGAACATTTTAGTAACTTCTAAATGAAAGCTTTTAAAAAAAGGAAAGTGATAACTTTCACTGCCACTTGCTTTTATTTGGCAATTAGAAAAATCAGCCCTTAAATCATTAGAAGAAATTACAACTGCGAAATTGAATCGATATCGATATTATTGTCGACTCGGCTACAACACTCGCGTTCGCAGATCCTTCTGACAACACGATGGAAAACGAAAGAATACCCATAAGGACATCTCTAGAAAAAGGTAAAATATACGTCTTTATCTCTTTCTTATAGTCCGGTTTCTATTATGTACTTATTCTATGATATGGCTATTCGCACGTTTCATTCCACGCACATATTTGAAGAATAATCGAAAACGCAAGTAATTGAAAATCGAAGTTAATTGCAAATTAATTATATTTTTTTTAAATTGTATTGTAAACTATTTATACGCTCGAATTTTTAATTTCTTGGATTTTAATATTAAATAGGCAATTACCTATAAATATTAAGGCAATTTTTAAGGAAAAATAAAATAGCATAAACGGAACGTTACCTTAGAGGAATTACAAATGGCCGCCATGATGGCTTCGATAGCGAGATGTATTTTAATTTTATTTTGATCTGCTGCGCAATTTGGTTAACAATGGTTAGAGTTAATAAAAAGTGTTGTGTTCCAAATTGCGGTACAACGCGTAAGTAAAATTTATATATGTCCCTAAATTAAAACAATGTCATTATAAGATAATACGCTTTGTAAGAAGTATGATAGGTATATTTGATCAGCACGTCATTCTTCAAATTTGAAAGGACTTCGTGGTATTTAATTTACAGTGGGTTCAGTCTTACTAGATTACTTCTTAGTTGTTTGTTTCATCCGTTTAGGTAGTCTAAACTAAAAGTACATTTATAATTATAAAAATTACATGAAAAGTATGTGACTACTTAACTAAAGAGTTTTCAATGGATCCTCGCTAAACAAACCTGTGTTGTCAATGTTAAGAATTTGAGGGTTGATTTGCGCACAAACATACACGCAACTGTGAAACACTGACGGCGTCCGTATTTATTTTTATTTTCCTGACACGAGGGTTAGGGTGTACCAAAGGGTAACCAAGATATTAGGTTAGGTTAGATTATCTTAGGTTGGTTACCCATTGGTACACCCGGACTGTCTAACTAGGGTCAAGAGCAAACCCACATGATATAAAAAAAAACATGACAATGTGCCGTTGCCCAATACATAGTTAGTTTTATTTGAACAACTGCTTCATTATAGAATACTACATTCAAGTATTACTTTTGTAATATATTTAATTTTCTAATCAGTGTGTAAGACATCAGATATTTGGGTCATTCTCACGAGCGTTTCAGCCGCCGTCACAACCGTGGTCGCATTATTGACGGCTTCGGGCTTCCCTGTAGATTCGAATGTCATTTGCGACTATTCTGTAGAATGCAGAGCCGCCGCTAACAATTCTTATCAATAGGTTTTCCTTCGAAAATCGTCGATTTTGTAGCCATGGCTGTGACGGGCGGTTGAAACGATATGAGAATTACCCATTTACTTCAGTCTAGAGATAATTACTCTTATTCATAGAAATATTTTGTTTTAGGACTGGATAAAAAATATCCGAACCCTGCCAATGAACCTGACTTCTTAGCTTTGGATAGTCAACGCATACATGACGACCGGAAAGTGTCTCATATCCACTTTGACGACAGTCACATTACTTGGAGTGGTAGACTCTGAGCTATTCGGTATCAACTCTATTTGAAAGGTAAGTTCTGTCTGTAACATTAACATTTTAAACCACCTTGACATGTACATTTCCATGTTTCTCTTCTGAACTTAATCCCTTCTAATATTATAAATGCGAAAGTAACTCTGTCTGTCTGTCCGTCTGTCCATCTGTCTGTTACCTTGTCACACTTAAACTGCTGAACCGATTAAGATGAAATTTGTTATAGAAATAGTTTGAGTCCCGAAGAAGGACATAGGATACTTTTATCCCGGAGAAGGACATAGGATACTTTTATCCCGGAAAAAAGCCATGGTAGCCTAATGGTTTGACCTACCGACTCTTAAGCAGAGGGTCGTGGGTTCGAACCCGGGCTCGCACCTCTAAGTTTTTCGGAATTTATGTGCGAAATACAATTTGTAAATTTACCATGAGCTTATCGATGAAGGAAAACATCGTGAGGAAACCTGCACACACCTGCAAAGCAATTTGACGGTGTGTGCGAAGTTCCCAATCCGTACTGGGCCCGCGTGGGAACTATATAGCCCAAACTCTCTCATTGTGAGTGGAGTGGGACGTACATAGGCTGGATTATTATTATTATATTATTATGTTGGATTATTATTATTATTGTATTAGTTTGTATGTATGTCAATCATTTCTTAAGTAAGGTATATACAGTTAGTTTGAATCCCGGGAAAGGACAAATGATACTTTTTAGGGTTCCGTACCTAAAAAAAGGAAAAAAACGGAACCCTTATAGGATCACTTTGTTGTCCGTCTGTCTGTCTGTCTGTCTGTCTGTATGCCTGTATGTCTGTGTGTCCGTCAAGACTCTTTTTCTCAGGAACGCGTGGAGGTATCAAATTGAAATTAATATCAAATACTTGGGTCTGCAATTTCTTGGATCAGTGAAAAAAATCAAACATCGAAACCGTTGACTTAGAATCATGAAATTTGGCAAGAAGCAATGTCTTATAATAGCACAAGTAAAGGAAAAAATCCGAAAACCGTTAATTTGTAATCACATAAAAAATAAGTCCAGTGTACACTGACACTCACTAAGTAAGAAAGTGCATACTTATTGCGTGTCAGTTTATACTGGACTTTGTTTATGTTGTATTCCCGTGATTTACGAACTATTTACATACCTACAAGTTTGTGCGGAACCCTCGGTCCGACTCGCACTTGACCGGCTTTTATTACGGAAAATTGGAGTTCCCGAGGGAGCAGCGATAAACGACTTCTACGCCGACGGAGTCGAGGGCAAAAGCTTTTATGATACATAATATAAAATAATGGACTCATAACCGATAAAAAAATCCGTGAGGTTATGTTTATCGCGATTTTCGGTGCTTTTGAATCGTTTTCAGCAGGCTGAAATATTGTTTCAGTCCGTTTCAGAGGTAGCTCTACCAAATACAACATTATCAAAATTTCGGTCAAGTTGCCGTTGTTTTCAGGCGCCTGAAACATGTTTTGAGTCCGTTTCAGGCCACCCTCTACCGGTGTTTAACTTCAATTGCGATTTTTGGTGCTTTGGAAGCGTTTTCAGCAGGCTGAAATATCGTTTCAGTCCGTTTTAGAGTTGTTTGTATGGGGAATCAATCATTTCTTAAGTAAGGTATATACAATTTGGTATGGAGATAGCTTGAGTCCCGGGGAAGGACATAGGATAAGTTCTTTTTATTCCGGAAAATTGGAGTTCCCAAGGGAGCAGCGATAAACGACTTCTGCGCGGACGGAGTCGAGGGCATAAAGAGAAAATATTTTACTTTATGCATGTAACCCAAGGTCAAAAAATTTCCTATAAAAGTCATTATTTGGCATGTGCTGCTAAAACTATTGATGTCACATAAAATAATAATCAACATGTATGTAGTAATCATTATTACCCACAAAAAAAACTGTGATGTCTAACTATTATAGTTAAGCCACAATAACCATTTTTTGTAATTGATAATCTCTGAAATTACTGAACCGATTTTAATCATTATATCACCATTAGAAAGCTACATTCTAACAAGCTATATATTTTAACTATTTTACGGAAGCGAAGCGAGGGCGGGTCGCTAGTTTTGTAATAAAGATACCTTTAACTATAAACAAATATTTATTTTATTATTTTATTTACAGAGTCACTCAAAAAGATTATAGACTCAATATAAAATACAGAGAGTGTATATGTTTGAGATAGGTTTTTTTAGTATTTCACTTATTCCTGCAGGAAAGTTAGGCAAAAATTAAGCTTTTCTTTATTAAAAAACGTGTGTTTAAATGACGTTTCAGGAGCTGCCACTCGACGGGAATTGATGGAAATAGAGAACAGTCAGCAACAGCTATCTACTTCACAAGGTCAGTTGCGGCAGTTCATGTCCATTTGTGTTTGTACATTCGTGACTTGTTAATTTTTTTTTCGTTTTTGTGTCTTGTACAATAAATATTTGTTGCTTTTTTGTTTTAAATATTTTAATGTAATGACTCGCTTGTTATTAACTGATCGAGCTGCAATTAGGTAGACAAATGTAAACCCAATGACAATGTGATTATGATTATAATTGAACAGATCTGATGATGGAAAAGGAATGTAGTAACATGATCCCCATTGTTTGTACTTAACATCCCACCAAGTATGAACTTGTTAGATTGGTTTTGATGAGCAATTCATGAATCGCTGTTAGAAAAAAGTATAATTCTTAACTGTTAAGGACTTTTTTCTGCTAACTAATAAAAACTAATGTTTTGACTTTAATATTTCATATTTCATGTGTAGGACAGTATACAACATAAACTGCAACTTGTTTGGCAATTTTTAAAATAAATTATTTTAAATTTCTTCCTCTAATATGAGTACCTAGTACAAGAACTGTCCAGCAGTGGACGTGTTTCGGTTGTAACGATGATGATGATGGTAAAAGAGGTAAAACGAAGGATGATGTAAACTTTTACCTTATTTGTTAACGAAAATAAATACTACTATTTGGCCGAAGTCACAGGTAAAAATTTAAATAAAGATAATGTTTCAGGCTTACCTGCCCAGCGAGTAACATTGATGGAAATTACACAACGACATATGAATGTAGTACCTGATCATGCTCAACCATCTATTTTCCAAGGTCAGTCAGATTGATTCTCATATTGGAACTTAATGGACAAGGGCCTTAGACATATGTCAGCTGAATTTGTTTCCATTTTCCATTGGTTATAGAAGTTTGCTTTACCATTTAGACTAATTTGAGACTTAAGTACGTACTGAAATATGACATTTACACTAAAATAATGTAAACCATGGATAAAGCATGTAACGTGCAGAAAATTTTACCAGCCTTCAACGTGTACGCGGCACTGTCAGTACTTAGTAAAAGGACATTCTTTAAATTCTCATCATATGAATATTGCCAAAGAAATTGAAGTTGATTTTTGATCAATTCAGCCATTTAATTAGCATCGACTTTTATCAAGAATTTTATTTCCAATGAGGTAAAATTTACAACAGGTATTCTTGGTCAGTTCTCTAATCTAGCAAATGTAATTACATTTGTTACACATTTTCCTTTAATGTTAACTGTTTCATTGACTGTTATTCAATTTTATTTACCTGCCATATTATCGCGATTTTTTCCGTAATTATTCATCCAGAAGTTTTTTTGATGAACAGGAACAACAAATATATTTAAAAAAAAAAACGGAATTGATGATTGTTAATTCTTTTCCATGGGATGTTACAAGAAACTAAAAATATAGTCAAATCTAGTTAAAAACTATTATCGTTCTTTACCGCTTTAAACTCACGTGAATGTGTTTTACTTGTTATGTGAGTTTCAATGCAATATTTTATAAGTTGCTTTAAATGAACTTTACATGTAGAGCAGTATATCGTTGAATTATTTTCATTGTAAGTAAGAAAATGATACTTATTTATCCATTTGTTTATTGTTTCTCGTTATGGATTAACCATTTAACTGAAATATAACTGAAAGAAGATGAAGACTGCTATGCCATTTATTTTTAATGACCATGCAACTCGCTAATCAAAGTGGTCAAATGGTCAACTCGCTAATCAGAGGTCAAATGGTCAACTCGCTAATCAAAGAGGTTAATGTTAAAAGTCAGTAATATAAAAGGAGATTAAAATTATCGATAGCTGGAAAAGTCGATAAAATTTAACATTCCAACTCTATTGACGTTTGATTTTTGCCATAACAATTCCGCCCTATGTTTATTATGCTGATAAAAGACCAAGTGTGAAATTGGCTGAGTTTATGGTCCTTTCCAAAAAAAGGTGTCTGTCAACAACAGGAGTTGATATTATAATGAAATTGGTTTAAATTTTACGCCATGTTCAAGTTTAATTTGGTTTTGCAGATTTTGGACCGCCTCGGAATGTAGTAAAACATCTACGGGGATAAAAAAGACTCCAAAAGTTTCAAAAGGTATAATATATTTTATTTTTATAAGTCACCATTATATACATTAATACTTTGTGTCATATAAAAAAAAACCGGTTGGAAGAGCTTTCAAATTGTTACATGATAAGTTGAAAGAATATTTTTACTTTGGTGACAATTTTTATTTTTAATCGTTGCCTTTATAATTTCATGTCTCAAACGATGATATCTCGTGTGGACCACTAAACACTACAAAATTTACAAACATTATAAATTTCAACCTGATAGCTTAAGCCAATACAGAGAAAAGGTCTTGACAGACCGACGGATAGAGATCCGTTTTACTGAGTACCCTAAACCCTAAAAACCCTAAAAATAGAACCCTAAAAATTAGTTATCTTATGGAAATTAGTAATATTATCTGTATTGCTCTACAATGCCAAAGACTTGTTCCAGTCATATCGTCGATTTAGTATTCCATTACTGGGGCCAATTAGAAACTGTTAACTCTAATTTTAAGGGTGTCAAAAATTACGTTTAGAACCGTCAGTCGATTCTTTTCCAACAAAATAAGTTTAATTTTCTTTTTTGGGACATGCTTTTCTTGCCGACTGTATTTTTTTTGCTTAAAAATCATAAGGATAAGAATAAGAAAACATTTGTTGCCACATATGAAAATAGTACATAAAAAAATGTGGAGCTCTTAAAGAGACTCCTAAGCGGACATGGCAGTGCTGTCAGTGGCGGGTGTCGCTAGGAGACGAATGGTGTCGCTTTGTATTTTATTCTTCTCCAGGAAACCATTCGTCTCCACACGACACCCGCCACTGACAGCAGTGACAGCACTGCCATGTCCGCTTAGGGGTCTCGTTGAGACGTGACGTTGTTCATAGTTTTTTTTAAAGATATTTATTCAGTAAGTAGGCCGCACGGGCACTTTCACACGTCAAAATCTGCCAGCGCTTCCCAAGAGGAGACTGCTGAGAAGAAGCGCCGCAAGAAACTCAACAGTTGGTCGTTTTTTAAACATAGATAACTTATTACAATGATACTAATTTACTGCTTTAGCTATATTTATTATATTTATACTGTGACATACGAGACTCACTGCACTGCACCCAAACACGGCGGGGCTATCTTGTTTCGTTGCGGAGTTCCTATGACTGCCTTTCGACTGCATCATCAGATCGGCTCCATCCATGGTTCCATAATTATTGCATTGACACCAAAGTTATGTCGGTATACCAAATTTTAGCTAAATCGGATTTGCTTGCAAGATTTGACCACAAACTAAATAACTAACAAACTTCCAAACAACATTGCAAGTTAAAAAAAGCTTGTAAATAGAGTTCCACACTTATATACATATATTTATATTCGTGATCCATTATCACCATGTCTGTATGTGTGTGTCTGTCTGTATTACTTTTATGTTTTTGTGGTTTATTTTTATGTATTAACTAGTTTTTCCCCGCGACTCCGTCTGCGTAATAGTAATTTTTTGCTTATCAATCAGGAACTTAACAATTTTCCGGGATAAAAAGTATATTTTGTGTTATTTCAGGTAATAAACTATCTGTGTGCCAAAATTCATAAAAATCGGTCGAGCCGTTCTTGAGTTATAAATGATGTAACTAACCCCACATTGTTTTATATATTATTTAGATACTAAAAATGTATTTCAGGGTCAAAGTCCATCTACACGGCACGGTTTTGTACCGAAGCTACTACTCTGGCCGAACATATTAAGAAACTGTAGAAGACCAAAGACACATATGCAGTAAAACTGAAGCCTTGTCACTGTAATTCACTGTATAGTAAAAATACGTTCCAAAAAGCTTTGAACAAATTCACCACAACTGCTTGACCCCTTGTGAACTTAAAGCATAAACAAAAAACATCTAGCTCACATGTGAAAATTTTGGCAATGCTTTAAGTTCACAAGGGGTCATGCATCATCCGTGATGCATGCACGTATCACTTACACCCTAAAATGCTACACATATGGGAACGTGATAATTTCAGATTTTTCGGTTCATAAACTTCGGAGAGAAATTATAAAAAAAATAGTGTTGAGATATGCAGATTGAGCCCTTTCATATGACACCACACTTGCTGTAATCAAATCAGAATAATAATCCAGTCTATATACGTTCCACTGCTGGGCACAGGCCTCCACTCACAATGAGAGGGTTTGGGCTATAGTTCCCACGCGGGCCCAGTGCGGATTGAGAACTTCGCACACTACTTCAAACCCGCTTAATTTTAGTTTTCTGATGTGATGTGGTCCTGTATAGCCTCTGCTTACTGTTTCTTTTCAGTACCGCTGCAAAAGGAATAGCTAATTGGCTGTTGGTAGTTTTTAGATATTCCACGAATTATGAACACCAGTGTATGGTCAGCTATATTTTTTATTAGACCTCTCTTTCCCACTGTCTACAAACCCAATTATTGAGTTGTAGTATCCAAGTCAAGTAGTATTGGAAGTGCGAAGAATTAAATCTCCTCCCCATTCTGTTTTTGTTGGCTTCCCTGCACCTGCATCATTATAAAAATTAAAGGAGTTGTTGTGAATTTGCTCAAAGTTTTTTAGAACGTCTAGTTACTAGCTTTTCGGAATCAACATCCTGTCGCCATCCTTTGAGTAAAATAAACTGTGAGATAAATCAATAATGTGGTTTGTAACAGAGTATTCTGTTACAATCCGTTTAGTAGATAATTGAGGCAACGAGGGCAAAAGTTGATCAAATCCTGGTTTATCAAGTAGTAATACAAATGATAACTACCATTGGGAGTTTTTATAATTTGCCGTTGAACGGCACGGCCCGGCTCAGTTTCGCCGTCACGGCGAAGCAGGGGGCCGAAATGTATGGTCTCTATACAATTCCACACATTTCGGCAGGTTGTACACTCACGGTTTGGTGTCGTGAAAAATTACGGTTGATCCGCCATGTGTAGAGACACGTATGTGCCGTGCTTGCCTCTCGGTGCACCGACGGTGGCGCACTGTGTGCTGGAAATTGGCTCCCATATACACAAACTTTCACAGTAATCCATACAACACTGCCAACCGTCTCTACACACGGCGAATCAAACGTAATTTTTCACGACAAAAAAAGGTGTGTGTACTGTACAACCGGCCTTCGGCCCCCTGATTCGCAGTGACGGCGAAACCGTGCTAGGCCGTGCCGTTCAACGGGAAATTATATCGGGTTGATATGGTGCTGCTGTGCCCAGCCATCAGCGCTCTTGTGAAACTCCGCAGGATATGTAAGGACTATGCGGTGGCCCATGGCCTTAGATACAACGCGAAAAAGAGCGAGATTCTCATATTTGGGGCTGGCACGAAGGCTGCATACGAAGTGCCTATCGTTTGCCTGTGTGGGACTGGGTTCTCTTATTTATCACAGAAAATTTAATTGCCGATTATCACTTCCCAACCAACAATTCGCAGAATTTCATTTCGCCGAATGATCATGTGTCCGAATGATCAAAAGATATCGTTTTATTTCCCAACGTCACGATTAGCAACTGTATGTTTGGTTTTTTTTTTTATAAAGCCACTTTTTAAAATGCGACCTTTCATATAGTAGAATCTTTTAGTTAGCGTAATATTCATTTAGTTGTTTATTGTTTACCAAATGTTTTATTAAATAGAATTCCGTTTAGTAACTAGGTATGTAATATTATTAAGATCGTGGGTAAGCACAACCGCTCACTTATACATGTTCTGGGCTGTTACAAAAAAAAAACCTAACACCGAAGACTAAGGCGGGAGCTTCGCTCCGCTTCGCTCCGCTTCGCTCCCGCCTTAGTCGCTTCTGCCCAGGTCCATCTTGCTCGCTCGCTGCATGCTTAAAAATTTACCTAATGTTTGAAAAGGGAACTGTTGCACTGACGAAACGTTATTCGTCTTATAGTTGTTTGGCCTAGTGAAAGATTTGACAAATGATACATGTCCCAAAAGTTTTGAGGCATTATAATAATCTGCTTTACAATAATTTTACCAAATGAAACGTTGTCATACAAAAAGCTGGCAATAGTTAGTTTTAAAGTGACTCGTCGGCGAAAAGTTTGTTGGCAAGTGAAATTCGGACAAAAAAAGTGCGGCGAAAAGGCCGGACACCGTGGGACTGCTCTTAACATAGTGTCTCGCTTTAAGTATCTGGGGCACTGGGTCACTGAGGATCTCCGGGGCGACTTGGATGTGGAGAGGGAACGTAGGGCATTGGCTGTACGTTGCAACATGTTGACCCGTAGGTTTGCGCGCTGTGATTGGTCTGTCAAAGCTACTCTTTTCAAGGCGTTTTGTCAGATTTTCTACACGTGCGGCCTGTGGACCAAGTGTACTAAGAAGACGCTTAATGCCCTACGTATCCAGTACAACAATGGTTTTAGGATGCTGATGGGACGGCCACGCTTCTGTAGCGCATCTGGAATTTTCGCGGAGGGGCGTACAGACGGCTTTAGTGCAATAATGCGTAAGAGGTCAGCCTCTTTGATGCGTCGCGTGCGGGACAGTCGCAACAGTTTCCTGCAACTAGTTTGGCGCACTCCTGTCTGCGCTATAATGAAGCACTGGAACTCCATTCATATGGAGTCAAAAGGCTGCTGTATTTATAATTTATTTTAATTTATAGTTGTACTAACATAGGCTAAGTTTTTTGTAACTAACAATATGGACATTGTCTGAAATAAAAAGTTTGAATTGAATTGAATAAAAGCACGAATTCAGTAAGACACAAACAACAACGATTGTAACCGTGAGTTTAGTCCAATTTTGCTTTCACTGCTTCAATACATCTGTAATAAAGTTGTTAATAATTCTTGTTATAGTTATTGGGCATTTTCGCGAGAATGGATCAATTACCGTGTTTTCTCACAATTGGGAAATTTTAGGTGATGTCTGCTCAGAATCAGGAGTACTCTTCATCTAAATAGTAAAAGAAACATGTCCTATACTTTTAATTGTAACAGTCCTGTTTTGTAACGGTGTTCCATTATGTATGCAATGTAACAAAATGGAATCGAAATTAGGGGCACATGATTTCTACAATTTAAACCAAAAGTACTCCTTCTATTCTAAGCAGATTTCACCTAAAATTTCATAACTTTGACAAAACAAGGTAATGGGTCTCTTCCAGCGAAAATGCCCTATTACATCGTCGATGAGGTTTAGTTAGTCGCTGGTTTGATGTGATTTAAATAAGTTACCCCGTTTGTTATTGTTTTGACTTTACTTATTGACGGGGTCAGAAGAACAAGGGCAAAAATGTTGTTTAAATAATATAATAAAATGAAGTATGGTTAGCACGTAAAATGTATTTTTTGTAATTGGGCCCTTGTCCTGTTGACTTATTAACAAGTATGTAAGAGAATAAAACAATAATAAAACGGTTTGGTTATTTTAATTTTGAATCCTAAGATGATCCCGTTCATTTTTCTTTATTATATTGAGAATGAGCTGAGATTTCCCGTGATATCCATTGAGATCACCTGACAGGATCACCCAAGTATTATTTATTGTACCTGGGTGATCCTCTCCGGTGATCTCAGTGGATATCACGAGATTTCTCAAATTCCATTATGACTCAATATTTAAAATTCCCGCCGCGGCATTCGTAGTGCGCATATATAGTTATAATTATATAGGGCGTCGAAAAGTTGCCGTAACACATTAATAGATGTCGCTGCTTTCGAAAGTCTTGACTGACGCCTCTATGTCCTAATATTCAATGTACTCTATGGATACCGATTCCGGTACGCGTTTCGGGCGTTTCGGCTAGATAACGGGTTGCCAGATTAGTTCGTTAACATTATAGCCTGGCAAAAAAGTCAAGCAAAAAAAGAGGGCGCTGTTCGGAATGAAATTGGCAACATGACCCAAGGTTTACTCTCTAACTTCATAACTTGTGCTGGTTGCCGTTTGAAACGCTCGCTCGAATTTTCGCCAGGCTATAGATTCGTCGGTCGTTTACTCGTTTATATATTAATAGGTTTAATTTAATAATGAAAAATTTATGTAGGTAACGGAAGAGTATAAATAATATAAAAAACTCAACATTAAATAATTAAAAAAAACATTTGTCGTCAACGCCGTTAAAACGAATGCTTGGATTTTGGCGGAAAAATAGGACATATGTGACATCTCACTCTTACTTGTTATTATTTGGCCAGTTTGATAGAGAAAGATATACAGCTAGGGAAAGGGAACCTGTGGAAGTTTTAAAACTGTAGCTTACTCTGTCATAACACGAACAAACAAAAGAGATGCATAATAGTTATTTTACGTTGTTGTCGACTTTTTCTTTCATTGAAAATCGCATGAAGATTTGTGGGGTGGAGAGTCGAGAGCGAGTGACTGGAGTGAGGGAGGCTATTCTTTCTACTGAAGAAATACTAGTTAGCGAATGCATTTTTATTATTTTCATTTCATTCAGATCTTTGACACAATTGATTTGGTATTGAGTGAAAGTAAGTTATAATTTAAAAGTAACTACGCTTGGATATAGTGAGTTTCGATTACTTTTAAAGTTATTTACTATAAATTTTTCCTGAAAATCGTTTGATGTCTAAAAATAAATGTTAAAAATATTAATTATGTAGCACATTGAAGTCGCGCAAGTGTTTCATTATTACAATCTACAGTGACTATACTGTTTTAAAGCATTGAAGGCCTAAAACTACTATGGAAGTGTCTAATGAAATAAAGGAAGATATTCGCAAAACTCAGTCTGATCTTAAAAATGCGATACGAGTACATCAGGTAAGCGAAGTCGTTAAAGTGTTGTTACTTGTTATAAACTTAAGAAAAACATTCTCACCGAGAATTTAACTGGAAATAAAACATTAAACTACCGTTTACACTTGAAATTATTTACAGGTTTGGGTCACGCGTCTTCAAGAAGATGAAAATGTAAGAACTTCATTAATTGTATCTGTTGTTTACAGTGTGACTGTTAATTTGTGCAAAAGTAACGCATTTTGTGAATTACATGTCTTGTTTTGCAGAATTTACACCTCAAGTCTAAAGTAAAAGAAGCGGAAAAAGAAATTATTATAATTGGACAAGCTCAAGTAAGTTGCTACATTAATTTGTGAAACTGTGACATTTGATACTAAGTTAATTTGTTATTTGTTAACATCTTTTTATGAAGTTCAGTTCACTTCATGATCAGTATTCAGTAGGTACTTAAGTCCATACACATATAAAGATATGATACCAGAAACCTATATAAAGATATGTTTCTGTTCATCCATGACTATTGAAATATACTATAGAATATCTAATTTGGCTCTAATTATAGTGTTAGCTAAACTTGAAGTGTATATACCACATATACACAGATTGTATGTTATTACTGGAAATAGTAATTAATGATCTTGTGAGGAGTGATCTTGTATGGAAGCGGATCTTGTGAGGTTCTAGACAATTTTCAGTCTATTTTTTAGTACTTTCATATGTTTGACTGGTCCATCATTTCATTTAGAATAATATTTTTATATTCTGTTCTTATTTTAATGTGATTTTATTTTTTATAGAAACTAGTTGTAGATAGACTGCGACGGGAACTAGAACTTTACCAGCAACGCTTAAAAGCTCGAAATAAGCAAACAAACATTGAAAATGATAATCGCTACGTAGCTCAGCAACTAAGGGACCACCAACTCCAGTACCGTACCAGAAATAGAACTGTTTCATTACTAAAACCTTCTGTGCTTAATGAAATACATATTAAGACAGAAAACTATAATGATATCAAAGAAAGCATATCAGATTCTGAAACTGAGATCAAATCATCCAATGAGAAAGAAAACTCTAATCATAGTGATGAGGATGAAAAGGACAAGTATTCCAGAAACTATCAATCAATTCCTAAAGTGCATGACAGTAGAAATAATTTTACAAATGCGCTTAACAAAGTGAAAGAAGCTTTCATGTGAGTAACTGATCCTTTTTTATAAATAATAAATGAATAAATATCAGGGACAATCTCACACAAATTGACCTAGTCCCAAACTAAGCTCTAGACTTGTACTATGGGTACTAGGTTGCTTTTTATAATCTGCTTAAAACTTAATGAGCAAACCAGTTTGATTTGCTATGTATATATTGTGACAGCCATTACTATTTCAACTCCCTACCTATATTATTTGATGCATTTTGATCAATTGTAGCCAAATGGAGCCAGGACATTGATTTATGCAATTATTAAAAAGTTATTAAATTATTAAGAAAATTTTGTGGATTGAGTATTATTTTTCTAATAAGATTTCTATACATGTTACCTAATATACTTTTAGAACATTCTCTTATTTCTTGATAACTATGTATATATATAAATATATAAAAAAATGGAGCCTGTTGTGTCAAAGTTCTTAAAGCTTCATTTCTCAACAGCGGTTCAAGTCACCATGGCAATGATACGTGGCAGGAGCAACGCCGCTCCGACTCGGACTCGTCGCAGGGCGCCCAGCTGTCCCCTACGCCGTCCCCGCCGCCGCTGCCCGCGCCGGGCGAGCCCGTGTCCCAGGAGCTGTTCATGAGGTAACTTATATTTAAAAAATGTCTTGGAACAGATGTACCCATTTACGACCCTGTAGGATCTTTTGTGTAATTAACTCCCTTACACACTCAACTCAACTTTTTGCGTGTGTAGGTTACCTCCGATGTTTTCACCATAAAAGCATCCTGTAACATATAAGTCATTGGCACTAACCCACATGTTGTTTGGGTTTGCCTATTTTCTAATGAGTAGTAATAAGGTTTAAAGTTTAAACACAAAATTGTCTTACAACTTGATGTGATGGAAGATTACAAGATTGTAATTGCTAGTGTCTTCCTGTTCGTTTGTATTTTGATATCAACTTATCAACAGCATGACCTACTTAACTAACCCTGCGATCTGTGTAGAGGATAAAACAGCCCGTGAAATTACTTCTAGATTACAGGCAACGCTTTTTGAAAAAAAAAAACTGGCAATGCAACTGAGGTTGTGTACAGTTCGCTATCAAATATATCTGTACATATCAGAGTGGTCAAAAATATCTGAACATGCACTCTAACGCCTTGACAATAGAGTCGTGTTCAGATATTTGTGAGCACCTTGTTTGCTGCAATATATATGATGGCGACTGTACATTGATGGATTATGAGCTCTGAAATTAGGGGTTCTAATTTTGCCACGTCTTTTTATCTATTTATTAGCTGTCATTTTAAACTGTTGATTTAATCCAAAATTAGGTTAATTATTGTTTAATTTTGCAGACTTATCGGTTTAGTGACACCAGCCCAAAAGGAGATATTGGAGAAAAAGAGAAGTGAGCGTCGCAAGAGGTCTACAACAAGTACCAACAGGAATGACTTCTTATATGGAAATTACGATATGCTACCTGTAAGTAGTTTACTAATCTAGGCCACGAAAAAAAAAGTGCACAAATAAAAAGATAAAGTTCAAACATTTATTATGACATGACGTCATGGCGACGCGGTTAGCCTAGTTGGTGGTGACCCTGCCTACGAAGCTAGTGGTCCCGGGTTCAAATCCCATCCCGGTATGAGCAAATATTGGTGTGATGAGCGCGAGTATTTGTTCCTGAGTCATGGATGTTTTCTATATATTTAAGTATGTATTCTCTATATGAGTACAAGTTTAGTAGTACTAGAGCTTACTTTGTCCAAGAATGTCCCTGATATGATATGTATTATTTATTAATTTATTACTAACTTTTGCCCGCGACTCCGTCCGCGTAGAAGTCGTTTATCGTGTATCCCACGGAAACTATCAAATCTTAAGCGCGGTTTAAGCGTGAAGAGGCAACAGACAGATAGCTAGACAGAGTTACTTTCGCATTTATAAGATTAGTAGGGTAAGGATGTTCCCTATATTCCATTTCTATACTTGATTAAGTGGTGGGTCAAAAGGTATATTAAGTTATAGGTCTTCATTATGGCTTCTCTAAATATGTATTCTTTATGTATATTTTGAGTAATTCGTTTTAATTATTTTTGCCTATCTGTCTTTCTGGTATCAATAGATATCCGTTTTGTTACATATTGAAAGGGAGTCTTTTGCTTAGCAGCGGGACAATTTCCCGGGGACATTATAGTCTGAAAATATTCATCTCGAAGGTTTTTTTAGTAATCACCAGATTCATCCATTGTAATGTTATTGTTGTTGGCGCGGTTAGCCTAGTTGGTAGTGAACCTGCCTACGAAGCTAGCGGTCCCGGGTTCGAATCCCGGTATGGACAAATATTTGTGTGATGAGCGCGAGTATTTGTTCCCGAGTCATGGATGTTTTCTTTGTATTTAAGTATGTATTTCTCTATATAAGTATGTTTATCGTTGCCTAGTACCCATAGTACAAGCCTAGAGCTTAGTTTGGGACTAGGTCAATTTGTGTGAGGTTGTCCCTGATATTTATTTATTTATATTTATTTATTGATGATATTGATGTTAGTTTAATATTTTGAATTCTTTTTTGTTACTTTTTGTGCAAAACTTGTATGTGTCTAACCCCGTGCATTGTCCTTACTCATCTACTTCGGGGTTAGCTGGAAGAGATCTCAATTAGGGATAAGTTCGCCTTTGTTCTTTAATATCACGATGTCATTGTATTATTTACTTATATTTTTTTTGCAATAAAGAGTTTAAATACATACATAAAGCCATTTTGTTTCTCCCAGTACTTAAATATTAATCAGTGTAATGCTCATTTATGTTCTTCATTTTTTGCAGAAGCGAAAAAAGAATCAGTACCCTTACCTACAATCACACAGCGATCCGCCCCAAACACGCTCAGCTAAATTACGGAAGCAACAGGTTAGTTCAGTTTCTACAGCTAAAACTGTAATACAGACTGCAGTGTTTTAATAATATATTTTAATTTAAGGTGATATTTTTATTTGTTTTTATCAGTTTCAGAGCCAGAATAAAGAATCCCGTGAAGCGTCGCCTTCTGGATCATCAGCCGAAATGAAAGGTTAGTTAGTTTATAATTTAAAGTATTATTCTGGTTTATTTGGTTGGTAAATGGTCGGAAAGCGAAGTGTTGGCAGGCCTTCCACAAGGTGGATCGACGATCTGGTGAAAATCGCGGGAAGCCGATGGATGCGAGTAGCACAAAACCGGCCGTGTCGTGGAGATCCTCGGGGAAGAGCTATGTCCAGCAGTGGACGTCTTTCGGTTGATATGATGATGATGATGATGAATATTAATCGACCCTAATCTAACCTTATATACATAACAGATATTAATATGATTTAAAAAATGTCATAGTTTCAGCGAAAAATTGTGTGCGGAAGATTAAGAAAAAAACTGATCCATTTATAAGGAAAATAATCAAAGCTTTGCTAGCTTTAAAGCAACTAAACACAATAATAACATGTCATAACATTATTCCGGCATTGTCTAGATTATTTTTGTTTTCTTTCAGCAGGCTGGAGTAACGGTAAACCGGCCTGGGCTGCATCTTTGCCGGCGGGGCTCTCGGTGGAACCGGTCTACTCTTCCACCAAGAAAGTCTGCAATGCGTGCGGAAGAAGTGGTAAGTTTGTCGTTAACATAATCTCTTGCGTGATATATATAACAAATGAAAGAGATGCAAAGTAAATATTTGACGAACAACAGCCAAGTGTATCGAGTTTGGGTTCGTTTGACTAGTCCTTTTATAGCGAGTTTATATCATCAGTGTTAGAAGTACAGTCGGCTACAAAGTGTGTCCTTAAAAAAGTAACAAAATCTACAAAAACTATAAAGAGTAGGGAATGCTTCAGTAGAATAGTCTATGTGTACTTAATTTGTTTAGGTATAATTTCTTTTGCCCTAATTTCATTTGTCATAATCAGAAACTTAAGCTGCCTCCCCCGCGCTTGTTTTGATCTGCACAACACACTATATGACAGTAGGTACCTATGTAAAATCCAGGGGGCAGCCGCCCCCTCCTTTGCCCCTAGGTACTAGGTACGCCCTTGAAAGCCTATTTCGAAAATGTTTCAAGATGACGGACGTGACTTTTTGAAGAAGTCGTAATTTTCTGGGTTTTCGGGGATGGAGATTTCGAAATTGATTGGATTTCACGATGGCGGATGTGACTTTATGAAAAAGTCCTCAGTTTTTGCATTTTTGGGGATGCCGATTTCTAAAATCATGTCAATTTTGGATTTTAATTTGATTTTAATTTCTCGAGTGAATATAATTAAATAATTCCGGAGTTAATTTAATTGATTATAGTTTTTTTGACACCTACTTATTTGTAGTTGTCAACAACTACAAAAGAAAAGCAAATAACTAACCTCTAATTTATTATTGCACTCGTGCTTTTAGAGCCCTCGCCAAGGCTCGAGCTCCGAGTCAGGCACTTGTTGCAATAATAAATGAGTTTCTGCTTGGTGCAACAGTCTGGTATGTGTCTGCATGTATGTGTGTGCGTGTTCGTGCGCAGACGTGGTGTCGCTGCTGGTGTGGTGCGCGGCGTGCCGCGTGTGGGTGCACACGGGCTGCGGCGCGCGCGGGCGCTGCGCGTGCGGCGCGGCGCTGCCCGACCCCGCCGCCGCGCCGCCGCAGCCCGCCGCAGCGCTCTACCGAGGTAACACCAACCGTCCTGCTGATATAATACGGTACATTTCCGCCCGTTTCAACCGCCCTCATTAAGTGTTTTCTAATACTGACGAAATCAATGACACTACAGCAACTTCTGATGCTAATAGAAACTACACCCCCGGTTCTGCTTCTGTTTACATCAGAAGTTTTTGGTAGGTGTCATTGATTTCGTCAATATATTGAAAACACTATGACGCCGGTTGAAACGCCCGGAGATTTACCCGATAACTGTAGTATCGCTGCTGGTGTTATACATGCCTCGGCGAAAAGGGGCATTGCCTGTCTCGTGTTTTAGCAGGCCTCGCCCAGACTTGGCCTGCTAACCACCGCGTCAGACGATCACCTACTTTCCGAGCCCCTACCCCTATTAGAGACATTTGTTTTGTGTATTTTGTTGCGTACGAACTTGGTGCACTGTAGATTGATCAGCGTTGAAACATGCCATTGTTTGACGAAGATCGATTGTTTTGTGTGGTAACATCATAATAGCCTTTCATTATCAATTTACTATCGCTGTCATTTTGTGGTGTTAAAAGGGACGAACGACAAATTACACTCTGTTATGCAAAACATTAGCAAGCTGGTGAAACACGAATGAATGCAAGAGACTCAGTCAAAAACATACTCTTTGAGAATTGTTAGCAATAATTAACCTAGCTAAAATGATTTCAGATAAACTTGCAGAACGCAAACGCTTGCAAGAGAAGAATATTGAGCTGTGTGTCGAACTACGCAAGCTGGAGGCGCGAGCCGCGTCCCTGAAGGAAAACTTGGACGACCACAACGCGGAGAAGCGCCAGCTGTTGTCTGACCAGATCAAGACGCAGAGGAACCTGCAGAAACTCCTCGACTTCATCAGCCAGTTTAAGGAGACGTCGATCAGTATTCGCTCGACATCGGTCAGCGAGTCCAGCAGTGAGATTAGCAAAAGCAACGAGGAATAAGCTGGTAATTTGGTAAATATAAAAAAAAAAGTAATACAGCACTATTTCAAAATTAAATTTACAATTTAAAAACCACCGACACAAAAATAAAACTCCGCACTCAGAGACGTCAATTAATTTTCAAGTTTTATTAAAGTTGCTGCGTCTTATTCTATTGCTATAGCAAAGAAAGTGACAGCAGCTACTTTAATGAAACTTGAAACTTAATTGACGTCTCTGAGTGCGGCCGTAAAAAGTAAATAAACAATATGGCCATTAAAGCATAATATTAGTAGTCATATTTTGATTCAAGGGTCGTCACGTCTAATAGCTAGTAAGTATTGTTTATATTTTAGTAGCGACCCGCCCTCGCTTCGCTTCGGTTACATAAGTTAAAATATAGCCTATAGCGACTCGGCCTCGCTTCGTTCCGGGGTATAATATATACCATAAACCTTCCGTGAAGAATTATTTAACTGATGGTGAAAACCGCATCAAAATCCGTTGCGTAGTTTTAAAGATCTAAGTATACATAGGGACAGACAGACGCGGAGGGCGACTTCATTTTATACTATGACGTATTGATTTACTTAGAGGTCCCCCGACGTGACGACGCGACGCTTGGATCAAAATATTAAGTACTTACATGCTTTAATATTCATTATTTCCTTTTGAGAGTTTTATTTCTGTCTCTGTGTTAAATCAATATAATTATCAAACCTGCTCAGTAAATTTCACGAGAATCGGTTGAGAAATGCGACCTGTAGGGGACAACAGCCACCCGGACATACGAAACGACAAACTTAACTTTGCCGTTGGACAACTGTTGTCACCATACATCGACGTAGGTCGCGGTCAGTTCACCAACACCGCAAATAAGTTGATAAATCGTAAAATCACCCATATCCGCCATTTTCATCGAGTTTGGGCTCGTTTGATTCTTGAAGATGATGATTGTGCAAAAAAAGTACAGTGTGCAACAAAAGCTTGTACCAAAAATGAAATTTTAGACTGAAACTTTTTCTTTTCAGATTAACTTATCTTCGTATCAAAGGTTCGTGGTCAGCGCGGATGTGTTGTTACTTTACTCGTCGTGTTAGAAGCAATAGCCAATATTGTTACTAGGTACATAATAAGTCGCTAGATTGTAAGTATATTTCGATTTTTTAATAATGAAATTTATCTTAGTAACATTTTAAGTTTTATATTGTTCGTAATGTTTGGGACCGAGCCTTCCAGTTAAAATGAACTTCCTGTTAAAAGTTGATTAAGTGATTAACATTTTATTAAAAAAACATGAAAAAATATATCAATTTCATACGTAACTTTTTTCAGGGTGGTTATTTAAATATTAGCGAAAATTGAAATGAGTTTTTTTTTATTATTAATTGCGTTTATGAATTATAAATCAATTGATTAGCCAAAAGAAACGTGTTCAGTATTGATACATTATTTAGAATAGTAATATTTGTCTCGTGTTAGTAGATATTATTATTGTCTAATAGCGATTGTTTTACTGGTTGGACAATAGTTAAATGAATTAATTGTTTACTGTGATATGATTCATTTTAACTTGGTTTTGTTTCGCAAGTACTCATGATGTATGAAATAAACCAGGGTTGTATGTAAATAAAAGTCCGAAATTGGTACTTAAATATTTTGTTTCAATTAAGGTAAAACACTCAATTATTGCCATCTAAAAAACCAATTACTGGCATCTAGTTCATGATTGTAGGATTATCATCTCTATTTAGGCCAGTCAATGTCGGCACATAAAAGGCAAACATTGCAAACGCGCATGTAGTTACGATTTTTTATGTGTTGTTAGGTCCCTTGAGAGTAGTTTATACCCAAATAAAATGTCCATCTTTGACTAACTGTACCTCCGCAACCAAAGCACCTAGAGTACTCGGGTTGGGCTCAATTGTAGCACATTTAGTTAGCTTTACAAACGTATAGAATATAATACCTAAGAAAAGCTTCCTTAAGGTAGTTTTTCGAAAAAACTGAAACAAGTGCCAACATTTTGCAGTTTTTCGAGTACCACGAGAGTAGCACAGGGTTTTCAAGTTGCAAACTTAGGTACCTATAAACTAATCTTAAGGGACCTAACAACATAAAAAAATCGTAGATACATGCGCGTTTGCAATGTTCTATGTTGTTATTGACTGGCCTAATTAACTATGAATTAATTTCAAATTAAGTTCAAGGTGCCAGTAGTCGGCTCAGGACCGTAACACACGGGAGTGTTTTAGGGATAAAAGTGCATGTTCTCAAAAGGAGCACTTTTTAAAAGGAGCACTCTCAGAAAGTACACCTCTCAGAAAGTACACCTCTCAGTAGGTATGTACACTTTCTCAGAAAATAAACTTTCCTAAAAGGAGCACTTTTTCAGGCGATATATTTTCTCAGAAGGTGCATTTTCTCAGAAAACGAACTTTCCCAAAAGGAGCACATTTGCAGACATGATAGATCATACTTACACGTAAAAATATGTCAAAAGAGATGGCAAAAAGTGAAATTATACGGATAATAATAAGCATTTAAAACCTACTAATTAGACAGAGAGATCCGACATAAACTGACGTGAGCGTGCACTACAGCGATGATGTTAAATTCTGTTTTGCTAGAAAGAGATAGAAACAAATCATTAATATAAGGGTTACCGGGTGCGAAAAATCGATCTAGCTAGGTCTTATATTTGGTAAAATTCGTTTTCCCCATAATTTCATGCAAAAAGATGCCCGCGCAATATGGTTCGTAATTTCGATGCAGCCGCCGCCGCCTGATTAGACTAATGGTTAGAGCGTTGGCCTACTACGCCAAGACTGCGGGTTCGCACCCCAGCTATGGACTGGTTTTTGTCTTCTTTTTGTTATTTTTTTGGGTAAATCTTTTGTTTTTGTATAGAAATAAAAGTAAAAGTAGAAGTAAAAGTGTCAACCAGTTCAAAAATAAGTTTGACAAACATTCCAAAATAGCGTGACTTTTTGTTTAGTGAACAGTGATTTAGACATATCAGTGTTAACTGCCTGTCTAATATAAAATAATAATAATAATAAATCTATGAAAATTCGGTTTCGAACCGAGCGAAGACGCTTCTCCGTCTCCCAGGTACTTAACATTAAATATAGTTCAAAGTGCTAATAATCTGGAGTCTGCCCTCAATACGACTGTTTACCCTACTGCTCAGCGACCCATGACTTATTCGGAGGCGTTTAAACACCGAAATAATATAACGGAAGATGAGACTTTACAGCTTCTTCTTTCTTCGCTATCATAGGTATCTGAACTCGAATCTATCGTAAAGGCGTTAGAGCGTCCAGATATTTTTGAGCTCCTTGTATGTCCCAGTATAATTTGATGGTGACTTGACTGTACAAGTCACTTCATTACAAGTTCAGAATAACTAGAATTAGATAATAACGAGACGTTTCTGTAATCACAACTGTAACTTAATTAAGATATTTATAATAAAGTTGGTAAGTATTTTCATATTGTTTGCTCAGTGTCGTTTTATTATAATATGTTAATGGATTTAATTAAAACACACACGGTAGTATTTAAACGTACGGAATACACAAATAATTAGAATAGTTATGCCATTTCCAGTAATTTTCTGCCCATCGCGACATCCTTTCTTAGGTGATGAATGGCGACTTCCAGCAAATCACATTCATATTGGCTTAAATTAGAGTATCTCTGCATATCTATCATGCCGTCCTTGTTGATTTTCACAAGACCCGAAAAATACGAAGTTCCAAAATCATTGTTGTCAACGTAAGCACAAACAGTACAAGTGCGGCCTTCCAAAGCGGCCAAGATGGCGCGCGTGAAGAGCAGCACGCCGTGGGCAACGGACATCGTCGGCGACCAACCTTGTTTTGCCTCAGTCACAATATTTCCATAGTTCTGTATTTTTGTCGTGAACTTCACTATATCATGAGTGTCCATGTGAGTAGGTGGTGTGCTATGCGAGAGGAGAGGTACAGTCGTTTGCTCTGAATGCCCCCCCAGGACAGGCACGAGGCAATCTTCGGGCATATGCTGATGAATATCCGCAAACAAGGTTTGAGCTCTGAGCCAGTCCACGGTAGTGATACCGAACAATTTTTTTGGGTTGAAGGCTCCGTTGTTTCTCATAACTTCAGCGGCCATCGGAACTAGGACGTTTATGGGATCCGTGACGATGCCTACGAAAGGCATCTGTGGCAGTTTACCTACTTTAGCTGCTACTGCTTGAACGAATGCGGAGTTAGTTTCAAACAAGTCTTTGTAGGTTATTCCAGGCGTTATGATCGCTCCTCCGGTGAATAGGACTAGATCGGAGTCTCTCAGTGCTCGGGTCAATGTGTCCTCTCCATAGTGGCCCTCGATCGAGGTGTTGATGGGGATGTGCGACAGGTCCTGCACGACCCCGGGCGTGCCCGCACGCATGTCGTGGACCATCAGCTTATCGATCAAAGGCTCGGATCGCAACATCAAACTCACTATCTGTCCAATCTCGCTTGCTCCTCCCATTACAGTAACTTGGTATGCTCTTACGAACGTGTTGATGGAACTTTGAAAGTATTTTTTGCTAAATAGTCTCGTTACCAACATTGTGAAAGTGATTTCAAGTGTTATTCAAATGTTATATTTGATGAATTTAAAATTTTTAAACGGCCAACTTAACAGCACGTTGACTCACGTTTGACTGACGTCACTGACGTGGACTGACGTAGGCTGACGTAGTGGCATGGTAATGACGTTACATATGACTTGAAAAAATAATACAATTGATAAGTAGGAAGAGGAGATAAATAATAAATAAATAGATACGAGTATCAGGGGAGAAATGTGTCACAAATTGATCAACCTTAATCCCAAACTAAGCTCTCTCAGCTGTTCAATGTGTTTCGGTTTCGGGTAAAATCGATTATGCCTAGTTCACACGTATTAAGTTGATAATTGGTAACTAAATTTTAAGTAAATTGAGACGTGTGGACAGTCCGTTTAGTTGTAAGTGGTAAGTTAGATTTAGTAAGCCACTTCAATTATAAACAATAAAATATATTTATTATATTTTTTCGGTCTAGACGGTGGGCGTGGTTTAACGTAAAAAGGACGTTCTGTGTTTGACCCATATGCTCTATGCCCATATGCTAGTATATATTAATGTATGTAGTACGTATGCGTGCATGTATTTGTATACATGTATAGATGCAAGTATGTTTGGAACCGAAATCCACGGTTTTAGGCTAATTCGTTAATGGGCTGATTAATCCTCGCATAGTTCATTTTCATTTAATTGTACCCTGATCTTTATTTATTTGATTTACTAATTAACTAAACGACTATTTAATAAATCGAGCATGTGAACGCAAGTGACACTATTAAGTAAAAAATAGTCTATTTTAAGTTAAAATTTAGTTAAATCAACTAAATATGTACGTGTAAACTAAGCCGAGACGATCTAAGGCACTATACCAGAGTCTCGGAACAAAAGGGGAAAATAATATTTATTTATTAGTATAGTAAGATTTTTTTTTAATGTCAGGATCAACTCGAGTGCTCATTTTTAAAACAATGGTATTGTTTCTATTGTAAACTCTAACCGGAAATGATCAGTGCAAAATGAAACGAAATAAATAACAAAATAATTCATTAACGAAACGACTCTTTAATAATAAATGGAGCATGTGAACACAAGTGGCACAATTAAGTAAACATATAGCGACAATGCTTAGGATACGCATGCTCGATACGATACGCCTGATCGTTATACACGGTGATGATATAAATGTGGATCTAGCTTAAAATCGTTTTCTTTTTACTCTTAAATTTGTCATGAGATTCCGGTAGACCTATAAACTAAACTTCAAAGCATCTTAAAAGAGGATAAAAGTCACTGTCATTTGTAACCAATTTGTAACATAATTTCTGTGTCAACTTGATTCAACAAATAAAATGTAATCTGGTAAAAAAATAGCAAATTTTAGTATCCCCGGCCACAATGTTCGCTCAAAAATGTAATCTTTATTTGATGAAAAATTCAAGATGTTTAATTACCCAAAAGAGAAATGTTAGAATCTCTATCGTCGGCGCCTCAAGTGATATAGGGTCAAATTTGGCTATGTTGCTGAAACTTAATGAGAAGGTAACCAAACTAAATATGCACGATGACGACGAGAAGGTTCGAGGGGTGGCCTTGGAGCTGGGCTACATTCCCGGCGGGCCTTCGGTCGCGGCCTTCACCGGCGACAGCCAGCTGCCGGCGGCGGTGCGCGGCTCCGACCTGGTCCTCATGGTCGCCCGCGTGGCTCGCAAGATCGGCATGTCACGCGAGGAGATGCTCATCACCAACGCACCCGCCATTCAAAGACTTTGCAGAACTGTTGCTAAACATAATCCTAATGCATTCTTAGCTATATCTACCAATCCTATCAACTCCATTCTGCCTTTCGCCAGCTGTCTGCTAGCGAGCTACAATTGCTACAATCCGTTCAAAACATTCGGGATAACGCATATCGACACAGCAAGATGCAGGGTTTTCGTTGGCAATGAACTAAAAGTGAATCCTCGAGTTTTAGAAGTTCCTGTTATTGGAGGCCATTCGGAAGACACAATTGTTCCTTTGTTTTCCAATTTATATCCCGATAATTACAGACTTGACGAAAATCAAGCCGATATGCTAACGCGACTGGCGAGGAAAGCTGGGACAGATGTGATCCTGAATAAACAAGGGACGGAATCTGCGACACTGGCTATGGCTTGGTCGATCAACGAATTTACCGAATCGATAATAGACGCCATCAATGGCAAAGAAGTAACAGTCAACAGCTACTCTGCAAACCCCAACTTCGGAACACGATTCTTCTCTGGCCCAGTCATCGTGGGAGCAAAAGGGATTTGTGAAGCCTGTTCTAACTTCGAGTTAAACGAATACGAAAGTTCTCTATTACAAGAATCGTTGCCTATTTTAAACCGAGATATAATACACGGAGAAAGATATGTCGGAGTTGTGGAATGTACGGGACGTTATTACACTTAATTGAAAATACGCAGAAATCATAGTTTTGTCATTTGTTACAATTTTATTAAACATTTGTGTGCTTTGCTAATTAAAAAAAAGGAAAAATGGAGACAACAATGACGAATAAATAATCCAATTCTAGAGTTACGTACTATATTCTTCATTTTAAGATGAATGGATTCCATTACCTATAGGTACTCATTCCGATTGTTTGATTTGATCCTATTTCTTTTGGCAGTTAAGGAGCGTCCCCACTGAGAGCATTCGGCGTCGAATATTCGAGTGGTGTATACGTTGAGACGAGCGTACAAAGCTTACAAATTTGAAGTTATTGCTCGTTTACAAATGCTCGGGTAAGAATGCTCTCAATGACTCTCCTTTAGGTGATATTCGGAACAAGAACGACGCAAAAATATACTTAGCTTACTAGCAGCTACTTTAACGGTTAAGCGCGTGTTACACGGTTTTAAACCATTTTTTAAACCAAGTGACCGTGGTAGAAGCGAGCTGCTACACGGTTTCAATCAAGCCCATTTGTTTGACATCTGCCAAGGGCGTTTAAGGTCATGCGAAATTTGGTTTAAAACGGCTGTCTACACGGTTTTAGACCGCCTGTTTTAAACCGTGTAGCCCACGCATTAGTTAATGTCAGCAGTTGCTTGAACATAGGAGCTATTTCGACATCTGGCTATCTCCGTAAATTTTGATTGGAGCACTTGGGAGATTCGCAGCACTCGCAATATTTAAAACACATACAACGTTAAAATAAAAAGGAATTGAGTTTTATCCTTAAACAAATAAATAATAATAATGTAGGATGCATGAAACGGAATGACCGATGACGTATGACAGAGAGACAGATATAGTATAATAGATGTGTGAACGAGAGTAAAAGAGACAGATGCTTTACTTTTTAATTTTTAAAAACGATCGTTCGAGATCCCAACGGTGACGACGACGACGCTCTGTGATATTGGTTTTATTTTTTGAATAATTAAACTAACGTGCAACAAGAAGTGTTTTACTCATCCGAACATGAATTTAAATCCACAAAATTAAATAACCAACACTAGACTTATTTAGAACGTAATGTACATATAAACCTTCCTCATGAATCGCGTCGTCCATAGGTGAAAACCACATGAAAATCCGTTCAGTAGTTTTTAGTTTATCGCGAACAGACAGACAGACAGACAGACAGACGCGGCGGGGGACTATGTTACAAGTTTGCTTTAAATTATGTAGCGATATATTTATACGTATTTAAAGCAGTAGCATGTTCGGGACGTTATTAGGTTATTACACTAAAGAAAAATCCTTTTTTTTGTATTATTTATGAAACGATCTTTGCTTCGGTGATTTCTTTAAAGTGCGTTTCAGCGTCTCTAACTTCTTGTCCTAATACTTTGATGGCTTCTTGCAGGTATGCCGCTTCTAAAGTGCTAAATACTTTGTATCCCTTGGCTCGACGTATTCCATTCTTTGTGATAGTTATGGGACCATTAAAGTATTTGGTATCATATTCGTTGTTTTCAACTAATGCAATAAGGTTCGTTGGATATCCGTCCAATGCTCTGAGAATACTCGAGACGGCCCATAAACCAGCGTAAGCGTTCGAGAACGAAGATTGTCCTTCTCCACCTTTTAACGTTAAAAGTTGCTTTTCAGAGCCTCGAACATTTTCTGTAATCATAACTGCGGCAAATTTTTCAACGTTGAACCATGGCGTCACATGTGACAGTAGGGGGACTGAAGTCTTCGAAGAATGTCCACATATTACGGGTACGGTGATCAGATTGTCTTCGGGTAACTTGTACAGCGCGTGCAAACAGGCTTGGGCTCTCATACCGTCACGACCAGTGACACCAATATATTTTTTTCTATTGTAAACGTCGCATGATCTCATGATTTCGCTGATGAACGGTACTGTGTAGTTGACTGGCTCTATGAGATTTACTATGAAGGCATTGGGGCAGTATTTACAGATTGCGCCTGCGTACTGGATAATGTGGTCCATGTTCTCTATGAACAAGTCATGGTCGCTCTGGTCAACTTTCTTTTCTCCACAGCTAGCTAGGATCGCTATGTCGCAGTTGCTGAGCCCAACTTCCATGTCATTGTCCTGAGACTCGACGAGCGACGCGGTGGGAATGTGCGACAAGTCGAGGTTCACACCGCGTGTCGTCTTTGGCACATCAAACAACGACAACCGAGTTATTAACGGATGTTCTTTCAGTAACAAGGATAAGGTTTGAGCGGTCGGGTTCACTCCTCCAATGATACCTACTTGAAAATGTCTTTTTGGTATCACGGTGGGCGGGGATCCACATCTCAAATGGCCGTGCAAGCGGAAGCTTATTAAGTCAAAGACTTTGCTTAAAACACCTGGCTTTTTACACCCTGCCTGGCAAAACATGACTATTTAATTGTAAATATTTTATTCATTATTTACATGACATATTTTTTACTGATTGATTTTCTGCTTCTTCTTTTTATTTAAGTTTGATGTTTCCGTAGTGAATATTGATTTTACTGATTAATTTAACTTTTTTTATGAAATAGTCAATTTTGATAACGTCACGTTTTATTACTATAGATTACTATAGACTTACTAGCTTTACCAGACATATTGTACTCTCTGTTATTTGTCCGATATCGAATCGAATAATCGACAACAGGGGCCTTACTGTGAAATTCGAAGTTCGAAGTTACGTTCTTCGTTTTCACCATTTGCTACTATGAACACCTTCGGGCCCGACTGCGGATCCGAAGTTCGTTGTTTGACGTTTGTTATTTCGATTGAGTTACCATGAAAATCGAACTTCGGGGTTGGTTTCGGATTTTGACGTAACTTTCTTCGTAGAGAAACGTCAAAATCTCACGACAACTAATGAGTTATCGTTTGACCTTCGTTTCATTGACCTCTTGTCAAAACCAGTCAAAACTCAGTAATCAGTATAATGGTCGCTCACTGACAACGTAAATAATCAAAGAAATTATTGGATTGAATTCATTTCATGTTTCATTGCTTTGACTGCGTGAGTATTATTGATATGAATATACTTTACTAAGTTTATTTTATCGAGATTTGTGTTAACGTGAAACTTTGGAACAAATTGAAGCCTAGTCATAATAGTCCTTTACAAAATAAAACAGCTTTAGGTACCGTTGTTTTGGAATGGAATCGCATTAGTTTTGTTTGTTCCTTGTTGTTTCTTTCCCTAAATTGGTTTTTGTTGCACTGTCTATAATGTACTTATTATATATAATAAAAGTGTAACAGATCGCTGTCTGTATATACATGGAAGATATTTGAGAAAAACGATTACTTATCGGAGGTCTTTATTAACGCAATAAAACCCAAAATAATTATTTTCAGAATTTTTGTCTGTTTGTTTATGTGTGCTAATCTGAAAAACAGCTTCATCGATTGGATGAAATTTGGCACACAGATAGTTTTATCTGGATTATCACATAGGATACTTTTTATCCCGAAAAATTTCGAATTTCCCGGAATAGTTCCCGAGGGTTACACGATAAACGACTTCGACGCGGACAGAGTCGTGGGCGAAAGCTAGTCTTTTAATAAAAAAACTGAGCCCGTCTGTATGTCACGGATTTCTAGCTCGTAAATGGAATCAGAATTAAATTTGGATATTTTATATTATATCTGCATTATTTTCACCCCAACCCATGATGACAAAAATGTAACCCATTGTTTATTTTTCAGATTTTATAAAAAAGTTTTGATACCAGGTGTTTGTGGGGCCATTGACTGTATAAAGATTATTCAAGCCAAAGTACCTACATGAGGAGAGATTTTTCAACAGAATTAATTTTTCAAGTTATATCTAAGTTCCTAATTTTTCTTAAGATCTAGCTTTAAAACATTCAAATAGATGATATGTGCTACGCGCCGAGGTGGCAGGCAGGATTACCATTGCCTGCAGCGTGCTGCCTACCATCTGCGTGGCGGCGCGCCTGCAGCCTCTCGAGCCGCAGCCCGACGGCATCACGAGCGAGAACGACCCGAGCCCGGTGCCGGCGCCGACGCCCGCGTCGGCTGAGGCGTTGCGCCGTGGTCGGGAGGCGCGAGACCGATTAGTCTCTATTTTAACACGTTCACACCCGGCGTCGTTTCACTAGCAAGCAAGGGCTTAGTAAACCAGCGCGGCAGAAATTATCGACATCACGCTAAGCGTGTCACCGGCATAGTAGTATGGATTTATTGCCGTCGCCGAATGTGTTAAGCAAAAATTTTTTAACGATGTTTATCCTTTGACAAAAGACACTCGTACACACTTACTTTCTTTAAAAACTGCTGGACTGATGTTTACGATTCACAATGATAAATAATCATCACCATCATGCATCTTGGCTTTCTGGATAGGGCTGTAGAGAAACTATTCCAATCTCCATCGATCGTGTAAGGTACGCTTTGCTTTCTAACCCCCTTACTAATAAACGTTGAGTAACGGCTGAGTAGTTATACAATGCTTTGTCCTTATCTGTCGAATTCAAATGTCACAATGACAGATAAGGACAAAGCATTGTATAACTACTCAGCCGTTACTCAACGTTTATTAGTAAGGGGGTAAATGACCAATAGGTATTTCGGATGAAAAATTGGATTGGAGTCCTTATTTAGTAATAATAGTAGCAAGGAAATTAAGTTCGGCAGCTTACGCCAACATACTGGCTTCTAAACATACCAAATTCCCAAAATTTCTTTATACTGTGTTCCTTTTTATACCAGATTTCCAAAACACCATATTGTCAAGGTACACCATGTTCTATTTAAAGCCTTCTATTATAGCCAGACTATTAGTTATTTGTTATGCAAGGCCGCAAAGTTGTTATTTGACGCCAGAGCCAGTATTGAATCTTGAGTCAGCAAAGTATTCTAAAATTGAACCACTCGCTAAGTTCGTGGTTCAAAAATAGAATCCTGAGCGTTACGCTCAAAGCCTCGAGACCCAAATAACTTTGCTGCCGTGCGAAACTCACAATTTTTCACCGTACCGTAGCAAGGAAAACACTTGGTGTTGGAAAAACAGTAACACGAGCGTCACATCAGTTGTGGCCGTCCTCGCGCAGCGCCCCCTCCGCGCACAGCGCCAGCATTACGTTCCACGCTAGCGGTTAAAGTGGACTTTTGCACGCAGATTTTGTGCGCCAACGAAGGCTTTTTCGAGCTGGTGAGGTGAAAACATTTTCACTTCAGCACAGGTATATTCAAGGTCATAAATATGTGTACACGTTAAGTACCTTGTAACTTTCAAACGCTGTTACATTCGCGGACAACTGGGAAAAAAATTCCCAGTTGTCCGCAGTGCGGACAAAGGGGTGCAGACAACTGGGAATAGCCCGCATAAACAGACAAGGTACTAAAATGTATACATATTTATAACATTGAATGTACCTAATTGTCTTGCTCCTTCTCATTTTATAATAATTTCATTTGTAATTCCAGGAACTAGTGTTTTAATAAATACAATAACTATTGTGCTGAACGTTCTTTAATTATTTTTTTCTTTTAGCCGTTCGTATAAAAAATACAAAGTATTAAAAAAAGCCGGTCAAGTGCGAGTCGGTTTCGCGCACCGAGGGTTCCGCACAAACTTGTAGGTAGTGTTCCGAAGGACTCGAGCCTTTTAGCTCTTTTTTTACAACCTTAAAAAAGGCTTAAGCCTTTAAAAAAGCTAAAACCCTTCAAAAAACTCTATAGCCTTTTTTAAGACTTGGCCTTATTAGAATCACTAGCTCTTCGAAGCCCATTCCATTAAGCCAGCCCTAAAAAGAGCTCCGGAGCTTTAAAAATTCGGGCTAAAAAAGCTAGTCCTATGGAACACTACTTGTAGGCATGTAAATAGTTCGTAAATCACGGGAATACAATATAAACATGTCCAGTATAAACTGACACGCAATAAGTATGCACTTAGTGTCAGTTTACAGTGGACTTCTTTTTTATGTGATGTAATTACAAATTAACGGTTTGCGGATTTTTTCCTTTACTTGTGCTATGACATTGCTTCTTACAAAATTTCATGATTCTAAGTCAACGGGAAGTACCCTATAGGCTTTGATTCCCTCGAGATTCCCTTCAATATGCGCCATAAACGGCCGTATCTTTTGATTGCGTTGACTTAGATATTTGATTTTTTCAACTTGATCACGCGTTTCTGAGAAAAATGGTCTTGACAGACACACAGACGGAGAACAAAGTGATCCTATAAGGGTTCCGGTTTTTTTTTTCATTTCAGGTACGGAACAATGGACCGACTCCAACAAAAGTTATAAATAACACCTTTTCAAATCATTCTAGGTCAGACTCTTGGTGTAGTACCAAGCTGTAATTCTAATTAGGCATATATATACACAAGCTTGCCGCCCTTGCTTCGCTTCCGTAAAATAAGTTATAATATAAGCCTATAGCTTTTGCCCTCGACTTTGTCCGCGTAGAAGTAGTTTATCGCTGCTTCCTCAGGAACTCTAATTTTCCGGAATATAAAGTATCCTCTTCCCTGGGACTCGAACTATCTCCATACCAAATGTCATCTAAATCGGTTCAGCGGTTTAAGCGTGAAAAGGTAACAGACAGACAGACACGGACAGAGTTACTTTCGCATTTATAATATAAGTAGGGTTTTAAATTACGCCGACAAAGTTGTAAAATAAAATATAGCAAAAAAAATTATTAAAACATCGAGTGAGGTTTTTAGATTTTCGTAATTTGCAAAGTTATGTGGGGATGGCTGCTAAGTAGTTCCGCGATTTTTGAGTCTTCCATTTCTAGCAGCCGCCCTCGCAGATCGACCTGTTAGCGTTGGCGAGACCGCCGCCGTCTGGTGCCGCCTGTGAACAGATAATTACCTACAACATTATAAAAAATACCGACCCGCCCCCGCTTCGAACGGATAGCAAATCAATAAATTACAGTCTATAACTTTCCTAGATAATCCTTTTTTCCATTGGTGAAAACCGTACGAAAATCCGTATAATAGTTTGAAATTCGCCCGAACAAACAAACTCGGCGTGGCGAGGGACTTAACTTTGCCGTTAGAAGACTGTTATCCCCGTACATCAACATAAAATTAATATTGTCAGGCATACCACAAAAGCGGGGATTCTCGCAGTTTGCGGAGCCCCAAACCCATCGCCCATAATAGCAAGCACCTTAAGCTCCATCTGTGAGGCGGGTGGCTCAGTGGATGGACCACCCCCTGTGCCAGTAAATAAATATCAGGGGACAATCTCACTCAAATTAACCTAGTCCCAAACTAAGCTAGCCTATACCTAGGCATGGGCCTATAGGCTTGTACTATGGGTAACGTGGTGGGTGGGCAACGATATACATACTTATATAGAGAAATACATACTGAAATATATAGAAAACATCTGTGACTCAGGAAATACTTGCGCACATCACACAAATATTTGCCCATACCGCGGCGGGATTCGAACCCGGGACCGCTAGCTTTGTAAGCAGGGTCACTACCAACTAGACTAGGGCCGTTAATCATCGAGGAGTTCACCCAGTAATTCAGCATCAGTAGCACTTCACCATATGCATTATGTTCAGTAAAAGTAGATTCATATTCTTAATAAAGAAATCTCATCGCACTGCCCGTGAAACACTTACAACTAAAGATTTCCAGTGGTCATCTTTGGTCTTCATCATCAGTTACTTTTTACCAAGAGGTTCTTTTAGAATCCAATTCTTGAGGTCTTAAAGGAATTACCAAAATTGCTGTATGTGTTCCTATAATTTTTGAGGAGTTCCCTGGATTTCTCCAAGATACCTTCATCAGATCCTAACCTGTTGACAATGGAACAAAATAGAAAGTATACTCTTTCAAACAAAACAAGAATTTTACAAATCGGTCCAGCGGTCTTCGAGTAATCAGGTACCCAACATACATAAAAAAATCCTGACGAATTGAGAACCTCCTCTTTTTTTTAAGTCTGTTAATGTAAAGGAAATAAATAACATAAGTTTATGTCCAAAATTTCATTTTTGGGACAATCTTTTCTTGCCGACTGTACCTACTTTTGACAAGTCCAATGAGAACAAAAAAGACGGGTTTATCACGAGTAGGTAGTTTAAGAGTTCCTGTGGTCAACCTTCTGGCTCCATCATCAGACCCTGGACACCCCAGAGTGGTGTGGTGCCTACCCCAGGATGTTGGATTACCGATTCGAAATTCTAGGGTGCTCACTGACTGTACATTGGGCATCGACTCAGCTTCATCGGCCATCGCATTTCATGGGGCCAGCCCCCCTCTGGAAAGTATCCCTAGATACCCCAATGAACACGACGGGTTTATCATGAGTAGTTTAAGAGTTCCTGAGGCCAACCTTTCGGCTCCATCATCAGACCCTGAACACCACCTACGTCTATAGTACTTGTCAAGACAAATCCAACGAGCCCAAACACGACAGGTTTATGATAAGTAGTTTAGGAGTACATGTGGCTAACCTTCCATCTCCATCATCAGACCAGCTTTATGGTACCATATTATTGCATCGTCACCGAAGTTACGTAAGTATACCAAATTGCAGCTCAATCGGACACCGGGAAGTGGGACAAATTTAACTTGTAAGATTACAGACAGGGACAGGTGAAACCACCTTCCGGCTCCATCATCAGATCAGCTCTATGATGCCATATTATTAACTACCACCACCAGGCGTCATTTTTGTTTTGCCATCGAAGTTACGTCGGTGCATACCAAATTTTAGCTCAATCGGACACCGGCATGTCGTCAAAATATGTAACTTGTAAGATTCCATTACAGACACCGGGACAGGTGAAACTAAATAATTAAAAGATTGTAATAACTTACGTTTTGCATGGTTTGGTTTTATATGTATAATAATATAATATAATTATTAATACAATTTTCTGATTCAGTGAAGTCAGTTGTCAGAAAACCAATTCAAAAATTGAATTTCTTTTTTTGCACAGATAGTTAAAGTTGTGATATTTTGACACTTAATTGTACGTCAAAATATTCCTAAATATCTAAATTACAAGCATATTTAGATAAAATAATCTCTTAAACTATCCTAGTTATTTTCCTGGTTATTGTACAAGCAAAATGTATTTTTTTCTTGGCATTTCAGGTCAAAATTACATTTACCGGTTTTTAAACGCTATGTATGTTACAGTCTTTAATATTCATTCGTTCTTTCCATTCACGTTGCTCAATTCGAAGATTGTCTATGGCTCCGAAACGAAAAGCAAGGGTCCGAAGTTGCTTCATGGTAGCAATCACCTTCGGCTTTCGTTCGATCTACGTTGCGGGCTTCGTTGCGAGCTTCGAATTTCACAGTAAGGCCCCTGAACTGCTATTTATTTGACATAGCTGAATTTTAGATTGCCCAGTGTTATGTAGTGTGGCCATAAAATATTTTTTCGATTTGTAACGGTATCACTTCAAGCCCCAGATTACCACACGCCAGTTGCTTCTCCGATGAAATTTCGAGGGCCATGAAAAAAACAAAAATGAGGGCAGAATAAAATTGCCAACATGATCCATTTATTACCCCACTTCTCAAGTGTCCCACTTCTTCAAAAGTAGTTCCACTTGTCTATTCAAGTCTCTTTCTTTCCAAGCTTTAGTAATTTGATGATAAACATGGTGAGTCTTGATAAAGTGCACATATTCAAATGAGGGCACATTAAATTAAATTTTATCCAGGAATTATTTTTTTTTAATGACTTGAAAAAAAATATTTCGCGACTGTTTACCTACCACATGTAAACACAAAAAAAAAATAGAAAGAAAAACATGGTTTTCGTCAATAACATTTCATTTCATGTCCCTCATTTGAATATGTGCACTTTATTAAGACTCATCCTGTATAAAAAGCCGATATAACACTAGGAGCTGCTAGAGTTAGTAAATTTACCGAGTCTAAACTCGTTAGACTCTGCTAGAATTGTACCGGGTTGTTTAATAAAAATGCAGTAAGATTTGTTATTAAAAATATATTTTTATAACATGTGTACAGTCGACAGAAATATTATCTCGGATACCTACAATTTTTTGACATACCTAGCCATATTTGATTTTGTGGTCCAGGTGAACTATCAATTTTGTGACATTGTATTTTATTTCCCATCCTGCCCCCGGCACAACTGCTATATTCTACTGGTTGTACCACTGGAAAGCAAAAATACTCTGAGGAAAAGAAACAGTTCAACTGGAGCTTGTAACAGTGGTCAGACTTTAGCAATTGGCGGTTGTTTTCTGTATTACAAAATAATTTGCAAATTTGACGGAGCCCCGCCACGCGAATACACAACGTGACGCTCCGTTCGGCAGGCATAGAAAGCCACAAATTATTCATTTTTTTAATTTCAAAGTTCAATGAACTTATCTCGTTTTTCTTTTTTTAAGAAATTTTTTAATGTTGGTAAGAAAAATTGTTTTTCTAATTTACTTGGTCCTTTATTATTTAGCATAGATTTGAAATATTCTTCGGACTCATTCACTTCCTTCGTTAGTTCTTCAACTGCGTCTTGCAAATAAGCCGCTTCTATGCTGCGGACGTATTTGTATCCTGCTAGCTCAGACACACCGGTTTTTGTAATTTTTACGGGTCCAGCAAAATATTTAGTTCCATATTGGTTATTCGCCACAAACGCAATGTGTTTCTCAGGGAAACCCCTCAAGGCGTTGAGAATAGCCGCAACGGTTTTGAGTCCAGCGAAAGCATTCAAATGATTCGAGTGTCCTGAGCCACGTTTCAGGGCTACCACGTGGTGTTCAGAGCTGCGGACGTGTTCTGTGATCATGATGGATCCGCAGGCGTCGACGTTGAACCACGGCACGATGTGTGACAGCAACGGTACTGAGGTTGTCGCAGAATGCCCACAAATCACGGGCACATAAACTGGCCTCTTTTTTGGACCTTGATAAAGCAGATTTAGGCACGCTTGAGCTCTTAGAGCATCAGTGCTTGTTACGCCAATCACTTTGGCCGGGTTGTAAGCTTCGCCGGCTTTCAATCCTTCACTGATGAGCGGCACCGTGTAGTTGATAGGCCCGGTGAGGTCGACGATAAACGCGTTAGGACAATGTTCACAGATTTCTTCTACTGTGTTAAGAATGCGTGAGGCGTTAGACTTAAATGAATCATAGTCCGTCTGGCCAGTTTTTCTTGTGTCGCTGCAAGCTAGAACGACTATATCGGAGCCTCTAAGGGCCATGCCCATATGCCCCGCCCGTCCTTCTACGTGGGGCACGCTTGGTATGTGGGATAAGTCTAAGCCAAGACCGAACACTGACTTACTTATGTCATATAGCACTAACCGACCGATCAGTGGATGCTCTTTGAGCAGAAAGGCCAGGCTCTGCGCCGTAGAGTTTATTCCTCCGACAATAGACACTTGAAATTTATTGCAGCAAGTTGCTTTAGACGTGTATCTCCGTGGCGGTGAAACATATTTAATAAAATTCAGAACGTTTCTTACGGTACTGGCCAGACGGTGCATGATTAAAATTTTATACAAATTTACATTCTAAAACATATCTAGTTAAAACTATACTTTTTTGTTGCAAGGGCTTGGCTGGGCTTGGTGGCTAGTGATTTATCTATTTATGACCCATATTTTTTTCGAAAACTGAAGTGTTGAAATAAAAATTACAGTCGTCTGAGATGAGATGACACAACTTGCATGACAGCGTGATGACAGCAAATCTGTTTTTTACAGTTTTTTACTTTGGCAAAATTTGAACTTTTTTCAAAGAGGTAAGGTCATTTTAAGGAGCCGAAAATAAAAATGGAATATTGAAACTATAATTAATTTTGGGGTCCGATTTAGGACTCAACAAGACAACAACAGTAGTGGTCTTCTCTTGGGAAGCGCTGGTAGCCTAGTAGGTAGTGCCTACTTACAGAATAAAGAGTTGCAGCATCGAAGCACGTCACAAAGCAGTTACAATTGAAACATCGTCCCGATAGCCGCTTTGCGTCGCCTCGGATAATTTCCTCAGCCGTAACATTATTGGACCGCACACGTAAACTATTATTACGATTTGTCGAGACTGCTTCTAAAACTAGTTTTTATTGAAGGTACGAATACAGGATAGTCTGCTAATATATATCACTAATGCGCTGCCGGTCTCGAAGAAATTTAATGACACCCTTTTGTTAATTGAAAGAATTAAAAAATACATTGTTAAATAAATAAGTTCAATTAAAAAGTCTGGTTCTGCAATTTTTAATTAAGTTCTTAGCAGCCCTTAACTAAGTCTTTTTTTAATTTGCCAAGTTGGCGTTATGCTATGTCATTAATACGTACACATGTTTCTAGAAATGCAGGTGTCATAGTCAATCCGTTACGCAAAATTTAATAAATCTGTAAATATAACCAATTATTAAACAAGCTCATCTTTCCCAAGTAAAACAGCCGCAAAACTGCCGTGGTGTGTGAACCGACTTAACACGGCAGCGCTCGCAGTTAACTGCAGCCAATGAGGTCGGTAACGACAGGGTTAACTCTAAGATAATCACCGGGTTATGGGACGGTCGGCCTGGCGATTAGTTTAATGTAAGCTTGACGGTCGTCTGGGCGGTAACTTGCTGAGGGTTGCCAAATAAACCACTATATATACCAGAAAGGTTTCTCCGAACCATTCAATTAGAACCTGTGGATATTCCATCCCTTTCATTCGTGCACAATACGGCGAAAGAGACGGAACTACCGCATTTTCGAATTACGATATAACCTACCTATAGAAGACTAAAAAATAAAAAGTGACCGCGACTTGTTTGTCATCAACACGACACTCTTTATCTTATTTTCAATTTATTTTATTCATTTACCTATTTATTTTATTTATTATTACCTAAGCCTCGACGTCCATTATGCTCTGTGAAAAGGCCAATCGGAGAAGACGTGTATACGAGCAATGTAACGTCAATATATACGTCCGCGCCCGACCCGCGCTCTGTGTGTTTTACGCTTAAGCGCTACAAACTCGATATCGGTTCTATTTTCTATAGAAATTATGTAACTAAGCAACTGTTAAACAAAGAAAATCAGGCATTTCACGACTTCCGAAGAAAAGTTGTCTAAAAGTTAAGGTGATTGGAGGCTGGCAACACATTTGGGCAGTGAAGTTGCAGGCGGCAAGAGTCCCGCGGGGGTGATCTGCTTTTCTCCTAGAACAGAGAAAACGGCGGAGTGGACCGTACTTTATTTTTGTTTTATTTTATAAAAGTTTTTGCTACACACAAGTTCTCGCAAAAATACTAATAGCAGAGAAATTATTGTATATGGAAAAGCATGCCCTTTTAACAGGAAAGGGATTTAAGTAAAGAGAATATGAAAAAACTGTCTTCTGTTGAGTTTTTATAAATCACAACATGTTTAATAACGTCCCCCACCTCGCCTGGCTATGTGAACGGTTGCATTAATCCGAGTAACCGATGGATGCGCCACGCCACCACTAAAGGACAACAAGGACAACACAGGCTAATGGCGTTTCCCACTTAGCGTCTTTCGAGCGTCGGCGTCCTCGCGACGCATGCGGTGGCGGAAAGCGGGGCGCCGCGGGAACGCCGACGCTCGAAAGACGCTAAGTGGGAAGGGGCCTTAACAGTCCGCATGCGTTATATACAGTTAAGCCTAAGTCAAACAGCGGGCGGGGCGGGACGGCGACGCGACGCGACCACCAGCGTCGCGCCGACCGCGACGGCACTGTGTGGCGGTTCCTATTATTAGTATACATGTACAACTTACCTCGGCCCGCCAGCGTCGCGTCGCCCGCTGTTTGACACTGTTCTTTTTAAGAAGCTAGTCAATTACAATTATTTGAAGAATTATTTCGCTTCATAATTCAACAAAGTCTCTTGAAACCTACTTGTTATAAAAGTTAAATCAAATGCAAACATAATCTGTCCCAATAATTCCCCCGCTGCTCCCTGTTATCTAAACTCGCTAACCCGCGCAGAATTGCAAATGGCGATAATTCCAACTACATCGATAAATCAGGCAACGCACGCTAAACTTTTTTCCTCGAGGGTGCAGCCATTGTAAGTGATGGATTGCTACCTTGCGAACATGTGCGAAAGAGTTCCAAGCTCCATAGGTTCTAGGCAAGCGGTAGTTTCGATTTCGACAAGCGAGCCGATGTTTTCGATTCGCGAGCGATATTCGAAACGTAAGAGGCAAGAGAGAAATAGCGAAAGCATCGTGGAGTCGTAATCGATTGCAAAGTTATGATAACACCGACATTTCGAATAGAAATGTGAATTTATTGGTTCTTAATCGGTGGGGAACCTTTTTGTATTTTGTAAATACTTAGTACCTATTCATTAGTTAAGGTTTTGTACGCGTGGAGAAAGTTTTCGGTGCTTCCACGGGAAGTACACACATTCACTGCCACCAAATAGCAGTTGCATGTAATTCGAACTCCCCATAGGCGTGTCGCAAACACGAAATAAGTTTATTCATTTAAAGCCAGGCTCCCTGAATTTCATACAAAATAGAATGTAAATAAAAACGTGTTAAAACACCGTTTGAAACCTGCTGACACGAGCATAAAAAGTTAGACCTGTTTCATGACTTTTACGTACGATATTATTGTTTTGAACACATATGAACAACTCATCCCACGACATCTCGCTATGATTAGATACGTTCTCCACTTATCCTTTTGTGCGAGATCCTAAATCCCGTTCTAACAATAAAATACATTGCCGTATTTGGTATCAGTTGATTGCGACAAGCTTCCACCTTAATGAGCTGCCTTGTTATTCTCATACAAACTTCGCCACACATTTCGTCGACTATTACGACCGGCAATTATTACTTATGCGGCATTATTAGGCTGCCTTTCCATAGAAGCGGAGACGAGCGGAGCGGAGAGGGGCTGTGTAGGAATCGACACCAATCACATTAGTTCTAATCCACATCTCGTCTCCGCTTCGTTTCAATGGAAACAGTCAAGCGGAGACGAGCGATGCGGAGAGGAGCCGTGCTGTAGGAATCGACCAATCACATTAGTTGTAATCCACATCTCGTCTCCGCTCCGCTTCAATGGAAACAGTCAAGCGGAGACACCTGTATCAAATTTGTATAGTACGCCACTCATCCCCGCTCGTCTCCGCCTCAGTGGAATCACATACCTCTTTTCGCAGCTCCGCTCCTCTCCGCTCCGCTCGTCTCCGCTTCTATGGAAAGGCAGCTTTAGTGTTTTTAAATCACGACGGCGCGCCCCACTTAGTTCTCAATTTTACATATATTGACGTGCAACGTCAATTTAAGTGGCGGGGCGCACCCTCGTGGATTCAAGGAAAGCTGCGATTAAATGAACAACTACCATCCAAGATCAAAAACATGCACGAATATACTGCATATAAAATCGGGTTTTATAATTTAATGTCTGTTCATTTTAAATTTAGTTAAGTTTATGATTTAAATACTGAAAACTAATTAACTGCCCCGTTGCAACTATAAATTATCAATTTAATTGTTGTAAACTTTTCAGCAAGTCTGAGATTAGCGTTTTTTTTTGTAATTTAGACAGTTAGGTTAGTCAGTTAGATTTAGTTATAATACTAATTTTGTGGGTTAAACTGTAGTTAGTACAATCTATCTATACACTCAGATGGGTTAACTTTGTCGATGAGTTCGTCAACGAACTGCTATTTAAAAGAATAACACCGTCTAAAAATAAAAACTCGACCACAAAGCACGCTCGTAATTTGACGTAAAAAGCACATGTTTGCGTACATTGTTTGTCTCCGTGTGACTCCCTTCAATTAATTCTGGACGGCTAGCACAAGTGATCCGCGACTTGTTTGTCGCTCGGATCTCCCTTTCTAACCAGTGTGTAACGAAAGAGACGCCCTGACCTGAGCGACAAGCGAGAAGATACAACTTGTGCTATCGGTTCTGTATTGGTATCTCGTGTCCTAACGAGCCAGTGTCTTAAATTACTCCGGGTATATTCGGTTTTTGTGAACGAGATTTTAAACTGTGGATTCTACGATTGAACTCTTTGTGCAGGCGTGAAGCGCCTGTTTAAAGTAACGAGGAGTTCAGGCAACTGGGCCATTCTCTTTTCAATGCCTAAAATAGACTTGAAAATTTAGACCCATTTTAAAAATTTCATCACGCAAACATTTGCCCATACCGGGATTCGAACCCGGGACCGCTAGCTTCGTAGGCAGGGTCACTACCAACTAAGCTAACTGCGTCGTCAAATAACTGTATAGATATCTTGAGATAACTTTACAGCAGTCCCACGTTAATTCTCAACCAGGTCTCACTTTTTATTATAAATTTACCCACTATGTTTGTTCTTTTTGTATATAAAACATGAATTTGCTGCAAAAATTACCACTGCGTTACCAGTCCCCACGTCCTCTTGCAAATGACCACTGCGTTACTGTAATAGTTTTTTTTTTACTCAGCCCCACACAATTTGGTATACAACGTTATTTAGGAATATCGATCAGAATTTGAAAATTGGATGCATTTTTAAGATTATCCAGTTTTGTTGAAAATTATGACTCTAAATAGACGTTCGCAGTAAGGGACGTTTTATAGGCCCTAAAATAGTATAATGACCCAAATATGTTTTCTACTCGTTTACTACCTATCTGTAACACGCTAACTTTGATATCGTTATGGTTACTGTAAAAAAAAACACCAATTTAATACATCCATTGCTTTATATATAGTGTCAATTGTGGTTTTAAACCCAATTGGTACTTATCTACATATCTAAAAAAAGCCGGTCAAGTGCGAGTCGGACTCGCGCACCGAGGGTTCCGCACAAACTTGTATGTATGTAAATAGTTCGTAAATCACGGGAATACAATATAAACACAACCAGTTTAAACTGACACGCAATAAGTATGTACTTTCGTAGTTAGTGAGTGTCAGTTTATACTGGACTTGTTTTTTATGTAATATAACTACAAATTTTACAAGGTTTTCGAATTTTTTCCTTTACTTGTGCTATAAGACATTGCTTCTTGCCAAATTTCATGATTCTAAGTCAACGGGAAGTACCCCATAGGTTTTGATTCCCTTGAGATTCCCTTAAATATGCGGCATAAACGGCCGTATCTTTTGATTGCGTTGACTTAGATATTTGATTTTTTCACTGATTCAAGGGATTGCAGACCTAAGTATTTGATATTAATTTCAACTTGATACCTCCACGCATTCCTGAGAAAAAGGGTCTTGACAGACGCACAGACAGATAGACAGACAGACAGACAGACAGACAGACAGACAGACAGACAGACAGACGGACAACAAAGTGATCCTATAAGGGTTCCGTTTTTTTCATTTGAGGTACGGAACCCTAAAAAATGCGCAAAGTACCACAATTTCTATTTAGTATCACACGAAAAGTACCACAAATTCGCGTTCAAGAAATTTGTACGAGACACATTTCCACACAGAACTGACATCTTATAATTTTCATTTTAATGTATTTATGTACCTATATATTCACGTATACCTACGTGTGACTTTGTTAATTAATATGTATGTTTATGTTGTATTTTAACTGCATTATATGCTTTTTTACCCGACTATGGCGAAGCAAAGGAAGGGTAATGATTTTGTCACCCTATGTATGTATGTATGTAAATATGTTCCACTCTAGCGTCGTTCCTAATGAACCGATTTTGACAAATGAGATGTCTATCGATTCGTCTTTATTGTGCGATGGTCATAGGCTATTTTGTTTTATTATAAATTAAACATGACGGCTGGAAATTTTATACAAAAAACTAGGAGCGTCATTCTTTTTTTCGGTCGGGTTTTGTTTTTTGCTAAATTCTCTTAATGCTTTCGTTCGTACCAACAATATTGCACCGCCTACTACAACTTTCAAAGGTCAACTGGTAGACTTTTTGTACTCGTATTTTGGTGCAATAAAGATTTAATAAATAAATCAATATGTATTTACTATTATGTGGAAGAATCAAAGCTTAGCCATCATGTGACGTCATCGGCTACATTAAAGCATCGCAACACGAATTGCCGTCTGTGCATAAGAAAAGCGATAATTTATCCATCGATGACGCCCTCGGGAGCCGCTGGCGATTTATGGCTATCGCTAATTGCCCTTAATTTATACTCGTTACAATGCGAATCCTATAGACATGACATCGATATCGAGGGCCTATCGATTGTAACGCGAACTAGCTTATGGTTAAGCCACTCGAGTACGATCGTAGCTATCAATATTGAGCCTTACTGCCGCACTCAGAGACGTCAATTAAGTTTTAAGTAGTTTCATTAAAGTTGTTGCGTCTTATTCTATTGCTATAGCAAAAAACGTGATAGCAGCAACTTTAATGACACTTAAAACTTAATTGACGTCTCTGAGTGCGGCCGTTAGTGATCTAGTGGCCTAGGTAGGTAGACTGTCGCCATTGCGTGTGAAAACCGACGCTTTTACAGTGAAGGAAAAACATTGCAGGGAAACCTGCAAGTTCTTGGTATTTTCCCAAGTAGCACAAAAGCTGTATAAGAGCTTAATCAGCCATTATAAATCTAGTTTCAGCATTTTAATGTCTGTATAAGCTCCTATACAGCTTGTGTGCTACTTGGGTTGTTAGTAAGAGATTCTACACAAAAAAGATTCAATAGTTTCTTGTCGCTGACCTGGGAACCTAGCCAAGATGTAGGTACGCTAACTTAATGATGACATTAATGTACATAAAACCAAGTACATAAGTACTACAAAAATTACCATCTTAGCGACCAGATAAGTGATCATTTAATTATAAATTTACGACATGGGGAAACAGATAATGAAAGCGATTCAAATCATACCTCTACAGACAGCGATTCGAGTAGCGATATGGATACAGATTAATTTGATTGGATTTAAAGTTCAAAATTTCAGTTTAAAACATTTATATTAAGCTATATTGTAACTCATTTTGCAAGTTTATTTTGTTATACGCTATTATACCAATTCAACGTAGGTACGTCACGAACGTTAATTTGGGACCTGATTTAGGTCCAAAGTCAATCTGACATTACAGAATACTCTAACAACACATAATGACATTGACAACTTCAAGCAATATTTTTTTGAAATGGGTCCCAAATTAACGTTCGTGACTGTACACACACTTGTAATATTGTAAGATATATTTTCATTACTATTCATCAAGTGTATAGCGAGACAGTTCTGTTACGTCAAATGTATCTCCTCCACCGCTCTACTACCGCTGTTTGGACGTGTCTCGACCTTCAAACTTCGACACGGCGAGCTTCGGTAGAGCTCACATACAAAATCTTACTCCTTTTACTTAGAAATTAACTCCACCTATAACTCGTCAAAGCACGTCCGATGAGTCTCACATTCCACCAGCAATGTTGCCAATTATCTCCTAAAACAGAAGCCAACGTTAATTGCCTTTTCACGAGTAATTGGGCCTTCGGAGCAAAGAAGCAGTGTAACAGTATTCATCGGAGCTATAATACGATCTAGGCAATAATTAGTGTAAAATGAACTACTAGTTTTATGGGCAACCCACTTTCCGACATAGTTCCGCAGTGTTGCTAACTACTACTTTACATTTGGGGCTAAACAATAGAAAAGTTTTAAAAACATTCAAAACAACAAGCTAAGAATACAATAATATTTTAAATAATAGCATATTTTTAGGGTTTCGTACCGAAATGGCGAGAATGGCTTATGGTGAGACTTCGGTGTCTGTTTGTCTGTATGTCACAACAATGTTCTCTGCAATTACAGAAGCTATTAACTTGAAATGGAGTGTTAAAAATGAAAGTGAGGTTACATGTCATGCAACAAATTGTGTCATATGTAAGAACTCAGCCCATTCTAAAACATTTTGTAAAATCTTCATAATCGCATAATCTTTTACAAAATATTGGCGGAAAATTACATAGCACAAGCCTAGAGCTTAGTTTGGGACTAGGTCAATTTGTGTGAGATTGTCCCTGACATTTATTTATTTATTATTAATTAAATTACAAAAGATCATGAAAAAAAAGATTCGAAGTTTAAGATTGTTATTTATTTTAGGGGAAATGTAAATTTAAGTTAACAAAATAAACAGTTTTAAGAAAGTTACAAAAAACTGTAAATAATATTTTTCTTGAATACGGAACCCTCGGTGCGCGAGCCCGACCCGCATTTGACTGTTTATTACTGATTCATTACAAACAAAAACAGGCACACTTTAATTTCCATAAAAGTTTCTACAGTTTGCATTGGGCTTTACGCATTTTTTAATGAAACCGACATAAATAAAAAAATGTGCCCTTCTTTTAAATAAATTCTCTGTAAAGAAAAACTAGGTATTCTGTTACAGAATACTTTTTATGTATCCAAAAAAGGAGCTAAAAGTTTTTAGTGTTACGATGGAAAATATGCTAACTTTAGGAACATAAGTTGGTTAACTGGCAATGCTTTGCTAATGCTTTGCTTGGCTATTTCTGTTTCTTCATTAAGCGCGTCACACGGAGCTATAATATATATTATAGGTCGGTATATTACGATATCTTTTCCGCAGCTATAATTCATATTATATATTAATATAAATTATAGCTGCGTGTGTGGACTCTGTGAACTAGTATGGAAAATATACCTAACATATACGAAAATATATCGTAAGATGCCTTGTTATAATTTGTATATATCTATACATATAATAAAATCGTTAAGACCAAAAAGTCTGTACATTGAAGATTTAAAAAAAAAAACCGATCAGGGCGATTTATAATAAGTAACTGAACATATTAAAACCATTTTTAAAATTCTTGTTTGTTTGTTTGTTTGTTTGTTTGTTTGTTTGTTTGTTTGTTTGTTTGACTGAGCATCACGTAAAAAGTACTGAACGGATATTGATGAAATTTTCATAAATCTATTTAAATAACATCAGAATAACATTTAGGCTATAAAATTTTTGGAAAATATTAGAAGAAGGGGGTAAAAAGAGGGGGTAAAGTTTGTATGAAAAAACAAATTTAGATTGTTCTAGGATCATGAAACTCAGAATAAATACTTATTAATAAAAATAAAGAAATACCTGTTTCAGTGTTTATTTTTAATCTCATCCAAAAACGCAAAAAAGAGGGTTTTATGTTTAAAATTACTGGAATTCATACAACTATAAAATGAAAACCAATGAAGTTTGACCTTCGAAACTTGCTACATATACGTAAAATAACAAATAAAAAAAACTACTTTCGGCGATTTTGGATAAACTACCCCTTAGGGGTAGAAATGGGGGGTTAAAGTTTGTATGGGAGTTTGTCCGTTTTTCAAATTAGAAACGTGGAAATTGCTATAGAGATTACTGTTAGCAAATAAAAAACACTACTTTCAGTGATTTTGGATAAACTACCCCTAAGGGGATGAAATGGGGGGTTAAAGTTTGTATAGGAGTTTGGTCGTTTTTCAAGTTAGGAACGCGGAAATTGGTATACTTATAGGCTACTGTAAACAAATGAAAAAATAACGTTCGGCGATTTTGGATAAACTACCCCTGAGAGGATGAAATGGAGGGTGGTAATTTGTATGGGAGTTTGGTCAATTTTGAAGTTAGAAACGTGGAAATTAGTATATAGGCTACTGTTAAATAACAAAAAATACAACTTCTGGTGATTTTGGAAAACAACCCCTAAGGGGGTGAAATGGGGGATGGAAATTTGTATGGGAGTTAAGTCAATTTTAAAGTAAGAAACGTGGAAATTGGTATATAGGCTACTGTTAACAAATAACTTCCAGTGATTTTGGATTAACTTCCCCTAAGGGGCTGAAATGGGGGGTTCAAATTTGTATGGGGGTTTGGTCATTCTTGAAGTTAGAAACGTGGAAACTGCTCTAGAGACTACTGTTATCAAATAAAAAACACTACTTTCGGTGATTTTGGATAAATTACCCCTAAGGGGACGAAATAGGGGGTTAAAGTTTATGATGGAGTTTGGTCGTTTTTCAAGTTAAAAACGTGAAAGTTGGTATTTAGGCTTCTTAACTGTGTACAAATAAAACATACTACTTTTGACTATTTTAGATTAACTACCCCTAAAGAGATGAAATGGGAGGTGGTAATTTGTATGAGAGTTTGGTCAATTTTGAAGTTAGAAACGTGGTAATTTGTATAAAGGCTATTCTTAACAAATAAAAAATATAACTTCTGGCGGTTTTGGAAACAACTACCCCTAAGTAGGTGATATGGGAGGTAGAAATTTGTATAGGAGTTCGGTCAATTTTCAAGTTAGATACGTGGAACTTGGTATATTCGCTACTATTAGGAAATAAAAAAAACACTTTCAGTGATTTTGGATTAACTTCCCCTAAGGGACTGAAATGGGGGGTTAAAATTTGTATGGTGGTTCGGTCATTCTTGAAGTCAAAAACGTGGAAATTGGTATAAAAGGCACTGTTAACAAATAAAATATAAAACATTTGGTGATTTCCGAAAAACTATCCCTAAGTGGGTGAAATGGAAGGTGAAAGTTTTAATGGGAATGAAGTCATTCTTGAAGTTAACGAAATTGGTATTTAAGCTACTGCTTACAAACCAAGAGTACTTTCGGTGATTTTGGAAACACGACCCCTAAGTTTGGTTATTTTTGAAGTTAGAATTATGAAAATTGGTTTCTAATCTACTAAATAAAAAATACGAGTTTTCTGATAATGGAATCCCAGGTAAATTGATGGAACCCTTCAAACATTTAAAGGACTTATACAGCGATTTTCAAACTTCTGTAAGAACATTTACTTACATTCCAAAAGCACCATTTGGTAAAGTGAAATTAATGACCAGACATGACCATCGGAACTCCTTAATAATAAGTATTTCACAACACGCTACTTTTGCCCATCATTTGTAAGGGGCTGTTTATTTATTACGTAAGACGATTTAGGGGGGAAGGGGTCTGAACAAGTCTTATTTTTTCTAACATGGGGGTAGGATGTTTTTACGTAAGATCACAAAAACAAGCAAAAATTAAAGCGTTTTTATATTTTGCTACTTTTTCTTTGCAATTTTGGTAGATACTGATCTTACGTAAGATTAAAAAGGAGGCAGGGTTCATCCATGTCTTATTTTTTCTTACGTAGGGGGAGGGGGGGTCAGAAATTGGTTAACATTGTCTTACGTAATAAATGAACAGCCCCTAATGAATGTGGTGAAATGGAAGTTTCGCCAAGTAATAGGAGAGTTCTTCAACGATTAATGTCCCTGCATATTGGATAGCCCCATTTTGTCAAGAGTGATGAAGTATTGGCAATAAGCATTAATGCCATGAATGTAGTGTATATGTGCTGCGTGTAATACATAATCACATAATAATTAAACAAACACTAAAAAGCGAACAAATGTTAGGAAACATTACTATTTTTTTGGAAAGTCTGTCCCTTTATGATACGTACTTAATGAAAATTTTATTTGTACCTACCTACTTTTTAACGAAATTACTGACACTCCGCAGACGGAGTCGCGGGCAGACAGCTAGTTACTTAATATACCAAAATAAGCCATGGTAGCCTAATGGTTTGACCTGCCGACTCTTAAGCAGAGGGTCGTGGGTTCGAACCCGGGCTCTCGCCCCTCTAAGTTTTTCGGAATTTATGTGCGAATTATGCTTCTATGCTGCATTCGAGGACACTTATAATAATAACACCATGTAGTACACCCTTATAGCATCGTATTACCACACCTTTAGATCAGTATTCGGAAGATTAAAAGAAAAAATTGTTTCTGGGCATTGTCTATGACACCTCACTTGCCTGATAGCCCGCCATCTTATCGTCATTCACCTTTTGTGTGTCGTTAACGCCACACCTCATTTTTAATCCAATGACATTAATTTAATTGTGAAGTTTTATTAGTTTTCAGTTTACATTTTTGTGAAATCATTTTGAAAAATGTGTAGCTGAATTAATTATTAACAAAATCTAGTGTTTTTCCATGAACGATATGTTCGTTTACCGCAGCAAAAAACTGTGAGTACTTTTACGTTTCTAGATTACCCTCATTAAAATATTCTGCTATCAAGCAATTAAAGTTACTTTATCCTAACTTACGAGTATCTATTAGTAGTGGCATAACATAGCCCAACAAATATCTAAGCACCGTGCACAGCTTGAGTGGCGTAAAGTTAACTAACTTGGTAAGTCTGTCTTTGACTGTGCTATAAATAGGTCATTACATTATTTTGTACTTTAATTATAAAAAAGTACCACGCCGTCATTAAAATAACATTTGTGGAACAATCGCTAGTTTATAGCTATACTACTTAGGCCTTAATAACCAGCTGTTGTCTAATGAAAGCTTGATTCGAGTATTATTTCCGCAATTTGGCGGCGTGAGATGCCATAATAATGTCCACATACTCAAGTGTTATCTGACGATGGCATGACTGACATCTTATCTTGCCTATTTAATTTGATGGTGTCTGACGCCGTCATCGACATGAGGAGTTACGTAGCGGATGTTCGCGCTTTTAAGTGCTTTTTAATAAAGACATAACCGTTATCTCGCGTTTTTTGATATTGCGTGTGACGGCACCCTCAAAACTAACGTGATGTATTCGCATCCTTGAATGCTGTCTGATGATCTGACTTGGTCGACGCACTGTCGCCATTTTGTTGTGGTCTGTTATGACCTGATGAAAACGTTTAAACGAGTTGTTTGCGCTCTCAACTGCTGTCTAATGACTGCATGACCGGCAACTTTTCTTAATGTGGATAATGTAAACCATACCGAAAGAAGTAGCCGCTACTGCTTCTTGCTTGATACTGTTGCTGCTGCTGCTGTTGCTGTCGTTGCTGCTGTTGCTGCCTACTTGCTTGCCGCTACTGCTGCTGCTTGCTGCTTGTTGCTGTGCCACGAGTCTACACGTCGATGAGTTCTTCGATCTGCAGTTTAAAGTTACCTTGCCAGGCGCATTACTTTCTTAATGTGGCGGTACGTGATGCCATCCTGAAAGTAAATTTCTTGCTTTCTTAATGTGGTGGTACGTGATGCCATCCTGAAAGTAAATTTCTTGCTATCTTAATGTAGTGGTACGTGATGCCATTCTGATAGTAAACATAAGAGCATTTCCGGTCGGATATCCGACATGGTGCAAGCCCTGCGGATGTGGTCGAGGCTGACGCCCAGCCGGAGCGCCGCGGACGTGGCCGCGTGCCTGGTGCTATGCGCAGTGAACGATGATGTATCGATTCCACTTAAGCCTAAGGCGTTGATATTATGGACGCTCTGCTTCATACTGATGAAGAATCTGATGGGTCGCAATTAGAACAGCTTTTACTCGATGATACCGCCCAACCTGTGCGAGGACCATCACACGATGAGGTGTTAGTGGAGCCTGCTGAAAATACGTCAACAGCTCTCGCCGCCCCTTTGCCGCTCGCCGCCACGGAGGCGACAGTGGGGTTGCCTCCGACCGACTCTGCAACACATGACAACAATGAAGTTGTTCTTGATGCAGACTTACTTGAATTGCTTGGCACTGATCCTACTACCATAAAGAAGTATGGTAAGCCCTGGTATGGGCGTCCTATGCCGTCCCATCACATGATTTGATGGTTGAACAAGGGCCCCGAGCAACGAACAGCTGTTGGAACCATGCGAAGGACAACGTACCACAGTCAGTCAAAAGGGTCAAGTATCACCCGTTGTTGCAATTCTCCATACACGGATACTCTGTATCAATGCCGACCTGGTCCAGTATTTATGATAGTAATTTTTTTTTTTGGAAAGCCAATAATCTCTCTTCCTCTTTTTCTCTGAACGTAAGGGGAGCGGCCAAACCATCCCATATATGACGTCAACCATCGCATATATGACGTCAAATATATCGCATGTAAGCTAATAAGATGCCGCACTTGTACCCAATCTGAGAAATTGTAACCTCTATTCACATAATCACATTTAATTATTTGAAGTAAATCTAACAAAAACAGGTTATCATTGACACAATCCAACTTGGAGGAAATAATGACTTGACTTAAAAATACCAACGTTATTATAAATACAATATGTGTGTTAACTTACACTGGTGTTGAAACCTTGGTATTAGACGATCATTCAATGTGCTGGCTATGGTGCCCATATGTCAAAACATCAAGATACCCTAATGCACATCAGTCAGGTGGATTGCATGTGGTTGGGAAATTCCTTTCTGAGTGAAAGTAACGCTTTATTTTTATTTTCCCAGCTTTTACAAAGGTCCGCTTACAAATATTGTAAATACAGTGTGACACTGAGGCAACTCTGCAAGCTCCGCTCGGCAGCCGAGTGTCAGCCAGGTATCACGACAGAAGGCACCACATACAGGTGCACTAACCCGGTCGAAGTTTCAACAATAATCAATTTTCTTGTTGCAATGTTTGAAAATCTATTGAAACACCTGACTGCTAATTTAATGAAACTCTAACCGACCTTCTTTCATTTCGTGCATTACTGACCTCAAATAGGTAAAATCAAATCTTATTCCTGATAGTAATGGAAGCCATAATGGCTAACTTTCAACATTTTGATCGCAAGACATGATGATGTTAAAATTTTGTTGTAAAATTCTCGTCTCAAATGTACGTTATTAATGGAATAAATTAACCGGAATCTGAATACGATTGCCTAGTAGCAAGTTTGCTACAATTAAATGGCGTGGATAGGCCACGAAGAAGCTAAAGCAAGGACCATGCTTTTATTGACTCAAATGTGGTTAATTCTCGCATAGATAGATATACATAGATAAAATAAAAATAGATTTTGGAAACAAATCTAATTGAATTCATCGCTTGTTCTACGTATACCTTTCCCGTTGAAAGAGTTTTCGTTTAAGATATCTTAATAAGGTTGCTTTTATAGTCAGTTATTTAACTTAAAAGGAAATTTAACAATTGCCTTACATTCCTATTCAAAACATTCATTTATAGCTGAATACTAAACTTGAACAGTTGCAATTTTGCTTGCAATGAATTGAAGATAATTTTTCACTGCTACCCGCACATTATTATTTTGAATAAACTGTTTTATAGTATAATACTAAGTCAACTACATTGTAATTAAGATGAATCGTTGTTATCTACTAAACGTTTACAGTTCACGTTTAAAGACGTATTCCATGTATACTACACACACGTTTAGTCTTGGAAGTACATGTCATTGCCAAAACTGGCATCAAGTATATTAAAATAATATGATTCCAATAACTGTTACCTACTATGTTTGTTATAAAATCACAACATGGAAAATAAAGTTTTAACACTGATGTGAAACTTAAACCATAATTAGTAGTGCTGTCCTTTTTTATAGGATCAAGGTTCAATCTTACCAAAGTGGTACTAATAAACATAAGTAATAAATATACCTACGAGTAGATAAGTTTCTACACGTGTGACAATGAATACGTAAAGTTAGACATAAATACTTACCTACAATCATGCTAACTGTTTTTTAAAAAACTGATACAGCTAAGTACTTAGGTACATTATCTACATACTGCGAGCAGTTTAACTGGCATGATCAACTCATACTCTCATACACTGTTATTTATTATGCTATATCATTCAGAAGCTGAAACCTAAAATATGAGAATTTAGTTTTTTAACTTATGATGAACTGATGTTAAAAACAACAAACAAACAGAACATTGCACTGTTTGAGTATTGATTCGTGTTTTATATACTTATATACTTATTGAAACGTATATGTAAGGTCCTTACCTTTTTATCTTTGACCTTACCAATCACATAACAGTATCTTACAACCTGTGTAATCAGTACAACCAGTTAATAAAAACATCTTTTCTATATTTTGATACTTTAGTGGTTATTATAAATATTCACTCCAACACATTGGTTTAACCTTAAAAATTATAATTTTACAAAACTATTCCGAGTATTACATGAGTTTTTTACCAATTTACCAATGCAGAAACAAGATCATTCGAATGTACTGAATTGCATATCTACTGCTATTGGCAGTTACCAGTTACACGCTATGCGTCCTACTATGAAGTATACCTAATCACTGGATAAGAAGGTGTGCCTTTGGACGAAATTATTAAATAAAACAGAGTAAAAGAAGGCAACTAATTACGCATTAAGTTTCTTCTTTTCTATGTTCAGTAAGATAATATGTTTTGTTGTTTTTTACTTCAATTTGATTTCATATGGTGGTTCCTTTTCATATTCTACCAGTGTCTGAGGATCCCACAGCGGACTTCTCCTTGCGTTTACTTATCCTGGCTGCAACATTTTCTAAACATCTACATGGTGTTATTATTATAAGTGTCCTCGAATGCAGCATAGAAGCATAATTGATGGTTAATAGAACTTACCTAAGTGAATATAAACCATAATTATGCGAGATGCTGCATTCGAGGACACTTATGTCCCGCCCGCCCTCAAATGCTTACTGCCCGATTGTTGCAGACAACACAATTGTACTGGCAGGATAAGTAACTATACTCTAAAAAGAATGACGATAAGATGGCGGGCTATCAGGCAAGTGAGGTGTCATAGACAATGCCCAGAAACAATTTTTTCTTTTAATCTTCCGAATACTGATCTAAAGGTGTGGTAATACGATGCTATAAGGGTGTACTACATGGTGTTATTATTATAAGTGTCCTCGAATGCAGCATCTCGCATAATTATGGTTTATATTCACTTAGGTAAGTTCTATTAACCATCAAATATAATTTGTAAATTTACCATGAGCTTTTCGGTGAAGGAAAACATCGTGAGGAAACCTGCACACACCTGCAAAGCAATTTGACGGTGTGTGCGAAGTTCCCAATCCGCACTGGGCCCGCGTGGGAACTATAGCCCACGTGGGAACAAAAGATATAGATCCCGTGTCAATAAAAGAGACACATAATAATAGTTGCTCGCTGGCTGTTCGTACACTGCCGGCGAGAACTCTCTCGCCACTAGTTGGTCGCAGCAACAAGAGCTATCAAAGATAAAACTCGCCAGTCAGGAGCCCATTTCACGAAAGCTTGTAACTTGTTTTACGAGTAGAAGTCTCTTTTTAATTCATATTGTTAGAAAGATATTTCCGCTTGTAATAACCGAGTTAAGAGTCTAAATCATAGTTAGAATTCAGTTGTGTTGAAAAATTACAATAACTATTAAATTAAAAAGACCCCGAATTCCCGAATTAAGTAATTGTGACTTGTCGGTTTTTAACAGCAGTGTGATTCTGTTAACGTCTCACCCTTCACGTCGACCGAGACGTATAATAACCGACGAATTTACGTAGTCCGTCAAGCCGTTCATTTAGTCGCTGGTTTTACCGATGTTTCTACTGTTTGTGTGATATTTTCGCTAATTATTAGCTACTCGTATCAATCAAAGGGTGTGATATTCCCAAGTAAGTTCATGGATGTTTGTCTCAGTCTCGCATGAACATAATTAGAAAAAAATGTCACACGGATAGACCAGTTCGAGTCCAGTTCGTGTACTTAGGACATATAACTGGTACTTTTATGCGAGAAAAAATTACAGCTCCTTATAAATACGATAAAAGAGACACAGACGAAGTTGCGGGTTAAAGCCACTAATTTGAATGATTAGCAATTTGTTAGTGTAAAATCACTTAAACCCTAAACAAACACGGTTTACACACAGTGTATAGAACAAACGACAAAACTTAATATGTATTTACAAACACATCACCATTTATCATAAACCCCACACGACTACTTGGAAATGTACGCTCCATGCTCAGAAATGTATTCGGCAACGACAAACTCGTACTGATGAAATAACAATCGCAACATTGCTCGCTCCGGTTTTAATCATCGATTTAATTGAGCCAATGAACAATTTAATTAAAATTCTGAAGACGCGTCTCACGGCGTGGGATGCGGCGCGTCGCGGGCCACGTCTAAATCGGCCATTTGGAATAAGTCTGAGGATAAGGGTGGTTTGCTGCGTGATTTTGTTGCATGTCAAGTAATGTTGCAAAGGAGTGATACCTTCTAGCAGCAATGTTTGTACTGTTGTATTCCAGTATGGGGTTTAAGACAGCCGAAATTACAAGCATGGGGCATGAGGAGGTGTTTAATCTTAACTTTTGAGAGCCATAAATATTGCAAACGTCAATTGGCCTTAGGGCTGGTACGCACTGAGCGGCTAACCGCATGCGGCCAACTGCATAGTGCGTACCTGCCCTTAGAGTCCACATACTATGTGGAAGTAAGATCAATGTTAACCCCATTACCATTTCTTAATTTTTTACTACAAATTTATTATACCTTTATGTTAAGTTTTATTGTATTTTTATGTATGATTTAAAAAAATACGATCCGCTAAAGTTTCTTGCTGCGCTTTTTCTCTAGTGCGAAGCGTTAGTAGATTCACTATATTTTACCGATGTGTAAAAGAGCCATGAATGCCTAACATGACTTGTTATTCGCTCGGATCTCCCTTTCTAACTAGTTTGTAACGATAGAGACGCACTGAGCGACAAGCGAGAAAATACAGGATGTGCTAGCTGGATAATTAGAATTTGATATATATTTTTTAAAGGATTATGAATAAATATATGCATTTTCATTCTAGATACTTCTGTCAATGCCATATTCGTATTACTGCCTGCGACTTGTCTAAAAATATGCGATTATTAAAATGTCGGGAGTACAAATGAGCGGTGGGGCGCGCGCGCTATGCAGGTGTATTTACGGGTTATTGGAGATCAGCGGGGCTGCCACTTGTTATTGTTTGGGACATTTACGAATATAGACTTTTTAGATAAAACATGGAAGTGGAAATTAATGTGACATTTTGTGAGATCAAACCAATTAGCGATGTATGGAAGTTGAAAAAAAAATAAGGAAATTTTCATGGCTGGCTGATTGGGGTCCATATTGGCTCATACAAAATTCTTATTCCGATTTTTTGTTTTACTACCGGTTTGTATTCCTAATAATCACTCTTCATAATTTTTTTCCTCATATTTTTTTTGTTCATAACTTATTATTACTACCAACGGAACTCATAACAGACAGTTATCATATTTTTTTATTAATACTCATTTGTATTCATAATAATCACTCTTCATAAATTTTTTCCTTATACTTTTTTTGTTCATACATTTTTATTACTACCAACGGAGCAGGGACTTAGAAATAGAAGGGTGATTCTTCGCTCATCGTCTACTATATGTAAGTATTAGTTAAAAATATGTTCATTTCTGGCGCTTCGCCGGCCGCTGCCGCGGCACGCTCGCTTCGCTCGCTCGGCTCGCGCGCTGTAGGGTCACAATTCTACCTAACACTCCTCCTCGCTTCGCTCGTCGTCGTACCTAACGGAGACTTTCGTTATGAATTAGAATGATTAGGAGTTTCGATCGTTAGTATCAGAAAATATATGAAAACAAATATTAGTATAAACAAGGTGTATAATTAGTGATATTATGAAATATGATGATTATGAGTTTCGATCGTTAGTAATAAAAAAAATTATGTACAATGATCATTAGGTTGTAAAATTGTATGAGATACATTTTCGGAGTTTCAATAATCTAATTTGCAATTTTATATGAACTTTGGCGCACCCGGCTGATTGTTATAATTGTAAGTAAAATTTTAATGCGTCATTAAACCCGTGCGCTAACGGAATGCAAGATAATTTAGAAGTTCATTGCGAATTAGCGTTGTATAGCGTGATGGGAAGCGGTAATCCTTTACCATGAGAGAAATTATGTTGAAAAAATAGAAATAGTTTGGATTTAAATAATACTCGTAGAATACTGGTTTTAATAAGAAAAAATATGTCCCCAACTTGAAGATAGACCTAGTATTTTTTACGTAATTACATATTAACTATTTATGAAGTTAAATTTGCTTATCATTGCCGAATATCGAACGGACAATTAGCTTTTAAAATCATATTTTTATAATTTACGACCAACTTAATTCTTTTTACGCTCAGTCCATAAATTCGGCTTTCGCTGAGCCCCTCGGCTGGTGTGACCGCGATTCTGTGGAAGATAAACCAAGATTTCGTGGGAGATAGCCCACGATCGGTCGCGTGGCCGGCGCGTGCGACGGTTTCAAACCGTAATGGATAGATCTCGCCTGGACATACGGAATCGGTAGACACGCTGCCAAGCTACGGCGTAGCTTGAAATTTTATTAACTTTGGTATGTTGTTGAATTGAAAGAGTGAATTTTAGATCCACGGGAGGATTTGGAATAATTTCATTCCATGAGTTACCTAGTACACTTCTGATAAAAGCCGAAGGCCGAGGCCGAATGTGTGTAAGGTGTTTTGTTGACACTCATTTTTAAGGTATACCTTAACCAGAAAAAAACCTCTAATAGGGGCGTCGCTAATAGTATTAAAACTGTGTTTCCAATCGAAATAACGCTTCATATATTTTCCACAAAAAGGCTAGATTTTTTATTGCTAATATACCAATAGGTAAATTAAATTACGAAATGCAAATGGAAATTATGGATCTAGATACTATAGGAATTTCCAATAAGATAATAGTAAAGAACTTGTTTGATAATATACCAAATTATATTAAAGGCAAATAGTTACCCACTTCTAAACACCACCAAGAACCCATTAGAACCATTTCACTGGTCCCTTTATACGGGACCTAAGCTCCATTATGATTTCCGATCCCCACACGGGGTGTTAATACGGAATCGGGATTACACTCCATTAAGTTTGGTTTGCTTATTTGGCGGTTAGAATAAATAAAGATTACTGTAACCGGCGTTTAAGTGCCGTGAGAGTGACACGTCGATAAATTTAGAGGGTGATGCGGATTAGCTAGCCGATATTGTCGCTAATTTCGGTAAGGAGCACTCATATTTTCAAAATATTTTTTTTTGCGCCGTCCTGCTAAGGTATAAGGCAGTTTTTTTACACAAAACTACTTTAACAATTGCAACCTCATTACTAGGTAATAAGGTTGCAAGTGCGCACAAAATCGAGTAGGTTTGAAATGAATCTGTTCGACTGAATCCCATTAGTTTTTTTTGCTTAATAAGGCAATGTAAAAGTATTTTATTGCATTAACCCAGAAATAAAAAATACATAAATTTACAAAACAATATCAAATTATTTATATTATTACACGAAGTTTACACGAAGGAAGTTTTTTCCGATACTTCTGTATAATTTAAATTCTATTGAAATATAACTCCTGTAGCTTTGTTTGTTGTAAACAACTTAGTTGTGAATTTATTAAAACCTATAAAACAAGTAAACATAATAAGAATAAAAATGATGACAAGCAGTACACCAGGGTGGCCAACTTGATTAGACCCAAGATTTATTGTTTACCAACTCTGTTCGATCGACTAAATAGTTGAACGGTCTTCGTATTTTTACACATAAGCATTAGTATTATATTAAACGTTTGTATTTTCTTTGCTTTGCCACGATCGACTGGATTATTAGCTGCGATCGGCCGGTCGTTCGCCACCCCTGCGGTACACAATGTTATATAAGTTATTTTGTATAACAATACAACTGAAACAAAAGTATTCAAACTGAAAAGCCGAATAACAACTAGGTACACAAAAATCCGGAATACAATAATTTTCTAAAATTAATTAAGTCCACAGACGACGTAGTTTACAAAGACCGCTAGTAATTCTTATTAACCAAATCTTAATTATCTCGCAAACGAAATATTAAGCCCCGATCTCCGTAAAACATTAATCTAAGATCGCACTTATCATTTAATTAGATCGTGTCGAGCGCCCTTGTGACTTCAATTTTATTTTATAACGTCATACACACGTTCCTCCCTTGCTAACTATACTACCCTCGTTAAAAAAAACAACGCATCAACTTCAAAACTTCATCTAACATGCAACCTTTATAGTAACTGTCAAGAGTTTAATCTTCTATAGCTTTTAATTTGTAGATACACCCTTTATATTTAGGATAATAGATATACACAAAGACAACGTTACCATTGTTAAATGTCAGAAACATCATATACTTAAATGCATAAGGTTGAGAATGGCATGATTAGATATTTTGTAGCGGCAAACACGTTCTATTGTTTGGCGCGCGTCCCCACTGTTACGGTGGTCGTGCTCTATTCGCTACTGGCCAGTTGATGTGTGCAAATTAGTAGGGCTGCCACTTTTCTTGTAATTTTATTTAAAGTTAAGTATAATTAAGCGTCATATAAAATTTTATTCACTAATTATATGTTAAAATATACGTTTATAAGATTGACAACAAGAGAGTTTTGTTTTAAATGTTTCTGATCTATTGATCTGATTCTGATTGATTGTAGTTTGAAATGTATGGTGGTCTCCCTACTGGCGTTATCCTGGCAAGGTCGCCATGAAGTGTAGGGTGTTGCGTTGAAATGACAACTCAAGAGTCGAGAGTAAACTCTTCATATTTATTAGAAAAAGGTTCTGCTTATATACTAGAGTTTTGATCCATTTAAGGAAGTCGTAACATAAATCTAAGTTTATAGCATCGTTAAATTAATGGCCTGTAGATAAGTAGATAATGAGTCTTAATAGGTATTTATTCTAATGTCAAGGCATATAGCATTATTCATAAGTATCAGCTGTATAACTATCAGCTGTTACAATGGTACCTCACTACAAGTTTCTTAAATCATCAAATGATATAAAAGTTGAAGACAAATAATACTTATTTTTAAAATTATAAATTACAAAGAAGAAAGTAGTGTTCACTACGGCCGGCAAAATAAAGTCTCCATCTTGTGAAAAATTTCTTGCCCTTCCAATGTCATTCATTGGTTTTTAAGCTATTCGTAACCCCTAAAATATACCTCGTCTGATTTACACAAAAGATATTTAAAATAAGAAATTAATTAAACCGAGTAGCAACCCTATTAGTCCAAACTGCATTAATGTCTTGCGCATCCGCACAAAGCCCAAACTTAATCACGTCCCTCATATTAAACTACAAACGTTTTTTTACAAATCATTACACACACACATTCCCACGTTCAGACGTTCTTAACGGCGTCACGGAATTCCAAAGTGACGTATGTATAACAACTTTTAAAGGCACATATTACCTTTTGAGTTTCATAGATTTACAATTAATAATGTGTTCACGCTGCATAATTTCTTAGGTAGAATCAAATTGTATGAACGCTTTTGTGAAATAACAATGAGACGTAACGCGTATTTAATTTATCTTTTGCTTATTAATTTTGGGGACGGTCATGCTTCGAATTTAAAACGCTTTTTTAGTTTTATATTATAGTTCCTTTATAATAGCCTGATCATTGGGATGTTCCCTAAAACTTCAGGCACATGTGAACCATACAATATGTGTTGTGATCATTCTGTATCAGTCGGTGAACAATGCAACAGTAACTTATTTTTTAAACTTTTTCGGGAAGGTCTAGAGTGCTCGCTATTATTACAGGACTTACAATAAATGATCATAAATATTTCTTCAGTCGAACTTGATCGAATTTAATCTCAAACAAAATGTAAAAAATAAAATAATTGTTCTTTCCAAATATAAAACTTTTAAAACACAATTTAATAACAAACACAAAAGAATCAACATATAAATAACACCAAAAGCGAACCAACTGACGCCAAAGTGTTAAAAAATTACCTTCCGGGAAAAACTGGAGTTTAAACTGTATTTAAATTTGCATCGGCGGCAGCGATGCAGATGAGTGACGTCACGTGTTCCCCCCGCAGCCTAATTGACACCCCCGCGCTTTAGTCTGTTTTAAAAATATACGGTTTTGCCTGTTTTTGGGGGTTTGAACTGCAGAGGGTTGCGTTTGACGTTTTGAGGTTTGTTGTTAAGTTATCTGAAGTTGTCGTTGTTTGTGGAGCAGTCACCAACAAAAACATACATCGAAGCAGACAAGGTGCACAAAATATCTGATCACGCAGTAACGACTTTCACAATAGAGTTCAGCCAGATATTTTTAAGCGCCTAACATGCTCCAATATATTTACTAGCTTTTGTCAGCGACTTCATCCGCGTATAAGTGGTTTATCGCTATTCTTTTGGAACTGGCCAGTTCTGGGATAAAAAGTATCCTATGGTCTTCCCCAGGAATCAATCTATTTCGTAGCCAAATTTCTCGGATCTTCAGTTCAGCGGTCTTGCCGTAAAAGGTAACACACAATCAGAGTTACCGTTACCTATTCGCATTAATAATATTAGTTATGTATAGCCTGGCAAAAAAGACGAGCGTGTGACAGCTGGAACTATAATATTTTCAAATGGCAACCAGCTCAGATAAGCCCTCAGTAGGTTAGTGCTTGGATCATGTTGCCAATTTCATTCCGAACAGCGCTCTCATTTTTTTTGCTCGATTTTTTTGCCAGGCTATACAAGGCACTTTTTCCAATGATATAATTTTTTCAATCTGTTCCCTTCTCAGTAAACGAAAACATTATATTTCCGGCGAGTACGCAGTCCATTTAATCAAGTAACGTGTATTTGTCAAGCCAGCCGGAGCGATCTTGGAATCAATTTTCATTTATTCGCGGCTTATCCGCGACCGTGCGTGCCCGCCGCTGCAATACACAGAGCCTTACGTCAGAGTAATGAGGTGAACAGAGAGGTGTCTATTATTCAAAGATACACGCAAAATTAGCTCGATGTTGTGAGTCCATGGTAAAGGTTTATGTCTAGTAGTTTATTTAGTACATTTTAGTCTTCTGTAATTTCATGTAAACGTGTGTCCAAATAAATAAATGATTGTTATTCTTATGGTCCAAAATGTATGTGTACAGTTTTACAATATACGTACGTATAATTAATATGGCTCGAAAATTTGTTAAAAAAAAGTTCAACACTTCATAATTTTTTTTACATTTACGAGTAGGTACATAAGTTGACTGATGTCATCGCGGTTTGTAGTTTATAGTAATACTTAAGGGTATTTTGGCGAGGTTTCTTAAAAAAGACTGGAAATGCCTTAAAACAATGCGTATTATTATAAATTAAAACGAAATGTATACCAAATTACAATGAATTAATAATACACTTGTGATTTCTCTGATCAGAAACTACTCTATGTCAACGTATGGCCACTAGGCGGCCAAATAATCTTAGTTTGGGCCACAAAATCTTTACAAATGCGGGGCATTATCGTCAGCGGTGACCGCCTCAGCCTGAAAAATAACGGATTTAGTTAATTTTATGGCCCCAAAGCGTGCCGAATGGCGATTGGGCGGGGGTCAGTCGTGTGCATTTGTTTCTCTTTTTGAAATATTTTGTTCTGTTTAGGGTGATAAGATAACTTACATCTTGACTGAACACTTTGGAGTGCGGTGCCACGGTTAGAGGTCAATTGGGCATACCTACTGTTTCAGTTTGGTTTGTTCGATACTATTCTTACATGTCACTGCAATTTAAAGTGTTTAGTTATGAGAAAATGACATAAACAGGTAGCCTAGCGTAATTTAATAAGTTAGCGGCTTTCTCGACGATTTTTGAAATCAAAGAAAATTTATAGAACTGACGTTAGTGAACGATCAGTCGCGTCAGCCGCTCATATCAAATTTTATAAAATATAACGATTTTCAAAAATCGTTAAGTTAGTATCTTAGCTATTCCCTCAGTGCGGTAATGGTATTAATAACAACCCTATCACAAAACGACTGTTTTTTTAATAATAGCGGGGGTCTATTCTAGAGCGCTGTTTATCAACTAATTTGAAGATTAGTATAATGTTCTGTTTACATTTCCCATGGCCCTGTTAGGGCCGGATCTCCTTATTATAATCCCCATAGATAATTTCACGATTTGTCACGTTGACAGATTCGGTTTGCACGATTTTTGAACGGTTGGCGTATTGTTATGTCGAATGTTTTTTGTTCTGGAATTTTAACATCACGAAATAATACTGTTTTCTACTTTGGTCGCTAAGTCCTGTCTGTCTTTTTATGCCTTTTTGTTTGATCATAAAAACGAATTTGGATGCGTTACGAGTATGTTATTAGTGTTATTAGAGTTATATGGTGGAAAAGTAATGATTATTAACGGAGGGATTTTAAAAATATACATTAGATGGTTTATTTCAATTTCAATTCTATTTTTTTCTTTGCCGACCTTTTCTGTTTTGGTAAAGAATGCCATTGGGCTACAAGTCCGCCATTACGGTTCCGTCCCAAAATGGTAAAAAGAATGCTTGGTGAGACTTCGTTGTCTGTCTCTCCGTCCGTCCGGCAACTACAGATGCTATCAACTTGAAAATTTGGCATAGTGTATAATATGCTTGCCCGCATCTGTTTTTAGTAAAAAAAATTAAATTAATTTTATAAATAATTGAAAAGGGGTCTAGAACGGGGGGTTGAAAAATTAATGTGATTAGATTATAGCAAATGGGGTCGTTATGAAAGGGCTTATTCTGCACATTTCAAAACATTTTTTTTTATAATTTTCGATAACTTTTTGATTTATAACCAAAAATGTACAAAAACTGTCCGTTCCCCCCCTTATCTCCAAAGTTTATGAACCAAAAATCTGATAAATTCCTGACGTATAGTTATATATTTTTAAAGTATAATTAAAACCTTTAAAAGTTTGTGTTAAATTTAGGCAATTCAAAGTAGACCTTATTGCATACGAGTTAAAGTACATAAAAAGGTATATTTTTTAAATTCGGACTTGTATCCTAATTGGAAAATAAGACAAAGTGGTCACTATCATTACAATCAATCGTAACTGTCTTTTCATTTACGAGAATTACGCGTACTTACATTTTATGAATGGTTCATGATGCAATCGATCTTTCGCAATACTTGTTACCGTTTACATAAATGAAGTTGTCATTTCTGACAGTAGTTTGGTGACAATATTTCACGGTCTGCGCTCGCGCCGGTCCATTGCTTCTCAAATGCTGCTAAATAAAAACGTCGTTTATGTTTTAAACCTTCTACTGCAAATACGACCTGATCCTTAGCGTTTAAAGGTTGAGTTTGCTTTGAGCACAAAATGGTAGTTACAATATTATTTATTACTGCAGTAGTGTGTTTTTGTGATCTCTCGCAATATAACACCGAAATAAGGATTTATTTTACTCTTGAGCCGTTAATACTTTTTTTCGATTTTGTATTGACCTCATTGCTTGATTGCGACTTTCAATAGTTTTTGCGAGGTGTAATTGGATTAAATACAATGAACTTTGTAACCAATTTGTGGTTTCTGTTTTCGTTTACTGTTTATGTGAAACCAATGCCATTTCTAATACCTAAATAATTGGTTTATAGGCATTGATTTTTTTTCACTGTAGATCAGTTTGGTAAACGATTTCTGCGTTAAAAAAATAATTAACTGTAAAGTTTCTAATCAAAAACAATCTACCTTGGTTGAGATACAATTAGGAGCTTTATAAATAGAATGTTAATAAGTTTAACAAACAATTATTGTACCGTTTTCTTTTAGTAATCAAGATAGTTTAATAAGTGTTTTGCTACTTAGGTACCTTTACATATCCGCCTATTCACTGGCAGTTACTTAGTTTTGTGGTTACTCCATGCCGAGTTTTAAGTAGGAAGGCGCAGCATCTGTTGCCAAAAGATACTTAACTTCGTCTTAGACTTTACTTCATCGTATAATTACCATCTTGCTTGTTTGCTCTACAGGGTGAAATTAAATTCTTCATCCAAATTTTGGGGGTTAAATCTGTAGGTCATACTGAACAACTTTCAGTATAGGACCAACTCCGAAATCGAGCCTCCCATACAAAACATTTTTTTTCGCGATTTCGGGGTTGGTCCCATAGTGAAAGTTGGTAAATTACTGATTTAACTCACATTTGGAGACTGAGTTTAATTTCATTCTGTATAATTACTACGTGTTAAAGGTATTAAAACGCAATTGACGAAAATGCCCTCTATATTTCTTTTATCTAGTTGTAGCCATATTTTTACTGTACAAATAACTGTAGACTGATGTGAGAATCTCTATATTTTCATTGTATTTGTATTTATTGTATTTATTTTTCGAATTTCGAAATTATTTTTCGAAGTTAATTTGTGTCTGCTCGTGACCACGGTCGTTGCAACGCGATCAGAGCGTCATGTTTTGAGCAATTAATTCCTTTTGTGAGTTAATAGATAAAAACACGAAAATAGTTTGGCAAAAAATAAGAATGATACAAAAGGCATATAAAAATAAATAAAAATATGTTTTAATCCAAGAGTACCGTTTCTCGAAAAAACGTTAGGAAGTTAATTGTTTTATGTTTCGGTAATTTACTCTTTGTGCGGCAAACATAAAACAAAATTTTAACAATCTTGTTTTAACATAATTAAGGGACTTTTTCATAAACCTCGAATTCCATGAGATAGAGTAATAAACGTAAATAAAATTCCTCTTTCGTAGGTAATAAAAAATAAGTACTTAAATGCTATTTAAGTTCAACAATTAGACTTAACTTAAACGCAGCGGTGCGTGATTCGTTTCAAGATTTCAGCGAATATAAAACGTTTCAACTTCTCTTTCTTATTGGTTTCGAGTGAGTAAGACAGCACGATTTTATCGTAAAACTTAATCATTGTCGGATGTTTGGGAGATCGCGTGAGAGCCTTAAAGCCGTCATTAACACACTTCGGCAAAACTGTCTTCGTTCGAAAATGAGTGTATTGGTTATAAAACTCGACTTATATAAGACTTTATTTGTCAAAACAAAAAGCTACATTTTCAAAGGTTATATGGTTACACATACGTCTTTTTTATAAGGAGGGCTTAAAAGGTGCCTTCTTAATTTATGCAAATTCTCGTTTCGTTGTTTCTTTAAGACTTATCATCAAGAGGGGGGGAGGGGGATGGGTAACTGTTCCAGTAATCCGGCGACACGATTTCACTTATTAAAGGTTATTTATTATGTAAAATTGTGTCAGCTGTCAGCTGTCGTTGGCTGCGTTTAAACGAGTGCGGAATAATGTTCTCGCGGACCGGTTGCGGTGGTTAGGTCTCGAAACGATGCCCCTTTTACGAAAAAACAAGGATATATTACTATTTTATTAAGTATCTAATCCAAAAATACATGGCTTTCGGTGATGGACAACATCGTGGGGAAACCTGCAGACTCCTGCGAAGCGATAGTGTCACTTCACTTTAACTGTAATGCGTCGGCCCAGTGCGGAATGGGGAGCCATCCCGCACTGGGCCGACGCATAGATTACAGTCCTGATACTCCTGATCCTCTCATCACGAGAGAGCTGTAACATATAAAAGACAAAATAATAACCAGAGTATATACCTACCTTGGAGACCTAGTAACCTGACATACAGGTTTCCCCTATATCTGGCACCAGTCTTTGTCGCAAAGGTTCTGCACCTATTCATAAGAACGTTCTGTATAAACTGTATACTTTGTGGTGGAGTAATAAATACTTTTTACTTACCTACCTACGCATGGATCCTTGGGTCCTGGGATCCTTCGCGGCCTGATAAGATGAAGGTTGCCGACCGCAGTCGTGGCTCCAGCCCGGAATTCAATCACGAACCTACATAAGTTAAAAAAAAACAACACCAAATTCAACCCCTCGATGCTTGAAATGCGAGCGCCGTAACATGTAGGCTACCAGTTTCAATCCAAAGCGCGTTAAAGACTCAGTCGCATTCACAATAGCCATTAATAAACAGGCTTTCAATCACGGTCTTAGCACAAGACTAATAGTCCGTTTACGCCGCGGTCACCGGCCATCAGTACGCACACAATGGCCCCAAACACCCCCAACAATACCCCGAACAATGGTTCAAAATGCCCCGTTTACCCCAACGACTCAATGCCCAGTCGATCCCCGAAGAAACCCGATAAGAATGATTAATTGGTTAAAGTATTCAATGAAAGGAAACGCAGCGGTTTTTTTTCAAGTTTATGGATAAGATGGCTTAGCACGAAGATTAATTTGGTGGACGTTTACATTTTTATTTAAAGCCATGTGGCAGATATAAAATGCTATAGTTTATTTAGCAGGAAACGGCGCGACTTTAACGTGATTATGGATCTGAAAGTATTTAAATTGAGCATTTTCGACGGAAGTCGGTAGAGAGTAGGTAAATCAAGAATATTTGCATCAAAAGTAAGTATGCATAAATTATTATTGTTTTAATGAGGGACGTTTCTGTTCCACTGCTTGGGTATTATTGACTTGAAACTAGTCGACGAGTTAAAATTTACATGTTAGTGCGTGTCTTGGTTAATTCGATGCTCGGTTCACCAGCTTGCAACTGTCGTAGATACGTTCTACCGTGCAATACTAATTTGCACTTGGGTGAAGTTACGATAGCTAGTAGAATTGATCGAACATCTTTTTACCTTAAAGAAACGAGTTAAATTCATCCTTTTATATATATACTTATTGGCGACGCGATCTGCCAAACGTCCGTTTTGAATTTGTGGTAATTTTAAAAACGGTATGTAAGAAATTGTCCTTATTTCTGTAATTTTTTTATTTATTTATTTATTCAAAAAAGGTACATGCGTTATATTTTATTTTTATTTATTTATTTTTTATATTATAAATAAATGCTCGCCAAACTGTTACCCAGTTGAATAGTCCATTCAGTCGATCGCATTCATCATGACATCCTTCTATTAAATAAAGACGCGAGTGTTTCCATAATTCAATAAAGAAACAGGTTCCGTTTGTATTTACACACTAGAAGCAAATGGAAATTATAGGCTATTCAGTATAATATGAGCTTACAAAGTTTTGTCACCAATGGCAAAACTCGAAAACAGTTAAAATTCGACTCTATTTACGTTGGAATACGGTTCGCGTACGTGTTTACTAACGGAATTAATATCAAAGTGAAGACATAAAGGTCCTTTCGCAGTAACCCTTCCGTGGCTGGAGTAAGGGTCTTCCGAATGAGCTGGCATTTTGACAAAATGTCGCTGAAAACGTTCTAAAGCTGAAATGATTTGTGAGCGCGTCTCTAGTTTCACAATAAATTATCTCATACGCTTGTAAAGCTGTCGCTTCGGCCTTGCGTCTGCACACGTACTAAGTATGTATATATAATGAATTAATGAACAACATTAATTGTTGAGCCACCATAGAACTCTGCCATAATGACAGCGTCAAGCCACGAAAAAATTATTTAATGGTAATCATTGGCCTCCTAAGGGTTAATTGTTAATAACAATAATAGATGACAATGACATTCAACCTCACAAAAGCACCGTTACCTACAGATGGGTGGTCATATGCAACAGCAACATTTTTTATTATCTGGTATTTAAAAGGCAAAGAACCCACAGTAAAAATGCCTTTGATTCGTTTTTTGTGTTTTTTTTTGACAATTGTTGAAATGGAATTGATATTTAGTGTTTATGATCCTCTGATTTTTTTTTTACCCATCCTCAACGCGTGAAAAAAAAAACAAAATACGTCAAAATGTTCTAAAAGTACTCCAGAAAGCGAATGTTTGTTTATCCAAAATTAATAATCGGAATCCAAAATTTTAGGCCTGTTACTCGTATTATCTGTCCCTAATAATTTGACCGACGGTATTTTATTCCGAAACATTTGTCGAGTTCACCACTACACGCATAAGCCGCAACCTTAAACCGATTTGCCTATCTATGCCATGTGATAGTCATCTGTACATTCATTTGATTTATCGATGTTTAGACAAGTTTCTTATTTATGCTCGGGGTCGTGTCTTACAGGTCTAATTGACAGTTAGTTGCATGCTCATGTCATACGGGTAGACGTGTAAAGTATGTTTTGATTTGTGCATCGCATTACGAGTGCATAAAGACAGACTGCGCCTTAGCAGTCTAAGGTCTAACATTTCTTGTATCAATAACTTTGAGAGCATAATCAGTATTATGCTCTCAAAGTTATTGATACAAGAGATGTTACAATGATAAATTTACCGACTGTCAATCTTTGTTTGGTTTTAATGTGCGTAATAAGGAACTAGCTTTTTGTTGGTTATTCACGTGTACATTTGTTTACTATGATAAAAATTCCTGAAAAATTGCGTTTTCAGATTGTTTCGTTACAGCTGACTTGCAGCCTGTTTACGCGCAGCCTAAATGCGCGTTTTTCAGAAAAAGTGTACATAGTTAAAGACAAACAATAAGAAACGGTAACTTTCCCGTTTCGTCACGAAATTAACGATACTATATGTATGACTGATTTTCGTGACGCACTGGAAAAGTTAACATTTCTTAATTTTTGTCCTTACTTAATACTATACATTTACTTACTGTATACTTTTTTTTAAAACCGCTCAAATAACCTCGCGTTACATTAAACTGTTAAAACCAAACCAACCAAAAATTAATAATTCATAACCTGAACAGAGAGACGTAACATTGGGAATATTGACTCCTGCAATAGAGCAGAGTTGCACTAAAAATCTTTTTTTCTAAATTCAACTACAAACAGGAGGAAATAAAGTGGTATTTTCTGATTCAAATAGAATTTATCTATCTACTTATATGCCATTGAATACCTCAAAACGTGTTATCTATCTGTTAAGTTTTAAACTATCTCCTTTAAGTGCCATACGATAAATAAATACTTATGGAAAGAGGTCTTGCGCTGGACATACGCCTTCCCCAAGCATCTCCACGACAGCCGGCGTGCCATTCGTATCAATCGGTTTCCCGCGATTTTTCCCAAATAACTATCACATGGCATAGATGCCAGCACTTCGCTTTCCGGTACGCGGTCACCACTCCAGAACCCTACCGCCTCAAAGCCCATCTTATTTTCGAGCAAGCGCCCCGCCCACTGCCACTTAAACCACATATCTATTTATGTCTTACTAAACTCATAAGTTAAGTAACTGAAGCATTGATTACGGTCGCTAACAGCGGTATTTTAATTTGATATCTTGTGTCAATTGAAATATTTCCAAGGCTATACTCGGGTTACTTCATTAGGGACGAGCAAATCATCTCATTATGTTATGAAACCGCTTTGGTTGCAATGCCCGATAAAGACTTAGTTTGTGGGCGTGATTTTAATTAAAAATACTACTATAAGTAATCAAGACAAGTGAGCATGACCATGAAGCATTTGGTTTTGTTACTTCCATACGTACCTATTTATTGTACAATCAGGAAAATAGCTAACAATAAAATAAACAGAAACACAGAAGGTATGTACAAAGACCAACTTACATATTATTACTACTTCCGTTTACACACCCACTGCTTGATTGGATCGATGTTCCAACTAGTGGGAATAAATTTTGCGAGGAAATAGATTTTCAAGATTATGATTTTATATCCTAAAGCAACTGTCTTATTTTTATCGAATATCTCAATTAATAATCAGACAGGTATTTACTCTAGGCAGCAAATGGCATAAATCAGATAAAACAGTAAGTTATTTTTAGTCTAGTCCATTACTTCCAAAGTAGTAGTTGACTAGGTACTAGAAAGGGGTGGTCAAAAACTAAATCCTAGAAAAACGTTTTAAAGCAAAACGTGCCGTTAAAGGGTCACCGTCTTCCACTTAACAAGCATGCATCATAAATAACAACACCACAGCACTAATTAAAACCATTATGGTCACAAACTATAAATCATTCTTTATAGCACCCTTTTAGGAGTGGCTAAATTGATTCGAACCCGCATAAGATGGATGACAACTGTAACAAGATGGCTTTAATCCTGTATCACAACTAGTCACCCTTTTTATTCACAAGTTTTAATCGAATTAAACGTTTGAAGACTTGTTTCTTCACTGGGAAGTAGCAATTAAGTGCGTACAGGGTCGTTTTAATGGGAAGAGTTTTATTTGGATGACGTAATTGTACAGACGTGAGGAAATCATTATATAATTATGTGAAGCATTTTTAATTGATCAAATTATGTTACTGCTGTGATACCATTAAATATTTAATTAAAAAATAGTAGCAACATACTCACTTAATTTAATGTTTTGTTATGTTCCCACCTGTTTCTTTCTTTTAGCACGCGAAAGTAATGATTACAATAAATAATTATCTTATTATTACCGTTTTGAGATTGTAAAAACGTTTTAATTTTTGTGAACTCTTTAGAAATACAGGAATGAAATGTCTAAACTGTTAGAACTTCAAAAACTAAGAATTTCTTCAATCTAGACAGATTACCAGACCTGTTATCTTATAAGAATCAAATAACACGTTATTCTATGCAATTATATGATACTAGGGATGGAATATTCTCCGCTAAGCTCTGCAGGGTTGCCACTGAATGAGGTGTCGCCAACTAGTTTTATCAATGATGAATGGCGGCGTCCCTTGCATTCGCATTTCAAGTTGCACAATGCACTATCTGTGCCATTCAAGATGTTATTCATAGGTCAGCCCCACGTGAATTGAATAATTATATTTCTTTTATTGGGTTATGAAAAATGAATAACAAGTTATTTATAAGGAATATGATAAATTTATATTGAATCATATTTAAAAATCACAGTTATAATTATAGAAAATGTAAGGGTTGGTCAGAGTTTGGCGACATACACTTTAATACAAGGCATTTATTTGACGTTATATGCGTTCAGGTTTAACAACACAGAATGTTACTTCTCATAAGATAAGATAAAAGATATTTATTCAGTAAGTAGACCGCACTTTTAGGCGGTACACCTCAAACTCTACCAGCGAGAAGAGAGGAGACCACTGCTGAGAAGAAGCGCCGCAATTAAGAAACTCAGCAGTCAATCATTTTCAATATTATTTTTTGATACGATCATGATACTTATCGTAGCATTATTCTAGCGTATAATAATATAACAGTGATTCAATCTTTAATTCCAGTTACAATTTGATTTAAATCGTTTTTATTTAGGCCTATCCGCCGCGCAAAATCTGCCCACTTACAGCGTTAAGCGTCCATCCAAGCCTGAAACGTCGTAAGCGCACGGCTGATATTGCGCGAAAAGCTTCGCAAATACGGGGCTTTCGTACGGGAAAAGGAAGGGCAGCGAAGCTCCCCGCCTAAGCTCGCCTCCCTCATTCGCTCCAAAGCGCGCACCGCGAGCGCACGTCTCCGACGCGCTGTACTCACGTCCGCACGCGTCCGCGAAAAACTTTTCACCGGCAAGGTGTAACACCGGGTTAATCAAAAAATTTTAAATTTGTGTTGTGAATTTTAAATTTAGAAGCCAGTGAACCGGACTAATCGTTTGTAAAGTGTTCTGAAGAAGCTAATTACGAGTTGCTAGGCTAATTGGCGGCACCGGCGTTTCATGAAGGTGAGCCGACTTTTATTTCCGTTCAGCAATCCCTCTAATTGAGTCAATTAGTGTAATGCGACGACAGCTTTGAAGAGCCGCTTAATGATCTCGCTTTGAAAAACTATTATAAGTACGCGACACTTTCCAACTGTGTAATTGGCTGATTCACCTATTTCTAGTTGTTATTGTTTTGTTATATTGATACGTTAGTTGGTATCGGTTACTAATTAGGTATCAAGTTTATAACATTTGTATACGCCATGTGCTTATTTATTGTAATACTGTATAACGTATTTCATTTGCTTTTCTTATTTTATGACATTATTTTCCACCAAGTGTTTTATTGATTAATTATTCAATTCAGAATACGTTTTCTGCATATTATCTAGTTATAAAATAAAAAATAGTCATGGTAAATAATCAAGTACATGTTAAAAATAAATATTTGGAAAAATCAGTAATAAAAAGAGATTTATGTAGGTTAGTAGTATACTGAAGAAGCAATGGTCAGAGTTTAGTTTAGTTATAGGTAAAACTATCTAAACTAACTTATTAAGAGACGATTGTTGTTATGAAGGAAAATACACTTCCGCTGTTAAAATACAAATAATCACTGTCACTATAAATTAATAACTTCAGTTTAACCACATTTGACATTGTTTTGTTTTATTTACTCCTAATTAAGTAATTAAATATAACTTTATCTTAACACAACAATGTGCTGGCGCCGAAACGGAATTCTTAAAAACATATAGGTACTTAGGTATGTATTTAGCTTAACATATCAATATAATAAACTAAATTTGATGACTAAATTAGTTTCGTATGTTTTTGACGTCAAAGGTGTGAAATTGCGTTATGTAAATATTATTATAAATTAAATGGTTTTATAGGATGGGATATAAATTTTTATGACAAATGTATGCAAATTGGCAATAAATACGCAGAATTATGTTTCTTTATTGCAAATACATATAGGTAGGTAGCAATTTTATATTCATTTATGCTTGTGCACCTTTTTGTGCAATGCCGCATAATCTTAACATAGGTACCTATTTTAAGTCAAAATACAAATATAGTTTTTGTTTTAAATACCATTAGGTTCGGAAAAAAGTGTGATAAGTTTTTAGATGTGTGGAGAATATTTATTTTAGAAAGATTTAGGTACGTATCTTGAATCTCGCGTAACAAGAATGGAAACTAAATTGTAAATTATCGTTTTGACTCAATTAAGTGGTTATAGTTTTAGAATTAGACCCAATATAACGTTTACACAAAACTTTTTACTTACACAAAGCTTACAAAAATGCATAAAAAACAAGTTGTCATATTAAAAACCCGTTTCAACTTATCTAAAAAATGTTTCACCCGCACAATGAAAGAAAATGCTCGGCTGCGTGGTGTCCCAAAAGCCAATTAGGACGGTATCCGCTTGTTTATTCACTAATTAGCAAGTGCCTCATTAGAGCTACATCACTAGTGCCCTCGTTACAAAAAAGACATAACTGCAAATTAATTGCTTTAACAGAATAACCCTTTACTTCCATCAATAAGGTCCAATCTACAATAAGAAGTTTACGACACATGCACCCTTTTTTTTCTAAACACAGGCTAGGACTACGATGCTTCATTCGTTTTAATTATGTACGCCTGTGTTCTTATAATTACCAGGAACAATTAAACCGAGTTTAACATTTTATTTGCTTATCTTAGGAAAGCTACGAATTACCGCCCGTGTAGTCGTGGATTAACTATAGGTTGTCCGTATGTCCGTGCGGTCGTAGGTGTGAATTTTCATGCAAACAAAGTAGGGCCAAGTCCTGTAATTTTTTGTTTTTGTTAAACGGTAGGTAAAAGTTCTGAGGACAAAAACGACTTCTCACACATTAATGAACAGATATATTTAAACCGTTTTTAAAATTTTTACCGTTGCCCTATATAAGCAATTTTTTAGTATTTATCTAAATTTTACATTTGAAAATGTCATAGACCATGTAAATCATTAAGTTGTAGATTTGAAATATCGTTGAGGCATAGTGATCAATTACGTGTTTATTTTTCTCCCATACTTGTTGTGATCTTATTTATAAAATTGCAGTAATTTAGAGTTAAGTTAGACGTCACAGATTTGACTTCTGGCTTGCATACGCTTGCTGTCGTATAAATTCGTAGATTTATAAAATAGAGAAATGTAGTAACTGCAAACATTATGATTACAACATACGTTCTTTGCATTTTACGTACGAAATTGCACTACATATAAAACAAGTGTATAATAAAATATAAACATAAAACAAGTGTATAATAAAATAATAACGAGTGTTACACGATACTCGGGTAGCATTAATTGTCATATCCACGAACCGAGTTATTACCGTGAAATATAACAACAGAGTACTGCATTTCCATTAATTAACTTCGGCTTATTAATAAGCACGCCATAATTAATGAAATGAGGCTGTTACGATAATATAATCAGCGTTAATTGGTCCATCGGTGATGAGACCGCGCCTCTAATGTTACATTATTAGATTTTACTTTATTATTGCTACGAAATATTAAATTCATTCAAACACAGAGATTAAAAATACCACTTAAAACCTTATAATTATTACTAATTATATCAAGTTTCGACAGTTAATTAGCCAACAAAGCGATTATCATTCAAATTGTAGATTGCAGGAAATCGATAATTTGTCTAGTGTATTATGTGCTGTCGGCACGCACGTGAACAAACAAATTAATTTAAAATAATTATGTTTTTCATAAAACGCATTGCAAAAAGTAAGCATTCAAAACTTTTAAGGTCTTGGCCTTATTTTCTTCCGTCAAAACGAATGATTCTATGTCTGAAACAAACTCACCGACTCCACAATAAGGGCTATCGCGCATCACTTTTTTCACTAGATGGCGCCCCTGGAACGTGAGGTCTTTTTTTTGACAGTTGACGTTAAAATCTATGTTTAGAAGAAGACCAAACGAGTGACAATTTACTTTTTTAGCTAAATACTCTTTCCTATTAAAGATTGGGTTAATTTTTAAATGTATTCCATAATATTTGGGAATATGTATACGTACGTTAGGCGTTAATTTTAATAGGTTTCGTTTTTAGACTTATTGCTTATTACTTCAGTATTAATAGGAGACGCACTGCACGGTGGCGAAGCGATTCCGTTATCAGCTGCGGTTCTTGCGGGAAGACCATCGACCGCAACTAGTGCTAATCAAGCCCATGTGTCACCATGACTGGCCCTATCATACAATAGGTCTTCAAAATGTCTTTACGTTTGCTATTTTTAATGTTTGAGCAAGTACCCATAACAATTTATTTTACGCGCTGAACTTTTACTTTGACGCTTTGTTTATTTCGAGACGTTTTTTTAAATCAAGCTTTAGGCCTGTTGGGAGCCAATCCAAAACCAAAGGTAGATTTATAGGTTTTCACAATTAATTGTGCCAATTAAGACAAGGATGTAAATAACTCGACTAGGCACCAATAATACACACTCAACTCTGATTTTAAAGATAAAATATTAGAGATTGAGTGTTGCAAAATGAATGAATATTTAACCCTTATATTCTTTGAAATGAGAATTAAGTGTCCGACGTTCATCCTTGTCCATGACTGGTACTATTAGGTATTTTAAGAACGCAGAGCAAATTAATACGGTTTTTATATAAATGAATAATTCATATTGAACAATTTAGCATATTTAATTATTTGACACCTTTAATTATTTGACACCTCATTTGTCAAAGTCAATTAGAAACAGTGTTGATCGAAAATTCGCACTTGTGAAGATAGGGTAAGTATCAATTATGGCTCTACCAAAGCCTTCCACCGTAATAATTTATTACCAAATAGCTGATTTCCTGTCACGTCATTATTTGCCTAACCAAATTTACATCGAAGTGGCTCTCTATTGCGTCATGGAAAATATTATCAACGAACCATTGAGAAATTAAAATATTTCATTACTGTCCCTAATAATTTGGCTACTCACTAGCAGTACTATAAAAAATATTTGATTTTTGTGGTCGTCGTTAAAACTTTCGCCAAATGACACTCATGCCCCTTTATGCCTGAATGGCGAGTGAGAGATTGATTTAAAACTGATATTATTATTATTATTATTATTGTACTGGATCTTTAGTTATAGTTAATGACAAACGCAACGGAACTTTACTTTGTCTTGGTTAGATCCTCATTTATCAATAATAATATACTCTTTAATTTTACGTCATGCTTTGGGTTGTAGGTATTTTTAGCCAATCGTTTTGAATACTGCGACAGCGATATCAAGTTTATGTTGAAACCGTATACCATAAAAAAGCTACAGGCTAATATTTTTGAAAGCGAGCACTTTAAAAATCTAATCAACTAATGCAATATTTTCGTCCGATAAGTTGTCTGTCAACTCATTATGGTATCCTGCGAGCGATAACCCCAAGTGGCGTGATGAGTGACGCGGGCGCATGTTTGTATGCATATGTTGCCCAGCCTGATTGACTGTTACTAAAGCTTTTAAAATCTTAATACAAATTTTACAATGGATTTTAAACGGTGGAAGTATTTCAGGTATTGATCTCTTCGTGTTTTTGAAGTGTCTCGGTTTAATTAGCGTAGAAACCATAACACGAGGAAGAACATTAACAAAAAAAAAATCAGACACACTCTAAAATACTTAATAAAAACTTAACCCTGAATACAGTATTGATACATATGGCACATAATAGTAGTTTATGAAACAGTTCAAGAATCATCCGTCTATTTATAAGCAACTTCATAAAACACGTACGTACCTAACAAAGAAATATCATTCATTTAAAATAAAACCACAGCCAAAATGTGTCATCCCTTTACTAATTACTCCAAGTTTTACATACCGAATTCCGGTCTTAAAATAAAAAATGCATGCTTGCCTACAGGGTGTTCAACTCGTAGTTTCATTTCAAGACAGTTTTATTTTCAATCGATCTCTAATGGGGTGGGGGTCGGCGTGCCAATACGCTGTTATTAGGCAGGTTAATTAAAGAGTTATCGGTAATTACTCGGCGCGGGGTCCGCGGATCCGAACACACTAATTAAGACATTCCCTCATTAGCTCGATTAGATACATTCACGTCAGGAACTTCATACGAACATGACCCCGTTTGATATTGTTGCCAGTCAATCATTTGGGGAATCCTATACTATTAAACGAGAAACCTTTGTATATATATACGTATATATATCTAGCTAGGTCTCGATAAAGTAGTTTTCCCCATATTTTCGCGCAAAACGATTTGTCCGCGCAATATGGTTCGTAATTTCGAAGCAGCCGCCGCTGTCTGATTAGACTAATGGTTAGAGCGTTGGCCTACTACGCCAAGACTTCGGGTTCGAACCCTAGCTATGGACCGGTTTTTTGTTTGGTTTTTGTGTAGAAAATCGATGAAAATTCGGTTTCGACCCGAGCGACGACGCTCGGTCTCCCAGGTACTTATATAATTATGTCGGAAATAAATTGTTAATGATACGATAGTCGTATTGAAGTAAACAAACATTTTTTCGTCCTGTAATTACGTCAATGTTGCCCTGTAGGTCCGTCCGGTTATTCATCGCAGACAACGATTCTATCCTTTTTCCATAGACAGGGTATGAAAGGGATATACGAAGTGTCCTCCGGACGCTATGTATTATATTGGACGATATGTATAGGTAGGTATTATATATTGGATTTATTTTGTAGAAATAACTTAATTTTGCGGTGATTCTTACCAGCAACAGCGGTTGTTTATAGTAGTTTATGTGACTGGTGCATAATGCCTAATTATCTACAGTTACATACACTATTTTATCTACATACCTACATATTATAAGCTCTCTATGATGTGTTCGGGAACCGCATGTTACGACCGGCATAGCCGGCATTGATCAATTTATTAGAACGTCAAAAATGGCGGCAACCGTAGTTTTTTTTTTAATTCAGAGACAATCTAGAGTCGGCCGCTACTGTCATATCGTTCGATATCAAATTATCAAGTAACATACGAGATTTGTCAAAATTGTATGCAATTGACATTTCATTTTGAGGTAAATGTCATCTCGAATGATATTAGAATTGAGGTCAAATAAAATTGTTTTGTTTTTCAAAGATGTTGAAATTTGAAACTCATAACTTTATCAAATTTTATATCGTTATAAGAACATTATGTTACTGCTACAGATAAGAAAATTATTATAGTAAAATTGATTGTTGTAATGCTGGTCATTGCCAACGGATTCTGAACGCATTATAGAGGACTTATGATATGTGTGTAGATAAAAACCTTTATGCATTTTAAAATAATGGTTGTACATTATGCTTTATTATTACATCCTTTCATCCTTGTCCTTTCTTGAGGGTTAAAAATAGTACACTAATGACGTCTTGTCGACTAATGATCTGAGCACAATGTGGTCGATACGATGACCAGGGGTTATCAGCAATTAAATATTAACTGGTTGACGTCAAGTGTGAATCGGCCTTATCTGTGGGGGAGCCGCATTGCGGCCGGCTATCAGCTGTAGTGCCTCGCTAGGCCTTTTCATTACTTATCTGTCTTCTTCTAAATTTATTTGTTTGTTTGTAGGTATTACTACTAATACCTACAAAGTACTTTCTCCCAGAATATCAGCGTTAACTACAAGTATCACGCCTGTAAGAGGGCTGAATACCGAAATTTCTCTTTCTCTTTCAACCCTTTTCGCTCACCCTCCTATTTTTTAGCTCGTTCCTTAAAAACCGACGATTCCTTCGGTATTGCATGATCTGCTTGCTGGCATGTACATTATACTAACTACACTTTATTAGCAATATACAATTTTTAATATGTATATTGCTTATTTACACACAATAGGTATAAATAAATTTAAATGAAATTTATTTACTGTAACTATTTAAGTACTAAATTAGGTCGATTCTTTTAATATTTAATATAAAATATCTGAAAAAAATGCAAATTATTTTGTTGGACTGACATAAGTTAAGAATTAACTATACATTCTTAGATATCGTAAATAAGCGGAGGAAGTATGACGTCTATGACTTTGATAATTAGTTTTAATTAAAATATAAACATCGTACAGACAGTCTAATTTGTTTGCGTTCAACTTATAACCCCCACGATTATTTAGTGGTTATTATTTCAAATGACGCACGCACAATCTCATTTGAACGTAAATAAACGTTGAAGTAACAGTGCTATTATTTATTTTGTAATTCACCCAATAACCCATAATTGTCAATATATATCGCGACTGACAAATTTCAAGTGTTTGTGGCTTTCGCTTATGACTTTTTTTATTCCCAGAAAGACATTATGAAAAAAGTTCGACACTTTCGTCAGAACTCTTTAAGATGCCCTTATCGCGTTGGAGCATTTTTCAAGAAACAAATGACAGACATATTTATTAATGTTAAGGATTACGACCGCCACTCAAGATTTCTTCCTCCATATTTATAAAATTACTGTCCAACTTTTTAAAATATTAATTCGATCGAGCTCGTGCAAAAAATGAGGTCGGTTCATTTATTGGCCGTTTTGAATTTACTGCTTTTGAAGTGCAGTCAAAAGTTCCGTAATGTCGGCCGCCCAGCAGATTTTATGCAAATTTTGACAAGTTAACATTAAGTAGGGACCAAACTGTGTCCACGTTTTACGGCTTTCCTGTCGCCAGAACCTTTTTAGGCCTTTTATGTACTTAACTTAAAAAACTTTAATTAAAGATTGCGTATCGATTTGTTTACCCGTGTTGAGCTAATGCAACCGGCAATGACTTCATCAGGCTACGAGAACATTCCATTATGACCCTTCTACGAGCCATCTGGATATATCAACACTGACGGCCTCAAAGGGATTACGGTAAACCAGCATATAAGACCCGCGTGGCTATATCAACGCGCCCCTAGCTTACTCGCTTTATGCAGGTAAGGGGGGGCGCGGAGGGCAGGGCTAGCTGGTCGGCTGCGGATGTAGTGTAGCGTAGTGAAGACATAAGAGCTCAATTAGGCCGTTTTGTTTGCTTTCCGAACGCACTGGACGGCTTAGCTTTTCCGAGTGTATGCTTTAATTACACATTAGTTCATTATCTTTATTTAATTTGTAAAGTGTAATTTTACTATTAATTTAATAGGTTTACGTTGATAAGAAGTTATTTAGTCATTACCAAGTTACAGGGTGCATGGTTGATTCGAGCACGGTAATGAACGGGCTGGAATGGCGACCGCCACGGCAATTTGAACGCGCAGCGGGCCGGCTCGCACCAACAGTCCTCGAAATTACTACCCGATATACTTATGCTTAGAATTATGTCGATCTTTAAACGCACGCGTTAAGAGGAAGTGCTCTGTGTGTTTATTAAACGCGAACATTGTTACTTTGCGAAAGCTGATTCATCACTTTCGTTATAACACTTGTAACATTGGATTTTGTTAGAATTAAAAATGAGTTTTAAAGTTTTACGAAAAAACTTTACAGTCAACGGATTTTTAGAGCTAAATAGCGGATTATTCGCACATTGCAGCCCGTTAAACGACCAGCTAATAGTACAAGTGGGTTCTCGACCGACCTCCGCTTTCAATTTAGCTGAATTAATAACAGTGCAAATCGTACTTATGCAGCTATCGCTCGCCGCAGAAGCCGACTAATAACCTGTTATTTGCGGATAGCTGTCGTTACTGCTCAGGTGCTTCGAGTTCCTACTTCACTACACATACGCAGTAGACAATTAGGCTTCATGAGCGCTTTATATCTTCTCTACGTCTTTGAATTTTTAATTACAATTGTCGTATCTTTGTTACTTTTTAAACCCATGTTATAAAAAACACCTTATAAACAAAAAGCTTCACCGAAGTCACTCTAAAGCGTGTAGGTATTTTATTGGCAATTAGCAATATTTAAAATTCCCTTGTAATTAGGTACGCTCAAGGGGAACGTTAGGACGTTAGTGCCGTTCCTGGATTTTGATTACTAACTCTAATAGGTTGTTTATCAAACGGAGTACTATTCGTCAAACACCGAGGTGGACGGCCGGGCCAATTAGAACGGTAAGCTGAGCGTAGCGTACCTCACGACGTCTGAAAGCACCACTAATTATTATTGATACGCCAGCTGACATCTACCTCTGAAATTTAACGCTTAACGATATTGACAAATCTAGATTAAACCATTATTAAAGTTTTATTACTTATACAATAGGTAGGTACTCTACTTAGTTAACTTTGTGATAGCCAAATCTTAAAAATCAATTCAGCCTGTATCCCCATTTTTAGAACGCAATCAAACTAAAATAGGAGACTTACAATTAAATATGCTTTAGTGAAATATTCCCACAGCAAAAACTGATTGAGACTTGCACAATCGGTGTAAATGAAAGCAGGGGTGCCCAACCGGCAGGCCGCTCGGTTCAATTACGCGCATGTGTCATCGAAGCTGACAAATGACGCCGTTGTGTCATTCCCGTGACGAATGCTTGACCAGGGGACTGAGCGAAACTGCACGATAATGATAAAATTAAGTTTCGCATTTAAATTATATTTGCGTAAGTTTATTTTATGTAAACATTTTGATCAATGACTTCATATTTGTTACATATGTGAATCAATGAGCCAATATGTAAATCTTTTGTTCTATTATTAGTAAAAATTTGCAGTTATTTTATATTTAAAAACAATAATATCGATTACGATGGTCTAAATTAAATTATATTTTTCTGTAAACCTTTCACGTTTGTAAAAAAACTATTCCTAGAATTGAAATTGCTGTATTTCATGATTGGCCGATTACGAATTAGCGATGGCTTTCACAATAAATATTGTCAAAGCGAATTGACTTCATTCATTGTTGAATGTTCTGAGAATTTTGTAAACGGCACGTTTCTGGGAAACTATAGAGAGCATTGGTTTACCCGAATGCATAATGGGTGGAAAAATGTCAAGCGTAAGTGTATTAAAGTTGGGGCGCGGGCGGTCTTTCTGCGTGCCGCGGCTGATGTATGGTCGAGACCGACAAATTGGAAACAGTAGCAAATGGCCCGATCGCGCCGCGCTCCACAATACTACCATTTGCGATTCAATTATGCTTTAACCTTTAGAACAAAAGTGTTCTAACTCAAAATGTTGACTATCGCTGTTTTGACCGTATTGAATCAATTTAGAGTTGGCTTTAGAATAATAATACTTCCGGACTTGAGATAGTTGTGTTTCGAAGTAGTAAGTACGCGACCCGTTTTCTTACGATTGCCAATATTTTGCGAATACTTTTAGAAAGTGCTCCAAACGTTGGTAGTGAGTTATATCTCATTATAATACTTTTATTACTTATTAATGTATCGAAATTATTTTAGTGTAAATTGCATCTGAATCTCAACTATGCTAAAATTCGAAAACAATATGAAAGGTATAAGAGTCAATTTCCGTCATGAGATCATCGTTTTATAGTTTTTTTATAACACGGTCTTAAGTGATTTTATTGTTTTGTTTAGCAAAATGAGTGGTTCAGTTAAACTTCTTTCGATGTAGAACTTACTTCAACGCTAAGCGAACAATGTGGAAGGTGTTTTCTAATAGAACAGTATTCAATATAGAGTTTCGTTCGCGCAGAAAATGGTTGTGGGACGCGTGAGTGCCTCTGCCTCCCCGCCGCTTAGAATTCCAAATTGATACACTGTTCCTTAAAAAAATAGACCGATTCGGTACCAACTTACAGGTTTTATTCACTTTGTCATGACCAGTAACACTTGAATCTGGGAACAATGTAAGTCAAATAAAAAACTTAAAAGATGTAAAATTTAATGTTGTAGCTGATGACGTCTGCCGTGCCGCATACCGTGTAATGAGTTGACCGCTAATTGGGAGCCAACTAATTAACAGATAAAACGTTAGTTAGTTAAAATAATTTTAAAGGCCGTTGTTAAAATTAGAGATTGCTAGAAATAACCTAAGTTTTTTCCCTCGAACGACAAAGTAGCACAAAAAACCTCTGTAAACAAATTGGTTATGCAGCTATCCAAACAGCTTTGTCCCGGTTGTCACACCGCTCTGCTAGTTAAAATTCAAATAAAACGAGATTTGTTGGAATACCCCACGCGAGGCAGAAAAGGAAAAACATAATAAAGGGTGTTTGTCCCTCGCAAATAGTTAGATTATATAAATAAGGCGCTCGGAACAGTTTAGGCGATACGATCTGCGGTCGGACCATACGGGCGGACGAGCCGCTCAGCCCAAATTGACTGGGGTCTGCGTAGATTTTTTTATGGTTACTACTGATGTTATTACTTGAACTTGTTAAAATGTGGACGCAGCCACTTTATAAATTCAACGAATACAAGAATTACACATATGTTTATATTTATATATATTATGCACTTTGTAGATTTTGTTTTGATCTGGAATTTTATGATGACTTTATTGCTGTGGTATTATCAAAAATCCAGTACCTATAAATATATGCTCGTATTTTGTACTCAACGACTTCTCTGAAATATTATATGTTCTCACAGCTTTTTATATGATTATATTGAGTCTGGTTTGTAATAGTATATTCTGCGGTCGAACTCTGGCCAGTAACGAGATAGCGCGGAGACGCACCGGTGCTCAGACCAGGTATGGTTACAGCTGATAGGTGCTGGTATGGGTTGCAGATCCGCTGACACCCGGGATCACGGGTTATTCCTGGTAAAATTAACAAGCTGCTTTACTTTCCAGTTGTAGTTCGTCGTGCTTTGATAAAATAGGAAAAGTCAGGGATGTAAACGGTTCTATTGCAAAGTTCGTATGTGCAAGACTATTAATATAATAAAAAAATCATTTCTTAGGTTTCTTTAAGACTTTATCTACTTTATGTATAAATAAGAAAAATAATCATTACTATAACGTTCTATAATTATGAGAGTTAGTTGTCACAATAATTATAATATCTTCGAGCATAAAACATGTCTAGGGACAAAAAATCAACTCGTCTGTTCTAAGAATCCGAATTAAAGTAGGTAAGTCAAATTCGGATTCACAAATATGTAAGAAATGCTTAGTCGTACCGCAGTCGTAACGTATGGTAAAAAATTACCTTAAATAGAAAATAAAAGGTTTGGAAAAATTCAAAATACCCATTCGTACCGCAGTCGTAACGTATGGCAAAAAAATGAAATAGAAAATAAAAGGTGTGGAAAAATTCGAAATACCCATTGGAGGGACGGTTCCTTACGGAAAAGTTGGGACGAGATAGACGCTGAACTTTAACTCCGACTGAGTTACGAACCAATCAATCGTTAGGTAGGTATGGTTCTTTCAGTGAAACATAAAAGTTAACTGCATGTTACGTGTAACGCAGCCTCGGTGGGCTACTTCAAGTAAAATGTAGTCACAATATTCCTATCAGACATATTCCCGCCAACCGGACAAAACGTAAAGGTTAGGGTAAAGCTAAATTTAGCCGAACAAAGTCAGAAGGAAACTTGCTTCAGGAAATAAGAGATGCAATCTTTTTAGTACAATCAAACAAATAGCGGAATACCCAGTGACCAATTTGAAATTGTGGGAGCGGACCGGGGGATGGAATCCAATCAGCGAAACTAGTTCTAGTGATGCCTATCACTAAACTTTCACATTCAAAGATTTGTTTCTCGAGATTAAATCAAAGGCGAATTACAGCGGCGAAAAAGAAATATGGCCAGTCCGGCCGTGCCCGCGAGAGGGCGGGGTGTCTTGCTGAAATTGCTTTTCAATCCCTCGGACTTTGGACTTGTAAAGAAGTTATTACCTTCCTCGAGATAGCGGCGGGTCCGGCGATACGGATATATGTCTTTTTCATATGTAATATTCCTTTTTCGCGTTTTATTAATGGAAAATGTTTCGTGGGACAGCGCGGTCTCGCCTCCAATATTAAAAAAGCCGTCGACTTAGCGTGGCTTCCTTTATGAGATCGCCGCAAAGTGGTTTATGTTGTTGTACATTTGTTTGTGTTGTCGTTTTAGTAGATACATGTTTGGTGCTTTTATTGCTTAAATAGAAGTAAAGGAGTCGAAAGTACGAGATCAGTAAGTTTTCGTTTAGTTCGTGTAATGACCTGCCTCCGTTAGTTAAACAATATGACGCAGGTAAATATTATTTAATTTCACATTGTGTCGATGGGCATTGTGCTGTAGTTATCTATTTACGTGCCTTGCCAGTTTGATAATGTTACTCAAATTAAGTCCACTACAGCAATGTTTGGAATTAATTAGTGTATTGTTTAATTGGCATCTCTTGTTATCTGTTTGGATGGATTATTTATTCATTAGTGGTGTTTGTGACAGGCGAAGTGGGGCCATTATACCAGATTGTGTTACGTTATTGAATTTCGTTGAATGATGACTGTCAGCATTAAAAATATCATTATTATACCATTTGTGATGCATAGAATGACCGCGACGCAAATATTAAAATGTTAGGAGCGGTTTTGATGGATGGATTTTACAAAAGTAGCAGCGAGCGGGCCCCGAGTTGTCAGCGTCAGGGGTATCAAACGCAGGCCCGCAGGACAATGCGGCCCGCAACAAGCGCGTGTGCGGCTTGATTACACCTGTCCGTCACGATTAATAGAATATTGTGTGATTCAAATTGAATTAGCCCGCCATTGTCGAATTACCCGTGTATGGTTCGTACGGACTATTGATTTTGAATATTTAGTAGCCAATTTAGATCGTGTTTGTACTGTGATTTGAAAATTGGATATCATTGTTTGATACTCAGTTATTAATCACCTATTATGCCGACATCTCGATTCTCGATAATTATTATAAGGCTTGCGGCGTGGCTCCTCCTACAAATCCTTTTTTTAATTTTTAGACAATACTTAGTATACGTAAATATAAATATCATTCATAGTTATGTAAAAAAATCAAACCGGTACGTTTACCAAAAACAACAATAATAACTTTGAAGTTTTAACTTTCGACGACATCAAGGTTCAAGTAAATATTTGTGTCCTCCTAAGCAATAAACGAGCGTGACATTGTTAAGTGGGCAAACAAAGGCATTTCTATCGATAATTAACTGATCAAGCACCGGGTTTTGGTTAACTGGCGTAAGGTATGTAGGTGTACTTACGTGAGAGTTTCTATTATAACACGGACCGGAGAGGCATTTTTTAGGATTCCGTACCTCAAATGAAAAGACGGACCCCTTATAGGATCACTTTGTTGTCCGTCTGTTTGTCTGTGTGTCTGTCAAGACCCTTTTTCTCAGGAACGCGTGGAGGTATTAAGTTGAAATTAATATCAAATAATAAATAATATATTAATGTTTAAAAAATGATTAACTGTTGAGTTTCTTGCGGCGCTTCTTCTCAGCCGTGGTCTCCTCTTGGGAAGCGCTGGTAGATTTTGACGTGAAAAAGTGCCCGTGCGGTCTACTTACTGAATAAATATCTTTTATCTTTTTTTTAAATACTTAGGTCTACAATCCCAAGGATCAGTGAAAAAATCAAACATCTAAGTCAACGAAATCAAAAGATACGGCCGTTTATGCCGCATATTTAAGGGAATCTCAAGGGAATCAAAACCTATAGGGTACTTCCCGTTGACTTAGATTCATGAAATGTCTTATAGCACAAGTAAAGGAAAAAATCCGAAAACCGTAAATTTGTAGTTACATCACATAAAAAATAAGTCCAGTATAAATTGACACACACTAAGTACTAAAGTGCATACTTATTGCGTGTCAGTTTATACTGGAATTGGTTTATATTGTATTCCCGTGATTTGCGAACTATTTCTACCTACCTACCTACAACTTACAGGTTGTGCGGAACCCTCGGTGCGCGAGTCCGACTCGCACTTGACCGGCTTTTTTTATTAAGTGCTTTGGGTTTGGGAGGTGTAAAAAGCTAATAAAAAGTAACAAGCCTATCGGTTATGGTTGATTTAGAATTAATTAAACGACGACACGTTTAACGACCCTAGCATGAATGTTATATGATGAAGAATTAGATATAAATAAATAATTATACATTCTGAAACTTGTGATTTCGTTATTGTCTTTCATAGTTATTCACTGATCTTCATTAAGACTTTTGAATAAACAGAATAGGTACTTAACTTACTCACAAGTATATTTACATCTCGTGTCACTATAATTGTGTTTGTATAACTATAATCACTATTAAATGATACACATTGCTGTTCATACCATGATCTATAGTTGAAACAATGGAAACATTTTTAGTCTCGAACAGGACTCGAACCTGCGATCCTACTGCTCTCCGGGCCTCACAGGCATACCAACCAACAGCCGTCGAGACGATTACTCGACCTACGAATTTTTCAACTGCTTGCTGCTGCCTCACGATGGCGTGGTTGAGATTTTCGTTAACAGACGTTTTCTTCTTAAAAATAAATATATTTACTGTGCTTACTAATCTCATTTTAAAACTTTTTTTCGTTGCGTTTTATCCATATTCACGAGTACCTATAAAAAATCCTTGTCAAATGCCTGGGGATTTTCCGCACAATTGACCACGAATGTAAAGTTAAATATTGACTTGGAATATTTAAAAAACAGCAGCTGCTACCTTGTTTGTTCACTTGAAAGCTGTGTTTGTTTTGGAAACAAGTTCTGGTAATCGAACGGAGGCACAGTTGCACGGCATTCAACGCTAGGGCCCATAATTTCTAAACGAGTACAATATTGATTTGTTGCAATGAAGTTTCCATCATAAAATTACACTGAGAAAACTGTTCATCAATAATTTAGGTGAATTCACGTAAAGTAGAGAGCATACTGATATCACCAAAAAGTACGATGAAACTACTATCGCGGCTGCTCACGATATAATATGATGAACTGTTACTACGCTTTTAGTAGGAAGCAGACACAATTTCACGGTGAAAGTCATCGAACCGTTGTGGGAAGGCCTCATGTGACCATGTAACAGTCATCATATTTTAGTATGCTTTCCTCATAGTTTTACTTGATTTCCTCTTACTTCAAATATGTCCTTTTATTTCTTCCTACTGTTTTTAAATGCCGTCATCGTATTTTTGTATGAATTCTTACTTTTATATAACGTTTTGTCGTTTAATTTCAGTAATATCCTATTATTTACTCCTACTACTTATAAAGGCTTTCCTGATATTTTTGTATGCTTGCCTAGTAATGTTTATGTGCTTTCCTCATATTTTCGTCATTTTCCTATAACTTCTTCCTACTATTTATCTATGCTTTCCTCATATTCCAGTACCTTTTCCCGTTACTGTTATTTTCCTATTAGCTCTTCATACTATTTATCTACGCTTTCCTTATATTTTTGTATTCTTTCTTGTTATTTTTTCCCACTATTTATCTATTCTTTCCTATTATTTTAAAAGCGCCCAGAGCGTCCAGTGGCCTCCTCGTCACTGTGATTGTGTTTTTAAAGTATTAAACTATTTTATTAAAATCGAATATCGAACACCACTTACATTCTATGTAATGAAGCTTGGTATTTATTACTTTTCCTCATTTTAACTTAACGGGAAAAAGTTTCCGTTAAGTTAAAATAGGGGAAAAGTAATGAATACAAAGCTTCGTTAGATAGAATTTAGGTTGTATTCGATATTCGCTTCTAATAAAATAGTTTAGTTCAATAGAAAACATACCTAATTACAGTAACGAGGATGCGACTGGATGTACTGCGCCCTTATAGAATAATAGGTAAGGATAGATAAATTGTGGGAAAAAATAACAAAAAAGAATAGAAAAGTATAAGGAAAGCGTAGATAAATAATAGGAAGAGCATACAAAACACATATGTACATGTAAAAGAGTACTTTTGGTGAATATTATAATATTCACCATTAATTACTAACAGAAATCAGGAATAATCAAAAAGATCACAATAAACCAGATCTGAATTGAGGAGACAGTTGTAAAAGGAAAAAGAAAATTGTTAACAAAAAGTTTTATTAACGAAAATTAATCATAATTTAAACTAAATATAGGCATACCTATATAACAAGTATATTATTTTACACAAGCGACGTGGCACTGGAAACTCATGCTCGCGCCACGTCGCCTGTGTAGTCAAGTCAAGGACAAAAACATAAATACGATACGCACAAACTCTCAAAAATACGTCTCACACGCTTACGCTTACGCCTAATATAAGGTCGTCTATACATATACCTATTTTGAGACTGGGCGAATCTATGTTTTTATCCTTGACTGTACAATTTAGTAGGATAATGCGTTAAAAAGTGACATTTTGGCTGCAAAGGAGATTTCGTGAGCTTCATGTACAGCCCTTCATATTTTTTGCGCCGCTCCTCTATGGTAACGTTGACATCGGCTTCGGTATTGACAGTCGATACAAAGCTATCCAGAATTTCTGCCCGCGACGCATGCCATTCCTTCTTTGACCGACAAGCGGGAGGAATATTAAACAGGCATCCAATAAGGAGAATAGCTGCTATGACTGAAGTCACCGGGATCACTTCTGAAAAGGAAGATTTTTTTTTTAATTGAAACACTTTATTAAATTGAAAGTAACCGAAACTGAAGTCTGACAACAAAATAAAACAAAACCCTATCCTATGTTCGTAGTCGAGTAAAAAAAGGTGATGTAAGCTCACCATTAGAAATCGCCAGTGTATCTGCTATATGCTTATGCAGAAATTTGTCTTTAGTAGAAATCTGCTTGTTTCTGGCACTCTGTATTATCATGCCGGTAGAAGCTTCTAAGGCTCTGCGTCCCCCAGCTTTATCCGGATAGAGTGCGTCGTAATCAGTAGCCGCCAGCCGTTAGGTGACTGTAGGATGGGGTATTTCTTCAAATACATCTGCAGGGTCCAGCTGCGCGACTTGAGAGCTGCTCCAAGGCCGACAACACCTTATCCATATCCCCTGTACAAATTAATAAGATTGTTTTATTCGGATTTTGATATAGGTACGTTTGCCATATACAAACAAGAACATACCATTATGCATATGTAATATATATTTAATTTAATAATAAAAATAGTTTTCGAGTTCTAAAAGTTCTATTCCAACAAAATTACCTTCTTCAAGTGCCCCCAAGTCGATCCCAGGCAGAGGTGGGTCACCTGACTTTGAGCTCGATGTGGAGCCGGAGTGGGACTTGGGCTTCGCCAATAGGTTTAGAGATATTAGATACGCTCGCCGAGCCCTTCTGGCGTTCACTAGCCAGCCGGAGGTATTACACTTCGACTGGTAAGCTTTGGAGGCCGAGTTCAAGATTTTAGCGGCCCTCGACAGATGTTTCCAATATGACTCATACCTAAAACAAAAATGTATTTAGTAGGTATAACATTTAAGTTGGGTATAGATTTTGTTGATTAAAACTTTTAAGAGAAAGAAAAATAGAACACGTAGAAAGATGTTCGTACTAACTTAAAAAGCACAAAAACTCGCTCTATGTATTTACTGAGGACCAATTAAGGAATAACTGTGCCAAGTTTCAGCCATGTGCCAAAAAGTACAAGGTTCCCATCCCATCAGAACAACCCGCAATAGAACCAATCTTCACCGTTTTAGCCAATTTTGTGGCACAATTTCTCAAAAACTAGAACTTATATAAAAATGCATGTTCTAGACACGCGAGAGCGTGTCCAGCCAAGTTAAAAAAAAGGAACTGGAACTTCAAAAAGTTATCCATGCAAAAAAGTACCTAGGTATAGTGCGCGCCACGTAACATGAACCTACGGCATAGTATAAATAGAACAGTAATTGCAATTGTTCCTATAATACGTACCTATACCTACATAATTATTATAAATAAAAATGTCAAAACTGCACTGAGCTCTTAGTCTCACTCAAAGAAAGCCGCACGGCGGCCGCCAATAGTACCTAGTCAAAGGAATCCGCCGGAGACAAATTACTTTTCTATTTATACTATGGCTACGGGAAAGTCGACTATGACCCACCCCGAAATTGACTTCTGAGCAGGTTCATTCCATGTTACATGGCGCGCACTAAGTATACCTACCACCAGACACCTGTAACCCCTCGTACCTATGCGGTGTCAAAAATTGCTAGGTAATTAAACAGTGACCTCGGCACGGATCCGTGCTAGCATACGAGGGGGTAACCATGCTCATCAAACCAAAAATCAAAACCACAAACAAACAAAAAACACAACGGCAATTAGTTAGGTTAGCAATACGAATAGCATAGGTAGGTAATTCAACTTACCGGCAAACTTCTCGACATAATTGTCGAAATTCCATTTGTGCAGTAGATCTGCCGTCTGCCATCACTTATCAATCTTATATCACACACAATGTAGGTATACCTGTAACGTGCACTCGCGTTGAGCAATAAATGACAACTGCACAACTGACAACTGGCGCGGCGCGGGCGCTTTGTTGCGAATGATGTGGATTCGCCGAACTTGAGACGTTCATCTAAATTTATGATTGCGTAATAATTCGTTGTACGTTTCAATGTATTTTTGTGTAATAGCTTTGTATATTATAAGAATGTTATGATATTTCAGAATTACTAATCTTCAAAAAGATAATGCTAGCATCGTAAATAATATGACAAGTCATACTAATTCTAACTTGCATCAGTACGGTGCCTTCACCGTATTTCAATTTATGTTCTGCAATTTTACTAGGAATTTCTTAATACAATATGGTGACAGTTTCCTCATGTAATATAATTATAATCTTTCTCCGGAGTATCATCGAATTTCTGTAATATAGTTGTGTTTTAACAGGACAGCACTATATTGTATCAAAATGGTAATATTATATTCGGTGACTAAATCTTATGGTGGAAGGTCATCACATTATTGCACTACTTCATCTATAAATTCGATTATTTCGTTATATGGTAGAATTCTCACATTGTATTTATCTACGGTCACTTTATTTTAGCATAATTAATTACATTCCAGATCAATGTAATGATATTTTAAAATGAAGCCAAAACGACATTTTTCTCAGTGTATGATATACGAAACAATGTTTTATTTAGAAGTCTTTATGTTCACTTTTACCTAAAATGTGACAGCTACAGCTGTAAAATTTAAAATATCGTGAGTCATTATTAAAATAAAAATGAACACATACGGTTTACTCATTTATGAGTCCGAAACATGTCGGGCCGTTATCCGACTAATAACTACGTGAGGTTCTACAGCAGTCAAAACGAAAAAAAGAAAATGCATTTACTAAACCGCCGTTTAAAATATAACAGTCTGTTAAATTATTCGTGAACTGCCTTTACATAACCTATTTATTGGTGGCACAACCTAGAATTAGTGATACACAAAACGCGAAGCTAGAAAATTTGACGACAAAAATGATGTGGCCTTATTTACGTGTTAATATAGTAAGTATAAGCATGGTACTTGATATTTGAGATTTTACGCTATAACACACTGTGTTATATTCATTTGACTTTACTATAAATTGGTCAAATATTTCGAAAAACACCCACATCGACTGTAACAAAACCTAACTCATCAGACGCAACACAAAGCGCTTCCTAAGGGAACCGTGTAACGTAATACGGCTGTTAGGCTAATTTAGCACAAGATCATCCCAGTAATTAATCCACTTATGAAGCTACCCGCGCTTTGAAACTGGATGCGCAACTTAGCTAGCTTCGGCCTCTTGAGTGTTCTTGTATACTAACTTGTACTGATGGTTTTATAGACTGCACTTACGTTAAAAGAGCAGAGTCATCTACACGGTAAATATGTAACTAATTTTATACGGTTATGATCGGAAATTAGAATCTTTTATTGGTGTGTTACCTCTTGTTAAATTTGAATTTCGAATCGTGAGGATTTTTTTGTTACTGGCTGCAGTCATTAAATTATATTCGTATTACGTGAAAATATTAATCAATATTTCAATAAAAGATAGGGTACCTGTATTATTGATTCCATTTGCTGTTGTAAGTATTCGACGGGAAACAGTAGGTAGCAATGAATATTAATTAATTAATTGAGTGGATTAGTTACGGTGGCTTTTGTACATAACAGCAACATGCAGAATTTAAATTTTCCGAGAAAATATCTTGCACGTTGTTTATGTTCAATAAAATTCAATCAAACTGAGAACAGACCACATAATCTTGGAACTGAAATACCTACGACCTTGGACTTTTAAATAGGCTAAGGCCAATAAATAAAGGATGGTTTAGGTCTCAGATTCGACCTGCAGGGTTCTATGGCGTATTATAGAACTGCTACCAGGAAATTGAGCGAGTTACGGAAATCGATGAGTTTACTATTTATATATTTTTTTTTAGTAAAATCTTCATTACAAGTCGGTAACCATTCAATACGATTTTGAGATTATTTGAAAGATACAAAAATACATACACAAGGGTCAAACTCAGAACCTCCTTGTTTTGAAGTAGGTAAAAATACAGGGAACCATAATTAATGATATGAAAACCATTTGAAGTTAAAACAGGGTAACCAGAGAATTTTCGATAGTTGGCGGAAAGCAAACATAAATCTTAATAGGTATTGTTAATTTTACAGAAAAGTATACACATTATTGTCGGTTAAATATTTTTAAACCTTACTTATAACACAAATGTGAAAGTGTTTGTAGGTTTGTCCTTCTTTCACGGAGCAACGGAGCTACAGATTGACAGTACCTAATTCTTGCACAGATGTAGTCTGAAAGCCGCAAAGGCTAGTTTTTATCTTGAGAATTTACGCAGTTCCCGCAAAAAAAAACAATAAACGACTTCTACGCGGACGTAGTCGCGAGCAAGAGTTAGTTAGTATTATAATATTACTTAAGTTACGCTTCATCTACATATTTAATAAACAACAATTAAAAATATAGGTAGTTCTGTAGAAAATATTTTGCATAATAAATACGTAACGTGGTCGCTACTACTTGGTAAAATATTCTAACCTACCTCAACAGTCCGTAGATTGAGGCTTCACGGCGGGACGGAATCGACAACGTTAAGAAAATAATGGGGATTAGGCTACGTTTACACGGTTATACGTTACACCGGGTGTTTTTTTCATACAAATATTACAGAACACCAACCGAATACAGTAAAATATAGATGGAAAAGAACATGTAGTACCTAATTGTTATTTTAGCCCACCGAAGCCGGGTCTAAAGTTGAAAATTCTATGTCTCATGATATGAAACTTGATTGAAAAAATCCATGCCAATAATTCCTAAAGCTAGTTTAAAATCGCCCGTCGCCGTTAAATCGTTGACTGGAGCTATTCATAAACCCACGATGTTAGTAAACACGATAACAACCAGAATACGAATTGCCTTATCGACTGCAGTAAAATTGATTTCAAATTACAGGAAATGAAATTAATTCTGTAACTAATTAGTGCAATCGAATTAGAATGATTAACATACCTTCGGGGCCGGCACGGTTTAATCAAACGTCATTGATCTACTATCGAATGCTAATGGTACCGATCAACTTGATACAAAATGGTGCAAGAGCATTGGTATTGTATACAAACTTAGGCCTTTTTGCTTGACACACGATTTAATACTGATTGGATCTAAAAAGGCACAAATGTCTGGCACTTTAACTAAACTTACACCTTTTTAGGTTTTAATTGCAGAAACGTACCTTACAGTTGATTGAATTCAAAAAGTCGTAAACGTTTGGTATTTTAACACAACTTACGGCGTTTTAGCTCAGACAGCCAGCTTTGAACTCAATTAGTGGCCAGTACTGATTGACGCAACTTGTAAATTAATAATTGGCAGGTTTAGTAGCGAGCAAACATTCAACTGCAATTACGGTAATTATTCTTTGGCAACAAATTGTAAAATTTAATTAATAAATCAATTGCTATGTCAAACATTTTGCACGATGGTAACTCACTGACAATGTATTTCATTTGCGAATATTCATTTGAACTTGAACGTTTATGTTTAATATACCTGAATATTTATAACAGAATTCAATACCACTATGATTTTGATGTTTATTATTATTGGTTGTTTTGCTTTGACTAAACTTAGGCCAATAAATTTGACGTTTTAAAGTTAAACCTACTTTTAGTCCTTACCATAATCTGTAAAATCCTAAATCTCACAAAATTTCTCATACCTCCATAATAGAATTAGGTACCTATAGTATATACTCGTAGTTTCCTATGTTATTCTCAAATGCGAAGTCGTTCAATTAGACGTACAATATTTTAGTCACAGCATTTCTAACAAACCAACTATTCCAAATTCGTTTCGCAACAATCAGCCACTATGCCTTTTATCTGTTTCCTTTTTGTGTTATTTTTAATTATTATTTTAGTGTGTTGTGGTTGTGAATAAATGTTTTTCTTTCTTTCTTTCTTTCTTTCAAAGATCAAACTATTCTGGTGCTTTCTTCAGACTCCCAGCTATATTTTAATATTCGATTTGTACCATGACTACTATGAGCCAAGGGGTCAACATATAATAGTTTCTCGGAGAACTACGAACATTCGGTAACGGACTCACTAAATCCTACTAATACTCGTATTATAAATGTGAAAATTTCTGTGGATGGATGTTTGTTACTCAATCACACCAGAACAAATGAACAGTTCCCGAGGGAGCCGCGATAAACGACTTCTACGCGGACGGAGTCGAGGGCAAATGCTAGTTGCTTATAAAGAAGACCTATAATATTATCGAGTTCTAGGCATTGGATGTGACTGCCTGTAAAAGACCAATATATCCAATCGGAGACGTCAGTTAAAGTAATTTTGAGATTTAAGTGCCTGGTGTAAGGTTAAAAATTAATTGTTCACCTGGGCTTAGGTTTAATCACATCACAGATTGAGTAACCGGTTGCATTACGCGATTAGACGATCGGCATGCGTGTTATGCACCCAATTAGTCACTGCGCATTAACTGCATTCATTTCATAAATTAAGGCATGTACGACGAGAAGTTAATTAATTAACTCAGTTTCTGTGGTGCCTAATTTAAACTAGGGCAAAAAGTATTATCTGTTCTGTAATTTAAACATCCTTACTTAATATTATAGTTATGTGAGTTTGTTTATTGGTTTGTAACGCTTTCACGGCTAAATCGCTGTACCGATTTCGATGAAATTTTGTATGGAGATAGCTTGAGTTTTGAGGAAGGCAAAACGATACTTTTTATCTCGGAAATTGGACAGTTCCCGAGGGAGCAGCGATGAACGACTTTTACGCAGACGAAGTCGCGGGCAAAAGCTAATATATTATAATTTTGTTAAACATACTTAACCTTACCTAAATATTATAAATGCGATACTGTGTTTGCTGGTTTTTCTCAATGGTATAAGTAAAATGTAGTGTATTTATTACCAAGAGCTGAAAAGAGACAGTTGTAGGTATGATAGATTTGATAGAAAAGTTTTAGTATGCCATCTTCTGAGCAAAATATCTTATCTTCCCAATTGTTTAAAATTTAAAAGGTAATAATTTTTAATACGCGGAATCCGGGCCAGATAATACCATATTTATTGCAATAATCGCTCCTCAGGGTATATTATTAGGTTTTTCCTAAGTGACTAGGAATCTCCATTATTTAACCACTATGACCACACTCAATACAGGTCACGTAGAGTACTACCTATGAGTAATTTGCAATTATTTTAGCGTCTTTTTTACCTGCACAACAATAACAACTTTTCGCTTTGTATTAGAACACGTCAATAGTTAATTAGTTTTAGAGTACGAGCATTTTATTCGGCACGTTGGAAAAGGGAAAATACCGCTACTTGCATACTTTACGTAAAAGAAAAACGGAGTGTTTGCTGAAGTACCTAACAGTTACGTCGTATTTTAGACTTATAACAACACAATTATAAAACATTGAAGCGGTTAGCCTAGGTGGTAGTGACCCTGCCTACGAAGTTTGCGGTCCAGGGTTCTATTCAAATATTTATGAGTTGAGTATTTGATCCTGACTCTTGGATGTTGTCTATGTACCTATATCAGTAATTATTTAAATACATAAGTTTTTATCGTTGTCTAGTATCCATAGTAGTAGCCTGGAGCTTAGTTTGGGACTAGGTCAATTTGTATGAAATTGTCCCCTGATATTTATTATTAATTATTATTTATAATTAAACCTTACACATCAATCTTTAATACTTCAACCTACTTACTATTTGCTACTCATTCTTTCAGAGTGGGATTGCTTTTACAAATTGTCACATCTCCGCTTACAAAAAGATCCGAGAGAGTCTGCCTGTTTGCAAATATATTTTCTTTATTTTTCGTAAAAAAAATTGTTTTGAGCCCTAAGGTATTAACTTATAATTATCTACCCTGTGCTAATTAATGAACGAATCAAGATGCTCGTACTTACGTTATTAACCTCAGGTACTTACAGCATATTATACTTAATTAGTACAGCGGGCTTAACATGCATGGACTAAATCTTGTCTTGTCTTGATAAAATCGCTATAAAAAAATTTAAATCGCAATAGTCGCTTGGTAATAAAAGGTAATAAAAGTCAAAACGAGACACTGTTTTTAAACCTTAAGTGTTAACTTACGTTAAAATATGGAATAGATGTATTCATTTCCCTAGCACCTGTCAAATTTTATCTCGTGCTTGCATGCTAGGGGGCCTGCGAAGGTAAGAGGTTGGCTGACACAGGTTTTATTTGTTTGTTGAATATTTTCTTAGCACAGAAAATACCTGATTTGTATGATAATATATATGACACCACGACACACTTCCAAACTCAGTGAATTATTTAATAATTAATACAAATTGCCTGTCGAAGCATAATTATAACTAATCTTTTAAAGCTAAACTTTTAAAGCAGCAAAAGTATTTCAATAGAAATAGCTTCATACAATGTACGAGCATCACAATGAGTAGTCGCTAGTAGCATTGTTGATGGGGGCTAATTCTCAACAAAACGTCAATCGATTCTCTAATGCGTTATTATATCAATTTAATTTATTATTTGGAGTACAATGTGGACTCAATAAGTCACCTCCGACCTACGAAATCCGAGGGAGAGGGGAGCAATTTAGCAGCAATTTTAATAATAAGTCCCCGGTATTTCTATTATGGCCGGGGGGCTATCAGGTGGGTCGCCGAGGGGTTTAATAACTCGCGATTAGCCTATTGGAATTGCTATGAATGTTTGCTATTTTTTCTATATTGCCTGTACACGGGTTTAAGTAAAACAGGGATAGAAATATGCATTTCCACAAATGTCAATGTTCACGCAAAGTCGGAGAATCTGTCCTAATGATCGCATCTGTGATCAAATTGTTAATCGTTTTAAATTGGGATGGTTTTTGGGGGAAATTATCGATTGTATGACTTGTAAATTTATTACTAATGTTTCACAAATAATAATTATATAAACTCTCGTTTCTTGAAAAGTAACTTCCTGCTGCAGTTTTGTTTGTGCTCAAGCCTGACCTTATCTAAGTTATGTAGTTGTTAAACCCATGTTATAATAACGTATTATTATTTAAGAAATAAGATTTTTTGAAAGCCTGTGTTCAAGTTGATGAATCATATGCCAACTTAATAAAATTGGTCCAATAGTTCAGGACCTAGAACGGAACATCCACTTTTTGAACATAAATACACATACTAGGTATACATACATACACTGTTAACTCAAAACCCTTCTTTTGGTTTCATTCAGTCGGGTAATACGTACGTACGAGTATTTCAAATGTATCTTTGTCTTGTATCTAAAGTGCAATCCTTGTTCTGAACTAGGTCAATGTTTGTTCTGTGTCCAAGATACTATTAGAAATTGAAGTGTCATTCGATTCTGAAGCACGCTCATAATTTATCAAACAAAAGCTCAGTTTAAAACTATTTTACAGGATAATATTTATGAGAAATGAAAGGCTTGTTAATCGCTAGTCACGCTATCGGCTTATCGGCGAGCTTCCGTTTCAGCGGGGAAGTTGGGTTTCTTCCGCTTATTTAATAGATAATGTTGTTTTTGTAACTCCTTGTTTGTTTGTGTAAAAATACCTAGGAAATTTTGCTTGCGTATTGTGGGTTTATTTACTTCACATTTTTATTTTAAATAAATATTGTTGTACAGTCAAGCATAACATAACATTCCCTTTTTTATATTTTTTTTTACTACATTTTTTTGTTTTTTTTGTTAATTAGGGGTTTGAAAACCCGAATTTTTTATTTTTGCCAAATTAAGCGCTAATTACCTATGTACCTACTTAATTAAATACTTTTTTCACTAATATATCGTTGGATATGACACTAATATTTTGATATAAAAACGATCATTCGAGTACTTAAAAACACGTTACGAAAATCTGCGTTAATACTTAGAAGATGTAATTTTTTTTTAATTTAATTCTGGCGTGTATGTTGCGAATTCATTATGGCTTGTACATTTACATACATTTGGAGCGGTTGTGAGTAGCTTTATTAAACATTCTTGGAGTTTAAAAAAATCTTAAATCCGGTTCACATTAGACGTTCTAATTTTTAACCAACTTCGAAAAAGGAAGAGGTTCGCAGTTCGTCGGAATCTTTTATTTTCAATAGTTCTATTGCGACTTTCGTTTATAGAAAAGAATGAATCTGTTGCCAGATAACTCCTCACTCTGCAGGAACTTTGTAATAAATTTCAATATTGCTTCGTTTAATTACAATTATTTACAAAGAGTATTAATAAAATAGTTGTCTGAGAATTTTTAATTAAAATGATAACGCGTAATGTGCAGCACGTTACTCCCCTTACGGCTGGGGTGATTTTTAATTATTAAATATCCTACGCCAGAGGCGGCTTCCGATATTACTTTGATATGGTACCCATACCAGATCATACGATGCATCTGTTTTTACTTTTATTCTGTTTTAATGCTCGCTGTGTTAATGTTTTATAAGTTTGACCACGTGTCTTATTTATTTAATCTTTATTGTAGAAAAACAAATACAAATAAATTGCATTGTTTCCAGTCGACCAAAAAATCTAACAGAAAACTCAGTGTTGGTGTACAGAATGTGGTTAGACATTACACGATTAATTTTATAAATATAAACTAGCTTACGTACTTATAAATGATTCAGGGAATAAGTAATAAAAGATGATTAGGTAGAGTTTCTATGTGATGCCCCAGTAAAATATTATTTTATTAATAGAATTTGTCAATTGCTTATATATTAAAACAACATAAACATAATTTGAGCCATCACCGGTTTGATTTCACCGTAACCGTCCAGCAATGTCAGGACTCCGGCATTATTACGAACGATTCTTATTAAATTCTCCAAAACAGAATAATTTCGTGCAACACTCCCATTATTGACGTACATGTGCGGATATGTATTCCAATAATTTTAAATAGCTTAAATAAACAGAGTATCGCTACTATTATGCATATAACTACTATTACTACTATTACTCTACGAGTTTATTCTGTTAGTTACGCTCCCACGGCTAAACTTTTAAACCAATTTTGATGAAATTAATTTAGTAATGAAATAAATTTGATCTTGGAGTTTTCGGAGTTTTTTGAAGGAAAACGATAAAACAGGTCCACACGGACGGAATCACGAGCAAAATCTTGATGAAATAAATCATACTAAAGATAAAGACTGTTAAGTTTCATAAAATTTGTTCTTATAGTAGGTATATATCTAGTATATTAGCCAATTTGTTTACGTTCGAACATAGGCAGGTTGATCATGGGGTTACCGAGTTAGGCTGGGAATCGCGAGGAGTGAACTACTAATTTAATTGACATTTTAACACATTTACCCTTAACACATTTATTAAATTAAAACCAATATCACCTAAGTGTTACAAGAAAATAAAATCTCCTTATCCAAAAACAGCACCAAAACCTAATTCACAAGCGTCGGTAAAAGTTATGCAACGGAAGAAACTTATTACTGGCCAGCTACATTCAAGTGGCGTCCCCTGCGTAACTTTAAAAATGGAAATAATAACGGAATGTTTTAATTTCTGCGACTGACGGGTCACGTGGCCTGTCAACGTCATTGCCCTGGACAATTACCTCCATGCTTCAAATGAATGAGCATTTTGTTTGCCAGATTTTTATACGACTGTGGCGCGTGCAAGACTGTTCAAATGAAATGTTTATGACGGCTCTTCCCATGGACAATGTAGGTAAACAGCGAGCTTTGATTAAACATTTTTTGCATCATTTTTTATAGTTTTATACGGACGCTATGGTTTGTAGGGTACTGATGTTAAAGGAAAAGTTAAAATGCGTTAATTTTGCTTGATTCGCTAATTCGAATTGCATCAATCCCCTTATACATACTATGTATTAGCATTACTCGTAATGTGGAAAGTGTACGTGACGACAACCCATTTAATCTTAACCCTAGCGGGTCGAGTATAATTATTTTAAGGTTGTTTTTTGTAACTTAAATGCGTCATTTCTGGTTTTATATAATGAATAAGTAAGAAATAAAAAACATCTACATATTTTTTCATATTGCTCAGTCGCTTTTAAAAACGTGTTGAAATGCAACATCTGGGTATTCAATGTTTTAAGTTACCGTGAGCATTTTGCTGTAAACATTTCTCAACAAAACTGTTCTACGGAACCAATCAGCACATCCAACTCGCGCTAAGCTTCCAAACGTCATACGCATTGCTTATTCTTGAACAAACACAATAAAACCTTTTTAATCCTGCTCACAACTCCCAGGATCGGTAATATTTAATTCAATTATTAAAGAGTCTTACCACGTTCGCTGCCGGTCTTTCCGATTTCCATTCAAAATGGACTACATATCGAGTCGTTGGTACTAAATATGTTTACGTTTCAATCACGATAGTGAGCAATAAGCGCACGAGCGGAAAATTAAACGCATTGTTGCGAGTTGCCAATCCGCATGCGTTGGGACTTACGGCTGATGTGATTTCTCTACGATTATGTTTTAATAATTTTGGCCCGCGACTCTGTCCGCGTAGGTTCTTTATCGCTTTCCCCCGGAAACTATAAAAATATTTGAGATAAAAGGTAAGTATCATATGTGTCAATCCAGGATAAGGACTATCTCTCCATTCCAAATTTCATCCAAATCCGTCCAGCCGTTTTAGCGTAAACAAGTAACAAACCAACTAACTCACACACAAGGACACACAAACTTTCTCATTAATAATAGCTTAGTGCGATTAATGATCGTGCTTACCAACGGCAAAATATTTTTTTTTGTGTAGTCGTATATAATAATTTCAAGTATTTGTTAGGAAACTGGCACATGGTGGTAATTGTTGAGCTACTATAGAATCCTGTCGCGAAAAGTTATAATTATAATCGTACCTACTTACTTTGAGGGCCGCTTGCACCATCTGCGTTAAATATGTTTAAGTCTTAAACATATTTAACGACATGACATTTCCATACATTTTGACACAACTTAAACTGATTTAAGACTTAACATATTTAACGCAGATATGGTGCAAGCGGCGGTTAATCTCTTTTTAGTGACTTGACGCTGTCATAATCATAAGGTTTCTACAATTTTACTTACACTCTTCTAAGTAGTTCATGATGGTACAAAACTACAAACTAGTAGTCTTTCAGGACGACTAGCAAAAGTGGTCCGCGACTTATTTGTCGCTCGGATCTTCCTTTCTAACTCGTCTGTAACGATAGAGACGTTGGTACCGAGCGACAAGCGAAAAAATACAAGATGTACTAGCCGCTCAGATGTGAGGAGGCAATTTTGCATCTTAAACTAACACTTTGTACTTGTTCTCTCTCTTTTAGACGGTGTTGGTCAAAAGACTGGATCTGTAAAATTACACTCGCATTTTTTTTGCAACTTACGATTTGGCCTCACTAAACTTAGACTACCCAATAACAAGTCCGATATTACAACACCATCGGCGTAACAAGCAAAGAAAGTCCCCTTTAATAGACGTGTTGCCATCCAGTCCAATTAAAAATAATTAGCTCCAGCACACACTGGCAACCCGAGCAACAAATCAACGAAGATGCACACACGGATAGCGAACTTTCTGGATAAGGTTTACCCACCACAGACAAATACCCACCTTAAATTCTTTAAAGCAAGGTTCATATTCCTCCGCTGAAAGGAAGAATTGTATAAATATTTACAGTGCAATTATTAGTGACCATTAAAAATGTTCGAGTTTGCGCTTGTCTTAAAACGCTGTAAAGTGTTTTTGCTGCAGTCGTTTTAGAATATTTCTGAATTAATTAATTCAGAACGAATAGTACAATAAAGATAACCCGGTAGTTAATTAATTTACACGAATTACTACATTTCAGTCGCATATTTTCTCTTTACTAATTGATACCCATGTCTTGACAAGTTGCGTAAACTTTTGTAAATTATATCCGTATTCCTCTCTATCATTCGTTTTCTACATAAAAGGGACAGCGCTACTGTGGGAGTGTTAGACTGTCCTTTAATGAGGGGTTTCTGTAAAATTAGTTGTTATAAAATAGATATTTTTGTTGTCAATTAATCATTGTGGCGGGAGCAGGTTATTAATCAAACGAGCGATTGCCAAATGCCACGACTAACTTGTAGCGAAGTATTATTTACGTTAGTTATTTTAATGAGAGACCTAGCATTTGGAGTATTTATGTATGAATCAAATTAACTAGCATAGTTATAACAGATTCTGAGAGCAGCTTTAGAATGTGCGTTTTAGCGATTAAAGATATATTGAAAGCTTTTTAAAACAAATATTAATTTGATGTGAAGTTTTGTCGTCAAAAGGTCAAAGCAGTTATAACGAGCTCGGGTATAAAAATCTCGTGAATTCAATTAGCGGGAAAGCAGGAGAGGGCGGGGCCTAATAAACATAATATAAATAATCTGTGGCGATAAATCTGCAGCGCTTTATGGCAGGAGTGGGTTGTCACTCGGGCTAATTAGCGCTAGTGCTACGGGAATGTTTCAGCGCTGGAAGCGCTGAGCAATTAGATGCCAAATTTGGATTTTGTTTTTAATGACGTGCTGGCACTTTGGAATCAGAATTAGCCAAGGATTAGCTGCCAGATGATAGTTGTGACGTAAGCAAGAAATTTTATTACGTAAGTCTTTTAGGTTATACATGATGTGGGAAAAATTATAATTTATTTTCCGGGTGAATCAACTTACCACATTAAGGTCGGAGTTCACCAACATTTAAACAGGCGATTAGAGGTCTGACGGCTGTCAAAATGTATTGACTAACAGCCGATTAGGATTTAACAGTCCGTTAAATTTGTTGGTGAACTCCGACCTAAATCGCACGTTAATTAATTTTACTTGACAATAAAACCGACCTTAATTCAATAAAAATCCTGGGACAAGACGGCTTTGTCAATCTACAATCTGTTAAGTATTAAGCATAGTTATTTAGTTAAATAAATTCGGTCGTTTTCATTTTGACGAAACTTTATATCGTTGGTAGCATAATTTAACATCGTAGGTTAACCCGATAAAGCGCTAAAGCCGCTGCGTGGCTCATCATAGCACTCTTCATCAGCTTAGTTAATTACGGACATATCAAGTTTATTATAATTACTCATTTTAATGTCGCTGCGCCCAGGCTCGAACCGCGCCGAGCCTCGAACAGGCCTTCCTAATGAATTGCTACTCGTGTATCTGCCATACTTTGTAAGACATGCATAAAATGTCATCATTCTAATGATGACATGTAGTTGTCGCTTTTTGGGCTCCTTAGTCCTTACCCCTAATAGGCCCAACGGTGCTTTATTATAAATAAGTCTAGATAAATGAAGATAGAAAAATAACCTAACCTAAAAAAACATTTTTGGGACAAGTTTGTGTTGCCGACTGTACTTTTTTTGCACAGTCATCATCTGCTTATCAAGACAAATCCAACGAGCCCAAACACGACGGGTTTATCATGTGTAGTTTAAGAGTTCCTTTGACCACCTTCCGCCTCCATCGTCAGACCAGCTTAATGACACCATAATATTGCATTGTAATCGGGTTTACATACGTATTACAAATTTCAGTCCATTCCATTAACGGGAACTGGTTCAAAATTGACTTGCAAGATTTGACACATATACGTATATACATTGCAAGTTAAATAAAAGCTTGTAAAAATTGAATATTTTTCTCCCCTGTATGTATATATATATATACGAGTAGCACTAATTAATCCCCAAACAACACGTAAATAAAATATTTACTGTCCACTTTAACGGTGTTTGCCAGCATTATGCCAACCGGCAATTTACTTGACATTTCAAAAGGGCTCGACAATTGCACGTTATTTGATGCATACAAGGTCCTGTGGGCATAAACGCAGCTAATATCAAAGCTCTAGTATAATCAGGCGGTAATGGGCTACAATTTGCACAAAACACGGTCATTATTGACGTTGACGAAGTGGAAATTATGCATTTACTATTAATTGACGTTTTGCAACGCTAGCTTGATGGATATTTATTGTGTGGCCAAAAACCAAGAAGTCAGGAAAAGCTACAGCTTAGTAAAAAATTATAAAAACAAATGATTGTCTATGGGAGCCTGTAATAGGTATCAGAATGGCCACGTGTAAATTTTATCCACGGAGTAGATGTCGAATGATTGGTGTATGTTTAACCTAAAACCGTTCAGTTGGTCACGTTAGGATGTGTGTGTTTTTGCTTCCCCAACGAACTAACCTTCCTGGCGCAAGCAATATATGCGAGATAGGACAGGACGTTAGGTATTTAAAAAAAAGTCTAATAAGCTCAACCTTTATACAAGGAAAAAACTTAACACCGCCATGTGCCCGACGTAACAGCGCCATCTGTCGGTGACTTACTTAACTTATTTTACGAACTGAAAGATGTAACTATCGAATTGGTGAGATTTTTTGTTTAGATTAGAGTTATGGTGGCATTTCACTAAGTACACTTGGCTATAAAAATATATTCATTTTCGTTTACTTGGATCATTTAACTGACCTGGCAAATATTCGAAATTCGAACTGACCTCTAATTAAACACATAGGCTACGTCGACGCGACGTGCAAATAGCTCTGAAATGCCGCGCTGCCCTGCTTATTAACTCTCGATTAATTAAATTATTAGAAATCTCGACCAGTGCTAATTAACGAAGTATTCAAACATTTCGGTCCACCTATCGGGGTTTAATTAAAATTGACAAAAGCCGCGAGCGAGGGCGCTCGCCAAATATCGCCTCTATCGGCGTTTTCATTGCCCATGACGTATACGGGAGCAATAAATCCATACAATTGACTAACGTGGGCACTCGATGTGTTAATGAAATGATCACTTTAAACTAATTAAATTATGGAGGTAATGGTGCGTGCTAGTGATAATGACGAGTCGCGTTACACCTCAGCGTGCCGCGCTATGCTAACCCACAAATAGTTGACATAATCAACCATTCAGTGTAAATTCTCGGTAAAAAACTGTCAAATTCATGACGACATGAAATAGCAATAACAACATAATTCATCTCATTAAATTGAAGTATAACTCGACCTGCAGAGGTTCTTTCCATCAATAACCGCGATACCATACTAGCATTCTAATAAAAACGTACCATCATTGACTAATTTATTGATCTACCTTACAAGCTCGTCATAATGACTACACCAAGTTACAGGAACAAAATTATGTCAAAAAAAAATCATTAGCTTTTTGCGACAGGGTTCCATCCATAGTGGCCCGACAATTAAAGTCCAGGACGGTACACGTAGTCTTAGATGCCTGGGCCGAAACGGAGCGTATGTGCTCAGCGTTATGTTTAAGCCTACTGCGGCGGCGCGGCGCTCTATTGACATTGCTCACCCTGCTAATAGTAGCTAGGAACTGAAATACGATCTTGGACTTTTTAATAGGCTAAGGCAAGTAAACAAAGGTTGTATTTTAGGTCCCAGATTCGACCTACAGGGTTCTATGGCAGATTACAGGACTACTACCACGGAATTGAGCAAGTTTACCCTACCTACAGGCTACAGTAGAACAACTCGCTCGCTCTTACTGTTCCATCAAACGTACATTCAGTCAACAAAGTATCGGGAATGGATGATTTGTTTATGGTTCCAAATTCAAATTTTTGTTTTTTTTGTTGTTGTTAGATTGGCACAACTGTTTTCTATTTTGGCGCGGAGTTTGAGTTGCATCTGTTATTTATATTAAATACAGTGCTGTTTTTAGTTATATCATATCTAGTGTGTATTGCGAATTTCATAATGGACAAAAAAAAACATTGAACAAAGAGTTTGTCTTAAATTTTGCATCGCCAATGGAATTTCGTGTTCGGAGTCACTGAAAATGTTACAGAAGGCTTACGGTGATTCGACTTTATCAAAAACACGTGTTTATGAGTGGTACAAAGCGTTCAAAAGCGGTCGAGATGTGATGGAAGATTTGCCTCGCTCTGGTAGGCCATTAACGTCTGCAACTGAAGTTAACATCGCAAAAGTGAAGGAAATAGTGACTGAAAATCCTCATTCAACTTTGAGAGAGATAGCCGCCGAACTTTCTGTATCTCACGAGTCGATCCGTACTATTTTAACTAATCATTTGGGTATGAAACATGTTACCGCTCGGCTAGTCCCAAAAGACCTGAATTTTCTCCAAAAACTCAATCGCATGAGAGTCGCTGAGGACATGCTAGAACGAGTCAATTCCGACCCAACATTCATGAAACGCATTGTTACTGGTGACGAGACGTGGGTTTACGAGTTTGACATGCAAACTAGTCAACAAGCTTCGGAGTGGCGCCTTCCAACTGAACCGAAACCGAAGAAACCACGCCAAAGTCGATCAAAAGTCAAAGTCATGTTGACTGTTTTCTTTGACTATCGCGGTGTTGTGCACTCGGAATTCTTGCCGGAAGGTCAAACGGTAAATAAAGAATATTATTTGAGCGTTATGCGGCATTTAAGAGAGCAAATTCGACGAAAAAGGCCAGATTTGTGGAATGAAAATTCTTGGATTTTGCACCACGATAATGCGCCTTCGCACAAGGCCATCATTGTGAAAGAATTTTTGACCAAACACTCAACAAATACCATCGAGCAACCACCATATTCACCAGATATGGCTCCTGCCGACTTCTTTCTTTTTCCTAAACTCAAATTACCACTTCGTGGCACCCGTTTTCAATCGGTAGAAGACATAAAGGAGAATTCGCGCCGAGAACTGAATTCAATTCCGGAAACAGCGTTTAAAAAATGTTTTGATGATTGGATTATTCGTTGGCGTAAGTGTATCGTTTCTGAAGGAGCATACTTTGAAGGTGATAAAATAAATTTGGATGATTAACAAACAGTTTGTGTATTATTGATCTTTTCCCGGTACTTTCTTGACAGAGTAGTACTTACCTATTTTGTTCAATCATAACAGTCCCAATCTAATTTTATGATTTGGTTGATGGTTTTCAAAATGTTATAAACCAACTAATGTGTTTTTTTTTAATTTCCAGGTAAACCACTTGGTCTATAATCTCCTACGAAGTATCTTGTAGGTATGTATGTACAAAGATGCTAAATCCCTTGTGTCTTAGCGGACATAAAGGAGCTTTAATAAAAACCCAAAATTCCTCTTACAATGGTATGTGTTTAATGTGCGAAGGTATGAATTCGAATGAAACAAATCACGGTAGACATATAAAATTAAAATAAAACTACATAAACGCCTGCTTTGAAATGTAGAGCAATGATGTTGTGTTTTGTGGCGTTGCATCAATATAATGTCAGGCGCTTGCGCCTGAACATATTCCCGCCCGTTGAAAGGCCCAGTCTTTCAACCCAGAAGTTCTTCATCCGACGGCAGTGGACACAGACGTGTTAGGGGACGCCGCACACATCCTCTTGCAGTAGTGACGTCTGCGACTCTAGCGAGGCCATCCGGTCCAGGGAACAAGCGAGTGACTCGGCCCAATCTCCAGCTTAACGGGGGCACGTTATCTTCATGCAGTAGGACGAGATCGCCGACGTTTAATTTAGCATGATTTACGCGCCATTTCGTCCTCTGTTGGAGCTCTGCGATGTACTCCTTTTGCCATCTCTGCCAAAAATGTTGATAAAGCTTTTCGATGCGCGCATAACGACGAAGACTGCTTTCATTGCAATTCTCCAGTGAAGGTGAAGGCAGCGCGGTCAGAGGCCTTCCGATAAGAAAGTGCCCGGGAGATAATGGGAGCAGGTCGTCAGGACAGGATGAAAGTGGGTAAAGAGGGCGACTATTTAGAGTAGCCTCCACTTGAGAGAATAAAGTTGAGATTTCCTCAAACGTTAAGTGACTATTTCCCATGACGCGTTTCAAATGATATTTAGCCGACTTCACTCCTGATTCCCAAATTCCGCCGAAGTGAGGAGCATAAGTGGGTGTAAACGTGAATTTAATGCCTTCCTGGTTTATAACGTCACATAAAGGATTCTTTACTAATTGTAAAAACTTCCCTACTTCTTTAGCAGCGGCCACAAAATTTCGGCCGTTGTCGCATAATATTTCCGCTGGCTTGCCCCTACGAGATATAAATCTGCGAAGTGTCATAATAAAAGCGTCTTTAGAGAGGTCGCTGACCGCTTCCAAATGAATACATTTGTAGCGTAGACAAATGAACAGACAAAGATAACATTTTATTAAATTTGCACCTCTCCCTTTACGATTTAAAATTTGGAATGGTCCAGCAAAGTCCAAGCCAACGGACAAAAAGGGAAAATCTGGAGTTATTCGCTGTTCTGGTAGGTTGCCCATCTTTGGGCATAGTGTTTTAGCGCGCAGACGTCTGCAACGTACACATTTATTAGCAGTACGTCTGGCTAGATGCCTACCTTTAACTGGCCACACAGTTTCTCGGATAGTAGCTAGCAACAATTGTGGGCCAGCGTGTAATGATCTTAAATGTTCATGTTCGAAATATAATTTCGTCAGGTGGTGAGACGAATGAAGCAAAATCGGATGTTTTTTATCGTAAGTATAGTTAGATGCCTCAATGCGTCCACCGACTCTAATAACCTTTTGTTTGTCCATGAAAGGTGATAATGGAAGTAGTTTAGACCTGGAACTTAAAGGTTTATTTTTTAAAAACAACTCGTACTCGACCGGAAACGACTGACTTTGGGCTAGCGCGGAGAGTTCATGGAAAAACTCATTAAGCTCATCTGTAGTCAAGTTTCCTGAGCGTTTGTCTTTAGGGTATTTTAAATTAAAAATAAATCTTTTAACATATGCATAGCATCGTTGTAGTTTAGTAAATTTCGAGAAATTTTCAAAATTAATTACGTGCTCACAAATAGTAGCTGAATGCGATTTAATTTCCGGTAATTCATCAATACCTACATTGACTTTTGACATTGGCCATTCAGACTCGTTTTTAAATAAAAATACGGGGCCTGACCACCACAAACGTAATGAAACTAACTGGCTGGCGTCTACCCCCCTGGAAATTAAATCCGCTGGATTCGCAGATGTGGGCACGTAGCGCCAAGACGTCGGATTAGTGATCTCGCGAATTTCACTGATACGGTTGGCCGCGAATGTTTTTATTCTAAGTAGGTCATTGGTTATCCACGCTAAAACCACGCTTGAATCGCACCAATGCACTAGACGATCTGGTTTGAATCTTAATGAGTCTACGACGGCCTTACACAACTTAGCGGCTAACAAGGCAGCGCAGAGCTCTAAACGCGGAATCGTTGTTTGCTTTAGTGGTGCTACTTTTGATTTGGCGCACAACAATCTGACAGTGACGTCACCGTTTACATTAATTGATCGTATATAAATGCATGCGCCAAAGGCACGCTCAGACGAGTCACTGAAAGAATGCAATTCAATTATTTTAGGGTCATCACATAAAACATTTCTATTTATTTGTAATTTTTTGATGAATGGTAAATTATCACAATACTTAATCCACTCTTTTTCGATGTCCTGAGGGACAGGCTGGTCCCAGTCAACCTTTTGCTGCCATAATCTCTGCAGCATCATTTTGGACTGAATAATAATGGGACACAGAAGTCCTAAAGGATCAAAAGTTTTGAAAGAATTGGACATTATGTTTCTTTTCGTTATTTTACTATTTTGTTGTATATCCTTAATTTGAAAATGAAAACAATCTTTAGAAGGGTCCCAACCCAATCCGAGCGTACTTGATGATTCACTTATAGTCAGCTTTTCTTTTGTATTAATGTTGCAATTTTGAAACAACTTGGTAGAATTAGTTTTAAATTTCCTTAAGTTGAAACAGCCTGATTTTAAAGCATTTGAAACTAAATTTTGAATAAAGCGTAATTCATCTTCGTCATTGGAGCCCGTTATAAGGTCATCGACGTAGAAATCATTTTTTATTATGGTTTTAATTAACTCGTCGTCCTGCTCCTCACCTACTTGTTGTAAGCACCTCGTGCTTAAGTAGCTAGCACTTGCTGTTCCGTAAGTGATAGTATTCAACCGCAACGTTTTAATAGGCTGGGACTCGTCTTCTCTCCATAATATGAGTTGAAGGTTGCGATCATCTTTGTGGACTAGAACCTGCCGATACATTTTCTCTATATCGCCGGTTAGGATGTATTTGTAATGCCTTGCTCTCACTAAAATGGAGAAAAGAGAGTCCTGGACATTTGGGCCTACCATTAATAAATCGTTTAACGATAAACCTGAGGAGGAGGCGGCTGAACCGTCAAAGACCACACGAATGGCCGTTGACTCACTGTCTTTGAAAACCGCATGATGACATAAAAAGTAGCTCGAGTTGGGTTTGGTTATGGGAGATTCAGACAAATGTCCTAAGTCTGCGTATTCTTTTATGAAATTAGAATATTCATATTTTAATGTAGGGTTGCGCTTAAATTTCTTTTCTAAATTTAGAAATCTTCGTTTGGCCAAATTATACGAATCTCCAAGAGAGTCTGGAGACTCAGTTAAAGGCAATCTGACCACAAACCTACCTGTGCTAAGTCTAGACACATTGGCTATGAAGTGTTTTTCACAAGACCTTTCTTTAACGCTCATACCTTTACTTTCGGGGATTTCTTCTAGATCCCAAAATTTTGTAAGCAAATCATCAATCGAATCTTGTGATTCATTTGTGATTGAAACATGATTGCATTGTGTATTTTTGTACGGAATGTTCGCATTTGTTGGACCCGAAACCAACCAACCTAATTTGGAATTTCGTAATTTAGGACAATCAGGGCCTAAGGACATTTGTTCGTTTCCCAAAATGTCCCAAAATATATCGGCACCAATGAGCATGTCAATGGGAGCTGGTTGATAGAATTTGGGATCGGCTAATCGAATATTTTTTGGTATATTTAGATTATTAATATTTATAGGAGACTTTGGTAGCTCTCCAGTTAACTCCTTTAGTACTAAGCAGGAAAACCTTACTTTAAAAACGCTATTTAGTGAGTTCATTTGAACATTACAACTTTCGACTACATTATTCGTGCAATTGTTACCAATGCCAATGACCTTTAGTGAGTCAATTTGATTGGATTTTAGATGTAAGCTTTCCTGAAGGGATTTTGTAATAAATGAAGACTGGCTGCCACAGTCGAGCATGGCGCGAACCCTTAGTCTATCATTTGTAGTTGGGTTAGTGACCTCCACCAGTGCCGTCGATAATAAAACCTGCGTACAACCTTGCTCAGAAAAATTGACCACAGACGCAGCATTACTAGAAACTGCGTTAATATTCTCCGAAGCTACCGGATGAAGTAGACTATTATGGTTCTTTTTGCATTCGCGGCAAGGACCCATCCGACATTCATTTACAGGATGTCCCTGCCGTAAACAATTAGTGCATAACTTATACGTAGCAACATCGGTTAGTTTATCCTTTAAACTTTTAGCTTTAAAAGTAGGGCAATCATAAATTTTATGATTCTCATTGCAAATGACGCAAAAATAACTACATTGGCGAGGCTGATTCATACTCGCAAACGTTTTTGTATAAGATTTATTATTATTATTGTGAGCTTGGGGTTTATTATTACCTCTGTTATTTTGAAATGACACAGATGGCGTGAATTTAGTCTGGTAGCCATCATGCCTGTTACGATTAAGCGACTCGATCACGTCGGCTCGATCAATTAAAAATTTGTGGAATTGGTCCAAAGACGGGACGTCATCGAGTGAATTACGGTACTCTTCCCATTTAATCAACGTATTAGTATCCAATTTTGACGACAGCATAAATATTATAAGTATATCCCATTTGTCCGTGGGCTGGCCTAAGCTGGACAAAGCACGCAAATTTTTAGTAACATGGTCGACTAAAAATCTCAGAGACCGTTCAGTTTCTCGTGTCAGTGGCTGAATGTTGAATAACGAGCTTAAGTGGTGATTAATTAGCAAACGCTTATTATCATACCGCTCACCGAGCAGCCTCCAGGCCTCCGTATAGTTAGCCGACGACACTTCTAGATTAGAAATTATTCTAGCAGCGTCACCCTCTAAATACGAAATGAGGTAGTGAAATTTGTGGATAGGTTTAATGCGGCTATTATTGTGAATTAAACTTTCAAAAGTGTCGCGGAACTCAAGCCAGCGGAAATATGAACCGTCAAATTTCGATATTTGTATTTGAGGTAATTTAAAACCAACATCTTGATGATCAAGTAAGCATTGAGCCTCCATAGGAACTGATTCTCGCCTTTGATCATTTTCAAGCCTATTGTACTTCTCGATTAAGGTTTTTGCCATGGCAATGTTGACAATAATATCATGCTCAATGCCCTCTCGTTCATCAATCTCATTACTAATGTTCTCCGAATTTAAAATTTCAATTTTGTTTTGTAAATCATCAAACTTAACCGACAAACCCTCGAACTTTGACAATTTAAGACTTAACTCAGCCAGTTCTATATTAGTTAACTCTGATTTCTCGTTTACATTCGATAGGTACTTTCCAAATTTTGTTATCTGACCCTTTATAGAACTACGCGTAGTAAATAAATCCTTTAGTTGGTATTTTGACGACGAAGCCATCTCAAACTTATCATTTGGCATCGTTAACGCAACAATAAAAATTATAAGGCAATAAGTGAATAACAAAAATTTTGCTCACGCTCCTCAATTCGCCGGAACTCCCGATAAGGAACCGGTTACGCGCACAGCTGACTGCTGACGGCGCAGCGCACAGCGCGGCTCACGCGCCGAGCCCGTGACGCAACAGAAGTGATCCTGTCCCTGGAATAGTCGGCCAACTATCTCAATAACGCGTAATTATTACGAGGATGCTTTGAGGATAAACAAAATTTACTATACAAATAAATTAACTGAGAATTAATAAAAACGTACGATAGATTTTTAGTTTTTAATAAATTTGGAATAAACTTAATCGCAATGTTTCAAATTAAGTACTAACTTAAGATCAACGCGGTACCATTAAGTTAAATAGAGTAACCTAGTATAAAAAGATAACGGTATCGAATGTTCGAGAACTTTCTATGGAAATAAATTTAGGGTATGACTTTATATCAACTGCTACAAATAAGTAATTACTAAGTAGTATTAATTTGCACTTTTAAATAATTATGAATCTATATTTTCGCAAGTAGAAAATTATTTTAAGGATGAAATTTTTGATTTACGTTCCAACTGATTATTAGGAAGGGAAAAAAAGGAAGGGCACTTAACTTTCGTAGGACCCCGTCGCACGGTGCGAAGTTTTTGCTCCTTCACTGGCCGAGCTGGTGACACGATCCCGTGGCGATGCTGCTAATAGTGCGTCTCCTTTGACTCCGTTTAACCTTGGATTCCCAACTCTTCTGGTTCACACGTACTGCATGGAGTTGATGGCAAATTCCGTTCTTTACTTAACAAATTTTGATGTATTTCCCCTCATGGGTTACCAATTTATGTCTTAGCGGACATAAAGGAGCTTTAATAAAAACCCAAAATTCCTCTTACAATGGTATGTGTTTAATGTGCGAAGGTATGAATTCGAATGAAACAAATCACGGTAGACATATAAAATTAAAATAAAACTACATAAACGCCTGCTTTGAAATGTAGAGCAATGATGTTGTGTTTTGTGGCGTTGCATCAATATAATGTCAGGCGCTTGCGCCTGAACACCTTGATATACGACGGATCCCACCCTTCGCGGCGTCATCAAAGTGACTCAAGTAAAGCCAACAGAGATAGTACAAAGTGTTAATATTTGAATTTCCTGCCGCCAACGAACACTTTGAACAATAACCCTTTAACCTCGAGAAAACAGGAAATATGGTTAATTAGCGTGGTGTAAAATTATAACCAGAATTTTAGATACATACTTACACTACTTAGTAAGCTTTTGATAGGTATATAAGTACGTTTGCTTCTACCTACAGATGGTTTAGGACATACTTAGGGTAAAATGCAGTTTATTTTGTTATTAATACTCAAAATTTGCACTATAAAAGTATAACATTAACTTTCAACATAAACGGTAAACAGACGAATTAATTAATAGTCCTTTTTCACCTTCAAACCCATATTTCCCTCAAAACTATCGCGCAGGCCGAATTTTGTTTTTATCATTGCTCAGTTTCACGATTAATCGTTTTTTCTTAATTTTGCCTGATTGGCTGAGCATGATCGAGCACGTAAGCCGTTCCGGGTTCGAATTCTGAAAACGACCGTTTGGAATTCGTAATGCCGCAGAAAGCCGACAGAGGTCGCGGATTTAAATTGAAAACGTGCACCACGCTCGTCAGTTACCGATTACACGCAATTAAGTACCTACGCCAATTCGCACCGGTTGGAGCTAAAGCTAGTTTCCATTGGCTGGTAAAGCGAGCAGACATGTCAGTTTATTATAAGCGAGAACTGAAAGTGTTCACATCTCTAAATAAGATCAAGGTCCCTTTATCAGCTCTACTAGATCAGTTACATCCAAGAACAAGATTTGTTTTGGTCATAAAATTAGTATATGTCACTAAACAAGTGAGATACTTTAAATTTAAAATCTTTCGCAATTTTTCTATTATTATGTTAACTAAAGATTAGTACCTAACATCATACTGAACATAATCTTGAACTCGTCGACTGTCCAATGGGCAACAGCCTTTAGGGGCGGCTGCCAGTGATTTGCGAGTGAGAACGTCAGCAGCTCACCTGGCGCACGCCCTTACTCCTTTATAGTCGTTTTACTATCCAGTTACTACGCTTAACCTGAATCTAAGTCGGGATAATTCCAAGCGGTCAGCGTGACCGACGTCACGTCACGTGACGTTGATATATTGACGTTGAAATGACGTTGTTAAAACAAGTTTAATAAATGCTTTAAAAACCCGGACTGTATATTTTGATATGGTCGTATGTATGTTAAAACTATTTATAGTCTTTAAACCCAGTGACACTCGCGACGCTAAGATGAAGCTCATGAGACCTCGTTGGTTTAATTTAACCTCCTGAGCGCACAAAGAACCATACAAACAAACATACATACAGGTCAATAACATTACCCTTTTTCTACGGCATTCGGGTAACAAATACTGACCGAATAAAAAAAAAACGGTTTTTATACCTACCTACAAGTTGATACCCCTTAATAAAATACACTTATAGACAATAAAATCTCGTTCTGCATAATAGTGAGGGGTTGAGAGTAAAAAAGCGCTATTAAGTTGTAATTTTTTACGTGTCTGGTCGTGGTATTTTAATTTAAGATTTATTTTATCGCAATCGAAGTGAAAAATATTTAGAGTGTTTAACTCCAGACTAAGAAGCCACAATGCCAATGATAGATGTCTCGTGTCGTAATGGCTTACTTTAGTCCCTTGTTGAACAATCAACTATTTGTATTTAACCCTCAATTTACAATTGACAGGAATTTTTGCAGTTCAGTCCTAGCCCCAGTTTTATTCATAAATTCGTGAAACTCAATTTAGCTGTGCTATATCTAGCGTCGATTTCAAATCAATGGCACTAGTTCCAATCTTGATCCGCGGAACGGATTGTTTTTAACGGACTTCAAAAAAGGAGGAAGTTCTATGCTCAACTGTTGAGCATAAATAGATATATTTATCTTTTTTTTACTATTGTTTAATCCAAATTTATATTATTTTCAATACTTAACTGTTAAGTCTTAACATATCACAACATATCATAATAAAAATAAGCATTTTTATTGCACGCATGTCTAATATTTATTCGCGTATCAATTGAATATTCAAGATATTTTAAATTTATGTCGGTAGTTTGTTTTAAATGCATTAAAACACTAGTTATAAAGTGTAATGAAATGACTGTGACTCACACCGTGTCGAACGCCCACTACCTGTGTTGGCAGATTTATTCATTCGTTAATTGTAATTATTATCTTCACCGCTGCTCCGTATCAAACCAATTATAATTCATGTGAACTAGTTATTTTGTTCCTGTAACATTACCACTTTGTTTATGTGATTTTATCCAGTCTAAGAAATGAGTATTTTTCAAGGGCTGGCTATTTACTACTCTAAAATGGCACATTTTTTTTGGTCTTTACCAGGCCAAGTGTTTGTTTATTCCGCCACGTTTTTAACCGTGAGAGTTTTTTTTGTTTTCAATGTTTCTATATTGTAGGTAGCGCTTAATTCCGCTATGAGTATACACTATGTACGAGTACCTACTTAGTTTTTAATATGATTATTTTTATACTTTTTTAACTGTATATTTGCCATCAGTTATATTTAAACGGCATCAAAATCGTAAATTTCATTTTTTGTTTACTTAAAACGGTGAAAAGAAAATTGTTTCTCAGTAATCCGTTTAGGATTTCAAAAACTATCCGGCGATAGTGTTGTTTCGCATCCTAATCCTGCGGCGGACGCGGCGGGAAAATGGCGGAAATTGAAAATAAACATTTCATCTGCGCCCCGGCACGCACTGCCCAAATTGACAATACAACCAATTTGCCGCCGCACGCCGACCACCTTTGTATGAGAATTGAAAAATAATATTAGGCACACTTTTTTTCGACCACTGCACGTAGGCAATCTCGAAAATAAACTGTGGTTCCTCAACTGCTCTCATTTCAGTTTCAAAAATGTACTATACTACTATTGTCAGCGCGTTAATTTTTTAATTCGCTTGGCACAGATCTCCCGATATATTCCAAAATATAAATTACATACATTTAGCATTGAATCGTCTGGCTATGGTGTTATCGAGTCAGACAGGAAGTTGTCGATAATAGTGCTGCATTCATTCATTAAAACAATACAATGAGCTTGTTATTTAAACAGCGATTGTTAATCAATTTATCCTAACGAGTCATTGTATCTGAAATGGTATCGTCTCAGTTCTTCGTTTAAAAAAACGGAACGTAACGCTTTAAAAAGGAAAAAAGCGAGGCGTAAACAAAAGCGTCTTTCTCCTAGTGTCGAAGTCACTTCCGAAGAGTGGTTACCGTCGCTCGAGTAATCAGCAAAGAGGCTCTAATTTAATAAATGATAATTAAACGTAATGGACGCCACTCGATGGGCCGCAAATGAATGAATGTATAATTGAATGAGTCGACACAAATATTTCACTAATGGGTCACATTTGATTAGGTTATTTCTGTTTCCGTCGGACGGAATTGAAACCCAGCCGTCTGCTTTTACACTGTACTGTATGAAATTGAATTCTATTTTCAACCGGTGGTAACTTAAGATGTTTCATATCGATTTGTTTGTATGAGTTATTCTTTAGTGCCTATAAACACTGTTTAATGCCGTAATAAACACTAAACCTGCCTAAAATCTTATTTTCCAAAATGAGGTTTGCGCTGAGGTAGCAATAAAAGAAATCTTATAAGTAATGAATGATTAGAGCTCCTTCACTTTGTGCACTCTCACAAATGGCCCATCTAGTAAAAGGATAGCAATCCAATAAGAGGATATAAATAAATCATACATCACCAATAGCTTTTGTTTAATCTAATAAATATTTTATAAGAATTAGACGATTGGCCCTCGCCCCGGTGGCTACCTCATTGCATTAGAGGGACTGCATAATGTCAGAATTGACACTCGCCGGGAACACTCTAGCACTCCACTAATATTATTTAATGGAACACTCTCTAATTGAGAAAATCTATAAGTGCAGGTATATCTAAACTGTGCCTATATATATATACATATATAAACGCAGGAATATAGGCAAATTGCATCGTAATATATAAAAAACGGAAAATGTAAATACTCTTACACATTTTTAATTTTAGTGGTATTCTTTATACTTATCACAAACTTCGCAATAAAAAAAAAATCAAGACCCCTTTTTACTAAAGAAGACTATTTGGCCCCGGAGATTAACCAAGGTTTATGCACTGCTGAATGAGTATACTTATGTTGTCCAAGTATCAAAAGTCAGTCGACGAAATTATTGCAATTAAATTTTATTTATTAAATGAGCGTAAGTAAGCGCGTATTAACAAAGCTAATATTTAAAGAAAAGCCTTGTTACACGAGCGCAATAACCTCAGATTTACACCTCGATTGAATTTAATTGACTCTTCACTCCAATAACGTAAGTTAATTATAAAAGTCAATTGATTTAAAAGGAGCGGTGTCGTGGTCGCGTTATGAGTAACAGAAAAAGTTTTCAATTTCACTAAAAGGGACTGGTTTGTGTCTCGGAAGTCTCGTCTGGTTATCGGCTGGTAATGTATGAAGTTGTGCGCGTTTATTTTATAACTCACTTCACGTAATAGGCCCAGAGTTGGCTTAATTCACTTTGCGAGCGGTTTACTAATTAAGTCTTACTCTCATCTTGCTAATTGATTCCACTTGGAAATAAATATTCTTTCTGTGTTTATTGCATGCTTCTCGCTTGTAAATGAGTCATGGAGATTTATTTACATGACTGTAAAATATATGAACCACATACAGTATTTTTTTATTTCTTGTGAACCTTATGAACTTTTTATGTACGTTTTAAATAACGCAGCAACAGTTGTTTCAGAAACCAAAAATACTTATGTAAGCATTTTGTAAAAAAATCACTCGGGAGATCCATCGATCATTTTCTTGATTAGGATGTGAACATCGTACCGATAAGAATAGATGTTTGAATGTGCCATCGGAACATAGATATCGTCATAAATCCATCCATGAACATGCTTCATAAATTATCACGACAACGATTTGGAACATTTTACAGCACCCATGAATTGTTTACGATCCGCGGGGATGCGACTGCGCCGCTCATAATTAATACGAGACGTTTGTTTTAATAGATCATAAAACATCAGCAGGATCAGCTATAATATTACATCGTTATCCTTCTTACACTCGCATATCTTTTTAGTAACCGTAAAACACTCTCGATTTTATCGACAGCTCGATGTAAAATAGACATCGACTATATTATGGTCCACTTACCCGCTCGAATTACTCGTACGCATCAAATTGATATTGTAACTTGGTCAAAGCAATTAAGATACAAGTTTTAATTAACTCGTCAATGTAGGTATGCTTTAAGTAATTACGACGATACTACTTTCATAGTTAATTAAAGAGTTCCCATTGCGTTAATTTAATTATGATGGAATTAAACTTTGAAATTAATGGGTTTGTTGTGTCAAATCAGTCGAACCGACTGTTCAAGTCTGGCTAGACGCTCTCGGGAGCAGATTGCCACGTGAGTATTCTCAGTATAGTTATAAAAGACCAGTTCGCTCCGAGCTAAATTGAGTTCGACATCGCAAATAGATAAAGCGATATCTACCCGCTATAAGGCAAACTTTATAGTTTTGTTTTTGGCAGTTTTGACACTGCTTCTATCTACTTATTTGTTCCTTCTCTTGCATCTAACTGAGATGAAACTTTTAACTTCCCCGACGTTCGAGCGAAGTAGCACTAGCCTGCCCAGTGGCCACACGAGTTTGTTGATCTACCTTTTGATATTTCATCTCTCGATTCTTTGGAACAACGTTGGCGTTTGGCGTAACAAATACGTTGTTTTGGGTTGCAATAACCATTCGGTTAATTTTAGGATTGAGGCGGCAGATAACGGAGTGGGGCATTGTGTCTTTCCTTCAGGAGTCGGACGGTAGACACCTGAAAACAATAAACACGAAACTGCCACAGTAATCGGCCCTCATGATCTGCCACGACTGTCAGACAATGGGGCAGATTACGCGATAGGGGTTTAACCGAATAGCAGCTAACTCGATTATGCGGCCATCCGTGATTGTGTTTGAGCCTATTAATGTTTGAATTGCGTTATATTATTGCGGCGCGCGGGTGGCATCAGTAATCCAATATGGGTCGGTATTAACGAAATTTCACGTCGGGCCCGCGGTTTTCGTTCGGCGAACGAGTGATAATGCTCGTGACATTTTAGTTTGAATTACCGCCTGCGAAGCTTTGATCAATTTTCTTTAATTATATGTTACGTACAAAAGCGAGCTTTATGGCTCCACGATGTGATTACGTTAGTCGCGGTGCTGTGATGTCGTGGTTAATGACGCGCGGTCGTGTAAATGGATCCAGTAGTTCGGCTTCCAGCCGTTTCTTTTGTTTTAAGAGAGACTCGGAGGTATGGAGATGCACGCAGAGGGTGCGAAGCAAGCCGCCGCGCCGGCCATCGCTAGATTAAAGAACAACTTAAAGGAAAGCAATCTGCTAAATAAGTGTTGCCGACGCGATCCGCGCGAGAGTTTACTCTACTTTTTATTTCTTTTTATTTACATATGTGCACTTTGAAATACAAGCGACCGAAACTATCAAAGTCGTAAAGATTTTTATATTTTTATAGCCCTCTAAGTGCTCATTAGTACGCAGTGTTAATAGCGTTAAGAATAATAACGTACTTTCCTACAGTAATGCGTATTTATTACGACTTAATTTAAGATTAACTTAATTAGTAAAAAGTAGGCTGTTAAAAAGATAAATGTTACAGATATAGTGGTTTAATTATAGATGAATAAAAATGCGTGCGGTACGGTTTTGAAGTTAGAAAGACTTTTAAAAAAGTACTGTGGAGTGAATTCTATAAAATCGGTCTCCAAAACGATTTCTAGTCTCTTGTGTTATAAAATTGTCCTAACGTGTTGTTGATTTTCAGTGTATCACGTATTGATTAAACCAAATAACTTACATAAGCATTTAGAAAGGCTGAGAAACATTGTATCAAATATAGCACCAACAACATACTTGTACCTTTCAGCTGCGTTTTATCCTCAAAGAAGGTTTAAAAATAACGTAGAGCAGTCTTCACTGCGATAGAGTAGTTGGCTGAATAATTTAGCTCCTCGTCTCGTTACTTTAGCCTACGTTTCCGCAGGTGTGGCAATCATATTGTTACCCTCGCACACCGGCGGGGCGCAGCGGGAGGGGACGGGATAGGAGATCTCCCTCGCGCCGCTTATTCTTTAATCTCGCTGATGAATTATGATTAGCAGAGTGCACTCAAACCTATTAGCGTGTCTGTCTGCGGAACATTTGATTTGTTCAGTTTGTCAACATGTGAAGGCTTGTTAGCCGCCATTCCATTAGGCCTCTGCTCTGGGACATGGTTTCGTATACATGTATGTTAGCCTGTATCATTTCGGTTATATGTGGATTAGCTAACTCTACCAACTTTGTCATGAGCACAAATGCATCTCGGTCTCAGATACCCCTGGGATTATTCACAGTAATGCACCATTCACCTTAATAAACACTATTGCAGTTTACCTGACATTCGAAACGTTCATTAAAATTTAGTAGCAGCTCAACAAAAACCTTTATGGCCCGTACAGTGGCTCGTAACAGCGCGCCGTGGGACCACAAACTCCGATTATCCAAACAGAGTTCCCGAAACAGCGCTGTGAAATTTTAACGTGTAATTGATTATGAAGTTGGCCACAAATGGGCGAAAATAGTTCTAATTTGGAGTGTGGCGGGGCGTAATTGGTCTCGAGCTGCGTCAGGGTTAATGATTAACGTAGCCGGGACGGGTTGGGTCCCGGCGGCCCGCGCGGGCGTCCTTCAATTTAGCCAGCCGCGCTGCCTGCGCGCTGCATAGCCCGGTGCAGCCGCCACTGCCGCCAGCGACGCGCCCGGCTAATTCTGTTTACCTCTATCAGTACCGCGTTAGCAGCGTTTCACAGAACCCATTTTCATTCCGCGCCATTTACGTGATTGCACTTCCGAAATTTCATGAACGAAGTCACGTTAATGACTGACGTCTACTTTTTATAGTTCCCCGCTGCGTATTGACATTTTGGAAAGGCACTAATGGAAGGCGTGAGGTTTTTTGCTCTCGCTGTGTCTAATCTAAGCGGGCTGAGTTCGCCATGGGTTGTTTTCCGAGTGGCGTGGCCTGTCGCTGTCACCGCTCGGTAATTATTCACGAAGGCTGGCTTCACGAGCTGTCAACTTGGAAAAAATGCTGCGGACGTGCCGTACCGCCCGGCTGCCGACAAGAGATTTCGATTCGATCGCGTTACGTGTTACGTTACAATGTGGCGTCAACATGCCTAATTAGGTGTTATTGATCGATGCTTCACAATTCAATAAATCTATTTTTTTTTAATTGCGTCGATAAATTGGGTATTAGTTTGAGCTAGATAGATATATATTATTTCTTTCAGCACCGCTAAAAGATTCCATGAACACGGATCGATGAAATGAGAACCAAAATCTTTATATAAACATTTGTTCGACTCCATTGTTGTTTTTATTTCCAACGACAAGTTTAAGTTAAAATGCCTATAGAGAGAGCCATTTCATCCATGATTGGAGCGTAAACGAAAAGAAATTGAAAATGACCCGTTAAAATAACGAGTTCCGATGCGTAGAAACTCGTAGGCACTTAAATATTCGGGCGAATGCAATTAGAATAGTTTCCTGTAAACAACCATTGACACGAATTGGGCCTGGGTGCATGTTTCCGGCCAATATCCGTATCCTGTATTATTTATGGGCCGATCGGTCGCACTCTCTAAAACACACAAAAAGAAAAGACTTGGCCCATTCGTCACGGGCTCACAATGGCAGCATTGTTTCGGGCATTGCCTCTAATGTCCGATTTCGCTTTGACCGAAAACAATTTGACAGAATAAAAACGACTAGCGACATTAGGTGGAAAGGGACGAAATCCATCACCGGAATTCTTTCAAGCAATTGGACGCCTACGTGCGAGCAGGACGGAGAATTTAATTGAAAATTTTAATAGCGCACTCGTTCATTACAACGGACCGGCATTTTAGAGTTACCTCCAAAAGCGTGAAAATGTGTGAGTTATTTATACAGGTTTATTCCTTGAGCTCTTTAATGGTTTTGTTTAATGTGCTGGTGTTACGGCTTATTAACTTCACAAGCTTCGTTTTAGGCCCTTTACTATTGTGGTTGAGAAACGATTTATTGTACGCTCTCAATTAACCGCTTCAGTAGTTGTGCTTATTTTTTACAGATTTATGACAGGCTACAAATTTCATGGTTCAGAGTTTAACGTTATAATTTAACACGATCTGGGTAATTGCAAGATCGCGAAATTGCAACTGTGTTTTTTTAATATACTTAACGGAAACTTTGACGGCAAAAAAAATTGATTAATTTTGGCAACATTAACAGTGAATAAATGCCACGGTACGAATTCGATGTCACTTCTATTTACGTAATCTTTCATTGACCTTTCCGGACAAAGTTTTCGATAAAGTATTTCTTTTTCTGAATATTAGTTTGTGTGTTTTACTTACTTTTTTTGGCTCTTTTTACCGGCTCTATTAATTTTTTGGATGTTATCGTATCGAGAATATAGCTAAATAATATATTTACCTATATTTTTAACCTCTAAATACCCGAGAGTCAGTGTTAAAAACAACACTGGTTTCTGTATTTCTGCCGTAAGGCATGGAAATCTATTTTGATTTTTTTCGCACGCGGCGCGGCGGGTGGGTACGAGAACCCCGGGCCTTAGAGTGTTGGCCTACTACGCCAAGACTGCAGGTTCGAACCCCAGCTGTGGACCGTTTTTTTTTCGTTTTTTTTTTTTGTTTTTTTTTTTTGTTCTTTTTTAGGGTAAATCTTTTGTTATTGTTTTTTTGTATAGAAATCGATGAAAATTCAATTTCCCCCCGAGCGACGACGCTCGGTCTCCTAGGTACTCAAACTTTGATATCGTAAGACATTATGAACATAGGCTTGTAGTTGTTGCGACAAACAAGTAAAGGAATATACAGGGTGATATTTTAATTGTAAGTATGAATTGTTGCAGTGTGAGAGGCGCACGCCGCAGCAGGCGAGCGGCAGTCCCGGGCTGATGCTCGCCATGGAGGTGAGCAAGGAGGCGCGCGCGTCGCCGTTGCCAGCGCCCGCGCAGCCGTCTGCCAACGGACAGCCGCAGCAGCCGCAGCCGCAGGTAATTTAACATCTGTCACATAATATAACCTAGTTAATTCGCGGATTACAAACATTACATTTATAGCATATTATTAAGGTAGAGGAGACGTTTTTCTCAACTATCAATGATGTAAACTAAAAACATTCTAAGTGTAGGTACTTACTGCACTTTTTTGAAATAACATCCTTGGTTAAAATTATAATGAGGTATTTTTTTTATCTGTAACACTTGTAAATTAGGACCTTCAACTTTTACATTTATTGGATGCTATGTTTCTAAACATTTTATCTACCTACCCACATATTTACAAATACAAAGTCAATACACACGAAAATGAAATAAAAAAATATAATCCAGGTGTGTGCTGGCTGCAACAAGGTCATCACGGAGCGGTATCTGTTAAAAGCCCTGGATCAGCTCTGGCACGAGGACTGTCTAAAGTGTGGCTGCTGCGACTGCCGGCTCGGAGAAGTTGGGCATACCCTGTATACACGCGCTAATCTCATTTTGTGCAAAAGGGATTATTTAAGGTAAGAAGGTCCTTGGCCTTAACCCTAATGACATTTAGTGTGCATTCAAAATTAATTACGACTTCTTAATTTATGTATAATGGTGCTCCCCACACTAGTTGTTAAAAATGCTATGTTGTGTACATTTTGTAACATGATAATAAATAAAATTAAATCAAAATGTCCTATGAGAAGGACCATTTTTAAGACATATATTTTCCTTCTCATAGGACATTATGTTTTTATTTTATTTCATTTATTGTCATGTTACAAAATGTTATATAACATTTATAACAGCTAGTGTGGGGGCACCATATGCCTTGCCTTTACTCCTTGCATTTGCAAGGAGTTTAAGTCAGCTTAATAAATAACAACTCAGTGTTTAAAAGTGTTAATTTTTTCTTAAATCCCATCAAATTAAATCTAGTTCTACAAATATTAAAAAACGAACACATGTCATAATTGGGAAATTTATAAACGATTTATATTTCTATCTTATTTACGTACAATTTGCTTACTGCAACTTAAAATTAATTTGTGGGCCGCGTCTTTATGGATTAAAAAAACCCAGTTTGAATTTACATAAGTACTTAGTTACGAATTGGACCACTCTCTAAAGTAAAATTATTGATTCACAGGTTGTTCGGCAATACGGGCTACTGCGCAGCATGCAACAAGGTGATCCCGGCGTTCGAGATGGTGATGCGAGCGCGCAGCAACGTCTACCACCTCGAGTGCTTCGCATGCCAGCAGTGCAACCACAGGTTAGTTTATCATCAGCTTGTAGTTGTCTATGGTGACCTAGCTCCTTGTATTGAGAAGGCTGCCTAAGGTATGAGTCCGAGGTTAGCGACCGCGAGCGGCGACCGCGTTTGGGGACGGCATCAGGATATATATATATTTTTTTTAATTATTTTTATTGTTCTTTTTTATTACAATAATGTTATAAAAAAGAACAATAAAAATAATGAAAATGATATAAATAATAATTATAACAAATAATAATAATAATCATAATAATTTGACATGTAATATTTTGATATTATAAATAAATGAGTATGAGTATGAGTATGAGTATGTGTGTGTGTGTATGTATAGTTGTACACGTTCTCGAAAACGGCTCTAACGATTTCAATGAAATTTGCAGTATGAAGGTTTACGGGGTTGAAAAATCGATCTAGCTAGGTCTCATGTCTGGGAAAATGCGTTTTCCCCGTATTTTCACGCATTTTCCCGCGCAATATGGTTCGTAATTTCGGGGTAGCTGCCGCCGTCTGAATAGACTGATGGTTAGAGCGTTGGCCTACTACGCAAAGACTGCGGGTTCGAACCACAGCTATGGATCGGTTTTTTTTTTGTTTTTGTATAGAAAATCGATGAAAATTCGGTTTCGACCCGAGCGACGAACGTTCGGTCTCCCAGGTACTCTGCGTACTAAACAGCTGTAGGTCGCACGACCCAGTCACCGTCCCCGGTCGCCAACATCCAAATGCTACAATAAGGCTAAGACTTCATTGAACCGTAGCGCTTAAGCGATCTAAACAAAGCTAATATAATTGTACATCTACGAGTATTGCTACACTACGCACTAGGTTTTTTACTATAGTATAATGCATCAGTAGTCAGAGGATGACTTACACTACAGTATACTAGTAAGTACAGTAAATTGCAAACAAACTTTCGCTCCGTTTTACTCAACCAATCGGCTAAACAAATATATTCACACGTCCACGGCATCCGCTGTTCATTTCGTTCTATCATGTCAAACGTGGTAGCCGTGAAAATTGAGCGGGGACTCCTATATTGAATACAGGTCCGGTTTGGGACTTTTCTTTTCCAAACGAGACAAAGCATTTGGAACAGTGCCGTGCTAGAAGGGGACAGGAGTATGGTGCGGTGAGAACTTAGATGGTTTATTCATCTCACGGACGGCAAACAAAGAGCGCGATTAAATTTTCCGCTACATAATAAACCTCTATGCGGGGAAGAAAATATTTGAAGTGCCTCTGGGTCGTTTTGCCACGACATTGGGTTGCGATTTAGTTCCTGATTGAATACGTGTGTGCTGTATCAACTTAGTTACAGCCGCAGCGCAGCCCTAAAATTAACAATGTTGATTTTTGTTGACCTTTTATGGATATTTTGGAATTTAAGTTAAAGGTGAAGAATGTGGTTTTTGATTAGACAATTTTTGACCATTAGATTACCTAGAGAGAATTAGTGTTTTTCATTTAACATAATTACTTAGGTATCAACAGTTGGATAGCTCAAGCCATGAACGTTTATCTGAAAAGATGAAAAAAAATGTTAGTAGAATTCACAACGTTTGTCTTATTCGTATTAGATCGTAATGAAACATCGGAGTAGGAGTATACTTATCATTCACATGCTTTACATACTTACATAAGACATATAAAAAAATAACATTACGGCTAATAACAGGTTCAATTTATTTTGTATCTTTTGGGTGATGTGATGACAATTCAAGTTTTGGTGATGCACTGAATTTTCTCCAAATAACTGGTAGTGTTTATGTTATCCCGGTCCCGGGTGCAGGCAGCAGCAATCTTCTTCGGGCTGCGTCCGCTTAAATAATAGAAAGGTCGCGCAGATTGGAGTCGCTCTGAATGGTTTATATGTCACTTGTGGACCTTCCCGTGCTCGGGCAATCTTGCGCGGCGTTTTCGCCAAATTATATATTTATACTGCGCTTGCATCCCGACTGAACCGTTTAGGCAAATGGCTATTACGTTTAACATTTATTTTTATTTCAATAAGAAGGTAAATAGGTCATCTACCTCTAGAAAGCTGAGGACTGAAAAATAATGCCTACTTATATGTTAGTAATTTAACCTGCTGTTTTGCGCACACACCGGAAAAACAGTGCGAGCACTGTTCCTTAGCCGCATGGCCAGGCTAGCAGGCAAGACGGCGGAAGCTATCAAGACAGCACAAAGGGCCTTACCTTGTACCACCCACAAATCTACAGTTTACGTTAGAATTACTTTCATAAATAAACCACATCTGGGGTATTTATAACGCGAATGTATTTAATCGAATGTTTGCAAGTGTTTGCGCTGCAGCATGAAGCTTGAACTATTAAATATCACGTACAAATCAATTTCCATGCCGGCAGAAATCTGAATCCAATTTGCGGGCTGTCCGATCGGAGCGGGCGGACGGCAGATATCACGGGCGAATATCGCTAAACGGCTAAATAATTTAGTAGCAATCTGGCGGCGCGCCCGCGGCGGAAGCCGCGTGCTGCGAAGTCCGGCGACCGCGGCCGCCTCCGCTGCCACTTCCCTCCTGCGACCCGTCCGGCAGTTAACTGATAGCCTACTGGAACGTTTTCTCCCATGCGCCCCGCCTCGATGCTCCCTAAACGCTTTTGTTTCACGGCCGAAAACACTCAATAGCCGCGTGAGCCGCGTCCGCTCTCCTAAAACGTCAAACTTCGCGTCGCCGTCGTCGCGACACAATAGCGCCGCGCACAAAGCTTAACTTGCAGCCAGTCATTAAAATTTCGTTCTACATCTTTTCCATTACGCGCTGCAGACAAAAAATAGCAAAATAAAAAGGGACAACTCCCAAAAACAAAAGTCGCCAACGGGGAGAACAGGAAATAAAGTTAATTAAGAGCGGCGAAATCGACTGAGTTGCGGTGGAAATTGGCCCCTTAAAAAAGGAGACATTTGTAGCCGAGCTATTGCGCTTAATTTTTGTGACAAGTGAAACAAAAGAGTTGGCGGGGTGTTCGGAGATGCGGGGTGCGGTAGGAAGACGCGGGGGGAGGGGGAGATAAGGTCGGTGTTATCGGCGCTGTTCCGGTCGCGCGGCCACTGGCGAGTCGAAGGATACCTTTTGTTTGCCACATTGAGGGATGCGCTCGCGTGACGTTATCGCGCGCCGCGTGCCTGACCTTTCACTCGCGATAGTAAATTTTACTTCTAAGACGTTTTATAGTGGTTCCTTTCCGGCCTGTTTCGTCAAAGTAATGATAATCACGATTAGATACTAAACGTCGACGCGACCGCGACCGAGGCCATAATAATGCGCGATATTCTAAGTCAAAGACACCCTGCGTAGCACGGAGCCTCACTAATTGGATATGCCGGCACCCTGCCCACTCGGTAACTGTATCTGACCGTCTTGTATGCTTAACAAGACGTGTACTAACTTGTAACTACATATCTAATACACTCCAGAAATAGGTACAACTCTAATTGCAAGCGTACTACTAGCGTTACGCGGGCTTCTAGTAGATTTGCTTGCAAGTTATAAGATTTCTAGATTCTTCATTACCGAATCTCGTATCTTATATTTTTGAATACAATAACGCGACAGCACAAATAAAAATGGATTTTTAATCGACAAAGTTTTGAAGGACGCACCGTTTGCGCGCGCGTTCATTATGGTCGTGATAGAGCCTTCACCCAAGAGGGGCTTATAAATGACTTTGACTTATTTTTAATGGTGCGCCCACGCTTAAGTTATGTTTTGCTATTTTTTAATATAATAAATAATAAAATAAAACAAAAACAAAATGCCCTCTAAAAAGGAAAATATGTCTTAAAAATGGTTCGGCATATTCATTTTGTTTTTATTTTATTTATTATCATGTTACAAAATGTTATATGACTTTAATGTGGACGCACCATTACACTGGAGGCTATCAGAAGTACTACAAGATTTTATATCGCTGTTTGGCTGGTGCTGTTTTTTTATCAATTGTTGCAATGGCACAGTCGTCGCCACGTTGACTTTGTTTGCATCATTCGGAAATAAGTCACTAAGAAACATTTACATGATAACAGGAAGAAAAGGCTTTTTAGTACTACCGTCAAAAATAACTCTTTTGAAGTGTTTACCTAGTTGTATTCGACATTTTGCAATACATTAAACATTTCGTGATTTATTAAAAATTACCATTTATAAATTTGAATGAATTGTTTGTCCTAGGTTCTGTGTCGGCGATCGCTTCTACTTGTGCGAGAACAAGATCCTCTGCGAGTACGACTACGAGGAGCGGCTGGTGTTCGCGAACATGGCGTACAACCCGCCGCCGCTCGCGCACCTCAAGCGGCAGACCACGCACCTCCCGCCGCCTCCGGTAAATTATAATCACCCTGTACAATGCCCTGTCAGGGTATTATTGTGATTTTATGCTAAGTTTTGGGGCAACTTGTTTATCGCTTGGCATAAGCTTTGGGAAATAATGAGGCGTTGTTCGGAGTGTATGTGGAGGTTGTTACTGTGGTTCCTATTACCATCTGTTTTTTTTCTCGGGCTTAGACAGCCAAGTACCAAATAAACCATATGTAAAGAATAACTAGCAGTGTTATATAAATTTCAACATCCTTGTTCACATAACATAACATTCTTAAAAGTAATTGTTGGGTAGGGTAACCCCTTCGTAGTTATTATAATCTTACCATAATAAAGATTGTAACTAGAAGTAAGAATATAACACTAATTATTATGATTGAAATAAACAGTATAATTATTATTTTTTTATGACAATAGGTCTTTTTCGAGTTAAAATAATAATGTCAAAGCTAGTAAGAAAAATAAAAGCCAGTGTTATCAATTCAGTTTCAATTAACCTTTTCACGAACGGATACGAATATTCTGAATGAGTGAATGAAAGTATGTTGTTTTAGCATGAGTATATTTAGATACAGGTTGATTGGAATTCAAAATGGCTCTTAAAATACACTTGTTGACAAAATATCCATACTCTCGTATAAAGCCACTCATACAAATTGTATTCAATGCCAAAGCTTATGAACTTGGCTATACGTATTGTAACTCAGATGACCAATGCTTTATTTCATATAACGGTTACAAATCTGCCTCGGTGTTACCTATGTATTTTCCATATTAAAATTACTTGTATCTTCAGCAGACCAGCAACGCCATGGGGCTAATGAACGGTTCCTCCCGGTCCGGGGACCTGAACAACAATATGTCGGGCTCGTCTCCTGCCCCGTTCTCGGCGCCCCCGCACCTCAAGCCCCTCGGCCTCTCCGCGCCCAGCTGAGACTACCGCGCGTGAGACGCGGCCCACCCGTACGCTAAGTACCAAAACTAATCCCGTTCCAATTCGGACTAAGTACTGTGCGATGAGAATCTGGGACTGAAAAAATAACACCCCGTATATTGCGTGTGTGACGTTTAAAACTGTGACTGTTCAAATAGTGGACGATTTGGAAAGTGCATTTGAAAAGTGAAAAAGAACTGTTGAATAATCACTTCTCAATGTTTTAAAGTTTAGGTAGTAAATCATTTATTGTAATAAAGTTGAACTGCATTTTCAACTTTTTGTATCTTTAAGAAGACACTGTGTAAATTATGTACTAAAAGCAAATATGCCAAATTCTAGTTGAGGACTCATGTAATCGTTTGGGAATTGGATTTATAGCTACTATAAAAATGCCCCAACTAAATTAAAAAATCAGCAATATATTATTTATTAGGTAATGTTATTCGTATTTGATTTAAATCACATTTTAAGTGATATAAAATATGTACGATAGGCATATCATTTTAAAATTGCGTAAACCTTTTTCAATGCACACCGTCACTACTACAAGGAGCTAAAGTGATTCAAACAAATATATTTCTTCTCATTACGAACTAAGTTGATCTCAGGTGGGCACTTTTGCTAAATTAATTAGTATTAGGACACTGATTTCATAATATTTAATAAACTTTAATTATGCCCTTTAAACTTCACGAAACAAATTGTTGTTGCTGGGCTAAAACTTCTTATCTGTTCAGAAGAAATCATGCCTTAGAAGATACAAACAAATAACTCTAACAAACAATATTCTAGAAGATAAAATATTTTAGTTAAGCATACGTCGTAAGTTCCATGTTGTTTAAAGGGCATAAACGCCGTACCGTACCTATTCGAGTATCCACGTACGATGTAAATAACACAATGTAGCAGGATTAAAACGTGTAATTTCGTAGTTATGATGTCAAAGTTAATGTAAATATTCTACGTACTAATTAAATATTGTATATTTTTAATTATATTTGTACCTTAGTGCCATACAAGCAAAAATAATCCCAAAATAAACAGTAAGGTTAGCGATCAAATAATTAAGTTTTCCTATTTGATATTTGCTAAATTTTGTTCTGTGAATATTTGTTAGCATTTTATAATTTGATATTCACTAAATGAACTTATCGAATCTCCTGGCATAGCCACACATAAGTTTTTTTGAACTGCTTCTCTGTTATTTCGTTTTGTACCTATATTGTATATTAACTGTTAAGTTTACTATCTCTACTCTGAACATTGTTGAAATGTTTGTATTATTTATGTAAATAAAGTATTATCTAAGTAGAATATTGTACTGTAATAAATTGATAATTATTAAATTAAATAGAAAATGTCAAATACGTGTAAAATAAAACGGTACTTCTAGTTCAAACGAAAATTATTTGTTTAGTAGTTAATTATTTCTCTATTTTTGTGCATTTATTGTAGCCTCATGCATTCCTACACTTGAGATGTCGCACTTGGGTGATAATTGTAACACATTGTTCAGATTGAGTGTGTCAGGTTTCCGTGTAGCCAATGATACGACCAAAGATGTAGCTCATTAAAACCTTGTTCATAACCACTATCTTTTAATTATTTCACACCTATTTACGAAACATTAAATTAATCCTGATGCGATCACGTGAAACATAAATTCGTCACTCATAAGAAAATACGTGAAGTTTACTACTTAGTTTATAAATAGGTCACCCTGTATTTATGAGATAATTTACCCGAAATGTTCTTGACGTCACAGAAAATAAAAACTTTTCAAGTAAATATATTTCTATAAGTATTTTAAATCACTTGGTTATGAGTACTTATGAGTTTTTGTGACGCTTTGTTATAGTCGGCTATTAAATCACCTATATAAAAATAAAACGAGTTATATTTGGTTTAAGGGTTTGTTAAAACAGTTTATTACAAGTTTACAAGTATAAAAGTGAGAGAGACAATAAGTGTGAAGCGTAACATTAGCAGTCTCAAATTGGCTTAACTTCTTAGCCATACCTAGTAAAACCACTCGCCTACAAGAATCATAAAAAATGGGTTTAAAGCGATTGAATTCAATCAATTCTTAAATTCAAGCGGCATTATTTAAAATCCATGCCAACACCTAAATTTCCCCTCCTCAGAATTTATCGAGGAAGCAATAAAAGCCGCTGAACCCCTATAAGTTGACTGAATAAAAGAAACAAAGGAAAACCGAGAACGGGTATGAAGTATTTCCTGTGAATACATACAATTTAGACATTTGTATTATTTTTTGACGACGCGGTTAGCTAGTGATCCTGCCTATGAAACTAGCGGTCCTGGGTTCATTTCGCGGTATGGGCAAATAGTTGTGTGATGAGTGCGAATATTTGTTCCTGAATGTTGAATGTTTTCTATGTATTTAAGTATGTTTATCGTTGCCTAGTCTCCGTAATACAAGCCTTGAGCTCAGTTTGGAACTAGGTCAATTTGTTGTTCCCTTCCCTGATTTATTTTATTTTAATCTACAAGACTTTGAACACTGGCTAATCATAATCTTTTATTAATCGAGTTGTGATTTTGATAATAGTACAGGCAGTTAAAAAAGTGAGATAGCATCTTAAATTCCGGAAAGCTAGGTACTATACTTTTTCGCCGCCGCACGCCGGCGTAGTATATTTTTTCATCTAACTGTACGATCGCAATAGAACGTTGCAAATTCAATGAGGTGTCGTAATTAACGTCACATATCGCTTTTAAGTTAGAGAGAGGTGGCCAATAATTTGCGACAGGGTTCTACGTTGGTATGAAATTTCTTGTAGTAGCTTTAGCTTAGTCGAGAGAAAATAGTATACGTTGGGCCAGTGGCGTAGCTAGATAACCAAAGGGCCCGGTACACGGCACCACAATATAAATATAGCTCAAGCAGTAAAGAAACTACGAACAAACGTTCTAAACGTTGCATTCACAAAGACGCACGTCTCAACCATTTGTCTCCACGCGACACCCGCCACTGACAGCACTACCATGTTCACTTAGGGGTCTCGTTGAGACGTGCGTCTGTGTGAGTGCGACATTTTGAACGTTTGTTCGTAGTTTCTTTACTGCTTTAGCTATATTTATTCTGTGACGGCACCTAGCTCTCCGATAGCTACGCCACTGCGTTTGGCCACTGTGGCTCTAGTGAAAAGGGTGTTCTGAGGTTCAAGTGAAAATAATCTGTTTATGCAATTATTATACCCTTTCTTATTAGGCTGCACGGGCACTTTTACACTTCAAAATCTACCAGTGCTTCCCAAAAGACCACTGCTGAGAAGAAACGCCGCAAGAAACTCAACAGTTAGTAATTTTTTAAATAAAACATACTTACGACAATGATACTACTTATTCTAGCATTATATAAAACTGTAAAAATAATATAAAATAGGTATGTGCTTAGTTCTGCGTGAAATGGAGTCAGAATTATTACGAGAAAATATATACCTACACGTATTATACGTGTACGATGACCACATAAGAGTTTCGTTATGTTTTCCTACATAAACTGTGTCCCCTAGACAAGATACAGCGTTGACATGATTTTTATGTAGACCACATGTGTGGTCTGCCACGTGGTAAAATAATAATAGCACGTCAAAAAGCAATAAAGTCAATAAGATGCGTCTGTCACTGCACCTAGACTTTGTTATTTTGTTGAAGTGGTGCCAAAATTGAAAGCACTTATTTGGCCGACTTTAAAGAAAGCCAATAACTAGATTTCGCGTAATTTCTTTGTCTTGACTTGACGCTGTTATTTTTACAGGATTCTATTGTATGATGTCTCAACGTTTAAAGTTGTTAGCTATAATATACCTATCTCCAACATAAAAACTATTCTTTGACTACAATAACAGACTGAAGATTATCAAGTTATATTTTTTGCAGAGGTCATAAAATTTCTTATCGCTTGTTACTTTAATAACAAGTTTATAATAACATAATAATACTTATTGCCTCACGATTTTGAGACATTTTAAGATATAAAAAGAAAACAAATGTCTACATAAATAGCCATGACAGCAAAGATACAAGATGATTGTATTTTTTCCCAGGTCAGGGTTACTAATTTCCTCAAAACTCAATAAAGTCAATGAAAAGCAAAAATGTTATCACGGGTGGAGGTGAGCGGAAATTTGAAAAGGTCCTCCTTTCGGGGCCGCGGGAAAATGATGGCAAAGCGATCTCATATCGAGGCATAAAGATGTCGTCGGCCACCGCATTGTCGCACTCAATGATAGCACCTGAGAAGTGTGCTTACTACCGACGCCGTAGCGACAGCACACACGCACACCAGCCCTTTTCAATATTTTCTATTATGGGTTTGGTGAACGATTCTGGAATTAATAATTTTGACATTCATAGGATAGATTTACAATTTACGAATGAGATAGTGTATCGTACGAAAGAGCTCTGTAACATTCTTGGAGTTCGAGATGGCTTGATGATGTTGATTAAATTAACTTGATAATATGGAGGCTATGGAGCGAGCGGGAATAAAGTAAGAATGTTGCAAGTAGAGAACAATTAAAAATGATAATTAAGTTAACAGTAAAAGAGCCCTGATGTGGCCAGTTTACTGAAGAAATTAATTTAATTTCAAATTAACGACATTAGTATGCTAAGAAAATAAGAGATGATCATCAAAAAAACGTGGTTGGTGTAACAAAAGATGTATTGTTGAAATAAATACCTAAAATATGATTAATACACGTATATATTAAAACCTCAAGAAATAACTTCACCTGTAGCAACTAAGTGGTAACTATTTTCCAGTATAGCGTTTCACAGTCACGGTAACAAGTTGTTTTGCCGTCGCTCCCCATAAGGCGGACGTGCAAAGAGGAGAAAAATCATCCCAATTTCCCGGCTTCGCCCGCCTCATTGTCGGCCGGGCGCAACCTGATAGAAATGTTATCGATGCCATCTTTAATTTCAGCCGCAAACATAACCGCTATCGGCCCGATCCGGCTTAGTTAGATTAAGAAACAACACGCTGTAGCTGTACTAACAGCGGGAATATGCATTGGGCTTTTGTCATTGATGCGTTAGATGTTTTACGCCGGTGGATTGGTGTTTAACTTCAATCGCAATTTTTGCGCTTTTTCAGCAGGCTGAAATATCGTTTCAGTCCGTTTCACAGGTAGCTCTATCAAATACCAGATTATCAAAATTTTGACCGAGTATAATATTAGTGTGCTAAGCGTGATGGAAAGTGAATAAAAAAAACAAATATTATACTTAATCAAATAATCGTTTATTCTGAAAATGTACAAAACATATGTACGTATATTTAATATTTATAGCACGTAGCCTTTTCTAAGGAGACCAGTAGCTTAAGCATGAACCTAAAATACTATCATTATTATATATTTAAATAACATAACTAAAAAAAAATTAAGTATTTCGAGTTTTGGCTGTAAGGAGTGAGGACAGTTTAGAAGGAACTGAAATAAAACTAGCGAGAATTCAAAAATTATAAAACGGGCTGCGTTTTTCGGATGGTATATTTTTTTATTATTATGTAATAGGGTATAAACTTCAAAGCAACCGTATTCCCATTCGGTTGCCTCGTCAACGGTTTTAACGGGAGTAGCGATACTACAACGATAAAAGAACAAGGACGTAGCTCACTTCATTGGTCGTCACTTAGGGCCGTATTAATAAACTCATCTCAACTCTGATCACCGTCACAAGATATGTCAAAAATGACAGTTTTCTATGGATTGACGTTTGCTTTGACGTATCTTGAGACGGGGATCACAGTTGAGATGAGTTTATTAATACGGCCCTTAGATACGCTTTATTAAATAGTGCGCACAATGGAGATGAATAGTGCGGTCGACGAATAAGATTTCCTAGACATCATCATTCTCGAATCGTAACTCACGATTTTTCACACCAAATCGCAAATAATGTAGGATAAGAACAAAAGGCACGAAAGCGGTGTCACAGAATATTCAAATAGCGCGATCACAAATAAAGGCGTGACGCGTGAGCAAACCTTTACAGGGCCCTTCGACCGTGAACGGCACAATGAGGCGCGTGAAAAATGGCACCGGTCGACGCGACGGCCCACAAATCAAAACTGTGAAATCGACGAAAAAAGAAAAAGAAAACAACGCAGAGCCGGCGCACAGCACTGATGGCTTCTTGCAATAATTTCCGTTTTCAATGAACGCTTTTTCTTTTTCTTATCACCGCACGAACTAGGATGGTTGGAAATAAATTGAAATACAAAATTGATTGTTGACTTTTCCTGGGCGCTTTATTACTGTCAAATGGGAACGGGATTGAAATTGCCTACAGGTCGGATTTGGTGATTCCATATTGCCGGGTGTACGAGGTTTCATAGAATATTGCTCCTTTGTTGTTACAGTTCCATGTTGTTTCGGATAATTGCGGACATATTAGGATTATATACAACCTAACGCTTAGATGAGGTGTAGGGTAAACGGTATAGAAGTATCCACTTAATAAATATAAATTATTTTTATTAATACCAAGTAACAATAAAATTGTAGTAGGTATTAACAGAAACCCAGCAAAAATTAAAAAAAAAATGTTTTGTTAAGTATGTACCGTAATTATATTGTAATATACATACCTACCTATAAGTTCAAAGTTTTTAGAAGCTAGCTTTTCGGGAAGTAGTTTAAAATCGAATGTAAATTTGTTCCAAACAGACAGACACAAGAAAGCAGAAAAACGTGTTAAAAATATACTTTCATATCGAGTTATTTAAATCGTGATAATAAAAATAATTTCTTTAATGCCCTGGTTGGTGCAGAAAATCCTACTTAAAACCAAAATACAAGGCAGTCTTAATAGTTTCGAAAACTTTATCAAGCAAGCCGAATTTATTTAGACTACAGATAACTACAAAGTAAATGATGAATGTGTTTTCGAATCTAACAGCAATAAATCCAACTTGCCCGTGTCTATCCGAAGTGAATAGACGGAGTAAAAGTTTAAAAGACAATGGAATCGTTGGCGTTTTGTGGAGATACCCGCAATCTGCCCGATTTATTAGTTGTTGGTTACAGTTAGCTCTGAAAAGGCAGACGTGGAAAATAGTTTAGTCTAACTTCTTCTGATTAGCTGAATTCGCTCTGTAAGTAAAGTCTATTTTTTATACGAAGTGAACTGACAGGTTTGGTTTATGGTCTTACTTTAATTAAAGTTTTATTACCTAATTAGGTAGGTTAATTTGTCTGAAAAAATATGATAGTTATTTTTTACAATAAAAAGACTTGAGTAGTTGCTATACTTAAAATTAAATTGAACATTAAAATATTAAAATGTTTCAAATAGCAAACAACAGTAAAAGTCATGTTCATGTAGTTGATTGATAAAGAATTATGATTACACACCCTCAATCACTTTTTGCGTAATTCTCAATTCACTTTTCAATTTATTTATTTAAAACGGTTTACCCTTGAATCACCGACACTCATTTCATAGAATGTTTTACTTCGCCGAATTTTCATTTAAATCGGCAGGCATTTCCACGAGCAGGTATTATAATTTTTTGGTGGTCACAGGTCTAACCTAACCTGACCTAAGATAAAATCACCTATTATGGACAGTGCTCCAGTTATGAACAATCCCATAAATATAAGCCTCTAAGATGTATAAATATGTTATTGTTAAAATTAGTAGTGTTAGCGTTAAAATTAGATTACATTTAAATTAGAATGAAATTTTCGGTATTGCCAAGTTTTCTATAAAAAAATGTTATTAGCTATGTCCACACCTAAGCGCTTTCATGTTCAACTTGCGCTCTCAACTTTCAATTCGTCTTGCGTCAAGCGCATGCAATACGAGGGTGACACTGAATCTTCAATAAAATCCAATGTTTTGACTTTATCTTCCGCCATTTTATTTGCAAAATGTTGCACGTCAACCCAACGGTGACGGATCAGCGTGCGCTACGGGTATGCGCTTATATCAAACCAGTTTGAGCGCACGCGTTATTGCATGTGCTGTGGTTGCAAAGGCATGCGTCACAGGAAAGCGCAAGTTGAACATGAGCGCACAGGTGTAGACATAGCTATTGTTCATCACTGGAGCCTTGTCCATAATAGGTGACTTCACCTTACGTAACCCATGCTGAAGATAACCTGAAAACAATAAGGTTTCAGCAGACATCATTCGATGAAACGACAAATTCGATGAAATGAGTGTCTGCAAATGGTGTCCTAAACACTTAACTAACAGTCAGAGGAAAAGTCACAATTAATTTTGAACATACCTTTAAGTAACTTAATTACCTATAGTTAAAAAAGTTTACTTTTAATTACGATATTTAGATTGCGGTGTTAACTACTTAACATTTACTTACACTGCGACGTTAAACATCTAAATTACGTCATAAAATGGCAGTCAGGTACCTTCAATCTAATGGGCGTCCGTTATGCCCTTCCCCATTTTCCTTATGAAAAAATATTGCCAGTCGATTATTTTTACGATCACCCTGTTTACACTCCTTAATACTCGGCTAGGACGAGTTAACGACAGTTGTCAGTTCTTTACCCTCCGGCTAGGGGCTAATCCCGGAAAACGGTTTCTAACACGTTCAATGCCCACGACACTCTTTCGTTGTCAAGTTTCATACACTCGCTACTTGATGGCATTGGCTGTACTAAACAGCAAACATTGTAAATACCCCTGAAAAAATATAAACCAGTCTCTTTTGTACTATGTTTGTGTACCAAGCAAGGGGAAGAGCAGGTCTTGTTAAGCTGGCGCTCATTACCCCCACGGCTCCTATTTTTATTTGAGTTTTAATTATTAAAAGTTTTATTAACTGCTTATTTCTTTTTATGAGATTGTTGAATTAATTCCTTTTGTTTGTTAACTCATTTCCTCTCTTGTCAATTGGCGGAGCATTTGTTTGGCTTGTTAAGGATCCGCAGTAAATTTTAAAAACACAATTTAAATTTGGAAAATTGTAACTATTTCTGCGTGAAACAATTGCGCAGATCTCCGGAATTAAAAGGAGTTTTCATTTTTAGCACCTCAAAAAGAACAAGGGCCAAATCTTTGTCCCAAATTGATTGCTATGACAAGATAGTCAGGCGTTAGTCAAAATAATATCTCTTTGTAAATTTAACCGTCAATTTTTCGTTTATTTCAATCTAGTTATTCACAAATTTATCTATCTCACGTCCATTGAATAGGTACCATAAAACATTTTAAAGTTCGTGAAGCGATATTCACGAGTTTCATTCGACGTCATTGACTACGCTGCTAGGGTTGTGCGCTGACTTAGGTATTGATTATTTTCTAACCTAATTCTTGTTAATATATGAGAGGGAGGTAAACGAGCATACGGATTATCTAACGGGAAGCAATCAACGCCGCTTGTGAACATTAAAATGTTAACATGTGATAAATAAAAATAAGATAATACTTAAATATATTACTTACTAGCTTTTGCCCGTGGCTCCGTCCGCGTAGAAGTCGTTTATCGCTTTTCTCTCGGGAACCATAACATTTTCGCAGATATAAAGTATCCTATGTGTTATTCAAGGATAAGGAAGTCCTTCCTGTGTATCAAATTTCATCTAAATTCGTTTGGCCGTTTAGGCATGATTCAAACACAAACATCCATGCAAACTTTCACAATTATAATATTAAGTAGGACGACAGTGCATAAAAGTGTAAACTATTCAAATCAATAATACCCCCTAAGTTTTGTGATTACGTTTACAGTTTTACTTTTTTTATAAATGATGGTTGGTCTAATCTAAGAAAAGAAATCACAGTCTAAATTTTATAAGCGTTAGTTTGGGTAGTAGGTATTTTTTTTTCTAGAGTAAGTTTTCTGCAGTGTTTTGTTAATCGTTGTGTTTCTTTGTTTTGTCATCTACCTCATATCTACGGGTCCAGCTGAAAATCAGCGCTGCGGCTCCGCGCCACAGCAACACGCTGAGCTGGTGCACCGTTTCGGCTGTTTCTTATTATACTCTATTATTCGCTTTAGTTATTTAAATAGGTTAGTTTTGTATTTTTAATGTCAAGTGTAGATATGTGTTTTATTTTATAGCCGAATAAATGATTCTATTCTATTCTAATTTGAAACCCTCTATAAAATATACGAGAGTGCCAACCCTAAGTTGCAAGTAAATTTAAATTTAAAATATGCGTAACAGTTTTCCGATGCGATCCCTTTTCGGAATTTAAACACATCGAATCGTATTAAGATACATTTGGATTCCGCGCACTTGGTAACTTTGGAAAGGAAACTTTATTCAATTATCCATATTGCTACGATTTGGCAACATTGCGCTATTAAATTATTTAATTTATAAGAATGATAACCTATAACGGGTGTTATAACAGGTGTAAACTTATAACATTGTTAACACGTTCTTATTGTATTACCTAATGAATCCAGTGACAAGGAATCAATAACATATGGCGTGCCTCAGGGAAGAATTCTTGGTCCAACACTATTTTTGATATATATAAATGAATTATGTAATTTATCTTTACCAAATTGTAAAATTTTTACCTACGCCGATGATACGGCTATAATTGCTCACGGAATAGACTGGATATCTACTAAAAGTAATGCCGAAAAATGTCTTAGTATTATAATGAAACGGCTTGCTAGTAATTTGTTAACCTTTAATGTTCAGAAAACTACCTTTATACGTTTCTCTCTGCCAAATGCCCCAAAACCAACTACTTGCTCTGACTCTCTTGTAGCACACAGTTGTAATAATCTATCTGTATGTAACTGTTTTATATTAAACCGAGCCTCGAGTGTCAAGTATCTTGGAGTTCTTGTAGATGAACGCCTGACCTGGAAACCCCAAATTGAAGCGCGTGTAAGCAGAGTCAGAAGACTAATTTATATTTTTAAGAACTTACGACACTCAGCATCCTCAGCAATTATGTATACCGTGTATAACGCCCTCTGTCAATCTATTCTGTCATACTGCATACCTGTATGGGGAGGTACTTATAAATCGTTGCTACTTGGACTTGAAAGGGCACAGAGGGCGGTTCTTAAAGTCATGCATTTTAAGTATTGTGACTACTCCACTGCGAAACTCTATAGTGAAGCACTAGTACTATCCGTTAGGAGGTTGTACATACTTCGGGCGGTACTGCGACGGCACACTGGACTACGATCTATGCCAAATAGTACTGCTCACATTCGATCACGACGCAGGACAGAAATTTGTCCTCATTTGCAGTCCTCAAGTCCTTATGTGCAGGACAATGTTTGCAGAATGCCAATATAATGCTATGAGTTGCAAAATATATAATAAAAAAAGTAATCATATCTCAATCTGTGACTTCAATAAACACAAACTAAAATTTGAACTAAATTCGTGGTTACTAAATCTGAACTATGAAATGACTGAAAACCTTGTTTCAACTAAACCTTATTATAACACAATAAATGCATAAGTTCTAAATGTAATCTTAGGAAAAATTTGTAATTCAAATCATTGTTAACTTTAATTTACAACACTAGTTTGCTACAAACAACATTATGTTTTTGTACGTATATGCATTGAGGGTAGGACCACTAACTCCTATAATACAAGTTTGACTTAGTTTAGGAGTTAGGTGGCAATACGTTTATGATGTTGTACAATTCACTAAACAAAATATGTAATACTGTATATTTATAGGCATAATATTGTACCTTCTTTTTATAATAAATATTCTTATTATTATTCATCAATCTGGTCAAGTAATTACTAAACCACATTTTATAATTAAAATAACGACTTACACGTTACGTACATACGTAATAAACTTTAACAAACTTTAGAAAAAGAAAAGATTCATAATTTTGTCGCGGTTGTTTATTTTGTCTTTGATTAATTCTGAACAAATTAGTTTTTTGGTTAAAACGGTATAATTGTAATATAGATGGTCCCGTCCAGTTAAAGTGAGAACAGTTACCTATGCTGCGGCGACATCTGCCGGATTTGACGAATACTTATTCGTGTTGAAATCTTTTCCTTTCTTTATGTTAAAGTAAGAGACAGTGGCGTAGATAGGTAACCATAGGCCCTGGTGCAAAAAAAATTGGGGCCCTATCTAGATCACTTTGAGGTTGAGGTTTGTTAGTGAGGGTCCGAACCTCGGACGCTCGGGGGGCCCTCGGACTCCGCCTAGCCCTCCGATAGCTACGCAACTGGTAAGAGATGTCGACACGAATCTTCGTCAAAGCTCTTAAACGTGGCCGGCGAGATTGATGTTTAGATACAAATAATCTTTCGTCAAATGCATGTATAAAATATTAAATACAAAATAGACAATAGGGAATATGCATGTTTTTTTTTTTGCGTTATTTTAAATTCATTCATATAAACAAACAGTAGAGCAAAATTATTTTTTGAAAAACTATAAAAATAACCAAAATATAAGCCATCAAAGCCATCATTGGCCGTAGTGCCCGCTGACGTCCCAGTACAAGTCGGATCTTTCTGTCTAATTAGCAGTGGCCGGAATAGGTAGAGCCTAGTTTACTAAAACTTGATGCACGTTCATTCGATAATGTGTTCCCATCTCACTCACGCATGAATGAACATGCGTCTAGTTTAGGTAAATTAGCTCTACCTATTCCGACTGCTAATTAGTAGTTTTAAATGCTTATATTATTACCCGTATTTTTTGGCCGATTTTAATTATACTTTTTGCAATCTCTTTTACGGTATTTTCATATTTTGTTAAGAAATGCGATAAAAACATTTCATTTTACCAATTTCTAATGAAACTGGTCATTATTTTATGTTTTTTGTACGATTATAGTAAATAGTCTCTCATAAGTCTCATACAATACTCTCTTAGCTAAGAAGGTACATCAGAACTTAGCACAAAATATACGATAAATATCTATATAAAACAAACGGTATGTATACATGTTGTTGCAGAATTTTAAAGCCGTCTGGTGGTGAAGTGTCGGGCCAACTCCAAACTCGCAAATTTGCTAAAGTATTTACAGACAAGTCTTCCGCGGCTTATTCAAACTGCTCGTAGTATGCAGATTGTCAGCTTAGTGAAGTATTTCAATAGACTTGAAATACCTTCTTACGCTGTAATTTTTTAAATGAGTCTTGGAACATAATGTACGAGTACATACAAAAATATACAATTCTCTATGAAATTCAAAAATCTAATCTAAAATGTATATTTAACAATAATTGTTTGCGATTTTTTTCACCATAAAGCCGGGAATACACATGCCTGTAGCTGGCACACTTGCATAACAGCTCCTTGCACGTGCCACCTAATTGTCATGTGCATACACTAACTAATTAACTAAGCAACTAGATCGCAAGCAATTTGATTTACTGCCATACACTACGAGGGAGGGGACGCGGGGGGATGCAAAACTGGCACGTGTGAACGCACAGGCTACAGGCATGCCAGTAGCAGAAGAGACGAGACAGTAACATGCAAGTTTAACTTGCAAATGTATTCACTGTGTGCCAGTTACTTGCACATGCCGTTAATTAGCATGCAAGCTACTGCTCAATTTTACGGATTTAGGGCCGATTTTTCAATCTACTTATAGATAACACTGTCAGATATACATATCATGTTTAATGTTTCTGTTTGGCCTGTTGGTTGACTGGTAGAGAATACCTTAAGGCATTAAGTCCGCCATTTGTACTTCATTTCTATTGTGCAATAAAGTTTAAATAAATTAATAAATATATTTTAGCTCTATCCTTTTATATCTATCATATGAAAAAGAAAACGAAAGTGATAATCTCAACTGTAAGGTAATATTATCCTGAGATCTTTTCGGCTGGCCCTAAGTGGTATATAAGTTAACTACGGATCAAGAACCCCGTCCTTAGACGAAACCACCGATACTAACATTGTATGTTTTAGGTATTTTAAGACCTATGACTTCGTGGAGACAAAACATAATTATTGATCACAAAAATACAGCTAAACTCCCTTTTGATATACTTTTAGATAAAAAAATGTTAGTGAGGTTAAAATGAAAGAACTAGCTACATAAGTACACTATGTAAGTCTGACTGAGGTCACGATAACTACAAACCAACAAAAACGTATAATTACTTATTGAAGGATAATTTGTAAAAGATAACGCGTAACAAAGTTATAATGTCGTAAAGCCGTAAAGCCGAGTATATTTAGCGGGACCTTAAGTCTTCAGAACAAATTACAGGAGGCTTGTAGACTTGCAAGTTAAGTGTACTTAGCCGCGAGTTGTGAAAATGTAAATTTGTCCCTGGGCCGAGACGGTAGGGCTGTCGCTTCACTCGCTCTGGGCCCAAATTCCAGTGGATTTTAATACAGTTTAAAATAATATATTTTAATTTTATATAAGCACCTATATGGACAATGCTCCATTGAAAAACAATCACATTTTTTTTATTAAAAACTTGGTAATACCGAATAATATCTTCAATCTTATCTCATTGTTATACATTTGCCCAGCAGTGGGACACTAATACAGGCTAAAAATAGGGGAGTTACAACACATAGTACAACAAGGTGGAATAGGATCAATTCAATTCAATCGTTTATTGATAAAATATAAATTTTACTTGTCATCCCAGGTCATAACATAATAGACATTGATATAATATGTCCTGGGTGCGTGCCGGAAGGGACATCAGATGAGATGGGGCGACGCCGCCGGACTTTGCTAGGCCGCCTTTGCTTCGCCGGATAGTCTGGCAATACTTTAAACTTCATTCACTTTTCAAAAAGGTACATTTCATTGAGCGAAGTACGCTGCGCCTCGAGACGCCGCGCTGCGCATCGTGGCACAATAACTGGCCTCTTCAAGCATAGTAGCGTCGCGTCTCGGTGTGACCTAACCCTAAGTGTATTGTCTAATGTAGTAGCGTGTCCCGGAACGTTTATCGCCTAGTGAATACAGGCTTTATATTATTTGACGTTTATCACCTAGTGAATACAGGCTTTATATTATTTGTTTGACTTGTCATTTAGTAGCGAATTTATCTTTAGTACTAGAAGTACAGTCGGTAACGAAGAGGTTACTAAAAATATCATTTGAAAAAAATATACATATTATATCGCCAAGTTTTGTCCTACTCTCGCTTTGCCTTAAAGGAAAAGGAAGAGTCATTCTGATCGTAATCAATATTGCTTAATAATTGTAGTTTTTTATTATGTGCCAATCAAAATGCTCTTAGTGAAAATACATTATTTAACATTGTCTTTTCCCCTATTGTTATCGTATTTCTAACGTCACATTAGCTCTTATAAAGTCACACGATAAGATTGTTTATATTATGACTGCGATAGGTTTATAAACAAAGTAAACTAAAGGTATTGTTGGCAGCCCTGGAGGGCAGGGCCGCAGGATTAGAGACAACGGCGGCGTCACCCGATATGCTAATTACTATTACCGCTGCCGCCGAATTAGCGACAGACCCGATATTTTAAACAACTACGCGTACGTAGCGTAGATAAGTTGCTTCTGCATAACTACCGTAGAAATCTGTCAAAACGTTTTTTATGAGATAAAGATGGCAATAAAACACGCAGACCAACCAAATGGTAATCGAGATCCGAGACTCAGAGGCAGACCCCGTACATTTGGAGCCACTGACGTAAAAGTGCCGTCACGTTGCATATAGGCTGATTTATTTATTTATGTAATCTTTTTTACACAAAAATACAAATTTGAGTACTAATTGTGATTCCTCTAAAAAGGACATTGTGAATAATTATGATTATTTCAACAATATCAAACGTATATATCACAATTCCGAAAATAACTATATCAGTTTATCTGTTTTTAATACTGGAAATCTTCTAGTGACGAGGACCCTCCAGTGAAAATATACGTGCTCGGAGCCCGTTGAACTTTTTGCTCATTGCTCAGAAGTTTTAGGCGCTGATGTCTTGTTTTAACTTTTAAACGCCACGAACACGTAAAGGTGGCGACCATGCCACCGACGCTTAGAGTTGTCAAAGGTACAGCTTAACAGGTTCCCTGTCTGCGTACGACGAAAAAAAGACACTCTGGCATGGGTGCCAGAGTGCATTTTCATCGTCGTACGTCCAAGTACTGTCACAATATGCAAACTTATATAGAAATTTGATCAAATTTGATTAATTAACGTATCAGACCAGGGACAAGACTGCGTTCATCCATCATATTATTATGATTCATGGGACTGGGAACCTGTTAAAAGAGTAATTCTTTCATATTATTTAAATTCAACTTTGCGTGGCTTTTGACACTTGTTTGGCGTGTGAGTGACACATTTGTATTGGCGTTGAAAAGGTTAAATGTCCATATCGTCACTACTTTGAAAAAACCTTGTATCCGATTTTTTCCATTTTTTCGTTTATTTACGAATTAAACTAATAAAAATACATCTCGTTTGCTGCACAAACTCCAACGTCGATAAATCGACATTATAGTAAGTAATCGTTAGTTCAAAAATATCGTATCTAAACAAATTTTCGTCTCTACTTTGAAAAAAACTCTTATCCGATTTATTTTTCATAAAGTATGGGTATTACTTATTCGGTACTGGTTGTCATGTAAACAATAGACATGTATATGTTTTCGTCTTGCGTTATTGTTTATCAGGTAAATCATGTGCCAGATAAGTCTATACCATCTATTATCTACAGTGATGGTTGTACAGCCCAGCATAGAAATGTAATTCTATCAAATAAGCTACAGGACTTATGTATTTCTAATAATTGTATTGTTTATCAAAAATATCTTATTAAGGGCCACACACAGATGGAATGTGACACTGTGCATTCTCATATAGAGAAAAGTAAAAAAACAAAACTTTATGTGCCTGCCGATTTTTAAAAATAAGAACAGAGGCATCTTTGACTAAATAGTACAATGTAAAATATGTACACTGGAGGTTTTTCAAAAACTATGCCACACTTAAGCACTATACATCTATTAGACCTGGAAAGAGAGCAGGTGACCCATGTGTGGTAGATTTGAGGGCTTTACATACACCTCACAGTCCGATCGAGTTTTAACCGCTTTTTTTGATGACATCTGGACTATTCTACCTCAAAGATTCAATGATAGTTCAGAACATCAAGCGATTCCTTAGCTATATTCTGGACCAGTCCCTATTAAAAAACGAAAGTACGATGATTTGCCATCTCTAAAGCCGATTTTGCCAAAAGACTTCCATGCATTTTCCGATAGTTTATTGCATGTATAGTTGAGAAAAAATAATTCGAGTCGATCTTTTTTTACGGAGACACGTTGTTATTAAGTTCGTCTATTGTTACTCTAACAGAGTACTTAGTTAATTTAATAAACATAAAAAAATACATTTCGTTTCATTTTGTAACATGAAATTTAAAGCAAAATTATCGTAACTCAACAACTTACAGTCAATACTAAAACAAAAATCTTGTATCTTACGAATAACTGTAAATTTAATAAAAAGTGTTTGTGCGAGTTATTCGAATATTTGTAAAATTAATGACTGGCTATCAAAGTATCTCATGAAACTAACATGAACTTATTTGATCAATCACAATAATTTACAGGATGTTTATTGTTCCTCCTAGAAACTTGGTGATTTTCAGATACGAGTTTTTTTTCAAAGTAGTGACGATATGTCTTTGCTTCACCCACATTCGCCGTTATTTTGAAACCAACTACAAATTTATAAGGCTGTGCGGTGACCAAACGGTGAACAATCCAATAACTTCTAAACTGAGGATAAAACAATTGATAACCTCTTCACCGCCCGCCACAGTCATCCAGTCATGTCAGGCTCAAACGCCAATGTCATCTAAACGTGATCAACATTCAACTCGAAATTAATCCCTCTACGATGGAATTAAAGTCCCATTTATCTACTAGACGGTTTGTTCCGTGGCGTACAGAGCACAAACACCTCATTCGTAGTGTGGCGGTCAAGAGGTTGCTGTTGTTCCAAGCCCCCGCCAAACTGAGGTACAAACGTAAAAAAAAAGACGAAAAATTTTTTTAAATAAAAAATAGAACCGTCTTCAAAAAAAACCCACTAAACAAATAAGGTTTGTGGGATTCTGCAATGACAAACTTGAGATTTCTTCTTTAAATGTTTTATTTAGTTACTACGACACAGCAAGAATACTAAGTACAATTAATAAAAAATAGAACCGTCTTAAAAAAAAACCCACTAAACAAGATTAAATAATGACCGGCTTCCTAGGAATTGCCTATTTGATGGGTGCCTAATAGGTACATGGAATATATCTAAGCCGGTGTCAAGTAGGTTTACACAATAGCAATTTCACATGATTCTTGCCACCGACTTCGATATATTCCATGTACCTATTAGGCACCCATCAAATAGGCAATTCCTAGGAAGCCGGTCATTATTTAGTCTTGTTTAGTGGGTTTTTTTTGAAGACGGTTCTATTTTTTATTAAAAAATTTTTTTCGTCTTTTTTTATTACATTTTTTTTTCGCTTTTTAGTGATACTTTATAACTATCACTAAAAAAATCGCGTCAACACAAAATCGGTCGAGTTGAACTAATATATCGCTTAATAACGGATTCATGCGGATGACGTCACGTGGTATCCATTATTCTTGTATACCAAAACCTTCTCCAGAATGTAACAAATACTTTGCTGAAAACCGCATCTAAATCGGTTCAGCCAAACGCGAGATAATCGTGGACAAACATACAAACATACATACATACATACATACATACATACATACATACATACATACATACATACATACATACATACATACATACATACATACATACATACATACATACATACATACAAACATACAGGTCAAACTGAGAACCTCCTTTTTTTTTTGAAGTCGGTTAAAAATGTCTTGCATTCGAACTGTGATTCGAACGGACTGCAATCGTTCGGAATGGAATCACAGTGTGGTACGTTGCATTTGGACCAAGCTTTTATTTTTGAAATAAATTATCGCATGTCGTCGTACTAAAATTGTAGTACGTACTCGTATTTAGTACAGCTACCGTAATATAATTTTACCTCTTCAGAGCTGAATAATATACGAAGTTTAAGTTCCGTACATACCTACTGTATTTGTATTCAGCTGTGAAGAGGCACAATTGTTTTATGAAAAGTCTTAAATAGTTCAGTGTTAGTATGACGATATGCGATAATTTATTTTAAAATAAAAGGTTTGGTCCGTACGCCACGCACCACACGAATCACAGGATTGCCCGCGATATCCAAGCCGTGACCATTAATGCTCGAGGTTTTTCTTTGTAGCCAAATTAATTTGGCCACGAGGAGTTACATTCCCGTGTGGTCAAACAGCAGCGCAGGACAGTTTGATCCGTCGCCGAAACCGACGGTCTAACCGCCGTCCGGAACGCAGTAACTACCATCACAGATTGTAACTGTGTATTTATACCAAATAATTAATTGTCAAATCGTAATTTAATCACAACAGAATTCACTCACTTTTAGGTATATTCACAGAAAAAACCATTATAAAGTTCAAACAATACAAATCCACATTAAAAAACAGCTGTAAATCAAACCTTGAATGACAATCACGTTTTTGTTAACGCTGGACCCATGACTGGTTCTTATAGACCGCAAAGCTCCAAGCTTGTGGTTTAAGTCCTTGAGTTGTGCGTCCTGCTTGTTGACATTAGTACGTAAAGCCTTGATATTTGTAGGTGCTTTCTTCAAATCAGCCCCGGTGTCTATGTCATTTGCAACTTTCGTCGAGGCGACTTCCGTCAAAGAGACATTTTCTGTAGGTTTGAAGACAGAGGCAAACTTTGCGAAATCCTCCGTCGCTGCCGGTTCTATTTTCGATGCCGGTACTTCCGTCAATACCGGTTCTCCCTTTGATACCGGTTTTTCCATCGATACCGGTTGTTCCGGTGATACCGGTTCTTTCGGCAATGGCGGTTCATCCGACGATGTCGTTTCTTTCGGCGATTCCGGTTCTTTCGGCGATTCCGGTTCTTTCGGCGATTCCGGTTCTTTCGGCGATGCCGGTTCTTTCGGCGATGCCGGTTCTTTCGGCGATGCCGGTTCTTTCAGCGATGCCGTTTCTTCCATCGATAAGGTTTCCTCCGCTGAATACTTTTCGTTCTTTGGTGAGGATTTTAGTGTTACTGCTTCCGAAACACGGAAAACTGGTGTCTCTTTTTCTGTTGAAGGAGAATCCTTAAGCGTCACAGTACATACGTTAGGGCACTTTTCCTTATCGTCACACTGCTCTTCGGTGCCGCAAGTCAGAAAGTGTTTCCACGGTGCCAGGAGCTGGTAGAGGTGGGGGGGTTTACAGTCCCCATTTATGTAAGTTTGCAACGCCATCACGTCGCTTTCGCACAAAAGAGGGCCGCCGCTGATGCCCTAAAATAGTAAAATAACAATATGGAAATCATTGCCGTCAATATTGTAATGTTTTAATTCTCAAAAATGCGTCCCGACTCTTAAATTGACGTTGCACATAGTGAAAGTTCAACTTAAGGTGTAACATCAAAATAAAGCAGGTGCATCTTCGTGATTAGAATCAATATTTTTACAAGATGAACATTAACATGTTCATTCAATATTTGTATCTATTTGTATAATACCGAATCTTAGAATGCTTTTTAATTGTAGCTGTACTTGAAGAAAGAATAAAACCTACTCGTACATATATCTTTCAAATCTAGAAATGGAGGTGGTCATGGCAATAGTAAACAAGGGCCATGACTCCCACGACGTAGTTTCGCTCGTTCTCATCGTACCAGCTTTAGTGAATCTACCTGTACTGATGTTCACGGCGAAACTAGTACAGAACCTTAAAAATGTTCAAGTGCGAGTCGAACTCGCTCATCGAGGATGCCTTGCTTAGGTATGCATTTAATGTATATGTAAGAAAAAAAATAGCAAGCAAGATATCAACAAACATAGACGTCGTCTGGACCAGTAAACATTGTTTTAAAACAGACATCAAATGTTGCTATTTTATAGAAGAGAAACCAACATAAATATATCTAAACGACGCTTAAAGATATTTTTAATTAAGAAACCTTATTATAATGTTCAGGAGTTCCTAAATGAAAGTTAACATATTTTCAATATTTTAAGGTTTTTAAGATTTGACTGTTATTTTTTCCCTAAAACTGACAAATGACTGAATGTGATATCTGTATGTTCCTCATTTTTATTCTCTAATCAGTATCTATGATTGTATCGTTGTATTGTGATAGTTCAACATGATTTTGATAATAGCTTATTTCTATGTTGACATTTGTATAGGTACTACATATAATAGTTACGACTACCTACCTAAATAATAAATTTGCACATGTTCTATCATTACTGTGCCCTTACGGGGTGTACGTTGACGCAAGATCTACCTATTTCGGGCTTAGTTGTGGTAAACACGTATCCGTATACAGCGTCGTGTATGTACACACACACACGGAAACAATATCCACAATGCACAAGTGACTTGAGCGACGGCGCGCTCGCTGTGGATCGCTTCGTCAGACACGCACACTACCTTGTGCATGTACACGTTCGACACTAATAAAGCCCACTCGCCTTCGTGAAATGCAAGAGCTATACCTACCCACAACTTATAATGCAACAAATAATTTGAATTTGATTTTTAAAATCGCTATATAGGCGTAAAATGGCAACATTAAGTTGCCGTCACTTTGTTGAATATTCAGCCAGTATTGCCATTAACGTAATAAAAGTATAAGAAAATGAGTGCCTGACGTTCTTACGCGACAGAAATCTTGTGGCTCTTTTTCTTCAGCCGACGACGGCGGATCAGCAGCACACGTCATAGTGGATTCCCGGAAGTAGATCCCACAGTTCTGGTTGGTTGGCGCCATCATTTCCACGGCGTATTTAGTTAGGAGAAATCCTGCTTCAGTTTTCTGTAATTAAAAAAAAAAATTGTAGAAAACTATTAATAGCCTTTAATTCCTATTTTTAAATTATCTGACACGACTATCACCCACTCCAAAATTTAAAGACTCAATTTTAACTTAGTCCTACGAGTAAGCTAACACGAGATAAGTAGTCAAATCTACCAGTAACATGTAACTGGCAACAACCTGGCAAAACCTCCATGGACTAGACTTGACACTAGCGAAATATGGAACAGGTCCGCCAGGATTTCGTGGAATTTGCAAGACATATCAAATTGTCAACACGCAATAGGCATGATGACTTTTTATTATTAATATCCCAATTGATTCAGTTTTTTGTACGGATCAAATGTATGTATGAGGACCAACTACAATCAGAGCACTGCAACAGGCGGAAAAAAGAGTCAAAGTCCGACATCACTACTAAGCGTTGAAAATGCCCATGAATGAAATACAAGTTGATACTTAGCTATGATGTCACTCCTAAGTAAATATTGTACTGGACAAAACCAGTAGGTAATTTGTAATTTTGACCGTGAAAAACTGCATTCAACCCTTAAACGTACATTTTTCATCAGAAAAAATCGAAAACTTTGATAATACGCACAGTACATATGATTTTTCAATTAAAAAATATTTCTCATACTTTACGAGTTACAAGACCGCAATATATTTGCCGCTGTCCGTCTACGACACATCTAACGTACAGTGACATTAACATGTTTGACAGCGTATTGGGGGAAGTGCGGGCGACTTAGATTGACGAGATTAAAATGATGTAGATAATATAAGAAATAATTCATTTTATTTTATTTATTCTATGAAGTATCTATACCTACAATACATTGTGTTTTCGTGCACAAACAACAAAAAGTCAAATCCGGGAATGCAAAACTAAATGGGCATGGTGGTTAACGTTATCCAAAATAGACACTTCAGATTTTTTAAGCATTTGATTTGTACACTACCAGCACACGAATTATGTGTCAAAACGCAAAATTCATTTTTAAAACAAAAGAAAAACTAACCTTAAAGAGATCATGTAAAAAAGGCTATACCTAGGTAACATACCTTTTTAAATTTCGGCTTCAAAGCTGTATAACCTAAAAGTAAAATAGCTATGCCATACACACAAATAGGCTTAGCGAAACTGCATAAGTTTCTTATTAGAGAACGGAACCCCAATAAAGAGGAAAAAGTAAGTACCCACTATTTTTCCTGCATACCTACAAACTAGATAATCTAGCATGGTATATGTATATGTAATTCCAAGTTCTAAGTAGGTATCGTAATCCGAGCAAAGCGCGGGGTGGGTTGCTAGCATGTAAATAATAATTTGAAGCATTAAATTACGTCAGTGTTTCAAATTAATAGTTAACCCAAACTATTCTTTCATTCAATAAATGTCACACGCTTTTTCATTTTTTTTCTTTAAACCTTACTACCGCCAAAATTATTTCTGAAATACGAGTGTTATCTAGAGAGCGGATTTGAAGTAGCGATTACACGTTTAAATGGATATGACTAGTGCAATTGGTTAGATAGATATATTTATTTATTAGATATCATGTTGTTTAATTGGTCTTACAGTTATCTTATTACTTACTTACTTACCGCAATGCAATTTTATAGATAATTAAATTCAATAAATGTTATTCTTGCAACAAACTATATGTAAATATTTTATTCTAAATAAAGGAGTTGTCACAGCTCAAACATAATAGATCCTATTTATTCCGCACCATTTTGATAGTTCCTGTCAACAATGTCACTGTAATACATTGAATGCACACGTGTATGACTCATTGTTTATTTCTCGGGTTAATTTGCAATATTATTTGTCATAATTTTATAATGCCTCAAACAAGCACTGTCAAACAATGGATTCAATACTCTCCTGAATTAACATTTAGAAATTAAAACATAGTGAATCTCTTTGAAGGGAAGGAAATGAACGTGTCTAGTCCCAGTGTTAACACTCAATCATTTAATTATTTTAATTTCTTTAAATATGCTCCTGTAACATCTGTTGATGTTGAACGTTCATTTTCGGATTATACTTGAATTTTACATAATAAGCGTCACATTTAAAAATGAAACCTAGAAAAATATTTGATTATCCATTATTATTACGTGTCATCATAAATCCTTTGTGTCGATGTATGACCTTTGTACAGTTCATATGAAAAATAAATACTTGCTTGTCCTAGTCTTATCCATATTAAACTTGTAATCGCTACTTCAATCCGCTCTCTAGTTATGACTATCAGAAAAAACGAGTAAATATTTTTTTAATTTATAGACTTTTTTTGTTCACTTATCGGGACATATACGGGACGGGACGGGAATAAATAAATAAATAAATCGTCTCGCGTATCCTTAAATAACTTTGATTTTTTTTCACTTTGTTCTGATAATCTGCAGCTCTTCAATTCAAATAACTATAGTACATAGTAAAATTCAACATGAGTCATCAGCCCTATTGGCACGCTTGCTGTTCGGTTGGTGATATTGGATCCTGGGCGGCTAGCACCACCTTCTAATTAGACTGTAATGATAGAGACGCACTGAGCGTCAAGGGGTAATTCTTCGGGCGTTTCAACCGCTCTCATTCCCCTGGTCGCATTAATGTCGAAATTCCTCTAGCTTTGGATGCTATTTTCGGTTATCTTGTAGAGTGCCCTGACTTCTACAAAATAACTGAAAATGCTACCTTAATCTACAGGAAATTCGATATTGGCTAGTCCCCGAGCGGTTAGCTCCGTTAGCCCCGCGAGGTCCAGTTAGCATTATGCACCTTGATACAAAACAATAACTTAACGATTTCCAAAATGTATAGGATAGACGAAAGTTAAATGATCAGTCGTGTCAGTCGCTAATAATATCAATTCATCGATTCATTTCGTCGACTTTCGACAATCGTTTTACGGTATTGCATCTCGGCTAGGCCCCCGGTCTACTTGCGAATGTCTACTGTCATTTGTTAAGTAGACATTGTCACTGGGGTCCTAGTGAAACATTGTTTGTCTTCTGTGGTTTAATTGAACAGTAATATAATATGTTTTATGTAGATATGCATCTATTGTAGTATATTCCGAAATGATTTTTACCTTTATTTATTACGAGCAAAGTAATTTTATATCTTTTTTTAGTAGCACCCCAGATATACACTTTCATTACCTGTAGCGCACTAAGACTTGGGTAAATAAAAACCAGTATTTACTTTGAAGGCGAGAATGTTACAGGTCTTGTCGAAGGTCCGCTTCGTGGACAACTGCGTGACGCGGACAGCGGAGGTCTCCTTGAATGGCAGCAGCGTCTTCAGCAGGGAGATGTCGGTCGCCCACCAGTAGCTTTCGTTATGCGGGATTGGCAAGATGATCTGGACGATCTGTGAATAAAATATAATAAATGCTGATGCTCATTTTTTATGGCGTGGAGAAGACAGAAAAGCCAACGGCCATCTGATAGTAAGCGGGTTCTGGCCTCGGAACCACGGAAATTTGGATTCTGAGGATTGCAGTCTCAAGACTAAAAAATTACGAACAAACTTTAAGGCCAGTAACGATATACCTAAGGTCTTCTAATTATTAAGGGTCACTTAATGTAAAAACAAATACTATCAAAAACATAAATGTGAAAATGGGAGCCAAGTTCAATATTAAGAATATGCGTGGTTGTCGACTTCGCCGACAAAAGAATTGAGATCTAAATGGATGCCGAGTTCTGTAGATAATCCTGTAATTTATTTATAAAAACATTCGTCTTCTTCATAAATTAAGAACAGTCTAATTACTTACACAAAGCAAATAACTTAGGATAAATCGAAGCTCAAAATTTGACTTGGCTAGTTTTCACATAAGTACATATTTGGCTAATCAAGTTATCTTATATTTGGCTAATTAACTTATCTTCTTTAAGTTTTATATTGTAAGGTTTGCTGGTAAAATCTAGTATTAATTTACTACTAAACTTATATTATTTGTAAGTATATTTGATATTGGCTAGCTTGTACCAGCAAACCAAATTTTTAGAAGAGTAAGACTATGTTGACCCTATAATATAAAAACAGTAAGTTGTGAATAACATAAGGAAGATAAGTTGATTAGCCAAATATAAGATAACTTATCTTTGAAAACTAGCAAAGTCAAATCTTGAGCTTCATCTTATCCTAAGTTTATTAAGCAGTTAGCTTCGTGTAAATAGTTAAACTGTTCAAATTTAAGAAGTTGTATTTAAAATTAGATAGGCCAAGTTGGAATAAATAGCAAGCGGACTGTAATTCAGGTTATTTAATTCTAATTAAATAAATGTTGCGCGCGATCGGGTCCAGGCGTAGAATCGAAGTGAAGTCGTATGTGGCCGCCGCGCGCCGCCGCGCGGCGCCGCGTCCCGCGCGTCCCGCGCCGCCGCTCCATGTTAAAGCGTTAACAAAAATTAAATTTAAAATATGTATGTTCTTATAAATGAATTTCAGGATATAAGAATTCGTCGATGATTTACGTCCCTGCATCTTGTTAAGGGATGAGGCATTGGCATTGTGCTATTGTTTTTTAATGCAGTATATACCTATATGCTCTACTGGCTCAGGATGACTTTGTCCACATTTCTATTTCGACACCTTCTTAACTCGTCCACATTCCTATATGGTCCACAGTGCTAACTGGTCCACATTTCTTTTTCGTCCACAGTGCTAACTGGTCCACATTTCTTTTTCGTCCACAGTGCTAACTGGTCCACTTTCCTACATAGTACACAGTGCCAACTCGTCAACTTGTTTTTGTTAGTTTCAATTATGTACGGCAGTCGGTTTAGTACTGTTATAAGGTTATATATCTATATAACCGGAGCCATGTATTTTGCTGATTTAGTGGCTTTCCGTGTAAATATTTTATTAGATTTCACCTTCTACTCATTATAGACAAAAATATTAGATATTATACTCACTATAGACAAAAATATTATTATGTTTAGACACAAAAATTACAATTACGATTTTTAATTTAAAAGAAAAGGCATTTTTGACAGTATATTTATATTCCTACTTCCGGGTGGAAAGTTTGTTGGATTCATGAATATAGTGTCTTAGAATATCTTATAAAAATGGAGTAAAAAAAAATCAGGCTATTATAAATTAATGTTTTAAAAACATTGATTTAGTATATACTAACCCCCTTACTAATAAACGTTGAGTAACGGCTGAGTAGTTATACAATGCTTTGTCCTTATCTGTCGAATTCAAATGTCACAATGACAGATAAGGACAAAGCATTGTATAACTACTCAGCCGTTACTCAACGTTTATTAGTAAGGGGGTTACTAGATACACAATCCCAAACTGTCCCAAATGACATTGACAACTGTATTCAGATACATGCTAACATCGCTATTTTTTACCTTAAACATTCATGCAAAAACAACTCAAATAATAGCTGTCAAGTGTCAAATTTGCAAACGAACGTTTCAAAATATTTAAAACTTTAGTGAAATCGCCATTATCATAATATTTATGACAAAAGTGAACATCGGACGAATGGAGTCGCATTTCTCATTTTTATATTGTATTAATTTTACCGAAATGATAAATTATAAAAAAAAAACTACACACATGAACCCTGAAAACAGTAAAGGAATGTATCCTTTACTCCAAACAAAACAAGATCTTATTCTAACTAGCTCAACGTAAAGTAAAACCTAATTTCCTTGAAATAAGTTTAATTTATTATATAATTGTCTTTTAGACCTACATTTACTTAAGATACTTTCTTTTTTTGCAATGTAATGTAAACGGACGGTAAAATATCGATGGGTAATAGATTTAATTAACAGAACTCTATGACTATTGTTGTGGTCTTCTTCCGTAGTCGGATTAAATTACTCGTCGTAAGTCGCATTAATTAAATTACTATTTGCATAAAAGTTTTTAGAACATTTGATACTATTTTAGTATGGTTCTGTGTTTCTTCCGTTCGTATGTTCCGTAAAGCTTCCGTTTTCTTGCACACAGCAAATACATCTTGGGATGCGTAAAAAATCCCACCTAAGTTTTTGATGTCAATTAATTTATGAAAATCGTGCCTTTCCTTAGCTAAAAGAGAATTTGTGCATATGTTGCATCGAATTGATTTTATTAACTTCCGAACTACGTATCCGGCAATATATCCTATGACTTGTTTGATGTAATCACAACAGTTTCCAGACTCATCAAGATCTGAAGACAAAATGTCACAGTTTGCTTGAATATTTGTTTATATTGCTGATTCTGCGTGTGATTGGTCATTGATTTCTCTTTCGGTATCATCGCGATACCCAATATAAGAAATATTATTATAAACATTTTTTTGTCATAAGTCAAAATAAACCAACACGATTTATTAAAATTAATAAAAGTAATAGCTACTCCATATATTTTTGTTCCGTGATAAGTCATAATTTGTATGTACAAAATAAATTCCTAAAAATCATGAAAGCATTATAAATTTAACTAAAATCTGTTTATAAATAAATATAACTTACGTAAAATAAGACATTCCATCCTTTTTATTTGTTTTTTTGTTATTATTTTTGCAATTTTTCACTGCACATTTCGTTATGATTAACAACTGCCACTGTCTGTGGTTGGAACAAGACTAATAGCCAAACTACTGCCCAAGTCGATTAGGCAGTAGTTTTGACTTGCCATTTTTTCCTGCTGATTGTGTATCTATATATATACTAAATCCTGGAGTAAATGGACTAAACATAGTTTTTCAGTCTTTATGTACTTTCCCATTTGAGTTGCTCTTATAAAACAAATTTAAATACGTTTTGCAGGAAATTTTATCATCTTTATTATTTACGTCAAATTCGTTTTTCTACGACTCATAGTTTATAACGATTAGAGCAAAAAGTGAAAAAAGTCCCAAAATTTTACAAGTTTTCGCGTAGTACGCTGTAACGTACGTGGTAAGTTGCAAATTTGGATTAACACTACCCTAACTGGTCAAACCAGAACTACATACATCAAACTTTGCGATTTTAATATCGATTTCTACTGGCCTAAAAGCTACCTATATTTGATTGGTTGTCCTTCAATCGTGATATTCTATTATCCTGGTTTAAGAGGGAAGTGATAAAGATTTTACGCAGACGCAGTCGCGGGAAAACGCTAATAGTTATGCTTTTTTTACCTCCTGTTCTTGCTCGCCCTCGTCTTCATTAAATGTGAATTTTTGATCAATATGGTCTGCACCGAGTCGCGCCAGCAGCGTCTTGCTGAGAGGATCTTCGCCGTTGAGAGGGAACACGGTGGAAGAGATGAGGAACTCTGGTCGGATCAGGATCACGCCTCGGAGAAATCTTGCACCGTTTCCGTCGACTATGGACTCATCTTGGTAGTAAAGAAAACCCTAAAACAATAATTGTGTATGGTACTACCATTTCCTTAGTAGCATTTTTATGGTGTAGTGAGGTACCATTGTAACAGCTGATAGTTATACAGCTGATACTTATGAAACATAAATATGTTGAATAATGCTATATGCCTTGACATTAGAATAAATACCTATTAAGACTCATTATCTACTTATCTACAGGCCATTAATTTAACGATGCTATAAACTTAGATTTATGTTACGACTTCCTTAAATGGATCAAAACTAGTATATAAGCAGAACCTTTTTCTAATTAATATGAACAGTTTACTCTCGACTCTTGAGTTGTTATTTCAACGCAGCACCCTTCACTTCAATGGCATGGTGAGGAAATATATACACAGACCCACCGGAGCAGCCAGAGGGGGGGTTTTGGGGGTTTAAACCTCCCGAAATGTTCTAAATATTAATTTGCATATATTGTATTGAAATTACAAGAGGCTGGCGAGAAGGATACAATTATACATTAATGTTAATGTAATATTTTGGACATTTCTTGTTGAACTCCCAAAATACCCCCTCTGGCTACACCCGTGCAGGCCACCTGATGGTAAATGAGCTCTGATGCCATAGATAGATAGGCGTTGTCTGACGAGATAGGCATTTATAATCTCAAGACAGCAAAAAGCTATCGACTTGAGTTTCTATAAAACACAGTTGTCGATAGATTTTCTTCGAGTTACTATGACACATGACACAAATGACAAATATACTATTAGCTATGCGAGTGCGAGTGTGGAACCGATAGATAACAATTGACTAGGTATTACTTAAAGAAATTACTTGCGTAATTATTGATAATCTAAAAGTGCAGTTGCAGGAGCCACTTTCTCGGCAATCGATGAGCAATTTGTTGCAGCATACGAAGTAAAATGAATGCAGTTACGGTTGCCGGCTATAAGAAGCCGAAAGTTGCTCGTGTAACTGCTCCGTTACACACGTTACACTATAATCTACCAATTATCTAAATGTTAAAAAAGGAAAGAACTTAATACTAGTTACTACCAGTGCAATGCAATTAAAAAAAACGCACCATAAACGGATGTGCGCCTTTTTGGATTTCATCGTCAGCCGAAATTCCCGTACACAAGTAAAGCGCTGAAATAATGTTAACAAATGTTAAAAAACGTGATGATTCTCGCAGGGATAGCAAACTTATTGTAGTCTTAAACTCACCCCAAAATATAGCTGCAAATCTATTTTGCATATTTCTAAATTATCAAAAATATCGATTCAAATTGACGTAAGCATGCCCAGCTGACAAGTGCAATTTGTAAGAAGAATGCAAAACGCTTTTTTATTTTTTATTTTCTGCCGGCTCCTCGATTACTGTCAATAAAGCAAAAGAGATGTCGGCCTCTTCAGATCGTTTAACATATTTTAAAAGTGAAATAATTCTTTTACCTCTTGTAAAAAGGTGAATTAGTCGAGTCACGTCCCTTTATTTTTCTCCGCTATCTCTGACAAAGTAGCACCAACTTCACTCGGAGGCATTAATCAGAATCGCATCCGAGCCAAGATGTATTATCCCCAATAAAGCGGAAAGAATGAGTTTGCAAATTTAAAACGCGTGTTTTACGATAACGCAGCAGGATAAATTCTACCACCATCTAATTATTCTTGTAAGGGGTGTTTAAAAGTGAGCAAACGCGGGTATTTGATAAATATACTGAAAAATAAGTAATGAGATTTATTCCAGATATTTACGGGGACGGGAACACGTCCTGGGCGGGCGCAGCCTTCAGCGCGCTCCGCATCTTTTCTGTTTTAAAGTAAGATAAATGTATTATTCATTTAGTGAAATATGTATATCTTTGTGCTCTTACTGATTCTGTTTATCTTTGCCAGTAAAATTATTATTTGAACAATAAATAATTTAACCGATATTAGGTAAGTTCGTGGCTTGTTTTTGAATGGTATAGTAACAATGTGAGATCGCCCACAAATGGACGGAAAGATTGCATCCAAACCGCTGATGTGGCGACGTCAGAACGACTTGCTCAGACCGTTATTACACGTCCAATTTCACGAGAGCTCCGTTAATACTACCGGTTCTTCCTCGGTGGCTTTATTCGCCGTTTAATTCTGGGGGTAGACGGTGTCTGTAAATATTGGTCAAGTTGTAACGACCTGAATGAACGAGCTACGTGTTTTGGCGGCTTCGCGCAATTGCTTTACAACGTCATTGACTATCCTTCGATTATCTTAGTTAACTGTTTATTTATTTTCTGAAAGGGTGATGATGGCTGACTGACTCGTTACCCTCTGCCGGAACTATGAGTGTCTTTGATTCGAATCCCCAGTAAAGTTTCCTAAGCTAGTAATAAACTTTGATGAGCACCAAAGTTCATACTCGAATGATGGTTGTTTCATATCGATGAAAGGTACTCGTGTGTATACCATGCGTTTAGCCCAGTCCGTAGTAAACATGTACATGTAGGTACATAGTGGAGCACCTGATCAGACCCTCTCCCACGTGGTAAATGATTGCCCACTTCGCTGTTTTCTGGAGGCATGGAGGAGCTGTATAAATTTACGCCCGCCGTAGTAAACTGGCTGAAACACCTGGACATTGACGTTTGATCCATGCAGAATGATTGCCATTCGCAATGATGATGATGTACATAGTTACTAGAAAACGAATCTAGTTAACCCGGAATCTTCATTTTGCATAATGCTTCAACAGTTGACTTTATGACAAAAATGAATATAAGAAGTATAAATATAAAAAAAAAAACAATCATTTTTTTATGTGTATTTATTATGTACGTCATATAGATAAAAAGTGACAAGCGGTGAAAAAAACTCCATTGATATTTAAATATACATAATAATAAGTATAGCATTTTGTTTAGTGATGTCTATAATCTTTGTTTGATATTGAATCAATGTACGTATAGTATCGCGGACAATATTTTTTATTTTTGTAAAAATCTGGAGTATTAGTTTACAAATGGGTTAAATATTATACTATAAAGTAAAGCATTTTAAAATATGTTGTCTGACAGAAGTCGTAGGTATACCTTTGTAAAAGCCAAACCTTTAAAATTCCTCAAGCCTTGTTATCGCACAGGGAAACGGAGACGGGTGGTCCTCGAAGATCTCGCTCGCGTCGTAAAATACTCGTTTCATCAAAGACTGTCGATTGAGGGTAATGCGTCAACAAACTTGCGAATGACGAGGTGAGCCTAGTGTAAAAGTATTTATTAACTATGATTATTAAGTATGAAACAACGGTCTAAAATTAACTACACCCTGTGAATCGTATGCTCAGATGTCGTTCTCAATATAACGGCCATAACATACTAGAGCATTGCGAGCGGATTTTATAACTTTAATTAATTTATTTGGGTTAGCAAACACACCGTTAACCACAGGTTACTATAAGTAATATAAAACGTTGAAGAATGGCGCTGTGCGGTGAAATGTGACTAACTGAATCGGAAGCGTAGTGTCCGGATTTTATCCCGGAGGTTTTAGAGTCCCTACCGGGCGTTTCCGAACAGTCCGAACACTCCAATGTTTACGTGAGGAGCTGGCTGCCGCGAGCGATTGCGTCTGGAGGCGAAGCCGCAGATAACCGATTCGCCTCGATAGAAAAACGTTTACAAGTCGCCAGTGTGGTATAGCCCTAACTGTTCAACATTTTTGTCTGAAACAACGCTGTAGTTCGTTACTTTTTCAAGTAATAGAGTTTCATATTTGTACAAATAAAACTAAGTTTTTACAACCACGATATACATACGTATGTACCTAAAAACAATATATACCTATACTAACACTAATGTAACGGGACATAAGAATCGTGTTAACTCGCACGACAGTCACACACGAACACCCTCCACCACCGCGTCTCGTGACCACGGCTGTTGTGACAGTCAAAACGTGGAAAAGGTTATATTACGCGATTATATCCCGTTTCATGGTGTTAGTATGTGTGAAAATCGAGTTTGTTTAAAGCAATGTAATATATATCTTGTGTGATATATCTAAATTCAAAGAAAAAAGAATACTCGTACTCAGCAAACAAATATTTGCCTATTTCGAAAATTGAACCCCAAATTGGACCACTTGCAGATTCACTACGAAATTCAGTATACCGTCGTGTTAATACTGTTGATTGAACTGGACTTTTGTATGGAATTTCGATATTTACGCGACTCACAACTCACAAAATTACGCTCGTGTGGCTTCACCCTAAAGGGGCAGGTAAACCATCAACTTTTCGCGGCAATTTGTACCCAGTAACAATTACTGTTTTACTCTCACTTCGTATGTAAGAGCAAGGCATTTAGTTCGGTTATACATGGCCATATCTACATTGCCGTGACAAATTTGATAGTTTAGAAGCCCCCTTTACAAGAATCTGGTTACGACTTTGCGCCGGCTGAGCGGCGAGCAAATTTTCTAATACATTGCGTGTGACGTCAATTAACCGCTGTGTGGTAAACGTCTCAGCCGTGCAATGAAGATATCATTTTTTTTCCGATCGCCACCGCCGCTTTAAGTCGTGGCCAGGCTTAAGGCTGAGTCGGAGCAGGCGTTTGCGGCGGTCGCCGCCGTTTGTCGCCCCGCGGGACGAATCCGACCGTAATAGAGTCGCAGTCGCAACGTTTAACTTTTATTTTATACGCTTAATATGAAAATTGGCTTTGAAAGCCTGTAAAAGCGTGGAGTCGTATTGAAATTCGCCGAAGATATTGGATAGGATGTACATAATAAGGTGAGGTTAGTGAAATACTTTTATCATCCACAAAATGGTATAGAAATATCTGTAAACATTTAACCTTTAAAGTTACAGTAACTACAGTGCTACTTTAATTTAAAGTTACGAAAACCAACTTATTGATACACTCTACGTCGTATGTACCATCATAATTTGTCCTTTGCTGTCATGCAAATCAGTTGGAAAATGTAGTCAAAAATAGCGTTTGTTAAAAGAGTATGCAACACATTCATGATCTTCATAAAAGCGTAATTTTATTGGTCGATAGAATATAAATTGTTATGCACGTGGTTGAGTAGAAAGATGTCGCAACAACGCCATTTTAAAGAGTAGGTACTGTCTGGCGATCAAAATAAAAAGGGAGTAAAATGTATGAGGTACTCTACCTAAACAAGTGTATACTGCCCTTATACATTATAGTTATGTATGGTTACCCTAGCATCCCCTAGCCCTTTTCCTATGGATGATAATCCTAGCATGTGGCTTATCGATTGATCAAAATGCGCTAAGATGGCTTCAGTAACCGCCGCGCCGCTGCCCGTAAACACCAGCCCAGTACATCTAACACATCTTGTATTTTCTCAGTGCATCTCTATCGTAACAGACTAGTTAGAAAGGGATATCCGAGCGACAAACAAGTCACGAGCAAGTTATACTAGCCCTCCAGCGAGCCTAACATGCATGTACATGGATAAAATGAGAGCACGAATAAAACCTTGCCAGAGTAATTTAAATATTGTTTTTTTTTCCAACTTATTAAGGTGCTCCGAGACTGTCACACTTTACGCGTTCAATAAATAACCATAGACAACTAACGGTCACTACAGATTTCTAATTATCACACTTAAACGCCCCGAGTAATTTCCATAAGACTAAGCTAGACTAGCTAATAAATAACCACCAAGGCACAATTAAACTAAGTACATAACAAAAATGCTATTTAAACAGACACACACATAGACGCATGCAGACAAAGATGTCCAGCTTTTAATACCTTTAGAAAAGTAGCAGAGTAAAACACGGTGAACTGTATCAGTCCATAATGTGTGCAAATTCCCTTCCGCTCAACTCCAGTGCTCTGGGACTTGCGAACTTCACCGAAGACTGATATGAATATTAAACGCTCGAAGAATTAGAAGATTTATACGACAATTCGGAAGTTGGGCGGACCTTGCGCACTTAAATGAATGTTTAACATTATCTCCGGAGTTTTATGGGAGTAAAGCCTCTTAAAGAACTTGCGAAGAAACTTTAATAGAGCTCTTGGGCGATTAATTCGGGAAGGTAGACGGGAATGCTAAGCGAAAGGGTGACGGTTCAATCAGTGCGGAACTAGGTACCTATAGTTCAATAGGGGTAGGGGTCTGAGACGCGGGTTACTCTCGGGGGCTATTTAATAAATGAACAATGTGGCAATTTGAACTAAACCCATTTTAACAAGTTTTGTTACTTTATTTGCAATTAAAGCATGTCTCTGAATTTGTATTTTTAATTCGTTTACTATCTATGATCGATCTGCAACTGTTCTACAATTTCAGGTCAGTTAGTCAGCCAGGCAGGTTATTTCAGGTTTTATATGGGTATTGTGATTTATTCAATTCAAAATGTCACTTACTCTAATTTATATTCCTCAAGTAGAGGATCAAGTTAAATGTGTGTTAAAAAGTCTAATGTAACCTATTTTTAAATATTTCATTATTATTAATGCAGGCCATTAATAATAATGAAATATTTAAAAAGCAATGTAGCTTCAAACTATTAAGGGGTTCCGTTGATTTTCCATGGACCCCATGACCAAATCTTGATGAAAATTTTAATAGGACCATCCTTGATGTGTAAAATATTCGATAAAAGAGAGTTAAGTTAGGTTTAAATCGGTTCGAAATTGTCGAAAATATCGCGAAAAAAAACAAAAAAAAACAGTGTAATTGAAAACCTCCTACTTTTTTTAACTCTGTTGAAAACAGTCTGACGCTTGATAACAATTCTGCTTGATATCAGGTGTTTATTCGAATTTAGTTTAGCCCATCTTGCTACGATATCGTAATCACACTGTTGTTACTACAGCTCTTACTGTGAAGTGGATAAGTTAAATAAAGCCCCAGTTCTCCCAATTACAGATCAAAGTCACCGTCGATGACAGGCGGAGTAAAATCATCGCGTCATTGTTTGCCGGCGTCATTTTCCGTTAACTCTCCGCCCTATTGTCCTGCACTTTATTGAATTTGATTTACGCACCAATTTTTGTAGGCTTCGGTTTTTATTAACTGACCTCGGTGCCGATGTAAACTTAATTGAATCCCCCAACAAAAGGCATCGCATGAAAAGAGCGTCCAGCGGTGTGCGATGCAGATTATAATAGATTTTTCAGAATTTGCATGGGCTTTAAGTAACTCGATTGAATTTTCGGTCGGCGGTCGAACTATTGTTTTTGAATTATTCAATTGACATTGTTTTGGCGTGATGGTTTTGATTGAATTGACCGGTTTCAATCACGGTCTTGATTTTGTGCCAGTAGTATTAATTTCCATATAAAATGGAGCCGGATTCTCTGTGTAGAATGTGTCAAAGTCCAAGGGTTGTAGCTTTTGGTTGTACACCACAATACTTAAGAAAAAAAAAGCCAGTCAAGTGCGAGTCGGACTCGCGCACCAAGGGTTCCGCACGAACATGTAGTTATGTAAATAGTTCGTAAATCACGGGAATTGAGTCTCTTTTTCGAGTTTTCCCTTGGAGCTGTGAAAAAATCAAACTTCTAAGTCAACGCAATCAAAAGATACGGCCGTTTATGCCGCATATTCAAGGGAATCTCAAGGGAATCAAAACCTATAGGGTACTTCCCGTTGACTTAGAATCATGAAATTTGGCAAGAAGCAATGTCTTATAGCACAACTAAAGGAAAAAATCCGAAAACCGTTAATTTGTAGGTAATTACATCACATAAAATATAAAGTCCAGTATAAGCTGACTCTCACTAAGTACGAGAATGCATATAGTGTGTGTAAGTTTATACTGGACTTTATTTTTAATGTGATGTAACTACAAATTAACTGTTTTAAGGTACCTAACAGAGTTTACCCGAACCTGAAAGAATTTAAAGCTACCAGGCAAACGAGAGACCTGCTTGATTCTTGCGCACACACATATCCAAATGCAAGCTTAAACCGATTCAACTATCCTGTCAATATGCAAATAATTAAACGCATATTAGGTAAAGGTTTCTTTGTAAAACCCCTCACAATGAACAATGCCGATAACAATTGAAAATTGTGTCAACATTAGCTTTTCTTCGAATACTCTGCAACAAAAGCGAATTATTCGCTGAAATAGCGTAATCTTAGTTAATTATCTTAAATTCGGTCGTATTTAACGTCGTTTCAAAACGAGTTTTCACAATTGGAGTGGAGTCAAAAGCTTTCTAAAGGAATCGCAAACACAATTAGGGGCAAGTTGTTGGTGATATTGTCTGAAAGAGTGCGCGCGACACGCCGCGGCGCACGCGCTCGCTACTCAACTTTTGACGGTATTAAGCCTGGGCCACACCGGATGCGTTGCGTAGACGTGCACGTGCGCGTTCGCGTTCCACTGCGTTGTATAGCTGCGTCCTCATGTGAGGATTCATACTATACAACGCAGTGGAACGCAAACGCGCACGTGCACGTCTACGCAACGCATCTGGTGTGGCCGAGGCATTATATTGTAATATCGTAGAACTAACTTAAAACTAAACAAATCTCTATCTGGATTCCCGTTTTTTATTCTACATCACGAATTTGAGTTCTTCCAGCTTATTTTTCTAACCGCATCAGGTGGTATAGGTATAAGTGTAATTATTTGCTTTCTTCGTGCCATAAAAAAGTTAGAAAGTTACTGTTTGATAACCATTTATTACTAAATTAGACTCCGAATCAACGACAAATAATTCTGTGACGTCACATAACATCTAAATTTAAATAAAATCATTTTGGAAATGTCAGCTCCACCGTCCTCCGGCGCGGCTGGGAAGCCGCTAAGCTTGTTATTTTGATTGTCCTATTGAGAGATGCAGGATCAAATCAGATGGAACAATGGGGCTGCAATTAAAAGGTGGGGGTTGTCTTGTGGTCCTTGTGTACCTTTTTTAAATTATACTAAAGATTTTAAAGATCGTGTGTCGTGTCGCTTACTTTTAATCTGACTGTGTGAAACCAGATGAAGGGTAATGAGTTTTGTAGTCTATGTATGTCACAGATGTATGTGATCAAATCAGTAAAAGGTTTGCTTAAGTATCAGCAGATAGGTACTTATGTCAATAAACTTCAATTACCTGCAATTAATTAATCAATTAATTAATTCAATTCAATTAATCTTCGTCCTCCAAGGGCGGGAGTTGGTCAAGAGCAAACCCATTATCAATAAAAAAAAAAAAAAAAAAAATAGCCTGTAACCGTCGCACAATAAAGACGAATCGATAGACACCTCAGTTGTAAAATCGGTTCATAAGGAACGACGCTAGAGTCAAACATATTTACATACATAAATACATAGGGTGTCAAAATCATTACCCTTCCTTTGCTTCGCCGTAGTCGGGTAAAAAGAAATATTTCAAGTAAGTAATCGTAGACTTATTTTGTATAAATCATATGATTTGTCTACAACATGTGAGTGTCATTGACTACCAACATTAAAATGATTACTGATATTTTAAATTGGGAAATAGTAAAATTATTGCGATTTGTTTCATTTGTAAGCCAAAATGATGATTCTCCTTGACGCAACCGTGCGTCGGGCCGTCTAACGTCATCGTTGCAGGGCGCGTCTTCGTGGATCGCAAACATTATACAATAGTAAACATCGAAGAATACGAAGCAAAATTCAAAGGCGATACCGACCATTGACAACGTCTGTAAAGCCATAGCGATTGAATCCGCGCTCATTGTCGAGTCTAATTCCTCGCTGAATACGGTCTGTTTACTTCTTCGCTCTTTTGTTTCCCCGTAACGAACAGAAAAAGGGCCCATTCAGAGCATCCAAACCTAATTACCCTACCCCCGGCTACAAAAGAGGGTTAGTAATTAACGATATTATGTCAAATAATTTGTTTGAGACGACGTCTTACTTCGCGGATCGGATTTGCATTTGGATGTTTTGTAAAAGGTTTGTTTGGTTAAGAATTGAACTTGGTTAAGCGGGTACTGATTAATTGCGTTTTAGAAATACTTGTTAGAATTTAGAGTAACGAATACTAAATGTAAACGTCACTGTTAATAATATTTTGTCTTAAAAGTATTTTTGGGGTTAATTACTGAACCTTTCTGGACTTGTAAAATATCAGCGGTTTGTCGGAAAATTACTAAAATGAGGGTGAGAAATATGGCGTTCGAGTAAATATACCCACTGCTGTGTCGCTTGCCTTTTTCTTCAAACTCACTGCCGTGTATATAGTCTATTTTATACTAACAAAGTCAGATTCAAGTTTGAAATGTTTTTAATTTGCAGAAAATCAATTGTACATTTTCCGCCGTGTTCACAGTATAATTTAAAATTTATAGTAAACCAATTACTCTTCACGTCTATAAATATTAGGTATGCGATTTTTTAAATTTAATAAACTAATTTTTAAATCTCCACAAAAACAGCTACAATTTCTCAATAAAAAAGCCAGTATTCGCTGTATATTTTTACATAGTACGAACTAATACGTAGTTACTGATTTACGACATAGCAAAGGGGTAGCGGGATCCTCGGCTCACGTAGCTGTATCCACAGGTGCGGGGTCCACATGGGCATTAATAATGATAAATTCGCGTCATTAATTCTGAGGATTAGACGCGTGTGCGCCACCGATAACCAAATATTAACTCAATTAGTGCGCCGCGCATTCAGATGGCTGCTAAACCTGCTAATCCCGCGGTCGCAGTCGACGGACGCTTGGATACTCTACCTTGCTTAACACATTCGGTGCCGGTGTCGTACTTGGTGTGTCGAGATTACATACATTTATAGGTAAGGCGGCATAGAATGTTTTATTCATAAAATCTGGCATTAGTTGGGGCGGCTGCTGCTTTTGGTTATTCTAATGAGTGGTTTCTTTTCCTAATTTCTTCGACCGCATAATTGAGTAGTGTTACCATCTTTAAAACTGTTTTATTGTGACTGGATCAATGTATTTTGCTAATATTACTGAGATTTTTATTGTTATAGAAACGATTTCGGGTTTCATTTGTAACCCATGGCTACGAGACCCTGACAGTAACCATAGAAAAAAATTACCAAACGTCCGAATACAAAATTCTATAATTCTACATTTACTTTTCTAGTCGTTCGTTACGAACGCAAAATCTCCATTTACGTATCATTACGTAATATTTATATATCATTAAACGCCACTGAATCATACAAACTGGCCACGTAACGCGCATAATAACGCAAACAGATTTAGCGTATTAGTCAAAACATTATTGCAAAGGGCCGGCTAATTGCACTAATCCAATTAATGGTAACTAATAGTAATGACAAATGCAGTGTTGGCTGACGGATCGCCGCGGCGTGGCTGACGCGGTTGTAACGTGACGTGACGCGACATGTATCAATGACAGGGACAATTTGGACATTGTCTAAGCGATGATATTATCAGTCGGCTTCTATGTCTATGTTGTTGTCTTCCGGACGAGAATAAAACTGTAAATGAGATTAAAAAATCCACCGCCTGGACATAGGCATAGGTACGGCAGAGAATGCGTTAGCTTATTTACTTTAAATTGCGGTATTACGAGTAGTTTCGTTTTAACCACAGGTTTTGTTCTATCCCGGATTTCCCTCATAGTTAATCTTATTTTCCTCTGAACTCTCACATTTCACACCTAGCGCTACAGCTTCGTAATAAAGCTATAACACACGCGTTGAAAATAACGTGTTTTCAAAGGCGTGTTTCCCGCTAACCGTCGGACTGTAGCCGGTCAGCTGCACAACACAAGCCATTCAGTTCGACAGTTTTACTGCGCGCTCGCTCTGTTATGACTTTATGACTATTTTTTATTGCAACTAGCTCATATTTTCGGCGGGTTAAAGGATTAAGATACGGGGATTTAATAGGCGACAGCGGCGTTAAATTCGACGGGTATTAATTCCAAGTTATGGAGGCAGCCGATTTTGCATTTTGGCCGGATACTGCTGCCTGTTTATGGCCTTGTTTTAATTGGATGTAAGCGTGAAGAATTTGGTTCGTTTCTAACAGGATTTTTCATGACATAGACCTTTGTACAAGTTTTTTTTAACTCACTCGTAAGTAAGTGATTAAACTTAATTAAGGCGTGTTAAGAAAATAGTTAATTTTTCTATTATGTAATGAAAACTAACCAATAAATTACTACTGAATAGTAGCACATCTTAATTGGGTACAATAGTTTTTAATCTAAACCGTATATTATCTACTCGTATACCTATGTACCTTTGTATGCCTTAAAATACCTTATTTATTCCAAATAAGGTATTAGTTAATAGAAAGGTGTACAGTATAATATACTATTGTATACTGTAAACCTTTCTGTTAACTAATTTTAAAGCCCCGTTCGTAGATCCCTACCGCCGTAGAGTTAAACATAAAGACAAAATCAAACATCAAAATATTTATTTAGTAAATTGGCCACATGCGGGCTCTTTTACACGTCGGTAATATAGAGTGAATCTACCAGCGCTTCGGACAAGACCATCATTGCGGAGAACAAGACATGGACAAGTAATGATTATCGTCTAACTGGGCCCTAGCCAAGATGCATTACGCTTACTTAAATATTATCTAAAATCGACAATATAATTTTACGGAATTCACATTCACAAATAATTATCGGATGGTTAGCCAACGACAATCGTAAACATTTTGACAGTTTTCGAAAAGCGCTAAAGTTAGCGTTGTGTATCTTGGCTAGGCCATCTGACCAAATTATGAGAACGACATCACTAGTAAAGTTCCCGAAAATCCATGTATACATGCAGCGCAGGGTTAAATCCCAGCAATTTAAACCGCAGATGTACAAAATTCTAAACTAAATAGTATACAGATGGGTCATACGCAGTCACAGAAACAAAAGTTGTGTCCTGTTCCTGAAAGTTAAGGACATTAAAACCAAATTTTTCGGCTTAGGATATATCCGCGTTATGGGAGTCTGGTGTAGTTTTGACCTGTATCGAAATTATTTTTTAGTTAAAAACTCCCATGTCGTTAACTTTTAGGAACAGAAGGGACAATGTTAAACCTAAATCTGTGTATGACCCAGATACGTGGTCGGGTCATGTCTCATATCGGCAAACACGACGCCGCCGGCGCCGATCAATGCGCAATCACGCCGCTAATCACTCACAATTGACGCCGCGCAAGTGACGCGGCCTGTCGCGCTGATGAATTGTACTCGTATTACTGTCACAGTACGGCTTTAGGTGATTTTAGACCTTTGAAAGGTACCCGTTCGAGCTAGCCGGGACAGGTTTATGCAATGTTTTTAACGTTGTTTTTTTGTTTTATGTTTTAATTCTTTGTGTACTTACTGTAAACCGTGTTGTTTTTTGTGTCAATAAAAGTATTTTCTTCTACTTCTTCTTAAATACATATTCACGTAAAAAAACCGTTAGTATAAAATGTTGTTTGAGCGGCAGCAGCGGCGGCGGCGAGCGAATTCTCTCTTCATTGCACGGTTGAGACGCTCACCGCACAGCGGTTAATTCACATTACACGCCATGTATTTGGAAATCACTCGCCGCACTCCCGGTAGCGCAAAGTCTCGCATATCGGAACACCCAAATACTGGGTAATATTTTTCCCGAATATTAATTTGTCCGAATTTTCATTTTTCAGAAATTTATGATTTAATTTATGTAATGTTATGCTGGAGCATGTTATTTAAAATTAAAAACATATTTGAATTGCTATGCGTAGATTAGGTGAGTTTCATTTATGTGCGATATCAAAAAATCAAGCCTTCTTTAAAAAAAAATTGCATTCGGAATTATGAAAATTCAGGATTTTAATCAATTCGGAATTATGACTCTTCGGAGTTATGTAGTCCTCGCATATCGGTAAATACATGACGCCATCAGTCACAAATTGGCGTCGCAAGTGACGCAACCCGCGCTAAGACTCCATTTCCACCACAACTGGGCGAGGTAGCTAAGCGGTGTGAAAGAAAACATTCTTAGTGCGAGGCTAAAGAAGAAAATTATGTAGTCCTATTGCTGGATTTTTTTCCTGAGGGAATAGAATTACTTCATTATCATGGCCAGTATTTGTTTTATTTATTTATCATTAATCATCTGTCATTTTATGTATTTTCTTAACATTTATTTCACTTTTCGATATTTTCCGGTGCTACGGCGTAGCTTACAAGTTCGTAGCACTAGGTACTCTAAGAACAGATTAGATTACTGTATTGCCGTTGCGTGTAGCGCCAAATAAAATTGTACAATCTCCAACATCTCGGGGTCTGTCGTAGCAAAGCTCGTGTATATTCGTGTCTAAGAAAGGGCTATGTGATTGGTTTGGAAAGATGGGTTTTTTTGTTACAATTTTTAAGTATTAGCGTGATAACTAGGGATAAAAAATGCGATAAGCGATTTTGTAACAGTTTGATTATCTGTATTTGCCAATAAATACAAGAATAGAAAGGACAAAACAAAGGTAAAAAGCAAGCTTTAAAAACCCAACCGCATCACCCAACCGTTAGTCAAAATCGGGCCATCTGTTCAGCCTCTACGAGGTAACAAAGAACCATACATACTCGTACAAGTCAAAAGCACTCCTTTTTAAAAGGCGGTTGAAAACATTATCCTTCTTTTTCGGCAGTCACGTAAAAAAATATCCCTATTTATCTAACAAGACCTGTGTACTATACGACTATTTCGACACATCCTGAGTTAAAGTGTCTATCTGCCCGATACACAGTTATACTATTATAGCATTTTCGTAATCTACGGTATCGACTTTATCATGTACATTAAAAAAAAAGAAGAAGTGACCAGTACATATTTTTTCCAAACGTGTAACTGACAATGCTAAAAAAACTTCAAAGAAAATAACTTTAAACTGCTCTCCTGTAAAATTTGTTTTTTGTAGATACACACTATATCTTAGGGTGTGTCGATTTTGCCGCATTACACCGTAACTTGGTTTACAGGATGTTCTGAAAAATGAAACTGTGGTTTCAGGAATTTTTTTTCGGTAACATAACGCATTCAAAACACTGTGTGAAAGTAAGGAAAACGCATACGTACCTAATTTCCCGGCAGTATAGTTAGTATAAGTATACTTTGAATAAAAGATCGTGTTACTCTTGATTAGGGCCGGATTACATGAACACGATAAGTGCTATAAGCACATTGGGCAGGTTAATGTTACTAGTCTCACGTCAAACTTCATTAACGGCGCGTGACGTCACCGCATAATGACGTCACGGAGAACAGCCAGTAATTAACGACTGATTAGTCTGCAATTAGGCGATAACTAACAGCAGGTGGCATTGATGGCTTAAGATAGTTGGAAGGTCTAATGAAGACATGTAGATAACTTTTTCTAGAACTCTTGAGAAAATTGTATCTCTTATAAGGTCTTCTGCAGGCTTAACATGGTACACGAGATAAAATTTGATATTTTAATGATTAAGGTTTAAAATAAATGTGTCTTGTTCTGACTTTTATTACCTTTTATTACTTAGCGACTATAGTGATTTTTACTTTTTTATAGTGATTCCATCAAAACGGGACACTTTTATTTTAAGCCTTATAAGCGTTGTCTTACGTTAGAATATGGAACAGGTGTATTAATTTCCCTAGAACCTGTCAAATTTTATCTCCTGCATGCATTTTAGGCGGCCAGGTGTTTTCAAAAAATTAAAATCATCTCATGTTCTTTTCCTTCGACACTCCTGATTATGTCAGACGAACAATGGCCGCACTCAAAGACGTCAATTAAATTTTAAGTTTGATTAAAGTTACTGCTGTCACTTTCTTTGCAATAGCAATAGAATAAGATGCAGCAACTTTAATCAAAGTTAAAAATTCTCTGAGTGCGGCAGTAAGAACACAATTAAATATAAAACTAAGAAATTAATAACAAAATAACAGATGCTCGAATTACGAACGGAACAGTTCACTTTTCATTATGACTACGCAAACTCTAAACTTCTTAAAATTGGGTATATTCAAAAACAACTCTGGCTATTTAATAATTAAGTTTATTCTATGCAAAAGCAGTAATGACATACGATTTTGAGAAACTAAGCAGGCGATTTGTTTATCTCGAGTCGGCAGAAGCTAATGACGTCACACGGGCCGCTGCATTGGGCTCAGGAAACGTAGTCTTCCCCTTTGAGAGAAAATGGCATGGATGCTGTAGAATATTGTAGCAAATGCATCCCTTTTTTGTAGCAACGGAGGGTCAAAATTGCTTTAACTGTTAACATGCAGTTACGTTATTTTATCAAGAACGGCAATCGTCTAAAATTTTGAGCAAGGTATATTTTATGAAACGCTTATAATTTTTCGATTTGTTTTATTTATATCATTGCAAAATTAGCTTTTAGCTGTGATTTTTCTATGTAGATTTTTTGTATTGATTACCTACCTAACTGTGGCTGTAACCTTCCGTGTGTTATGTGTGTGTAACCTTCCGTGGTTTCACCTGATGGTTCCAACGGAAGACCAGCGCCGACTTTAATGCCGGCATTACGCTGAGTTGGGACCATTTCGTGACTACATTCTTACTGTGTGTATTTTTCTGTTCTTTGCTGATATTGGTCACGAATAAATGTTTTTCTTCTTCTTCTTCTTCTTCTGTATCTCCTATAACTCGTTCTCCACGTGACAACTTCACGCACAACATGGCGAGATTGTCAATTGAAAAGTATGGACTCATGTTGGCTGATAAACAAAGTTTAAGGTCAGTTGAAGCCGGGACCTGACCAGGGAAAATGAATTTTACTAGTGACTATATACTTGTTAATGAACAATCAAATAAGAGCTAAGTAATTCAACTGTCAAACTGACAGTCTCGTGAGAAACAGAAAACAGGGGCGATAAAGATAGAGCCCAATTTAACCTGCGTAAGAAACATGTAACGGCTTGTATCTAAATCTTACAAAAGTATTCGAGTGTTCACGGGTTATTTGTATTAAGCGACATTTTTGATACTTTACAGGGGAGCATATCAAAGTTTCATTAAAAAAAAAAAAACATAATAATATAAGTATCAATATTTTCACAAAAAATTAGCCTATGTGGTTTTCCTGGTTCATTAACGTTTTACCAAAAAACGTTTCACAAACTGATTCATTTCACAAACATATCATTTGGCTAACCGCTTTTTTTCTGAGACTAAATATTTCAGGATTTTTATAAAACTAACCTAACCTATAAGGTTCTACACGATGGTCCTGAAATAAATCCTGAAATAAATATTTACAGTTTCGGAAAAAAAAGCAGTTTGCCAAATAATATGTTTGTGAGATGAATCACTTTGTGAAACGTTTTTTGGTAAAATGACGGGATATTGGATTTCCATTACAAAATCCGCGTAATTTTTACCAGAAATAAAGGTCGCTTGATACAAAATTACCTCGAATCACTTTTATTTAGAAACAAACTAAATGATTCAAGCGCCACAAACTGAAAATTTTAGGTTCAGGAAAAAAGATTTAAGCGACACTGACTCAGGTGTTGTTTTAGTGTATTTAACAATCATCGCGATATTAAAATAGAATCAGGCTCGTAAAACAGATACAGATCAAAATGAATTATGTACTTTACACTAAAAATGAATGGGGATTGGAAATTAAAATATTTTAAGCGTTTATGCGTACTAAAATTAGATGCAGGATAAATTATTTAAGCGCCATTAAAGTATGAATTTCAGGTGCAGGCTAAATGTTTACGCGTCTTTACGTATGGATTTCAGGTGCAGGCTAAATATTTACGCGTCTTCACGTATGGATTTCAGGTCCAGGCTAAATGTTTACGCGACTTCACGTTTGGATTTAAGGTGCAGGCTAAATGTTTTTAGCGACATCAAGAATGGATTTCAGATGCAGGGATAACGATCCAAACGTATGCATGCGTAAACATGTTGCGTAATGTATTTATGTCAGTGAAAACCGCTTAAGTCCAAATCACAAAGTATTTTGTCTGTATGAAGTTCATCTTTTCTAAAACTATATAAAATCTGTGTCGCATTAATCACATCAGATTTAAACTAGACATCCATTTACTGATGTTTTAAGTGACACAAAAGAGCTCAGATCGCTACGAAACCGGACTCAAACGACGCAGAAAAATCTGGCGATTCCGAATAACTCAATAACTCGATTCCGGCCAGGATGTCGCTTACTCCAAATAGCCCGTGAACTCTCGATATGTAAGGTATCTATCTACTACCCACAAAGGTGGGTGTCAAGGCCCACTTTTTTATAAATAGAAATAAAACCTTTATTTTACCACCCTAAAGGAAGAAAGAGTTTACAATGAAAACTACAATTATTTCAAAATTTAAATAAATGTAGTTTTTAAAGCTATAACGATAATAAGTCAGTTTTTTTACATTTTAAAAAACCTCTATTTTGGGCTTTACTAAACATGGTTTGAATAACAAATAAACACACTTAACAAAAATCTACTTACAAGGAAAGCAAACAACCGAGTGTTACGGGCAAGATGGCGGATGCAAGCGGACCGCTGCTGCGTTCCTGCGTTTCCATTGGTGTGTTTCATACGTGCTATGAAGTTGGCGCGGATCAAATTTACTGCGCTTAAAACTTTAAAATTACAAACTCATGAGAAGTAAAACGTGTTTAAAAAGCATAAAAATAAATAGTTTCGTACCTACTTGGTGACCGCGGCTTCGCGATGTGACTTCTCGCCTAGATGTTGAGATGCTGACAAGTACGGTAGATGGAGGTACGAAAGACCGACAACGTCGCGAGCGTTTAAGTGTGTCAAGTGCAATACATTCAAAGCAATAGTAAATAATCCTCTCTAACCCGCGATTCACTGTACCCCACTATCCCCCCACCTCTTTCTCTACTGCCTAGTTCTTTTAACTTCTTTAAGTTGACAATCTTGAGTTTGCAAATGTCTATGGGCCGTCTTACCATAAGGTGTCCTGCTCGTTTGATGTCTCTTCCAATAAACGAAATTTCCTCATCGTGGTTTAGTCATAGTTTTATAAACCTATTAAACGGCCCCACTCGTATTTCCAGGTGACTGATGACTGGTGCTTGAGCGTATTCAGGATCCAGTGTCGAAGCGCCTAAGCTCGGCCGTACGTCAATCGAGTTAATCGTTCTGACGGGCGACAGCCCCGTGCTTTGATGCTTTAGAGAAAGAATTGGACAAACTTTATCTATATCCAAACTGCACCCTAACAAACTGAATAGATCAACAAAGCATGGCCTCAACTAGTAAAGTGGAAACGTAAAACTCCACCAACGGGTGCTATACGATACGTCAGGCGGCCTCCTAAAGATCTCCTTAGATAGAATAACGCGAGTTACCAAATGGTTGCAACTATTAAGTAGGCCTTCGATTTGTAGCACTGAAACAAAAATAATTATATGGATTTAAATAAAAGTAAATCCGACATTTGGTTTACAGCTGTTAACTTTGATTGGTGCAACAAATGTTTATAAAATAATCGTAACCCTTAAATTGGCATAAATAAAAAAGTCGCACAAATTAACCTTGTCCCTAAGTAAAATAAACGTAAACACAGAACACCCCTTATTTTCGAATCCGGGTTGTAAGTATAAAATATTAAATATTACTAAATTAACAAAAATGTCATAGTATTCGTATTAAACTCGTCGAGCCCTGCTAAAGTATCAGACCGTTATCTTGGAGGGATAAAATTCCGCTCGGATTATTCAAGCTCTCTTACATCAAAGGAGTTGGGGGGGGGGGGTCTTGTAAAGGGTTGCCATACCTGGCTTTAAGGCACATGACACCCGGCCGCGGGGAGGTAAGTGGCTGATAGATGTGACAAGTTATTTTATACAGGTTGTCACGCGATACTGGAGTAAAAAATGGTAGTGTCTAAAATAATAAGTTGAATATAGTTGGATTTAAATTGGTGTAGAGTTGATTAGTACTTTTCTGCATTTAATAAATTATCAAAATAATGTAGCTACGACTTTGCTGACTAAAAAAGTGACAAATTCTTCTTTGGCGTTAGAATGTAATAAAATAAATTAACGTCTTTAAACAAATTATAATACCTACGACTTTAACAATGATTAAAACATGTTTCTTTTAGGGCCTGTTTCACAATCGACAAGAAAATTCATCTGTCAAATAAAGATGGCCCTCTCCTTGTCTATTTTCACTGTAGGAAAGGGAAAAGGCTTAATTTATTTGACACATATGCTTTACTTGACGATTGTAAAACTGGCGGTTAATGTATATAATATACATTCATTACATGGTGCTATTTTGTTATTATTTAGACCGAGTTTAAAAAATCCACTTATCATTTAGCGCATGTTATGTCAAGTAGCTATTGCCGAAATACATCAAGTCACGCTAGATGTGAAAGCCATTAATACAAAATTATATATTTTTTATATATACTTAATTGTAATTTTAGAATTAAAGATATAAAAATGTATCTACTATTTTCTTAAATATAGATTTAGAGTCTGCAATAAATTGTATTGATCGACTGATTGACTAATGACATTAAACAAATTAATCGATAGAAACGCAATACCGGTAGGTACAGCAGTGTGGTTCTGTTAACGTCTCGTCCTTCACATCGACCGAGACGAAGAATAACCGGCGAATTTACGTCGTCCGTCAAGGTGTGTAAATGACATTCAACTGCCTGCACATTCATTTAGTCGCCGGTTTCATCGGTGAAACGTCTGAGTCAATGTGCAGGGCGAGACGTTAACAAAATCACATGACTGAGTTACGCATTGAATTCTCAAGACCTCTGAAAAGTAACTATATAGACACAACATAATGGTCAGTAATAAGATCTCGTTGGTACCCTTTAGAAACCATCCGAAAAATTTGATAGAACCTTTCATTTTATCAAAATTTATCAACAAATGTCTTCTCTTCGAAAGCGTTGGTAAATTTTTGACGTTTATATGTACCCGTGCGGCCTACGTACTGAATATCGTTTATCTTTATCTTATCTTATCTTATCTAATTTCTGATTATTTTGAGGCACCTACTTACCTCGCCAGCTCGCATTGTTGTACAGCAAGCAAGGTGGCACTAATGCCAACAATTTCGCAAAGGCATTCTTGTCATTATCCCTCTTAGTCACGCTTTGATAACTCCAAGATGCCACGCATTTCAGCGTCAGACGCGAAAGAGTTCAAATTTAACGTTCATTTACGAAAAGTTAAACATTTTGAGTAAGTATTCTCAACGTGTTTTTTGACTATAAAAAAGTTTTGAACGTAAAATAATTGTATTTTAGCGTTCTGATTGCTATCGAATATTAACTTTTCTGAGGTTTATTTTAGTAATCTAAAGAACTCTAGTCAGACTTCAGATAATAAAAATAAAAGTTATGGTAGAGTCGTGGTTAAATGAAGAAAATTACAATTTAAAGGTAAGCTTATTTTGACTCGTTGTATGTATATGAAGGTTGAAAAAAGGTTTAAAATACGAAATGCACTATTATTTGAATTTAATGTATGAGGCCATTAAAATTGCTCATTGAAAAGAATATCGTGTAAAAGTTAAGACATTAAAACTCTACATGCTAACAATTAAATTGTTTATTCCACTGTATTCGAACAATGTCATGTAATGTTCAGAATAAACACGTCCACAGCAAAATCCGAATTGTTCACCAATTTAGCAAGGCAAATAAATTTTAAATTGGAATTGGAGTAACAAATTACTTGATAAAGTGTCCTTAACGACGATACTTTAGCGGATTCCGCCCACCTGCCAAGTTTTTGCCGCAGACGAGGCGTTCCCTGGAGGTGGGCGGGGCCTGCGGGTTGGGCGGTTGACGCCTTCTTAGAGCCACGCCTATTGGCTGACGCTTCAGTTTCCTCGGGGACGTCGACGAGGATGATAGTGTCCACGGCTGATCAATAGTTGCCTCTTTGCTTTTGAGATGAGGGGCAATCTTATTTCTCAGAACTTTAAGGCGTATAATGATTTTAAATCAATGAAAATAATTTTAAATTTGCAATAGGAAAAATATGAACAATACATATTTATTTTTACTTGGAAACATTTACAAAAAAATGATCCTTAAACTATTTTCAAGTTTTTTGACGTCGATCTAAGGTATTTTTTGTTCATAAAAGGAATCAAAATTCCTTTAAGAGGATTGTCAGGTGACGCTGAAATTGCGTAGCTGTCAAATTTTTTCCATACAAATTTTGCTCCGGGCGGTAACGTTTCTCACCCCCTAAATCAAGTCCGATGTCTAAGATTTTTGAATATATTTATTACTAGTTATTATGAAAAACTAGGCGTGTGCTCTTCCATTTCTTTTTTAAATTATTACTTTCCAAGAAATATTTTCTAGGAAAAAAACGTACATACCTAGTTTTTCATAATATCTACAAAATATTCAAAAATCATAAAACTCGGACTAGATTTAAGGAGAGAGAGACGTTACCGCATTTTGTGTGGAAATGTTCAGCCTCCAATCCTCTTAAGATTCATAGAACGTTCTTCAATAATTCACGCGTCATTTTTATCTCATCTTCAGTCATTCAACATACAATTTATTACTTACTAGATTTTGCCGGCGACTCCGTCCGCGTAGAAATGGTTTAACGCAGTTCATTTGGGAATTTCCCGGGATTAAAAGTATCTTATGTGTCGTTCCAGGATAATACTGCCGTCCTAAGCTAAAAGGCGATATCTCAAATTCAATAGCCAAAGCAGAATCAATCCTCTCCTGTTAGTAATGAGGTAGCAATTGCTACAGCAGTTTTGTCTGACACATCGCATTTTAGCTTAGCAGGGCAGAATAAGTATCTGTATGCCATGACTAGCACTGAGCCGTAGTATCTACGTCCACAAAATTGGCACAGCGTCTGCCATCATGACTCATGACGCTACAAACGTCCTGGGCCTCAGAGTCCACTGACCATCCGACGGCTTGTATGCTCATTGCTAACTTGAATTATTCAGTATATTTCCATTTGATAGAGCGTTAATTAAAATTGTAAAATTTCTAATGTGGCTTTCAATTATTATTTCACATATTAATTTTGCAAAACAATTGCTACAACTGTTAACACATAGTGCAACAATGACACGATAAATATTTACTTCAATATGTTATCTGTTTATGAAGGTTGTTCAGCTCTGACCACTTGCGCCATCTGCCGGTAACGATGTAAACCATTAAGCTATTTGTTATGTAAAGTTATGTAGATTGAGTTATTAGGACAGAGGCAGGTGAGTCTGCCGAGATTTCAGTAATACAATGAGCTTTTCAAATCTCACTGAAGATTTTTATGGTATGAAGGCAAACAAGCACACATTCTTCCCGATGGCATGTGGGCTCAGAGGTTCGAAGATATTTGTATTATTAAGACTACAATCTTAAAATTGACATCAAAAGTATATTTGTTTTGTATTTTTTGTTCAATTGATTTTTTTCTTATTTGCTTTTCTCCTTTATTATTTAATATACCTACACTAGTTTTTGTGAAGTAATTCAAATAAGGGTCACTGAAAACCAGCGTCGCGGGTCGTGGTCCCCTATTTGCCACACATTACGCCACGGCGTCATGCTGAGGTACCCTGTTTGATACTTTATATATACTTTGTTTTTTTTTTTTTTTTTAATTGATAATGGGTTTGCTCTTGACCAACTCCCGCCCTTGGAGGACGATGATTCAGTCTACGGTGTAGCGAGCTCACCCAGAAGATGCCTATACACCCTAGCTTTAAATAGGTTCAGATTGTATGCACTCGGAAATACAGACGCCGGAAGCGCATTCCACTCCTCTGCAGTACGCATTATGAAAGATGATGCAAAGCGCTTCGTTCGAAAAGGCGGAATTTAAACCAAGTACGGATGGCATCCCGCGGTGCGCCTGGAAGTCCGATGATAGAAAGGAGACGGCGGTATTAGCTCGTGGAGCTCCTGTGCACACTCCCCGAAGTACAGTCTGTAGAACACCGACAAGCAGGCAACTTTCCGTCGGTGAGCTAGGCTGTGAAGCTTAGCTTTTTCAAGAAAGTCGTGGCCGATGAGTCTCTTAGCTCTGCGTTCCACTGAGTCAAGTATGGCTAGTTGGTATTTAGCTGAACCATCCCAAAGGTGACTGCAGTACTCCATGCCTGATCGGACCTGAGCTTTGTAGAGAGATAAAAGCTGTCCAGGCGTGAAGAACCGCTTTACCCTATTTAGGATGCCCAGCTTTTTGGCCGCGGTTTGCGCTTTGTACTACCTTTTATTTTGTTTGTTTTTTGTGTTATATTATAATATGTAGGGTCGAAAGCCGTGCTTTTTTTTGCTTGACTTGGCGGGGGCACTGCCGTGCCCTCAGATTCTGTCAGATTTTGTCTATAAATTTATTTCTATTCTATTCTGTTCTATTCTATTCTATTTTATAACCCTAGGACTAAGATTGAATGCTCTATGTAAACATATTGCCCGACTATTTGCCAATTACATTGATTACTTTGCGTATTTGTATAACCTAACCTAACTTCCAAAACTAAAACCCGACTGGCGACTAGTATGACGCACCCTTATAATTTTTATATAGCCTATAACACTCACACGTTTTTAACGAACCATATGACATCTCATTTATTAAAATCGGTCCAATAGTTTAGGAGCTAGGTGGAACATCCGATTTTTGGTCACATACATACATGGACTGTTAAAATCATTAGGTACCCTTCCTTTGGCTTCCTTTGATAACAGTGGCGATACATATGAAGATCACTTACATCAGACATCATTAACATGTCAAGTTAATGACAAATCGACGGGTCTCTGACTCAACCTCGTATATGAAAATTTATGAAATCGGAATATCTACTTTAGGACGTGTACCTAAAGTTGATATTCGGATTTCGTAAAATTTCATTATATGTACGAGGTTGAGACAGAGACCCGTCGAAATAGTGCACGTTACGGTCATCAACCTACTACGGTGTTCAACTGTTGGATATAGTATAGCCCTCTTATTCATAATCGCACAATAACTAAAGTAGGTATGCTTGAATGGTACAAACCATCTTCTATCTTTTTCTTTCATTGTGACATTTGAATCTGACAGAAAGTGACAAAGCATACTTTTACTAAAATAGGTTTGTTGTGTGTTTATGAATAAGGGGGTAGGTCTCCCCTTAGGTACGCAGTACGCACCTGACTTCCTGCAATTTTCGTAGTTTACTATCAGATCTTGTAACACACAAGATCGCTGCTCCCAAGAATGCTCTACACTTACTACATTCGCGGTCTCCACTCAACACGTTTATTTCACTGTTGTAGAATAAATAAACATTTGTTGATTAATTTCCAATAATAAATAATAATAGTAATGCAGCCTTTATACGTCCCACTGCTGGGCACAGGCCTCCACTCAGAATGAGAGGGTTTGGGCTATAGTTCCCACGCGGGCCCAGTGCGGATTGGGAACTTCACACACACCGTCAAATTGCTTTGCAGGTGTGTGCAGGTCTCCTCACGATGTTTTCCTTCACCGAAAAGCACATGGTAAATTGACAAATTATATTTCGCACATAAATTCCGGAGAACTTAGAGGTGCGAGCCCGGGTTCGAACCCACGACCCTCTGCTTAAGAGTCGGCAGGTCAAACCATTAGGCTACCACGGCTTTTATGCTTTTGGCTTTTATAATTTCCAATGCTTGCAACTATTTCACCTTGTCGTTTCGTTAGATTTTTATTTTTGATCATTATTTCATAATTATTGCCTGGTTTACCATATAAATATTTTTAACTAGCGGCCCACCCTGGCTTTGCACGGGTGGCACTTATTATCTATAAGAAGTATTTATAAAAGTTAAATAGCATTTATTAAGCCGCTTCATATTTATATACAAAATACAGTAATATTATTTTGACCATTACGGTACAGTTCAAATATGTAATCGGTTCGGAATCATTGCAAATTCCACAATTAGAATAAAAGTTCGTTATTTCCGTCGAGCGTTATCTCGGCGTCCGCGGTAATCTGCCGTGATTAATTAAGACGCCGCCAGGGGGCGCGCGAGGGAACATACATCATCATTGTTTTGCCACTTTTATTTATGGAGCTACTCTGAAACGCAATTTTTTATTATTATTACATTTATGTAAAATTATTTTTAAGAAGGGAATAAACTAGGTATCTAACTTGTAAGTAAATTAAATATTGGCCCATCAGTTCATCGTATCAGAACACAGACTATTAGTTTCTTTTACGATTTCATTTATTTTATTCATTCATTTTGGCCGGCAGGCCGCCTGATAGACTATGGACTGCTGGCAGACTGTAATGTAAGTCTGTGTTGCCCTTTAGGAAAATATCAACCGTCGAAGTTACGTTGATATACAAACACTTCTAAACCTCTATTCCACATTGTACTTGGCCCATCTTGCTTGCTTCTGTGCACTGTTGACATTTTGACAGTTTTCTTAGTCTAGTAAATATAAGAGACTAGCGACCCGCCCTCGCTTCCCTACGGTTAAAGTTCCCCTTTCCATTCCCCCCTCTTAAAGTTTTCTCTTCATAAGAACCTTCCTCGGACTTCAAGGAATATTTGAAAAAAAGAAATTGGCATATCTGTCCACCAAGGGAAATAGGGATTTATATATATATATATATATGTTCGACTAACATATTATAATTACGATATCGAAGCAAGAAGGGTTAAAACAATATAAAATTGGACCGATTTTACAAAAACTGCAATTAAAAATTACTCAAAAAGTTTATTAGCGTTTGTATCTAGCTTTATAAAATTGGCCCCTAACTTTACACCGGCTGCATAATCGCCTATTCATTGAGTAGCGATGCGTTTTTGTTTAACCCATAATTAACAGACTCACACCCCTCACTGCAACCTCTCAGTTTTTTCTCAAACTTATCCTCAATGAAAAATTATCCCAAGTAATTCATTAACCGCTAAGTCCGTCATTTCAGCAGCCCGTAGTATTCTGATTGGCTACTTTTTCAAACTCGTATATGATATTATTAAATAATATATTCTCAAATAGCAACCTTATTGCAAGGTAACAAAGTGTGAGGTGAAAGTCAAAGAAAAGCTGGTAAGAGGTTGGGAAAGTTACCGGTAGATTTTTTAATTCCCCGCATTTAGACTGTTCGCTTTGATTTATGTCGCCGGCGCAAATAGACTGAGATAATGGGCTTTTTCACACTTTAATTAAAATGTTTAAGTGCGGTTAATTTACTGGGGTATTAATGTCTTAAGAACTCGTTTAGACGAGTTTTTAAGTTATGCGAAAATAATGCAAATTAAAAAGAAGTGTTTTCTAATTCGTTCAATCTATACATATAGTATAATAAAATCGTTAAGACCAAAAAGTCTGTACATTGAAGATTTAAAAAAAAAAACCGATCAGGGCGATTTATAATAAGTAACTGAACATATTAAAACCATTTTTAAAATTCTTGTTTGTTTGTTTGTTTGTTTGTTTGTTTGTTTGTTTGTTTGTTTGACTGAGCATCACGTAAAAAGTACTGAACGGATATTGATGAAATTTTCATAAATCTATTTAAATAACATCAGAATAACATTTAGGCTATAAAAATTTTGGAAAATGTTAGAAGAAGGGGGTAAAAAGAGGGGGTAAAGTTTGTATGAAAAAACAAATTTAGATTGTTCTAGGATCATGAAACTCAGAATAAATACTTATTAATAAAAATAGAGAAATACCTGTTTCAGTGTTTATTTTTAATCTCATCCAAAAACGCAAAAAAGAGGGTTTTATGTTTAAAATTACTGGAATTCATACAACTATAAAATGAAAACCAATGAAGTTTGACCTTCGAAACTTGCTACATATACGTAAAATAACAAATAAAAAAAACTACTTTCGGCGATTTTGGATAAACTACCCCTTAGGGGTAGAAATGGGGGGTTAAAGTTTGTATGGGAGTTTGTCCGTTTTTCCAATTAGAAACGTGGAAATTGCTATAGAGATTACTGTTAGCAAATAAAAAACACTACTTTCAGTGATTTTGGATAAACTACCCCTAAGGGGATGAAATGGGGGGTTAAAGTTTGTATAGGAGTTTGGTCGTTTTTCAAGTTAGGAACGCGGAAATTGGTATACTTATAGGCTACTGTAAACAAATGAAAAAATAACGTTCGGCGATTTTGGATAAACTACCCCTGAGAGGATGAAATGGAGGGTGGTAATTTGTATGGGAGTTTGGTCAATTTTGAAGTTAGAAACGTGGAAATTAGTATATAGGCTACTGTTAAATAACAAAAAATACAACTTCTGGTGATTTTGGAAAACAACCCCTAAGTGGGTGAAATGGGGGATGGAAATTTGTATGGGAGTTAAGTCAATTTTAAAGTAAGAAACGTGGAAATTGGTATATAGGCTACTGTCAACAAATAACTTCCAGTGATTTTGGATTAACTTCCCCTGAGGGGCTGAAATGGGGGGTTCAAATTTGTATGGGGGTTTGGTCATTCTTGAAGTTAGAAACGTGGAAACTGCTCTAGAGACTACTGTTATCAAATAAAAAACACTACTTTCGGTGATTTTGGATAAATTACCCCTAAGGGGACGAAATAGGGGGTTAAAGTTTATGATGGAGTTTGGTCGTTTTTCAAGTTAAAAACGTGAAAGTTGGTATTTAGGCTACTTAACTGTGTACAAATAAAACATACTACTTTTGACTATTTTAGATTAACTACCCCTAAAGAGATGAAATGGGAGGTGGTAATTTGTATGAGAGTTTGGTCAATTTTGAAGTTAGAAACGTGGTAATTTGTATAAAGGCTATTCTTAACAAATAAAAAATATAACTTTTGGAAAAAACTACCCCTAAGTAGGTGATATGGGAGGTAGAAATTTGTATAGGAGTTCGGTCAATTTTCAAGTTAGATACGTGGAACTTGGTATATTCGCTACTATTAGGAAATAAAAAAAACACTTTCAGTGATTTTGGATTAACTTCCCCTAAGGGGCTGAAATGGGGGGTTAAAATTTGTATGGTGGTTCGGTCATTCTTGAAGTCAAAAACGTGGAAATTGGTATAAAAGGCACTGTTAACAAATAAAATATAAAACATTTGGTGATTTCCGAAAAACTATCCCTAAGTGGGTGAAATGGAAGGTGAAAGTTTTAATGGGAATGAAGTCATTCTTGAAGTTAACGAAATTGGTATTTAAGCTACTGCTTACAAACCAAGAGTACTTTCGGTGATTTTGGAAACACGACCCCTAAGTTTGGTTATTTTTGAAGTTAGATATATGAAAATTGGTTTCTAATCTACTAAATAAAAAATACGAGTTTTCTGATAATGGAATCCCAGGTAAATTGATGGAACCCTTCAAACATTTAAAGGACTTATACAGCGATTTTCAAACTTCTGTAAGAACATTTACTTACATTCCAAAAGCACCATTTGGTAAAGTGAAATTAATGACCAGACATGACCATCGGAACTCCTTAATAATAAGTATTTCACAACACGCTACTTTTGCCCATCATTTGTAAGGGGCTGTTTATTTATTACGTAAGACGATTTAGGGGGGAAGGGGTCTGAACAAGTCTTATTTTTTCTAACATGGGGGTAGGATGTTTTTACGTAAGATCACAAAAACAAGCAAAAATTAAAGCGTTTTTATATTTTGCTACTTTTTCTTTGCAATTTTGGTAGATACTGATCTTACGTAAGATTAAAAAGGAGGGAGGGTTCATCCATGTCTTATTTTTTCTTACGTAGGGGGAGGGGGGGTCAGAAATTGGTTAACATTGTCTTACGTAATAAATGAACAGCCCCTAATGAATGTGGTGAAATGGAAGTTTCGCCAAGTAATAGGAGAGTTCTTCAACGATTAATGTCCCTGCATATTGGATAGCCCCATTTTGTCAAGAGTGATGAAGTATTGGCAATAAGCATTAATGCCATGAATGTAGTGTATATGTGCTGCGTGTAATACATAATCACATAATAATTAAACAAACACTAAAAAGCGAACAAATGTTAGGAAACATTACTATTTTTTTGGAAAGTCTGTCCCTTTATGATACGTACTTAATGAAAATTTTATTTGTACCTACCTACTTTTTAACGAAATTACTGACACTCCGCAGACGGAGTCGCGGGCAGACAGCTAGTTACTGAAATAAATGTTGTGTCAGAAAATTTTACTTAATATATTTATTATAAATATGTCTTCTTATAGTGAATAAAACGATTTATGTACACAATTTTTACCTACTATTATACTAAATGTTCTTTTCTCCCATAACTTCTTAACGTTCAGTAAAACATTTACGCACGTTACTATGTTATCAATACCGCCGTAACCATTATTATGTAGCAGCGTTCCCATAAAAGCGATAAAGGATCGTCGAGTGGCGATACCCTGTGCCCATAAATAGGCGGCAAGTTAACGGCTGCGATATAAGGTCGGTCGGGACCCACCTCACTCACGCATATCGCCGCAGAACGATGTTTCAGGGGCTTTACTTCGAGATTTCTGGAGTCTTAAGTCTTAGTGTCGATAAGTAGGTACCTATATGCAAAATTGTATCACAGTGTGATTTCGTAAAGTGATGGGCTATGTGGTAGTAAAAAAACCGGTCAAGTGCGAATCGGACTCGCGCACCAAGCGTTCCGTATTTAACTCCGTATTTCAAAAACATATCCTAGTAAAATTAAGTTTTATTAACTACGTGTTAAAGTTCATATTTGGTTGCCTAAATTTTAACAGTAGTTTTCAAAGAATTTTCTTAATATTTCGAAAACTGTTGATTTTCACAACTTTGTTTTATTGTTGTATAAAATATAGATACTTAAACGTCTATAAGTCTGAATTGATTCAGATTTTTCGGCCCCCTGTAAACTTCAGAGATAAGGGGGGAACGGTAAATTTTTGGTCATAAATCCGAAACTGAAATGTGTAAATCAAGCCCTTTCATACGATACCATTTGCTGTAATCACTTTACATACTTTCATTTTTAACCTGTCCCCCCTTTTAGACCCCATTTCCAATTACTATAAAACATACCTATTCATATTTTTTTGTAATAAATAGATGCGGGCAAGCAAGTTATGCCACTATGCCAAATTTCAATTTTATAGCTTCAGTAGTTGCTGAGAAAAACTGCTGTGACTCACAAACAGACAGACAGACACCGAAGTTTCCCCGTAAGGGTTCCTTTTTCACCATTTTGGCCCGGAACCCTAAAGATGAACTAATTTACTTTGAAAAATTAAAGGTTATATTATGCAAAGTAACCATTACACTTACCCCACTGCGTGAAGCCTGAATAAGGGGAATGAGTGTAGCAGTATTTGTATGTATTTCCACTTTAGCTCCTGAACTATTCAACCAATATTAATAAATACAATTTCATACATAAAATTAGTCAAGAACGTCTTAGTGTCATAAGGTATACTTATAAAATATATAAGGCTGGGTCAAACTACATAACTTTTTAAATTATATTTAAAGACATAAAAAAAAAAAAAATTATATAGAGTTGGAAAATACCCACAAATATAAAAAAAAAATCTCACACTAGATGCTGTAGGATGTATTATTTAAACAAAAGACTGTAGCAACAGTCATGAAGTTACAATTGTAGAATCATTAGGCCAGCTACAGGCTAATAATGTCTAATTTTCCTTTCAGCTCTGAGCTACCATTCCAGATAGTGCCGGACACTGAAAACGTAAAATAAAAGCATGCATTAACTGCAGCTAATGATTGCAACAGCCGGGATCAGCGTTATTGGCGTGGCCTTGCCCTGAGCAATCATGATTGATGAAAATGCTAATTTTGCACCAATTAATTAGCAAACAAACCCTCTCCGGGCTTAATGGCCGCTCGGATGCGATACTGCGATGTAGTAGGTAATTATGTAATGCACGCATAACAGGTAAACGTCAGTTTCTGGATTTATTTCATATACAGCATGTAACAAAAATCTCCGTTTAACCGCAAAACTATTTCTTGAGTTTATTTTAACTAATAGGAAAATAATTAAAAAGAAAATACATATATATTTATTTCCCAAAAATTATACATGTATTTTAACTAAATATCCAGCTATTCCCAAACTGGGCGAGGCCTGTATCTTGGGAATCCAGAGCGAGAGCAGTTGTGATCAAAATGATTAAGAGTTATATGACTTAGGACTATGAGAGTTAGTTTAGGTAATGTTTAAATGATATGAATACAGAGATAGGATTTTAGTTAGCAACAATTCTAAAACTTAAACTAAATGTGCGTATGTGCGGGTGTGTATGTGTGCGTGTGAGTGTATATGCCCTGGAGAAGTTTAGCAAAAATGTCTCAATTTCATCGTACGACAGGGTATTGAAAGGATCACAAGAATGCTTTTCTCTATCGAAAACAATAAAAAACGAGATCGTGATTGCACGCCAATTTTAAGAATACATTTTTGTTATGTTAAGAAAGAAAAATAATTTACAAATAAATGCAATCAGTCTATCAAGAATTAAAATAAGATAAAAGCAATTACAATTAAATATATATGGTAAATGGAACGGATTTAGCTAATACTACTCGTACGTCTGGTAAGTTTTTCTTTAAAAAAAACGTCCATTTCGGTATATTTTATCTAATTGGTGTATTTTTTCAAACACTAAGTTATGTATTTTCTGGGGTAATTTTCAAAGTCAGATACATTTATCACTACCAATCGCCAAGAATACTTAACCAAAATACAGTTTAATGCTAGACATGTCAGTCAGGCTAAAATTTGGTTTGCCAAAATCAGGAAATTGAGAGTTAGGTCCGTTCAAACCATCAGTATGCTATGCGGCGTGCAATTAGCATGTGCGTTTAGGGTACTTCTACATAATATTATGTTTAGTCAATTCAACGTTCGTAAACGTTGTTGCTTTTGTTAGTACCTTTAGGACTACGGTGAAAAAGGGATGTCTGACAAAGTTTAAATTTTTCGTAATTCGAAAAACCGCCCGGCCGACAGCACAGGCGATCGAAGAGCTGCCAGTTCCCTCGCTCAGCGATTAAATATTTTGTGAAATTAAGTAAATAAATACAAATTTTTTCAACATTATACTGTATTTCACAGACCTACTTTTTTATGTTACTACATTTTTCTTATTTTTAGGTGTTCTAACAAAAATAGCTCTTCTATCGATACGATTTAACAAGATAAGAAATAATAAGTTGCATTGCACTTTAGGTTTAGAGAATTAGCATCACCGGAAGCATAAAGCACGTATGTGCCTTTCAAATGTTTTTTTTAGTAAAAACATGCGTCCATTGAATGTTGCCATTTAAGTAAAGAGCTGTTACTATGTTTCTGTGTACAGTGGTCGCAGTATTTAGGGCTAGACTCGTGTAGGGCCATCAGTATGCCGCGCGGCGCGGGCGCAATTAGCATCCTCCGAGCTCCGCGCCACACGCAACACTACTAAGGGGTTGTCGCTTCAAATAAAATGATTCGTAATATTTTACATTGAGTTAATAACAAAATAAAAATATTGCTTTCACTTAGAACTAAAGTGAGAAACAGATGTAGTGAATAATTACGAGATTATAAATAAATAAGGGGACAATCTCACACAAATTGACCTAGTCCCAAACTAAGCTCTAGGCTTGTACTAGGCAACGATATACACGTGTATGTATAGAGAAATACATACTTAAATAAATACATAGAAAACATCCATGACTCAGGAACAAATATTTGCCCAAACCGGGATTCGAACCTGGGACCGCTACCTTCGTAGGCAGGGTCACTACACACATTGTATTTAGTCGGAGAGGTTCATATTTATCTTGCTTTTTCAGTTAGCTTTAATATACCTATATCGATAATAGAGAAAGCAAGACGAATACGAACTTATTCGACAAAAAATCATAATATATCGTATGATTATTCACTACGAATAGATCTGCACTTTGCGTTTTGGGTCCGTAAGCAATCTAGAAAACTATTGCATTGTTAAGGTGTTCAATTGTGCCGCCAGAGCAATATTTCGAAAACTAAAGTATGCTTGAAGTATGCTGTGGCCTTGTCTTTCATTGTGACATTTAAATATGACAAAAGATGACATACATACTTGATGATGTAGATGACAAGCATACTTTTACTTAAATATGTTTGTTGTGCGTGTATGATTATGGGGGTAAATGAATGCACAGTATCAGGCAGGGTGAAATAAAATTCCGAGAATTTTAAACCATTTTCCAAGCGACAACCCTGCATCAGAAGACACGGGAGTGAACAGGGTAAATAGCTCATAAACTGAAGCGGTCACATCACATGCGCCGGCGATTCGAGCCGCTTTGATTCGCCTCGAGAGCCACTGTTATTTTAATTATAAACATTATTTACCTTAATTAGAGTTTTTGCGGCAGCGGGAAAATTCACCTCAACTCCACAACGACGTATTCTCTACACTATTAACATGTCTATACTGCCTTTTAGTCAAATTCTGGTGGGCCTTTTTGTGTGGTAATTAGGATGCAGTTGCATTGAGAGCTTGTGTTTGCTAAACTGTGTGTCGATGGGCCCGAAGCTTTTGCGGCGGTGCTCGTTAGGAATAAAATTGAGACGTGTTTCACGGCGGCTGATGATGGAGCTAGTTAGCTGTCAAAGAAAGGGGACAGGATAAATTTAATTGCAAAGGTTTGGGGTCGTAAGGAGGTGTTTATGGGATTAATATAATTAAATATTAAAAATGTGTTTCTGTCACATATTCCATTTTACTTTTTTATATTTTATTTGACAACGCGGTTAGTTGGTAGTGACCCTGCCTACGAAGCTAGTGGTCCCGGGTTCGAATCCCGGTATGGACAAATATTTGTGTGATGAGCGCGAATAAATATTTGTTCCTGAGTCATGGATGTTTTCTATGTATTTATTTAAGTATGTATTTCATTATAATAAGCATGTTTATCATTGTCTAGTATCCATAGTACAGTCACCACACGGGATTGTTGAGCCACCATAGAACCCTGTCATAATGACAACGTCAAGTCACTCAAAAGAAATTACGTCCAAATTTTCCGTCGACTTTCTGTGAGAGGGTTCTATAGTGGCTCAACAATCCCGTGTGGTGACTGTACAAGCCTAGAGCTTAGTTTGGGACTAGTTCAATTTGTGTGAGATTGTCCCCTGTTTTTTTTTTTAATTATTTTGTATTTTTGTACCAAGTAGGTACGACTTTAACTGACTATAAATATTTTCCAGGCCGATCTGAAATTGAATGCAGGATTAATTTTTGCTCTGGATGTTATTGAAATGCCAGTCGCATCAGAAATTTAAAATTACAACTTTCTGTAAAATGCTACCTAATGTATGTCATCAATGTCATCATTCTGTTTTGACCACTTAACAGTCCAACATGGCAGCTAAATGGTTGCCACTTGATAATGTTGTAGTTCCAGCTGTAACTTACTAACGCACACTCTTTTTTCTCACGCTATAGTTTCAATTCATCAAACACCTTTTAGCTTCAACCTAAACATTAAAACGAATGTAATCCCTACTTGATTTTGAGTCGTTGGCACCGGATGAGTTAAGAATAATAAACAATTGAAACAGTAGTCCAGCAGGTAAGGCAGGAAATCCGGAGTGAAATATATCCCAGTGCGTCTGGAATCACTTAAATAGCAATAATTAACTTTATTTACATTTCGCCCTGCGGCGGTTGCAAAACCCCTTGGTAAAGATGGTGGCACACGTAGGTCAAAAGACCCTGTAAAATAGGTACCGTAACTGGGTTCAAGTGCAGCCAATCATTTGTAACTGTCTTTATTTACAATCGCAGTATAATATCGCAATCACATGCTTGTGCCAGAAATATTGGTTTTAATATTGACATAAAATTTGAATAACACGTTTTTTTAAATAATAATTTGAATCAGCATTAAATTGTCATATTTCGAAACAGATTACGATTTTTTTGACAAGGTAATTTAAGGTTATTCTTACAAAAGGCATCAACACCTTTGAATAGGAAAACCTTACAACCGCGATCAAATACCTACAGTTCAGCAAGTTCACGACTCAACTCGGTGTACCCCTAGCCTTCTCCCAGCGATTCTACAGGGTGTGTAATTAAAACCAGCCTTTACTGATTTATCGCGTCCACAATTTATTCCTTTATCTTTGCACAGACCACTAATATATCTTTATTCAGTGGCTGAAATTAGCGAAAACTCAGCTCCTTCGTGTTCCGAAGCTAAAGGGTTGCGAGATAATGTTTTTCACTTTTTAACCGTGATTTATGAAGGGGATGTTTGTTTTAATTCGGATTTAATTTAGTATGATGCAGTTAAAAATGCTGCGTATTGTTGAGAAAAAGTAATATTTATGGTGCTTTGTTTGCTATACTCCGGGGTCAGTAAAAAAAGTTATAGATATAATTCTTGTCATTTTAAAACCAGTATATAGGCTTCAGGCTTCAGAGTGACCACTCTGGAGGTGCATTTTTATGTGAACTGGTGCAGCAAACTACAATAAAATGATTCAAAACCAATATGTAGCTCACACGTCTCGGTACTTGTATAAGACGGGATGCCAGTAACAGTTGCGATTATCATGAAACAAAAAGCAAGCTTGCTTTTGTGAAATATAGATAGACTTTGAAATAGAAAACCTTCTTGCTTGACATCTTCAGTACGAAATTAAAATTAATACACGCTTAAACCTAGCTGTTTAAGATCGAAATACCTCTTCAGCGTTAGAATTTGAAGATCAAAGGATAAAATAACACTTCTTGTAAACAAATCTATCCAACGATACTTGAATTTGAAAATCCATCAATCCATTTAGTCTACAGGAGGTCACCAAAAACAGACATGGAATGGGCAGAAGGTAATTTTCTTTTACTTCTCAAGTACAAAGTCCATTCATCGCCAGTACTTGTGCAACCACAATCGCAATTAAACATGAATTGCACTCAACTACCGCCCTAATAAATCTAAACGCGATTTATTAAATTTTTCATGAGCCCGCCGGGTTCGCTCGATAAGATTAATAATTCACGACTTTACGGTGTTTAGCGTTGTTGCATGCTATCGGCCATCTCCTGGCGAAATGCCACTGAATATGACGTTGAAAAACTAGTATTTATACTGATATTTTAGCAAGTAAAATACTAGGCTTTAAATAATACGAGGTAAAATGGACAATTGGTATTCAGGTTTTGATTTGTCATTTCAATTAACGTTATTTTAGAGAATGTGGTCTTGAATGACGCTGTCTAAAATAAATTAAGTGAAATAATAATAATTGATTTAATGAATCATGCCTGGCAACACATAATTGAATACAGCGGGCCTATTATGGCCGTGTTTAACTTATCGATATGGATAAAACATCTTGTCACTTTCTGACCACTATATGAGTGCGAGAGTGACGGATGCTTTGCCCTCATTTATCCACCACGATAAATGCGACCATGATAAGGGGCCAGGTGTACCTCGCTACCAGGCGCCGCGACGGTGAGGTGATTCCTATGCATTTATTTCCGCCGCCCGCCGCTCACCGCCGCAGCTACAGAGACCCGAGTCGTGGCCGGTCGTAACAGTATTAAAAGGCTATCTAGTAACCTGACCTCACTGTTTTCAGCTAAAACAAAATGACTCCACAAGATTATACTTGGTCCTATTTTTAAAGAACGAGAACTGTTTGGTGTAAATCTTGGCACAAATTGAATAACAGACGGGTAATTTTATCGACAGAAAATATTTCCGATTAAGGAAATTCGCCCACTAGTCTCTTATGTGCGCGTTTTAAACTAGTATAGTATGTATAAAAATACCAAGTATTCTACTTCTCAATGTAAGCTTTGTCAAAACCCAGCGACTTGGAACAGGTAGTCTTCCTGTTACCTACGTCACAACCTTACCGTGTAATGCATCTAGAGGAAAGCCTGCCCGGGTGCTGTTATGACACCTAATATGCATTTGGCACGCGATCCCGTGCGCTCACGCCGTGTTAATAGCGATGAGCGTGCCGCGAGCGTGCTGTGCGCGACTGATGACGCCGGATCGAAGTGATATGCCTTTGATGACTAATTGAGAAGTAACGGGCTGATTTTTCCATTACGTCCGCTACTAAACACTGTTCATGTATGACTATGGACATAGTAAAAAACTACATAAACATACTTAGTACTTACATTACTCTGATTTGGCAAAAATCAAACTTAAGAAAAATGAATTTTGTTCGGCTGTATTTCTCAAAACGATCCTATTTGTACGCTAAATTTTGTTGGTAAGAATAGTAGCCTAAAATTGGTGGTTGCTCTTGAAAATAATGTATTTAGTTCCTTTTTATCCAGCTATAATCACACGATGGATTTTTAAATTTCATAAATGATTATTGATTTTAGATGCATGATGTCAAAATGACTTCATACTTGAATCTTTTATTCCTATTAGCCAAGTAGGTAGATAATAAGAAAACATTTCCCATGACATCTTTTCTGACTTAAAACCACAAAAAATCTTTAAGTTTCAATGTAGACTTTACACAAAATAACTCCTGAAACGCACGGGAACAGCGCTACGAGTAAACTCATTGCCGAAAAGTGAACAAGTCGTTAATTCAAATTAGAAGTGAAACACTGCGCGGTCAATAAAGCGACAGGCAACAAAGGCCGAGCACTCATTACGTACATATTTGCCGAAAAGCGGACCATTAATCAATTTTTGCATTTTTAATTTGCCCCTCATTATTTGCCCGTGAATTTCATTGCCACTGTTGTTCGAACATTTTATACCCGAGTCAGAACGCGCATTTCCAAGTAATTTACAATTTATCATGTTCGCCTGCGAATGGGCAAATATTTTTCGTTTGTTAAGCCACTTGCAATTAATACATGCTAAAATTTAATTTGAATATGCGGTTTCCAAATTGTTAATTCTTCGTAAAAGTTTGGTCGGCATAATGGCTGCGGCTGGTTTTATGAGTGGTTTTTAATAATTAAATATGACGAGCTCGTGTTGCATCGGAACATGTTTGATTAGCGTTTTGATTGGACAATGATATTCGCTATGGTGCTAAACATCTCAGATTTAAAATAAGTTCTTAATTTTAAATTAGTTACTCGTAACTAAGTAAGTTAGTGTTCATTCGTTGCTTGTTGGTGGATCGCTAAATATTATTTTAACTTTTTACTAAGATTTTTTCTCACTAAGATGCAAAGAACTACATTTTTCGAAATACATTGCCACTTCAAAACTGTCATGTCGCAATCAAAAACGTATCCTACATAAATACGTAAGTACGTACACAGACGTACACAAATTTTAGGTTTTACACGTTCCGATGACGATCTTCGCAGGTTTCCTCCCGTATTTTGAAATATTTTCAAGAATTGTATGTTGTGAATTTCAACAGTGGCAGCAACGTATTTGTTTCCATTTAGTAAGTACGGCGCAGATTAAAGACCGTCAAACATTTAATAAAACGCGCACTACGCCACTCGTACACATTGAAGTGTCGTTCACCGATGCTGATTGGTTCGCGCAAATGTGGCAAAGCGCCATCCGATATTGTTACAAAGGGAATTTGAGACTGAAACTATATTGATATTGAAATACTTAAAGTGGAATGCAATCATAGTTCTTAATTATTATTTTGGTCCAAAGTTTGTTTGATGGTTTTATTTTCTAGAGATAGGCAAACAGGCCTACCGGATGGAGTATGGTTATCGTTGCTTATGAAGACCCTTTTTAATAATCTTCAATTGTATCGCAGCTAGAAAATCTCAACAGGAAGAATCCTTACAAGATACGTTCTCGAGAACCTCTGCATAGATTAGGTAGCGCAAGGTCTCAAGTACATTACGTTATACATCTAAATATCTAATATCATGGGTGATAACCCGCAAGAGCGCCGTATTTTTATCCGACTACCCAAGAAGCTTGCTTGCGAACTTAGGTACCTGCAAAAGTTAGCTATGTCAGTTCCCTAGAAGCACACCAACGACAGTTTTTTTATGTGGCCGTCGGTTAGAAAATGCTGATTATGGTGCTGGTGACGTCGACCGCGAAAATAATATAATCTATTTCATTTTAGAATTAGCTACATCAAATATGGATGCATTATGTTGCCAGAGTATATCCACATTACTCTGGTGAATTAAAAAATAATTTCATCATTTCATCAAGGTCATCAGCATTTATATTAAAAAAAATACGATACCCTCTAAACCGCGCTACCGCGCGTTTCACCAGCCACGTTTAATGTCCATGTAAATATTAAACGATCGTCATGTAACTTTTTTCCGTTCCATACATATTTTGACGTTGGTCCTGTAATTGATAAAGGCACCGCAACCGCCCATGTTGTATTTACGCGAATTTAAAAGCTTCCGACTCGCGAGTTTAAATCTGAATTAATCCCATTTTTTGCAATCGCCCCTGTCCGGATATGATGGCTGTGATTTAATAATCAGCCCTAAATGACGGCCGTGTCCGAAACAGTAACGGGAAAGTAATATAAAATTTGTAAAAACAATATGTTGGTTGATTCCGAATCATCAGATGATTCCCTATATTTGTAAATAGTTAAGGATGAGTTTGTTTGTGAGCCTGGTACGTAAAAATATGTCCCATTAAGAAGTATCGTTGTATTTAAAATCGATCATAGTTTCTCGGTGTTAATAGAAGGGGGTCACAGAATTACAATCATAAAAATCAATCAGACTTAATACTTTTCAAACCAAATGTTATACAGTCCGGTGCGTGGGATTTGGATCCATAAAAGAAAATAATTATAGCTTAATTACATTTTCCGAAAGGACCTCTTTCACAGTCACTCCTATAATTGGATTAACGAAACTTTGCGCCGAACATAAAATGATTATACGTCAGACAGCAGTTGAGAATTATCCCGCCCGTATGAATTTATGTATTCTATGCAAATAGGAAACTTAAATCTTATCACGAGTTAGCTGCACACGAATAATAATCCCGGGGGGAGCAGGGAGGGGAATCAGACCTATTGGTGCGGAAAGGGTAGTGAAGCAACTTGGCTCTTGCCATGTAGTTAGTCTTATTTTAGACTGGAAGTAATAGGTAGCGTAAATTAGGTTAAAATTTTAGTTGCGATGTAAAATATATTCTAAAATATTCTGTAGTTTTTGTGACCAATTTAATTTCTTACATAAGCACGTCTCTTTAATTTGGTCCCGCCGTTTGGAGATTTTTTATGTACACTCGTATACCATTATAATAATTACTGTGATTGGAATTTTACGAGTATAACGAATAATAACCATATGTAATGCTTATAAAAATATAAAGGAAACATAAGAAATATAACTTAGGAGACATCGCTAACTCGTGCAAGTAACGTAGAGTATCTACAGTCAAAGATATATTTACCCATATACTCGTATGCCATCCTCTTCTTTCCGAGGTGAGAAATGTAAAATGCATAATTTTTTATCAGTTACGTCTAAATAAAAATCTGTATCTACTTTGGAAAGTGACGTAAAACAGAATAAAAGTCGCCTATATTTATCTTGGTGGCGTCAAATCAATCTTTCATGAGGACAGGAGAAATAGTGATGAGGGTAGTAAAATAATTGGTCATCAATCCAATGCGTAATGAACGTGAGACACGTATTTATTTAGTATTAATGGGTTATAACTGAGCGCCATTTTACCACCCGGCTTTAATTCTGCAAAGTAATCACACACATTGCTAAACGCCTTAATAATCACGTCAACTTGCTTCAACGTAGGTACAATACTAACTAGACCGACACTACTTTAGTAACAAAAACCAACTAAATAATACAGTCAATATTATAAAATTCAGCATAATTTGCGTCTTATTTTGGTAGCATTACAGCATAATGGCGGTTTTCTTGGCGGTAAGAAAGTTTGAGCACGTGAATACAAACTTGGGCTAACTTGGAGCTGTCAAATTTGTTTAGCGGTAAGGGAGGGCCGCTTAAGTTGGGAGTCAGGTTGCCGTCGGCGTATAAGTGCTCGCCTACAACCAAATTGTTTCATTTGAGTTGTAAAATTAATGCCCCGATTTATGTTACGTGGTTTAATTTATAACTAGCTAGTTATAAAGGAAACCTTTTGGAATAGTTGCGTCGCTTAGCAATAGAAACAGGTAAAACGATCGCATTACAATCGCACTTGACAGGATTCGTTGGTCAAAGTTCAAAGAGAAGCCGCAAAGGTGTGACCTGCGGCTAATTAAGAAAAAAATGAGCGAGTCATTCGATCCGTTCCGTTTTTAAATTTCAAATAATCTGAGTTTCTTTTGTTTAGCTGATGGGGTTCTTAGGTTACACTTCGTCTGAGGTATATTTTTACTGGCAACTTTTTTACTCTTACCAAAGTATCAGGGTAGGTAGAGCAAGGTGTTGCCAGTATTACATTCTTATAAATGGTTATGTCCGTTTGTCAACGATTATAGCCGTACTTTTTCTGCCGAACCCTTTTTATGACATCACTGGTGTTAGAAAGGGTGGATATTTTTTACAGCACCTGGGTTTTTATGACACATTTACTTAAATACTCGTATTTTGTTTCTGAACAAACATGCATGTGCAATATTATTTATTTTAGTAATCAGAACAAAATACAAAAAATAACAAGTTCTAAAAATATTTTAGTTAGTAACGGACTAAAACTATTTAAATCACTAAGGTTAATTTTATCCATTTTCTGGATCATCAGTCAGTGTGCCAAACTCTGTTCGGATAAAAAAAACTGGTCAAGTGCGAGTCGGACTCGCGCACCGAAAGTTCCGTATTTAAGTCCGTACTTCAAAAATATACGTTTTTATGTACTTTAATTGTATGCAATAAGGTCCATTTTGAATTGCCTAAGTTTTAGTACAGATCTTTAAAGTTTTTTTATAAATTTCTCGAAAACTATAAATTTTGAACACTTGGTTGTATTTTTTCCGTAAAATATAAGTGAATATAATATATACTGGATGTTTTTTTATTCGTCTACAAAATTTTGGGGCTTAAATCAGTAAGTCATACTGACCAACTTTCACTATAGAACCAACCCCGAAATCGCGAAAAAAAATTTGACCCTCCCATTCAAAACATCGTCAGCTGACTAGCCAAAACGTATGGGATGGTCAATTTTTTTTTCGCGATTTCGGGGTTGGTCCCATAGTGAAAGTTGATCAGTATGACTTACTGATTTAAGCCCCAAAATTTTGTAGACGAATAAAAAAACATCCTGTATAAGTCAGGAATTTTTTGGTTCATAAACTTCGGAGATAAGGCCCTTTGGTCGGTCATTTTTTTAACATTTTAATTATAAATCAAAAAGTACGTCACGGGAAAATTAAAAAAAAAATACTTTTGAAATGTGCAGATTGAGCTTTCATATGACACCACACTTGCTATAATCAAATCACTTTCATTTTTCAACCCCCCGTTCTAGACCTCCTTTCTATTTCATATCTTTTTTACTAAAAACAGATGCGGGCAAGGAAGTAGGTACAACTATGCCAAATTTCAAGCTTGTGTGGTTGCTGAGAAAAATTGCTGTGACGTATAGACAGACAGACAGACAACGAAGTCTCATCATAAGGGTTCCTTTTTTACCATTTTGGTACGGAACCCTGAAAAGAACGGCATGCTAAAAAACAACGTCTTCGAAAAACGTATTACAAAACTTTATGAAAAATGTACTTACTATAAAACATAATCAGGGAATCGATAAGGGCCGTTTCACACTGCGTCATATTTCACAAAGTGCCCTAAGTTCGGCAGTTAACTCACACGGTTATGGCGGTGTTAACACGTGTTCCGCTCTATATTGTTTATGCCTCTGAAGCGAAGGGAAAGTGAGAAAACATTACCGAAAGGTTACGTTACGTTGTGAAAAAGGTTTTCAATTTTTCATTACATTTCTAAAGTGTAAACCGTTTAGGGAGTGTGTTGTCAAACGACTGCCTGCATATCATTTAACAATTTTCCCAATTCGGAATTCCCTGTTACTATGAAATTAACTATAGAAGGTTAACAGATTCAACTTTTTGTTTAGGTTTATATTTTTGTTTTAACCACTGTTCTCTTTACCTGTGACCTGAACATGATTAAAGTTTAAAAATAATTAGATGTCTTTTACGTGATATTGGCTGCGACGGAATGTTGAATTCCTGATATTGTGACGCAGGACATGATATTTAAGGCTTAAGGTTTAAAATAAAAGTGTATCGTCCTGACTTTTATTACCTTTTATTACTAAGCGACTATAGCGATGTTCACATTTTTATAGCAATTGTATCAAGACATAAAAAAATCAACCAGCTACGTTTTACATTTGCTTCTTTTAATATAAATATTGCTTACATTCTCAAGTAGAAAGAACCAGGTAAAGGTATGTTGTATGTCAGACAGTCTGTTGTAGAGGCATATTGTGAAATTTTCATAAGAGGGCCGGCCAAGCGTCGCCCCGGGCGACTGGTCGAGATCACTTTGTAGCATTAAGCGGACCTTTATCGGAGCCGGAAGTTCCCGTCGGAGCTTAAAATGTACATGACATTAAAAAAACTACATTTTGTGTTTTCTCACAAAATATTTGCCAGTCAAATAATATAGGCAAGTAACTATTGTTTATTTATTATTAACATTATTAAATGATTCGTTTATTTGTGTTGTAACGAGTAAGGCAAAGGTTCTGAACTAAAAACCCTAGCGATATGATCATTCGCGTTTATAGTATTAGAAAACTTTAAAAAAGTTTAAAGTGAGTTTGATAATATAACGTTGAAAATATAGTTATCAGAAAACTTAAAATAACATGGATTTTTTTCTCCTCCACCATGTTTCAGGACCTAGCATAATTTAAGACATATTTCAAATAGTTAAGTAGTTATTTGTTTTTTAACCGGTCAGTTACATTTTACCTCCCCTAAGACGTCGCCGTGAATAAGCGCGGCGGAGCGCGCCCGGCATCATATCCGGATGTTGCGAGTGGACACCAAATTAAAGTTTATTGGACATCTTTCATTTGAAACTCTTACAAAGACAAAGGAATGTTTTTGATAGAAACAGTGTGCGAAATGTTGGATAAAATGTATTTTTTTGTGTTAAACGTATTTAGTATTAAGTTTTACAGAGTTCATATCATAAGCATTTAATTTTCCTTGTTGTTAAATAATTATTTAGTGCGTTAAAAACACCTAGAGATAAACTCAAACATAGGCTCGTATCCTACAACAGACCTATTTATAATTCATATATAATGTAATTATGACTTAACACAAAAATCCCCGGCGTTACTCGTAATATAAAACAATTAAATGTAACTTATAAGTGCCATTCTTTATTTATTTAGGTGTCAAACGGCACATGTAGACTATACCTCTTTAATGGGAAATCGTAGCTCTAGTCTAGTCATAGTTCTAACAAAGAGGAAAACTTTGACTATTTTACCGACTACAGATGGATAGTTGAAAAATATCCTCAAACATTTCCGACGGAGAATGTCCGCGAAATAAAATTACTAAGCGCAGCGATTTCCTTTTCGGACATACGCGGACGATTCGCGAAATGTGTTTACAATGAGCCCGCGCAACGGACGCGATATATTTCATCATTGCTAACAAATACCGACTAGGATTGTACAGTCAGGAGGAAAAGTTAGGTGCTTTAATATTGTGAACCGACTGTGGGATATCTATACACAATATTTTATCAAATAGTGTAATTTTGTTGACTTAGTTAGTCATTTTCTCCATATTTATATATATGCAATACAAGGAAACTCACTATTAAAAAATTCATCAACTGAAATATTATTTTTGTAATAAAAAAAAAACCTTTAATTTTTGTGCGCGGCAGTCCATCGCGAAGCGTCCCCTCTCGAGTTCCGGTCACTATATAATAAAGTTATTCTCGTTCTTTCGATAAACTCCGGTTTGTCCGGCAATCCGGCTCTATCCGGTTCTATCCGGACGGCTATAAATTACCCGCCACTCGGAAGCCTCGCCAAATATTGGCTTAACTTTGGACCAAATCTCGTGATACAAGCTCTTGTTTAGAAGACTTTAGCACGTTATAAGTAATGTGTCTTTTGTAGGAATAACTATTTATTGTCGTCTATTTTGCAGCGTTTCTTTTTGTAATCACGCTCGTGACTAGGTGGAATTCGTTTATCGAGGCTCATAACAGCGTTGTTCTATCTAGCTATTTTATTCTATGGTTAAAACTTTTTATAAGAAATACGACATTCCGTTTTTAGACTGAAAAAAAAACCAATCGCTTTTACCAGTTTATTTACATTAGTATAAAGCAACCCTTAATGTTCATTTATTTTCTGTTCTGTTTTCCTTTAATGTTTTTCCTTGACAGCAATATTAATTCAATTTAGCAATATTGAAGGATAAAAGTCCACAGTTTCTTTGTGACCGTCTCAGTCAAATTGGTCGGCGAGCGTAGCTGCGGGCTCGTAGCGGACGCCGTAGTCACCGCTACGCTACACTGCTACAACGAGCTACGAATAGACAACTTTTTGTTGCTGAATGGTAACTTGTATCGTTTTATACAACTTCAAAAATATTATCCTTAAATTACAGAAATGACTCAAGAAGTAAAATTGATACATTTAGTAAAATAAAAAAATATCTCATGCCCTAATTAAGTCCAATGCCAAATATGATCACTATATTTACAGCTAAAATGTACGATAATGATATCAATCTAAAATTCATAAATATCACGTCTTAATTAACTCATGACCACTTAGAATTGGACCAACAAGGAATCACACAAACAAGGATTTGTTCTTATGAACATAACCACTGTCTACAACTGCGGGACATTCGGTACTCCTCGCTGCTGGCGTGTTGGTTTTTACAGCACATTTTGCGTTCGGTTTAATTCGATTACCAATATAATGGCACATCCATACGTTCGCAACTGGACGAGCTGCGGGAGATATCCCTGTATCTGATGGCGCGGCACTAATGCCGTATGAATGAAATTTACTGTCAATATCTGAGGCCCGCATGCGGCTTTGTGACGCAAACTGTCCTTTTATACCCGCTATTATTCCTCTTTTTATTCCCTTTGCATTTTTCAGTGTATTTATTTACGACTGTCGCGGACCTCCAGTTTTATTGAATGTTTTGGTGGCTATTTCAATTTTATTTTGCGGTTCTGGGTTAATGATTAGCTTTATTGATTTTTAGTTGGGCTTTGACGGCGTTTCAAGGAGTTGTACCTTTCTTGAGTAGAATAATTTTTATTGTGGTTTCTTGAACATTTTGTTTTTATACAAAATCTTTAAACAAAAGGTTTTTACAGGTTTGTAGAGAATTTGGATGAGCGTTCTTTGCAATTTTTCTACAAAACGGTTTCACTAAAACTCATTTTGACATTTGATATACATATTTACTAAAGGAAAATAAAAAGCTAATCATTGACATAAATCTACGACACGTAAACCGAAATAGTATCATTATAATTTGGTAGGTAACTATCACATCTTTCCAAATTTCAGCAGGTGTGCCTCAGGGAGGCACGCTAAGTCCCGTCTTCTTTATCCTCTAATGTTTCACCGACACTTGGAATAACAAGTGAGTGTTAAATAATGAGGTAGAAGAAGCCCCTATAATTTGGGCGGGATTATCGCGAGGCGCTGTAGGTGAATCCGGGCGATTAGTCACAGAATCGCGGGATGAATCGCCTAGTTACGCAGTACACAGAGTTGCAGTAGGTTACTGACTTATGATTATGATTTATTGATTGTGATCAAGTTCGTTATCAACCAAGAGAAGGTCTTAGTGATTTGGGACGGCGCGGCGTTCGTATATTTTTATGTTTGACCTTTATAAACGGAATGGCTATATAAAAACTATAAGAGTGCGTCATGCTCGTCGCCAATCGCATTTTAATTTTTATCTTCTGAATTATTATATTCCTACAGCCGTCACTATAAAGCTATGTCTACACCAGTGCGCTTTCACGTTCATCTTGCGCTTTCCTCTGACGCATGTCTCTGCAACCACAGCACATGCAATAACGCATGCGCTCAAACTGGTTTGATAGCAGCGCACACCCGTAGCGCACACTGATCCGTCACCGTTGGGTTGACGTGCAACATTTTGCAAATAAAATGGCGGAAGATAAAGTCAAAACATATTGCATGCGCTTGACGCAATACGAATTCAAAGTTGAACATGAAAGCGCACAGGTGTAGACATAGCTTAAGTTTTATTAATAAAGTTATATATATGATATACATTGGCAAATGGAAAGTGATAGCACAACTTAAGGCGACATTAAATTTAATTAACTTTTGTACCACCGGGCAAGAATGTTACTTGCTAAAATCTACTCACGTCTTGTAAAAGGTGATTAAGGTCATTTTATGGTTTTAACTTTAAAATTAATAAATAGCATTTATGAAGTCACTGTTATCCACCAAAACTAAACACAATTGTGTTCAAACTGAATTCTAAACTACTACATATATACTACATACCAATTCAGATGTTTTTTTTTAGAATCAGTATACTGTTTTAATATAGGCACTGGGTAAAGGAACGAGGATCCGAGGCTTATCTTTATACCGGAGAATCGAACTGACACCTTCGGAATACTGATTGCCTACCTTGACTTAGTATGCAGGTAGCCGTGCGGAGTTATCATGATTGTTTAGTTATGTTCTGCGATTATTATGCGTTTTCAAAAGCTAACCTGAGATATAAAGTATTAAATTATTAAATAATTGTGCTTATCGCTAGTTTATGTACATAGAGTGAGAATAGTAAAATAAATATCAACGGAAAACCTCAAACAAATTGAATTAGTCCCAAGTTCTACGTTTGTACTATTGGGTACTAGGCAAAGATAAACATACTTATATAGAAAACATCAATGACTCAGGAAAAAATGCGCTTATCACACAAATATTGCCCATACCGGGATTCGAACCCAGGACCGCTATCTTCCTAGGCAGGGTCACTACCAACTAAGCTAATCGCATCGCCTACTCGTTTATACTCGTCATAAGACGCGTCAGGAATGACAGTTTTCTATGACTCGGGATTTACTTTGACCTAAAATCAGTTTATTAAATACGGCTTTAGAGTAAACAATTCAAAAACATACTTTAAAGGCTTCAAATAAATTTAAACACTTCGGTAGACGAGGTAGGTAAAAATCGCAACATAACTCCGTATACTATTGAAAAAGATTGAGTTACGTGCACATCGTAGATCAAAACAGTAGAAATATAAATACCGTTTCATTATTTTTAATCCACATATAAAATAATCACATACTTTAGCAACTGAAATATCTCCACTGCAACCATTTGCCCAAATTAATACCAATTCACCACAACTTCCAAATACCGACTAGTAACCAAATTTCATTAACCCGTATCGTAATCAACGGGGTATCCTTCAATATCGGCTCGTCGTCCACAAGCACGGTAATTACGGCGCACCTCAGACGGCCACAATTAATTCCTGCCCGCAGAGCCTGCGGTGTCCGCTGTCCCACCCAGTCAGCCCATCCAAAACCACTCAAAACCACCAAACCTACAATGCTACCTCTTCTATCCCTATCACACTTAACTACAGCAACATCAAAGTAAACGAAACGCAACATCTACACCGAACATGTCGATTTTGGGAGCTGGAGTGTAATAGGCACAGGATAGCAAGACTCCTGTCACTTTGATTGACCTGCCCGAATTGATGTAGCCATATTGGCTTACCGGCCAATAGGTATGTTGCGCTTGAATTTGCTTCGGATTGCAATAACTCTCGTTTGAAGCACACAACTGATTAGAATTGCTTGGTAGTTGTTCCTATTCGAAGGATAAAAGGAACGCAGCTTGTTTTCGGAATATGTTTTGTTTTCTGGCAATTTTTTTTTATATTTCACTCTCGTGTAGTTGAGGTTGAGGAGGTTATCCACATATCGATAAGAACAAACTGTTCTGAATTTCATTTAAACGCATTGATAAAGGGATCTTTATGTGCTTAAGAGGTGAGAGTTTTATTTTTATTATATGAACTTTTACTTGAACCAGCGCGCAGTATTCAATGTTTTCATATACTTCATTTTATATTGATAACCGTCTATTAAAGTCTGATTAATATCTCATGTTCAACAATTTGTAATAAAACCCGAGCTTTTAATGCCGTCACTGCGATTAGTGAAACCGACCATAATTTTGTTTCAAATCTCCCAATTTAAAACAATGATAAAATTCCAAATGCTGGCTACAGCTATAGCTAGCAAGGTAGCCGAACGGCCATTGTCCAAACAAGGCAATAGTTAGGCGGCACCGGCCGGTGTGATAAATTCATTTTTGGGTAAGGTTTAATTTGTTTGCCGGCGCGCCGCTATTTTGAATGGTCTGAGATACAAGCTTACTGCCGCACTCAGAGACGTCAATTCATTTTTAAGTTTCATTAAAGTGGCTGCGTCTTATTCAATTGCTATAGCAAAGAAAGTGACAGCAGCTACTTTAATAAAACTTAAAACTTAATGGACGTCTCTGAGTGCGGCCGTTAGCGCTGATGGTATAATTTATCAACTGAATCATGATCTCTATGATCAGACACGTGTCACTTATGTCTAGGAAAATCAGTTTATTGTTTTAAAACCACCAATTCTACATAAATACATAGTTCAGCTCTGGCTTCTACTCGTATAATAACATAGTTAGTACCTATTAGGGCCTAATTCGTGTCATTGTATTGGGTATTTCGTCTTTTTGTGTTGTTTTTCTATTCTATGTCATGAATAAATATGTTTTTTCTTTCTTTTTTAATTGCAATTAGTAACATAATTATGATTTCAACAGTAAAAAAAATTTAAAACCTACATATTACAATGGAGATAAACATTTTGTTAGCGATAGTGAAGTTGTTTTAGATGAAAATGTAAGCAGACACCATTTTTGTACACAAATATTTTTCACTGGATAGTATTATGTAGTTGTGTCGAATAAAATAAGAGTGTTGCGTCCAAGTTTTTACAATATCTTCTACAAGTCCTTCTTCCTAAACGCTACCTCTCATAACTCGTACTCTTAAATTTTTGGGAAAATGCAATTTCTCATTGAACAGATTACGGAGATTACGAATTCATTAGGGGCGCTATATCTTTTGCTCCGAGCGTTAGGGATCGCTAATTGATATTTTAGGCACATGTGTATTGTGTGGAAATACTTTAGAAAGGTATTATCTGGGACAGCAGATTTGATTTAATTTGTCATTTATATTATTAGAAACGTTAATTAAAATGTAATGAAGCTACTATAGCGTATTTGACTGTATTTACGAAATTGTTAATTATTTTATGTTTACTGTGATTCTTAGTATAGGTGCAGGTAGTATAGGTAGGTGTTATGTGCATTAGTATATAGTTCCTTCCAAGCCTATGTCTTCAAATAATATAAGTATCTGTGATTAATAACGACATCAAGGACTTGTTTCACAATTGGCAAGTATAATTTGAGGCTCGTTAAAGTGAGAATGGGAACTTTATTATAGTTTTGGTGACGTGGAAAACCAATTAAAACTTGCCAGTTTTTGATGCGACTCCTTAAATTTGTCGAAGTACTTATACCCACCAAACTCACGCATATTAATACCAATTCCTACTCAAATGGACAATATTTCCAACAACTGTTCCTTCCGTAGGTACATTTTAATTCCGCCGCTGTCCGGCCGACAGATGGCGCGGTGATTAATATGCAGGATGACCGTTGCCTGCCAGATACAACTTGTTTTTCTTTTCTCAAGTCTTCTTGTTATTTTGAATTTTGAATTTCCAAATAAGTTTCAGGGGTGACAGGGGGGTGGCAGGGTCAGATGATGTTTGTTAAGAGTAAACGTCCTTATAACAGACACATTTAAGTACGGTATATCGTATAGTCTAAAAGATGACAAGTTTAATCGGAGAAAATATCACTTTTAGAACGAGTTCGCTGCGGTTTAAGTCGCGGGCAACGACTTACTGTAAATAATAAAAAAGCAAAAACTGAATAAAGACTTAAATCTTAGGAATAAAAGTATTTTGTCGTTCGATTTTTCAACATTTTAACACTGTCATTACAAACCACCTTATCTTTAATTTCACAAAATCCCTATCAGTACCAATTTTATTCGACAGATACAAGTATGACATCCTCATAATTATCCCCAGCAGTTAACCACACGTAAACAGCGTTTGAAGTGTCCTTGAGCGCCATAAAGCGGAGCCCGTAACGAGTGTCTCACGTAGAGGCAAATTAGCGCCACGTGGCGCCAACAACGCTCCGCTACTAATTGCATGTAGGATACTGGCCATCAAAAATTTGAAATTTAAAAACATATGTTTTGTGCTTTATGTTTATTGTAAGAGTTTATTGTAATTGCTTACGAGTCGTGCCTTAAGCGAAGAGATAAGATTTTGTGAATTATTAATTTTGTTTTCTTTTTACTTGACATAACTGGGTCTAGTGTCATTATATTTTGTTTGTAAAATGAAAATATTTTCTCCGTTGTTTTCACTAATCACTGTCATTAATTAAGCATGGGTATAATTAAAGAACAAATTAGGCACCAACAAAATGAAGCCATTTCGTTATCTGTTGATGCATTGTAGAATAAAATGTGAGTTAAAACTCAAGTTTGCACAATAAATAATTGTTTCCCGAGACGTAATTGCCGTAATTTCATGAATAATTACCACCACAGAGCAATTAAATAAATTACAGCAGGAATAACGACCTCCTTCGGGCTTTAGTTTCAAGTTAGGGCGCCGGCTGTTACAGCCTTTATAGTAATAACTCTTTAATTTTCAAAACATAATCTGTTCAAAATTTAAAGATGCGGAACTGAATTCAAGCAGCGTTCGACGGTGAGCAAATAACCGCCAATCGCCGTATAAAAAGCGTTCCAACTGAAAATTTCAAAAAGAGAATCGGTGCTGTCATACGCGATATGGCTCGCTTCCAACGCCGGGGGAGGGGGCGAGGCGGGTGGGGGTGTCCCCACATGGCCAGTTAGTTACGCCGCGAATTATAGGGGCCATTACGATTCATTAAGGCCAGTTAGGCTTAAACCGGTGTGTTTACTCACGCACACACACACAGAGTACACACACACGCCGGCTGTTCGCAACAGTTGGCAATGTTCTAGACGTGCGAAAGGGACGTGCGGTGAAAGGGCTGTTTTAAAATTTTAAGCCAGTAAATTGAGGTTGTAATTAGTGGCGACGTAACGAGCTTAGGTTTCGGCTCTCAAGTGTGAAAGTTTGTAGGTGAGGTTTCGTTATTTTGTAAACAAATATGGTTTTCATTTTTCAACCAGGGTACTGGCGGTATAAGGTATAAGGTAATTTGCGGCGATACAGATGATGCACACAAATTAAAACACTGAAGTTAGCCTTAACTTGTATGCACAGACTTAAAAATACCCAACATAATGTACAGGTAACTTTTTAAAAATAATCCATTACGAAAGAATGCATGCGTATTTTGCTACAATTTTATACAAATTGAAATAACTTGACACAACCCAGATCTCTCAAAACTTTAGCTATACATTTAAAATTTGGCGTTAAGTTTCTTTAGAAACTTTGTTTGTCAAGAATAACTTTTGATCTCTGAAGGGATGCATCTTTAAGTGAGGTGTAGCCAATGTACAGTGGCGAGCAAAAATAACAAATCACTTTGTAAAGAGTTTCAGGGCAAGATTGATACAAAATAAATTGTACGCACACAGGTCTTGGTAAATTGTATAAAATGGAATATCGATTGTGATTGTCATTTTTTCTAACTCGCTTACAAACAAATGCCCATGCATCCTCAAAGTGATTAGCTATAGTGATGCTAAGATACTTTAAGGTAGCTAAGTAGGTACAATCGGAAAAATGGAACACTATCCCACAATAGAAATAGGTATTTCTATTGTAGAAATAGGTATGTCACAATTATATTATAAAACAATTTGACACTTCTAAAGATTTGATTTATATAATTACTGTGACAAGGTTCTAAGGTGGGTCAAGTTCCATTTCGCCGATATGCAAGGCCGCATAAACAATTGATGCTTCAGCTTTTTATTTAAAAAAATCACGAGTAAGGCATCGACAATAAAGTAACTTCTGTTAATATTTAACAGCTGTTCGACGAGCTGGATATCAGTGTATGTAATATCAATACGCAGCTGTAGGCTCGCCAGTGTTCACTATCTGACTGCCGTCGGGTAAACGCTGTCAAACATAACCGCATGCAAAATATAAGACAGTATTTATACACTAACGCCCGGTCCCTGCTGTGGACAGATAAGGCTACTTCGAGTAAAAAATTGATATTTGCCACTTAAAAAGAGGCAAATTCAAATTTGAATTAACCTTAGGTATCTATCCGCGGTTTAAATATCGGGACTGGACTAAGTAGATTTACTTGTAAATAGGAGCGTTATACAGTGTAGGTACAACCACCATTAAATATAATGGAAAATATAAGGTGTTAAAAAATGTCTGCCTTCTTTATCTTCTTAGCCTTTCTTATTTACATGGATGTAGGCCTCCTTCAATTTTTTTCATTCTTCTCTATAGCCATTTCTGTCCAGCCACTTTCTTCAGCTCATCATACCAACGCATCTATGGCCTGGTGGGCGCTTTTTTCCCCAGAGTCTCCTTCCACCAGCCGCCTTCACCATGAGCCGTGTTTGCGGGCCCAGCCCACTCGAGTTTCGCCACTCGCTTAGTTAACTCGGAAACTTTACTTTGTTGGCGAATCCACACTAGTTTTTCTGTCCTTCGGTGATATTCGCGCCAGTCGTCTTTTCATACCTCTAAAAATGTCTATATTTGATTATATAGTTAAAGGTGTTAGAGCGTGTTCAAATATTTGGAGCATCTTGCGTGCTCCAATAAATATGTATTTTGATGGTGACTATAAACTTTGATGTAGAAATTTATTCCAATCAATAAAAACTATTCTTTTATGTATAATTTTTATTGAAATGTTATCAGAATTTTGCATCCAGCACGTTCCAAATGGCTAATTAATACTCAATAGCATTTTACTAGTGAACAAAATATCGATCAAACATTTACCAGTTAGAGCAAAGATAAAGAAACTGGTATGATTGTGAAACTTGATTCAAATATTTACTCAAAAAAATAATATTATAGCTTACCCTTAATTGTAAAGATACCATCAACGTAGATATACATTTTATATTATAAAAAGACTTCACTTGAATAGCGACATCTACTTATTAGAAATATTTCCAAAACGTTTTGATTTTTTTTTTTCTATATAAACCGATCACGACGGAGTCAAATCGAGCGTTTACTACCCCGCCTATCAACAACAACCCTAGCTTACAGAAATTCGAACTTTATGCAATACAAAATAAGGATACGCCAGAGGTAAAAACAAAGTTGGCCTCCAATTTGTAGGCCGCTTCACGTCCACTAGACGAGGAACGTTTGCCGATGCTTTTGACAGCCTGTATTGAGTAAACATATCTTCGTTTGCGCGCTTTTTTCAGCAAATAGCAGTCGTCTTTTATTTAGTTTATGAGTCGGCTGTCTCTAGCGTTTAAAGTTCGTTTAGGTTTGTAGTGTGCTTTTTAAGCTAGCGCTCTTTGTCCCTCTTGCGTTTTTTGACATTTTTTGGGAAATATTTTCATCTTGGCTCTTGGATCTATCTCACAATAGTTATGTTGTTCGATCTTAGATCTCCTGTTCAGACTTAAGGGTGGTTTTGTATATTATACAGGTATTTTATAACATTGTACTAACATCCTTTTTGTATACCAACCGCATTTACACAAACCGTTCAATATAAATCGTTTGTTCATGCCTAAACACGCATTCCACTTAATTATGTTACCCCCAAAAAAGGTACGACCGCTCATTTAACCCCGCCAATTTATACCCAAACACAGACACATTAACAAAAACCGGGGCTAGACGAAAGAAATTCGAAAAAAACCCGGCTCAACTAAGCCCAGCGGCTATCTAATAACATTTATTACCGAGCTTCCGGTCCCCAGCGTCCACTTCCGGTCGCTGATAAACTGCCGCCATTTTTGCCGCCATATTTATTTATAGGTGTCGGAACGGCGATAATGTCGATGTGTGAATCGTTCATTAAACCGACCGGAACTGCAGGGATTATAAATTGAAAACAAAGAGTGGTGCGAAGGTTTCGTAGAGAGCTGAATTAAAATAGAAACGTTTGATTATGAGTTCATCGTAAAGACCACCATACATTTATTATTACTTAACTCTAAGATCAATGGACAACACCCGCATGTCTTATAAATTACAGGATGCATTTCAATTTATGTATCGGTAATTTGACTTATTTATGAAAGAGTTACAGCCAAATGGTCAAATGAAAGGAACAATAAGTATCTAATCTAAAATAAATATGTATTAACAATACTTCAAACCCAACAATGTCAGCATATTCGTTGATTCATCACCCGTCCGTGGAACAGCCCATCCACTGATATATCGAACGCAAGTACGGTATTAATCATATCGATGGGAACTGCTGAGTGTTAGTGCGATTTATGTGCCGCAAGTTTTGTGCTCACGCAGCCGCTGGCTAATGACTGGGAGCACGGATAGATAATGAGATTGTTCGTAGATAAAGGTAATTAGATAGACAATTAGACAGAGGAAACGGTGTGCTCGTGTCGAATCCGGTTGTTTTTGGTTGTGCAATATCAACGAATTGTTGAGCCAGTGTGTTATTGTTCAATTATCGTGACATATTTATGTATTTAGAGCACGCTAATATGCAGAGTAAGACGCTCTTAGACTAGGTGCTACGATCATCGCAAGGTGGCTGGCCACTGCAGCTGGATGAGAATTGCCGCGGATCATGCTCGGTGGTGTATGGGAGAGGCATATCCAACTTTGGACTAGTGTCGGCTGATGATGATAATAGTACCTTTGAGTCCCACATTCACATTCACGGTCAGTCCAAATGGACTCATCTATAGTAGTTTTCAAGGTAAGCCCTTATGCTAGCTCTACACTCTTGTGGAGGTTAGGCGAGGCAGGCTTGCCATCCTTTTCAAAAATATTGTAAGTTAGAAAAAGACGGCATATCTATCTTGTCCAGCCTCGGCGAGAGTGTAGAAATTACGTTTGAAGACACATTTACATGTTTTTAAAGAAGCAGTATGATTTTTATAATTATTTAAATGTCAGGAGAGAATCCAGAGGCCAATTTTAGTATATCTAATTACATCAACATACTTACAAACAATACCACCGGATTTTTCTTCATGACACTAACGTTTGCCACTAACTTTGTCTACAGGATCATAACAGTTGAGAATTACCTTCTCAAACTAACATCAAACAAAGACACTAACTTACACAAACAAAATTCCTCCAAACCAAATCCTTTGCCCGTCCCGGGCACCGTACACTATAATTTAGCGCACTGTTTGTTTGAAGTGGACAGCAAAATCCTGGGCATAAATCGCCGGTCGCCCGGGGGACAACAAATCATGGCTGCTTGAGGAACAAGGGTCTTGTACTCTGGATGTAGGTGATTAATTCGGAGTAGCAAGTAAATTGCATGTGTTAAGGGGGCTATCATGTGTTCATAGTTCATTTGACCCTCCCTTACTGGTCAAGAAAGAGTGTGAACGGTGAGTTGCGTTAGCGGTTAAAATCGATTTCTAATTTAGTGAATGACTTAAGCGGAAATAATAAGTGCGTTTGTAACGTTGTTACAGTTATTAATTGTTTTGGTGGTTGAATCAAAGTCCGTAGCTAATTTTTAGTTACTTAATTAAAAAAACTAAAGCGTCACTTACTTGTATTTTTTTCATTGTTATTACTGAAATAAAGTAATTTACAAAAAAACTAACTAGCGGTAAACGTGGCAAGGGACTTTTTGTTTGTAGTAGTAGTCTCTTTTCACGATCTTTTCTAGTTCCCAAAATTGTCTGTACCTAGTTTGGGACCAATGGATAGCCTCATTGTTGCAATGTCATATCGTTTTTCTTTTGCTGTCCGTAGGCTTTTCTTTTTATTAATCCAACATAAATCTTAGCATGGAACAATTAATTTTGGGCAGCTAGTTTTTTTTCCTTTCTTATTACAAAAAAAGGAGTGTTTAAAGTTTTTGATATTTTATAAGAAAAAGCCGATATTAACGACCCAAGCGTCAATTCACGATCATATGACAAGCCATCTTGTTTAAACTTAATTTTATATTTAAAACTAATAGTAAATATATACTATCGAATGTGTTATGATTATATAAAACCTACACCAGCCACGTTTCTACGACTAGCCTCACCTAAACCGAAAATCCCATTTAAATTTTAAGCTCCAACTTCCCGTGATTTACAGCTGCGTGTAGGACTCAAGAGGCCGCGCAATCCATCCACGTGTGGCAAACTCGAGGCTAGCCGAGGCCACCCGAGGCCTCCCGAAGCAGCAGAGGCCCAAGGCGAGCATTAACCAGCCCCCGTCCTTACAGTTTGATTTGTTGAGATCCGTGGCCCGCGGCTGGTCCGGTCTTAAGCACACCGTGAGATTGTTTTGATGATTCGACGTCTTTATTTGTGGAAGCTGTTTTATTATGCAAACATATTTTAGTTTAAGTTATTTTTCACTAGCTTTCTGTCTTCGACTTTGTCTGCGGTGAGTTGGTACTTTCGTAAGTTAAAGTATTATGATAGCCTATCTCCACTCTGAAAGTTCATTCTAAATGTTGGTGAAATAATTTTTAAAGAGATTACCCCTTACATACAAACGAAAAAACAAATTTACATGTTTTACATCTTTATAATATTACGAGTAGTATAGATTAGTAGATTCCAATCCTTATTATCAATAACTATTAGTCATCTTTATTTGGTTTCGATAGAAGATACAAGTAGCCACTAACATTTATTTTACTGAAGGAAATTATATTTTCTTCCTTAATACAAGTCTCGATAGGTACGTAACGCATAGGTACACGTTAACTACTTAACTAATTTCGTATTTTCTAGTTATTTATTTCCTTGAGAAAGATATTCTCAATTTTCATATCTAAAACAGCAGGTATACAAACACTATAGGATTTTTTCCTCGTTGTCTCTCAATTTATGAAAGTCATGGCAGGCGGGCTGGAATCCTGATCCATAATTAATGGTCATATCCGGACGGATTTTGTCGAGGAGAAAAAACTCGCCGGAAAAATAATCGCAGCAAGTCTTCAGCCATTTATGAAGAGTCAACATGCTGTGGAAACGGCTTTATAAAAAAATCATTATGATTGTACATATTACAACAAAATATAAGTACCTAAGCTGGCGAGATGAGATCTCAAGATGTTTTTAGAAACAAATAGCCGCATTGCAGTCTTAGGATTGCAATCTTGAGATTGTAGTGTTAGGTCTCAGATCCCACTTACCATCAGGTACAGGGACAGGTCAAAAAACAATCCTTAAATTTCATTGCCACTCATAGCATACAGATGAGATGAAATGAATTAAAAAACCGGCCAAGTGCGAGTCACACTCGCGCACCGACGGTGCCGTACAATTTATTTTTTGTGATGGAACTACAAATTTATGGTATTCGGATTTGTGCTATAAGACATTACTTTTGGCCAAATTTCTACAGTCGTTAACAATAGTGAAAAGATTTTAACTAGGCCTACCGGCGTCCCGCAGGGCAGCATCCTGGAGCCTACTCTCTTTACCATTTATATACATGATCTTCTTCTACAGTTACAATGACAGAACGTGGAAGTTATTTGTTTTGCTTATGGAAAATAAAGGCTTGTCCAAAATAACTGACTGGCTTGACAGCAATCTGCTTACATTTAATGTAGACAAAACGAAATATATTCCCTTTTCAAAGAGATAGCTTCAGCCCCTTCAGTAGAACTTTTCCTCACATTACATTTATGTGGAAACTCAAACTCTCCTTGTTCCTGTAGACGCGTTGGTAGATGGGGCCGGCGCCTACTTGGGACTTATTGTTGACCAACACCTTTCTTTCAAAAAGCATATTCATACCCTTGCGAAGAGAGTTAGGAAAATTATATTTATAGCAAAACGACTTCGTGGATGCGCGCCTTCCAACGTACTTTTTGCAGTGTAGCGTGTGTTTGCGACTACTTTGAACAAACATTGAGAATATTTTTCGTTTCGACATATGAGAGTGACACCAGCCACTTTTTAGTTAAATATTTTACGGCTACAGCGTCCCAAGATACAGGCTCAGCTTACAGTCCACTGGATATTGCTACCTGTAATTTATTTTTGTCTCAATAAAATATTTTCATGTACATTTTTTATTTTTAAGGATGCCTATTTTATTCGGATTATAAATACCTTAAACTTGAAAAAAAAATAAGCCTGATGCTACTCATGTCCAACTCGGCGTAGCATCGACTTCGTTCTAAAACGGAAATACAGCCTTTAAAAAAGGAACGCTCGCGACCGGAAGTGGCGGGCAGGAAGACGACAGCGCCGCGTCGCCAGCCGAGCGAATTAAAAATTAAACGAGGATCCGTTTCCGGAAACCATGACGATTCAAAGCCGGTTTTTGCAAGGGTTGTCGTAAACGAATATCCCGATTTAAGGAAATTGTTTACGCGTTGCGCGATTATTAATGGATTTTTTAAAGTTTATTTTTACCTTACATTTTGTTTTGCATTATTAAATACAGTAATGTAGAGATCGTGATCAATATTAAATTGATACATAAATTGATACACCTGTGCTGGTGGCCTACTGCATTTTTTATTTTTTTATTTTATTTAAAATCAATCCCGTAATTCTCTTTTTTTTTTTTAAACACATAAAATCCGTTTAGTCATTTTGAGTTTAATAATTATTTAAAAAAATACTAACAAGATGAGTTTAATAGCCACTTTGCCACTATACGTATACAATTGCATTAGTCTATTCACGAATATAACGAAGGGTCAGTGGTCATACGAATGCGAAAAAAACTCAAGCTTATCGAGCTTCTTCATATTTTAACTCATAATTATTTTATATATCAGCATTCCTTTTTTTATTTGTTTAGTAGTTACTTAATATAATTGTTAAAAATAAATATTATGGACTTATATTATGAAGATTTAGGCCCTGTTTCATAATCGACAAGTAAATTCATCTGTCAGTTAAAGATAGCCCTCTCCTCGTCTATTTTAAAGTGTGAGAAAGGGAAAGGGCTAAATTTATTTGACAGGTATACTATACTTGACGATTGTGAAACAGGCGGTTAATGATAAAGTTATTTCGTGGATGAATTTTCAATCTACATTCATGAAATATTTCAGATTCTCCCAACGTTCTTCAAATATTCAGCCCCTAGAGGAAACTTTGTTATCTATTATACCAAATATCTACTAAAGATATCATCTTATTCGAGACATTTGATATAGCGACCAGACACCGCACACAAGCACCCGCTATGTATCCAACGCACACACACACACTTTAGCGATATTCTACGAAAACTGAAGAAGTATCTGGTCCTTCGAAGTGGGCGTGCCTTGAACAGGGCGGGGCTTGAGACGGACACTCCTTGGAGTCCTCTTTTTTACCTCACTGCGTATCTAGGTACCGCAATGAAGACCATATTAAGAAGATCCGTGACGTACACGTAAGTTTTCCCCTGCTGGGCCATGGGGTATCAGAGTAAAGGAGGCAAGGAAGATCATGATAAATTGGGCATGTTTATGTAAGCGGAGGAACAAAGCTCCGAACAACTTCAGTCGTTATCGCGTTTATAAAAGTTCTCGAGACAATTCCATTTTATGGGGTGTTTTGCTTGAGATAAATTTTATTTGCTTTGTTTTAACTGCTTTTTGTTTCTGAGCAGTACGTAAATATTATATTGCGCTGTTTTATTTTTGAACACAAAAGGCGTTTTGATTAATGTCTTTTTAGATAATTTTGGTTAGATGTTTAGTATAATAATATTTAAGTACAGAGAAAGATTATTCTTGATGTTACTTTTATAATCCTACTCCAACCAACCAAACTGTGCTAATAATCATAAACCGAAATTGTATTATTAACTTTTATCTCCATCTAAAATGTGTAACCAATTACAAAGATTGCAGATACTTAGGTACTCATTTAAAAACGTATATCTTACAATTCGCTAAAAGTCGACTAATAAATAATCTTGCGATTATATCATCCTATGTCATAACTGCCACACTCATATAGATTTTCACTAAACTAAACTACTTAAGGTTTCCAAAAAAGGTTTCCAAAGGACTATTCCTTAAAAGGCCAGTAAATGCCATATTATTTCTCATACATCTTCGCGTGACTTCACACTCAACGTCATCTCATCTAGCAATAATCACTTCCAACACCATTTCTCATTCATCTCATAAAAATACTTTTCCCCAATCGTCCGATAAGGCCACAAGATTGATAGCAGCATCAATACTGCCGTCCAGAAGAAAAATGCAGTATAATATTACGAGGTCCAAGTGCGCATAGTGCATTTTACTTTAGAGAGCAGAATAGCTGTTGGAGCTATCTCATATTATATCGAATAAAAGGCTAATGAATGATGGAGGGTCTTAATGAATCATAATTTTATCAGAGATCGTCTAGACGGTCTGTTCATATTGAAATTTAATGCATGCATTTTGGCTGCTCCTATCTATTTGATACTGACTGTACCTGCTTATTATTAAAAAAATATAGTACATAACAGCCCGAGCTCGGTTTTAAAGAGAGTTTTATCAAAGATGACAACTGTACAGATCGGTTTCTTGAACTGAAAACCCCGATTCCTTTTTTTATCAAAATAGTTCTCTCAAAAGCAGAAGCATTAAACAAGTTGCAGATTTATAAACTTCATAATTATTGTATTTGTAGTTTATACTCAAATTTACGAGAATGTTAGATACAAATCGCACAGCACTGAAATTGTTAACGCTGCAAACGCTACGCCGTAGCATTTTACTCGTAGACATGATCTCGTAGCAATCGGCCTACGTACAAAACAATTGACAGCAGTAAACACGTGTAACCAACAATTGAACCTATTATACCAACATTTTAGGTCACGTCACATTACATTTACCCTCAAGTACGCATTCAATTTACCCTTACACCCATTACTCCAAATTATCGATGTCACCTACATTACATTGTGAACTCAACCCTACAAGTCATTGCGTGGTGTGTGTCGGATGTGCGGTGCGTTAGTGTGTGTTATCTGAAAGATTCCAGTTCATTTCCCCCGGGCTGCGCATGACATCACATATTATGGGTATCTTTATTATATAGCGTATGCAAATTATTACTATTCTGCAAAGTCATCATTAGCGCGGTCAGGGCCACGGTTCCAAATTTTTGTGCAGAAATTACTCTATTAAAGAATGTTGGGCATTGAGCATATTAGCTGTTTTGGAAGCCACAAAACAGGGTAATCCATTTACAATTTCCTGATTATTTTAAGGTACATGAAACACGAAGGCACCGGAGTAACGTAATAAGTCTAACTTGAAATCATTAAATGGAATATCAAGTAGATGTAAAACTATATTTTTTAACGCACTATAAAATATAAAACATTATTTATAGAATTAATCGTACCTAGCCCTAGGAGTAGTAAAAAGCATTAGCCAAATTCTCACTTAATAGTACGAGTAAGTGACAAAAAAGCTGTAGATGAAGGTAAATAGCTAGGTAGTTATGCATGTATTTACTTGAAACTATCCAAGAAAAGGTAAACAAGGAAAAATAAGTTCCATATAGCAAAAAATATATCATAGTGTGATCTCTACAGATACTTTAATTAGACAGACAATGAACATAATAACCCTATTTATAAGTCAGTGGTTAAAATAATCTATTACCTGCATGAACATTAGCGACATAAAAGCAAACATTTCGGCGCACAGCGGTCGTTTGGGAAATGAGCAGCTTTTTATCTAAACGGGGGCGTAAAAACGACGTAAAACTCCCTGTAAAAGAAATAATGAAATAAAACGGTGCACTTATACGTTATGCCGGTAGCAAAAATATTGTGTTTGCCAATAAAATTAAGAGAACAGCACATCGTAACATAAATATGTAACTTAAAACGCATAGTACCAAACTATACTTTGTTCAAAAATAAATAATACATTTCTACATAGTAAAAAGAATTTTTTACAGGTTCCAATTCGACTGGACCCCAATCAAAACACTGCCAATCAACCGCATTTATTAATTGAAACCGCTCAAACTACCATAAACAAGAAACCGCTGAAAAAAAAAACAACAATGGCGGTCTATTCCGCAACCTCCTGTAATGAAGCCGTATCTTTAATGGGCCCGATAAGGGCGCTAAATGTTTGTGCACACGCCAAATAATAAGCGGCCCGATCATTTGCGAGGGGAGCTGACGAGAAAAAAGAACGCTCCTTTTGATGACGCTTATCGCAAATGAGATGTCGGACGAGCGAGAATTGAATAACCCTGCTGGTTGATTTTTGTGGGTTTATGAAGCGAACGTGGCGGTGACTCGTTGTATCTAAGCTATATTTACGTACATGGTTAATTAGAAATGTATTAAAAAAACAGAAAGAGATTTGCTTAAGAAATAACAGTTTTGTACCTTTGTCTAATTTAAATTTTATTATGTATTGTAATTATTACTAACCTATATTTATTTCTGTTTAAGAAACGATTCGTATTTTGTTTTCTTGTTTACACACATGACATGTAACAGTGGTAACACAACATTACAAACAATAATTTTATTAGTATACAATACTGGTAAAAAATTAAATTTATTATCCTGTTCATATAAATCTAATATGATCTTGTATTGTACTAATTAAGGTGTTAGTTACAATAAACAACAAACCAATACAAAATGCGTGTTATTTCTCGTCATAATGTTCCGATAGGACCAGAATGTTTAAGTTAGCTGATAAGCATTACGGCAGATGGCATCCTCAGGATATCGGCGATCGTTCCTCAAACTTCCTTTTACGGTTATGGGCCTATAAACCGGGACTGCTTAAGTAAAAACAACTTTACAGCTGCGGTATTTTATAGCATCAGTCGTCTCTACGGCCGATGATACGGTCTCGTGCGTTGATGGCCGATTTTAGGATCATTTAATTGTTTTTGTCTGAAAACTCCTATGTTAAACCTAAGATCCTACAAATATCAAAGTCTTGATCTTTATAAGTAAATTTGTAAGTCTGTACCCGCTGGTTTCATTAGTTTTGGTGTATTTCTTGTCATTCTGTTCAACTCGTTTATTAGTCGTTCGTTCGCTTACTAGAGGAGCAATGCAATGTTTCTTTTAATATAGGTTGTAGCGAGCTAGTTCTATCTAGCTAGAGCTAATACCTAAACATATTTGGCTGACGCACTAATTAGGTATTGGCGCAATAAAATCCGTCATCGATCAGCAAACTTGCACGCAAAATACTGCACACATGTGTGTTTTGTGTTCAAAATACACCTTTTTCTCCCCTAAATTAATTAATCAATTTTTTTTTGTGTCTACAGCAATAAGTACGCCCACCTTGACTTGTACTCTGTCTTTTATTCCACTACTATCGATATTTTAAGATACATAACATTTAAAGTGTCCTTCCTGGACTTACCGATTCGCAGTCACGACTCAAATACCCTCTCGATCATTCTTGTGGCCATTCTACTGAAACTCTGTTCCATCATTTCTGATAGTCGCTCGTATTGTTTTATTTGGATTAAATAAGAGACAATAAACCTTTTTTGACTGAATTATCCTGACTTCTTTAACTATGTTTCATTTCATTTCTTTAGTAAGCTACCGATATAGTCTTCTGTCATTACTTGACACGCGCGCTGGTAGCATTATGTAAAGTTAGTTAAACTACCCACGACCTTGGTAGAACTGCATCGAAATACGACCAAGGTCAACACGCGCTAACATGCAATTTATTAGTACTGAGGGTCGATTTAATTCGCCAGCGAAAGCGACACAGTTTTCTAATAGAATATAGAAGTGCTGCAGTGAAAGACTAAATTAAACGAACACATCAAAATTATTCAGCAGAGGTTTATCCTTTTCATTTACCAACTCAAACTAATATAAATGCATGGTGTAATAAAACCCAATCTATATTTTAATAACGTTCCCCATTAGGTGTAAGAGAAACAGTGGCGACTCCTAATCCCTCCCGCACTTATCGTCATCCGCCCACATCAAATAGCGGAATTGACGAACAGAGCAAACTTTACGTATTCCACTAGATAAGCTTGACTAGACACACACAGCTTGCTGGGTTTGCCAGTATCTTTGACACCTTCGTACAAAGTTACGAGTAGCTTCCCTTTGCCAGTTACTTCGTACGCGTAGAATTTGTTGATAATCTCTTTAACCCCTTAGGCGTTGAATTTCAAGAAACTACTTGTTAGTTGATCTTTATTGAGTCACAAAATTACTAAAGCTAATTTCAAGCTTTAGCGGTTTAGGCTTTAGTCAGTTTCTTCGTTTATGCAAGTATAGTGTATGTAGACTTAAGTGTAAATACATCACAAGGCGAATGTTAACAGGCGAAGAAAAAGAAGTCTCCTTTACTGATATTTTTAAACGACTACAAAAAATAAGGGGGCGAAATTTATCGTTTTTTATTTATCGTTAACGATTTTAGTGATGCCATCAAGTTTTACTTCCTCTACTTCTCATAGCGCAGTCTTATAGTTTCGTGTTGGCTATTCCCCGTGTGTCAGCCACTAAATTGCCAGATGAATATTGTTTCAAACGGAATTAAGCACGCGCTGGAGGGACGGGGATCACTTATAATTATTATTTTATTCATAGAAACAACAGTCCGCTGGGATAGGTGATCAAATATTTTGTTTTCTCGAGCACCTATTAGAGCGTGCGGGGTGTTGTGGACACAGTGCGTAACGTATTGTATAATTGGGTTGTCTGTGCGGTCTCGTATTATTTTGTTTCACATTTTTTATATAAATAGGGTAAAACGATTTTTGGGGGAAGCGAATTTTTTTTCTGTTTTAATTGTGTCAACGCTGATTATGACATACAGGTTGATTAAGTTGGTGTTTTATTTAATTTAATATCTGTATACTAGAAACTTTTTAAATTGACACATGGCAAAGAAAATATGTTTGTAATTGCACATGACCTAGAACCATTCTCAAACTATTTTTTCAGCGTGCAGATTATCCGAATCTTTAAAATTTTGTATAGTATTTTATTTTATCCTTTAATTTTTTTTAGTAACAGCCACGCTACCTCTTACATTACAAAATAAAAAATATAAATAATCTTGTTACAGCATTCTAAACCAAGTTATTTGTACCTTTCAAAAACGCAACCGTTCACTAATTGCAATTGTTTTTCCTAAAGACTTTTTGTGGTCACAGATTTTCCATTTCTCATCTGTACCGAGTCACCTTAAATCCGCAAGTAACGCAGACTAGCAGATTACACAGGCTTTACCTGTAGCCGCGAGATAGCTCTAAGCCGGCCCGCGTTCACCCGCAATCCGGTATCATTTAGCATTGGTAAGAAACCGATCCAGGGACCATTACCATGTTAATAACTTGGGGGAAGCGGCGATTAATCAACTTGACGTCTGGGAGGTGCCTGACGTAACCGCAATGCCACTGACAATTTATGCATTGGTTTGCAAAGGTCTTAGTAGTGGATGTTGAATAAATTAGAGATTAGAGGGCAAGATTTACGTCGCTGTGGCGTCTTGGAAATATCGTTAAATATGAAATCGTATAAATAAACCTTGCATAAAATTTCTTGAACTGAAAAGCGAGTTTAAATAAGTCTTACATCCTTCACTATAGGTTAAATCCTACACAAGTAGGTACCAAAATAGGACAATTACACATTGTCACAAAGCTAATTTAAATTATAAAACGGGAGTAAACGAATTCGAAACAACATAATGTGGATAATCTGGCGCGCCGGCCGCGACGGTCAAAAGCTGATATTTCTCCTTTTAATCCCTGCCGGATTATTTAAATTCCCACCTGCGAGCAAGAGCCCGCCATTTCCCGTACTTTTTTATTTAACCAAATAAAATATAAAAATATTCCCATATTTGTTTTGGACGGGTGGAATCCTTTAATTTTCGGCGCGGCTGCGTGACCGTTTCCCACTGGCCACCTGCAGTTTTAGGGTCGCTTTGAGAAAAAATATTTCCACATTTCATGCCTGTAATATTAAAAGACAATTTTTTTCAACATATTTTTATGGGATGGTAAGTTCCGCGCGTGCTTTATTTACAAATTCCCGTTTTGACGTCTGTTTGCATATTTAAGTGCTTGGTGTAAACGTTTTATAGGCGTAATAAAATATGCAGGCGAATATGAAAAGCAAAATCGGAACTACAGCCGTACAAGTTAGAATAAACTTTAAAATACGTATGAATGTAAACATAAAAGGAGAAACCTAAAATAACAAAAGCATTTCAGGGAACCTCAACCGTAAACTAAATACGAAAAATTCCATTTGTCTCCCCACAAACACTGTAATCACAAAGCTTTTCATTGGAACGTTTTACGCGGTGTTTTATTATAAAAATATGCTTTAAATCGTTTGGACAATAACGCAATATATTAGCGTCATGACAGGTGGACAAAGCGGAGTTTTTGCGGAGACTTACTGCAGTCTGTGTAGTTGGGGAATTTCAAAAAAATAGCACACAATTCACTTTTTCTTCAGTTTTGGGAAAAAAATTGCACGTTGGTTGGGAGCACCATTCTGAACCAGAAAAATAAAATTCCTGATATGTCCCCAAAAAGATGTATGGAATTGTCCGTTTTGTTACCAAGACATTTAGGTAACAAAACGGACAATTCAGCAATTCTATTTTTCTTGTTCAGAATGGTGGCCCCAACCAACGCAACGTGCAATTTTTTTCCCAAATCTGAATAAAAAGTTAATCGTGCTATTTTTTTTAAACTCCCCAGTTGCAAGAAGGACAACTGCCGGTTTAGTTGTGAAAAAGTTTGCTGGCTCCGTTGGTACAGACGCGACTACTAACTCCTAATGACTAGGAACTTCTAGCTCACGGCCCAGAGTCACTAGTTTTGTATTTTTTTAATTGTAAGTACAATAAATATTTTTTAATTTTTTTAATTTTCACTAGTGATGTGCCGTTACCAGTTTTCCAAATTCCCAGAATACTACCAGCACTAATGCTGGTAACATACGCAATTTATCGGCAATATTGCGGAGGCCTATTTTTGCCGGCAACATCGACGGCAATGTTCTCAGTCTGGGCAATACTGCCAGCAACGGCACATCATTAGACGCAACTATATTTTTTTTCCTAAAACGTCGTTATATACCTAATTCAATTATTAATACCTATAAGTCCAATCTACATCCAAATGGTCCTATGGATAATTTTAAGATCTACACAAATTAATTCAGTGATGGATATTTCGTTTTTACGTATTTAATATAAACTTAAAATGCATAGTAAATATGAACTGCACGACTTTATTCAATCTCGCACTAACAATAATTTTGATTGTAAACTTCCTTTTTTAAGACATCAGTGATGTCACATCACACTTAGAATTATGGTATTTATGGTAGATTAGGACAGCTCTGACCTACTGCCACACTCAGAGATGTCAATTAATTTTTAAGTTTGATTAAAGTTGCTGCGTCTTATTCTATTGCTATAGAAAAGAAAGTGAGAACAGCAACTTTAATCAAACTTAAAAGTTAATTGACGTCTCTCAGTGCGGCCGTTGAAAATGTAGGTAAGTACAGTACAAATGTCAGGACACGGCCCGTCGGAATGTAGCAATCGCTGGTACTGGCTTTATCCACAGTAGCCTTTTTATTTGCTTTACTCTACTTTTAATTCTTTCACTCGCTGCTTTATGGCGTTTTTCCGCGCTCGCAGCGCGCACTGCACCGCGAAAACGTCTCATAATGAAAACAACTTTTTAAATTAACGCTGCAGCTAGCACTCGATGGACTCTTGCCTTTGTATTTGAACGTGGAACTCTCTTATCAAGCGGGTAATGGAAAAATTCTACAAAATTTTAACGTTCTAACTTTGTTTTACTCGTACACATGTTCGGATTAAACTTTTGGTTTTGATTGTCAACGATTCGTGATTTAATTTACACATGCTTTTTAATTATACCCGCCGTACTCAATGCTCGCTACACCATGACGTAATATTTAGCGTAGCGACGTAGCGATTAGCACACACCATTCTCAAAATCTTTATTCCAGGAAACGAGACGCATATATTTAAATATGATAGGTACGTGAAAATAAAAACTAAAATATTGTAACATTTAGAATATGATTAAAACATAACGCAATTGAATTATTTGTTTCATTTAAGCGTTAACAAATTGGAAATAAAACAGTCACCGCTTTTGTGAGGTATTTCGATCTATTTTCAATTACACGATATGTATTGCAAACGACACGTCAACGGGTTCGATCCAAAGACCGCGGCAAGGCAACCGATAAATCATCAACAACTTCAAATAGAAATGTCATATTATTTCCACAAAAGATTTAACTCGAAAATAAATTATATTTTCCCCTTTCCGCCATTGTTCACCGACGTGTGGAAGCCGCACAGTCTCTGCGATATTTAAAAAACCATTAAGTGCACGCTTTTGTATAGAAAACATTGTTGCCGGTTTTGGCTAATGTTGTAATGTTCGGTGTTTAGCAGTCAAGGACAGAAAACAAAATGCTGATTTTGTTTTTGCAACATTTTACAGAGGATGTCATTATTACATTAATGGATTCGTTAAAAATATGTATGTAAATTTGACACACCAGGTGAGTCATCGGCGCCAAATGTGTCAATGTGAAATTGCTTACAGAGCCTTCTCGCAGAATACACAATTCATATTCATTTTATTTTTTGATAGCGACCCGCCCTCGCTTCGCTTCGGTTAAAGTCTCCCCCGCCCATTTCCCCCCTTAAAGTTGAAATATCAAATTTTTCTCTTCATAAGAACCTTCCTCGGACTTCAACGAATATTTGAAAAAAAAATAGCATTTTCAGCTTTGACATTGCAAATAGAAATAAAATAGAAATATCTTCGGGCGTCACAGTTCACTCACCAAACCACTTAACAGGTGCTTAAATATACATATATATTTACCAGGTGGCACGGGTGCCCGTTTGCCTTCTCTGTTCCATAAGATAAGATGACTAAATAAATCAATAGGTAAATTCTGATATTGTTCCTCAAAAAATAAACAGTAATAATGGCCAATTTGGACATCTGTTCTGCGTTCCACAGATACGTGCTTAGCGCCGAACCTGCGAGCGATAAATCCCGCAGAGTCTGATTTACCGCGCGACTAAATGTTTGATTTGTACCCGTAAATCCAGATGAGCGTTTGTCAGAACAGCTGATCCATGCGGGTAGCGGGAAATTTGGAAAACAATAATTTTGAGGCTGAATTAGGTCCTATATCGCTTAATTTATTTGTGAGTAGATGTGACTAGTTTTGAGTGATACGATTTTAAACAATCAAAACATTGTGTACCACTATAGGTAAGGATGGATGACATTAAATTTATTAATTTTAAGTTTGGAAAGTTTTTTGAATTATTGGATCATCATCATCAATTTATTAATCATAGGAATATACTTTACCGTATGTACGATACAAGACATTAAATAAATCTAGCGTAAAATCGTCAAAATTCTACTGCTATCTGGTCCTATGCTCTGCTCACCACTTCCAGCTCTCTTCCGATAACCTTAACAGATCTTCATTAATTTAATTTCTACTTATTCCGAATATTCGAGCCACCGTTTGACAATTTTTTTATGTGGCAACTATGTCATAATTTACTCGAAGTAACCTGTATCTATCCGCCATTTGAATATTAGAAACGGACATTAGTCTTACAAGAACTACAAATGTCCTAGAAGAAGCTGCCACTGGTTCTGAACAATCCATAGCTTATCTGAAACACGTTGCGGTTAAATCGTAAAATAAAACTAGGCCTCGAATTTTCCGGCGCGTTCGACACGAATAAACGTTAAATAGGCAGCGTCGTTAATTCGCCGATTTAAATCGGAAACGCGATAAATTCAACGTTTAGCGGTTCTGAATTCAAATGTCCACCGCGGCCGATTGTACAAATTGTACAAAATGTACAATTGGTGTTTACTTCTATTAGTGTTAACGGTAGGTAATTGACAGATAGCTTTTTGTTGTAACTTGTTTGATTTCAGTGCCCCGTGTTTAACATTTTACATTTTTTTGTTTTTTTTTCTTCTTGATCAGTTCCTTTTTACAGAAACATTACGAGTATGTAAAGGAAATCTATCTATTTTGTAACATAAACTTAGTTTTAACTTTTGTTAATGATGAAACATAATTACGTCGTCGTCGTCCATCTGGAGTTCCTTACAGACTCCAACAAAGCTTTCAAATTTAAAGATGCATTAAGCGTAGGCATCTAAATAAGAGAACAAACCTAATATCATATTGATAGGTTTGATTCCCCTCCGTCGCAATATTTATGGGCGCGATACCGGGCCCGCGGCGGCGTCATGAAATATTAAACGCATTACAAGCGGCATGTAGGCCGGCTGGAAAACACTCATTTGCCGGCGAGAGTGTTGCGGGGACTAGTTTAGTTCCCAAAAAGAATTTTTTTTATCTTAACCAACAAAACATTTAAACGACTTAAGGCTGACACGCAATTTACATAGCTACTCGTAACACGTTACCTAGTGTTAATGGAAAGAAAAATGTTTAAAGCATATATATTTAGTGATTTTATTTCGATTGTTTTATTTGGTTTTAAATAGCCGTTATTCGGCTCATTCTTTTCTTTTGTTTTCTTTGTAAATCAGTAAGGAAACAGATGCTAGAATATCTGATTGGTGCTAGCCGATTCTCGGCTCGGATAGTAAGTCTTTAGGTGAATCAAAATTTATTTCGGTGCCCACTTTATTATTTTGATTAATTTTGAAAAAATCCTCTATCTTAAATAGCGTATCTCCAAGTAAGTACGGTGTGAGTTAAATACCAATTGCAAGTGATACAAATATTATACGATACAAAATATTTACAGACTTGTTATTTTGTTATTTTTACCATCATTTACTAACGTTTACCGCGTCGTATGAGTAAAATGTTTAGTATATTTATACAACAAAGTTGCCATTGTATCCTCGCGTCTTTATTCCGTCGCAGTCATAAATTCTTGCCCAACTTGCACTCAGTCCGTACTCTCTCATCTCGTAGGAATCGCGCAAAAGTTTATTCGTTCACTTTTATCGCATATCGCGAACAGTGGCGGGGCGCGTTAACGAAAATGATTTATATGATTTATCATAAATAACTTATTCTGACTCCATTTGGAGAACTATCGCTTACAATAGGTTAGGGGAAATTTGATTTTTTTTTTGTTAAAGTTGGTTTCGTATTTAGGGGTCGTTGTCAAGTGTCATATTACGGTAACTATAAATTGTCATCGGTTTATAAACGTACTTTTGCGGGGCGTGAGAAGGTAACCGAAAAGTCATTTCTAATACATCGAGGGTTGCGAGGTAAAACCCGATAAGTTGAGATAATGAATCATGCAAAATTGAAACTTCTTAAAACGCCTTCCAAATTCAATATTCTAAAACAAATTATGTTGACTTATCGGGTTTTACCTCGCAACCCTCGATATATTTGGCAACACCATTCATTAGTACATAAAACTATGTCAATTTAAGATTTGCATTGTACTTAGAGCGAAATAGAAAAATTTATTGGTATTCGATCAAATGAAAATTACTAAAGAGCAGTAAAGACCCGATAAGATCCTGAAAAGTTCTTTTTTTCATCTTGTTTTTCATATCTGATATTTGACATTGTCATGATTCAAACGGCTTGCCAAAAACACATCTTGCGCTCCTTATAACAATCCAATACAAAACACGAAAAGAGTTATCGACAACCAGCGTGTAATAAAGTATCCCGCACTTCTAATATTGCTGTAATCTACATATTATTCCAATAAGTGGGTTTTCCGCGCGGTGAAGTGGCCGACCCTCGAGTAAGTTTTTACCTTTTATTGTTTTATTTATAACTTTGTGATTGATGACGGCTGAGACCGAAGTTGGCTTCATAAATATTGCGGAGCCAGCGCGATAGTTTCGCGAATCGAAATAGATAATGTTCCTTCGGTGGAAGTTTTTGCGGCAAATCTACGATGCTCGTTTATTAATAATAATAATAATATCAGGGGACAATCTCACACAATTGACCTAGTCCCAAACTAAGCTCTAGGCTTGTACTATGGGTACTAGACAACGATAAACATACTTATATATAGAAATACATACTTAAATACATAGAAAACATCCATGACTCAGAAACAAATACTCGCGCTCATCACACAAATATTTGTCCATACCGGGATTCGAACCCGGGACCGCTAGCTTCGTAGGCAGGGTCACTACCAACTAGGCTAACCGCGTCGTCAACACACTTGAACTTAAAACACCTTTTGGAATTATTTAGTTGATAATACTAGTGTATTTAATCCACGAAGGCGTGCGTGCGTGGAAGGCGTGAACGGAAAGGAATAGAGGAAAAGCAAATAACGAGATTAAGCACGAAATCGCGGGCATCATATCGTCATACATATAAAATATAAAGGAGTAAGAACGTAACATTATTGTCCAAAACCCTTCGCAAAATATTAAGTTTCAAAAGCAGAATATTGTTAATTTTTAGGGTTCCGTAACTCAAAGAAAAAAACGGAACCCTTATAGGATCACTTTGTTGTCCGTCTGCCTGTCTGTCTGTCTGTCTGTCTGTCTGTCTGTCTGTCTGTCTGTGTGTCTGTCAAGACCCTTTTTCTCAAGAACGCGTGCAGGTATCAAGTTGAAATTAATATCAAATACATAAGTCTGCAGTCCCTTGGATCAGTGAAAAAAATCAAACATCTAAGTCAACGCAATCAAAAGATACGGCAGTTTATGCCGCATATTGAAGGGAATCTCAAGGAAATCAAAACCTATATGGTACTTCCCGTTGACTTAGAATCATGAAATTTTGCAAGAAGCTATGTCTTATAGCACAAGTAAAGGAAAAAATCCGAAAACCGTTAATTTGTAGTTATATCACATAAAAAATAAGCCCAGTATAAGCTGGCACTCACTAAGTACTAAAGTGCATACTTATTGCGTATCAGTTTATACTGGACTTTGTTTATATTGTATTCCCGTGATTTACGAACTATTTACATGCCTACAAGTTTGTGCGGAACCCTCGGTGCGCGAGTCTGACTCGCACTTGACCGGCTTTTATTTGGAATTAAACTGACGTCCGTGTGGGCCCTTCCTGTGGCAATCACATGGGCGGCTGGATGCGGACATCTGAAATCATAATTATAACGCATCAGTTTAGGGTGTTATGGATGCTAAAGTAGTTATTACAATATTTCAAGATAAGTGCACTTCAGGTTTACAAACAATCCTTCTTATTAAAATTATTTAAATTGACTTAAACCACCTCTTTCAATAACCAACAGAAAGCGAAACACCAAGTAACGAAGTCGATGTAAAATTATTTATCTTTAGACGGTACTTTCACAAATAGCCTTCCCGAAAAACCTCCACACCTTCATAAAGCCCACCTTTGACAATGGCACGATAGCGTATCTTTAGAGCTGGACTACCCTCCTTAACTAAAAAAGCGTATCAATTATAGAACTCCTAAAGTATATATAACATTGTAAATGGCAGGAGAGAGTTGATATTAGTTCAATTGTTGAATAGAAGATACGCTTTTTTGAATTAGGAAGGTAGCGTAACGGCACAAAGCGGCGTCCACGCGGCCGATAGCACAATGCGGCAAACGACGCGGGCGCTTCCTGTTCCGGCCGCGGCGCCACCGTCGCAGATTTATGCCCCACGCTTCCCGCCATATGCGTGAAGGGTTGCTCATTTTGAATTTGGGACGCGGGTTTTAAATTGCGTGAGTTCATAAGTTTTTTTTTGTCGATGTCGTCAAATATTATATCACTTTAGCTCGACATAGCAGGCCTGCAAAGTGTTTCACAGTACGGATATATATGTTTACGTAAGGAGGAAAAAAAAATGTTATTTGTTATGCAAGACTGCAAAGTTTTTATTTGGCGCGAGAGTCAGTACCTATTGAATCTCGAGTTAGCGAAGGACTCAATTTTTGAACCACTCGCTAGGCTCGTGGTTCAATGCAGCCTTGCATGACAAATACCTAATGTTTTCTTGTAGGTCCTTGACAGGTGCTAGGGAAATGAATACATCTATTCCATATTCTAACGTAAGACGTAAAAGTGTATCGTCCTGACTTTTATAACCTTTTATGACTAAGCGACTATAGCGATTTTCACATTTTTATAGCGAATTTTTCAACACGGGACACTATTATTTTAAACCTTAAGCGTTACGTCTTACGTTAGAATATGAAATTGTTGTATTCATTTCCCTAACGCCTGTCAAATTTTATCTCGTGCGTCCATGCTAAGCCCGCAGTTGAATGATTAGTTACTTACACAATTTTAAAGCATTATTATAACGAATACATACCGCCAAAACCTTTTATTCGGTTTTCCAGCGTATCGCCGGAATGTTAAATTTGAATATTCTGACAGTACAGTATCAGCCCTAGTCTGCTCATTTGCACAAAACTCGAGTTTTTCAAGCACCTATGTCGTACATGGATTCCTCCGGATGTCGCGTTTTTGCCGTCGCCTGGCTAAAGAACTTTTCACGTGATATCGTTGAAAAAGAGTTTCTTTTGGCTAGTGATTATGTAACTTAAAAAGATGGTCCAAAACATGATAGTTTGTGGTTTTGAAAAGGGGGTTTATGTTCGCAAGAGTTTTAAGTAATAAAGGTCTAAGTTATGTTATAGGCAATTTTGATGCAGGAATATACAGCGTGTGAATTCCATACAACCATATATTTTGAGGGTAGTTAGTATAAGTGCTAATGAACATAGTTTGATACATTTTGTTAAAAAAATATTAACTTTTTTTTCCTTACAAATGAATTCAGCAAACAATGTTCACGTAAAGGAGCGTCCCCATTGAGAGCATTCCCGTGTATCGAGCATTTGGCGGCGAATATTCGAGTGGTGTGGACGTTGAGCCGAGCGTATTGCTCGTTTACAAAATGCTCGGGTAAGAATGCTCTCAGTGAGGACGCTCCTTAACAGTAATTTCGCCCTTGTCGACGTGACGTCATGGATGTCATTTCAGTATATTTCATTTCTTAACTGGCCTAGTGGCATCATATCATACCAGCAAGCGACGAATAAAACATCAAAAAGTTTGGTAATAAATTTTAGTCCTTAATTTGAGAATGAAGGCGTGATTAAAGTAGGTTTCATTGTAATTGTGATTTATGGGTAACTTCAATAAGTCGCAGGGATTGACGTGTAAAGATAACGTCAAGTATTTGTTGATAAACGTGTTTAAGTAGTAAATTTAGTCAAATTTAGGTTTAACGATTGATTTTGTTGTAAAGAAGTGGTGATATTAATGTGCAGTGAATTGATATCTGAGTAGCTACTAACTTGAGTAAAGGATAAGATTCGCAATGGTGTTAAACAAGTTTAATGAATGTGTTTTACATTACATGTGGTTATCATGTGGTCGACAATTATTTAATATTAGAAAATGAGGAACTTTTAACTAAGGCAGTAAATAACACCCGCTGGATATAAGTATGTTTTAAATTGAACTTTATTTTAAATTAAACTAAACCGACCTCTCAAATGTGTCAACTCAATACTTGCATAACATTGCTGCTCGAGAAAACTTTAAAAAATAATTATGATTAATTATTAAGAGTTTTTTTTATTACTTACTGTACCTGTTAATAACGCCTGAATCTTTCATGAGTTAAAATTTATGATCGTATGGAATTCACACACTGTACCTATGGTAAACTGGGTCAGCTGCAGCAGTGTTAATTTCTTTGAACAAACATATATACATATATATATATATATATATATATATATATATATATATATATATATATATTGCCGGCGAGTACCATATCAACCTCCTTTTCCTCCCATTGAAAAAAGTAAAAGTGATGAAATTATCATGCCTGTTATTTGATCTCTAAAAATACAAACCTGTATATTTGATTTATACATCCGAACGTTGTCTCATAGAGCCAAAACACTATCCAACTACTCCATATTTTACAGTTAAGAATACCGTTCTGTCTTAAAGATTATTATGGCAATGCGTGGCAGGGAATACCCATCCTTAATGTTCACGTTTTCGGCCGGTATCTTTCTCTGACAGTAACGAAGTTAGTGTTACGCGCTTAGCGATAATATAATATGCTCGCGCGGATTAAAAGGCGTTCAGTAGTTAAGCATTAAGTTTATCATTATGGTAACACACCTGCTTGTATCAAAAACAAACGGCAGTCGGGTAAAAACTTCTTATGGTGCATCCACAGTGAAGCTACGTTTTGTGGAGCAACATTTAGTATAAATCAGCCGAATTTAAAAAAAGGCATATGAGAAGGAAAATATGCCGAACCATTTTTAAGACATATTTTCCTTCTCATAGGACATTTTGTTTTTATTTTATTTCATTTATTATCATGTTACAAAATGTTATATAGCATTTATAACAGCTAGTGTGGGTGCACCATTAAAAATTGTTGTTCCCATAATATGTATGGTTGGTCATAGGTGTGAAAGCAGCCTTCTCAATATATTTTTTAATTCTACTTCCTTTTTACTAAGCCTCCTAGTCGCCTTTTTTCCAGGCTATTTAATTTGCAGGTCTACATTAAATCATTGCATTGTCTATTTTCTTCATGTCTACTACATTACACTGACTTTCTCTTTAACATAAAACAGACAAATGGAATACATAATTTACTTTCTTAAATAGTCATAGTACAAAATAGTAGTCTTTGCACGAACAATCAGTGTCAGCGTTTAGAAAGCACTTCAGCTTCACTAAGAGAAGGTACCTACATTCTAGAATTCACATAGGTCCGTACATGCGTACGAACACAACACTTTGTTTTCCTAAATCTCGACGATGATAATGAGATTAATCGGAGTGAGAACACGAGTGAACAGAAAGGGAGCCATGCATAATAGACCGGCATCTCGCGGCGTCTCGGAATAGCTGAGCAGGTATCACGTCACTCGGGGCCGTGCTGGCTTGTTGTGCCGAATCGTGGTCAGCCAGACTCTAGTGAAAACGTCATACTAAGTATTGAAATTTGTCAATTACAGCGGCTGAAAATGCATATTTTATTATGCGCACCCTGAAAGTATGCTAGAGACGTACCTAAATTTATAGATTCAAAATGTTGACTTCCTCATGTTCTTATTGTATTGCAAGAGTATAAGTATAATAGTATGTACCTATGTTCATTACCGTGTCGTTCTATCGCAAAAAAACAATAAAGTCAAATGACACATTCAAGTCAATCAATTGTATACACGTTCAAGACACAATATATTATTTGTGTATTGCCACCAACCAATAAATGTAAAAATATAAATATAAATAAGAAATAGAAAACATTTAAATATATATGTAAATATAACGTAGTTTTCATACGCCACGTTTCACCAAGGCCATTTATTATTTATTATGGAAGAATGTCAATCGTCATTCCAAATCTATTCTGCAGTTGTCTTCAAAACGAAATTAATTATTCACGCTACGGTTTAATCATACAATAATTTGTCAAAATTAACTGAGGAACCTTATTTTGAGACTAAACTGATTACCAAATTCATATCAACCAGGCCGCACGCTTTCCACTTGTGAAGCAAAGTTTCATATAAATTTTGAACAACAAGCTCTGACGTTAACTTCGTATCTTTGTCTGCTGCGGGGGTATTCCGCCCGGATCAATCGGAAATAATTGCGGCCCTTGGGTTGAAGCACTCGCGAGCGCACAGCCGCTTTCGAGCGTATTATGGGCTTATTCGTGCTAATTTTGTTGAACGTTTCAAGTTTCAATATGTGCATTGTTGATAGTTCCATCGATTATAGAGCCCTCGTTGGTTTTTTTCTAAAAGGGGGATAAAATACCTACGCTTTTACAGATACGTACTCGAAATTGTAATGAATTTAAACACAGTACATAGTTTTTGAATCAATTTTACTTTTAAAAGTTTTTCAGGTTTCTGTTTCAACAGAACTTTATAAAAATATATTTCGCAAGTGGTATTTCTGAACGACAAGTCGCAACAAGTTTGTAGGCACGTTGTTCGAACTGCGGATTGACGTCAAAGGAAAAGTTTCAAGTGGTTTTTAATTGAGCTTTACAAACGAGGGTTTCGTTTCCGTACGTTAAATCAGTTTTAATAAACGTTTTGTGTTGTTATTAATTAATTACTTTGAGTTTGTTTCTTTTTCTATAAAGAAACCGAATTCAATACATTCGGAGTTATGTAAAAAACATACAAAATTAACCCAATATTGAGTTCTTAGCAATGAACGTTCAAACGTTTTTTTAATGATGAATGACAAACACACAAAAACAATTCCAAGGACATATATATATTAGGATTTCAAGCATTTTAACGGCTTCGGCACCTTTTTGTTCCTGAAAATAAAGGTCGGCTATCTTTACATACCGCTGGCTTAATATGCATGCACGAGTAAAAATTGACAGGTACTAGGGAAAAAAACACATCTATTCCATATTCTAACGTAAGACTTAACGCTTAAGATGTATTCGTTTCCCTAGCACCTGTCAAATTTTATCTCGTGCTTGCATGTTAAGCCCGCTGTTGTTGTTGCATTTATTCATTCACCGGCAATTTTTGGTTTCCTATGCCTTACCCTAATGAAAACCCCTTTTCATGTCACCTTAATTTCAAATTAACCCTGCACTTGGGCAATCTGAAACTATTTAGTTATTAGTTGCCCAGGTCCTTTGAGAGGGATAGACTGACAAACAAATCGAATTCAGCAGTAACCTGAGTATCTGTTGCCAAAGTAACAGCATTCCACGGGCGAACTGTAGTGGCTCTTCGGTAAACGTCTACTTTGCGATACTAGTGGAAACGGAGTCTACAGTAGGTAAACTACAGGAGTTCGAATCCACTGAGTCTTTTAAACGATAGGTATTCTTAACGTTACGGCACGAGTACCTACCTTTTGTCTTCTTGTTAAAAAGCAGCCGCATTGCAAACTTCATGATCACAATTTTTTTTTTTTCTTGTGATGGTCGAATAAATGTTTATATTTCAATTTCTAAAATCAAACTCTAGGCACACTCGGGCAGTGTATCAAAGCGATGTTCGGAGATATGGGTTAGGTAAGACAAAGTGAAATAGTTATAGGCGCTGATAATTTTATGTTCTCTAATAGTTATTGCATTGGACGAAAAAGATTCAATGAAATTTTAGTAAAGGAAACTTGGGCATAAAAATTCAAAACTCAATTACAGTAAGTTAACTCTTCGACATGTTACATAACCCGTTTCATTGCTGTTATGTTCCTCTTGGTGGTATTTCCTCTTAAAGATGAAGACTGGAAGATGCTTTAAGTCCAGATGTAAACAAAAAAAGTGTAGGAGGATTCAAGGACGTGTTAGATCATAATGTTATTTAGTGACTTTTTTATCATCAGTATTATAAAACTGTTCCGGGTGTAAAGGTTAGCTGGCTTACTGTGAGCAACTGGCCTCTGAGAGTTCGTGCATCCTAGCAGAGTTTGGGCTGCACAAAGCGATCTGAATGTTGCTTTGAAAGCGAGATCCGACAAGCGAGCAGAGTATATACTGAAAACACTGATTCCAACAGTTATTAAGCTGTTTAATTTAATTTAAAAATGTGATTGGATCTCAAAATTTTATAAAGCAATTAAGAATCCACGGACGAACGAAATTGAAATTTTAGTAGTAATATTAAAATAAATAATATATATGTCGTTTTAACAAAATCTATGTAAAGTAACGTAAAGTACAAATTACCTATCTATGTAATTATGTTTCAAACAAGAATTTAAACTTTTTTTTATTCATTAAAACTAGACAGTGAACAAGAAATTAAACATTTCATTTACTCACGATAGTCTTTGAATCTAAACCTCATGTTACTCCAAGATCCCTATATATTCTACAACGGCATACATATGTAAATGTTCCAGAAATCGGATCTAGTTAGTTTCGGGTCCGTACATCACCTTGACGGTCGTATAATTGCTTAAGTGGGATCTCACTTAGCCATCCCCGCGCCCTTTCGTTCTCAAGATAAGGGTAGTTGTTGTTGAACACCTAATCTTCTTTGCCTAAGATAACAAAGCCGAGTTAACGTCTAAGATGTAGCTGTTTACTGCCTTCGGGGCATTTGTGTTGTAGTTAATCGTTGACATTTGTTGTGAGAATAGGAACTACTCGTACCGTTTTGGAAGTGCTCTTAGCTCCGCTAGACGAGTTTATGTTAATATATAGAACTTTTAATCTGGAATACTATTTATGGGGTCTATATAGGAAATCCTAATTGGATATCGTTATGCAGAAAACAGTTTTCTGCATAAAAATCAGGCTCAACTGAAAACCTGTTTAGGACAAATAATAAGCTCTCAAATCTTTAGTTTCCTAAGTTATTTTATAAAATACGAAATTTTGTATATCCCTCTGTCGTTTCTCGCTTAGGGAATAGCGGGTGCATTTTTTTACACAGAGACAGTAGAAGGGGCAAAAAGATTAAAGTGTAAACCACACCAAAGAATAGCTGTAAAAACGAAAAAGCTAACAAATTTGAAACTTGTGTAGAAACGTTGAAAGACGTGGGTGGTTTGAATATTTAAATAACTCCTAATTACTGATACACGCGCGTAAGAAACTCAAAAGAGGGGTTTTAGCATCTTGACGTGTGCCTTGTCCCATTAATAATGCGTCGCCTTTGAAAGTTGGGATATAAGTAAACAAACATCCTTAATTATTTCTAAGGTTAACGGTGAGAAGTGTTAGCATCTTCATGGTTGAGACAGGGTTAAGTAATCGTGAATGACGTAGAAACGAGATGCGAGGGTGAAATATGTAGATCTCTCTCTCTCTCTAGCTACTCGTCATTGATTCAGAAGTCATATTACAAACTGTCAAATACTGATAAGTTCCAGGCAGTGAAAGGGACAGAGATGTACGACTCCTATATAGCTCTATCCCTTTCACAGGAACCTGTCAAGTTTTAAGAGCTCATATTACGGCCTCAGATGAAATAAAAGTGTCGTACTAAAGCAATGCCAGACATCAAGTAGAAGAAGAATCAATACTAATACATGTACGTTCGACAAATTATAATCTGCACTGATTCAACACTTAGCGCTTCGGTGCAGAATTGTTTAAATATATCTACGGGTTTAAATGATGATGAAATGAAATTACGCACAAAAGTGTTTCTTTTTCAACAACAATGCATTGAATTAGGTACCTTGACCCTACCTGATCATAACCCAAGAGGTTTCGTTGGATTTCCCTTGTAAATTAAGCATTCCAACGGCAACCATGGGGCAGTATTTTCACTCAAATCTGACGTTAACATGACCGATATTCTCAAGGCAATTTGCATGGCGTCCTGAATAAATTAGAGACACCTGCCTTAAGGATCTCTATGAATATGTAAGACAATCAAATGGCTTCCAAATCTTAGGCCCAATTAGGAGGGGGTCATTAAGCCTGCCTTGATTACTAGCTGCCGGGCCGTATGCATATTATATTACCTGTTGGGAATTTCTGGGCAGTTAATATTGAGTTTCCTGTTCTCTGCACGGGAGGATGTACTTAACGGTTGTAAGACTCTGGCAATTTCAAAGGATTCGGGGAGTCTGGTTTTATCTTCAAAATATAGCACTTATTTTTTTTGTAAATCTGTCAAAATGTATGGAATGACACAGACGAAAATCTTACATCAATCCTATATAATTTATTTGATTATGTTAATGTTCGCGAAAGGCATTTCTCTAGGCACATATAATTTAATTAGTAAAACGTAACAAAATACTATCTACGGCAAAACGCAGAATTATTATGCGTCTAAAACAAGTGGGGCGCCAAACATCAGTATCAAGCTAAACTTCTGAGTCTGAAGTCTTAAAAATAAGACAAAGAAAATTTTGCAAAATTGTGGTCATTCATAAACTAGCAGTTATTTTTTGTAAACTTTTAAATACAGGGTGTCGGGGACAATCTACCTAAAACTGTAATAACTGTAGTTTCAGACCATTTCACCTTTTTTTAATTGTTTTCGCTGCGTAATGTGCGACGTGACCGCCGCGCGACGAGTACCTAGGTAATGCGTGAGGCTTCGTGCCCGCGACCGCGTGGATTTCAGATACGGTCTGTGTTCAGTATCTAATTGAAGACGTGAGTGGATGAAGTTCTTCAATTTTAACAGTGTTTTTACTAAATCCTCATCAACGTTCAACAAAACCTTCCTTGAGATCAGAAAATATGCATAAACATGAATTTTCATTTTTCTGAATTAAATGTTATGCTAGAGCTATTTAGATTATATTTTTTATTAAAAGAAATGAATTGCAATACATACTTAAGTTAAAACTATGTGCAATATAAAGAAATAAATTCTTCACTATGAAAATTTCGGATTTTTTACAATTCGGCCATTTGTAACTCGTCAGAATTACCTCTATGTAGCGTACCCGTTAAAACGACATGTTTTCATAATAAACGCCTTGCAACATTGACCGCAGTATTTCATATTCCGAGTGTTTAATCGGCGTCGGTTGCTCGCCGGCCCGGCGGTCAGCTCACTTAGCCCCGGTCGCTCTAATCCGGTTACCGGTGTAATCGAACCGGACGCCAATCGATATGTCTACGCTGTAGGCAAAATCGAGTCACACCTGTTTTTTATGATTCATCGTGTTTGACACAATTTCACTAAATTCCGAGAGCGTCGTTTTTGGAAATTGCTTTCATATTTTTTTTACCTTATTTCAAACACGCACATAAGTTACACAAATGAAAAATATACATATGAAGTTACACGAAATTATGAAAATTACACACAGTTGATGGTTTAGGTTTCAAAGTCCCAATGTTTCTTCAAAGTATTATTACCTTCGAGGTACAATGAATAGGCATCCTTTTAAGTAATTAAAACATAATTATAGAATCACATAACATTCGCAACTATACCCTCGACCGGTATAATCATGCGGTACAGTCACACACACAAAGCAAAACAGCAAGTTAGCGTCACGCGTTTTATAACGAGCTAATTATTCCAACGTGTGGCGTGGGCCGTACCATAAATATCTAGAGCAAACACGGTATTAGCACCGGTCACGCTGCATTGTTTGCCTACGGCCTAAAACAACATGCGTTTGCGGCCACAGACTAAATTTGCTGCCGACATTCGCTGAGTCAGTCGCGGCTGTCTGTACTGATAGGTGCAAAATTACTTGGATATTTCGTCATTAGGGACAACGTTTGTGTTATCGAAAACAAAATGGTGCATAGACGTTTGTAATGAATGTAGCAACTAAGATATTTAAATCAGATAACGAATTTACTAAACTACGTTTATCTTTTCTTAACCCATGTCAATACGTTCCCTCATATAACAGGATGCCACACACATGGATGTATTGCGTGATGTGATTCTATTTTGTTGTAATATAAAGAGTACGATTGTAATATTGTTGTTCGATAATTTGAGTTCTAAATATATAACTAATTAAAATAATCATTAATGAGTTGAGGCGTGACAAACGGCATTTTAATACATCCATACGAATCTAACGAATCACAATCCCAAAGAAGAATTCTATTATAAACTGTAACACTTTTGGACGCCACTGTCCACATACGTGACTAGGCTTAAACGATATGAAAAAGGTGAAATATTTTATATTTAAATAATATTGTATTTGCCAATTAAAAGCAACGAAATAATTTTATTCGGATAAAGATATTATTTTCGGAGATTGCAATCTACCTCTATAACATTTTAATCAGGCGCATACATTTTATTTAAAATTATGAATCTTGTGAACTTAACTGTTAAATATTTATGTTTAATTCAAGTTATAAGTAAGATTAACTAGGTATATTCTTAGTAAGTCAGCAATTATGTTATCAACACCCAAGCACTTCTTTCTAATTTCTGCGGTAGGTACGTCAAGCTGTGACCATTGACCGACTCCAAATTATTTAGTAGTTTCGTCGATTTTCCGCATGGATCCCATGACCAGATTTTAGCGAAACTTTAATGGGTGGTCTCTTGAGTTATTACCTATAACAATAATATCAACTGATCTACCGACCACTCATTTAATTTATATTTCTACAATTTCTTAGACAAAAACATACAAACATACATAGGTACTTCGACAAAATCTAAAATAACTTGACTGATTCACAACAGCTCCAAAATCACAAAAATAAAGCACGCAACAGACATCCCTGTCGCTAATGCCAGCGTGTCAACATATTGCGCTGTGTGGACGCGCCTAAACAAACAGACATTATTCCGACACCGCACTACGTGACGCCGCTTCTGATGCCATCGAGGCTACCATTACAATTGATATACGTCGTTACGTTTGAATTACTATCTACTCTTGGTACAATACATACTATAGTCAGCAAATGTCAATTTATCAAAGAAAGCGTTTTGATTTTTTCCCGCCGCGCAACACTATATGGGTTATTTTAAGAAGTTCGTCATAAAATTCCTTCCAAGTCCAGCGCCGCACGGTTTATGTCCCTGTAACCTGCCAGAGTGTTTTTTCTTGATTGTCGTTCAGTGCATCTCTTTTGTTAGGTACTAACTAGGTAGAGAGGGATTACCGAGCGAGAAACAAGTCGCGAGCAAGTTGGGCTAGCCACCCTGATGTTGCTTATGTCCGTTGGCGGCGGTAACCATTTTTCATCAGGTGGACCGTCTGAATGCTTGCTGTTCTTTAGCAATAAAAAACTCAATGTCACAGACAGTTAATGTCCAGAATTATTTGCCTTCTCAATCACATTAACGCAAATTATTCATGAATAAGTTTTTGTCAGTTTAATTTTCAAGCCGAATTAAACTTTGACCAGGCACCTCAGCGCGACAAAAATCAAATAAAGCTTGTAAAAATTGTAGAAAAAAAAAACATACTAGAATGTTGAATTCCTTTTAGAACCCAAACTTATTTCAACGCGATCTCGCCTATAAATCTCCTCCAGCAGTTCGCGTATGTTTTGACAATGCAGTGTTTGACAATAAGCAATATTGCAAGCGCAATATCAGAAAACAATATGTTGTCCGTTCAGAATGCAGCCGCGCAGGCAGAGACTGATGCACACATTGCACACGTGGGATGAGTTAGAATGGGCTTAGAATACGTTATACTGGGGCAAAAGGGTGCATGTGTTATTCGACTACTATCGTAAACGCGATTTTATTGATTCCAGTGGACGGTTTCCTTTAATTCGGAATATGATTGTAGATACGCCATTTTAATATACAAGGATAGAGAATGCATTACTGATAGTTACAATAAACGCAATGCGTCATTTGCACAATTAGTACCACTAATGGATTAATTAGTGTCTATTTCGTATACAAATAGAATGATACTTGAATGAAATGATGTAGTTGCAAGTGATTATAACCAAGAATATTACATATTTTTGCGATTGTCTTTTCAAAATATTTGATCGTTGGTACCACGGTTTATACCTACAGACAGGCATTTAATTAAATACGGTTTTAAATAAAGTTGCGTATCTGATGGTCACATATCATCTTATCATTACTAACATTTATGTATGTAGCTCACAATCAAACTGCATAAACGATAAAGGGAGACATACATATAGTAATACAAGAATTGCTTTGTTTAAGGATACAGCCTATGTACACACTGTACACCTTAATTTAAAAACCATTTCTTTGTATATTATACAAAAACTACATCTAATTTTGTATACATAATACCGGTTTACTAACATAATCTCCATACTCCTTATAACATAAATAACACCGCAAGCAAAAACAATCCCTGGAGACGCAACTTCTCAACTGACCCTTAACTTCTCCAGTAAATACTGAAGCCGCTCAAACTATCAAAAACTTGAGCACTTCGACCCTAATGGAGCGGCTGCACGTGATGTACTGTCCATTAATTAAATGTATTTTCCATGTTACATTACTCATTATTTAATATTTACATTAATTATGGTGGTGTAAAATATCCCGCCGGCACTCGATCTATTAAGTTTTTTAATGACTATGGCGTCAATATTTTCATGATGATGACAATACCATTTAGATGCACGTTTCCTCGTTGTATTATAAAAAAAAAACTAACACTGAAACATCCAGTATCTCTTTTGCGTTATTTCTATGTATAGTATTATAGTATTATCTTCGAGTAGTATTATCTATAGTATTACAAACACACGCAGACACTAACATCAAAAAGGTTAAAATGAACTAGATAAATATTCAAGAATGAAAATACTAAGGCAAACAACTGTTACAGTTTTTAAGAAACTCCAACAATCCCTACCCTATTTTATTTGCTCCTATAACTGTTCAAATAAAGCCAAATCCAACGATGTTCTACGTCAAAATTCTTAACCTGTCAGTTGGCGAAGTTGGAAGTTGCCGGCTGCATCAGACTGGAGTAACAGATTCGAACCGCACGAAACACTTCCAAATTGAATTAATCATAGTTGGAATTAGTTCCCTCTTTGACAACCCCGAGACGTGACCGTACGTATTTCGACCACGATTTATATTTAATTGTTATTGGAATTTCAATATTGAAGAGGAAATCGATTGTTTGGTTTATTAAATTACAGTTACGATAATTAGTATTGCTGAGACGACAACAGTTGCACGCTTTTGCACATTGAACAATACATACATAAACATATACATACATAAACATATTATTATTATATTTATACATTAATGTTGTGTGTAAATGAGGATTTTAATGTCTATTTTGGAGACAATCATTGAGTGTAACAGTTTTGTAAAAGGTTTACGTTTAAATATTTAGACTGACATCTAACTTTGAGTTTCTCTAAATACTGTTGACTATTCCTTATGAAGACTTAATTCTTCAATTACAAAGTTAGCAAGTCCACCGGTCAGCACCCGGGGCTAACTAGTTAATTCGAACCGGAGCCGGCGCCCGCCGGGAATCGAACCCGGGCAAGTAGCAGATTTATTAAGAGGATATTCGTAAATGCCCGGGTGAAGTTGGCTTTAAAATTAAATCAGGCTGGTTGGGAACTAAGCCTGGACAGCTTTGTCTACTGCAGATACGGAAAGCGGGCGGTGTTGTATTGTTTCTGCCGTAGTCACAACTATGCATTGGGATAGTAACATTTAAATCCTTACTTCCTTATCCTATCCTTATTAATATTATAAATGTGAAAGTGAGTTTGTTGCGGCTGATAATGATGATGATGATGATGAGAGTGAGTTTTTTTCTTACGTTTTCACGGCTAAACCGCTCAACCGATTTTAATAAAATGTTGGTATGGATATACTTTGAGTCCCAGGAAAGAACATAGGATACTTTTTATCCCGGAAAATTTGGGAGTTCCCGAGGGAGCAGCGGTTAACGACTTTACGTGTACGAAGTCGCGGGCAAAAGCTAGTGTTGATATAATTGTATTGAAATTATCATGCAATATAATGAACCTGTGTATTTGAGACAAGATCTTTGCCGGCTTTTGTTTTGCGCAGGCTTTTGTTTTGCGTCATCGACTGCTTATCGAGACCAATATAATGAGTTCAAACTCGGTGGATCGAAAGTTCTCTGGACTTCAGGCTCCATCATTAGATAGCTCTTAGGCCCCATATTATTTCTTAGTCTTTAGATTTACATATGAATTCCATAATTCAGTTCATTCCAATAACAGGAGCTAGTTCAAAATTGACGCGCAAGATTTAAACTCATAAACGACCTGACGTGCCGATTTAATTTAATCCGAAAGATGATATTGCTAATGTGTATTATATAAATTATCCTCAGTTAAATACATAATAGACGAGGGAAGGTGTTTGGTCACCTATTACTGCACGACGAGTACACGAAGACGAAAATTAAAGGAAAATAGAAGGAAAAATGAAAAGAAGGAGACTAGAAAGAGCATATCTAGACCAATTGACAGAAAAAGTAGGTGTCGTGCCGTATCAGTGTGTTAAAGATGAGGCTTGGAATATAATAGAATGGAAATTACTCCACCCACAAGAGCAACAGCTCGTGAATGGTGATAAAACATATACATAATATCGACTAATTTTTAATGTTAAATATACTTACACAAAAGGTAGCAACTAACTTTTACTGCCAAAAAATACAACAAAGACATAAAAGCGGAAGTATTCCATTGTCCAACAGGATCGCAACATCGAGCTAATAAAGGGGAAACTCTTTGCAAAGTATTTCTTTCGGCGGTCAAACTTCGGAGCGGAGTTTCCTGGGAACAAGCGGAACCGTGAACGACTTCCTTTCGGCAGACCAACGGGTTGTTCGGCTACTTTGTGAAGAATTCGGTACCTATAACTGTTTGGGATAAATTAAATGGTTCTCTATCTGCTGCAGGCAAGTTTTATATATTTAATAATGGCAAAAGCTATATTATGATTTATATAAGTATAGATTTTCTAGATATTACTGTAATTTGTTTTAATATTCAGACATATTTTGTCGAACGAAACACTGTCTAAAGTCAGTAGTTAACATTTATGATACTATAAGGCACCATGACTGTGTGCATTACTTTGATAACATAAAACTGTATAACATAAAAATAAATAATAATATGGTAACCTATCGCAATCGCGAAAAGTTTTTGACCGAATTTCATTTGACCGAAAACGTTTCGTTTTTTATCGTTTGTCCGATGACAGGATTCGTCAATTTTTTATTTCATTATTTGACATTAAGTAAACATATTTTTAGTCCGAGCAACTTTTCTATGTATTGTTACGAATTTTATTTCAAAGCCTATTTTTCATTTAACCAATGCTGCACCTTCCCTAGGGATCGTTACGTATTTTGTTTCTGAACCCATTTTTCACTTCATCAATGCTACATATAGATTTTGCTACGTTACGTCAAATATTCATTTCAGCCCAGAAAATCTTGCTTGTAATCTGTTTTAACTATCCAGATAATGCAACGAGCAAGACGAATCAGGGCAGAACCGACTCGGATAGGTTAGATTAGAAGGCCAAGGCGGGAGCATTGCTCCCGCTTTCGTCTTCGAGGTTATTTTTTTTATCTGCCCAGAAAATCTAACATCTAAAATAAAATAGGTAATCTAAAATAGGAAAACTATTAATAATCCGAGCCGTTACATTGGGAACATGATCTTAAGGTAAAATCAGAAATGGGAAATAGATATATTATCAAACAATTACATTGGACAGCTAATTGTACGGCAAAATCAGTAATAAGGAATAGATAAATTGTCAAATCGGTAAAAAACCAAAACAAGTAATGACTAAATGAAAATATCCGAAGTGATCTTTCGGGCAAACGTAAAAAAATCCAAAGCATATTTTTCTAACAATCTTTGTCGAAACAAAAATCGGTCAAACATTTTTCGCAGTTCAGATAGGTAACCTAATGATATATGTATATTGCTATTTCTACAGCAATAATCATTTATCTACATACCTACGAGTACGTCCTTATAGTAACTGACACAACTGAGTACTTACCTAACAAATATTTAACTCGAAATTGTAAGTCAAAGCATCTTTGTCTAATAACATAGTAAATAGCAAGCTTTGCACCACAGCAGCTATCTAAAACAAAGGAAATAGAGTTAACGTAACTTAAACACAACAAGTTATAACAAGCGATTAAATAAACAATCCCGGGCAATATTGATTACACTTAACCGACAATATAATCAACCCTAATTCGTCCGAAGTTCGGACAAGGCAAATTAATGGCTATGTTAGGCTATGTACAAACAATTTGTACATTTCTAGTGAGTGCAATTTTGATTATTTAGAGAGCTCTACTTCTTTATTGTGTACTGTAGCAAAGTCTACACTTCAAGTCATGTCATTTTAAACTTTCGCAAAACGTCGAAGTAAATTATTTATCATAATTATGTACGCATTAATCAAACAATACGTAGAGAACTAACTAACCCCTTTCCCTCTATTTAATTCGTCTCAATAATTGCTTACTGCAATTGATTTCTTTATACTCATACAACAGCCTTTACTTGGTGTAGTCAACCCACGATTATTTACAATAATATGTGAAATAAAAACAGAATCCACCCTTTTAGTAACCCTTACTTATTTATTTCCTTTATTACTGCGGTCAGAAAAAAATACATTGTGTCCTGTTTCTGCTAATAAATGTTTTTATTGGTTCTCTAAAACATATCGGTGGACTATCAGTCAGTATTCTGTTCTCTCACAATGTCAAATAAGAGCTTTACTAGTTAGTTCTCCATTCTAGTAATATCGAACGGATTCCTCGACAGTACTTAGAGTTACGTCTCCATGATACTCAATACTGAGTTATCTGCGACGGGCAGGTTGGCGGATCAACTGGCCTAGACCTGTCGAATCTGGCGGAAACCTAACGATTTAGTTTAGCGTACCACGCTATAGTCAAATTACACAGAATTATTTGTGCAATCGAAGCAAGTGTCTTAAAAATGAATTAGTGACAATATAATTAGAAATACCTATTTATAATTACTTTTGTGTGATTTTGTGCAAAATGTTGACCTTGTTTATACAGGTAGAGAACATAACAAGTGCAACGTAAAATAGTAATACACATTTTATGCCGTTAATTCGATAAAAAGAAGACTGTCCAGTAATTTCACGCAATTTACTGCACGCGCGGGTGAAACGCATGTTGAACGTAAGTTGATTTAACGCCCCAATCATGGCATTTTTAAAGAGAGACACTTAAATTTTAATCCGGTATTGAATATTTCAATATTGCATGTAAATGGTACCGTAAAATTTTCCAATACCGTTCACTTTATAACACTGTAAAAGGGAATAACTCCGTATAATCAAATTCGCGCAACGTCAGTGAGTGGAGTTGAAATAGAATTTTTTCGCTCTTAAAAATTGCGAGCACGTTTCTAATATAGTGAAAACAATATTCTAGTGACCGGGTGATTCAAGCACAGATGCTTGCCCTTCCAATATTATGTATACGTACCGGCTTTCATGGGTTTGAATCATAGTCTCATAAAATACTATATTGATACCATTTGTTACGAGTGACTTTAGGTTAGGTTGACTTTTGTTATTTGTATTTGTTATTTGATCAGAGTCTGTGTTTGACATCTAAGAAAAATCCCCTAATATCACCTCTTATAAATGACAAATTTTAACGTAATATAAAAAAAGGTAGGTACAGTTTTTTTTTTAATATTCGTATAACATGATTATCTATTTGATTTAGGATCCATTACAACTCTGAGTGTGTAACATATTTACATATTTTCCATACCTTATTTGTATTTTCGATTACTTTACCCACAATATCATAATTTGGAATCGCATAACTCGCTCGTTGCGATTTTTTAATGGAGCAGGGGTTCCAACCTGGTATAGATCGATCGATGTAAAAATCGCATTTGTACTTATCTCAGCTATATCATTTAATGTGCCATTTTGCTATCTGTAACATTTATGGCTGGAATAGATTACTTTTTGGCAGTATTCCGAAAAAGTATTTTAGAGGGAAAGGGAATTGTTATTTTATGATCATAGAGGTATGTAGATTTGATATGTGGTTTTGCTACGACATATTAGTGCCTATTAAGATGGTTGTTCGGGTCTATCTGGTACAGGATAAATTAAAAAAAATATATTAAAAAATTGCACTCTTGATTATTTCTTTTATATTTTTTTTTCTTATAATAAATCATGTCTTACCTTAGATTAACTATAAGCAATGTTGACGATTTCTTGACATAAATACTCGTACTAAATGTTTTCACAATAAAATTATGTTATGCCATAAATAACATTTGTCATATCCGAATTTGATTCAAAAGCATACAACTAAGAACTCCAAGTTTAAAAACTAGTACTATATAATTTGAGGACTGTTTATCATTGGTCACGCAATACTCCACAAAGCAAGCGGGCCGCAAATGGCGATTTGCATGAAATATAAAGGTGGCCGCACATAGTTTCAAATTGTTTATAGCGGTCAGCCGCTACCCCGGCATTCTTGCCTCATCCCTTTGTCTTACTTTCCGCTTATGACGGAATAAATTTGTACAATTTACATTAAATGGGTAAACAAACGACCATTGTATAAATTATTCCGCCTTGTTTAAAACGCCGTGACATTTTTAGCAAACATTTACTGAAAACTTTTTAATTTTTTTGAGATTTAAGTTTCAGTTGGTATGATTGGGTTAAATACATCTTACAAAAAGCTATTAAATGATTTTATTTGATACATCCAGCTCAGAAAAGTGTTTAGTAATTTATATCTTTTGATGAAGTTAGGAGACGACCATCCGTTATTTTCAGGGGGTCTAGCTAGGATGCACCAACTAGCGTTTACCAATCGCGTCACTGGTAGATCACGTGATACTAAGAGTCACGTGATCTACCAGTGACGCGATTGGTTAAGGCCCCAGAGAACTTGTCGAGACGGTTAAAATAAACACCATAAAAACTTCATAGCCGTGTTATTTAGGGGTGCGATTCTCGTTTATTGCGATATAAATCGGTGAGATGTGATTTATCAGCGCATCACTCCTGGTTAGCGTGAGTAATGTTACCTGTTATTGCGGCGCTGTCTGTATTAGAACTTTGAGAAATTGCGGCTTCTGCTATGTTCTGGTGCCCTAGTAACGCGCCATAAATATTCAGAGGAATTAGGTTTTTTCACCAAGGCCTAGAAATAGGTAAAAAACATCAATATAACACAAACAATATATTTTGTATTAAATCAGATAGTATAGAATATATACCTACTAACGATGTGCATAAAAAAGGTGTCGTGTTGAAGTATTTTAAACTGTTACTTTTATACAATTTAGAACATAATCATAGTAGAATTTTATGCTTTGGCTACCTATTATATTCAATTTCTATCTCCAATGTCAGTGGCTACGCTTGATTTAAAACATATTACCATACTCCGGGGACACTCACCCTTTGTTAGGCACAGAATTGAAATGGATCGGACTCGAGTCCCATCCATCACGCTCTTTACCCCATATCTAATGCTTTTTTAATAATTCCTCTTCGGACCTCTCATTAGAAAGAGAAGTGAGATCGAGAGCCGATTGTGCGAAATATGACAGTCAATTGACAGCAAAGAATCGGCAGACGCGGAAAAAATTCGATATCATTTTAAAAGAGGAATTATTTAAGGCTGGAAATAATAATTTGCTTAAATAAGTAAGTAATAAGCGGAAGCTGGATTTGTCCTTGTATGGATATCTGACTTTTTCGAATGTGATTTCTCTATGCATTTTTTTATTTAGATGTGGATCTGAAAAAATATGATCCCAGTTTTTTTTATATCATGCAGACATTTCGTTTCTTTTTGTAAGAAAGTGCAACTACTCATACAAATAGTAAACTTTATGGCCCCAGGATCCAGGATACAGGATTCGTATCTGACACGGTGTAAAACCGAACCTAAATTTTACGAATTATTAATTAACGACCTTAATTTTACAAATTGCAACTGAAATATGCGTAAATGTATGTATAGTACTATATAGACCTACAGTTAACATTTAGTAAATGAAGTCCGAAAAGGCTAAATTTAAACCAGTTAAAGACGTTTAAAAAGGGTCGTATGAAAGTTTTTATTTGGTGCTTTACTTATTTATTAATAATAATAAATTACGAATTAAAATATTATATGACGAAATATTATATGATGAACAACTGTTAAACCCTTAACTGGATCTATTTTCAAAGCATGTGAAGCTCACCGTTAAACGACGAGTAGCAAATGTTTTCAAAGTAAACGCCGCCGCCGCAAAAACGCCGGAATCCTACCATTTACACAGACTTTATGATAATACACGGACTTAACTTTGAGGTACAGTCGACCATAATATAAATTTACATGAAACGTGAAATATGTGAAAATAAATTTACACATTTATTATTTACGTGTTTATTAATATATTTACATTTTGTTTCATAAAAAAATACAGAAAAAATATATTTTGTAAAAATTAACACAAACTTACAATTCTCATCCACTGAAAATTCGAATATTTCATTTGAATATTTAAATTTATGATTTCAATACACATTAAAATGCTTATTATCTTATTCATTGAAAAGTGCACTTAATGACCGTATATTTAAGCCTCATCATCATCATCATCAACAGCCGCAAGACGTCCACTGCTGGACAAAGGCCTTCCCCAAGGTTTTCCACAACGATCGGTCCTCTGCTGCTGTCATCCAGCGGTTTCCCGCGATCTTTATCAGATCGTCGGTCCACCTTGATATTTAAGCCTAATATTAATAATACGGCGTGTAAAAGAGCGTTTTTTCACGTTCACATCGAAAACGAAACCAGCACCGCTTAAAATTTTGGTTAGCTGACTGTAGCGCGCTACGCTTTGCGTAGAGCGTCTACGAGCTAAAAACCCAGGCCGTTAAGTCGAATTCGCTGTATAAAATAACCATCTGGGGAAACCGCCGTTTATCCCTCAGAAAAATTCCCTTTGTGAGGATAACTCGCTCATCCCCTTATGATATGTTTATGTACTTCCAGATTTTATGTGGACGTTCTGACGCGCTGCACGATTTTTATTGCCTTTATAGAATTTTATGACACCATACAGCCAGTGGCCGCTTTTTCACTGTTTATTGATTTAGGCGGCCGCCATCCAAACTGTCTATGGGGTGAATTAAAAACCGGTCAATAACACTTCTCTCCGTTTGTGCTTGGGAAACTTGAGCTTGATTAACAATAAAGTAAACACTATGGAATGTTGGATGTTTTTGGGGTTCCGTGCCTTAGGGTTATTAATGAATCAATTAATATGTTAACATTCGTCAGTTTTAATTTATGGCTACATATAAATCACGATTAAAAGTATTAAAAGACCAGACTGAAAACTGTACATCCACGTTTAAAGTCATACTTTTATTTAAAAACTTTTTTTTTACTTTTTCTTCTTACAAAATATATTATCAAAGTTTACAATTGAACCTGAATCTATTTTTAAACAAAACTCCATTTGCCATTATTGCTGTCATTAAGTTAAACAACGTACATTACTAATATCTAACCCATTTTATTGTAAAAAGTTAAGTTGTAATACAGCAATAATTTTATTAAACCTTCAGCATGTCTTTACGTTTAACCCTATTTTAAAAGATCACTGCAACGCCTGTTAATAAACTCTCTCGTCGTCCATCAACGTTTCAGCCTGGAAAATCTGACCGCTCGAGCTTTAACAGTTTGACGGCGCACTTAATGTATTTATACCGGGCAGCGGGCAGCGGGCCGGGCAGCATCTGTGGCTAATGATATCGCCGGCCACCACCCGCCCCCGGCCCTCATCCCCGGTCATTAGTTAAACACGCACCGCGCCCGCATGTCGCAAGTTTATCTTTGGCTAAACTGTCGGTATGTGGACTCGATTAGCCCTTTGATCAAATAATCCAGCGATAAAATAGGGTTTGAGGAAATTAAATTACATTAAACGCCATTGTCAGTGGGCTCTGGCAGTAAATGATTAGATTACTACACATTAGAAATGCTAGTGAATTAGTTCGCAGTAGTTGCTGCAGTGTTGCAGTGAAACCGTCATAAACCCATAAAAGGAACGAACCGTGGCATATATAAAGTTTATTCGCCGCTATTTGGTCAGTACGGTAGAGTTTTATTGCCCCAATCCTAACTAAATTAAATGCGAAAATTTGTTTGCCTGCTGCTCCATGGCGATTCAATAAATGAAAGAACGGAAAATTGGCTTACAATTGCCTACTAAATATATTGTAAGAATAATTTCTGACAAAAGTAAAGATACTGAAAATGATTCTTAAAAACAAAGGATGTGTATGGTATTTTTAACCGACTTTAAAAGAAGTGAAGATTTTAATTTCACCAATTTTTTTGTGTACATTTCAATGATTATATTTTTAAGTTAACGATTGTTTTTTAAAACTAAGTTCTACCCAAGTAGCACACAAGCTGTATAGCAGCTTATACAGCCCTAAAAATTCTGAAACTAGAGTTATAATGGCTATATAAGCTCTTGGGTAAGGTAATGCGTCTGCAGTCAGTTAGTGAAGATTTCTGCTGAGGGGCACATGTGGATGTAGGTATTTTATTTATTTTATTTTATTTATTTATTTTATTTATTTATTGTTAACGTCATTATCACAATTATTATAAACTGTCGTGATATAAAATAAATATGCACTATTCGTCTAATTAACGTAGCTGCCTTTATTCAAACAAACATGTTAAGTTAGAAATGCAGTGGACAGGGCGAGCGGGAGTGCGCCGGAGACACGCTCGTTACTCGCAGGTGGCGCAAGATAAACCGCCGCTGGTTTAATTGGCGGTCACCTACGGCGCGGGCGGGCTAAGGGTTAAGAATTAAGATGGACCGGGAGCTTCAAAAATTTGCCTGTAAATATTATTTAAACTATTTTGCTGTAATTTAAATGTGTTTAAATTGGTATTTCATCATTGTATCGAATTTCACTTCATCGAACGTATCATTTCATCGAATTTCTTTTAATCGAAAGCTAATTTCTGCTGAAACCTTATTGTTTTCAGGTTATCTTAAGGTTAGTTATTTTAAGGTAGGTTAGGTTAGGTTAGACCTGTGACCACCAAAAAATTATAACTCCTGCACATGGAAATGCCTTTCGGTGAAATGAAAATTCAGCGAAATGATACGTTCGATGAAAGGTGTTTCGATAAAGTAATAACTACCTACCCGTTTAAATTAGTAATGATTTGAATAGGTTAACAAATATTTGTGGCTGTGTTAAAATTTAAAGGTATCCCAAACAAAATATTCACTTCAGTATCTTTCTTGTGTCAATAATTAATTATTTAATTATTAGATAACACGAGTGCCGAGTTTTTGTCAAAAGTTAATGCCAAATATAGACAAAGTGGGCAAAGCGAGTTACAATTTGAATAAAAAGTTTATTGTAACATAATAGTTATTGTTTATATTATTTTGTCTTGTTCACTCAACCTTTCAACTGAAATGAAAATCAAAATTTCGTACATGACTGCCGATAAAACACCATCGTCTGTAATTTCCTGAAAATTTAAAAATTCTAGTAGCAAGCGCCAATGTTACTTTTATAACCAAAATACAGTATTTACAGTTTAATCTCAACCGGGAGTACCGGGGCATGCGACCGGGCCCTGCGGCGGTCACTCGATTAATACGAGCATTAATCCACCTCGGCCCAAGGGCTCTAATTTATGCCGCCATTTTGACAATTGATGATCAAGTCGCGTTGTTTTGTTTAAAACCAATGGCCGGACTTTAAGTGTTGCCGGATTTATTAAGATTGATTAAGCTGGATTTATAATTAGTCATGCTAAACTTTGATACTGTCGATTTAAAGCTGTACAGTTAAATAATCTTCTAATGTTGTCAAACCAAAATCAAATTTATTTGATTCATTATATTTTTAAATAGACGCTTGTGTTAGTCTGTTCTCATATGACCAAAAGCCACTAAGCATATTTAAGTTCTAAATACGAAAGCCTAGTTTTAAAACGTTTTTTTTTATCCTGGTCACGGCACCACTTTTTCAACTTATTCTAATCTTAGTTTAAAAAATCTCATACAACTAAATTGTCTTTTTTTAAATGCCTGAAAATCCTTCATGCCTCCTGTAACCACAAAAAACTAATTTTTAATTCCGTTCCATTTTTAAATGTGTCACGATTCCAGTCTGACATCGGGCAAGTCACCTCATGCGTGAACGCTGCCTGCGACGCTGTCCGCCCCAACCGCTGCGCACTAATTCACTGCGCAGGACTTCACTCGCAGGCCTGCTGTTAATAAATGCTAGGAAAATTTGCTTTGATTGACGTGCGTTTGATGTGTTTATAATACTTAGGCAGGGGACGTTTGGGTCATTTTGAGAACAAACAACCAGAACGTCATCTGCGTTAGTGAAAGCGTAACAGGGTGATCAGCGGGAAAATGTTAGATACCAGAACGACCTTCTGATAATATTTGAAACGTATGCATTCTATACTCACAAGCAAAAATAACTGGGACTCATTTTTTTTACAAAGTGACCCGTTATTTTTGCTCGTTAGTGTATTATATTTTGTACCCATGTACCCCTCACATTGCGTTAAATAAAAATATATAAACAAAACAAACAGTCTTAAAACATTATGCATAATTTCTAACGAAACGTATAATAAACGTTTGTTTAGCATAACGATAAAATAATATAACACTAATTTATTATAACAACATTTCGTATAACATTTATATGGAATAATTCCATTTGATATAATATAAATTGAGTATAACTAATAAAGTCAATAAACACGTTTGCATTAATAATCAGGTGGTAATAATATCAGATTACATAATGTGTATCAAACTCAATGACTACTAATTTGCTAAATTAGGTCAATCTTAACTTGATAGGTTAGGTTAGAGTTGCGTCAAGGCGCGAAGCGCCTTAACAATACGGAATAGGAGCTTCGCGCAGTGGAGCTCCTTCAACTTTGTCGCACATTTCTTATATTTATTAAGCATTATGTTCTCCTTGCTTTTACCAAATGTATATTATGCATGTATAACTTTATATGAGGTGATTATTATGATCATTACGTTTCGAAAAGTTATGAATTTTGTTGTTATGCATTTTGTTTTTATACAATTTGACTATTATACCGATCAAAATTATGTTATTCGTGTTATGCAAAAAATTAGTACATTTGTTGTTGTGCAAAATATTACACATCCAAAAATTGGCCCTAATACAGGTATTTTGTAGAAGTTTTTATGATCGTGATGATAGTGCATTTAAATAAAGCTAATATAAGTGTAGCCAACTTACACTGAGAACAACTTATATACTTATGATAACAACTTATACTGAGAAAGACATCATGTCAAATAAATACATAGTGTTATTATAAATTCTGTCAAAACATCTCCTCTCATGTCAATCGACACCGACTACGAAATGTCGAAAACAAACCCCGATTTAAATAATCTACTAACTAATTTAAACTCGATAAATTTGACGTAGGTAATCGAGCAGAAAGTTGCGAATAAGCGAATTTCAAACAATTTAATCTTTATTACATTAGTTTTGGCATCCGAATTATAAATTCGACGTTGACATAAAGGGCCCACAGAACCGATACGGAATAAATTTTCTACTTAATTTAACTAGACAAACACAAAGGGCCAGCGAAAGGGACCAACTTAATTTCAATATTGAGGTGGAAACTAATGATAAGGTAGTTTGTGGCGGGACGTGGAGGTAGAAGGCGGTGATACGGCCTTTTTGGACAGTCGCCATCATATATATTGCAGCAAACAAGGTGGTCACAAATATCTGAACACGACTATATTGTCATGGCGTTAGAGTACATGTTCAGATATTTTTGACCACTCTGATTATGTACAGATATATTTGATGGCGAACTGGACATCACTAGCGGACAACAACCCGCGACTGCCTGGAGATATCGTTCGTGTTTCGATCGTTTTCGCATCGTGTTTGGACTGTTATTTGTTCTTTTTGTAACAACACAGTTGCCAACTAACATTCTCCAGGGCTGCATTGTTATATCTTTAGAATTTTATTATTTAAACATATTATTACATATCTCAAGTAAGGAATCTAAATGTGTACCTATATTGTAGTACTTGAACGGTTTTACCTTTGGCTGTGGCGGGCTAGCCATTAAATATTTCGGGTTAGACAAGTTGCTCAAAAACACAAGACCTAACACTATTGTTTAAATCGTAGGAGTGTGTTAAGATATTTCTGAGCACCTTGTCAGCTTCGGTATATTTGATGTTGACTGTAACCATCTTTGTTTAAAAAAAACGGCCCTCATTTATTTTGTCGCAAAACGCAGCGCTGCCGCTGAATTTTATTACGCTTTTTTAACGTTCAAGGTACAGTGCTTAACAAAATGCCTTATCCGTTAAGTTCGCTCGAGTCGAGTGCCGTTCGCGCTCCGCGTGCGATTTCGCGCTCGACTGTACACCCGCATCTGCTTGCGCCCGCGACCGTACCCTTTCATTTACGAGTACCTTACCCATTATATGTATAATCATTTGTAAGCTGTATTTAATTTAAAGTGACATTTTCTTTTATGCTGCCTAAAAACCAATAAGGAAAATGATCTAATTTGCGATGCCGAAGTCGAGCATGGATTTTAAAAATTAATATTCAATACATCAATAATTTTGCGTTTTTCGATAGTAAAATGGTTTAAATAAAAATATACTACTGACGATTAACTAATGGCGTCGGAGTTGGTTGGTGGTAAGTCTGCCTACGAAGTTAGTGGTCCCAGGTTAGATTCCCGGTAAAGACAAATATTTGTATAATGTGAGCTGGAGTATTTGTTCCTGTCTGTGATGTTTTCTATGCATCTACTCGTAAGTCTAAATTTGTTTTTATATTATTAGGTATCTTTATTGTTGTGTTGGGACAAGATCAGTTTGTGTATGATTGTTCCGTGATTATTATTATTTGTTTATGTAAATCATATTATGTTTTATAATACAAAGCAACGTTACATAAAACCCGATACAGTGAGAGATAATTTAATCTGCGCTAACGCAGTTATTAAACCGCAGACTGTCATGTTCAATTAACAACGAATTACAAAACGGTTTAGTACCAATTTTACCATACGATGTTAAATGTAATCGACTGTTAGTTCATACATTTTAATAGCTGTAACACTCTAATCGTCTGTTAAACGGCTGGTGAAATCCGACAGGATGTCAAAGCTACTGGCCAGTAACATCCGATGTAAATTATGTAAAAAAAAATATTCTGATTTAAATGCTTCCTGTATGTGATGGAATATTGCGCTTAGGAAATGTGTTCTAGGGCTAATTTTTCCATCTTCAAAGATAACCGTCAAACTTTAGCTTTGTATAAAACGTAACAGTCGAATGAACAGCACGCACGGCCTTTTAAAGCAGTAAAGTAACTGTTTTGTATTTTTTTTTATATGCAATCTCTGTAGACGAAAAGCAAAAAAGAGGGGATGTCTTTGCCCTACAGTGGGACACCAAAACAGACTAAAAAAAGTATGGTAACATAAAGGTCGTATTTAATTTACGGGTGTAAATTATTAAAAGATAAAAACAAACATCTTGACTTACATAATAACGTATATATGCAGTCATTATTAATTAAATTTTTGCAAAAAAAACGCTTATGCTGCTATACTCGCTGTTTTATAGTAACTTAAAATAAATCAAATAAAAAAGATATACCTATCCAAATCATAAGACCTACTCTAACATTAAGAACATATAGAAACGGATTAGGATATATACTTAAATAATATAATCAGTCATACACCTATACCTATTCTGTTCTATACAACGATCCGCAATAGTTCGATGCAGTCCAAACAACAGCGCATACTTCCCTTATTAGTTCGCCTCGGAGGAGCCCAACTTAGTTCCATACATTTTCATTCGCCAATAACACCGCCTGGGGATGTGATTAATAAGGCTAATATGATTAGTAGTTGTTTGCAGTCTCGCGCGTAAATAGTGTTCGAATGGGGCTTGAGATGGGGAGAATAGAGGGTGGTCACCTACGATCTCTTATTTTTGTCAAACTACAGTATGCCAGCGACAACCCGTTTCCTGCTAAAGTATTTTCAAGATTTTATTTTATTTTTATTATTATTATTATTTTATTTTATTATAGTAGTATAGTAGGGCGCTTATTTCTCGTACACTAACACAACCTTGCGACGTCATTTTGGCTAGCTTGGTGTGCTGTCGCGAAAAGGATTGTAAACATATTGGTTTCTATTATTTAGACGTTAATTTAAAATCTGTTCTCCAGACACAGACTAGACAGACTAGAAAGCTTATTTGATTATACACAATACGCTTGCCCAGCTGCGTGACAGAAATAGATATAGATAGAATATAGATAAGATACGCATAAAACAAAGATTTAAAGATACATTCAGTCAACAAAGTATCGGGAATGGATGATTTGTTTATGGTTCCAAATTCAAATTTTTGTTTTTTTTGTTGTTGTTAGATTGGCACAACTGTTTTCTATTTTGGCGCGGAGTTTGAGTTGCATCTGTTATTTATATTAAATACAGTGCTGTTTTTAGTTATATCATATCTAGTGTGTATTGCGAATTTCATAATGGACAAAAACATTGAACAAAGAGTTTGTCTTAAATTTTGCATCGCCAATGGAATTTCGTGTTCGGAGTCACTGAAAATGTTACAGAAGGCTTACGGTGATTCGACTTTATCAAAAACACGTGTTTATGAGTGGTACAAAGCGTTCAAAAGCGGTCGAGATGTGATGGAAGATTTGCCTCGCTCTGGTAGGCCATCAACGTCTGCAACTGAAGTTAACATCGCAAAAGTGAAGGAAATAGTGACTGAAAATCCTCATTCAACTTTGAGAGAGATAGCCGCCGAACTTTCTGTATCTCACGAGTCGATCCGTACTATTTTAACTAATCATTTGGGTATGAAACATGTTACCGCTCGGCTAGTCCCAAAAGACCTGAATTTTCTCCAAAAACTCAATCGCATGAGAGTCGCTGAGGACATGCTAGAACGAGTCAATTCCGACCCAACATTCATGAAACGCATTGTTACTGGTGACGAGACGTGGGTTTACGAGTTTGACATGCAAACTAGTCAACAAGCTTCGGAGTGGCGCTTCGTGGCACCCGTTTTCAATCGGTAGAAGACATAAAGGAGAATTCGCGCCGAGAACTGAATTCAATTCCGGAAACAGCGTTTAAAAAATGTTTTGATGCTTGGATTATTCGTTGGCGTAAGTGTATCGTTTCTGAAGGAGCATACTTTGAAGGTGATAAAATAAATTTGGATGATTAACAAACAGTTTGTGTATTATTGATCTTTTCCCGGTACTTTCTTGACAGAGTAGTATAACACCTTTTTCGTGCAATAAACCTGTGAATTTTTGTTCCACTATAACGAATGCATCAATAAGGGCAGAATGACCAAAGTAACGATCGACCTTCGCCTACTCTGGCAAGTCCCCAACCATCATCATCAGCATGCTTACAGATAATATCGTACACATTAACAAACAAAAGCTGTAATTAATTATCTATACAAACAAGAATTATTTTTTGCAATTCTGATTACACAAAACTCGCTACGCCGAATCAAAACCCAAATCACGGCATACTACGTGCCGCCAGCCTCGCTACTCTCGCTGCACTATATCACGAGGCCAGGAGTAGTTTAGGAATCAAGCTACAATTAAATGGTCATAAATTGGAAGTTTGGCCGCGGCCGGCAGCGACGCTGGTGAGCTGGGTCGCCGGGGAGCCGCCGGCAATTTATCAATTATTTACGCCACTTGGGCCCACGCCTGACGCCGTCAGTCGCCAAGCCGAGCCTGAATTTGTTGATCGACTTGTGTTCAAACTGTTCAAAGTTTGGTATTGGCGCGGTGATTATACTACGAGAATTCTAACAATTATCTATTATAAGACAAAACACACTTCTTAGCGTTAGAAGGCGTAACGCTCGTCTGACAGCGTGTATATCGTTGACATGCAATTTGGCTAGCCTTAAAATGTTCGGTAACGTGCTCTACGTTACTACGTTACACGTCGTCGAAGTCGCTTGCAGCTTGTCTAGGGCCGCTGTGCTTACTATCACGATAATTATAAACGGTCATGGTACTGCTTAACATTCGGCAAATGACCTCTAGAAAAATAAAACATCCCTGGGTCTCTATTCCAGTTTTTCTTAAAACGTTATCATATATTAATGTTATGGTAGCTCTTACATATTTGACAGTAAGGGCCATTGTATCGGAGAAAAACAAGGTTTTGAAAGCAAGATGGGTTAAGACTACGTGAAATAAGTCATTATTATGCCTAGTGCAATAAAGTACATAATTAAACGCAGTACTTAGTCATATAAGGCAGCTCTTAGCTTCTGTTGAAGACGAAGGACTGTAAATAGATTTAAAAGAATTGCTGATCGAACTTGGAATTTGTATTACTATTGCTTATGTCATAAATGCAAATGTGTGTTGTTGGTTATTTGAGCGTTTTTCAAAAAAAGTGTACATCGTTAAGGAAAAATTAAGAAATTTTAACTTTTTCCAGAGCGTCACGAAAATTAGTCATACATTTAGTATCGTTAATTTTCGTGACGAACCGGAAAAAGTAAACATTTCTTAAGTTTTCCTTAACCATGTACACTTTTTTTGAAAAACGCCCATTTACTTGGGTATTAATTTGTACCTTTCACGTTAAAACGGAGTCTGAAAGAGCAGATTAATTTTACTGCTTAATCAGGAAAATCCTGACGGTTTACTTAGTCTAGTAAGTATCATTAAAATTATTGACCTGTTCATTTTACAGTATTTTTTGCATCATATCTAAAATCTATTTTGTATCCTCAAAAAAGGTTTCCAAACAATCCCCTTCCATGTACCCCTGTCTTGCATGTCACATAGAACACTTACTAAACACTACATCTAAGTCATGTAGCCAAACAAAATCAAACGTAACGTGTACGGTAGGCCATCCGTCACTTAGCCTGCGGTCGGCCATCGATCTCCGTCGGGGACGGTTAGGCGCAGCTGCTAACCCTTAAGTTTCTTAGCTCTACGGCCCGTTTATTATTTAAACTACTGGTTGGTGTACCTACATATGTGTTAATAGAGCTGAAGAAGTACCACGTGCTAATAGAGCTGAAGTTAGTTTCGACTAGGTTTTTAGTACTAATTTCATCTAAGTATTATAACTGTATAGTGTTCAATTCACGACGGCGCGCCCCGCCAGTCAAATTCACGTTGCACGGTCGTGAATTGAAAATATTTAGTATGCCTAAAACTAAAGTATGATTACGGGTTTAAACTATCAATGAGACAAGATACGATACACGATATTACGATTCATAAGACTGTTAATATTTTTTATTGACAATGTCAGTCGTTCATACATCTCCGGAATGTGTATATGTAAATATTTACAGCGTTGTCCTTGACGTTCAACCCAGATACATTTATGCTAAATAACAGGTTAATTTTAAAATTGGCTTTTATTTTTAAAGAATGGAGATGTTTATCTTATAATCTTTAAATCTATAATAATAAAATTAATTTCTTACTTTAATCAAACACGATATCAATATAAACCAAAGTAATAAAATCTCACTGCGCAGCGTTCATCTGAAGCCACATCCAATTAATTAAAATAATTAAATTTTGCACACATGGCTCGTAAATTAAATTATTGAATGTTTTATCATTGTTAAATTAATTATCCTGTCAACGTTTACTATGCAATATTATCCGTATTAACGACCATTTCGCATTACGTCCTTTTTGATTACGCGTCAAATTTTAACAAAAATTAAACATCAAATTCTGGGTAAAGTGAATATAATATAAATATAATTTAATCTGTTTTGGGCAACACTGTGAGACAAAAGCCTGTATTTGTAATGGCCTAGGCAGTAATACATATAACCAAATTAATGACAAGAAGTACCGACAAAGATAAACACATGACAGCGGCGTCACCATCTACCTACAAGTGTCACACGGGCCGTATTAGGAACTGCTAACAACAGCCATAATAAGTCAAAAAAATAAAGTGCGAGTCGGACTCACGCACCGAGGGTCCGTATTTAAGTCCATGCTTCAAAAATATACCTTTTTATGTACTTTAATTGCATGCAATTTCTCGAAAACTATAAGATTTTTGACAATTTCTCGAAAACTATACATTTTGAACACTTAGTTTTATTTTTCCCGTAAAATATAAGCAATTATCTATAAGTTAAGATTTTTTCAGATTTTTCGGTTCTTATAAATCAAAAAGTACGTCACGGAAAACTATAAAAAAATGTTTTGAAACATGCATATTGAGCCCTTTTACATGACACTCCATTTGCTATAATAAAATTACTTTAATTTTTCAACCCCCCATTCTAAGCACCTTTTCAATTATTTATAAAATTAATTTCATATTTTTTTTACTAAAAACAGATGCGGGCAAGCAACTTATACAACTATGCCAAATTTCAAGTTGATAGCTTGTGTAGTTGCTGAGAAAAACTGCTGGGACAGACAGACAGACAGACAACGAAGTCTCATCATAAGGGTTCCTTTTTACCATTTTGGTACGGAACCCTAAAAAAGGGATAGAGGTATAGGAGTCATATATTTTTGTCCCTTTCACTGCCTGGAACTGGTTTTGACAGCAGAGCTCATAATACGCCCCCTGTGAAGGAATGAGGTCTATTTTGAACCATCGCATGTCTTTGTAGAATTAGTTCTCCTGGCCGAAACTAAAGGGCTTATCTGCTTATCTTTAATTTTAAGGATTTCGGAAGATTTCATTGCAGCTAGGATTCGATTTCTATAGATAGAACAGAAAGGATTCGTTTTAGGTTCTTAAATAGGATCCTTAAAATTTGATAATTTTGAAAGTTTTGAAAGAAATTATGTTTGAAAAAATGGCTTTAATAAACTTTTAGTAAAAACAAATTCAGTCGGACCAAAGGCATTTTTACCATGGTAATTTACGTACTACTGTCCCTGATAATTTGACCATCCGTAGTAGTTTTAAAGGTATCATCATCATCATCATCATCTCAGCCGAAAGACGTCCACTGCTGGACATAGGCCTCCCCCAAGGTTTGCCACAAGGACCGGTCCTGCGCCACTTGCATCCATCGGTTTCCCGCAATCTTAACCACGTCGTCAGCGGGACACATCGCTCGCAGAACAGATGGCCGCTGGGGCCGAAGAGTTCTCGAATGGCGTCCGCGTACTGGAAGGCGCAGCGTGGGCAGACCTCCATCAAGGTGGACCGACGACGTGGTTAAAGGTATACTAAGTCTTAATTTTGGATATGAACGATCTTCTTGTTCTTCAAATGTCTTCTTCAAATGTCAATCTTCTGACATGTTTTCCTGCAGAACTACGCAGATATTTTATATTATTTTTATAGGTTTATATAATGCTAGAATAAGTAGTAGGTATCATTGTCATAAGTGAATATTCTATTAAAAAAATGACTAACTGTTGAGTTTCTTGCGGCGCTTCTTCTCAGCCGTGGTCTCCTCTTGGGAAGCGCTGGTAGATTTTGACGTGTAAAAGTGCCCGTGTGGCCTACTTACTGAATAAATATCTTTTATCTTTTTTATCTTATCTTTATCAAATTCCTCTTCAGCTACTGGAGGTTGGCTTGGAGCTCTGCATACAACTGTTCATATGAACTAATAAATGTGTGATATATTTGATCAAAATCTGTTAAACCGCTCTCGCGTGATTGATTGACAAACATCAAACATCATAACATCCCCAGAAACTATCACATCTATAATATTAGAAGGATAATAATGTCATTTTCGACGAGTAGGTATTACAAGTTTTTGCCCTCGGAAAGTGCCTGAAATACCCGGATGAAGCCGGGAGCGTCCGACCGGATGTCGCTCGCTCCGGAAGTTTTATTTCTCCGCTCTCCACAAATATTAAGATAAACCTAACTATTTGCAGCAAAGAAAAGGCCAGACCTAATTAAAATAACAGAGATCATTAACAATAATATTTTTGTGGTTCAAAAAACATTTCACTTGTATAATAAAGAGTAACTTTTAGAACGCATGTATCGAGAAAAAAATCACAAACAGGATAAGTAACTTAATGTTTTATGTACGTATAGCTTCTGCCCGCGACTTCGTCCGCATAGAATTAGTAATTTTGCTATTTCACGGGAGTATTGTACTTTTGTCGTAATAAAATGTAGCCAATGTGTTGTTAATCCAAGGTATAAGCTATCCCCATTCCATATTTCATCCAAATCCATCTAGTCGTTTCAGCATGAAGGAGCAACAAACATACTAATTCACACACAAACACAAAATTTTGCATTTATAATATTAAATATGACTTCCCCGTTAATTAAAATAGGAACCATAATAAACGGGTACAACAAAAAAATCCCTAAATGTCTTTCTTGTTTAATTAAAATCCCAAAAATAAAACAAAAAAGCTCATAATTGCATAATTGAATTGTATGCTAAGCCAATATAAATGCAGCACGCAAACAAATCGGATAAACTGGATGCTGGAGTCGACTTCCTCTTCCGGCACGGATTCCACCCATAATTAATACCCTTGGACTGCAACGCGATTGCAACGACAAAATCACTTCCAAATATTTTTTTGTTGTTTACTGTATGCATTTTTGTGACATCGGCTTTTCCTAAAGAATTTGTGTTCTGATTTTGATTTGTTGCTTTGGGACATAGGTACACCGAAATACCACAAAGGGGATTTTTTTTTTAATATTATAATTAATATCGTATGCGAATTATTTTTTAAATAATATTGCATACTTAATTATCACTACATATTAAATTGCCCCACCGCGCTGAGTTTTTATTTGTCCGGGCTAATCTCAGGAACTACTGTACGGATTTCCATACGGTTTTCACCAATATAAAGAGGAATTATATATGAAAGCGGGTCGCTAGTTCCGAATAAACAGAGCAATAACATCAGTTACCTTTAAAGGGCAATATTTAAAACTAGCTAATCTAGAAGTTCCAAACTCAAAGACAGTTTTAGCCGATTTACACAAAAAATTGTCAAATCGCAAAGCTTTTACGTAAGTAATTGTTAATATATATTCAGCGCATGTTTTCTGATCGGCCAGAATAGAGCTCCGACATGTAATAAAATTGAAGCGAAAGCAAATAAAATATTTTATTAACGAATTTATTTTATGTCCGTTCATTTGTTCCGGCCCGTTCGTTAACCGGCCCCATTCCGGTTGCTAATGAAACTACGCACTAAAGAAAACCGGAATCATAAAATAATATTTCTGTAAAATGTAATAAGGTTTGCTTTCAAACATTATTAAGTCGCTGAAAGCATGATTCTTATTCCTATTCCTACCGGAATATTTAAGCTATGATAGATTTTTAATTTTTATGACTAAGCATGGTTAGACAATGAGTTATTTGGAGGTAATCAGTTTTGTGTTCTTAGTTTCCGGTTAATTATGACTGCGATACCAAATAATAATCCAAAATACACAAGTTAAAATGTCTTATACTTAAAATTAAGTACAGAAGTACGGTTTACACTTGAATCACCGACACTCTTTTTACACTTCGCCGAATTTTCATTTCATCGACATGCATTTCCACGCACAGACATTATAATTTTATGGTGGTCACAGGTCTAACCTAACCTACGTAACCCATGCTTGATAACCTGAAAACAATAAGGTTTCAGCAGAAATTAGCTTTCGAGTCTTTTTGCTTATTTCAAATAAAAACATTGCAAATACGAAAAAAACTTCTTTCTTCTTCTTTAACCTTGTGAGATAAATAAAAAACAATAATTTGTACTAATTAACGACTGCACGGCCATATCTCTTTAACTGCAAGTGTTGCCAGATTTACGGTGTCCATTTATAACGGTTGTTTTATTGCATCCATTGTAACTTCGCGGGACTACATTAAGTCAACGTGGCGCGTTGTAAACATAACTGCGAAGATATTTTGGATTGTAAAGTTTTGATTTGTAGTGTGATTAGGGAGATATAAGGTTTAGAGATATTCTATGATTCTGTAAGTAGTATTCTAAGCGATATAGTTGGGTAACAACAACATAGGAAATATTTATATCTGAAATATTTAACACTTATTTGACAATGTTTATTTTAATTCGACCCAAAACATTCGGACTTTTTTAAATTCTGAAATATAGTACATTTTAGTACATTGCACTTCCCTCAAGAAATAAATTGAAACGTGACGAAGGGACATACAAACACGCTTTCGCGTTCCGTAAACACGGGTTACTTTTTACTACGGGCCCTGGGGGGTAACATTGCCCACCAAAAAAAAAACACTTTACTTTTTTTAATCAAAATAAATTATACAGACTTTCACTACATATTCTAAAGAAAGTAATTGTTACTTAAAAATTGTAAAATATACAAAGAAAAGCTTGAAATATAGGGGCGGACAATGTTACCCCCCAGGGCTAAAGTACCCCGTGTTTACGGTTTATAAGGAATGAGGATAAGGATTTAAAATTTTGAATGATTATCACTGAATTACGCATCAAATGCAATTTTATCACTCGTAATATTGGAATTTTTAATAATGCAAATGCGAACGTAGAGACAAAAGCGTTTATAATAAACTAGCTTTTACCCGCAACACCGTCCGCGTAGAAGTCGTGTATCATGTATCCCTCTGGAACTATAAAATTTTCCGGGATAAAAATTATTCTATGCCCTTCCCCGGGACTCAAACTATCTTAATACCAAATTTCATCTAAATCAGTTCAGCGGTTAACGCCTTAATCGATTGACATACAGACAGACAGAGACAGAGTTACTTTCGCATTAATAATATTGGTAGGGATGATATTATGATGCAAAACCGACTTTTACATCAACTTCTTTCTCATTTCCTGCGCATAATTTTCAGTTGGGCCGTCGAGTTCGTATGTAAGTTGATCTCGGCTCACGCTGTCAGCTGTTGGGTGCAGATCTGCGACGAGCAAACACAGAAGAGGCGTCGGAGCTAACTTAAGCCTTTTGTTCCCTAATTCCTTAAAGACGCAAGTGTGCGTGCACTGCACACTGGTAAGTTTGTCCTTATAAATTATCGGGTTTGTAAAAGGCGCGATGAATCGAACCTTTTTTGGAATTAGCGCGTTTCCTTTATTCGCGAAGGTACAAATGCATCGGCTTGCATCTCCGGGGGTGACTTATGTATGGGCTGGGCGAATAAATACGAATTATGTGATAGAAAGGGAAGCACAGAATGTTCGACCTAGCTAAACGCTTTTTTGTTAAGAAGAGCGCCTGTTGTAATTATACTACTTATTACTTATTCCGTGCTTCAGCCGCGCGCTGCGCTAAAGGCGAAGCTCATAGTATAGCGTTTTTCTTCGCTGTAACGTAATGGGTAACTGGTTGGGTGGATCTTTACCTAGTAGGTATCTTCTGAAAATAAGTTCCTTATGGTAATTGAACAATACGTATTTTAAATTGTAGTTACAAAGGCTAGTTTAAATGTATTAATCCTTCGTAATTCTTAATCCTTCCCTAAAAGGAGAGGAAAAATATTCGTATGAACAAAGCATAACTTAGATACTGCTTTTGTGTCTGTAACCATGTGATTTGTTTAAATATTTTTTTGTTATTATTAAGTATTCTTTTTTCTTATTTGAATTAGAAACTAACTTTTGTAAATTATTAATAGTGTATTGGTTTTATTTACTTTGCCAGCGTTTACGAGCTGGGTAGCAGTGTAAACTGCGCAAGAGCCGGGTATTGTTCTGACGTCATCAGTAACGAGTGAAAATTGTAACAATACGGAATTAACAGTTGATGCCTTTATAAATATTCATTTTGTGAGTATTAAATTCGAGGGCCGTTTGGGGAGACGCGTTTTGTTTGCGACAGATGTGTCGGCGAGGACAAAGGCATGAGCCCAGATTTCAGCGTCGATTTAAGTGAATTCACGAAATTATCAACTCTGTTCGGTTATTTACATTTTACAAGAGATATAAAGTCTGTTCTGAGTTTTTGGAAAACTTAAAATTATTTTTAAAATACACATAAGAATTTCATGGAATTTTTCTACGGTACTAGAACCTTACGGTGTTGCACTATGGAATAACATCATAAGGATTCTAATGAGGGCTATCGCGTGTGAATTCGCCTGCTAGAGGCGCTAGTGTAACGTGATGTCTCCGAAATGTAAAATTTCACAGTGCTTTCACAGCTACGCGGGTTTATTTCTAATAAGAATAATGTTGTGAATATTTTGCAATACCTGAGATTAATTATGGCATATGGCAATTATGAGTTACGGGTCAATGAATGTCAGTGCTTTAAAAGCGGAGCTAAGAAAAAGAGGTGCCAAATTCAGCGGGCCATATACTTATTATTAAAGATTCATGTCTCAGAAATCACGTCATCGTCGTGAGTCATGACAATTTATTTAATATTTGGAACTTCTCATATTTTGTCAGTAACTCTATGAGACGATTTAAATATTAACACATTATTCTAGACCGTTAAAAAGGAGGTGTCTAGAGTTTAACAAGTGATCTTGCCTACGAAGCTGAAGAAATGATCCAAATTAATGGTAAAAACGCATTGAATTAATTCCATCTAGTAAATTCCAGTAGTTTTGTAAATTAGCACAAGCATACACGTACTGACAGACACAAGGGGCTACTTCAATTTATAATAATATGTACTTAGTGATTTATTTGTTTTTTAATAGAATGTAACACATGCATTTTTAATATAATTGTTTTCTTGCTATAGTGCTGTATAGTTTGTCACTCAGACCAACCAAATTGAATCACAGCTAGTCCAATATTGGGTAGAACTAGCCGCCATAGTGAGGTGGCGGAGCGCACTATCGCGGTATCTTCGCGCTCGGCCGAGCGGAAGCCTTCCGCTTCATCAAGCATCTATCTAAATATTCGCCTTTTTACCGTGGATTTGTACATTTACGTCACAGTGTTGTGTATTCAGAGAACATGTACGATGTCCCAAAATGTCACACCAAATTTGAATCGCAAAACATGCTGTATGTATCTATGTATGCCTTGTGTATGTACTACTATGGAAAATCGGTTCATATTGAGCAATTAGATGAATGTGTGTCTTTAACTACTAAATTACTAAACATGAACATTCATGTTTAGTAATTTAGTAGTTAAAGACACACATATCATATTCATATAATAACAAGTGTCAGTTGACGGTCACCACTTCATATATTTAAAATTTTATAATTTTATTATGGTCAAGGGTAAATTAAAAAGTACTATCTATTTAAAAAAAAATACGTACAAAGCATTAATAAAGTCACCATGAGTTTAACCCGGCTGTTGTATTAGAAAAAAACTTTATTTTATTTTAATATTTTTAATAAATTGTGATTTAAGTATTTTTATAATTTAAATGAACCCTTGTTATATCTTGGTTTGAACGGAATAAATAAAAATATAATAATTATAATGTTTGGTTGCAAAATATAGCTACAGGTTGATCAAAATAGTATACAGAGAACTGTTTATGTCGAAGCACGATCCCGTCACGGATTCCGAATATTTCCCTTAAATCGCACTCGTATTGTTTACTAATAATTAATTGTCGAATGCAACTGTGGCAAACATTGGCATAATAAACGACATATTGCACGCACACAAACAAATACCTTAAACCATCCCCAGTCAAAAAACAACTCTAACTCCCTTTAAAATTGTTCTAAAACGCTAGGGTAACAAAATAGTGCAATGTAAGTATCCGTTTCTGCCAGTAACATGGGAAATTTAAAGTGGAATTAATTTTTATTCATTGTGAAATAGAGAATATATTGGCTTGGATTAGTTAAACGGCGGTCATGGCAACGGCCCTGTTCTATTTGAGCACTGTTGCTTGATGTTAGAGTCGTTTGTTGCTTGGGTTATACAGGGTGTGTTGGTTGCATCGATAAAGGGTGATATAGGGTGGACTGGTTGCAGCGCGTGTCGGTGAATAATGCGTCGCTAACGGCCGATTAACGTCCAGTATCGGACCGTAACTATACTCACCTTCGATAGAGCTTATTTTGTATAATTATAATTTTATATGGGGTAAAATTTGGAGGATTGTTTCAAGTCGCCTGCCTAGGGTGTAGGTATCTATTAAGAGTTCCCCATTTTTGCGCGTGTTTTACATTTATCAGGTTATCATTTGAGATTTAAAAAAAACTTTTAAAAATGTGATTGCTAAACGGTACTTACAGTATCGCCTTTTTATTATATGTATATTGAAAGCAGTCGATACTTCTCTATAGAACTATGAACGTGAAAACACCCTTCAAGAACTAACACAATAGTAATACAAATTAAGACATTTTTTTCTAGTAATTACTGTATTAATAAATTTCCTTTGGGCAGGATCACGTTGTATCCCAAAACAAAGGTTATTTGTAATCTATAAGGGCCGTTTAAATAAGCACTTCAAATCGCGTCAGACAGTTTTTTATGACTTGGCATTTTTTTATAACTTGTCTTGACACGTTCATCTCATTCAAGATTTTATTAACACAGCCCGTAGACATTCTATTTAAGAACCAGTAGCCTGTCATAGTCGTGTCTGTTAAAACAAAGCCCAGTGCGGATTGACGGAGTCGGCGGCGGCGGGGCAAATTAAGTGCAGCTCATTGAGCCAGCGGGCGCGCCGGGAATGCGCTCACACGGCGCAGGTACTGACGGACTGACGGACTGACGGGCGCACCACCAAGTATAACGACTAATTCCGAGAAAGGTATAATTTTCATCATCCCGTGTAGAGATGTGCCGTTCTCGGAAACTTTCCTAATTTTATATGGGAAATATTCCCGGTCGAGAATGTTCTCCATACATTATTAGGAAAGTTTGCAAACGTTTCCGAAAGTTTCCGAAAGTTTCCGATAACGGCACATCTCTACCTGTACGTTCACAAAGTCTAGCTATAAAAAGTTTGCGCAGATGTATATGCTAGCACAAATGTACATACATACCTACTTACAAAAAGTATATGCGTTCATACGTACAATAAACGTTTTAGATCTGCCGTAATCTAGTAGATAGCGCTAGGAAGAATTCCGCAATAATTCCCAGTGCAATACTTATTTTATTCCTCTTTATTCCATTTATCCGTTCAATATTCCACTTATACAATATTCCATATTGAAATAGGAACTAAATTGTATTGCTCAGGCAACGTCGGCGTGGCTGCGACTGTACCCGCATAACCTAAGCCCCGGTGGATATATTTGATTAACCTGACTAGACATGCTCCATTGATTTACCGTTTGGCATCTACTTTAATCCACCACAGAGGATCGTATGACGAAATTCCGCAAACTAAGTGTATGTTTTATTACTTCGCTAATAGTCAAAGGGTTACCTACAGCCAAATCACTCGCGCCCTGAGAGTTCCGTTATACGGCGTTTTTTAATGACATAGTTAAGGACTCAGTTAAAAAACAGTTATTTTTCCTTTGTGTATATAACGAAAATTAATCATGTAATCATATGGTTCACTTTCGTTACACAAAGGAAAAGTTAACGGTATTTTTAATTGAGCCCTTAACTGCCCTTAACTACGATGTTAGGGTTCCGTACCCAAAGGGTGTCAAACGGGGGTCCCGTTTACTAAGCCTACGCTATCCGTCCGTCCGTCTGTCTTAACTTTAAAGAGCTGTATCTTTTGAATCGTAACGTAATACATAGCGGGTTGACTTTTTTTTACAAAGTAAGTGTTATTAAGGCGGATTTCCTAACAAATAAAAAAACAAAGAAAGTTAAATAATAAAGGGGGTCCCCCCATACAAGAAACATTTCTTTCAACGTATTTTTGTTGTATCGTAAAAACTGTATTTTGTAAATGTGGTATAGGACAAACCTTATAGAAAAACAACAAATACCAACAACCGACCAAATGTGTACGGGACCCTCAATGCGCGAGTCCGACTCGCATTTGATCGGGTTTTTTTAACTGACTCGTTTAAGCGTCTCTTTTACAACAAAATATATAATATATATTATATGTGGACAACAAGCTTCTACTCTGTACTATAGTTAAAGGTGTTAACAGGTTAGGCAATCGTAAAATGAAATAAAAAGTAAATATGAAAAATCAAATGGATGTCCCCCTGTAAGCTTGTCAGCAGCCCTCAAACACAAAAGAATGATGCCGTCTTTCATCATTCAAACACAATTGCCCCATAAAAGCGCATTTCGACGACAGTGAAAAACGACACTCATCATTTCGACACCATTTTTATGGGCACAATTTCTTTCGCATAAAAATAGAATCGGCCCGTCTTTATAAAAACATCGCTTCAATTGTCATTCATGGCGGCGGAACGCGTATTTGTCACCCGGCGTGTCGCGATCGCGATCCAAATATAAAAATGCAATTTTAAACAAAATCCGCTGAATTCGAACCCCACAATAAAAAGAGATGTGCGGCGGCGCACGCACGCTGCCCGGTTTGCGGACGCATATTTTGACTTTTGTTGACGTCCTATATCACTGATAGAAACGTGACATAAATGTGTACGCTGTATCTGTTTGAATAGCACGCATATCGAATTGATTAGGAAGGAACCACGTGTAACATAGACTATGTTACATCTTATCACGGAACTGATATAAATATGTGTACCGAGGGGTTTAACCCGACGACTACCCAAGAAGGAGAGTAATGTATGTGTATGGGTATGTGTCCATGTCTGCTGCTTTGTAACGTTCTCTTTTTATCTTTTTTTTTCTTTTTATTTAGAAATGGGAGGTATCGTTGTATTGGTCTTTGGCTTTATCAAATTAGTATAACAGTAACCATTTATCCTCAAATTCTCATTCTCAACTCCTTAGTCCTGATGCTGCAGGAGTGATTATCCACATAAAAGCTTCTTTTTTTAAGTTAGTTCAATAATTATGTCTGCAAAATCTATATATTTTTAGGATGTTTGTACATTGCAAGCATTATTTTCTTTACATCCTAATATTTTTACGGGAGACGTAAAAATATATAAAAACAAACACGATTCTTACTCTCTTGCGATGACTTTTGGTTTGAATTCTTGAAATCGAACTTACAAAAACCAATTTTAATTTCAGATAACCAAAAAAACATAACAATAAAATAAAATCGGTACCTATTTTGAAAATGTCTATTTCAAATTCGAATACAATCACCAATAAATTTGACACACAATTCCGATACGGCCTCCTGGGTACGAACTTTGTATTCACTGCGTCGTCAAGAAGACATCAGCGGGCAAAGTAGCAAAATATTATAATAGCGTAATGGTGTCAGGTGCGGTGTCTACCGGCTTCTGCGCCAACAATGACGAAGGGACGGGGACTTCTATCGATATCGATGTAACAACCCTTCACTTTTTTTTACTTTAGGAGGTTAAGCTTTAGACCGGGACGAGGGGTGTAAACTCGTATCGAAAGCAGACACACTGCGCCAGTACTGAAGTAGTAATTACGTTAAAATTCAGTTAAGTGCTAATAAACTTCAAATTTACTGCGTGTTCTCATAAGAGGTACTTGTTGGACAACCATACTCTAACACAAATTATAATAAAATATCATCGTAATTAATGTTATGTTAATTTCCTACTACTGGACACTAGGGGGTGAATTTCAGGGCGTTTCAGCTGCCGTCATTAGTGTCACCAAATATATTGACAAAATCCATGACACTACAGCAACTTCTGATGCTGAGAGAAACTACATCCCTGGTTCTGCTTCTGTTTACATCAGGAGTTGCTGGTAGGTGTCATTGATTTCGTCAATATATTTGGTGACACTAATGACGGCGGTTAAAACGCCCTGAAATTCACCCTAGGCTATTCCTAACGCCGCAATGACCAGTTCCACCCGTTTGCCTCCTAACATTCACCATTGCAAGTAATGGCATAATTTAAAACACCTTAAAGTAGCTCAAACTGCAGAAATCAAATGGAATTGTTTTTGCTTTATATAGCGTCACTTGCCGAAAATAACACTTATTTAATTTAACATCTAAATTATGAAGCATTTATTTATCGACAACATTATTAAAATACTTCTATCGACATTTGGCGACATCCCTAGCTAAAACGTTGCCGTTGGCGCCACAGCGACACACGGCTTAGGTCTAGCTCGTGATATGAAAGCGAAGTGACGTCACCGAATCCCCGTAACTTTTGTCTTTCGCTTTTACAGCCGTCGAATCGTGTGCTTAGTTTTATAGGCTTTATAGCACTCTCGGTGTTTAGACTCCGCCTCTGTGGCGCGAATGCCAAACAACTGGCATATTCATGTATGAAAATCAACCGCAGAGTTTTATTGGTGTTCGCTTGCTATAAAGTTTTGGGCGCGTTAGTCTTTTCTTTTCTGATTTATCACAACAACAGTATTTTGTCTATTGGTTGTTATTAACATCTTGCTCCTCATTTATCAAATATTTAAGCAATAAATTTTTAACCCTAGATAAATATTGCAAGCTAAATAAATAAATTTAATATTTTTTTTACGATTTTATTTTACCGTGTAGATTTTTTATATTTTTATTTGTTTAAATTTAGATTTTAATTTAGTAATTATTTTATGCAATTATTTAAATTTTAATACTAAAATTCAATAATGAGAAGTTATTCAGGACGTCCTATTTCGTCAAAACGGTTTTCGTATTTCCATTATGGTGTAAAAGGTACTATCCCAATTTAACTCCAGGTTCGGGCGAGTCACCAAATATGTGTAAAAACGTTTAACATTTGAAATATCATATATTTAATTAAACGAGTTTGTTTCTATATAATAATATGATGATCTAATTCACTAGAGTAACTAACTCAGTTTCTCCCTTTGCGGTATTAGAGGATCACTACGTAAAGTTTAAATTGATGGCATTGCAAGTATTGCACCTAAATTTAAATATCACACAAGCACACTAACTAACTATAACTATATAACTATTCGCACGAACTAACGACTCTTTAGGACTGCTAAGGAGTGGAACTCTCTTCCAGCTGACCTTTTTCCTGAAAAGTATAACTTGGACTTTTTCAAATCGAAAGTGAATAGGCACTATCTAGGTAAGCATGCTACATCTTCGACTTCATCATCTCCTTCCATCAGGGGAGGTCGAGGTCAAATGTTTGCCTATCATAGGTACATAAAAAAGCGCTGTAAACAAGTAGGTATGCGTCAATCCTGTATTGTTCGCTTTAACCTAAGACTGCATCAACCAAGTGTTTTATCGAAGTGGGTATATTTCCCTATTTTTAATCGCTTGTAAACGAGATATTACAACACACATACAAAAAAACATTTTATTTGTGGGCGCGTACACCTAAACACATGTCACTTGAATTAATTGAAAGCCACCGAACACCCGAAACAGAAATGTTTACTCTAATAACCGTGATTAGCTAAAATGTAAGCCCATATGAAAATAGCAATTAAGGATGAAAAATGATCATTACAGCGCTTATAATTAAAATACCCGACGTGTACTGTCCTTAGAAAACGATGCATCTTTTACAAAACTGGTGATAAAAATTTGTTCATTATGATACGTATTTATAGAGTGAAATGTATTTTAGCAACTAAATTGTAGATACGCCATTTTGTATGACGAGGGCTGTATAGTACAGGTTGACTGTCAAGTTGATTAATACTGGCTGTGACAGCAATAGGCGTGACGAATATGATCATTAAAATTTATATGGTTAGTGAAAATAACAGCGGTTTAAACAAAACTTTGTTTTTAAGGCTTTACTTACCTGTTTTGGTCCGCGAAACTGTCGTGACTGTCGAAACGCGTTCAAATCTTAATATTATTATTAACCATTTGATTATACCGTTTTTAGGGCGTTTTCCAAATAAAGTACGCATAGCTAAGAACGAATGCTGGCACTTCACTTGACTGATATTTGTCAAATATTGTAGTTGCATCTCTTTAAGTCGATATGTCAAAAGTAAGAGATGCAAGATTAATATTTGGCAAATATGGCCAAGTGAAGTGCCGTCATAAAATTAACAACGGTACCTCACGAAAATTAACAAACAAAACAAGACAAATGGTGGTATCTCAGTCAAAACTCCTCTAGCAAGTGCAACCATATTACAAACGGACGAGGATTGATCTCCTTCAGTTATTGAATTTGAGATACCGCCTATTGGTGTCTGAGGGCGGTATATAAATGTATGACTAATTTTCGTGACGTAATGGAAGCAATTACCGTTGTTAATTTTAGTCCTTAACTATGCGTACTTGTTTTGGAAAATACTCTTTAGTTTTGACGTGTAATACTTATTTGTGATTTTATTATTATTTAATAGCCTGCAATGTCCCACTGCTGGGCAAAGGCCTCCCTCTTTTCCTTCCACGTAGCCCTTGGGCAGCCTCCCACCTCCCACCATTCTTGATCAAACGCATCAAGCTCATCTCGCCAACGTCGCCGTGATACTTTGGTAATATTTTCGTTGCACGACGGATTTGGTTTGAACCATTGACAAACAAAGAAGCATACTTTTCCATTCTTAAAATGAGTTAAGGCAATTTTAATCTTCTTTATTTGCACAATTCTTGAGGAAGCAAAGACGAACAACGTGGACATAACAAACTAGCAAAAACGACGTTAATAATGTTAATATTGGCCGATATCATTGTTTCAATTTTGTCATAAATATTAACTGACTAATTCTACTCATAAGTTCATAACTGATGAACAAAATAACCGTCCTCCAAAGTAAATCCTTGAAATGGATATGGCTAATCCGTATCACTCAAGTTTAAATCGCAGCGGCGGGCGAAAATGTCAACTTGTAATCTTTGTAATTAAGTGAATGTCACCCGGGTTTACAGCCGGGTAGGGACCCGGTACTCGTGCGAACCCGTGACAATTGAGAATAAACGCTACAAAATTAGTCGATATTTTATTAAAACACGCTTTTTTGGGTGTGTAGGATGATTGCGTCGAGTTAAAGTTGTTAAATGATATTTCGGCTTTTCGATAGAGACATCCGTTAATCAGATTATAGTTATTTCCTTCTCTTAACTGAAAAGTGAAAAGAACTAGATTTTAAATTATCCTTAGCTAATTTTAGCTTAGTCGTAATACTAACAATTCAATTCATTATTCTCAAAAAGAATTACACGAATACCTTTCAAAACACGATTACGAAGACATTCCTAAAACTAATCATGAGAACATTGAATCTTCTCACATCCATTGTCGTAAAACTATGAACTGTAAAAACAATAGCAATCAATCTGCACAGAGACCTGACACTTCAACAAACTCTAAGAAAATCAGCATATTTGCGAAGACCCGAGTAAGACTAGACGTGAGTTAATTCCCGCTAAATGAATTATTCCTTCGCTGGTGGCACCCTCTATTGACGCAGCAAACTTCGCTAAATAGTTTCGTTCCCACTGCCATTATTGTTCGGAACTGTCGCGCAAGTTAAATGTTATCACAATGTGTCGGGAGACACAATAGTTTCGTGGATGCCATTTTGACGGCGTCTGTATTATTTAGGTAAATGGCAACGGCAGGTGAGATAAGGGATCGGCGAAATAGGTTTGAATGACGGTAGAACATTACTGTTGTCAGTTGCAGGGACCGGAAAACCCCTTCATTTGATTAACCCTGTCGATAGGGTATCCTATCATTTGGTTACCCAATCGATGTGGTTACCCAACCAACACACAACCATAACGTTAAGGTAACACAATCATAGTTGTGTTAAGTTGTGGTAACACAACCGCCGGCGAATGAGCGATTAGCTATCGGCTATTTTCTCGCTCAAGAAACGAACAAAAGATATATAATAAAAGAGACACTCATATTAATAGTTGCTCGCTGGCTGTTCACAATGCCGGCGAGAACTCGCTCGCCGCTCGTCGACAAGAGCTATGTGCAAGATTACTCGCCCAGCGATGCTCGCTTGACGGTCAGACTCGCCGAGCCAGCGGTCATTTTACTCTACAGTGCCGATCTGATTGCACGCATTTATTATGAATTTAGAACAATCATTTAGAACTATCATTGTTGTTAAGTTCAGAAGACGACGATGATGTATTTCATGATAGTATTTGTATAGTGGCAGCGGCAGTTCCGAAAAAACGGAAGAAAATCCGGGCAAGAGCATGTCGGACCATACTCAATGTACTGTGTAATGTGTTCAATCGCCATTCTACAAGCACTAACAACAATCTCGAAAAAAACACAAATATTAGCAAATATATTTTACCTTTACTTTACATGTGACCTGCCCGATGAAATTGTTTTTTTCACGATTTTATTTTAGATCTTTCTCGGCATAATTTAAATGTAATGCCAAATTACAGCTTTGTGACAGACGGACGGACAGACGGACATGAAACTATAAAATAAATAAATAAATAAATATCAGGGACAATCTCACACAAATTGACCTAGTCCCAAACTAAGCTCTAGGCTTGTACTATGGGTACTAGACAACGATAAACATACTTATATAGAGAAATACATACTTAAATACATAGAAAACATCCATGACTCAGGAACAAATACTCGCGCTCATCACACAAATATTTGTCCATACCGGGATTCGAACCCGGGACCGCTAGCTTCGTAGGCAGGGTCACTACCAATTAGGCTAACCGGTTCTTTGTTGACTGCGGAACCCTAAAAAAAGAGATATTTTGAAAAGATTAAGAAAAGAAATAAGAACTTGGGTGTAAAATAGATATTAATTATTTCAGAAGAGTATACACTGAGTTAAAACTATTCTACGAGTTACCAATTGATCACCTATTCATTTATTTTACTCATAACACCCCTCTTTTTTCGTCGGGAACACGTGGTGCGTCGCGCGTGCAGGTGCGCAGGAATAAGTCTCCGCCCCGAGCGAGTGGGCGAGTACTCGCCCGCCGCACTCGAACACTCGCTCATAGTTCAGCGACTAAACTATCGGAATTACCTACCCGCTCGCAGCTCGCTGCTCGCCAACTCGTTTCTAGTTTCTAGCTCTACTCGCTACTCGCTCATCGCCGGCGGTGGGACAAGTGCCTTAGGGTAACCCCTTTGAACTAGTTAACCGCTTCCATAGAGCTTATCAAGTTCACTAGGGTTTCAGTAGTTGGGTATTGGTATATATCTCTATTGATCGCCTCTCTCTTTTTTGCGCATTCAAAGGTCAAAGACAGTCAAAGGCAGTTAAGGACTCAATTAAAAAACTGTTATTTTTTCCTTTGCGTATCTAAAGTTAACCAAATTATACGACAAATTTTTACCTTAACAGTGTACCCAAACAAGAACATTATCCGACTACAACTTTTCATTGGTTCTGTGATTTCCCATTTCCTCATCAGACCTATCACAGTCTCGGCCCATCTCCATAATCCTCGCGCTCGACGATGTTAAACTTAACATTCGGATCTCTCTCCTTATATCGGAATACTCGATTAATATGCTAAGTTATGGAAGCAAGGGTGCACGCGGGTGCAAGGTGCACTAAAACCCAGATTTTGTGTTATTATTACGAACCGTAGTTAACTCGGCTGTGTAAAATGGAAATTTGAGTCCGTGTAGCTCATATCTAAAATGTTATTCGTTGAGGAATGTGTTTATTTATAGATTTTTTAATACTAGACTAAAGTTACATTGGTCGTCGGCAGCATTTTAGGAACTAGGGTACCTAGGATGTGATTCGTGCTGATCTCTATATCGCTATAAATACCTAACTCAACTGAAAATATGGGTATTGGCAGGACAAAGGCTGTTAAGTGTTGATTTCACGGAAAACGGAAGCTCGTGACTTCAGCCAGCTTAGGTTACGTTCAGTTAATCCCGTATAAATAACTTACTTACCTTTTTTACTTGACTGCACGAAGCCAAAAGAAGGGTTATGAGATTAACAGTCTATGAACTCGTATGTACGTATATAGCTGATCAAAAATCGGATGAGCTCCGGATAGCTCAGCTAATCTTTTATAATAAATGAGGTGTCGATTCACAAGAGCTGGCACGAATGGAATGAACGAAACTAACGTCAGCTATGATTGTGCGAGTGCCGTCCCTTTAAACGTTATTCGAATTTCAAACAGAAACCCTGTATTTATTTTACACACATGTAAACTTTCATTCACTTGTTCGATCCATTCGTGCCAGCTCTTGTGAATCGATCTGTACTTATGATTCATCAAAAACGTCATACTAGTCGTCAGTTGGGTTTTAGTTTATAACTTTTGAATTATTGAAATTGACAAATTATTGATGACAGTTTAAAAATCATGTCATTAGATTTTTTTTACGATTTTAAACAAAGCGGCAGTTAATTTGGGATAATTTTAAGGTATAAGCATTCGTCTTGTGTTTTTTACATTTGAAGCATTAACAATATTTTTAGTACCCATCAAAGAAATCTGAAGTGAAGGGTTATAATGACTTCTGTCGATGATGGCATTGCGTATTTTCTCGTTGCTCGTGCTTAATATTTGAATATTGCACCAAAAGAGACTCCTTCGAGCCGGATTTGAACCAGCGACCTATGGATGACAGTTTATTTACATATATACAGCTACAGTCCACCGCTCTACCAACTGAGCTATCGAAGGCACACTATCTCTCTTGAAATACGACTATACATTCACGTTGTTACGTCATTATTATTAAGCAAGTGCAAGACTTCGTATGCATTGTACTTGACCTAGTTATAGTTACATGTTACATACAAGTACTTATACCTGCACGCAGCTTTGCCTGCATTGATTCCATTTTTCTCATGGGCATAATCTAATTTTCTTCACTTTGGTCTTGTCCTTATAAGTAAGCAGGGCTTCTACTTTCAAAATCAAAGTTTGAAGCTACGTTAGCTCTAGTATTTCTTTCTCTCGATTTAGTCACGAATAATGAGCAAAGAAGTGCATCAGAAGCTTCGAAATTAGAGTGATGTGGTAAACATCCTCACATGCAATCTTGTAAAAAAATGGCTTTAAAACTGTACCCAGAGGCCACACTGGACACTTAAATAATATATTTATTACCTTTGAAATAAGAACAAAGCTTATTTTTACCCAACTATCCAATAAGGAGGATAATGGTTTTCGGGTTAATGTATTTTTGAGGGATGTGGGGATGCATAAGAGTATGTAGGTATGATGCCTGTTTATTTGTGATCTCCTATAAGACGGCATGACAAATTTTGACAAAATTTGAAGTGTGGGCTATCGTTGGATAGGTGATTATACCAGAAGCGTCCTTGGCTACATATTTTTTGCAGCCGGGTTATTAAAGCTTGATTTTCGGTCAAATAAATTAAAATTGATGTCGTGGTCCAAGTTTTAATTTAACGGGCGTCAGTCTGGAAACTTTTTTATTAAATACGTAGATTCGAGATTTTTTTTTGTAGATTTCAGTAAAACTCTAAAACCCATACCAATTCAAAACATACACATACACATACAGACACCTCTCCTACTTATCCACTCCAATATATAATTTTGTGCAACGCGCGAGCCAACTTTCCCCAAGTGACGTAGCGCGAAGTAAAAGTTGTAATGTGCATGAGAACTTATATTTTGCACTGGCTTATGTGCCTTCGATAGCTCAGTTGGTAGAGCGGTGGACTGTAGCTGGTTAAACTGTCATCCATAGGTCACTGGTTCAAATCCGGTTCGAAGGAATTATTTTTGCTTTAACAAAAAACGTTCATGTAACTGTTCAAATTTATTTATTCACAAATAGATTTTTGACTTGATTGCTTGTCGGTTTATCTTTTGCCACTATGCAATTTTTACCAAAATAATTCTTTATCTCTCTTTATCGTTTTTAATTCTGAGTAATACAGGGCGTACATGACCACGTACCGTAAATTGAAATAGTAGTTTCAGACCATTCTACTGACCTGAAATTTAGTGGGTTTATCCAGGTAATGTATAACGTATACCACTGCATGCGGAGCAGGGCGAGAGGTTTTCGTGTTCAACATTTTTTGATAATGTAAAAAACGGACTAAATATATTTTTCAGGACACTAGCCTATTATATTCTTTAAGATTAGGAAATTCTCATTACCATGTAAAAACATACAAATTGGCATGGTTCCGAGAAAATGTCTACTATTTTTCATTTCAGAACAATTTGAAACTGTATCAGTTTTCTGTAGACTGTTTCCTACACCCCGTATTATTTTATTATTTTAAACTGACATAAGTGATGTGAAGACTAACGGCACCACGTTGTAGATTGCAAAGTCAATAGGCGTCAGTATCGCGCCCGCCCAGGTGGTAGTAATTAAGACCTATTGTTCTTCACGCGAATGTTATTCTCGAAGAGGGAGATCTTATTTTAATAGTATAATGATAAACATGTAATGTATCAAAGCAATGTTACAGCCGTACATCGAAGAAATTATGACATCCATATACGTTGATGGCATCATGCTCAGAGACTTCCTATATATTTATGAATGATACATCTACTGGTCTCAAGAAAAAGCACAATAACAAAATTAAAAATGTATCCAAGAAATGTATCCTTTCACGTCTTACTTTAAAACCCACTTGTTTTGTAGTTGGTAATACATATACATAGATGATCTGCCATTCTGCAGTTTATTTATAATATAAGATATGTTTTAAAGATTCCGTTGCATTTGTGTTCAGGTAGCCGCGTAACATATGCCACCAGCTTACAGACTTGTCACAAGTGATCTGTCAGATTCCTACGTGTCAGCCTTTTTCTTTACAATAGTAAAAAATACTCCTTCGAGCCGGATTTGAACCAGCGACCTATGGATAACAGGCACACCATCTACAGTCCACCGCTCTACCAACTGAGCTATCGAAGGTATATAACTACAGGCGAAATTGTATACTTCATCATTACGAGTAATTTATAACGAGTTGATAATACTGTCAATAATTAATGCCATTAAATTGCCGTTATGCATTACGTAATTATTTTTGGTACGAGTTAAGATAACACGTTTTTATCTTGAGGTCGGATCGCTCGATCTATTTTTATTTTTATGCATTATTGGGTAAATAATCAGTTAATCAGTTACAACTTGTCTTTAGTTTCAACTTAATGTTTTTGGAGATTATATAATGAAAAGAAAACATTTATAGCAATTGTCCTTGTTTGTTATGATACAAGACTGATGATACAAACTGTCACAAATTGTTGACATGCTCCATCAAGATTCATATATTAGTTAGGTACCACTATTATTTTGTATTGTTACGTTTCAGATTTTTTTCGGGTAAACAGCATATAATTGCATTTGTATGTAGATATATACCCGTCTACAACCGGCAAGCAGAAGCTTGCTGGTTTTTTTCTCGCATGGATGTTAATATCATGTACACTTCTACCTGTTATTATAGAGTCTACATGAATACACTCCCAAGGCAGCTCAAGAGTTCCCAGCGACTAGACTGAAAACACATTAACGGCATGTCCATATTTTACAAATATATACAAATGGATAGTAAGGACGGAACTTTTCATTGCACGCATTTGAACGGCCAGAGCCCGGAAGTACTGGTCTGACGTGTCGTCTAGCGCTTAGAAATACCAACCCCCTCCCAGTCACCTTTATGAAACTACTATTTTCACACTTCATAATCTATTGCCTGCGTTCAACCAGAATTTTCCAACGTGTTCAGAACAAAAGCGGAAATGGAAGTGGTGTGGAGTTTGGTCTCGTTGTGTTGAACGATCGTTAGGTTTAATCGCATTCCTAATTTGAATAGAAAGTGTCGTGGTCGCGATAGTGGCACCGTTTCCGACCCGTCCCGTGTCCTACCCTCTTATACAAACGACTCCCTTAACAAGGACTTGAAAAATTTAAACAGTCGAGTGAGTTAAATCGGTTACTCACGTAAGCTGATCGGTGTTGAATAAAATGATAGGGCTGAAATGGGTAAAGAAATGTTGTAAGGGAAATTACGAGTGTTGAAAAGGTAATTTACGATGCATATACATTCAGTCAACAAAGTATCGGGAATGGATGATTTGTTTATGGTTCCAAATTCAAATTTTTGTTTTTTTTGTTGTTGTTAGATTGGCACAACTGTTTTCTATTTTGGCGCGGAGTTTGAGTTGCATCTGTTATTTATATTAAATACAGTGCTGTTTTTAGTTATATCATATCTAGTGTGTATTGCGAATTTCATAATGGACAAAAACATTGAACAAAGAGTTTGTCTTAAATTTTGCATCGCCAATGGAATTTCGTGTTCGGAGTCACTGAAAATGTTACAGAAGGCTTACGGTGATTCGACTTTATCAAAAACACGTGTTTATGAGTGGTACAAAGCGTTCAAAAGCGGTCGAGATGTGATGGAAGATTTGCCTCGCTCTGGTAGGCCATCAACGTCTGCAACTGAAGTTAACATCGCAAAAGTGAAGGAAATAGTGACTGAAAATCCTCATTCAACTTTGAGAGAGATAGCCGCCGAACTTTCTGTATCTCACGAGTCGATCCGTACTATTTTAACTAATCATTTGGGTATGAAACATGTTACCGCTCGGCTAGTCCCAAAAGACCTGAATTTTCTCCAAAAACTCAATCGCATGAGAGTCGCTGAGGACATGCTAGAACGAGTCAATTCCGACCCAACATTCATGAAACGCATTGTTACTGGTGACGAGACGTGGGTTTACGAGTTTGACATGCAAACTAGTCAACAAGCTTCGGAGTGGCGCCTTCCAACTGAACCGAAACCGAAGAAACCACGCCAAAGTCGATCAAAAGTCAAAGTCATGTTGACTGTTTTCTTTGACTATCGCGGTGTTGTGCACTCGGAATTCTTGCCGGAAGGTCAAACGGTAAATAAAGAATATTATTTGAGCGTTATGCGGCATTTAAGAGAGCAAATTCGACGAAAAAGGCCAGATTTGTGGAATGAAAATTCTTGGATTTTGCACCACGATAATGCGCCTTCGCACAAGGCCATCATTGTGAAAGAATTTTTGACCAAACACTCAACAAATACCATCGAGCAACCACCATATTCACCAGATATGGCTCCTGCCGACTTCTTTCTTTTTCCTAAACTCAAATTACCACTTCGTGGCACCCGTTTTCAATCGGTAGAAGACATAAAGGAGAATTCGCGCCGAGAACTGAATTCAATTCCGGAAACAGCGTTTAAAAAATGTTTTGATGATTGGATTATTCGTTGGCGTAAGTGTATCGTTTCTGAAGGAGCATACTTTGAAGGTGATAAAATAAATTTGGATGATTAACAAACAGTTTGTGTATTATTGATCTTTTCCCGGTACTTTCTTGACAGAGTAGTATCTAGGTATTATCTAGGTCATTATAGCCTGGTTGTTTTGTTTTATTTAGATTTTATATAATGACTTTAAAATAAATATCTGATGATATAATGGCTTTGAGAAAGCCGCCGGATTTTATATTATTTTTACACGTGTATGCCAAAACAGACATAAAATGAATCGTTCAAGATTTTAACAAATTAACAGCCTATTGACATCCATATAAGTATCAACAATATAGCAAGGGAAAAAAAACGGTAAATTTAGATAGTATTCATAGTACAAATAAAATTACATACATTAAAAAACTTATTGTGAGTTTAATAATAAGACTTAAAATTCATATTCTAAACCAATGAGTACCTCTGTACCTCTTATTATTCAAAGGGGTCATCGTGGTATTTATTGCTTTCACGAACCACATGTAATATGCACCAGACATTTACGCGGCAAATTGACAGCCAATCATACGAAAAGGGCAACTACGGAAGATCAAACATCGCACCGTGGAATAATTCACGGCCCTGCACTTAGCATAAGGTCAAACTGACATTTGGTGGATAGAATTACGTCAATTCATAATGTCATAAGCTACGGGGCGTCACGCAAGGAAGGGTGTAGGGATGGGAACGTATTTGGTTATTTTATCGACATCATATGTCAGGGATGTCAACAGAGAATGAATTCAATAAAGTAGATCACATTTATTTTGGACTAGATACTGTAACAGATTATAAGAAGAGAAGAACTAATGGCTTCCTAGTTATTCGTTTTTTGAATGACTTGAATATTTGTAACGTACTGACAACTGCGGCAACTTTGCCTAACCGTGGTCATAGTAAAACTTGCGCATGCGTCGAAATAATCAACTGATTCTTGTTAATTACTTTAAATAAAACCCATGCAAATTGTATCCAATCCCAATAATATCATAGTTGCGATCCATTTGAGAGTTTTTGCGTTATAAAAAATATACGTCACTTCTACTTTCAAAATGAACTACTTTGAGCTGAATAACAGTTCCATCATCTTATTCTAAAATCTCCTAGGAAAAAGATTTGACTGAGTAGTAACGTAGTCCAGACATAGCCAAGTCATTTTATGAAATAAAAATAAAACAAAAGAGAATCCTTCGAGCCGGATTTGAACCAGCGACCTATGGATGACAGTTAAACCAGCTACAGTCCACCGCTCTACCAACTGAGCTATCGAAGGTACAAGATAGTAAATAAAAAATCAGGCCGCTATACAATTTGGAGCGTATTATTATGTAAGTATGACTTAAAAGTCGACCATTTTGATTACACTCACACGCACCTAAAAGAGAAAGGTACTCGTACTTACTCTACCTACGTACATAAAATAGCATACATGCAAAGTTACATTAGGAGCCAAAAAGTAGATCACGGCGAACTTTCTTCCCATTAGACAATATTATATTTCTGTAAACTTCAATCCCAGTATATTTGATAATTAAATTTAATCAAAGTATTTGCATTTTAATAATGTGCCAGACTTTTTTAGAAGTAGCAATTATTTATAAACTAAATATGTTTTTGATGTTTATTTTAGTCGCATCGTCTTTGTAAGGTTGTCTGGAATTGATCGCTATATATTTAGCGATAAGACCTAAGTGCAAAGATAGTCAACTTTGTAACATTTCTTCTTTTGTTGTATTTCTTGTACTTGCTGAAATATCATTCCTAAACAATATAAAAATATCGATATTGTAATGAAATTTGTATCGATACCGGGTATCGATATTGTATTAAACATTTCATGGATACCCTCAACCCTCTAGCCACCTTTAAGCATAAACAGAAGGGGATGAAGGGCCTCCAGGAAAGTACCTACTTTGTTTAGTACAACAGCGGAAAGAATGCCTGATTTAATTATTGCAGTTATTTTTAACTGCTCCTTGACATGTAACGGCTTGTGACAGTGCGTGCTAACGAGTGATAAATAGTGCAAACTTTTTATTTTAAAGCTAGCAACCAACGAATAAATATCCTGCTAGTACTTTATCAACAACACAATTATACTATAAAATGTACAAATTGAATATGTATAGGCAGCTGATAAACATCACTATCGTAAATAGGAAAGATTATTCACGGACAGTCCTTTTTAACTTAAACTTGAGGAAGTCTCTTTCTGAATATACAATAAAGAATTAATTTCTAAACGGCTTTAATTAACACACAAATAAACCATTATTTGTTTATCAATTAAAAGATCCCTAGTGTACCTATTTGCAGTTTTTGAACGCCATTGGCGGCTATAGAAACCATAGCTAATGTCAACCTTCCTCAAAGACACTAAGATCTATTTTACGCTGTCGACCATAACGGCTATAGCTCTCAATGGCGTTCAGAAGGTTAATAAAATAAATATGTAGATAATATAAATGAGGTGTCCTTATTTTTTAGATCTGTGCACCTTTGAAATCTACTGATATAATTTATTCTTAAATTATATTAATTTATTACAAATGAAAAAAAAAAATTGCTGTAGGTAATTTTCGTCATGTAATAAATAAACCTTGACCTTAACCTATTTTTGTTTAATGTCAAATTACTGATACTATAGCTGGATAATGCTGATGCTGATAATTAGAAAAATCCTGTTGAAGTAGTCGCGCAATATACGTCAGATATAATAAGTATCGATCTTACGATTGCCTTCTCAAAATAAATTCACCCCAACTCACACTTTAAAAACACCTTAAACAATAGAACACGAGAATAAATGCTGTAACAACCAAATCTAAACGCTAACAAATCCCTTTTCGTCATATCAATCAAAAATACTTCCGCTAATTTACGATGGTAATTAAGTCAATCTCCCGTTAAAGCCCCTTTCTTAGCGACTCGCCTTGTCTCTGGCATAAAACGCGCGAAAACCTAATGCCATTTCACGCCGGAGTAAACCTTTCTCTCGGAGTTAACGTCTATTTAAACTCGGCTTAACTTAATCGATCGAGAAGGCCCTTAATTATGGCTTTATCTCAAGCAATGAGGATCGAAGCCGGATTTAAGTTTACTTGAATTAGCACGGAGTTTCGAGGAGAATTTGTCAAGTTTCGAGTTGAATCCTTTTACGAATTAGCTTATAAATAGCTCCGTTAAAAAGTGTAAAACTATTTACAAAAGCGATCGTCGTTCGTTACGCAGTGATTTTTTTTATATTCAACATTAATAAGATCACAATTACCTACTTACTAGTTTCTCCTTTTAAGGTAGGTACCTAAGTGGTTATTATCCCCCTGATCGAAAAGGTTAAGGCCTGTACATTTCGACTAGTCGAACGCCAACGTATGTATATGACATTTAGCTTTTTATTTGAAAGGTATATAATAAAATATAGCTAAGTAAATCCACGTATTTTTAATTTAAATTTAGATGTATTTCATTCTATACCCCATAATATGGATTAAGAACTTCTATGTCAAATTCTGAATATGACTACTATTCTCATTATTGAAAGTGATAAAATATTTAAGTTATAAATATTATATTTAAGTTAAATACGTCTGAATTAATCTAATCTTCTACAATAACATCTATAGAGGATGACAGCTAAGGCAGTTTGTCTATGCGAGTTAGCGTAACCTATCTCCATACTATATTCCTACCCTAGCCTGTATATTCATATTCATTAACTCTGCATATTCCTGAAGCACATTTGAGACATTTGAATCAATTTAACAAATGAATGTCGAGAAATGTGATATATGCCAGTGCAGTTATGCAGCCTTTACTAGTTTAACTTGGATTATGCATAACGGAACGCTAAATTAATATTTACAGATACACTGTCGAGCAAATTTAACTGGCCAATTTGTAATGAATTTCAGTACAAAGTGACCCCATTTAAGTAGGTAGATTAGTAAATACAGGTATTTATCTCGGTAACGTTTTCTTTTTGTTTTATTTCATCCGCATTCCTGCCAATAATGTTTGCTTAAGACAAAGAATCATCCTGCTGAAAGTGTGACTTGCGTTTTATGACCCAGCCCGTCGGGACCACAGACCCTAATTATGTCTGAAACAAAACCCCAGCTTATTTTTATCCATTTTGTGCTCAATCATAATTACCCGCGCTCCTGCGGGAGGCATTGTTTCGGAAAATCATCAGACCCTTCCAACCGTTACGTTTTATTATCGCCTTACCTTCGCGTTAAACATATCCGATGGTGAGGCTGCCGAGAATCTACTGGGACAATGCGTCAAAATTATCAGTCATTATTATGAGTTTTCTTTACAGCTTGGGAAATGAATTTGGAAGAAACGAGGCCTGTTCAGAATATATTGACGACATTATCCAACTTTGACCTTATCGCTACTTCTTCATGTGGTCACAGTACACCTGCCTTACAGTCGTCTATCAACACGTTCGCGGGGAGAGAAAGGGGCGGTAGCGACCCCAGCTGCATAGCACTCGCTTGGGCGTTTTCCCACTGTATAACTTTTTACGCTGTGATGTGGTGGTTGCTAGTTTGCTACTACAAAGAATTGGACACAAAGTTACCTATACCTAACACCACGTCAAACGTCTAATTTGCCAAGCTGTATAGTTTGGTCCATAATACTATATATAAGTATAAGGTATAAGGTATGCACTTGTAATAAAGGTCCCGAAGTATCTAGGGCAAAAGTGTTTGTGTATTTATGATAATACGGAGAATGTATGTTTGATTCTCTGAACTTATTAATTCTTGAGAAACTCTACGATAGACGAAAACTATTACATTACTATGATAACTATAACATAGTACTAGCGAATTATAACAATTAAATATTTACAATAACCCCAATGTTTAATGAATCCATAAAAGAAATAAACGAAGTTATAAATGGGCACACAATGAAAGGCTTTCAAATGAAACAAGGGCTCAATAAAAGCATGCAATTACCTGACTCGTGTACTTATTTATCTTTTTCGCGATATAAATGCTTTGTGGGGAACAATACCCGAGAAGGGGAAGCTTTATAATTTTTTAATTAATGCCGCCGAAAATATCAAAGTCACTGCCCGCCCGGCTAGTGGAGAATGCAATTAAAATTTGATAAAGTTTTTTCATAAACAGCCCACTCTTTTGGGTAAATATCAATATCAAGCCTGAAAAGTAAAAACGCAAGCATTTTAATTAATAGTCAACTGTTGAGTTTACAGAACTTTTTTATTAAACCGCGCTACATATTCGCAAATGAAATTAATAGGATAATTTATTAGTTTTAGGTAATTATTAAATTGATTCTACGCTCTGCCTTTCATTTAATAATGTCAGAAGCGTACGTACATAAAAAAGGACGAAATACGAGGACGAGGTAAATAAAAAGAAATACAATTTTTATATTAAGACCCAACTATTTACACACCCTTTATTTTTTTATACGGGTACCTATAGATTATGGCTCTCACACTTGACAGGTCATTACGATACGCCATTTATGAAAATGGGCCAATAATTCAGAAGCTAGAGTAGACCATCCGACTTTTGATCACATACATACATATATACATTCATACTAGGCTGTTAAACTCATCACCCTTCTTTTGGGTCCGCGTTAGTCGAGTAACAAATCAGGCGGTTAATTATCTAAAACTTCAATCAAATGTTTGTAAGCACAAGAACTCTACTAATACAAATCCTTACACTGTTCTTTTAATTATCAAAGGCCGTTGACCTAAACAACCCTTGCCCACATAATAGAGCCATTGTATTAGAAATTCGTGTCACTTCACAGGGGGTTGTGGCTTCGGGAAATTGTCACTGGAGCCATCCATTAGGAAAACCTGTAGGAAAACTGGATATTCCCCGGTGTCGTTAATTGCTGCGTGTGAGTGGGTGTGCAAAGTGTTTTACGTTATGCTCCGCTTGCTATGATTTAATTGGGATGTTATCGCTGTTTGAGTTTTCTAAAGAAAATTGGCAAAAGCCGTGCCAGGATTAGCTTAGTGATCGTGAGTTCTGGCTTGTAATTTTTATGGGCGGTTCTTTATGTTCTACCATGTTAGTTATTATTAGTCTAACCTACCGGTACGTTTATCTATAAGGTGTTTGCTTTTTTAAATCGCAATCAACATCGAAGTTACATTACATGACGATGTAGCCTTAAAAAGCACCGACGCCAATTTTACACAAATGTGGGGAGGGATTGAGTCTTTTGCCGCCGAACCAATTCATTTGTGTGCGCAATCAGGGGTCGTTCGCGGCATATTTAATAAAATTTTATCACGCGGACAATGGCCGCTGAAATTAGCGGTTATTAGCCCTCGATCGTATAATCGAATGGCATTTTAGGTAATTGATTTAATAACGTTTATTGTAGTCTTTGTAACGGTTAATATTGATTAAAATTACGTTGAGTACATACTCGTAGATGTTTTGGTTTTAAACTCCTGTTTTTCTGGCTCCTAAGGCTATATTATAATGCTACTTAAATTAGTAAATTAGTAAAAAATATAATTGGACAATGATTAGATTTTTATGTGCCACTAATTAAATAAGTAGTGTTTTTATTAAAATATTTTTAATAATATTAAAAAAATATGTTGTTCACTCCTAACTTGTTTTTATAATTAAACAAATCAGACGAGTCATTTAATAACCAGTTATTAAGTCGCAACCAAAACCATAATTTTGGTTCAGTTTACACAGGCCATAGTGTTGTAAGGTGGTAATTTCCAACCACGATAATTGCCGCTATTGGTTGAGCCAACACAGACTCGTCTGATTTTAAAGCTCGTGATGTTTAAGCCTTTTAAATATCCGCCGATGTCACGACAGAAAGTACTCGACACGCTTTAATGTAATATTATTAAAATAAAAAAATAAAACTAAAAAAAGTAAAAAAAAAATGCAAAAAAATTTAAATTAAACTTTGGGTTTGGATTGTTTGTTGTGTTGTTTGTTGTTTAAGAAAAGGTTTATATTGTGCCACTATTTCTTGCCGTCGTCATTATGACATTGCTTTTTCGGACATCCTTTATAAGAGTTCGGTGGGCGTCTTCCGAAAAAAGTACGCATAGTTAAGGACTAAAATGAACAAAGGTAACTGTTTCCATTACGTCACGAAAATTTGTCATACATTTATATACCGCCCTCAAACGGACATTGACGTTTGATCATACGCAAATAGGCGGTATGTCTAATTCAATAACTGAAGCAGATTCAATCCTCGCCTGTTAGTAATATGGCTGCACTTGCTACAGGAGTTTTGTCTGAGATACCACAATTTGTCTTATAGCAGCATAGTTAATTTTCGTGAAGAAATTGTAACAATTACCGTTGTTCATTTTAGTCCTTTACTATGCGGAGTTTATTGAAAAACGCCCTATATCGATCTAAAATTCTTAAAAAAACTCTATTGAAATTTGTTTGTATTAAAAAAAATACCAGACTGACTGGTAATTTTCTTGCGGCGTTCCTCTTCAGTGGACACCTTCAGGAAAATGCTGGTAGGTAGAATGACAACTAAAAAAAAGGTTTCTTGTGTAAACATAATTTAAGCAAGTCAACTCAATCGAGAGAAATTTGCAGACTACCTGCTTATTAATTATTAGTTGAAGTCGAATATGTACCAGTAAGAAAATTCAACAAACATCTACACACTTCAAAAATATCGCCAAGACCGAAATTGTAAAGCCGTCTTATTTATAAAGGTGGAGTTGCAAAGCCGGGTTTATCTTCACCCTTTAATTGTTGGCAGGAGGACTATCGCGCCCGATTGCGGCCGTAAAACGTAACAGCTCTTTTGTGGCGCGCCAGAGGACGGGCGGCGCACTTGCCGCTGAGAACGGATTATTATGATCGTTCAAGGAGTTACGGGGTTGGTTTTATGAATTAGCATTGCGATTTTATTAACTTTGTTTTTGCTAGCGTTCGTATCTTCACTTTCCTTAGTCGTTTCCTTATGAGGAAGGTAATAAAATTTGTCTCCGTCTAATGCTGCAGGCTTAGACAAATTGCATTCTGCGTTAGCTATCGAGTTAGCTATTGATTTTCGATAACGATAACGTTCGCAGAATGGGTCCATATTGGGTTGCATACAGTTTTATGGCATACTTACTGTTGATATGCTTAACTGTTTGAGTCATAATTATCACTTCGCATAACTGTCAAGAGGCATAAATTAGTTCGCATATTATTTTTAATCATAATGTTTGAGAGCATAATTAACAATTGTCATAATTTTTTTGCGCATAAAAGATAATTAACAATCGCCATAATAGTTCTGCGCATAACGTTTTCACGTCATATAAGACAAACATTTTTAATCCTTCGTATGAATAAAGTATTACAAACACGACTACACCGCAGACACTCGAAAATCTGTATTGCGATGGGCTTCGAACATCATTCATTTTTTTTTTTTAATTTTTAACAATATCGACTGCAGTAACACAATACTGTTTTGTGTTACAACCAGATGATGTACAACAAATTCGACGAAACTCCGCTGCGCGGAGCTCCTGTTCCGCGTAGTTAAGGCGCTTCGTACCTTGACACAACTCTAACCTAACCTAACCTAACCTATCAAGTTGAAATTGACCTAATTTATCAAATTAGTTCACGTACGCATCAGTGATTATTTACTAAATTAGGTCAATTTCAACTATATGTCTATTGTTTATGCATTACAATTCATATGACTAAAAACATTATGATCTTTAATATTATGACTAAAAAAATTCTGATAATAAACATTATGATTTAAAAATATATGACATAGTAAAATGATGACAATGAAAGTATTATGCGCAGGAACATTTATGACAAAAGACTTTTATGAGCAACAACTATATGCGAAAAGTGTTATTCCAATCAAAATTATGCCAATAGTATGTATGCGACTAGAGGGAGACCCTCGCAGAATGCATCGTCTAGGCCCATAGGTCTGAGTTAATACATAAGTAGTTTTAGTAAATGAATTATTTGTATACTTTTTTATTAATAAGGCACAGTAACAAATTACAAACTTACTATTAATGCAAAATCGTGTTAAGTAGTTGGGCATCTTAAAACATGTATGTAAATTACTCGCAATAACAATAACTTTTTACAATATAACTTATTTCTGTATCTGTCTGTCAAGTGTCTATGTATAAACCTAGAAATAAGTGTACGCTTTTCATATAACGACCATATAACTTTTGTAGGAACGTATTTACGCTTTTTCAGATGTTTTTTGGAAACGCATGCGAGGCCTAGTTTGAATAATTTAGTTCGACTCAAATTTCCACGTTCGCGTTCCCCGCTTTTCCCGGGCGGATGTGGTAAGAAGTTGCTTTGATTTGCGATTCATACGTGACTGTGGTTGGCTTATTGAAGTTTACATGGAAAAGTGGAACATTGAATGAAACTTACCTCATACAAAAAGTTGCAAACTAAAACCTGACTGACGGCTAGTATGACGCACTCTTATTTTTTATAAAGCCTATCCTCCTATCACCCAAGCTCTAGTTTTTCTATATTTAGCTTTCGACCCAGTGTTCTTCAGCAAGAACAAAGTTAAACTAGTCCTAAACGCCCAAAGGGAACTCCTGCATGATTCAAGGCTTTAATTTACAGCTATGCATTCTAAACTTTAAAGTATGTAGGCTTATATACAACAGTTTTATGTAGGCAACGTTTTTGTAAAAAGAAAACATTTATTTTAACATGATAAAACAATGTTTAGTGTTAGATTTAAAAAGTATGGGCAGGAATTTAATTTGTTCCGATACAGTAAGTATATACATATGGAAAAGTATATCTGGGCGACGCGCTATTAAAAGTTATTGTTCGGTGCGCGTGAGAGGAACAAATGGCGCCGTCTCCTGCAGGAGACTATAACACTCGCACGTTTTTTGACGATTCATTTATTAAAATCGGTCAAATAGCTTAGGAGCTACCATTGTATCAAAATGGCCTATAGGTAGTTATAGTTACTTTAGGTTTGTATATTTATTTTAAATAATCTCTGAATGTGTCGGAATTTCAAATATGTCTGCATACGGGGTGTCGATGCGATTGGGCTTTGTGAAAAAAATCTCGCTCTATATTCGGGGCGCGATGTGACGCGAGCGGCGGTTCCGCTAGTGACGTGCTGATATCGATAATTTTGATTTTGTTTTGTAAGTTAGTTAACAAAAAAAATCAGCCTGAGTTGTGAGTCAATTGTTAAAATATCGGATGGCCGGAAAATAACAACGCGTCGGCGTCGAGGATAATGCACCGTGTGACTAACAAATTCAATACGTAAGGTGCATAACTAAGAAGTTTTCTAAGTAACCTTACTTGCTTTGTTAGATGTTAGGCTACTTTCTATCCCGAAAAATGTACCTACACAACTCCCACGCGATTAGATACAATGTGGACGTCACAGGCAAGAGCTAGCACAGTTGTAATGAACATTTATCAGTCATCGTATTTTGTCGATTAAGTTGAGTATTTCTTTCTCAATTAGCTTATATCGACGGGTACTGAAACGGACGAAAGCAAGATGAATACAAACTTTTCTGATGGAAAGCGATGTCTTATGATTGTTTACTAGGTATATCAGTGGTTCTTTACTACCTTTGTCTTACCGCAGTACTTACGATTGTTAGGTACTCTGTGTCCACACTGAAATTAAGTCTAAAACAATAGACTGTTGTGCCCATCGACACACCGCCATCTCTACACCGAATAAAAATGGCAGAATTCATCAATAGTTGGGTATTTGGCACCGCTACTCCGCGAGCAAACAGGCCCTGTGTTCGCCCACAAGCGCTGTCAACACGCTTTTGTGCACCGCCGGCGTTCAACTCATTGTTCATGCCTACTAGAATTAAAAAACGGAAATTGACCAGGCTTGGATATCATTGTTGTTCCCGGGCATGAGAGTTGGATCAGAAAAATTAGAAAAATTCCTGAAATACTCTTGGTTTCACGGGTTTAGTTGTTTAAAAAAATATGTTATAAATTGTATCTATTTGTTTCTATGTATAAAAATTACAAAATTATATTTTCTAGGCGTAACCTCTAATCTTAATGCTCCTTAAAGATTTTATGAGTGTCATGCCATTTTAATACTTACAGCCACATGACGTTACGCAAAGTGAAATGCACTAACCTGAGCAATGTTTCTTATGTACCCACCCCATAGTCACATGTATCTGTCACCGTTGTAAAACAAAACGAAATACATATAATATAGGCCGTAGAGGTTAATTCTATGGCCTCGAAAATCGGAGGTCAGATAAAAAACATCATACTTAAATGTAACACTGCTAACCATTTTCATACGTAACCGTAACAATGAGGAGACATGGCGATTAGTCTTCCGCCACAAAAACATCCACACTCGGAAAAAACAAACGCGGGGATTGCCACTGAGCGGCGATAATTTGTCAGGTACCTACCTCTGTAGGGACAAAGAATAGCCATCCTTGGAGCGACTCTTCAATTGAAAATCGTGAACTGAAACATGAAAATGTTGACTCCTTTGATCGACAGCCAGGGATTAGTTAGGCCTCCAAAATTACAAATAACCTATTTAATTTGACATCATTAATTTAATTGTCTTCATGGATAGTTTTTATTTATTTTTACAGCATAATTTATCTCGAAGTTTCTAAGCTGTATTTTATTTCTCAAGTTCATTACACACGCTCCAACGTCTTATGCCCGGTTCCTATATCCAAACCGCGGAATAGATAAGGACACCTCGAGTTAAAATTTGACATTTGTCACGTACAATAGGTGTCAAATTTGAATTTGAAGTAACCTTATCTATCCGCGGTTTGAATATAGGAACCGGGCATTAAATGATATAATCGAGATTAGATATTTTTGAGCACCATAAAGTTACCTGGTTATATTTGATGGCGACTATTACTTATTATGAAATATCGCGTATTGGTTAAGGCGATCGATCTTCGATCTATCGAAAAGACACGATTTATTTTAGTAAGCAGGTATTTGGAACATACGAATAAGTAGGATCTTTATTTTTTACTTATTATTAATTTGTAAGTTGTTGATTTTTGTTGTTGAGTTGATTTTTTTATTAAAAAAAAAAAAATTAACACTCGACTTATATCCATCCTCGCCCGCAAGCTCGCTTGGATGAATAAACATCTCGCGTAAAATGGTGCGTTTTATGCACTCGTTGTACAATCTACTACTCTGTCAAGAAAGTACCGGGAAAAGATCAATAATACACAAACTGTTTGTTAATCATCCAAATTTATTATATCACCTTCAAAGTATGCTCCTTCAGAAACGATACACTTACGCCAACGAATAATCCAATCATCAAAACATTTTTTAAACGCTGTTTCCGGAATTGAATTCAGTTCTCGGCGCGAATTCTCCTTTATGTCTTCTACCGATTAAAAACGGGTGCCACGAAGTGGTAATTTGAGTTTAGGAAAAAGAAAGAAGTCGGCAGGAGCCATATCTGGTGAATATGGTGGTTGCTCGATGCTATTTGTTGAGTGTTTGGTCAAAAATTCTTTCACAATGATGGCCTTGTGCGAAGGCGCATTATCGTGGTGCAAAATCCAAGAATTTTCATTCCACAAATCTGGCCTTTTTCGTCGAATTTGCTCTCTTAAATGCCGCATAACGCTCAAATAATATTCTTTATTTACCGTTTGACCTTCCGGCAAGAATTCCGAGTGCACAACACCGCGATAGTCAAAGAAAACAGTCAACATGACTTTGACTTTTGATCGACTTTGGCGTGGTTTCTTCGGTTTCGGTTCAGTTGGAAGGCGCCACTCCGAAGCTTGTTGACTAGTTTGCATGTCAAACTCGTAAACCCACGTCTCGTCACCAGTAACAATGCGTTTCATGAATGTTGGGTCGGAATTGACTCGTTCTAGCATGTCCTCAGCGACTCTCATGCGATTGAGTTTTTGGAGAAAATTCAGGTCTTTTGGGACTAGCCGAGCGGTAACATGTTTCATACCCAAATGATTAGTTAAAATAGTACGGATCGACTCGTGAGATACAGAAAGTTCGGCGGCTATCTCTCTCAAAGTTGAATGAGGATTTTCAGTCACTATTTCCTTCACTTTTGCGATGTTAACTTCAGTTGCAGACGTTGATGGCCTACCAGAGCGAGGCAAATCTTCCATCACATCTCGACCGCTTTTGAACGCTTTGTACCACTCATAAACACGTGTTTTTGATAAAGTCGAATCACCGTAAGCCTTCTGTAACATTTTCAGTGACTCCGAACACGAAATTCCATTGGCGATGCAAAATTTAAGACAAACTCTTTGTTCAATGTTTTTGTCCATTATGAAATTCGCAATACACACTAGATATGATATAACTAAAAACAGCACTGTATTTAATATAAATAACAGATGCAACTCAAACTCCGCGCCAAAATAGAAAACAGTTGTGCCAATCTAACAACAACAAAAAAAAACAAAAATTTGAATTTGGAACCATAAACAAATCATCCATTCCCGATACTTTGTTGACTGAAGGTACTATTATTCGTTGGCTTTGTAAATTTTTATTTGTAAGTATGTTTGTTCTGCGGAAAAGTACGTTTTTCTTTGGCGCATCGCGTGGGAACAGCCCACGCCGGCGCGCCCGCGCCTCCGCTAACGTCTTCTTCGAGGGGGATGAAATATCTAAGCGCAGCTCTCTTAACGACACTCATTTATTTCGCCGAATCTCGCTCTGAGCGTCGTAATTATTGCATTCGGAGGTTATTAAGTTTTGCTCCGGTTAAAATGAGAAATGGCAACATTTATTCGATGCTCAGTGCACCTTTGAAGGGTTGAAATTTAATTTAACGTGGTCATATTAAGACGGTATTCATTTAATTGGCATTCGAATTTGTTTGGTAGAAATTTTAATTATGCTTTTTGATTTATGATAGATAATTATCGTCAATTCAAATGGTTAAAGTATAATTTTAATGCTTGTTACAATAGCGTGTGTAAAGGTTCGGTTTGGATGAATTGGCCGGACATGTTTTTATCTGATGTTCATAGCCCAGATTATTGGCAGGTCCTTTATAGGGTTCGAGGAATTATAGCACAATAATAATTATTTTTTGCGTGTATTTGTGCAATTTCGCGTATTTACCTACGAAACATCGTATGTAAACTTTAATGTATTTAGCATAATTGTCCGTATTGTTGGACGTAACTTAAGCCTTAAACAATACATTATTGTATGCTTACCTAGCTTGTTTTTTTTTAACGAACGAATACTTTCCGTACTTTTCGTGTTTCATGCCAAATCGTTAATTTATTTATCGCATCGTTCACAAACAGATAATGGTACCCATCGTAAATCCAGTAAATTGCCTCCAGTCCTCTCAATGCGTCGTAGATTAGGAGACAAATTGTGGATCGAATTAATCCTCATCCTTAATCCTCACCGATGGAGATCTCTCAGTCTCTGCCTCACTTATATAATGTTTTCATGTTTTAGATAAATGATATTTTGGATATCTAAATAAGTAAGTACAGATAATTAGTTGATTGAAGCGATTTGAAACTGGTGTTCCAGACTTTAAAAGTTGATTGCAATTGAATGCCAGTGTTTCGTGCAACAAAACATAATTTTTAAAACTCTTAAGTCCTTACTGCATAAGACCACTCGTTCAGACTCAGGATGTATAAATACTTCACATTTTCATTTATAAACCTACTAATAATAAGAACACGCTAAAAAATATATCCTTATTATAAATTAATTCATCGCTCCTTTACCCTTGAATTGTATTGACTGAATGGTAAAATTCTAACGGTTTAGTATCTAAAAAATAACTATATGAAGATGATGTACCTACCTATGTAGAAAGATGAATGGTTTTCAGTTGTATCTCAGATTTTCACTCAAAATTCATCACCGAATAGCCGGAATCACTCCCGATTAACCAATCTAAACAATGTCTTACCCTTGCCACACTCGGCGGAATGTTTACGGCGCGTGTTATCTTAAAGTTATAATGCGAGGAAGACGTCAGAATCTCATTGTCGCGATACAAAGTCTCAGCCTTGGCTCATATTTTACCCCGAGGCGTTCAAATTCCGAACTTTGGAGATAAGACGGCTAAGCCTCTTGAGCTCGTGCCTGTGTCTGAATTTTAAGAGCATGATAATGGTGCAGATTTCAAGAATGTAATGTTACATTCTGTTATTCCTGTCTGTCTGTTGCTTCTTTGGGTAACGTGAATAAAAATCATCATTAAAAGGGAAGAAAACATTTCCGACGTAACCTTTCTTATGCTCTATCTTACCTTTGAAGAAGAAAAAGGGAATTTATAGATAATGTAATATTGAACATAATATACCTACTTAATCATGTTTTAAAGATTTTATCTTTAAAATAATTTGACTATCCATTTTTATTCTTTATTAGCAAAAGCTAGGACAAATAGAAATGATGATGATGATGGATGAGACACTAAAAAAAGGTTTAAGAAAAAGATGCCTATCGTTATAAGTTGTCAAAAGATTAAAAACGACCAGGTAAATGCTCTACAAGATTTACTATTCCTACGCAAATTTGAAGCGTTATATATTATAACTCTCCTGTAATGATACAACCTGCTCGGGATGGATGTACAGGATGCTACGGTTACCGCACGGGTATCCGAGGCAGCTCGGCGATTTGTACCTTAGCTCGTAGCTATGTGCGCTTTACACGATGCAAGGAAATTTCTAAGCATTGCGACTGGTTATGTGCTCTACTTTCAACCAATTTTACTAACTCTCTTATTCATACATGGCAGGTTAGTTTCTCGGGTTCACTTGCTAACCGTAGAATGCATACTACTTGAATATTAGACGTCGAAATGGTTGCTTAAATTTATGCCGGCCGTCTAATATTTTACCCGTATATTTTATTTGATACCACTTTGCAAATTACCAGCCTATATCCAGCAGTGGACGTTTTTCAGCTGATATGATGATGATGATGGCCGCTTACTAAACCACTTAATAGACGTTGACAAAACAAAGGTTCAGGTACGTTCAACATCACAAATAGTTAAATTATTTAGTTCCTTTGTCGCAATGTTGAATGTGTGCGCGGAAGTTCTTCGGAAACTACCTCTGTAGTTCAAATAGCTGGTTGAAAATAAATCTGTAAATAAGGTCCGCTCTCCTAGCCGTCCTCGATTATAAATTAGCTTCGCTCGTCTCCAGCACTAGGCTTGAGCGTTAGAATAATTAAATCAAACGTAAACACATCGTAGAGCATACATCCTAACGTTTCATAGTAGCCTCAACTCGAAATGCCCGGACGCCGCCTCAAGGCACGCTTGCCAAGACAAACCGAAATCTTATCAGCGGCCATGTTGGTTCGGTTAATAAGCAAAACTGCACACAAGGCCCGCCATAACTTACCTGACGGCTGTTTGAGCAACACATTGCCGTGGGCAAACACAAATGTCTACTAAGACCGATAACTTATGACTGACGTTTATAGCGAATTGTGGGGGAATGTTGATCCAATTATGTAGGCAAATAGTGTGATCAATTGAGGCTTTCGAAATAATGGCCCAATAATTATTGTACTGCGGGTTCGTTAGCGGAGCATACTGTAATGTACAAGATAGGGTTCTGACGGTTCATGTAACTCGCATCGATATTACTAACCAGTGAAATTAAAAAATATCAGCTTAACGATAAATAAAAAATATGGATTGGAAAGCTTATCATAATAAGTCAAAACTATAACTAATAGGTAAATGATCTATCTACTATCACGTATCTCGTGTATCTTAACAAAAATAAAACTGCCATAAACTTAAAAGATTACAGTGAAAATACTGTTCTATAAATGCTTAGGTAAGAACTTTTGTTCCTTCGCTCTCTGTGGGCAAGTCACGTTGGTATAATTTTAAACCTGCTAATTAAAATAAAAACAGGAACAAATTCTTTGACAAGAAACCGTACTAAAATTATTTAAAATGTTTAAAAGTAGCTCATTGTTTCTTGTGAAATTCCAACTCTTTTACGTCTTTTAAGATCTTTGCATTGCCGTGGCTTCTGTCAGAAATATGAAAATAAGTCACGGATTAAAAAAAGCAAGTTGGAAGTTAATATTAAAAGTTTTTTATACATTTGTTTAGGTGAGCTTAAAAACTTTCATGTTTCCAACTCTTAAAATAACCGAATCTTTTTTAAAGACTAAGATTTTAAAAATAACTAATGGTATTTTTTTTTTCAATTTACTACACAAACTACGAGTAGGTACAATAGGGACTTTGTAACAATATTTATAGAGCAGGAAAACATAATTATCTGAATCCAGATTTATCGCGGGCATTTTTTAAGTGTTAATTACATGTCTTATTCGTACAAAATTGATGGCCAGTAACTGAATGCCATTTTCTAAAGTGGCCAGTTATTGAGCATTTATACCCTACGTTGAATCCGCCTTTTTAAGGTGCATCCAAACAAAATGTCTGTGAAAATGTCATATTATAGAAGGAAAATATGCCAAACCATTTTTGAGTCGTGATTTCCTTCTCATTTGACATTTTGTTTAAAAACAAATCAAATAATTACAAGGGCTGTAATGCTTGCATTTTTGATGAAATTGAACTGAAAATTTTGGTTCAGACAAAAAGTGATAATTTTGGCGGCCTTACCTTTTTATTTTATTTTATACCTAATCAAATCATATTATGGGTAACTTGTAAAATGTTGCTCGACAAAAAGTAACTCCTTCGGTGTGGTTCCACCATCACAATAAGTAGAACACATGTCATAATGACAATCCGCCGCCACAGCCGCTCAGAAAATTTCGATTAAAACAAAATCGGGGCGAAAGCCCACGGGAGCGGTTCATTTCGAAGCAATTAGTTAGCTACAGGCAGGGATTCGTCACGAGTGAACGGATACCCCTTTGTAGCCGGCTTCACAGCGTGCGGCGCGGGCACGATACGACCAACACGATTTTCTTGGAACTACTTAAACAAAAAAATATTTGGGGACTTGAGTTGCGGGTTACTGCTTTTATATGTATGTAAGATTAGGTACCTATTTAATTTGCAACCAGCTCTCATACTTACAAAATATATTACAACGGCTTACTCACCATTAATAATCAGAAAACTGCCTAACTATTTAGTTCTACTCTTCGGGTACTGTTTTCACTGCCGCGTAGATAGAGACCTATTATAAATTTATGTGCTATGATTATTCCTTTTTTGTAATAATTCCAGAGACCTTAACAACAGTAATTGTTAAGCCACCATGTCAGGTAGGTACAGAACATCCTATGAATAAGACCCTGTCATAATGACAGAGCCAACCTTGGCAGTCTGCGACGGGTTCTATTAGTGACTCAACTATTAAACTTATCGACTGTACAGTTCGCCATCAAATATATCTCTAAATATCAGAGTGGTCAAAAATATCTGAACATGCACTCTAACGCCTTGACAATAGAGTCGTGTTCAGATATTTGTGAGCACCTTGTTTGCTGCAATATATATGATGGCGACTGTACATACAAGGATACTTCAGCAAATTAACAAGGAAAAGAACAATATCGCATTGGAATCAGATTTTATTTTTCATGTCATCTAAGTATGTCATTAATTTTGCTAATAGGTAATCTATATATATAAAAATGAATTGCTGTTCGTTAGTCTCGCTTAAACTCAAAAACGGCTTGACCGATTTGAATTTTTTTTTTTAGTTTTGTTCGCTTTAATACAGGGGTGGTTTACATTTACAATTGGACCCGGTAGGTGGCTCTGCGATCGGGCAGGACGACGTCTGCCGGGTCCACTAGTAATAAATAAATGAGGTACCAAAAGATAATGAGGTAAATTTGTACAGATAGTACCGGTGATAAAACTGTAGCTTCTCAACTATCACAACTTAAATTCGGTTCCACAGTCAAACTCCAGCAATAAACAAAATTATTTTTATTTATTTGAGGGTTTTACCAGAGGGTAGAGCAAGTTTTCAATCCCTTTAATTTGAGGTAAATTTATCTAAACAGTTCCATCTCGTAAGGTATAAACTGGCTCAAGAAACGTCCAACTTGCCGGAATCAAGTCGGCGACAAACGGCCATCCAGCCAGCTCAGACAATAAACAGCAGATAAGAGAGTTGCCAACTTCATTGTAGCGCAGCCGGGGGAAGCGGCTGGAAAATAAGTTTCCGTCAGATACCGCTTAACTTACTTTAAATATGTGATTTGTTTTGACAACCGTGTGGATTGAAACTCAAATGTTAGTAAACGCAAAAAGGCTTTTGTTTCTTTATTTATTTGTCAATTGTATCGATATTTTTTTTATATTTCTGAATGAATCCTTTAATAATGTTGATAGCTAAAATATAATTATAATTCTGTCCTCCTCCTTATTTAAGATCGAGCTATGCTCTTGTCGGTATAGTTCAAAGCAAGCCCTCCATTTTGTTCGATCCCAGGCCGCCTCTTTGATGTTTTGATACGACATGGCCTTTACATTAATTTGTTCGATATAGTTTATTCTTGGTCTTCCTCTTCCACACCTTCCTTCTATCTTTCCTTCAATTATATTTTTTAGAAAGTTGTCATGTCGTATTATTCTGTGACAATTCATATTTTAATTATTCTCAATGTCCATTTAAAAAAAAAAAGTAAGTACCTATATAATTTATCTAGAAATATTAACATACTTGTAGTGAAATTCAGTATAGATATACCTACTTATTTTATTTTTGTAGAACGGGCAGCGACAAATTGAAATCGAGTTTTGTACAGAGACACATTTATATCTAATTTTATTATACTTACATCATCTTGTTAATCTACCGTGTCTTTTTCTCCGATTAACAAGACCCACGTCTGAAACCAAACACGAGAAAACTCGTCGATCCCCATCTTGTCGACACGGCCCATCGAAAGTTCGTTAAAGTAATGACACTCTATCTGGACCATCCCTCCTCGAAACACACGAGACAGCACTACATTAACCATCAGGGGAGAATGAGAACGACAATCCCAAGATAATACCCCCATAATCACAGTTTTGTTTTCCAATCGTTGCTAACGATTATTGGCGTGTTATTCGGGTGCCATTTTCAAATTGCTTTAGTGCCATAAGAGTCCTAAGGATAAGTCGTTACGAAGTGCAATAAAAAGAGGGCACGCCGATTAGTCCTTTCTTACGTGATTCCTTTTTATTTCCCAACTTCTTACTTAGTACGTTCGGCAACAATACAAATTATGGAGTCAGTCACTGTCATATTTACTTAATAATATTCACGTTGGTCCTGCAACATCAAAGTAAGTGCGACAAGGGTGTCTGAGGATTTTCAAAAACTACCCTCAATCATTAATTCAACACCAAGTAAATAACTCAAACACTAGCTCCACAAAGACGAGTGCCTGAATATTTGTATTTCAAAATTGCAAATTGGCTGGTAATATGCATGTCCTTCGTCGACTGTTAACCTTTGTAAATTCATGAATCGTTTATTTTATGCTGCTGTATGAAGACAGCAGTTTGTTTGTACACAAACCGAGTTTAAATGTTAAAAAAGGTTTACCTAAACGGGTGCTAGCTTAATCCGATTTTAAAAGGTCGATGCACATATATTATAATGCGACTTTGTCGGGGCTTAGCGTTTAAATTAGTTTATCCCCTTAAAGCGGAACCGCAGGGAAGGGTTGCGAAATTTAAATTACAAATAAAAGTACTGAAAAATATCTGCGAGTGGGTAGTGCCTCAATAACGACGTCTTTTAATTAAAGCGGATGGGGTAATAAAGTGACTCAATTCCGAAACTCGGCGGGAATTATCCTCAGACACTGAAGTTGCCTGAATTTGGCGAGTTCACGCTTAAGTAAACAAATTATAAGACGGACTTAGCGAATTAATTTAATAATTTTGCATGTTTGAGGGTTTAAGGTAAGGAGGAGCGGAGGAGAGGAGGATAAAAGCTAAATCAGTTCACTTTAAGCCAAAAACTGTCATTTCGGTACTTAATAAGTACCTATTTTATAATAAATTGTAGAAATGTTTCTTTGTTAGTTTGCTATATTTTCTCACCAAATCGGAATAAGTAACTAATAATATAAAAATCAATCTCGCACAAATTGACCTGGTCCCAAAATAAGCTACCCATATAGGGTTGTACAATAAACAACAAAACATAGTAAACATCCTAGACTCAGGAACAAAGCGCTCATGACACATAATTGCCTTTACCGGGAATCGAACACGGGACCGCCACGTAGGCAGGGTCACTCTTACTAGACTAACCGCGTCGTCCTGATTATTTTTTTTGGTTTGGTCAGCTGAATAGCCGGAAAGACACTACTACTTACTACTACTTATTGCGGTAAGTCAATTGGATAATCTCAAGAAAACCGCAATTAACGCTACGGTGCAGTCACGGTCAAGTGCTAACAGACCAATATTCAAAGCTGTGCAAACCTTCTCAACTCTCCTTTGCGCCAGTAGGTACTAGTGGATACGCGTCGCGCAAACATAACTGTGTGTGGCGGCCATTAGACACCCGAAGCTCCGGACCAACGACACCGATTTTGCACGGCCGGCGACGCTCCGCCACGGTCCAAAGCGCAGCTCGCTCGCCTGTGACAGATGTACCATATTGAAATATCCCGCCCGACTGACCGTCCGTCCGTCACGTACCGACTCCAGGAACCCCTTCAAAGTACTTATTTGACTTCCACGCCTCACTGCACATCGGCAAATATCTTTCACAATATACGAATTCAATATTCGCAATTTCACATACCCACCACCCTACATTTTTGAGATCTTGCAAAAGGAAAATAAAATACAATGTCATATTTAAGATGTTATTCTCTATGTATTTTACAATAAAAATAAATTAATTTAAGTAAATTTACCCAACACCAACCCCCAGTCAACATCGCTTTACTTGACTTATTAAATAAAATTTGTTCAAGCGGAAACCTACTGATTTAATGAGTATCTCGAGAAAGCATCAATGTTTTATCGATTCATAGGCCTATAAGGAATATTTTAAAGTGATTAATGACGCCTGTAATTATAAACCAATCTGTTAATTTTACTTGATTCCTTTCCTTCTCTTGGAACATTATAGTATGATGTGTCATCGTAGCTGGCGTATCGTTGACTACTTGGTTTATAATCCAGCTGTAGATAGTCCCCTTCTTCCTTTCTTAATTGCCCTTTCTTCGTTCCGTCGTATCTTGGATCTTCATAAATAGTTATCGTCTGTTTCCTATGCGCTACTACTGGAGCACTTCTTGGAGCCTCCGCTGCTGCTACCGGAGCTGCACGCGTTTCATCGTAGCCATATCCATAATTAGGACCGTATCCGTATCCGCCGTCGTGGCGGCGACCATTGCTGTCATAGTAACCAGGACCGCCATAATCCCACCCTTGGCCTCTATCCCATGCTTGCCCTCTATCCCATCCTTGGTCCCTTTCCCATCCCGGATCTTTGTTCCATCCTTGGTCTCTATTCCATCCTTGGTCTCTATTCCAGCCTGGATCTCTATTCCACCCTGGGTCTCTGTTCCACCCCTGATCCCAACCTCTTCGTTCCTCTTGCCAATCCCAACCAGGGTCCCGGTGTACTGTTGGAGCTCGGTATTCATGGTGATCATGTACTTTACCTCTGTCGTATTTGTTGCGGTCATCACGATATTTATTATAGTTCGATTGGTCGTCTAAGTAATATTTTTTTCCGTAGTCATTGTGTCCGATGTTTTTGTGGCCATTATCAGCTTGTCTGTTGTAGCCGCCGCCATGGTAATTATCACGAACGTATTCCTGTCCATTGTTGTGAGATCCTTGATAATTGCGACCGCCATGATTATTGTGACTGTTCAGGCGGCTGTTGTAGGCCGCTTCATCACCTTCGTCATTTAAATCATCGAAGAACGTGCTCTTGTTTGAAGACTCGTCCTTGTGGTAAGAATTTTGGAATCCTTGCTTCTGATGACCCTTTTTGTGACCTCTTTTGTATCCATTCGCTTGGCTATCTTCACCTTTATCTTGTTTAGAGACAAATCCTTTATAAGCATCACTATCCGAAGATGATTTGGTATCATGATCCTTCTTTAAATATTTAGCTTCATCACTGGCTTTAGTAAACTGGTTTTTATGATCATCGCTGACACGGTTTTCAATTTGATGCACTTTTTCACCCTTCTGTTTATCATGTTGGATGGACTCAGCCCCTTGGTTATGTGATATGTCCTTTAAATGTTCTTCTAAAGCATCTTTCAGCACTGAACCACGACCTGGTTTAATAAGAAGCACTAAAATGAGACTTAGGTAAATTTTACGAGGAATCATCTCATCACAGATTGAGGATGTTGCTCGCAAAGCGTCGTACGGAGTAGTGAGTAGGAGTCCCATTGGTTAAACTGTTTTATATCGGTGCTAATCGTGTGGCCGTTCTTCACGGTTAGTTAGGGCACAATGACAGGAACCACAGCGGCTCTGGGAACAATCGAGCCACGCTAAGATCGAAGCGTCCGTGACACGGCGTTATTGAGCTCTGGGCAAACCAATCGAGGTCAATAGAACCCAGTCGAGGGCGTTGACTATAAGGTCATTGATTGATTTATTCCTGGAGACTCCTTAAAAATTATAGTGAACACGTCACGACACGCCAGACTTGTTCAAATTGCATACAATCGCTTATTGATGGCAGAGAACGTGACCTCCCTAAAACTGCGAATTTACAGCTCTTGGGTACCTAATTATAATTTTACCGTAGGTCATAAATCCGAAATTGCTACTTGGGTAAATACTACATCTATTCCAAATTTCAACTTGATTGCTTTAGCAAAAGGGTCTTGACAAACCGACGGACAGACGGACGGACGGACGGACAGACGGACGGACGGACAGACGGACGGACGGACAGACGGACAACCAAGTTATTTAAGGGTTCCGTTTTTCAGTATTTGTTACGGAACCCTAAAAAGTCTTATGTTAGCAGATTTTTAATTGAGCCTTTAACTATGTAAAATTTTTTTGATATTCACCAACCAAAACTCAAGAACAAATACCTATTTGCGTTCACAGCAGAAATATTTGCGCTTACCAGGTGTCGAACCCCGGACCGCCGGCATCGTAAGCAGGGTCAATACCAACTAGGCTAACCGCGTTTGAACGCAACAACGACGGATAAAGGTAGAAACACACTTATCCCACGTACGCAACGTAGGTATGCGATGCATTATGATATCTGGACTCTTGAATTTGTATGATTAGAAACACACTTGTCATACGCAACGCCACGTATGATAAGTGTGTTTCTAATCATACAAATTCAATAGTCCAGAATATCATAATGCATTGCATACGTTGCGTACGTGGGATAAGTGTGTTTCTACCTTAAATCCATCACGTAAGTCAGGTTTAAATTCACGATACTTTTCTGCTGCAATTGGTGTGACGACTACACACGCGAGCAAAAAAATCGACTCTGAAGAAAACCTCAAGAAATGTCTAGGAAACAAAAACAATGAGTGAGGCGGCTTTTTTGCTTGAAAGTGTTTGTGAAAGTGCTATTTTTATGCCTAAAATTTAAGTTTTTGAGCTGAGATTATCGTAAATTTTGCATTTTGGACGAAATTATCATATTATTATCAAGAGACACGCTTCTGATCAGAGGTGATTGTTTAATCTAAAAAATATAAAATTAGACCACTTTCACACCAAACGTATTTTCAAACCGAGCCGTAAATTGTTAGCGAAATATATGTATTTATGGAAAAGCTGTAAACGGCGTAAAATCGGCGGCTTACAATAAGTTTGGTGTGTACGCGGCCTTATAGATTTAATTAAGGAGGTTTTAGTTAAATAAAACAGCATATAATAATATATCTAAACCGGTTTATTTTATTTCACAGATATACAGAATACTATTGTTGCTTTAGTAACTTTTCATTGTAACTTCTAAAAATTAAACTAACAAATAGTTATTGCGGCGTACAAGATTATAATTAACACAGTACAATTGGGCTATATATTAAATATATTTCATCAAAATGCGTTTTTTATAAAACGAGACATTTAAATGCAGAAAGTTTCCCAAAAGATTCGCGCCAAAGGCTATCAAAACTCTTACCCTCTTATTCATAAACGCATAATAGCTAAAGTATGGTTCAAGTTTTTTTGTTAAAATGGCTTCTGTCCAAGCATGCATGCATGTCAGAAGACATGTGGTTTCTTGATAATTCTGTTCAAACATTTATTGGAGTATTATATTCTCTGAGGTCAGAGGCAAGAGTGTCGGCCGCCGCACGCGCCGGCCACTCCACCTCCACCGCGCTCTTCAACACCGGCCAGCCAAAAAAAACGCGTCAAAATAATCGACACGTGCAGTAACCATCACTCTTGTCACGCTCTTGTAAAGTATGGTTCAATTAATTTTTTTGTTAAAATGGCGTCTGTCCACGAGGCCAATTCTGCCAATGTCAAAGTTTGAGATTACATGTGATCGGTTCTTGAAAATGTTATTAAAACATTTAGTGTTATATTCTCCGAGATCAGAGGCAAGACTGGCGGCCGCCGCTCGCGCCGACCACTCCACCGAGCTCTTCAACACCACTGAGGCACTAAAAAACGCGACAAAATAATCGACACGTGCAGCAACCAACACTCTTGTCACAGAACTCCCGTAAAGTATGGTTAAAATATGTTTTTAGCTTGCCTGTCATTGTGACATTTGAAAATTACAGAAGGGGACAAAGCATACTTTAACTAATATAGGTTTATTGTGTGATTATGAATAAGTTTATTTTATAAACAAGTGAAACAAAAACAAAGCATTTAAAATATACAGAGGAAGTGAAATTCTTAAATATCCAAAAACTGACTAAATAAAGTTATTATTGCTCTGATAAATAATATAAACAAACGAAACCTTTTACTGATGTACACTTAACTTCAAAGCATGAGTACATTTGTAAAATGTACAAAATACAGTCAATGGAATCTCAACCATGTACAATCGGCAAAACGGAACCCTGACCCACCATAGAACTGTGTCACAGTGACATTATAAAACAATTTGTTCGATTCGATTTACACGTCACTGTGACATGGTTCTATGGTGGTCAGGGTTTCATTTTGACGATAGTACATTTTGAAAAACCACGTGTATTTTTTTTTAATTCTCGCGTTCTGTTGGAGTCTTAACAGAACACAACAGTTCTTTGAATATGTGTAGATGGAAATAAATTTTAAACCAGACAATTCAAATACCTTGTCTCAACGCAACTTATAGAATATTACTTGCTGACCACACCGGGCAGTTTGAAACTGGGCGTAGTATAATAAATAGACAATAAATTTTACTCCGCATAAAATTCCAATTCTGTAAAAAAAACTAGTGGCACTATCACATTCAATTGATTCAATGCCCCAAACTAAGAAATGTATGTAATCTGAACACGTCCAGCGAGTCGTCGGCAGTCGGCACTTAGGGTATTTTCCTGTCACGCTTGTTTTCGCCCGCGGCTAGATCCGCACAGAAACGCATAAACTACACACGGGACGCGTTGTGTTGTTTTTGTGCGAATTATTTACTGAATATCCAATCCAGCGTGACAGAAAAAATACCCTTAATGTGTTAAAAACATTTCACATTATTTCGTTCCGTTAACATTAGAGTTGAGCGCAGCTATCCGCGTACATAGTTCTTCAACTAACTGCTCCCTGGCCACCTCACTCTCTTCCCGAGACGCAATATTCCTAATCTTCACGACGCCTCGCTTCAGTTCAGACTCCCCGAGAATGATGGCGAGAGGAATGCCGTTCTCCTCACAGTGTTGGAGTTGGTTCAGCATTTTTGGGTTCTTTTTGTAGGATTGCTCCGTCTAAAAATAAAATATACATTTGTTAAACCGAACTTTAAGCTTGGGATGTATTTAATTTCGAAATACGACTGTCAAAGGTTTCAATTGACAAAATTATAGTGATGTTTGTGATGAGACCAAGGATGACATATGCCATCCTTATCTTTATATCTTTAACTTAAGATAAGAGACAGATTGAATATTGCAACCGGCCTACAATAAAGGAAACGAGACTCGGTCTGAGGAGAACTAGGTTAACAGGTCGGTCAGAGCTCCCCCACTCCCCTAATTGAAACCCTGGATGCATCCGAATATTTGGCACAAGGGAAAATAACTGGGCAATGGGACGGCAGCGAATGCGTTACACTTTTAATGCCAAGCTAATAAGTACATCAAATCGATTCCACAAAATTGCTGTCAAAATACAAATCCCAACCTTAATCCCAGCGTTCCACAGCTCGGCGCATATACGCATGCGCTCGTCGAGGAAGTTCTTCTGCGCAGAAGCGACGTACACGTCGACCTCGCTGGTGCGCACGCGCAGCTCGCCCGCCGCCGCGCGCGCCTCCAGCACCGAGAACACGCGCTCCACGCCGATGCTTACACCCACGCACGGTACCTGCAACATCAAGAATAGGGAGCTTAGTTAATGCAATTAAATATTAAGTTTTTGTTACGGTTCACTTGGCTAATATTTATAAAGAGGAGTAGGTAGTTATGTGTATAAGAGATGTATACCAGTATTTAAAACTCGAACTTATAACGTGTATTTGACAAACTGCCACACAGCAGACATAGTATTTACAATTTTTTCACGAAAATCTCTTAAAAGTTAAAGGACAGAACATAATTACGTACTTTAAGATAACATAGAGAAAACATAGATAAAATTAAGAGACGCTCCAAATAGCCATCGTAATGGGTGGTTTCTCGACGTTCTAAATGCACTCATTGACGATTCTTGCTTTTTTTTTATTAAAATGGAAACGACTGCGCCAGTACTACCTCTGTTTTCATAAAAACTTGCTAGTGTCGTTGGTACATTCCGCCTTAACAACTGTTTACCTGTTTATGCTTAGAGTCGAACATTCCAACGAGATTGTCGTATCGCCCGCCGCCAGCGATGGACCCCACTGTTTGCTCCTCATTGCCGATTTTAATTGGCTCTGAAAACAAAACCCTTGGGACGTTAAGTCAGCAGAATTTAAATGGGATTTCTATCATATCCTCGTGCCGCCCAAGAAAAAAACGCGAGATCAGCTAAACGCCCAGTGTGCAATGTATAAGCCAAAACATGTTTATTTCCAAACTGCCCATGTATATTAATATTTTTCTTCAAAAGCGTTTAGTTCATAATTGTATGGCTTAAGTCTCGGCGGTTATGCTATCACTTTGTAGTTTTGTACAATGTGATGTACATTGGGCGGCACGAGGATAATAGTTCTGGGGTCCTAGCCAAGATGCATTACGCTCACTTAACAATTTTCGATATCAAATTGACGTAAGCTCCGCCTCAGCCGCTTATGTCAATTTCGTGCATTTTGTGGATTTTCGAAAATTGTTAAGTTAGCATAATGCATCTTGGCTAGGCCCTGAATGAAAAATACCTAGAGTAATGTTGGCTTCCGTTCTCATCAAATTCAATTACAATCTCTAATAGCCATAGCTCATTTGATCCTATTGTCGATTTTACACGCGCGACGGAACGCATCAAGTCATCAAGAAAATTAGTGAATGGAAACGACTTCCACGATCGCCTAATTAAACTTACTGGTGCTGCGCAACTTCTTTTGTCTTTTTATTATATTGACTTGCGGAAATTGAACAAAAAATAATTAATTATAGTCGATTCGACACACGCGTATAAAATAACTGCAAATTAACTTTTTTAATCACATCACAATCACAATTATATATCGAAAAAAATTAATATGTATGTAAAATGTAAAAATGTAATAAACTAAACAAAGTACTCTTAACTTTTTACCGGAAACGAACACCTATTAAATAGGTGTTTGTAATATAAATTTTATATTACAAACAGCTGGCTTGGCGCGGCGCGACACGGCGTGACTGCCGCGCCGCGCCGGGAGCGAGAGGCGCTGCCGTCGCGCCGCACCGCGCTGGCTGTTTGACAAAGCCTATGCTGTCCGTCCGTCTGTCTGTCCTATTTATCATTATGAGGAAACAAAGTAGATTGAAAAACAAAGTAACAAACACCATGTCATTTTTTTTCACACCTTCTGCTCCAAAAGTAACTCTTTAAAGCCAGGTGAACTAAAGTGACACATTTCATATATAAGGACTAAAATACTTCTTGGAACTAAGCAATTAAATATTCTACGCATAAACTTTGCACTAGTTGCATGGCTAAAGAATAATAAAAATCCAACTTACGCGTTAAAACGGCTTCATAAATAACTCCCGTGTAATAATCCAAACCTCTGGCCAAGCTCAGGTCAAACAGTATTTTATCCTTAATGCCAAACAGTTCACAATAATATAGCAACAGCTTAATGCCTTCTAGTCCTTCGAGTGCCGCTTTAGTCTTGGACAGTTTCTCGTCTTTGAGGAGTTTTTCTGCTAGCTCGGTACCGCCGTTCAGTCTAACGTATTCGCCTATTCTGTCTGCGGCGTCAGGAGATACGCCTTTTTCGTTGATCATTTCTGTACGCACTTCTTCCCACGGCGACTGAAATACAAATAAACAATTAAGTACAATAACTAAAACTTGTTCATGTTGTATGTGGTTTCCACTTAATTAAAAAGCGCTCCTACTAAAGTTTCGGTCGTCGACCATTGTACAGTCAGCCTTATAAGTAGCTGCACACTTTTGTACCTTGTCGCTTTAACGCCTTTGACAGATTAGTGCAGCAGTTCAAACATGACGTTAAAGTGACAAAGTACTGGCGTGTGCAGCTACTTATAAGGCCGACCGTACACGCCTTTGCAATGAAAACGGGAGCTCTTGGGTTTTTAGATGAAATTATATGTTACAAAATGAAATTAATAAAGTGATAATAACTCGTCATAACTATGCCTAGTGGGCTGGACTCATTAGACAATTGGGTAGGTAAAGTTTTTGGAAGAGGTGTAAATTATATATTTTTTCGATAGTCGTCATCCTAAAGATCAAGGAACTGCGGCTCTTTTATTTTTATTTCCTCTAATATTCTAGAAATATTTTTTTTAGTTAGTAAGTTGACATTTGTACACTTTAATGACCGACAAGCTTGTTGCCTTCGTACTTAATGAAAAAGAAAAAAAAACTGTCACTTCTATAACTGTCATTGTCAATCAAAGTAAACAAACGATTAAATTCTTTCAAGCATCTAAGTAAATCTTTGTAATAATCCATTTCCAAAGTCCGGGTGGGATTGCTTGAATTCATTGCGTGTATACGATTCAAACGTGTTCTCGTGTCTATCGAAAAGCAGGGAAAGAGTCGTCGTGAAAGAAAGAAATCGGTGTCCAAGAAGCAGTGCCAAAGGGGTTGGAAATAAATCGTAGTCCAAATATCGTGTAAAGGTCAAAGCGAGCAAAGCAGGAGCAAAGCGGCAAAATCGAAAGTCCGGAGTTCGTTCTGAGGTCGTTAAAATATTTCTAAAAACACTGATCACATGAAACGCAAGCAAACAGAAAAGAGTCGTTGAATTGAATCGTTTGTTTACTTTGATTGACAATGACAGTTATAGAAGTGACAGTTTTTTTTTTCTTTCTCATTAAGTACGAAGGCAACAAGCTTGTCGGTCATTAAAGTGTGCAAATGTCAACTTACTAACTAAAAAAAATATTTCTAGAATATTAGAGGAAATAAAAATAAAAGAGCCGCAGTTCCTTGATCTTTAGGATGACGACTACCGAAAAAAAATATAATTTACACCTCTTCCAAAAACTTTGCCTACCCAATTCGGTAGCGATTTACATAATCGCAACGAATGGTTGTTATAAATATCATATTGAAACGAAATTTACAAAAAAAAAACATATATAACCTTATCCAACTTATCCACCGTGGAGCAAGTAGCGCGGAAATTCTCAGCAGGCACCCCACAAGCTTCAAACATCCCGTCCAGCAACCGCCTGTGATTCACTTTCAATACGTAGTTCCCAATGTTCAGTGCGTCCAAAATCTCTGACACTACCTTTAGGCACTCTGCATCTGGGACCATCGGGTCGTATGCTCCTGCGATATCGAAATCCTGAAACAGTCAAGTAGAGGTTTTATCGCGCCGCAATTTTATGTAGCCCTGTTCCAGCTGTAGCTCAGAAACGCAGCCCGCTAGAGCGAGAATACCGACGGACAATTGGCCGTCGACAGCAGATCGTCGTTGCTTGTAAGCTTCAGAAAGGGACTAAACTACATGATAACTTTAAATCGATTGCAACCCGCGATTAAATTACGACTCCTAATCGCATAACTGGTAGCTCTTGAACTGTCCAAAAGATTTCCGTAAAACCTAGCTTCGAACCAACCTGATTAAACCGGTTTTCAATTAAAATAAACCGGACTGAAATGTGCCATCAACATAGGCGTCCAACACCCCTCTTTTTTTGGGGGTCTAAAAATGCGAATCTATGCCATGTGTGCAGTGAGAGATATCAGGATAGCTGTAGACGGAGATTACTTAATAAGTAAAACTGGTGGAGTTACGCAGTGGTGGGGTTACGCAGCAAACTCAATTCAAAACTTTGTCCAAAAAACATTTTATAACGACTATATTATATTATCTAGGAAATAATATAATCTGAACACAAAATAGGTACCTACGAGTATCTTAGGTGTGTGCTAAATCATTAAACTCCATTTAGCCGTTAACATGAAATTACTTTCACATTTAAAAACATTAATATAGGTATGAAACCAACTAGTTCTATTAATGCATATAACTAGTAACTATTACTACAGCTGATCGGTATGTGATAACAACCATGACCGCGTATTCCTGCTCTGGCCTTAACCGATTCCGCGTTCAATGTTGCGTCATTCATCTACCTACTAACACTTGCGCCGTGACCGACTTACCGACAGTATGCATAGTGCAACTGGAGCTAAACTTTCTAGCGACAAGTATAGTAAATTAAATTCGAATATTTTGCATAATCTGACAGAATTTAGGTATAATAATATAGTGAGGATAGTTATGAACTTATGATATCGATGATTCTTTCAACATTATTATTATTAGATATCTTGTGGGATCAAAAATGGGAAAATTAGTTTTAGAAGATGAAAGTATTCTGACTCTATTCCTCTTTAGAAAGTAATAGTTATAATTTAACTTGCATTTGGTTTCAAGACGAATAGTGACCTTAGACTAAAACTACTTCCACACGATCGGGCGGTTGGACCAACCGAGAGGGACGCAGCAATATGTCAGAATGAGATAGTAATATATACGTCTCGTTCTTACAGATAGCTGCGTCCCTCTCGGTTGCTCCAACCACCCGAACGTGTAGAAGGGGTATAAAGCAAAAGGGGAAGACACGGTATCGCCGTACAAAACACTAAAATAATGCGTGCCGCGGCACCTACATTCGCAAACACTCCACACAGCTGTAATGGAATAGCATATATATACATGCACTAAGGAGCTATAGAGATAAATTGATGGACGCAGTATGTCTCCCAATAACGATGGTATGACCACGTGCTTTGTGTGATTTATTTTTGTTTTGCACTAGCAGTTTAATAACGCGCACCATGTCATATTTTTAGCTGTATTCACATTCACTCAAGTAAAGAAACGGTAACTTTCTCAGTTTCGTAACTAAAATTAACGATACAGATGTATAATTAATTTTCGTTACGAAACTGAGAAAGTTATTATCGTTTCTAAACATCAGTCTCTAACATCCTTAACTTTCTCAGTTTCGTAACGAAAATTAGTCATACATTTGTATCGTTAATTTTCTTTACGAAACTGAGAAAGTTTATTCACTTAAGTCCTTCACATTGTTAGTTGTTACAACAAATAATGATTATTATACTTACGCATTGGTAGAATTCCCTGTATCTTCCTCGTGTCATGGCTGGGTTATCTCTTCTGTAAACCTTTGCAATGTGGTATCGCTTTAGCGTGTTAATCTTGCTCATTGCCAAATACCTTGCCAACGGAACAGTTAGGTCATACCTCAGTGACAGAATCTCGCCACCTTGGTCTTTCAGGTCATAGATGAGCTTAGAATCCTCTCCATATTTGCCAGTTAATACTTCCTGAAAATAAGCGAGAAAAAAAAATGGTAAAGCACAAAGTGAAAATAAAAATTATCACTTGGAGAAGTTGGAGACTATACCTATGTCATGTCATGTATAAAGGTCAAGTATGATAATTTTTAGTCAACACTTCAGAATGTCTTTTATTTTTCATTATTAAGTAATGCGGCTGCTATAACAATCTAAAATTAAAAATTACTGTCAAAAGAACATTTTGCTTTTACTTATACAAGATGCCTTATTTTTATACATTCCACCGGGTGATCCAAACACACACGGCAGTGTCTGGACAAATTCTAAGAAAAAGCCAAGACACTGCAATAGTGTGTAGGTATTCTAGGCATATTTACTCGATAAAGATTACTATGACTTATTAATATTTGTATAGTCTACTAATAACATAATCAAGTTAAAAAACCCCCGACAAAATCGAGACCCCTGCTTTCAAAGCTCGTAAGTCATAAATGGCTTAACGGATTTTCATCAAACCAAGTTAAGAACACTCTCGATTAAGTCACCTTTCTAAAAATAAAACTAAATCAATCATCTGTTTCGGAGCTATGATGCCACAGATGGTACACAGATACACATGTTAAACTTATCACACCCTGCTTTTTGAGTCAGGGGTAAAAAAGTAATACTGGCTGTATAATATCTGAACATACTGACATAAAACAAACCAGCGGGGCTGGTTTCATGTGCCATTAATTTTGCTTCTTCCTCTCAAAAAATAAAGAGTAAATTAAAACAGATATTTAAAAATCCATACCTTCAATTCAAACACCGGTGTGTCAATACACTCTGCTCCATGTTTCTTAAAAACAGTGATGATTTTCTGCAGCACATCATTTCTTATGGTCATCTGCTGTGGGTTATAATCCCGAGTGCCCTTGGGCGTTTTGAGAGTGAACTTCTGAGGGGCTGCATCTTCAGGGGCCAGCTGAGATTTGAGCTCTAATAGCTTGGCTACTTCTTCTTTTATCTGTAAAGTGGTTACATAAGAGTATTTATTATAAATAAGCAGTTGCACAGACCTTTATATGCCTGTTAATCTAAACAATTAAATATTGTATTTATACATATAGACAATTTGTAGATAAAAATATAGGCAAAGGAATAACTACTTAATACACTAGCAGTTATTGTAACATAAGTTTGTTAGGAATTCCTGCACAAAACATAAAACAAAGCCAATAATCTTTTTTTCTTATTAAGAATGATTTGGCAAATGGGTTATACAGGGTGTTACAAAAATACCCGTAAAGCAGAAAGGGAGTTAAATGGTCCCTTGTAAAGAGTCCATTGACAATGTATGAAAACCTTAGCATGACTTTATGAGATGACAGCTTACTAGGGTTGCATTATTTTTGCCTTGAATTTTTTACAGGTTATTTTGTAACACATTGTATAATCAAAGCTCATAAGTTGTATCATGTGGCTATCTAAACAAAGAGCAACCCTGGATGTTTGCAACCATTACCAATACAAAAGTGTGTTTGACATATTGAAGTCATATTTGGTACCTAGATAGTTTCAGAGATGGATATGTGAGTACTTTTTAGAATCTACTATCTTGGAAAATCAATGGTTCCCAAGGAATAAGCCATAAACAATTTCCCTGCACACAGTGTTGTTTGAAAAATCTAGTTATATTTATTTATTAACCAACCTAAGTTTACAGTCATGCCACACATAAATTATAGGTTACTTAAAGGAAACACAAGTTAAAAATGAAAAACAGGCATTACTTAATTAATAATAATAATTAATTAAAGATGTTTTATTATAAGTGCTTGCTTCCCTGAATGGCCCCACACTTGGACAATTTTTTTTTGTGTATCGCAATATTGCATATAATTCTGTAATGTATAATAATATAATTTGTAATTTACCATGAGCTTTTCGGTGAAGGAAAACATCGTGAGGAAACCTGCACACACCTGCAAAGCAATTTGACGGTGTGTGCGAAGTTCCCAATCCGCACTGGGCCCGCGTGGGAACTATAGCCCAAACCCTCTCATTGTGAGTGGAGGCCTGTGCCCAGCAGTGGGACGTATATAGGCTGGATTATTATATTATTATTATTATTAAGATGGATCATAGGATTTTCTGGACAACCAATCAAATGAGAAATTTCCACATGAGCCCCTTTAGGAGCCATTTAATTTTAAGAGCCACAAAACCAATATACTCTAATTATAAATATTAAGAACCCATGACATAGGTGTAATGAGGAAATATGAGTTTTTTCAAAGATTATATGAATTAAGATTAACTTTACAGAATCATCCATCCCTAGGTATCTTTTTAAATAAAATACTGGCAACTAAAATTATAAAGGCACAAGTGCAATAGTCTTCTTACAATAGATTTCATAAAATTGGTATGTTTTCTAATACCTTGCAGCAAGATGTTGTACCAATACCCCTGGTAACAGTTTTAATGTTGTGCAATCGCAACACCATTTTATGAACTTTAACAAGCCTAAGTGCTTGAAATGACATGCTTAATTTTATCCAATGAGGTCAAAATCCAACACAGTTCCTTGTCACCACCTCAATACTTTGAATTTACCGGAAACAAAAGAAATACAAGTTGCAATAAAATCCTTTAAGATATAACTATGTGGTGACAAAGAACCATATGTGGAGACCCAACAGCATTACAACTCATGCTTACATATATAAAAAATATCTACTGTGCCAGCCCATATGTTAGTGTTAACATTAGTTATTATGACTCACAGACCTGTGCTTCAATATATATACTTTTGCCTTGCGATTTACAGCTCATTAAATCAGGATACTCAGTTAAAGGGAATTGTGAAACTTCAGTAGCGCTGAAACTCCTCATATGGTTCCACCACCTCTTGATATATTTGTATTTAAAAAAATCTATGCTCCCTAAGTTTTTAGCAAGTATCATATCGCTATTGCTTGGCGTGTAGCCGCTAACGTAACTGTATTGTGAGAAGTGTATGTCGATTTTAACAAGATCAAGTTGCTCTCTGCCCTTGTTGGATACACAGGCCTATAGAATAAATATAAAACTAAAGTTAGAAACGCACAAAAATTACGCATTTAGACACCGAAGAATCAGGCAAATGCAACGGACTGCATGTAATTGGTTACAAATTGTATACCTTTTCGCTAGACTCTTTCGCAGCCTTTAGTTTCCTCACAAGATCTCCCTGTTCTTTAATTTGCTGGAGCAGTAATTCCTGAGTATCTGCCATAATTTTAAACGACGGCCCGGAGACTAAACTTTCATTCAGAAACGTACGCCACGACTACAATTACTAGTGCAATATAACAAAATATCTGCAATTATCCTTTCGCTTTTGTACCTTTCATTTTATACGTGCAATGCACCAATGCAACGTAACTTCAGAAAAAGAGGTTATAATTAGGAGGTTTGGGGCAGACACAAAAATGTAGCTAGCTAGATTATCTTACGACGTTTTTAAGAGTAGGTGAAATGGTCTTATTCAGTAGTGTTGTTCTAAACCAATGTTGATACAGATTTGACGCTAGTATCACGTGACTTTAGGACAGTCACATGATTTGATATTTTATTCAACTAAAGCGTGTGCTAGACAGTTTGAAACCAAGTGACCTCGGTAGTTTGAAACCATGTAGACAGTGGTTTCAAACCAAATTTCACATAATTTGGTTTGAAACCACTGTCTACATGGTTTCAAACTACCGAGGTCACTTGGTTTGAAACCGTGGTTTCAAACCGTCTAGCACACGCTTCACGTTCGCACTCGCAGACATCAATTAATTTTTAAGTTTCATTAAAGTTACTGCTGTCACTTTCTTTGCTACAGCAATAGACTAACACAACACGTCACTTTGACAAGCATTAAATAATATATAATTAATGTCTCTACTTTAAGTGCGGCCGTAAGTGATAATATGTATTTAATGTATTTAATGCAGCGAAGCTTAACTATTCGATAATTGTTTTATTTACTCAATTTTCAGTGCATTTGAAGCCCCAGTGTCTCATTTTTCCAAACTCTTTTTTGACAAAGTTATTCCTTCCTCAATAAAATAAAACCGACACCTCACGTTTGCTTTACGAACGTCACTATTCGTTATTCCGTTGCTTGTCATCTTTCTGTCATATATCCGTCAATTGTCAGCTGTCTGTCTTTTCTTTAGAACAGATTTTGTGTTACCTACCTACCTACTTATTCTATGGTTTGTGCACAGGATTTTCAGACACACAGGGAATTTCAGAATCTTAACTTAAGAACTCGATGCACAAATATGGATAGATTCGAGTACATGGAAGCTCGTTTATTTGAAGGAGAAAATTACATTAAACGGGATAGAAATGTAAAAATATACGATGGGGAAGACAAGGTTATTTATTATTTTAAAATGATCAACAGCCTTTGTAGTAATTTTAATAATCATAATATTAACCATGTATTGTTATAGACTCAGTTTGTTGATGGAGAAGTTGTGTTAACGACACATAGAATATTATGGGGCAAGCCTGGAGACATACCCAAAGGTCTGACTTGTTTGTCACTACACTTGTACTACGTTTTTTGTGTAGAAGAAGAAAGTAGTGGAGTTTTTGGGCTTGGAGGATTGAAAAGGATATTATTACACTTGGGACCTGCATTACCTGGTACCTAATCCATTCAATTATATTACTTTGATGATGATGATGATGGATGGGGACGCCCAACCGGAGCTGAGCAGGCGGGCGGTCGACTGTCTTCGCGGTCATTCCTCCCAATTCCCCTTGGTTGAGCCGTAGGTTACTGGTCCGGTGACGCTCCCATCCAGCATGGATCCCATCTTTTTGTTATATTATATTACTATACTATGATTAATTTAATTTTGGAGAGACATCTGACATTTGCTGCCCTCGTAAAACATAAACAAATAGAGTTTCGGCCGCACTCAGAGACGTCAATTAACTTTTAAGTTTGATTAAAGTTGCTGCTGTCACTTTCTTTGCTATAGCAATAGAATAACACACAGCAACTTTAATCATATTTAAAAATTAATTGACGTCTCTGAGTGAGGCAGTTTGTGTTATTTCAATGCTAAAATATAATTTTGGGTTATTTCCAAGTGCAGGATGTTATGTTATGTTATATCAAGATCTAGTTATCTGTCAAATTGGTCTCCAAGATTAACAAATGAACTACATAAGTATCTAGTTCTGAGTAGAATATTTAAATCTGTAGATTATGAGTTGCAATTGATAAGGTTTCATGAAATTATAGTTCCAACACTATCAGCCTTTTCCTTCCCCCTGTACCTCTATGGATTGGTGGTCAATTTGATGAATAGTTTTAATAACAAGAAAATTGTGTTATTAGAATAAAATAGACATTTATAATAAATCTAATGTACCTATCATTCCAAATTGTATACCCTTATTGATCCTTGCAAATACTGTTGTTAAAGTGTTTGTAAAATTTAATGTGCTTAACCATTTATTATTGTTTTTAAATCTGCAGGCAAAAGACCAGGACCAGCTGTGGTCAGTCCGTACCATTTTATAAAGTTTTCATTCAAAGATGGCATAGACTCCGCATTCTACAAAGCCCTTCAAGAGGCAGTGGGCGCAAAAGCCTGGGAACAACCGAATGCTGCCACGGTGTCTACCATTAGCCCTACCTCCAGTCTTAGGCCTTTTGTTACTCCTGTAAACTCTAAGATTAGGTCTGGAATTGTTGGGATTGAACGAAGCATAGAGGAACAACACAGGGCCACAGACGAAACTATCTCTGTGGCTTTTCAGGATCTGACAAAGCTTATGGAGAAAGCTAAGGAAATGGTTGCGGTGTCTAAGAATATATCTACCAAGATTCGGGTGGGTCATTAACACATCTTCTCTATAGGTATGGCCTCTGTGACTGATTTTCAGCACAATTCTGCCAATGTCAGTTATTTGATAATTAAATTCCTCTTTACATGTAAAATTTAAATATAAATTATAATACAAAATCAAGACCGCCTTCTTTTGATCACAGTCTCCAAGTCACTTTAATAATTTATATCACTACACAATAATCACTACATATTATAAATTAAAGCCTCCCAAGGGTTTGTCCGGGCTAATCTCAGAAAGTACTGTACGGATTTTCATACAGTTTTCACCAATAGAAAGAGGGACTATCTAGGAAGGTTATAGGCAATTATTTTATAAACATTGACTTGTATCAAGCTGGGGTGAGGTACTATTTCAAAATATATTTTTAACCTTACAATGATGAATGATTTTTTTTAATGTTCATTTTTATTTCCTTAATATTAGGATGTTTTCTTTGAGTTCTTTCCAACTATACAATTTTATATTATTTTAGGAAAAACAAGGGGATATATCAGAAGATGATACAGTGAGATTCAAATCCTACCTCATGAGTCTGGGTATTGATGATCCAGTAACAAGGGATGCATTTAGATCTGACTCCGATTACTATTTGGGTTTGGCTCAACAAATCTCTGATATGATGGTTGCTGTGCTAATGGTAATGTCTGAGTTAAGCCCTTGATTTTTTTATCGAATTAACTTAGTGTCATGTTAGTTAACGTTTTAATACTATATATATATATATAAAGGGGACAATCTCACACAAATTGACCTAGTCCCAAACTATGCTTGTACTATGGGTACTAGACAACGATAAACATACTTATATAGAGAAATACATACTTAAATACATAGAAAACATCCATGACTCAGAAACAAATACTCGCGCTCATCACGCAAATATTTGCCCATACCAAATCAAGTCAAGATATAAGTTATGTGTGTTACTCTTTCACTATCATGTAAGACTCAAATTTGCGGTACGTGACCATGTTATCAGCCAAAAATAAGATGTTAAAAAGTTTTTACATTTGCATTTGTATTCCTTTGTAAATCAAGTGATCTGGCTGCTCGAGATTTGAATGCAACAATTTTACCTGAGCCCTAGTTCTTTGTAGTAAATGACTGAGTGTACATGTTTTCAAATGTTTGGTCAATTAGGGTCTCCCCACGCGGAATCGGCATAAGCCGGTCAAAAGAAGTTTTATGCTCGGCCGGCCGAGCCGAGGTGAGCCGAACGACGTCTTTTTCGCTCTTATTGCATGGATATAAAACTTTTTATGACTGGTTTAAACCGATTCCGCATCGATAGACGTAAGATAATTCTTACTAAATACTTTTGCTTCTTGCAGGATTGTGGAGGCATCATGTCCTTATCAGACGTATGGTGTCGAGTGAACAGAGCTAGGGGTTTGGAATTAATATCTCCAGAAGACTTGTTAAATGCTTGCAAGTAAGAAATATTTGCATTACTCTATTTGAATATTATCGTTGGGTCATTCTCACAGCAGTGGCGTAGCGTGGGTTAAGCGGCTACCACACGCGCAAGCTTCACCACAGTTTTGCCTGCGCAGGCCGGTTTGTACACGGAACACTGAGCGTGTGGTTGGTAAAACTCTATAGACACGAAGTGTTCAGTTTTGGCTTGCGCAGGCAAAACTGTGGTGAAGCTTGCGCGTGTGGTAGCCGCTTTACAGCCGCCCGGCGCCCGGGACGCAAGCAAAATTCGCCGCCCCTTATTTTAGGTCCGACAAAAATATAAAATAAAATGGTACCTATTTTTTTTTACAAAACATTTATTGTGAAATTTTGCCGCCGGTCATTCATTTTGTTGCCGAGGTCTATTTTACTTTGGCATCCGTGAGTTCCGTGACGGATTTTTCCGGCGTTGGCGTTGAACCTGTGGTGCGGATATATCCGTCAACGGCGTTGAACCGTTTAACCGCCTGTTTCACAAATATTTAAATTCAAAATCGTCAAGTACCTAAAGCATATCTGCTTTTTCCCTTTCTTACACTTGGAAATGGACAAGGAGATGAAGGAGAGGGCTAACTTTAACTGGCAGATAATTTTACTTGTCGAGGTGCGAGCTGTGTCAGTACAATTACTGTGTACTAGATGGTGGCTCCTTTATTATGTTATGACAGAGTTAGCTTTCGTTGGCTCGCGTACTTACTACTACTTACGCTATATCACCTTCTTTTAAAATGATATTAATATTTTTGTAGGCTTCTGCAAACTATTGGGGCTCCTATGTCGCTCAGGAGGTTTCCTAGCGGTGCGTGCGTGCTTCAACTTAATAGCCACAGGGATGAGGAAGTGGCAAAGTCAACAAGTGCCATGGTAATTAGAAGAACAGAGTGTTCCATCAATCATTCATAGCCATAGCAATCCTCCCTTGGTTGTATTTTTAAAGCTTACTGAAATTTCTTGTTTGAAACTTAATCAATGGCAGGAATTAGTTAAATTGATTAATGTAAATTACTGTTTGTAAATGCAATGCTTGTTCATTAAGAATTCTGTAATTTTTGCCTTTCAGCTTGAAGAAAATGGCTTCCTGACCCCTGTCAAGCTTTCTCAAATGGTCAATGTGTCCGTCCTACTTGCAAGGGAGCGCCTCTTCACTACAGAACGCCTCGGAATGGCCTGTCGAGACGAATCTATAGAGGGACTAGCATTTTACCCCAATCTATTCTTGAGGGAAGAAACTTCCTAGCAATAATAATGTTAGGTAACCATAGCAAATATTTTAAGTTGTTATCTACAGTACATAATAATTTTTTTCTACATAAATAAAAGATGAAATGTAAGCAATGTTTATTTTATTTATTAAGCTGCTGTCCCGTTTTACAAAAGCTTATAGCTTGAAATTGAAATTATGGACTAGAGTGAGTTACATTCACAATAAATATTCATTCTCCGTGATCATATGCATTTTCACTCTTGTTGTGTAAACCATCTCACAAAATAGTATCTCAATCTTACTACTAGTGCCACATCTATTATTTTATTGGTGTACTTATGATTTTATGACATAATTCTTAACATTATGTGAAAGTATGGATTAACTTATCTGAATATTATGTACCTACATTGCTATTTTTTTCAAAACACCTATTCTACCTTACAATGACAATACTTTTGCGACAAACCGTTACAAAATGCAAAAATATTCATGATTATTATGTAGTAGGTAAAAAGCTAATCAGACATTTGCATACAGCGATCACAGATACGGAAGCTACTATTGTGGCGTTCTCTTTGATTGTCACCAACTCAGGTCTACTAACAAACAAGATAAAACCACCATGAATGCAGGCAAATCCAAGCACATCATTGATATTATACTTATAGTAGTGATAAAAATGCAAAATATAATAGGTAAGGTGCAGAAAAACAAAAAATAAAGCCTACAACTACATTTTATTTGTCACAGGAATGTGTTGTTCTTACAATAATTAATATTCAATTGCACTCTTAAAGTCCTTTGGTAGTTGATTGTGTTTTCCACAGAGTTCCCAAGCTTTGAAATCATCACTGGTTCTGAGATTGTCCACGAAGCATTCTACACCTCTTACAAAGGGTAGCATCATCTCTTCGTTTATTGTTTCAGACAACCGGTGAACAAAGGCAATATTCTTAGCAATAGTATCTTTTATAGCTGTTGTTAATGGGCGTACAGCACATTGTAACAAGTCCAGCTGAAATTAAACAAGAAATTTACAATTACCTGTATGATTAATAGACCCCATTATCAAGCAGGCAGTTTGGTGGCTACCTATTCAAATTTTCATTATGACTGACGTTTAGGCAATGACAGTAGTATCCTATCTTTGCTTTCCCATAGATAGCTACAACGTCGAGACTTGGATAGTTTGTATTGCACATCACTAATGTTAGGTAGCCACCAAACTGCCTGCTTGATAACGGGGTATAATGATTAATCTCTAAAATATAAGATTAATGGTATTGTAGTACAGTCACCACTAAAATATGCATGATTTCTTTGTTTACATCACATTTGAGTTTCCATGTGAAATTGGCAATGGGACTAACCCATAATGATTAACAATGGGTCATCTCAAACCATAGTAAAATTTATGTCATGCAATTAAAAAAGGACCATGTGCAGCATTGAATATCTTTTGGCTGAATGACTGATGAAATAGAAAAAAGAATTGTCTTAGGATCACATGTAGGATCAAAGGTTGTAGAAATTAATGATGGGACTGCACATAAAGTATACTTACTTTTTCTTCTACAGTGTTGGACTGGAGACCCAGGTAATGGTTGAGGCATTCGGACAAAGATTTTAGTGTGTCGGGCAAGCGGCCTAGTTTGTTCCTTTGAACAATAAGATCACCAACCTGTAAAAATATTACTACTAAACTATCTATTCAAATGGTCACATTAACAATTACAAGTCATGGTCATGTTGCAGCTGCAATTTGTTATTTTGTTTTACATCTCACAAGTTCCTTTTGGCACTGGTGACACAACTGGTGTGTACATACATTTGGAGGTTAGGTGGCGGTGAATGTGTATAATATGAAAGAGAGCATCATACAATTAAGAAATAAAGAAAAACAAGATAAAATTACAAGTTTTTCTGCCTGTCTGGATGTAGACCAGTATTAATATTCCTATAAAAGAAATCACTGAATTATTATAACTACTAACCTGAGTGTCAAACACTGACGCAAGTTTGACGTTGTGCTTATGATACAAGCAGTCCGACAACTTCCTGCAATCATGGATAATCTTTTTTGGGCTTTCACTCTCTAGAATCTTCTTTAGGCCTGCATCAAATGCATGATACTGCATCACTTGAATATCAAAGATGTAAATCTGTTGTGGAGTTGACATAACCAGGAATGGCATTTTACATTTACGCCCCATTGACGCACCATCTGAGCTGACACTGACATAAGTGTACTGATTTAAATCATCCAATGCTTCATGGAAACTGTTGTCCACCTGATTTATAAAAATGTACTTCTTTGATATATTAATGATCACCTCACATTCCTTCTCTGAGATCTTTAAATGATGATGCACGTCTGGTTTGTGCAATTTTACTATGTTACTGACTTCAGAATCATAATAATGGGTTATACCATCACATTCATTGCCTTGTGACAGCTCTTTAACATCGTACAGAGATATCTTAGACTTATCACTGGTAATACTGTAGAAATGGCCTTCATATACTTCACAGTTTTTAGTGTGAACTTGTAGTAATTCTCCTTTCATGTATAGATTGTCCATTTTGTTTTTTTTTTATATGATAGTGACGTATTACGTGAGTATTTTTACTAATCCTTCTTAACAGCTTTAGAGGGCGTGGATTCCGATTCAGAGTAAGCCCTATGGATGTAGAGACCAAGAGTTACATGTAGAACAAGGACGGCGACGACCGCAGAGTAAACGCTGCTCGTCGTCTGATCGAAACCAAACACGCCATCGAATATAGCACTCTTCACAACGAAGAACGAAACAATCGGTAAGATAATTATCACTAAACAATATTTCATTACCGTTTTAAAGACTTGAAAGTCGGGTAGTTCCTGAAACGTAACAGGTTAGGGCTATAGAAATCATAATTAATAAACACATCAATGGAATCATAGAGAATTACTTACATTGGCGCGACCTTCAATCATGATAAGTAACAGAAAAAAATGAAAATAATAAAGTATTAAACTTATGCGTTTGCAGGCTCTGCTTCATAAATGAAATAAAAGCGATCACTTAGACGGATGGATAAAGAAAGATCACTTGCAATCACTTGACAATCTTGACAGAAAAAAGCGGCATGACACGACAATGATATTCTAATCAATAATCGGGTTGTTTCAAACACTTCTATACCCGCCCTCAGATTACAGATTACTTTGATTATCGTTTAAAGTTACGTTCGCTCTGTTCCTTTCTCGTTACATTTAAATGACGATGACAAAGTTGTAAAGTAAAATCATGATTTTTTTTTTTTCTGGTAGTTACTTACTTCCCATACATGTAAACCAAAGGTAAGTATTTATTTTTACATTATAACATCGAATGAGGTATCATTGGATAGCTCTTAAGAAAATATTACGGATGTTATTAATTTTTTTTTAATCTGGGGTAGATGACAACGGTTTCGCTCGCTGTATTTTACACTTTATTAGATTAAGTTATTTTGGATAAATAAAATGAAAAAAACATGGGTACATATTCTTCAAGAGAATTTAACTAGGTATCTACAAGTTTTTCTGGGGGGCTTTTTTCTCAGATGAACTGTTTGCAAGTTATAGAGCAATGTACCTATGACAAAAAACGTGAGTTACTTAGAGGATGATTCTTCTAGCGTTTCAACCGCCGTCAGTCCCTTGATCGCATTAAAGTCGAAATTTCTGTAGCTTAGCTGTAAAAGTCAGGGCAATCTATAAAATAACCGAAAGTGGCATCAAAAATTTCAACTTTAAACTATAGAATTATCAACTTTAATGCGATCAACGGACTGAAGGCGGTTGAAACGCTCGTGGAATCACCCTAAAACACATTTTTGAAAATCGACCATTTTTCGGAGCTCATATCTAGACAATGATTGGGCATAGTTAAAAAGCGTACCTCTATAGAAAATAATGAAAGCTGATAAATTTATCTACAACTTTGATTCTATAATCAAATGTAGATACATTTATCAGCTTTCATTATTTTCTATGACTACAAAATTTTCTATGACGCATCGTTTGCGAGATGTAAACAAAAAACCAAAAAAACACTTTCTTTTATCGTTTTTTATATGCTTACTTTATGTTTTTCCATCCGTATTAATATTGACCAAAATAATCTTAATTTCACTTAAATCGATAGATCTTGATAAACTCTATCCACAAACATGAGAATCACCGCACTATCACTTCTGAGTCGTGAGCTACAAGTGTAGCTATGTCTACACCAGTGCGCTTTCACGTTCATCTTTCGTTTTCCTCTGACGCATGCCTCTGCAACCACAGCGCATGTAATAACGCCTGCGCTCAAACTAGTTTGACAGCAGCGCGTGCCCGTAGCGCACGCTGATCCGTCACCGTTGGGTTGACGTGCAACATTTTGCAAATAAAATAGCAGAATATAAAGTCAAAACATTGGATTTTATTGAAGATTCAGTGTCACCCTCGTATTGCATGCGCTTGACGCAAGACGAATTGAAGTTGAAAGCGCGAGATGAACATGAAAGCGCACTGGTGTGGACATAGCTTAAAGGGAAGCACGCTCCCTTGATTAGAATCGTATATCATATCGACGCTTGAAAGGAGAAATGGGATAAGCGACACGGAGCAAACTTTACAGGAGAGCCAAAAAACCGCGCAAATTTTCGAAAAAAAATCATCAAAATTTTTCTACAAGACCAATTTTTGAATGAAACCTATATAAATGAACATATTATTGTTTTCTATATGATGTTTTGATTATTTTGCCCAAAAATGCATTAGTTTCGATTTTAGTGTCGCTTACGCAATTTGGTCTTTAAAATGGTTTCAGGTAAAATTGTCTAAACAAAATGTTGAGCGAGAAATAAATTCGGTAAAAGTGTCTGACCAAAAAAATATACTAAAACATATTCAAGTAAAATTATCCAACTAGAAATAACGCGAATTTGATGGTGAGGTAGAAAACTCTATATTTATTCTAGGTGTAAAAATATGTTCAGGTTAAATTATCTGACTGCTTTTAGACGGGCAACTTGAAAACGTAAAAGCGGTTTAAGCTAAAATAAAACCTTAATTCACTTCTGGGAAAAATTAGTGACCCGTTTAATAATATACCTTTTTATAAAGTATTTGATATGAAAAAATGGTACTTTTTGGGATTCTTCATTATTTTTTGTAACGAAATATATTTAAAAAACTAAAAAAAAAACGACTATTTTCTGACATTGTAAGATTAGTTTTTTTTGTTAGATTGTGTATATTAATACAATTATATTTATAATAATACCTACCTACAGTGGAAGCCACACTAATAGAAATGCTTGCGTTTTCCCATACCATTTTTCTTATGACTACAAATATGACAACTAATCAAAAAGTTCTTGACCAATTATGTACAGTTAATCCCTGTTGAAAACGTTGTTTTCATTAAATAAGGATTAATATTTGCTTTCATACAACGTATGAAATTTTTTATGAACGCGTCAGCACATTTTTGTTCATTGTACATTAGTTCAAACCTTAGCTTTTAGTTTAAAGTAAATTATAACTAGGAATATAATTAGTACTTAGTACTAATAGTGGAATAAGTAGCTTAGTATTTTTTATTATTGGTCAAATTCGATAAGTCAATAGTTATTTCTAGGCAGTTGTACGTAGAGATCGCAAGCGTTTCTAATTATATTGCCACCACAGTGTAGGCCTAATTTGAATATAATTGTATTAATATACATAAGTGAATTGAAAATTTTTGAGCCTAAGGTTGATAACGAAATTAAAAACAAAAAATAACACTGTCACACGCCAGTCTTTAATCAATAAATTGTGTCAATCTTCACATGTTTTCTCATCATTATGCATTATCTTTTGTTTTTCTCCTGTAACAATTGTAAAATTTGTGACGGAAATACTAAACAAGGTATGCGATTTCCATAATAATGGATAAAATTGAGCAACGTTCCGTAAATAATCAAGTACTTACAAAAGAATATTTTCGAAGACATGTGGGAAATCCGCCCCATCATATGCCACTGTATAAAGATGGGTAGCGGATTTCAAACGCGACAGAGAAGCAGTTCAAGTAGAACCTAGACGTGGTAGGCCATTGACGGCTACTACGGAAGAAAATGCCAATAAAATACTAGACATGATTATGAATGATAGGCGGTTGAAGATCGTAGAGATAGCGGAAGCAATAGCCATCTTTTATGAACGAGCACAGAACATCATCACCAACGATCTTGGATTTTCCAAGGTGTCTGCCAGATGGGTGCCTAGACCGCTTTCAGCCGAAAACAAACGCACACGCCATACAGTATCACAGGATTGTTTGAATTTATAATATTTCAATGTGATCCTAAATCTTGATTGATTGATTCTTGAATCTTGATCTTGATTTTCTCAGTCGCGACCATGGACGAGACTTGGGTCCACCACAGCACATCTGAGTCAAAATCACAGTCCGAGCAATGGAAAAGGTCAAGGTCACCATCTCCTTAGAGCTTAGGCCATTTTGTCAGCCAAGAAGGTGATGGCTTCAGTTTTTTGGGACTGCAGAGGGGTCATAGTGATCGATTACCTTGAAAGGGGTAAAATCATAAATGCTGAATATTACTGTACCCTCTTACAACGTCCGCATGAAGAAATAAAAATAAATAAGCCCGGTATGTTATCTAAGAAAGTGTTGTTCCACCAAGACAACGCTCCTGTCCACACTACAGCGAAATTAATCGCACAAATACATACTTAATTGTGGGTTTGGATTGTTGCCGCATCCACCCTATTCGCCGGATTTGGCCCCTTCCGATTATCACCTTTTCCCCAACCTAAAAAAAGGCTTATGAAGACAAAAAAAATCAACAAATATTAAAGTACAAGAAGCTATAAATGCATCTTGGAGATTCTTTTTTATTGCATGGAATTCTGAAGTTAGAGGCGAGATGGCGAAAGTGTATCTAGATCGTTTTGGAAACTATGCAGAAAAATAAAATTGTTATAATAATTTAAGTTTTTATTTTGTAGGTCAGGTTCAAAACTTTTTAATTCGCCCTCGTACATAGTCTATCAAAAAACGAACCACAGTTAAATAGTTTACAATTATGATTTTTTGTTTTGTAAAACTGGTAATTTTTTGACTGCAAAGTTAATTCGACACTAAAGTCCAACTAATCGACAATCTAAAAAACTAAATTCATACCTGTAGGCTTAACTGTTTAGATTGTATAAACTTACAAGTACTTTAACTGTAACTTTCGTAGCCATCATTTAATAATGTTTACATATTGTTTTCTACAAACTATCTAATTATGGATGAATCTCTCGTATAAATTATTATGTGTTGCATTCAGATCACAATCATTCGGGAAAAATGGTTAATAAAATAAGAGATTGCCCTAAATTACATAAATAAGTGAAATTACTCTTAAATTGTTTGTCACTTGTCTTAATTTAACATTTCTACGTAACTCCATAAGTTGGTTAGTTGATAAGCTGTTTGTTTAGTAACAATGGTTAAAAGTAATGTTTAATTTTTTATTACAACCTTTTTTTTCAGGCTTCAAAAACTACTTTGGATTCATGATATATTTTAGTAAAAAACACAATATTCTCAACGTGTCGTACACTACTTCGTATATTAATAATTTTCAAACTTGCTTATTTTAATTGTCATTTGATTAAATCGTTTTCTATAACACTAGCTTAATTTATACCATTATTTATTTATTTATTTATTTACCAGTTTATACGAGTAATAAGAGATAAGTGAAAGAAAAGACTAACTGTTGAGTTTCTTGCGGCGTTTCTTCTCAACAGTGGTCTCATCTTGGGGAGCGCTGGTAGACTCAGACATGTAAAAGTGTCTACAGGGCCTACTTACAAAATAAGGATTTTAATTTTAATTTTCCATCTTGAAGGATCTCGCATTTCTAATTCAGCAGTAAGCGAGATTGGAAAATCATGGAAGATCTCGGAAAAGCGACATTAAAAGCCCTAGTTAAATCCCTTGATTGATAGACTTTCTATCTATGCGACGACCGCGTTAGACTTAGACAACGTCTCCTAGCGTAGCAATTTAGGTAGATGGCGTTTGCACGGTCTAGTCACGTCCGAGAATAATGCGTTACCGACACTTTTTTTTTGGATGTTGGTAATAACCGACTTCATAAATTCAATTAGATAGGGATAAGTGACATGAGTATTCAAAACTTATTGCAGGTAAAAAAGGATAAGCGACAAAGATTTTATAAACTGCAAATAAGTTAATAAGGATAAGCGACAAAGGTTTATAAACTGCAATTAGGTAAATAAATATAAGCGGCAATACAACAGATAAGGTTGATCAGGTTATTTGATCTAAGCTAATTTATATCTTTCTGAAGGTAGTAGGTAAAAAGTCACAATGGAAAATAAAATCGAATATACAGTCAAGTAAAAAAATACAAACGACAAGTCACTGGTTAGACGCGACAAAGCAAAACTATCCAAGTGTAGTGTTATTTGTCCTGACAAATGAGTAAAAAAATCTTAGCTTAATTTAATCAAAACACATTTTATCTAACCTCCATCATCTAAAAATGAGTCAAAAATTACGTCGTTTAGTAACAAAATTTGTCCGTGTTTCTCAAAATCATCGATGGGATAAGCGACAACAAAGTCGTCAGATGAACACGAGACCTAGCTCATTCGATGCGGAAAAATCAGCCGATTCCAACGATATATATAACTCAATATCACCAAAAATGTCGCTTATCCCATTTCTCCTTTCAAGCGTCGATATAAACTTAGGTATAATTGTATCAGCGAGCTGATTTATATGTACGCCAAAAAACGATACCACTCTTGGGTCTTTAACCCTAGAAGTTAGGGAGTATTTAAGTAAGCCGATTTAACCCATTTTGCTGCGGTCCACTTTTCTGCGGTCCACTTTTTTGACCCTGGTAGGTACCCGTATGTGATTTTGGATTTTAAAGACGGTTCACTTCAATAGACCTCCGCATCTGTTAATTTTTCTCGCTAGCTCTTAGATGCTTGAAATTCGATTTGTTATGAATTCGATTCGCCTGGAACAGTCCCGGGATAAAAAATACGTAAAATCTTTTAGTAGGTATTACCTAGGTAAGTACTTACTTAACGAGTAAGTACCGACGGCTATTAACAGATATCAATCATACGAGTAACACTTGCTTTGTATGATTTGGTGTTAATTGACTCCGATTACCTACTTCACGCTCTTTAACCATGAATACCACTTGAATTCGTTTAATAGGTTATGTTGCGAAATATATATATAAAAGTTGTGTGATGTTTGTTTATTATCATTTCTAGAGTAAAAGCGAAGTTCTAAACAAAATATTCTACGAACACCAAATAGTGTTGAAATGGATGACCACGTAACTACGTATGATGCTATATACCTATATAAGGCTTATTTCACCTGGCCCCCTAGCATGTACGTACGAGATAAAATTTGACAGGTGCTGGGAAAAGAATACATCGCTTTTCCATATTGTATCGTAAGACGTAAGAAATTTTGATAAAATCACTATAAAAAATGTGAAAATCGCCATAGTCGCTTAGTAATAAAAGGTAAAAAAGTCAGGACGAGACACTTTTATTTTAAACCTTATGCATTAAGTCTTACGTTACAATATGGAATAGAATGTATTCCTATAAATGTATTCATTTCCCTAGCACCTGTCAAATTTAATCTCGTGCATGCATATTAAGCCCGCTGAATGTTGGAATATTTTTATAATGCAAATGACTACGCGTGCAACGCATTGTATGTGGTTAAATTATCTATATATATAAAAGGCAATCACTTATAATAGGCAAGTAAGTACCATGTCGCTGCATCAATTTGTGAAATAAATATGATTTTGTTCAGTTCTCACTTTCGCCGACCGCGTTGAATATGTGACACGTTCTGTACCTACACATACTCGTAAATGTAGTGTTACAATCTATTAAAAATGAAGAAAAGTCACTATTATTGGAGTTTAATATTTTTCGTAAGTATCGTCTGAGTGCAAGACCGTTAATATCTTACAATTCAAATGTTAGTAAAGTTATCTTAAATAAGAAGTTTCTTCAGTTTTTTCGACAGATTGGAATAAGAAGCACTTTTGTTGATATTAATGAAATCAAGAATAATATTTTGCGATGGAAGCAACAGAACGCTTTGAATTTGAGCGAGGTCAGATTTTAACGGTACCTTGTAAATGTGATAATAATATTATGTTTATTTTATTTTATATGATTGCTCGTCAAGTGTAATAATGAAATTGTATCGTTTCAGATTGGCGTATCATCTAGTGGCATTTTCGATTTTAGTGATGTAAAAAATAAAATATTACAATGGAAAAATCAAAAACTAGCGGCCCTATGTCCTTCGAACGGGTATTTTTCATTTAAACAAAATGTATTTGATAAAGACCCTAATATTGGAGCACTAAGGCAAGGTAACAAACACTGAATTTATTTTTACAGTGCATCACTACAGAACCTGCTAAATATTGTATGCAGTACGGCTCAACCAACAAATATAACATCTAGAGATGCGTGTATCACTTGTTTTTCTAGAGTAACTTCCATGCCCGAGGTAAGTACCTACCTACATAACTATCAGCCAAAGTACAATAAACTTGGGGTTGCAAGATTTTTCTAATTTATGGTTTTGATTTTAGGGTCCCCAAGAACTAACTGCACTGAGTACTTGTGCAACGCAATATTTCGTTAACACGAGTTATGCTACATGTGCTACTGCTCTTGCGGTAAGATGATTTGTCATATCATATACCTACCTACTTACCTCGCTGGGCAAAGAAGACTTTGACGCGGTGAAAGGTGGAACATCAATATTTTCAAGGGGCATGGCAACCACCATAATTAGACAGCAATGAATTTTGCCAAACTAGTAATGTGGTTTTAACCCTAACGCATCGAGTGTTTCTTTACTAATGAGTATTTTAATATGGAGAAGCCTACATAACGATCCAACTACATATTAAAAACTTAGTTACCTTTCAGGCGTTATCAACTTCAGCTTTAAACGTGCAGCCTTCAGGATGTTTCATGGGCTACTGTGATTTTGTGCGGTGTCTGAGGAGGGTCAACTCAATAAATCTAGTAAGCTTTAATAACCTTTGCTATTACTTTTACGGCCGCGCTCAGAGACGTCAATTAACTTTTAAGTTTGATTAAAGTTGCTGCTGTCACTTTCCTTGCTATAGCAATAGAATAAGACACAGCAACTTTGATGAAACTTAAAAAATTACGTCTCTGAGTGCGGCAGTTAAAGTTCTGCTTCATACTGTTGAACTTTTGAATTCCAACTGATGTCATGCTATTTTCAGATCACGCAATGTACTAGAGAAGCGAGGACGGGTGTCAATTTAACGCTAGACGCTGACAATGTCCGTTTTTATACAAACGTGACTTCGTGCTTGCTAGCAAAAGCCCGATGTAGTACCTTCAACCCAATCACTGGAGATCCCCAAACCCCCGGATACACGACGTCGGGTGCGAGGATTAGTAATGCTTTGCAGTTCTCAGCAGCAGGTGAACTGCGAATATTAGCGTTTTCAGCTGCCACACCTATTTCAACTTCTTTTTGCTCTACATCGTCTAACCTAACGCAAACAAGTTGGCTTACAAATGTATGTTAAAAATGTATAGGTACCTAAGTAGAACGTAAATAAATTAGATTGAATTATTAGGTGTTATAACATTCCATCTAAAATTTGTATCGGCTTTGCAACAATCAAATGTGATTGTTTAAAGACCTCGAGTGCCGCGCCCAAATCTTGTGCCTGGGTGAAATTCAAAAAAATTGTAGATAGTTAAGGACTTAAGTGAAGAAACGGTAACTTTCCCAGTTTCGTAACGAAAATTAACCATAAAAATGTATGTATATTTAAATACAGGTACTTTGTTATTAGTAATAATCAGAGTTAATTAACAATTACATTTTTAAAACCATTTACCATGGTCGTTTTATTTTTCTTTCATTTGACACGATTTTTATTGCAGTCAAGATCACGATCTTCTATAGGCCGATTTATAACATGCAGTTAGTAATAATAAAGTAGGTATGAATAAAAATATACCGCTTCGAGATATTGCGTTAAAGGTTAAAAAAACTACTGATTTCAACCTTAAGTAGGCCTTTTTGCCACATTGATGTGATAGTCTAGGTAGTAGTTAGATGGGTACACTATTTTATTTTTCCAATAATATAATATTTTATATTATATAGAAATAAGCGTCGTGAATATTATATTAGACTGTTTTTAATTTTTCAACCCCCCTTTTTAATTATTTTTAAAATTAATTTCATATTTTTTTTACTAAAAACAGATGCGGGCAAGTTAGTTATACCACTATGCCAAATTTCAAGTTGATAGCTTGTGTAGTTGCTGAGAAAAACTGCTATGACATACAGACAGACAGACAGACAATGAAGTCTCACCATAAGGGTTCCTTTTTTGGCCATATTGGTACGGAACCCTAAAAATGACACACATAATAAAAGCGACAAGGTATTAAGTAGGTATATCGAAATAAATCATGGTTATGGGAATTGTACCTACTTTAGAGACATTTCATTACCTAGTTTTTTTGTCGTATTTTTTTTTAATTTACACAGCGAATTTGTGAACCGCGCTGACAATTGTACAGCCTAGAAAGAGCTATAATGCCATTTCTCGGTTACCATAGGTAGGCAAGTAAGTGAAAAACACGAGATTTTTACCTGTCCGTTTAAAAAATACAATGTCATTCTTACTTAAAGAAGTTAAGGATTCCTCTATGCATAATTAATTTCAAAAATGCTTTACGCGACTTGTCTCACCTCACATACGTAGGTAACTCAATAAGTTTTGAAATGTTCGAATTTTAAAAATGGAACGCACCTAAATGGTGAGGCGAGTTAAGCCTCTCGCTCTTTGAAGCCTAATACACCTTTTACACGATCTTAATACAACATATACATCTCGGAAGCTTATATTTATTGGATTGTTCATAACTGGAGCACTGTCCATAATAGGTGCTTTTACCTTAGTCTAGTTTCATGCAAAGGACATCTCTTTCTAACTCGTTATGAATACCATTAGTAGAAAAAGGTCAAATATACGTCTTTTGCTCTTTCTTATAGTCCGGTTTCTATTATGTACTTATTCTGTGATTATTCGTCAGGTCAACGGTGACGGCGGCTGTCACTGTCAGTGTCATGAGTGTCAAAAAAGTAATAATATGCTTGGTTTAGCACAAAAGTTAACTTTATCGTATTTTGTTCTTTTTGATTATTTTTCTATGGGATAGCTGGGAAAATCGGTGACAAGATCCATAAAAACTACCTTTACAGCTACGTGAGTTCGAGGTTTCCATAATTCATTTTCGTGTAAGTAGTGTCATTACTTATTTTATGTTTACTTTTCTACTGTATGTGCGTAATAATATAACCTTATTCCCTTGTGTTTCCTATATTGTATACTATTACTTACCGTTTACGGTTTGTACAAGGGGTCAGTGGTTATCTATTATTTGATAAGATAGCCAATAACCGGTTGTCTTCCATCTTACTTACAAGATGTAAATCGTTTAATATTTAAGTAAGTTTGATTATATTAAAAAAATATAATGAATGCATAGCATGTAATAATATGTAAGACCATAATTATGTAGATGATAATATATGAACTTACATATTAAAACATAATTTTTATCTAGTATTGAATTTCATTCTCACTCTGTAAGGGAATACAAATAAAATAATTTGAGTTACATACTCATTCTTTGTTATTATTATTAAATACTACAGGTTGTCTTATTACATGACATAATCAGGTTGGAATATACTTATGTTGATTACAAATGGCTCCTAATTGTATTTAAGTCCACAATCCACAGATTCACAGGTTCATAATCCTATATCTAAGTACCATTTTCACCATCATATTATGATGTTAAATGTTAACAGCTGTCAAAATGTATGAACTAACAGTTGATTAACATTTAACATTGTATGGTGAAATGGGCACTAAGACAATAATCATAACAGTTCTGAACACAAATAATTAATGCTTTCAATACTACAGTTAATATAAATAAGGTAATTGCCAATGAGGGATTCATTTCAGAGAAGACATACCGTTAACATATATTTGTGCTGTGCAATAGCTTTTAATAAGTATGTATGTATGTAAACTCTTTATTGCACAAAACAATTAACAAATATCTACATACATAAACTTAGGATTAACATGTACAGTGGTGAACTTATCCCTTTAAGGGATCTCTTCCAATTAACCAGACCATGATTCAGGAAAATGTACAAGATAGGTAGAATAACAAGATGTGCACGGAAAGATTATATACAAGTCCTTTAGGGTTTGAGTAAAGTCAGTTAGACCTGTGGTTAGACTAGCTTATGCTAGCATATGAGAGTGATTGAAAGAGAAGTATAGACCTGAAGGTCGTTTTATGAGCTATTGCACTATATCTTGTATGGCTCGAATATTTTACAGGGTGAATAATTTAAAGGTTCCGATACAGTCTTTAGGTATGTGGTACCTAATGCTAACAATCAACATAACAATACATATGTCACATTGCTTTTGGGAGATAAAATCAGTTATAATTGTTATCCATTTGCACATACATACATGTTTGCAAATGTAAGGTAAGAGAATTTGCTGTAACATCTTAACATATGTATATTAAATACAATTTACTGACCACAAATTGTCTAATTATCACAGATCTTCAAATATTAGCATGTTGGTTACTTCGAATTCCTACATTACTATATGATGCTAATGATATAAGGTGATTCCACAAATGTTTCAACCGCCATCAGTCCCTTGATCGCATTTAAGTCGAAATTTCTGTTGCTTTGGATGCCATTTTCAGTTATTTTGTAGAAGTCAGGGTACTCTATAAAATAACCGAAAAGGACATTCAAAGCTACAGAAATTTCGACTTTAATGCGGTCAAGAGACTGACGGCGGTTGAAACGCTTGTGGAATCACTCATAATAACCTAACCATTCACAATATTGATGTAACCGAAGATCATGCTTCTCTCATACATTTAATGTAACTAAGTTCAATTGCATTTTTGTAAAAACAATAAGGCTGGAACCTGTATTTTTTCATACTTATTTTGATTATATTGGGCCTAGTAAACGATTTATAGAGATTATGTTAAAAAATTATAATATAAAGCATAATACATATAGGGTGTTAGACAGGCCATCCAACAAATGAAAAAGGAGGTAGGGCCAATTTTTTAGTCCGGATATTAAATTGCATAAAATCCTGTATGTACAGTCAGCATAAAATAGATAGGAGCAGAGAAAGTGGCCAAATATATCGCAACACACCTTTATTACTATAGAAATAAGAATGTGTTGCATTATATTTGACCATTTTGACTACTCCTATCTATTTGATGCTGACTGTACCCAGTGACACTCGCATCATCAAGACGAATTTAATGACGTATTATTTATCAAAATCGGTTGAGCCGTTGAGTAGTTACGAGCGGACATAGGAACGGACATACATACATACATACAGGTCAAACACATAACCCTCCTTTTGGGCTTCGCCGTAGTCGGGTAAAAAATCGGTCAGCAATACATATAATAGTGGCTACTAAGGCAAATATGTTCCAATTGGCCCCAACCACCTCCCGTTTTCATTTGTCGGACAACCTGTCTAACACCCTGTGTATGATAAACTTAGTTTGATGATAAGTTTGATGATTCTTTGATGGGTAAGCAGCCTATCAGGTCATTGAAAAATTCAGCCATGGAATACATTTACAACCAACTGGTCCCTACTATGTAAACCTTGGCCCCATGGTTTACCTAAACAACAACAACATTAATTTAGTAAGATAACAATATATTAGAGTAAGTTTTTACAATAACAAAATTGGTATACAAAGTTACACATTATGCCTTCCAACCCAAATAAATAGTTTTAAAAACAATTGGGATTGTTAATATTTTTGCAATTACTCTAATTGGGTCAAATACAAAATTAATGAAACTGGTCTCTTAAAATTGCCTATTCTTTGGAATTACAACGTAAAAACCGTGAGTTATTTTTTATGAACAATCTCAATTACCAATAAATATCCAATGAAAAATCAGTTTTTGCTAGTCTTAACCTCTGTAGTCGCTTTGCGTAACCTTGGTTTTGCCGTTTTGAGTTTTTTCTTGACTTTCTTTGTTGATTGTGTAGAATCATCAGTGTCTGAGTTTTCTGACAATAATGAACTATTGTTTTTATTTGACTTCTTGCTCTGAATGGCAGTAGTCACAAAGGCACCTTTTCTGAACCGAGATTTTGCTTGTTTGCCCTCTTGATTATTTCCTTTTTGTGAAGTCATCTGTGTGTTCCTGGGAATCTCAGTAAAACTTGTATTGTTCATGTATGGAGACCCTTCCGATTTCGTATGCTTAAGCCTAAAAAAATTAACATAAGTAACATGACATAATTTTCCTTAGTAAACAGAATTAAATTTGGTTTGGTTACAGTTACTTACTTTCCCTTTTTCTTCCAGTTTTTATTTGTTTTACCAATAGGTTCCGCTGCGTCATCAGTCGCGTTTGGCACCTGCAGAGAAATCTTTTTCGTTTTAGACTTTTTCTTTTTCTTATCTTCTTTAGTCTTTTTCCTTTCCCTATCTAGTTCTTCCAACTTTTTAGAACATGATCTGTAAAGTAAATAACAAAATGGTAAAATTTTTATATTACATTGTTTTGATTAATCATTTATTTTCTTTAGTCATAAATATCATAATATACCTAATAAGTAGTTACCTTAGTAATGCCTCACTGTCTGTAAAATAAGAGTTCATGGCGAAACTAGAAATGCCCCAGGACAAGGGACCTTTATCATCATTTTGGACCCCAGTCCAAACATTCCTCTTCAGTGAGGTAAGCTTTACTTGCAATTCAGCAGGGTGAGAGTACTGTGAGTTTCTATTCTTAGTTTCTGATATAAACCTAAAAATTAGAAAGGAATTACAATTTTATATATTTATTATCGTTATTACCAATAAGCTCGCCTTTGTACATTTTATTTTATAAGACTTCATCTGTAAATCTGTTCTTTGTGCAATAAAGAGTTAACATACATACAAACTCATCATGGTTATAATTAACAACAGAGTCGTCATCATCATTACTATCATCGTCATCATCATCATCATCACCGGCATCTTTTTCATCAAAATTATCATCATCTTGTCTCTCCCGCGTACAGAGCAAAGCACATTTTTTAACCGACTTCAAAAAAAGAGGAGGTTCTGTGTTCGGCTGTGTGTGTGTTCACCGATTATAAAACTGTCTTCAAAAACCCACTGAAAAGGGTTAAATAAAGACCGACCTCTTAGGAATCGTCTATTTAGTGCCTAACAGGTACATGAAATATATCGAAGTCGGTGGCAAGAATCATGTGTCATTGCTATATATTGTGTATACCTACTTGATGCATGTGAATGCATCATCAAAAACGTGTACAGTCCTCGTATATTCTTTTAAATGGTTGTCGTAACACGCACAAAACATATCTAGAAAGGATCATGGGCGTCTTTCTGTTAAAATTGGGATATAGAAATTAGTGTTGATCATCACATTGAAATATCCAATAAGTACATAAATGATTTAATTTTAAACAATGTATGAATATTTTAAGTACCATTCCTCATAATCATCATCACGCTAGCCGGAACATGGTCATTGCCGACACAGTGGACTACAATTACTGCGGCAATTAGTTGAATGTCTCCACAAAGTCGCGTCGTTCGACTACACATCGCACAGTGTGTTATATAAAAATGACATCGTCGAGTGATAGGCGAGTGATTTTTTTTGTAAGTACGAGTAGCATACAGAAAGGGCTTCAAATTGATATAATAACTAGATGCCAATACGGCAGTATTCCGGAGGAATAAAATAAAATAAAAATTCAGAAAAGAGGGTTGCAAAAACCATGATAAGTGCTGTTTTTATAGTCCTATGATCCTACCAATAGTTATAAAATCTTTTGAATTTGTAATACTTTTTGGACTAGAATTATTTTATGATTTACGGCCAAAAAATGCGTCAATTTTGAAATCCTTTTTCTCCTAAACTAAACAACACTAAACTAAAGGACACTCTTGATCAAGACACCTTTCAAACAAAAAACTAAATCAAAATCGGTTCTTCCGTTTGGGAGCTACGATGCCACAGCGAATACACACACGTTAAACTTATGATACCCCTTTGTTTTGCGTCGGCAGTTAAAAATGGAACGAAATAAATAACAAAATAATTCTTTGAATAGCGACTGCCGCCTAAGCTACAAGGTTGAAACTGCATAGACACCACACTCAATAAATGGATTCCGACTTTAAAAAAATCCTATTCTAGAAGAAGGGTCGCAGACTTCATATTATTATATAGACCCTTCTTAGGAACATAAATCCCTTAGAATGCGCTACATAGAAGTGGTCTACGCCCTCTCGGAGCCGTTGTTTAATTTTTTTCGTTGTTTAAGGAGGCGTCTTTTAATTTCGTTCTCCGTTCGTTACATACTTATTTGTGACTATAAAAAACAACGAAGTACCTTTAAAAATAAAGTAGTTTTCATTTCTGTTGATTGCACATTTAAAGTTTGGGTAAATCCATGATCCTTTAAAACCTTATTAGATTCTACAGCTCGCTGTACAAGTTATTGGTATTGTTTCTGGTACTTACTTAGGCGGAGGCAAACATCTAAATTGATGCCATGAGGCTGGATTCAACTTGGGCTTTTCAATGGGTTCAATAAACATAGAAACACTTCGTGGTCTTCTACTTATAGAGGGCCTCTTCTCTTTATCAGATTGGTATGGAGAATCGCTTGTCTGGAAAATACATGAATAATGGTTTCAGATGCCATATTTTGTAGTCTTAAATAATGTTTATATTTTATTTCGTTACCGGTGCAGGTATGATTTTTAGCTCAGGTGGCATTTTCTTCTTTCTCCTGGGTTTAGCTTTGGTTGAGTGCAGTAATTTTTGTACTCTTTTCATTGGGCTGAGATTTTCCTCGCCCGATTCAGCATCTGAGGATGGGTCTGACATAGCATCTGAAGTTAAATCAATTGTTGCTCTTGAAACCTAAAAATTACAATATTTATATAATAATAACTAATGGAAAACCAACTATAGGTAATATCAATTTCTTTACGTTCGACAAACTTTCCGCTAATCGCTTCTTCAACCCAAACCCGCAGTGCTTTATAAACTCTACATGAAAAAACATTCGCTATTGTTTCCAATTGGAACTAAGGTACCTGTAACGTTTCTCGTTTCATTTTCTTCTTTTCAATTCTGTTTATCTTTTCCAACTTTATTCTTTGTTTTCTAGGTTGCTGCAAATTACCAATGAGTTGTTTTGTATCTTATTTATGTGAAAAAAAAAACTTTATTTTAACACTTACCTCACATATATCTTTGTTGATATTAGGTAAAATGGGAGACGAAGGCGGTGCTGGTTGCATTACTATTAGAGGACCTCTCATAGCAGGGCCTGATTCTGAACTACTACTTGAAGTGTCACCTTCGTCACTGCGAAATATAAATTTTCAAATAATCTAGTATCTTGTAAACTTCAAAGTTGTAAAAATTATTCAATTTGTACCTGGAATAATCAGACAGATCTATGTTAGTCGGTTCATCAGCATTGGATCCTTCCTTTAAAAGCCTTGTTACAATTTTGGTTCTCAATCTTTCTTTACTAGGATCGTCGTCGTAAAAATCAAGTAAAGTTTCGCAAAACGTCCGCCCTAAACTCTCGTAATCTTGAACAGAGAAATGCGTAGACATTCTGCCTCCTAATTCCGAGCCCCCGAATGATGCTTCCATCGTGTAACTGTTGGCGACTCCGAGCATCCAGACTACCACCCGACCAGTTCCTTCTTTGCTACGTTGAATTCTGAACTTGCAATTTTCGAAAGAGAACTGAAATCATCAAAAAGTTTTTTAAGTTTTAATATTCTGAACGCAGCACATGCTTTCTGAATTAATTCGACAAATGCTTTGATTATTTCAGGTAAATTATTTTATTGTTGTACCTTACCTTATCTGCTGCATTTTTGTGGAGCATTAACGGAAAAACTTGCTCTTGCAGTCTCCTGTCCGAATTTCTTCTACTTTCGCATCCGTAAATAAATATGTTATGCTTTCGGGAGTGTGCATGTAAATCTAAATACATTGCAACGCCGCATTCTTCATGTAATCTGTATGAAATACCTAATTAAGTTTCTGGCCTTCTACTTACGTCAAGAAGTAAAAGTCTAAAAGTTTACCTTCGTATCATCAGTTTGGTATGCCAAACTGGTGGATATGTTTCTCTTATAACGGTACGATATTGCCTGTTCAGGTCCTTTCCGGTCAACGAACACCGATTATTACCAACAATTACCTGGAATATTTGTTAACTATTAACAACATGCCATTAGGTTTTGTGTGATATGAATATATCTAGGGCAATTACTCACGCCATCCGGGTTTAACATAGGTACAAGTTTGAATATGAACTTTTCCCGCAACTCGCGAGCTTGGTTTGAATCGCCAGTTAAATAATCTATGAAGCCTTTCATCATCCACGATGATGGCGTTTCACCAGGATGTACTCTTCCTGTGATTACAACAGCTTTCTTTTTCTGCATGAATAAGAAAATACTTTGTTAAAAATCTGTGTGAATTCTTTGTTCAATCCCTAATAAATAATCAAGAAATCACCTTTTGTTCCATTTCGCTTGTGTTTGAAGGTGCAGTAATGGTTAAGTAGTACACATTATTCCCAGCTAAAGTTCTGCAAAGCAGCCTTAGTTTAGAGAAAGTTGATTTAATAGGGTGTGACTGGAGCCGTGACAAATATTCTTGTAAATCGGAGTATGTGTAGGGATAGCAGTGTGCGATGTAAACTGCGTCATCCGCATGAGGAAATTCTATGTTGAAAGTAAGAGTATAGCTTGGGAATTGTTCTTCTTCCTCGCAACTGAAAAGACAAAGTAATTGGCATTAAACATAGTTTAATTTCAAAGCAATCTTTATCGGATTAGGTGTAGCGGTACTTACGTAGGGTCATTCTTATAGTACGCGATGTTATCGCCGCATCGCCTCCAACCGATCGAATGTAAGTTAGCATCTTTGGTTGAGTACAATAAGGGTCGCATGCCCTCGTTGTATAAACTTTCAGCCTTTGATAAATTTACTATAGAAAACCTGGAATCAAGATATTCTGCCTGGATAAATGTAAAGCGAGTAGAAATGTTAAGTTAATTTGATGTTTATTTGTGATTGTAAGTCAGTAGTTACCTGTACATCGTTTGTTTTTTTGTATTCGTGACTTTGAAATAAAACCATTGCATATGTCTATTCGTGTATAAATCGGTTCGAAGATGAAGTTCATAATAAGCAGATGTAATTTTGACAGCTTTTGCCAAGTTCCCACTTTCGAATCGCGATTCAAATCTTAATTCATCATCTCCGCCTGCACTAGCGCATGCAGATATAAAGAGACGGGAACCTCCGGCGGAAGAGCGGCTGAACTGAAATTTGTAGGGTTTCAAATATACATAACATTATTAGTTTGTTTTGTATACTTTTGGCACGGGTTCTCCTCTTAAGACGAAATAATCTGAGCTGTGCAATGGTCCTAACACGGGTAAGGGACTTTATATACAAGTTTGAATTACCTTTGAACTAGGTTTTAGGTCATTATTTTATTTCAGTGCCTAAAATAGATATTAAGTTCAAGATCCATTTTAAAAATTCACAGATATGTTGCGAAAATTTTGAAACAGTGCCACGTTTTTTCTCAACCAGATCTCACTTTTTATTGTAAATTTATTCACTATTTTTGTTGTTTTTGTATTTAAAACACGAATCTAATGCTCAAATTACCACTGCGTTACCAGTCCCCACGTTCCCTTGCAAATATCGACCACAGCGTTACCATAATAGCCTTTTTTCACCCAGCCCCACAATCTGCCATAAAACGTTATTAAGGAATGTCGATCAGAATTTGAAAATTGTGTGCATTTCTAAGATTATCCAGTTTTGTTGAAAATTATGACTAAATAGACGTTCGCAGTAAGGGACGTGTTATAGGCCCTAAAATAGTATAATGACCCTTTTACCAAAAGCATGTGGCAAATATTATAAATTCTATAAACTCCGATGTGCGAGCTATTTTTGAATCCACGATTTTCTCCACCACAGTCATAGCTTTTCCCTTGAAGAAAAGAAAAGAAAAACAGTTTTGACTGTTATTAAATAATGAGACTCACGTAGTTAACGGCACTCATCGGGTAATACTGGAAGATAACTGTCCCAGCATCTTCACCCACTGGTTGTGGGCGTAATTCTTTTCCTGTAGAAACGTAATAGGGCTCTGGTGACGCTGTACTCCACGTAATATGTTGTATTCTTTCCTCGACTACCTATGCGAGTAATTATAAGATTTAAGTACAGAAAGAATACCAAATAATTAAAAAGGTTTCAATGAGAATAAACTTGCTTTGACTATTAATCATGATAAGATTAATATTTTTAAAGAAACGTACGCGAAACAAAACGAAGTTTAGTGGTGAAACTAACTTGGCATTCTGAAGGCCATCTTGGTGCCTGTTGTGGACAGTCTAGTTCTTTTGGTAGTGCGAATAGATCTCGTGGTTCTTTTAATTTGGCTGTAGTCCGAAACGTCTTCGTATCAGTATTTATTTCAAACTGATTAGTTTTGATATTGTTTTGAAGAAAATTCGATATGTACGTTCCTGTTGGGAATAAAACATATCACACGGGGAATACATTATTGATTTTTGTACTCGTAGGTGTAACGATAGCTTTTCATAATGGGAAAAAGCCATGACAACGGTTATTCTTACTCGGGTGATATTTTCGGGAACCAATTAAGTGGGTTGAATCTAAAACTGATGTTAGAAAGCTTTTTGTTAAAGAGAAAACAAAAGGCATTAATGATTCTTCAAAATATTTAACAGTTCTTTGTCATTAAACGTATTCTCGCGACGCGATTAGAATAGATAATTAGAGATTTAAAGTGAAATGTGTACTTCTTTCAAATTTAACTTGTGACAACATTTGAATGGTGAAGATATGTTCTGAATAAACCTTACTCAGAAGAGTCACAAGAAACTCAGTGGGATGAGAAACATAGGCTACTTTTTGTTTAGTTCCCGAGTGAATAGCGATAAAGAATTAGTGTGGAACCTATGACGTCCAGGTAAGGTTCATAAATAAACGGTTAAGTGTGACGTTGGCTTGAATTCGTTATAACCATAACGGTCATTTCATTTTTACCTTTATTACATATCGGGAAAAGGGTAGCTTGTAACGATTTCACTTGTTCCAAATTAGCTATGAGCAAATTATCTTGTAATACTGGATCCCTAATGGGGATCGGTATTGATAGGGTCACTGTCGTGTTCTCAATATAATCCTGTTTTCTTTGTTCTTCCATTTTAAACATCATGACGTTTTCCTGTACGCTCTCAAGTTGTTTCCACCATAACATCTTACGGTAGTTTCGACAAATAATTCACGATTCGCTTATTAGAAAGTCAATTCGAAGTCACTAATTGGTATCTGATTGTTATCGTTCCCTCGTAAAGCAAGCTTGGTGTTACCATGGTTACGGAACTTTGTTGTGTAGTGACTGTAAATGGGCTGCAGCCTGGCAGGCCTCGCGGCGGCCAGAGTCGAACTAACAACGATGTCGTGTGAGAGCCCAATAAGTATTTTGGGCAATGAAAGACTAAGTAGGTATTACCTCTCTCGTATCATGCTTCGATCGCACTGAATCTGTATTAGTTTATTTACGTCAGAAGGGCATCGCGGATTATCATATTTTTACCAAACCTTTAAAGACCTCGTTTATGGTTGTGTGCGAACATTATTTGCATGCTTTAAAGCTTCAGATTCCACGTATCAACTAATGAAACAATCATGTATTACTGATATTTGCTCGGGTTTCATGACCTCGTTCGAGTCTATCTGTATAAATTAAACCTTTTGATTGAACTTAGTTGTCCTTTCGGATTTCTTCCGGAAGTTTTATTTTTCTTAGATTATAAAAGTTTCTGAATTGGTAAAATTATACGAAGACTGTCATATTTTTGCCTACAATAGATATAATAATTTTATGTTACTTACCTTTGCTTTCGATTTCTCCGTTGACCTTTTCGACTGATAAACTTTCTTCCGAGTTACCAGACATCACTAAAACTTTCGCTTTAACTTTATAATGTCAGTGCTGAACTTAGCCTATTAGCCTAAAAGGCATAATGGACCGGGTTAACTTTGTCCGTCGTGTGCGGCGTCTGGGTTCTAATGCTGTCAAAGCGAAAAGCCGACACCTCGCGTTATAGGTATATGTCTAGACTGCATGTCGGCTACAACGTGTCTACCTATGTAGATAAGGTTCTATTCACCGCACGTGCATTCGCGAATGCGTTTTTACCGAATCTCTCATTATTCCCCTAATCGGTGTAAATTCTTATAACACTCATTTTTATGTAAGCTGTATATGCTTTTTACGAAGAATCACAAAAGTTCCCTGAAGGAATATGTGATGGTAACATTTTCCTAGAAGGCCTGAAAGGTGACTGCACTTCTCCGTAGAGTTGCGGTGGCCGTGTAGGAACGCTCAACTTTGCTAATGGCCCTATTACGGCTATAAAACTTAAATTTGTTCATAGAGCTACGAACAAAAAGATCCTCCGATAAGAACGTTCGAAGTCAACTTGGTTAGGTTAATGTTTGTGTTAAAAAGTTTCGTGAATGCTGTTTTACTGGTTGATAAGACAAGTTAATTTCCTCTGTTTTAATATGGATTTGCCAATGGTATCAGTTTTTATTACGAACTAGCTTTTGCCCGGGACTCCGTCCGCGTAGAAGTCGTTTATCGTGTATATCCTTACCTGGGACACAAACTATCAACATACCAAATATCATCTAAATCGGTTTAGCGGTTTAAGCGTGAAGAGGTAAGACATGGATAGAGTTACTTTCGCATTTATAATATTAGTCGGGATTAGCATGAATGACGTAAACGTGGCATGCAAGTAGTAATAATTTAGGAACTTCATGTCGTTCGGTCATTCCTCTAAATTTAGGCGTATGAATAATATGTTCGTTTATGTTTCTAATTTCTTTTTACTTCTTGGGGGTGTTAAATAATTTATGTTTCGAATTAAATTTTTCCGTCTAACACCACATCTTGTCTTATTAGCGATGATATCACACTGACATAAGTCATAACTTATGACCATTTATGTTCTAGAAATACCCATTAAAAATTTAAATGAAAGTTAGTAATCAAAAAGTGCGATTTCCGGACAAAACTGGATGGTATTCCACCTTTTTAATTTCATTAATTACTGGGTTCTCCATAGAACTATGAGCTGCGCTATGAATGCAATTTTTTTCAAACATTCTGTAGGCAGTTGTGTAAGCCTGTAGCTCTTTTACGTAAGAAAAGGTTGCCTAGGTAACTGTGATAGTAGAATCGATCCAAGCGATAGGAGGAAATTCTGTTCCTAGACCGTTTTGGTAAGATTAAAATAATTTTAAACCTAAGTAGTTTATTATTCACATGTAACGTAAGATTTGATTTCAGTAAAACACACCTATAGTTAAGCTTATTAGTTATACTTGAAGCAATGCTTTATAAAGTTCTGATTGCGCATCATTAGAATATACTTTTCGAACTTATAACTTATATACATAAGTACGAACAAAGTACGAATGCGTTGTCTATATCATCCATATAGTAATAAGCGGTGAGTTACTAACTACTGGACGAAGGCCTGTCCGCATCAACATCCAACTCTGAATTCCTTCAGTAGATGCCTACTGAAGGAATTCAGAGTTGGATGTTCGGTTCACATGAGCTGGCACAAATGGATCAAACAAGTAAATTAAAGTTTTCATGTGTGTATCAATACAGGTTTTCGGCTTGAAATTCGAACAACGTTTAAAGTGACGGTGCGCATACAATCATTGATGACATTAGTTTCGTTCGTTCCATACGGGCCAGCTCATGTGAATCGACCTGTACATGTTTTTTTATATATTCAGCATTACATTTAAAGATATTAACCATGGGGTCACAAAACGGCCCCCAGTCCCCGGCAGCCCTGCTATTCCTGCCCACGGTAGCGGGCATGGTAACGGCAAGACAGGGGGTGCTAAGAATTTCCGGCAGGGATCAGGCTACCACCACCGACGACTAACAGAGACGTGGTCCTTTACAATGGGTCTCATAAGCCCGTAGCCTCATAAGCTTAAGGTCACCCAAAGGGCAATGGAAAGGGCTATGCTCGGCGTATCTCTGCGAGATGGAATCAGAAAAGAGGAAATCCGCAGGAGAACCAAAATCACCGACATAGCCCAGCGAATTGAGAATCTTAAGTGGCAGTGGGCAGGGCACATTGCTCGTAGAACTGATGGCCGTTGGGGCGGAAAGGTTCTAGAGTGGCAGGCCTTCCACAAGGTGGATCGACGATCTGGCGAAGATCGCGGGAAGCCGATGGATGCGAGTAGCACAAAACCGGCCGTGTCGTGGAGATCCTTGGGAAAGGCCTATGTCCAGCAGTGGCCGTCTTTCGGCTGATATGATGCTACCATATCTGAACATCAGAGAATAAATATGCAAGTCACCTGTTAAGACCAACTATGTACCTCATTGTTTTTTTGAGATATTTATCTTTGAGTGAAGATTTGACATTGCAGCATACAAACGGTGCAAAGGGTTAACAACCCCGTCTTTAGCAACATTGGACAATATGAAAAGAAAGTACGACAAAAATTTGGCGCCAAATCAAAACTGCTATAAAATGTAGCGTGCTCCTTGGTGTTTAGACACGGTATCAGTGACCTGTCTTGATCCGCACGTACGTCGAGGGGTGTTATTCTCTGAAGAAAACATCGTCGTTGAGTTTAACCCGTGAACTTCTTGGTCGAGTTTTTTAGTGTATCGACATAGACTTTGGACCTATGCCGCTCGCCTCGACCACAGTATAGATAATAGTACCTACTACGAGTGCGATCAGGACGGCTAGATAGCGCAAGTGGTCCGCGACTTGTTTGCCGCTTGGATCTCCCTTCCTAACTTGTCTGTAAATAATGTAACGATAAAGACGCACTGAGCGACATGCGAGAATTTACAAGATGTGCTGTCCGCTCTGGAGAGCTATTGTCTAACATAACCGCTGTTTTGATTATGGAGCGTGTTTCACCACGGCAGTGGTACAGTCGAGTTCGAGAAATATATGTTAACACTTTTGCGCTTTATCCCATTGAAATAAGGTGCAAAAGTGTACATATTTTTGAACTCGAAAGTACGAGTACCTAATAGAATGATTTGTGCCTGCGCGATATTTGCCAAATATTGATCTCACATCTTTCTCAATTGACATACTGAATGAGAAAGATGGAACGAAAAGGTTTGACAAATAATATCCAAGTGAATTGCCACCATGAGAAATGAACCACTCTTGTTTCGACACGGCAGCGTTCGTAAAGTCGTAGATAGATACCTACCGCCGCATAATTCTTACGGATTGGTCAAAATTATAATTTCCGGCTGGGTTCGTCGAAACTGTGTACTCCAAGAGAATAATACCCCTGGCCCTTAAGAAGTAAAGGAAGGGCGAGGTGAGTGGCCGGCCCCTGGCACGGGTCGGAGCGGATCGATTCTTCCTACTACGCCTACTACAATAGCATTGCTATTGTCTAATGCCGATCATAATATCAATAACTATATTAGAATCCATGACCGACGGAGTAGTTTGATAGAGAATTATCAGAAAAAATTGGTGACTGATTTTATAATATTTCTTAAGTCCAGGGGTCTCAGTTTGTAGGAACTAAAGAATAATTTATTTTTCACCTCACCAGCTCGGAAAGGATTTCTTTATCGGTCAAAATCTGCGCGCAAATGTCCATTTTATTTGCTAGCGTGGCAATGTAATGTTGTAGCTATAGTTGTAGATGTCGGCACTGCGCGCACACGACTGCTGATGTGGCGCTCGTGGAATTGTTTTTCTAGCACCTACCTAGATCTTTTCTTCGATACGGAGAGGTGAAAAATTGTGTTTCGCACGGCTGCAAAGTTATTTGGGTCTCAAGGCTTTGAATCCCTCGTTACGCTCAGGATTCTATTTTTGAATTTTACATTTTTCCAATTTTAGGATCCTTCGCTAACTCGGGATTCAATACCGGCTCTCACGCCAAATAACAACTTTGCAGCCTTGCATAACAAATAACTAATTGTGCTATAGAGATTTTACTTATTCACTTACTTTACATCTTAACAAGTTGCATGTAGTCCGGAATCCTAAATATGCGTGCTTGTCACACACTTGCCTGTTTTTATGCATTTTAAATCCTCTTTTTCTTTGATACTTCTACCCATCATTGTAAGTTTATAAAAAGAGAGCTACTTCCCAGCGGAATTTTTATTTTGTCAAATACGGCGATAATCCGTAGCTCCGGTAATCCAGCCGAGCGCTTTTCCTAGTATCAGCGCTACCCACACGAAATGTCAGCCAGTACGCGGAAAAGTAAACAATTTACGCTCTAGGAATTTTCGACTACTTAGTGAAAGCGTTGTGTTAGATGCCACAGTCAAAGTACAAAATAACAGTTTATATCCGGCCCTTTAGGAGCCGTTGTTACCTATGCACACTCGGGGTACGTGATTTGTCAAAACACTCCAAACTTGTACGTTCGCGTCTTTTTAAGTCACATTATTATATACATATATTATATGATGTAAAATGTGTAAATATTATTTGGTAACATTCAATAATTCTGGGAATATCTAGTATGGAGAAACAAACTTCATGTGATTACTTAAAAAGTTGATTTAAAAAACCTCTGGCAAATGGTTTTAAAAACTTCGGTGATTCGTAATGATTATAATATAAATGTAACATAGTTACCACTGACCTTAATGGCTAAAATACATATATGTATTTATAAAATGCGATAAAACTAGGACGATAATAAATTATTTTTAGCTAGATAGAAAAGATACCGATAACGTCCTTAGGTTTATAACTTTTAAATTTGTTTTGTAAAATAGTCCGGTCTAAATTTAGCTTGATTGGAACATACCACTGCATTGATATCGATCCACAGATATGACTGACTAATAAAACATACCTATTGCCATTTCTCATGTCTATTCTGTCGACTCAGTCGTCAATGTCTGCCGCGGGTTTGGCGCCGTAGTTAAATCGATCAGCCGATAACTACACTAAAGCAACGTGCTCTCGGTTTTTTGAACTCGTAAATAGTTTTTATGTACTATTTTATGAATGCTTCGTAACTCTTTTTTTTTGTTTAGGGCATGGCGAATTTAAACTTGTCCTTAGCAGAGGATTTGTGATTGATTTATGAGGGCATTGCCCTCCTGAAAGTAGTCCAATTGTAACTTATTTACTTCTTACCCTTCTCTTTGCAAAACCGTTTATCAGCACGAAAGCACTAGTATTCGTTCAATTTGACTACTCAAACTCGATCCTTGTTCTCCGAAGCATCTCACTAAATTGTTCAAATGCTGTTTATAATAAGAACCGTATTCGTGGAGTTATCTTAAAAAATGTATTCAATATTTGATTTTGATCCATCTCTATTTGTTGTTACAGTTTTAAAATGGGTCGGAAAGTGACGGTAGCGTCATGCACGCTCAACCAATGGGCGCTGGACTTCGAAGGGAACCTGAGCAGAATCCTTCAGTCCATACAGGAGGCGAAAGAGATGGGCGCTCTGTACCGTACCGGGCCGGAATTGGAAATAAGGTAATTACGCATAATAATTAAAGTCCAATTGTTGTACGACGTTACGTTACGACCTTTGCTCTGGGAATATGTGTCACAAGTATCAGATCTTTCAACATTAAGTTTAGCAGTTCCATTGCTGAGTTTAAAAAAAAATCTGCTTACAACATGACTTTTTTTGCAGCGGGTACAGTTGCGAAGATCATTTCCACGAGCCCGACACGTATCTCCACAGCTGGCAAGTTTTGACTGAACTGCTCAAGTCCCCAACTTGCAAGGACATGCTCATTGATGTCGGCATGCCAGTGCAGCATAGAAATGTGTCTTACAATTGCCGTGTGGCTTTCTTTAACAAAAGAATATTATTGATTAGACCGAAGATGATGTTGTGTGAAGATGGGAATTACAGGGAGTCGAGATGGTTTTCTGGTTGGACTAAAGTAAGATATTAATGATCATAAGGCATAAACATGCCATTGGGAATTTCATGTAATATTTCACTTAACTATTTACTTTCTATTATGAAGGAGCGTCAGATTGAAGACTACTATTTACCAAGGATGATTACAGCTATAACTAACCAAACAACAGTTCCTATTGGCGATGCTGTGATTGCTACAAGAGATACTTGTATAGGTTTTGAAATTTGTGAAGAATTGTGGAACCCACAAAGGTACCATCCACGCTTTAAGTCAATCCGTGTAAATCATAAAGTTTATATTTAATTAATTGATTGTGTTTTTAGTCGTCACATTGCCTTAGGTCTAGACGGCGTTGAAATTATTTCAAACGGTTCCGGGAGTTATATGGAGCTGCGGAAGGCTTATGTTACCGTGGATTTGGTCAAGAGTGCCACTTTTAAAAGCGGTGGTGCCTATTTGTTTAGCAATCTCCGAGGTTGTGATGGGCAAAGGATATATTTCAATGGCTGTTCATGCGTGGCTTTAAATGGTCAGATAATCAGCAGAGGACTGCAGTTTGCGCTGGTGGATGTTGTAAGTAAATATTTGTCATGACGTTCTTACTTCTTGATTGTCTTTATGTTTGTTTGATTGTTTAGTTAGGGGGTGTAGTTTTTGGAAGTCAGGTTCTTATCAGGGTTATTTTTGTATTAAGCACCTCAATTTTCTTGCTATAATATTAACTTGGTATTATCGGACAAAATTTGAAACGGCACGGTAACGTTTAAATGTAAGAATTAAAATACTTAGGAAAACTTGTGGAAACTGCTTCAATTTTGCATGAGTCATCTGACAGACCGAGTTAATGTAAAAAATTTACCTGTTGACGCTCAAGTAATAGCCGTCTTTGACTAATGTACATACTCGTATGTGTTATTTATGCATTATGTTTTTATAAAACTTTACCTAGAACATGACCCAAAATATTTTCAGGAAGTAGTAGTAGCAACAATAGACCTCGAAGACATCCGTTCGTACAGAATGCAGATCAGCTCTCGCTCGCATTTAGCCGCTTCCAACCCACCATTTCCCAGGATTACCGTCGACTTTGCTCTTTCTGATGACGATGACGCGTTTTTAACAACCAGCCCGCCTATTGACTGGAAGTATCTAACGCCCGAAGAAGAAATCGAACTTGGTACGTATTAGTTAAAAACATACTTGAATTTAGCCTAACAGGAAAATTCCTGGAAGCCTGCAGGCTTGTATTGAAACGTCATTGTTAAGTCGCCTTTTTACAGCGCGTGGCCAAATGAAGGGTACATTTATTTAATATCCTTCTTATGTTCTCTTTCTTGGGCACCCGGCAATTAATTTCTTTAATTAAGCTGTAAAGTACCTAACTACTTAAATTTAAAAAATAACTGTCCCTGGCAATGGATTATGGAATTAATCATCTAACTACGTTTCCAACAGTTCCCCTTTTGGGGCTTCGACAGAGGGAATGTCCGGGCTGAAGTAATGAAATGATTTGGAGTAAGATGCTAGTTTCAAATTATAACATACAGTGTAAACTCTATTTAACGTCACTCGATTTAACAAAGTCTCTAAAACGTCGAAATTACTTGATTCTGGTTGGTTTACATTGTTGTCCATACAATGATACACTCTATGTAGCATCAAACCCACTCTAAATAACGACTACAAAATGTCCTTATTAAGCAATAAACAGTACTTTCTAAGTTGCCGAAATTAACAAGAACTGCAGCTGTGTACGTTATTTTGTTGATTTATTGTATAGCCCATATTTACCTCGACTTTCGGCATCAAACGTACCGAATATTCTGAGAAATTCGTTATTTTGTTTATTGTGATTACCTTGCACGTGTTTACCTCGGCTGCTATACCCGCCGCAAACAAAATTGGCACACCGGGCCATAATACGTTAGAGCGAGACAGTGCAGTGTTAGGTTATCTATAATAGTAAAATAATATTGATTTTTCTTCTCTCCATCTAAAGACAACTCCCAATAACGTTGAAAAATGCTCAGTCCCTTCAGTGTTGTTATATAGAGTTTACACTGTAATTCAATAAACGTCAAGTCATTGAAACCTGTCATCTCTGACCCGTCTTGAAATGGGCATCTCACTCAATATCAGTTTAATAATGTGGCCAATATTTTATGGTTTCTAGGCCCGGCATGTTGGCTGTGGGACTACCTGCGCCGCTCGGGACAAGGCGGGTTCTTCCTACCGCTCAGCGGCGGAGTGGACTCCACCAGTACAGCCTGCATAGTCTTCTCCATGTGCACGCAGATTTGTGACGCTATACAGAAAGGAGGTCAGTTATCTATATTTTCTTGAAACTTCAGTCATGAGATCAAATAAATAATTCTAGGATCCTGTGATCATTTTCAGTATGGGTAGTTATAATAGCTAAAAGTAATTTGGCCAAATAATGGTAGATGTGTATGAAAGGAATAACGATAATAAAATCCAAGGAGAATTTTTCATACGTACGAGTTAGGTACTACATACAAGGTGGGCCAAAAGAAGTCATCCGATGTTGTTTGACTCTCTTTTTTTTTCTAAATGAAAAACTTGGATTCTGTTTTTTTATTATATTAATTTAAACCTTTAGAATTTTATTGGTCAAGTCGAGAAGATTATATCGGCCAAATGGGCGCCGTCACAATTGATTGTCATACGGGCTCGTTTTATGGCATTTTTCATCACTTCGGCGAGAACTTCGGGCGACAGATTCTCGCACTCGTGTCGAATGTTGTCCTTGAGGGCTTCCAGAGTCTCGGGCTTGTTCACGTAAACACGGGACTTCAAAAAACCCCACAAAAAAAAGTCTGGAACGCTTAAATCGGGTGATCTTGCGGGCCAGTGCAAATCGCCAAAACGAGAGATGAGGCGACCCGGGAACGCCGCCTTCAGAATATCGGTTGTGGCTCGCGCAGTGTGTGCCGTTGCTCCGTCCTGTTGGAACCACATGTCGTTCGGTCCTAATTCGTCCAATTGCGGCAGAAAAAACTCGGTCAACATGGCCCTATAGCGCGCACCGTCCACTGTTGTCGTATGGCCAGCGGCATTCTCGAAAAAAAATGGCCCAATGACTCCTCCAGCGTGAACAGCGCACCATGCAGTCACTTTGAGCGGGTGTAATGGCTCCTCGTGCATCACTCGTGGATTTTCGGTGCCCCAGAAGCGATAGTTTTGCTTGTTCACGTACCCGCTGAGGTGGAAATGAGCCTCATCGCTCATTATGATTTTGGTCGAAAAATCGTCCACTTCTTCCTCGAGATTGAGAATGGCTTGGGCGTAGGTTACGCGCGTTTGGCGGTCGGCAGGCAGCTGCTGATGCACGGACTGGACTTTGTATGGGAACATGCGCAGGTCTTTGACCAAAATTCGCCTTAGGGACGTCCGTCTGATGGCTAATTGCGTGGCACGGCGTCTGGTTGATGTTTCCGCCGACAGCTCGACATCCTCGGCAACAGCGGCGATATTCTCGGCAGAACGGGCGCTCCGGGGCCGGCCACTCTTGGCAACGTCTCGTGTGGTCCCATACTCTTCAAGGTTGGTGGCCAAACGGCGCAGTGTTTGCGCAGTCGGTGTCTGACGGCCGGGGAATCGGCGACGGAATTCGCGCTGCGCCAACACCACAGACGAATTGTTACGCAAAAAAATAGACACGATTATTCCGCGTTCTTGGGGAGTGTATCGCTCCATGGCTTGTTCACTTGTATTTTGCATCTGTCAAGTCCACAAATGTCAAAACAGATTTGACATTGGCGACCATTTGCAAAAATGAGAGCATCTTCCAATAGGGTGATTTCTTTTGGCCCACCTTGTACTTACCTACATACCTTACATAATTATCTACCTTTATAAGATATCTTATTTACTTCAAAATTAAATGACAGTACAATGAATTGACAGTACTAAAGATTCAAACTACACAATAATGTTTTTCAGAGAGCCAAGTGTTATATGACGTGCGGAAGATACTCTGTCAAGCGGACTACACACCTTCCGATCCCATGGAACTATGCAACAGGTTGCTTGTCACGTGTTACATGGCTACAGAGAACTCCAGCCAAGAGACCAAGCAGAGGGCTTCCCAGGTACCAGCACAATAGAACCACGATCGAACCCTGTCCCTATAAAGTAACGTTAAATTACAAGAAATAAATTACCTAAGTATATCAAAATTTTGTCATCATCTTTTAGCAACAGGGATTTATCTACGGTAGTTCAACGACATTCACAAAATAATTGCAGTCGAACTTAAAGTTAAAGTATTTGCATATGTAATTTGTTACAGCTAGCGAGTCAAATTGGCAGTTATCACTTCCCGATTGTGATCGACGCGGCCGTGAGCTCTGTGATTGGTATTTTCACTGCGGCAACAGGACTCGTGCCTAAGTTCAGGACGAATGGGGGCTGTCCTAGGCAAAATCTAGCTTTGCAGAACATTCAGGTAAGGGTGTGGGTGCTGGTGCACGCTTGGCGGGTCTTTATTGAAAAATAGTACGAGCAGCGCACTCTAACCCGCGCGCGTGTGACGGATTTTTGTATGTAAACGTCCGGAGCGGGCGCCCACTCCGTGCACCCGCGCGGGTTTTAGGGTAAGCCCTAAGTGGCAGTCTGGCAGTAGGTTTTGCAAGCACACACACACGTCCACATAAAGTAGCATATCATTTCGTAGCAGCATCCATAGATACTGGATCCAAAATTTTGGACTGTCTTTATAATATTCGATTCCGAATCGGACGAAGTTTATAAAAGCCCGTAGACGAAAGTCTTATATTACTTAGTCTTATTTTTTTCAAGGGACGGAAAGAAAGAAACAAGTAAAATCAAACCAACCATACCTATCTATGACTGTCGCTTGAAAAATGTCTCTACCTAATGATACTCGTATTTTTAAGCTTATAAATTTTGCTTTATACTAATAAAAGCAAGAAGTAAAAGCGGTCACACAGATCGCACTCCGATTGCGTCCCACCGGCGTCTCACTCGCGGTTTGTTTCAACCTTTACTGTTTTGTTTAGGCTCGGTTGCGTATGGTCCTGTCATACCTATTCGCACAGCTTGTGCTGTGGGTGCGAGGCAGGCCAGGTGGGTTGCTAGTGCTGGGCTCGTCGAACGTGGACGAAGCCCTTCGAGGCTACATGACCAAGTATGACTGCTCCAGCGCAGACATTAACCCCATCGGAGGCATTTCTAAGACAGATTTGAAGGCTTTCCTTCAATATGCTAAGTGCCGGTAAGTAAAAAATATAGAGGGTTTGGTTGGATCATTTAACCAATTTTTTTTTTTATAATGAAAACGGGTTGGATAAAAAGTTTTACGTCATTTGGACTTATTAAACCTTCGAAATCGTGCATCACTATTATTCGGTATAAGTATTTATCTTAGCCCGTCCTAATTTTATATCGGATTCATATTGTAGACGTTACGATAACTCATATTCACTTGACAGTAAGAGTGTCAATCTTATGACAAAATACAGTATACGTAAGATAAATTGTAACGGCGCGAGCGGCGGCCGACACTCTTGCCTCTGATCTCGGAGAATATAACACTCTAAATGTTTTAAATAACATTTTCAAGAACCGATCACATGTAATCTCAAACTTTGACATTGGCAGAATTGTCCTCATGGACAGACGCCATTTTAACAAAAAAATTGAATTGATAAATTGTAAAAAAGTCTATAAAAAAAAATTAAGTGACCATATTACGGTGTTTCTAAAAGATAATCTATTGACAAATTAAGTCCATTAATTTGAGTGATACTATTCAGGTTCTTCTTACCTTTACTATCGGAGATCTTACAAGCGCCGCCCACAGCTGAGCTCGAGCCTCTGACCGACGGCCAAATAACGCAGACCGACGAGCAAGATATGGGCATGACGTACACAGAGCTCTCAGAGTTTGGGCGGTTACGGAAAACGCACCATTGCGGACCCTATAGCATGTTCCAGAAGTTGGTTCATGCTTGGAGCGACAAGTGTACGCCGAATGAGGTAAGCTCATGAAAATATCAGCGTTTTAGTTCAGGTTGTGTCTCTTTGTAAGACAATGAGGTATATGTTAGCAACGTCAAAAACTGGAGTCTCAAAGACGTTATTGCTTGTATGTAAAGTCAAGGACAAAATATGTGTATAAGTAATTTATCCCTTGACAAAAGAGTCGTGTGAAGATGTTTTCAAAACTGGCCCTTTTCATATTCTTGGTCTTGACTCTCCCGTGTATCGTCTGGTGACCAGATTGGGTAATCATGATCGCGATGATAGCCGACGCGAGCTGAGTAAGACCAACGAACTCGCTATTTGAAAGTGTATGGATTTCTGTTCGGTTCGCGAAGGCGATACACGTGTTTTCTGGTCTTTCACAGTTCATACAGCAGGTTCTCCGTGGTTACAAGCATGATTGCAAATATCGAACGAACCCTCTTGTTTAAAGTTAATTATACAGTTCAATAGCTCGTAAAACGACCTTTGGGTTTGTACTTCTCGTTCACTCACTCTCATACGCTCTAATGTCATAAATTAAGCCGCAAACTATTTGCCTAATGGGACCGCAGCCTTACCAACTTTACCGGAACCAGAAATACTTTTTAAGATCTATTGGACTGTATTTACTCGTACTTAGGACTTAATTCTCCTTCATAACATTTGCAGGTCGCAGAGAAGGTGAAACACTTCTTCCGCTGTTACGCCATCAACCGACACAAGATGACCATCCTAACTCCTTCGTACCACGCGGAGTCGTATTCTCCCGATGATAACCGCTTCGACCACCGCCCCTTCCTTTACCGCGTGCATTGGAGCTGGCAGTTCAAAAACATAGATGAGGCTGTGAGTACTTTTAACTTTGGATCTTAGCCCTGCCAAATCCCAGCACTGATTGGCAAAAAAACAACGGAAAAACTTGCGACTTCGAAAATTTAACCGAACTGCCGATAAGAACGCTTATAAGTTGTATTATCTGTATAATGTCCTTGGCAAAAATTTGGCAAAAGTTTGATTTTTTTTTAATTTTCATTGCCCAGCAGTGGGACACTCAAACAGGCTATTAAAAAAAAAACCGTCTTTAAAAACTCACTGAAAAGAGTTAAATCATGACCTGCCTCCTAGGAATTGCCTATTTGGTTTTAATGTTGACCGTTGCTCCAGATTTGTAGTAAGTAAATATAGCATCATTTTTGATAGCGCGGTTCTTGAAACCTGGAAAGTTTAGGTGAAACATTTTTTTCCATTTCATTGAAGGTCGCACGAATGTCGAAACAAAAAGGCGTGGCTAAAAACGACGGAGATAGCAGGGAACCCAAACCGAGCGGAGCCGGCGCAGCAGCAGCGCCCTTCAACATACGCGGCGACAGGAAAGGAGTTCTTATTTAAATAGCCATATAAATTTACCAGAATAATTATGGTTGTCAGAAGGCATTTATGTATGTATCTTATTTTTATTACTTCTACGAGCATTGTGCACTGCCAACTGCTACTTAAAGTTCCAATTTGCAGAACTATATCGGTAACTTTAGGTCTTCTGTGGATCTCCTCGTCTCAGTTTAAACGCCGCAGAGAGACCCTTAGCATGGGTCTTTTCATTGCCCTTGGGGTGACCTTGAACCTTTTTATGAGGTTAATTTTTAAGAAGCATGCCTCAGTGCCGTATGTCGTCACAGGCGGAAAAGTTCTGGAGTAGCGACCACGTACCAGTAGACGTAATGTTGGTAACCATTCCGCAAGGTGGACTGACGATAGGGCTTCTATTCCTGGGATTGGTATGTATGTAATACCGGGATTGGAAGCCCTAACCGACGATCTGACTAGGGTCCGCGGGATACAGTTGGATGCGAGCTCCAGCAAGGAACTAAACGTTGATTGGACAGGACTACATCAATATCCGATTCAGCGTCGATAAGTTTGGTGAATAGACCCATATAAACGTTTTCTGAATAGATAAAAGAGCGTTCACATGAAGAGAAATTTTTACTGTCGATCAAGAGGCTTTAGTAATTAATCACAATTCGAAAACTGTCAAAATGTATAGGATTGATGTAAGCTGGCGATCTATCGCATCGGCCGCTTATGACAATTCCATACATTAGGCTCTACGTATAGTTTTTAAGAGTAAATTCAAAAACGCTACCATTTCTTGTAGGATAAAATAAGAACAATGTATTTTTTTTTATATTTTTTGTACTCATTCTTATTTGAGGTGATTCGGTATTGAATAACATCCATATTTTAAATTTTTTAAGGATTGTTAAGAATGTACCGGCCTATTTAGCTGAGTAATTTTACATGATCTTTATAAAAAGCTTTTCCGATTACCAATCACTCCGCGTATAATGAAGTAAACTATTGAAATTAGTTATTATTTTAATGAGGTGAAAACTGTAGTGTGCCTGAGAGGAAACGGTTTAATTTAATTTAGAAATCGTGTAATCACGTTTAGATGTTCGCGTACCTGTCAGCAATATAACAATTATATTCGTTTGTGCCTTAACTGTTATTTGTTGCGACTTCGAACGCTCTGATCAGTTGGTGGGTGAATTTCAGGGCGTTTCAACCGCCGTCATTAGTGTCACCAAATATATTGATGAAATCAATGACACCTACCAGCAACTCCTGATGTAAACAGAAGCAGAACTGGGGGGGGGGGGTGTAGTTTCTATCAGCATCAGCATAAATGTTATTTTGGTGTCTAGAGCGACCGCTCCTCTCGCTCTACCCCAACGCCGGCGCTGACCAGTTTAATCATGTCTGTCATTAAAAAATGTGTGGAAATCTTGGAGCCTAGTGCTTAATGTTTCAAGACAAAACAAGTGTCGCTCTTGGTACTTAGGTACAGTCACCAGCAATAATATAAATGTACAACACGGGGCTGACACGTTCTCATGCCTCATTTATATTTTTGAGCCCAATGCCGGATAATATATTGTTGCTGGCTGGTGATTGTACAGTGCAATAGCTTTTAAAAAGTCTTCGGGTTCGACTGAAGTCGGTTAGACTAACATTAGAGTGCATGAGAGCGAGTGAAAGAGAAACAAACCCGAAGGTTGAGATGGCTATTGCACTGTAAAGCCGGGTTTCCACTGCGAGAGCGGGCCCCGTACGGACTCCGTTTAGTTTACAACGGTGATTTCAAAGGAGATTTGCTCGAAGTGGAAGCACATAAAGTCACCGTTGTAAGCTAAACGGAGTGCGTACGTTGTCCGCTCCGCTCGAGGTGGAAACCCGGTTTAAGTTCGTGTAAGTTTAATGACGAACAAGCACAAATAATAACCTTAGCCTTCTGTACAAAGTATACTCGTACAAAGATATTTTTTTTGTTTCAATCATGAATATTAATAATTTATGTCAATTGTGATACAAGTGCACAAAACAATGGGTGGATTTGGTACATTTTATTAAATACTTAAGCATAGCAGAGTGGAGGTAATTTATGTAAGAGTACTTTTGTGAATCAACCTTCGACTTAATATTATACAGTCGACATATTATTGGTGTTATTGAAACTCGGTAGGTAAATGTAAATTAGTTCAGGGATGCGATGTTTGACTGCAGCTGTACAGCCAACACGTCAATGAGTCAGATAACCATACACGACCCGGTGCTTATGTAAGATTGAATACCAGTTGCAATTGTCGGCTATTTTTTGTATGCTTACAAAAATATGTAAACGCAATGGTTAATCGATTTACCTGTACGGTGGATCGTAGTGTAAAACAGGATACCAACTGTGATTCTTCGTACAATTTCATTTAAGTTTTTTTTCTACGAGGCAGGATCACGAGTTATTATATGCAATTATACGTGTAATACCGCAATTTGTTTTTTTTTTTTTTATAGCCAAATGTCGATAAAACCAGTACGTTAGTGCATGACAGACGCGGTGGTTCAAAGCCACCAACCAACAAACCAATCAACCATGTTTTAAATAACTGTGATACTTTAAACGTAGACGGTGGCGCCGCTGTCGTGTGTTTTTCATTCGCTCGGGTACTGTAATGTTATGGTATATTATAGAGAAGACGAACAACCCCACTGACCACCTGATAGGAAGCGGGCTCTGAGGGCCATAGACATTTGCAATCTCAAGACTGCCAATGCGTAGCTAACCCTGGGGACTAGGGCCGTGTTAATGTAGCAGCGATGCCAGCGATTACACCACCCTAAAGGTCTTCGCACACTATATCAACTCCACGCCATTGCGGCACCAAATCTACTCACACTTTCGATGCGTAGTCACCCAATGGTCACTGGTTCTTGGCTGAGATGCCCATCACAAGATGCGTGAAAAGTGTCAGTTTTCTGTGGATTGACGTTTACTTTGACGTATCTTGAGACGGGCATTATAGTCGACATGAGTTTATTAGTACGGCCCTAAGATGGTCACCTTCACACAGGAACGGAAAAGATCAATGCGAACCCTGCTGCTTGGCGGCAAGACACATTCGGCGCCTGTGACACACCTGGTGTCTCAAAATTACAAACGTTTGGAGGTTAGGCGGCGGCGAATGTATTAGATAAGGTAAGACGGTAATAACCCAATACAGACTATTAAAATTATAGAAACGCAGGACTGAAAGTGTCCCGTAAACTGGTGCGTTACTATGACGTAAAAGTTATTCAATTTGGGTTCTGTTTAGCTTTTGACGTGTAAAAGTGCCCGTGCGGCCTATTTACTGAATAAATATCTTTTATCTTATTATCTCAGTGGTTCCTAAACTTTTGTAGTTTATCGCCTACCTTTGCGGCCATACATCATAATGCTCAGGCTAATAAAAGGCGACTGACTGCAGTATGTTATTGCTTACCTAATCCTTTATAAGGGAGACGGAATATATTTACTACTATTTTTTTTTGTAAAAAAGAAAAAAATACTATATTAAAAATATAAACAAATAAAAATTCAAAGAAAGTTGACCCCGGTAAGCCTTATAATTCAATAATAATTATGAAGTATTTGTGCGACGAAGCGTTTCACAGACAATGTTTAAACAAATGGTTAAACAGATGCGTCATACATTAAGTACAACAGAGCGCGTCATTAACAAGCTTGTTTAGGTATAGAGTTATTGGTTATTCGATACATTCCTTACAACTAAACAAACAATAAAACAAGCCAAAAAGTAAGCTCTTTATATTTTGGTAAAGTAGCTAGTTTAATTAAGGTGTTTTTGTATAGCTAATTAATTAGTTTTCAAAGCTGCTTCTAATTACTGCTTTTAATAAGATGAAGTTTCCGTCGTGATGTTGAGTTTACCAACCAAACATTGAAAAACCAGCTGAAACAAAAACAAAATAGCGAGTTTTTTATTCATGGTTTTTTCTCATTTGGATTATTTTCTATTCATTTTTTATGGCTTGGAGTTGGCAAATGAGCACACATGTCACTTGATGGCAAGTGGCTCCAAGGCCCACTGAAATTTGCAATCTCAAGATCCTTTATGCGTTGCCAGCCCAAAGGATCAAGATGCTACCCTTTTCGCCGGCCATCTTATACCTATACCGGAATAGCCGGGGAGTTGGCCACGGAAAAGGTTTGCAATAAGTATATAGAGCAAAAAAAAATATTGCGGCGCTTCTTCTCCGCAATGATGGTCTTGTCCGAAGCGCTGGTAGATTCACTCTATATTACTGACGTGTAAAAGAGCCCGTATGTGGCCAATTTACTGAATAAATATTTGACTTTGACTTTGACTTTGACTTTGACGCAAAACTAGCTTCTGCCCGCGACTCTGTCCGCGTAGTGGTCGTTTATCGCTTTTCCCTCTAGAACCGTTCAGCCGTTTAAGCGTGACTCTCACACAAATATGCAAACATCCGTACAAACTTTCACATTTATACTTATAATTTTAATATTAGTAGTATTCTATTTTTTTTTGCATAATTTCATTAAAGTACTAACGAACGTTTAACATAGAAACAAATTGTGTAGGTACCTATTTTGTGTAAGTACCTATAATGGTCAAATAATCTAACACTAATTTATCTTAACAAAATGTTTATAACATTCATATGAAATAATGCAATTTGATATAAACGTACAATACGTTCCTCCTTACATTAAGTAAAATTAATTAAGTACTAGATAATTTATATTAAACTCAATATTAACAAATTTGCTAAATTAGGACACCTTGTTAGGTTAGATTAGAGTTGAGGGAAGGCGCAAAACCCCTAAACTACGCGGATTAGGGGAATTGCGGGATAGTTGCCCCAGGGGTATAGTTGCCCCAGGGGTATAGTTGCCCCGATTGTAATTAGTCTACTTAGTTTCGCGAATGAATCGCGTAAATCGAAATTTTGCGATCCTACGCTGACATATACTGGGTGTTTTTTTATTCGTCTTAAACATTTTGGGGGTTAAATCAGTAAGTCATACTGATCAACTTTCACTATGGGACCAACCACGAAATCGCGAAAAAAAAATTGACCATCCCATACATTTTGGCTAGTCAGCTGACGATGTTTTGTATGGGAGAGTCATTTTTTTTTTCGCGATTTCGGAGTTGGTCCCATAGTGAAAGTTGGTCAGTATGACTTACTGATTTAACTCCCAAAATGTTTAAGACGAATAAAAAAACACCCAGTAGATATATAATATACCGACCGATAGATATACCGACCAATAGTACAAACCTAGAGCTTAGTTTGGGCCTAGGTCAATTTGTGTGAGATTGTCATATTTATTATTTAATATATGTATACGCTCCGACGCGACAACTTAAGCTGTTAAATTATTTTTTGAAACAACTTCAAATTGTCGCGTAGTCAAAAAGTCAACTAGTCAATAACCTCGTCATTGCAGTGTGGCTTTTCAAACAAAATATTTAATTATTTCACTTACCTTGTAGCGTGTCAGCAACGGTTTCCACGGCACCAACAGCAACTGATTCCCCCATTTCAGTGAATTCTGAAAAAATACCCTTATGTTTTTTGCTATGATGTGGCTTAGGGCAATCTGAAAAGAACAACAAGGACCATTTAAATACATTAACTGTTATTTTATTATATAATTATTACAAGTAGGTATAGGAGAAAGTGTCCTATTGTTGGCACCCTACCGATTATTAGACGTTTGTTAGACGTATTTTCTAAAATTAAAATTTTCCGATCGCTTTCTTTCCTTGTAGACACATTTACTTTTATATTTATTTTCTTGTATAAACATTTCCGAACGCCTTCTTTCCCTATATATACGCCTTCTTTCCTTATAGATCGCAATTTTAGGTAAAATAAATATACCAGGAAATATGTATATAGGGAAAGAAGGCGTTCGAAAATTTGTCTACAGGGAAAAAAGACGATCGGATTTTTTTATACAAGAAAATAAAATTATAGGAAAATGCATCTAACAAATCCGTCATTTTGAAAACATAACCCTGTTCCGTACAACAGGGACTTCCTTATGATGTTAATAAAAATATTATTAGGAATTTTATAGATTTATTATATCATAATTTAAATGAAGGGATTTTTACAAAACCCACATAACTAACATTTATGGCGAATTTGAGTTGGTATAATAATAACTCCAATCCGCCAAAAATTTTAGTTATGTTGTTATTGTAAACATCAATTCATATAAATTATGGGCTAATAAATCTATAAAATTCCTAATAATATTTTTATTGGCGGATCGAATGACAGTTCACAAATATACTATTTTTTTCCAAAAATATTTTTAATGAAATATGTATTTAGAATGTAAATAAAAAACAATGATGATTAAATATAATCTAACTCCAAAGGTTTGTAATATATGACAATGATCAGAATGTTACCCAAAACTATTTACTTTTTCCTCAGAAAAAAATATAACAAAATAAAATATTATCTAAATTATGCAATTATAATTAATATAACTTGTATTCATTAATGATACATTATTAAATGGTAAATTAAAATATCTAAATCATAGAAGTCATGTTCTACTTTAATTATTTTTTTAACTTTTGCAGATTCAAGGAATATTTTGTAGTCTGGTAAGAATAAGAAACGTCAGAATTCCACGGAATTACAAAACAAGGTATATACAATACAATATTATCAAATTATATTAGTTACTGGTTTATAGTTTGTTTAATATTTAACAATCCGAAGTTAAACGATAATGATGTAGGGGGTGATTTAAAGTAAAAAATAACCTTTTGCATCTTCTTCTGCTTCTTCTTCTGCTTCTTTTTCTCTCTTCTGTGCTTCTTTTTCTTCCTTCTTTGCTTTTTTTTCGGCTTCCTTTGCGGCCTTGGCTGCATCTGTGGCGTCATCCTTGGCGGCATCCTTGGCGGCATCCTTGGCGGCATCCTTGGCCTTACTTGCTGCATCTACATCTTTTTTATCTTTGGCTGCATCTGCTGCCTTTTTTGCGGCGTCAGCTAAAGCAACAAAGCCATTTACCATGCTGTTGTTCACATATATATGTGGGTACTTACTAAAATTTGTATTAGAGAGTACCTACTTATTATCTGCGGATATATCTGCACTGCAGTGCAATTTTTTTTATAAAAAGTTATGAATATTTTTACTACGAGTAACGCGCATCAAATAGTAAGTAATATTGGTTGTAATTTCGTGTATAATATTTACCTGTATCGTCCGGTGTAGCACACTGAAATAAAAAAAAAGTTGATTATAGCACACCTATTATTTTTTAAATCATACGATTCTAACACCTTGGGCCCTAGCCAAGATGTATTACGCTAAATTAACGATTTTCGAAAATCGACAAAATGTATGAAACTGACATTGAGTCTCTACAAAGAAAAAACCGATCAAGTGCGAGTCGGACTCGCGCACAGAGGGTTCCGTATTTAAGTCCGTACTTAAAAAATATACCTTATTATGTACTTTAATTATAAGGTATATTTTGAGTTGCCTAAATTTAACACAAAAGTTTTTTAGTTATTTCTCGACGACTATGTATACCTAGGACAAAGAATCCAGTTAGGTAAGTCCAACTTCGAGAAAGAGGTCAATCGTCGATTCCAACTCGGCTGGGCAGCGTTCGGTAAGCTACGCACTATCTTCTCGTCCCAAATACCACAGTGCCTCAAGACAAAAGTCTTTGATCAGTGTGTGTTGCCAGTGATGACATATGGATCTGAGACATGGTCGCTTACAATGGGCCTCATAAGAAGGCTCAAGGTCACTCAAAGGGCGATGGAAAGAGCTATGCTGGGTGTCTCCTTGCGAGATCGAATCAGGAATGAGGAGATCCGCAGGAGAACTAAAGTAACTGATATAGCTCACCGAATAGCAAACCTTAAGTGGCAGTGGGCGGAGCACATTGCTCGTAGAACCGATGGCCATTGAAGCGGAAAGGTTCTAGAGTGGCGACCGCGAACCGGGAGACGAAGTGTTGACAGGCCTTCCACAAGGTGGACCGACGATCTGATAAAGGTCGCGGGAAACCGCTGGATGACAGCAGCAGAGGACCGGTCGTTGTGGAAAACCTTGGGGAAGGCCTTTGTCCAGCAGTGAACGTCTTGCGGCTGATGATGATGATGAAACTTCAGATTGTAATGAAAAATCAGGCGAAAAATCGGCATAAAAAAATTATACTACTTTTTGAAATGGGTACACTTTTTTCTGAAAACACCCAGTTAGACTTTCGATCGCCCAGTCCAAGGCAATTCCAGATGGCCTTTCTAGAATAATCGACGTTCTTCGACCCGCCGTCGGGAATGTTCCAGTAGTAGAATGTTCTATAGCTGTCTCTGTCTCGTTTTTTATTGCGACGAATCTAGAAAGGTTCTCAGTATTGCTATATCTTTCTAATCATGCTATCTCTTTCACTTTTTCTGGAAAATTCACCATATTCTCAAATGTACTTCAAAGGCCCATAAGGGGTCCTGAAAACGCCTGAAAACGGGTTTTCAAGTTATGGCGTAATCTGGTAGAGGGTGGCCTGAAACGGCCTGAAAACATGTTTCAGGCGCCTGAAAACAACGGCAACTCGGTCGAAATTTTGATAATCTGGTATGTGATAGAGCTACCTCTGAAACGGACTGAAAACATGTTTCAGGCACCTGAAAACAACGGCAACTTGGTTGAAATTTTGATAAACTGGTATGTGATAGAGCTACCTCTGAAACGGACTGAAACGATGTTTCAGCCTGCTGAAAACGCTTCCAAAGCAGAAGTCGTCGAAGAAGCTCCCTCGGGGACTCCAATATTCCGGAATAAAAATATCCTATGTCGTTCCCCAGGACTCAATCTATCTCCATACTAATAAATTGTATATACTTCACTTAAGAAATTATTGATTCTCCACACAAACTTCCTCCTCCCTTTTCACCCCCTTAGGGGATAATTTCCGGGATAAAGAGTATCCTATGTCCTTCCCCGAAACTCAAACTATCTCCATACTAAATTTTGTATATAGGTACCTACCTCACTGAAGAAATGATTGATTCCCCATACAAAGTTCCACCCCTCTTTTCACCCCCTTAAGGGATGATTTCCGGGATAAAAAGTATCCAATGTCCTTTCCCGGGACTCAAACTATCTGCATACCAAATTTCATCTAAATCGGTTTAGCGGTTTAAGCGTGAAAAGGTAACAGACAGACAGACAGACTCTAATTTATAATATTAGTATGGACTAGAATTCCCCGCGACTCCGTCCTAGGAGGAGGAACTATCAAATTTTCCGGGATAAAAAGTATTCTACGTGGTAATCCAGGTAATAAACTATCTGTGTGCCAAATTTCACAAAAATCGGTCAAGTCGTTCCTGAGTTACAAATACTTAGTGTAACTAACCCGACTGTTCTGTATATTTAGATAATTATATAATTATTACAGATATAGATGTAACAATAGAAGTTTGCTCGTATGATTTAAGTAGTTAAGTTAATTAACTTACTGTGAGCGCCACCAGGCCAGCTAAAAGTAAGAAGCACAGAATAATCTTCATGATTCCGAAGGCGAAAGCAGGCGTTCGAATGTCTCTACCACTAAAAGCGCACTAAGTAATAAAGAAAAAGTAATAACCAGCTTCTGGTTTGCTTCCACTTGTTCAAACACTACGTTACGCACGACATTTAATTTTAATGTATAAATTCATATTTGCTAAGATCAAGTAATTACTTAGTGAGTGAAAACCATAACTTGGTAATTAGTAATGTGGAATTGGTGGCGTATCGCTTCATCGCAGTTTTTCTGGCTTAGCTAAAGGGTAGATTCGTATTTTCACGAAAACACTCTTGTGCGCGACGTGTCGCTATTATGTTAAAACCCTAAGATTTTCGCAAAAATACATTTTACGCCACCTGCGAAAGACAGTTGGAAATACAAGAGTATTCGATAAGTTAACATGGCGGTTAAGGTGTTTCATTTTCCGAATTTTGTATTTTCTAATGACTTTGCTCGAATCCTTGGTCCTACTTATCTAAAAGAAGAAGAAGAAATTTCAATCAAACCTGTTAGTACTTAGTTAGAGGTAGCACATTCTGACAACTTTTTTAATCCGTTTTTATATTTATGAAATTCACCGAAGCCTTAACATACCGAAAAACTGGTGATGATAGTCAAAAACACTAGTGTTTAACTCAGGGCGACAGAAAAGTTAATGTTTGTTGTTTTCAAAAAAACAATTAACATTGAAAATTTGCTATCGCCGAACTGGTCGATTTGTGCAACCTTTAAATATTGTCCCTTTAAATTTGACATTAAATTTTTTACATTGTATAGACTCGGGGCGTAAGCAGTCTACAAAAAATATGACATTTATTTTTTCCCACACAAATATGAAACACCCTAATGGCCGTTATTCAATCGGCACTCATATAATTACTAAAGTATAGTTGACGAAATATAATTTGCACCGATTCGTCTCAACGTTTTATCTTTCGAGTAAAATAGAACAAAAGATTGAGCCTATTGTAATAAGTAGAAAAGGTAAGCCGGTCCAATAGATAACATTCATCGGTGCAAATAATATTTCTTCAACTATTAAACTGTTAATGGGGTAACTTGGAATCGCGGGGTTATTTGGTAACTTTTTGACCGACTGATTATTGTTAAAAAGGTTTGTATCAAATCATTTGAATCAATTAAGTTTTGAAAGTGCTTTCAATATAGGTAACCCAGTTCCTGTTAATGTTGTCAAAAACATTGCTAAAAAACAAAAAAAACTTAATATCAAGTAGCCGCCCCGCTCCTCTGATCCCAAATAGCCCCAAATAGTTTAACGGTACCTATAATTCTTTTTCACATTATTATTTATTAATTCGTTTACAAGAAAGTCGGTCTTGTAGAGGGCATGTCCACGCTTCGCCCTCAGATAAACTGAAACTTTTTAGGAACTTATCTACCCTAGCTCTGCGCTTCGTCGTTCTTAATGTTCGAGGCTCGTTAGTCAGTTCACACTACACGAATTCTTGCTCCGCTTGTGCTCGGCTCGTCTATAGTAGACGCACCTTTAGATTCTAGTAGCACACTGGTCGTACAGGTCGTTGACTAGTCTTACCCAGGATGGCTAGCACAAGTTGCCCGCGACTTTTTGTTGCTCGGTATCTCCCCTACAGGATGTCCCATAAGTCGTACGTTACAGGGACCCCGAAGGTAGACCAACCTAAGACGACCCGAACCAACAAATCGACTTAAGGGACATCCTGTACGTCTCTAGCAAAAGATAAGCACTGAGCGACAAGCGGGAAGATACAAGAAGTTTAGTGCTTGCCGTACTGCACTGTACGTGATAATGATGATAACAATTTAACGTGAGGATATTGACAAAAAAAAAACCATTTCAATTAAATACTACTATGTAATTTTGTTTGTTTGTTTACAATACCTACTCGATTTCCTGGTTATTGAAGTCCATGAATAAAAATGATTTTGTAATTATTACTGATACATATGTGTTATTACGTGTTACTAATTATACATATTGTGTGTTAGTCGTAGAACTAACACACCTGAAATAATTTTTGGATTCCTTGCGGTACCTACCACAATAGATCTTTTTATTTAGATAAGTTAAAACGAACTTTTTAGATAAGTTGCCAAAGTTGCGTGTGTTATGTATGTAGATGGCGCATTCGTGATGATGTTATTTAGAGGCCCATTCCTTTAAATATATCTGAAACAAAAACAAAATGTCACTAAAATCGATCCTTCAAATTGCCAGAGGCAGCTTACATCCCAAGTTTATTTATTTATTCTATATTTATTGCAAAAAAGTACTAAGTAGGTACATAAAAGATCTCGGAGACCTTTGTCTCCCGTTTTTTATTTGGTCATAATGTACCTATTTGTGTACATAATTATTGAAATTCATAATTGTTGAAATCGTAAACGTCTTAATTATCTAAATGTGAAAATAGCTAAGTTAGGTTATCTTTACTTTATAACAATCCTGAAAAAATAACGGTTTCATCAAAAAATACTTTGACTTCCGACAATGAATGACTAAAAATAATTATGTCAGTCAATATTATCTTCTTCGTACCTAATAGCATTAATTACCAGTTTGACTTTACTTACTTTCTAAAATATTTTCTCCTTTTTTGACAAACTCTTCACCAATTGCTGTTGCCCTTTTTATATTACCGGAGATCATGCCGCCGTGGTGTCCTTTTGCATCTTTGTGACAATCTAGAAAACGTTTAAATATAATAAATAATTAAATATCAGGGACAATCTCACACAAATTGACCTAGTCCCAAACTGAGCTCTAGATTTGTACTATGGGTACCGGGCAACGATTTACATATCTACTTTTAAAGAGAAATAAATACTTAAATACATATATAGAAAACATCGATGACTCAAGAACAAATACTCGCGCTATATGAGTATTTGTTGTGAGTGACTAGACCATTTGGGAGTGACCCTGCCTATGAAGCAAGCGGTCCTGATTCTGATTCCCGGTAACACGAGCGGTTGCGACGAGCATGAATATATTCCTGAGCCTTGAATATTTTCAATGTATTGATTTATCTATATATTTAAGTATGTGGAGACGAATAAAATTATCATTGTCGTTATGATGATGTTTTAAGTCTGTATGTGTGTGAAAGATTGTATGGGCTTTGTCATTTTTAGGGTTTCGTATTCAACAGGGAACTGTTTCGCCATGTCCGTTTGTCTGTCTGCGGTTTAATTCAGAGACTTGGTACTACAAAGCTGTAATTTGGCATGGTTATGCATTTTAATTTACTTAATCTTGAATTTTTTTTTCGAGTACCTCCCATATTTATTTATTTATTTAAACTTTATTGCACAATAAAAATAAAGTACAAATGGCGGACTTAATGCCTTATGGCATTCTCTACCAGTCAACCATATACATGTAAAGCAAAAGTTAAATTATTTTTTTTCATTAGATAGCTTTTAAAAAATATTATGTGGATGTATTTATCAATTTTTGAGACCGTTTAGGAAATATTTTACTCGAAAAGTGTTATTGGCCTAACGTAATATGAGCACCTAGCCGCTGATTTAAAATGTGAATCAATGACGAAACATAACCGTCGACTAAATAACCTTGTATGGGATAATGAATTTTATTCGGTTAAAGATTTTTTAACATTAAACTGTAGTTCTAGGTTCTCTTAATTTGACGACAAATTTGTATTACTTGACTTGGTATTCGGTATTATTTTGATGTATTTACTTTATTTTAACTAATGTACCTACCTATATTGACGAACATAGATAATGCATGTAAATTTTAATGTAATTTATAATGTACTTGTTTTATGCAACAAAGAAATCTAAATCATAAATAACGTCAACAATATGAATACGATATCGAAGGAGTATGTGGAATAATAGAGGTTAAGATGGTAAACCCTATTTTATCAATTAAAATAGGGAAGAATTTCCCTATTTTAATTACAATAAGGTATAAATTTGAATGCTCTGAGACCGACCTCGGAGCATCACGGGGGATTTCTACTCTGCGGCTGCGGCTCTAAATTTATACCTTATTGTAATTAAAATAGGGAAGAATATACATTGATAAATTTAAAGTGATCTGCGCTGCGCTCCACCGGTTTGCGCAGGCCCTTAGAATAACGGTTGAAGCGTACTTCGAAAAATAGGGAATATAAACACTAAAAGGAAGATGATATTGGTTGACGTTTACCTTCTTTTCCATTTTTATTGGCTGAGTCTGCGACTCCTTCGCCGTGTTTGATTGTATCTGAGCCTGGATGCTTGTTCGTAGCATCTGCTGCTTCATGAACATCCTTGGTTCCCTTATCCTTTACATCCGTAGCCGCTGTAACCACTGCATCCTTAGCTTTTTCTGGATCAACTGTTAAATGAAAAATGGTTAATTAATACTTTTCTTTTGGTTTTTGAGATTTGTCTTAAACAGCTCGTTACGCTTCTAACCTCGTTCTAAGTAATATTCCCTCTTTTTTAGGGTTCCGAGCCTCAAAAGGAAAAAAAGGAACCCTTATAGGATCACTTCGTTTTCTGTCGGTCTGTCTGTTTGTCTGATTATCTGTACGTCTGTCTGTTTAACTGTCCGTCCCTCTGTCTGTCTGTCTGTCAAGACCCTTTTTATCAGGAACGCGTGGAAGTATGGAGTATGGTCCGACATGCACTTTCCCGGTTTTTTTCTTTGGTCAATGACGAGTAAAGGGACGAGACAGCTAAAGTTTTGATTTTAACATTTTCAACGCCATGTCAAATAAAAACTAGAGCTAATGTCAACCTTAATTCATACATACTTAGGTGTCTTTTGCGTTGTCAACCATGTCATATAAAAACTAGAGCTAATGTCAACCTTAATTCATACATACTCAGGTGTCTTTTGCGTTGTCAACCATGTCATATAAAAACTAGAGCTAATGTCAACCTTAATTCATACATACTCAGGTGTCTTTTGCGTTGTCAACCATGTCATATAAAAACTAGAGCTAATGTCAACCTTAATTCATACATACTCAGGTGTCTTTTGCGTTGTCAACCATGTCATATAAAAACTAGAGCTAATGTCAACCTTAATTCATACATACTCAGGTGTCTTTTGCGTTGTCAACCATGTCATATAAAAACTAGAGCTAATGTCAACCTTAATTCATACATACTCAGGTGTCTTTTGCGTTGTCAACCATGTCATATAAAAACTAGAGCTAATGTCAACCTTAATTCATACATACTCAGGTGTCTTTTGCGTTGTCAACCATGTCATATAAAAACTAGAGCTAATGTCAACTTTAATTCATACATACTCAGGTGTCTTTGGCGTTGTCAACCATGACGGATATTTCCGTCAATGGCGTTGAAAAGTTTAATGTGTCGTGGTAACCATCATGGTCACAGCAAGTGGTAGTACCACTAGGGCTTTATTTTCTATATTTTTAAGTAATCATATACTACACTTAGTAGATAGCTGATAACTCTTGAATGGCTCTAGAATCGGTTGACCCGTTCGGGCGCTACGCTATGACAGACAGATGGACAGACACGCAGACAGACAAAACTTTCAATCACATGAGACACCCTTCCTTTCTGGGTCGGGTTAAAAAGTATGAAACATCTAAGACCTCTCTTAAAGCTTTTAGCAAACTTCAGGAACATATTATCATCAAATGTCTAAAATAAATATTAACCGCTCTAAATGCGAACGGTAATTTTTTATTATAATCCAAAAAATAAGTAAAAAAAAAACGATCCGTTAGTAGTAATATTTTTTAAAACGTACTCTTCTCGTCCGCTGGCCTGGCACACTGTAATGAAAAGAAAGCAGTTATTCAGCTTGTACTTATGCAGTTACAATACATATTATAAAAGTTTATTTTAAATGGTCACAGAGAAATCTACTTACAATTTGTGCTACCAGAGCCAAGACGAAAACAACGTATAGAGATTTTTTCATCATTGTGAATAAAATGTGGCTTGTTCAAAATTTTAGATGGATTTTTTTACTGAGCGACTGATTTTGCTCTTTCCTGATAGAATACTGATTCCAAACCGTTGCCTGACCTGTTATATACGGAAATTTTGTTTCCTTAACAAAAGTAAATAGTATGTCAGTGCGCAAGTTTTAATTGTTATGATTTGACAGAGGAGTGACGTTTGAGTGACGGTCATTGAAAAGTTGTCACCACTGAAAGATGAGTCAGAAAAACATTTCGAGTACCTAACTACTCACTATAAGGGCAACATCCACTAACGAATACATATCTATACTTAATATATTTTATGTACATTAACCTATTATTTAGTTACAAATTAAATGCGTTTACTCGTACTACGGGTTCTAGATAGGCGCACTACATCAGAAAGAATCATTATGCCGAATTAATCGAAATCCTGAACGTAATTTTTCGGATTAAGACTTTATTTTTTGATATTAACTAACTTAATATCACTTACGTTACATAAGGCAACAACATAATGTATTTAATTTCGGGAACAAGAGGGACTTTGTTACTGTAAAATGGTCTTGTAAGAGAATGCGGAAGGAAGCAATCCAGCAACGATGATGATGATGATTCATCCATGTCTTGAATGACACCATCATGTAAAGTCACCCAAAGGCAGGTTGCGTATTTTGCCCAAACATTAAACTATTGAATCGGTCAGGCACTTTGCGATTCTGTAAACAACGCTAACTTCTCGGGAACTACTTTTTTAGGTGATTCATTTTACTAGACTTTACCTAATGGCAAAATATACTAGCAATTGTACAAAGTTTTTGATGGATGGCCAACCGAATAATAGTTAGTAGCTAGTTTGACTGTAACAAATTCCAATTTTCCGGCCATCGCCATTTGAGACTTGTTTTCACGTTTAACTTGAAGTACGTCATACGTGATGAAGGAAGGGAATGTTATTCGTTCGATGTAATCAGAACGACGCAAATAAGGAACGCACGACACAAGTGTAGGAACTCGCATCCAGGGGATGCGAGTTCCATACATAATAAATTACGACTTTTAAATGTTATCGAAGATTATTTTATTATATGTCACGGGAAAAAGAACACGATAGGTACGTTAAGGGCCGGCCGAGCCTCCAGTGGCGCCCTCATTACTATTTTTGAGTTTTCTAATAGACAAAAGCATTTCTTCAAAATACAAACAGACAAAAGACAGTAGCAAACTACACATTGCCTTCGATTCAACGTCTGTTTTTGAAAAACCCTTTAAATACATTAAGTTTAAGAACCGACTTGACAAAATTGATTGAAGAAACAAAAACCGCCATGCGAATAGTTCATCGGTTTGGGTGATACGAAACCGAACTTAAGTAAAATAATAAGATAAATATTTCCAGCACTTCTAACGGAGATTTTATAGAAACTTGTGTGAATATGACCCGTATTATTCTAATGTGAATAAAAGTAATATAAATACTACAAGGTAATAAAAAAAAAAAACAAAATACATGTACAAATTAGTCATTAGTCAAATAGGATTTTTACAACGACAGAGCATTGATTGTTATTCAATTAACTACGTAATATATTACTAGACTCGAAACTCCCCAGAGATAAATTAAATTGTCATAAATGTAATTAGCTGATGACAAAATAAATTCCCTGGGGGAGTACTTAAAAAAAAAGTGAGTTGATTCCGGCTCTATAAATATCAGGCCAATACCTTCTATTGTCTCATAGTCAAATGACACCCGCTATGGCTATGACTGAAGGAAAACTTTTGAAAGAGTACGTGAAGAGATTAAAACTATTCTACATGCCCTTTCTTAAAATTGGCGCATTCAGTAGATTTGACATAAGAGATGAAAAAATCGTCAGTATATCAAGATTCTCCCAAATCTATGCGATCATAACAATATTGGTGGTTGATATTTCTGGGTGTTTATTGTTGTACGAAACATCTGTGAAAAATAAGATCCTGATATTACCCGAGTTCATATCAGTAGTTGAATTTATTATTTTTAATAACCTGGCGCTGATTAACGCTAACTTCCTAAACCGACATTCAGGAGCCGAACTAATAATGAAGTTCATAGAGATTGATGTATTCATGGGCATCAAAGAAACTAAATTTATGAGAGATATTGCCGACAAAGATATTTTGATATGGGTTGGATCAATGGCTACTTTTGAAGTGTTGTTGATTATCACACTAATTTTTACGTTTACATTGCCACTTCACGTGTATTTTATTGGGTTTATCTATTTCAAGTTACAACTGGGTGTGATTTACGATCATTCGTTTCATGTAGTGGCCAATAAGATACTTGGCCTGCGACTACATTACTTGAACGTATCATTAGTAAAGTTAGCAAATTTGAATACGGAATATTTGATAGACCAGCTGCTGTCGTACCCTTTCCTGTGGAAAAAAGATTACGATGACTTAGTGGTTCCCAGCGGGTTGGACACGACATATTTTACCGGAGCTTTCAAAATGTTATTTGATCAGCGGCAACGAGTATCGAAATGCCATAGGTACTTGGTATGTATTTTAAATTGCCAGGTAGGCAGAAATTACTTCCAATCTATTGGCTACTAAATAATTAACCCTATTAATTACAGGTATTTTACGGGACTGTGTCTGTGGTCTCAAGTACTTTGATTGCTGTTCAGACTATCATCATGTTCATAAAAGATTCGGTAAGTGTTACCTCTAATCACAACTATATTAACCTAAGATCAAATCTGATTAGAACATTAAATGAATTCGTACGCATACTTAAAAAGTATACTCGTATTTCTTGAATTTGCGCTAATCGACTAGTTATACCACTAAGATTATGTTTATTGGCCTAGATCCGTCATATAAAACTTCAGACGACGACGATGTACTATGGTCTCTTTTTATATGATAAAAATATTATTTGTTTTTTCAGGAGGTGCATGTTATAAGAATATTCGGGCTAACGGCGTGGTGCTTCGTTAACTGGTTTATAATCGTGGGAATAATAAAACAAACAGAGAAGTTCGGAATGCAAATAAAACGGACAAAACTCATATGTACTTACATCCAGTTGAAACCAAATTACTCCGGTAAGAACTGCATAATTATTTGGTCATATGTGAATCTTACACGTATCTATATGTATATTATATGGGTCCCGAGGTTCATTAAATTATTATTTTCGATTACACTGATATTATTTGGAAACACTTCGTCGGTAGTTAAACATTTCTTTGATAACGTGCTGTTAGTGTTACAAGCTAATCAGTCTTTATTTGATCGTATTTATTACAGACGAAATCTTCCATTTGTCTCGGAGTATCCTGGACTTGTTGGAGGTCAGCGACTACCGGGTCTCCATCTACGACATCTTCTACTTCAACGAGAGTCTGCTGCGCTCCATGGCCACTTCCGTCTTCATCTTCATCACAATGCAATTGCAAATCGCCTTTCCCAAACGAAATCATCATAACAAAGAAAATGTCACGCTTAGCCTTTCGACCGAACCAACACAATAAACATTAATCATGCACTTTAATTAAAAAAAAATATTAATGTTAGACTGGACGTGTTGTCTGCCACTCGTTATATAGCTACCTGACTGTTTCAATATGTGTGTATTGAGTTATTACTTAGAGTCTTAGATGATAGTGTGTCTCCTGTATCAAAATGGTTGTTATGTCCAGCCAAACATATAATAACATAAACATATAGATTCATATTTTTAATAACTATATTATGGTAGATAATTTATCGAAAAACAAGATTTAAAAACCCAACTACCTGTGTTTATTATTTATGCAATGCAAAGCTCTCGCGATATCATACCTAACTCGGGTTAGGCAGTGAAAAGTTGTGGCAAAATAGAAAAACCTTTGAAGTGATAGTCAAGCTCGCGCATCGAGAGGTTTAGGAAGCTTAAGTTGGTGCCAGTGTGTATCTTCCTAAGTTAGATGAGGACCGTCAAGTTATGTAACTATACCAAATTTCACATTGTTATAGCTTCTGTTTGTTAGTGCTAAAACAACTGAGACATAACGATAGACAGGTTTTTTGTAAATATCTTAAAAGTATAGAAATAGCGGAAGGCATTAGGGGATAGTTTCGATAGTCTATACTCTAACCTTGATCACTTCAGTCCTTATTAGCTTATTAGGGCGGTCGTCGTAGGGCATGCAGGCCATGCAAGAATAGAGGTGCCGTTGTCAAAATTCATTTAGATAGGCGCTTCTGTAGGATAGAAGTGTTTCTCCAAGAATCTTGATATACCTATTGTTACCAAATGGATAAAATACATTAAAAGATTTGTTAATCCCTCTAATCCTTCGAAACTCTGTAGAATTTATCTTGTCTATCTCACTGTTGACTACTGAGTCGAGTTGTTATTGAATTGACGTCATTCAATTATTACAAGTTGTATCATAACGATCATAAAGGCTATTTCTCGACTTTTAACGCTGGCGATTCTTGATTGTGCCCACATCATGAAACCTTGAATAGAAGCAGCTTTGAGCTGTTGGTAACTTTGATCTGATGCTCACCTTTATTAACCGGTCAGAATGATGTTGCAAGAGCTATGAGCTCGAATGACCGATGTTTTGCGTAAGTGATGAATACATAGCACCTCCCCACCCTCAGCTCCTGGAACTGTTGCCCCTTTGCTGCTATGTATTGGGTAGTCACCATTAGTCATTTTAACTATTTTAAAATTGGCCAGCCTGGTACCCATAGTCCAGTTTACCAATCCGTACCATTTTATCCCCATAGCCCATTATTTATGTTTAAAGTAGCTCTACACAAAGCGGTGGTTACGGGTGGACAATAATTCCTACTAATATTATAAATGCGAAAGTAACTCTGTCTGTCTCTCCGTCTGTCTGTTACCTTTTCACACTTAAACCGCTGAACGATTAAGATGAAATTTGGTATGGAGATAGTTTGAGTCCCGGGGAAGGACAAAGGATACTTTTTATCTCGGAAATCATCCCTTAAGCGGATGAAAAGGGGGGTGGAAGTTTGTATGGGGAATCAATCATTTTTTAAGTAAGAAGAGATAGTTTGAGTCCCGGGGAAGGACAAAGGATACTTTTTATTCCGGAAAATTGAAGTTCTCGAGGGAGCAGCGATAAACGACTTCTACGCGGCCGGAGTCGAGAGCAGAAGCTAGTTCTACATAAAGTGTGAACACGGGGACAATCGCAGGTCGGTGTCACATCCGAACACTTTATCCTAATTATTTAGGAGGGTAAGGCCGCGGAGCGTTCGTTCTCATTTGGTCAGTCAGCCAAGTTAATTAATTATTTTCTTGTGTGTTAATAACTCTTCTTGAAGGGTTCTCTACGTGTTGACTCCGGTTACATATTCCCGTGATTGGTAAAGACATACAAATAATAAAGCAAAATAAACAGCTTGATATTTTTTATTTTCAGATAAATAAAACCCTCAAATTAAATTCCTCTCACTGTGAGTGGAGGCCTGTGCCCAGCAGTGGGACGTATATAGGCTGGATTATTAATTAAAAACCATAGTTAGTAAGCAACAATTAAACTTAGGTGAGAAGCTATATTATAAACAGAGGTAATTAGCTATGTCTACACCTGTGCGCTTTCATGATCAACTTGCGCTTTCCTGTGACGCATGTCTCTGCAACCACAGCGCATGCGCTCAAACTGGTTTGATATAAGCGCATACCCGTAGCGCACGCTGATCCGTCACCGTTGGGTTGACGTGCAACATTTTACAAATTAAATGGCGGAAGATAAAGTCAAAACATTGGATTTTATTGAAGATTCAGTGTCACCCTCGTATTGCATGCGCTTGACGCAAGACGAATCCAAGTTGAAAGCGCAATTTGAACATGAAAGCGCATAGGTGTGGACATAGCTATTATGCCCACCCAAGTTTTATTCCAAGTATCCTATTGGTACTGCCCCAAACCCGGCCTATCAGTAATGCTATCCATTCGACGACGCGGTTAGCCTATTTGGTAGTGACCCTTGCCTATGACGCGGGTTCGGTTCCCGGTATGGGCAAAATACTTGTGTGATGATCGCGAGTATTTGTTCGTGAGTTATGGATGTTTTTTGTTTTTATGTTTTTAACCCCGAACGCGTCGTTATTACACTGTGAGCAGAAGAGCATTGTAGGCTCTCTGAGTGTAGCTGACCCATAGACTGCTCATGTAAAAATAATTAACAGGAGGCCAAAGATAATTATTTATTTATTGCAAACATGGTTATGGATACAGTTCTTAAAAATATCCTAAACTAGTTTCACATGGACCCTAACCGGGTATTGGTAGGTATAGTTTTTCCAAACCCAAAATCCGAAATTAACAAACACAAAAATTAAAATTTATCAGGTAAGTGAAATAAATATTTTAGGAGGTATGTAATTATAATGAGTTATCGAGTCATCACGGTATATGTAAGGACCTACTACCATCAAAAAGGTCAACAATACGTATAAGTTTTTATTTCATCGAAACTTAAACGCCTGAACTGAGTGTGTGTGATATCACTAGAAACTTTGCATTGCTTGAAATATTAACACAGGCAATCAGCATTTGCGGGGAAATACAAAACATATGATGTAGTGTAAAAGAGGCCATTTCAATAAAATTTATTAAAATAAGTCATAATACTAATGATCCTTTAAACATAGATTTTATTTAGCGTACCAACATGCAAAGCTGAATAAAGTGAACACATTATGTACCAGAGTTCTAACGAGTTCTCTAAAATAATAGATGTAACATTGATACAATTCTAAATCAAAGTGATTACTATATATTTGATTCGGTAGAAAAGCCGAGTGTGGCATTTTCTATGTAATGATGACGCTTGGGAAAGGCGATTTGCAATTGCATTGTGATGAAGATGAAGACGGAAGTGGCCATGGAGCGCAGCAGACTCGCGTTGAAGTAGAAGATGTCGTAGATGGAGACCCGGTAGTCGCTGACCTCCAACAAGTCCAGGATACTCCGAGACAAATGGAAGATTTCGTCTGTAATAATATTCTATAGATTGTAACACCCGTTCCTCCCGTTTTTAGCCCGAAAAATTACCATTTGACCGATCCTAAATAAGAAACTAATTGAATTATTATTATTATTATTGAAATTTTCCTTACTATTCCCTAATTTTTATAATATTTTTCTTTAGGACACCTAATATTACTATGACTTATTATTAAACATTATGTATTAAACCTGACGTTAATGAAACTTAATTATGTAGGTAGGTATCTACCTACTACCAGAGCTTATTTAGTGTGACATGTCTTTTTAATCCAATAGTTCCATTTCACGTAGTGGCGCTCTTTGACGCAACTCTAACCTAACCTATCTCTATTAAAGTTTTATCTTCACAGTGATAGACACACAATATTTTAATATTTAATGTACATGATATACATTAAATTTATACAAAGCTACGTAACGTACTAAGTAATAAATGGAGCTCTTACCAGAGTAATTTGGCTTCAACTGGATGTAAGTGCATATGAGTTTTGACCGTTTTATCTGCAGCTCAAACTTGTTTGTTTGTTTTAATATTCCCACAGATATAAACCAGTTTAAGAAGCACCACGCCACTAAAACAAATGGTCTTATCATTTGCACCTTCTAAAAATATCAATGAAATGTTCAATTCCGTTTTATTATTCTAAAAAAATCATAATAAATCTGTGGCTCTAGTAGAGTGTAGAGTAGTGTAAGTTGACCTTATTTTCGACCCTTGTTCACTAGGGCCACAATTAGGTAATACAGTAAGAAGTTATGTGTAGAGAATCTTATCCATTAAACGGATTCTTGGCGGTAACTAGTCTTAAAGCGCGCATACATGAAGTACCTATGGGAACATACTTAAAGTAATGTAATGTGTGCGAATTTCTGGGACTCTTATCACGAAAACTCAAAATTGTTTCAAACTAGTTTGATTTAATGTTTATGTGGTAGTCAAGATATAAGGAAGCACTTACCGAATCTTTTATGAACATTATGATTGTTTGAACAGCAATAAGAGTACTTAAGATCACAGATACCATCCCGTAAAAGACCTGGAACATTAGCGTTAAATTATTTGTTTGCCAACAAATTGATAGAAATGTTCGCCTACCTGGCGATTAAAATACGTACCAAGTACCTATAGCATTTTGATACTCGTTGCTTCTGGTCAAATAACATTTTGTAAGCTCCGGTAAAATATGTCGTGTCCAACCCGCTGGGAACCACTAAGTCATCGTAATCTTTTTTCCACAGGAAAGGGTACGACAGCAGCTGGTCTATCAAATATTCCGTATTCAAATTTGCTAACTTTACTAATGATACGTTCAAGTAATGCAGTCGCAGGCCAAGTATCTTATTGGCCACTACATGAAACGAATGATCGTAAATCACACCCAGTTGTAACTTGAAATAGATAAACGCAAAAAAATACACGTGAAGTGGCAATGTAAACGTAAAAATTAGTGTGATAATCAACAACACTTCAAAAGTAGCCATTGATCCAACCCATATCAAAACGTCTCTGTTAGTAATATCTCTCATAAATTTAGTTTCTTTTATTCCCATAAATACATCTATCTCTATGAACTTCATTATTAGTTCGGCTCCGGAATGTCGGTTTAGGAAGTTGATGTTAACCAGCACCAGATTATAAAAAATAATAAATTCCACCAATGATATGATCTCAGGTAATATCAGGATCTTATTTTTCACAGAAGTTTCGTACAGCAATAAACACCCAGAAATATCTACCATCAATATTGCTATGATGGCATAGATTTGGGTAAATCTTGATATGCTGACGATTTTTCCATCTTTAATGTCAAATCTACTAAATGCGGTAATTTTAAGAACGGGCATGTATACTAATTTAAATCTCTTCACGTACTCTTTCAAGAGGTAATCTTCTGTGTACCGAGTCATAGCGGGTGCCATTTAACTATGATACAATAGAAATGTTTAGCTAGGTTTATATAGGGCTCAAACCGAGTCACATTTTTATAGTACCCCCGGGGTTTTTTTTATCATTTTAGCCGTCAGCTGATCTAAACTAATCACAATTTGATATTTCTCTGGGGAGGTTCAAATATCAAAATAAATATGTTATCTTATCACCACATAAAGCATTTTCAATTTATAACTTAGTGGATCGTTATTATTCTATCGTTGAACTTGACCTACTTGAGTTGTTTTAATTTTTTTCACTTTTCATGTTCTAAAAGTGATTCTTTTAGATCATGTCGCTTTTTGTCTCTAGTGACTAAAGTTTTTTTTTTAATTTATCTTGTAAATCCATAACCAAAGTGCTTCTGGTCAGAGAACAAGGCGGAGATGTAGGTTGGGGCTTAGCTCAGACAAACTGAACAGAAGTAGGCGTCTTACAATATTTTTAACCAAAAACCATTTTTAAGCTTGTCTGAGCTAGGATGAAAAAAAATATCTCTGTAACACGCTGATTTTACTCGATAGAGATATCATTTTATTTTTACGACATAAGAATAATGGTAGGAACACACTGATCCCACGTAACGTTGCAACGTTGCGTGTGATAAGTGTGTTTCTATTCATACAAATTCAATAGTCCAGATATAATGCATCGCATACTTTGCGTATGTGGGCTCAGTGTGTTCCTACCATAACTGCAACTAAAAATAGGCCTTATTGCATACGAATTAAGAAAACGGCGGTGCGCTAGTCCTACTCGCACTTGACCGGTTTTTTCCTTTTGAGTTACGGAACCCTAAAAATGAATAACTGTAGACATTAGCGAGAGCTCAAAATGGCGTATAATAGTGGTGGACCGTTGACATAATATAAGGGTGAAGTTAAAAAAAAGTGTACCTACATAGTTAAGGACTGTTAAGGACTTAAGAAACGGTAACTTTTTCAGTTAACGCTGGCGAAATAGATGGTTAGCACTTCCAATTCCCGTCAATTCTATGTATAACCTTTTGATATGACCAACTTTTAAGACATATGCGTGAAATTTCCTTTGTGGTCGTAATTTTGTTTAGGAAATGAAATTTGAAACTGCATCATGATGTAGATGAAGAGAGAGGTAGCGATGGAGCGAAGAAGTTTCCCGTCAAAGTAGAAAATATCGTAGATTGAGTTCCGGTAGTCGTTGATGACCAAAACGTCCAGAATACTCCGCGACAGGTGGAAGAGGTCATCTGGAAATATATTTATTTGTGTTAATAGAGAACTCTAAATAACCAGTGATTACTGGATTCAACAGAAATGTATGCTACAAAATCATTAGCCATGTTTTATGGAAAATGGATGGAAAATGGTAAGAACTTTCAAAAGTGATGAGCATTGATTAGCTCTAGCAGGGGTCCGGAGCACATGTCTTAGTCAAACAGCCAGCGCGGCGCAGCGCGACAGTAGCATGGCGCGTTCTTAGCGTGGAAATTAAGAAGGAGTTGTATGCAGGCCGTCACATAGAATCACGTCGCGCCATGCCACGCTACTGTCGCGCCGCGCCAGTACAACTCAGTCGCGCTGTAGCGCGGCGCGGCGTGATTTTTCTGCTTGGCGCGGCGCGACGCGTGCGCTGTCGCCAGACAGTCGTCACATAGAGAGCGAGGCGCGATCACTTGCTTGTCAAAGTGACGTGTTGTCTTATTCTATTGCTATAGCAAAGAAAGTGACTGTAACAATTTTAATCAAACTTAAAAATTAATTGACTTCTCTGAGTGCGGCCGTTATTATCCAAAGTATCTTAGATAATTTTGACCCGATTGCAAAGCCTTCTTTTGGATATGTTTATGTGATCAAAACATACATACAGTCGATCACAGATCCTCCTCTTTGTTTGAAGCCGGTTATGAATCGGATGTCTCACGGTTATGTAGCCTCCTAAACTATTGGACCGAGATTAACAAATGGGGTGTCAGGAACGTGTGAAAGTATATCGGCTATATATAAATTATAAGTCTGCGTCATACTAGGAGTCGTCAGTTGAATTATATTGGTATAAAATTTTAAAACGTACCGGAGTTGTTGGGTGTCAACTGAATGTAAGTGCATATAAGCTTCGTGCGCTGTATTTGCACAAAAAATTGGTCTATCTGTTGCGTTATTCCGATGGTTAACGTCCAGCTTACGATGAACCATGCCGTCAAAGCGAACGTTCGAATAATGGGGACCTCCTAATGAAAGACAAATTACAAACGGTCGATAAAGGATTTCTTTAAGGAGATACAGTTTATGTCATGGTTGTTATCATTTAATTGTTAGAATATATTCAAACATTGACATGTACCTACTTATTAATAAAAACAGTACAGTTCTTACCGGGTCTTTTATGAATATTATTATTGCTTCAACGGCCATAAAGGTACCGATAATTAAAGATGCTGCGCAACAAAAGATCTGAAAAATAGACTTTAACGTATCTTCTACCCTTTTCCAACCGTTAGGCAACTTATAGGGTTAAGCTAAACCTGAGACCTACCACAAATCTGTAGCATTTCGATACTCGTCGCAACTGATCAAAAATCATTTCGAATGCTTCGGCATAGTATTTCTCATCTGCACGCGAATAATCCACCGAATAGTCGTATTCTTTTTTCCAGCGAAACGGATAAGATAACAGTTGGTCCATCAAATATTCCGTATTCAAGTTTGCAATTTTTACCAAAGCTACGTTTAAATAATGCACTCTCAAGCATAGAAATTTGTAGGAGACCACGTGAAACACACTGTCGTAACACAAACTAAACTCAAGGAAGAATAAAATGCAACCAATCACGTAGATGTAAATCGGCAGATTGAATGTTACTATAAGTGTAATAAGTAACAAGACTTCAAATGATCCTATAAATCCAGACCACATCAAGACGTCTTTATCTATTATATCTCTCATAAATTTAGTTTGCCTGATTCCCAAAGAAGCGTCGATCTCTATAAAATTTGTAACAAGTTCCACTCCGGAATGTCGGTTTGCAAGATTAATATTTAGCAGTATCACATTATTCATTACAACAAATTCACACATTGATATTAACTCGGGTAATATTAAATATTTATTGTTAACAGCAGTTTCGAGTAACACAATGTATGCAAATATGGTCACCAAAAGTGTTACCGCAAATGAGTAGGCTACTGATAACTTAGATAGACTAACGATATGGCCATTTTTAATATTGAATCTATTGAATGCCCCTAATTTAACAACGGGCATGTAAACCCATTTGAATTTTTTAATGTACTCATTTAAAAGTTTATTTTTAAGACACGAAGCCATGTTGCGTATCAAATGTTTTTTCTTTTTCACGAACGATCGATGATCCCCTTCAATTTATAGAAAGCAAAACCAATAACATTAGTATTTGGGTTTTTCCCTAAGCACTAATTTTGATGCAAATTAATAACTATTATTAATATTATTATCCATTATATATATATGAACATTATGATTCGAGATGTCGATAGTGAAGATAATGATAAAATAATCTATCCCTTGGGGCTTCCAAAGCGTTGGACATCCATGCCGTTATCAATCAAGTAATTTGTATACGTCATTTAATAACACCCATTAAGGCTTCCAAGAGCTCCAACGCGTTTCGAACGCGTGCCCGCGTTGCTCACGCTTCGCGGCCGCGTTCGGTGTGACACGGTTGCGCGGCGCGCACGTACATCCATCACGCGTTTGTAAAAAATACAACGACTAGTAGCCGCGTCGACGGCGCTGACGCGACGCGTTCGCCCCAGCCCGGTGTGCCGGTAAACATGGCAGCCACATTTAATACAAATTCGCGCACGCCACGCGTCGCGCTGCTCGTGTTGTCTGCCGCGACTGCGGCGCGTCGCGCGCGCGAAGCAGTACTTTTTGGTGTGCCGGGTTCAATTTGCTTTGACCCTTAAGTTTTAACCCTTTCTCCGTATAAATGTCACCAGTTCTATGTGCGATACGTTTAAAATGAAAAAGAAAACATTCAAAAAATAAGACGGTGTTAGTCTTATGTGCGTAAACAAAGTTTTAAATATAATACTTACATATAATCACCTTAAGGCCCGATACGCACGAGCGCTTTTTTAACGCTCAACGCCTGTTTTCTGCGATCCCATTCGTTGACCTTGAGAATCCTACCAATAGGATAGCGGAACGCAAGCGTTGAGCGTTAAAAAAGCGCTCGTGCGAATCGGGCCTTAACGTGTTCCTTTTCTTCTCAATACCGTAACTTTAAATAGCTTATCTATCAACTATGTATTCGAAAGGAGGAAGGTGTCAAGAAGGTAAGGTGGCGACTGACTTGTAACATTTCGGTGTAATGTATCACTCGCGGTCCCTATCTAAACGCAACTATTAGAAAAGGACCGCGAGTGATACATTACACCGAAATGGTTACAAGTCAGTCGCCACCTGTAGAAATACAAAAAAGGAAACAAAATACTCAGTATTTAAATCTTTATATATTGCTTATCAATATAGAGTAACAAAGAGTAAGTTCCTTAAAATAAGAAACCACACGTTGACGATGGATTAAAAATGCTAGTAAATGCAACAGAAAAGTATAACAGAGGCATTGCGCTATCACAATCTTGCATTCAATCAAACTAATTATTTATTGATAAGCCAATTAAAAATTTCAGATCTATCAAAACTTACAAAATTCTTCAAAATACATTAAATTTATCTAAAGTTTTAAAAATCTCATAATCACTAATTAGGTACTACTAAATTAAGTACTTCATTAACTATGCATTTAATTTCGTAACTAATATTTATAAATTTAGACATACATATTTACAACAGTCCCACAAGCTTCGCTGTGAAAGCGCAAATGTATCAATTGAGCATCGTATTCTAAGTCGGAAGCGCTTCGAGTCCTCGATATAACGACTTAACTTATCAGTATAACAATCGACACATTAAATAACTTAGTTACACAATCACAATAGATAAATTCTCTCTCACACTCACTCACAGTACAAACTGTAACCAATCAATATTTTAATTTAAATAATATAAATATTTTCTAGAAATGCAATTCAACTTGGTACGACATGGTGTGCCCGCTCAGGGGTCACGATCGAATCAAAAATTCCGACATCAATAATAAGTACAAAGAACAAACATAACACTTTATAGGTACATCATAAAACTTGTGACACAATTTGTGTTATTGTTTTCAAAGATAATTAGAAGCTAGTATCACTAAAACGAGGAAAGAGATTCCTTATCGTGGAATTATTTTCATCAGAAGCCGAAGCTTCGACGAGCGCCATGGATCGGACAAGAAGTGTCATCCGATCCATACCTGCTTCATTTCAAGCCAGCGTTACATTCTCTTTAGCACCAGACCATTGACAGTTTTTTCGCTATCCGTGGCTGACTTGAAATGAAACTTACAACCAATTTTTATTAAAAAATTCGTAATGACTAAAGTATTAAGACTACATTACAGGTAAACTTAAGTCTAATCCCGTACCATCACCAAAGATTGCACATAATACCCGATACTTAAATTTTTTAATTGCAGTCATGCCTGGGCTCTTGGCGTTCACACTGACTGATAAAAAATTAAGGTATTTTCATGGGAACAGAATATTAATATCGTTTCCCGGTTAGTAAGAATACAGTACTGTATACGTAGTAGAGAAAATGCGGAATGTTTGGAAGACTTTGATTTAGTATTGTACTCTTAGGACCAAAAGTTGAAATATTGAGATATAGAGAGAGACAACACGCTCGGCAACGCATCGGCGGGCCCGCTGGTGCGCAGTCCCTATATGCGACGGAGACTGCTCCCCACCAGGCGCCCCGTCTGCATGTATGTTGTCCTTTCACATAAAAAAAAGTCAATTGAGCTATACAAACACTGGGATGTCTATTCAAACAAACAAATCAAATTTAGCTAAAGAGGGACGGAATAAATTCGTTTCAAGACAATACCTCAACAGTCATTATAGATAACTCGAATGGTATAGTTATTTGGAACACTGTGATATTAGATACCAGTTGCTACAGGCGCATTAATGATGTTTGAGCGTGCGAGCACGCGTGAGTTTAGTTGTGGACTGGCATTGGAAGCTGTCCGAGGAGTTGGTTGGCGAAAGTAGCATTCGTGAACTTAAAGTGCCTTTTGTCGTAGAACTTGAGCAGCGCTGGCGAGTAGGGGTGCTGCTTCTTGAGGTGCATGTAGTGCTCCTCGGGCTCCGACGTGGTGTGGCCGCACTCCTCGCACACGTACATCTACAAAATACAAACACCGACGTTAGCGGACGGGTAACATGGTCTTCTAGGGGTTTCTCTGTTTGGGGGACCTACTGGATACTGATATTTTTTTAAACAAATCCTATGTAAAAAATCTGATACACATATGGCTTTGTTATCATACTCGTATTTATTAATGTGTTACATGTTATAGAATGCGAAGTTATTCCCAGAAAATGACGTGCTACTAGTCGTAAGATTACATTTTTTTGCTGATCCAGTATAAACAGTATAATAACACGAATACCCACCTTGGTTCTTCGCTCCTTGTACGCGTATGTGTGTTGCACTCCATGTACTTTCAAGCAATGAGATTCTAGTGAGCATCTTTGGGTAAACGATTTCTCGCAGAGATTGCACTTGTAGGGCCTGACGCCAGTGTGTGTCCTTGTGTGACGCTTCAGGTCAAATGTGTCGTTGAAGCCTTTGCCGCAGAATGTGCAGAGGTATCTCTTCACATCCGAATGACATTTCATATGTCGGTTTAAAAGCCTTTGCAAGCTGAAGTTCTTGGAGCAAACTCTGCATACAAACTTCGTCGGGTCATCTTCACTAACTAACACTTGCTTATTTTTCTCCTCTTCTCGTTGTCTGGCGTTTGCTTCAGTAGCCAGTGGATTCTTTACACCGTGACCACCGTTAATGAATTCTAACGGAATCTCCGACGGCAACCCTAGCTGAAAAGAGGAAAAAATAAAAATTATTATTTTGAACTTACGTACTAACTAGGGACAGCTACCATACATATGTATACTGTGAATAAGTTGTTTATGAAAAAAACTAAACGTGGTAGGCATTAAAGAAGTTAAGAGGAACTTTTTACTCATTAAATTATAATGCTGAGATTAATCAACAGCAGCTGCAGCTGTCCAAATAAAAGAAAATTAAAATTTTGGCAATACTTAAGTTAGCATCGTTGATTTAGGCTCAGCATTATAAGATAATGATTTTCATCATCAGACTTCGATGTCGTCTTTTCTTTAAAGATTGAGAGCGACATTGAAGAAGAAAAACGAATTAAAGCTTCGCCTTAAAATCAAATAATGCTTACCCTGTGTTGCAATATTTGGACTTTTGTATCGGAGCCTTTCTTGAGACTTACAGCAGCGGCGGGGCTGAGGGCGGAGTTCTCGATGTGGCTGCTGCTGTCGAGCGAGTTGTTCCCGCCAGGCGACGGAAGCGACACGCCCGTGGGCGAGTCCAGCTCCAACGGGTGACTAGTGAACGGGAACCCCGGAGACATGATCTGCTGCCTCTGCTGCAGCTGCACGTGAATCTGCAACTGCTGCATCTGGCCCTCGCTGTGCTGAAGTAGGGCAGGGTTCAACTGCATTAATAAATCGGGACGTTCCTTCGCAAAGTTGTACGATGATCCCGGCTCCTGGCTCGCGAATGCCAAATAGTTGTTGGCTTTTTCATAATACTGTTTACTTAATTGCACTTGTTCTGCTAACGATGCAATGTCTACGGGGTTGTGCACGGAGTCTGGAGAGATCGATGATGATTCCCGAAGGTCCGAGTCTGTTATTGAGTCTACATGATTATTTAATAAGTTTTCAAAGTCTTCTGTTGAATCTGACAAATTTCCTAATATGCCTTCATTTGATCCAGGGAAAGTTAACGTGTTATTAAAATGATAAGTATCTATAACGTCATCTCCCATGTCAACAACCATGGAATCATCGAAATTACTACCATAGTTTCCGATTCCACCCAAGTTTTCCAATTTGTTGTCATAATCGATTTCTTCATCTTTTAAAGCTAATCCATAATTTGCATTCTGCATAAGTGAATACTGTTTGCTTTGTTCAGGGAAATTAGTCGTGTTTTCATTACTTTCACAGTCCATGTTAAAGCCATTGATCATATTGAATTCGTTTGAGAAGGATCCATTAGCATTGTATGAATTTTGGCCACTCTTCGTGTTTGGGCCTAATGTTTCATAGAATGGTGGGAGGCTTCCAGTTGGTGGGCTGTTGGGACCGTAATTAGATCTTCCGTCACGGCCATTGCCACCGCTTCCTGATCCACCTCCAATGGCACCACCTCCTCCAGAAGACGGAGCTGTGCTTCCACCACCGGAACTGAAATTTGCTGAACCACCACTGTTTTGGGAGCCCCCATTGGAGCCACCACCACTGGTTGAACGACCATGTCCAGCAGCAGCACTTATTATTCCCGGAATTTTGTTAGCGGGACAATTTCTCAGGAGAAACGATGGCCTAGCCAAAATTCCGTTGGCGATTTTAGAACTGCTTGTTCTCCTTTGTTCTCTAATCTTCTTTTCTGTTTCTTCATCTTCTGTTTCACCGCGTTTTTTAGCTATGACGTAATCAATGGGTTGATCTTGCTCGGGTTCTGTAGTAGGAAGGGTCGATGGAATGCTGACATCAGTTAAATCTTTTTTCCCGTCGCGGAACTGTGATTGCGAAGGTGTTCTTTGAATTACTGATACTTTTTGACACGTGATATTGTTATCAATACCAGGAGATGGAGAGGTTTCTGGTGATGGAGAGCTTCTGGAAGGTAGAACTACATATTGACCTTCTAATGGATCTTTTTCTTCTTTGATTAAAGGTTTATCATCCTTTTTCTTGTTTTCATGTACAGGTGAATATTGTTTTCTTTCTGCTTGTGTCAAAACGTGACTTCTGTGGCCTCCATAGGGTATGTCACCTCCGAGTATTGACGAAACGAATTTACGTGGTTCCTTCTTGCCGCGTTCAATTGTGCTTCTTTCTCCGAAAACATCACGATCTGGAACGAAAACATGAAACAATTAATAACCCACGTAATAAAATCTTAATAATAGTAGATGAACATTATTGTAATGTTCTTTATGCAATATACAGAAATACGCTAAATGCGCACAGCATTAGTAAAACATGCATGCGGAGGTATGAGACCTCGGTCACGTCACTGGTATGTGCCTCCATAACGGTAACAGTCGCCTCCGCGTACACACCCACAGCAGTTGTATGGTTGTATGTGTGTGTCGCATTATTGTAATTGGCGCGCCAGTGACAAATCCAATCTCGACCCAAATCTGCCAACCATTGACGCCAGAACTGGCCATTCAGCTAATGTTGCTACTTCCTGCTTGTTTTTTTTGAAAATGTGGAAGTTTAATTCCACACAAAATTATTAATCTATAAACATAAATTATTATAAAACGATAAAAAATGCAAGTACATTATTTCGCTCATGTAAAATTTCCTGCTATGATTCTACAAACTTTTAAACAATACAACAATACAAGTAATGATCTTAAACGCGCGAATGGTAATAAAGCATTTCTAAAAAGTTTGAAGCAAAATATGACCGTAGGTAGCTAGTGAAAGTCCCGAGGTTGGCTCAAACAAGTTCCCTTGCCCTTTCTCGGCTTTTGTTGATCCAAGGACGAAGGCTGCGTTGTTGGGACTCTTTTTTGCGTAGCCCGTAATTGTATGCGTCTAGGCTGCGAGGCGTGACCGAGCTGAGGGACATAGCGTACCATTTTGTTGGGCTTTAATTCTTCTTAAAAGAACGCTTTGTAACGACATAAGTTTATAGCAGCACTCAAGTCCCACAAAATTAAATGTGTGCGTAAATATTTTATTTATGGATTTTAAAATATGCGCCCATTGGACTAAGCGGGGGTGTGATGAGTTCTCGGAAAAGTGACGGTCGTTGGACAACAAAACAGAACAAAATGAGCGCCGTTTGAAGAAGGGATACTGACCTGTCAATTTAAGGCTCGTTAATGGACATTTACAAATAGGTATTTATTTTTTTATTCCGTATACAACATAATAAACCCTATGCTTATAAAGCGATAAACACAAACACTGGCAATATAATAAATAACTGCATGTAGGCTGGCGGTAAAACCTCCCGCCTGCAGACTGACTAAACCTAATAGGTACTGGTTTGGTATAAAATGCGCTTCAAGGCGTGGAATGCCGTATCCATTTTTTATGCATATATACCTTTTAGGATTTAAGATGCAAATGTGGGCATTATAAGTGAGTTAGATTAATGTTAAGTCTTTTAAGAAGGATCAATGTTAAAAGAGACTTGGTCTTGGAAACTGCGTAGTTACTAAGATATAAAGAAGCAGAAAATTTCAATGGAATGGTGAAATCCATAAGAAACTGAAAATTTATCAATAATTAATTTTGGTAGTTTTTTTTTCAATACATCAACGCTGATTTTGTTTTTATTATATTACGATGCCCAAGCATTCCCAAAAAGGCCACTTCAATGTTAATAATCATCAACAAAACCAGTATCAATAAATACAATATATAATTGTCGGTATTTTACGCATTTTAATCCGTTACTTCACGGTTACGCGTTGTCCTTGTATATTTTTTACTTCACACCATACTTTCGCATTACGTATTCAACTTGTGTTATCACACATTTGTATGCATCATTTTCGTTCGGCACAGGGTCGAATGGCAGCGGAGTGTTGATAGTCATTTGTTACCTAGTGCTGGAAATAGTGAATTATCTTCTCAAAATCGGTAGGTATTACAGTTGTAAATATCGGATGTAATATGTAACTGGCAACCTCAGTGACGGTTACAGTTGTTCGTCCCCGGATCGTCACCGTTACCGCTGCGCTTGCGTCACACACGTGGCGACATGGCGCGCATTAGCTCTAATACGTCATAGCGATTTAACTAATATTAGTTTTGGTTAACGCGATTACGATTTAATCCAAACATCATTAGTGTGAAATACCGTTATTAGAAGGCGTGTGTACATTTTAATAAAAAGTGTTCTATTATGGTTTTAATGAGAGCTAACAAAGAGTCAGAATAGTCATTCTGTATTCAGAGTTCCTCGCCTTCTTAGGTTGGTATGGTCGCTTTGATTTATTCTTTGTTAATAGTTTTCTGTAAGCCGTAGCATTACGCATACGAGTCATTCCTTTAATCTATTTAAAAGGTGTGCTGTTTTTATTCCAAAACGGTAAGTCAAGGCCCCGTAATTACCATGACCATATCTATTCAGAGCTGTTTCCTGCCGAGGAACAGCAACCTTGGCAGAGCGCTCATTATTTGCCCATTAAAGACAGCCTTCTTCGTAACAGTTTTGGCAACAATTAGTGCATCTCAACCGCTTCAGCGAATCGTGTATTTATCACGGAATCCGTTCAAATTAGCACTACTTGTTGTTTTAATTTGGTTAGCATAATTTTTAAAAATCAGCGCGGTAACAATGCGAGATGAACTTCTGTATTTGTGTGTCAAATAATAATTGAATCATTGAATCATTATATTATGTTATGACGTATGAATACATAATCGAGGACTTGAATATCTTACTCAATTAAATGGTTATAATAATTGCTTGAACAATAATTTCATCATTACTACAGACAAGTTTCGACCGTCAAATAAAACATTAAAACAATTATTAACATAACCTTAAAACATTCTACAGCTTACACCATTATATTGGCGTTAAGGTGTTCGTTCGCGTTACTAGTAATTATCTAGACATTAATCACTAACAAATGTTATTCTAATCGTTATATAGAATGATTAATTGTGATCTGTCTGTCTGTACAATGTTACAATTAAAATGTGGCTCACAAAGCCAACGCTCTTGATCAAAACCTTCGGCGTCGTCACGTTTCTACGGGGAATGGAAGTTTACAAAAACATATTTTTTTGTCTCAGTGAAATATGTAGCAAGTTCTACGCCATAAGGATCCTCTGACTTAAACTAGAAGGGTTTTATAGGAATCTATAGATAGACACGGACAAAGAGGCGGCAGTAAAACTGGCCGCAGGCTATGAGGTACTCGTTTGAACTAGCCACTCGACGAGCCAGCGAGCCGCGGCGGCGGGCGGACTAGCATGTCCTTGCGCCGAGGTTATCGGACGCTGTTAGCATTTAACGCATTAAATAAAACATAAAACAGCTATGAAGACCCGCTCCGGACGGCCGGTAAATAAAATTCCGTTGAAGCCTTTTTTCCATAAGTACCGATAACACGGTACGTCGGGAGCGCGAGGAGCGCTCCGAGCTCAAAAGGTCGTTCCGAAGGACTTTTTTTGTCTCGAATTATTCATCGAGGTTTCGGTCACATGTGGAGACTTGTAACCAGATGGAGCCGGTACACACGTGTGTTGTCCGCTATGATGTGAAATTGTTTTTGCGAATATTGTGTAATAGAATCGGTATATTTTTACAGTTAGCGTTAGAAATCTCAGCGGGAAATTATGCGCGTTTCCTTAAGTGTATTTTATGCGGTAACATGTCTGACATTGAAAGAACAAAAGGCTTTTCAATTTGCAACAAATTTGTTTTAAGACCGTTCACGCATGCGTTAGCTAGCCGAGAGTCACCGTCCGAAACGCCGGCCTACGCCGCGACGCCGACGCATACGAAGTTATATTATAACATACCCGCAGCTTCTGCGGTGTATAAAACATCGTTTCTAATTCTAATACCTACGGTTTAAAACGAACGGTCACAAAAACTATTCAACACCTTTATTATTATTTTGTTCACGATGTGAATCACAACCAGATTTAGCGAGGGTTAATGACCCAAATAATGTTTAGCGAATGTTCAAGGCTAAAGTCGAGCAATTGAGATTCAGATAGTCAATAGAAAAAACCCGCCGCCTACAAGGAGGCCTTCCGCGACGGCTCGATGGCCGCTCTGTGGACGAAACTTGAATTTTATTACGGCTTTATCCGTTAAGACCGTTACCGTTATTTAAATTTTGGACTGAGGAATGATAAAGGGCCAAGACGAGAGAGCCTTGTGGATAATTATATAATTACATACTTTAAAGCCTTTTTAAAAGTATGCCTTTAAGAGCTGTCACTTTAACAAAAGGATTAGGTATAAATATTTGAGGATCTGCCAACCCGGACGTTACAAACGATTTTATCAGTTTTGCCGAGGTTCTAAAGTAATTGGCGTACTACAGACGTCCTTAGTAGTCTCAGTACCGACTTGTGGGCGGTCTCTTTAAGGTTGCGGACCCAGATTGCTCCAAAATACACGGAATGATTATCTTTTATTGCTGCACGACACAACAATGGCGGAGATGACCTTACGCCCGCGACGCGTAAGCATGCGTCTCTATTTTATTTAATTTTATTCTTATTCCAGCTCCTTAATGCAATTTATTGAGTCTGATATAAATACATCCTTTGTTATTTTTCACTGGCACGTATTTACGACGTCTTCCTGACAGTATGGAAAAGAAAGCTTGCTTTATAAACGTTCATTTTATGTAGATAAACCTTCGTTGTTCGGTGGTTCTTAATGTATCCGATAACAGCCTTCGTCACAAGACAAAGACCAAGGGATACCATTACTCGAATTAAACGGAAAGGTCCTTCTTGCGTACGATAACTGTTTATAATAGCTGGTTATTAACAGTCACTATTGTAGGCTTGATTCGTCGCCCTCAAAATATAATTGCACGTGCTGAACCAACTAACCAATAGTCTCGCTTTTGCGACACGTGCCCTGTCATACGAACGTACAAATGTGCGTTAAAATTGCAGTTTAGGGTGAATTTCAAATAAATATAATGACGAAATCAATGACACCTACCAGTAACTCCTGATGTAAACAGGAGCAGAACCGGGGATGTAGTTTCTATCATCAGAAGTTGCTGTAGTGTCATTGATTTCGTCAATATATTTGGTGACACTAATGACGGCGGTTGAAACGCCCTAAAATTCACCCTTTAGCTGACGCTGTGAAAAACGTATCGCCAGCTCGAATTGTAAATGCGCGTTACTTCGAACCGTTGTTAGTAGACCAAGCTAAGTAAAAAATCGGGTTATCTGGCGAATTTACAATATCAATCACGCGAGTATCGTGTTTTATTGTTTCCGCAATTTAAACGATTGGTTACGGTTCCCGGCGCAAATGACGCCTCAAGTTGACGTGGGTAATGTAATGATGGTTGCATTAAGAAAATGCTTCTACGGTTATTATAGCGGTTGACGGACGCTTTGTGAGTGACTTTGGAACACTTTAGCAGCAAGCATTGTGCCTTTTGAGCCGGGCTAATCGATGAGCTGAGCGGCGGCCGTAGATGGCGAGGAGATTACGGAATAATGGCTAAGAATATTATTTATGTCAGAGTCGTGACGTCGTCGGTCCTTTATTTATTAACTCTTGAATACATATTGATGTTTTGATCGCTAGGTAGGTACTTTTACATTAACAGCTCAATTTTGAATTAAAATATAAACACTTGTAAGATCTCTCATCTTTTTGCAATAGAAGCAACGAGTTTTTTACATTAGAGACCAATATTAAACTGCTCAAATGTGACACACGTGACTCATTGGCCGTTTATAATTACCAACTCGTTTAATACCATTACATTAATGTTTTACGTAATTGCATTGGCTATTCTGAAGTGGACAGTAGCAAGCAGATGTTTTCTCGAACGGGCACCATTAGGGGCAGGTTGGGCCCGCATCTCTGCGCATACGACCGGGGCGTTCCTAGAACACGCCACCACTTATGATTAAGAACCAATGCAGTCTAACTACAAAGACACGTTGCCATTTCGAACAGTATTCCTCCATCTTACGATTGCATTTGTGACACCATTCATTTACGACTTAAGCCCGCTTTGTTTTTAGGAATATTGCAAAAACAGAATAGCGATGGCACGCAACCGGCTGGCTGCGAGATCCACGCAAGATCGGATGTTGACACTTCAAAGCAAATTTCCTGTTGTAAAAGCTAAGTCAATCCTCGAATCGAGTTTTCTCGTAGCATTTTAGACAGACAAATTGCAAATATTGCGTGTAATACCCATGTACTTATACTCGTACAGAATATGCCTTAAGGTTGGCAAAAAAACATCCTTTTCATATAAAATACCGCCGTGTACTCCGGATCCGTGGATCTTTCCCACCATTTTGAGCCAAGTAATTAAGTTTAATTGAGACCAAATCACTTAGAACTGCCGACCATTAAGAGTATAATTGTAAATTATTTGTTGCTTTGATATTGCCGAATTTTCATAAGTTAGTTCACTAAAAACATATAAAAGTATATATGTACGACTATTATATTCATGATTTCTGCGCTCTGTCATGAGGGCCCTTTTCTACTAATCTTTGAGGCCAATTTTACGTTGGTAGCACACCTCCACCGCGGAACTGTAGTAGCGAAACTCTGGCAACGAAATAAAGTTCAATTTCGTATTAAACATCACGATTCCGCCACAGTTTCGCGGTTACGCGGCGGAGGTGTGCTACCTAAATTAATACGGAAATACTTAACAAATACCTACGAGTAAAACCTAGCTCCATATACACGTTATCCTAATTATTCCTAATAACTAATTGATAAGATTATTGTTTAAATAATAATTATTATTTTCTTACTTTGTATCATTTTGCCTGCGCTCTGTCATGAGGGTCCTTTTCTACTAAACTTTGAGACCAATTTTAATACGAAAATACCTACTTAACGTATACGAGTGAAACCAAGCTCCAAATACACGTCTATTCTTATACTTTCCTACTATAATGAAAAAAACATTTTTTTTTAAGTACATACACATACATATTTTGCTAAAACGTGAAAATCTCCATAACCAGAAACCGGCATAAGGTCCGTTTTGCCACATGTAAACGTTTTACCTACTTTATGAGAATGTAAACCCACCCGTAAAATATTAGTGCAGACATCGCAGTTTTACTACCTAAATACAGCAGAACATTTGTGCCTCGCTCCCGGATTTCAATAGAGAATAGACCTCACATCGAGTCAATTATTATTATTATATTTTATTTTTATAATCCTCTGACGTTTTTAACTATCATCCTAAAATCTGTTTGTGACTGTATTCTGACGTTGGATACAATTTGCACGCATTTGTTTTTTGGTCAATCTGCAATCGCGTAAAAAGTAAAAAGGTAGCCGCACAATAGCGCCGGCACAATGGGCCAGGCCACATGGTGCACTAGTTTTTTTCTTTGGATGCAGATTTTACTGTTCGCAAATGGTAACGCGATAAGAGTTGCCCGTTGAGATAGTGTGAGTGTGGGACCTCTATTTCCTTTGTTCAAGGTGATATTAAACGCTTATTACACCTTCCTAAATTTAGCCACTAACGAGAGGGACGCCGCAATACATTGAATGAGATGGAGATATCTCCATATGTATCTAACGTAATGCGGCGTCCCTCTCGTTAGTGACTGATTTAGGAAGGTGTAATAAGACTAATAAGCCTTTAAGGTAAGCTGAAATAATGTAGGTACAGTAGAGTTAAAAATATGTACTTATTAATTATTTCAATGGGATAAGGCGCTATTTCAATGGGATAAAGTGTTTACATATCTTGGAACTTGACTGTAAAACTGTATAAGATTTCAAATTTTAAATAATTTTTTAACTTATTCTTGAAGAAGGTTGTTTCGTTTTGTTTACAAGTGGGCGAACAAGAGGCGAAACGAAATAAATATATTCAATATTATTTTTAAATACAGTTTAGTTTTGGTAATATTTGATATTTATTTTATTTAGGTCTATATCGAGTGGCATAATCCTTATTCAGAATTATTAGGAATATTTTATTTACTCGATATCGGTTTTTTCAGTTGAAAAGGTTTTTTCTTGTAATTAATATAAAACTGAATAAATCCTCTAATTTCAGCCTAAAAGCACAACAATTGTATGCGTGTTTTGTTTATTATCGATCGCAAAATGTAACGCTTTTAAAATTATTTTATTATTAGGTTAATTCTACCTATCTATTCTATCTATTGGAAATAACGCGGTATACGGGAAAAAGATCGCCGTCTGAACGTGGACTTAAGGTGGTTCATAGATTCAACACAAGTATAAACAACATAAGGTTACGTAAACAATACTGTGTTATGTCAAACGGACAGACGAGTTAGACCCTTGGCCCCAATGCGTCGGCACACCGAACTAGACCTTAACACTCATTGCCAAGAACTCAAGATCGAGCACATTTTCTATGAAAGTCAAGATGGCCGGTACTGAATGCTTCGGTTGCCTCGCTCTATGATTCGCCTTCACACCTGACATGATTTGGAGCTACAGGCACCGAATATGTAAAGTGCACGGTAACGACCTCAAACCAGTTAGATGAAATTCTTGAACTGTCATTAAACACGTCCAATTATTCTTGTATTTCCCATTTGTAACCGATATATATGGAAATAGATATTAATTTACAAGTCAATTAATTACTCGTAAAGTATTGAATATTTATGAGAATATAAAAACTTTGTGCGAAAATTACAGGAATGTATAACCAGTAACCGTGCTTGAATTATCTTACCTAATTGAAGAAAACTCGATATAATTTTTAATAGATTTTAACTGTTAATCACTACAGAATTTTTATAATTTAGTTTAAAAGAGTTTCCAGATTTCGTATGTAATCACTTTTAATCAATAGTAATTATCTAATCCTAGGAAGCCGAGGCATGGAAACCCGTTGAAGTCTTTTATACGAAGGCGCGGCACATACTTGGCGGTTGTTTATTTTAACAATGTTATGGCCACTTTGATTAGATTAATAAAATTATGTACCTATATCGAGCCTTAAAAAAGCCCGTATAGTAATAACTGTGCTTCACAGTGTTCATCGGAACAAAAACTATGTTTATACCAGACGTTTTGTTTTTTAAGATATTTATTATTTATAAAGAGATTATGGCCGAAATTACTTACGTAAGAAAACAATAAAACGGGAATTTGAAATTTATTAATAATATTGGAAAGAGAACGAAACGTACGGACATAGGTACGTCATTTTTTGTTCCGACTAACCACATACCAAAAATTGATCGAAATCGGTTAGCATTTAGGGGTGGAAAACGTTGTCGCCGTTTGTATGGAAAGCCTCACAATCCTCTTAATTTTTGAATGAAGATAAAAACAATGCCCGATTCAACTGGTTTGCGTTTTAAAACCATTGTGACCATCAGTCGTCACCTTTTATGGCAAGTGGTGAAAAGGGCAATTTGAGGGGTGACCCGCGGTTCCCCCTTGGCACTCGTGCCCCCGTCTTACGGGCCCTAGCTGCGTTGTGAGTCCTACCTTATTACCCTTTAGCCCACAGGTGCCTCTTCACCTGTAATGGCGTTAAGTAACTACATTTTGTACGTCTTTTTACGCCCTTTATAAGCCTTTAATGCCACGCAGATGCGTTTTGTTCTTATTTGCTTAATCACTTATTAATATAGTTAAAAATTAGTTAATTAAAAGTTAAGTACTTACTTTTTTTTTTTGTTTAGTTACGCGCTATTTTTAATAGGACTGATCAGGGTGGCTAGCACAAGTTGCCCGCGACTCGTTTGTCGCTCGGTAATTCCTCTCTACCTAGTCTTTAACGAAAGAGACGCACTGAGCGACAAGCGAGAAAATACAACTTGTGCTACCCGTGCAGCGATCGGTTCCTATCTCACTTGTTGGTAAAAAGAAACAGACTATGGATATACTTTCCTACATCGCATGTTCACCAACAGTCTATGGTGTTTATATATCTAAGCGAGCGAAGATGACTGCCGGTCAAGAAAGGGGTGTAGTTCAGTTGTATTTTGCCGTCGGGCTAACAGCCGAGGCAAGTAATAAGTTAACCCGCGCGTGCGCAAGAATTACGCGGCAGGCTGTGTTTGACGATATTAGATATGTTGGTACCTTTTCACGATTATTTTTTTGATTGTTTGAGTTCACATGTTAGTGTGTAAGATAATAACGCCACAAGCTTGATATTGAACCATTTTAAATAGAAGTTAAGAAACTTGGTGCTAAACATGTTAAATACAGCCTTAGTTCTTTATACATGTTAAAAATAAATAAAACAATTGCTGAAAATACCTAACGAATATTACTACAACTCTAAAGGTGGACATTCACGGTCAGTTAAACTGATCAGTTAACTGACGTACATCCAGAAGCTGACCTTGAGTTCGTATAATTTTAACTTAAGATTTCACATTCACGGTAATTTTTTGGATGTACGTCAGTTCAACTGATCAGTTTAACTGACCGTGAATGTCCACCATAAGCTTACTTCACGCCTAAACGTACCCGAAGCAACTAATGAATGAAACGCTCAGAGGGCTAATAAATAAGACCGCTGTCGTACGTGTGTGAAGTTAATTAGATTAAAATGGCGGGTTTGTGACTAACCTAAATACAAAGCGAGTGCACCGGAAGCACAACCATTGTCCTGCAATCATTGACACCTCCGACATCATCCGGTCAATTCCTGTCTCGTACCGGCAGTTCGATGGCTACCGACCGATTATATTTTAGGATTGAGCTTCTATAGGACTTTACTTTGATAAAAACACAAAAAAACCCTTAAAGTGTATTAAAAATATGACATCATACCTACTTGAACATGCAACTCTATATTAAACCCATTGATGGTAAACATAACTTTGTCATTTGTCGTCAATTAAGACGCAGAGCTTTACAAGAGGGATCATAAAGGATTGCTTACACTTTACACTAAAAGCTTTTACCAGCTTATCAACTAAGTTTATCTCCTAAGCTTCAGTAATTAGTAATTGACCTGCTGTTTAAGTACACCCTGATACGTTTTATTTAAGTTGTGAGTTGTTAAACTACCATTGCCCGTGGTAATTTTTGTCACATTTTGTAATCTAAATTGCGTAACAGGTAGGTATGAAGCATTTATACGACCTGAAGGTAGTTTAAAAGTCATCTAAAATAGCACAAGTCTAAATAAATAACTCGGTGTCAAATTGAGTGCCAACGATAGATTCGAATTTTAACATATCATTGAGAATAAACAATTCATGGAAACGCGACAAAACACGACAGTTAAGTGATTCACGCTTGGACCGTTAACGTGTCGGATCAGAGGCTCGATTGTTGTGTTTCATACGTCAGTTTATAATATTGAAGCTACATTTAATACAAATATAAACACTACACGGAGAAAAGTCAACTACTCTCGTAAAGAAATAAGATGATAAATTGATAACTTAACTACATACATACACTAAGGCAGTTTCCCGACTTGTCGGCGCGGTTTCGGGGCGGAATCGGTACGCTCGGTATACGCGGTACCGAAAGCTCACCGAGCGCCTATATTTCAATGACCGTTTCCTGACTTGTTGGTGCGGAGTCGGTACCGATACCGCGCCGACATGTCAGGAAATGGTCATTGAAATATAGGCGCTCGGTGAGCTTTCGGTACCGCCGTACCGACTCCGCGCCAAAACTGCGCCGACAAGTCAGGAAACGGCCTGACTTAATTACATTAAAAGTATCATCCTAAAATACTAACTGAATAAATTTAAAGGAAGAAGTTTCAACCATGTTTTAATTATGCACCTTGGTAACAAATTATATCATAATGAGCACACAGAAGAAACGTAAAAACCCCAAAACTTCAAAACTACTGACTGACATTTGGTAGTCAGTGAGTAGGTACCAAATCCAAAGCGCGTAGTAAAAATGATATGTGACAACCTTGCGACAAGGATGAATATAAAAGATCACGCTTCTAAGAATCCTTAAAAACCTCTAAACAGTTAAATTCTAAATCAAACCGTCCCTCAGATGACAACGCCTTAGATTAGGATCGCGCTAATTCCACGCAGGTAGTCTCGGTAAAACCGTGGGTAAGATTCAGTCCGTTCGATTTTTTTGTTAAGCATGTTTCCGTTGTGGAGGCATGGTAAATATCAAATCCTAAGAAAGAATTTTGACAGCAAATAAAATTTAAATACAATAGAAAAGATGACGCTGGTGTCGATAATGATACCAAAGCCAGGAAATAGAATCAAGATGACTGAATTATTGAACAGGCAGATTACACGCAGACTGGAGCGATGAATGCGCGCATTGTGGGCGGCTCGGACTGTGGAGGAGACTCAAGATCAAGACAAGACTCACCGGTGTCGTTATCCTTTTTGGAGAGAAGCGCGATGGGCCCGTCGTCGAGCGGGGACCCCGGGCAAAGCGCGTCCGCCTTGCTCACCAGCAGCTCCTGACCCTCCTGCAACCCCAGTTGCTGGTCATGCATCCGCTTCTTGATCAAGAATATCTTCGGCATCTTGGCGGTTTGTCAAACACTGCACTCAATCCTTAAATACGTCTATGTCACAAAGTCTGTAAGTTCACCCCGTCCGAACATCAACACTCGCTAGCATTGTATCGCACTTAGTTTTTTGTTTGTGCGCACGCGGCGCACGTTCGGTACCGTTGGCCGTTGCTACAGGACTGAGCGAGCGCAGTGCGTGTGCCGACACCGTTGCCCGAACAGGTCCGCCCCCGCGCCCCGCGGCGCCCGCGCCGGCCGGCCCGCGCCGTGCGCCGGCACTGCTCGCCACTTACACAACAGTAAAAGTGCTGTTTTGTGTTAAGACGTTATCCTGACCATAACAATGTCCTTTTTTGTCCTTTCAAAAGGGATTTCAAAAGTAATTTTAACTCAAATACATATAACCAGCGCCAAGTTAATTTTGAACTTCTAAAGGGATGTGCAAGAGTTTAGGATAGGTTAGGGTAAACCACTCGCAATCCAATTCGAAGAATGTTTTCTCAAATTCGCAATCTGGAAAATCATTTACATTAAAATCTGGGTCATTGGAGTCACCAGTGAATCACTCGAACCCAAATCCTCGAAACGTTACTCAATAACATTTAAAAATGAGTAACTGCGAATTATAAATTTGAGAGCTGTGCCGTTTGTGCGCAGTTGGTCCAGTATAAAAAGCACTGTTTTTTTCTGAAAAAGCAGTTTTAAAAATAAATGACTTGTCGGAGGATAATCTCTTGCATATTCATTAGTTATTATTTCCTAAGGACTCAGCGAGTTTCAGGTATGGACTTCGGCGTCGGCATTATTTCAATCAACAACGGTAAGTTTCACGAAACAATAGAACCCGACGGACTCGGGGATGGGATCTGAGAAAAGTATCTCGAAAAAGGAAACAGTATTACGGTTATAAACCGAGTTACAATAAATTTTACGATCCATATTGTCTGAGCAAAGTTTTGACGTTGGTATTATAATCTTTTTGTTTAGCTTATTATTGCAGTTAGTCTGTTGAAGGCGGCGTCTTTGTCAGCCCCGGGCCGCGTCACATGTTCGGCATGACGCCATCTTCGCGGCATTTCCACCAATTTCAATAGTCAAAAGATTCTTTTCACTAACACATCAATTATGTCGCTTCTTTAAATTCCTTGAAAGATTACCTACGATTTCTTAGAGATTAGTAGTTAAAGCATAATGTACCTAACACTTTCGACCGTTTCATTTGAACCTGTATCTGGTTATGGTTGATCATAATGATCATCCTTAAATTTTAAGTTCTAACATTTCCGGTTATATTGAACACTTTCCGGAAACCCAATAGCCTTGAAAAAACCTTGTGGCGTTTGATCTTTTCAAAGAATGCAAGTTTAATGCATTATTAATTTGAAGAACCTCACAAAGTTTGGATAAACGAGCTGTGAAATTATTTGTTGAACACAAAGTTGGACTAAGGATTGTTTGTATGTTTCGTTACAAGCCAGTTCTTGTAGACAGTTTGAAAACTCAAACGGTCAGATTTTTTAGCGCGCTGGTTAAAGTAAGATGAGGGTAGGATTAAGGAATGAATTCCATACTAATCTGCAAGGGTTTGCACACTTCGTTAGTTTTACGTCGGGATTTAGCGGCTTCCAAAGAATTCCGTTGTATTTTACAAATGTGTCGATTTCAAAGTTGAGGTTCCTACTGAAAATTGTTTTGGAGCTTTAAAATATAAAAACTACTTTAGAAATATTTTAAAATTAAACTTAAACCGCCGCATTAATGAGAATTTCAAGACAAAACATAATGCCAACTAAACTAAAAATGATGATAGAATTAATTATTCGATGAAAATTTTGACTCTAAAATGCTTTCAAATCCAACCGAGCAAAATGAAAAATTCTTAAAACGTTTGGCTATTTTTATTAATATTAATAATAATAATAATAATGCAGCCTATATACGTCCCACTGCTGGGCACAGGCCTCCACTCATAATGAGAGGGTTTGGGCTATAATTCCCACGCGGGCCCAGTGCGGATTGGGAACTTCGCACACACCGTCAAATTGTTTTGCAGGTGTGCGCAGGTGTGCGCAGGTTTCCTCACGATGTTTTCCTCCACCGAAAAGCTCATGGTAAATTTACAAATTATATTTCGCACATAAATTCCGATGAACTTAGAGGTGCGAGCCCGAGTTCGAACCCACGACCCTCTGCTTAAGAGTCGGCAGGTCAAACCATTAGGCTACCACGGCTTTTTTTAACTATTTTTATTATTTCTTAGTAACTAAAGTTACATTTGGATTTTATCTCGTTTAGTTTGCAGAAACGAAACGTTTTTTTAAAGCAAAAAGGTTAATCTGCAAAATATCAGGTACTCTTACTACCTACCTGGGATTAAAAAATTACTTCATGAACCTCAAAAAAGCTACATAGGTAGCAAAAATAGGAAAACCGATAATTTTAATGGCAACCCTACATTGGATTCTAATATAAATTGCCAATAATACCTGATGCTTTTGTAATCTTAGATGAAGAAATGCGTTTTAAAAAGGGTTGACCTAAGGATTAGTCTCTGACTCTATCTGATAAGCGACGGATGCTTAAGCGTGGTCATATTATTAAATTTTTTGTTTGCATGATGACGGGTGTGCAATTTTCTTTCAGGTTAATCTTACAAAAAGTCCAACCAACGATTTTAATTGGAATGATTGTGCTCCAAATGTACTGGGTCGAAAAAACGGGGCGGCGCTCACGCAAAAACGCGTTTCCACTTTTTTACCAAAGTTAAAAAAGTAAACAGGACCAATTCGGTAGCACATTACAGTTTTGTTTTATTTGTGTTACCAAAACCACCTCTTGCCACTTTATGGGGTCGTTAGTTGTATTTTTACATAAAAATGATTTATGGTTCGTGCGGGAGATTTATTTGGCCATCAGTTTTAACATTGATCAAGGTTCAGAATATATCAAAAGATCAAGTGATTTAAATGCGTATGACGTCACTGTTTTTCTTATTATCCCTCAATATTTTCCATGAGGAATGCTTTAACAGATGAGACTCGGAAGACTAAAGTCGATGAGTAGCTTCATACTCGGCTGTTGGTGATGTTTTATTTCAGGCTTGCAAAATATGGCAATGGCAGTGCCAACTCGTGACTCGTATAAGTGTCTCTCTGATTATCTATACCTATATAAATACATTTACCTAATTTACTCAGATTCAGAACAACAGTTTTTTTAACAGGTCGCGTAATATACACGTTATTATCATTCTTTAACATCAATGTGTCAAAAATATCGTGACTGTTCCTGATAGTATCCTAAATCGGAAATGTTATTCTCTAACAGCATTTGATTACCTAATATCGACGTGATTTTAACCAAAGACCCTGCTTCAATATGAATATGAGTACTATTAATTTAGCTAACACCTGTTTGAAAACTATAATTGCTTACAACAACTGCAACAACAACAACTGCTGCTGCAACTGCAACAATTGCAACTGCTAGCAAATTTTGATTTCTTACCACTACTGCACTAAAAGAGGTGAGACTAAATTCTAGATGTATTGTGATACAGTCCATTTTTGGTCATATCACTGTCTTCCTCTGGGTGACTCTGATTCGAGAGTTAGAGTCCAAGGGTGATAAATAAAGACATCGTATAAACGAAGTAGACCTAGAAGTAATGGTAAGAATAACCTTAAAAGGCTGCACGTGGCGGCGCATCGTGAAGCGTCATCGACCATCGTGCAAGCCTCAGCATCCGCGGCCATGAAACTAGAAATGTGGAGTTTGTTGAACTCTCGCGACTAAGTTATAAATGGTGCGAAGTAGCAAATTATTTCTATGTAGGTTTATTCCCAGAATTAGAACATCTGTTCTTAGGAACAATATTGCGCAGTTTCCAATTCCAATTCTCATAAAATACCGCAATATTATATTGATTGCAATGTAAGTTATTAATCAAATTGTTTTTTTTTTTATTATGGTCACTAAATATGTAATTGAATCTAATAATATTAAAATGTAATGATTGTGATAGACGATCCTTCAAAAGGATCTTACAAACGATAATTTAAAAGTGCGTTTTTTTTCATTTTAAGAACAGTAAACGCTTATGGTTTTTCTCCGAATTCCAATTATATTTCCTGCAGCGAATGAGCTAGGCTGTAAATGATGATGATAGTTCTTCAAGCCTTCACGCCAGCCATTTTACTATTTCTCCTTTTTACTTTAATTTGTTCAACGGCAAGCTTCCTGACCTGACTTCCATAGAAAATATATTTAACTTAAGAGGATTGTGAATTGACGGCTTTCCATACAATCGGCGATAACGTTTTTCACCCCCTAAATGTTATTTATATATTTTTGTCTTTATAATTAATAAATATTTAAAAAAATGAAACGCATCTACAGACAATTTTTGTTCCGACTGATCTTATATCAAAAATTGGTCGAAATCGGTTAACATTTAAGGGATGGAAAACGTTATCGCCGTTTATATATTTGGAAAAACCGTCAACTCACAATCCTCTTAAAGTATTAAATAATAAAATACTGTATATAATTTCCGTACTTGCCTCTTATATCCGCTGTTCGATTGCGCAACGTGTGCTCGCGCAAGTTCCACGCCGCCGCTGCCGCCTCGCCTCAAGTTCTCGGCAACGCTAACCTCAATCAAGTTTAACCACAGACCTGTATTTGTACCAACGTTGGGGCCAAGTAGACACAGAACGAGTAATTCTAGGCACATATATCTTTTAAAGCATGAAGTTTTGCAGCATCTTTGGCACCAATGTTGGAGCCATCTGGGAGTATCATCATAAAATAAGTTAGTAGGCGTAGAACGGGAAGACTGTCTAGGTATGTACAACTTAGTGTTTTAAAGTCTAGCTGCTTTTAGTTTTGTAAGTAAAACAAGAACGTTTCTAAATTGTTCACCAATTGGTCGGTTGACTAATGTCTGGTCCTTATATCCAAACTGTGGATAGATAAGTTTACTTCGAATTAAAATTTGACACATTATATTGTGTATTAAACGTCAAATTTTAACTCGGGGTATTCTTACCTATCCACGGTCTGAATATAAGGACAGTTAGATACACTGTTTGATTAACAGGTTTAGTGCTATAGATTCCCGACAAACAGTGACTTCTATTTGACATTATCATGAACCAAAAATTTTGGTGGTTCTTATTTCGGCTACGAGAGAGATTTTTTTTATTATTAAAAGTATTGCTACAGAAAAAAGACATTATAAATCGCAAAATTAAGAAAAAAACTAAGCATGAGCCTGACTAAAAGAAATGACTGTCTTCTTGGTTCAAAGATCATAAGAAAAAAAAAGGTAGAGTTGCGCGCAATTTTCTTTCGTTTATATTTTTGTAGTACCTATTAGCGAGCTAGGGTTTCTTGTTAAAGAAACACAATTGTTTACCTTGAACGTGAATCGTTGCTGTACTTTTTCTGCAATTTGTTTCTTGCAGTTTCGATTAAAATTAATCGTATAAATATCTTACCAAAATACGAATGCTGTTTTAAATTTCGAATGCAATGCTAAAATTAGCCGCCTGGAACGGCCATTAAATAGCAATTAACGGATACAAAGCGATTTGACGACTGTCACGCTGGACGATCGTCAATTTCACTGGTTTAACCGCAATCATTTAATAGTGGTACTTGGGAAATTTATTTAAAATAAGCTCCTGGTTTAGTTACTTTATATTTTTTATAATAAATTATAAAAAAAATCATTCAGCTTTTTGTTTCTTTATTTTTAAAGGTTTTTTACTTACCAATTTAACAAATGAAACAAACGTAAAATCGTGTGTTACTTGTACCTACTTGATTCTTGTGCAAAATTAGTTTGGACACGAAATTAAAGAAATGTGCTTGTTTTACTACGAGTAATAAGACGCAAACGTAATAAACCTTCAAGCCATATGTATACGTCGTCATCTTACCTTTCAGTATCGCCATTTTTAATTTTTACCCGGCTGCCCCATAAGGCACGTGATGTTTTTGCTACAAGCTTCCATTCATCAATCTCGTAGATTTGTTCATTTATTTATTTTACAGTACGTATGTTTAATTGAAGAGCCAGTTGCAGCAAAAAGATAAATCTACGATTTATTGACTTTTTCCTGCAAGTGGCCCTGAATCTTAAAGGACTGTGGCAGTACAAGTGGACTCGATGACAATGCAATAATAAGCTGTGATGATCTGATGATTAAGTCGGAAGGTGGCCACAGGATCTCAATAGTAAGTACTTGACCTTTTAACCGCTATTGACGGCTACAGCCGTCATGGTTGACAGCGTAAAATAGACCTAAGTGTATTTGAGTAAGGATGACATTAGCTATGGTGTAGTGTCTTATAAGGGTCATACACAGTCACAGAAACAAAAGTTGTCTCTCCTGTTCCAGAAAGTTAAGGACTTTGAAGTCAAATTTTTCGGGTTAGGATATATCCGCGTAGGGGAGTCTGGTGTAGTTTTGGCTGGTATCGAAATTATATGAGTTAAAAACTCCCACGTCGTTAACTTTTAGGAACAGAAGGGACGATTTTGAACCTAACTCTGTGTATGACCCATATATCAGACTACGGTGGTTAAAAGGTAAAGAGGATAGTGAGTTGATGGCTTTCCATACAAATGGCGATAACGTTTTCTACCCTCTAAATGTTAACCAATTTCGACTAATTTTTGGTATGTGGTCAGTCGGAACAAAAACTATATCTGTACGTTTCGTTTTATCCAATATTATCAATAAATTTCAATTTATTCCAGTTTTATTGTTTTGATACAAAAGTAATTTCGGCCATAATCTCCTAATAATTAATATTAAAAAAAACGAAACGTACGGTACGGCCGTAGTTTAAGTTCCTTTCGGATGAAGTGTTACAAACACTTCATCCGAAAAAATCGAATCTTAAAAGCATTTTCTGTATATTAATAAACGTTACCATAATATACACGAGTCTGGACTGAACGCAGGCACAGGTTTTAAACAAATCACCAGACGTGTCTCGGAGCTGTCAGACAGGATTAACAATTTGACATAACATCATTGCCCCAGGGCAGGGCTGGATTTTAAAACCTAATTCTTTGGTTCGTGTTTTGTATCCATATTAAACATGTCGTTAATATTGTAATCGCTAAAAATGCACAGCAGCGTTAGTAGTTATTGAAAAGGGCACATTTAACTGCACGCTTGTGTTGCTAGCCTTAATGGTTTTCAATACGTTGACCAACCACCGCAGACGACATTAGTTATCAAATAGGTACCTAATTAACCATTCCCTTTTTGCTACATGAACTGCTAAATCTGGTTGTTGTGACGGTACAGTCGAGGACAGAAAGATGTATACACTTTTGGACCTTATTACAATGGAATAAGGTGACTACTACTACTACTACTATATACCATGTTTATGGTGCGTAGAATGTATGCAGGATTTGTCGGGTTCTTTAGGACGATATCCACCGGCCGGACGGCACGGCAACGGATTTTACAATCTTTAAACGAAATTTAACTGTCTACACAATCATTAAAGTCTATTTTACAAAATCAAGCACATCCTCTTGACAGCGGGCAGATTCCACGTTACGCTGTTAAGCGGGCTTGGTAATATAGACTTTAATTACTGTGTAGACAGCTTCATTTCGTTTAAAGATTGCAAAATCCGTTGCCGTGCTGTCCGGTCGGTGGCGATCGTCCCTTACTCACCATTTTTACCCACTAAACTGTCGCCAAGCAGCAATGATCGCGTGTGTTCCGGAGTAGAGGGTAAGACAACCATTGAAATTATTAGCGTAGAGGTATAAATAAATAAATATCAGCGGACAATCTCACACAAATTGACCTAGTCCCAAACTAAGCTCTAGGCTTGTACTATGAGTACTAGACAACGATAAACATACTGATATAGAGAAATACATACTTAAATACATAGAAAACATCCATGACTCAGGAACAAATACTCGCGCTCATCACACAAATATTTGTCCATACCGGGATTCGAACCCGGGACCGCTAGCTTCGTAGGCAGGTTCACAACCAACTAGGCTAACCGCGTCGTCAAAAGGTATTCCATCTTAGTCAATCTAGAAATTGTAAATTGTGGTTGTTTGCCTTCTCCGTGCCATAAACCAATGCGGGCCATTTGGGCCCTATCGCTGCAGCGATCCACGATAAGACTTAGCCCAGCATAACAAGTCTTTCAGCTAAAATGCAGAAATACAATCACAAAATCTTTATTACGATTTTAATGCAATATTTAAGTTATAACATCAATAAAGACGAGTCTAACATAGAGTAAGGTTTAAAAACTCGGCTGCATGTTTAAATAATGTCGTCTTTATATATTAGCTGTCATGTTTATGTTTTTAATTCCGTTATTTTACATATTTTTTTGAATTAAAGTACGCAGTGACGCTCGCGACGGTAACACGAATATAACTATACTTCGCTTAACATATACATATACAGGTAGAAACTCTGCTCTCCTTTTGCGGTCGGGAGAAAAAGCTTAAGCTGTGCTGTTCTTCTTACTTCTCGTTTTTAATCGATTAATTCCAAATGAACAAGTAACAAGAGCAAAGTTCCAACGACACCTCAAAAACAACGCTTTTTTAAAAGCAGCTTAAATTTATATGTCCAGGCTAACCTCGTTTAATTAAGGCGACCCGCTTCGATGCATCAACTGTGATACGGATCGTGCAACGGTACAGTTGTGCATTCCCGATGATTGCATCCAACGTGCAACTATAACGCGGGGAATAAATTGCGATTGTATTGAGACGGTTGCACACTTGCGACTTTCTGTCCGTTTAAAATATAGAAGTACATATATTTGTACAAGGTGGAGGGATAATAAAAACGCATATAATATTAGATTTATGTGGTGATGACGACCAAAGATGGTGCCTTGGTGAACTCACTACAGTTCCAGTTTGGGCGATGATAACCACTATTCGAGTAACAGCTTTGAAGATGCCTAATCATAATTTAAATTTCTGTAGAAACTATAAGACGAGTGATCCTAATTGTACCCGCTCTGCATTTATATACGAGTCATGGATGTTTTCTATGTATTTAAGTATGTATTTAATAAGTATGTTTATCGTTGTCTAGTACCCATAGTACAAGCCTAGAGCTTAGTTTGGGACTAGGTCAATTTGTGTGAGATTGTCCCCTGATATTTATTTATTTATTATTAACAAATAGGTGACAATCGCAATTGCTGTTAAACCTTACGCTCTATCGCTCAGTGACGTATGTCCATTAATTTCGCACCGAATTCTCGCTGTATTAGCTTTACTACGAGTACTATATATACCCAATGATGTGCCTATAACCATTCGCCGCATATGTTTTAAATCTGGTCGTGTGCAGCCGACTGAATGCGATATTAATGCTTGAACCGGTCCGATGATTACTCCTCGACTGGACAGTCATATTATTCAATTGGAAGCACGAGCCTTGCTATAATAGATACGTAGCGTTACATTTACAGCGTTTTATAAAGCTCAATAGATAACGTTATTACACATTTTCGTTTTAAAGTGGATCGTTCATTTTCACAACACCGAGTATTGATGAATATGGAAATTTCCTTTCGTAAATCGATAGGAAAGTCCTCGTTTTATACGTTTAAGTATACGGGCGTATTATCAGCTGCTAACAATGCAAAGGGTTTATTTTATTTGGTGTTATATGTATAGTTAAACATTCAATGGTTAATCAGTTTTGCAAGTACAAAATATTTAATAATCCTTATTCCTTATTTTAATACATTTTACATTTGTTTTTTTTCCTGAGTAAATAATTATTTCGCGTTCCAAAACGTTAAACTTTTTAAAAACCCTTATAGACCAATTAATTTCAATTAAGCTCAGTTTTAATATTTTGGGGCTGTAACTTGTAATTGTATTGTAACTCTAGCCACTATCTACTTATATGTACCTACATATAAGTAGATACCTACATATCGACAGTGGAAAAGCAAAAATGCTTAAGCGCCATATTGACATATGGCGCTTAAGCATTCTTGCTTTTCCACTGTCGAATTATAATGTACCTACGTTGACGCAACAATGCAATGCTAATTAGAATAACGGGGCGCGCCTTCGTGGATTTAAAAAAAACTATACAGGGGGTTTTTTATTCGTCTTAAACATTTTGGGGGTTAAATCAGTAAGTCATACTGATCAACTTTCACTATGGGACCAACCCCGAAATAGCGAAAAAAAAATTGACCATCCCATACATTTTGGCTAGTCAGCTGACGATGTTTTGTATGGGAGGGTCAATTTTTTTTTCGCGATTTCGGGGTTGGTCCCATAGTGAAAGTTGGTCAGTATGGCTTACTGATTTAACCCCCAAAATGTTTAAGACGAATAAAAAAACACCCAGTATAGGGTATCCCATAAGTCGTACGTCACATTGACACTGGAAATAGACCAGCTTAAGACACGGACCGAACTAGCCTTTTCCCGTATGTATTTTGACAACTTTGCGCCCTTTATTTATCCGTATTTTACTTATGTACGTACTACATAGTATTTATTTAATTGCATCAAGTCTAATGACTAATTATTTTCTATTATAATCCACAACATATTTAAATCAGGCTTTCGAGAATTTAATAGGCTCTTCTTGTATGAAAATCCTCTAACTTGGCACTGAACATATTCATTCTTTGTTCAAAATACACGCCCATAGAGCATCGTTCGCTGTGGTGATAATTAGGATTGGCAGTGTTGTCACATTATCACCCGCAGGGAAGCAACGAGGTCGAGCTTGTACTTTGCTGTCCCAAAGAAAAACGCATTATAAGAGTATGAACGCCTTATGCGCATACTGCCTTTTGCTTTGGACAATAGTATTGCTTGTATTACTTCGACGTTCATTTACGAAACAATACTTTGTCAAGTATTTACTTTTATATGTATTGCATACCGTCAATAGTCATGGCAACTGTGCCTTAACATGGTAACTTTCCTGTCGCAATTAGTGGCAATTGCTCATAATGCATCCAAATAATCTATTGAGACTTAATTGTGCCAAGTGTTTTAAATCCTTATAATATTGACGGTGGCAAAATGTGGGTTAATTTAATACTTACAACGGGGACGTTTGCCACGCTTAGGCAAGAATGCCACAGTTGACGGTACTAAGTATAAAACAACATGCAAAGGTAATCACTTAATATAACCAACTTTTTTTTACTTCTCGTGATATTAGTTTAAGGATATTATTTATTTTGTAGCGGCGTGATGTCATTGCAAATAGCAGCAACATTGTAAACAGTTTCTTTTTGAACAATTTTTCGGTTTCAGAAGGAGGCCTTGGTCACGTATTAATAAATGAATGGCTCTAATATAAATATGGGGTGGGTAATTTAAAATAATACGCCTTCTAGTACTTGAATCTAATTTTTTTATTTTTTATTTATTGATTTTAATTATAAGTTTACAATGTTAGGTGTTAGCACCTGAAATGCCTTAGAGAGACTAAGAAAATCTACTCACAAACTTATTGCATTACAGTACTTACAAAAAAAAACAAAAAACCTCTATTTATTTACGCAAAATACAAAGGTAAATATTTGGTAAGTCCGCATGCATGCATGGATAATTTGTTTTTTTTTTAACTACTGAAACTGACATAATTTTTGTGTACACGTTAGGTAAGATACTTTAAACGCTTTTTTGACGAACGGGGTTTCAGTACGGTTTCATAAAATCCGAATAACAATTTACTTTTGCAGCAAACAACAGGCAAAACTATAAATATTTATTTGTTTATTCAAGTAATTGTGTAACATATAGGCACTCTAACATTAAATTACAATACCTTTAACATTGAACTGAACATATCCTGTCTTTCTGATTATAGCTTTATTTTGCAATGGAATTCTGATCGTAAGTCAGTCATGAACTGACCCCAAAAGCCATCTAATCTGAACACGTAGATTTAAACTCGAACTAGATCCTCGAACAAAACGTGTATAGGAAGTCTTTATCACTAACAATTACGACTACTCATCACGATAGCGCATGCGTTAATATTTCAATTATAACTATTATAAGCTTAACGTTGTTACGTGAATTAAACATCAGAAAATTCTCAAGCGGGAACCACGTATACCGGTTGTCAAAAGGCTGTGGTGCGGAGCGGCGCGGGCTGTGGGGCGGGGGGAGAAGAGGAGGGGGAGGCGGGTACAGCGACCGCGATGCCGGCGCAGGCGCAGCATTGCCAAGATCACGGCCCGCGCGGCGAATGTCAGCCACGTCACGTCGAGCTTTGCGTTCGATCGGTTCGATAGATCTTGGAATGCAGCGATTTAGTTAACTTGTAGTCATGATGTAAAGGAATGAGATGGTATTTGGTTGTTATCTGTATTTTCAAACGGCTTAGGGACGAGCTTGACGAGTAGGTATATGGTGTGCTCCACCTTATTTCAACCCTTACACCAACATTTAGAACCAGGGTGTTTGATTAGGTTACGACCACAGACGAGAGTACCAGGATCAATTCTAGGCTGGTAGTTACTTCGGTAAATTAGACTCCGAGCTTTTGGCGATTACTTTTGACATGGCTAAATTATACGATTAGATTATATAGACCTTCACGGTCCATATAAACATGATAAGTAAGTTTACTATGGCACTCAAATAACACCTATTTATTATTTTACTGACAAAAACTATAAATGATCCGAGTTTTTGAGACACACCCATTTTTACCAATGACTCGCTGACCAAGATATTTCCGCACAATTAGCGTTGATTTAGGAACTAAAACCGCCTGAAGAAGCAGCTTGATTTAAGACTCATACACTATATAAATACATTTATTTATTTAAAGAATTCGTAGCACGTTTAATCATTCTAAGTGTGTACACATCAATTCAATCACGCTTCGGACCGTTCCCCAAACGAGCGGCTATTATGCAATCGAACAAATACGTTCGGTTTTTGCCAGCCACCTCCCCACGGTAAATGCTGGTGAGCTTCGCCATGTATGAGTGTACATAATAGCCCTTGCCCTATCTTTATATGGGCCGAGCCGTAGCCCCGCAATCCCTATTCAATACACGTAAGGTAGCGGCCCTAAGGACCGGGTTTTTGTAACAGCGCAACAGGTAGAAAGGAAAGGATTGCGAGCGGAGCGGGATGGCACGACATCATCATCGGTTGGCTCGCTCTGCAAGCACAGGAATGCCGTATACGATTTGAGCTACTGCTAGCGCATACTGCAGACGTACTATATACATACATAGCTGCAGTATCTATAGACGGCGATCACACACACTGCCCTAATGCGTACGGGTCATGTAGCGGGATTTACTGAGTTTAGCGAGTGAAATTATATCGAAAGGGAGTCTGGTAATTTCGGTAATTCTGTGATTTAATACATTATACGACATTGGGAATGGCAGATATTTTTTTTTACTTATTTTTTTTAGTAACTCAGGTATTTTGAACTCCCTGAATAAATTTGTAGAATTGTTCGTGCTTTGTATAAAATCTATTATTTTACTAATAACAAAAATTTTTCATCTTTTTTATTCTATCTTAAAATTCTAATCTACAGTAAAACTTCAATGGAGGTTACTATACTATATTTAAAGTTTTTTTTAAGTTTTAAAGGGGCACCAGCAGAAGTAACGGAAAATGGTTTAGTTAATTTTCTAAAAACGTCATATATTTCAGTAGTCAATCAAACACTGCACGATTAACTATGTTATGTACCCAGTAAACAGTCAAAAATTTGTCGAACCGGTAAGTAAACATTGCGATTATAGCCACTTTGTTCTTAGGCGATAATTTACTCACCTCTAGAGAAACAAGACTTCATATTCAAATGTCCTGCATGTTCGGCATTATAAAATCTGAAATAATAACATTTCTAGTACTTATAGAAGAAAGGAAAAATAGTAGCTAAATAAATTTAAAGGAGTTTATTAATAATACTGTATTATAAATATCTTGGGATTGATGGGAATGTTTAGGGGCTCTTTCTTTCTGTTTTTCTAAGAGGATGCACTGAGGCTAATACACTCTTAACGCACGAAGACAAGCTGTTAAATTAAGAAAACGGGACAGACGATCAGTGATCACGTAAAATTAGTCTAGAATTACACTTATAAGTTTTTCTTACGTAAGTAACTTACAATAAGTTATTCACAAAGACCAATTACAATAAAGCTGGAATTACACTTGTAATTTTACTCGCGTAAGAGTCTATTTTTTATTTTGTTAAATAATTACAAACTACGAGGTTTTCAAAGAACTTAAATGTTTAATAACTTGCTTTACTTAACTTGTCATTCGTCATTTTATTTATTTATAATAAGAGCACAGATAAATACATGCTAATTAGACATTAACTTGAGTAAATAAAAATAAATAAAACAGGCAATTTTACAAAAAAAAAAACACAAATGTAATACTAATACATTTTTCTACCTTTCAACTTATTGTAATTTGTCTTTTTGAGTACCTTATTGTAAGTTACTTACGTGAGTAAAACTTACAAGTGTAATTCCAGCCTTAGTTACTTACAAAGAGTGTTTACATTTTCAAATTTATCGTCAGGCTGGAATTACACTTGTTTTGCTCACGTATATAATTAACTTACGATAAATTTGCAAATGAAGTTAACACTCTTTGTAAGTAACTTATTGTTATTTGTCTGTGTGAGTAACTTACTTAAAAGTTATTTAAGTAAGTAAAACTTACAAGTGTAATTCTAGCCTTATGAATTAAAAAAAAAATCACGTTCTTAATTACCCGACTTAAACGAACAGGTCTTTAAATTTATCATGAACGATGACTGTAACAGCTTCTGCGTTTTCTGGCTTTTTAAGTCGAGCACGAACCCCAAAAAAGGCAAGACGAAAACTGTAATGGTTCCAACCTGTTTAAAAACAACTACGGTTCGACACCAAAAAATAATTGCAAAAAAACGTGTGTATCCAAAAATGCAAGTGCGAATTAGCATACCTCCGCTGCATTTGACGGTCGTCCTTATTAATTCAAGTTTCTCAGGCAGACGGAATACCTAAGTGCACTAATATTGCGACATAAACATACATACGGCATCGCCGGTCGTGTTCTTGGGTAAATATGTAACCGCTCGGTCGCTGGTCACATAAAAAGTTTCCTCCGAGATCCGGTCTCACTGGTCGGCGCAAGAGCGACGACCCCCGCTCGCCGTTTGACTTATGGAAATTAGTTTTCTTGCCTCACCTGACTGATATTCCGGCGTGTTTATAATTAATTACAATTTTATAACGTTAATGGATTGGGTTTGATCATCAAATTGATTACTGTGGATGTGTTTTGATGGGAACGTTCGGAACTGTAGCTGGTGTAGATTTAAAAAACATGTAGGCGTTCGATATCTAACTAACTTAGCACACACAATCAAACGTAAACAAATGATGATGTCTCTCGGGTCTCTGCCTAAGCGACTACCATTTTAACAAAGCAGCAGCTATAGACGTGTCATAAAGAGGTGGTAATGCGCAGGCGCGCCTGGACCGTAGCGCGGTGACGACGCTTACATCAGTGCAGTAACGTTACGCTTACGTTGCGAACGATTGCGCGCAGTACTTTTACTGCTAATACAGTTTTATATTTGCACCTACGAGTAGCAGTAAAATAAGACAAAAGCCAAAGTCGAACTTTAGCTCAGGCGTTTCGTGAAGCGTTTACATTACAACGCACCTTTAAATATTTGCATTATTGTTAAAAATAGATAGTACCTATTTTTTATAAGTCATAGGGATGGAAATTTATGCATTTACTGTATTCGATGAAAGTACAGAGATAAGACATTTGAGATGGAAACTCTGTATAATTTTTTTTTTCATTGAAAATCGAAATTTTATAATGTCAAAAAAATATATTGACAAAGCTCTACACTTGAAATAACGTGGAATACAGCTTTTATAAAGTACAATAAACTAGCTAAAGCAAGGCAGTGTTGCAAGGCAAGAGACGCGACTTTGGCGGTCGCGCTTCGCGGTGCAGCACGATCTAGCGTTCCGGTGAGCGCCGGCGCAGCCCCCTCCCTCTCGTGCCCCGTACCTACCCCTCCCCCGCCCCGGCTATGGCCCGCGCTTGGCCCTGACCGAGACACACCGCGGAGGCGAAATGTTACGAAATTTCCTATCACTTCGGAACTCGTTCCTTTACTCGCTGAGATGCCTCGATGTTTGTTGCACTTGAAATATTTTATCGTAGATTTATAAAAAGAACGTGAGAAGTTATGCGGGGCTAGGTGGGCCGAGAAGAATTTCAGCCCTTGGGCAGTTTTTTGAAATCACGACAATACGTTTAAATAGACGAACCACTTTTTTGTTGTAAAGTTTGTTTTAAATTTTACGGTTTTTTGGTCGAGTTGACTTACACAGACAAGTAGTACAGCTACGTTTCCTAATACATTATATTGTAGTCAAATTACTCATTTAGGGTAACATGGATCGTAAATGCTATACAAGGATAAGTTGTTTCCACCTTATCATTAAGGCTCTTTCTATAATCGACACTGGTAAGGCTGATTATGCACTGAGGGATAATTTTATTCTTGCTAGAACCATAGAGCTCAAAGTCTTGAGTTTTAGATGACTAACTGCTGAATGGCTTCAGAGATTCTATTATTTAGTGTAACTCTTAAATTGGAAATGCGTAGGCGATTATTTTTAGTGTATTTGCTGTTATATTTGATGTTACGCTCGGTAAGTGAGGGCAGCTCTATGGGGCAGCTGCTAAAAATAACTTTTTGCTCAATTGATTGCGCCCGTAATCTCGGGGGGATGGAGTAATGCCAGTATTCAACGTGAATACAGCGTTGTTATCTCAATTACATATTTGCTTAAGATGTGCGCATAAGATTGCCGGGGTGCATATTAAAAGTAATTTAGAAGCCAACAATTTTAGTAATTGTTGTTCGGAAACAATTACATAGAAGCATTAGATCAATGAACTTCTTGGTATACTATACGTATTCATAATTGCGTGTTGCTAACCCGGCCTATCTCTAGTTTGAGTAACATAGAACATAGAACTACAACAAACTGCAAAATTAAGCGTTAAACTCATGGTCTATTAAGAGTTGGTATCTACTAGATATCTAGAAAAGGAAGCTGTGTCATCGTCATCAATTTGTATTCAAAATCTTTCCTTTATTTTTAAGAATTTCTTCATTTTTCTTCGTCGTTATCACAATTTTTTCAATTTTAGGAACTTTTCGTCAATGCCGGGTTCATCGCACTAAATCTGTTGAAATCTACTTGACTGAACGCTTCTTTTTTTTTTTTTTCTCTCTGCATGTGTCTGAAACAGTTCAGTTTCATTTGGTCTTAAACTTCTTTCTAAAGTATTTGGTAAACTTTACCTTTTTATTCATAATCGCACAATAACTAAAGTATGCTTGAAGCTGTGGCCTTATCTTTCATTGTGACATTTGAATCTGACATAAAGTGACAAAGCATACTTTTAATAAAATAGGTTTATTGTGCGTTTATAAATAAGGGGGTGAGTCCATAGTTATAAATATCAATTCGAATAAAGTGTTAATTTCAACTCAAAAAAGCCGGTCAAGTGCGAGTCGGACTCGCGCACCGAGGGTTCCGCACAAACTTGTAGGCATGTAAATAGTTCGTAAATCACGGAAATACCATATAAACATAATCCAGTATAAAATGACACGCAATCAGTATGCACTTTCGTACTTAGTGAGTGTCAGTTTATATTGGATTTTTTTATGTGATGTAACTACAAATTAACGGTTTTCGGATTTTGCTTTACTTGTGCTATAAGACATTGCTTCTTGCCAAATTTAATGATTCTAAGTCAACGGGAAGTACCCTATAGGTTTTGATTCCCTTGAGATTCCCTTCAATATGCGGCATAAACAGCCGTATCTTTTGATTGCATTGACTTAGATGTTTGATTTTTTCACTGACCCAAGGGATTGCAAACCTTAGTATTTGATATGAATTCCAACTTGATACCTTCACGCGTTCCTGAGAAAAAGGGTCTTGACAGACACTCAGACAGTCAGACAGACGGACAACAAAGTGATCCTATAAGGGTTCCGTTTTTTCATTTGATGGACGGAACCCTAAAAAAGAATGCCGTCAGTTTACCTGTTTTTGTAACTTTATGCCAGTGGCTGTGGCGTGTTTTATCTGTAGTAGGACTTCTAAGTATGTAGTGTAAGCAGGTGTCCAGAGCGGCTAGCACATCTTGTATTTTCTCGCTTGTCGCTCAGTGCGTCTCTATCAATACATACTAGTTAGAAAGAGATATCCAAGCGACAAACAAGTAGCAGACAATTTGTGCCAGCCGTCCTGATTTCCAAGCGACATTGCTCCCTGACAACATTTGATCACAGATTGCTAATGATGGACAACCTTAAATTAAAAGTTTCGCACCTGCCTACGTCTGCGAAGTCTTCATTTTCTGCGTGATGTTATTTGATTAGTAACCAGATGGTTGTATAAAAAAATGGTTTTTGATTAATGTTGAGACAAATTACAGGAAGCTTTTTTAACAGGTGTCGTTTAATTTTAATTATATGTATATCTTCATAAGAGCTGGTATGAATTAATTAAAATATTAAAATTAATTGTTGGATATTATAGCACATTAGTAAGTAATTAAATACGGATTAACTGTGTTAATATTTACAAAGTGAACGGGCTTCTATATCAATATGCCAGTAAGTACCTACTTTTTTCTAAATAAACTAGATTTTTGTGAAGATAACGTAATTTTCAAAAAAAATCTGTGCACTAACCCTTTTACCGCACCACAAACGGTAAATTTTGCGAGTATTTATCGTTACTAGTTAATTGAGATTAATCTGCAGTGTGCTTAAAGCACGTATATCGCTAATTTTACGATATTGCTATGGCCTTAATGGCAGTTTGAGGCCACAATGTAGCGCATTAACGGATGGGGTTCTGTTGTACCTACATATATACATAGCTATGTATATTATCAAGGTACACTTGGTACCTACTTATTTTTTTTCTTGTTGACGTAACATCTTGATAATATTATTATTACGGTTTAATATATAGAAGCAAGATGAGCTTCAACAAAGAGGAACAGAGGCTCAATCTCTCATTTCAGAGAAAAAGTATATCATCTAGATCAAGAATTATTGTTTTAGGACGTTTTTGCAGGTACAAATACGCAATCTGCTTAATAGTACCTACTAACTAAGATCAGATTTAATATCCACTAATGACATGCAAAAATACATATTTGTTTGGTGAAAATGACGTCAAGCATAACGCAGTTACGTTAGTGGTCAACCAGTTAAGTAGTTAGTCAATGGGTGGACCATAACATAATAGATCAAATACGTTATTTATTATACTCATTAAAGGGCCGTTTGCGTTAGAAAGTTAAAATAAAGATATAAACCGTTCTTGTACTTTTGATTTTTCCAATTTTAAACTAAATATAGAGCCGTATTAATAAACAGATTATGATCGAGATGCCGTTTCAAGTCACCTCAAAGTAAATCTCAAGCCACATAAAATTTAAATTTCTGACGTATCTTGAGACTGACATCTCGCTCAAGATCATTGTATTAATACAGATCTTAATTGTCGTATACTACTTAGGTTTAACATCTGAGTGCCTGAGTACTAGACTGCTAGCCCGCCTTAACGCAAAGCTCAGTAATAAAACAAGATGAACTCGGCATGAGTTCTCGGTTCTACAATCGACCGAATGAAATGAAGTGAACTCAGTGAGAATTCGTATGTTTGTATATTAGTTCGACGATAACTTGAATATCGCTGATATTCTTTATGGAAATGGTAGACGAGTAGTTGAGGCAAATACTAGTTTAAAGTTCGAACATGGGAATCGGTCAGGAGAAAATCGTGAGGTCTCTATTCGGGGCGAAACTAGTCTTAACTAGATAATACATTAATAGGTATCGATATCTTGCAGTTTACGCGTAACTTACGTCATAACATAACTCACAGCTTAAGCCAAAAACATGTAAAAATACTGTCAAAAGAACCGTGACATCCAGTTACATATACTTTTTCCACGTGTAGTACCGAATGTATGCATTAAGAGTTCAAGATAGTCGGCTGACAAAGAGGGCATGCATATTCATGCGAGCCACGACCTCTTTACACGAACTAATGGCGCGGAGTCGCAGACTAGCGTCCTACACTGCACACGCTTACTGTTTATCCTATACTTTAACTTTATTCTTGTAAATTAAATATATAGTAAAAACATCGATTAAAACAATGCAAGATAATTAAAGCAATGTCACTTCAAATTTCACCGTAGTGGCAACCGGATGGCGAGAGATAATTTGGGTCTTGAAGTGATACCGAACCCACCCGTACCATGTTTAAAATACGTTAGTGCGAAAACGGATGACAAAAATGACTATTTTAGTGGATACATAGGTACGTACGCTAAACTCGGAACCATTGTGAAGCTATCGTGATGTCGCGCCGTAGGTGACACGGTTTTGGTGTCAACGCATTCATCACGCTAATTTGTAGATGTACTGAACGAAGTACATCCACCGACAATCTGACAGGGTTTTTTCTGGCTATAGGTACTTGTAGTACAGATGAGATGCCAGGAATCCTTAGATTTCTGTCCTCTAGCTTAATTGTAATTTTGGTTTCGACCTTGACATATATTTGATAGAACAATCAATGGGTCATTGGTAGTGGGCTCGACGTATTACTTGAAGAACGGATGGCTTACGGGACCAAAGAGTTTTCGAGTATCTACTGGTCGCTAGAAAATAAAGCTATATATACTAGATCTCTTGTAAGGTGGTGGACTAACGGCTAGGGTCGGGTGTAGGGTATGGGAGCAGACTCCTGGTAACATATAGGTCCATTTTTTGCTGCTTTGCTTGCGGATGTGACCTTTGTTTAGCAGTGGACAACTTTTGGCAAACATTATTATAGTGATGTTTTAGCTGCAAAATTTTTATTTGTACTTTCTGGGCTTACGCGGCACTTGAAAATATTTTACATGTTTTTTTTCCGTTTTGTATTATGATTGTAACCTATCGTATGGTAGGTTACAATCATTTTGTAAATCAAGAATTGTGTTCATTAAATTAATATTTGGGTGATCCCGCGAGCGTTTCAACCGCCGGCAGTCCCTTGATCGCATTAAAGTCGAAATTTCTGTAGCTTTGGATGCCATTTTCGGTTATTTTATAGAAGTCAGGGCACTTTATAAAATAACCGAAAATGGCATCCAAAGCTACAGAAATTTCGACTTTAGTGCAATCAAGGGACTGACGGCGGTTGAAACGCTTGTGGAATCACCCATTTAGTTTTTAAATTACCTGGAAATTCATTAAGTAAAATAAGTTAGTAATAGTTGGTTTGTGTAAATACATCCTTAAATACGCCCCCCGAATTTTTTTCACTAAGTTAGATGTCAACGTACTTGAACTTTATTCCACTTTGGTTAAGCCCATTTTATTTCGAAATCGTAATTACACTGTCTGTTCGTTGTTTTCCTGGAGGCATGGAGGAGCTGAATAAATTTACGCCCGCCGCAGTAAACTGGCTGAAACACCTGGACATTGATGTTTGATCCCTGCAGGATGATTGCCATACGCAATGATGATGACTGTCAAAGTTATGACAACTGGTAATGGCAAGTAAATAAGAGCTGTCATAAGAGCTGTAATATGAGTACGATATCGAATCAAGGTGGGCTGAAATAGTATAAAATAGGTAGGGGCCCTTATCTATTTAGGATTTAAAACTATGATGCACTTCTACGTCTATTAAGTTTATACACATTAATTCATGTAAATCATTATAATGTATTTGCTGGAAATTGCATACAATCAACATTGTTAGTTTCATTGTATTTTTCAATATAACGCAATCGTTTTGAAATAACTCAAGAGTCAATTACCTTCTTATTTGACACCCTATTATATGTATACGGGTAGACGACCGGCTGCCTTGAACTGTTCTACTGAGTAATACTGTTTATCTGAGTTTATATACCTAATAAATTGTCTTTCCAAATCTTGATAATTGTCGACAGTTCTCATTAAAATCAATGAATATTAATGTTTAATTTATTCCCATAGTTTTTGATTACCTAATCGATTGATTGACCGCTTACTTCAAAATTCTACCTAGACCACATAATCTAAAATACTTTTCTTTATTAAAACGACTGACATCCATAGAGAAGTTAATTTTAAAACAAAATCCCATTTCTTAGAAAACTGGTTTGTTTGTAGGTACAAAGAAAGTAATTCATAAATAATGGGGCCCACCAACCCGCCTCGCTCTTGCCCAACTCTAGGCCATTGGCAACGGGGTCGTTGACCTCGGAGTGTGAGCTGAATGGCCACGGAAATGCTCTGCCAATTTATTGTGATGACGTTATGCACGAGATCAACGTGCTATTGCGTCCGGTACTTAGGTGAAATGACGAAAATTTGTGAGGTCACGATCAACCGGTGACAATTAAACACGGAGATTTTTGTGAGGATTCGTATGTATATTAACAGCGAGTACTTACTAAGTGTCTTAAGATATTGAAATGACAGGGAAATCATGCTTACTTTTTTAAATAAAATGAGTGTGCTCTTTATTCTAGTCGAGACCAAAGAATAAGCAGGACGCGACGTGTGGGCAACATAAAGCTGACAGTGGAACGAGCTTACCCAGAAGGTATTAATCCTACTTAAATATACACTAAAACTAATATATCAAACAAGCATTATAAAACAATATCTCCGTCCGGATTTATATGTCTGTTTTGTTCTCAATTTTGATTTTTGAATATTATCTTGTTATAATAAGTTATGTTACTTATGGCACAGTTCAACGGAGTTTTTCCTGCGTAAGAGGCTGTATCGGGGATCACTGATAAAATGTTCAGTTACTCGTAGCATAAATATTTTGATGCGGTTTTTGCCAATAAAATATTTTTTTAAGGCTTGTGTCCAAACAATGTCCTAAACATATCCTAAAATAATATTTAATTATTGTATATGTATTGTGTATGTAATAATATTTTGTATAGACAAATAAATATCAAAGCAGAGAAGATCCTCAAAAATATTTGAACACACCTTGACGCCCTTTACAATAGGAGTTTAGTAATATTTGATCACTTTGTTGTTCTAATGTATTTATTTAAAAGCGACTTTGTTCTTGTATATTTCACTAATTGATAGGTCCCATTTTATCGATGATCTAATAAACATAATCTTCTGAAATATTACATTGTTTGCGTAAAGGTAGGTGTGCAGATCATTTTGGAGCTTGGTATGAAGGCCCCATATATCAATGAAAATTAACCTTTGCATTCTAAAATTAGCGGCGCCGAGCGATAATGGATGATGCAACTGTGCGAGCAACCTGCCAGGAACAATGCTTGTAATTAGGTTAAACAAGTAAAACAAAAAGCAAGCATAATTAACCCAACTGCCTCTGATTCACCTGTGCTTCTCAAAAACAATAAAATTCCCTTGTAGAAAGAAACGAACACATAGCAAGTAGTCGACAAAAAAAGCTGTATTATTTTTTAAACAAGTAGATACGCTTTATCATCTTCAATCAACCAGTGTATCTTGCTGCGAATTGTTTTTATGTCAGGTCCTTAAATGTATTAAAACCGCAGATGGGTAAGGCTAACTCGAGTTAAAATTTGACATTAGCCACGTACAAAATGTGTCAAGTTTGAATTTGAAGTAACCTTATCCGCGGTTTGAATATAGCGACCGGTCATTAGAAAATAACGTGGCCGCTAAAGCAATTGTTTGGTTTTTGACAGTTAACTGAATTTGCAGATATTTGGATTATGATGACCGTAGTAAATGTAATGCTGGTCTGATAATAGATCAGGGCACGTTCACACAAAAGCGGCTGGCGGAAGCGCCACCGACCGTCCGGTCACCTGAACGGGGCATTTCCCTACGTTACATGAATTATTTACTATCTTTTTTATGATTCTGCAATTAAAATTATCACAAAACAAAGCGAGGATACCACCAACTTCTAACTGATGAATGACCGTCGAAAGACTGACAGGTTGTCTGTACTAACTATGAAAATAAAAAATGGGAAAATATAATAGTAATCAAGTTATCTTTCTAATGCTTTCAGAGATTAATAACCTTTTTTTGGAACGTGGCCCGTCAAGACGCGGGCAACAGCTCGAAGTTTGTCATGGTTGACAGTGTTAAAGCAAAGAGGAGTAGAGGAATGGCACGTATGCATTGTATTGTAAATATGTAAAAACAAATCTTATTCGTTAATCTCTGTGCCTGGTACTTAATAATTTTAACAGTTAATGTATATATGTGACCAAAAATTTAATGTTCTACTGTAGCTCTTCAACTATCGGACCGATTTCAATAAATGAAGTGTCACATGATTCGTCAAAAACGTGCGAGTGGCTATTTAAAAAATATAAGGGTACGAAATACTAGTCGTTAGTCGGGTTTTAGTTTGCAACTTTTGAATTATTTTGACGACGCGGTTAGCCTAGCTGGTAGTGACCCTGGCTACGAAGCTAGCGGTCCCGGGTTCGAATCCCGGTATGGGCAAATATTTGTGTGAGTGCGAGTATTTGTTCCTGAGTCATGGATGTTTTCTGTATATTCAAGTATGTATTTCTCTGTATAATATCTATATATATATCGTTGCCTATAGTTAGTACCCATAGTACAAGCCTAGAGCTTAGTTTAGGACTAGGTCAACTTGTGTGAGAGTGTCCCCCTCATATAGTTTGATCTTTTCATCTGTAAATCTACAAAATAGGGCCCTGTCAATTATAATATACCGATTAATCCTAGTCAGAAACTAAAATGTCGAATAAATACAAGGAATCTTTGTTTCTTGTACCCTTTAAGGAAGGATATAATAAGTACATGCGGCAGTCGATGCGGGCGCCCCCGCGGGCGGAAGTAATGTTCACGCAGATAATATGGCAGACGACAGAACTGGGTAATGCGTGATATGCATACAAACTGGGACCTGAATTTGTCATTCGTCTAGGTGATAATTATAGAGGGGAGCTTAGTTTGCTAAACGTGTTATACAAAGGATTAGTTGGCTTTGAGCTAGAAGTTTTATTTATGCGCTTTGGAAAAGTTGCGATGATCCATAAGGGTTTGCAAGAAAATTATTATGTAACTAGCTTAAACCCCTGACTCCGACCGTGAAGAAGTCGTTGATCGCTATTCTTTCTGGGACTGTCCAATTTTCCGTGAAAAAAAATCTTTACGTCTGTTTCCGAGGTATAAACGTATAAACTATCTCTGAGCTGTACCAAATTTCACGTCCAACGGTTAAGGCGTTAGACCGTGATGACGAACAATCAAACAAACAAACTTTCATGAGGATTATTTCATAAGGTTCTGAAA